>JALAZF010000135.1:10775000-13720746 GCA_022829125.1 Lathyrus tuberosus | reverse complement strand
TTAATAAAATAAAAAAAATACAGCATTAGAACTACCTATAATGACGGTTATTTAAAAAAACCGTTGTTGTATGTCTTTTAATAAAATAAAAAAAAATTGCAGCATTAGAACAAGAACAACAACAAGAACATCAAGAACAACAATAAGAACAAGAACAACAGTATGAACATCAAGAACAACAATAAGAACAAGAAGAAGAAGAAGAAGAAGAACAACAACAACAACAACAACAATAATAACAATAATAACAACAAGAACAACAACATCAACAACATCAACAACAACAACAACAACAACAATAATAACAATGATAACAATAATAACAACAAGAACAAAAATAATTAAAAAGAACAACAATAATTAAAAAAGAACACCAACAACTAACATTGTTAACTCGAGTTCTGAAATTTGTTCTGAAATTTGGTTTAGTGGAGAAATATAGTATCGTAACTGAAATATGATGTTTGGAGGTAGAAGATGTAGTTCGTCTAAGTTTTAGGTTTCACGCGGATCACTAATAGTAGTGTCTTGGCTGTTGATAATCACTAAATGGACGACCAAGATTTGTTTAAGGATAGTGAATAAACTCAATATGCGCGCCACTTATAATGTTGGTAATGAAAATTGAAAAAATAAGTAAAAAACCAAAAATGCTGGTGCTGGGACTTGAACCCATGACAAGACGCTACCTATAATGACGGTTGGTTTAAATTACCTGTGGTGAAAGGCCTGTCATCATTTTGAAAAAATAAGTAAAAAAGCTACCTATTACAACGGTTGGTTTAAATACCCGTTGTGAAAGGGTCTGTCAACATTTTGAAAAAATAGGAAAAAATGATTAAAATAAATTCAGAAAAAATCTAAAAACATGAAATTTAATCTAATTAGGTAAAATAAGAATTTTGAGAATTTTTTTAGAATTTTTTGAGACTATGAAAACAGTAAAAAATTCATTAAAAATAGAAAAAAAAGATGAATTTGGGGTTTTTAGGGTGAAGTCCCGTAACTTTTCCAGAGTAGGGGACTAATGACCGCACAATTTTTCTGCTTTAGATGCAGGAAACAGATCTTAAAAAGGAGACGATTTTCCTTAAAACCGATTTTTGAAGTGCAAGACCTAAAACTAAATTATTGGCTATAATGACGGTTGAGAACATACCAGTTGTGAAAGGTTGTGGGTATTTTGAAAAAATATGTAAAAAAAAACCATAAATGTTGGTACTGGGACTTGAACCCATGACCATGCGCTACCTATAATGACGGTTGAAAACGTACCTGTGGTGAAAGGTTGTGGGTATTTTGAAAAAATATGTAAAAAAAAACCATAAATGTTGGTGCTGGGACTTGAACCCATGACCATTGCGCTACCTATAATGACGGTTGAAAACATACCCGTGGTGAAAGGCCTCGCATTTCACCACTGTTTGAATATTATCCGTCATTAAAAGCCTTTTAACGAGATTAAAAAAAAATGTGCATCTATTACAACGGTGTATAGGCAATCCGTTGTAAGTCTGGCGTTGTTGTTTGCGTGCTTTGTAGTAGTGAATTAAGGGAAAATAATAAGTTTTTAATTAATGTGCTCGCCAAGATTTCGAAATCCTGTGCCCACGTATTCTCATAGTGCAATGAGAAAATCAGAGCTCCGTAGTTCGTGGAGTAGAAAATAAGTATTTGTTGGTTGATTTTAGGGAACGATGTTATAATCGTATCCTATAAATATTTTGACGTTAGTTATTTGGTCATAGTTCAGATGCTTTAAGTTGTTAGTTTGACTGCTAAGGAATGGATTAACCAAGGACAAAGAATTATAAAGGTGTTGTCTTAACCAAGGACAAAGAATTGTAAAAGTTGATGCCTGAACCAAGAAAAAAAATGTAAAGGTGGTGTCTTAACTAAGGAAGCGATGTTTAAACCAAGAGAGTGGTGTTTAAACCAAAGAAGTGGTGTTTAAACCAAGGGAGTGATGCTTAAACCAAGAGAATGATGCTTAAACCAAGAGTATGGTGTTTAAACCAAAGAAGTGATGTTTAAACCAATGGAGTGGTGTTTAAACCAAAAGAGTGATGTTTAAACCAAGAGAGTGGTGTTTAAAGCAAGAAAGTAGTGTTTAAATTGAAATAGTGGTGTTTAAACCATAAGAGTGGTATTTAAATCAAGAGAGTGGTGTTTAAACCAAGAGAGTGATGTTTAAACTAAGAGAGCGGTGTTTAAACCAAGAGAGTATGATTGTGGAATGTTTTTTATATTCGTTGTGATTGATTTTAGTCTAAAGATGAATATTCAGACAGGGGGCTCTACAACAGTGAATCATTCGGGGAGACAGAGTCTACACCCCCTCCTTTTTTCTTCCTTTTATTATGAAAATTCTCCTTGATTTGAATTGCACTAAAGTCTATGAATGAGGTAAATAATTTGAACTACTGAGTCATGCGTCCCGTATCCAAAGATATTCAAAATGAGGATAGAAATACACCCCTCATCCTTCTTCATTTCATATGGCTCGTGGCGTACAATTCACATCGTATTTGTTAAGTGTATTAGTTTATTTGCAAAAGAAGATTTTTAGTTTTATGTGAATAAGGGAGAGGACATGATTAAGAGAATGGGATATGGTACCAAGGATAAAGGATGAAGTTTAATGTTGTCATGCATTGACGTTACCTATTTTCCAGGGTTTTGGAATGGAATTTGACCTAAGGGATCATACATAATACAAGTTCTAAGGTCTAATTCAAATTAAGTGATCAAGGAGCTTTTGATTACCTAATTGGATGAACTCCTAAGGGACCATGTAAGTGTTTTTAAAGTTTTTACCCCATGTACTAATTAATCAAAAGGATTAACCAATATGATCAATGTCCTAAAGTTATCAATTTAATTAAGTGATCAAAGTGTATTTGATCAAATAAGTAAATCAACAAAAGGGATCATGCCAAGAGAATTAGGTTAAACCATATTCATCAAGAGCAAGCTATCACGACTTTATGAACTAAAGACAAATAAAATGAAAAGATCAATGATTAATGATATATAACCCTAAGTTTATAATTAATTCTAATCCAATTTTAATTAGGAAATATTCATCTTAAAATTTAATCAAGACTAAGCCTAATTACCACTTGAAGTGTTATTTTGATGTCCATTAAAAAACTAGATTAGAAAAGGAAAATAAAGAAATAAAATAAATAAGAACAAACTCTGCCAGAGGTGTAAAAAGGAAAGGGGGAGTGTGAATGGTATAAATAGGGTTGGGCCCAGAGGTTTGTAGCCCAATTTATTTTTGTCATTTTTTTTGAATCACAATGAAGGTGTATGGACCAATTGAGAGGTGTGCGTAGGAAGAGGCATTTGGGTCTGGTTGGAGTCCAAGAAGGACTTAACAAGAGTGCAAAAGAAACGAATCTGCCTCATTCCACTCAGACTCACTCTTCTTCTCCTCTCCCCCTCAATCAAGGCCAGAATATGATCAAATCACCACCACTAAACTCATTTCCGCACCCTCTCTCCATCTCTGAACCTCGAGCTCACCGAATCTAAACCTAATCACTTAAATCCTAAACTAATCACAAACCCTAAAAAATCTTCAAACATAAATTAAACAAAATACATCCATGAATTCAAGGCGTAATATTAGGGCTTTTACTCATACAAACTCCCTCTACAACATGCTAACAAGGATGGGAGTAAAATATGAAGGATTGAGGATCGAGCCACCTACCAACGGGACGGAGATTTGTCCCGGTTGTTGTTGCAAAGTGCTTGAAGATGAAGATAAAAGATAGAAACCCAGAGATACACATAATTCCAGGTAAGAGTTTTAAATATTTGCTTTTATAAATTCTTCTTCTCCTCTTCTTCCTTTGCTTATTTTTTCTTCTATTGAATGTTGTGGAATTGTAGTGTGTTGGTACTGATGTAGAATTTGTGGTAGGGTAGAGATTACAATGATGAGCTAGGCTGAATTTGTAGCGATTATGATGATGAACAATTAATGTAGAGTAGAGGTTCTAACTCAATTGATTTAGAGATTCAATGTAAAGCTCTAATCAATGGTGCATTAAGAGCTTTAGAGTGAGGGTTTGGGAATGTTCATGGTGAGAATTTGACAGAGTTTTTTTAGGGTGAGTGATTCTTGTTGATGAAGTAAGGGATTAAGGTGTATATAGATGAAAAATGGTAGAACTTAGGAGGGAAATTCAGTTACAAACAGTTAGGAATAAGAGGATCCTAGCCCTTAGATGGTCATTGATCCGCTGTCGTGCACGGATCAAAAACGAGTATTTTTTAGAAAAATAGTTAGCTGTAACGACAACTCGAGTATCGTTCTCAAGGATTCTTGTACTATTATTAACCAACAATTGGAACAATGGGGGGGGGGGGTTGAATTTCGATTAAAGTAAAAATGATGAAAAAAAGTGATTATAAAAAAATGTGATTATCAAATAAGCTGAAAAGTTAATCTGCTGATTTGGTTCCTACCTATCATCGGTTATTATAATTCCAATCTCCGAACGGATTATCTATTCCTATTCGATTACAAACTCTTTGACAAGTGTAATTTGTATTGTGTGATGTATGTTCCTATTATCTGAATTAAGCAAACTGAATTAATCCCTCGTGAATTAAGCAAACATGATTTGATCAATCATGATAATGAATTAAGCAAACGCTAACGTGATTACGGTTAAGGATCATACAACAATCAAATTAAATCAACTTACCCTATCAAAATTGGATTAAGCAAGCAAGAATCATAGAATAAGATTGAAAGAAATAAAAACTGAATTGAAATTATTATAACCTCAAGGTGTCGGAACCGAATACAGCAAATCAACAATTGGAATTAGTTCTCCATGAATTTCCCGTACAAAGCTTCCGAGAAAATTTGTGAATAATGTGAAAAAACGTAATGAACAGTAGCATGGCTACTACTAGGTATAGGGAAGCACACAAAATCCGGTTCTAACCCAACTGGGTCGAAAAACATAAAAAAACCAGGCCCAAAACTAAATATTCCTAAGGGCAGAAATCGGGTCCTGACTTCAATGAGTTATTTGAGTCTGTTACACTCCGAATCAGCTTCTACATAAAACATGAAAGTTGTAGCTCTTTGTCTCAGCTTTTCAACGATTGGTAGAACGTGCAAATTTGATTCTCGAAGCTCCAGTTATGATTCGAACATTGGATAGGTATCAAATAACTGCTAAAGCTGAAATTAAGCTGCGAAAATATATTAACGGCAAACAAAGACTTAATTGTAAAAACATAATAAAACACTAAAATAAGCGAAACAAACTAAGGAAATGTCTAATTACAAACATAAGAGAATGTGCATTAAAATGCACTGATCAAATTCCTCCACACAAACTTTTGCACTCCGAGCAAAATAATATCAAGACTCATGAAAAACAATAGCATCCGGAAACTCATTCTAGGCCACAAACTCTTCTTCGGTCAAGATTGTATCGATAGCTAATTTTGCATACTAAGGATATCGTAAGAACACAAATCCGCAATTGTGCAGTCATAAACCTCCCTCCTATACAAGTTAATCTGAATCATGTTATTATGCTTAAGTCTAACTTACTCATCCTCTTTTTTGCTCTCTTTCATTCTAATGCAATCACATTAACCTTGTTATCTATTCACACACATGGTAAATAAGTCTGTTAGTGACTATGATACATATCTTGTCAACAATTCAAAATTAACCACATTAGCAACAACAACTTTTTTTTGAAGGTTTCACAACCGTTAGCCTAAGTGACCGGGTGAGGGTCACCTAACTTAAAAGGCGGATTCCTATTTAGATTTCTTATTACGCACGGGATCATTCACTTATTTTTATCAGCTTAATTACTTAGTGTGTGATTTTTAGATGGTGCTGACTGCTAGATAAACTACTTAAGAGCTATTAAAGGATGAGAACTCACGACTATGTCATAACAAGTATTTAAATTGGTTTCCATATTCGGGAGACTTAAGGTGTTATAACGGTACCGATCTTATGAATTTTTCCCAAGTCTCCACAATCTAACCTCAAATTAATCTATAGCCTAAAAATTTCAAAAGATGCATTGTGTTTTTAAGTAATTTTTTTCTTAAATTTTTTTTCACTTAAAGAAAACAGAACAAAACAAAGAAAACTAAAAGAAATAAAACAAAGTAAGTGGTTCCCTCCCTCACACTTAAAACACACATTGTCCTCAATGAAAGAACAAAAATATAAAATAAAAGTGAGAGAAAGGAAAGAACACACCCGAATAGTTAAGGCGGATATGTGATCACATAAGCAGCCTTTCCCAAACAAAGATCTTTTACAGTCTCCTCTTCCAAAGTGGGGATATCATAAAGTAACTTTGGATAGCATCCATCGACCTTGAAATTTTTATTAGTGTCTTCGCCTTTTATTCCAGGATCAAAGAAGAATCTTCGATAAGTAAAAGTGTCGAATGGGCACGTGAAAGTGGTATTCTCTTTATCCTCTGATGCAATTTGGATCTCATTTTTAATAGCATCCAAAATCAATAAGTTAGACCAACTTTGGGGCGGCCTCATTGCTTTTTCTCCGTTTTCAAGTAAGATCCTATGCGTACACATGGACTGCCTAATATCAGAAATGTCAGTCATTGTCCATCCAATTCCCTTCTTATGTTCTTGTAATAAATTTCTTCCTTCTTAAATTGAAGCTTTGATGAATAATATAAATCCTTAAGAAGTGGTTCAGAAGGTGGTTGTTCAATGGAATGTTTGGTTGGGGTAGCCGGGATGTCGAGAGCTTAATCCATATAAACAGCTTCATCTATAACTCCATCTGTAGGAAAAATGTCAACCTGCAAGGCATCCTCAATCTCAGCACAAAAAGAGCAAAGGTTAGTGTCAGTATATTCATCACATGAGTAACTATCATTAAAATCAGACACTGATGGAAAATCAGCTGCAAACAAATCAATACAAGTATCATCAACCAACTCAGAAATTAATTCAATATGGAAAACAGAATGCTCTTCTTCATCAATATTCTTACTTTTGTGTACTTTATGTGGGAAAGGTATCTTAGGTACATACTCTTTTTCTTTTTCCTCAACAACAACAGAAGGCTCAGGTTCAGGTTCAGGTGTGACCTCAACAACTTTCTCATTTTTTTTCGGGGTAGAATCTACAACTTTTCTGGATCGCAAGGATATTACACTCACATTAGGACCTTTAGGATTCACCACTATTTGAGCAAGTAGTTGGTTTGATCCTTGAGCTTGTTGTATGGCATTCATTGAAGTGGCAAGTTGTCCAATTTGTGTCTGCAAGGTCTGAATACTAGAATTTCTTCGTTGCTAAAACCGGAGCTCATTTACAGCCAATTGCTTGACAAAATCCTCTAGTGAAGGTCTAGAAGGTGCAGCGGTGGTTACTTGTAGAGGGTTTTGTGGTGGTGGTAATGGTAATATCAATTGTTGTTTCACTAAAGAAATAAGCTCATCAAGTCTGGTTTCTAGAGCATTGTTGTAAGAAGAAACCTGAATCTCATTCACACCTTTTGTTTGGACATAATAGTTTCTAGTTGTAAACTGTTGGGAGTTGAGTGACATATTCTCAATCAAGGCTTTGGCAGCAGCTGGGGTCTTATAAAAAAGTGCTCCACCACTAGAAGTATCTAAAACGTTGCTATCCATTGGTAGCAATCCCTCATAGAAATACTGGATAAGCAACTGTTCGGTAATCTGGTGTTGGGGGCAACTGGACACTAACTACTTGAATCTTCCCCAATATTCAGCCAATGATTCATTGTCGAGCTGTCTAATACCACATATATCTTTTCTGATTGATGCAGCCCTGGAGGCAGAAAAATATCTCTCTAGGAAGACTTTCTTCAAATCATTCCAGGTTATAATAAGCGAAACAAACTAAGGAAATGCCTAAGTACAAACATAAGAGAATGTGCATTAAAATGAACTGATCAGTGATCCTAGGGAAGAATTAATCAAGGGTAGAGAATGATTTTAAAGTTGGTTAGAATTTGGTTTTGTTGGAGTGAAGAGAATTGAGAAGGGTTGTGTTTGTTTTTCACTAGCTTTAGTTGAAAAAATGAGCTAGGAGTGTGTTAGTTTCAGCTTGTGAAGATTAATTAGGATTTTAAATTGATTTTGTTGGGAAATTGGATTTAGGGCAATTTGGTAATTAGCTAGGACACGTCGTATTTGACAGTTTTTGAGTTATTTAGGGAGCTTGTTAGTTGATTGAAAGGTTTGTTAGAGTTTGTTAACAGATTGTTTGGAGAGTGGGGTACTGTCATGACAGTTGTATGATTGTGTTAACAAATTAGTTAAACTTGAGGTGTAAGTTAGTTTATAGCTAAATTGAGGAATTTATGTTAGTAGTTAGGTTAGTAACTGAATTTCACAGTTAGGGTTAATTAGTTGAATTTCACAGTTGGAGTTAATTAGTTGAATTTTATAGTTGGACAATGGTTTAAATGGCATTGTGTTATAGTGCTTGAGACATGTATTTACGTTATGTGTTATTGGTTTGAATTTTGATATGCGTATGGCTAGTGATTATGTATGTGTGTTTCTTAGTGGCTTGTATGTATGTGTGACTGTTTTAGCATGTTAGATTGTGAGTTGAAGCATGTTTGAATTGTATTGTTTAGACTGTTTTGACTTAAATGCACAATGCAATGTATATGCTGAGTTGTGTGGTATTGTGTATGTATGGATTTGTGTGAATGTATGTTGAATGTGAATTGAATCATGGTTTGGATTGAGTATGTTTAGACAATTGTATATGAAACTTGATACATGCTTGATGATTGAGATTGTGACAGATTGAATTGGTGATGAGTTTGCATGTTGTTCTGGTTTGTTATGTTGCATTTCTTGTTTGACATTGGATGTATGTTGATGGATTGAAACTAGACATGGTTTTCAAACTGTCATGGAATTGTAGGTTATGACATGGTTTTGTTTTGAATGATATTGCAGGGATGGTGTAGTGATGCAATACATGGTCTTGGTGTATTTGGTTTAACTTTGATGCAGGTTGGTAACATGGAGTTTTGGCATGGCATGGTTATGGCAACATGAGGGCTACATGGAATTGGTTTTGGCATAAAGATGAATGAATATGTGGTGCAATTGTTGAAGATGAATGACTGGCGATGGGGAAAGACTTGGAAATAGGTCTAGGTTTAGAGGTCTAACTTTGGTCAACTGATTAACCAAAAGTCAACAGTTGAGCAAAAGTCAACTGTAGGTCAAACACTAATTTTCTTTGTAATTTCCAATTCTGATTATTTTGTAATGGATTATTTGTTCTTGAATTTGTAATGAATTTTGACTTGTATTGATAACTTGTTCCTTAAGTAATGCAAAAAAGATTTCCCTCCAATTTGATAATTTTGAATTTGAATTTCTTTAAATACTTTGCAACCATCAATGTCTCACTGAAACCATGATATATGCCAATTATAGTGGTAATGAGCAAATTAATATGGCTTGGTAAACAAAAATTCAACCTTCCATGGTTAACTTTGTTGATCAAAAGTCAACGCTTGTATTTAATCTCCTCCTTTTCCAAAAAGTAGCCATGGTCCAACTTGAATAATAAAGTCCACACAGATTGGTCAAAAGTCAACCTTTAGAAGGTAACCTTGACCAAAAAATTAACTGCAACATGATAGCTTGTTTTCCAAGTAAGCACATACCAATAGGCCCTTATATCATAAGACTAGTCATAGAGAAGCCTTAATGGAATTCACAATATATTGCATAATAATGTCACAATATCAATTTAACCATATAATCAAAGCCCAGTGTTGAGCCAATCCAATTGTAAACTTTTGAACCAATGAATGGATGATTGTATGCAGATGAATGAATGTCCTGATGAAATGCAGATGAACTTGAAAGCATGAGTTAAATGAAGTTGAATGAAGGGTAGGAAAATTTTGGGGCATGACAACTTCCCCTATTAACTCAATGTACGAATGACGACAGCTTTCCGGCATTCGAGGTAGAAGAGGATTAAATACAAAGACCAAAACATTTGCCCTTTTAGTAGATGTAATGCAATGAGAATAGATGTAGTTATCGGGAGTTTATTTGCTAGGGATATGGAATTGAAGGTAGACTTTATTGGAATTATTTGCTGAGGATCTGGTTGAAATACTTCGTTTGGGAATAGATCAGTCGTGAAAGAGATGCTTGTGGTTATATATGATGCATGAGATTATGCATGTTATATAGCAATGTGAACTATTTTTGTGAAGGAAATGATTGGTATCTACAAGAATGGGACTCTGATTCCTTTTCAGTATGGTGGTGATTTTTGATTCTCCGACATCCAAAAGCTAGACCAAAGAACTTATAGTGAAGGAAAGAACTTCAAGTTACCATAACTGTTGAAGATTCCATTTTTATTCTTCCTACGAGAAAGAATAGTTTATGACATGATCAGACGACCATCAAGATAATCTCATGTATTAAGCGTACACTGTAGACAACAAATCTTCTTTTAGATTTTTTATGTAATCAGGGCAATGCAAAAGTTTTTCTTTCGGACCTTTTTATTATTCCCAATGTTTTGCAGTATTATATATTAACAATAATCAATATTTTGTAAACAAAATACATAAAAGGGAACTTGATAGGAGAAAGAGAATGTTATTGGATGTAAAAAGTTTGTACATAAGATGTGAATACGAGGATGCAAAATCCTAGAAAAGGAAATTACACAAAAAAAATTGAAAAATAAGGTAAATGTCAACGGGAAATTTATATGAATTTCTATTTATTACAACACATGCTATTATGTACTGTAAGATCTAAATCCCAATACTCTGCTTCAGTTGAAGATGACTGGACCAATCCATGCCGTCTTATTTCTAGCCGTGATGAAGTAGGCTCAAGTGTTACAGACAAATGCCTTTATTCCTAACTTTTTCCTGGACATTTTTCTTTTTTTCGTCCATCGGGACACCCATTTTTTCCTAAATCTCCTTTTCAGGTTTTCGACTTAGGAGACTTATTATCATCATTTTTTTTATTTGATCCCTAATTTTTACATGGACATTTCTTTTTTTTGGTCCATCGTGATACCCATTTTTGCATAGGTTGTCCTTTCGAATGTCAACTTAGTGGGCTCTTTGTTACTCATTTTTTAGGTATAATATTTTTTATCTGCATCAGAATTCATTGGAAGTGGAAACTCCTCGCCATCCATGGTGGTGAGGACCAGGGCTCTGCCTGAAAAAGGCTTTATTTATGAATAATGGCCCTTCATAGTTGGAGGTCCAATTGCCTCGTGGATCCGAATGCATTGGCGAGTATTTCTTGAGCACTAGGTCACCTTCTCGGAATACATGAGGGCGAACCTTTTTGTCAAAAGCATTCTTGAGTCATCTCTAGTATAGCTAACCATGGTAGAGAGCAGTCAAGCGCTTTTCATCTATGAGGTTTAACTAATCAAACCTGGATTCGATCTATTCTGCTTCATCAAGCTTGAATTTCATGATGACCCTCATTAAAGGAATTTCAACCTCGATTGGAAGGACAACTTCCATGCCACATACAAGTGAGACTCATTGTGAGACCGCCAAAGCTATGTGGGACGCATTAGAAGTTGCCCATGAGGGAACTAATAAGGTCAAACAAGCTAGGATCAATATGTTAATTCAAGAGTTTGAACTATTGAAGCATGGTGAAACCATTGGCGACATGCAAAAGAGGTTCATACATCTCATAAATCACTTGAAGGCTCTAGGTAATCCTATCTCCAATGATATAGCTACTAATAAAGTTTTGAGGTGTCTTGATAGGGAATGACAACCTAAGGTCACCGCGATTAAAAAAGTGAATGATTTTAAAACACTTGATCTCACAACTTTATTTGGAAAGCAAGAAGAACATGAGCAAGAACTCACTTGCTTGTAAAAACATGATAAAGAGCATGAGAAGAAGATGGAGAAGGAGAAAGGTAAAGACAAGGAGGAAGAAAATAAGTCTATTGCTTTGAAGGCTTTAAGTTCAAGGTCCTCAACTAATGAGCAAAGTGATTGTTAAATAAGAGATGACGAGAGTACGGATGATGAAGATATGAGACTTTTTATGAAAAGATTCAACAAGTACATCAAAAGAAATGGTGTAAAGTTATCCGACAAAAACCTCATCAAATTCAGAAGACAATCAAACTCATCAAAGGAAGATGATGACAAAAAAGGAAGATCAAGACGTTCATGTTACAATTGTGGCTAAGCCGGGCATTACAAGCTGGAGTGCCCATTGATAGAGAAAGACAAAGAGAAAGGACATCATAATAAATCTAGCAAGTCTACAAGGGCTTATATTACATGGAAAAGTGATAACGATTCTTCAAGTGATGAAAGCTCAAGTGATAAGGAAGAATCAGCAAATGTTTATCTAACTGCCTATTATCGTAATAAGAAGAAAAAGAATGCAAGTCACTCTAAATATGAACATGATGAATTTTTCTTCTTTCTCCCCACATTGCTGCAAACTTCCTCAACGAATACTCCCTCATTCCTCTCTTTTCCGCCACCCAAATCCACTTCACCCTCTGTCCAAAACTGAACCTACATCTAGCAAAACCTCCATTAAACTTCCTTCAATTTCTCCATCCAAACCTTGCAAACCTAAGAACAACACAACCACCAAATATCGTTACCCATGTTCTTCTTCTCCAAACCGTCCAACACACCCTGCACGCTAAAGCCCTCCAAGCCTCCATTTCCAAGCACAAACCACACCTTCTTTACAATTTCTATGGCAAAACCCTTCCATCTATAACTCACCAGTTCGTTTCTTCATTACGTTTTCAATAACCCCTTCGTTATGCCGTTCCCGTTTTCCACTAAGAACCACCAAACAACTAAATCGGATCCACGCGTCTTAACTCCGGTGAACACACACCTTCAATACTCCTCATTCTCATCAGCGATTCAAGACACCCATGACGTTTTCAACGTTCCGATGGACAACACACAACATCTCATCTCGCAGCAACACAACCATAACTTGTAGCAGTAGCGATTTCGACATCAAACGCAAGCTAGCAGCAACTCAGTTAATCTACTTCACACAACAGACAACTCATTGCTATTACATATCTGTGTTTCATTTGGTTGGTTTTTCGTTTTCAGTTACGATTCTGTTTCGATTCAATTGTTAACATTTGATTATTGGTGTTATATTTGTGTGTTGAAATTGTAGTATTTGATGTTGGTTGAAACTATTGTGATGCTTGCTATTTTGTGCATTTGATTATTTCGATTGTGCATCTGTTTAATATTAAGATTTTGGAATTTGATTGTGAAAGGTGAATATATGATGATGGTTAGATTGATTGATTTCTGTTTGAGTTTCACAAAGATGTTGATGTTTGCATTGTTGTTGTTTTGAGTATCTAAGTTGTCATATGGATTTTTTCTCGCGTTTGTGTTTGAACTGATAGGGAGAATATACATTGGCTCTGTTAAAAGCAAAACTGAATTTGGGTTTTGTTTTTGTTCTTCCACCGTTGCGATTTCGGAAATAGAGAAGAAAGAGTGATGTGAAATTCAATTTCACCTTTTCTTGAGGAAAATTAGGATTGGTTGGAAAAGTCAACCTTTCTTTATTTACTTTTACAATTTACTTATATTTTATATAATTAATCAATTTAAGAAATGTGTTGGGCTTTTGTTATACATTTTGAACCCATTAACCTTTGCACCTCAATATTCTGTAAAATATTTCATTACTTTTGTAAACAATTCGTGAGTGTATTGCCAATTTTTTTTTATTTCGATCCATTGAGCTTTGATTTATAATCAAATATAATGTGTGGTTGGTGACATTTCTATTCATTGCATTGCATTTTAAATCAGATTTTTAATTCGCGAATTCGATAATTTTATGTTATTATGCCGCTAACATTTTTGATACATTAATAAGATATTTCGCCGTGTTATGATCCTTGCGTATAACAATCTACTCATGTTGTCATTACACATAAACTGACTTTGAGCATATTATGGTTAACTTTGCATTTTTTTTTACCATTTTGCTCATGACTTAATCATCTTTATAATTAAATAATAAGCAACTTAAAATGAAAATTTTCATTAAGCAAAAACTTTGGTTCAACACCAAGTGATTCATTCTCAAATCCGATTAAATCCTTTTCATTACGAATCAAATATTTTCTCAATAAGCATAACATTAAACATCTTTTCTTAACAAATACGGAAGAAAGGGATTCTTAGAGTCTCGAATTCCTTGAATCCTCAAATGATCGCTCTCGAGTCACATGTCTTGGGTCAGTTGTTCGTTCACTCATTTTGTTTCTAATACATTTAACATAAAAAATATGGACGAAAGGAGGGGTCATTGGAGTCTATAATTTCGGTGTGTCATACCCCAAATTTTGACCACTAAGATTTCCCATCATTGTGCAAATCATCATCACAATAGGGATGAACCATCATGCCTCATCAAATGCCTCAAGGGTTGTTGAGCATTCACTACAATCAAAATTAGGGTTTTAAGCCCTCTCAGAGTTCTTAGACAAAGGATCCATCAAGAAATGACATGATCTTCAACTTGTCTAACCTCTCAAACATCCACAAAGGATAAAAAAGGACTCCCACTTCAAGGATTAGGCACAAGGCTGCTCCCTTCTAGGTGGATCAAGTCTCAAGATCGCCAGTGTCACCAAATTAGGGTTTTGGTCGACCAGGGCCTCCAGATGGAAAATTTCATCTGGGTACAAGCCAAGGATCCAAAACACAACCTAATATACTCCATGGAGCCTCATGGACCCAATCATCAAGTCAATTTTGCCTCAGGGGATGCATTCATCAAAAATCAGGAATTAGGGTTTCTTGACATAATTCACCCCTAAGTTGACTTTTGGGATAAATCATGAACCAAGACCTTAAGACATGATTTAAGGGTCTTTAATATGCCATATTGATCCATTTGGAACAATGGATTAATCCAAGAAGCTTGAGCAACAAGTCTCAATTTCATCTGCACCACAATTAGGGTTTCACAAGGAAAGTCAGCTGTAACTTTGACTTTTGACCAGGACATGCTCCCAAACCCTAATACATGATTCAATATACCCTATGACACCCATGGAACATGTCCATCAAGTTTGATTTAGGTCAAGGACATGATTTCCTGAAGAATTGCACAGTTTGGAATTCATCTGATAAAAAGTCAACTGTGCACCAAAAGTCAACTTTGACTTTTTGAGATTTTTCACCAAAATGGATTTTTAACCCTAAAATGATGTTAATGTATGATTTGAATCATCATTCATCAAGAAAAATCAAAGAAAGTGGGATAACTTGTAAAAGGGGTAACCATAAAAACTTAGAAAAATTTCTAAGTTATGGAAAAAGTGCCACTAATGTGCCAACTTTGGAGGGCCATAACTCCTAAACCACAAGGCCATTGGTCCCCATTCAAAGCTTGATTTGTAGATCATATTGCCCTATACAAAAGCTTCATACTAAGTTATTTCCAAATTTGTAAAGACCATATAATAATACATGCATCAAATCATATATTATACATGAGTTTCACTTTTGGTACTGAAACATAATAAGTTCCTAGTTAACACATTATATACATAAATGCCTCTAATACAAATCACTAAAAGTCTAAGGCATTACATATACAAGATGTTCCAAAATGATAAAAACTAAGAACTAGATCAATACAATGATCTCAAAACATAAACGCCATAGCGGAAGTCATGCCATCACAAAACCACGATCCGTAAGGAAAGTCAAATAACCTTGTCCTTACCCTTCGCCAAACCTGCAGAACCTGTGATGTAAACAACAACAGTGGGGTGAGATACATCAAATCTCAGTGAGTTCCCTATCTTAAAGTCCTCTCGGCTTTACAAGGTTCTAACAAAGTCCTAACTCATGTCCAAGGGGAAAGGGAAAGACCATGAGTACACACACACAAGTAACCGCCACGGTGAGCCTGCAAACTCACACTAGTATCGAAGTACCTCTTGAGCCTATAAACTCAAGGATTCACAAAGTACCGAAGTACGTTCTGAGTCCGTACACTCAAGAACTCACATATCAATAACCAATACCAAGGCATCCCCTTTTCCCGTACCCTTCTACGTCTAGAAGGAGATCCGAGTCATGGATCCTCGAATTACTTGGCATACGAATTAGATTCGGGATCACGGGCCGTACACCGTGATCCGTCACTTCTCACGGATCGTACGCCGTCTCAAGTCTCTACCCGTAGGCTCTAATCGTACTAACATGGGACTCAAACCTGCCAAGTAATGGTGCATATGTTTCAGAGGAGCTCGAGACCCATGAAACGCACTAACAAAAACATTGTGGTTATTGATAAACAGAATGCACACGCCTCGGCCTTTCATGCACGAGCGTTGCCACACATAAGACTCCACATTTCCAACACTGTTTAGGGTAATAATGCTCACTCTACCTATCTCATATTTTAGCATACATTTTCACAACAATTTCACATCATTTACAACTAAAAGTCGACAAAACGACAATAATTAAAAATCCCGATATAATTAAATCGGCCGACAATCTTAAAACCAACGAATTAAGAAAGTACATTTCAATACCTTTCCAACGATACCGAAATTGTTCCAATCCGAGCCACGGATAAAAAGTTACGGCATTGGAAACAATTGATCGGGAAAATTTCACAACAGCAGAATTTCTGCATTTCTCCTGGCCATACGCGTATTGGCACATCCCATACGCGTATTGCCTAAAATTCTCGCTCAGCCATACGCGTATTGCCCAATGCCATACGCGTATGGGCAGAGACATTTTTCCCTTGAAATTCCTGTTTAAAAGCCCAATACGCGTATTACCATGTCTCATACGCGTATTGCCTTATCCATACGCGTATCATACCATTTCCTTTATACCCATACGCGTATTGCCCTACTCAATACGCGTATGGCCCTGCGTGATACGCGTATGGGCAGTTTGAACCCAGAATTTTCCTGCAGAATCTGTCTGCTACGGGTTGATTCAATTCAACCCCAAAATCCCATTTTTCCAGTCTAAAATTCATCAAGACATGCTATAATTCACACAACCAGTATAACATACAATCAATTATTGAATTTCAGCAATTAAATGATGATTCTATTGTAAAATTTCACACTTTCTACAATACCCAAATAACTCTAAAACTCAACCAAAACCTTAAATCTAAAGAGTCTAACTAGAACCCACCTGGATTACTAGATGAGGAGGTTGATACTGAGACGATTAAACGAAGAACAGATGAATTGATGATGATTCTTGAGCTTCTTGAGAATTTCTCTTCTTCCTCTTTCTCTTCCTTTCCTTTCTTCCCTTTTTCCTTTTCTTTCTTTCTCTTTAGCTTTTGTTTGGTTTTTCAATGAAAAGAAAAGAAAATAGATAGTATAGAAACTATCATTTTTAGTAACACTACTAAATGTCCAAAAATTAGCTCAAATACATCAAATTATAAAAACTCAACGTTAAATACTATTAATTTAATCGACTCTGAGTTCGTCAGTTTACTCTAATTATTTTATCAAATAATTACTCAGAGTACCCCGGAACCCAGTTGATCATAATAATATTAACCAAAGCGTTTATAAATTTACGGGGTATTACATCCTCCCCCCCTTAAATAGAAATTCGTCCTCGAATTTAGAATATTACCTGAACAGATGTGGATAAGAATCTCGCATTTCTGATTCTAGTTCCCAAGTAGCATCGCCCAGATGCGTCATATCCCATTGCACCTTAACAAGTGGAATATCTTTGTTCCTTAACACTTTTGTTTCCCTTCCCACAATACAACTCGGTTGTGGTTCAAAAGTCAAATCCGATTCAATTTCCACTGATTCGGGTAGAATCGGCTGAAGAGGATCAGGAATAAACTTACGGAGCTGAGATACGTGAAAAACGTCATGCATCTCGGATAGAGAGGGTGGTAAGGCTAATTTATAAGCAACTTCACCAATCCTTTCTAAAATCTGATACGGACCCACGTATCTCAGACTTAACTTTCGCGACTTAAACGGTCCTTTCAATCTCAATCTCGGAGTAACTTTCAGAAATACATGGTCACCTTCCTCAAATTCCAAAGGTCTCCTACGATTGTCCGCATAACTCTTTTGACGATCTTGTGCTTGTTTAACCTTCTCGCGGATCATTCGAATCTTTTCCGTAGTCTCTTGAATAATCTCGGGTCCCAAAATTCTATCTTCGCCAATTTCAGCCCAACACAAAGGTGTCCTACACTTTCTCCCATACAATGCTTCATAAGGAGCCATACCGATGCTCGCATGGTAACTATTGTTATATGAAAACTCAATTAGCGGTAAAAGTTCTTTCCAATTCCCTCTACTCTCTAGCACACAAGCTCTTAACATATCCTCCATCGTTTGTATTGTTCGTTCAGTCTGACCATCCGTTTGAGGATGATTCGACGTGCTCAAACACAAATTCGTACCCATCGCTTGTTGGAACACTTTCCAAAATCTCGAAGTAAACTTCGGATCTCTATCGGACACAATACTAGAAGGAATACCATGCAATCTCACAATCTCAGCAATAAACAACCTTGCAAGATGACTTGCCTTATAAGTAGTCTTTACGGCTAAGAAGTGTGCAGATTTCGTTAGTCGATCTACAATCACCCAAATAGAATCATACCCTCCTTGGGTACGGGGTAAACCCACTGCAAAATCCATAGAAATACTATCCCACTTCCAAACTGGAATATCCAAAGGTTGTAACAAACCGCCCGGTCTTTGGTGTTCAATCTTCACCTGTTGGCACACCGCACATTCTGACACATATCCCGCTATATCCTTTTTCATCCCAGACCACCAATAATCCTTCTTTAAATCCTAATACATCTTTGAAGAACCAGGATGTATCGTAAAAGTACCTTTATGAGCTTCGTCTAAGATCTTCCTTTTTAATGCCTCAACCCTCGGAACACAAATCCTTTGATTAAACAGAACAATCCCATCTGTCGCTCGTATAAAACCCGGCTGAAGTAACAACTCTTGTAACACTTCCTCTAACAATTGTGCCTGTTGAATCTCAACTCTCAAAGTAGAATTGACATTCAAATTTCCCATAATTACACCATTCGGAGTCCACACAAAATGGAGATTAAGATCTCTAAACTTTTCCAACAATGAATACTCCAAAATCATCAATTCCGCACTATGAACCATTTTCCGACTTAAAGCATCCGCTACTTTATTCGCCTTTCCTGGATGATACTTCAATTCTAAATCATAATCCTTTAAGTACTCCATCCACCTTCTTTGTCGCATATTCAACTCCTTTTGATCAAACAAATACTTCAAACTTTTGTGGTCACTGAACATTTCAAAACGTACACCATATAAATAATGACGCCACACCTTCAGTGCAAAAACCACTGCAGCTAGTTCCAAATCATGAGTTAGATAATTCTTCTCATGAACTTTCAACTGTCGAGAAGCATAAGCTACCACTTGACCACCTTGCATCAGAACACCCCCTAATCCCCTCTTAGAAGCATCACAGAATACTTCATAAGAGCTGTTAGGATCAGGAATAATTAATACTGGAGCACTCGTCAAACTTTCCTTCAAATGCATAAAACTTTGTTCGCAACCTGAATCCCACTCAAAAGTAACATCCTTCCGAGTAAGTTTCGTCATTGGTAAGGCCAATTGAGAAAAGCCCTTAATAAACCTTCTATAGTAACCGGCCAATCCCAAGAAACTTCTGACTTCTGAAACATTTCTCGGTCTCTCCCAATTAATCACTGCCTCTACTTTCTATGGATCCACTGCCACACCACCTCGAGATATAACATGTCCAAGAAAATTAACTTCCGCCATCCAAAACTCACACTTGCTCAACTTAGCAAACAATTGCTTCTCTTGCAAGACCGATAAGACAATCCTCAGATGTTCTCCGTGCTCTTGTGGAGTACGAGAATAAATAAGAATGTCGTCAATAAAAATTACCACAAATTGGTCCAAGTAAGCCTGAAATATTCGGTTCATGTAATCCATAAAAACAGCTGGAGCATTAGTCACACCGAAAGGCATCACTAAGAATTCATAATGACCATAACGTGTCCTAAATGCAGTCTTTGGCACATCGGAACTCTTCACTCGAATCTGATGATAACCCGACCGTAAATCAATCTTCGAGAACACACAGGCTCCTTTTAATTGATCTAACAAGTCGTCTATCCTTGGTAAGGGATACTTGTTCTTAATGGTAACTTTATTCAACTTACGATAAACAATCCACAACCGCATCCCCCCATCTTTCTTCTTTACCAACAACACTGGAGCTCCCCACGGTGAAACACTAGGCCTAACGAAATGCTTAGACATCAAGTCCTCCAATTGATCCTTTAATTCTCTTAATTCAAGCGGTGCCATCCGATACGGAGAAACGGATATAGGAGCCGTTCCCAGTATCAGGTCAATAGAGAACTCAACTTCTCTCTCCGGAGGAAGAGAAGAAACATCCTCTGGAAACACTTCAGGAAATTCACACACTATTGGAATACTCAGAACTTGTTGTTCACTACTTCCCTCCTTAGTAAGAACCAATATAACAGATTTCTCTTTCTCAAACAAGAAATTTACCATTCCCACCGTACCTTCTAAAATCGTTGATAATACATCTTTCGGAGTAGCCTCAGCAGATGGAATAATGATTAACTTCTCCTCACAACCGATAAAAACCGAATTAGCTGAAAGCCAGTCCATTCCCAGAACAACATCCACTTTCTTAAGCGGCAGATAAATAAGATCATTCTGGAAGACTCTTTCGTTCACCGACAACACGCAATTTTCACACATCAGTGGTGTTTCAACCATTTCATCCATGGCAGTAGTAACCACCATAGGAGGAAACAAAGGAATAGTTTGCAACCCAAGTCGCTTCACACATCTCAAAGACACAAAAGAATGTGTAGCCCCACAGTCAAATAAAACAAAACAAGGTTGACCATTAACAAAACACGTACCCGCAATCAAGGAATTATCACCCTTTGCTTTCCTTGCATCCAGAGTATATACTCGACCCGTAGTCTTCCCTTGTGCCTGATTCCTACTCTGAGGACAATCCCTCGCCCAATGACCCATTTTGTTACACTGATAACACCGTACTTCTTCCGATTTGCACCTACCATAATGATTCCTTCCACAAGTGCGACATACTGGAGGCACACTAGTTCTAGAGCCCTGTACTTGCTTCCCTTTGGAAGACTGTTGCCTTTGCCTAAACTGTTGATTCGACCTTCCACGGTCACCTTGAGTTACCCTGTTCAAATCCACCTCCATTTGTATCTTTTTCAGGCTATTTTCCGCCACATAACATTGTCTTAACATTTCAGCATAAGTAGCAAATTCCCGTTGAGACACGCTGTGTGAAATCTCAGCCCTTAACCCAAACAGAAACTGATATATCTTCCACCTCTCATCAGGAGCATACATGGCCTGTCTAGAATAGTCAGCCATGATCTCAAATTGTTCCGCATAAGAAGCCACTGACAAATTTCCCTGTCTCAACTGTTGGAACTCAAACTCCTTTTGAGACCTTAAAGAACTCGGAAAATATTTCTCCATAAAGATTACCTTAAACTGTTCCCACACTTTCGGCACTTCCTGAGTTGTCATCAAGGCTGAAGCGCTCTCCCACCACCTCATGGCAGGACCCTTCAACCAGTGAGAAGTAAAGACCACCTTATTCTCCTCACTGCAATGAACTATCTGAAAAATCCGTTCCATACCTATTATCCATTCGTGTACCTTCATCGGATCTAGCCCTCCTTGAAACTCCGGAGGATTCATACGAACAAATTCCCTGTAGGTTCCTCCTGTAACTTCCGGAACAACCACTGGAGGATGCAGACCATCAGCCATTTGTTGCATCATTCCTTGCATGAACTAATTCTGCTGTTGCTGCATCTGTTGCATAAATTGGTACAAAGGGGCATTCCCTTCATCACCTTGTAGAACTGTCCCAGCTGGAGTAGTCCTTGGTCTTCCACGGTTGTTTCTGCGTCTATCAGCCATGTTCTTGAATTCCATATCAATAGGATTAAGTTGATCAGACTCAATACCATAAATATAACAGACAAGACCCATGGCGACACGCCGCATATGAAACGGAAAGAAACACTTATTCTATTTCATGGCTAGGTCGAGGATACGACCTGCTCTGATACCAACTGTAAAGACCATATAATAATACATGCATCAAATCATATATTATACATGAGTTTCACTTTTGGTACTGAAACATAATAAGTTCCTAGTTAACACATTATATACATAAATGCCTCTAATACAAATCACTAAAAGTCTAAGGCATTACATATACAAGATGTTCCAAAATGATAAAAACTAAGAACTAGATCAATACAATGATCTCAAAACATAAACGCCATAGCGGAAGCCATGCCATCACAAAACCACGATCCGTAAGGAAAGTCAAATAACCTTGTCCTTACCCTTCGCCAAACCTGCAGAACCTGTGATGTAAACAACAACAGTGGGGTGAGATACATCAAATCTCAGTGAGTTCCCTATCTTAAAGTCCTCTCGGCTTTACAAGGTTCTAACAAAGTCCTAACTCATGTCCAAGGGGAAAGGGAAAGACCATGAGTACACACACACAAGTAACCGCCACGGTGAGCCTGCAAACTCACACTAGTATCGAAGTACCTCTTGAGCCTGTAAACTCAAGGATTCACAAAGTACCGAAGTACGTTCTGAGTCCGTACACTCAAGAACTCACATATCAATAACCAATACCAAGGCATCCCCTTTTCCCGTACCCTTCTACGTCTAGAAGGAGATCCGAGTCATGGATCCTCGAATTACTTGGCATACGAATTGGATTCGGGATCACGGGCCGTACACCGTGATCCGTCACTTCTCACGGATCGTACGCCGTCTCAAGTCTCTACCCGTAGGCTCCAATCGTACTAACATGGGACTCAAACCTGCCAAGTAATGGTGCATATGTTTCAGAGGAGCTCGAGACCCATGAAACGCACTAACAAAAACACTGTGGTTATTGATAAACAGAATGCACACGCCTCGGCCTTTCATGCACGAGCGTTGCCACACATAAGACTCCATATTTCCAACACTGTTTAGGGTAATAATGCTCACTCTACCTATCTCATATTTTAGCATACATTTTCACAACAATTTCACATCATTTACAACTAAAAGTCGACAAAACGACAATAATTAAAAATCCCGATATAATTAAATCGGCCGACAATCTTAAAACCAACGAATTAAGAAAGTACATTTCAATACCTTTCCAACGATACCGAAATTGTTCCAATCCGAGCCACGGATAAAAAGTTACGGCATTGGAAACAATTGATCGGGAAAATTTCACAACAGCAGAATTTCTGCATTTCTCCTGGCCATACGCGTATTGGCACATCCCATACGCGTATTGCCTAAAATTCTCGCTCAGCCATACGCGTATTGCCCAAGGCCATACGCGTATGGGCAGAGACATTTTTCCCTTGAAATTCCTGTTTAAAAGCCCAATACGCGTATTACCATGTCTCATACGCGTATTGCCTTATCCATACGCGTATCATACCATTTCCTTTATACCCATACACGTATTGCCCTACTCAATACGCGTATGGCCCTGCGTGATACGCGTATGGGCAGTTTGAACCCAGAATTTTCCTGCAGAATCTGTCTGCTACGGGTTGATTCAATTCAACCCCAAAATCCCATTTTTCCAGTCTAAAATTCATCAAGACATGCTATAATTCACACAACCAGTATAACATACAATCAATTATTGAATTTCAGCAATTAAATGATGATTCTATTGTAAAATTTCACACTTTCTACAATACCCAAATAACTCTAAAACTCAACCAAAACCTTAAATCTAAAGAGTCTAACTAGAACCCACCTGGATTACTAGATGAGGAGGTTGATACTGAGACGATTAAACGAAGAACAGATGAATTGATGATGATTCTTGAGCTTCTTGAGAATTTCTCTTCTTCCTCTTTCTCTTCCTTTCCTTTCTTCCCTTTTTCCTTTTCTTTCTTTCTCTTTAGCTTTTGTTTGGTTTTTCAATGAAAAGAAAAGAAAATAGATAGTATAGAAACTATCATTTTTAGTAACACTGCTAAATGTCCAAAAATTAGCTCAAATACATCAAATTATAAAAACTCAACGTTAAATACTATTAATTTAATCGACTCTGAGTTCGTCAGTTTACTCTAATTATTTTATCAAATAATTACTCAGAGTACCCCGGAACCCAGTTGATCATAATAATACTAACCAGAGCGTTTATAAATTTACGGGGTATTACAAAATTCCTCATGGATTTTGAGTTATGGAGTGATCAAAATCAAGAAAAGTCACTTTGTTCCAACACTTAGTGAAAATTTCACTAAGTCAGATTTTGCCTTACTTTTTGCCAAATGTAGGGGGATTTTTCACTTGGATTCAAAAGAGATCAAAACCAAACATGTTCAAACAGTTGTTGTATCATGTAAGGGCTTTCCAAAATGGCCAAGAACATTACCAAATTCAATTTGAGACATGAGATATGACATTGGCAAGTTGCCTTGCTGAAATCTGCCAAGGCAAGGCAGATTTTGCACTTTTGGTCGATTTGCCAAAATCATCCAAATCCAAATGCTCCTATCCACTTGGACACCTCAGAGGATTGAATCTAAAGGGGACAATCACTAAGCCAAGCCTCCAAAGTCTTTGGAACAAGAAATAGCATGTTGAACCTAGAATTGCCAAAATAGGGACAAGACTCCAATTTTGGAATGGAGCATTCAATGGAAGCATCAAGGTGGCATGGACTGAGCCATTCTCAACTGAATTCAGTCAAGACTTATCCAAGACCAAGGGAACCACAGCTCTGTGCCCTAACCTCTAGTCAATGGCTAGAGGAGACTTGGATTTCCATTGGACAACATTGACCAAACCTCTACTGCAGTTGCCATTCATTGTGGATCCCAAAACAAACTTGCTCTACTATAAATAGAGCTCAATTGTGATCAGTTTGAGTACACCAAAGCCATCTAACAGATGCTTTCCTTAAAATCTCCTCTTTCACTCCAATTTTGCCTTCTAAGGCAAGTCACCATCGGGTTTTGAGTTTGAGAGCTTTTCCAATCAAACCAATCACACACACACACCTCATATACATCATATAGAAGTGATCCAAACACTCACATAACATCTGGAACACAGATTTCACAAAATCACCAGCCAATTGCTTAAGTTCTTGACAGATTTGCAGTTGAGGTGCCATCTTCAACTCCAAACCATTTCAATCCATTCCAAGTATTTATACACACTCCATGGCACCTAGGGAAGCTATCCAGATCATTGGAACCTAGTTGTAACACCTCCAACACAAATCACGATCACCAGCTGCAAGTGGTAAGCATGAGCTCTTCTAACTCTATGATCCATGCAATTTTTGCTTCACAATAATTTGGCCATATGTTCATAATCATGCATGGAATGTTTCCCCTCAATTAATTATATTGTTTGAATCGTGTATCAAAAATCCTAGCCTTCATGCAGAAATTAGGGTTCTTGAGGATTTTTCATGATTTCTTGTTATATGTTTAATTTAAATGAAATTAAATACCATAGACATGATCGTGAGGTTGAAACGAGTTGATTGGTATGTGGATTACATGATATGATCAAGTATTCAGTGAGATTGGATAGAAAATGCAAATCTGGGCAAACCCAGAACACGCGCGTGTTCTTGGTGTGTTCTTGGCGCCATTTCTTTCAAATTCAAATATTTGAATTTTGTGATTTTATTTAATTGATTCAAAAATTAATTTCTCTCTGAGTTTTAATGATTTTGAGTTTATTCTTTTTTTAATAATTCACAAAAATGTTAAAATATTTTATTTTCCCAAAAAATCCCAAAAATATTATTTATTTTGTATAATTGATATTTTTGCAAAGAATTAATGTTTTAATTGTTTTTAACATTTAAAATATTTTATCCACCTTGATTTTGCAACTTTTAATGCTTTCTAATTATTTTGTAGGTCAATACTTAATTTTTGAAGCATTAATCCAAGATCACAATTTGTTTTCCATGTGTTAAACAATTTTGATCATTTTAATTGAATTTTTATTCAATTAAATACATTTTGAAAACAAATTAGGGTTTTTGGATTAATTCAACCCTCATAAATCATTTTCAAAACTTTTGGGCCTCTAATAGAGTGTAGGACCCAACCCTTTGCAAATACAACCCATTATGGGTCTCACTTATTGTATAAGTCCCGTTGTATTTCAAAAAGTTCGACGCGATCATCATCCGTTGAAAAACAAACTTTGGGCCTCTCCTTAAGCTATAAGACCCATTCAAAACTTTTGGGCCTCTATTAGAGTGTAAGACCCAATCCCCTTTTAACCAAAACATTTTTGGGCCTCAGATATTGTATAAGCCCCTCTGCGTTAAAAGAAAACCTCGGCGCGATCGCCATTTTTAACGAAAAACCAACTTTGGGCCTACCCTCGTGTTATAAGCTCCACTCTTTTTCTTTAAAACTTTTGGGCCTCTTGAGAGAGTGTAAGACCCATCCCTTTGTACAAAAAACCTTTTTGGGCCTCAGTCACTTGTATAAGTCCCTCTGTACAAATTCAAATAGTGCACTCACTGATAAAACCCTGGGCCTCTCCTTGAGCTGTAAGCCCCAAATATTTCTTTTTCAAAGCACTTTTTCCTTTGATTTTGAATATACTGTTGTTTTCAATCTTTCTTTGTTGAACAACTAACCAAACAGCATGGAAGCTCTACAACCGAGTAAGTGGTTATCGCTTTCATTTACCGCTTTCATATACATATAACTGTATTGTGGGGCTGTTTTGCTGTAAGTCTTCTTTCATAAACTCATATCAACTGTGTAATAATAGTATAGATATTTAGAGTTTCCCCGGCAACTACGTCTAGAACTAGGTGACGCCGTTTCATTTATTCGTAGAAATAGACAACTAGATCCCCAATAGGATCACCAGATACAGTCTTCTCTCAGGCTGTCCTCATTAGGAATCGTCAAGAAACTCTACTCCCAGAGATGAATGTATTCTCCGTGAATGACATCTTTGAGTTTCTTCCAAATTCTCGAACTTTCCTGACTTTGATATATTCTCGGTGAATAGCATTGCCTTGAATTTCTCGGGGTTTGGGGACCCACGGGCTTCTTAAAAGCATCGGCCTCCTCTTGGGCATCGTACAAGGACCCACAGGCTTCCTAAAAGCAACCCCGCCTCCTCTTGGGCTTAGTACTAGGACCTCCCAGCTTCTTAGAAGTATTCACAGCCTCCTCTTAGGCTTCGTATAATGATCTCTTCCTCCGGGAATGATAGGCTCCTCTTGGGCTTCGTACAAGGACCGACCGGCTTCTTAAAAGTTTCTAGCCTCCTTTTGGGCTTAGTACAAGGACCCGTCGGCTTCTTAAAAGTTTCCAGCCTCCTCTTGGGCTTCGTACGAATTGTCCCGACGACCTCCTAGAGGTATAGGAACAGAACTTAGTCACCGTCATAGAACAGTCTTGTCATAGAGTCTACTAATGTTTCTCAAAGCATAGTACAAAAGATAAAACTCTAGACACGGACAGTCTAATATCCTTGAGTCTCAAAGACATTCTCAAGTGACCCCTTCGTTAAATAGGAAGGAAACCCGCAGACTCGGACAGTCTCAATACCCTTTGGATTTCCCGTTTCCTCAAAGAACAGGAAATATCCCTGATCCTCGAATCAAATCCCTGAGTACAGTGTTGCTCATATAAGAACTGATTTTCTCTTTAAAATCAGTATACTGGACCTGTCACTTAACTGAAACAGTTACCTTGGCCTCCTCTTGGGCTTTGTACAATGATTCTTCCCAGCGAAGCAAACGTTTAGCCTCTCTCTCGGGCTTTGTACGAGACACATAAAAGACTCCCTCGTTGAGTCAATCGCCCTTTCGCCTTCATCTCGGGCTTTATACGAGATACAAAAAGGTTTTTATTGAGCCAAACAAATGATAGCCTCCATCTCGGGCTTCGTACGAGATACAAAAACTCTCTTGTTGAGTCAAATAGCCTCCATCTCGGGCTTTATACGAGATACCAAAAGATTCCCTCGTTGAGTCAAAACCTTTTAGCCTCTCTCTCGGGCTTTGTACGAGACACATATTAGCCTCCTCTTAGACTTTGTATAAGAAAACCACTGGTTGATCCAATCGACCTTTTAGCATCAAAGATGTGCCTCGTTCACAGTACACAAACATCAACAACTCCTTCCCCTTCATCTAACTGCTGTAAGCGGCAAGCCTCTGGATCATCTCTATCCATGCCACTGTCCCTCTTTTAGCATGAGAAATTCCTAAGGAAAGATGGCATTGCTCTACACTGAGTTAAAGTCTTCTCCTTCAGGTTGGAAAACCCCTATAAAGGAAATTATGTCATTGCCGGATTCACATATCCCGGTTAATGTAATCCTCCTTTATAACCAGTCACCCAACAGTTGTGACAAACAAACCTCTTTAGAGATGACAAATTCTCTCTAAAGTCAGACCTTTCAGCTTCATATCTTGGGCTTTGAACAAGATACAAACACCTTTCTCTTTATGTCTTGGGCTTTGAACAAGACACCAAAACAACCAATTTCCTCCCATAGAATAGGAGGAACTACGAACGCTCTGATTTCCCTGTTTCGGTAAACGGGAATACGTAGGCATAAGATTGAAAGAAAAATCTTAGCGAGCACAATCAACAAAAAACTCAAAATCCCATACTCTCACATATCTATCAAAAAGCATCAGTCCTAACATCCTAATCCTTGTTCCCTGCCAGAAACATTTTGTCAAAATAAAAAGAGAGAAACCAGTATTGGCGAAAATACAAATAACCAGTACAAAGGCCCCCCCACATTGATAGCATTCGTAACCTAACAGACCGTTGTTTAAACTCAGTATGCAAAGCAGGGTTAATTGGAGACATCTATTTCCCTTCCTTCATCAGCTTTAATAGGATAAAAAATGAATCGACCTATAGTAAGCTCAAACCGCAGAGAGCGACCGCGCTTAAGAACCGCGTCCAAAATCGCTCGCTACAGAAAAGTGGCGCCCACCGTGGGGCCCGAAATTCTTTCTTAAACATTTAAGGTGAAAACCTTGGACAAATCTCTTCACTTGTGTGAAAACCACAGATTGGGGCTTCCGTCGGGGAACCCATTTTCTGTCAGGAACTTAGGATTCATAGCTTTAAAGGTCTAGGATGTTTAGGACAAATATATATACTGCTTTTCCTAATTGCTATACGTGTTTATTTTTCTGCTAATGGGAATGCGTGTGATGCCGCATGTGGAAAGATTGAGTATACACTTAAGATAAGTGATGACGACGAGGTCGACCATCAACCTCAGTGGAGGCTGACCAATGTAACCCATTCTCTCACCTAGACAATGGGCCGATTGTTAAGTCTGAGAAGCTGAGGAGCCAAACCCTTTTGTAGTGCGGAAACTATCGGGAATAGTTGTTACGCAATACTACCCTCATTTGAGGCTGGTGATCTATTCTCGGTGAATGGCACTTACTCTAAGATTGCTCTACAACTCGCTGGCGATCCGCTTGTTATTTTGCTTTCCTGGGAGGAGCTGATGATAATGAGTACAGGTGCAAAAATCACCCTAGTATAAACCTTTGGGGATGGGTAGAGCCTTGACTTCATGACAACGACCCTTTGACCCCATGTTTTTTCTATGTTTTTGTGTGCTGCATTCATGCATTCATTTAAAAAACATTAAAACATTCAAAAAACTTCTCTTCTAGTCTCTCTGTTTTTCAAATTAAACTAAGACTGTGATTGCAAATATCAGAGAAGAGGATTACGCTAATGGATTTCGGTAGAAGGAGAATTCATACGTACACCTTCAAGGTTCCAAAACTAGAGGATTTGAGAAGGTTGGCGAGGATGATCACAAACCAAGAGGCTTTCAGAGCCAAGCACGGAGGTTTGTTACCTCTGTTAAGAGTCCATGTGATTGAGGGAATCATGGATGCGCTCATTCAGTTTTATGATCCGGTTTATCACTGTTTCACATTCCCGGATTACCAGCTAGCACCAACGCTGGAGGAGTATTCTCATCTGATCGATCTACACATTACAGATCAAGCTCCATTTTCTGGACTGGAAGAAATTCCAAAGAATCAGACCATTGCAAGAGCAATTCATTTGGACGAGTCTGAGGTCAGGACTCACATGACCACTAAGGGTGGCATCCAAGGTTTTTCAGCCCAGTTCTTGACGAAGAAAGCCCTGTATTTTGCCAGTATAGGGAACGTGAATGCTTTTGAAAGCATCTTTGTCTTGCTCACCTACGGGTTATTTTTGTTCCCCAACATCAATAACTTCGTCGATATTAACTCCATTAAGGTTTTTCTCATTGGAAACCCTGTGCCGAATTTGCTCGCAGATGCGTATCATTCTGTACGCTTGGGGAATTTGTACAGTGGAGGGGAGATCACGTGCTGTGTACCTCTGCTTTACAAATGGTTCATCTCCCACTTGCCCAAGTCTGCTGCTTTTTGGGATTGCAAGAGTGCCTTACGTTGGTCGCAGAAGATCATGTCTCTTACCAACTCTGATATAGATTGGTGCAATAGGATTTATGATGGAATCAGGATCATTGATCTTTGTGGAAACTTCCCCAACGTACCCCTTATAGGAACTAAGGGAGGAATCAATTACCATCCAGTTCTCGTTTTTCGTCAATTTGGATACCCGATGAGACACATCCCACGGGGTGTTCATCTGGAAGGCCTTTTCTTCAAGGAAGGAGAAAGTGACAGAGCACTAAAGACGGAAATAGTGCACGCTTGGAAACACGTTCATAAGAAAGGACGAGAGTCTCTAGGAAAACCAGATTGTGTCTCAGTGGAGCCTTATCTCCATTGGGTACAAACTAGAGCTCTCAAGCTAAAAATGCCCTATCCTCGTTACGAAATTCTTCCACCAAGGGAATCTGTCATGTACTTCATGACGGAAACTGAAAAGCTTCAGGTTACTCTCAACAAAGTTCAAAAGGAGAGAAGGTCTTGGAAGAACAAGTACCGCACCCTCTACGTAGAGTGCATCAAAATACAACAATTACTGAAAGAGAAGGATGCTCTGATCGAAATTTTAGAGCAACATGTTGTGGATAATCAAGATGACCAAAGGAATTTGCTCGCTCCTTTCACTTGGCAAAGGAATGACAACCCGACAACGGCTCAAGAGCCCCAGTCAAAGAAAAGGAAGATACCAGAATCATCACCCAATTTCTCTTCAGAGAGGACTCGGGACCCATTAGCTTAGGTTTCTGTTTCTGCACTTTGTAATCTACTGTATTTTCGTTTCTGTAATCCTTTGAATTTAATAAAAAGGGGTTTCCCCACTGTTTGATATTTGCAATCTAATTGTCAAAGTTTATTTTGATTAAACCAAAAAACAATTAATATAATAATTGCATTCTTCATTCTCACATCGCGTATTCTTCTTCCCTACGAATCTCACGTTTGTGTCTCGATTCTAGAGTCAAGCTGTGTCATTCGTACAATACTCGGGCCAATCGTCAGAAAAAGATGGATGATCTTGAGGAAGAAAATAGAGAGTTAAAAGAAGAGATCAACGTTCTGAGAGAGGATATGAGAAAGCTTCGTAACGATATGCAAGCCATGGCAGAAGCTCAGCTACAAAGAACTGTGATCTCAGAGATCACCTCAACGCCCATAGTGGAAAAGTATGATCCTAGGTATCAGATACCGAAAGATCGCCCTTGGGGCATGCCTGTTAACTATATCCCGGAAGGATATGTTCTGCCGATCACTGAAGATCAGGGAATCACAACAGAAGCCGCTGGGCCTGAAGGTTACAAACTTCAGGAAAGCGAAGATGCTAGAGGCATATTGAAGACTCCTGAAGGTTACAAACTTCGGGAAACGCCAAGACTCACTGTCGTAGTCACGGTACCACCCCCCGTGGTGCACATTGTCCCGGAAGGACAGATTCCACAGATACCTTCTGGTAAAAAGGAAACTATGTTTGACCGAATTGATGAATTCCAGGAGCAGTTCCTGGAAATGCAGAAGGAACTGCAAGCCATTCGCGGTCAGGATCTATTTGGAAAGGACGTCGCAGACCTCTGCTTGGTCCCCAATGTGAAAGTCCCGCACAAGTTTCAAGTGCCCGACTTTGAAAAGTACAAGGGTAACTCTTGCCCTTAGAGTCACTTAGTGATGTACACTCGGCGAATGTCAGCTCAGACTGAGAATCAGGACCTGCTGATTCACTACTTCCAAGATAGTTTAACCAGTGCCGCACTCAAATGGTACATGGGTTTAAACCGTACTATGATCAGTACATTCAGAGATCTTGGTACTGCCTTCGTCCAACAATACAAATATAATTTGGACATGGCACCCGACAGAGATCAACTCAGATCGGTGTCGCAAAAAGACAAGGAAACCTTTAAGGAGTATGCTCAAAGGTGGCGTGAAATTGCCGCTCAAATTTGTCCACCTCTTGAGGAAAAAGAGATGACAAAGATCTTCTTAAAAACCTTAAGCTCATTTTACTATGACCGAATGGTTGCCAGTGCGCCCAGTGATTTCACCGAGATGGTCGGCATGGGCGTGCCTCTTGAGGAAGTCGTCCGAGAAGGACGTTTGGTAAAAGACACTAGATCGACGAGCGGTACTAAAAAAATACGGTAGTGCTCTCCCTAAGAAAAAATAGCAAGATATTGGGAATATCTCTCTCAGAAAGCAAAGGCGACGTTATCAACCGGTAGCAGCTGTAACTCCTGCTATCAGCCCTGCGCCTATTCCTACGTATCAACCTCAGGTTGCGCAGAGCCAACCTGATCAGCAAAGGACACAACAGCCTCTTCAGCAGGCTCGCCCTCCATATAACAACAACCGTACAACACGGTCATCAGGGTTTGATCTTATACCCATGTTGTACGCAAAATTATTTCCGTTACTACTGGCTAAGGGGCACATCCAGACTAAGTCTCCTCTTACAGTATCAGAAAATCCGCCTTTTTGGTTTAAGGTGGATCAAACTTGCCCTTACCACCAAGGAGGATCAGGGCATAAATTGAGAATTGTCTCAATTTTAAATCCGACGTGCAAAAACTTGTTAGGAGCGAGTTCTTATCCTTCAAGGATACAAATCCTAATGTTCTCACGAACCCGCTGCCTCAACATGAGAAAGCTGCAGTCAACCTGATTGAGAAAGAGACTAACAACGTCTATCAAATTCACGATGTACTCTTATTGAGGACCAATTTGGTCAAGATGCATTGTAGACAGAGTGGATATGGCCATGTGCCACCTCATAACTATCACCAATGTGATGTCTGCTCTAAAAATAATCAAGGATGTTCGGTAGTGCAATCAGCTCTATAGGAACAGATGGATCTCGGATGGATCCAAGAGCACCGAGTTCGTGGAGTTAACATGGTCTATACGAACTCCAACGTCATTCAGAACCACAACATCTGTGCAATGAATGTCAACTTGGTGGCAATGCACTCAAGGCAAAGCCAGTATCATAATCTGCCACGACACGATTACAGTTCTTGTCTGACTTACTCTGTAAACAAACATGGATGCTCTTTCATACAAGAGGCCCTCCAGCGTCAGATGGATCCAAGACTACCATGATAGGAACCCTTATCAGATCAACATGGTTCAGATCTTCGATATTTGCGTGATGAATACCAACTTGGTAGAGTTACATGCTGAGCAGGTCCGACTCGGATTCTTAATATCACATGACTATCAAAGCTGTAAAGCAGGTTGCGAAAACGTTCAAGGTTGTACCCTTGTCCGGGAGGCACTTCAGCACTTGTTAAATCACTGGTGGATGCCAATCTACATGGATGAAGATACTCAGCAGATTAGTATCAATAACAGAAACCCCACTCGGCGTCAAAGTCAGGATGTCCGATCTGTGGAAGCTAACCTAGTGGGGTTACATTGTATTCAAAGTGGGCGTGGCCAAGTGCCGCCACACAATTATGACCGTTGTAGCGTCTGTTCCTAAAGTAACCAAGGGTGTTACCTTGTGAGAGCAACTCTTCAGAGTCAGGTGGATCGTGGAGAGATTCGCCCATATCCGGGTTCTGGACCCATCAACTGGACGCCGAACTACCTTGTCAATCAAGTCAAGGATGTTGTCACAATCTCTGGTCATCACCAGACCAGGGATGTTTTTGCCATTATCCCTCTACTTGATGAATCAAGAGTTCCCAACCGGGAACGGATCGAGATTACTTATGATGGTCAGAAAAATCATAAGGTTCCCATGGTCATCTATCTACCGGGACCACTACCGTATGAATCAATTAAGGCTACCCCTTACAAATACGGTGCAACGACAATTGAAAATGGAAAGGAAATTCCATTACCCTCCGTCGTGAATATTGCAGACATCAGTCGTGTAACACGGAGTGGTCGAATCTTCAACCGAGGAGTTGGAGAACCTAACAAGGAAAAGGAACTTCAGACAGAAGCTCCCGATCCATCAATCGGTCAATCCAGTAATCCCGACCTTTCGAAAAATAATGATGAGATGTTGAAGCTCATCCAAAGGAGTGAATACAACATTGTTGATCAGCTGTTACAGACTCCTTCAAAGATCTTGGTATTATCACTGTTACTCAGTTCAGAAGCCCACAGGGAGGCTCTGCAGAAAGTCTTGGAGCAAGCCTTTGTGGAACAGGATGTAACAATCAGACAGTTCGATAACATTGTCTCTAACATCACTTCCTGTAATAATCTAGGATTTAGTGATGAGGAATTACCCGAAGAGGGTCGCCGTCATAACATGGCACTCAATATCACAGTTAAATTCCAGGACGATGCTTTAGCCAGCGTACTGGTAGACACAGGGTCAGCCCTGAATGTTATGCCGAAGTCTACTTTGATGCAATTATCATTCAAAGGCCCTCCGATGAGAATCAGCGAGGTCATCGTCAAAGCGTTCGACGGATCCAGAAAAATAGTTATCGGCGAAGTTGATCTTCCCATAACTATCGGTCCTCACACTTTCCAAGTCACTCTCCAGGTCATAGACATCCGGGCAACATACAGTTGTTTATTAGGAAGACCTTGGATACATCAGGCTGGAGCGGTCACTTCGACCCTCCACCAAAAGCTAAAGTTCGTTCAGAACGATCAACTTGTCACGGTTTGTGGGGAATAAGCCTTGCTTGTAAGCAACTTGTCATCATCTGCTTGTGTGGAACCTGAGGAGGTTATTGGAACGCAGTTCTAGGAACTGTCGGTGAAAAAGGACAATCAATCCCAAGGAGGAACCTCGATTTCCTCATACAAAGATGCTATTAAAGCGGTCGAGAGTACCGATACGACAGGATGGGGACAACTTGTCATTCCTATTGACAATAAAACAAATAAGGGTCTTGGTTTTTCTGCAACCTGCACCCAGACAGCTGGCAGCGATGGAAGTCTTCATCCCATTCAGAACTTCTTCCACAGTGGAGGTTTCCTTCACCCAATGTCTCAAGCAGTACATACTATCAATGAGGAAGATTCCTCCGACACAGAGGAAGAATGGAAGTCATATCTTAACAAGGACGGTTATATGTCTCAGGACGAAACGCAAGCTCCTTTTTGCTTTCCTACAGAGAGTCCGAGATTTATACCACGATCAGACGTCGAAATGATATATGGAGATTGTGATCCGGAAGGATGCCATGCTCCGCCAAATCCATTAGAGGAAGACACTCCGATGAAAGACAATTTTGACTACACCTACTATGGCCCAATGGAGGGTCTGCCAATGTGGCAACCTTACCCAGGAGACTTGGGGCAAGAGAGTCAGCCGAACAATGAAAACCAGCTGACCATCATTAAACAGAATACCTGTGTCCCCACCATGTCATGGGATCAACACTCAGGTCATTCAGAAACTACTCAACATGATGATGAATTTGCAACGTTTGCAGGACTTGAATTCATCAACTATGCTTTTCCCGAGGTCAACGTCATCGAGAGGGATGACTCCTCCAGTTCCAAAGAAGTGTGGGACACCTTGGGACAACCGAGTGGAAAATTTAACTATATGGTCAAGAACACCGCTCCCGAAAGCTCTCGTATCAGGCTCGAAGATATCTAGCCAACTGGATGGGGAGATACAGCTGAGAGCACAAATGCTATGCAAATTGCAACAGAGGAATCCTCCTACGATAACTCTTCCTGGGAGACAGATTCCAATGATCCTGCTACACCCGAAATCAGTGTCATTTCTGAAGACAAATCAAGGAAGGTGCCAGACTTTGTGATTCACCGGGGAGTTCGTCGCCAATGGGTTGACGTCGAGGTTCCGGATATCGTTCATCAGTCAAAGTAATTGCCATCTTTAACCTTTCACCCTGCCCAGGTGAAACAGATGTTTTGATAGGGCTCGCTTTCTGTAAAATTTCCCTCTTCGCTCTGTCCAAAGCGACAGAGTTTTGTTTTATAGGGCTATAGTTTCAAGAGTCGACTTGTTCATAAATAAAATAACGTCGTTCTGTAATTTCTGCATTAATTGCTGTTTTCTCTTTTTGCTTTTTCAGAAAATGGTAATCCTAAAAAACAATTCAAATAAAAACAAGCAGTAAAATAAAACACTACACACACTTGCATTTTCTCTATCTCTTCTAAACACGAATCATCACGTCATGCAGATTGCTTGTTTTAAACCCAGTTGAAACATACGATCCGATGCCTTCTCCCGACTTTGAGTTCCCGATATTTGGGGCTGAAGAAGAAGTTGACAACGAAATTCCAGAAGAGATCTCTCGACTACTCAGACAGGAGGAAAGGTCCATTGAACCTCACAAGGAGCCGTTGGAAACGATCAATGTGGGTTCGGAAAAAGAGAGAAAAGAAATCAGGATTGGGGCACTGCTCAGTCCAACTGCCAGAGAGGGTTTGATAAAGCTTCTCGGAGAATTTCCCGATGTATTCGCTTGGTCCTATCAGGATATGCCAGGGTTGGATACCAGCATCGTGGAACATCACTTACCATTAAGATCGGAATGTCCGCCGGTAAAGCAAAGGTTGAGACGGACTCACCCGGACATGGCCATCAAAATCAAAGAGGAGGTACAGAAACAGATTGACGCGGGTTTCCTCGCTACATCTGAATATCCTCAATGGTTAGCCAACATCGTACCCGTTCCCAAAAAAGAGGGAAAGGTCAGAATGTGTGTTGATTACAGGGATCTGAACAAGGTAAGTCCAAAAGACGACTTTCCTTTACCACACATTGACATGCTGGTAGACAACACAACAAAGTTCAAAGTTTTCTCTTTCATGGATGGATTCTCGGGCTATAACCAGATCAAAATGGCGCCGAAATACATGGAGAAAACTTCGTTCATTACCCCATGGGGCACCTTTTGTTACAAGGTAATGCCATTCGGTTTGAAGAATGCCGGGGCAACCTATCAAAGGGCCATGACTACTCTGTTTCATGACATGATACACAAGGAAATCGAGGTATATGTTGATGATATGATTGCAAAATCAAAAACAGAGAGTGAGCACGTTGAACATCTGTCAAAATTGTTCGAACGTCTAAAAAATTTCAAGCTCCGCTTGAATTCCAACAAGTGCACCTTCGGTGTCCGTTCGGGGAAACTACTAGGGTTCATCGTCAGCCAGAAAGGAATTGAGGTTGATCCTGACAAGGTCAAGGCCATTCAAGAAATGCCTTCGCCGAAAACTGAAAAACAAGTCAGAGGATTCCTGGGACGTTTGAACTACATCTCCAGATTCATTTTCCTCATGACTGTGACGTGTGCGCCGATCTTCAAGTTACTTAAAAAGAACCAGGATTGCGTTTGGTCAGAAGATTGCCAAACCGCCTTCGACAGTATTAAGGAATACCTGTTAAATCCGCCGATTCTATCACCTCCAGTGGAAGGAAGACCACTGATCATTTACCTCACAGTCCTAGAGGACTCAATGGGATGTGTACTTGGCCAACAAGACGAAACCAAACGGAAAGAGTCTGCCATCTACTATCTAAGCAAGAAATTCACCGACTGCGAAACTCGGTACACTATGCTTGAGAAAACTTGTTGCGCTTTGGCTTGGGCAGCCAAACGTCTTCGCCAATACATGATTCGTCATACTACTTGGTTGATCTCCGAAATGGATCCAATCAAGTATGTCTTCGAAAAACCTGCTCTCACGGGAAGGATTGCCCATTGGCAGATGTTATTATCAGAATGTGACATAGAGTACCACGCTCAGAAAGCCGTTAAGGGAAGTATTTTAGCCGATCATTTGGCTCATCAACCGATTGACGATCAAGAATCAACCGGGTTTGACTTCCCAGACGAAGATGTCATGTATCTAAAAATGAAAGATTGCGATGAACCGCTACCCAGTGAAGGGCCAGAACCAGGTTCCCAATGGGGACTTATCTTTGACGGAGCAGTTAACCATTACGGAAACAGAATTGGGGCAATCATTGTTACCCCTCAGGGTACCCACATTCCTTTCACCGCTCGACTTACGTTCAAATGTACAAACAACGAGGCCGAATACGAAGCTTGTATCATGGGTCTCGAGGAAGCAATTGATTTGAGGATAAAAAACTTGGACATATACGACGACTCAGCCTTGGTTATCAATCAGATAAAAGGAGATTGGAACACATACCAATCAGGATTGATTCCTTACAAAGACTATGCGAGAAGGTTGTTACCTTTCTTCAACAGAATCGAGTTTCATCACGTCCCTCGTAGAGAGAATCACATGGCTGATGCCTTAGCCACTCTCTCTTCAATGATTAGTGTAGGTCAATGGAATGACCTACCTAAGATCTACATAATGCGCCTTAAACGACCCGCTTACATCTTCACGATTGAAGCAGTCATAGACGACAAACCATGGTATCACGATATCAGATGCTTCCTTCAGAGACAAGAGTACCCATCGGGGGCACTAAGAAAAGACAGGAAAACCCTCAGAAGATTGGCTGGAAACTTCTTCCTGAGTGGTAACACTCTTTATAAGAGAAATTTTGACATGGTCTTGCTCCGATGCGTAGACAGACCAGAAGCAGACATGCTGATAACAGGAATTCATGAAGGATCCTTTGGCACTCATGCCAACGGACACACAATGGCGAGAAAAATTCTGAGAGTAGGGTACTATTGGTTGACCATGGAATCCGACTGCTACAAGTACATGATGAGGTGTCACAAATGTCAGATATACTCTGACAAAATCCATGTACCGTCATCACATCTCAAAGTTCTTTCTTCCCCGTGGCCTTTTTCCATATGGGGAATCGACATGATTGGCCTGATCGAACCTAAGGCTTCAAACGGACATCGGTTCATCCTGGTAGCCATTGACTATTTCACCAAGTGGGTCGAAGCAGCGTCGTACGCTAAAGTAACACGACAAGTGGTGCTCCGATTTATCAAAAACAATATCATCTATCGTTATGGTGTTCCGAGCCAGATCATTACAGATAATGGATCTAACTTGAACAACAAGATGATGAAAGAGTAGTACGTTGAGTTCAAGATCGAACACCATAACTCATCTCCCTACCGACCCAAGATGAACAGAGCGGTATAAGCGGCTAACAAGAACATCAAGAGGATTGTTCAGAAGATGGTTGTAACCTACAAAGATTGGCACGAAATGCTACCCTTTGCTCTTCACGGTTATCGAACATCTGTCCGCACTTCAACAGGGGCAACCCCTTTCTCTCTAGTATATGGCATGGAGGCAGTTCTCCCCATAGAAGTAGAGATCTTGTCAATCCGGATATTGATGGAAGCTAAGCTCACCGAAGCTGAATGGTGTCAAAGTCGACACGACGAATTAAACCTGATCGAAGAGAAGCGAGTCACGGCGCTATGCCATGGTCAGCTATATCAACAGAGAATGAAGAGGGCGTTCGACAAAAAGGTCCGACCTCGCGTCTTCAGGAAAGGAGACCTCTTGCTCAAGAAGATACAATCGTTTATCACTGACTCTCGGGGCAAATGGACCCCAAATTATGATGGCCCCTATGTGGTCACGAAAGCTTTCTCAGGTGGTGCCTTGAAACTTGCAACCATGGACGGAGAGGAATTTGCCTGCCCCACGAATGTTGATGTAGTCAAGAAATACTTCGCCTAAAAAAAACAAAAACGTCTCGGTGGATTGAAAACCCGAAAGGGCGGTCCAGGCAAAAGTTAGAGACATGAAAAAAAATCATCCCGATGGATTGGAAATCTCATAGTACAATCCAGGCAAAAATTAGGGATAATGGCAAATAACTATGTTCAACAGAGGCAGATCCCTCAGCAACAGTTACATCATCCGTCAGGAAAACTTCAGTCAAGGTCATCTTCGACAGAAGCTCAGGACGTCCCGACTTCAAAATTGGTAGAAGGATAGTGGTCGTTATGTTTCAACGTAGCCCTTTTCCCTGTAAATTACCATTCTTAAACTTTGTATATACTCTTTGGAATCACGCGTTTGGCTGATCTCCATCTTATCAATAAAATTTGAGCCCTTGTGCTTTTGTTTGCAATTCTTATTTGTTTTAGCTTTACAGAACGACGTTTTAATATGATTAGCGATTCTTGAAATGAAACAAAAATGAATTTACTCGTTAAAAATTTTTCTGCTTTTAATAAAGACGGAAATTTCTTTTGACTGTTGAACATCAAAAGAGCATCAACCGCTTCTCCCGAAGTAATCGAACTTCAAAGTGCAGAATCAAAGTACTCCTTCTACGCCGGTGCGCCTGAATGAAGGATCAACAGTGTCGGATGCGACTATTCCATCTGACCCCCTCGGCCGAGTTCTTATCTCCTAAGCCCGACCAACATCGCTCCCAACAGGGACCGTTTCTCCTAAGCAAGGTGGAATTACTACTCTTGAACCAGCGGTACTTCTTTGCCTCGCAAGGGCCGAATATCCAGTCGTGTTCACTCGTCAGTCTGTATGTCGCGTCAGTTTTGTCAGCATATACATACATACATCATGCATTATCGATTTGCATTCACATTTCATGTTGCATCACTATCACTCTAGTCGGTCTTGTCCCCTAGTGATAACAGTCTTCTCAATCGAGTTGTCAGTTCTTGCCTCGTCAGGAAATGCTGCATTTGAACAATCTCGCCTCTAGTGTATCTCTGGATTAGAGTCGGCACTCGACCACTTTGATAACTTGAACCTCTGAAAAGCCAGAGAAGCTTTCTACAAATGTCACTCTTCGCCATTGAAGATGATATCCTTGCTTTCCCGGATTAAAGAAAAATCCCCAGAGAAAGCCTCCTAAGCAGAGATTTGGCAGTACAACTGCCTTTCTCCAAAAAACCGCTGATGAAAAGGTCATCAGCACCTCAAAATTGGAGCCCATCATATGGCATTTCTCCGGGAAGATCCCGAGAAAAGTATGATGTAAGACCCCAAGCGGAAGCAGTCTCTCAAGAGACTCAGTTTCCCCAGATAGAGTCGACAAATGGCGTCTCCAACAGAGAAGTTTGTACACCTCTACAACTCAGACGAATGGGTTCCCCAGCAAGTCTGACAAACTTTTTCCGTCAAATGGCATCTCCCCAGGAAAATTCGGCGAGAAGTTTGAGGAAACCGCTACGCTTAGCGTCCCTTGTCAATTAAGTTTATTAACAAAAGAAACTTAGACCAGTTCCTTGGTAGGAAACCAGGATCGAGGGGAAGTTTAAATCAAAAACTGAGACCAGTTCCTTGGCTGAAGACCAGGATCGAGGGGAAGTTTACCTTTTCTGAGCATCATCGCTTAGCAAAAGAAGATGAATGCGCAAGCTGCTATTCATAGCCATCAAAATTTCGGGTATTCCGATATCTAATCCTCTTGCACCCCGAATGCCCGAATACCTTCGTCATTCACACCTTCGGGTCCAAGAAGATTAAATAGGGGCATCTGTCATACCCCAAATTTTGACCACTAAGATTTCCCATCATTGTGCAAATCATCATCACAATAGGGATGAACCATCATGCCTCATCAAATGCCTCAAGGGTTGTTGAGCATTCACTACAATCAAAATTAGGGTTTTAAGCCCTCTCAGAGTTCTTAGACAAATGATCCATCAAGAAATGACATGATCTTCAACTTGTCTAACCTCTCAAACATCCACAAAGGATAAAAAAGGACTCCCACTTCAAGGATTAGGCACAAGGCTGCTCCCTTCTAGGTGGATCAAGTCTCAAGATCGCCAGTGTCACCAAATTAGGGTTTTGGTCGACCAGGGCCTCCAGATGGAAAATTTCATCTGGGCACAAGCCAAGGATCCAAAACACAACCTAATATACTCCATGGAGCCTCATGGACCCAATCATCAAGTCAATTTTGCCTCAGGGGATGCATTCATCAAAAATTAGGAATTAGGGTTTCTTGACCTAATTCACCCCTAAGTTGACTTTTGGGATAAATCATGAACCAAGACCTCAAGACATGATTTAAGGGTCTTTAATATGCCATATTGATCCATTTGGAACAATGGATTAATCCAAAAAGCTTGAGCAACAAGTCTTAATTTCATCTGCACCACAATTAGGGTTTCACAAGGAAAGTCAGCTGTAACTTTGACTTTTGACCAGGACATGCTCCCAAACCCTAAGACATGATTCAATATACCTTATGACACCCATGGAACATGTCCATCAAGTTTGATTTAGGTCAAGGACATGATTTCCTGAAGAATTGCACAGTTTGGAATTCATCTGATAAAAAGTCAACTGTGCACCAAAAGTCAACTTTGACTTTTTGAGATTTTTCACCAAAATGGATTTTTAACCCTAAAATGATGTTAATGTATGATTTGAATCATCATTCATCAAGAAAAATCAAAGAAAGTGGGATAACTTGTAAAAGGGGTAACCATAAAAACTTAGAAAAATTTCTAAGTTATGGAAAAAGTGCCACTAATGTGCCAACTTTGGAGGGCCATAACTCCTAAACCACAAGGCCATTGGTCCCCATTCAAAGCTTGATTTGTAGATCACATTGCCCTCTACAAAAGCTTCATACTAAGTTATTTCCAAATTCCTCATGGATTTTGAGTTATGGAGTGATCAAAATCAAGAAAAGTCACTTTGTTCCAACACTTTGTGAAAATTTCACTAAGTCAGATTTTACCTTACTTTTTGCCAAATGTAGGGGGATTTTTCACTTGGATTCAAAAGAGATCAAAACCAAACATGTTCAAACAATTGTTGTATCATGTAAGGGCTTTCCAAAATGGCCTATAACATTACCAAATTCAATTTGAGCCATGAGATATGACATTGGCAAGTTGCCTTGCTGAAATCTGCCAAGGCAAGGCAAATTTTGCACTTTTGGTCGATTTACCAAAATCAGCCAAATCCAAATGCGTCTATCCACTTGGACACCTCAGAGGATTGAATCTAAAGGGGACAATCACTGAGCCAAGCCTCCAAAGTCTTTGGAACAAGAAATAGCATGTTGAACCTAGAATTGCCAAAATAGGGACAAGACTCCAATTTTGGAATGGAGCATTCAATGGATGCATCAAGGTGGCATGGACTGATCCATTCTCAACTGAATTCAGTCAAGACTTATCCAAGACCAAGGGAACCACAACTCTGTGCCCTAACCTCTAGTCAATGGCTAGAGGAGACTTGGATTTCCATTGGACAACATTGGCCAAACCTCTGCTGCAGTTGCCATTCACTGTGGATCCCAAAACAAACTTGCTCTACTATAAATAGAGCTCAATTGTGATCAGTTTGAGTACACCAAAGCCATCTAACAGATGCTTTCCTCAAAATCTCCTATTTCACTCCAATTTTGCCTTCTAAGGCAAGTCACCATCGGGTTTTGAGTTTGAGAGCTTTTCCAATCAAACCAATCACACACACACCTCATATACATCATATAGAAGTTATCCAAGCACTCACATAACATCTGGAACACAGATTTCACAAAATCACCAGCCAATTGCTCAAGTTCTTGACAGATTTGCAGTTGAGGTGCCATCTTCAACTCCAAACCATTTCAATCCATTCCAAGCATTCATACACACTCTATGGCACCTAGGGAAGCTATCCAGATCATTGGAACCTAGCTGTAACACCTCCAACACAAATCACGATCACCAGCTGCAAGTGGTAAGCATGAGCTCTTCTAACTCTATGATCCATGCAATTTTTGCTGCACAATAATTTGGCCATATGTTCATAATCATGCATGGAATATTTCCCCTCAATTAATTATATTGTTTGAATCGTGTATCAAAAATCCTAGCCTTCATGCAGAAATTAGGGTTCTTGAGGATTTTTCATGATTTCTTGTTATATGTTTAATTTAAATGAAATTAAATACCATAGACATGATCGTGAGGTTGAAACAAGTTGATTGGTATGTGGATTACATGATATGATCAAGTATTCAGTGAGATTGGATAGAAAATGCAAATCTGGGCAAACCCAGAACACGCGCGTGTTCTTGGCGCCATTTCTTTCAAATTCAAATATTTGAATTTTGTGATTTTATTTAATTGATTCAAAAATTAATTTCTCTCTGAGTTTTAATGATTTTGAGTTGATTCTTTTTTTAATAATTCACAAAAATGTTAAAATATTTTATTTTCTCAAAAAATCCCAAAAATATTATTTATTTTGTATAATTGATATTTTTGCAAAGAATTAATGTTTTAATTGTTTTTAACATTTAAAATATTTTTTCCACCTTGATTTTGCAACTTTTAATGCTTTCTAATTATTTTGTAGGTCAATACTTAATTTTTGAAGCATTAATCCAAGATCACAATTTGTTTTCCATGTGTTAAACAATTTTGATCATTTTAATTGAATTTTTATTCAATTAAATACATTTTCAAAACAAATTAGGGTTTTTGGATTAATTCAACCCTCATAAATCATTTTCAAAACTTTTGGGCCTCTAATAGAGTGTAAGACCCAACCCTTTGCAAATACAACCCATTATGGGCCTCACTTATTGTATAAGTCCCGTTGTATTTCAAAAAGTTCGACGCGATCATCATCCGTTGAAAAACAAACTTTGGGCCTCTCCTTGAGCTATAAGACCCATTCAAAACTTTTGGGCCTCTATTAGAGTGTAAGACCCAATCCCCTTTTAACCAAAACATTTTTGGGCCTCAGATATTGTATAAGCCCCTCTGCGTTAAAAGAAAACCTCGACGCGATCGCCATTTTTAACGAAAAACCAACTTTGGACCTACCCTCGTGTTATAAGCCCCACTCTTTTTCTTTAAAACTTTTGGGCCTCTTGAGAGAGTGTAAGACCCATCCCTTTGTACAGAAAACCTTTTTGGGCCTCAGTCACTTGTATAAGTCCCTCTGTACAAATTCAAATAGTGTACTCATCGATAAAACCCTGGGCCTCTCCTTGAGCTGTAAACCCCAAATCTTTCTTTTTCAAAGAACTTTCTCCTTTGATTTTGAATATACTGTTGTTTTCAATCTTTCTTTGTTGAACAACTAACCAAACAGCATGGAAGCTCTACAACCGAGTAAGTGGTTATCGCTTTCATTTACCGCTTTCATATACATATAACTGTATTGTGGGGCTGTTTCGCTGTAAGTCTTCTTTCATAAACTCATATCAACTGTGTAATAATAGTATAGATATTTAGAGTTTCCCCGGCAACTACGTCTAGAACTAGGTGACGCCGTTTTGTTTATTCGTAGAAATAGACAACTAGATCCCCAATAGGATCACCAGATACAGTCTTCTCTCAGGCTATCCTCATTAGGAATCGTCAAGAAACTCTACTTCCAGAGATGAATGTATTCTCCGTGAATGGCATCTTTGAGTTTCTTCCAAATTCTCGGACTTTCCTGACTTTGATCTATTCTCGGTGAATAGCATTGCCTTGAATTTCTCGGGGTTTGGGGACCCACGGGCTTCTTAAAAGCATCGGCCTCCTCTTGGGCATCGTACAAGGACCTACAGGCTTCCTAAAAGCAACCCCGCCTCCTCTTGGGCTTAGTACAAGGACCTCTTGGCTTCTTAGAAGTATTCACAGCCTCCTCTTAGGCTTTGTATAATGATCTCTTCCTCCGGGAATGATAGCCTCCTCTTGGGCTTCATACAAGGACCGACCGGCTTCTTAAAACTTTCTAGCCTCCTCTTGGGCTTAGTACAAGGACCCGTCGACTTCTTAAAAGTTTCCAGCCTCCTCTTGGGCTTCGTACAAATTGTCCCGACGACCTACTAGAGGTATAGGAACATAACTTAGTCATCGTCATAGAACAGTCTTGTCATAGAGTCTACTACTGTTTCTCAAAGCATAGTACAAAAGATAAAACTCTAGACACGGACAGTCTAATATCCTTGAGTCTCAAAGACATTCTCAAGTGACCCCTTCGTTAAATAGGAAGGAAACCCGCAGACTCGGACAGTCTCAATACCCTTTGGATTTCCCGTTTCCTCAAAGAATAGGAAATATCCCGGATCCTCGAATCAAATCCCTGAGTACAGTGTTGCTCATATAAGAACTGATTTTCTCTTTAAAATTAGTATACTGGATCTGTCACTTAACTGAAACAGTTACCTTGGCCTCCTCTTGGGCTTTGTACAATGATTCTTCCCAGCGAAGCAAACGTTTAGCCTCTCTCTCGGGCTTTGTACGAGACACATAAGAGACTCCCTCGTTGATTCAATCACCTTTTCGCCTTCATCTCGGGCTTTATACGAGATACAAAAAGGTTCTTATTGAGCCAAACAAATGATAGCCTCCATCTCGGGCTTCGTACGAGATACAAAAACTCTCTTGTTGAGTCAAATAGCCTCCATCTCGGGCTTTATACGAGATACCAAAAGATTCCCTCGTTGAGTCAAAACCTTTTAGCCTCTCTCTCGGGCTTTGTACGAGACACATATTAGCCTCCTCTTAGGCTTTGTATAAGAAAACCACTGGTTGATCCAATCGACCTTTTAGCATCAAAGTTGTGCCTCGTTCACAGTACACAAACATCAACAACTCCTTCCCCTTCATCTAACTGCTGTAAGCGGCAAGCCTCTGGATCATCTCTATCCATGCCATTGTCCCTCTTTTAGCATGAGAAATTCCTAAGGAAAGATGGCATTGCTCTACACTGAGTTAAAGTCATCTCCTTCAGGTTGGAAAACCCCTATAAAGGAAATTATGTCATTGCCGGATTCATATATCCCGGTTAAAGTAATCCTCCTTTATAACCAGTCACCCAACAGTTGTGACAAACAAACCTCTTTAGAAATGACAAATTCTCTCTAAAGTCAGACCTTTCAGCTTCATATCTTGGGCTTTGAACAAGATACAAACACCTTTCGCTTCACGTCTTGGGCTTTGAACAAGACACCAAAAGAACCAATTTCCTCCCATAGAATAGGAGGAACTACGAACGCTCTGATTTCCCTGTTTCGGTAAACGGGAATACGTAGGCATAAGATTGAAAGAAAAATCTTAGCAAGCACAATCAACAAAAAAACTCAAAATCCCATACTCTCACATATCTATCAAAAAGCATCAGTCCTAACATCCTAATCCTTGTTCCCCGCCAGAAACATTCTGTCAAAATAAAAAGAGAGAAACCAGTATTAGTGAAAATACAAATAACCAGTACAAAGGCCCCCCACATTGATAGCATCCGTAACCTAACAGACCGCTGTTTAAACTCAGTATGCAAAGCAGGGTTAATTGGAGACATCTATTTCCCTTCCTTCATCAGCTTTAATAGGATAAAAAATGAATCGACCTGTAGTAAGCTCAAACCGCAGAGAGCGACCGCGCTTAAGAACCGCGTCCAAAATCGCTCGCTACATGGTGGAACCTTTGAACAATTAACTCCGAGACACTCGTCTTGTTCTTGTTGAAAGTTCATTGTCCATCAAACAAATTTCATAATACATTGAATGAAAAAGGTATCTTTGGGGTCTAACATTCCAGTAATACCTCGATTACTTGGTTCCGAGGCCCACGTATTGTTCTTACCGAATATTCGTTATTCATCTTTAAAACAATTCAAACACATCAAACGTATTTTCTCGCTACCGTGCGATTGAAAACCTTTCACAAGAGAACATTTGTCTAATCCCTTCTAATGCGTGTACAAACTAGCGCTTAAGTCTCCCCCGCGAGCATGCAAGCCAATGTTTAACCGTTAGAACACACGATCTAAACACGTGTTCACTATAATAAAATTTAATCAATCAAAGTCTTTTTCAAAAGGACATTGTCTAGTCCGTTCTAATGCGAATACAAAGAAATAGTGTAAGCCTTCAATTGCGAGCACAAACAACGTTTAATAGTTAGAGCGCGTTCTAAACACTTAATCATTAAAACAAATCATCAAACATTCCCCTGAACTATGAAGCTTTGAGTTCCTCATTGTAACCGAGGACACTATGCCAAGGAAGGGAAAAGACAACGCTTTTTTTGGCCTTTAACAACGCTTAAAAGTGTTGCCTAAGGTGGCATTGCTGTAGATAAAGACAACGCTTTTTTTTAAGCAAAAGTGATGCCTTATGTATACTTTAGGCAGCGCTTTACCTTGAAAAGCGCTTTCTAAAGTAGGCCTTTATCAGCGTTTTTTCTAGGAAAAGCGCTTTCTAAAGTGGGCCTTTAGCATCGCTTTTTCTGGCCTTTTATGCTTTCTATTGGCATCTTTAGGCAGCGCTTTTTCAGGAAAAAGCGCTTTCTATTGTCCCCCTTTAGACAGTGCTTTTTAAAGCGCTGTCTAATGTATTTTTTATTTCACTTTAAGGCAGCGCTTTTAATGGAAAACGCTTTCTATTGTGTATTATAGGCAGCACTTTTTCTAATAAGCGCTTTCTTTTCTTCACGTAAATTGTGCTTTTTAAAAGCACTTTTTTAAAAATCAGAATTTGGGAAGCGTTTTTTATTTAAAAGCGCTGCCTATTCTCTCTTTTTTAGAAATCATATTTTTGGAAATAATACCATAAACCTGTATAATTCAAGCCTTTGTTTCAAACACATAGGCATTATATGACATTCAACAAGCCTTTATTTCAACACATAGGCCTTATATTTCAACCATTGAGCCTTTATTTCAACAAACAAGCCTTTATTTAAACATAGGCATTATATACCATTATAATCCAAAATATATATACCATTATAAATCAACACAAACAAGCATCATATATACACCAATCCATAATTCTAATAACAATTTGTCCACTTAGAAATCCTTTAACTCCTAAAGATTCCTAATATACAACAACTTCCAAAACTATACAACATTCCATAACTACACAACAACTTCCATACCTTATATGATTCTTTTCTCAATAAAGTATTCACACAATTCCTCCTTGATTTCTTCCAATTTATCTTTCGAGTAATGAGCATACTTGTATTCATCAAAGTACTACATAATAAAACATAATATGCATGATTTAGTTAAAAGTAATAAATTATATGAAATATTCAATAAATATTAAAATAAATCCTAAGTTATAAATCCATACCATGATTGGAATCTCTATTTGATCCAAATGAAGGATTTCTCTCATAAACCTCAAAACATAATAACCGCAATCTATACCATTACGTTGACGAGCACACTACACAGAAAAACAAATAAGAATATATAGTTGTCTTGTTTTATCAAGTACCGTCACTATTATAAGCAAAATTGTGAAAATTAATATACCTCCACTCTGATCCATGTAATGTTGTTTGCTTTAGACCGTGATACTCGAGTTTCTCTTTGTGATCGGAATACTTGTATTGCTCTAACAAAATAAAAACATATATTTAGAACAATCTCATAGAAAGAATTAAATATACAAATACACACGAATATTTAGAACAATCTCACTTACATATCAACCATATTCTTCATAACGGTGCGTTGACACGGGCGGAAGACACGAAATATAATTTGTTTGACAATTGATTCCCGCGCATCAATTTGTCATACAAGAACCTTAAATAAAAACATAATAAACATTAGACTATTTTCATTGAAATGTGTAAATAAATTGTTCAACAAATTAAATAATAGATTGATCGGCGTACTAGATGTATGAATGCATAACACCGATGCCTAATTCAAGATGCCGAAAAATCTGATCCATGTCCTCTTTTGCAATTGTTTCGGAATGCATAACACCATTGAATATATATAACAGGAAAAATATTTAATATCATTGAATGATATAAGCTATAATTTTACTAGTACCTTTTTCACTAACGTCTTTTTCTTTTCTTGGTTGGAATATGTTCTACTCGTCTCTTAACAACACGGACAGTTAGATTGATCCAAATACCCTCATTATGATCATTTCTAATATATGATTCATTTGCTATAATATTCTTATCTTGATCATTTCTAGTAAACGATTCAATCTCAACATCAATATCACCTTGATCTCCAATGTTTTCATCAATTACTTTGTTAGATAAAAGCACTATAGATCATTTCGTACTTGTTGGATCAGTGACATAGAACACTTGTTTAGCTTGAGAGGCTAGAATAAAAGGCTCATCTTTGTACCTCACCCTATTAAGACCCACTTGCAAAAAACCTGACTTATCCATTCTTATGCCATTATTATTTTCAACCCACTTGCAACCAAATATAGGAATTTGAAACTTCTCATAATCAAACACCCAAATGCGCTCGATAACCCCAAAATATGACAAATTTGCAAATTTGGGGTTTAAGTCCATCACACTTGAAATGTGCATTGCTTTAGCTACCACGGTGACACCACTATTTTGCATAGTACTTTTATCATATTGTTCTTTGGTATAAAATGTGTATCCATTAATTGCGTATGCGCTATAAGAAAACACAACCAAACTTGGACCATATGCTAAACATCTCAACCTTTCTGTTATTGAAGCGGGATCTAAATAATACTTTGAATAAATATGATCCTTAAACCAAGGTATAAAACTCCGATTGTGCTCTCATACTATCCAATTTTCATTTCTATTCGGATTTAAACCTCGGAGAACATCCTTGTGCATTTCAACATATGGCTCAACCTCATTGATCTCATTGTGCAGAACATACAAATGCACTTGATCCCGTTCGACCCTTGATACTGTCACAACTTTATTTTCAATTAACTTTTTTCCTTCTTCTTTTTCGACAATAAGGGGTTTGGGGAGTCCAATTGATTGAACATTGGACATATATTCAGTACAAAACTCAATCGTTTCTTCAATAATGTATCGTTCAGTAATACAACACCCTTGGGTCGACTTCGGTTTTTCACATACCCTTTTAATATTTTCATATAACGTTCAGCAGGGTACATCCATCTCATATAAGCTGGTCCACACAATTGTGTCTCTTTCACAAGATGTACAACTATATGTACCATTATGTCAAAAACCGAGGAAGGAAAATACATTTCAAGCTCACACAAAGTAATAACTATTTCTTTTTGCAATGTTGGTAAGATCGCAGGATCGATCACCTTACTGCAAATTGACTTGAAGAAAGAACACAATTTAGTTATTGCGCTTCTTACTTTTTCTGGCAGAATAGAACGTATACCTATTGGTAGAAAATGTTTCATTATAACATGGCAATCATGCGTCTTTAAACTCTTTAACTTGAGGTCTTTCATAGACACAAGTCTTTTATACTTTTTTCTCATTTCTAGATAGAGTATAGGCAATATGTGGTAGATATGTTCGACTTCCTTTCTTCAAGGGTCCTAATTCAGTTCTTATCTCCATGGCTATCAAGTCCTTTCTTGCTTTAAGGCCATCCTTAGACTTTCCTTGTATATTGAGTAATGTACCAATAACACTGTCAAATACATTTTTTTCAATATGCATAACATCGAGAAAATGTCTTACATACAATGACTTCCAATATGGCAATTCAAAAAAAAATTGACCTCTTCTTCCACCCACTCTTAACAAGCGTATGTGCAAAAGGCTTGCCAAACAGAGTACTCACATCTGTCACCTTTTTAAAAATTTGATCTCCTGTCAATATAGGTGGAGCTCTACCTTGTTCTGGCTTTCCATTGAAGGCTTTTCTCCACTCACGGTAATGATGATTAGAATTTAAGAATCTACGATGACCGAGAAAGACATTCTTCTGACCAAACTCTAATCGCATCCAATCTGTTTTATCTTCACAAATAGGACACACGCATTGAACTTTTATGCTATACCCTGATAGATTTCCGTATGCTGGAAAATCATTAATTGTGCCAAACAACATCGCCCTCAAGTTGAAACTTTCTTTCCTATATCCATCATAAACCTCCACACTGTTTCCCACAAAATTTTTAAATCTTCGATTAAGGGTGTCAAGTATACGTCTATGTCATTCCCTGGTTGTTTAGGCCCAGGAATTAACATAGATAACATCATGTACTCACGTTTCATACATAGCCATAGAGGTAGGTTATAAATCATAATAATCACAGGCCATGTGCTATGTGAAATACTTTGATGACTGTGTGGATTCATTCCATCAGTAGATAATGCCAAGCAAAGGTTTCTTGCTTCTTTTCCAAATTCAGGATAATCATTATCAATTTTCATCCACTGTGGTGAATCTGCTGGATGTCGAAACTTTCCATCAATAATTATTTCATCTGCATGCCAAGTCAAGTGTCTTGCATCGGTTTCACTACGAAACATGCGTCTAAATCTCGGAATTATAGGAAAATACCATAAGACTTTTGTTGGAGATAACTTTTTCTTATATCAAGATACACCGCATTTAGGACACTCATTTAACGATGCATACTCATTTCAAAACAAAACGCAATCGTTTGGACAGACATGTATCTTATCATAGCTCATGCCAATAGAGCACAACATCTTTTTGGCCTCATATGTTCAATTGGGAAGAACATTATCCTCTGGAAGCATATCTTTCATAAGGGCTAATAACTCTGTGAAACTTTTATCTGACCATCCAGTGCCCGCTTTTACGTTGTACAACTTTAATACCGCAGACAATCTTGTGAATTTAATGCAACCATTATACAACGGTTTCTCTGCATCGCTTACCAACCTCTCAAACATTTTGGGACAATCCTTAAGATCTTCTTCAAGTGCTTCTGCAATCTCTTCGACTCGATCACAATCGTATGTATCTGTGCCATTGTCGTTTGAAGTATAGGTCGTATTATCCCCCGGTTCAACATTCCCGTTACTTTTCTCACCATGAAAATTCCAACATGTATAACTTCAATCAATTCCATGCCTCTTTAAATGCGATGCCAACTAAACCGCGTCAACCCGACTCCCATAACAGCAATCCAAGCAAGGACATGTCATTCAACTAGGGCCTTTGGCATGCGCAACGACAAACTTAACGAATTCTGATACCCCATTCTCGCACTCTTTCGAAAATCGACTTGAAGACATCCATTTCTAATCCATGATTTTACTAATTAAGCTAAACAAAAACAAAATAAAAATTATTTACCTGTAGGGAAGTTAGCAGCTTCTGGACCCACACATTGTAAGATTCTTATAAACAATCCGACTTTCACTTTTCACAAGTAACCCCTATATATAGCAAATTCAATAAGTTAATAACACCTCAGACAACTACATCATTATATTCTACACAGTTCATATTATATTCATATATGCATCTGAAAACAAATCGACAAAAAATAGAACAAAAAAATAATTGAAATGATTAGGGCTTCTGAAAATGACAATTGACCATAAACAATGAAAAATATAAGTGTGAAAATTAAAGGTGACTCTTACAAAAATGATACTAAACTCCCAATTTCGATGGTGTAACAACGATCCCGATGGCAGCATTTCATCTCACATATCCGAAGTTGAGGGTGATTCACTAGTGAGACACGGATCGCAAAAACTATGTCAATGAACAGGTTTCGTAAACAATTCTATGTCCTTTTTAATCATTCAAATCGCAAAAACTTGCTAGCTTTACAAAATTCATTTCCAAATAATATGAGTGATACAAATCATAGACTAATACGCATAAACTATATATTCTTCACATTATAAAATTTGCTGGTTATTAAGAGTTTAATAAAGTTGCATTCTAGTTTAAAAACAATATTATTATATTATACATAGAAGTTTTAAAAAGACATAATCTTCAACTCTTTTTTTTCTTTCTTCTTACTTATTTGTTTTAAAGAAAGTTGTGATGTATTCCAACCATTCTCTCTTTTGGCGGTGTTTTTATGATTCTACAAACAATAGAAGCAGCATTCAACAACAACAGAAGCACATTCAGAAATCAAAAACGAAAACGAAAAACGTACCTCTTCTTCTACTTCATTTTCCTCTTCTGTTGGTTGGAGAATGAAAAAAGAAAAGCGAAAATGAGACGCGAGAGAGAATAGAACAGTGGTGGTCAGAGAACGATGGCAGTCGGAGAACAGAGCGGCGGTCGGAGAACAGAACAGTGGAGAAATCGCCAGAGAGAAAGGAGGGAGAAGACGTGAAAATGATTAGAAACAAATGAATAGGGCTTCTGAAAATTGGGGGTTTTTTATTTTTTAATTAATAAGTGACCTAAGACAATGCTTTTTGAAAGCGCTTTCTTAGATTAGCCTATAGCAGTGCTTTTTCCTTAGAAAGCGCTTTCTTTTCATCGGCCTATAGCAGTGCTTTCAGAAAGCGCTTTCAAATGTGGGGCCAATTTAAGGACATTAGCAACGCTTTTAAAAGCGCTTTCTAAGGTTACCCTTTAGCAGCGTTTTTTAAAAGCGCTTTCTAAAGTTATACCTTTAGCAGCGCTTTTATAAAAGCGCTTTCTAAGGTTACCCTTTAGCATCTCATTTAGAAAGCACTTTTTAAAGGTAGCCTTTAGCAAGGTTTTTTTTAGCAATTTTTTTTTCAAAACTTATAGCAGCGCTTTGTGATAAAAGCGTTGTCTTTGTAGTGCTGTCTGTTGTACCCCAAATTTTTACCCTTAGATGTCATCTTCATTTGTGCATCTTAGGTCAATCATCTCTGCATTGTTTGAGCTAACCCATATCTTGCAGTTTGTTTCTTTGTGTTTAAATTAGGATTACATATCACCATGAAGCTCCACCAGTTGTTTTAAAGCAAGTCAAGTCAACAAAAGATCTCCAGTGCAAGAACTTTGGAATTAGGGTTTTGCTCTGAAGAAATCACTGAGAAATTGACTCTATCAAGTCAAGATTTGTGTGGTTCATTTACCACTTAAGGTCATCTACATACAAGAGACATCATTCAACAGGAATCCAAGATCTATTGGTCCTCAACAGGAGAAGTTTGAGCCTCAGCCTCACTATACCTCTAAATTAGGGTTTCTGTGACACCTGTCAGTCAATGACTTTGATTTTTATCAAGATGAACTCCCAAACCCTAATTCTTGTCTCCATTGGTTTATCAACATCCTCAAGAGTCTCCTAAGATCTTTAGATGAGAAGGAAGAAGCAAGCCTACAAGATATGACCTCAGTGCATGCACAGTCAAAATTAGGGTTTGACTGAAACCCTAATCCATGGGAATTTTGGTTCAAATGAAGTGTCAATGGTTCTAATCATCATAGAATGTCTCATGAGGTATACAAAGTATTAAGATCAAGTTTCATGGGGTTTCTTGCAAGAGAAGTAGGGTTTTGATCATGAAAGATGTCATATGTGAGATTTTTCCCCTAATAACACATTTTGAATTAACCATAACTCCTAAACCACACACTCAAATGAAGTGACTCAAAGCTCATTGGAAAGCTCTTTTCAAGATATTCAATTAGTTCCATATGACTTTTCATCCAAAAATGCTTGGTTTTTGAGTTATGCAGCTTGCAAGATAATTTGACCAAACACTTAGAAAATTTCAACACTTTTCTTCACATTTTTTCTCTAACTTTGACATCATTTTTCACCCATTTCCACTTGTATTCAAGACTTGGGCCCCAAATGAAAGTTTTAGAGCATGATGAGAGCTTTCCAACCATATGTGGAACATCTCATTTGAATAAGCCATTCTCAAGTTATGGTTCTTTAAAGTTGGGTGTTTCAAATTGTCAAAATCCAATAACTTAGAAATTTTTTCTAAGTCCTTTTTGCCTTCCCATGCGCATGACTTTATGGATGCTTTCTCAATGTTACAAGCATTATCTCAAGTAACCTTCCACATAAGAATTGATCTATCAAATGCCCTCTTTACATAGAATCAAAAACTTCAAGATTTGATGGTATGGTTATCAAGTTATGGTACACTAAAGATGACTTGTTGAAATATGTACACACTTGAGAAAATTCAGAATTTTCAAACTCTTTGTCACACATATTGTCACGATTTTCTCACCTGTCTCTGGCCTTCATTCCAAGCTTCCAACAACATCAAAATTGCTCCACTACATGCCAACTTTAAAAAGAATCAAAAAGCATCTCATTTGGTTCATTGATAAAGGAACTATCGTGTAGAAAAATGGGATCTTTGACTTTGTTGTTACATTACAACTTTGTTTTCATTTGGTTGAACCAAATTTTGAACTCCATCACAAGTACATTGTCCCGAGTTCTTTCACCAGCTTCCAATATCCACCTTACCATGAAACCCGTGAAAGAAGCTATCAAAAGTACCATGTACTTTGTACTTGAAATAGATATTCAAAAGCTTTCCATGCTAAAGGACCATCGGGTAAACCTTTTAGTGGCATTATAACGGCTAGTTCGTGAGCCTTTTTCTCCTCTGACTCAAACTCTAAGACAAGCAACAAGCAGACTTCACTTGGCTCAAGATCGGCCATGCGCAGAAGATTATGATCTTTCTCTCTTGTGCAAAGCCATTACCCTATGTATCATCAAGGCTATGGACCAACTTGCTCTCCTATAAAAGGCAGTCACTCTCATTCATTTATCATCAACAACCAACACTAACTATATTCACAAACTACTTGCTCTTTGGGAAAACTCGAGCTAGCTGCAAAGGAGAAAAGTTCTAGCTGCTTACTTAGATACCAGGTAAGTTTTCTCATCCCTCACTATCATACTGAATCATATCATGATGTTTACTATCTGCATGTTGGTTTGATGTTAGATTTAAGAAATCACATGTTGTTTTTGATGCTTGTGTGTTCATGGTATGTATGTTGTTAAACCTCTGTTAATTTTGTTTTAGAGGTTTCGTACCTCTTCATGGCTGCCATAATGCATGAATAAGGTGTTTCCAAGATAAAACACTTGTTGATCTATGTTGAAATGAATATTTACTTAAGGATAGGGTTTCCTCTAATCATATGAATGCTGAATAATCTTCTTTGAGTACGTGCCATGTGTTAACCTCATAATAAGGATATGTTGTTAAAGTTTTGTTTTGCTCTTTGCATGGATGAGCATGGCTGAGGTATAGATATATTTGAGATTCTATGAGTCTTTTAGACAAATCACTGATCATGTGTATGAATGGATGCTGACGGTTTTGATGTTGTTTTCAACCTATCTTAAGCTTAGGCTTTGTGTTGTTTCATTTATCGTGTGAATATCTTGTTTAAGACTTTTTAAGTTGAGATTTTATGAGTGTTTTTGGCTGACAGTACCATGTTGGGTTGTGGATTGCATGAGGGGTTCTATGTTGATATTGAACCAGATGGTGATTTCTCATCTTTCTCTTAGCTGAGTTTTAATTTTGAACCCGTGTTTTGCTTGGCTTTCTGCTCATGTCTTGGTTAGTAACTATGTTAGTTAGTGTCACTATCGTGTTCTATGTGTGAATGCTTCAATTGGTATGTCATTTTATGATGTTTGGTCATGTATTGAGGCTGTAATGTGAGTTTAAAGTTGGATGTTTGTTTTGAGATTTCAAGGTGGAACGCGATAGTGTATTTTTTCTACATGTTTCACATTTCCATGCTTGCGTTTTGATTGGCCAGCTATGTGGCTTTGTCGTGTAGCCAATTTAAATGACCATTGACTAATTGATACATGTTGTATTTACTCAGTTCATGTACGCGCGTATGTTTTTTTTCCATTTAGTATATTTCATGATTTACTTTGGTATATAATGAATTAGAAGCGTATATAGATTGGATGAAACATGTCGTCCCAACGGTCACACACTCGCCTTGCCTTTGCCATTCACATGCCATACCTGGGTTCGATCATGCGGATCAACCCTTTTGTTATTTTTCTGATTTTCCACTGGCCTTATTATATTATTCATTGCTTGCATATGTATTCACAACACGCGCACAACCTAGATGGTGGAAGTTTTGGGCATTCAATCAAGGGCGTGGGTTCAAACCCTACATGGGACATTTCCAATATCTTTTTATTAAATGTTCATGTTATTTTCTTTTTGTTTGTACATGGTTTTGAAACACTCACAACTTGCTCATTTTTCACTCTTTTTAATCCATTCTTTTTGCAAAATGCTCCTTAACATGTCTATTTTATGGATATAAAAAGAATTTATTAAAAATATTGATTTTTGAGGCCTTTATGCATTGTTTAGATCAAAGATGTTTATTAAGATTCTTATTGCACTTTCTTATTCACCCTGTTATGATTGCCTATCTATCATATTTGATCCTTGTCTAATACATGTATGATTCAACTTTGAATTGACATCTTGATTTTGTTTCATCTCATTATCATATTCATGTCTCTTTATGTCATCATATTTGCATTATTAACCTGTTATCTTTTAGTAATCTTTACAACTGTTATCTTCCCCTTATTCCAAAGGAAGGTGATTTATATTGACTCTTAAAGTCATAGCCCCCACCTTAACCTAGTAGCCTCATAAGAGCTAAACCTTATTTCTTGGCCTCATCAAATCCATTGAATCACAACTAGCTTTAGGAGAGAGTTCTTAAACTCTTAGTGATATTCATCATAATGAATCATCACTTCCCCTACTAACTAAAACATAACATAGGTCCATTACAACTAGATTTAGAGAGTTCTTAAACTCTACAATGAGCTTGTACTCATTTCCCCTCTGAATATTGACCACAGTCAATCATTCAGTAGAAGTAGAACTACGCATACTCTGATTCTATACCCGAGGATACGTAGGCGCAAAGTGCGATGCTTTATCGAGTATATTTAGATACTAACCCATAGGGTTTTCAACCGTTAGCATAGAACCTTTAGCAAGCATAAGATAATAATAAAACAAGAGGTTCCCGTAGAGTACTACGGATACTTAGGATGCTAATATCTTCCCTTTGTATAACCAACCCCCGAACCTTAGATATCCCCCCTTTAGGTTTTTCTAACGATCTTGAACCTTTCCTTTGGATAAATCAAAGTCGGTTGTAAAAGAAATATGATGCAAGTTAATTAATAGCTTGTTATCCGATTTTCACCGCAACAGAAATGGCGACTTCACTGGGGAAATACAGACCTATTGCTGGTCCTTTCCTAAGAGGGTTAAGCCTATCTTGTTTTTATGTTATTCATGTTTGCTTACTTACTTGTATATGCTTATGTATGTCATATTTGCTTATATATCTGTATATCTGTTCTTGCTTGACTTTTTTCTGTTTAATTTGGGTTGATATGATATCTATGAGTGAGATAAATCCTAACTCGGATTTCGAGTGCACTTATGATAGGACGATGGTATATTCAAGGAGGCTTTGAAGGAGTCGATTCCTGAAAAAGTTAACTTGAGAAACCATCACTTAGCTTAGGCCCTCTTGAGAGTTTAGTCATGTTGAACGATCCTTTTCGTGAAAGCGTGCTACTTTCAATGTATGTGCCATTGAGGCCGAGAATCGTAGTTTCCAAACCCCACTTAAGCCTTTTAGATGTAGTGCGGGGACTATGAAGGAGTCTATTTCCGAATTAGTCGCTACGCGATACTGCACTCAGATGAGATTCTCTTGAGAATTTTATTGATTACCAAGTCATCTGGGAAGTCGATAAAATCTAAAAGATGGATTGTAGACTCTGGGAACTCTTTAGAACCTTGTTTGGCAGGCGAAAACCGGTAGTACATACCTATTGGGATGGGTAGACCATGGCCCCATTCATGAGACCCCAAAACCTAGGATTTGTGTGTTTTATTGTGTGTACATATGTTTGTGCTCGTGTGCTTTGTGCATCTCTACATTCAAGCATTCTTAGCCCTTTGGTTTCGAGGAACTCAAATGTTTGTTCCCTTTTTAAAGATCAACAGAGCTTGGATTTTAAAAAACAAAAACTTCTTCTGTTTTCCAAAAAAAATTTCGCAACTTGCCTTTGAGTTCCTTGAAACCATTTGGCTTGCATTAGCATCTCATTTGCATCATGTCATAACATGTGCATTTCCTCTCTGTCTTCGTCTCATGTCACCGTTTTCCCTTCAGAATCGTCTTTGAATCGTCACTCGACCCAAACTCGACAAAGGATGTCTGAGCAATACTGTGAAATGAACAGAGTCAACAATGAATTGAGTGAGCTCCGAGGAGGAGTGGGGCAGATTCTGGAAGCAATTCAAGTTATGAGTGCAAGGATGGATACACAAGCGACGGTGGTCTCCGAGATTATCACTACAATTGTAGAACCTCCCGTTACTATTGTGAACCCCACTTTAGGCATGCCTTTTAACTTCATGCGTGCTCCGGCTGTCACTTATACTCAACAAGCTGTTCCCTTAGTTAATGAGGCTTTTCAAGCCATTCCTACCTTCACTCCAGCAACAGTGCAAGCTCAGGTGCGCCCAATTTTTCAGAACCCACATCCGGTTTATGATCATGTCAATATGTCCGAAGAAGGGGATAATCGACATGAAAGGTTGAAGGAAAGTGTAGAGACAATGCGGAGGAAATTGGAAGCAATGGAGAGGAGCAATGTATCTAATACTAACGTTAAAGACATGTGCTTAGTCTCAGGCTTAGTAATTCCACCCAAGTTCAAACTACCCAATTTTGATCTATACTCTGGTGCGACCTGTCCTAAGTCGCATTTGGTCATGTATTACCGACGAATGGCTGCATTTATGGATAATGATAAGTTGATGATCCACTGCTTCCAAGATAGTTTGAAAGGGGCTCCTGCAAAGTGGTATTTGACTTTGGACCAATCTAGGATCCAACGCTTTCAAGATGTATCTGATGCTTTTGTAAAGCATTACAAATATAACATGGACCTGGCACCAGATCGTAGACAATTATTGAGCATGTCACAGCGTGATACCGAGTCTTTTAAAGAGTATGCACAGAGATAGAGAGAGCTGGCTTCACAGGTAGAGCCACCTTTATCTGAAAAAGAGTTGACTGATTGGTTTGTCGACATGGTGAGACCGAAATTCTACGAAAGGATGATCGGTAGCGTGTCTGCTAATTTTTCTGATATTGTGGCTGTGGGGATTAAAGTAGAGCTTGGTTTGAAGAGTGGAAAAATGACCAAGAGAGCTGGTAGTTTGAGCGACGATGCCAAGATATCCTTCAAAAGGGAAGGAGATACCAATGTGGTGATGACGAACAAAAGGAAGAAAAATCAGTTCTGGAAGCGTCAGCAACAACAACAGTGTTATTCTGTTCAGCAACCTTATGTGGCCACCATTACGCCAACATTCAACCACCAAGCTTCTGGTTATCAGCCGGTTCCTCAACCACCAATGTATCAACGAGTGCCCAACGCTCCTGCTTATTCACAACGGACTCAAGTTTCTCGTCAGAACATTCCAGGAAAAAGAAAGGGTGGAAGGCCTCTGATTCCTCCCATTCCAATGACGTACACAACATTGTATCCTGTTTTGGTACAACAAGGATTAATAACTACCAGGTCATCAGGCCCACCTCCTAATCCGCTTCCACCTTCTTACAATCCCAACGCTCATTGTGCATTCCATGAGGGTGAACCAGGCCATAATTTAGAAGGTTGTTTTGCTCTGAAGCATATTGTGAAGGACTTAGTGGAGAGAAACATTTTGTCTTTCGATGTCTCCCACCCTAATATCAAGAACAATCCTTACCCGCTCGCGAGATAAGTAATGATATGGAGGATGTATCAAGACAAAGAGGGATTAGGTGTCTCCTCTTTGATTTTCGGTATTTTGATTCCCTAAAGCTGGCAATCTTTTGGCTGTTTCAGCAATTTTATTGTATTTCCTTTTCACTCTGAATTTGTATTCGCTTATAAGCTTTGTTGTACTTTCAAATTGGCAAGGTTAATGAAATGTTTGTGCATCTTTTGGATTAAGTCCATTCGTTTCACTCATCTACTTTTATGTTCATATACAAAAAATACAAAATATATCTTCACCTTGTTTCACTCCCTTTATTCAACTATTTGTTAAGTAAAGATTGGGGAGGATGATGAAAACCTCGTGTTCATAATTGTTGTGGTATGCTGCCGATTTAACCCTGCCGATGATATAAGGCATTGTTTCAATTCCTAAATACTGGAGAAATAAGGACGATAATCCCTCGTTAACCCTTCGAGCCTAGAAGTAGAAGTTTCTTTTCTTACATAAAAAAAACCTTAAGTCTCAACCTTGGGGCAGGGTAGTTCTCAGCTTAACTTGGTTATGCAATCAAATGCAAGCGCCTCGTGTAAGGCGCCAGTCAACTCTCCCAAATCAAGTGACTTCCTAGTTTTGGAAACTTGAATGTGTAGCTTAAGCCAACTGAGCATAGGATTGGAGTTCATCACGAAGATTGGGTGGGACAAATAAACTTTGAGCCTTTATCCTTTGTTTCATGAACCGTGAACCAAACCACGTTACAACCCTTAAAAGACCTAATCAAGGCAAGGTTGTTTTGGAAAGTATACTACAACAAGGTTGACTAACCTGACTCCTAATGATCTTTGCTATTTCGCGTGTGTTGATCACTTCCTCTATCATTCCGTAAATGACCAGATCCACTTTGTTTTTGATTACTTAATCATTCCACTGCGTGTGTTCTCGTCCAAAAGGTCTTGTTTCCAAAAGTTTGAATTAAAATGTTGCATTGAAATTGCCAATTTTCAACAAACAATACTTGTTTACAATATAATTCAATATCAACAAATGCCGGCGGCCAAGGAAATTTGATTCAATCAGAGGCAACCAAACAGAAGGATTTGCCAATCTACCAAATCAGGGGCAGAACTCGTCAAAATTCAAAATGTTGGAACAAGTCTTCTCCAGGTCATCTTATGACGAGTGTGAACTCCAGTGACCCATCAGCAGGGGCAGTTTTGTTCCCCAATCATTTCTACTACAGTTTGAGTATCACGAATACAGTTGGATAAAGGAAGTTATGTTTAGGTTCATTCCTTTTCAAAAGTTTGAAGACATTGAAGCATCTGGTGCGTCAATTCTTCTGTGAAATCCTTTTGATGACTTAGCCTTACAAACCAGTTAATCAGGGGTAATCAGGTCGAGATTCGATAAATCTCTAAAAATCAACGACATCTCCTTCACAGATAAACCAAGTTGACTGGGGCAAGTTTGTTCCCTAAATCGTCAAACGACCAATCTGAAGCAAGTCCAAGGACCTTGTTATGTGAATACAGTTAATCTGGGGCAGTTACGTCGAGATCTCTCCAAGAGTTTGAAGATATTGAAATACCTTGTATGCCAATTCTTCTATAAAATCCTCTTGTTATCATCTTCCGACAGACCATATAGCCTGGGGAAGATAAGATTTGAAGATGACCATTATGCCAATAGAATGCAGAATTACTTTGTTCTTGTGATATCCTTTGATAGCTCCCCTATAAGCTGTTACTTTGGCTAATCTTGACAAATCTCTATGGATTCTTCTCCAACAAAGAAATCAAGCTCATGATGGCAATCCTTATGATGTTACACCTCAAGGGGAATACTCTTTTCACCAATGAGATTGTTGATTCTTCTGTATCCCCAGTATCGGTCCAACCTGTTGAGTTTGGCTGGGTGTTCTGTGTCGAGACGTTTATTTCATCTCCGGTTTCACTTCTTGTCTGTTTTGTCAGCATAAGCATAAGCATGGCATAAGCACTCATATGTTTAGCATCTTAGCATTTCTGTTTCTTTTTCTGGTGTTTACCTTTTTTTGTTCACTCTGGTGGTTATCTCCCCAAGTGACTGGGTTTGTCTATTCTCTCCAATAGAGTTATCAGCCCCAGGCATAAAGTGCCCATCCTTTTCTGAATTCCCCACAGAGTTTTATTCTCGTGGATGATGGTTGGTTCAGTTATCTTTTCCTTTTGGATGAGATAAATTCCCATTTGAGTTCTTTCCTCAATTGGAGTCTTGTTTGACTGTTTCTTTCTAGCTTGTCCCTAGATTGAACTTTGGTCCCTGGCAGGTGTGGTTTTCAAACCTATCTTTGGACGTGCATTTATTTTGCACTCTGTCTGGCAAGAAGAATCTCAGGATCCTCAGTGAAGACATAATTATTTCTCTAACATTGTTGTGATATCAACATATCTTTGAAGCAGCAATCTCTCGAAGAAGTTTGTTTCTCAATGGCGATAAGTGGCAGTCTCTTATGAGCAGCTTATCTATCTTTGGTACTATTCATCCTCTTGCAACCATAATGGGTATTCCCTAGGAAGTCTTATCTTCAGTTATGCAACACCGGTACTAACCTATCACATTCTATACCTTTATTGGGGCCCATCTTTTGGTTCTATCTCCAATGAAGTTTTTCTTTCTAAAGTGCCAACTGGTCATGCTTGAACCCGTTGTTCCATCACTTTGGATGTCTTTTTCCCAGTGAAGACCGTTTCTCCGGTTCAACCTTCATTGCAGATCCTTTCTAGAATGTCATCTAGTCGTGTTTAGCCTTGATGATCAATCATTCTGGATACCTTTATTGGAGCCCATTTCTTGGTTTAATCTCCAATAAAGTTCTTCTTTTTCCAAAGTACCAACTGGTCATGCTTGAACCCGTTGTTCCATCACTTTGGATGTCTTTTCCCAGTGAAGACCGTTTTTTGGTTCAACCTTCATTGCGGATTCTTTCTATAATGTCATCTAGTCGCGTTTAGCCTTGATGATCAATCATTCTAGATACTTTATTGGGGCCCATTTCTTGGTTCAATCTCCAATAAGGTTCTTCTTTTTCCAAAGTACCAACCGGTCATACTTGAACCTGTTGTTGCATCACTTTGGATGTCTTTTTCCCAATGAAGACCGTTTCTCCAGTTCAACCTTCATTGCGGATCCTTTCTAGAATGTCATCTAGTCGTGTTTAGCCTTGATGATCAATCATTCTAGATACCATTATTGGAGCCCATTTCTTGGTTCTACTTCCAATAAGGTTACTTTCTGGCTCCTACCGGTTTCCCTCATGAAGCAGATTATGTGTTATCTCAACCAACTTTTATTTGAGTACCAGAGTCTATTCTTGGCTCATTAACCTTGTTCCCATTTGAACTCCAGTTGTTTATCTTCGGTTATCGTGAACCGTTTGCTTATATCAGGTTATCTTGAACCTGTATTGCTCATTCCAGTTGCTTTTTTGGCGCGCAGAGTTTGTCTCTGTCTTTCTGGCTTTTCTTGAAGATCCCATTTTGAACTCTTCAGCATAAGAAATCCCCATGAAGTCTTTGCTTGGTTGTCTATCTTTTTAGGCTGATCCCTAGTGATCAGGTTCTTCTTTCTGGTTTCATGCCCAGGAAGAGTGTGAGTTTGTTTTGTCCCCAGTGAATCTTTTTTGCTGGATAGCCTGTATCCCCAATGATTTTTTCTCATGGATACTAACTTTTGTCTTTCCCCGGTGAAGCTTATCTTGTGTGTTTGCTTCCTGTTGTCCCTGGTGTCTGGTATGTCTGCATCTTTGCACCTTCTTGGCATCATATCATCATTTTAGAAGTTCATGGCATGTCAGCATTTGCATGTCTGTCGCTTGTCCTTGGCATTTGCATTCCATCTAAGGGCAAAATTTTTGGTTTGCTATATTTAAATACCTTTCACCTTGATGCCCCTGGAATCCCCGTTCCTCGTGCCATCTGGTAAAGCTATTTAAATAGGGGCAACTGTTGTACCCCAAATTTTTACCCTTAGATGTCATCTTCATTTGTACATCTTAGGTCAATCATCTCTGCATTGTTTGAGCTAACCCATATCTTACAGTTTGTTTCTTTGTGTTCAAATTAGGATTACATATCACCATGAAGCTCCACCAGTTGTTTTGAAGCAAGTCAAGTCAACAAAAGATCTCCAGTGCAAGAACTTTGGAATTAGGGTTTTGCTCTGAAGAAATCACTGAGAAATTGACTCTATCAAGTCAAGATTTGTGTGGTTCATTTACCACTTAAGGTCATCTACATACAAGAGACATCATTCAACAGGAATCCAAGATCTATTGGTCCTCAACAGGAGAAGTTTGAGCCTCAGCCTCACTATACCTCTAAATTAGGGTTTCTGTGACACCTGTCAGTCAATGACTTTGATTTTTATCAAGATGAACTCCCAAACCCTAATTCTTGTCTCCATTGGTTTATCAACATCCTCAAGAGTCTCCTAAGATCTTTAGATGAGAAGGAAGAAGCAAGCCTACAAGATATGACCTCAGTGCATGCACAGTCAAAATTAGGGTTTGACTGAAACCCTAATCCATGGGAATTTTGGTTCAAATGAAGTGTCAATGGTTCTAATCATCATAGAATGTCTCATGAGGTATACAAAGTATTAAGATCAAGTTTCATGGGGTTTCTTGCAAGAGAAGTAGGGTTTTGATCATGAAAGATGTCATATGTGAGATTTTTCCCCTAATAACACATTTTGAATTAACCATAACTCCTAAACCACACACTCAAATGAAGTGACTCAAAGCTCATTGGAAAGCTCTTTTCAAGATATTCAATTAGTTCCATATGACTTTTCATCCAAAAATGCTTGGTTTTTGAGTTATGCAGCTTGCAAGATAATTTGACCAAACACTTAGAAAATTTCAACACTTTTCTTCACATTTTTTCTCTAACTTTGACATCATTTTTCACCCATTTCCACTTGTATTCAAGACTTGGGCCCCAAATGAAAGTTTTAGAGCATGATGAGAGCTTTCCAACCATATGTGGAACATCTCATTTGAATAAGCCATTCTCAAGTTATGGTTCTTTAAAGTTGGGTGTTTCAAATTGTCAAAATCCAATAACTTAGAAATTTTTTCTAAGTCCTTTTTGCCTTCCCATGCGCATGACTTTATGGATGCTTTCTCAATGTTACAAGCATTATCTCAAGTAACCTTCCACATAAGAATTGATCTATCAAATGCCCTCTTTACATAGAATCAAAAACTTCAAGATTTGATGGTATGGTTATCAAGTTATGGTACACTAAAGATGACTTGTTGAAATATGTACACACTTGAGAAAATTCAGAATTTTCAAACTCTTTGTCACACATATTGTCACGATTTTCTCACCTGTCTCTGGCCTTCATTCCAAGCTTCCAACAACATCAAAATTGCTCCACTACATGCCAACTTTAAAAAGAATCAAAAAGCATCTCATTTGGTCCATTGACAAAGGAACTATCGTGTAGAAAAATGGGATCTTTGACTTTGTTGTTACATTACAACTTTGTTTTCATTTGGTTGAACCAAATTCTGAACTCCATCACAAGTACACTGTCCCAAGTTCTTTCACCAGCTTCCAATATCCACCTTACCATGAAACCCGTGAAAGAAGCTATCAAAAGTACCATGTACTTTGTACTTGAAATAGATATTCAAAAGCTTTCCTGTTAAAGGACCATCGAGTAAACCTTTTGGTGGCATTATAATGGCTAGTTCGTGAGCCTTTTTCTCCTCTGACTCAAACTCTAAGACAAGCAACAAGCAGACTTCACTTGGCTCAAGATCGGCCATGTGCAGAAGATTATGATCTTTCTCTCTTGTGCAAAGCCATTACCCTATGTATCATCAAGGCTATGGACCAGCTTGCTCTTCTATAAAAGGCAACCACTCTCATTCATTTATCATCAACAACCAACACTAACTATCTTCACAAACTACTTGCTCTTTGGGAAAACTCGAGCTAGCTGCAAAGGAGAAAAGTTCTAGCTGCTTACTTGGATACCAGGTAAGTTTTCTCATCCCTCACTATCATACTGAATCATATCAAGATGTTTACTATCGCATGTTGGTTTGATGTTAGATTTAAGAAATCACATGCTGTTCTTGATGCTTGTGTGCTCATGGTATTCATGTTGTTAAACCTCTGTTAATTTTGTTTTAGAGGTTTTGTACCTCTTCATGGCTGCCATGATGCATGAATAAGGTGTTTCCATGATAAAACACTTGTTGATCTATGTTGAAATGAATATTTACTTAAGGATAGGGTTTCCTCTAATCATATGAATGCTGAATAATCTTCTTTAAGTATGTGCCATGTGTTAACCTCATAATAAGGATATGCTGCTAAAGTTTTGTTTTGCTCTTTGCATGGATGAGGATGGCTGAGGTATAGATATATTTGAGATTCTATGAGTCTTTTAGACAAATCACTGATCATGTGTATGAATGGATGCTGACGGTTTTGATGTTGTTTTCAACCTATCTTAAGCTTAGGCTTTGTGTTGTTTCATTTATCGTGTGAATATCTTGTTTAAGACTTTTTAAGTTGAGATTTTATGAGTGTTTTTGGCTGACAGTACCATGTTGGGTTGTGGATTGCATGAGGGGTTCTATGTTGATATTGAACCAGATGGTGATTTCTCATCTTTCTCTTAGCTGAGTTTTAATTTTGAACCCGTGTTTTGCTTGGCTTTCTGCTCATGTCTTGGTTAGTAACTATGTTAGTTAGTGTCACTATCGTGTTCTATGTGTGAATGCTTTAATTTGGTATGTCATTTTATGATGTTTGGTCATGTATTGAGGCTGTAATGTGAGTTTAAAGTTGGATGTTTGTTTTGAGATTTCTAGGTGGAACACGATAGTGTATTGTTTCTGCATGTTTCACATTTCCATGCTTGCGTTTTGATTAGCCAGCTATGTGGTTTTGTCGTGTAGCCAATTTAAATGACCATTGACCAATTGATACATGTTGTATTTACTCAGTTCATGTACGCGCGTATGTTTTTTTTTTCCATTTAGTATATTTCATGATTTACTTTGGTATATAATGAATTAGAAGCGTATATAGATTGGATGAAACATGCCGTCCCAACGGTCACACACTCGCCTTGCCTTTGCCATTCACATGCCATACCTGGGTTCGATCCTGCGGATCAACCCTTTTGCTATTTTTCTGATTTTCCACTGGCCTTATTATATTATTCATTGCTTGCATATGTATTCACAACACGCGCACAACCCAGATGGTGGAAGTTTTGGGCATTCAATCAAGGGCGTGGGTTCAAACCCTACATGGTACATTTCCAATTTCTTTTTATTAAATGTTCATGTTATTTTCTTTTTGTTTGTACATGGTTTTGAAACACTCACAACTTGCTCATTTTTCACTCTTTTTAATCCATTCTTTTTGCAAAATGCTCCTTAACATGTCTATTTTATGGATATAAAAAGAATTTAGTAAAAATATTGATTTTTGAGGCCTTTATGCATTGTTTAGATCATAGATGTTTATTAAGATTCTTATTGCACTTTCTTATTCACCATGCTATGATTGCCTATCTATCATGTTTGATCCTTGTCTAATACATGTATGATTCAACTTTGAATTGACATCTTGAACTTGTTTCATCTCATTATCATATTCATGTCTCTTTATGTCATCATATTTGCATTATTAACCTGTTATCTTTTAGTAATCTTTACAACTGTTATCTTCCCCTTATTCCAAAGGAAGGTGATTAATATTGACTCTTAAAGTCATAGCCCCCACCTTAATCTAGTAGCCTCATAAGAGCTAAACCTTATTTCTTGGCCTCATAAAAGCCATTGAATTCACAACTAGCTTTAGGAGAGAGTTCTTAAACTCTTAGTGATATTCATCATAATGAATCATCACTTCTCCTATTAACTAAAACATAACATAGGTCCATTACAACTAGATTTAGAGAGTTCTTAAACTCTACAATGAGCTTGTACTCATTTCCCCTCTGAATATTGACCACAGTCAATCATTCAGTAGAAGTAGAACTACGCATACTCTGATTCTATACCCGAGGATACGTAGGCGCAAAGTGCGATGCTTTGTCGAGTATACTTAGATACTAACACTACAAGAAAAATAGGGTTTTGCGACACATTGATTGCGACAGTTCCATAAAAACCGTCGTCATTTGTAAGTTACGGCGGTTGCCACGACGGTTTTAGACAACCGCCGTTAAATTTTTTAATAATTTAAACATATTGCGACGGTTTTGGATAACCGTCGTTAAATTTTTTAAAAATTTAAAACATATTACGACGGTTTTGGATAACCGCCGTTAGATTTTTTAAAAATTGAAATATGTTGCGACGGTTTTGGATAACCGCCGTTAAATTTTTTAAAAATTTAAACATGTTGCGACAGTTTTGTGTAACCGTCATCAAATTTTTTAAAAATTTAAAACATATTGCGACGGTTGTGGATAACCGCCGTTAAATTTGTAAAAAAATAATTTTATATATTATATTAATATTTTTTTATTTAATTATTTTAACTATAAATTAGAAAAACTATAAATTATAAATAAAACTTAAATTATAAAATAAAATTTAGAAATTAATAAAATAAAATCAAAACTACATTAAACTCAAATTTATAAAATAAAATCAATAATATAAATTAGTAAAATAAAATAAAGTTTAAACTAAATAAATAAAAATAAATTAAAATTGAAGTAAACTTGAGCTTATAAAATAATATTTAAAAAATAATCTTTAAAAATTTATTAAAAACCTATAAGTTATTAAAAACTTAAATTATTTTAAACTCATAAATAAAATATACTTATTTTATTATTTTAATTAAAAAATATAATTATAAAAATATATATAATTTTAAACTATAAATAAAAAAATTCAAAAAACCTAAATTTATAAATTTTATAAACTATCAAAATTTATTTAAACTATCAAATTATAAATCTAAATAAAAATTAGTGGGATACCCGTGCATTCGCACGGGTACTGGTATGGTACGCACATTTATTCTAAAATATAATAAAAATGATATTTAAAAAATTAAATTGTTTAACCAAAAAAGTTATTATTTTAACAGATTAAATAAAGTAATGCCTATAATTCATTTCATAGAAAAAAAATATTTGAATCAATAATATATAATACTTTATATAAATATTTTTTTTTATGACATTATTTACAAAAAATATTAGAACCAATAATAAACTTTTTTCCATTAATATTTTCACATATTTGAAAAAATGATTGATACATTATATTATTCACTATTTGTAAAAATTAAAATTATTTCCATTTATAATAAATGATATTTTTTTCGTATATATAAATAAATTAATCAACAACTAATTTGATCTCGTATATTTTGACACGGATTTGATCAACAACGAATTTAATCCAGTATATTTTGACAACGAACTTAATTAACAACGAATTTGATCCCGTATATTAGACACAGTAGACGTTCCATTTATTTATTTACCCGTAATAACTTTGTTTTATATATATATTTTAAATATTCTTAGTATTTTTTAATATTTATCAATGAGACAAATTTGTCTCATAATTTATTTCTTTTTGTATTTTTCTAATACAAATGTATCCGTTATTATTAAAACAAATAATGATTTTTTTTAAAGAGTACTAAAATTTATCAATTTTTTAATGACTATATGGTATAAATAACACCAAATAATAGTAACATAAATTTCAAATTTAATACATATTATGAATATATTTTTCTTAAAAAAAATGATTATTTTGTATTTCCATTTAATGTATCTTAAATGTAAATCAACAATTATTTATAATGGAATATTATATAAAAAATGAATGAATGCAGTTAATTATTTGTATATTATTTCTTACAATTTATTTTGTGATAGACAGAAGTGTAAAAATATAAAGAATATTAGTAGTTGTATGTATGGATGAATTAAAATGGAAGAGTATATTGACATTCCCGAAAATAATAATAAAGTGTTTACATTGCAATGCCAAAGTGTCAACAATATATTTTGTTCCGTTTATAAAAATAACACCGTTTATTAAAATATTTGTATCAACAATACATTTTTTTTACCTATTTAAAAATTAATTTTGTTTTAACTCCTGTATTTTAAAATATTTATATCAACAATATATTTTTCCCGTAGATACAAATAAAGTTGTTTTTGTTATATATTTGTATGAAATGTCAATAATAAGCTTTTTTTTTTTCAGTATATAAACTAACACTCATATTTGAAATTCACTTTGAAATTTCAAGTATAAATATTTGAATCATTTTTAGAATAAATTGTTGAGTTTGTTAATTTTTTTCATAGATATTTTAATACAAAATAAAATGTATTTAATGAGAGTAATTAATGTCATGAATAAGATAATTAAAAATAAAATTTATTTAATGATATATTAAAGAAATCATTAATTTTAGTTTTTTCTTATAAATAAAGTAATAATTTTATAGATAGAAAGTATCATTATAGTATTATCCAAAAAATCATCCCAGTAAAATATTTTCCATTTATCAAGTGGTAATTATGAATTATTGATATATCTTACAATTTTAATACAATTTAATTATGTAAATTACAATTAATAATATAGATTATGGTGGAAACATGTTTAACTAATTTAAAAATAACACATGTTTTCCGTGTGTAGATTCTTACCTCATATTTCTCATGTTTTTTTTGCACAAAAATTTATAATGAATATTATATTAGTGAACATAGAGTACAAATGATACACAATAATAATACTAACATCTTAGCATAAATATAAAATTTAATACCATTGATTATATTTTAATATAATATAATATTTCTAATTCTAAATAATATACATTCTTTTAAAAAAGAAATACTCACACAATTTTAATTATAATATGTAAAAAAGATTTTAATATTAATAAAAAAGAAGTATTTGTAAAAAAGAGTTTAATAGGAAATATAAAGGATTTTAATATTAAACTCTTTTTGTTTATTTATAATTTTAAAGTATTTTAATATTTGTAAAAAAGAGTTTAAAATAAAAAGATTTTAAACATATTTGTAAAAAAGAAGATTTTAATATTAAACTCTTTTTGTTTATTTACTAATGATAGAAATATAAAGGATTTATTATTATACAACTCACACAATTAGTAAAAAAGTTAAAAATATAATTTTATAATAATTTAGTTTTGGTGATCATAAAATAATTATGAATGGTTTATATTAGCATATAATTTCAATATCTTTTTACTTATATATATATATATATATATATATATATATATATATATATATATATATATATATATATATATATATATATATATATATATATATTTAAGAATTATATGTTCATACATTTCATTTTATATTATTTATTCCAGATGTCACTATTTGTGAATTATATTATCATACATTTTATTTAATATAATTTATTCTTGATCTAACTATTTATTATCCTTTATAGAAGAATAGATATATAAATATTTGTCGTATTTATTTATTTATTAGTATCATAATCAATTAAAAAATAACTTTTTTTCCTGTATTTGGTTTTATACATTGTTTAAATATAAATTTATTTTTATTTTCTTTAATGGCACAAAAAATATAATATTTATTATAATAAATATAGTACAAACTTTATAAAATAATATTGTACCATAAATAAAATTGTACCATATATTTGAAAAAATTGAATACCATATATGTTCATATTTTTTCAATTATATTTATGTCAATTAATGTAAGATTTTTTCTATTTAAAATTGCTAGAGCTATTATTAATTAATGTTAATTAATGTATTTATTCATTTTTCACAATCTTCTCTCAATTATAAATATTAAGTTTTAAAGAAATGATGTTGTATATTTTGAGAAATATCTAACTAAAGTTGTCAAGTTTTTCACATATTTCAAATTCATATTCAATTTTGAGAACGTAAATACAAATACAATTTTTTCCCTATTCACAAGGCTACAATAATTTCTAACATCTTCATTAAAATAATTTCAATGTTTCCACTTATGATTTTATTTAACTTTCTAAAATCTTATTTTTGTTTTAGTACTTTTATAAATTAAGAAATATTATAAAAAAAACATGTATTTTTTATATTATTAATGACAAATATTTTCTATATTTTTTTTATGTAATGATATCATATATATAATTATACAATATATTTTTTTATCCTTTTAAATTTATGTATTTGACCCTAAAAATATATTTTTTAAAGAAGATAATAAATCGTTGTCTAATATATATCATATATATATATATATATATATATATATATATATATATATATATATATATATATATATATATATATATATATATATATATATATATATATATATTTAAATCAATAAAATATTTATAAGAATATAAATATTATTTTTTATTTTTCCATTATGTATTATTTTTATCATCAATTCAAAAATAGTATATAGAATAGTAATTGGAAGATTTCAATTAAATAAATTAAAATATTCAAAATTAAGAGGTGACACTTCTATCCCCTAATTTATTGAGACCACAAATGGTCAGAACATATAGGTGACATGTCTATCCTCTATCCTCTAATTTATTGAGACCATAAATGGTCAGAACATATAGGTGACACGTCTATCTTTCTTGAGACTACTAATGGTAAGAATACATATCCACAAATGGTCAGAACATATAGGTGACACGTCTATCTTTCTTTAGACTACAAATGGTAAGAATACATAATCTATCTTTATTATTCTAAAATTAATTTCAAACACATATTTTTTCTTATACAGTCTCTTTAATCTGATCTCACACAAGGCCACATGCAAAATTGTTTGACATTGTCAAAAACTCATTTCTTTGTATTTGCCACCACCAATTTCTTTATATTCTTCAACATCTCTCCATTCATCATCTTAGCTTCACCGCTTTGATTTTTCCTTAAAAAAAATGTTATTTATTTTTAAAAGGCCTCTTAAAAAAATACCATATAAAAATCTGTTTTCATATAAATATATAAATAAAATTTTTGAATTAATAAAATAAAGTGTGTTACAAATCCCTAATGTTTAGCCCTAATGTTTAGCGCTCCCTCTCCGACTGACCGTGGCAGCTCTCCCTCTCTAAGTCACCGTTTCAGAAACCAAATTTTCACCACCAAAGAACCATAACTATTCAAATCCTAAATTAAATCACGCATAAACCTTAATTCCCCTAAATCTTACTCCTACAGAAAGAAATCTTGCTTTAGGTTTTTGAAGAGTTGAGGCGTGGTGTAGAGAAGCGAAAATGGCGATAAAGAAGTATTTCTGCGAATATTGCGAGAAGCAATTTCAAGACACACCGTCGGATCGGAAACGCCACGCCGCAGGCATTCAACACAAACAAGCCAAAGCACGTTGGTACGATTCCTTCAAACCCCAACACCACAACCCTATTCCACAGCAACCTAATCAACCCTTCTGCTTTCACTTCGTCAACAAGGTACTTCTATCATCAATCAATCATGATTAACTCTCAATCAATTTTGTGATTTAATTCACTCTTTCTCTATAATTAGGGATTCTGTCGTTACGGCGATTCTTGCAAATATTTTCATCCCAATACACAGCAACAGCAACCAATCACAACCATGACGTCAGGGAATGTAGGAGTGTCGTACAGCAATTTGCCTCCGTCGTTGCAACCTCCGCCTGAAGGTGGATACCCCTACACCCCCTTTGTTGATTGGGGATAGATTTGTAATTCTACCACCCACTCTCATATCACATTCCTATTCCTTTTATCTGTATTATTAATGGTTATTAAAAACTTAAATCTGAAGGATTTTTTTCTGTAATGAAGTTGATTTTTAAATGGACAAGTAAGCTAAGATTGATTTGCTTGGGTAGTTTAATATTGCTAGTAAGTTGGCTAATTAGTTTGTAAGAGTATGATTTATCGTCTATACCTTTGTATCTCATTGGGTTTTTGAAGAAACCAAATATGTTAAGCTTTTTTTATGTTAATGATCTTCAGAAAGAAACCTGATTGGATCTTTGTCTTCCTTCACAAAGATTGGATGACATTGCTCCTGATCCTGAACCTGATTGGTGCTTCGATGCTCTTGTCTCCGAGCTCAATGCTCTGGAGAACAAACTCGACGCTAATTCTTCCACTCAACCTTTGCATATTCACCAAGTGTTTGTGAAAAGCTTTGTGTTGCGTTAGGATTATTTTCCATGTTTGTTTGCATTATCTTATTTTACATGGTTTTCCACATCTTAATGTTGCCCCATTGGCTTGTTCAGTTGAACAACTTTGTAGTAGTTAATGTTGAAATGCAATTTCTGTGGAAACAATATGGCGGTTGCATTCAATGGCTATCAAATCTTTTGATTATGAATATGAGCATGTCATTGCTGTCAAATTGAACACTGTTGATTTTTAGGCTTAACTTATCGCATGTTAAAGAAATTGAAAAAAGCAAAAGGTTTGTACTTCGTGCCCCTGAGTATGAGACGGAGAGTGAGGATGACGATGACAAAGCGTTGGTAGTAGCCAGCACGGGAAAACACTTTTTGATTTGATTGCAATGTTTGTCATTTCCTTTGTGTTTCAGTGACAGTGAGGATTCCGATGTTGACCCTGCTTTTGAAGTGCAACCTTATCTGATGAATAAAGGTGGGGAGGTAGAAGGTGTCTTGATTGAGTTGACGCATGAACATCAACTGCGGGTTACAGTGAGTGGTCCTAATCATACCAATGCACTTGTTACCAATTTGACTTGTCAATTACTTATTGAATAGCTAGTCATTCTTGATTGACATATAACTTGTAGTAAATTGCATCATGATTTGTTTTATGCTTATAGCATACTTGTTTCTGATCTTCTGGATTCACAGGATGAAGTCAGGAATAAGATCTCAGCTTTGGAGAATGAAAGTCAGAACTCTATTTCTTCCCTTCTTCGAGTTGAAAAATACAAAGAAACAAGACAGGAGTTGGATAAAAAGTTTGACACTCAATATCAACGCCAAATGTAAGACTGCACTGTTTCATCCTGCCCCCTTTATATTTTCTTTTAAAGGCAACATGATTCCTTCATTCTACAACATATTTATTGTCAGATTTAAAAAGTAAACTATGAATTGTAGGCTCCTCTAGAATTGTCTACATTCTTAATGTGCTTTATAAGAGGTCAAATAATGGGTTATTTTGAGTGACGTGCTTTTGCTGCTGTACCACTACTTGTAGAGATCCATCAAACATTATTTTTACCATTTGTTCGAGTGGGCTGGGGGCATCATAGTTTCACAGTTCTCTTCAATAAATATTGCTTATAGGATACGTGACTGATTTATTTATACTTTATTTATAGGAGGAAGCTTGGAAGATAATAACGGATTAATAATTTTAGCTGTGTCTGATGTATGCAGAAATTTATATGATTGACAAATGGTTCTTTGGTGTTTGTATATAACAGATTGCTTATGATGGACTCAAACATCGTGTGTTTGAGGTATCATTGGTTGGTCTTCAAGGAGACGAAAACAACGCTTTCAGGAAGATTAGGCTGAGGGTTGAAGATGTTCAGGGGAAAAACCTCTTGACCAACTTCTGGGTATGTTTGTGGATTTGCAGGTTTACTTGTCCGTAAATTTATCCATGTCATACTTCGCAAACCTTGAAAACCTCTTCAGGTATCTTGGTTCATCGAAAAATAGATTACCTTGTGACATTTTGATTAACTTATGCGCAGGATTTTCTTATGCTTGAGGTTGAGATAAAAACAGTAGACTTGTGTTCAAGGATTTTCTCAATAATTTTCTTAAACTCTTTTATGTAGAATTTTATGAAATGATCGGAAAGAGCTTGTCCGTATAGCACTGCTTCCTAATAAAACCATAAATAAAACAAACGGTGCTATACATGCATGCTTGTATACTTAATTGGATGAAAAATAAATGATGATTCTATATACCTGTTATTCTCTCATGGTTTACTTTATATAACTTGTTGATTTCATTTTCGTTCTCTCTCTCACACAAGCAGGGTTTTTAATTAGAAAGAAATTAATATGAAGTTAAGAATATTATTTAACTACTAACAAATAATTAACTTCTTAATTTTAACTCTATACAGCTATACTGTCCATCATCCTGTGACCTGAAAGAGCTTGTCCGTAAATTTATCCCTGAAATGATTGGAAAGGAGATCTAGAAGGCTACATGTGGCATCTACCCTCTTCAGAATATATTCATTCGTAAGGTCAAGTCAAGATCCTGAAAGCTCCTAAGTTTGATCTTGGGAAACTAATGGAGGTATGGTTTTGTTGTTCAGTATATAACTTAAAAACAACACTCTGTTAAACGAAACGAATGTTTGAATCATGATTCATTACCATTACATGAATAAAATTATATTATCACAAATAACTGCTACTTGAGGTTGTAAAAAGAGTATTGCTAGGAGTGTTGGCAACAAACTGTTGATAATTAGAATTTTCTATAGTTGGTTTTTGTAGATCACAGACTGCTTCTGGTATGCAGCTACATCCATACTGTGATACAGTAATGTCAACCAAATAATTTAGATATGAGAAATTAGAACTTATAGAAAAAACACTTTCCGAAGCACAAGATTATAAATGTATCAATATTATATATCCGTTCTTAATAAGTTTTTAATATAACGAGGTGCTAGCTTATATGTTCTCGACTTTTGACCAAATACTTACCTTAAAGCACATAGTCAGATCAGACAACTGCTTTTCTAGGAGATTTTTGATGGAAAGCCAGAAATATTGAAATGTACTGTTAATTTGTAATATCAATAGTTGAGTTGTATAGTGTACACAGTTATGCTTTGGATTAATATGCGATCAGACTTTTGATGGTTGAATTGTTACTCTTTGACACCCTCATTTGATTAAATTGAGTTTTCTCCAGTTTATACAGACCCGCAGTTCATTGATACTCTTTTATTTTACTTTCTGTTTGATCTGCATTCTCATGCTTGCTTTTTCAAAAATATATTCAGGTGGTTGCTGGTGGAGGCGCTGTTGAATCAGCATTGTCAGTTTATTTGGAATACCTTGCTACAACTTTAGGATCACGGGAGCAGTTGGCTATAGCAGAGTTTGTCGAGTCTCTGTAGATCATTCCAAAGGTATGAGGCAAGCAAAGTTGTATCAGGTCTTGTATACATGTTTTTCATATAACTAGAGTGGAAAGGCATTGTGAAGTTTGGTTTTCTACCTTGTCCATGAAATTAGCATCAGTGTATAACTTTCCTTACTCTACAGGCTATAATCAAACCTTCATACGGTTCCTTGTAAGATTCAATTTTTATGTTACTCTACAGGCTTGACCATGAGATATCAAATAATTCCATATAATACATTTCTTTTATCATATACATTGAATTCTTTAATGAAACTTTTCCGAGATATATTTTTGTATTTCCTGTTTGTGTTGCTGCCTTATTGATACTCTTTCTGAAATTTCTGTTATAGGACATTGGATTGCAAGAAAAGTTTAAACAACTCGATTTGCAATTGTTTATTGCTAGCTTGGTGATTCTCATGCTGAACATTTCCTATAGCAGTGCAAAATCTGACTCCTCAAGGTGAATGTTATTGAATAGCCCTCCTATAATTTTCAATCACCGCAATTTATTATCAGTATTTTATTGATGCTATTTCACAAGGTTGAGCCAATTTTATGTGAAAAAGTAGTCTTTAATTTGTATTAGTACTGTCAAGTAGCAGTAATGGCACGCCATGGCTGATTGCAGTGGCGGATTTTTTGCCATCCTCTAATCAATTTGTGAAAGATATAGGCTCCATGGTATTTTATGGCAAAAATGATGACTTAAAATGATGAGTTTCTGGCATTTGGTCCTTTAGAATTTTGACTTGGTGGTTACCCTTAAAATTTTTATCCCTGCCATACGTTAGCTTTAGTTTCTCCCACTCTCATGGGAGATGAAATCGAGGTGAATGCTATGCTTGTGAGATACAATTTGAAATTCACTAATTGTTGTCTAATTTAACAGCGGTGCTAAAATTGAGCTGCCATATTTTGCAACAGAGATTACAGCTCCATCAAGCCCCTTTGCATTATCTCTAGCAAAGTATTTGCACTCTATAGGAGTTAAAATGTATGGAGCTTTCTGGTGTTCACACTGTCTGGAACAAAAAGAGGTGTGTGAATACTTATAATTCCTTTTGAAATTTTTAGCCATACTAAACTGAACAACAATCATTAATGTCAAAGTCTTTCATTTGCTTTTGATGAAATTGCCGTAGTTTTATTGAGATTCGAATGACTTGTGTAAAATCAAATTACTTATCAGAATCCAACTTTGGCAATTTTGTCATGCTACTCTTTGTGAAGAAGCTCTTGGTTTCAATTGAGTTAATAAATTCCATTGTTTATTTTTTCCTGCAAACATATCCTGTTCTTGTTAGTCATCAAGTTTTATTTAGTTTCAACCAATTTTTCTATTTTTGAATGTGCCTAAGGTGAACACAGTGCACAACCCTTGCTTGCAACTCTTGTCTAACATTGATTCTAGCACAATTATTTACTTAAACTTCTTAATACAGATTTTTCTATGTTTGATCAAAAACTCTGTAGAAGATCAAATTAATTCTGAAGGGTCCATTCCAAGTCCTTGATGGTTATAAAAGAATCAAACTAATTATTTGCCACAACCAATAAAAATTTGTGTAGAAAAATAGGATTCTTTCCATTAGTATACTTGGTGTTGTTATATATTCACATGGAACATTGAGATTTGATCCTGCTGTTGTGTTGAATGCTCACTGAGCATTATCATTTTATTGTTACCTGACAGATATTTCTGTCATCATTCACTATATTTAGATGTGTTTTGTTTTTCATTTTTTAATTTGATTTTTTAGCAGATATTTCCGTATCATTTTAATTTTTTATTTTCTTTTTTTAATAATAATACTAAAAAATTGAATGCAGTTTTTTTTTTTAAATATTGAAAACTTGTGGCTGTTCAACCCGCCATGATATACCTTCGTTGCAGATTTTTTTTAAAAATATTCGAAACTTGCGGCGGTTCAAACCGCCATAATATACCTTCGCAAAAAAAATCATTAAGCAAGTTAAGACGGTTGGAAACCGTCACAATATGGTGATTACGTCGGTTAGCTACTCGTCGTGAAAATAACGACGGTTTGTACGATAGTTTCTACAACCGTCGCGATACGGCCTCGTGACGCACGTTTCCGCGACAGAACTGAAACCGTCGTAACTTGCAATTTGTGACGGTTCTAACCGTCGTAATCTGCCAAAATGAACCGTCCCAATTTGCCAATTTTCTTGTAGTGTAACCCATAGGGTTTTCAACCGTTAGCATAGAACCTTTAGCAAGCATAAGATAACAGTAAAACAAGAGGTTCCCGTAGAGTACTACAGATATTTAGGGTGCTAATACCTTCCCTTTGTATAACCAATCCCCGAACCTTAGATATCCCCCTTTAGATTTTTCTAACGATCTTGAACCTTTCCTTTGGATAAATCAAAGTCGGTTGTAAAAGAAATATGATGCAAGTTAATTAATAGCTTGTTATCCGATTTTCACCGCAACACTGTCAAAAGCGAATTTTGGCGCAGTGGGATGTGTAGGAGCGAGACCCGCAATCTTGTCAAGAACCCTAATAAAAACCTTTTTGCGACCCCTTTTCTTTTCCTTTTGCATTCTTATTATTCGAAGAAAACAATTAACATAAGATAACATTCAATCGCAAGTTTAACTAAAAGGTTCACGTTGAGTACAACAGACGTGAGGGGTGTTAATACATTTCCCTTACGTAATCGACTCCCGAACCCGAATTTAGTTGCGATGACCATCATCTTTTTTTAGGGTTTTATTGATATTTTCTGTTTCCTTCTTGGAATAAATAAGGTTCGATGGCGACTCTCTTCAAATCATTTTTTTGCAACTTCGCGAAGGATCGTATTTTTTCGAGATGCGACACTATCACTAGAACCACCTGTTCGTTGGGATTTTGCTCGGGCTGCCCCGTAAATGACCCCGAAGGAATAAATGTGGAATATTTTTATTGAGTCACTTGGGAGATTTGAGTCTTCAACATTTTTTTTATGGGTGGTAACATTGTCAATCTTATTGGTCGACTACCTAAGTGCTTCATGGGTGAAGAATTTTGATTTCTAAATTCATCGTTTTGACGTGTTTGCGTCAGCACAAAGTTTTTCATCAAAAGTTCTAAGTCAGATTTCTTAAGCTCGGTTGGTGTAGCTTTTTGGAAACCAGGTGATCCTATAGCTTGTTGGGGGTTGTTATTCCTATAAGAGAATTTAGGGTGATCACACTACCCTAGGTTATAGGTGTTGGAGTACAGATTATTCCACTGGTTGTTTTTCACAAAATTTGTATTTTCTTGGGTGAATCCTCCGACGAGGATCATTTGAAAATCTTTGTAGATGTGCTCATTAATTCCACATATCTCACAGTAGAGAGTAATGGGGGCAAAAGAAGCAATAGGGGCAGGTGTAACAGGTGTGAAAGGTGAAATCCTTAAACTATCAATCTATTGGTAAAGGGCATCCACCTTAGCGTTCATATGGTCAGACACATTAACCTCATAAAGATCACCGGTCATAGGAGTAGACATAGTGGCAACTTGTCGCACACTTCCCCAAGAGTAGTGGTTTTTGGCAATCTCTTATATCAAGTAATACGCAACAGCTTGAGGGATATTAATTAGGGATCCTCTAGAAGGTGCATTTAAGGTCATCCTTGTGGAGTAAAGGAGACCGCTGTAAAAGGTATGGATAATCTTCCACTTCTAGAGCCCATAAAAAGAGCATAGTCTTAACAAATTTGTATAATGTTCCCACGCGTTAAACAATGATTCCCCATCTTCTTTCCTAAAATTGTTAATCTCATTCCTAACTTACGATATTTTTCTTTGCAGAAAGTATCGTGCAAGAAAGGCTGATTTCAACTGGATCCAAGTAATAGAATTGGCGGGCAATGATTGAAGCCAAGACCATGCACAATCCCTCAAAGAGAAAGGGAATAAAAGAAGATGGATAACGTTTTGGTCAATTCTATTAGCCTTAATAGTACCACAGTTATCAACAAATATCGAAAGATGAAAGTTCAGGTTTTTAGACGGTAACCCAAAAAATTGATTTTGTTGCATCATACCAATAAAAGAAGGTTTTAGTTCATAATTATTTGCCGCAATCGGCGGGTGCATAATACTACAATGAGGTTCTTCTTCGGTAGGAATCACATAATCCTTAAGAGGCTTAATGTTAACTACTGTATCAATCATAGCTTGTTGTTTAAGAATTCGGCGTCACTCACATAAGAAATGCTCGATTTCGTTCACATGTTCGACTAAATTCCCAGCAGAACGAGTTCTTCGCATATAAGATCAGAGAGAACCAAAATAAAATAAACAGAAAAGTAATGCTCTAGTCTATACTATGATCAAACAATAATTCAATATTAAACGCAATTGGTCCCCGACAACAGCGTCAAAAACTTGACACGCCGCAAATGCACAATTGTGCGAAGTAGTATAAAGTTTTCGAACCACAAAGACCAATGGTTTAAGTACCGAATTTTGTCATATCGATGTATATCTATAGAGATCAATAATATGAGTTTTGGTAAAAAAAACAACTTAAATAAAAAACACTTAAATGAAAATAACTTAATTGCAAAATCACTTAAATTCCAATTGAGGCAAACAGGATCTAGGGTTATGGTTCTCACTCTAACAAATTCGTACAATCCGAGTCACTTATATTACTATGGTTTCAATTTAATTTATAGAAAATAGATAAATGTGGGTAATACCTTCTTTCGCTAGCGCACTGCTCTATCGATGACGAATAATTTGTCTGCTTTCGCACGACCAGATTATTCGTCAAGGATTCTTTACTTTTTCTTGGCTATTAAACTTTCTCAAATTCATCCCAGCACTTTCACTGTATTGGACTTGTCTGTTTAAAAACATGTGCTTTGGTACCGTCACATATTCTTTCACACTATGGTCAGTACCTGATAACACTTTAATTTCGTACAAGAGTTTAAATGCATGAACCCAAGCAAGAAAATAAACTTAGCCAAATACTTTTGTAACTGACATGTGAAGAATCATACAAATGGTTATAAGATAATCCCTAGAACCCTTAGTCTCTAATGGATTACTCACCATTGGTGAGGGCAAACACAACCAATTTTACATTCATAAATGAATTCCTAATAGGCAATTGAAATAAACAAGCAATTGAATATGAAAACAAAATAATAAAACCTGAATGGATAGCTCTAATCCAAATTTCTCCAGGGGAGACTTGAGTATTGAGGCAATGGAAAATAGGTAGAAACTTTGTAGAATAAAAATTGGAATCTGAACTCATAACCAACTATGAGATTTATAGAAAAACCTAAACTTGGCTGAATATCTCTTATTCAATGGTCATTACACCATAAATAGAACAAATTAAATCATGCCTAAATGCCAAAAGCATGAGAATCTATCTAAAAGAGGAATGAAATAAAGGTGGATTTTGCCCTCCTGCTACGGCCCGTAGAAGCTCGTACGGGTGGCCGTAGCAGGCCTCTGGTCCATGTACTAGAGGTTGAAAAAGTGGGAACCCTAGGTCATTGCTGCTACAGCTCGTAGAAGTTGTTACAGGTGACCGTAGCACCCCCTGGATTTTGTATGAGGATTTTTGACTTTTGACTTTTTTTCCATGTTTCGCTCGTTTTCGATCCCTTTTCATATCGAATACTCATTGGGTCCTGAAAACAGTAAAAACACACAACCAAAGCATAAAATACGATAAACAGAAATAAAACGATCAAAAAGTGATAAAATGCTAAGTAAAAACGAGTAGAAATAACAGTACGAAAACAACTTATCACACTACTTGATCAATCTTCAAGCACCTTCCTTTGAATCAACATATAAAGCACCGTCACTTTATTAACATATCAAGAACCATGTATTGATCAACATATCAAACACCATCATTGGATCAACAAGCCCTTAACAACAAGATTTATTAAAACTTAACTTAAGAATGTTGTCAACATCAAAACCAAATTAACAGGTTGTTGCAAACTTCATACCTACAAGCACATAGATCCACATGTGCAACTCTCTCCTTACAACCCGGTTTTTTAAGATTGAATTTGCCTCAATCCACATTTTAAAAGGTTATCATAGTCTATTTTAGTTTTATTGTCGGGCTTCCTACATCGTCTACGCTCCAGACTCATTGAGACTTGAGCGTGAGGGATTGCGTTGAAAATTCGGCCTTCGTTGCACTATATCCCTAATTGCCTAATTGTGACAATGGCTAAAAAATGAGTCTAATTGAGTAAACTTTGGTTCAACTCTGGTCGACTCGATGAAAATTGAATCAATTCGAAATTCGACTTGAGTTTGTCAAGAACTTTTTTTTAACTCAAACTAAACTTGATTGAAAGCCACTAACTAATTTTAATTCGTTAGCTCGAACTTTGACCGACTCGATAACAATAATCATATGGACAAAAAAAATGAAAAAGAAACCAAAATAAATAAAAAACAAACTTTTTTAATTAAAGGCCATATAATTTATATTTGTCCTAATGATCAATTTTCTTAATAAATATAACTTCTAAAAGCTCTTGGATGCATCTCAAGAGTATTGGTGCACTTTATGCATGTGTGACAAGAAGATTCCCCGGGGAATCTAAGTCCCAATATTCATAACTTTTATATGACACAAGTTTCATATTAAAAAAGAATATCTATAAAGATAGTCAAAAATAAAATTTAATTCCAGCAAGAAATACAATATCATGTCTAAAACTAGAAAGAAAAAAATCACATCCGATGCGAAGTACTTACCACCTTGATGAGTCCATTGCCTAGTCTTTCTTTGTTTCCTAAACATGTGGAATTCAAGATCTCCCGCATATGTTTAGGAATCACATTTCTTGGTCTTAAACAACATTCCTTCAACATCTCCCCTTTATTTGCCTAATTCATCACTTCATTTAAAGAAACTTTCCATCAACAACTATCAATATATGGATTCTATTAATTTTATACTAAACAAACCTAAATCTCACCAACACTTTACTAGTAAAAATACTAATTAAACTCTACCTCTACCTCTTTTTCTCCTCTAACTAACCACCCACACACAATGAACTCTATCACACTACCCCTAATTTTCTTCATATTATCTTCACTAATCCCACATTTTCATCTCACATTATCATCACCATTATCATCATTATTACCCTTTAGCAATCAAGGAGTATGGCAACTATTACAACCAACCATTGGAATCTCAGCCATGCACATGCAACTTATACACAATGACAAAATCATCATTTTTGATAGAACAGATTTTGGCCCTTCAAATCTACCTCTCCCCAATGGCAATTGTCGAATAGATCCATATGATACTGCTCTTAAAATCGATTGCACGGCTCACTCCGTTCTTTATGACATTCCATCAAACACCTTCAGATCTTTAACTATACAAACAGATACATGGTGCTCCTCAGGTTCTGTACTCCCTAACGGTACATTAGTCCAAACCGGTGGTTTCAACGACGGCGAACGTCGAATTCGAATGTTTACTCCATGTTTCGATAATAGTTGCGATTGGATCGAGTTCCCGGACTACTTATCGGAACGAAGATGGTATGCAACAAATCAAATACTACCGGATAGCAGCATTATCATAATCGGAGGTAGAAGACAATTCAACTACGAATTCGTTCCTAAAACAACAGCATCTTCTTCTTCATTGTCTTCATTTCATCTATCTTTTCTCCAAGAAACCAATGATCCGAGCGAAAACAACTTATATCCTTTCGTTCATCTTCTACCGGACGGAAACCTTTTCGTTTTCGCGAACACACGATCTATATTACTCGATTACAAAAACAACGTGATCGTTAAAGAATTTCCCGAGATTCCAGGTGGTGATCCTCGTAACTATCCAAGTTCAGGTTCATCAGTTCTTCTCCCTCTAGACGAAAACCAAGCCACCATTGAAGCTACAGTCATGGTTTGCGGAGGAGCGCCTCGTGGATCATTCGAAGCTGCTTCGAAGCAAAACACCTTCCTGAAAGCACTTACAACATGTGGATTTCTCAAAGTAACAGACTCAAACCCTAGTTGGGTTATGGAGGATATGCCAATGGAAAGAGTAATGGGAGATATGTTGATTCTACCTAACGGCGATGTTATTATAATCAACGGCGCTGGATCGGGTACTGCCGGTTGGGAAAACGGCCGACAACCGGTTTTAACACCGGTGATATTCCGTTCATCGGAAACTGAACCATCGAAACGGTATAGTGTAATGTCACCAGCTTATAGACCTAGGCTTTATCATTCTTCTGCAGTGGTGTTAAAAGATGGAAGAGTTTTAGTTGGTGGTAGTAATCCACATGTAAACTACAATTTCACTGGAGTTGAATTTCCAACTGATTTAAGCCTAGAAGCGTTTTCTCCACCGTATTTGTCGCCGGAGTTTTATCCGATACGGCCAACGATTAGGCATATCACCAACATTATATTAGGGTATAGGGTTTTTTACTATGTTACATTTACCGTAGGCAATTTTGGTCCGGCGAGTGATGTTTCGGTTAGGATATTGGCGCCGTCGTTTACTACTCATTCTTATGGAATGAATCAGAGGATGGTGATTTTGAAGTTGATTGGGGTAACAATGGTGAATTTGGAGACTTATTATGCTACTGTTTTGGGACCTTCTACTCAAGAAATTGCACCACCTGGTTATTATCTTTTGTTTTTGGTGCATGAGGGTGTGCCTAGTTTTGGTGAATGGGTGCAACTCATGTAATGTAGTTGAGATTGGTTTATTTAGATGGTTGTTTGTTAGGTAAGTATGGGTAGGAGAAATTGTTTGGTTAGATGGATGCAAACTATCATGAAGAATGCATTGTTTTGTTTCTTTTCTTTCAAAATGTATTATGTTTATTTTGTACGTAGGTAGGTCACCATTGTTTGTGTTAGAATTTGAATCCTCCTCAATGATTATTCTTTAATCAAAGTTTATTAATTATTTGAGTTTAATTAGTTGATTAGAAACATTATAATATCAATCAATCACCAGTCTATATTCTGCTAAATTATCTTGATATTTTTAAATTAGTTGTATGATATAGTTGAATGATGAGTTCTATTAGATAGGAGTGTATTATATGATATAGTTGAATGATGAATCCTATTAAATAGCAGTGTAAAACTATTTTATATTGTAAAACTATTTTATATTGTCACTGTACTATTTTTAATATCTATATTAATTTATAATGATAATTTTAATAAACTTAAATCAAATTTATTAATTAAAATTGTTACGAAAATAATTAAACATTTTTAATTATAAGATGGTTATGATTCGATGATAATGTAAAATATATGAATTAAATCCAAATAAAATTTTATGTGTAATAGCGTATGCATATTCTATCATTTGAGTCTGAAAAAGTAAACATAGATTTTTTTTAATAATATGTAGAAGAATCCATGATGAATTTATTGAATAGTTTTGTCATGATTTTCGACTCTATTGGTTCTTATTAAGATTGGATATGAGTCAAGTCGAACTCGTATCAGTTCGGCTTGACTTGATAAGAATTAATTTAACTCAAAACTCAAGTTCAATATGTTTTTTTTTTTTAATTTAAACTTGACTCATTATAAGTTCAGAAACAATTTAGTTCAACTCATTAGGTAAAGCTCGCTTGTCGCACAGACTATAAAGCCATTTTCTAAAGTTTATTATTAGAGTCAATATAACTCTTCTTATATATAATCAATTTGACTCATGAATCTAACTAATCGAATTATACATAGTTCAAGTTCTCTTTGTTTTATTTTTCTTTAATCATTATTCGTTCAATTCTTTCATATCCTTCGCAAGACAATCAATGTGGATAGATATTTTTTACCCTATTCTCTTTTCTTCTTTGGCACTTAGCCAAAAATTTAGGAGTGTTGTGAGACTTGACAAATTTCTCCCAAATGTCCTTCTCAATAAATGTATACATATTATATGGAGGCTTTAAGTTAGGTTTTGGATGTGTAATATAATATCTTTTCATTTGTGCCCTAAAGCCCTTCCAACACTCACCAGCAAATTCACATATTTGTCAGCTTATCATCGTCTAGAACAATAAACACTTCCTACATTTACATAATAAAGTTGATATTAATATTAAACAAAAAATTAAAATAAATCATCATACACCACAAGAAAGTTGATAAATTGCGACGGTTCATTTTGGTAGGTTACGACGGTTAGAACCGCCGCAATTTGCACGTTACGATGGTTACATCTCCGTCCCCAAAACATGCGCCGCGCAACTGTATTACGACGATTGTCAAAACCGTCACACCAACCGTCATTCTCTTTCACGGTGGTTAGGGAACTGACGTAACCTGAATATTGCGACGGTTACCAATCGTAGTGGAATTTCGATTTGATTTTTGTTTTCATTATTGATTGCGACTAGGGCTGTTAAAAAAAACCATAAACTAAACCAAACCGTTAAACTGAACCGAACTGAAGTTAAAATAACCAAACCGTTAAAGTTTGGTTAGTGAACTAAAACATATTACACAAAATAGTTCTAGAACCATACCGAACTGAAACCGAACCATTCTAAACTGTAACCGAACCGAACAAAAACTGAAAATTAAAATACTAAAAAATGTTAATTTTTTTAATTGAAAAATAGTTTAATGATTCGGTTCTTTAATAAATAGTTCTATTTGGAAAAATTAGCTTCTAACGGTTCGGTACGGTCCGGAATTTCTAAAATATGTGTTTCTCTTAATGAAATGGTCTATTTTATTGATTGAGTATTAGCTTGTTGATGTGTATTTCTCTAATTGAAATGGTCAATTTTCTGTCATATATGTGGTACATGTTTTGGAATTTGTTGTAACTACTAATATATGGTATAAAATTGTTCATGAAAATAAGAAACTGTAACACCCTTATATTGTCCATAAACTCGTAAGCAATAATAAATCTATTTACTTTCTTAAATGTGTGCACCATACTCAAATGTAGCCATGAGAGGTTTATGCCACTATTTAAGCGATTAGTACAACTACTGATACTGATATAATCAATTCTGAGAAGATACCCATGCCAAGCTTTAATGTTTGTTTCTTATTTTCAAAATTTGTTTTAAAATGGTTTTTTATTAAAAAAATTTAAAATCAAGAATAATGGTTCGGTTCTATAATAAATGGTTCGGTTTGAAAAAAATTATCTTCTAATGGTTTGATACAGTTCGGAATTCCGAACCATTATACCAAACCAAAATTTTTGGTTCAGTTTGGTTCTAAAAAAAATGAAATGGTTCGGTTCGGTTCGGATGACCTTATATAATGGCTCGGTACGGTTCGGTTCAGTTTTTTGATCTAACTGTACCATGAACAACCCTAATTGCGACAATAAATTGTGGCGGTTTGAACCACCGCAAATTGAGAATATTTAAAAAAAAAATAAAATTCTACCCTCAATTTTTTAGCATTATTATTAAAAAAAGATTGTGTATGGTTTTCTGGGCATCAAGATTGTGTGGAAAGATCATGTTTACTATATTGTGAACGTTTACTCTTCTTGTTTTTTTCTCAACAAGAAAGAATTGTGGAATAATTTGTTGGATCTTAAAGCGAAACATAATGACAGAGAGTGGATTATAGGGGGAGATTTCAACGTGGTGAAGCATAGTAGAGAAAGAAAAGGGAGGACGGAAGGCGGGAGTAGCAACGAAATGAAAGCTTTTGCGGAGTTCATTGATAATAGTTTGTAGGTGAATATTCCTTGCAAAGGAAAAAAAAATTTGTGGTATAGTGGGGATGGTCCATCGATGAGTAGGATTGACCGTTTCATCATATCGGATGTCATTGCGAATAGATGAGGAGTCATAGGCCAACTCATAGGGCCTAGGGTCATTTTCGATCATAGTCCCATATGGTTGGTTTTGGATAATTCTAATTGGGGTCCTAAACCTTTCAAGTTCAACAATGAATGGTTTAATCATAAATCGTTCATTCCTTTTGTGGAAGAGAAGTGGAAAGGTTATAAGGTGGAAGGAAGAGGGGACTTCGTTTTAAAGGAGAAATTAAGACTTCTTAAAGACAATCTTAAGTGGTGGAATTTGGAGGTTTTTGGGAGGTTTGATTTGAACATGGAGGAGGAGGTAAAAGATACCAATATAGGCGATGTTAGGACGGAAGAGGAGGATATGGAGTTGAATCCGGAAATCATCCTTAGAAGGAAGGAATCTACGAGTAAATTTTGGATGAATTTGAGAATTAAAGAGAATATGCTTCTTCAAAAGTCGAACTTGAGGTGGCTTAAGGAGGGAGATTCTAATAGTGGCTTTTTTCACAAGGTGATGAAGGAAAGACGGAGACATAATCATATTGGACCCATTGTTTCTTCTAATGGTATGGTGGAGACGGTTTCGGAGGTTAAGGAAGAGGTTTGGAGTCATTTTTCTAAAAAGTTCGAGGAACCGTTTAGGGTGAGGCCGTTGCTTGAAGGGATCCCCTTTAAGCGATTGGGTGAGGAAGAAAATTTGTTTCTTGAAAGGTAATTTCAAGAGGAGTAGGTTAAAGAAGCGGTTTGGGGTTGCGGAGGATCTAAAAGTCCGGGTCCTGATGGTTTTTCTTTTCTTTTCATAAGAAGGTGTTGGAACTTTATTAAAGATGATTTTATTCGGTTTTGCAATTATTTTCATGGTGGCAATCATCTTTCGAAGGCGGTCACTTCTTCTTTCCTTTCTTTGATCCCAAAGTCTCCAAATCCGATTACGTTGGATGATTATAGACCCATTTGTTTAGTTGGTTGTATGTACAAGGTGGTTGCTAAAATTCTAGCGGGAAGGTTGAAACGAGTTTTGAACTTACTTGTTTCTCCGTGCCAAAGTGCGTTTGTTCCGGGGAGACAATTACTTGATGGCGTTTTGGTGACTAATGAATTAGTGGATTATGCTAAGAAGAAGGAAAGGAATTGTCTTCTTTTCAAAGTGGACTTTGAAAAGGCGTATGACAAGGTAAATTGGAACTTTTTGAGGTACTTGTTGACTAGAATGGGTTTCGGTCCATTGTGGAGGAAATGGATGGAATTGTTGATCTTTCAAAGTAAGATGTCGATCTTAGTGAATGGTAGCCCTACGAATGAGTTCAATGTTGAACAGGGTTTGATGCAAGGTGATCCCCTATCACCTTTTCTTTTTGTTTTGGTGGCGGAAGGATTAACGGGGTTAGTGAGAAAATCTTATGAGAATGGCGAATATAGTGGATTTAATTTGGAAGGAAAGTGTACGGTGGATATCCTTCAATTTGTGGATGACACCTTGTTGGTGGGAGAAGGGTCTTGGAAACATGTGAGGGTGATTAAGACGGTTTTGAGAGCTTTTGAACTTGTTTCCGGTCTTGGTATTAATTATCATAAAAGTAAGTTGATCGGCATCAACTCTAACCCCCATTTTTTAGAGGCGGCTTGCTATGTTCTTTCTTGCAAAAGGGAGGATAGTAAGTTCATTTTCCTTGGTATTCCCATTGGTTTCAATCCTAGGAAGCTTTCGACATGGAACCCCATTTTGTTGAAGATGAAAAACCGGTTGGCGGGATGGAAAAATTGCTTTCTTAATCTTGGTGGTAAGATCACTCTTCTTAAGTCTATTATTTGCTCTTTAACAATTTTCACCATGTCTTTCTACAAAATGCCAAAGAAAATTGTTAAAGAGTTTACCAAGATTCAAAGTAATTTTTTATGGGGTGGGTTGGAGGAGAAGAGGAGGATTCCTTGGGTAAGTTGGAAGGATGTTTGCTTACCTTATGAAAAAGGAGGGTTAGGGATTAAAAACTTGGAGGAATTTAATTTAGCTCTTCATAAATGGAGGTGGAGGATTCTTCAAAATCCTAATGTTTTATAGCACAAGGTTTTGAAGGCTCGGTACGGAGATATTTCATCCAAGGTGTTTTGCGGTGATTGTCCTTTAAAGGATTCTTCTTTTTGGTGGAAGGATTTGTATTTGATAAGAAAAATGTCAATTAAGGATCCTTTCACCAAGTGTAGTACTTTCAAGGTTGGAAAAGGTTTCACTACTCCATTTTGGAAAGCTAAATGGATGGAGAATAAGATTTTGAAGGAGATATTTCCGAATTTATATAATGCCTCTTATTTAAAGAAAATGTCTATTGCGGGAATTGGGGGGGGGGGGGGGGGGGGGGGGGCGTGGATTTGGGGAGATTTTGGCATTCCAACGGAGATTCATAACGAAGTTTCAATTCAAAGGGAGGTTGCTTCTTTGAAGTCTTTGCTTGGTAACCATGTTTTAATGGAGGAAAGAATTGATGACATCCTTTGGGATCTTGATCCCGGAGCCAAATTCTCGGTTAGTTCTTGTTATTATTTTTTGGCTAATTTCCGTATTCCTTACGGTCCTTCTAATAGGTGTGACACGGCTTTTTGTTTGATATGGAATTTGTCGGTTCCTTTTAAAATCAAGGCTTTTGGTTGGAGACCTTTTTTGAATAGACTTCCAACCAAAGATTTATTGGCTCTTAGAGGTGTGAATTTTTCGTTGGATTCTTTAAAGTGTTCTTTTTGTGGGATAGAGTTAGAAAATAGGAATCATTCCTCTTTTTCTTGTTTGGTGGTTAAAAAGATTTGGAAGGAGGTAGCCATTTGGATTGGTAAATCGGATGAGATGGAGGAAGAGTGTTTATCGAGTTTTATGAATTGACATTCGTTTTGCCGTGTAAAAAAGGTTAAAGAGTGCAATTTGGATTTGGTTTGGCTAGCTACTACTTGGAGCATTTGGTTAGGAAAGAATGGAGTTTGCTTTAGGTTGGAGGTTTGGAATTTAAACAATACGGTGTGGGGTATAAAATATTTAGTTTGGAAGTGGTCTTTTTGCGGTGAAATTACACTCCAATTTCACTTTTTACGAGTTTAGTAAAGAGCCTTTACTTTTTCTCTCGTAACTCAATTGGTTTGTAATTTCATCTTTTGTCTGGTTTTTTCCCGTTTCCGTTGTAAACAGGTTGGAGAACTCTTAGTTCTCCCGTTATTGAATTCTTGTTTACAAAAAAAAAATTAAAAAAAGATAAATAAATAAATAAGTAAATTCTAACTCTATAGAGGTTTACTTCATTTTCTACACCAAAACTTGATATGAAACATGTGACAAATTAGAATAACATTGTCAACTATACGATAATCTTGTAGTACCATAGGTTTCAGTAATTAAGTAATCACAGATTACTTTAATTATGGTGCGAATACATATAAAATAGTATGCGGTGTTAGTTATTATGCATCAAGAAATTGGTTATTGAATTGATCAACAAGAGATTTTAATCCCTTGTTGAATAAATTGATTTGCAGAATTGATTCTAGCTACACATGTTCTACCATCAAGGCTATTTTGAGCCAATTCACTTGGGCTGCAACCTATTTGACCAAGTCCAAATAATGCCATTTTCCTTGCTCCGTAGTAATATAGAATCTGAATCACAAACACAAAAGTTTAAAGTGAGATTATAACAAATTATTATTACACAATGAAAAAGAAAACAAGGGAGTAACTAACCCCGAGTTGTAGAGCATATGCTTGAAGAAGAACATTAGCATATTGTTGTGGTGTGAATTGTCTACTGCTAGAATAGATTTGAGGCATGAAATAGTTGTTAAGGTAATCATTACTTCCCAATCCAATTGTATAAATGCATTTGCTTAAATAATTTGCAGTTGTATTCTCATCTCCAAAATTATTTACTCACTCTGACACTGTCCTTTGGTAATTTTGCACTTGACCTATAAAACTAATTCTTTCTCCCTACAAATTCGAAAAAAAAATTGTTAGAAAAAATGATAAAAATAAGGCTTAAATAGTCTATTGATCTCTGTAAGTTAGCGAGTTTTTGAGTTTGGTCCCTGTAATTTTTTTTGTCTGAGTCCCTATATCTCACTTTTTTCTCCGGATTTTCCTTCAGGCTTTCCTGCGAATTTTGGCTTTAGGGACTAAAACGCATGCAAAAAGTGAGATATAAAGACTCAGACAAAAAAAAAAAAATTACAGGGACTAAACTCAAAAACTTGCTAACTTACAGGGACCAAAACGACATTTAAGCCTAAAAATAATCATATAATGTGACATTAGAATCAAATAAGTATCAATTGTTGTCTAGTTTCCTCTCTAATTCCAGCAGTTGCATAAGCATAATTGACTCCTCTAAGTATGTCTCGACCTCTAGCGGATGCATCGAAGATATGTAACCGTTGAATCTCAATTGCTCGGCTGTTAGACAAGACAATCTACAAAATTATAGAAACGATTGAGCATAATAAATGAAGCTAAAGAAGTGTTTTTTGTACAACCAAACAAAACCTACCCAAAGGCACTTCGAATAGCCATACACTCATCTTTAAGAAACTCCGGGGCCTCAGCACAACATCTTGCCCATGCTTGCAGGCATAGACGAATGTAGGCGTCATAAGTGATAAGGGTTTTTGCCAGGCATGTTGACTATTGCAACTGCTGAGATGACATGCCATCAAAGGAAAAAAATTATATCAATTTAATTTTCAAAATGATAACATGAACAAAATACTATCAAAGCTAATATGTAGATTCAAATCTCAGACTCAAGACACTTGAATTGATAATTGTGTTGTTCGTATTTGTTGATCTCATAATCTCTTACTAAGTTTTACCAAAATGCACTAAGTTAACGTTATCACTTATCAATAATAACATATCTGTGATAATTGTTGCATAAAATAGAAAGTAAAAAGTTTACATGACAACACCTGTTGTTGAGATATTGTAAGTGTGGAAGAGCCTGCCTTTCTATGTCTCCTGTAGAAGTTGTTTCCTGTCTGCACAATTCAACATCAGAATGTCACTCACTGCATTCTATAAGGAAAGAAATTCCAAAAAGGAAAGAAACACAAGCCAACAAAAAGAAGAGGAATAAATTAATTGCACAACAGTAGTACCTTTCGACAACATTATTATATTTTTGTTCAATTGAACACTCACTTCTTCCTCCGTCATCACAATTCACAAAATCTCAGGAAGTCCAAGATCTATGCGGCAAAGTCATTTCATCCACTTCATTTGTCACAACCTTCTGAATAAGGAAGATCAACTTCACCATTAAAAATAGGAGGAGCACTCGGAGTAGCCAAATCAACGGGATCATTCAAATTACTCATATTTCAAAACCAAACACTTCCACCATTAACAGCAGCAACAACAACAATCATGATGATGATGTTTATGGGTTTTACGATTGTCGTGGCGATGTTAGAGGAACTTTCTGTCAATTTTATGTCAACACTACTGTCAAAGATATCGGTCAACGTTGTTCGAGCAGCGTCTCGGCTATCACATGGTATGACCTATGCATCGTAGGATTTTCTAATCATAATATCCCAGGAAAAGTTTATACAACCCCAACATGGAATTTTACCGGAACCAAAACTGTTAAGGACTCAACTAAACTTGGAAAAATAGAAAACGACATGAGAAATTTGATAGGTAAAGTGACTTCAGAAAAACCCAATGGGAATTGGGCAATGGATGTGTTCGACTTGAGTGACACTGAGAAAAGGTATGGTTGGGTGCAGTGTAGTAGAGATATTAGTAAGGATGGTTGCAGACAATGTTTAGAGGCATTGTTGGACATAGTTCCTCATTATTGTAGAACAAAGGTAAAATGGGCAGTGTGGTCTCCTAGTTGTGGGATGGAGATTGATAATAATAAGTTCAACAACCTGCAAACATGATCTCCTTCTCCGTTGCCAAATCCAGGTAATATCAATTATGATAGTATAAAAATACCGCATAACTTAAAGATGAAACTTTCTTGTATATCTACGCTGAATTTATGCATTCGCTGTAAGGATACTCAGAGGTAACTAACTCAATCATGCACATACCAAATGAGTATATGTCAGCTAATTTTTTGTAATTTGCATCATACATTTTAGGTGCCATAAACTCCGGAGTTCCTACCAGGATTTCATACATATAAATATAACTGGTATAGAAATAAAATCAAACAGCAACGGGACAAAGCATATCAATAAACATGGGTTACTACTATTCTTAGCGCTATAAGATGGTAAAAATAATATACAATTAAATATGTTTTAAATAATCAAAGGATTAACAGGTATTAGCATAGATAAGTGCAGGAAAAATGAAAAATATACCGATAACACTTTTAGCATTAGTCTGAGTCAAGAGATTTGCCAGCCCCAAATCACCAATTTTAAATTCTTCTTGATGACCATTGATATATATATTATCACATTTCAAGTACATGTGTATAATTGGTGGATTGTGACCGTGGAGGTAGTTTAAACCCGCCAAAATCTGTCATCCCCATCCTTTGACAGCCTTCAAGTCAACTTTCTTGTGTTTTTCGCATCCACTAACATAATGGTTGATTTCGAAATAAATAAAGGCACAAAGATATTAATGATACTTACGAAAGGGATATTGGACTTACTGTTTAAGGCTACCCGACGTAAACAGCTCAGTAATCATATTAATAGTCTTGCGCTTGTCATCAATCCAAGAATTGTAGAACCTGACTATGTTACTGTGCCGTAGCAATTTTAAGAGATGCATTTCTGGGTATAGCCTATCTAAAACCACTAGTAATTCATTTTCTACTTTTCTATAGCAAACATAACTACTTCCTTCAAAAGAACAAAACACATAACAAAAAAAAGTCAATTACTCACAAAGAACATCTCTAACAACAACCAAATTAAAATCACAATCATTCCCAAGAATGGAATAAAGGAACTGCTCAACCTCTTCCTTATCAACAACTTCATTTTCAATCCTCTTCTTCCTCACATATTCATTTCCCAAAATCGTCGAAACAGTTCCCGTAGCAGCAACAATCCTCTTCTGCTTCTGCTTTTGTTTCTGCTTAACCCCTTCAAACCCAACCACATCCTCTCTACAAATTTTCTGCAAAAACCCATCCGAAGAACCTGAAGTCGAACCCAAATCCAACCCAGAAGAATCCCTATTACCATTACTACCACCACTACATGAAGAAGAATAATCCATTAGTGTTGTAGGTTTTCTCAGTTGGATCAAACATTATAATAGTTGTTGCATTGTCAAGTTTAACTCCTGTCACACAAAAGGCACGTGCATCTTTTGTAAATTGAACATTACAAAGAAAAATGCTTATCTCCTTCGATAAGCCGATTGCTTCTAAACTGCCTTCTGGAAATAGGCCAGTGATTCCTACGTGTGCCATTACAAAGAAAAATGCTTATCTCCTTTGATAAGTTGATTAGTTAAATGATGTAATTTAAGTTGGCATTCATTATTCCCTTTTTCTCGAGCCATTTGTCATGCCTCAGTAGAGCCTCACTCAATGTAACACCTCTGTCCACCTGAACCATATATAGTAAGACATATAATTAGAAACCTTCACCCACTGGCAAGAATAAAGGAATTTAATAGCTAACAATCGATCCATAGATTAGTAACATACAAAATAAAGCATAACATTATTTCTCTCATTCAAGGTCAGTTTGTTGTGCACAACTTATTATGTATTCAAACAATATGGGCACAAAGAATCTATTGACCCCATATCTAAGTGGAGGTTCATTATTTACGACCATGTACTAACTGTGTCAACCTCAAAGGATATTAACCATCCAATCAGACTGCATACACACTACCATAATGGCTAACTTTCATGATGCAATTATTTTTCATTGATCTTTAGTTATGAATTTTAAAATATTTAGATGGGCTCAAGCCCCTGAACAATACTCCAGCCCGCCTGCTAGTTGACCTAGAAGATGCAAGGATACAAAATCCTCTTCATTTCTACAATTTACAGACCCACATAATGTGAAAATCATAAGCTATAGCAAAAGAATACCCCTAGCAAATCACTAACTAAGCTGTTATAGATAGAGTACATAGAATGCCACAAAGTTTACCCTCTAAGAAGATTAAAAGTTTTATCCAGTGAAAGCCTGTGTAAGTGGTTGTGCTGCATGCGCTTCTTTGCCTCTTCCACACTAAAATCAAACATTCAAAATTAAACAATTTTTCCAAAATCTTAACTATGTTTTGTAAGTATTGATAATAATGAAAGACCTGATGTTGATAACTATGATTTGGTTTATTATGCTAACTGTGTTTATTAGTCATGAAGTCATGCACCCAAAAATGAACAACATCCCACAATACACCAATCATCATCATCAATAATAAAAATAATAGGACACTCAATGCATGATAAATAGAGCATAAAGTGACTTAACTTATAAGGAGTTGAACCAATGAGGGTTTTAGTTTGGTTAGAGTTGGTTAGTGGTTTTCTATTGGATCGGTTCACCCCTAATTATAATTGAAGTTCAGGAACAAAGATAGAGGAAAAATCATACCTTCCCATCAGGAAGTTCTGCCTTGTACACTGTCAAATGGAGTTCTAACTCTTTATCCCAAATAGGATAACGATTGTCCATATTTACACTTGTTTTCTTCTTCCCACTATCAACTCCCACTACAACAATACAAACCTGTCACGCAATCAAATATCACGTTAGTTTTAGCACACATAGTCCAAAAGGGCACGATCTATGCCCAAAACAGAATCGACAACTAGGGTTTCGTATAAAGGGACCATATTTGTACAAAATAAAAAACATAAAAGAGAATTAGGGCGTGTTTGTTTCAAGTTATAAAAAATCATTCCTTGGAATCATATTGCTTGGATTATTATTCCTAGGAATAATATTCCCACTTATGTGTTTGGATAAAAAATATATTTCCTAGGAATGATTACATATTTATTTAATTTAAAAATTAAAAAATAATAAAAAATAATAATATGTGAGTAGTAGTGGGAAGTTATAAGAAGTCGAATTTATTCTCATGGGAATGTTGGATTCCCACCCTTTATGCATGAGAATAAACATGACAAGAATTATGTGCAAACAACATTCCTGGGAATAAAAAGTACCCGGGTATAATTTTTAAAAACTTGAAACAAACATGGGATTGCTTCATTTCCAATGTCACATTTCCGAGAATGTAATTTCAATCCTTGAAACAAACACACCCTTAGAGTATATAGAGAATAAAGAATAGATGAAAGAAGAGGGAAATAGTGAAACCATGATTATTGACTAATGTTTGGAAAGGAAAAGCTTGTGGGCGAGGATCAGTTGTGGCTTCTGAGACTTTTATAGTGGGCAGTTCAATTGAACCGTCGTATACACTTTTTATATGTTATATTTTTTTATATATATTTTTTAGATCTATTCATTTGTGTTAAAAATTTTGAGGCAGTTGGACTTAACTGTCGTGGCAACTGTTGCAAATAGGAAATTAGGACAGTTTTTACACAAGGGTCGTAATTCATGTGTCGAAAAATGAATAATTTCTTGTAGTGATATATACTTGTAAAACAAATCATGAAAGTTAAAATAAATAACCCAACATCGATCCATATTGTTTATTTCAATTCACTAGAAATATCGCTCCAATGATCTATTAAAATGTTGACTTTGCTTATACCAAGTACTACAATGTAACTTTTAAAATTCTTAGCATTTTCATAATAACACTGAGCAGTTAGACAAAAATTAACCCAGTACATAATACCGCTTTGCTGGGGTTTTGACAATTTTTTCATCATCATGGCACTCTAAAATTTCTTATACTTTTGGTCTTAGTAGATGTAGTTGTGTGAGAGGTGGGATTGTAGGAGAGGTGTTGGTCGAATCGTCCATCTTTGTTTAAATATGAACAACAATAAATATTTTACTTAACACATATCAACAAAGGCACCTAATGTGAGATTCATGGTACATATGGTACATTTTATTTAATACAACATAAACATTTCCTATGACCACTTTGTAAGAATAGCCTCAAAACATTTAACTTGACACAAGTCCAACAAAATATATTTTACTTAATTCATGCATATGAGGTTTACTACTCATGGTACAAATAAACTTTTGTCAATAAAAATACTAAAAAGGATAACCACATCAACATAATCGGAATAACTTATTTCAACATGATCTATAAGCAATAGGCAATTCACAACAACACAAACTAACTTTTATAAATTATGTGCATGAATAAAATAAGTTATGTACCGAAAATGTTATAAAGAAGGTATGACAATGGTTAAGGGATCTTTGTTCGAGTTTGGTTGTCTTTCCCTCATTTAAACACTACTACAAAACGCACAAACAACAACGCTAGGTTTACAACAGATTCATCTAAACCGTTGTAATAGGTTAAAATTTTCGCGCCCAGTAATTAGTCGTACGTATAAACAGAAATATAATGATGGTTGTTTTAAAAGACCGTAGTAATAAATATTGTGCAGCAAGCTTCGATTCCCTGCAGCTACAGTTTTTCCATTTTTTAGAGTACATTAAGCGTTTGTCACTTAAGTCCATCATTTATAAAATAAATTGTAAATGATTTTACAACAGTGTTTTAAACCAACTGTTGTTATAGATCTTAACTCCATTATTTTAAAAATAAATTGTAAAATAGTTTACAACGGTGAAGTAAAAAACCGTTGTAAGAGGTCTTCAATTCCACTACGGTTGTGTTTCACAACTGTAATTAAAGGGTTCACTGATAAATTAAAACAAAACTTATTCTGTATTATTTCTTTCAAAAGATGCCCTAGTTGAACAAGCGAGCCACCAAAGACGACAACGGCGGCGTAAACTTTACCCTCTTCGTAGCTCAAATCTTTACACCCTCTTCGTTCATTTGATTCTTCAGCTACGAAGTACGGTATTCTTCAACATCTTCATTCCTTTTTTCTTTGTTTATATGCTCAAGTCTGTATGTTTATGTTGTTTATGCTCAAGTCAGTATTAGAGTAAATGTTTTATATGCTTTAGGTTTAGATTTGCATATGCATTAAGTTTTTGGATTACATTTTGGTGTGTCGTTCACATTATTATATGTGTATAAATTTCAGAAGTTGTTATGGATTGTAGTTGGATGAAAGCCGATAGATTAGGTCCGGTTTATGAGAAAAGAGTTCTAAAATTTCTTGAATACGCTGATAAACATCTTCTAAAAAATAATGGTATATTTTATTGTCCATGTGTTCTTTGCACGAATATCAAAAAGTGTAGAAAGGAGGAAATATTCCATCACCTTTGTTGTGATGGTATATTTCAAAATTATATAATATGGACGTGGCATGGTGAAGTGGAGGAAAGTCGTGCATCACAAAGTTAAAGAGTCGATGAAGATGAATATATGGAAGATCAACTAGAGGATATGTTCCGTGATATTGGGGAATCTTCTTTTAAGAATGCTCATATTTATGATACTTTATATAGTGATAAAGATACCCCTTTATATAAGGGATGCACAGATTTTGCACGATTGTCAGCGGTGTTAAAGTTGTTTAATCCGAAGGAAAAAAAAAGTATGGTTGGATAAAAGTTTCACGGAATTACTTGAACTGCTAAAGGAAATGTTACCAAAAGATAACAAATTGTTGGATCATTATTATGAGGCCAAGAAGATATTGTGTTCAATGGGTCTGGAGTATATCAAAATACATGCTTGCCCTAATGATTTCATATTATACCAGAAAGAGTACGAAAACTTGTAATAATGTCCGAAATGTGGTGTGTCGCGTTACAAGCTGAAGGCCAACAGTGGTGATGACAATGTTAGTAGGAAGCATCCTCCTGCTAAAGTGTTATGGTACTTGCCAATAATTTCACGATTTAAGAGACTTTTTACTAATTTGAATGACGCAAAGAATCTTAGATGACATGAAGATGAAAGGACTTGTGATGGAAACATTCGCCATATTGCTGATTCGTTGCAATGGAAGAAAATTGATTCGTTGTTTACGAATTTTGGAGTTGAGCCAAGAAACCTTAGGCTTGGACTTGCCACCGATGGAATAAACCCCTTTGGTAATCTGAGCACTAATCATACTTCGTGGCATGTTCTTCTCACTAATTACAACCTATCTCCTTGGTTGAGTATGAAGCGCAAGTATATACTGTTAAGTATGATGATTTCTGGACCACGACAACCTGGTAACGACATAGATGTTTATCTAAGTCCATTAATTGATGATTTACAACTCTTGTGGGATGAAGGCGTTGAAGTTAATGATGCATATTCTGGGGAAAAGTTTAAGATGCGTGCAATGTTATTTTACACAATTAACGACTTTCCTGCTTACGGTAACTTGGCTGGATATAGTGTCAAAGGACATAGAGCATGTCCTATATATGAAGATGATACTTGTTATCACCAACTTGAGTTTGTAAAAAAGACTGTTTACCTTAGGCATCGAAAATTTCTAAAACCCGATCATCCTTATCGTAGATTGTGGAAGACTTTTAATGGAGAGCAAGAGTTTGATGAGGCACCTGAACTTTTAACCGGGGAAGAAGTTTATCAACAGCAGGAACACATTAATGTTGTCTTTGGGAAGAGAAAAAAAGAAAAGGGGCAGTTGCGAAAAATATTTGGAAAAAGAGGTCCATCTTCTTTGATCTTCTGTATTGGTCAAGTCTTGATGTTAGACATTGTCTTGATGTGATGCACGTGGAGAAAAATGTGTGTAATAGTTTGATTGACACACTTCTATACATTCCAGACAAGACTAAAGATAGTAAGACTTCCCGTCTTGATATGGAGAAGATGGGTATAAGAAAACAGTTGGCTCTAATAGAGAAAGGAAAAAGAACTTATCTGCCTCCAGCATGTCACACTCTTTCAAAAAAGGAAAAGAAAATTTTCTGCGAGTGTTTGGAAGCTATTAAAGTTCCACAAGGTTACTCATCAAACATCAAGAAACTTGTATCAATGAAAGATCTCAAGTTAATTGGTTTAAAATCTCATGATTTTCATGTATTGATGCAACAACTTCTACCAGTGGCTATCCGTGAGATCCTACCAAAAAATATGAGAGTAACTATAACGAGATTGTGCTTATTCTTCAATGCCATATGTAATAAAGTTCTTGATTTCAAAAAATTAGATGAATTAGAAGATGAGGCTGCCATAATCTTGTGTCAATTGGAGATGTATTTCCCTCCATCATTTTTTGACATTATGGTTCACTTACTTGTTCATCTAGTCAGAGAAATCAGAATTTGTGGTCCAGTTTATTTAAGGTGGATGTATCCAATAGAGCGATATATGAAGATCTTTAAAGGATATACGAAGAATCATCACCGACCAGAAGCTTCGATTGTTGAAAGATACATCACAGAAGAAGCTGTTGAGTTTTGTACAAACTATTTGTCGAACGCAGAAACTATAGGAATTCCAATTTCTCGTCATGCTGACACAGACAGAATAGGTATTCAAGGTCTAAATGTTAAGTCAATGGCTCAGGATGTAGTTATTCAAGCACATTTCTATATATTGAACAATATAGATGAAACTCAACCTTTCATAGATACTCACAAAGGACTTTTGAGGAAAAAATATCCCCGAATGAGTGACAAGTTGTTGTTGATAGAGCATAACAAGAGATTCATATAATGGTTTAATAAAAGTGTATCTAATGATCGTAGTGCATCCGAGATACTTAAATGGTTGTCGTACGAGCCAAAATTTTGCGTCATTACTTAGACCGCATACGACATTGGTCATTATATCTTTTATACAAAATCAAAAGATTATCATAGTACAATGCAAAATAGTGGGGTTATGGTTGAAGTTGAATCAATGTATTTCTCTAGCTCGAAATATAAGAATCCTGTATTGGAAACTACCGCGTTTTATGGTGTCATTGATGAGATTTGGGAGATTGATTATGTTATTTTCAAAGTGGCTTTATTTAAATGCAAATGGGTTCTCAATAATTGTAATGGTGTACACATTGATGACTTAGGATTCACAAGGGTCGACCTTGGCAAGACATCTTTTATGACCGAACCATTCATCATGGCTTCTCAAGCAAAACAAATTTTCTATGTTACCGACCCATCGGACATATCGGGGAAATGGTCAATCGTTCTCCAAGGAAAGCACATTCCTCTTAGTGATGGAAGTCTTGATATTCCGTCCACACCTTCTTACACAACACAAGTCCCTACCTCATATGATGAAGTTGATGGAGATGTCGTGCACGCTATTCGAATCGATCATAAAGAAGGCATATGGGAAAATTAACAAGTACGTAATTTAGTCTTTATTCATAATATATTAATTGTATGTTATAGTTTCTAAATATTTTTACTAACAAGTATAATTATTTGAAATCATAGGTCTTTAGAGTCAAGACACTAAGAGACAAGAAACCAAAACACCAAGTTACATTACAATTATGTGATGTTATGTACTGTGTAAGCTGTAGGTTGTTTGTTCTGATAAATTGTAAGATATTTGTTACAATTGAATATGATACAACTATGTGATGTTATATATGTAATTTGTAAACTGTAGGTTGTTTGTTCTGATAAATCGTAAGATATTTGTTACAATTGAATATGATACAATTATGTGATGTTATGTAATGTGTAAACTGCAGGTTTTTGTTCTGATAAATTGTAAGATATTTGTTACAATTTCATATGATACAGTTATGTGATATTATGAATAAGATACAATTAACATTATTATGATTACTTTATCACAAATGTTAGTTGTATTTTATGTTGTGATATGGTGAACAATAATACAGGTTAAAAAAAGGGAATAATTATAAAATCAGTAATCTTTTTCTTAATTCTGCAGAATATGTAACAGCGGTTATACATGATAACCGTAATAATATCTTATGCTTTAACAACGATTATATTACACAACCGTTATAATATCTCGCGCGCTGTCCAGAAAAAAATAAACATCAAAACAGCGCAACTGGGAATCGAACCTAGGACAATTACTTTATCACAACGGTTGTTTGTTTCAACTGTTGTGATAGGTAGCGTTATTTCCATTTTAATACAACGGTTACTGGTCCGTGATTGTACGTATCATATATACAACGACACTCTACATAACAACGCTTGTGCACGCGTGATTACATACATTTCCCAACCGTTGTTAAATGGGTTTTCCGTAGTAGTGAAAGCTTCGTTCAATAGCGTTAATGGCGTTCGAAGGGAAGAAACATACATGTGTTGGAAGAACTGATGTTCGAATACGTACTGTTTTGGAAGAGACGATGTTTCGAAAACAATGATAAAATATGACTATAGAAATATGTTAGGGCTTTTTTATGAAGATGAAAATCGCCTAGGGTTAGTTTTTTAAAGAGAAATTTCTTAGGGTGTTCTATTTCGTAGTTGAATGTAGATGAATTGAGTGTTGAAAGGTAAATGAAAAGTTAGAATCTAGTTCTGTAAAGTATACATGTGAAAGATCTTTCACCTCGGGTATTAGAGCTAAATGAGAAAAAAGATAAATTAAAAAAAAATAAAAAATACTCATATTCTAAGAAATTCAAGTAAATGATATTTCCCTTCAATATTTTTATTATTTTTTGAATCGAATTATTTAGCAATTAAAAAAAAGAAATGGATCATCTGAAATAATGTAACACTTAATCTCTAAATCTATTGAAAAATAAACAAAAATCACAAAAGACAATAACAATAAATCAAAGCGTGAATTTTGATACATCTTTTCTCTCAATTGGTTAAAAGCAAAGATATAATAGATTTTAATTAAAATAAAACACAATAAAATATGGCGCGCTTACGAAATATATTTCCATTATTTATTGGTCGGAGTTAAGCTGTCAAAATGGGCTTGCAGGCCCTAAACAGGCCGGCTCTGGCGAGCCTCGGGCTTTTTAGAATTGGTTCAAAAGAGTCCCGTTGTAATATGAACTCGAAAATTACTATCTGAGACCAACTTTAAATGGGCTTTTTGTTTTAAATAAAAAATTAAAATAAAAACCTCATAATATTTATTATAAATAAAATTAAAAATTATATTATTTGAAATATAATAATATTATCTTTTATAAATATTATAATGTGTTTTTAAATACAATACATTTTTAAATTGTATAAAATAATAATCAGATATTTAACTTAAGAGAAACTAATAAACTATGAGGAAAGAATGTTAATTATATTAATGTATAAAATTTAAAAGAAAAAAATTGAATAGAATATAAATAAAATTTAGTGATTGAGAAAAATTAATGTGTTATTTTAAAGAAAGATAATATAAATAATAATATAATATTTTAAATTTTATAGTAATGCGGACTTAATGGATTATCCACGGTCTATACGGATTAACTCTAATAGATAGTGGAATTTTTAAAACTAAACTAAAAAATTCTGAAAGAAATATAACTTCTAATTTTAAGACACCAATTATATAATTTTTCGAACCTAACAAACCAACCTATATGAATTAATTCATTTTGATGGCTCTCGTCGGAGTGATACTTTATTATAGAATATGCTAATTTGTATTGATAACTGATAATGATTGATGGAGGTATAACCACCATTAGAAGAAAAACGTGAAATTGCTGGAAAACTACTGGTCTATGCTAGTCCAAGATAAGGTGCAGTCATTGGAATGGTTTTTAAGGACAAGATATGTGCTGGTCACATCACATAAAGACATACTAATGAATAATGAATACAGGGTGAACAATCGGTCGAGTTCGATCGGTTTCGGGCCCAAACCTTAAATCTGATGTAAATCACGATTTTAGTTTTATAGCTCAATTTTGACCGATTAAATTTCGGTTTTCGTCGGATTCGGTTAAAATGGTTTGTCAGTTAATTCGGGTCGGTTTCGTCGGTTTAATATTTATTAGAACAATTTTATAAAAATGACTATTTTTTAAATTTATTATTAAAAATATCAAATATTTAGAATAGAACAATTTTTTTTATTAGAATTAATTTCTTTTATTAATATGGGATAATAATTTCAATATTATTTAACATTAATTTTGATCATTATCATATTTTAAACCCTAAATTAAATAATACTCAAAATTTTATATTGCATGTCTTGTATTTTCTAGAATACACAATGCCATCATTAAATTATAAAAATGATAATATTCTTGAACATTATAAATCTCATTTTTAAAGTGAGTTAGTTATATAGTAATAAAAATAAATAAAATATATATTAATTAAGTTCGGTCGGTTTCGATTTTCGTCGAGTCCAAAATAAACATCCGAGCCCGACCGAATCAACCTGATATTATCCAAATTAAACAACTGAATCAACCCGACATCGACCCGACCCGATCCATTTACTCAAAAAAGACAATGGGTCGGTCGGTTTCAATCGGTCAGTTCAAATTTGTCCACCCCTACTAATGAATAAGTTTATGACTTAATGCAGATGCTAATGCATTTTAGTTCTTTAATTTAATTTAACATTTTATTTTGATCTTTTATTTAATAAATATTATTTTTTAATTTTTTAAAAATTACTCTATTAGTCAATTTAGTTCTTTCTAATAATAATTTTTAAATTTAAATATATTATATAAGATAATATTTTTAACTGTTTATCATAGATTTTATTAGTTTTTTTAATATTAATCATTTGATAATTTTAATAAATTTCATAACTATTTTTTTTTATAAACAGAATTGTATTAAAGAAGAATAAAAAGTTCTCCACCTCAAAATTACATCAACCATTTACAAAAAATGAACCCCACAATATCCTACATAACTATAAGAAATCTAGAGGGTATTTTGACCATTCATAAAAATTACAAGATCCTCGAAAATTCCACAAAATTGACATCCACCTCCAAGATAGAATAAGAATGGATTGGAAGATAACTTCTATGTTACATATGTCGTCTTTGAATATGATACTGTTTCTAGTCTTCCAGATGCACCAACAAGTTATAAACCATATTGCATTTGCATTTTCTGGTTTGCACAATCCACTCAACCTTAAAAACTACACCAATGAGTGATCACAACTTAACGCCTCGTCTATTCGTTCCATACCAAACCAGCCATACACTCTGAACCAGACCAACCTTGATTTAGGACAGTTGAAGAACAGATGTGCAGAATCTTCAATTTCATGAAAGCATAAAACACAGACCTCTTCATGACAATTTGATATAACTCTCACTACGCCAAAAATGATTTTAGGCAGCGCACCTTAGACAACATTTTTTTCCAAAAGCGCTGCTATAAGTTAAATAAAAAATAAAACACGAAAAAGTATGTACGAAATTGTGTAAAAAAGCTGCTAAAAGGCCCACCTTAGACAGCGCTATTCAAAAGCGCTGCTAAAAGGCCTACCTTAGACAGCGCTTTAAAAAAGCGCTGCTAAAAGTCCCACCTTAGACAGCGCTTCTTAAAAGCGCTGCTAAAGGCCCATGTACAAAGCGCTGCTAAAGGCCCATATTAGAAAGCGCTTTACTCAAAGCGCAGCTAAAGGCCCAACTACAAAGTGAAAACGCTGCTAAAAGCACTCATTAGACAGTGCTTCACAAAAGCGCTAGCTAAAGTCGTTTAAAATTAAAATTAAAAAACAGATTCTATTCATTCTTTCTATTCTCAGAACTGTTTCTCTTCTCTCGTGAAAAACCCTAAACCCAGAAAAAATCTTCTCTTCTTCTCTCACGCACCTCCGTCCTCTCACGCACCTCTGTCCTCTCACGCACCTCCGTCCTCTCCGGCGAGGCTCCTGGGTTCCACAATCAGAGGAAGAAGATAGAGTTGCAATCTTTTAACTGAAGCTTTTTCACGGTATACTATTTCTTTGATTGATTCGGTTCTTAATTTCTATGCTTAGTTTAGTGTTCATCAATTTAGGAACTCACTCTGTGTATGATTCTGTGTATCAATTTAGGAACTCCCCATTTTCTGACTCTGTTGATGTTGTTGTTCTGAACTCAATAAGTGAGAACAAAACACATTGCTTTATTATGCGAAGTGATTCTTGCTAAAAGGTCATTGTGGATATAATTCAAATTTTCAGACTCTGTTGATGTAATTTTCTCTTTAATGTTGGCACATGTCTAACATAGATAATAGAATTGTGAGAATATTGTGATCTTACATTATTTTGTAAATGAAATGTAACAAGTATATTTATACACTACATATTACAATCTCTGTTCTGTTCTGTTGATTGTGGAAAGAAAACAAAACGAAATAGTAGAACTCAATAAGAGTGTCGGCTAATTCAGTGTTTCAGTAAAAATGTTTATGAGTTTTCGTTGGAATTGTAACTATTACAATCTCTTATTACAGGTTAGATGGCTAGTAACGAGGATCACCCACATGATGATTCTATTCATGATGAAGATGAGACCGGTAATACAGTGGAAAGGGAAATTAGACGAGGAATTACAATTATGAAGCGACTCATTCGTGATAGAGATCGAGGCATAAAACATGATGTGCATTGGAGTCAAGATAACCAACTAATTGAGCCTAACGGTTCAACGTTGACAAGTTATCTTGGTTCAGTTGCAAGGAGATAAGTTCCAATTACTTGTGATGATTGGAGAAACAAAGCGTTGAAAGACGCTAAAGACAAAATATGGATTGAGATACAGGTACCATATGTGATGTTATTTGTTTTTAATGACGATTATGGATTTAAATTACTTATACTAACGCACTCTGTATATGATTTTTGTAGAGGTCTTTCAACATTGATGATACCAGAAAAGATTATATACTCGGATTGGCCGTAAAAATACATAGAGGGTTTAGATCTTTTTTATCAAACAAATTTCTTAAGGATGCGGATAAAAAATTTATTGATGCAGAGCTTCCACAGAAATATGCAGATTTGATTACCCCTCGTGAATGGGAAACTTTTAAATCTAAACGAAAAACCCCAGAATTTGAGAGTGTAAGTGACATAAATCGGCAACGAGCATCATGTCCCGCGTATCCATACAAAAAAGGGCGTATGGGATATGCACGCTTACAACAATCTATAGTAAGTATCTATAAATTGCAATTATATACTTGTTCATCATGATTTATTTTTGATCATGTTATTTGGCTTAATGTATAGTTAACAAAGGAGAAAAGTTCTGAAACATCTCTTCCGGACCATGTTTTGTGGAAGGAAGCCCGTGTGGGTAAGGATGGAGTTGTTAAAGAAGATGTTCTCCAAATTTTTGAGAAATGTGTAAGTATAACATTATTGCTTGAATTAAATCAAAAGTTTATTAACATATAATTAAGTCAAATTTTCGATATTCATATGAATTTCAGGAGACTCTATCTCAGTCTATATCTCCAGATGAAGACAATGATTGCAGAAGCCTACTTAGTCGAGCATTAGATGTTCGTGAGTATTCTGGTCGTGTGAGGGGTAAGGGATATGGGATCACTCCAACATCCTTGAAAAAACCAAAGAAAAAAACGGCTAGCAATAAAGAACTGGAGGAAAAGTTGGAAGCATTATAATCTGAAGTTCGTGAATTGAAAAAGGAAAAAGAAAGAGAGCAAAAAGAAAGAGATCAAGCTTCAGCTTTTAAAGATACTAGTGAGAAAGATAGTATCAATTGTAATTTTCAACCGAATATTCCCGAGGTAATTATATATATTATTATGAAATTAAATTAGCTTAATTTATTTAAATGACATATATACACATTAACAATGTCATATTTATTATTGGTTTTAGGGCATTTCCCGTTGTCAACTCTATTTATCGTCACCGACTTATCGGATGGTTGGCAAGGGAAAAGTGCATAACACTTTGGGAGAAATGCTTCACCATAAACCGCTCCCCACTGGATTTTTGAAAGTATCGATTGATATTGTTTTAGAGGGGGATGCCTTATTACCACTACCTGACGATGTTTCGGATGCAACATTGTTGGGAGATGCAATAGGATCGTTTGTTGCATGGCCGTCAAGCCTCATTTGCCTAGATGATAAGGTAAGCTTAAAACCATTATGAACCTTTGGGTATTCAAATTTTTTACGGGCATTTTACGTACATTTTTTTTACATGGTAATGTTAGACTCCAACAAAATCCAAATCAAATGATAAGGGGATTATGCGGGAAACCGAGTCAGTTGCATCAAGAAAAGAGGTACAACACAATTATATGATATTTATGCATGGAAAATGTTAATTCGTGATCTTATACTTCACCTAACTAATTATATGATATTTAGATTCAGGCTAAAGAGATTAAACAAGTCAGTAGGGGTAAGATGCCTGAAATTAGCAACATTCCCACACAAACAAAGGGTGTTGCTAAGAAGACCGCGACTAGAAAAAAACCTACTTCTCAGTATAGGTCGTGCCTTCAAACACGTTTACTTATAACAGATATTCCGGATGGTGGTACTCGACTTATACCTATGGAGGAAGGTATTTTTGGTTTTGAATATTCGGAAACAATTGGTAGAGAGGATATGGAGCAAGTTTTTAAACATTTGGAAATAGGCATCGGTGTTGTCGATACATACATCAGGTATACTCCGATCAACTTTGTTTAATTAATTGAACAATTTATTTACTCATTTCAAATGAATAGTCTAATATGTTAATGATGTTTTTATTTAAGGTTTCTGTATGACAAATTGATGCGCCCGCGTGGATTGGAACAAAGATTCGCTTTCTTATCTCCCATGACTATCAACTCATGGTTAATCGTACAGAAACCAGATGAAGTCATACAGTATGTACTCGGTTTATTTATGGCCAGCAAAGATACAGAAAAGTTGTTCTTTTTACCATATAATACTGGCAACGGGTTAGATTTTCATTCTAACTTCATCTATTATAATTTTTTGTGTTTTGAAGTTGTGTAGAAAGTTTCCATCTAACCTTTGTTTAATCTTACAGTGGACATTGGTTGTTGGTGGCAATTAATCCGATAAGAGAAATTGTATATTATCTGGATTCTTTACACAATGATCAAGCAACATACCCAGATATGAAGAAGTTGATTGATACGTAAGTGAGATTGTTCTAAATATTCGTGTGTATATTTATTTATTTATGTGACATGTTCTAAATATTCGTTTATATTTAATTAGCGTTATACAAGTTTTTCGATCACAAAGAGATATTCAAGTTCCAAAGAGCAAAGCCAACAACATTACATGGATTAGAGTGGAGGTATATTTTCACAATTTTGATTATATTAGTGATGATACTTGATAAAACTAGTTAAGGGGTATATCCTGATATATATCCGTATTTTCTTTCCATGTGTAGTGTCCTCGTCAGCGTAATGGAATAGATTGCGGATATTTCATGTTGAGGTTTATGAAAGAAACTCTTCTTTTGGATCGAATAGATATTCCATCCAAGGTATGGATTTCTAACTTAGGAATTATTTTAATATTTACCACATATGTCTCATATAATTAAATAGTTTTAGCTAAATGATACTATGTTATATTATTATGTAGTACTTTAATGAATTCAAATGTGCCTATTACTCAAAAGATCAATTGGATGAACTTAAGGAGGAATGGTGTCAATTCATTATTGAGCTGAGAGTTTTATAAGGTATATTGTCTTTCTTTCATTGATGAGAATTTTGAGTATATATAAGTTTGAGTTTTGATGAGATAATATGTCGTCATTAGTATATTAAATTGTGTTGCAATGTTGTTGTTGTTTGTTATAGAAGGTTGGAATCATAAATTGTGTTGGTGCTGCCAAATATTGATTGATATCTTGGCCATAGAAGGTTGGAATCATATACTGATTTTCATAGGCACTTGGCAATATTCAATAACTCATGATCATTTGTTGACATTTTTGGCAATGCTTGCAGCTTGAATATCAGATTTGGCAATGCTTGCAACTTGAATATCAGATAAGAACAATGCCTTCTTTGTTTTCTTCTATATTTTGTCTAATGTTGTTGTTGTTTTGTTTCAGGTTATATGTGCAGATGTAGAAGATAGAGCTAACAAGTTCATTGTTGTTGTTTTTTAGCTTGAATATCAGATTTTTTGTAGCTAACAAGATATATGAATTGTTGTTGTTTTTTAGCTTGAATATCATCAATTTTTTGTATATATAAATTATTGGATTAAAGATGTATATATAAATAGAGAAATTTGGTGCATATTTATTGGATTGACTGTCTAATTTATGAAAATTTGGTGCAAATTCTAAATGCATATTCTGGTGCAAAATGTGGTGAAAACCTGGTGCAAAATATGGTGATAATCTGGTAAATATTTATTGTATATATCAGACAGCGCTTTTTTTAAGTTTTATATATAAAAAATTTCGTGGACATTAGACAGCGCTTCAAAGAAAAAAGTGCTGCCTGAAGTGGGGATTAGATAGCGCTTTAAATAAAAAGCGCTGCTTAAAGTAGAGAATAGACAGCGCTTTTAAAGAAAAGCGCCGTCTAAAGCAATGCCTAAAGATAACCAAAAGCGCTGTCTAAAGTCAAAGCGCTGCCTAAAGGGGTTCTTTAGACAGCGCTTTTAAAGACAAAGCGCTGGCTAAAGTGACAAACAGAAAGTGCTTTCAAAGTAAAAGCGCTGGCTAAAGCAGACATTTAGCAGCGCTTTCTCATTAACTAAAGCGTTGTCTTTACTTATAGCATCGGTTGAATAGGCAGCGCTTTTAAGCGCTGTCTAAGCCTAAAAAAAGCGCTGTCTAAGCCCTTCTTTGGCATAGTGTCTCCAATCCATAAGATTCTTGCGAGTTGGAAGCCTATTAAGGAACAATCGCCATGTAAATACCTTAATCTTCAACGGAATTAATGGTAGTTTTCCAAAGGACCTCCAAAGCTGTCAAGGTTGAACTTCCCAGCAGCGAATGATTTCCCAAAGCCGCAAGATGATTGTAGTATGATTTAACCGAAAAAAACATTTGAGTTCTCCAAATGCCAATTCCAACTCCCATGGATGGAAACTAACAGGTTGCCCATGTCCTGTAGGTCCTACAATGCCTCACCATTGACTTCTTCGTGTAGCTCTCGAATGATCCATCTCCACCCACCATTTTCCCATTTACCCATGTCAGATACAAACCAGTTCTTTGTATGTGAAATATCAAATAAAATTGGGAACAGAAATCTGAGTTCATCGTTTCCAATCCATTTTCATAACTTTAAATCTTGATGGTTTATTGTTAACATACATCATCAACACCTAAAATTATTTATATATCTTCATTCATCTTCAACAAAATTCCAATAAATTTTTAAAATTAAAAAATAATAAAAAGTAAATAATTTTCACTTTTAAATAATTACTATTGAATAATTTTCACTTTTGAATAACTAACAAAATCACTTACCCATTCACAATAATTTCAATATTTTCCACAACACATCTTCCTATTGCTTACCCCTTTATCTTTCCATCTCTTCAAACTCAACGTGTTTCATATTATTTCATCTTCCATAATATAAAGTGGATCTTCTTTTTTGAGTGTTTCTTTCTTTTTGTTCTCTAATACATAATTGAATAAGATCTGAAATTTTCTATAATTGTAATGATAGAGGTTAGAAATATTGGTAGTATTGCTTTGCATTACTGTTAGAAACATAGGGTTAGATCCAGTGAGTTATTAGTGCTTGTGTAAGTGATTATTAGTGAAAGTAATACTCTTCATAGATTCTTTGGTTCTTTCTTTTGTTTTGTATAAATATAAGAATGAGTGATAGTTAGAGAGATCTTTTTTGTGTGTTGAATCTTTGATAATTTATTTATTTATTTGTGAATAGGAAACTTCAACAGTTCTTAAGGAATTTATTGAACTTGTGGGTAGATGATCATTCAATTAATAGAATTAGAAATATAAATTAAAAGTGGATTTTTCTTTTCATTTTTTAATTTTTCTGAAATTTTTATGGAATTTTGTTGAAGATGGTGATGATGAAAAAGAGGAAAGAAGATGAAGATATATAAAAAGTATAGTATCAGACCCGTGCGTTCGCATGAGTGTTAATAGTTTTGTTTAAGATGGTTGATTAAAAATAAAAATATGTATAAAGAATAAATTGGACATAAGTCATAACAAATAAATTATGAAAAGGATATAATTTGAATAGAAAAATAATTAAAGAAAAATCAGTTGCTATTAGTATAATAAGTAAGTATTTTATTAAAAATATGTATAACAAAAAAAGTGTTTAAGGTTAAGTAAATTCTATAAAGAATGAAAATTAAGAAAATTTACAGGGAATTGGTAAAATTTACATATATCACATTCATTGTTTCCTTAGAATACAATAATAAATTGTTACGAAATTACATATATCACTTGCATTATTTCCTTAGAATACAATAATAAATTGTTACGAAATCACTAATAACTTAAAAGATTTAAAAAAAAAACTTTACAATGTCTGTTGTTTGTTTCAAGACATTCTAAAAGCTTTCTTTAAATTCAAGTTCACCTACTTTTCCAACCATTTAATTTCTACTCATTTACATTTTTGTCTCTAATTTTTTTTTTTGCACTTTTGTTATTACTTTTACACCTTGAAACCACATACTCATGCTTAAGATCGCAAAAGACAATGACTTATTTAGCTTTATATTTAGACGATTTTGTTAGCAACATAATTATGATATGGCTTCGATTTGAACCATAAAACACAAATTCAAAGCCTTACATTATACCAACTAAACTAATATAGATGAATTTAGCAACTACGTGCATGATGAACTCTGACATTTGAGAAATATAACACTTTTATATTTATCTCGCACTAAGATTACTGAAGCCAACAAACTCAAAGATATTTAACAATAATACAAAATAACATAAATGATTTATGGTTATGAATTACCAAAAAGTCGCAAACTATCAAAGATAGAAAAAAAGGTACTAAATGTATACACCCCTCAATACTGTTTTACCATGTACTACAAGGTACACCAAATATGCATAAGAATATAAGATATGATTTCAACGGAGAAACACTACTATCATTGCTCGCGACTTAACATTCATGAATCTGCAATGGGGAAAACAGATCCAATTTGATTGCCTAAATGATAACATTTGATATTAACTGCGTATGGACCAAGCTGAATATAGTTATCTTCCTGACCAGCGAAGAAACACAGGGTATACAAAGCGATTTCAAATTCAGGACTCACTCCAACCAAAGTGCTTGATACAGATTTCAGAACACCATTCCATTCAAATTGAATTGTCAGAAGCTGGGTTTTAGAGTCAGGATGCAAGTTACATAGCAAACAACATTAAAAATAATATGGCTAGTGACTACAGTACAGCTCGTAATACATAACAAATGCTTACCAACAAAAAACATACAAGAACTACCAAAAAGAGTTACATGTATTGAAATAGGTTTATGATTAAAAATTTTCAAAGGCTCTGGATGTTATAGGAAAATAAATTTGTTGTTGAAATACTTTGAAATTGACCTGATGTTTAGCTCGTACTGAAGTATATTACTTTCTTATATTTATTTTTATTACATAAAAATGTAATGATCACTCACAGTTTCACCCCGTTAACAGGGAAAAATATAGCCTTGGTAATCAACCCTTCCATTTGCTTCTTCATGGTAAAACTGCCAAAATATATCAATAGATGAGTTAAAAATTTATCATCACAAGATCAACTTCAATCCTATGCATCAGAGAGGTAGGTGCCTGTGGATACTAATCCAATAGGCAGTACAAATAGATCCAATCCAACGCAAAATGGTATTGATATCTGATGGAGCATGTAATATCAAATTATGGTTGAAAAGAGCACCAATTCCCAAGTTAACACATCTATATTTTTGGTATCAGTTTGAATAGCTCATAGATATTGGAACACAGAAAAATAAGAGATTGTACCTGCAGCCAGTTATGAAATCCAGAAACTTCACTGCTTTGTTTGATTTCTCTAACAAAAACATGCTCAAAGGCGGAAGAGGAACCAGAAGTTCCACATCGGCTATAAAGATTGTCACGTGTTTTGAAAGTTTATACATTAAAATTGTCACATGTTTTGAAAGTTTATACATTAAACAAAAATTACATGACAACTACTAAATTACGGTTGGTAGTGAATCCATCCCATAGAGCTATGAACTCAGTTTTCATGTTTAACAAAGCCTCATGATCTGATTGACGACGCTGACCCAAAAAACTGTCTACTTCATCAATGAATATGATGGCAGGCTGAAGCTTATAAGCCAAACTAAATACAGCAGCCACTGCAGAAGAATAGCAAAATATTAATAATAAACCAAAACAAAGAACCGCATTTAAAACAACAAACATATAGCAAATTGATTACATAAAAGGTTATTAAATACAATTTTATATTATATAATCATAGATCTAGATCCATTGAAAATGTTATAGGACAGGTCACTGCATGTGTACATGGTATTTTCTATTACATCTTCAAAGTTCCAATCTCCAAATATTGTCGACCTTAGTTTGATTCTTGACAATATGTCATAGAATATGGAAGACTTGACTGCTATAAATGACTGATCATATACATACAATTGGTTAACCAGAAAAGTATTCCACGACAGTATGGGCGGTTGGAGTGGGGCTGTAACTATTGACAAGTCAGTGATCAAAGGAAACCATCCAGATAAAAGGATCCAATCCACTCTATGAGCTAATATCAGCCATAAGATAATAAATAAAACATATGAGTAACTATACCAAACAAAACTTATGCTGGCAGCAGTACCACAAAATACTCAAAATTAATTGTCTTAGAACAGTAGAGGTTAGTTTCTCTATAGAGATTCTTCCCGGCAACCAAATCCCAAGAACATTAAACCAGAATCAGAATAGCATGCCCGAAAGCAGGTATTAGGCAGCTCCATCGATGGACGCATATCTCCACGAGGTTGAACACACATCAATTCTTTCTCTGCTATTTTCCACATTGATTGTAGATCATAATTGTTACCTAGCAAGGGATCAATAATGCCTTGTATATCTCCACTCTCAGTGTGCAATTTTGCCTATGAAACAGTTGAGGCAGAAAAAAGGTAATTAAGGATTTCAGAAATTACACACTTTTTAATACTCCAGATTGCTGAGAAATAAAAACTCACCCACTGAACTATGTTTCGACAATGAATCCCGAAAATTTCATTTGATATTGCTTCTTGACCGGATATGAGTTCAAGAAGAATTACACCAAAGCTATACACATCACTCTTGTCAGTTAGCTATTGGGAAATATAGTACCTATAGAAGAAAAAGAGAAAGATCTAAGACAAGCTTAGGTTACTTGGACAATAAGTCAATCAAAAGTGAGCAAGAAGCAAGAAACTTTTTTATACCAAAATATAAATATTAATTGAAAATAAACAAAGGCCTTACTCAGGATCCAGGTATCCTACTGTTCCGCGAACTATGCTTGAAACATGGGATTGAAAGATAATGAATCAAAATTCAGTGTATGATCGCAAAAGACAGTACTTTTTTAGCTTTATATTTAGACGATTTTGTTAGCAACAAAATTATGATATGGCTTCGATTTGAACCATAAAACACAAATTCAAAGCCTTACATTATACCAACTAAACTAATATAGATGAATTTTGCAACTACGTGCATGATGAACTCTGACATTTGAGAAATAGAACACTTTTATATTTATCTCGCACTAAGATTACTGAAGCCAGCAAACTAAAAAATATTTAACAATAATACACAATAACATAAATGATTTATGGTTATGAATTACCAAAAAGTCGCAAACTACCAAAGATAGAAAATAAAAAGGTATCAAATGTATACGCCCCTCAACACTGTTTTACCATGTACTATAAGGTACACCAAATATGCATAAGAATATAAGATATGATTTCAACGGGGAAACACTACTATCATTGCTCGCAACTGAACATTCATGAATCTGCAATGGGGAAAAAAAAATCCAATTTGATTGCCTAAATGATAACATTTGATATTAACTGCGTATGGACTAAGCTGAATATGGTTATCTTCCTGACCAGCGAAGAAACACAGGGTATACAAAGCGATTTCAAATTCAGGACTCACTCCAACCAAAGTGCTTGATACAGATTTTAGAACACCATTCCATTCAAATTGAATTATCAGAAGCTGGGTTTCAGAGTCAGGCTGCAAGTTACATAGCAAACAACATTAAAAATAATGTGGCTAGTGACTACAGTACAGCTCGTAATACATAACAAATGCTTACCAACAAAAAACATACAAGAACTACCAAAAAGAGTTACATATATTGAAATAGGTTTATAATTAAAAATTTTCAAAGGCTCTGGATGTTATAGGAAAATAAATTTGTTGTTGAAATACTTTGAACTTGACCTGATGTTTAGCTCGTACTGAAGTATATTACTTTCTTATATTTATTTTTATTAAATAAAAATGTAATGATCACTCACAGTTTCACCCCGTTGACAGGGAAAAATATAGCCTTGGTAATCAACCCTTCCATTTGCTTCTTCATGGTAAAACTACCAAAATATATCAATAGATGAGTTAAAAATTTATCATCACAAGATCAACTTCAATCCTATGCTTCAGAGAGGTAGGTGCCTGTGGATACTAATCCAATAGGCAGTACAAATAGATCCAATCCAATGCAAAATGGTATTGATATCTGATGGAGCATGTAATATCAAATTATGGTTGAAAAGAGCACCAATTCCCAAGTTAACAAATCTATATTTTTGGTATCAGTTTGAATAGCTCATAGATATTGGAATACAGAAAAATAAGAGATTGTACCTGCAGCCAGTTATGAAATCCAGAAAATTCACTACTTTGTTTGATTTCTCCAACAAAAACATGCTCAAAGGCGGAAGAGGAACCAGAAGTTCCACATCGGCTATAAAGATTGTCACGTGTTTTGAAAGTTTATACATTAAAATTGTCACATGTTTTGAAAGTTTATACATTAAACAAAAATTACATGACAACTGCTAAATTACGGTTGGTAGTGAATCCATCCCATAGAGCTATGAACTCAGTTTTCATGTTTAACAAAGCCTCATGATCAGATTGACGACGCTGACCCAAAAAACTGTCTACTTCATCAATGAATATGATGAAAGGCTGAAGCTTATAAGCCAAACTAAATACAGCAGCCACTGCAGAAGAACAACAAAATATTAATAATAAACCAAAACAAAGACCCGCATTTAAAACAACAAACATATAGCAAATTGATTACATAAAAGGTTATTAAATACAATTTTATATTATATAATCATAGAGCTAGATCCATTGAAAATGTTATAGGACAGGTCACTGCATGTGTACATGGTATTTTCTATTACATCTTCAAAGTTCCAATCTCCAAATATTGTCGACCTTAGTTTGATTCTTGACAATATGTCATAGAATATGGAAGACTTGACTGCTATAAATGACTGATCATATACATACAATTGGTTGACCAGAAAAGTATTCCACGACAGTATGGGCGGTTGGAGTGGGGCTGTAACTATTGACAAGCCAGTGATCAAAGGAAACCATCCAGATAAAAGGATCCAATCCACTCTATGAGCTAATATCATCCATAAGATAATAAATAAAACATATCAGTAATTATACCAAACAAAACCTATGCTGGCAGCAGTACCACAAAATACTCAAAATTAATTGTCTTAGAACAGTAGAGGTTAGTTTCTCTATAGAGATTCTTCCCGGCAACCAAATCCCAAGAACATTAAACCAGAATCAGAATAGCATGCCCGAAAGCAGGTATTAGGCAGCTCCATCGATGGACGCATATCTCCATGAGGTTGAACACACATCAATTCTTTCTCTGCTATTTTCCACATTGATTGTAGATCATAATTGTTACCTAGCAAGGGATCAATAATGCCTTGTATATCTCCACTCTCAGTGTGCAATTTTGCCTATGAAACAGTTGAGGCAGAAAAAAGTTAAAAAGGATTTCAGAAATTACACACTTTTTAATACTCCAGATTGCTGAGAAATAAAAACTCACCCACTGAACTATGTTTCAACAATGAATCCAGAAAATTTCATTTGATATTGCTTCTTGACCGGATATGAGTTCAAGAAGAATTACACCAAAGCTATACACATCACTCTTGTCAGTTAGCTGTTGGGAAATATAGTACCTATAGAAGAAAAAGAGAAAGATCTAAGACAAGCTTAGGTTACTTGGACAATAAGTCAATCAAAAGTGAGCAAGAAACAAGAAACTTTTTTATACCAAAATATAAATATTAATTGAAAATAAACAAAGGCCTTACTCAGGATCCAGGTATCCTACTGTTCCGCGAACTATGCTTGAAACATGGGATTGAAAGATAATGAATCAAAATTCAGTGTATGATCGCAAAAGACAGTGACTTATTTAGCTTTATATTTAGACGATTTTGTTAGCAACAAAATTATGATATGGCTTCGATTTGAACCATAAAACACAAATTCAAAGCCTTACATTATACCAACTAAACTAATATAGATGAATTTAGCAACTACGTGCATGATGAACTCTGACATTTGAGAAATATAACACTTTTATATTTATCTCGCACTAAGATTACTGAAGCCAGCAAACTCAAAAATATTTAACAATAATACACAATAACATAAATGATTTATGGTTATGAATTACCAAAAAGTCGCAAACTATCAAAGATAGAAAATAAAAAGGTATCAAATGTATACGCCCCTCAACATTGTTTTACCATGTACTATAAGGTACACCAAATATGCATAAGAATATAAGATATGATTTCAACAGGGAAACACTACTATCATTGCTCGCAACTGAACATTCATGAATCTGCAATGGGGAAAAAAATCCAATTTGATTGCCTAAATGATAACATTTGATATTAACTGCTTATGGACTAAGCTGAATATGGTTATCTTCCTGACCAGCGAAGAAACACAGGGTATACAAAGCGATTTCAAATTCAGGACTCACTCCAACCAAAGTGCTTGATACAGATTTTAGAACACCATTCCATTCAAATTGAATTATCAGAAGCTGGGTTTCAGAGTCAGGCTGCAAGTTACATAGCAAACAACATTAAAAATAATGTGGCTAGTGACTACAGTACAACTCATAATACATAACAAATGCTTACCAACAAAAAACATACAAGAACTACCAAAAAGAGTGACATGTATTGAAATAGGTTTATGATTGAAAATTTTCAAAGGCTCTGGATGTTATAGGAAAATAAATTTGTTGTTGGAATACTTTGAACTTGACTGATGTTTAGCTCGTACTGAAGTATATTACTTTCTTATATTTATTTTTATTACATAAAAATGTAATGATCACTCACAGTTTCACCCCGTTGACGGGGAAAAATATAGCCTTGGTAATCAACTCTTCCATTTTCTTCTTCATGGTAAAACTGCCAAAATATATCAATAGATGAGTTAAAAATTTATCATCACAAGATCAACTTCGATCCTATGCTTCAGAGAGGTAGGTGCCTGTGGATACTAATCCAATAGGCAGTACAAATAGATCCAATCCAACGCAAAATGGTACTGATATCTGATGGAGCATGTAATATCAAATTATGGTTGAAAAGAGCACCAATTCCCAAGTTAACACATCTATATTTTTGGTATGAGTTTAAATAGCTCATAGATATTGGAATACAGAAAAATAAGAGATTGTACCTGCATCCAGTTATGAAATCCAGAAACTTCACTGCTTTGTTTGATTTATCCAACAAAAACATGCTCAAAGGCGGAAGAGGAACCAGAAGTTCCACATCGGCTATAAAGATCAAACCACAAACTGGTCAACAATCTTTTGAAATCTTGGGAACTCCCTGATGTGATTCCTTTGGATGCAAGAAACTTGTGAAGATACTTTATTGGTGTTGTTCTACTAATTTCTTCTATGAAAGAAGCTTGCTCTTGTTTCTCTTCAGATGTGACAACCTCCTTAGATCCTTGATGTGGATTGTAATTATCTAACAGTGAAAAAAAGATTAAGTAGAAGTCATTATTAACAAAATATGCATCAAAATTGTCACGTGTTTTGAAAGTTTATACATTAAACAAAAATTACATGACAACTGCTAAATTACGGTTGGTAGTGAATCCATCCCATAGAGCCATGAACTCAGTTTTCATGTTTAACAAAGCCTCGTGATCTGATTGACGACGCTGACCGAAAAAACTGTCTACTTCATCAATGAATATGATGGCAGGCTGAAGCTTATAAGCCAAACTAAATACAGCAGCCACTGCAGAAGAACAGCAAAATATTAATAATAAACCAAAACAAAGAACTGCATTTAAAACAACAAACATATAGCAAATTGATTACATAAAAGGTTATTAAATACAATTTTATATTTTATAATCATAGAGCTAGATCCATTGAAAATGTTATAGGACAGGTCACTGCATGTGTTCATGGTATTTTCTATTACATCTTCAAAGTTCCAATCTCCAAATATTGTCGACCTTAGTTTGATTCTTGACAATATGTCATAGAATATGGAAGACTTGACTGCTATAAATGACTGATCATATACATATAATTGGTTGACCATCAAAGTATTCCACGACAGTATGGGCGGTTGGAGTGGGGCTGTAACTATTGACAAGCCAGTGATCAAAGGAAACCATCCAGATAAAAGGATCCAATCCACTCTATGAGCTAATATCAGCCATAAGATAATAAATAAAACATATAAGTAATTATACCAAACAAAACCTATGCTGGCAGCAGTACCACAAAATACTCAAAATTAATTATCTTAGAACAGTAGAGGTTAGTTTCTCTATAGAGATTCTTCCCGGCAACCAAATCCCAAGAACATTAAACCAGAATCAGAATAGCATGCCCGAAAGCAGGTATTAGGCAGCTCCATCGATGGACGCATATCTCCATGAGGTTGAACACACATCATTGCTTTCTCTGCTATTTTCCACATTGATTGTAGATCATAGTTGTTACCTAGCAAGGGATCAATAATGCCTTGTATATCTCCACTCTCAATGTGCAATTTTGCGTATGAAACAATTGAGGCAGAAAAAAGATAAAAAGGATTTTAGAAATTACACACTTTTTAATACTCCAGATTGCTGAGAAATCAAAACTCACCCACTGAACTATGTTTCGACAATGAATCCCGAAACTTTCATTTGATATTGCTTCTTGACCGGATATGAGTTCAAGAAGAACTACACCAAAGCTATACACATCACTCTTTTCAGTTAGCTGTTGGGAAATATAGTACCTATAGAAGAAAAAGAGAAAGATCTAAGACAAGCTTAGGTTACTTGGACCATAAGTCAATCAAAAGTGAGCAAGAAACAATAAACTCTTTTATACCAAAATACAAATATTAATTGAAAATAAACAAAGGCCTTACTCAGGATCCAGGTATCCTACTGTTCCGCGAACTATGCTTGAAACATGGGATTGAAAGATAATGAATCAAAATTCAGTGTGAGAGTCATGTATAAAATGGATAAACAATTGAGATTTGTATCGATTGTATCCAATTTTGTATCGAATAAAGATATGACTCACATGTTTTGTAAAGTACTGATGACCCTGCTCAAATTGTGTGAGAGACATGTATAAAATGGATAAATAATTGACATTTGTATTGTAACACCCCCAATCTATAACCCCTAATTAATTAAAGCGATAACAGAAAATCAGAGTATAACTAAAACATTCATGGCATAGACGGAGGCGTCACATCAATTGGAACAAAATACAACAACCTGCTAAAAAAGATATGCAACAATCAGGTAGCACATAACAGAGGAACTCAGTTCCTAACACCCACTATTCAGATACATAATAAAAGCGGAAAATCTGCAACTGAAATCTCATATATATATATATATATATATATATATATATATATATATATATATATATATATATATATATATATATATATATATATATATAAAGTTTGTCTATCACAAATAGAATCATACATGTACAATCCAAAAAGAACATATACATATACATAAACTCACACGCGATCTCCCCGACTACCCGGTGCTACATATCAGAGTCGACCGACAAAAGAATGAAGACCTAAGCTTCACAAAAAGACCTCCAGCATCTAATCTGCAATGCCTCATAGGGCATTTAAAACAGCAGAAGGGTGAGAAACACAATTATAACATAATTGCCTACAATTATATAATAACATAAAATACACATATAAAACATTCTCACCAGAACTTACACCATAATTCAAATGCAAAACAACACAATTCACATCTCATACATCCATCACAAAGGCATATCAATCATGCACAATCAATTTATCACCAACATATATATATATATATATATATATATATATATCTCAACTCATCAATTCCATTCACAATTCCACACAAAATCAATCCATTCATGATTTATGCAAATGCACAGAGGCAGACACAACGACTCTATGCAATACAATGCGGTACCGTTCCATCAATCATCTCATCATTAGTTCACTCAGGAACTATTGGAATCATCGCTTCTTACTTAGTGTAACTCCCCGTCGGGCAAACGATGTTCCCCATCGGTCACACCTCTTTGTATAAGGCACACGACGTTTATGGATCGCTCACACCTCTTTGTATAAGGCACACGACCCAATCGCTCACACTTCTTTGTATAAGGCACACGATCGTCTATAATCATCGGTCACACCTATTTGTATAAGGCACACGATGTTATAGCGGATTCCCTCTGGAATCGTTTCGTCGCTCACACCCACTAGGGTACACGACATCACAAGAATGCATATCATGATGCTTGGCATACAATGACTCATGACAATCAAATGCATACATATACACATCCATGTGAACCATTCCACCATCCATAATCATGCATACATAATCAAACACCACACAATGCATTTATTTGCCATAAGGGCACAAACCATCATCATAACATTTCATCACATGCATTCACATCATATAACAGCACGCAAGTCATACGATATCTATCGAAAGCATATTACAGGATAACACATCAAATACACACAGTTAAGATGGTAAAAGTAGACAAAACGACACATTTCCAAATTCCCGACATAATTAAATCAGCCACCAATCTCAAAACCATTTTTATAAGAAATAAAATTTCATTAGCTCTCTAACGGTACCAAGAACGTCTCGATCTGAGTTACGGATCGAAAGTTATGCATTTTCAAAGAAAACAGAATTTATTGAAAATCCCCAGGAGCGCCCGGCGGTACCAACTTTCGCCCGGCGGTGCTCCCTTCGCCTCTGCGTCGCCCGGCGGAGCAGCGGCGTAAAACCTCCAACCAAAACTTAAAAGAGTCAGCAGCGTGACAAGCTACGCCTCTTGGGTATCGCCCGGCGGAGCAGCGGCGCAACCCATGCGTCGCCCGGCGCTCAAAGCACCGCCCGACGCCCTACACCAGAAACAGAAAATTCTGCTGCGTTTTACACGGTTCCAAAACCCCAAAAATCCCATTTTCCACCCCAAATCAATTCCAACAAAAAACAAGTATCAACGATTGTTCACAAACACAGTGTGATCATACAACGCAATTTATATCGAATTCCGACCGTGAAAACATCGATTTCTACTCGTTTAGCTCATTTCAACCTATAATTGAAAAACTAGTAAAACTTCCAACACACACATACATAATCATACGCAAACATAGAATAACCGAGTTTCGCACCGTTACCCGATTAATCGTGTTTTCAAAAGTCGGTTGATTCGATTCCTTAAACCCCAAGTTTTTCTCTTTTTTCTTCTTCCTCTTTTCCTTCTTTCTTTTTTCCTTCCTTACTATTTTCACTCTTTTTTTTTCTCTTTAAGTTTCTAACTTAAACAAAATAAGTAAAATGACCAAAATACCCTTACACTCAAATATCTCGCAAACGCTCCCAAAACGCGATAAAATATAACAACAATAAAAATAATATATTGCCAAATAAAAGTCAAGAATAAAATAATATAAAAAAATAAAATAATTAAATCGACTCAATTAAATAAATCTAACCAAAAACTGGGGCGTTACAACTCTCCCCCACTTAGAAATTTTCGTCCTCGAAAATATTACCTGAGACGAACAACTCCGGATACGACTCCCGCATCCGACTCTCCAACTCCCAAGTCAAATTGCCCTCAGCAGCACCTCCCCACGCTACTTTCACAAGCTCAATATCCTTGCCTCTTAACCGCTTCAACTCGCGATCCAAAATTCTCATTGGTAATGCCTCAACCGTAAGGTTCTCCCTTACCTCAACTTCATCCATCGGAATCACATGTGACGGATCCGGAAGATACTTCCGAAGCTATGAAACATGGAACACATCATGCAAATTCGAAAGATTCGGTGGCAACGCCACCCTATAAGCCACAACACCCACTCTCGCGGATATCTGATAAAGACCAATAAACCGAGAAGTAAGTTTCTTCGACTTCAATGCACGTCCAACACCCGTCACCGGTGTAACTCTCAAAAATACATGATCACCTTCTTGAAACTCAAGATCTTTCCTCCTTCGATCATGATAACTCTTCTGCCTACTCTAGGAAGCCTTCATCTTCTCACGAATAAGTTTCACCTTTTTCGTAGTCTGTTGCACTAACTCCAGTCCAACCACCGAACTCTCACCAGATTCATGCCAACACAAAGGTGTTCGACATATTCTTCCATACAACGCTTCAAAAGGTGCCATTCCAATACTCGAATGGAAACTGTTGTTATACGTGAATTCCACCAACGCAAGATAACTATCCCAAGCACCACCTTGCTCAAGAACACGAGCTCTCAACAAATCTTCCAACGACTGAATAGTTCTCTCAGTCTGACCATCCGTATGAGGATGATAAGCAGAACTCAATCTCAACTTGGAACCTAACTCCTTTTGCAAACCTTCCCAAAATATGGAAGTAAACCTCGGATCTCGATCTGAAACAATACACAACGGAACACCATGTAGCTTCACAATCACACAGATATAAATCTCAGCCAACTTCTCCAGAGAAAAACTGATGTCAATCGGAATGAAATGCGCCAATTTAGTCAGCCTATCCACAACCACCCAAATGGCATTATGTTCCCTCTGTGTATTCGGCAACCCTGTCACAAAATCCATAGAAATGCTGTCCCATTTCCACTCGGGAATATCCAACGGTTGCAATAATCCACTAGGTTTCTGATGTTCTACCTTTGACTTCTGACACGTCAAACACGCATAAACAAACTGAGCCACATCCCTTTTCAATCCGGACCACCAAAAGATCTTCTTCAAATATTGATACATCTTATTAGCTCCCGGATGTATACTCAAACTACTCCGGTGTCCTTCCTCTAAAATCATCTTTTTCATGTCCGACTCATCAGGAATACAGATTCTACCACAGAATCTCAAAACACCCTTATCATCCACTTTAAAGTCACCATTCACACTTTGATCTCCAACCGTCATCAAATAAACAAATTTCACATCCAGCTTCTGTTTCTCGCTAACGGTCAACAGAAAATCATTAGTGACCTTTAACATACCAAGCCTCACGCTATCAGACATCAATTCACACACCAAACTCAAATCTCTAAATGCTTCCAAAAGTTCCCACTCTTTAACCATCAAAGCAGACATATGCAAAGATTTCCGGCTTAATGCATCGGCTACCACATTAGCTTTACCAGGATGGTAATTCAAGCTAAAATCGTAGTCCTTCAAAAATTCCAACCATCTCGTTGCCTCATATTCAACTCTTTCTGATCAAACAAGTATTTCAAACTCTTATGATCACTAAAGACTTTGAATCTTGCACCATAGAGATAATGCCTCCAAATCTTCAATACAAAAACCACAGCCGCTAATTCCAAATCATGAGTAGGGTAATTCTTCTCATGAATCCTCAATTGCCTCGAAGCATAAGCCACCACCTTACCTCCTTGCATAAACACTCCACCTAAACCACTCAAAGACGCATCGCAATACACCACAAACGGTTCAGTAGGATTCAGTAAGATCAAAATCGGAGCTGTAGTCAATCTTCTCTTCAGCTCACTAAAACTTTCCTCACACTGAATATCCCAAATGAACGCTTTACCTTTACAAGTCAGTTGGGTCAAAGGAAGTGCTAACTTGGAAAAGCCTTCAATGAATCTTCGATAATATCCAGCTAAACCCAAAAAGCTTCAAATTTCAGTAACAGATCTAGAAGCCTCCCATTGTAGAACTGCATCTACTTTGTATGGATCCACAACAATACTATTACCTAAAATCACATGCCCAAGAAAACTCACTTCTGACAACCAGAACTCACACTTGGACAACTTGGCATAAAGTCTCTTCTCCTTCAAAATTTGCAATACAATACACAAATGTTCCGCATGTTCCTCCCGGGACTTAGAATAAATCAAGATGTCATCAATAAACACAACAACAAATCGATCCAAATGCTCATGGAAAATACGATTCATATACTCCATAAACACACTCGGCGCATTAGAAACCCCGAACGGCATCACAGAATATTCGTAATGACCGTAGCATGTCCTAAAAGCCGTCTTCTGAATATCTTCCTCTTTCACTCTAATCTGATGATAACCTGACCTCAAGTCAATTTTACTAAACACACACGAACCTACTAACTGGTCCATCAGATCATCAATTCTCGGAAGAGGATACTTATTCTTAATCGTCACCTTATTCAGCTGGCGAAAATCAATACACAATCGCATACTTCCATCTTTCTTTTTCACCAATAAAACTGGAGCACCCCAAGGCGATACACTCGGCCTCACAAACCTCTTCTCTAAAAATTCATTCAACTGCTTCTTCAACTCAACCAACTCAGATGCCGACATACGATATGGTGCCATAGATACAGGTCTAGTACCAGGAACTAGATCTATAGAAAACTCCACCTCTCTTTCTTGCGGCACATCTGAAATATCCTCTGGAAACACCTCTGGAAATTCACACACAACTGGAAACACATCAATTGCAACTTGACTATCCACACTCAATGATGCAAACAACCCGAACAACTGAGCTTCATCCGCCAAAAGCTTCTTCAACTCTTTGGTAGATAAGAAACTCGATTCCTCATCTTCCTCAAGAGAAGGAAATCTTACCAACTTATGATAACAATCGATATGAACCCGATTGAACTGCAACCAATTCATTCCCAGAACCACGTCTAAACCCTCCAATGGAAGACACACCAAATTCATCTCAAAATCCTTACCATAAATGGTCAAAGGAAAACTTAAACAAACCAAAGAAGTAGTTACCGACCCCATTGCTGGAGTATCAATAACCATCTCTCCATCCATCGAAGACAACAAAAGGTTCAAACGCTTCGCGCACTCAGACGAAATAAACGAATGAGTCGCTCCGGTATCAATAATAGCAACTAAAGGCATACTATTAATAAAACAAGTACCTCTGATCAGACGATCTGCACTAGTAGTCTGAGTTCCTGCCAAGGCAAATAATTTCCCTCCAGCTGGAGCTTGCTTTGGTTTCGGACACTTCGTACTAACATGACCAGGTTCACCATAGTTAAAACACTTTACCACATTCCTCTTACAATCAGCTGCAACATGTCCTAAACCTCCACAATTGGAACACTTCCTTATATCCTTTCTACATTCAAACTGACGATGTCCTAAGTCACCACACCTAAAACATCTCAGAGGATTAGACATACCTCCCCCACTTGGCCTCTTATCAAAATTACCCCTTTGCTTACCCTTGCCAGCTGGTGTCACATAAGGACCACCACGAAACGGTTGCTTTCCTCTCTTTTTGTTCACACTCTTATAGTGAGTAGAACGAGCTTTGCTATCCTCCTCATAAATTCTACAACAATCCACAAAATCTGAAAACCTCCTAATCCTTTGTTAACCAATTGCCTGCTTGATCTCAGGATGCAACCCATTCTCAAACTTCACACATTTGGAAAACTCTGCAGTTGCTTCAGCATAATGTGGATAAAACTGAACAAGCTCCACAAACCTAGCAGTGTAGTCAACAACAGACATATTACCTTGTTTCAACTCCAAGAAATCTATTTCTTTCTTTCCTCTAACATCTTCAGGAAAATACTTCCTAAAAAATGCACTGCTAAACAAGGCCCAAGTGACCTCTTCACCTGCAGCTTCCCACACATGACGCGTACTAACCCACCAATCATCAACCTCATCCTGCAACATGTGAGTACCCAGTCTCACCTTATGTTCCTCAACACAGTCCATCACTCGAAAGATTCTTTCAATCTCCTTCAGCCAAATCTGAGCACCATCAGGATCATATCTTCCTTTGAAGATAGGCGGTTTGTTCTTCCTGAACTCATCATTCCCACCAGCATTAGGTGCACCCCGCACAGTCTGGGCCATAGCTTGCATAGCAGCAGCAAGAGCAACGTCATTCCTACCAGCCATATTCTGTTTATATCCAATAACAGTAACTATGGTTAAACAAACAGCTCACCCCAAACACAAAGACCGACACGGACTGGCACGAACTGACACAAACTGGCTCTGATACCACTTAATGTAACACCCCTAATCTATAACCCCCAATTAATTAAAGCGATAACAGATAATCAGAGTATAACTAAAACATTCATGGCATACACGGAGGCGTCACATCAATTGGAACAAAATACAACAACCTGCTCAAAAAGATATGCAACAATCAAGAAGCACATAACAGAGGAACTCAGTTCCTAACACCCACTATTCAGATACAGAATAAAAGCGGAAAATCTGCAATTGAAATCTCATATATATATATATATATATATATAAAGTTTGTCTATCAAAAACAGAGTCATACATGTATAATCCAAAAAGAACATATACATATACACATACTCACACACGATCTCCCCGACTACCCGGTGCTACATATCAGAGCCGACCGACAAAAGAATGAAGACCTAAGCTTCACAAAAAAACCTCCAGCATCTAATCTGCAATGCCTCATAGAGCATTTAAAATAGCAGAAGGGTGAGAAACACAATTATAATATAATTGCATACAATTATATAATAACACAAAATACATATATAAAACATTCTCACCACAACTTACACCATAATTCAAATACAAAACAACACAATTCACATCTCATACATCCATCACAAAGGCATATCAATCATGCACAATACATTTATCATCAACATATATATATATATATATATATATATATATATCAACTCATCAATTCCATTCACAATTCCACACAAAATCAATCCATTCAAGATTTATGCAAATGCACAGAGACCGACACAACGACTCTATGCAATGCAATGCGGTACCGTTCCATCCATCATCTCATCATTAGTTCACTCAGGAACTATTGTAATCATCGCTTGTTACTTAGTGTAACTCCCCGTCGGGCAAACGATGTTCCCCGTTGCTCACACCTCTTTGTATAAGGCACACGACGTTTATGGATCGCTCACACCTCTTTGTATAAGGCACACAACCTGATCGCTCACACCTCTTTGTATAAGGCACACGATCGTCTATAATCATCGCTCACACCTATTTGTATAAGGCACACGATGTTATAGCGGATTCCCTCTGGAATCGTTTCGTCGCTCACACCCACTAGGGCACACGATATCACAAGATTGCATATCATGATGCTTGGCATACAATGACTCATGACAATCAAATGCATACATATACACATCCATGTGAACCATTCCACCATCCATAATCATGCATACACAATCAAACACCACACAATGCATTTATTTGCCATAAGGCCACAAACCATCATCACAACATTTCATCACATGCATTCACATCATATAACAACACGCAATTTATACGATATCTATCGAAAGTATATTGCAGGATAACACATCAAATACACATAGTTAAGATGGTAAAAATCGACAAAACGACACATTTCCGAATTCCCGACATAATTAAATCAGCCACCAATCTCAAAACCATTTTTATAAGAAAGAACATTTCATTAGCTCTCTAACGGTACCAAGAACGTCTCGATCCGAGTTACGGATCAAAAGTTACGCACTTTCAAAGAAAACAGAATTTATTGAAAATCCCCAGGAGCGCCCGGCGGTACCAACTTTCGCCCGACGGTGCTCCCTCCGCCTCTGCGTCGCCCGACGGAGCAGCGGCGTAAAACCTCCAACCAAAACTTAAAAGAGTCAGCAGTGTGATAAGCTGCGCCTCTTGGGTATTGCCCGGCGGAGCAGCGGCGCAACCCATGCGTCGCCCGGCGCTCAAAGCACCGCCCGACGTCCTACACCAGAAACAGAAAATTCTGCTGCATTTTACATGGTTCCAAAACCCCAAAATTCCCATTTCCACCCCAAATCAATTCCAATAACAAAACAAGTATCAACGATTGTTCACAAACACAGTGTGATCATACAACGCAATTTATATCGAATTCCGACCATGAAAACATCGATTTCTACTCGTTTAGCTCATTTCAACCTATAATTGAAAACCTAGTAAAACTTCCAACACACACATACATAATCATACGCAAACATAGAATAACCGAGTTTCACACCCTTACCCGATTAATCGTGTTTTCAAAAGTCGGTTGATTCGATTCCTTAAACCCCAAGTTTTTCTCTTTTTTCTTCTTCCTCTTTTCCTTCTTTCTCTTTTCCTTCCTTAGTATTTTATCTCTTTTTTTTTCTCTTTAAGTTTCTAACTTAAACAAAATAAGTAAAATGACCAAAATACCCCTACACTCAAATATCTCGCAAACGCTCCCAAAACGCGATAAAACATAACAACAATGAAAAATAATATATTGCCAAATAAAAGTCAAGAATAAAATAATATAAAAAAACAAAATAATTAAATCGACTCGATTAAATAAATCTAACCAAAAACTGGGGCGTTACATGTATCGATTGTATCCAATTTTGTATCGAATAGAGATATGACTCTCATGTTTTGTAAAGTACTGATGGCCATGCTCAAATTGATGCAATTATTATGTGTGACTGTGATTAAAATCAACAATTCATAGTCTTAAACTCTTGCATGTTACTTGTGACTTATTTTAATCCAGCTTTTTTGGCAATAAAAAGCTCTGCATTGAAGTTAGCACGTTCAGGTACACAAACCGCAGAGGACGTTTGGATTAGAAATTTACCTCTTCTGTCTGATTTTCAACGGGAAGCTGGTGATAAGTTCTCTTGCATTCGCCAATGGTATTTATCAATCAATGGAACTGATTTCTTTTATGTGAAGAACAACTTTCCTGAATGACTACAGGCAGAGAGAAGACCAACCTGAAACATGATAAAAAAACAATAATCAAGGTTTAATATTACACATGGGAAAATGGTCAAGAGGCGTGATATTCAACTGCATGTAATTTGAACTTCCACAGAACTGGATAAAGGAGTGGACAGTCATGCTAAAGATAAGCTATAAATAAAAACCTAAACGCATATGAAATTTGTGAGACACGCGATACATAATTTGGCAGAGAAGTTTGGATGGAAGGCACACGATACCTACAATATTTCATACTATGATTGTTATAAAATCTAAGAATGTGAGACCAGCAAATCATTTTTTTGTTTCATTTTCTTTGTAATCTTGGCAACTCATAATTGTATCAAACATTAGCTTCAATTTTAGTTTCTAACATGCCATTGTTTGGAGGAAGGTTCACTGTCGCAGAATCAAAACCACGGTATAAATAGAACTTTTCATCAAGATATAAAGTAACATACAGTTAACTGAGTGACGATTTCAGAAATTGTATCGATATGCCAATCTGGTTCCAATTGCCGAACAAAGGACGAACATCCATTCTCAGTGCTGCTGAAGTGAACCTGCATAGAGGACAAAAAGGTTAATAAATATAATCTATAAATATTGGTTAAAACTTATATACAATTCAGTTAAGTAACTATACTACTATTTCTACCTTAAGGAGATTCTAAATATATCGTTTAGCAGGAGACGAATGTTTATTGCCATGTCCCGACTTCAAACACACTGACAGACCTAAAAAATCAAGTAGAAAAATTAGGCACTTAGAAGCAACAAATAAAAATCCAAAACCATGCAGCATGGGGTTCAATATTGATAAAAAAGCATTCACCTTGATGTTAGATATGCAGAACATTTCCCCATGAAGCAACACCTAGCTCAAAAGGCATCTTTCTCATTAAGTCCTGTGCTTCTTACATGCAAGTATAATGTTTTGAAGCAGCACCTGAGATCCTGAACCAATACAATCAAAGAACAGAACCAGGAAATTAAAGACAAGGAAAACAAAAAGTTTTAGCAACTTCCCAAAGCCTGAAACTTATTTTCTGCTGTTACAGATGGCAGATGTGTTTCCCCAGCTACTACAATATAAATAGAAGCGGTAACTGAAGCAACACCAACACCAAAACCAACGAAAACACGGCCAAGTATGAGAATATAAGGATCTGGTGCAGCAGCCATGACAATTTCACCAAAGCACGCTCCACTTCCTGACTGCCTTGTTGATAACGGAATTAGAATATTCTGCAAACGAAAGCCGAATAGATTTTCAAATACAAACAATATATCAGAATTATATAGAAGATTAATTATGATTCACATACAGTGTTAAACTTTTAAAACAAAAAATATATCAACATTATACTCAAAACACTTACACTTGTTTTGCGGTATCCAGTTTTTAAGGATCTAGCAAATTTACTCAATTGCCAATATATACAATTAAAAAATATGCATATAAAAAATATGCATATATACAATTAAAAAATATGCATATAATAACATGAAACTAAAAGAAAGAAAAGACGAAACCTTATGCAAGAGAGAAGCAGTGGAAATCAAAACCTGAGAAAACCAAAACATTGTCATTATTCTTGTTCACCGCCACAACAACACAACCAGCAAATATTGCAAATATTAAGAAAGTAACGCATACCGACCTTACCGAAATAACCTGGATTGTACTTGTTGAAGAGGATTTGGTGGTGGTGAATGCCTCCAGTGTTACAGCGACCTCCATGATCGGCATTAACATGGCATCTCTTCTTCATATTTTTCTTCAACCTGGTCGTCATCTTTTGAGGGTTCTTCTCTCTGCCTGTGAAAACCCTAAATAATTTCAGATTCTTAAAAAATGAAACCAGAAACCAAAATTGAAGAAAAAAGTGTGATGAGGAAAAGGTTGGTGATGATGGGTTTTCAGATGAGAGTTGCAATGTTGATGAGTTTCTGTTCCTACAACTTTATTTGTATGAATAATCAAGAACCAAACTAATATGAAACAACAATAAACATAAATTGCACCTTATATGAAAGGGAAGAAATTGGATCTGGAAGAAAGAAATGAACATGAACTTCAATCGTCGCACCACCGCGAACACTGTTGCCGCACCCTCACCATCGTGTGTGACTTCCATCAAATCCGAACACCGATATCTCTTCAGTTTGGAATGGAAAAGCGATTAAGGTGTTTGTGATTTTAAAACTTTTATGTTTTTTTCCATGGAGAGAGAACCCGTGAGGAGAGAGGGAAGAGAGGAAGATTTGATTTTTTGGAAGGGAAGAGAGAGAGGGGGAGACGAGAAAGAGAGAGACGTGAGGGAAAGAGGGAAGTAAAGAGTGAGAGGGAATTGGTAAGAATTTTTCAAAAAAATTCTGCCACTTGGCAATATGGGTTCTTTTGATTGGATGATGAATTAATATTTTGTGAATTACATAAAAGGGCTTTTTAGTAGTGTAAAGTGCAAAAAAATGAAAGGGTAGATTAGGGAGATCATAAGCATCTCCCAATCTTAGTTAGGTAGTTGATTAGGTGATGACAATGTATTGTAAGAATTAATAGACCATCGAGATTTAAAGATGTGAAATTTATTAAAATAATTAAATGATTAATATTAAAAAAAAATATATTATATGATAGCCACTTAATAATATTGCCTTTTATAAGATATTTAAAATTAAATGTCAATAGAAAGAACTAAATTAACTAAGAGATTAATTGGAATACACACTGTCATCCAATTAGAATTAGTTAATTTGACACATATTTATGAAATTAAAAATAAAAAAATTTAAATTATAAATAAATCATTTTAATAACCACTTCTTCCATTTTTCTCTCTTCTCATGTGTCAAATTAACTAATTCTAATTGGATGACAGTGTAAAGTAATTTTACACTGACAGAGTATTCAAATTAATCTCATTAACTAAAGATATAGTTTTTAAATAACTTAAAAATAATGTTTATTAAATAAAGGACTAATTTAAAATCATACATTAAATTAAGAGATTTCGAGACTAATATAGTTAGTTAATTAGCTAGTTAACCACTTATTTTATTTATAATTAATTAATTATTTTCACAACTTCAATCAATAAAATATATATAATTTAATCATTTTTATATTAATTAATATAATATATTTATGAATCTTTAAACTCTATTAACCAATTTTATTTTATTTTTTAAGAATTTATTATATTTGAGAACCAATTAACCAAATTATAAAATTTATTAATCAACTTTATAAATATCATTAACTAAAATTGATTTATCACATGGTGGTGGAGGATTTGGATGTTGTTCTTCCGGAGGCTTCTTATTCTATTGATGAGTCTGATGTGTGCAGAAACAACAATAGATGTAAGGCTGGTTTGGATAGTGTCCCGCAGAAAATTTGGGATTCGGTTCAACTTCTGGGTCTGGAAGCAGAGGAGGATGAGGAGGTTTTCGAGAGTGTGGTTAGAAGCTTGGAAACTAGAGATAAGGCTCAAATGATTTCGAGTAAGGGTGTGGACAAATGTGGTCAATGATAATAGTTTCTTACAATGTACGCGGGTGTAATCTCCCTCTCAAAAGAAGGAGAATCAGGAAAACTTTAACTGAAGGATATGCTGATCTTTGTCTGTTGCAAGAAACTAAGGTTTCTCTTATGAAGGATTCTGTGGTTAGGAGCTTGTGGGGCAAAGGAGTTTATGATTGGTCTGCTAGTAGTTCTTCTGGTGCGTCGGGAGGAATTCTGACTGTTTGGAAGAGAGATCTGTTTCATTCCATCTCCACAATCAAAGGATTTGGTTTCTTGTGCTCTGTGTTTTCGTGGAATAACAACTTACTTTATGTGGTAAATGTTTATTCGCCTTGTTCGATTTCGGAAAAACGAAGGGTATGGGCTGATATTATTGGACTTAAGTCGAGGAATCCTAGGGGTCTTTGGATTATAGGGGGAGATTTTAATGCTGTTAAAAACAGAGAGGAGAGGTTTGGCACCAGTTCTGTTATGGCTCGGGATTGTGAGGAATTTGCCTCATTTATTAGAGAGTTGGAGTTGATCGACCTTCCGTTTGCAGGTAACAGATTTTCCTGGTTTAATTCTAATGGTGTTTCAGGCAGTAAATTGGACCGTTTCCTTGTTGATGAGTCCTTGGTTGAATTATGGGATCTTAAAGTTCAGTTAGTAGGCTCTAGAGATATTTTCGATCATCGTCCAGTTTGGATTAAGTCTAATTGTACTAACTCGGGTCCCAAGCCGTTTAGGTTTTTCAATTGTTGGCTTGAGCATAAGGAGTGCAAGAAGTTCATCAGGGGTGAATGGGAGTCCTTTTCTTTTCATGGTTCCTCTTCTTTTGTTTTTAAAGAAAAGCTCAAAGCTCTCAAGCAGCGTTTGATTTGGTGGAATATCAACATTTTCGGTTGGCTCGACCTTAAAATTGACAAGCTTGTTGAGAACTTTAATGAGTATGATGCGTTGTTGGAATGGGGGATAGTTGGTTTGTCGGAAGAGCAGTTGTTAAAGCGTGGGAAGGATCAAGAAAGTTTCTGGAGTAATTTGCGTTTTAAAGAAAGTATGATTCATCAAAAATCAAGGCATAAGTGGTTGAAGGGGGGTGATACTAATAGTAGACTTTTCCATTCTGCTTTTAAGGCTAGGATCCGGCAGAATCATGTTTGTGTTCAGGATGAACATGGTTCTCTGATGCAAGACCCTGTGATGATTAAAGAAGCTGCTTATCAATTCTTTAATTTGAAGTATCAAAAGGAGGAGTGTGTTAGACCTAGCCTGAATCTCAGTGATTGTGCTAAGCTTTCCTTGGATGATAGGAATATGTTGGATAATCCTTTCTCTGCTGAAGAAATCAAACTTGCGGTTTTTGATTGTGACGGAAACAAAGCTCCTGGCCCAGACGGTTTCTCGTTCAAATTTTTTAAAGATTGCTGGGATATCATTGGGCCTGATTTCTCCAAGTGTGTTATTCATTTCTCTGTTACGGAATTTCCTCGACAGCAGCCCGGCTGTGCAGCTTGTTGAGGACGATTGGGAGTGGCTGCTGGATCAGTATAAGGAGTTTACGGTGAAAAGTTTGTATGATCATATGGCGGAGTCCGTCGTGGGCAATGTTCTTCCGCTGCCGGAGAAGTTATTTTTTAGAGTGGCTTGGAAAACCAAGATTCCTATTAAGATTAAGATTTTTTCTTGGAGATTGATTCGTGATAGGTTGCCGACTCACGTTAATCTTGCTTCTAGGGGTATCATTTCTTCCTCGCTTAACAAGGTTTGTCCTTTGTGTTTAATTGATGATGAGGATTCTTTGCATCTTTTTCTTAAATGCCCAAAAGTTCAGAATTTGTGGGGCAAAATTTACGATTGGTTAGATATTCAGCCGGTGCATGCTGAAAATGTTTGCAACCATGCTCTCTTGTCGTTCCTTGCTCTGTACCAATACGGAAATGATGATATGAGCTGCTATTTGTGGATTGTTACTTCTTGGTGCATTTGGAATATGAGAAATAATATTATTTTCAATGGTTTGATTTGGGATGCGAACGACGTTTTTAACCGCGTAGTTTCTATTTCATGGAGATGGTTAGAAATAGGCCGGAAGAGATGTAGTTTTTATGATTGGATATATCATCCTTTTGATTTCCTGTAATTTTTGATGTCTTTGTTTGGTTCTTTTCCTTGTTTTGGTTGGCTTTTTGTAAGGGTTGGAGAATCCCTTTTTCTCCCTTTAATACAAATTGCTTATAAAAAAAAAATATCAACAAATTTATTACATTTAATCAAATTATAAACAATATCAACAAATTTATTACATTTAATCAATTTTATTTTCAACTTAAAATTACTTTTTATTGTCAAAACATATTATTCAAACTATAAATCGAATTAATCAAGTTTTTAAACACTATTAACCAAAATTATTTTTAAAAAACAAAATGATAAATATAAAAAATTCAAAATTATGAATGTTATCATTTATTGTATTTGTGAATAATGGACGGAAGAAATTGATCTCAAAGTAGTTTTTTTTCTCCTATATTTTTTGTGGTCACCACGACAAACAACTTCATTTATAGATAAACACAATGAATGTATAAGTGACACAAACCAAACACAAATTCTCTGATTGTTTTCTTTTCTTCGTTCCAATACCAAAACAAGTCTTCATCACCATTATTATTCACAGTGAGGAGGTTCCAACCAGAGTTGGTGCTTCCGGCTGCACCCACTCCTCGTGAAGTTAAACTACTACATCGATAACAAGGTTTACGTTTCAATATTCCATTCATATTTATCTATCGCCACGAACCATCAATGGAAGAGAAAGACCCTGTTAAAGTTCTGAGAAATGCACTGTCACAAACACTTGTTTATTACTATCCATTAGCGGGAAGGATTAAAGAGGGTGTTGGACGCAAGCTGATGGTTGATTGTACTGGTGAAGGTGTCATGTTCGTTGGAGCTGAAGCTGATGCTTCCAAGAACTTCTCTACGATGTTCCAGGCTCTGAACTAGTTATTGATCATCCTATTAGACTCTTACAGGTTCAATTATATTATAGTGCAGCATTAAATTGTTAGTATTCAACCACTTATTTATTTTTATTTTTTTTTACTAATATTCAACCACTTATTTATGACTTGCATTTTGTTGATTAATGGAATATTCTAAGTGATTATAGAAATATATGTGAAATAAAAGATTAATAGTATATATTTTATTACAAATAAAATAATTAAAGTGGTTAATGATACGAGTATATATTTATTTAAAAACAATTCCTCTTTATGTGAAAGAGTACAATTTTCTGTTTTTTTTTCTTTTCTCCTATATCTTTTTTTATTTATTTTTTTGTGTAACTTTGATACCCTGTGATGCTTTTCTTTATTAAATTATATAAGTTTTTGATGTGATCCCATGCGGTCCTGCGACATGAACCGTAATTGTGAACCCTGACTTGGACAATGACATAAATTATAACTGTGAACAACATGAACAGTGACATAAACGTGAATAATGCCATGAAATGTAAAATAAAATTGACTAATTGAGTGTAAACAATAGGATAAAATAGTTTATAATTTGGTTAATAAATGTTCAATTATTAAAAATAAATTTTAGTAATAAAATAAAATTGATTAATGCAATGTAAAATATTGATTAATGAAGTAATAAAGTTGATTAATTACACAATATTATATCGGTTTTTTTTAATCTAAAAAATGATAATTTAATATTTTGTAAATAAAAAAAGATAATTTTAATAAGTCACAGTGAATCCAGTATAATGTATGTTTTAAACATAAAAATATCATGATTCTATTTATTATTACTGGCGTCCAGACAGGCACTCGCGTGCTCATCTGTCCGTTTTTTTAGTGCGCATGAATGAAAATATAAATGATAATTTTTATTTAAATATAATTTTAAATATTTTGTGAAAGTTAATAATAGGAAATTATGTGGAAGTTAATAATAGATTAACTTACAAATGTTTTTGATATTTTAATAAAATAAAATAAAATGCGTTGAAATAGCACTTTTATTAAGAAAATATAGGCTAATTATAATCATGCAACCACTTGAACTTGCAACATATTAAAATATTACACATATAGCAAATCTTATTAATTACAACATGCATAACTAGTACATTAAAATGGTGTTTAATTAAAGTAATTACAGGTAACACGCCTTAAGTGTGGTGGTTTCATAGTGGCAATGAATTGGAACCATACAAATGGTGATGCAGCTGGTTTGAAACAATTCATGAATGCTTGGGCAGAAATGGCTCGTGGAGCACATCAACCTTCCGTTCAACCAGTCTGGCGTAGAGAAATCCTCATGGCAAGAGATCCACCACGCATTACATGCAACCATCGTGAATATGAACAAGTACTTCCACCAAATAATACCATCAAGGAAGAAGACATTACTACCATAGTCCATCAATCTTTCTTCTTTAAACCTTCAGACATAGCTAGACTTCGTCTTTTGGTTCCATTTCACCTTAGTCAATGTACCGCATTCGATCTTATCACCGCATGTTTTTGGTACTGCCGCACAAAAGCCTTACAGTTAGAGCCAGAAGAAGAAGTAAGAATGATGGTCATTGTCAATGCACGTTCGAAGTTTATTGCTAAACATTCTTCATTTATCGGATATTACGGTAATTGTTTTGCATTTCCTGCGGCACTCACGACGGCAGGGAAGCTTTGTGGAAATTCGCTAGGTTATGCAGTTGAGTTGATAAGAAAAGTAAAAACTGAAGTTACAGAGGAATACATACAGTCTGTAGCAGATTTTATGGTTATTAACGAAAGGTGTTTGTTTACAACTGTAAATTCTTGTATTATTTCAGATTTGATTCGAGGTAAATTTAGAGAAGTGAATTTTGGATGGGGTGAAGGGGTGTATGGTGGAGTCGCAAAAGGTGGAGCTGGACCTTTTCCAAGTGCAACATTCATTGTTCCAAAATAAGAATGCAAAAGGAGAAGAATGTTTGATGTTACCAATTTGTTTGTCTTCTGAAGTAATGAAGAGATTTGCTAAAGAGTTAGATGAGATACTTGGTAGCCAAAATTGCCCTACCACGAGCGTTTCTAGTTTTGTCAAGTCTACCTTATAGTTTTGTCAGGTGTTTTTCTTGAAGGACAGTTCTTCTTTTAATGGCGGTTTCTTGTGGGGGCAGCTCTAGCATGTTTCTCCTTGTTTAGGGTCACGCTTTAATGCTTTGGTTTTTTCCTCTTTGTATTGCTTGACTTTTTAGTTGGTTTTATATGTTTGTTTTCAAGTGTTTTCTTTTTGTGTTTTTTGTTATGTTATTTATTGTTTTTTGGTATTTGGTTGGTATTTTTTTAAATAGCAAAATAATATATTAATATCAAAGGTGAAAACCACCCAAATATATATAAAAAAATACTTAGAGGATTATAAAGAATATAAATAAAAAATTAACAACAAAAAAAATTTATGACTATTTGAATAATAAAGGGTTAATAGACATTTACGCCCTGCAATATAGGTGAGTTTTGATTTACCTCCCTTTAAAAAAATAATTTTGGATTACTCCCCTGAAATTTTGTGGTACCCCCTAAGCGTGTAAAAACCAGGGGGGTAAATAAAAAAAATTTACAGGGGGGTAATTTTTCTACCTGGGGACAAAAGACTTAGAATTTTAAAATTTCAGGGGGGTAATCCAAAATTATTTTTTTAAAGGGGGGTAAATCAAAACTCACCTATATTGCAGGGGGTAAATGTCTATTACCCCAATAATAAATTAAAACAAATTCGTCATTGAACTTTATTTATTCCCAAAGAAGGAAAGGAAAAATATCGATAAAATCTCTAAAAGAATGACTAATATTATGGTCGTCGCAACTAAATCAGGATTCGGGAGTCGATTACGCAAGAGGAATGTATTAATACTCCTCACGTTCGTTGTATTCAACGGGAACCGTTTGGTTTGTTGCACGCATTAGTGTTAGCTTAAAATGTTAGGTTTCTCGAGTTATTAAGAGAGTAAAGAATAGGAAAAAATTATTTTTTATTAGGGTGTCTGACGAGAAAATTTTTTTGTCTTATTTTTTAGGCAAAATACATTTTTTGGTCCCATATCTTTACCTCGGGTTCAATTTGATCCTTTATCTTTAAAAAGGTCCATATTGGTTCATTAACTCTTCAAAATGTTCCATATTAGTCCTTTTTGTCCTATTAGCGACGGAAAAATTCAAAAATCAGTCACTAAATTCGTCGCTAATTAGACAAAAAAAGACTAATTTGAAACGTTTTGAAGAGTTAAGGGACCAATATGAACCTTTTAAAAGTTAAAGATCAAAGTGAATCCCGAGGTTAAGATACGGGACCAAAAAGGGTATTAAGCTTTTTTTTAGAAGGATTGATTTTATTCTTTTTTTCATTTTCAATTATTTATTATTTAGCTAATGAAAATAAAAGCGACAAAAATTAATAACAATTACAAACAAAGGGGGATACGCTTGACTATTGGGGAATATAATGAAACGATTAAAGTGCAAGCTATCCAACAAGTAAATGCAAACACACAAAAGAAAAGAGCTCATTGTAAGAAGGCTCAAGAGTAAGCCACGGGAGCAGAAACCAAGCGAAATCGAAAGTCAAGTAAATTTAACTCAAGGCTAACCTATAATGGATTTATGTAGGAATCACTCTATAAGAATCCGTGCAAAAGGCTATGCGTCCAAACAATTATCGAAAGTTAAATTGGATTTTAACTCAGAAATTGCAATGTAATGATAAACCAAGCAGCAATCAAGCACATTATTATTATTAAAGTAGTGTCACAATTTTTTACATCAACTCAAACTAATCGAAAAAAAAACTAAACACAACACGTACGCGTTATCCACAACAAATCCACATTGCTATAGAATCAAAATAGAGATAAAAGATAAACTAACATATAAATATTAGAAAAACAAAACATATATGATTTAAAAAAAATAAAGGCTTAATTGAAATTTTGGTCCCCTTATTTTCATTTTTTTTTTTTACTTTTGGTTCCCCTATTTTAAAATTTGAAATAATTATACCCCTATTTTTATTTTATTTTTACTTTTAATCTCCCTATTTTAAAATCCAAAATTTTGGTCCCCTTTTCCAATTGTGAAGGGGACTAAAATCCAAAACAGTCTTAAAATAGGAAAACCAAAAGTAAACAAAAATAAAAATATGTTGAATGTAATCCATTGTTGTCGAAGTCGAAGTCGAAGACAACAGGTTGTTGTCTAGTGTCGAAGTCGAAGTCGAATTGCTTAGTGTCGAATTGTCGAAAGTGTTTCGACAGATTCATTTAGATGGGATTCAGATTTTGCTTTTATTAGATTAGATTTGATTTGATATCATTTAGATTAGATTTGATATTTTGGGCTTTTATAGTTTGGGCTTTGTCTTGAGATGCAAGCAAACCTAATTCTCTAAATAGGGAGTTGCCCTCATTATTTTGCATCAATCAATTACAACACTTTGTAATTTCTCACAGAATTCTGCAGTTGCAGAGTGAGTAATAAGAAGAGAGAAAGTCCCACAGTTTGTGGGCAGCAAGAACACTATTCATCTTCTTCTTCCCTATTCTCTTTCTACTTTCTGTATAATTGCTGCGTGATAGTAGGAATTCCCATAGTCCTTGGGTTGATTCCAACATCTGGTATCAAAGCTCCGGTTTAAGAGATTCAAGGGCAAGAAATCGCAAGAACGCGATGGCTACGAATCATCCAAACGGCCATTTTCCAGCAAACCTTCCAATTCTCAAGAAAGATAATTATGAGAATTGGTGCAAGCAAATCAAGGTTGTTTTCTGTTATCAAGATTTGTGGGATCTTGTGAAGGAAGGAATAACAACTCTTGAAGAAGGTGCGACAGATCAAGAAAAGGCTGCATTCAAAGAATTGAAGAAGAAAGATTATAAAGCTCTCTTTATAATCCATCAATGTGTTGATGCAGATAACTTTGAGAAAGTTAGTGATGCAGAAACAGCGAAGGATGCATGGGAGATTCTGGAAAAATCGTTTGGAGGCGCAGAGAAGGTGAAAGAGGTGAGGTTACAAACTCACAAAAGGGCGTATGAATTGCTTCAGATGGAAGACAATGAGAGCATAACAGATTTCTTCACAAGAGTTACGAGACTTGTGAATCAAATCAAAGTGTGTGGAGAAGTGTTGACGACGAAAGCAGTTGTCTCAAAGATTTTGAGATCGTTGGCTCCAAAATTTGATCACGTGGTAGTAGCCATAGAAGAATCAAAAGATTTGTCGAAGGTAACGAAAGAAGAGCTTCAAGGGACGCTTGAATCTCATGAACAAAGAATGGCTGAAAGAGCTGCAGGCAAGTCGAAGAATGATGTGGCCTTGCAAGCTCAATCAACGAAAGATAAGAAGGGTAAAGAAAAGATGGTCGACAAAGGTAGAGGAAGCTACAACAATTCGACAGGCAGAGGAAATCAGCAAGAGGCGAATTGGTCGAACCATAGAAGGACCCAGAACCAAGGCAACCAAAGAGGTGGTGCTGTAGGTAGAGGAAGAGGTGGTGGTCGAAAGCCTGACAAAAGCCACATTCAGTGTTATAATTGTCACCAGTATGGTCACTATTCGACAAAATGTCCTGAAAGAAAGAATCAAGAAGATGATGCAAAGCTGGCGAAGCATGAAGAAGAAGAAGGTATGATGCTGATGGTTACAACCAGAGATAATGAGAGTTTCAAGGACCAGTGGTACTTGGACTCAGGATGCTCATCACACATGACTGGGAGGAAAGATTGGTTTGTCAACATGAAGCCCTCAATGAAGAACACAGTGAAATTTGCAAATGACAATACTCTAGCAGCTGAAGGTATTGGTGATGTTCTGATTAAGAGGAAGGATGGCAAGAGGTCAGTAATTTCCAATGTTTTGTACATACCAGGCATGAAGAGCAATTTGCTCAGCATAGGGCAGTTGGTCGAAAAGAACTACAAGGTGTTGGTCGAAGACAAGATGATGAGAGTTCTCGACGCAGGTGGTAGGTTGATCTTGAAGGCTCCAATGTCTCAAAATAGAACCTTCAAGATTGAACTAAATGTGATGGAACACAAGTGTCTTGCAACTGCAGCTAGCAGAGATGAGTGGATATGGCATTATAGGCTTGGGCATCTCAATTTCAAAGCCATCAGAGATCTGAAGAGAAAGAACATGGTTTCAGGTTTGCCAGAAATTAACATTCCAGATGAAGTTTGTGAGGAATGTGTGCAGGCAAAGCAACACAAGAATTGCTTCAGTAAGGATGCAGGAAGCAGGTCGAAGGGAATTCTTGATGTTGTCTACTCTGATGTATGTGGTCCAATCCAGGTCGATTCTATGGGAGGTAACAAATACTTTGTTACATTCATAGATGATTTCAGTCGAAAACTGTGGACTTACCTGATCAAGAAGAAAAGTGAAGTGATTGAGGTATTTGCCAAGTTCAAATCTATGGTCGAAAGACAAAGTGGTCGGAAGCTCAAGGTTTTGAGAACTGATGGTGGTGGAGAATATGTGTCGAAAGATTTCGACAGACTATATGAGAAAGAAGGGATTGTACATGAGGTGGTGCCACCCTACACTCCACAGCAGAATGGAATTGCAGAAAGGAAGAATCGAACCATCATGAACATGGTTCGAAGTATGTTGAAGGGTAAACATCTTCCTAAAGAATTATGGGGAGAAGCTGTTTCGACTTCGACATATCTTCTGAACAGGTGTCCGACGAAGAAGCTAAAGGGGATTACGCCAGAAGAATGTTGGTCTGGTGTGAAGCCAAGCTTAAGTCATCTTAAGGTCTTTGGATCGATTGCACATAGGCATGTGCCAGATCAGTTGAGACGAAAGTTAGATGACAAGTCAAGTCAAATGATCCTGGTGGGATATCATTCGACAGGTGGATACAAGTTGTTCGACCCAGTGAACAAGCAGATTGTGATCAGCAGAGACGTGATCATTGATGAGCTTAAGGAGTGGGACTGGACAGCAAATGTCAACAAAGATTCAGTAAGAATCAGTTGTGAAGAACCAGCTAGAGAAGCTGAGAGAGAAGTTCGACAAGAAAGTGTCGAAGACCAAGCAGGACCAAGTATACTTCGTCGAACAAGACAAATGCCAGCAAGGTTGCAGGAATGTGTGATTACATCAGATGATGTTGTCGATGAAGAAGGTGAACTGGTACACTATGCTTTCTATGCAGATGTCGAACCTGTCAATGCAGCTGAGGCATTGAAAGATTCGAAGTGGGTGAAAGCAATGAATGAAGAAATAAAATCCATTGAAGTCAACAACACCTGGTCACTTGTCGAATTGCCTGAAGGCAAGAAGGCAATTGATGTGAAGTGGGTTTACAAAGTAAAGTTGAATCCAAAAGGTGAAGTAGTTCGACACAAAGCAAGACTCGTAGCGAAAGGATTTCTTCAGAAGGAAGGAATTGATTATGACGAAGTCTTTGCACCAGTTGCTAGGATCGAAACAATCAGGTTGGTTGTTGGTCTAGCAAATATGAATAATTGGCACACATGTCAGATGGACGTGAAGTGTGCATTCCTGAATGGCCCCTTAGACGAAGAAGTTTATGTTGCACAACCAGTTGGGTTTGTGAAACAAGGCAAAGAGAGAAAGGTGTACAGGCTGCATAAAGCCCTGTATGGACTTAAGCAAGCTCCAAGAGCTTGGAATAAGAAAATCGACAGCTTCTTAAGGAAGAAGGAATTTGTGAAGTGCACAACTGAGCATGGAGTATATGTAAGAAGAAGCAATGGCGAATTGCTTATACTATGTCTCTATGTCGATGATCTGTTGATAACAGGAAGTTGCAAGAAGGAGATCGAAGATTTCAAACGTAACCTGAGTGAAGAGTTTGAAATGTCAGACTTGGGAAATCTTTCATATTTCCTTGGCATCGAATTCTACAAGAGTAGTAGAGGTTTAATGATGCATCAAAGAAGATATGCAGGCGAAATATTGAAGAGATTTGAGATGCAAGATTGCAACCCAACTTCGACTCCAGCTGAGCCCAGACAGCAACTGTCGAAAAATTCAGATGAAGATGATGTCGACCCAACCCAATACAGAAGACTTATTGGGTCACTTCGATACCTTTGTCACACAAGGCCTGACTTAGCATACAGTGTTGGTATGGTAAGTAGATTTATGCAGAAGCCAAAGGTATCACACCTAGCAGCGGTGAAGAGGATACTAAGGTATCTGAAAGGAACTCTCGACTATGGCATTTTGTTTCCAGCAGCTGATGAAGGGAAAGAATGCAAGTTAGTAGGATACACAGACTCTAGCTGGTGTAGTGATGCAGAGGATAGAAAATCCACAGCTGGATATGTGTTTATGTTAGGTGGTGCACCAGTTGCTTGGAGTTCGAGAAAGGAGCCAGTAGTGGCATTGTCATCATGCGAAGCAGAATACATTGCTGCTTCTCTTTGTGCATGTCAAGCAACATGGATGGTGAATCTGGTCGAAGAAATTACATCAATGAGTCATGGAGCAATTACCATGAAGATCGACAGCATGTCAGCTATCAACTTGGCGAAGAATCCAATAGCTCATGGTCGAAGCAAGCACATCGAGATGAGGTTCCATTATCTTCGAGAGCAGGTAGCAGAAGGGAAGATGAATTTGGAACACTGCAGAACTGAGAATCAGATTGCAGATATCATGACGAAGGGAGTGCAAGTCGAAGGATTCAGAAGGCTAAGGTCTATGATGAACATATATAGTTTAGACACAATGTATTAGGTGGTGTGTTGAATGTAATCCATTGTTGTCGAAGTCGAAGTCGAAGACAACAGGTTGTTGTCTAGTGTCGAAGTCGAAGTCGAATTGCTTAGTGTCGAATTGTCGAAAGTGTTTCGACAGATTCATTTAGATGGGATTCAGATTTTGCTTTTATTAGATTAGATTTGATTTGATATCATTTAGATTAGATTTGATATTTTGGGCTTTTATAGTTTGGGCTTTGTCTTGAGATGCAAGCAAACCTAATTCTATAAATAGGGAGTTGCCCTCATTATTTTGCATCAATCAATTACAACACTTTGTAATTTCTCACAGAATTCTGCAGTTGCAGAGTGAGTAATAAGAAGAGAGAAAGTCCCACAGTTTGTGGGCAGCAAGAACACTATTCATCTTCTTCTTCCCTATTCTCTTTCTACTTTCTGTATAATTGCTGCGTGATAGTAGGAATTCCCATAGTCCTTGGGTTGATTCCAACAAAATAGAGGGACAAAAAATTAAAAAAATTAAAAACAGAGGGACCAAATTTCAGATTTTAAAATAAGGGGACCAAAACTAAAAAATAAACTGAAAAATAAGAAGACCAAAATTCCAATTAAGCCAAAAATAAAATGTATATAATACTTAAAAAAACAAAATGTATATAATACTTAAGAAAGTATCAAAGAAAGTAAACATTCGACAACTTTCCAATGGTTGATACAATTTAATAAATCCCACTTTTAATAATTGTTTACCTTCACTTTTAATGTTAATATATTCTCAAATGCAGCTTGTAACAGTGAGAACTTATGGTGTAAAATTATCCAAAAGAATGGAGTTTGCAACTCAACTCAACTCAGTTTCTGTTGCTCCTTCTATGTTTTTGTCTCCCGTTTTTTTACTCATAACGCAAGTATTTATATATCTCATATATACATAATATGTTCAATTAATATTTGATTGGAACGGTAAGTAAATGGGCTTAGACCTAAAAATTTAATTTCAATATTTTAATTAATTAATTAATTAAAAAAACTTAATTAACATTATTAAATATGAATTTAGTTACATTATTAAATATATTAAATATTAATTTAGTTAAAAAATATATTAATTAATAAAATATCCTAGTCATCATTGTCAGCTAACTAAAAATAATTTCTGTATCCTAGTCGTCACTGCCACCTATGCAAAAATACAGGGGGATCACAAAAATCCAAAGACCATCAAAATTAAGGGACCAAAATCGCAGGTTTTGTAATAGTGAGACCAATTGTTTAAAATGCCCAAAATAGGGGGAGAAAAAGTGCATTTAAGCCTTTATTCTATTTGCAAAGTAACTGTCGACGACAGTTAGGATCACTGTAGGACTACTGTGTTTACTCTACATTCATTCTTCAAGTTCCCACTAGAGTGCTTGTGTGTCTTCCAAGACGCTATCTGCTTGCAACCCATGTTAAGTGGTAACTGCTTCCCACTTCTTCACGTACCCTCGAAGATAAATGCTCCCCCTCAAAGCTAGCCCTCAAAAGTATTCTTTCCCAACACAAACTTGATATTTTATTAATTGCTGAGCCCTGGATGGACATTAATCTTTTCCATACTTCTTTCTGGAACAGTCTCAATCTTCATTTGTTTGCTGTCAACAATAGGAACAATCTTCTTCCTAACTTATGGTGAATTTGTAATAGAAACACTAGCCCCTAAATCCACAAGTTAGATGTATTTAGGAATTATTTAGTTTAATTTCAATTTAGTCTTATTTTAACTTAGTTTATATTTAATTTAGTTTTAATTTTTTTGTTTGTTTTCAATTAGTCTAATTTATTTCATTCCAAATTCTTTTCAAAAATATCATTCACAAAAATTCCAAGTCTTTGTTTTGTATTTATTATATTATTATTGTTACAAAGGTCCATGAAAACAATTCACAACGGGCCCATCTACAAAAGGTTATGACCAAATAAAATGACAAGAATCAATTCAAAATTGATTTGCTGCCAAAACCTACGATACTGCTACAAGACCCTAGATCCCTGCGCCTTTGACCATCACATTGGTACGACAATGAAACTGCTGCTATGCTTCCAAGCCTACACTCCAAACAGACCCAAAACCATGTATAAACATGTACCAGCTCTTCATCAAAGTGATCCTGCTAATTACTGCAACCATTTCACCCGTAATGGAACAACATCCTTCCTCTCAACTACACTCCAATCCGTACCAAAGCCTGTTGTCCGCTGCTACTGCTATACCTTGCATACAAGCAACAACGACATTACATTGCATCCAAAATAACAAGATAAAAAATACAAGCTTAGGGAGCAAGATTTGAATTGATAAAAGGGAGAAGAGAACAGAAGACGGGGGGGGGGGGGGGGGGGGGGTGTGGTAGAACACAAAAGCCACTCTCTGCGATCCAAATCCGAATTCCTTCAATCATTCAACCTTCTTCTCGTTCAACCTTTAAACCTCTTTCCATATTCTCAACTCCAACCTTCTTCTTCCATTTCCGACAAACTCACAAACCCAACGAAATAACCCAGACCTCAATCGGACATCACAACCACCATCATAAAACTTCAACCCACCGCGCCTCCTTCATGAGCTCTCCTTCAATCACCATTTATCAGCTCACATATCACCGTCTCAAGACCACGTTCAACTTAACCTCATCACCTTTTCCTCTTCAATACCAACAACATACAAACCTCTTTCAATCCAACCACAACCCGTTTTCAACTCATACCCAAACAGAAAATCAAATATTCTCTAATCAACACCTACCCCAAATCGGCCAAAATCACAGAACAGAGGAAGAAATATAGATAGAGTGAACAACCAAACGATATCGAAAGCAAGGAAAACTAACTTGAAATTGAACGAGAAAGCCGCCCGGAGAAGATTCTCGCGTAATCACTCTTCACCGTTTCTGATGGCTTCGCTTTATTAGTTTCATTTTGCCTATGTTCAGTTTTTTAACCAAGCCATGGCCGTGTGTGATTTAATGTTGGATGAGGTTGAACTCTGAGTGACCTAGGTTCTACTTTTGTGTTTACAAAACCTTGCTTTGTTCTGTTCATTTTGGTTCTGATGATTTGTTTTGTTCTTGGGCTATAGGCCCATTTCTCTTGTTTTTCCACATGAACCGTGTTCACTATGTTGTTGTTGTTATTTCCTAGAAAATCACATTTGGATTCACATTTTGGGGCTTCAAAGCCCGTTTTTGCTTCTTGCCACCCATGTTTTCTTTTAAACGATGCCCTTTTTTGGTTGTTGATGGGCCATGTGACATTTATGGTGGAGCCCATATGAATTGTTGCTAATACACATCCTTGGATCCACACACATATCCACACCCCTCCTTTTATTTTGTTTTAAACTCAATTTGTTTCAAAATATTCTCTTAGTTTAAATTGTTAATTCTTAAATTTATTTTGTTTTAATGGGTCCAATGATATTACAAAAATCATGGTTTGGTTGATTTATTTTAAATCACTAAAAATCTTGATTAGTATGAGGCCATTTTCTTTGGTTGGTCAATGAAAGTCAAACATCATTAGATTATCGATTTCTCGATTAAATTTTGATTAAGACGAGACCATTTTGATTTCATTTCGATTTCCATTTCATTAAACAATTTTTATTAACTCGGACGAATAAGAGCCGTCAAGATCTAGCATCTTGGCACAACTCTTTGAACAATTGACTTTCATCAAATGTTCGTTGTCCGATAGATAACTTTAAGTCTTGACTTGGACGAATAAGAGCCGTCAAGATCTAGCATCTTGGCACAACTCTTCGAACAATTGATTTTCGTCAAGTGTTCGTCGTCCATCAAATAATTTTCATTATCAACTGGAATGAATAAAGGCTGTTAGAATCTAGCATTCTGACAAAACCTTTGAATGATTGGTCTCAAGCCTTGCACATTGGGATAGCCGGTCATTCCTTTCTGTCATCCTTAAGACACTTAACAATAAACTTGGACCAATAAGAGACATTAGGATCAAGCATTCTGGCACAACTCTTGAACCATTGATCACTATCAATGTTCATTGTCCAACAAACAATTTTCATACCAATCTTGAATGAAAAGGACTGTTAGAGTCTAGCACTCTGACCTAACCCTTTGAACTATTGATCACCGTCAACCGTTCGTCATTCTTAAAACATATTCAAACCACTTTTAAACCACTAGCTTTTCTAAGAGATAGCCATTAATCTCTTGTGATTTTTAACCCTTCCTTTAACCTTTACAAGAGATAGCCATTAATCTCTTCTCCTTCACCAACCTTTAACCCTTCATTCAAATCCTTTCATAAGAGATAGCCATTAATCTCTTCTCCTAAACAACCAATCCTCACAAGCTTTGCTTTCAAACTTTTCACCCGTAGAGCCAGAACTACGAACACTCTGATTTCTCATTTATAATGAGAATACGTAGGCACAAGGGCCCTAATCCTTGGCGAGCCACCTTTCCATTTTTTCACGTAGTCGTCGAACTACGATTGCTCTGATTTTCTCATTGCACTATGAGGATACGTAGGCACGAGATTGCTTAGTCTTGTCGAGCACCCTAATAATAAAACCTCTTTAGGTTCTCTTCCCTTTAAATATAAAAATCTAAAAACATTTCTCTTTTCACTTTTCCCACTCAATAAGTAGAAGATTAGAAACAAACCTTAAGCTAACATACATTTAACCCTAACTAAATGGTTCCCGTTGAGTACAACAGACGTGAGGGGTACTAATACCTTCCCCTTGCGTAACCGACTCCCGAATTCAGACATTGGTTGCGATGACCATATTCTTATCCTTTCTTTTTAGGGGTTTTATTCAATATTTTCCCTTTCCCTATGTGGGAATAAATAAAGATCGGTGGCGACTCTATTCAGTCCATCCCGCGGGCGTGCAATTGCGCTTTTGAGGTCGTTTTCATTTTTCGAGGTACGACAGATGGCGACTCTGCTGGGGACTTTCCTATCCCTAAGTGAGTCAAGCTTAGTTTAGTTAAGTGTTATATGTGTGTTAGCTTTGTTTGTTTCTTAATATTCTTTGATTATATATTTATCTTTGCTTTTATATATTTCTATATACATCATGTGTGGGCTTTGGGGATTTAATGTCTTGAATAAAGCTCTACACCCGAGTTTTGGAAAAAGCAGAGAGAAAATATAAGGACAGATTTGGCAGTTAGTAGTGTTAGACTACGAGGGCAAGCTCCTTGTGGCAACTAACATGAAGTCTCCTCTAGAGTAGACATGTTTATAGATCTCGTTATAAAACAGCTAGCCTGTTGCATGACGCTGATTCATGAAGGGTCCGTGACTCTAGGTCCCCCATTTAGAACTAGTGCTATTTTAGTGGTTGCATAATATTGGACTTCAAGGACATCTCCTTGCTCCAACCAATATGAAAACCCCGATCAGAATAGACCTTTTCGTCACTCTCGTTGTAAAATGGCTAGCCCGTTGCATGATGTTGATACGATTAAGGTCCATGACTACCTTGTCAAAAACCTAGAAATTATCCAGTGAGTGGGTTTATGGGTAGATAATCTAGAACTATCCGTTATAGGAAGAACTACCTAATAGGATGTTCTGATTTACTCGTGTTATCCCAGATCCTAATCACCCTACATTGCATTTTCTTTCTGCATCCTGTGCTGCATGACATTGCATATCATTCGCATCCTTTGCATGGTTCATTGCATACATCCGTTTTGTCCAGCAACTCATTCCAGCTGTCTATCTTTTGAGTCGTCTGTCAATCGTCAAGCTGATTCCTCGACACCGATATAATGGCTAGAGCTAATTTCATATGCAGAATGACAACAACAACCCTCTGCCAGGGCACGCCGAGTAAAGTTTCAGTCGACTTCAACAGACTATCTTCCTAAAAGCCAGTGTTTCAGACAGGACAACTCATCCTTGTTTTTTATTAGTCACTAGGCCATGTTTCTCGTTGTTTGCATTTTCCTTTGTTTTGTCTAGCTGTTTGCTTCCAAATTATGTTTGTACTTTCATGTTAATGAAATAATCATTTACAACTTTTTGATTCAATTCATTTGTGTTTGCTATTTACTTCTTAACGCTTTCTCTTTCAAGAAAAATAAAAAAAATTCTCTTGTACACTTTCTTTTTTATTATGCAAGATTGAAGGGAGGATGATGAAAACGTTATACTCATAATTTCTGTTGGTATGCTTTCGAATCAAAACTTTGTTGACGATGTAAGGCATTGTTTAAATTCCCAAACACTGGAGACATAAGGAAGATAACCCCTATTCAACCCCTTTGAGCCTTGAAGTAGGAGTTTCTTTCTGTACCAAAAAAACACGCAATCTTAACTTGGGGCAGGGTAGTTCTCAGTTAACTGGATTGTGCATTCAAATACAAGGGTTTCATGCAAGACGCTTTTCAACAAAAGGTTGCATTCACAGTTTTCCTCCGCACACAGCAAGCAAGTGTCGAAGATGTCCCTCAAGTCAAATGCCAATGTTGGTTCACCATAATCATTAAGTTGAGTAGCCACTTTCCTTACCCAAAGAATGAGCCGAGTCCTTTTCAAGGAAAAAGCTAAGAAAGATGGGAAGCTCATGACCTTGCCTTATACAAAAAGGTTTGTACAACAAAAAAGGAGGAAATCTTTAAATCCTTCATCATGAAAGTCCTCCATGGAAAAAATTGGTAAGGAAGTAGTGACTTCCGTTTCAAATCCTTTAACTTCTTAACCATCATCATTATTATCATCAGTACAATTTCCAACCTTTGGGAACCTGAGGTATAGCTCGAGTTAACTGAGCATAGGACTGGAGTTCATCACGTAGATTGGGTGGGTACAAATAAACTTTGAGCCTTTATCCTTTGTTTCTTAAACCGTGAACCAGGCCACGTTATAACCCTCAAAATACCTAACTGAAGCAAGGTTATTTTGAAAGCATACTACAACAAGGTTGCGTAAACTGACTCCCAAAGATCTTTGCGGATCACTTTAGCATCACCTTTTGCTTTACCTTTTCACTTTGAATGTCTTAAACCGCCGTGTTCAGACCAGTGACTCATTTTGTTTTGCATCTTTCAAAAATGAAATTGATTTCAAAAGTTGCATGTCTTTGCTTTAAAATTACCATGTTTGTATAAACACTTTTGTTTGCAAATAGCTTTCTTCTCAAGGAATTTTCAAACAATTAAGAAACTTGGTCGATGATCCTATCAGAGGAAATTCCCTTCCATATCCTGTTAAGAATCAGTTCAAGATTTGTTACAGTGCAAATCCTTCTCAGAATTGGTTTATACAAAAGATTTTTCAAGACTCATGTTGGGGCAGGCTTTCCAAGCGCACAGTAAGCAGTCATATTCAAAATCAGACAAGCTGAAGCAATGATCAGCTCATCTACAATAGTCAGCTAATCTGGGGCAAGTTACTTAAAGAATCCCCAAACAACTCTTCATCCTTCCTACAAGGATCATCAACTTGATACAGTTTACCAGTGTGGCAGAGATGTGTTCAGCAGTAGCATCTCTAGTCCCAAGCAGAATGACAATGATCTTCGTGTTAAGGAATCAGTCTTCCAGTATTATCTTCTCCACAAAAGAGTTACGCCGTGTCGTCGACATCTACATTTACATTTGCATTTGATCATATCATCTGCATAATTTATACCATATGCATATCATGAGTGTTTCATCCTCATTTGTATTTCTCCCGAGGTCGTGTCGTTATCCACGTCTTACCTTGTGGTCAAAGTCCAACTCACGTGGCACCTACCAAGCAGATATTGTCGTGTCTATCTGACATTCTTCTAGATATGACCTTTCTTATCCGATTATTTTTCTGGATATGTTTGTTCCTCTTTTGTATCCAATACCGTTCTTGGATGTCGTTTATTTGTCTCTTTGTGATGTTTTTCCAGATTGAGTCTTTTGTTCTGATGTTCTTCCAGAACTTATCTGATGTTTTTCCAGATATTTTGCTTTGTTATTCTGATGCTTTTCCAGAACGACATTGCTTTTACCATCTGATGCTCTTCCGGATGTGTCTCTCTTTCTGATGGTTTTCCAGATTGAGTCTTTGTTCTGATGTTTTTCCAGAACCTATCTGATGTTTTTCCAGATAGTCCTTTGTAATTCTGATGCTTTTCCAGAATTTCATTTCTTTGCCATCTGATGCTCTTTTGGATGTGCCTTTCTCTTTCTGATGTTTTTCCAGATTGAGTATTTGTTATCTGATGTTTTTCTAGATATTTGCCTTGTTATTCTGATGCTTTTCCGGAATGACATTGCTTTTTGCCATCTGATGCTCTTCTGGATGTGCCTTTCTCTTTCTGATGTTTTTCCAGATTGAGTCTTTTGTTCTGATGTTTTTCCAGGACCTATCTGATGTTTTTCCAGATAGTCCTTTGTAATTCTGATGCTTTTCCAGAATATTATTTCTTTGCCATCTGATGCTCTTCCAGATGTGTCTCTCTTTTTGATGTTTTTCCAGATTGAGTCTTTTGTTATGATGTTTTTCCAGAACTTATCTGATGCTTTTCCGGATGTGTCTCTCTTTCAGATGTTTTTCCAGATTGAGTCTTTTGTTCTGATGTACTTCCAGAACTTATCTGATGTTTTTCCAGATATTTCGCTTTGTTATTCTGTTGTTTTTCCGGAACGACATTGCTTTAACCATCTGATGCTTTTCCGGATGTGCCTTTCTCTTTCTGATGTTCTTCCAGATTGAGTCTTTTGTTCTGATGTTCTTCCAAAACTTATCTGATGTTTTTCCAGAGCACTTTTCGTCTCTATCTGATGCTCTTCCGCATATGACCTTGTTTATCTGATGTTTTTCCAGATATTCGCTTTGTTTATTCTGATGCTTTTCCGGAATGACATTGTTTTTGCTGTGTCCTTCTCTTTCTGATGTTCTTCCAGATTGAGTCTTTTGCTCCTGATGTTTTTCCAGAGCACTTTTTGTGTCTATCTGATGCTCTTCCAGATATGACCTTGTTTATCTGATGTTTTTCCAGATATTCGCTTTGTTTATTCTGATGCTTTTCCGAAATGACATTTTTTTACCATCTGATGCTTTTTCGGATGTGTCTCTCCTTCTGATGTTTTTCCAGATTGAGTCTTTTGTTCTGATGTTCTTTCATAACTTATCTGATGTTTTATTAGATATTTCATTTCTTTTACCATCTGACGCTTTTCCGTATGTACCTTTCTCTTTCTGAAGTTTTTCCACATCGAGTCCTTTGTTCTGATGTTCTTCCAGAACCTATTTTATGTTTTTCCAGATAGTCCTTTGTGTCATACCCCAAATTTTGACCACTAAGATGTCCCATCATTATGCAAATCATCATCACAATATGGAGGAACCATCATACTTCATCAGTCTCCCCAAAGATGGGTGAGCATTCACCACAATCAAAATTAGGGCTTCAAGCCCTCTCTGAGTGCTTAGACAAAGGATCAATCGAGGAATGACATGATCTTCAACTTGTCTAACCTCTCAAACATCCACAATGGATCAAAAGTACTCCCACTTCAAGGATTAAGCACAAAGCTGCTCCCTTCTAGGTGGATTAAGTCTCAAGATCGACAGTGTCACCAAATTAGGGTTTTGGTCGACCAGGGCCTCCAGATGGAAAATTTTCATCTGGGCACAAGCCAATGATCCAAAACCTAACCTAATATACTCCATGGAACCTCTTGGACCCAATCATCAATTCAATTTTGCCTCAGGGGATGCATTCATAAAAAATCAGGAATTAGGGTTTCTTGACCTAATTCACCCCTAAGTTGACTTTTGGTGCAAATCATGAGCCAAGACCTCAAGAGAGGGTTTGAGGGTCTCTAATGAACTATATTGATCCATTTGGAATAATGGATTAATCCAAGAAGCTTGAGCAACAAGTCTCAATTTCATCTGCACCACAATTAGGGTTTTAAGAGGAAAGTCAACTGTAACTTTGACTTTTGACCTAGACATGCTCCCAAACCCTAGGACATGCCTCAATATACCCTATGACACCCATGGAACATGTCCATCAAGTTTGATTTAGGTCAAGGACATGATTTCCTGAAGAATTGCACAGTTTGGAATTCATCTGATAAAAAGTCAACTGTGCACAAAAGTCAACTTTGACTTTTTGAGATTTTTCACCAAAATGGATTTTCAACCCTAAAATGATGTTAATGTATGATTTGAATCATCATTCATCTAGAAAAATCAAGAAAAGTTGGATAACTTGTAAAAGGGGTAACCATAAAAACTTAGAAAATTTTCTAAGTTAAAAATAAAGTGGCTAGGGTACCAACTTTGGAGGGTCATAACTCCTAAACCACAAGGCCATTTTTTTCCATCCAAAACTTGATTTTTAGATATCATTGCCCTCTACAAAAACTTCAACTAGACCTAACTCCAATTCATTGTGGATTTTGAGCTATGAGTGAGCCAAAATGGCTGAAAATATGAAAGTACACCATTTTCCAACACTTAGAAAAAATTATGTCCAAGACAGATTTTGTTGAAACACCAAAACTTGTGAGATCTTTTCACATAGATGCAAGCTGAATCAAATCCAAAGTTAAATATCAATGTTGTTGCATATGTTGCCAAGAATTCAAAGTGCCTAACAGCATGAATTGATTCAACTTGAGCCAAGAGAAATCCATGCCCAAAGTCATGCTGCTGCAAGCTGTTTTGGAAAAATTAGTTTGCATGTTTTCTTGCCACACACGATTTTAAACCAAAAACTGAGGATCAACATGCCACATGTATTCAAACCAATCACATTGCATCTAATCCAACTGATAAATCTGAGTCAAAAAGCCAAGGAATCTTCCAACTTGAAATTCATCCACTTTGGCACATTTTGCCTTGAATTCAAAGTGTATTAATGTGGAATAGTGCATTGTCAAGGTAGCTACCATACTCAGTCAAATTTTCTTATTAAACAACAATAAAAACATCTGAGGAATGTTGTCACAGGACCAGGGATGTTTTTACCATTAGCCCTCTACTTGAAGAATCTAAAGTTCCCAACCGGGAATAGATCGAGATTAATTATGATGGTCAGAAAAATCAAAAGGCTCCTGTAGTTATCTATCTACCAGGACCGTTACCGTATGAGTAAGCTAAGGCTATCCCTTACAAATAGGGTGCAACGACAGTTGAAAATGGAACGGAAATTCCATTACCCTCCGTCGTGAATATTGCAGACATCAGTCGTGTAACACGGAGCGGTAGAATCTTCAACCGAGGATTTGGAGAACCTAACAAGGAAAAGGAACTTCAGACGGAAACTCCTGATCCACCAGTCGGTCAATCCAGTAATCCCGACCTTTCGAAAAATAATGATGAGATGCTGAAGCTCATCCAAAGGAGTGAATACAACATTGTCGATCAACTGTTACAAACTCCTTCAAAAATCTCGGTATTATCGCTGTTACTCAGTTCAGAAGCCCACAGGGAGGCTCTACAGAAAGTCTTGGAGCAAGCCTTTGTGGAACAGGATGTAACAATCAGACAGTTTGATAGCATTGTCTCTAACATCACTTCCTGCAATAATTTGGGATTTAGTGATGAGGAATTACCCGAACGGGGTCGCCGTCATAACATGGCGCTCAATATCACAGTTAACTGCCAGGACGATGCTTTAGCCAGCGTGCTGGTAGACACAGGGTCAGCCCCGAATGTTATGCCAAAGTCTACTTTGATGCAATTATCATTCAAAGGCATTCCGATGAGAATCAGCGAGGTCGTCGTCAAAGCGTTCGACGGATCCAGAAAAACAGTTATCGACGAAGTAGATCTTCCCATAACTATTGGTCCTCACACTTTCCAAGTCACTTTCCAGGTCATGGACATTCGGGCAACGTATATTTGTTTATTAGGAAGACCTTGGATACATCAGGCTGGAGCGGTTACTTCGACCCTCCACCAAAAGCTAAAGTTCGTCAAGAACGATCAACTTGTCACAGTTTGTGGGGAACAAGCCTTGCTTGTAAGCAACTTGTCATCGTCTACTGGTATAGAACCCGAGGAGGTTATTGGATCTCAGTTCCAAGCACTGTCGGTGAGCAAGAACAATCAGTTCAAAGAAGGAACCTCGATTTCCTCATACAACGATGCTATCAAAGCGGTCGAGAGTACTGATACAACAGGATGGGGACAGCTTGTCATTCCTACTAGCAATACAAAAAAGAAGGGTATTGGTTTTTCTGCAACCTGTACCCAGCTGACAGCTGCCAACGATGAAAGTCTTCATCCCCTTCGAAACTTCTTCCACAGTGGAGGTTTCCTTCACCCAGTGTCTCAGGCAGTACATGCTATCAATGAGGAAGATCCCTCCGACACAGATGAAGAATGGAAGTCCTATCTTAACGAGGACGGTTATATGTCTCAGGAAGAGGTGCCTACGCCATTTTTCTATCCCGCACAGAGTCTGAGATTTATACCAAGGTCAGACGTCAAAATGATATATGGAGATTGTGATCCAGAAGGATGCCGTGCTCCACTAAATTCATTAGAGGAAGACACTCTGATGAAAGACAACTTTGACCATAATTACTATGGCCTAATGGATGGTCTGCCAATGTGGCAACCTTACCCAAGAAACTTGGGGCAAGAGAGTCAACCGAAAAATGAAAATCAGCTGACCGTCATTGAACAGAATACTTGTGTTCCCACCATGTCATGGGATCAACACTCAGGTCATTCAGAAACTACTCAACATGAAGATGAATTTGCAACGTTTGTAGGACTTGAATTCATCAACTATGATTTTCCTGAGGTTAATGTCATCGAGAGAGATGACTCCTCCAGTTCCAAAGAAGTTTGGGACACTCTGGGACAACCGAGTGGAAAATAAGACTATATGGTCAGGTACACCGCTCCCGAAAGCTCTCGTATCAGGCTCAAAGATATCCAGCCTACTGGATGGGGAGATATAGCTGAGAGCACAAATGCTATGCAAAATGTAACAGAGGAATTCTCCTACGACAATTCTTCCTGGGAGACAGATTCCAATGATCCTGCTCCACCAGAAATCAGCATCATTTCTGAAGACAAATCAAGGAAGGTACCAAACTTTGTGATTCACCGAGGAGTTCGCCGCCAATGGGTTGCCGTCGAGGTTCCAAGGGCCGTTCACCAGTCAAAGTAATTGCCGTCCTTTAACCTTTCACCCTGCCCAGGTGAAACAGATGTTTTGATAGGGCTCGCTTTCTGAGAATTTCCCTCTTCGCTTTGCCCAAAGCGACAGAGTTTTGTTTTATAGGGCTGTAGTTTCAAGAATCGACTTGTTCATTAATAAAATAACGTCGTTCTGTAATTTCCGCATTAATTGTTGTTTTCTCTTTTTGCTTTTTCAGAAAATGGTAATCCTAAAAAATAATTAAAAATAAAAACAAGCAGTAAAATAAATACACTGCACACTTTTGCATTTTTCTCCATCTCTTCTAAACACGAATCATCACGTCATGCAGATTGCTTGTTTTAAACCCCGTTGAAACATACGATCCGATGCCTTCTCCCAACTTTGAGTTCCCGGTATTCGAGGCTAAAGAAGAAAATGACAACGAAATTCCAGAAGAGATCTCCCGACTACTCAGACAAGAGGAAAGGTCCATTGAACCTCACAAAGAACCGTTGGAAACAGTAAACTTGGGTTCAGAGCAAGAGAGAAAAGAAATCAGAATTGGGGCACTGCTCGGTCCAAATACCAGAGAGAGTTTAATAAAGCTTCTCAAAGAATTCCCCGATGTATTCGCTTGGTCCTATCAGGATATGCCAGGGTTGGATACCAGCATTGTGGAACATCACTTACCATTGAGATCGGAATGTCCGCCAGTAAAGCAAAGGTTGAGACGTACTCATCCGGACATGGCCATCAGAATCAAAGAGGAGGTACAGAAATAGATTGACGCGGGTTTCCTCGCTACGTCTGAATATCTTCAATGGTTAGCTAACATCGTACCCGTTCCCAAAAAGGACAGAAAGGTCAGAATGTGTGTCGATTATAGGGATCTGAATAAGGCAAGTCCAAAGGACGACTTTCCTTTACCGCACATTGACATGCTGGTAGATAGTACAGCAAAGTTCAAAGTATTCTCCTTCATGGATGGATTCTCGGGCTATAACCAGATCAAAATGGCGCCGAAAGACATGGAGAAAACTTTATTCATTACCCCATGGGGTACCTTTTGTTACAAGGTAATGCCGTTCGGTTTGAAGAACGCCGGGGCAACCTATCAAAGGGCCATGACTACCCTGTTTCATGACATGATACATAAGGAAATCGAGGTATATGTCGATGATATGATTGCAAAATCAAAAACAAAGAGTGAGCACGTTGAACATCTGTCAAAATTGTTCGAACGTTTAAGAAAGTTCAAGCTCCGCTTGAATCCCAACAAGTGCACCTTCGGTGTCCGTTCAGGGAAACTATTAGGGTTCATCGTCAGCCAGAAAGGAATTGAGGTTGATCCTGACAAGGTCAAGGCCATTCAAGAAATGCCTTCTCCGAAAACTGAAAAACAAGTCAGAGGATTCTTGGGACGTTTGAACTACATCTCCAGGTTCATATTCCTTATGACCGCCACGTGTGCGCCGATCTTCAAATTACTGAAAAAGAACCAGGATTGCGTTTGGATAGAAGATTGCCAAACCACCTTCGACAGTATAAAGGAATACCTATTGAATCCTCCAATTCTATCACCTCCAGTGGAAGGAAGACCACTGATCATTTACCTCACAGTCTTAGAAGACTCAATGGGATGTGTACTTGGCCAACAAGACGAAACCAAAAGGAAAGAGTCTGCCATTTACTATTTGAGCAAGAAATTCACCGACTGCGAAACTCGATACACTATGCTTGAGAAAACTTGTTGCGCTTTGGCTTGGGCAGCCAAACGTCTTCGCCAGTACATGATTCGTTATACTACTTGGCTGGTCTTCGAAATGGATCCAATCAAGTACGTATTTGAAAAACCTGCTCTCACGGGAAGAATTGCCCGTTGGCAGATGCTGTTATCAGAATATGACATAGAGTACCATGCTCAGAAAGCCGTTAAGGGAAGTATTTTAGCCGATCATTTGGCTCATCAACCGATTGACGATCAAGAATCAATCGGGTTTGACTTCCCAGACGAAGATGTCATATATCTAAAAATGAAAGATTGCGATGAACCGCTACCCAGTGAAGGGCCAGAACCAGGTTCCCAATGGGGACTTATCTTTGATGGAGCAGTTAATCATTATGGAAACGGAATTGGGGCAAGCATTGTTACCCATCAGGGTACCCACATTCCTTTCACTGCCAGACTTACGTTCAAATGTACGAACAACGAGGCCGAATACGAAGCTTGTATTATGGGTCTCAAGGAAGCGATTGATTTAAGGATCAAAAACTTGGACGTATACGGTGACTCAGCCTTGGTTATCAATTAGATAAAAGGAGATTGGAACACATACCAATCAGGACTGATTCCTTACAAAGATTATGCAAGAAGGTTGTTACCTTTCTTCAACAGAGTTGAGTTTCATCACATCCCTCGTGAGGAGAATCACATGGCTGATGCATTAGCCACTATCTCTTCCATTATTAGTGTAGGTCAATGGAATAACCTACCTAAGATCTACATAATGTGCCTTGAACGGCCCGCTTACATCTTCACGATTGAAGCAGTCATAAATGACAAACCTTAGTATCACGATATCAAATGCTTCCTTCAAAAACAATAGTACCCACCTGGGGCACTCAGAAAAGACAGGAAAACCCTCAGAAGACTGGCTGGAAACTTCTTCCTGAGCGGTGACACTCTCTATAAGAGAAATTTCGACATTGTCTTGCTCCGATGCATCGACAGACCAGAAGCAGACATGCTTATGAAAGAAATTCATAAAGGATCCTTTGGCACTCATGCCAACGGACACACAATGGCGAGAAAAATTCTAAGAGCAGGGTATTATTGGTTGACCATGGAATCCGACTGCTACAAGTACATGAGGAGGTGTCACAAGTGTCAGATATACTCCGACAAAATTCATGTACCGCCAACGCATCTCAAAGTTCTCTCTTCCCCATGGCCATTTTCCATATGGGGAATCGACATGATTGGCATGATTGAGCCCAAGGCTTCAAACGGACATCGGTTCATCCTAGTAGCCATTGACTACTTCACCAAGTGGGTCGAAGCAGCATCATACGCTAATGTAACCCGACAAGTGGTGGTCCGATTTATAAAAAACAATATCATCTGCCGTTATGGTGTTCCAAGCCAGATCATTACTGATAATGGATCTAACTTGAACAACAAGATGATGAAAGAGTTGTGTGCTGAATTCAAGATCGAACACCATAACTTATCTCCCTACCGACCTAAGATGAACGGAGCGGTAGAAGTGGCTAACAAGAACATCAAGAAGATCGTTCAAAAGATGGTTGTAACCTACAAAGATTGGCACGAGATGCTACCCTTTGCTCTTCATGGTTATCACACATCTGTCCGCACTTCAACAGGGGCTACCCCTTTCTCTCTAGTGTATGGCATGGAAGCAGTGCTCCCCATAGAAGTAGAGATCCCGTCAATCCGAGTATTGATGGAAGCTAAGCTCACCGAAGCTGAATGGTGTCAAAGCCGACACGACGAGCTTAATCTGACCGAAGAAAAGAGAATCACGGCACTATGCCATGGTCAATTGTATCAACAGAGAATGAAGAGGGCGTTTGACAAAAAAGTTCGACCACGTGTCTTCAGAAAAGGAGACCTCGTGCTCAAAAAGATACAATTATTTCTCACTGATTCGCGAGGTAAATGGACTCCGAATTATGATGGCCCCTATGTGGTCACGAAAGCTTTCTCAGGTGGCGCCTTGAGACTTGCAACCATGGACGGAGAGGAATTTGCCTACCCCACGAATGTTGATGTAGTCAAGAAATACTTCGCCTAAACTAAAAAAAAAACACGTCTCGGTGGATTGAAAACCCGAAAGGGCGGTCCAGGCAAATGTTAGAGACAAAATAAAAAAAAAATCATCCCGATGGATTGAAAACATCACAGTACAATCCAGGCAAAAATTAGGGATAATGGCAAGTAACTATGTTCAACAGAGGCAAGTCCCTCAGCAACAGTTACATCATCCGTCGAAAAACTCCAGTCTAGGTCATCTTCGACAGAAGCTCAGGATGCCCCGAATTTAAAGTTGGTAGAAGGATAGTGGTCGTTATGTTTCAACGTAGCCCTTTTCCCTGTAAATTACCATTTTCTAACTTTGTAATTACTCTTTGGAATCACGCGCTTGGCTGATCTCCATCTTATCAATAAAATTTGAGCCCTTGTGCTTTTGTTTGTAATTCTTATTTGTTTTAGCGTTACAGAACGACGTTGTTAACATGATTAACGATTCTTGAAATAAAACAAAAATGAATTTACTTGTTAAAACTTTTTCTGCTTTTAAAATAAAGTCGGCAATTTCTTTTGACTGTTGAACATCAAAGGAACATCGACCGCTTCTCCAGAAGTAATCGAACCTCAAAGTGCAGAATCAAAGTACTCCTTCTAACCCAGTACGCCTGAATGAAGGGATCGATTGTGTCAGAGACCTTGTTTCGTCTAACACACCTCGGCCGAGTTCTTATCTCCTAAGCCCGATCAACGGTATTCCCCACAGGGACTATCTATCCTAAGCAAGGCGGAATTGCTTTTTTGACCGACGGTACTTCTTCGCCCCGCAATGGCCGAGTATCCAGTCGTGTTCATCTTTTAGTTTGTATGTTGCGTCAGTTTTGTCAGCATATACATACATGCATCATGCATTATTGATTTACATTCGCATTTCATATTGCATCGCTATCACTCTAGTCGGTCTTGTCCCCTAGTGATAAAAGTCCTCTTAATCGAGTTGTCAGCCCTTTCCTCGTCAGAAAGTGTCACGTCTAAACAATCTCTCTCCTCCAGTTTTATTTCTGGATTGAAGTTGGGTCCTCGACCACTTTGATAACTTGAACCTCTGAAAGACCAGAGAGCCCTCAGTTAACATCAAGTTTGATTTAGGTCAAAGACATGATTTCCTGAAGAATTGCACAGTTTGGAATTCATCTGATAAAAAGTCAACTGTGCACAAAAGTCAACTTTGACTTTTTGAGATTTTTCACCACAATGGATTTTTAACCCTAAAATGATGTTAATGTATGATTTGAATCATCATTCATCAAGAAAAATCAAGAAAAGTTGGATAACTTGTAAAAGGGGTAACCATAAAAACTTAGAAAATTTTCTAAGTTAAAAATAAAGTGGCTAGGGTACCAACTTTGGAGGGTCATAACTCCTAAACCACAAGGCATTTTTTTCCATCCAAAGCTTGATTTGTAGATCTCATTGCCCTCTACAAAAACTTCAACTAAACCTAACTCCAATTCATTATGGATTTTGAGCTATGAGTGAGCCAAAATGGCTGAAAATATGAAAGTACACCATTTTCCAACACTTAGAAAAAATTCTGTCCAAGACAGATTTTGTTGAAACACCAAAACTTGTGAGATCTTTTCACATAGATTCAAGCTGAATCAAATCCAAAGTTAAACATCAATGTTGTTGCATATGTTGCCAAGAATTCAAAGAGCCTAACAACATGAATTGATTCAACTTGAGCCAAGAGAAATCCATGCCCAAAGTCATGTTGCTGCAAGCTGTTTTGGAAAAATCAGTTTGCATGTTTGCTTGCCACACACGATTTTGAACCAAAAACTGAGGATCAGCATGCCACATGTATTCAAACCAATCACATTGCATCTAATCCAACTGATAAATCTGAGTCAAAAAGCCAAGGAATCTTCCAACTTGAAATTCATCCACTTTGGCACATTTTGCCTTGAATTCAAAGTGCATTCATGTGGAATAGTGCATTGTCAAGGTAGCTACCCTACTCAGTCAAATTCTCTGATTAAACAACAATAAAAACATCTGAGGAATGCGATTTTGGTCAAGGCATAGCCCTGCTCTTGGGAATGGCTAGCTTGCCTTGCTTGAGAAGAAATCCTCCAAGCCAATCCATGCAAATGTGATATGATCCAGCAGCCATTCACTATTCCTCCAAAACAAAAGTTGATCACCTATAAATAGAGGTCCCAATGGATCATTCAACTCACACCAAAGCCAGTTACAGCATTGCTTTCTCTCATTCTTCCTTAAACCTCAAGTTTTTTTGCTTATTGAGTAACCACTATCGGGTTTTGAGTTGCAGCCTTAGGCAATCAATTCCAATTGCTCAAACACATCACATATGATGTATTTGAGGTGTCCAAACACTTAAACACTGACTGTAACACCTCAGGCTCAAAATCACCCTTCAACCAAGCCATTATACCTCAATTATGCAGGTGGAGGTCTCCAGCTTGATCCAAAGAGTTTCAAAGTGTTCCAGAGCTTGTAACACACTCCATAACATCCATTGAGGCTGTAGGGATCATTAATTCACGACTGGAACAAAGTTTGTGCAAAGTTCCATTTCAGCTTGCATCAAGGTAAGCCTCAAAACTCAAACTCCATGATCCATGCATATTTCCTCGCATGATATTTTTGCCAATTGCTTGCCATCATATGCTGATTGTTTTCCCTCAGAAAATTTGATCATTGCACTCATAATCATGCCTACTCGATTGCTTTTGCAAAATTAGGGTTCATACGGCCACAATGATATAATTTGTTATACACTGAAAATGAATAAAATTGGGTATTGCCATCTTCTTCCTTGTGAAAAAATGCATGAGTTTGGTGTTTGAATGATGTCCAATGGTTGAGAGATGAGTGAGATATGGTGCTTCATGCACGAGCTCGAGGAAGAAGATGTCCATGGCGCCATTCTTCAGGTTTTCCAACTAAGTTTGATATATATTTTTCACTTGCCATGTTATATTTGAATTGGCATTGCGCCCCAGCGGTTCATCAGCTGGTTTTGTGTGTATTGGCAAGCGAGAGGTCTGGGGTTCGAATCCCCCTCGCCCCAAACTTCTTTTTATCACTTGTTTATTTTATTTTTTTTTCATATTATTATTTTTAATGATTTGAAAAATTAATAACTCCTTCAATTTTTATCATTTTTGATTGGTTCTTTTTGCAATAATTCACAAAAATGTTGAAATATTTTATTCCACCAAAAAATTAGATATATATTATTTATTTAATATAATTAGTATTTTGTGAATAAATTCATTTTTTATTGTTTTTAAACATTCTAAAAGTGAATATTTACTTTGAAAATCAAAACCTAATGAGTTTAAATATTTCTTGTGATTATCCCTCATTTTTTTCAAACTTTAAACAAAATCATAAATGGATTATTCAAATTTATTTTGTATTTTGTTTGATTTTCTTTAAGTATTTACTTTTAAAGATTAAAATTAGGGTTTTTGATTAATTCAACTTTTAAAATTGATTTTCAAATACACTTGGGCCTCTATTAGAGTGTAAGACCCAACACCCTTGTACAGAAAACATTTTGGGCCTCATTCGTTGTATAAGTCCCTCTGTACATTTTCAAATAAACGGCACGATCGTCGCCTTTTCAAAATAACCTTTTGGGCCTCTCCTTGAGCTATAAGACCCATTCAAAACATTTGGGCCTCTAATAGAGTGTAAGACCCAACCCCCTTTTAACCAAAAACATTTTGGGCCTCACTTATCGTATAAGTCCCTCTGCGTTAAAAGAAAACCTCGGCGCTATCGCCATTTTAAACGGAAAAATCAAATGGGCCTACCCTCGTGTTATAAGCCCCACTCTTTTTCTTTAAAACCTTTTTGGGTCTCTTGAGAGAGTGTAAGACCCATCCCTTTGTACAGAAAACAATTTTTGGGCCTCAGTCACTTGTATAAGTCCCTCTGTACAAATTCAAACAGTGCGCTCACTGATAAAACCCTGGGCCTCTCCTTGAGCTGTAAGCCCCAAATCTCTCCTTTTCAAAGCACTTTCTCCTTTGATTTTGAATATATTGTTGTTTTCAATCTTTCCTTGTTGAACAACTAACCAAACAGCATGGAAGCTCTACAACCGAGTAAGTGGTTATTGCTTTCATTTACCGCTTTCACATACATATAACTGTATTGTGGGGCTGTTTCACTGTAAGTCTTCTTTCATAAACTCATATCAACTGTGTAATAATAGTATAGATATTTAGAGTTTCCCCGGCAACTACGTCTAGCATTAAGCCCGTTGATCACTCTATAAATAGTCTAAACTAGATCCCCATAGGATTACCAGACACAGTCTTCCCTCCTCTTGGGGTTAAACAATATGGAGATATGAAAGACATCATTCTCTGGGAACCCTTTCATAGACTGTCACTCATAGAAGTTGTCAAGAAACTCTATTCCCCAGAGATGATCTTTTTTCCGTGAATGGCATCTCTTGAGTTTCTTCCAAATTCTCAGACTTTCCTGGCTTAATCTATTCTCGGTGAATGGCATGTCTTGAACTTCTCGGGGTTTGGGGACCCACAGGCTTCTTAAAAGCACTTGTCAAGAAGCTCTACTCCCCAGAAATGATCTTTTCTCCGTGAATGGCATCTCTTGAGTTTCTTCCAAATTCTCGAACTTTCCTGACTTGATCTATTCCTTGTGGTTAGCTTGCCTTGAATTTCTCGGGGTTTGGGGACCCATCGGCTTCTTAAAAGCAATCGACCTCCTCTTGGGCATCGTACAATGACCCACGGGCTTCCTAAAAGCAACCCCGCCTCCTCTTGGGCTTAGTACAAGGACCCGCCGGCTTCTTAGAAGTATTCACAGCCTCCTCTTAGGCTTCGTATAATGATCTCTTCCTCCGGGAATGATAGCCTCCTCTTGGGCTTCGTATAAGGACCTCTCGGCTTCTTAAAAGCTTCCAGCCTCCTCTTGGGCTTCGTACAAATTGTCCTGACGGCCTCCTAGAGGTATAGGAACAGAACTTAGTCATCTGCATAGAACAGTCCTTTCAAGGAGTCTACTACTGTTTCTCAAAGCATAGTACAAAAGATGAAACTCTAGACTTGGACAGTCTAATCTCCTTGAGTCTCAAAGACATAGGAAGAAAACCCGTAGACTCTGACAGTCTCAATACCCTTCGGATTTCCCGCTTCCTTAAAGAACAGGAATAACCTGGATCCTCGAATCAAATCCTCGAGTACAGTGTTGCTCATATAAGAACTGATTTTCTCTTTAAAAATCAGTATACTGGACCTGTCACTTAACTGAAACAGTCGCCATAGCCTCCTCTTGGGCTTTATATAATGATCCTCCCCAGCGGAGTCAAACAACGTTCAGCCTCTCTCTCGGGCTTTGTACGAGACACATAAGAGACTTCCTCGTTGAGTTAATCACCCCTTTCGCCTCCATCTCGGGCTTTATACGAGATACAAAAAGGTTCTTATTGAGCCAATCAAGTTTTAGCCTCCATCTCGGGCTTCGTACGAGATACAAAAAACTCTCTTGTTGAGTCAAATAGCCTCCATCTCGGGCTTTATACGAGATACCAAAAGACTCCATCGTCGAGTCAAAACCTTTTAGCCTCTCTCTCGGGCTTTGTACGAGACACATACTATCCTCCTCTTAGGCTTTATATAAGAAAACCACTGGTTGATCCAATCAACCTTTTAGCATCAAAGCTGTGCCTCGCTCACAGTATACAAACATCAACAACTCCTTCCCTTTCATCTAATCACTGTAAGCGGCAAGCCTCTGGATCATTTACATCCATGCCATTATCCCTCTTTTAGCATGAGAAATTCCTAAGGAAAGATGGCATTGCTCTACACTGAGTTAAAGTCTTCTCCTTCAGGTTAAAATCCCCTATAAAGGAAATTTTGGCATTGCCGGATTCACACATCCCGGTTAAAGTAATCCTCCTTTACAGTCAGTTGTAGAACCCCAAAATTTGCTCTCCTTACTTTAGTACTAACTGGCTTATGTTTCATTTCATTTTTGCATTATCATGTGTGCATATCATTTGGCTTTGTGGTTATGGGATCAAGGTTCTCTGTTCAAGCATCGTCAGGTTGCAACAGATGTTTATTTTGTCTCTCGACATATGCGCAAAGTATTTCTCCGGGTTACGTAATCAACGGGTCAGCAAAGCTCTTATCAAACATAATTTTTCATGTCAAGAATCTCAGAGGAAGTTGAAGTTTTCAGCCGATTCAGAACAGTTTGAGCAGAAAATCAGTTTGCTGTGCAAATTTGAAAAATTCATAACTCTTTCTCTGGAACTCGTTTTGGCTGGATATTCAACAGTTAGAACCGTCTTGGTATTCTCTACAACTTTTATGTTCGGCTCGGAAGTCAATTCATCAAGGAAAGTGGTGGGAATTATTTGTTTATGGAATTTCGGTTTCGCTGGATAATTGTGTCAGCGGTATTCAAAAGGGCTTAACTTCTGATTGGATCATCATTTCTGAGCTATTCCTATGCCAAAAAGTTCCATATTGAAATTATCTGCAACTTTTGTGTTTGGACCGAGGGCTGATTCTTTGAGGAAGATCTCTGAACACGCGAGTTTTCAGAGTCGATACAGTGCAAAAAACAGTGAAAAATAGTGCTGAACCGGTGTATTTCGGACACTAAAAAATTCATAACTCTCAGCTCGTTTATCGGATTTATGCCATTCCGGTGCCTAAAATTCCGTTTAGATGTTATCTTCGTGCCGTGAATTCAGTTTGGGTCAGGTCCGAGCGGAAGGACCCCGAAAATGTGAATTACTAGGGGGGTTCTTTGATGCAGTGCACTGTTTGTCAGATTTTGTAAAATTCATAACTCGGTTAATTTTCATCGGATTGCGTCCGTTCTTGAAGCGTTGGTTCACAAATTTTATCATCTTCAAGTTCCAAGACAAGCTCTAGTTCGAACGATGCTCCGAAGATCATCGTTTTGGTTTATTTCGCAAAACGGAAGTGCTGAACCGAAGAAAAAGGCTGAAAGTTGTTTCACGGGAAAATGCATATCTCGCTCGTTCTTTGTTCGATCGCGCTCATCTTTTGACACGAGTTCACTGACTCATAGATCTACAACTTTGCTAACAAAGTCGAGTCGAGATTATGCTCCGAAGAGGTTGACCTCGTCACGTTTTCGAGTAGCAGACACCAAATAAGCTGAAAAAACAACTTATTCAGTGACGTCTTGCAGCTTAAACATATCGATCGCACTCGATTTTGATCTTATGACGTCCGTTCTTTTTGTGTTGCAACCGTGATTCAGAGGCGGACGATGTTGTAGAAGGCTCAGAGTCGAAATTTCTTGCCGAAGACGGTGTTATTTTCACTTAAGCCAAAATTCTACCTTTTGCCCTTCATTTTAGACTCCACTATATATTCAAAACTCTCTCTCATTTCCCATGACTTCACTCATTCTCACAAACACCAAAAACTCTCTCAAATTTTTCTCTCAAATCTCACAAGATAAAAAAACCAAAAGCTCATACACCCATTGGAGAACACACGTGATTTTGAGGAGAATAAAAGTTTGAACCCTAATCCTTCTCTCATTCGAATCTCACAATCCACAAAGGCTTTGGGCGAAATTCTTTCACAGTCTTCATCCTTGGAATCCATAGAGCACAAACCACCCATCGTTGGAAGCTAAAAGCAAGGATATGGACTGCTTGATCTCAGGTTAGTGCAATTATACATGCTCTTAAAACTCCTTTTTTTGATGTGCATAATGATGTGTGACATTCACTGATGATTCTGATGTATTTGGTTTGGAGTTTGGACGCATGGTTTGGTTGTACGATGAGTTTTAAGTTTTGGAACCATAACTTGTTCCGTTCGATTCTCTTCGTGTGTTGATTATTTGCTATTTTTAATGTGATATTATTGATCCTGATGAAATTCTGGTCAAGAACATATATTCGCTTGCGTGTTTTGGTGACTTTTTGGTTGCAGGTGAACAGAGAAGACGACCAGAACCCTAGTTCCGGCGTCTGGTTCAGTCTCCGGCAAGTTTAGGGTTTGGAGGTAGGAGACGAAATCTTGACCGTCCAATTGTTTGATCCCACGGTCCATATGATGCCACATCTTTTAATTTTTGTTTTTATTTTATGATTTACATATGTGTCATTCCACACTAACTACTATAAACCCTCTATTTTTATTACTTTTTATTTTCTTTTTTTTCGTTTTTGTTTTAATAATTAAAAATACTTCCGATTATTCGGAAAATCCAAAAAAAATCATGAACGTATTTTAATGTCTTATTTAATTATTTTTGAATTTTATTTTAATTTTTCATTTGTTTTGATAATTAATTCTGATTTTCTTTTCCAAGGTGTATTCCATGTTTACCCTTGTGGTTAATGCTTGTGTTTGATGACTTTGCCATGCCTTCTTGAGCCGATTTTTTTGCCATGTATTTACACTTAAATTATGAATGTTTGAATGTCATGTTTCTGTCTTGGTGATCAATTTTTGATTATTTTCCATGTGGTTCTCTTCGCTCCTCGATTATTGCTTCGTTAGCTTGATACGTGTGATGTTTGGATCCATTTGGTGATGCAATATTATGGTTCTTGGTGAGACCCTTTTCAGATACATTCTTGATGGATATGACGTGATTTTCAAAATTTATTCAGATTTTCATAAGGCATGCTTCTATTTTTGGTTGATATTTACATGTGACTCAAACTTTGAATGGAATGTTTTGGGTACGTGACCTAGTTTGGATCTTTTTGACCCTTTGTGTTTAAGTGAAGCTTGGAATGATTATATGTTGTGATCATATACTTACTTGGTTTGTTTGTGGCTTTGGAATCATTTTCATTTAATCATTTTTCTGTTTATGGTGGATTTTACAAGTTGACAATGTTTTGACACAACTCTTTGGATGTTTTGAACTAGTTTCTTTGAGATGCCTTCTCATAAGATCTCATAAATGTTTGGTGACTCTTATTTGCTTTGAATGACATGTGTGAGGTTCTGATCCTCTTGATATGGTTTCCATTAAATGACATTTCCTCACTTCTTGCCTCACATGATCTTTTGTTGCTTGCATGAATGACATAAGTGAATGTTTTGCCTAGTTTTGGCACATGTTTTGAGTATGACGGATGATGTTCCTTCTTTGATGATTTGAACTTACTATGACATGAAGTGCTTGCTGCCCTACCTTGTTTCTTATCTCTTGTGTCATCTTCTTCTTCATCTCCCTCACTTCTTTTCTTCCCTTTTGGATCTCAAGACTTGTTTAAGTCTTGGATTCACTTTTGCGTGTTCCCTTAGGGTTTCCTAGTCCAACTTAATCCTTGATTAAGCTTGGAGTAGGATAGACATTAGGATTCAAACCATGCATGCTAACTTAGCTAGATGTTCCCCTTTCAAACTCAACCTTAGGGCCACTTTTGCATGATAACATTAGGATAGATTTCCCCTTAGTGTTTTCTTTTCTTTTGAGTCCCTCTTCTCATCTCATAACATCTCTAAAACACTTAATAAGGATAAAGTGTATTGCGCACGAGCCTTAAGCGTGGGGAATGAGAAATGAGGGGTTTCCTCTCATCTTTCTAGAGTGCTTAGCGAGCGTCCTGTCTTGGGACGATTCGTTAAGTATTCGTCCCTGTGCCCTAGACTTTGGTGCAATGCAAGTTATAAACTAACTCAAGTCACTTCTGTTCTAAAAAATACAAACAAACTTCAAAACTTTTTGTCCTTCGGGATTGTCAAACTAAAGGCTATTTTAAAAAAGGGCACGTTACTTTCCGTCTGAGTCGCAAACAGGCATCGACCCTAACTGCCGGACGCGAACTTAGCGTCGCTCATAAAAAACACAAAAATAACTTGGTTCGAACTACGTTGACTCTGAATTTCCCATTGCACAAAGGGAGTACGTAGGCCTAGGACGTCGACGTCCTACCGAGTCTGTCTTTGTTTTCCCCTTTCCCGTCTTAGTACAGCCATAGATGATAGGATAACTCACCCTTAGAATAGACAACAAGCATGGATCCCATCGAGTACGATGGACGCGTGGGGTGCTAGCACCTTCCCCTCGCGTAACCGACTCCCGAACCCAGGTTATGGTTGCGATGACCATTCCTTTCCCTCTTCCTTAAGTTTATGCGGTGTTCCCTTTCCCTCTCTTGGGATAAATTTACACGGCTGGCGACTCTGTTTTCCGCGCCACTCTCGCCTTTGTACCTGGATGAAAATCCTGGGAGCGACAGCTGGCGACTCTGCTGGGGAATCTGGTTGACCTATGCTGGTCCATCCCTAAGCGAGTCAATCCTAGCGCTTGCTTGTCTTTGTTCTCTTTTGGTGTTTTTGTTTTTGTTTTGCTTTATTTGTTGTATTTTATTTTTACCGCATTTTCTGCATTGCATTTCATTTTTATTACTGTCATACTGGATATTGCTGTGTTGTGCTGGCTGTTTCTGTTTTGCAGGTTGGGTTGTTCTGAGAGATAAGCCCAATACCCAGGTTGAGTACACCCTAGGACTAGAGTGGAGAGTAGTGAGACCTACGTGCCCGCTTGGTACGTTTGTGTGTTCACAAAATTCACAACCAGACGAGGCTATCTTGGGACGCATTCTAACGTGTGTGTCTTACGCATGTTAGGATGTCGATCTAGAGAGCTATCGACTCTGGTGACCGATCATCAAGGACCTTAGTGGAAACATCCCTCTTTAGTGGTGACAGTGGCAGACCACATTTTGTGGCAAACCCATTTGCACCCGAGGGCCCACTTTGGAACTTGCATAGGATGACCCCTATCTTTTGAAGAGAATCAGTGGAGGCACTCCTCGATTGACGATAGTACTGTACCCCGAGGGATGAATGTACTATTGTTTCTCGACCTCAGTGCCAGAAGTCGAGGACCTTCCGTTTTGGAGAATCAGTTGAGGCCTCCTCGATTGATGATGATGCCAAACCTAAAATGGTGAACGTATCATCATTTCTCGACCTGAGAGCCTGGGATACTGAACATCCTAGCACCCACACGTGAGAGGGGATGGGTGTTTGCAGGTTTGTAGGTAACCGAAACCTTCAACCTACCCGGTTTTTCTGGATTTCTCATCAATGTTTGATTATCTGGGTTCCTGGTTATCGCAGTGGTTCGGTATTTTGGAATTCTGGTTTTCTGGGTTGTGGTTCTCGTTCAGTTAACAACACAGCACATCCAACAGTGTCGCCTTGATCCCATGTGTGCATTTGCATCATCATTTTGCATCCTAACATGTTTATTCATTTGCAGGGTTGCATCCTAACCTTGATTCTAGTTTCTGAAGACTATCGAGGATGAGTACTGAGAAGAAAAAGAATATCATAGGATACAAGTTCCCGTCACTTATTCTGGATCCTGTTCACAAGGTTGTTTCTATGGCACAACCTGGGGAATTGGCACTTGTGGACTTTGATAACATGTCGTAGTTCTCTTTCTCTCTATTGTATTAGGATCACCACCAGGCTTGTTGATTGGGATCCATGATTATTGTGTTCAGACTTATTATCTTGAGCTGTGATCGTTGACATTTGGTTTTCCTCTGGTTTTCTTAATGTATGAGCAGAAGTCCCGTTCTATCTTATTGTTAAACTGGAATCAAGGGGTGGATCGCCCTACGAATTTTTAAACATGTTCATTTGCATTCGCATATTCATAATCATTTTGCATAATCATTTTGCATAATAGGTGTTCATCTCTGGCGTTCTTACTTGGTTCTCCTCCTCAGTACAGGATTACGGATCAACACATTCACCGGTATTCTACTAGACAAGATCAGAAAAGACTCATGGATCAACTACAAGCTGAGATGACTGAGATGCGGACCCGCATGAACCAATTCATGGATTTAATGTAGGGGATTGCTCAGGGCCAAGAGCAGTTAAGAACTGTTGTCCAACCACTGATTGTAAGAATTGATGACAAAGTTGTCCTTCATGGAGGAGTCCATAATGGTGTTACTGGTACTAATGTTCAGAATGGCCCTCCAGGCGGAGGTATTCCTGTTTCTGGTGTTGTGATCCCTCCGGGCGGGGCTAAAAATGTCGGGGGAGGTGGTATTGGTGTCTGTGCTATTCATGGCCGTCAGTTTGATGATATTCAAGATGATGCATTCTCTGTGCCAGGTGGGGATGCTAGTTCCCAGATTGACACTAATCAAAGATTCAGGTTGATTGAGGAACAACTGAGGGGTATTGCCAATCAAGATTCTGTGGGTATGGATTTAGAGGATTTGGGGCTGGTTCCAGGCGTTGTTATCCCGCACAAATTTCAGACTCCTACCTTCGAAAAGTACAATGGTATGACTTGCCCAAGGACTCACGTCAGGACATACACGAGTAAAATGGCTGCTCACGTAAAGAACGAAAAGTTGATGATGCATTGCTTTCAAGATAGCCCATCTGGGGCATCCCTGGAATGGTATATGCAGCTAGAGAGGAAAGACGTTCGTAGCTGGAGAGAGCTGGCAGGGGCATTTATTAGACACTATCAATATAACACTGATATGGCTCCCAATCGTACACAGCTACAGAATATGTCTCAAAAGAGCAATGAAAGCTTTAGAGAGTACGCCCAGAGGTGGCGTGAATTGGCTTCCCGAGTTCAACCTCCGATGTTGGAAAGAGAGCTCGTTGAGATGTTCATGGATACGCTTCAGGGGCATTATTATGAGAAATTGTTTGGATGTTTGTCAGCTAGATTTTCAGGTCTTGTATTGGCAGGGGAAAGAGTTGAAAACGGCATCAAAACGGGAAAGATTCAAGTTGCTCCCGGTTATTCTGAAAATGCGAAGAAACGTTACAGGGGAGAAGAAGGAGAGACTAATGTCGTTCAGTACCAATGACCTTATGCTCTTCAACAACAGAAGTATCAGCGTCAGAACCAGCATAGGCCCCGCAACAACTTGGAAAGAAGGAATGCTCCTCTTCATCCAGTTCCCATGTCATACATTCAACTATTGCCACACCTGGTTCGAAACTCATTGGTGGAGCCTAAGACTTTGAAGCCTGTTCCAGAACCATACCCTCCAGGGTACAATCCCCATGTGCAATGTGGATATCATGGAGGATCTATGGGGCACTCAACCGAAGATTGCAAAGCCTTCCAAGCCAAAGTGCAACAATTGATTGACAAAGGGTACATATCATTTCCGGAAGGAGACTTGGTTGTGCACGTCGACCTCTCATCTGTTTGAAGACTTCAAGGGTCGTCTCCTAAAGCCAGTAGCCCAAGCAGAGTCAAGTCTTCTCAACAACGGCAGTCATCAGTTTCTTTACTGCATTTTCATTTGTAGTTTTTCATTTCTCGTTAAAGCATTATATGCATGTAGAAACTTGTTTGTTTTTAATGACGATCATAATACAATGAGCATGTTTTCCTTGAAGTAATCCATTCGTGTTCACTCTTAAATGTTTATATGCACTGCAATACCAATTTTCTAGTCTAGAACTCTCGAGGGAGGATGACGAAATAAGAGCGCATATTTCTAATGGTACGCTTTAGGATAGAACCCTGTTGAGGATATACAGGCATTGTTTCAAACCCCTAAACACTGGAGATATAAGGGAGATAGACCCTCGTTAACCCCTTTGAGCCTTGAAGTAGGAGTTTCCTTCGTACGAAAAAGTCCTCATACTTAACCCAGGGGCAGGGTAGGCGTCAGTTAGTTTGACCGAGCGTTCAAATTTCAAGGAGAGTGTGCATCTGAGGATCCATTACCCTCTATCCCGCCGTCAAGAGGTCAAGAGATGTGAAACCACAATGGTTATCCCTCAACAATCAAGGAGTGAGGCAGTCACAACCCTTTCAAGCAAGTAAGACAACCAGTGTCACACACTTTGTTCAAAAAGGGGAATTAAAAAAAAAAGAAAGAAAAGCCCGCTAAGTCGAAACTTGAAAACAAGTGACTTAGGCAAAAGTTAGGGCATCCCGCTGGACTTAAAAATCGAAAAACTCAAAAGAGTCAGTCCAAGCAAAAATTAGGGATAAAAAAAAAACAAAAGAAAGAAAAAGCGAAAGGCGAAAAGGATTACAAAAGAAAATCCTCGATAAGAACAAATTCGTGTGATTACAGACACAAAAGATAAAAAGGGGTGGCTATCATTCCAAACTCCCTTAGGTGCCAAACCATTAGTGGCATAGGTTCCTTAAAGATCATAAACCTGTTGGGAGATGAGCGTTTGGGTTAGATTAACTGAACATAGGACTGGAGAACATCACGAAGAGTGGGTGGGCACCGATAAATTGTGAGCCATAAATCCTTTTTCTGAAACCGCGAACAAGACCACGTTACAACCCTTAAAAGTCCTAATTGAAACAGGGTTTATTCCGAAAGCGTACTTCAACAGGATAGCGTTCCTGACTCCTATGAGTTGTGCTAATAAGATTTGATGGTATTTTTGGTGTGCATTGTTTTTCCATTCAAAAATCAAGGTCGCATCCCAGCTAGTGATTCGTTCACAAAGTTTGGCGACGCATTTTCAATAAAGCTTCAAGGTTAACATGAGTGTTGCATTAGAATTGTCATTCTCATAATAAACATTTTCTGCGTGCATGTGTTTGATATCAAAGAAGCTTACACAGTGAACGTCAGTCAAGAAGCTTGATCCGACCAAGTTGGGATGGTGAAAACTCCGAAGGACAATCATATCAAAGGGCATGCTGCCAAGAGACTCAATGTAAAGCGGGCTCTCCCCAGTAAGTCGTGTTAAGAGGTAGCTAATTTGGGGCAGTCACATCAAGAAATCTCTCCGAAATTCAGATTATGAAGACTGGGGCAGTTATGTTGAGATATGATAAATCTCTCCAAGAGTTTGAAGACCCTGGGGCAGTGCGAACGCCCGATCTTCTATAAAATCCTCTTGAGATGATTTCCTCCATTAGACCTGGTGGTCTGGGGCAAGTGAAAAGTTCAAAGAACCGCTTATGACCATAAAGACAAGTCAGGTTGCAGGGCAACAGGATTGTACATCCCCAGCAGTTGTCTCTCCCCAGCATTGAGATTGCTCCTTCCCCAGCAGGACAAACTTTCCTCAGCAGAGCAGACCTTCCCAAGCAGGACAAACTTTCCTCAGCAGAGCAGACCTTCCCCAGCAGGAGACCTGGAAAGTATTTTCTCTGAATCAAGACATTATCTCCCCACAGAATCAGGGTTTTCACTTCCCCCATCTAGTCAGGAAGCGTGCTTTCGGCGACAATGTCATATTCTAGTCTCCAGCAAGGTGGGAGTAAAGTCATTCTCCCCACCAGCAGGCTAAGTTCAGCAGTATCCCCAAGCAGGATGGTATTATGGGCTGGCATCCCCCAGCAGGTCCTGAGCCCAATTGGATATTCGCAATCTTCAGTAACAGACTTCCGGTTCCGTTATTGGCGTCCATTCTCAACTCCCCCAGCAGAGGAGAAATCTCAGGTTTTGGATGTTACCTTCAGTGAAAGACAGGTGTGGCCCCCGGTAGTTCTTTCGGGATTTCATCCACAGCAGAAGTCGTTGATCCGAAGAGTCGATCAGTATGACCCTTCTCAGCAGAGTTCCTGGATTCAGAGGACAATTTATTTTTGTCATCCCCGGCTGAATTGGTCTTTTCTCTCCAGCATTTATTTTGCTGGAGAGACCCCTTTTGCATATCATAAGCATTTGCATTGCATCCTCAAACGCGTAGCATTTCCACTTCGTGTGGAGCATTACGGCAAAATTCAAACATTTGCATTCGAAGCATAAGCCATGTTTGATGCTTTCCTTGCCAGTTCTCTTTCCCAGCAGAGATGGCATAACTCAGGAGATTTTGGAGGGATGCGTTCCTCATACTTGTGCTCCCCGGCAGAGTCTTTTATTTAGACTTCTCCTTTCCCCAGCGGAGTCATCTTATCTGTGGATCGTGAGTCCGTTAGAAGTTTTCCTTGGATTGGCCAATCTCCTTTGTAAATCCAGTTCTCGTCTGGTAGTCAGTTCTCGTCTGACTTACTTGGTGAAACCCAGTTCTCATCTGGTAGTCAGTTCTCGTCTGACTTATTCTGTAAATCCAGTTCTCGTCTGGTAGTCAGTTCTCGACTGACTTATTTGGTGTAAACCCAGTTCTCGCCTGGTAGTCAGTTCTCGTCTGACATCTCTTTTGTAAACCCAGTTCTCGCCTGGTAGTCAGTTCTCGTCTGACATCTCTTTTGTAAACACAGTTCTCTCCTGGTAGTCAGTTATCGTCTGACATCTCTTTGGTAAATCCAGTTCTCGCTTGGTAGTCAGTTATCGTCTGACCTACTATTGTGGTAGTCAGTTCTCGTCTGACTTATTTCGTGAAACCCAGTTCTCTTTATCAACAGAGATAGCAATCTTTTGAAGATTTTCCTCGTCAGTTCCCTTTATCAGTAGGGATGGCATTTATTCTGCTAGTTCTCTTTATCAGCAGAAATAGCAGTCCTTTGAAGATTTCCTTCGTCAGTTCCCTTTATCAGCAGGAATGGCATATTTTGAGATTCCTTTGTCAGTTCTCTTTATCAGCAGAGATGACATAACCTGGGAGAGTTTTGTTTCACGTTATCCCCCGCGAAGTCCACTTTATGTTGGTTATCCTTTGTGGGTACAATTGAGGTTGTATTCGTATTTTCTTTGTGGGTAGAGTGATTGAGGTCGGTCTTCCTTTGAGGGTACAATTGAGGTTGTATTCGTTTTATGGGTGCGATTGAGGTCATATTCGTATTTTCTTTGTGGGTAGAGTGTTTGAGGTCAGTCTTCCTTTGCGGGTATAATTGAGGTTGTATTTGTTTCATGGGTGCGATTGAGGTCGTATTCGTCTTATTTTTGTGGGTATGGTTGAGGTCATACTCCTTATTTTTTCAGCACGCTCCATTTCGTTATTCTCATCATTAGCAAATTTCTGGGGCTCTTTCGGTATTCAATCCCCGTGTATCCTGGAATGTCTGAGAGCCGTCGCTACCATACCTTCAGGACCAAGTTGATTGAATAGGGGCAGCTGTAGCACCCCAAAATTTGCTCTCCTTACTTTAGTACTAACTGGCTTATGTTTCATTTCATTTTTGCATTATCATGTGTGCATATCATTTGGCTTTGTGGTTATGGGATCAAGGTTCTCTGTTCAAGCATCGTCAGGTTGCAACAGACGTTTATTTCGTCGCTCGACATATGCGCAAAGTATTTCTCCAGGTTACGTAATCAACGGGTCAGCAAAGCTCTTATCAAACATAATTTTTCATGTCAAGAATCTCAGAGGAAGTTGAAGTTTTCAGCCGATTCAGAACAGTTTGAGCAGAAAATCAGTTTGCTGTGCAAATTTGCAAAATTCATAACTCTTGCTCTGGAACTCGTTTTGGCTGGATATTCAACAGTTAGAATCGTCTTGGTATTCTCTACAACTTTTATGTTCAGCTCGGAAGTCAATTCATCAAGGAAAGTGGTGGGAATTATTTGTTTCTGGAATTTCGGTTTCGCTGGATAATTGCGTCAGCGGTATTCAAAAGGGCTTAACTTCTGATTGGATCATCATTTCTGAGCTATTCCTATGCCAAAAAGTTCCATATTGAAATTATCTGCAACTTTTTGTTTGGACCGAGGGCTGATTCTTTGAGGAAGATCTCTGAACACGCGAGTTTTCAGAGTCGATACAGTGCAAAAAACAGTGAAAAATAGTGTTGAACCGGTGTATTTCGGACACTAAAAAATTCATAACTCCCAGCTCGTTTATCGGATTGATGCCGTTCTGGTGCCTAAAATTCCGTTTAGATGTTATCTTCGTGCCGTGAATTCAGTTTGGGTCAGGTCCGAGCGGAAGGACCCCGAAAATGTGAATTACTAGGGGGGTTCTTTGATGCAGTGCACTATTTGTCAGATTTTGTAAAATTCATAAATCGGTCAATTTTCATCGGATTGCGTCCGTTCTCGAAGTGTTGGTTCACAAATTTTATCATCTTCAAGTTCCAAGACAAGCTCGAGTTCGAACGATGCTCCGAAGATCATCGTTTTGGTTTATTTCGCAAAACGGAAGTGCTGAACCGAAGAAAAAGGCTGAAAGTTGTTTCACGGGAAAATGCATATCTCGCTCGTTCTTTGTCCGATCGTGCTCATCTTTTGACACGAGATCACTGACTCATAGATCTACAACTTTGCTGACAAAGTCGAGTCGAGATTATGCTCTGAAGAGGTTGACCTCGTCATGTTTTCGAGTAGCGGACACCAAATAAGTTGAAAATACAACTTATTCAGTGACGTCTTGCAGCTTAAACATATTGATCGCACTCGATTTTGATCTTATAACGTCCGTTATTTTTGTGTTGTAACCGTGATTCAGAGGTGGACGATGTTGTAGAAGGCTCAGAGTCGAAATTTCTTGCCGAAGACGGTGTTATTTTCACTTAAGCCAAAATTCTACCTTTTGCCCTTCATTTTAGACTCCACTATATATTCAAAACTCTCTCTCATTTCCCATGACTTCACTCATTCTCACAAACACCAAAAACTCTCTCAAATTTTTCTCTCAACTCTCACAAGATCAAAAAACCAAAAGCTCATACACCCATTGGAGAACACACGTGATTTTGAGGAGAATAAAAGTTTGAACCCTAATCCTTCTCTCATTCGAATCTCACAATCCACAAAGGCTTTGGGCAAAATTCTTTCACAGTCTTCATCCTTGGAATCCATAGAGCACAAACCACCCATCGTTGGAAGCTAAAAGCAAGGATACAGACTGCTTGATCTCAGGTTAGTGCAATTTTGCATGCTCTTAAAACTCTTTTTTTTATGTGCATAATGATGTGTGACATTCACTGATGATTCTGATGTATTTGGTTTGGAGTTTGGACGCATGGTTTGGTTGTACGATGAGTTTTAAGTTTTGGAACCATAACTTGTTCTGTTCGATTCTCTTCGTGTGTTGATTATTTGCTATTTTTAATGTGATATTATTGATCCTGGTGAAATTTTGGTCAAGAACATATATTCGCTTGCGTGTTTTGGTGACTTTTTGGTTGCAGGTGAACGGAGAAGACGACCAGAACCCTAGTTCTGGCGTCTGGTTCAGTCTCCGGCGAGTTTAGGGTTTGGAGGTAGGAGACGAAATCTTGACCGTCCAATTGTTTGATCCCACGGTCCATATGATGCCACATCGTTTAATTTTTGTTTTTATTTTATGATTTACATATATGTCATTCCACACTAACTACTATACACCCTCTGTTTCTATTACTTTTTATCTTCGTTTTTTTCGTTTTTGTTTTAATAATTAAAAATACTTTCGATTATTCGAAAATTCTAAAAAAAATCATGAACGTATTTTATTGTCTTATTTAATTATTTTTGAATTTTATTTTAATTTTTAATTTGTTTTGATAATTAATTCTGATTTTCTTTTCGAAGGTGTATTCCATGTTTACCCTTGTGGTTAATGCTTGTGTTTGATGACTTTGCCTTGCCTTCTTGAGCCGATTTTTTTGACATGTATTTAAACTTAAATTATGAATGTTTGAATGTCATGTTTATGTCTTGGTGATCAATTTTTGATTATTTTCCATGTGGTTCTCTTCGCTCCTCGATTATTGCTTCGTTAGCTTGATACGTGTGATGTTTGGATCCATTTGGTGATGCAATTTTGTGGTTCTTGGTGAGACCTTTTTCAAATACATTCTTGATGGATATGAAGTGATTTTCAGAATCTATTCAGATTTTTATAAGGCATGCTTCTATTTTTGGTTGATATTTACATGTGACTCAAACTTTGAATGGAATGTTTTGGGTACGTGACCTAGTTTGGATCTTTTTGACCCTTTGTGTTTAAGTGAAGCTTGGAATGATTATATGTTGTGATCATATACTGACTTTGTTTGTTTGTGGCTTTCAAATCATTTTTATTTAATCATTTTTCTGTTTATGGTGGATTTTCCAAGTTGACAATGTTTTGACACAACTCTTTGGATGTTTTGAACTAGTTTCTTTGAGATGCCTTCGCATAAGATCTCATAAATGTTTGGTGACTCTTATTTGCTTTGAATGACATGTGTGAGGTTCTGATCCTCTTGATATGGTTTCCATTAAATGACATTTCCTCACTTCTTGCCTCACATGATCTTTTGTTGCTTGCATGAATGACATAAGTGAATGTTTTGCCTAGTTTTGGCACATGCTTTGAGTATGAAGGATGATGTTCCTTCTTTGATGATTTGAGCTTACTATGACATGAAGTGCTTGCTGCCCTAACTTGTTTCTTATCTCTTGTGTCATCTTCTTCTTCATCTCCCTCACTTCTTTTCTTCCCTTTTGGATCTCAAGACTTGTTTAAGTCTTGGATTCACTTTTGCGTGTTCCCTTAGGGTTTCCTAGTCCAACTTAATCCTTGATTAAGCTTGGAGTAGGATAGACATTAGGATTCAAACCATGCATGCTAACTTAGCTAGATGTTCCCCTTTCAAACTCAACCTTAGGGCCACTTTTGCATGATAACATTAGGATAGATTTCCCCTTAGTGTTTTCTTTTCTTTTGAGTCCCTCTTCTCATCTCATAACATCTCTAAAACACTTAATAAGGATAAAGTGTATTGCGCACGAGCCTTAAGCGTGGGGAATAAGAAATGAGGGGTTTCCTCTCATCTTTCTAGAGTGCTTAGCGAGCGTCCTGTCTTGGGACGATTCGTTAAGTATTCGTCCCTGTGCCCTAGACTTTGGTGCAATGCAAGTTATGAACTAACTCAAGTCACTTCTGTCCTAAAAAATACAAACAAACTTCAAACCTTTTTGTCCTTCGGGATTGTCAAACTAAAGGCTATTTTCAAAAAGGGCACGTTACTTTCCGTCTGAGTCGCAAACAGGCATCGACCCTAATTGCCGGACACGAACTTAGCGTCGCTCATAAAAAACACAAAAAGGACTTGGTTCGAACTACGTTGACTATGAATTTCCCATTGCACAAAGGGAGTACGTAGGCCTAGGACGTCGACGTCCTACCGAGTCTGTCTTTGTTTTCCCCTTTCCCGTCTTAGTACAACCATAGATGATAGGATAACTCACCCTTAGAATAGACAACAAGCGTGGATCCCATCGAGTACGATGGACGCGTGGGGTGCTAGCACCTTCCCCTCGCGTAACCGACTCCCGAACCCAGGTTATAGTTGCGATGACCATTTCTTTCCCTCTTCCTCAGGTTTATGCGGTGTTCCCTTTCCCTTTCTTGGGATAAATTTACACGGCTGGCGACTCTGTTTTCCGCGCCACTCTCGCGTTTGTGTCTAGATGAAAATCCTGGGAGCGACATCAGTCACCCAACAGTTGTGACATACAACCCCCTCTTTAGAGATGACAAATTCTCTCTAAAGTCAACACCTTTAGTTTCACATATTGGGCTTTGAACAAGATACAAATAGACCTTTCAGCTTCACATCTTGGGCTTTGAACAAGATATAAATCACCTTTCGCTTCACGTCTTGGGCTTTGAACAAGACACCAAAAACAACCATTTCCTCCCATAGAATAGGAGGAACTACGAACGCTCTGATTTCCCTGTTTCGGTAAACGGGAATACGTAGGCATAAGATTGAAAGAAAAATCTTAGCGAGCACACTAAACAAAAACCCAAAATCCCATACTCTCATGTATCTATCAAAAGCATCAGTCCTAACATCCTAATCCTCGTTCCCCGCCAGAAAATCCAAGAAAGAGAGAAAACAGTATTGGCGAAAATACAAATAACCAGTACAAAGGCCCCCGACATTGATAGCATTCGTAACCTAACAGACCGCTGTTTAAACTCAGTATGCAAAGCAGGGTTAATTGGAGACATCTATTTCCCTTCATTCATTAGCTTTAATAGGATAAAAAATAAATCGACCTGTAGTAAACTCAACCGCAGAGAGCGACCAGCGCTTAAGAACCGCGTCCAAAATCGCTCGCTACACTTTGTAATTCTGATTCTTTTCCAGAATTTCTTTTTTTTTACCGTCTGATGTTTTTCCAGATTGAGTCTTTTGTTCTGATGTTCTTCCAGAACTTATCTGATGGTTTTCCAGATTGAGTCTTTTGTTCTGATTTTCTTCCAGAACTTATCTGATGGTTTTCCAGATTGAGTCTTTTGTTCTGATGTTCTTCCAGAACTTATCTGATGTTTTTCCAGATATTTCGCTTTGTTATTCTGATGCTTTTCCGAAACGAAATTGCTTTTACCATCTAATGCTTTTCCGGATGTGTCTCTCTTTCTAATGTTTTTTCAGATTGAGTCTTTTGTTTTGATGTTTTTCCAGAACTTATTTGATTGTTTTCCAGATATTTCGCTTTGTTATTCTGATGCTTTTTCGGAATGCCATTGCTTTTTTTTCATCTGATGCTTTTTCGGATGTGTCTCTCTTTCTGATGTTCTTCCAGATTGAGTCATTTTTTCTTCCAGAACCTATCTGATGTTTTCCCAGATAGTCCTTTGTAATTCTGATGCTTTTCCAGAATTTCATTTCTTTTACCATCTGACGCTTTTCCGGATGTGTCTCTCCTTCTGATGTTTTTCCAAATAGTCCTTTGTAATTCTGATGCTTTTCCAGAATTTCATTTCTTTTACCATCTGATGCTCTTCCGTATATAACATTGTTTATCTGATATTCTTCCGAACATGTACCTCTGCTCCTGATGTTTTTCCAGAGCCCCTTTTGTATTTATCTGATGCTCTACTGAATGTCTCTGTTGTCAGTTTGCTTCACAGAGTTTATTCAATGCTTTTTTGAATACCTCTGATGTTTGCTTGTCTCATGTATTTCCCAGTTTTTTTTCCTCCTCGCCTCATTCAATGATCTTCTGAATGTCGTGACTCTTTTCCATCCATTTCCATTCATGGATGATGACTTTTGATTCCCCAGTGGAGACCGTATTTCCGGTGCTACTTCCAGTGAGGACCTTGTGTTATCTTTTCTTTCTAAAGTATCAGCCGGTCACGCTTGAACAAGTTGCTCCATCACTTTAGTTTTCCCCCAGCTTTATTTCCGTTCCCCAGTGTTGTTGTCATCCCCAGTGAGTGATTGCTTCTTGTGTGGACATTGTCCTTGTCTGCTTTCGATTTTGTCTGCATTTTTCATTTTTCATTCCGTCATTTGCATCATACTAGAGTTCATAGCATGTCAGCATCTTGTTTTGTTTCTTTTGTCCATTTCATCGCATGTCAGTGCATCTGAGGACAAATTTTTTGGTTATCTATATTTAAATACCTTTCACCATGATTTCATAAAGATTTATCATCAATCATGTCATTAGGTGAAGATATTTAAATAGGGGCAACAGTCATACCCCAAATTTTACCCTCAGATATTCTGATCGTTTGCATATCATTTTAAGCCGGTCTCTTTTTTGCATTTTCTAGTCAACCATATCTTTAATCATGCATTTTCTTCTTCTATGTCATTCTCGATTTTAATATTTATTATATTTATTTATATTTAATTTGTTATAGTTATCTTAGATGTATTTAGGAATTATTTAGTTTAATTTCAATTTAGTCTTATTTTAACTTAGTTTATATTTAATTTAGTTTTAATTTTTTTGTTTGTTTTCAATTAGTCTAATTTATTTCATTCCAAATTCTTTTCAAAAATATCATTCACAAAAATTCCAAGTCTTTGTTTTGTATTTATTCTATTATTATTATTACTATTGTTACAAAGGTCCATGAAAACAATTCACAACGGGTCCATCTACAAAAGGTCATGACCAAATAAAATGACAAGAATCAATTTAAAATTGATTTGCTGCCAAAACCTACGATACTACTACAAGACCCCAGATCCCTGCGCCTTTGACCATCACATTGGTACGACAATGACACTGCTGCTATGCTTCCAAGCCTACACTCCAAACAGATCCAAAACCATGTATAAACTTGTACCAGCTCTTCACCAAAGTGATCCTGCTATTTGCTGCAACCATTTCACCCGTAATGGAACAACATCCTTCCTCTCAACTACACTTCAATCCGTACCAAAGCCTGTTGTCCGCTGCTACTATTATACCCTGCATACAAGCAACAACGACATTACACTTCATCCAAAATAACAAGACAAAAAATACAAGCTTAGGGAGCAAGATTTGAATTGATAAAAGGGAGAAGAGAACAGAAGACGAGGGGAGGGGGGAGAACACAAAAACCACTCTCTGCGATCCAAATCCAAATTCCTTCAATCATCCAACCTTCTTCTCGTTCAACCTTTAAACCTCTTTCTATATTCTCAACTCTAACGTTCTTCTTCCATTTCCGACAAACTCACAAACCCAACGAATAACCCAGACCTCAATCGGACATCACAACCACCATCATAAAACTTCAACCCACCACGCCTCCTTCATGAGCTCTCCTTCAATCACCATTTATCAGCTCACATATCACCGTCTCAAGACCACCTTCAACTTAACCTCATCACCTTTTCCTCTTCAGTTCCACCAACATACAAACCTCTTTCAATCCAACCACAACCCGTTTTCAACTCATGCCCAAACAGAAAATCAAATCTTCTCTAATCAACACCTACCCCAAATCGGCCAAAACCACAGAACAGAGGAAGAAATATAGATAGAGTGAACAACCAAATTATATCAAAAGCAAGGAAAATGAACTTGAAATTGAACGAGAAAGCCGCGCGGAGAAGATTCTCGCATAATCACTCTTCACCGTTTCTGATGGCTTCGCTTTATTCTTTTGATTTTGCCTATGTTCAGTTTTTTAACCAGGCCATGGCCGTGCGTGATTTAATGTTGGATGAGGTTGAACTCTGAGTGACCTAGGTTCTACTTTTGTTTTTCCAAAACCTTGCTTTGTTCTGTTCATTTTGGTTCTGATGATTTGTTTTGTTCTTGGGCTGTAGGCCCATTTCTCTTGTTTTTCCACATGAACCGTGTTCACTATGTTGTTGTTGTTGTTATTTCCTGAAAAATCACATTTGGATTCATATTTTGGGGCTTCAAAGCCCGTTTTTGCTTCTTGCCACCCATGTTTTCTTTTAAACGATGCCCTTTTTTGGTTGTTGATGGGCCGTGTGACATTTATGGTGGAGCCCATACGAATTGTTGCTAATACCCATCCTTGGATCCACACACATATCCACACCCCTCCCTTTATTTTGTCATAAACTCAATTTGTTTCAAAATATTCTCTTAGTTTAAATTGTTAATTCTTATCTTGATTTTGTTTTAATGGGGCCAATGATATTACAAAAATCAAGGTTTGGTTGATTTATTTTAAATCACTATAAATCTTGATTAGTATGAGGCCATTTTCTTTGGTTGGTCAATGAAAGTCAAACATCATTAGATTATCGATTTCTCGATTAAATTTTGATTAAGACGAGACCATTTTGATTTCATTTCGATTTGCATTTCATTAAACAATTTTTATTAACTCGGACGAATAAGAGCCGTCAAGATCTAGCATCTTGGCACAACTCTTTGAACAATTGACTTTCATCAAGTGTTCGTTGTCCGATAGATAACTTTAAGTCTCGACTTGGACGAATAAGAGCCGTCAAGATCTAGGATCTTGGCACAACTCTTCAAACACTTGATTTTCCTCAAGTGTTCGCCGTCCATCAAATAATTTTCATTATCAACTGGAATGAATAAAGGCTGTTAGAATCTAGCATTCTGACAAAACCTTTGAATGATTGGTCTCAAGCCTTGCGCATTGGGATAACCGGTCATTCCTTTCTATCATCCTTAAGACACTTAACAATAAACTTGGACCAATAAGAGACGTTAGGATCTAGCATTCTGGCACAACTCTTGAACCATTGATCACTATCAATGTTCATTTTCGAACAAACAATTTTCATACCAATCTTGAATGAAAAGGACTGTTAGAGTCTAGCACTCCGACATAACCCTTTGAACTATCGATCAACGTCAACTGTTCGTCATTCTTAAAACATATTCAAGCCACTTTTAAACCACTAGCTTTTCCAAGAGATAGCCATTAATCTCTTGTGATTTTTAACCCTTCCTTTAACCTTCACAAGAGATAGCCATTAATCTCTTCTCATTCACCAACCTTCAACCCTTCATTCAAATCCTTTCATAAGAGATAGCCATTAATCTCTTCTCCTAAACAACCACTCCTCACAAGCTTTGCTTTCAAGCTTTTCACCCGTAGAGCCAGAACTACGAACGCTCTGATTTCTCATGTATAATGAGAATACGTAGGCACAAGGGCCCTAATCCTTGGCGAGCCACCTTTCCATTTTTTCACGTAGTCGTCGAACTACGATTGCTCTGATTTTTTCATTGCACTATGAGGATACGTAGGTACGAGATTGCGAAGTCTTGTCGAGCACCCTAATAATAAAACCTCTTTAGGTTCTCTTCCCTTTAAATATAAAAATCTAAAAACATTTCTCTTTTCTTTTTTCCCACTCAATAAGTAGAAGATTAAAAACAAACCTTAAGCTAACATACATTTAACCCTAACTAAATGGTTCCGGTTGAGTACAACGGACGTGAGGGGTGCTAATACCTTCCCCTTGCGTAACCTTCTCCCGAACTCAGACATTGGTTGCGATGACCATATTCTTATCCTTTCTTTTTAGGGGTTTTATTCGATATTTTCCCTTTACCTATGTGGGAATAAATAAAGATCGGTGACAACTCTTTCAGTCCATCCCGCGAGCGTGCGATTGTGCTTTCGAGGTCGTTCTCATTTTTCGAGGTACGATGCATCCTTTGGTGTATTATTGGGGATTTCAACTCCATTCTTGGAGCCCGTGAACATAGGGGGGCTTGTAATCCTTTCAGAGCTCTGATGGTGGATTTCCAGAATTGGTCCAATAGCAACAATCTCATGGAAATCTCAACTAATGGCGACTTTTTTACTTGGTACACTGGAATGACGGGCATATCTACTGTGGAGAGGAAATTAGATAGAGCTTTCTACAATATTGATTGGTGTAATGCTATCTTTAGCATGTCTACTTTGGTTCTTCCCAGGATTAGGTCGGGTCATCACCCCATTTTGGTGAACTCATCTTTCAATCAAGTTAGGTTCAAATCTTAATTCAAGTTCCAGGGCATGTGGACTCTTCATGATTCTTGTAGGGCTTTTACTGCTAATTGCTGGTCCACCAATATAGTGTGTTGTCCAATGTTTGTTCTTTCCATAAAATTGAAATTCCTTAAAGATAATCTAAAGATGTGGAATAAGTCTTGCTTTGACAACATTCACCAACTAATTCAATATAAGAAAGACTATCTTTGGGATATTCTGGAACAAATCAGCAGGGAGGGGATCCTTGGATAACCTTAGAAAAATTGAGAAACATTTGCAAGCAGAGCTTGAGAAAACTCTTGATCAGGAAGAATTTTACTGGGCTGAAAAATATGGTTTGAAGTGGCACCAATATGGTGATCGTAACACAGCCTTTTTCCACGTGGTTTCTAAAATCAAACAATCTAGAAACATTATTCCCATGCTTAAAGATGGTGACCCCATTGTCACTAATCAAGATGGCATGGCTTAGATTGTTATCAATTATTATTCTAACCTTTTCTGTTTTGCAGGTGATAATGTTGACACATCTGTAGTGGATGATGTTATTCCTTCTCTTGTTACCTCAAGTATGAATAATATCATGATCAGACTCCCTTCCATTGAAGATATTCTTAGTGCGGTTTTCAGTCTCAACAAACACAGTGCTCCCGGGCCTAACGGTTTTGGGGTATTTTCTTCCATTCTTATTGGGATATAATTCATGAAGATGTTTGTGCAGCTGTTTGGCAATTTTTCAAGCATGGATGAATCATTCCCAGCTACAATGTTAGTTCCATTTCTCTAATACCCAAATCTCAGGAAGCAACCTCTATGGATTCTTTTAGGCCTATTGCTCTTTGTAACTTCAAGTTTAAGATCATCACTAAGATTCTTGCTAGATGAATGTCATCCATAATGCCTTTCCTTGTTTCCATTGAGCAATGTGGCTTCATCTAAGGTAGGAACATTAGGGACTGTATATGTCTAGTTTCAGAGGCAGTCAATGTTTTGGATAAGAAAAACAAACACAAGAACATAGCATTAAAAATAGACATCTCCAAAGCTTTCGACACCATTAGTTGGGAGTTTATAATCAAAGTCCTTAATGGTTTTAGTTTTTGCCCCACTTTCAGTGAGTGGACCCAGTCCATTATTTCCTTCGCTTTTCTCTCTATCAATTTCAATGGCCAATCGTAAAAAAACTTCAATTGCAATAGTGGGGCCAGACAAGGGGACCTCTTATCCCCCCTCCTTTTTTGTTTAGCTGAAGATGTTTTGAGTAGATTAATTTCTAAAGTTGTGACTGATGGCTCTCTTTATCTCATCAAACATTCTATAAACAACTTTGTGTTATTAATATATTATGTATGCTGATGATATCTTACTTCTTGCACAGAAAAAATTTCCAATGTCAAGACTATTTGCTCTATTTTCAAGGATTACACTACTGCTTCTGGTCAGGTTATAAATCTCGCTAAATCTAGCATTTATTTTGGCAATTTATCTAGTAGAAGAAGGCAAAAAATCACGAGGCTCGCGGATTTTCAAATTGGTTATATCCCTTTCAACTACCTTGGAGTGCCTTTTTTCAAGGGTAGAGTTAAGAAACATTACATTACCCATATTGTTGACATAATTATGTCCAAACTCTCTAACTGGAAAGGATCTTGCCTCTCTATGGTAGATAGGCTTACTTTGGTCAAATCTGTCATCCATAGTATGCTGCTTGATAGCGTGAAAACATATCGTATATTTAGACCTGATTCACATGCTATTTAGTGTCGTTTTATCGTGTTTTTGTACTTTTATGTCGTATTTTGTTTTCATTTCAGGTACTTGTCAATTATGGAGTGTCCATGCAAAGAAACTGGAAAAGGAGCAAGAAAAGGAAGAAAAATGCAGGAAAAAGCAAGTTTCTGGTACATGGCGTTCGCCACAACCTCATGGCGTTCGCCATGTGCCTCAGTCATGTCACCCTCAACTTAAACTTATGGCGTACACCATGAGCCTAATAGCGGTCGCCATGGTTGTGCAATAGCAGAATACGTGGAAAATAGAATTGGCCCATTCTTCCCCACTTCCCTACAATTTCTCCATGACTTCTACACGAATTTGAAGACAATTATCAGTACCAGACCTCTATATAAGACTGAGTTTTCAGAGTTTGAGGCATCCAAGTTCTTGTACGTGGAAGCTCTGGAATTTTAGTTTTTAAACATATATTTACATTCAAAGTGATAATCGCTCGCATTGAGGGATTATCACATATTTAGTTTTAGGTTTCTGTACTCTTGGATCACAATCCTGCCAGCATTGTTAAAGTTTATTTTAATTTCTCTCGTTGCACTTGAAGTTTTCCCGCATTTAATTCAAGTTTTCAAGTTTTTACAGTATTGATTATCATTCTTATTTATCGCATCTTTTGTTTGATTATCATGATGTATCTACTTTCTATTACCATGCTTAATTTGTTTAAGTTTGAATCCATGTCTAGATAAACGTTCTTTGAGTCCAGTATGTGAGGACCGTTGTTCCGACGGGAGTCGGTAATGAATCGGGCGTTAACTTTTCTTAAATGATTTTTCTAGCTTTAGTTTTCGATTCTAATTCAAACATTTTTATACGAGAGTGAAAAATAAATAAGGTTCGAGTTGATAGCGTGAGAGTGTGAGAGTTGAACCGGATAGTGGAAACTGGGCATTGATCCTAAATACAACGAGAGCGCTTTAGGCATCAATTAGGACTTATTTAGTTTTCAAAAAACACTTCTTAATTGAAATGGGTGAGCGAGAGCAAAATCTCATGGTTAGGGAGTGTAGCTTTAATCAATAGCGCGAGAGTGTGAGATAGAGTTTTTAAACTGGTATTTTCTATTGAAATCAATTTAACATAAAAACAAACGCCAATGAATTACATAGTCTTCGAGGTACACGAAATCCACATTCTGGCCACTCTTTCTTGATATTTTTCTAAATCTTATTTTAATTCTAGCTTTTAATTCCGTCTAAACTAAGTAATCATTAGCCTTAGCTTTACACAGTTCCAATAGATAACAATAGATTGATTATTAGTCCTTGTGGGTTTGATATCTTTTTAAACTATGCGATAGACTGTATACTTGCAGTTAGATAATATGATGGACTCATAAAGTTACGATCAAGTTTTTGGTACCGTTGTCGGGGACTAATTTAGTCAATATTTTGATTCCATTGTTCCGCAGTATAGACTAAGGCAACAAATTTTCCCGTAATTATTCGATTGCATGCCAAGCACTCGCTCTCAAGGCAAAGAGTTAGAGCAACCGATTAACGAAGTTGAGCGTTTTATTAACTTAAGATGTTGAATCCACGAATTTCGAATAAAATATAATCTTCCTGATCCAGATATCCCAAAACCAGAACCAGAACCAGAATCAGTTATGGCTGTAAATAAAAAATATCTTCTTAAGGAATATGCTACTCCATCATAGGATGAGCCACACAATAGCATTGCAGCTCCGACCATCGATCGAAACGGTTTCGAGTTGAAACCTTCATTGCTACAAGCCGTACAACAAAACCAGTTCTCTGGTAGCCCTACGAACGATCCAAATCTTCATTTATCTGTGTTTGTGCAGTACGCAGACACAGTGAAAGCAAATTATGTTATCCTGAAGGCATAAGACTATGTCTTTTTCCTTTTTCTTTAAGAGACAGAGCTAGAGCTTGGCTCCAATATTTACCATCAAACTCTATCACTATGTGGGACGAGTTAAAGAAAGTCTTCTTAGCAAGATACTTTCCACCTTGCAATACTGTTATGCTAAGAGCCCAAAACAACGAATTTAGGCAGAAAGACAACGAATCTCTTTTCGAAGCTTAGGAAAGATACAACGATATGTTAAGGCTTTTCCCACATCATGGAGTTGAACCATGGCTGATTATCCATTCTTTATATAGTGGTTTACTGTACAACACCAAATTAAACATAGACGTTGCAGCTGGTGGCGTTCTAATGGACAAACCCTATGAAGAAGCCGATTAACTCATTGAAAACATGGCACAAAACCACTTCCAATGGGGAGGTGAGCGAACTACTACAATGAAACCACCATTAAAGTATGGAATGTACGAATTTAATGGCCTAGACCACGTCAATGCTAAAGTAGATGCACTTACTCAAAAAATTGAGAGTTTAACTGTAACTCCAGCAACTACCGTAGATGTTGTGACACCTAGCTGCGAGCTATGTGGAACCCTTAGGAAGAACACCCCCGAATATTATTTGTTGGCTGGAATTCCAACCGACCAAGTAAACTATGCCCAAGGAAACCCGTACCTATACATTTATAACCCTGGCTGGAGAAACCATCCTAATTTTTCCTACAAGAGAAAAAATGCTTTGTTTTCTCCAAACCCAACACCAGCGGTTCCTCCAGGTTATAAAAAAGGAGCCCCCGCTTCTCCTCAAGCACCTAGGAAGTCCAATGTCGAACTAATGTTGGAAATCTATGTCTCAGCTCAAACCCAACAAAACAAGGATTTTGCCAACCAACACTTTCACATGAGTGAACTGATGAAACAATTATTGAGTAAGGTCGATGCAATGTCTACTCATAACAAAATGTTAGAAACCAAAATTTCTCGAGTGGAAATCACAACCAAACTTTAAAGGTCATGCTATTGCTATGACACTACAAAGTGTGACAGAATTAGATGGGCCAGTAGATCCTAGAATTCAAAATCCACCCCTGTATCAAAATTCTGGAAAAGAAGATGAAAAGGTAACAAACGATGACCAACCAGAAAAACCAACTAACAATGGACAGGAAGACAAAGACAAAGAGGCATTAGAGAAATATAAACCATACGTGCCTCCACCACCGTATAAACCACCCATTCCTTATCCTCAAAGACTGCTAAATCTAAAAACAAAGGAAAATATAAGAAATTTGTAGAGCTTCTGAAACAGTTGAACATTACAATTCCTTTCACAGAAGCCATTACTCAAATGCCTTCATATGCTAAGTTCCTTAAGAAGATCCTATCTAATAAGAAAAGCTTGAGGATAATGAAATAGTGAAGCTCACTGCTGAGTGTAGCGCTATAGTCCAAAACAACATGCCTCCGAAATTGATTGATCCAGACAGTTTTTCCATACCATGTGTAATAGGAAAGTTTCTCATAGACAAAGCACTTTGCGACTTAGGAGTCAGTGTTAGTTTAATGACCCTTTCCATATGTGAAAAAACTCAAATTAGGAGAAGTAAGACCAGCGATAATGTCTCTCTAACTAGCTGACCGTTCTGTTAATTTTCCCGTAGGTATGCTAGGGAACATTCCTGTACGAATAAGTCAATTCTACATTCCCACCGACTTTATAATTATGGATATAAAGGAGGATTCCAACATTCCAATCATTTTAGGAAGACCCTTTTTGGCCACTGCTAGCGCCATCATAGATGTGAAGAAAGGAAAGCTAACCTTTGAGGCTGGTGAAGAAAAAATTGATTTAATTTGGCACAATTCCTAAAGGCACCACCTATAGATGCTTCTTGTTGTTCCTTAGACATCATTGACGAATGCGTAAAAGAAATGGAGATGGAACCACCTAAGTATACTGAAGTACTAAAGATTCTAACACATCCTATATTTGAAGATGATTAATGGCGAGAGCCATATGTGGACGACAGTCTAAGTGAATGTCTTGCACTTACTCCAGATCCTATGCCTTGCCAAAAGAAACCTTCTATAGAACTTAAAACACTACCCAGAAATCTCAGGTATGAATTCTTGGATTGAAATTCGGGTATGCAGATATCAGATGTCCTAAGAGATGTCGAGACACTGAAATCTGTTAAACACACAAGGACCAAGATACACAAAATTAAAAGTATAGAAAATAAACAAGACACAGAGAGTTGTTAACCCAGTTCAGTGCATAAAAACACCTACATCTGGGGGCTACCAAGCCAGGAAGGAAATTCACTATTAGCAGTATTAATTCAAAGCTAAATAATCTAGTTTATAACTTCTCACTTAATACCTATCTAATGCAATTTCTACCTAAGACACTCCTAGGTATGAAAAACCCCTTTCACTTCCTACCAGTCACCACAGTGACAAAATTATAGCTCTTTCAATGTTTTTAGAAAATACAATCCAAAAGAAACAACCACTCAATGCCGAGAATCTTATGAGTGATTGAAAAAACTTACAACTCAATAGAGACAGTCCAGCTCAAGCATCTAGGTGATGAATGAATGGGTCACAAAATAGTCTACCTCAATGTATCAAAAGACACATGAGTGACACAATACAACAACAATATCCTAAAAGAAACTCAAACCCTAAAGCCTTATTTGCACACACAGTTTCTTCAAACAATCATTCCACACGAATTAGGTTTAGCAAGTCTCCTTTTATAGCCTTGTGCAGAATAGGCTTGAACTCTACCCATTTTGTCAATTTTAACCTACTGCAGAATCTTCTCCAAAATAGCTGGAACAAATCTTCAAAGTTTCCTAAAATGTCTCATCATTTAATTTAGCGTTTTGTGTACAACTAGAGATACAAAACTTTGTTCCTGATAGCACCATCTTGAACTATGTAAATTACTGAGATATTTCCAAAAGAAATATCACAGAATTAAAACAAAACAAATCTGTCAAGATTTTAAAACATTCAGAATAAATGTTCTGATAGAACATGTTCCAATATCTGTTAGGACATCTGCTCTCCAGGTGAGCTGCGCAGCATGTTACAACATCACACACGACATCCTGTAGTGAACCATGTTTTAGAAAAATTATTGCCAATCCACAAACCATAGAACCTTCCATCTCCCCCTTTGGCAAATTTTGACTAAAACACCTTTTGCACAATAAACCTTGGAGTCTGTGTGTGTACATGAGGAAAAAGATAACCGGCATCTTCGGGAATATCCACAACACTCCCCCTATGCCCCAGAACCGGTCCTTGTCATGGAGGAATAAATCTCCCTCTTAAAACAGAAGAAGAAACTTTTCCGAAGCAAAAGAAAACCAACCTGAAACACAAGAAAACCAACTTGAACACAAGCTTGAACTAAGCTAGTTCAAGTCATTATAAACATATATAGCAGAAGCCATAATCATTAGAAACACATATGGCAGAAGCAAAACATGTCCAGAAAGACATAAAATCTGATAGGACATCACAGACCCAGCACAATCTCAAAAACTAACCAACAATACCACCTTTAGAGACTTTTATTTTTTATTTTATCCCCCTGTTTGAGCTAAAATTTGACCAATAACAAGTAAACAAAACTGACTCTGCAAGAACAAACACACCCAGAAAGGAAAATAATACTACCGCACACACCAAAGAAATCACCCTAAGACCCCCAAAGAAAAACAAAGAAAAACAAGTGTTGCACCCCAAAATTTGCCCTCCTTACTTTTTACTAACTGGCTTATGTTTCATTTCATTATCATGTATGCATATCATTAGCATGGGGTCAAGGTGCCTGAGGCAATTCAGGAAGGTCATATCTGGTTCATCACATCATCAAGGGTTCACAGGTGGCAAGGGATCTCAAGTGGATTACTCCCTCCTAACCAGTGCATGAATTAGGGTTTTGAGATTCTTGGGTTTATTGCACCAATGAGCAAGCTCTTTGGGTTTTTATCATCAATAAATGGCATATCTTATCTTTGTTGGAGAGGATACACATCATATTCAGAGGAATTTGAATTTGGAGACTGTGCTATTTCCTCCTAGACTGAGGGTACCAAAACTAGGGTTTGCTATAAAGTCAGTTTATTTATGATTTTTTGGGCAAGACTTGATTCCATGGTTTTCCTTGGGTCCCTGAGTACCTAGGAGTGGAAGATTGGCCATCAGTTTGATTCAGGAGAAGTTCAATTGGCCAATGGATTGAGAATCAGTTAACTTGGTCAAAAAGTCAACTGTGGTCAACACAAAGTCAAACCTCAAGATTTTTGGTCAACATCAAGATTATGGGGTGAAATTCATTATTTGATCAAGGGTTGATCACAATTCATCAGGGAAACCTCAGAATCATCAAGAATCAGGAGTTACTAAATTAGGGTTTTTGTAGGAAAAGTCAACTGTACTTTGACCAGGCCTAACTTCCACATACTTCATCAAAAATTCTTCAACCAAAGCCCATCTTGAAGGAAATTTAATTCCCTACAACTTTGTGTCTCACAAGCCAAGGCCATAAATGCTTCATTTGCGAGATATGAGCTAAGACATTATAGGTCATTTTGAAAGTCAACAAAAGTCAACCTTCTTCAAAAGCTCATAACTTGAACATGGAAGATCAAATTGACATGGGACCAAAAGGGTTGGTTAGAGGACATCTTGAGGTTTCTAAAAAGTATTAGTTTGCATTAAGGAGCTAAAAATTGGAGGAGTTATGCTTAGTCAAAGTTGGGCAATTTTGAGGAGGTGCACAAAGCAAACTATGCCTAAAATCCAAATTTTGACAAAAGGGCCATAAGTTTCTTAAACCAAACATAAACATAAGGCCATGCACGACCCAAAGAGCATATGTTTGATTTTTCCTCATTTTATTTTATTTTTATTGGATTTAATTAGTTAAAATTCAATATTAAATGAAATAATGCAAAAATCATTAAACTTGGATTTACCCAAGCCCAAGTCATTGTCAGAAGAAAACCCTAGTCTTTATAAGCCAATTCATGTTAGGGTTGAAGGGCATGCACGTGAAATTAGAGGAGATCTCAAGAAAAACCTAAAGGAGGATTCTTCATCAAAGCTCACGACTCAGGAGGTATCATCACAAAATTCTTCCACAAACTCAACCCTAGGGATCTTTGGGACGAAAACCAACCGTCGCTTGGAGCTAAAAGCAGGAACAAAGGCCGTGCCATCTCAGGTTTGTCATTTTTTTCGTGGTCACAAAACCTCTCTTTTTGATGTGTATAATGACGTGCTATGCCTGCAGATCATCATGATATATTTGGTTTTGATTTTGGACGTGTATACTGCTTGTTGTGTTGATGTAAAGTTTTGGACCCACTTTTTCTTTCACTCGAATTTCCTTGTACGTCGATCTTTTGTGGAAAATAATAGGATATTCATGATCCTCATAAAAATCTGGACAAAATGGTATGCGGTTTGGTGTTTTCTGGGTACCTTGTAGGTTGCAGGTGGTGGTGGCAGGCGGCCGGAGCTAGGGCTCCGGCGACCTAGGAAGTTTTCGGCCGGCCAAGGGTGCAAACGGAGAAGACAAAATCTCATCCGTTGATGAGTTTGATCGCACGGTCTGCAGCACGCCATGTGTTTTTCTTTTTTTATTTTTTTCTAAAATTTAATTGATGATCCCATGTATATCACCCCACCGTTGCTACCATACTCCTCCAATTGTTTTTTTTTATTCTGATTACTTTTGTTTTGTTGACCAAGCCATGAGCCGTCTGATGGATCAGACGGTCCTCAACACTGCCAGCGAATAAAAAATCGCACGCGCCTTGCACTTGGTGGAACACGGTGCACCATTTTTTATTTTTGCTATTTTCTGATGAATTATTGGGCCGGGCTTGCTATACGCACCCCCCCATCACCAGCCCAATGCCATTTCCTTCATGTTTTCGTTACTAACACACCCCCGGTCTTTTATTCCATTTTTATTTTTTATTTCCATTACATTTTCATAATTTTAATTTTAAAAATACTTAGATGCATTCAAAAAATCCCAAAAAAATTATACATCATCTTTATCCACATATACAATTTCTACAAATTTTATTTTTCATTTTTATTTTATCTTATCATTTAAAATTAATTGTTTAAATCATTTTCTTCTTAATTACACATCTCATGCATACTTAAACTTCTTGATTTTATTTCTCTTCATCCAAAAAATGTTTTTCATCCGTTCTTTTTGCATTCATTCATGAACGTTCCAAAGTGCTTAAAAATATTTTTCTTGCATTTTTAAATATTTTTCGCATTGCATTTAGGTCCCCCTCTTTGGCACATTGAACCTATCCCTTACTTGTGTTCTGTATGATTATTTGAACGGCTAACATTTTGGATTTTTGCAGGGATTTTTTATATGTTGTTTGCCTCTGGTTGAGGAACCTTAGTGATTAATTTGGGAATTTTAGGAATCATATTTCTAATTATTGGAGTTATTTTCATTTGAGATTTTCTCGCAGGCGCATCTTTGACCTTGTATGATTACCTTGTTTGAAAGGCACTTGTGCCAATTGCTTTGGGGCCGTTCTTTGTTTCTTTGGTTCATGTTTAGATTATTCTCATTATTGTTTGGCATTGTTTGTTTGTCATTCACCTCATTGCTCTTATTCATGTCTGTTTCTTACTAACCTTTTATGCAGGATCAAGGTGAGTTCCTTAAGGGTATGGATAAGTATCCATGGTTACCCTTACCTTTTTCTCTCCTCTCTTTATTATTTAGGGTTTAGGTAATCTTCAAACCTCACTAACCCTAGGGCCATCCACGCATGATAACCTTAGGACTCTTAGTTTCCCTTAGAGTTACCCTTGTGTCTTCTCTCCTCTCATCTCAAATTTCTCTTAAAACACTTAATAAGAATAAGGTGTATTGCGCACGAGCGTTAAGTATGGGGAATGAGAAATGAGGGGCTTCCTCTCATCTTTCTAGAGTGCTTAGCGAGCGTCCTGTCTTGGGATGATGCGTTAAGTATTCGCCCCTGTGCCCTAGACTTTGGTGCAATGCAGCTTAGGAACTAACTTAAGCCACTTCTGTCCTAAAAAGCACAAACCAACCTCAAACTTTTTGTCCTTCGGGACCTTCAAACTAAAGGCAATTTTCAAAAAGGGCACGTTACCCTCCGTCTGAGACGCAAACAGGCATCGACCCTAACTGCCGGACATGGACTTAACGTCGCTCATAAAAAACACAAAAAGAACTTGGTCCGAACTACGTTGACTCTGAATTCCCCATTGCACAAGGGGGGTACGTAGGCCTAGGACGCCGACGTCCTACCGAGTCGGTCTTTGTCTTTCCTTCCCCATCTTAGTACAACCCTAGATAATAGTATAACTTACCCTTAGAATAGACAACAAGCATGGATCCCATCGAGTACGATGGACGTGTGGGGTGCTAGCACCTTCCCCTCGCGTAACCGACTCCCGAACCCAGGTTATGGTTGCGATGACCATTCCTTTCCCTCTTCCTCAGGTTTGTGCGGTGTTCCCTTTCCCTCTCTTGGGATAAATTTACACGGCTGGCGACTCTGTTTTTTTCCGCGCCACTCTCGCGTTTGTACCTGGATGAAAATCCTGGGAGCGACAGCTGGCGACTCTGCTGGGGACTCTGGTTGACCTATGCTGGTCCATCCCTAAGCGAGTCAGTCCTAACGCTTGCTTGTCTTTATTCTTTTTGGGTGTTTGGTTTTGATTTGCTTTAAGTGTTGTATTTTTATTTTTATTTTTTTACCGCATTTTCTGCGTTTCATTTTTTATTACTGTCATACTGCTGTGCTGTACTGGCTGTCTTTGTTTTGCAGGTTGGGTGGGTTTGAGAGCTAAGCCCAATACCAAGGCTTGAGAATACCCTAGGACTATAGTGGAAAGTAGTGGGACCTATGTGCCCGCTTGGTACGTTTGTGTGTTCACGAAATTCACAACCAGACGAGGCTATCTTGGGACGCATTCTAACGTGTGTGTCTTGCGCATGTTGGGGTGTTGATCTAGAGAGCTGTCGACTCTGGTGACCGATCATTGAGGACCTTAGTGGAAACATCCCTCTTCAGTGGTGACAGTGGCAGACCACATCCTGTGGCAAACCTATTTGCACCCGAGGGCCCGCTTTGGAACTCGCATAGGACGACCCCTACGTTTTGAAGAGAATCAGCGGAGGCACTCCTCGATTGACTTTAGTACTATACCCCGAGGAATGAATGCCCCTCGAACGTAGGGATACCTTAGCAAAAGACGCTTACGAATAATATCATCACAGTCCCTTCGATATAAAGATCATAGTCCCTCGATGACCCTTCAAGTTGCCTACAAAAAATGATCTCGTCCCTCGATGACCCTACAGAAAAATGATGGTAGTCCCCACGAATTGCTAAGGTATCCTTACATGTTGCCTCCTGTGACCATTTGATGACCCTTCGCTGTCCCTCCACATCCAATAGATAGGACTACCTACCCACTAATGGTATGGATAGTGCTATCTCTCAAGGAAAATGATAAGTACAAGAAAGACCTCATAAATTAAGGGTAGGTAGCTTTTAAATGCTCGCTCACAACTCAAAAAAACAAATACTTTTCACACCTCACACTTTCAAAAATATTTTCGAAAACAAACACTTTGTATACGTTCTTACACGAATTATTACAAAGTCAACTTTTACGAAATATTTTCTAAACACACACCACATTTCAAAAAAAGGCAAGTTAAAGTGAGCTAGCAATTAAGAGCCCATAGATAACTACGGATGAAAAAGGGGTGCTAACACCTTCCCTTTTCATAACTTACCCCTCGAACTCAAAAATCTTTTCAAAACGGTCTTTCCTATTCTTTTCACCTTTCCTAAATAAATTGGATAAAAGAAAAGTCGGTGGCGACTCTTGCTAACCGCAACATGTTTTGCGAAAAACAAAAGTAAAAAGTCATTTCTCCACCGTACTATTGTTTCTCGACCTCAGTGCCAAAGCTGAGGACCTTCCGCCTTAGAGAATCAGTTGAGGCCTCCTCGATTGATGATGATGCCAAACCAGAAATGGTGAACGTATCATCATTTCTCGACCTGAGAGCCCGGGATACTGAACATCCTAGTACCTACACGTGAGAGGGGATGGGTGTTTGCAGGTTTGCAGGTAACCGAGACCTTCAACCTACCCTTATTCTGGATTTCTCATCAATGTCTGATTATGTGGGTTCCTCAGTGGTTCAGAGTTCTGGTTTTCTGGTTTCTCGTTCAGCTAACAGCACAGCACATCCAGCAGTGTGCCTTGACCCCATGTTTGCATGAGCATATCATTTTTCTTGCATTCTGACGTGTTTGACATTTTTCAGGGCTTGCATCTTACTCTTGATTTAGGTTTTCTGAGGTTACTTCAGTATGGATGTTCAGAGAAAGAAGACTGTTGCCTATTCATTCCCAGAGCCGACTTTGACACTGATTCACAAATTGATTAATATGGCTGGTTCCGGAGTTCGTACAGAGTTCAGTGGAAGGTATGGAAGACTTCTGAAATTTGTCTATAATATCTCCCAGTATGAGAGGGATGCCATTCACACACTTCTTCAGTTTTATGACCCGCCTCTGCGTTGCTTCACTTTCCCGGACTACATCTTGGCTCCGACGTTGGAGGAATTCTCATTTATTTTGGGAATTCCTATTAGTCGTGATATAGTTTTCTTTTCTGAGGAACACCCCGGTATAAAAGATATGGTTGTTGCTCTTCACATTAGTGAGCCTGTTCTTAACAGTAATATTGCAGAAAAACAAGGAGTTAAGGGTTTCCTATTGAAGTTCCTATTTGATCAAGCTTGTATACATGTCAAAGAGAAGAACTGGACTGCTTTCCAAGCTATTCTAGCTGTGTGTATCTATGGGATTGTTCTGTTTCCGAATATTCCTGATCTGGTGGATATGCACGCCGTCAGGATCTTTATGTCGAAGAATCCTATACCTACCTTGCTAGGTGATGTGTACCATTCAGTTCACTATAAGAATGAGAATAGGCGTGGGAAGACTGTGAGTTGTTGTGCACCGCTCTTAGCTACTTGGTTTTTGAGTCGTCTCCCTGAATCTGGCGCTTTCGTTGATACGAAAGATTCTCTGAAGTGGTCTAAGAGGGTTATGGGCTTGACTGCCGATAACATCGTTTGGATTAATCGTGACTTGCTAGGAATGGAGATTATTTGCAAATGCGGAGAATTTCCTAATGTTCCCTTGATAGGGAGGAAAGGTGGAATTAACTATAATCCCTCCTTAGCTATCAGACAGTTTGCTATCCTTTGAAGAATCCACCCGAAGAGCGAGATGTCCGAGAATCCTTATTCTTCAATGGTATTGAGGATCAAGGGTTGATAAGGAAAGTTGTGAATGCTTGGAAACAGGTGACTAAGAAGGGTAAGATTCCATTCGGGAAAAGTAACAATCAGGCTTTCCATCCATATAAAGAGTGGATTAAGAAGAGAGTAGAAGAGGAGCTTCTCCCATTCCCGGTGGAACCACATCTGTATCCTTTGGTGATCGAGCCTCCTACCACCGTTGAGTTGGAGAAGTATAACACATTATGGGCTGAAAAGGAAAGGTTGCGGGAAGAAAATAATGAGCTAAAGAGAGAAATTTATCAGTGGAAGCATGAGCGGGGTGAAGCTGTTCATACCGCCAAGTTGAAGACAGAGCTCTTTGCTAAAGCAGAAAAAGAGCTTGCTGACATGGTCGCATCCAGGGAAAGAATGAAACAAACTTTGGATGGTATCAGTAGCGTTCTCAGGTCCAAGGATGAGGAATTAGGCAAGGCTTTGTTGAAGATTCACAGGTTCAATGATCACCAAGAGACCGCCATGGCTGAGAATAAAAGAAAGGAAGACGACTACATAGCTAAGATTGATCAGTTGAAGTCGACGCTCAAGAAGAAAGACACCGAGATCTTATCAGGGATATTCAAGAGACAAGTAGCCGAAGGTCGACTCAAGGAAGCAATAGCCTCCGTGGAAGAACTGAAAGTCCAAGCTGAAGTGAAGAAACCTAGACATGAGGGTCCTAGCATAGATGGTGCTACTGGAGAAGACGCTTGGGAGCTATATTGCCGATACTTGGGTGGGATCATACACAGGAGAGACCTTCTCATTCAAGGGATAATTCAGAGGCCGAAGCATCCCGATACCAGAAAGTTGTTCAAGGAGATTCAAGACTGGTGCAGAAAGCATAATGGATGGGGAGGATTGACGCTTGTAAACTTTGATGATATGCCATAGTTTTTTGTTTTCTTTCATTGTATATGGATCACCACCAGACTTGTTGGTTGGGACCTATGGTCTTTATATTCAGACTTGTTATCTCGGATTTGTGATTGTTAACATTTGGTTTTTCTCTGGTTTTCTTAATATATGAGCAGAAGTTCCATTGTATCTTGTTATTAAACCGGAATCAAGGGGTGGATCGCCCTGCTAATATTCAAACATGTTCATTTGCATTTGCATATTCATAATCATTGTGCTTAATCATTTTGCATGACAGGTGTTTATCTCCTGTATTCTTATCTTGTTCTCATCTCAGAATTGTAGACTTAACTCCTCAGGCCGTTCAGGGTTGATCATGGAGCAAGTTCAAGCTGAGTTGAGGGAAATGCGAAGCCAGATGGGGCAATTTGGGGAAGACATGCTCCAGGAGAAGATGATGCTAAGGGAAGAGATCAATAAGATGAAGACTCAGATGGGTTTGATCATGGAAATTTTGAATAGGGTGTTGAAAAAAGAAGACAGTCCTGTGCCCGCTTCCACAGCAGAGGATCTCACTCTTCCCATCTCTTTGGGGTCTCCTCTAGACCATGAACTGCCTCGTGGATCCTCCCCACCGTCAGAGCTTTTTCATCAACAACCATTTCTTGAGGGTCTTAATCCAGAAAAGCTTGAAAAGAAGTTTGATCAGATCCCGATGCCATACGCTCAGTTGCTTCAGCACTTGCTTAAGTTTCAGCTGATTGAATTGATTGTTGCGGGACCTCCACACACCAAGTTTCGTATGGGTTCCTATGTCCATGATAGGTGTGAATTCCATTCAGGGGCACCTGGTCATAATGTTGAAGATTGTAAGATGCTCAAGTATAAAGTCCAAGAGCTCATTGACTCAGGGGCAATCATGTTTACATCAGTTGGCACTGGTAAACAAAGTGATGTTACTCCCAGTGTTGCAAAGGGACTGATGACTCCCTCTTTTGCCAAAGGATCCACAGCGCGTCAGGGATCTCTTCCACAACCCTTGTTTGTGCCTTAGCCGAGTGCAGAAAGGAAAGTGCAGGGCCAGACTGGGCGCCCAAATCAGCACCGACAGCAGAATTATCAGCAACAGGGGCAACCGAGACCAAGAAGGCCCAAAAGGATAATTGATCCTGTTCCTATCCCGTATAGTCAGCTATTTTCGCGCCTGCTCAAGAAGTCTCTGATCCAAGCAAGGGGTACCGCGCCAGTACCATACCCTATTCCTCCCGATTATGACATGACTGCTAGGTGCAAGTTCCACTCGGGAACGTTCGGGCACACGATTGATGAGTGTAATGTATTCAAGCATAAGGTGCAAGACCTGGTGGACTCGGAGATCATTGTATTCACTGAAGATGATATGTACATCAATGGAAGCCTCCTTTCTCAAATGAACACTCAGTCTGCAAGTACGTCCGGGCAGAATTAAGCTTCCTCAACAATAGCAATCTTCAGCTTCTTTACTGCATTTTCATTTGTAGTTTTTATTTTCTGTTAAAGCATCTTATGTATGCAAGACTTGTTTGTTTTTATGTTGATATTAATGCAATGAGTATGTTTTCCTTGAAGAAATCCATTCGTATTCACTCTTAAATGTTTATATGCACTGCAATATCAATTTTTCTTGAGGGAGGATGACGAAATAAGAACGCAGATTTCTAATGGTGCGCATTTGGATAAAACCCTGTTGAGGATGTACAGGCATTGTTTCAAAACCATAAACACTGGAGAGATAAGGAGATAAACCCTCGTTAACCCCTTTGAGCCTCGGAGTAGGAGTTTTCTTTCGTACGAAAAAACCCTCATATTTAACCCAGGGGCAGGGTAGGCGTCAGTTAGTTTGACCGAGCGCTCAAAATTCCAAGGAGAGTGTGCAAGAGATATGAAACCATGATGGTTATCCGTCAACAATCAAGGAGTGAGGCAGTCACAACCCTTTCAAGCAAGTAAGATGACCAGTGTCACACGCTTTGGTTCAAAAGGGGAATAAAAAAATAATAATAAAAGCCTGCTAAGTCGAAACTTGAAAACAAGCGACTTAGGCAAAAGTTAGGGCATCCCGCGGGACTTCAAAATCGAAAAAACTCAAAAGAGTCAGTCCAGAAAAAATTAGGGATCGAAAAAGCAAAAGAAAGAAAAAGCGAAAAGCGTTACAAAAGAAAATCCCCGATAAGAACAAATTCGTGTGATTACAGACACAAAAGATAAATGGGATGACTGTCACTCCAAAACCTCCTTAGGGGTCAAACCATTAGTAGCATAGGTTCCTTGAAGATCATAAATCTCTCGAGAAATGAGCGTTTGGGTCAGATTAACTGAACATAGGACTGGAGAACATCACGAAGAGTGGGTGGGCACCGATAAACTTTGAGCCATAAATCCTTTTTTCTGAAATCGTGAACCAGACCACGTTACAACCCTCTAAAGTCCTAATTGAAACAGGGTTTATTCCGAAGGCGTACTTCAACAGGACAGCGTTCCTGACTCCTATAAGTTGCGTTAATAAGATTTGTTGGTATTGCATGTGCGCATTGTTTTGCCATTCAAAAATCAAGGTCGCGTCCCAGCTAGTGATTGGTTCACAAGGTTGGGCGACGTATTTTCAATAAAAACTTCAAGGTTAACATGAGTGTTGCATTAGAATTCTCATAGATAACTTGTTCTGTTTGCATATATGTGCCTAAGCATCAATGTAGCTTACACAGTGAAAGTCAGTCAAGAAGCTTGATCCTGCCAAGTTGGGTTGCTTGAAAATTCCGAAGGACAATCATATCAAGGGGCATGCTGCCAAGAGACTCAATGTAGAGTGGGCTCTCCCAGTAAGTCGTGTTAAGATGGAGCCAATCTGGGGCAGTCACGTCGAGAAGTCCCTCTGAAATTCAGTTATTTTGGGGCATTCATTCTAAGATCAGGGGCAAAGTCACTTCAAAGCTTATATTGGGGCAGGCCACCTCCGGAGCGTGGGAGATTATTCACTCCTGAAAATAGTTAATTGAAAGCACCTCTTCAAGGCAGAATATTTCAGGTCATTGCAAATCCCTTTCGAAGTAGTGTACTTCATGGATTATGAAGACTGGGGCAGTTATGTCGAGATATGATAAATCTCTCCAAGAGTTTGAAGACCCTGGGGCAGTGCGAACGCCCGGTCTTCTGTAAAATCCTCTTGAGGTGACTTCTTCCATTAGACCTGGTGGTCTGGGGCAAGTGGAAAGTTCAAAGGGCCGTCTATGACCTTAGAAACAAGTCAGGATTGAAGGGCAACAGGACCGTACTTCCCCAGCAGCTTACTCTCCCCAGCATTGAGGTTGCACTTTCCTCAGCAGAGCAGACCTTCCCCAGCAGGAGACTTGAGAAGTATTTTCTCCGGATTAAGACATATTTCCCCACAGAGTCTGAACGCTTCAGGAAATGTTTTTCTCAGCAGCAACGGTGCAATCTAATCCTCAACAGATAAGTAAGCTTGATGTTATCCGCTAGCAAGGTGGATGTCAGCACTTACCGTTCCCCCAAGCAGAGTTTGGTAGTGATCCTCGCAACAGTTTGTCCAACAGGGGTTGACATCCCTAGCAGGTTTTAAATCCAAGTGATATCTGGCACTCTTCTGATTCAGGCCGTGGCCTCCCCTTTCAAAGAGTTACGTATAATCCCCAGTAGATCAGATGTTCTTTTGGAATTTCATCCCCAGCAGAAGTTGTTGATCCAAAGATTCGGTCGGAGTGATCCTTCTCAGCAAAGTTCGTGGATTCAGAGGACAATTTATTTTTGTCATCAGCTGAATTGGTATTTCCTCTCCGGCATTTATTTTGCTGGAGGGACCCCCTTTGCATATCATAAGCAGTTGCATCGCATCCTCAAAAATATGGCATTTTCATTTGCATTCGAAGCATAAGCCAGGTTTGATACTTTCTTTGCCAGCAGGAGGTGGCATCACTCAGGAGATTTTGGAGGGACGCATTCCTCATACTTGTACTCCCCGGCAGAGACTTTTATTTAGACTTCTTCTTCCCCAACGGAGTCATCTTACCAGTAGGTTCTGAAACAAGGTGGTTTAAAATAGAAGTTTTGTATTCACGTTATCCCCAGTAAAGTCCACTTTATGTTGGTTATCCTTTGCGGGTGCAATTGAGGTTGTGTTCGTTTTGTGGGTGCGATTGAGGTCGTATTCGTTTTTTATTTGTAGGAGTGATTGAGGTCAGTCTTCCTTGGCGGGTGCAATTGAGGTTGTATTCGTTTTGTGGGTGCGATTGAGGTCGTATTCGTATTTTATTTGTGGGAGTGATTGAGGTCAGTCTTCCTTTGCGGGTATAATTGAGGTTGTATTCGTTTTGTGGGTACGATTGAGGTCGTCTTCTTATTTTATTTGTGGGAGTGATTGAGGTCAGTCTTCCTTTGCGGGTATAATTAAGGTTGTATTCGTTTTGTGGGTGCGATTGAGGTCGTATTCTTATTTTATTTGCGGGAGTGATTGAGGCCAGTCTTCCTTTGAGGGTATAATTGAGGTTGTATTCGTTTTGTGGGTGCGATTGAGGTCGTATTCGTATGTTATTTGTGGGAGTGATTGAGGTCAGTCTTCCTTTGCGGGTATAATTGAGGTTGTATTCGTTTTTTGGGTGCGATTGAGGTCGTATTCGTATTTTATTTGTGGGAGTGATTGAGGTCAGTCTTCCTTCGCGGGTATAATTGAGGTTGTATTCGTTTTGTGGGTGCGATTGAGGTCGTATTCGTATTTTATTCGTGGGAGTGATTGAGGTCAGTCTTCCTTTGCGGGTATAATTGAGGTTGTATTCGTTTTGTGGGTGCGATTGTGGTCGTATTCGTGGGAGTGATTGAGGTCGGTCTTCCTTTGCGGGTATAATTGAGGTTGTATTCGTTTTGTGGGTGCGATTGAGGTCGTATTCGTATTTTATTTGTGGGAGTGATTGAGGTTAGTCTTCCTTTGCGGGTATAATTGAGGTTGTATTCGTTTTGTGGGTGCGATTGTGGTCGTATTCGTGGGAGTGATTGAGGTCAGTCTTCCTTTGCGGGTATAATTGAGGTTGTATTCGTTTTGTGGGTGCGATTGTGGTCGTATTCGTATTTTATTTGTGGGAGTGATTGAGGTCGGTCTTTCTTTGCGGGTATAATTGAGGCTGTATTCGTTTTGTGGGTGCGATTGAGGTCATATTCTTATTTTATTTGTGGGAGTGATTGAGGTCAGTCTTGCTTTGCGGGTATAATTGAGGTTGTATTCATTTTTTGGGTGCGATTGAGGTCGTATTCGTATGTTATTTGTGGGAGTGATTGAGGTCAGTCTTCCTTTGCGGGTATAATTGAGGTTGTATTCGTTTTGTGGGTACGATTGAGGTCGTATTCGTATTTTATTTGTGGGAGTGATTGAGGTCAGTCTTCCTTTGCGGGTATAATTGAGGTATTTGTTTTGTGGGTGCGATTGAGGTCGTGTTCGTATTTTATCGGTGGGAGTGATTGAGGTCAGTCTTCCATTGCGGGCGATTGAGGTCGTATTCGTTTTCTTGTGGACAGGATTGAGGTCATATTCCCTTTTTCCAGCACGCTCCATCTCGTTGTTCTCATCACTAGCAAATTTCTGGGGTTCTTTCAGTATTCAATCCCCGTGTATCCTGGAATGTCTGAGAGCCGTTGCTATCATACCACTCAGGACCAAGTTGATTGAATAGGGGCAGCTGTTGCACCCCAAAATTTGCCATCCTTACTTTTTACTAACTGGCTTATGTTTCATTTCATTATCATGTATGCATATCATTAGCATGGGGTCAAGGTGCCTGAGGCAATCCAGGAAGGTCATATCTGGTCCATCACATCATCAAGGGTTCACAGGTGGCAAGGGATCTCAAGTGGATTACTCCCTCCTAACCAGTGCATGAATTAGGGTTTTGAGATTCTTGGGTTTATTGCTCCAATGGGCAAGCTCTTTGGGTTTTTATCATCAATAAATGGCATATCTTATCTTTGTTGGAGAGGATACACATCATATTCAGAGGAATTTGAATTTGGAGACTGTGCTATTTCCTCCTAGACTGAGGGTACCAAAACTAGGGTTTGCTATAAAGTCAGTTTATTTCTGATTTTTTGGGCAAGACTTGATTCCATGGTTTTCCTTGGGTCCCTGAGTACCTAGGAGTGGAAGATTGGCCATCAGTTTGATTCAGGAGAAGTTCAATTGGCCAATGGATTGAGAATCAGTTAACTTGGTCTAAAAGTCAACTGTGGTCAACACAAAGTCAAACCTCAAGATTTTTGGTCAACATCAAGATTATGGGGTGAAATTCATCATTTGATCAAGGGTTGATCACAATTCATCAGGGAAACCTCAGAATCATTAAGAATCAGGAGTTACTAAATTAGGGTTTTTGTAGGAAAAGTCAACTATACTTTGACCAGGCCTAACTTCCACATACTTCATCAAAAATTCTTCAACCAAAGCCCATCTTGAAGGAAATTTAATTCCCTACAACTTTGTGTCTCACAAGCCAAGGCCAGAAATGCTTCATTTGGGAGATATGAGCTAAGACATTATAGGTCATTTTGAAAGTCAACAAAAGTCAACCTTCTTCAAAAGCTCATAACTTGAACATGGAAGATCAAATTGACATGGGACCAAAAGGGTTGGTTAGAGGACATCTTGAGGTTTCTAAAAAGTATTAGTTTGCATTAAGGAGCTAAAAATTGGAGGAGTTATGCTTAGTCAAAGTTGGGCAATTTTGAGGAGGTGCACAAAGCAAACTATGCCTAAAATCCAAATTTTGACAAAAGCGCCATAAGTTTCTTAAACCAAACATAAACATAAGGCCATGCACGACCCAAAGAGCATATGTTTGATTTTTCCTCATTTTATTTTATTTTTATTGGATTTAATTAGTTAAAATTCAATATTAAATGAAATAATGCAAAAATCATTAAACTTGGATTTACCCAAGCCCAAGTCATTGTCAGAAGAAAACCCTAGTCTTTATAAGCCAATTCATGTTAGGGTTGAAGGGCATGCACGTGAAATTAGAGGAGATCTCAAGAAAAACCTAAAGGAGGATTCTTCATCAAAGCTCACGACTCAGGAGGTATCATCACAAAATTCTTCCACAAACTCAACCCTAGGGATCTTTGGGACGAAAACCAACCGTCGGTTGGAGATAAAAGCAGGAACAAAGGCCGTGCCATCTCAGGTTTGTCGTTTTTTTCGTGGTCACAAAACCTCTCTTTTTGATGTGTATAATGACGTGCTATGCCTGCTGATCATCATGATATATTTGGTTTTGATTTTGGACGTGTATACTGCTTGTTGTGTTGATGTAAAGTTTTGGACCCACTTTTTCTTTCATTCGAATTTCCTTGTACGTTGATCTTTTGTGGAAAATAATAGGATATTCATGATCCTCATAAAAATCTAGACAAAATGGTATGCGGTTTGGTGTTTTCTGGGTACCTTGTAGGTTGCAGGTGGTGGTGGCAGGCGGCCGGAGCTAGGGCTCCGGCGACCTAGGAAGTTTCCGGCCGGCCAAGGGTGCAAACGGAGAAGACAAAATCTCATCCGTTGATGAGTTTGATCGCACGGTCTGCAGCACGCCATGTGTTTTTCTTTTTTTATTTTTTTCTGAAATTTAATTGATGATCCCATGTATATCACCCCACCGTTGCTACCATACTCCTCCAATTGTTTTTTTTATTCTGATTACTTTTGTTTTGTTGACCAAGCCATGAGCCGTCTGATGGATCAGACGGTCCTCAACACTGCCAGCGAATAAAAAATCGCACGCGCCTTGCACGTGGTGGAACACGGTGCACCATTTTTTATTTTTGCTATTTTCTGATGAATTATTGGGTCGGGCTTGCTATACGCACCCCCATCACCAGCCCAATGCCATTTCCTTCATGTTTTCGTTACTAACACACCCCTAGTCTTTTATTCCATTTTTATTTTTTATTTCCATTACATTTTCATAATTTTAATTTTAAAAATACTTAGATGCATTCAAAAAATCCCAAAAAAATTATACATCATCTTTATCCACTTATACAATTTCTACAAATTTTATTTTTCATTTTTTATTTTATCTTATCATTTAAAATTAATTGTTTAAATCATTTTCTTCTTAATTACACATCTCATGCATACTTAAACTTCTTGATTTTATTTCTCTTCATCCATAAAATGTTTTTCATCCGTTCTTTTTGCATTCATTCATGAACGTTCCAAAGTGCTTAAAAATATTTTTCTTGCATTTTTAAATATTTTTCGCATTGCATTTAGGTCCCCCTCTTTGGCACATTGAACCTATCCCTTACTTGAGTTCTGTATGATTATTTGAACGGCTAACATTTTGGATTTTTACAGGGATTTTTTATATGTTGTTTGCCTCTGGTTGAGGAACCTTAGTGATTAATTTGGGAATTTTAGGAATCGTCTTTCTAATTATTGGAGTTATTTTCATTTGAGATTTTCTCGCAGGCACATCTTTGACCTTGTATGATTACCTTGTTTGAAAGGCACTTGTGCCAATTGCTTTGGGGCCGTTCTTTGTTTCTTTGGTTCATGTTTGGATTAGTCTCATTATTGTTTGGCATTGTTTGTTTGTCATTCACCTCATTGCTCTTATTCATGTCTGTTTCTTACTAACCTTTTATGCAGGATCAAGGTGAGTTCCTTAAGGGTATGGATAAGTATCCATGGTTACCCTTACCTTTTTCTCTCCTCTCTTTATTATTTAGGGTTTAGGTCATCTTCAAACCTCACTAACCCTAGGGCCATCCACGCATGATAACCTTATGACTCTTAGTTTCCCTTAGAGTTACCCTTGTGTCTTCTCTCCTCTCATCTCAAATTTCTCTTAAAACACTTAATAAGAATAAGGTGTATTGCGCACGAACCTTAAGTATGGGGAATGAGAAATGAGGGGCTTCCTCTCATCTTTCTAGAGTGCTTAGCGAGCGTCCTGTCTTGGGACGATGCGTTAAGTATTCGCCCCTGTGCCCTAGACTTTGGTGCAATGCAGCTTAGGAACTAACTTAAGCCACTTCTGTCCTAAAAAACACAAACCAACCTCAAACTTTTTGTCCTTCGGGACCTTCAAACTAAAGGCTATTTTCAAAAAGGGCACGTTACCCTCCGTCTGAGACGCAAACAGGCATCGACCCTAACTGTCGGACGCGGACTTAACGTCGCTCATAAAAAACACAAAAAGAACTTTGTCCGAACTACGTTGACTCTGAATTCCCCATTGCACAAGGGGGGTACGTAGTCCTAGGACGCCGACGTCCTACCGAGCCGGTCTTTGTCTTTCCTTCCCCGTCTTAGTACAGCCCTAGATAATAGTATAACTTACCCTTAGAATAGACAACAAGCGTGGATCTCATCGAGTACGATGGACGTGTGGGGTGCTAGCACCTTCCCCTCGCGTAACCGACTCCCAAACCCAGGTTATGGTTGCGATGACCATTCCTTTCCCTCTTCCTCAGGTTTGTGCGGTGTTCCCTTTCCCTCTCTTGGGATAAATTTACACGGCTGGCGACTCTGTTTTTTTCTGCGCCACTCTCGCGTTTGTACCTGGATGAAAATCCTGGGAGCGATAACAAGGACCTTAACAAAAAAAACTTTAACAATCTGACAAAAAAAACTAGATATTCCCTCCAACCTCCTGAGTTCACAAATTGAACCCAGTCTTTATCACCATTCCCACCAGAACCACGATCTTTAGAATGAGCTGTTGTACCCCAAATTTTACCCTTAGATCCATTGATCTCTTGCATATCATATTAAGTCAATCATGTTGCATAACTAACCCTTTTATCAGGTTTTGTTTGTGTTTTTTTGTGAATCAGGTTTTATCTCAAGAAGACTCAAGAGGTGATTAATCAAGATTTTGGATGGAGAATTGAATCAAGCAAGTCTCTCATTTCAAAGAGATATCTCTATAACCCTCTTCATGATCCTCTCCATAACCAAATACCTATCCATTTTATCCACCCTCAATTGTCATCATTTTTATTCCAAACCAATTTCAATAATCATCTATTAACCAATTTTATCCAATTTCCCTATTTTTCAAACCATAACCATAACCATTTCAATTACCTAATTCACCTATTATTTGTTTTTCCTAATCATTTTCTTTTATAATAAAAAGATAGAAAACCAATACTAAGATTTTTGCTCATAAGCCCATCATCAAATAGGCCCATCGTGACAATATGTTACAAAAATATTGGAATGTACTCATCAGCCAAGAACCAATAAGAAGTGAGCATTGTGCTTTGACTTTTCAACTCCATCACTGACCAATGAAGAGGCGACTCGTGGACATCAAAGAAACAAAACATCCAAAGTGTGCTCTTCTCCCTTGGTCGTGCTTGCGATTTGCAGAAGAGAAGAGAAATTCAAATACGAGTGAATTAATTCATCCAAAATTGAATTCATCCTCAATCCCTTGGTGCGTTTTATTCATTTTGAATTCTCCAAGAAACAATTCTCGTTTAAGCTTTCAACGTTTGGTTCATTAAAAGTGCTTTTGAGGAATTGCTAGTTTCAGCATACAACCTGCTCTCATCTGCAGATCCCTCACGCAATCCCCAATCCTTACCTCATCTGATACCCTTTCATATGATAGTAGATAAGGAGCTCTTAAGCAATACACGAAGTAGTGAAATTGACCCTGCAACCTCTGAGATTTTGTGCAGCATGAGAAGCGTGTTTGTCTCCAAGGAGTAGACCAACATTTGAATTCAAAAAAGAGACGTTGTAACCCTAGTTTCTACTCAGCACACCAAGTGTTTGTGCTTTGGACTCAAGCAACCCAGGCCCATTTGCTCAGCCTATAAAAGGAGTTTGCTTAGTGATATGTTGAGGTATATGTATGCTTGTTGTATTAAGTTGTAATGATTGTGGTTGAATTTATGCTTGTTACATGACTAGCTGCTACATGACTAATTTATGCTTTTGGTTTTGTTCATTGAATGGCTACAAGCTTAAGAGATTTCATTTTGGTTGTTGCAATGTCAAGTTTAGATGTTTGATTTGTTAACCTACTTGTATGACATATGTGCTTAGATGTTACTTTGAGATTAGAGGTTCATGAACCTTAATTCCCTATGTATTCCTGGTATGCTTGTAAGTAGTATGATGAGCCCATTTATCTATTTTTGTTGGTAGCTTAATGGTTGATTGATGCTGTTAAGTTGTTCTCTTTAAAGTAGCACTAGTTTTCTTTTTTCTGTCACCATCGATATATGATCATTTTGTGTACTCAGTCATGGTTTTAAACTTTGTCATTGTTGATGTTTGCTGTTTTAAGGTTGGCATTTTGATTATTCATGTATGTGCTTACATTAGTATGCATCACTTTGCCTTGGCATTGATTTTGGTTGACTATGTACCTGAGCTTGGTTTGTTTGAATTGTATATCGCTTAGTGTTTTAGTTTCTTGTGTTGCAGCCCACTGGTGTGATATTGGGAATGTGTGTATAAGGATCATGTTCAGGAATGTCGAATTTAGGATAAGAAGTGTGTTGCTGTTTTTGAATCATGTGCCTCAATGTTCCCTGTCATACCATGATATTTCAATTTGTGTATGCTAATACTATTTTATTGAAACTGTTAATTTCAGAAAGTTATATTTTTGTGATATCATGATTGTGTTCTCCATGTTAACATTGTGTTCATGATATGTGTGCTAGCTTTGATGTGTTTTTAACATGCTCCTAAGTTATGGATGTTTGATACCACAGTGTGCTTCTAATATTTACCAAACCACCTTGAACCTAGTCCATATATGTGTGATGAATATGCCTGCATGATTGTTGCCTAAATTGGTTTTTACTATGTCCTATGCTACTATCTGTGTTAAATGATACCACTGGATTGAATTTGAACTTGGTTGCTATGATATGTCATATTCTATCTTGAATATATGTGTATGATTCATAAAGGCCTTTGACCATCATAATGTTTTTGTGCTGATCTTTGCAAACATTTTCCTTATATCAACATGATAAGTGTAGCTTTTTGTGTATCTGTTATTTATGCCTAGCTGCCACTTGATTTGGATGACACTATGTATGAACAACTCTGTTTGGACTCTTGTTTTATGACAGTGTTGTGTTTCTAGGATGCTATGAATCTAAATGAACTTGCCTTGACATTATATGTGATTGGTCTGCCCTTAATCTATCTTGATACATGAATCATCACTATAACCATGACTGAATGCATTTTTTTCCTTGACATTATGTTTGATTGGTGTGCCTATATTTTTCCTTGATGAATGGTTGAGTTGTATGGACTATCATTATGTTCTTTGTTTGCTATCTTTGTGAAAATTGGCTGTTGCATGGCTTGATAACCTATGAATCTTAGCTTTTTAAATCTTGTTATCTTGTTGGCATGCTAGCATTGTTTGTTGTGTATCTGATCTCGTGAGCTCATTGCTTTGTGAAATATGATTGCCCTAATGACATGTTGTTATCTGCTGCTAATTACTTATGTTGTTGATGCTGTTGCCATCATTTCCTTAGCACCTTTTTGATATCCCTGAACTGTCATTAACAGTTAGGTTAGACTTAGAATCTGGCATTACCTTGATCTAACCTGTCTTTATTTTTACCACTCATTGTGACATATTTGAGTTGCTATTTGAACTTTGAAAAGATATCTTTGGAGCTGACTGCACCATGCCCTAACCTATCTCTTGTTTTCTTGCATTTTGACTTATAACCTTGTCAATCATGTGATCTAAATCCTAGCACAACTCTGCTACTTTTATTTAAAGCATCTTAAGAACTTTTGCCACTGTTGAAACTCAATCTTGCTATGAATCCTTATGAATGATCGTTTGATAGCATTCAAGTTATGTCCTTACATGATTCCCTTTTGAGTATATTATGTATATGTTGTATGCTTGCTGCTATGACTGTGTGAATTTGTTGCTTTATGCATTCAAATGTTCTTCTACTTTTTTGAATTTGTTTGATAAACACTTACTTGGTATTTAACATGCGTAGCCATTCTTGATTTTGAATGGATAATCATGTTTCTGCTTCATTTTATTTGATATGGCTGATGTTGAATGGCATGGCATAGATATGGCTGTCGTGAGCAGTTTGTGTGTTTGGTTGGTTTGTGTTGTTTATTTGAAATATGCGCGCATGAATGGCATATGTATTTATTGAGTTGAATATATTACCGGATGTAACAGCCACCCCAGTGGAAAGCACACACTATCACACGCCCTTTCACCCTTAGGACTGGGGTTCGAATCCCCCTCGCCCCAGTCCTTTTGTTTTATTTTCTAATTTCTCCTCTCTTTAAATATATATATGTGTGTTCTCATTGATTGTTCAAGGTGCGCGCATTGGCCTAATGGTATTGGTTTTAAGCTGCAAGCGAAGGGTCCTAGGTTCAATCCCTAGGAGTGCCCTTTCCTTCCTTTTTTAGTACTTGGTTGTTTAGTTATTTTCAAGTTCATGCTTCAACTTCCAATTTCCATAACTTGTTTATTTTTCATCCTTTTTCCTCCATTCTTTTTGCTATGTTTTTCTAATTGAATCTACTTTTTGAATATAAAAAGAAATGGTTGGAAATGTTTAATACTACTTGTTTTTATTCATGTTAAAATTGGAAATTCTTCTAAAGTTTTTATTGCACCTTTTTTATTCATCTTGCCATGCTATCTTTGTTTATCATGTTTGAGTAATGTCTAATGTATGATCCTAACTTTGCATTGATTTCATAAACTTTGTTTCATCTTAATATCTTATTCATGTCTTTTAATATCATCCTATTGCATTTGTAACTCTTTACTTCTTAGTAATTTTATAACTATTATCTTCCCCCCCATTCCAAAGGGAGATCATCCTAAATTGACTCATGAAGTCACTAAACAAACCACCCTACCTTATACTTTTAGGTTTATCCCGTTTCTTGGCCTCATGAGAGCCAATGAAATCTTAACTTAGAAATAAGATTAGAGTTTTGAACTCTATGTGATTCTCACCATCATGAGAACTCACTTTCCCCTATAACTTAGATTTAGAAAGTTATCGTGAACTCTAAAATGAGCTCATACTCATTTCCCCTTTGGAACTTTGGCCATAGTCAATGGTTCCTCTTTTTCACCCTTAGATCGGTGAACTACGGATACTCTGATTTCACTCCCATCAGGATACGTAGGCGCAAAGTGCGATGCTTTGTCGAGTATAGTTAGATACTAACCCCTAGGGTTTCAACCTTTAGCATAACTCCCTTAACAAGCGAGTAAGACATAACAAACTAAAACAAGAGGTTCCTGTAGAGTACTACGAACGTTTAGGATGCTAATACCTTCCCTAGGCGTAACCAACCCCCGAACCTTAGATCTTTCCCCCTTTTAGGTTTTTCTCGATCTTGAACCTTTCCTTTGGATAAATCAAAGTCGGTTGTGAATTCAAAGAAATGTGATTCAAGTTAATTAATAGCTTGATATTCGATTCTCACAGCAACAGAAATGGCGACTTCACTGGGGAAATAAAGACTGCATTATTTTTAAGGGTTAAGCCCACCTTGTTTTTGCTTGTTTTATCTATGCTTGTTTTCTATATTGTATCTGTTTGATTATATGCTCTGCTTAAGATCGTTTGTTGGCTTTGGTTCTTGAGTGGTGAGATAAATCCTAACCCGGATTTGAGTGCACTTAGGATAGGACGATGGTATATTCAAGGAGGATTTGAGGGAGTCGATTCCTGAAAAAGTTAACTTGAGACACCATCACTCAGTTGAGGCCCTCTTGAGAATCTAGTCATGTTGAACGAGTCTATTCGTGAAAACGTGCTACTCTCGACCTAGGAGCCCTTGATATTGAGGACCGTGGTTACCAAACCCCACTTAGCCTTTTAGGATGTAGTGCGGTGACCATGATGGAGTCTATTTCTGAATTGGTTGTCACACGATACTACACTCAGACGAGATTCTCTTGAGAATTTTATTGATTACCGAGTCATTTGGGAAGTCGATAAAATCTGAAAGATGGGTTGTCGACCCTGGGAACTTCTTAGAACCCTGTTCAGCAGATGAAAACTTGTAGTACATACCAATGGGAAGGGTAAACCCTGACCTATCCCCTTTTGTTTGTGCTTTATGTGTCTTTGTGTGTGCTTTGCATTCATACATCATAAGCATTCATGGTGCATCTGTTTCATGGAACTCAGATTTCTTTTCTTATATCAGAGGGATATCATGGATAGCCCAAGAAGAAACACCATCAAATATACTTTCAAGAGTCCAAAATTGGATGACCTAAGGAGATTGGGAGATTTGCTAACAGACCCTGAAGGATTCATAGACAGATATGGGAAGTTGTGGGTTTTGTTGAAGAAAAACATTGATGAAGGACTCCTCTCAACTCTACTTCAGTTTTATGATCCAAAGTATCACTGCCTCAAACTCCAAGCTTTTGTCTCCAACAAAATCAAATGTGCCTATCATCAAGTTACCCTTTGCCAATGGTCCATGGTCCTCACCTACAAAGAAAGAAGGCATCAAATTAAGTGGTGATGAAACCATGCTCCAAATGATTCATCATGTTGCTATACAAAGTTCACATTTCAAACATGTTCAACTCCATCAAGACTTCATACAAGTCCAATTCATCATAATACAAACAAACCCATTCAAGTTCAAACCATACATACACAATTTCATTGATTAATTTACTGCAGTAAATTCTTAGCATCCAACCATCCCAATTCAATATCAGTCCAAGAAAAAACAAATTCAAAATTCTGCAGTAACAGACAAAATTCAGAGCAGTAAAAAATAGAGCAGAATGCAGAGGTTCAGAAAGTACACAAAGAGAGCTTCACAGTTCAGGAAAAACACATTTGAGCATAAAAGAAAGTAACTACAAACATACCAAAACAGAAGATGCTTTAGCCTATGTTCAAACCATCAAACCCTAATTTCCTACTATAAAAACCATGTGTGTTCATCAGTTTGGGGGGGTTTTTGAAAGGGAGAAGAACCTTAACAGTAACAAAAATCAGAGAAAAAAATTAGCGGCCAAGTTCACAACAACATCATTCCTCAGTAACGAAAAAAACCAGTGTTCATACCACTAAAAAACCTTAGCAATAAACCATTTTTCAGTCAAAAAATCAAGAAGAGAGTGTTACCCGTAGTTCGTGCCCGATTTGTTCTTCAAGCAGGTAACCTTCTTATGCTCCTTATTCTGTTTCCATTGATTCGTTTCATCATCCTTTTCTTTCTTCCATTCGCGATTCAATTTGCGAGATAGAGAGAATACAAGAGACTGAGACGACCACAAGTGAGAAAACGAGAACCGCGACCGAAATGAGGGTTACATGAGCAAAATCGCGAGATGAGCGAGGTAGAAAACGTGAGTGAGACGAGCGAGAGAGGCCATGAATGATGGAAGTGAGAGTTGTGGACAGAGTGCTTTTTTTCCTATCAGCCGTTTTGGAGTTATCAGGGTTCTCAAAAACCCTATTTCATGGCCAAGCCGACCCGCTCCGGGTCCAGGAATCGACCCGTTCCACCTGACCCGGTTTCCCCATGTTGGGCCGCCCTTTTGGGCTTGTTTGTCTTCTTGTTTTGTTGTTTTAAAATCTTAAGAACATAACCTTTTGTTAGTGTATTAATTCTAAAGTTCTCTTTTAGTTTAGTTATTAGTAATTTTAGGATTAGTTTCTTTTATAACTTTTTTAATCAGTAATTTTAAGATTAATATTATAATTTTAGGATTAGTTTCTTTTATAACCTTTTAATTAGTAATTTTAAGATTAATATTATAATTTTATGATAAGTTTCTTTTTTTTTTTTTTTTTAGGATTGGAGATTTTGATTTTAACCTTTAATTTTTAATAATAAAAAATAACCAAATAAATGATATATCTAAAAAGTACAAAAATATTTAATTTCTCTTTAACATAAAGGATTTGTGAGAGCCCATTGAACCTCGTGTGTGACTTAGACGTGGCTTGAATCGTTATTTGAGATTTGTGATCTTAAATCGCAAAGTGTTTGCCATTACGTAGTTTTTAATCCATTGAACTTGTATGTTTGGTTAATCATTGTTAGTTTGGGACACCTTGCACACACACGGCTTCCTCTTGGGCTACCTGACAATGAGAGCATTTATTTCTCGCAATCCCATGTGATTTACGTGTATCCCTCCCCCTTTACAATGTAATAACTTAGTTTCTTTTTATGCTTGCTTGCTCAATTGTTAAGAAAGATAAAATCGAACTAGGCTAGCTCACCATTTTAAAATAAAAGACAAATAAGGCTTGATCCAACGTCAAGTCATTTTTCAAAACTCATTAACTTGATTCACACCTTAGGGTTTCCTCTTCTCATTCTCATCTCTTATCTCTTCCATTAAATCTCACATTAACCTTGTATATATTTCACCCTTGTAAGCTGATTTCCTTGTGAATCGCCATCAACCTACCTTGATCTATTCACCACCCATTCTTTCAAAAACCTTTTTCTCTCTTTATTTCATTTTTTAAAGTCAAAAACCTTGGTCTTGTACCAAGTGCATTTTCAAAATATTTTCTTAATAAACTTAGATGGTCGTGGAGTGGTTAGGCGAAGGCCTTCTCCTATCCCGAGTGCTTGACATTACCTTTAGGGTTCACTGTCGTAAAGCACTTACCATCTAACTCAAACACCTTTAATAAGAGAATAAAGTTCTCTTTGTATTGAACTAAAGAGAGTGGATTGGGTGAAGACCTCTTCCTCTTCAAGTATTAGGATGCTCACTTTAGAGAGTGTGGTCCCGATACTCGTCTTTCAATACGAAGACGTGACTATATTCACCACCCATTCTTTCAATAACCCTTTTCTCTCTTTATTTCATCTCCTTGTGTCTAAAAACCTTGTTCTTGTACCAAGTTATTTTTTAAACTTCTTTTTCTCAATAAACTTAGATGGTCATGGAGTGGTTAGGTGAAGGCCTTCTCCTATCCCGAGTGCTTGACATTACCTTTAGGGTTCACTGTCGTAAATCACTTAGCGTCTAAAACCAAAAACACTTTTAATAAGAGAATAAAGTTCTCTTTGTATTGAACTAAAGAGAGAGGATTGGGTGAAGACCTCTTCCTCTTCGAGTATTAGGATGCTCAATTTAGAGTGTGTGGTCTCGATACTCGTCTTTTGATACGAAGACGTAACTATGTTCGCTACACAATTTTCATAACAAACCTTTTGAGATAAAGAATTGGGTACTACTCGAAGGGGTTCCTATCCGAGGACTTATTTCGCCCCTTAAAATCAACCTCAACAAATCAAATGTGACATCTTGCCTTGATGGCGAAAATCTAACCCTTTTCAAAAAGGACATGTTGCGTCCGTTCTACCGCAAACATGTAACGCATAAGACTCCACGAGCGAGCTGCAATACACCTAACTGCTAGAACCCGCACGTTAGCATCGTCCATAAAAAACACCAACAAATCGTAGGTGGAACTACGATTGGTCTGATTTTTCATTCTTGTCCGAATGTAAGATACGTAGGCACAAGATTGTGATGATCTTGGCGAGCCACCTTCTATCCATCTTCCGTTTTCCACCCCCTTCCATTTTCTTCACCCATAGTCCTCCGAACTACGTTGACTATGACTTTTCCATTGCACAAGGGAATACGTAGGCATAGGACCGCGAAGTCCTATCGAGTCTCCCCTTTTCTTCTCCCCGCCTTTTCTTTTATTTTCTTTCACATTCTTTGTTTCATACCCTTCTCTCTCCCTCTTTAGAACACTCTTAGAAAGCAATTTCCTTAGCAAACATCCTTACACATAGACAAGCGAATGGTTCCCATCAAGTACGATGGATGTGGAGGGTGCTAATACCTTCCCTCCGCATAATCGGCTTCCGAACCCGTAATTTGGTTGCGAGACCATCTTATCCTTTCCTTCTTTGGGTTTTCTCGATGTTTTCCCTTCCCCTCATGGGATAAATAAAGTTCGATGGTGACTCTCCTGTTTCTTCCTCTTTTTGCCTCCGGTCGACTATTTTTCGAGTAGCGACACTACCACACAATGCATACCAGATACACAAGGGGCTGTGGGCCAATTTTCTGCTGCGTAGCCCTCTTTTACAAGTGGTTCATCTCTTATATGCCAAAGACTCCGGCTTTCTGGGAGGTCGAAGACTTTAAGATTTGGTCCAAAAAGTTGATGGAATTGAAGCATACCGACATCAAGTGGTATGATTCAACTGACGAAGGAATTATTATAATCCATAGCTGTGGGGATTGCCCCAATGTGTCGCTCATGGGGAGAAACGGTTGTATCAATTACAACCCTGTCCTTGCGCACTGTCAACTGGGTCATCTGAAGGAGGGAATTCCAGATGATGAGGATATGCAAATGATGTTTTATGATGAGAGGGGAGGTTTTGAAATGAAGATGCGATTGGAGCGCGCTTGGCGCTAAATTAACAGACAATTATGGAAAACTGAATGCCCAGTTACAGAAGCCCACTTACAATGGTCTCGTGATATAGCTCGTGTAATGATGAAGCCACATCCTCACCATGAATCACCTTCAAAGACAAAGCAGAAGATGGTGGAAGCTTTAGGAGAATTGGTTCTTGCAAGAGAGGAGACACAAGAGCGTATCAGCAAATTGATGAGAGTAATTAATGGAGGAGATGGATCATCAACCAGTGGATTCAATCCTTAGTGTTACTGTTATTATTTCCTTTTTTGATGTATTTCTACTTATTTACTTGGAGTACGAGGATACACTGCTCCTGATGTAATGCTCACCAGACTCTTGAATGAAGAAGTTTATTTTGTCAAAGAATCTATTATCTATATTATTTGCAAAATTTCTTTGGTCTCTTGATAGTTTAGCTTGCATCTGCATTCGCATCCTCATTTGCATCTTCATGTGCATTTTCCCTTGTATTTATTTCATGTCGCCGTGTTCTCTCCAGAATCGTCACACTGAATCCCAGACACAACTACAACACTCGGGCCCAAGCTCGATTCAGGATGTCAGAGATATACGGAGAAATGGACAGAGTCAACAATGAGCTGAATGAAATACGAGGAGGGATGGGACAAATCCTCGAGGCTATTAATGTTATGAAAGCAAAGATGGACACCCAGGCCACTGTGGTCTCTGAAATCGTCACCACAACGGTAGAACCTCCTATCATCCCTGTCATAAACCCCACATTGGGCATGCCAAGTGATTTTATCCATGCTACAGTTCCTTTATCCACACAGCAAACCGTTCCTTTGGTCAATGAAACTCTGCAAGCTATTCCTACCTATGCTCCACCAGTAGTACAAATACAAGTGCATCCGGTTTTCCAAAACCACCATCCCTACGACTACGTTGATGCGTCAGAAGAAGGAGATGATAGACACGAGAAGTTGAGAGAAAGTGTTGAAACAATGCAGAGGAAGATGAAGGCGATGGAGTTAAGTAATGCATTCAGTACTGATATTAAAGACATGTGTTTGGTTTCATATTTGGTAATTCCACCCAAATTCAAATTACCAAATTTTGAGTTATACTCAGGGGCCACATGTCCCAAATCCCATATGATCATGTACTACCGAAGAATGGTCGCACACGTACGTAATGATAAGCTGATGATCCATTATTTTTAAGTCAGTTTGAAGGGGGTTGCTGCTAAGTGGTATTTAAGTCTAGACCAGTCCCAGGTCCATTGTTTCCAGGATGTGACTGATGCCTTTGTAAAACATTACAAGTACAACATGGATTTGGCCCCTGCACGTAGGCAGTTATTGAGTATGGCCCAGAACAGTACTGAGACCTTCAAAGAATATGCACAACGATGGAGAGAGACTGCTTCTCAGGTTGAACTACCATTGACTGAGAAAGAGTTGGCTGATTGGTTTGTAGACACAGTAAAGCCTGAGTTTTATGAGAGAATGATCAGCAGTGTCAGTGCTAATTTTGCTGATCTTGTTGCAATTGGCGTAAAGGTAGAGGCAGGATTAAAGAGTGGAAAGGTAATCGGTTCTCCGAGCAGTTCAACTAGCGTCAGTACTAAGAAGTCCCCTAGTCATTCTCACAAGAAGAGAGAAGGAGAAACTAATGCCATCATGGTAGGAAAGACCCAGAGCCCTCAATGAAAGCAACCAATGTACCAACAACAACAGAGACCAAACTTCTCTCAGCATCCAATCTATCAGATGCAGTATGCTCAGCAACCCTACGTAGCAGCTGTTACACCTACTTTTAACCACCAAGCAGCACAGCAGGCGCCAGCCTATCAACAAACATCTTATCAGCAATGGCCTAAAAACCAGAATTATCAATAACCAAGACCACAGGTTCCACAGCAGAATTCTCCCCATAAAAGGCAAGGAGGAAAGCCAGCATTTCCACCTATACCAATGTCATATACGGAGCTCTACCCTTCTTTAGTGGAACAGGGGTTGATCGTTACTAGACCTTTGGGACCACCAACCGAGAAATATATGCCTTTCTTTAACCCAAATGCAACTTGTGCTTTTCATCAAGGAGGTGCTGGTCATGATTTGGAAGGCTGTTTAGCGTTGAAGAATATAGTGAAGGTTTTGATGGAGAAGAATATCCTTTCATTTGCTGATAATCAACCGAATGTGAAAAACAATCCTTTGCCAACCCATGGGACTACTAATGCCATAGAAGATGAGAAGGATGAGGTATTAGTTTTGGATGCAACAAAGATCAAAACTCCTATTAAGGCTTTTCATGCTAAGTTGTTTAAAGCTGGGTTAGTTGAAGTTTGCCATGATGACTATGAAGAATGTAATGTCAATATCAAGGGCTGCCGTTTAGTCCAAGATGATGTTCAGTATCTGATCAACGAAGGGTTCCTACAGGTGTTCAGCAAAGAAAAGGAAAACAAAGTTGCAGCAATCGAGCCTGTGTTTAACCTACCAAAGCCAAAAGGGCAGTGTCCGGGTCCAACACACCTAAGTCTGGGTCTGTAGTTCCTGTATTTAATAAACCAGTACCAGTTTTTAACAATCCTGGAATGATTGATGCTTCCACTATCAGTCAGCCCAAGCAATATGATACCCGACAACCTGTTCCATTTAGGTTCAGAGGGACCAAGGCAGTGCCATGGGTCTATGAGAATATTATGAGTAGCAGGAGACGAGAAGATGTGATTCCAAGGAAAGAGGTGGGAATCGCTGTTGAAGACGTAGTTCCAAGGAAAGAGGTGGGAACTACTGTTGAATAAGTGACTAATATAGTTGGAACTGGGAAGATGACCCGAAGCAGTAGAGTATACACTCCTCCTTTCAAAGAAACTATACCCAGGGAAACTGTTGTCCCCACACCATTAAGAGACAAGGGAAAGGAGGCAATTTCACAAGAAGAAGATGAAGAGTTCCTAAGAATTATCAAGAGGAGTGATTACAAAGTGGTGGATCAGCTCCATCAGACACCATCCAAGATTTCAGTCTTGCCTCTGTTAGTCAATTCACCAGTTCATAGATCAGATTTGCAGAAGGTGTTAGCCCAGGCACACGTGGCCCAAGATATAACAGCTGGACAATTTGACCATGTCGTCGCCAACATTATAACTTGTAACACTCTCAGCTTCAGTGACGAGGAGTTGCCTCGAGCTGGAAGGAATCATAATCTTTCCTTACATGTATCTGTGAAATGTCAGGAGGATACGATGGCCAGAGTTCTTGTAGATACTGGTTCATCCTTGAACGTTTTGCCAAAAAGAACTCTTGAAAAGTTATCTTACCAAGGAGCTATGATGAGACCCACTTCACTCATCGTCAAAGCATTTGATGGTTCAGGGAGATCAGTGATGGGAGAGATTGAGCTACCTGTCTTGATTGGCCCTCAAATATTCAACATCCTTTTTCAGATCTTGGATATCAACCCTGCCTACAGTTGTTTGTTGGGTAGACCTTGGATCCACGAGGCTGGTGCTGTGACCTCTACCTTACATCAAAAGATGAAGTTCGTGGCCGACGAGAAGTTAGTTATCATACATGGTGAGGAAGACCTGATGGTCAGTAATTTGTCCTCGTTTCGTTACATTGAAGCGGATGAAGATGCTTTGGAAACTTATTTCTAGGCTCTTGAGATAGCTAATGCCGTTATGATTAATGATATGGAACCAGTGGCCTCTGGTTGTCCATCTTTTGCTTCTTTCAAAAGCATTCAATCTGCTCTACGAGGAGAAGTACCTGAAGGCTGGGGCAAGGTCATCGAAGTCCCATAAAGAGAGAAATACCAAGGGTTGGGTTACAAACCAACTTTTGAGGGAAGAGCTGCTCCAACAAAAAGAAGACCAAGAACCATTCAAGAGGTGTTCGTCAGTGGAGGACAGCAAGTCCATGGAATTATTGAAGATGCTGAAGATGAAGATATCAACCATTTGGTGTTTCGGTGTGACGTCGCTTTAAGTAACTGGGAAGCTGTTGAGATACCCACTTTGTACCCTATGCCAGAGTAATTCATTTGTTTGCTTAGTTGGTTTTCAATTCCGTAGCCTTGCCCGAGGCTTTCGGATTATTTTGTATGGGCCACCGCTTTTAAATTTTATTAATCAATGAGAGTGTTTGTTTTGTTAAACTTCCTTGTCTTTATTCTTGTTTTCGTTTTAAGAAAAATGGCAATCTTTTCAAAACTACAAATTTCTTCTTTTTGCGTTCATGTTTGTGCATTTTTAATAAAATAAATCCCTTCATCGTGCAGAGTAATTCCCAAACCTGTTGTATTCAATGACCCTGCTCTCACTATCGACTTTGATTCACCCATTTATCAAGCTGAGGAAGAAGAGGATTATGAGGTCCCCGGTGATTTGGCAGAAATGTGTGAGTATCAGTACACGGTTCTCCATCCACACGAAGAGAAAGTTGACGTCATCAACCTTGGCACTGAAGAAAAAATGAAAGAGGTCAAGATTGGGGCAACACTTGGGGCAGAAATCAGACAGCGGCTAGTACTGCTTTTAGAAGAATATGTAGAAGTGTTTGCTTGGTCTTATCAAGACATGCCTGGGTTGGATACAGATATAGTAGTTCATAAGCTACCACTCAAACTTGAATGTCCACCTGTGAAGCAGAAGCTCCGTAGAAGTAGACTAGATATGGCTCTCCAAATCAGAGATGAGGTTAAAAAGCAATTGGATGCAGGATTCTTGGCAGTTTCAAAATATCTGGAATGGGTAGCCAACATCGTGCCAGTTATGAAGAAAAACTGTAAAGTACGAATGTGCGTAGATTACAGGGATCTCAACAAAGCTAGTCCCAAGGACGATTTTCCCCTACCGCACATCGACACTCTTGTGGATAATACAGCCAAGTTTGCAGTTTTCTCCTTCATGGACTATTTCTTCAGTTACAATCAAATCAGAATGGACCCAGCTGACATGGATAAAACTACATTTATCACCCCGTGGGGAACCTACTGTTACAAAGTCATGCCCTTTGGTTTGAAAAACGCAGGGGCAACCTATCAGAGAGCTATGGTGACTTTATTCCATGACATGATCCACAAGGAAATTGAAGTATACGTGGATGATATGATTGCTAAATCCCGAAGTGAGGAGGAACATTTGGACCATCTCTTGAAGTTGTTCAAAAGACTCCAGAAATATCAGTTGAAGTTGAATCCGACCAAATGTACTTTTGGTGTCAGATCAGGGAAGTTGCTTGGTTTTATCGTCAGCCAAAAGGGAATTGAAGTAGATCCTGACAAGGTACGAGCTATTCAAGAAATGCCAGCTCCACAGACTGAATCACAAGTGAGAGGATTTCTGGGTTGTTTAAACTATATATCCAGATTCATTTCCAACATAACTCCAATTTGTGAACCGATCTTCAAACTGCTCTGCAAAGACCAGACTGTAGAGTGGAATTCTGATTGCTAACAAGCTTTTGAAAAGCTCAAGAACTATTTGCAAGAACCACCTATTCTGATTCCTCCTGTTCCTGGAAGACCTCTCATTATGTACATGACTATTTTAGAGGGGTCCATGGGTTATGTATTGGGCCAACGTGATGAAACTGGTCGCAAAGAACATGCCATCTATTACCTGAGTAAGAAATTCGTCGATAAAGAAAGCCGTTATTCACTGCTTGAGAAAACCTGTTGTGCCTTAGCATGGGCCGCCAAACGTTTGAGGCAGTATTTGATATGTCACACTACTTTGTTGATCTCGAAAATGGATCCAATAAAGTATATCTTTGAGAAGCTTACTCAGACAGGAAGACTTGCCCGTTGGCATATGCTATTGTCAGAATATGATATCCAATATGTACCTCAGAAGGCTATCAAGGGAAGTGTATTATCGGAATACCTTACAGATCAGCCTGTTGAAAATTATGAACCTCTCAAGTTTGATTTCCCTGATGAAGACATTATGGTAGTAAAGGATAGTGAAGAGCTTGGCCCTGATGAAGGCCCTGAGGCCAGTTATAGATGGAAGATGATGTTTGATGGTTCTTCCAATTTCAAAGGACATGGTGTAGGTGTTGTATTGATAAACCCTGATGGTGGTTATACTCCTTTTATAGCAATATTGGACTTTGGATGCACAAATAATATTGTTGAGTACGAAGCGTGTATTTTGGGCCTAGAAGCTGCAATTGACCTTGGAATCAATGTTCTTGAAGTTATGGGTGATTCTGCTTTGGTCATTTACCAAGTCAAGGGTGAATGGGAAACCAAGGATGAAAAACTCATTCCATACCGGGCGTACATTATGGAATTGATTAAGTGTTTTGATGAAATCACTTTTCGTCATGTACCTCGTACTGAAAATCACATAGCTGACTCCCTAGCCATGTTAGCCTCAATGTGGCAAGTCAGGTTTCACAATGAAGCACCGCTCATTAGTATCGAACGCAAGACCGAACCCGCTTATTTCCAGCCAGTTGAAGAAGAGGAAGATGGGAAACCATTGTTTCGCGACATCATGAATTATCTGAAAACTCAAGAGTACCTCGCCAATGCTTTCAATCAGGATAAGAAAACTTTGCGAAGATTGTCATCCAAGTTCTTTCTCAGTAACAATGTGCTTTACAAGAGGAATCATGACATGGTCATGCTAAGATGTGTTGATAGACGAGAAGCAGACCTATTGATTCACGACATTCATGAAGGAGCCTTTGGCACTCACGCCAATGGATATGCCATGGTTAAGAAAATCTTGAGGGCTGGATATTATTGGTTAACTATGGAAGCTGATTGCATCCAATACGCCAGGAGTGTCATAAGTGTCAGATCTACGCTGATAAGATGCACGTTCCTCCTACCTTGCTGAATGTTTTGTCATCCCCTTGGCCTTTCTCTATGTGGGGCATTGATATGATTGGAGCTATTGAGCCGAAAGCTTCTAATGGTCATCGTTTCATTTTAGTGGCCATTGATTATTTCACTAAATGGGTTGAAGCTGCTTCTTTTACCAATGTGACCAAGCAAGTAGTTGCTCGTTTTATCAAGAATAATATCATTTGTCGTTATGGAATCCCAAACAAGATCATCACTGAAAATGGAACAAATCTGAACAACAAAACGATGAAAGAGTTATGTGACAATTTCAAGATTGAGCATCACAATTCCTCGCCTTACAGTCCCAAGATGAATGAGGCTGTCGAAGCTGCTAATAAAAACATCAAGAAGATCCTGCAGAAGATGGTCAAAACTTATAAGGATTGGCACGAGATGTTACCATTTTCTTTGCATGGATATAGAACTTCGGTTCGAACCTCAACAGGGGCAACCCCTTTTTCTCTTGTATATGGAATGGATGCGGTCCTCCCTATTGAAGTGGAAATACCATCTTTGAGAATCCTGATGGAAACTAAGCTTGATGAAGCTGAATGGGTTAGAAAGAGATATGACCAATTGAACCTCATCGACGAGAAGCGACTGACTTCTATGTGTCATGGTCATCTGTATCAGAAAAGAGTGAAAAGGGCTTTTGACAAGAAGGTCCGTGTTCGGGAATTTTGAGAAGGAGAGCTTGTACTCAAGAAGATTCTGCCATCTCAAAGGGATGTTCGTGGAAAGTGGGCGCCTAACTATGAGGGTCCATTTGTGGTGAAGACTGTATTTTCAGGAGGTTCTTTATTCCTCACAACAATGGATGGTGAACAGCTCACACACCCTGTAAATGCTGACTCAGTACGAAAATATTATGCCTGAGAATCTAGGCCTTTTGTCTGTATCAGCAGCATAAAATTCTAGAATTTTTAGTCATTAGGGAGTAGGTCATTGAATATGATGTAATCCTTTCCCATTGCCATTTTTCAATTGTAATGATCTATGGAACTTCGCTATTGGCAAGTTACCGTTCTAATGAAATCATATTTTTGAGCCATTCTTTGTTTGATATTTATCATTACTCTGATATTTTCCTTGTTATGCAAAACTTCACTTATTTATTAATAATGGTTTTAAAAGCAGAAAATGTTTTGAAAACTTTGAACTCTCTTTGTCACTAAAAGAGGATTGGCAGTATTTCCTGATTTGAATGTTTCAATAATGGCTGACCACAAATACGAAGGACGTCTCACCAGTATCTTCACAGGATGTTTGTTGAGAGATTGATTCTCCAGCATATTAAGGATGTTCTCACATTGACTTTAAGACTGACTGCCTACTCAGATTTCAGTGTGACTCCTTGTGGTGGACACGGTATTTTCCCTTTTGCTGTCCCCGGTCTGTCGTTTCTTGCATATCATTGAGCATTCGCATCATACCATAGCATTGAGCATCTTTGCATTTGGGTGTTTTGTTTGTGTGGTTTTGTTTTTCTTCCCTTTTTTCCCTCTTTGTGGGTCTTTGTTTCTTTGTCTTTATTTTGTTCGTTTCCAGTTTTTCACCTTTGTGCACCAGATTTTGACTCTTTATGCAGTATTCCCCAGGAAGTCAAACATGTGACCATTCTGTTACCTACATCACCTCATTTGAATACCTAAATTTTAGTAACTGCAGGCATTGTAAACCTCTGGTTATCGTGAACCAGTTGTTCGTTTCAGGTTATCGTGAACCTAATCTTCTGGTTATCGTGAACTAACTTTTTATTATCAGGTTATCGTGAACCTAAACTTCTGGTAATCGCGAACCAGTTGTTTGTTTCAGGTTATCGTGAACCTAATCTTCTGGTTATCGTGAACCAGCTTTTTATATCAGGTTATTGTGAACCTAAACCTCTGGTTATCGTGAACCAGCCGTTTGATATCAAGTTATCGTGAACCTAAATCTTCGGTTATCGTGAACCATTTTTTCTTATATCAGGTTATCGTGAACCTAAACTTCTGGTTATCGTGAACCATTTTGTTTGTTTCAGGTTATCGTGAACCTAATCTCCGGTTATCGTGAACCTGTATTTCCAGTTATCGTGAACCTAATCTCCGGTTATCGTGAACCTGTATTTCCGGTTATCATGAACCATTTGTTTATATCAGGTTATTGTGAACCTGTATTGCTTAAACTCAGGTCAAATATGAACCTAAACGAAATTACAAATCCAGCTCATATTGGCTTTCCTCATAAAGCAAACTATTTATTAATCAACCAACTCTTTTGAGTACCAGAGTCTTTTCTTGGCTTATTAACCTTGTTCCCTTTTAAACTCCAGGCGTTTTTATCTGGCGCACAGAGTTCGTCTCTTTCTTTTTTGGCTTTTCTTGAAGATCCCGTTTGAACTCTTCAGTATAAGAAATCCCTAGAAAATCTTTTATTCGGGTGTCTATCCTTTTATTTCAAATTGATCTCCAGTGGAGATCATGTTTTCTTTCTGGTTTCATGCCCAGTAAGATTGTGTCTTTTCCCTAGTAACGTCCGGTCACCTTTGAACCTGTCGTCCATTTCCCTGGATCTTTTCCCAGTGGAGAATACCCTTTTTTTTTTCTCTATCCCCGGTGTTGCCTCAGGGTCTCCCCAGTGAGTCTCTTTTGATGGTTAGTCTACATCCCCAAGGAGTTTTCCTTGTCGATACTAACCTTCTTTCTTCCCCAGTGAAGCTCATCTGTGTTTGGTAGCTCTTTATTCTTTGGAGTCCTGTTTTGTCTGCATCTTTGCATTATCATGGCATCATATCATCATATTAGTAGCATTGCATGTCTTTGCATCTAAGGGCAAAATTTTCGGTTATCTGTATTTAAATATCTTTCACCATGATTTCATGAAGATTTTCATCTCTCATGTCATCCGGTGAAGATATTTAAATAGGGGCAACTGTTGTACCCCAAATTTTACCCTTAGATCCATTGATCTCTTGCATATCATATTAAGTCAATCATGTTGCATAGCTAACCGTTTTATCAGGTTTTGTTTGTGTTTTTTTGTGAATCAGGTTTTATCTCAGGAAGACTCAAGAGGTGATTAATCAAGATTTTGGATGGAGCATTGAATCAAGCAAGTCTCTCATTTCAAAGAGATATCTCTATAACCCTCTTCATGATCCTCTCCATAACCAAATACCTATCCATTTTATCCACCCTCAATTGTCATCATTTTTATTCCAAACCAATTTCAATAATCATCTATTAACCAATTTTATCCAATTTCCCTATTTTTCAAACCATAACCATAACCATTTCAATTACCTAATTCACCTATTATTTGTTTTTCCTAATCATTTTCTTTTATAATAAAAAGATAGAAAACCAATACTAAGATTTTTGCTCATAAGCCCATCATCAAATAGGCCCATCGTGACAATATGTTACAAAAATATTGGAATGTACTCATCAGCCAAGAACCAATAGGAAGTGAGCATTGTGCTTTGACTTTTCAACTCCATCACTGACCAATGAAGAGGCGACGCGTGGACATCAAAGAAACAAAACATCCAAAGTGTGCTCTTCTCCCTTGGTCGTGCTTGCGATTTGCAGAAGAGAAGAGAAATTCAAATACGAGTGAATCAATTCATCCAAAATTGAATTCATCCTCAATCCCTTGGCGCGTTTTATTCATTTTGAATAGTCCAAGAAACAATTCCCGTTTAAGCTTTCAACGGTTTGGTTCATTAAAAGTGCTTTTGAGGAATTGCTAGTTTCAGCATACAACCTGCTCTCATCTGCAGATCCCTCACGCAATCCCCAATCCTTACCTCATCTGATACCCTTTCATATGACAGTAGATAAGGAGCTCTTAAGCAATACACGAAGTAATGAAATAGACCCTGCAACCTCTGAGATTTTGTGCAGCATGAGAAGCGTGTTTGTCTCCAAGGAGTAGACCAACATTTGAATTCAAAAAAGAGACGTTGTAACCCTAGTTTCTACTCAGCACACCAAGTGTTTGTGCTTTGGACTCAAGCAACCCAGGCCCGTTTACTCAGCCTATAAAAGGAGTTTGCTTCTACACTTTAACTCACCAACAATTCTCACAAACACTCAAAAAGTCTCTGAAGTTTCCTAAGTTTCGAGCAAGCAAGGTGAAGGGTGGCTTTGGAGTGCTTTGGAAGGAAAGCAGTTAGCATACTTAAAGGCAGTGGACATTACTCCACTTGGTATCACATTCTTTCCCTCTTGTTAATCATTCTCATTTGATATCATTATGTCATATGCATCTTGTTGTTCTTCTACATATGTGTCTTGCTGATGTGTGTTTGAATATGTTGATTATTTACTCATGGTTTGATTTCATAAAATAGCATGATTTTTTTAGTGATATGTTGAGGTATATGTATGCTTGCTGTATTAAGTTGTAATGATTGTGGTTGAATTTATGCTTGTTACATGACTAGTTGCTACATGACTAATTTATGCTTTTGGTTTTGTTCATTGAATGGCTACAAGCTTACAAGATTTCATTTTGGTTGTTGCACTGTCAAGTTTAGATGTTTGATTTTGTTAACCTACTTGTATGACATATATGCTTAGATGTTACTTTGAGATAAGAGGTTCATGAACCTAAATTCCCTATGTATTCCTGGTATGCTTGTAAGTAGTATGATGAGCCCATTTATCTATTTTTGTTGGTAGTTTAATGGTTGATTGATGCTGTTAAGTTGTTCGCTTTAAAGTAGCACTAGTTTTCTTTTTTCTGTCACCATCAATATATGATCATTTTGTGTACTCAGTCATGGTTTTAAACTTTGTCATTGTTGATGTTTGCTGTTTTAAGGTTGGCATTTTGATTATTCATGTATGTGCTTACATTGGTTTGCATCACTTTGCCTTGGCATTGATTTTGGTTGACTATGTACCTGAGCTTGGTTTGTTTGAATTGTATGTCGCTTAGTGTTTTAGTTTCTTGTGTTGCAGCCCACTAGTGTGATATTGGGAATGTGTGTATAAGGATCATGTTCAGGAATGTCGAATTTAGGATAAGAAGTGTGTTGTTGTTTTTGAATCATGTGCCTCAATGTTCCCTGTCATACTATGATATTTCAATTTGTGTATGCTAATACTATTTTATTGAAACTGTTAATTTCAGAAAGTTATATTTTTGTGATATCATGATTGTGTTCTCCATGTTAACATTGTGTTCATGATATGTGTGCTAGCTTTGATGTGTTTTTAACATGCTCCTAAGTTATGGATGTTTGATACCACAGTGTGCTTCTAATATTTACCAAACCACCTTGAACCTAGTCCATATATATGTGATGAATATGCTTGCATGATTGTTGCCTAAATTGGTTTTTACTATGTCCTATGCTACTATATGTGTTAAATGATACCACTGGATTGAATTTGAACTTGGTTGCTATGATATGTCATATTCTATCTTGAATATATGTGTATGATTCATAAAGGCCTTTGACCATCATAATGTTTTTGTGCTTATCTTTGCAAACATTTTCCTTATATCGACATGATAAGTGTAGCTTTTTGTGTATCTGTTATTTATGCCTAGCTGCCACTTGATTTGGATGACACTATGTATGAACTACTCTGTTTAGACTCTTGTTTTATGACAGTGTTGTGTTTCTAGGATGCTATGAATCTAAATGAACTTGCCTTGACATTATATGTGATTGGTCTGCCCTTAATCTATCTTGATACATGAATCATCACTATAACCATGACTGAATGCATTTTTTTCCTTGACATTATGTTTGATTGGTGTGCTTATATTTTTCCTTGATGAATGGTTGAGTTGTATGGACTATCATTATGTTCTTTGTTTGCTATCTTTGTGAAAATTGTCTGCTGCATGGCTTGATAACCTATGAATCTTAGCTTTTTGAATCTTGTTATCTTGTTGGCATGCTAGCATTGTTTGTTGTGTATCTTATCTCGTGAACTCATTGCTTTGTGAAATGTGATTGCCCTAATGACATGTTGTTATCTGCTGCTAATTGCTTATGTTGTTGACGTTGTTGCCATCATTTCCTTAGCACCTTTTTGATATCCCTGAACTGTCATTAACAGTTAGGTTAGACTTAGAATCTGGCATTACCTTGATCTAACCTGTCTTTATTTTTACCACTCATTGTGACATATTTGAGTTGCTATTTGAACTTTGAAAAGATATCTTAGGAGCTGACTGCACCATGCCCTAACCTATCTCTTGTTTTCTTGCATTTTAACTTATAACCTTGTGAATCATGTGATCTAAATCCTAGCACAACTCTGCTACTTTTCTTTAAAGCATGTTAAGAACTTTTGCCACTGTTGAAACTCAATCTTGCTATGAATCCTTATGAATGATTGTTTGATAGCATTCAAGTTATGTCCTTACATGATTCCCTTTTGAGTATATTATGTATATGATGTATGCTTGCTGCTATGACTGTGTGAATTTGTTGCTTTATGCATTCAAATGTTCTTCTACTTTTTTGAATTTGTATGATAAACACTTACTTGGTATTTAACATGCGTAGCAATTCTTGATTTTGAATGGATAATCATGTTTCTGCTTCATTTTATTTGATATGGCTGATGTTGAATGGCATGGCATAGATATGGCTGTCGTGAGCAGTTTGTGTGTTTGGTTGGTTTGTATTGTTTATTTGAAATATGCGCGCATGAATGGCATATATATTTATTGAGTTGAATATATTACCAGATGTAACAGCCACCCCAGTGGCAAGCACACACTATCACACGCCCTTTCACCCTTAGGACTGGGGTTCGAATCCCCCTCGCCCCAGTCCTTTTGTTTTATTTTCTAATTTCGCCTCTCTTTAAATATATATGTGTGTTCTCATTGATTGTTCAAGGTGCGCACATTGGCCTGATGGTATTGGTTTTAAGCTGCAAGCGAAGGGTCCAGGGTTCAATCCCTAGGAGTGCCCTTTCCTTCCTTTTTTAGTACTTGGTTGTTTAGTTATTTTCAAGTTCATGCTTCAACTTCCAATTTCCATAACTTGTTCATTTTTCATCCTTTTTCCTCCATTCTTTTTGCTATGTTTTTCTAATTGATTCTACTTTTTGAATATAAAAAGAAATGGTTGGAAATGTTTAATACTACTTGTTTTTATTCATGTTAAAATTGGAATTCTACTAAAGTTTTTATTGCACCTTTTTTATTCATCTTGCCATGCTATCTTTGTTTATCATGTTTGAGTAATGTCTAATGTATGATCCTAACTTTGCATTGATTTCATAAACTTTGTTTCATCTTAATATCTTATTCATGTCTTTTTATATCATCCTATTGCATTTGTAACTCTTTACTTCTTAGTAATTTTACAACTATTATCTTCCCCCCATTCCAAAGGGAGATCATCCTAAATTGACTCATGAAGTCACTAAACAAACCACCCTACCTTATCCTTTTAGGTTTATCCCGTTTCTTGGCCTCATGAGAGCCAATGAAATCATAACTTAGAAATAGGATTAGAGTTTTGAACTCTATGTGATTCTCACCTTCATGAGAACTCACTTTCCCTTATAACTTAGATTTAGAGAGTTATCGTGAACTCTAAAATGAGCTCATACTCATTTCCCCTTTGGAACTTTGGCCATAGTCAATGGTTCCTCTTTTTCACCCTTAGATCGGTGAACTACGGATACTCTGATTCCACTCCCATCAGGATATGTAGGCGCAAAGTGCGATGCTTTGTTGAGTATACTTAGATACTAACCCCTAGGGTTTCAACCTTTAGCATAACACCCTTAGCAAGCGAGTAAGATATAACAAACTAAAACAAGAGGTTCCCGTAGAGTACTACGGACGTTTAGGATGCTAATACCTTCCCTAGGCGTAACCAACCCCCGAACCTTAGATCTTTCCCCCCTTTAGGTTTTTCTCGATCTTGAACCTTTCCTTTGGATAAATCAAAGTCGGTTGTGAATTCAAAGAAATGTGATTCAAGTTAATTAATAGCTTGATATCCGATTCTCACCATAACACGAGCCTTCTTTAAAACCGTAACCTTTGTCACAGAAGTTTTCCCTGTCAGGACAACTCCTGTTGATGACCCAACAAATGTCACAGCACTTGACTGATCCTTCTTTTCGTTCAGAGGTTCCTTCTTCTTATCAAAAAATTTGGAAGCTTGGCTCATGTTAGAAGTATAGCGTGAGGGGATGAAAACAAACATGCGGGTTTCAGTCTTTATATAACACAAATTCCTTGTTTGTAACGACAGACAGGTCAAGAAAAGCAATGATGGAAACAGTTAAGTCAGTCTTGAAAATGGACCACCGTCCACAAGTGGGAAATGAATCTATTAACTCTAGGTCTCATTTTCCAAACATGAATCAAGACACTTCCTATGCCATAGAAACACGCTACACATGCACACAAAAACACGTTTTTCAGGCCTACTATTAGAGCACTGCTGACTAGACCCACCGTCATTGGCATACTGACCACACATAGACTCTTGTCTGTCTTAACAGAAACAACTTGATACAATATCCTGGCATTCTAATAGACATTGTTTCCTCCTATGACCCATCCAAAGACACACAACATGCTCCAAACATGAAGTTTCCCACCAAATTCCTTGCCTAGAAAGTTCATTAATGATTATCTCAACACACATACAATGTCACGACATTACACTTGACATATCACAACCAAGTACCATCACCATCCTGACTGAGCAATGTCAAGACATCCTGTCTGACATCATACTTTCACTAGATCCAAAATTAGAGCCAGGTTGCATGAGATCATGCATGCTTTATACAAGATGTACCAAAGCAGCTACACAGCAGACAAGTACACATCTCCCCCTGTCACACATAATCAGTTCTCCCCCTGAAGGTGGAGACCAAGCAAAACACCTTAAGCAATTCCAACTCTTATAACATAGCATCACCAGCTATCTCATTCACACTCCCACTACAGAGAAAGAGATTCTTAAAGAAGAGTTATCAGAAGAAAACACATCGGAATAAAGGAGACATCCATCAACTCCATACACCAAACAAAAACTTGTCATGACATCCCAGGTCCATTAGCAGAACTCCCCCTGAATAGTGTAACAAAAAAAAACAAAGTCCAGACACAGTGTATTCAAGCACACATAAGGATATGGAAACAAACATTACTCGGTGGAAACACACATTCTTGATCAACTGCGGGTGTTCTGCCACCTCTTGCCCCTGTCAAAGATCCATCTGCACTTCTTGTAGTTGTAATAAGTCTTAGTAGAGTTGACACTAAACTCACTTGTCACAGACTCAAGATATGTCTTCTTCAATCTCTTAATAACATCCGTCTTAGGCTTACTATGCCTCTGAGAATAGAGGAAAGATACAATAGTTATTGTCTTCCTTCATAATTGTAACTGCTATAACTCCTTCATAGGGCCAATACTTAGCCCACAGCTTATGTTCGCAAACTAACCTGCACATAATGCTTTAGTACCCATACCAGTCAGCTGATCCTTAGACTCCACACACTTCAGAATAGCCATCTTTCTTTTATCAAGATTCCAGTCAAGGCTCTTGCTCCATCCATGTTGAATCACATAACTGACAACTTTAAGACCTTCGCAGTCTAATGTCATAACATTCAGCTTGACATTATATCTCTTCATCATCTGCTTCATCCATACTAGTTGAAGGCAACCCCTTCTTGTATTACCATAGTCAATTTCAATAGTATTTCCAGAAACACATCCATTCGCATTGTAGGATTCTTTCATCAAGAATTCAGTGCTCTGAGAGTAGAATACACCATAGACACCTGTCTTAATGATGTAATTCAATAACTTCCTTTCTTGAATGGTAGAACTCATCCTTGGTTCCAGCTTAAAGACAAGACAAGAATCTAACATTTTCTTTGTATATTCAGAAGGGTGTCTTGCAATGAGTTCCTTGGATAACTCTACCTGAACTCTAACAGAGAGACCTGAAGTAAGTTGAGGATCATCTCACAATGCTAGAAAGATTGCATCTTTCTCCTTCTCTAGTTTGCACAGTGAATGTCCCAACATCGTTCTCAACATCCATCATTTGCTTAGTAATTGAATCATTAATTATTACACTGATAGATTCCTCAATCATTTTAATTCTGAAGTTAAAAACTCTATAGGCTCTGCTGCTTAAAGAGTACCCGAAAAATATCCCTTCATCACTTATATGAGTTGTCTTACCGTTCTGATCTTTGTCAGCCAATACAAAACATTTACTTCCAGACGTATGCAAGTGTTTGACTATATGTTTCATCTCTTTCCATAGCTCATAGATGGTGGTTGAAGTACATCCTCTTAATGTGACCCTGTTATGAATGTAGCACGCAGTATTCGTCGCTTCACCCCAAAATACCAATGACAATTGCTTGGCATGAAACATCACTCTAGCAGATTCTTGTATCCCTCTGGTCTTCTGTTCAACAATTCCACCTAGCTGAGAAGGGAATTCATGACTGATATTTTCATAATTACAAAACTCTGAGAATTCTACACTCTCAAATCCCTTGTCATGGACACTTATAATCTTTACTATCACACTGTTCTTTTCCCTCTGAATACTTTTACACAAATCTTTGAAGACTTCAAACAAGTCTGATTTCTCTCTAATAAACTTCATCCACGTGAACCCAGAACAGTCATCTACAATCACATAAACATACCTATTTCCATTCAGGCTTTCTATCTTCATTGGTCCTATAAAACCCATATGAAGCGGTTTCAACACTCTAGATGTAATCTGATGTCGCAACATTGTGTGAGACATCATACCTTGATTTCTAATCTCACATTCTCCACAAATTTTCCCTTCTTTAATCTTAAGGTCTAGAATTCCTCTAATGGCTCCTATAGATATTATCTCCTTCATTCTTTTGGGATGAAGATGTCCAAGAATTTGATGCCATAACTCCACTTCATCCTCATTGGTTATAGACCATGTGGAGGAGTAAGCAGTTATTTGAGGATCCCACAGATAGCAGATATCTTTGGACCTTATACCTCTCATTAGAACAACACCTTTCTCATCTTTGACTATTGATCGATAAAATAGCAAGTGTACTATTTTAACGATGTAGTAATAAGTGGGGTTATCCCCAGAGTCGGTCTCTCGAGGACTGCGTATAATATGTAAGTGTGGATGTTATTTCAATTAAACAAAAATGAATTATGGGGTTTGTTTGGCTTGACAAAAGCTATAATATAAAATAAGCAGAACAATAAAAGTGCTTTTAACGATTATGATTAAATATGCTAGGGAAGGTGTATAAATTGCTTAATAAGAACCCTAAATTATCATCAAAGAGACATGCCTCAAAACCTTAATTTTACTGACCCTCAAATATTTTTCTTAAATTCCTTAACCGAAAAACCTTTGATATTCCCCCTTTTACCCTAATTCCTTAGCAGTCAAGAAAGAACATCAAGCAATAGTTCTGACAAGGTTTTTCAGTCACTACGGGATATCCCCATTCCTAAGAAATATCTACCGTAATGTTATTATGCAAAATCAATAGATTGGTTTTTCAGGCCAAATCCCTAATCATAAATCGTTCCCAATTTAACCGATCGAAAAATGTTAAATAATTTGTATAACAAAAGATTAAGACAAGAAAACATAATCTCATTGAATAAATCAAAAGAGGTTCATACATAACAATTTAGGGACACCCCCATAGCATTGGAGGGTTTAGCCTCTCATAATATTCAAAATAAAACAACAATAAAATTAAAGGAAGACATTACAATTTGATCGGAGTAAAATTGATTCTTCAATGGCTTCCGCTCATGAACAATCCTCTTCTCCAAATCTCCTTGATCGCATCAAACTATCGTAAATTTTTTTGTCAAAGTAAAGTGTTTTTCTTTCCCTCTCTCCACATAGCCTAAGTAGTTCCAAATCAACTAAAACAGTGCGAAATTCCCAGAATACCCCTCAGAGCACTAAACTCAGAAAGTATAAAAAAATTATAAAATTTCCTCTCCCAGGCTTGCTGACACGGGCACCCGTGTCAGCCCTCTGTTTCTCTGCGCGCACTTTTTGTACTCCAGGCCGTGTCAGCCCTCTGACTCTTGCCCAAATTTGGTTTTTGCATCCCTTCTCCTGACACGGCCCGTGTTAGGCAACACGGGGGCCCGTGTCAGGCTTCTGAATCTTTTCCACATAGTTTCGAGAGACTCCGAACTTTTTCCTTCTTCGCATAAGTTCTCCGGGGCTTCCACGCTGTGACCTGAAAACAACACAAACTACCAAAACACGCATAAAATGAACAAAATAATGAAAATTACTAAAATTAAACCATTAACTAAATTCGCACAAGATTGAAGAAACAATAGAAGTACTAAGTGAAATGTTACCGATATCTTGACTTTCTACCGAATGAATAGATGAAAAACTCATAGAATTGGTGACCGATTAACTATGCATTCTGATATTGAAATATTGACCAATAAACCTTGATCACAAAGCTGACTAATACTAATAAGGTTAGCAGTTAATCCTTTCACTAGCAGAACATCTTCTAAATTAGGAGATCCTCCACACATCAATCTTCCCACTCCTTGAATTTCTCCTTTAAATCCATCACCAAATCTGATAGACCCTGAGGGCTGAGACCTAATATCCACTAACAGCCTATGAATCCCCGTCATGTTTCTAGAGCATCCACTGTCAAAGTACAAGTCTTCTCTAGATGAAGCCCTCAAAAAGGTGTGAGCCATAAGATTTACATCCCTATTGATAGACCTTCTTTTCTTACTTAACTGGTGTCATACCTCAAATTTGTCCTACCTGTATATACTTTTCATCTGTACTATCCATTCACTAATCATTATTCAGAAAAAATCCAAAAAAGTATGTTGTCTTCAACTTCATCCCTCTTTTAATTTTTATCCATATATATATTTAACCATTTTAGTCCTTAATCCAGTTAAATAGTCATTTCCATGTTCATTTAAATTTCCCATATTCATTTCCTATCCAAAATCAAATCTCAAAAAATCCATTCATAATCCATTTCAAACCAATTATCCATCCATATCCATTTATTTATCCATTATCCAATTCATATCCATTTTAGTTATTTAAAACCCACTTAAATCCATTTTCCATCCGATTATCCACTTCAAAATTCAATTCAAATAAAAGTCCATTTTCTATCCACTTTAGTAATTTCCAAAATATTCATTCACTAACTAACATCCCATTACAAATATCCATTTCAACTTATGTCCATCCAAATTCCTTTCTATTATTCACTTTTTTTTTAAACCCATGTCCATTTCATTATCCATTTTACACATTTCAAAACCATTTTCCATATTTTTGTCCATTATCCATATATTTCCTAACCTATATATATAATTTTCCATTCATATCCATTTTATTTTCATTTTTATCACCATTTCACTATCAAAAATTACAAAAGTATTCCAAAGACCATTATACATCTTTTTTATTATTTTATCTTTGCCATAAAACAAAAAAAAAAACAAAGCCCATTCATAGGCCCATTACAACAACACAAAAAGGAAAAAAAAGAAAAAAACTTCCAAGAAGCTTCAACCACTTCCCACGCTTAACATACCACAACCCGACAAAACTTTTCCTAGCTGCACAATAGTTTTACCGTCCCACGCCACACAACACTTCAAACAGCTATCACACAAAAACCATAATACTTCGCAACAGCCACCACCTTTAGCAGAACTCACACCAAAACTGCCAAAAATGTTCACTCCAGCCTGCAGCAGTGTTTGGACCACACCATCCCATCCGTATCCGCACTTGCAGCACAAGGACGAAACTCTGCACCAACCGACAAAACCTGTGTTCAAAACAGCAAGGATAAATAATCTGCAGAGAAAGTGAGATATCAATGTTATAACCTGCCATTGAAAGAGACAACTCAACAGCAACAAGACGAATCAAAATCGTATAAACAAATTTGATTGAGTTTAAAAGAGGAGGAACTCGGTTAATAGGGGAAAAAGAAAAATTTAAAAAGCATACCTTTTGGAACCAACTATTCAACCTCACATCAAGCAGAAAAACAGCAATATCACAAACCTCCATCAATTCGCCCACGATCCTCTAATCTTTTCATTAACCCAACTGCCCTACCACCATAAAACCCGTCCTCATTTCTCCTCCTTTTTTTTCAACTGCATCTCGAACACCACATGGTCACCTTTTCTTCACCATAATACGTCCGAGCCACCACTCCTCACCGCGGCTTCCCCATCAACCACCAACAACCCATCACCAATCCATTTTCAATCTTCAACAACAACCACAAAACACTCCAAATCAATAACCGAACCACCCAAATCCAACCCAGAAACGTTCCCAAAACCACTTGTAAATCAAGAATCCCAAAAACCAACAAATCAGACCAAATCAGAATAGAAGAAGGAGAAGAGAATTGAAACAAGACCACAAAACCACAACCTCAAACTCATTGTTGCATCACCCTCATAACCCAACTTTTCACCTCCAACATAACCTAAATCACAAACCCACAACCATACCTATTTTTGAAATCCACACACAGAGAGAACCGAGATGACATTGAGAGGCCATGAGAAAACATTTGAGCGATTTTACGAGGAGAAGTAGAGGAAGATTTGGTGGTTCATTCATCGTGTACTTTTGAGGGAGAAAGTAGCGAACCAGATTTTGTTCGTGGTTACAATAGCACAACTGTTTGTTTTCCTTCTTCAATTTTAGTTTGAAACGACACATTAGGTTTTCTTTTTTTTTTTTATTTAACATCCAACCGGGTCCAGAGGATCCGCTTAAGGTCCAGTAAGTGACCCGTGCCCTTTCATTCCATTGGGCCTCAATCTTATTTATTTTCACACCCCCAATCTGGCCTGTAATCCATTTATTTGTTTTGTTTTACTCTTAATCATAAAAAAAAACTAAAGATAGTTTCATTTAACTTTTAAAGAAATAAAATAGAAACATTTCAAATTTTAGAATTAATGATTTAAGTTTTAGGATTAGGAACATTTCAAGTTTTGGGATTAGTATTTTAATTTTAGGATTGTTAATTTAATTTTAGGATTTTGTTAATTATTTCCTTCAACTTTTATTAAACTTTTCTTTAAAATTATTTTGTTAAAAAAAAATCTTTGTTAATATCATTTTGTTAAAAAAAGAAATTTCTTGTTAATATTTTTGTAACTATTTCATTAGATATTTTGCTAATTATCATTAAATATTATTTTGTTTTCTCATTATTATTTTTTTGTTATCATTTTGTTTAGATTTATTTCTTGATTTATCTTTTCATTTCCACCTTGATTCTCATTTCGATTTGTATTTCGGTTAAGGGCCAATGATATAAAAGCATCTTGATTGGTTTAACAATCTTGAACTATATGAGGCCTATTTATTTTCTTTTGATTTATGTATTTTTATTTCAATACATTATTTTTTTTACTCATTTATTTTGGGTAAATGAAAACCAAACATCGATTGATTTATCGATTTCTCAACTAAATCTCGATAAAGGTGAGACCTTTATTCTTTTTCCTATTTATTTCGATTTTATTTCATTTTTATTATTTTTATTCACTTTGGGTCAATGAAAACCTAAATATCGATTGATTTATCGATTTCTCGATTAAATCTCGATAAAGGTGAGACCTTTATTCTTTGTATTCATATTTTCTATTTAATTTCCATTTCCATTTAATTTTCACATAGCCTTTTATTCACTTTTGGTCAATGAAAGTCAAAAGTCGTCGATTATCAATTTATCGATTAAATCGTGATTAAGATGAGACCAAATTTTATTTTATGTCAATATTATCTCTTGTTTATTTTATCTCGGTTATATTATCGTTCATTCTTATTCATATCCATGTCATATTCATATTCATGCTTATCTAACCATTTTTATTTGTTCAAACGCTTACCTCCCGATTAAAATACTCTACACATATTCAAACCATTTTTCTTAATTAAATCGCGAAAGAACTGAATTCTTGAGGTCTAGCGCCTCTTGGGTTCTTGAGTGACCACCATTAGGGCACAAGCCCTAGGTGGTGATCACTCGACCTTTCGCTCCTAAAACACTCGTCTTAACTATTTGGACAAAGGAATGCCATTGGAGCCTAGCATTCCATGTGGTACTTTCATTGTTCATCAAACAATATATCGTAAATTAATCAAATGAAAAAGGTGTCGTTGGGATCTAACATCCCAATAATGCCCCGATTAATTGGTTGCGAGGCCGACGTCTCGTTTATCGAATAATCGTCATTCTCCCTAAAATGTTTAACAAATCAAACCATTTCTAAATGAATTATCGATTCGTCGTCGAGCCACTCTTCAAAACATTCTCGTAAGTCGAGTGTCTTTTGCCTCGTCGTCAAATGCACACTCGCACATTTTGTAGGTTTCGTTACTAGGAGCACCCCTAGGGACTAGTATCGATCCTCACCTCTTTTCTCAACCAATCCGATTCGATCTTTTTCAAATGCTTTCTTAATCAACTTACGAAAGGAAGAGATTCTTGGAGTCTAGCATTCCTTGGGTTTTCGAATGAATGGCTCTCGAGGCACGCCCTTGGGTTGTTGTTTATTCACCCTTTCGTCTTAAAACACTTAACCATTATCAAACATTTTCGCAATCAACTCACGAAAGAACTGAGTTCTTGGAGTCTAGCATTCCTTGGATTCTTGAGTGACTGCTCTCGAGGCACGCCCCTTGGGTTGTATGTCATTCAATCTTTCATCTCCTAAAATTCAAACACTAACTCCATTCTTTTCGTGGGTGTACCACAAACTACGACTGCTCTGATTCTTTATTCTCGTCCGAGTAAAGATACGTAGGCACAAGATTGCGATGATCTTGGCGAGCACACTTTTTCTTTTTCCTCGTTTGCGTCACACTTTTTCTTTTTCCCTCGTTTGCGTCACACTTTTTCTTTTTCCCCCATTTGAGTCTACCTTCCCCCCATTTTCCGTCAAACCCCGTAGTCGAACTACGATTGCTCTGATTTCTAATTCTCGTCCGAATGAGCATACGTAGGCCCGAGGTTGTGATGATCTTGCCGAGCACCCTATCCTAAAAACCACCCCATTCCCTTAGCAATCGAAACCTTTTACTTTACCTTTTTGCACCTATCGTTGAGAAGAAAACAAACAAGCTTAGATAACATTCCTCACAAATCGAACTAAGAGGTTCCCGTTGAGTACAACGGACGTGAGGGGGTGCGCGTACCTTCCCCTCACGTAACCGACTCCCGAACCCAGAATGTGGTTGCGACAACCACGTTCTTATCCTTCTCTTTAAAGGTTTTCTCGATATTTTCCTTTCTCTCTTTTGGGATAAATAAAGTTCGGTGGCGACTCTGTCGAACCGTATTCCGTACCTTTTGCGCGAGGGTCGTGTCTTTGATTTAAGCAATTTTTTCGAGGTGCGACAACTGGTTCACTTTGGCTAAAGCTGAAGCTTGTTGCACTCTATACAGCTTATAACAGAAGGGCTTAATATGACCATACTCCCCACAGTAATGACACCTCCAAGTTGAGGCTTTAGAGTTTGATGAAGACAAACCATGTCTGCTAGAATGTTGTAACATGTGGTTGGACATCGTGGTCATTTCCTTCTAAAAGAAGGAGAGAACTCTTCTACAAACTTATTGTTTTGTTGATCCTTAAAAGGATAGTCACCTCTTGTACTTCTATATTCTTTCACAACATCATATTCGTCACTTATTCTCCTTAATGAGTATGTCATGTTATTAAGCTTGGATTTTAGGAAGGTTACCTCATCCTGAAGATGATGAACATTACATAGAAGTTATTTCTTCTCATTCTCCAGTACATCTATGATCTTCCTTTGATTCTCCTTTATCTTAATATGTTCTTTACACTTGCCACAGGTTTCCTTGTAAGACATATCCAGATCTTCATAAAGGAAGTTTTCTGTGTAACGCCCCGTTTTGTCCGATTTATTTAATCGAGTCGATTTAATTATTTTTGTTTTTATATTATTTTATTCTTGAATTTTATTTGACAATATATTATTTTTCATCGTTATTATGTTTTATCACGTTTTGAGAGCGTTTGTGAGATATTTGAGTTGAGGGGTAAAATAGTCTTTTAGGGGTTTAGATATTTTTATAAATAGAGATTTGAGAGAAAAAGAGAGAAAAGAAAGGGAAAGGAAAGAAAGAGAGAAAGAAGGAAAAGGAGAGGAAAGAAATGGAGAAGTGGAAAAGAGGTGGAAATCTCCAATACTCTGTTTCAAGCGCGATTAATCGGGTAAGGGTGAGAAGTTTTGATTATATCATGCTTGTATATGTATATGTATGTATTTGTTTAAATGTTTGGTTGAAAAATATATGTTTTCCATTTGGTTGAAATTGTGAACAATTGATAGAAATCGATGTTTTCACGGTTGAAAATCGATATAAATGGCGTAGTGTAATCTTATTATGCATATGATCATTGATTATGCTTGGTTGTGCTGTTTGGAAGTGTTTTGGGTGAAGAATTGGGATTTTAGACCCAAATGTTTCTGGGTTCTCACTGCTGCGAATTTCAAAATTCTGCTTTGTTCGCCTAGCGAACCTGGCGAATGCGAAAGCGAATGTTTGGTCGAGGGTTCGCCTAGCGAACCTCGGGGCGAGTGGAAGGCGAATGTTCGCCCAGAAGCTCGTTTAGCGAACTTTATGCTTGTTTTCCTCTGCCTTGGTTCGCTAGGGTTCGCCTAGCGAATATTGGAGCGAACGTGACATATTTTCTATTTTGTTTTCTTCATAATTTTCAAACCGTAAGTCCGTTTTGGTCGCCCTTCGAAGCGTTGGAAAGCTAATAAAATATTATTTCTATTTAAAATGGTTTGGAGGGCAGTAGATGAATGATTTAATTAGTATTTTTGTAAAAGTGTTGGGTGGACGGATTTTTATCGCGTTAAATGCGTGCGGTTGGTGTTTTACCGTGTGTTGTGCTATTGTTATATGACGTGGAGCTTTTACATGGTTTATATGATGTTGAAGCATGTGATAAGTTGTTGTAGTTATTGTGGCCTTATGGCAAAATACTTTGTTGAATTGAATTACAAGTGTATGTTATTATGAATGTTGTTATGGGTAGCCTTCGTGGCGTGAATCCTAGTGTTGTGAATATCATTGTATGATTATAGAATTGTTGTGATTGATGGTGAGTAATTCTTGATGTGAATTGATATGAGTGTATATGCTAAAATGCTAATGGTTGTGGTTTGTGGATTATGATAAAATGCATTGTTTATGTGAAATTCAATGTGTGTTATTTGGTGGCCTAAGGGCAAGTAAATGCATTGTGTTGTGTTTGATTGTATATGCATGATTATGGATGTGTATATGTATGCATTTGATTGTCATGAGTCATTGTATGCCAAGCATCATGATATGCATTCTTGTGATGTCGTGTACCCTAGTGGGTGTGAGCGACGAAATAATTCCAGAGGGAATCCGCTATAACATCGTGTGCCTTATACAAAGAGGTATGAGCGATGATCATAGACGATCGTGTGCCTTATACAAAGATGTGTGAGCGATCGGGTCGTGTGCCTTATACAAAGAGGTGTGAGCGATCCATAAACGTCGTGTGCCTTATACAAAGAGGTGTGAGCGACGGGGAACATCGATTGCCCGACGGGGAGTTACACTAAGTAACAAACGATGATTCCAATAGTTCCTGAGTGAACTGATGATGAGAATGATGGATGGATGGTACCGTATTTGCATAGATTCGTTGTGTCGGTCTCTTTGCATTTGCATAAATCATGAATGGATTGATTATGTGTGGAAAATCATGAATTGATTGATTATGTGTGGAAAATCATGAATTGATTGATTATGTGTTGAGTTGGTGATTGGATTGGTGAATTGATGTGCATATGTGATAAATGCATTGGTTATGGATGATATGTTTTATGTATAGGCATATGCTATGTTTTGTGGGGATGTTGTACATTACGATGATTGTATTAATTCTCTATGGTGTGCTATATATGAATATATGTGATGCTTGTGATGAGAATAACTATGCATGTGAATTTTTATGTGTTTGCATATTATTATGCAATCTTGATTTAGTTGTTATTTCTCACCCTTCTGCTGTGGTTTGTTGCTCTATGAGGCAATTGCAGATTTGTGTCTTGGAGGCTTTTGTGAAGATTAGTTCTCCATCCTTTTGTCAGTCTGTCTGCTCTGATACGTAACACGAGAGTCGGGGAACGCTTTTGTCATATATGTATACATTTGTTAGATATATTTTGTTTTATCTTTGTATGAATATTTTGATGTTATAAAATAATTTATTTTGTAAAACAAGTCAGTTATGGATCTTTCCGCTTTAGTCCATAATTGAACTTTCCTTTTGTTGGAAAAAGTTTCCCTTTTATGTTATTCCATTTTGTGTTATGTATCAAATTTATGAGCAGGAAATGTTGTTTTTCTTTAAATGTGGCATCCTTATTTCTGTCTAAGAATAAAATTTTATTCACTCTGATTTATTTATGTATTATTTATTCGCGATGGGAATTGGGGTGTTACATTAGTGGTATCAGAGCAGGTTGGTCCGTCCGGCCAAGTTGTTGAGTCAGTTGGTGTGACAGTTGAATACTGTCGATGTTGTTTGTCCCTTAGTACGTGATATGTGTGTGAAACACTGTCAGTGCTTTCTGGTTTTCTAATCCTTTGTCTTCAGGTGTGAGAATGAGATAAGTGGGGGAGAAGCTGGTGCTTCTCCAAGTTGCTTCAGGTGTGGAGTGTTAGCTCAGTGTGTTGTTGATTGAAAGATTGTAAGTGTTGTTTGGACAGTGTTGTTCCCGGTTCTGGAGGGAATGCGGAGGTAAGGTTTATGTCAACTAAGGATTTGTGCCTTAGGTAGTTTTGTGCACAAGAGGCAAGGAATGCTATTATATTTTGGTATAGACGGTTTATGCCCCATTATGATTGTCGACTGTCTATTGACAAATTGAGGAACTGATCACCCTTAATCTTTTATTGATAGTAGACGGAATTATGTTTGATGGAATAGACATGTCTTTTCGGCTTTGATAGTGTGTGAAATGACTTGTTTGGAATTAAGAAAATAATTACGGATTGTTTTGTTGAGTCGATGAAGATTCTAATATCAGAAGATGAGACGGATTAGAGGTTTTGGTATGTTGGTCCAGTTGGGAAGTCATTGAGAGAGAACGATTGGGTATCGTTAATGGTTGTTCTCAGCGAGTAGAAGGTGAACTCAAATTTGACGAAGGTGAGGAATTGAGGTTTGGATCTGCTAAGTAAGTAGGAGAACTTTAGGAAGTGAAACTCAGACGTTTGTCATGTTTGTGATGATAGTGTTCTGGAAATTGACAGGAAAGCCACAGTGATGGGCCGTCAGTTGTGCATGGGTTCAGATGTGTTTTTGGATGAAACATTAGTGTTTTGACTTGAAGAGGTCCAACATGGATGGTAAGGAAAAGGATGATAGCATGAGGTTGCGTGTTAATCAGTGAGTAGTATGGAAACTTGCAATTGTGTTCTGGATAACTTGAGTTTTGAATTGTGACGAATTGCGAACGATTTGAAGTTCCTTGAAGGTATTACTTTTGTTATGGGTTGAGATCTCGTGTCAGCAGAAACCTTGAGTAAGTTGGAACCCCATAAGAAGAATTGATATGGAATGTGGTAACCAGAGATTGTTAAGCTATTTTGGATAAATTGTTTCGAGCTTAGGACGACTTTTGAAGGTGGTATATGTTATAGTTGTGGAGTATATGAATCGTATCTTCCATACTTGTTTGGATAAGTTCATAGTGATGTTTATTGGATGATATTCTGATTTATTTTAAATTAAAGGATGAGTATATAGAGTATTTGAGGATTGAGTTACAAGGGCTGAAAGAGAAGGAGCCTTCTACTAAATTATCGAAGCGAGAATTTTGATTGAAAGAGGTTAGTTTTCTTGGATATGTTATTTCGGATGAGAGTATGGTTAATGGATCCATCAGAAGTAGATGCAGTACTACAATGAGAGGCTCCGAAGTTGGTTAAGGAGATTAGAAACTTTTGGACTTAGTTGGTTGTTACTGCAGGTTATGGAAGACTTTGCTAAGTTCGTACTTCAGTTATCTCAGTTGACTTGCAAAGGGTGAGTCGTTTGTTTTGGATGTTCGTTGTGAGTAAGTTTTGGTGAGCTGAAGTAGAAGTTGTCTACGGATCCAGTTTTGATTTTGTGTGATCCTAATAAACTGTTTGTGAGGTATTGGGATGCGTCTTTGATGAGTTTAGTCAGTGTGTTAATGCAAGAGGGTAAAGTCGTGGCTTATGATTTACGACAATTGAGGATTCATGATTTCAAGATGGCTTCGGTTACTTTTGTGTTGAGAATCTAGAGGTATTATTTTGAGGGTTTTAGGTTCAAGGTATTTGGATGGAGAAAATGATGGTTTTGGATGAGTAACAGCGCTGCTGGGATTCTGAGTTTTCCATGGTTCGCCTAGCGAACCCGGCAGCGAAGGTCAGCGAATGTTCGCCAATGACGTTCGCCTAGCGAAGGTGGAAGCGAACACTCGCTAGGGGTTCGCCTAGCGAACATGGCAGTTTGTCCCATTTTGTTTCCATCATAACTTTTGACTTGTAAATTGGATTGAGGCACGGTCGGATGGTTGGAATTCCTGATTAGTTATGACCTTGGCTCGAATTATTCTATTGGTAAAGTTAATGTCGTGCCTGATGAGGTAAGTCGAAAGCTTTTATGCATGTCTATTTTGATGGTCAGAGGATTAGATTTGGTTGAGCAGTTCAGAGACTTGTGTCTGGTGTGTAAGCTAACACAACAGAGTGAGAGGGTGGGTATATTAAAGGTGAACGGTGATTTTTGGTGAATATGAGAAAGAGTTAGATTTTGGACGTGAAATTGATAGTTTTGATGGTTGCGAGTAATCAGAGTGCGCAACGGAAGCGTGATGTGGCACATTTTATATATGCAGGTGTGACTTGTAAGAGTTCATAGGTTGAACATTGAAAACATGTAGGGATGATGAGACCATTGGACGTTCCAGAATGAAAGTGTTAGGTGAAAGGTTTAAATATTATTCATGGGCTACTATGTAGATGGGTGTTTTGGTTATATGTTCGATTGGTGAATCGTAGCATTGTTGTAAGGTCATTGTGTGACAAGGATGTTGGTACTGTGGTTATGTAGAGGTTGTTGAAACGATGTTGGGTCGTGGAACTTTATGTTCTTGTTTGTGTTGTTACCTCGTTTCTTTCGTGATGGTTCGAGTGTGAGTAGCTAATTCCTGTATGTGGGATTAGGGGAGTGAACTTGTGTGTTCGTAACTTGGGTATTCTTTGAGTCGTGAGTTAGTCGTCAAGTGCATTGTATGGGCTTTGCATCTTGTCGTGGTAGTTGTCGTCGTTGTCGTGTCGTTGTTGTAGCTGCTGTTAGGAAGGTGGTTTGTCAGTTTGTGTTATTCGTGGTGTGCCTTTTGTTGGCATGATAGTTTGTTAGTCGGATGCGAGAGTCGTATCCAGAGTTGTTCGTATCAGTTATATTTTCGAGGACGAAAATGTCTAAGTGGGAGAGAATTGTAACGCCCCGTTTTGTCCGATTTATTTAATCGATTCGATTTAATTATTTTTGTTTTTATATTATTTTATTCTTGACTTTTATTTGACAATATATTATTTTTCATCGTTATTATGTTTTATCACGTTTTAAGAGCGTTTGCGAGATATTTGAGTTGATGGGTAAAATAGTCTTTTAGGGGTTTAGATATTTTTATAAATAGAGATTTGAGAGAAAAAGAGAGAAAGGAAAGGGAAATGAAAGAAAGAGAGAAAGAAGGAAAAGGAGAGGAAAGAAATGGAGAAGAGGAAAGAGGTGGAAATCTCCAATACTCCGTTTCAAGCGCGATTAATCGGGTAAGGATGAGAAGTTTCGATTATATCATGCTTGTATATGTATATATATGTATTTGTTTGAATTTTTGGTTGAAAAATATATGTTTTCCATTTGGTTGAAATTGTGAACAATTGATAGAAATCGATGTTTTCACGGTTGAAAATCGATATAAATGGCATAGTGTAATCGTATTATGCATATGATCATTGATTATGCTTGGTTGTGCTGTCTGGAAGTGTTTTGGGTGAAGAATTGGGATTTTGGACCCAAATGTTTCTGGGTTCTCACTGCTGCGAATTTCAAACTTCTGCTTTGTTCGCCTAGCGAACCTGGCGAATGCGAAATCGAATGTTTGGTCAAGGGTTCTCCTAGCGAACCTCGGGGCGAGCGGAAGGCGAATGTTCGCCCAGAAGCTCGCTTAGCGAACTTTATGCCTATTTTCCTCTGCCTTGGTTCGCTAGGGTTTGCCTAGCGAATACTGGAGCGAACGTGACATATTTTCTATTTTGTTTTCTTCATAATTTTCAAACCGTAAGTCCGTTTTGGTCGCCGTTCGAAGCGTTGGAAAACTAATAAAATATTATTTCTATTTAAAATTGTTTGGAGGGCAGTAGATGAATTATTTAAGTAGTGGTTTTGTAAAAGTGTTGGGTGGACGGGTTTTTATCGCGTTAAATGCGTGCGGTTGGTGTTTTACCGTGTGTTGTGCTATTGTTATATGACGTGGAGCTTTTACATGGTTTATATGATGTTGAAGCATGTGATAAGTTATTGTAGTTGTTGTGGCCTTATGGAAAAATAATTTGTTGAATTGAATTTCAAGTGTATGTTATTATGAATGTTGTTGTAGGAAGCCTTCTTGGCGTGAATCCTAGTGTTGTGAATATCATTGTATGATTGTAGAATTGTTGTGATAAATGGTGAGTAATTCTTGATGTGAATTGATATGAGTGTGTATGCTAAAATGCTAATTGTTGTGGTTTGTGGATTATGATAAAATGCATTTTTTATGTGAAATTCAATGTGTGTTATTTGGTGGCCTAAGGGCAAGTAAATGCATTGTGTTGTGTTTGATTGTATATGCATGATTATGGATGTGTATATGTAAGCATTTGATTTTCATGAGTCATTGTATGCCAAGCATCATGATATGCATTCTTGTGATGTCGTGTGCCCTAGTGGGTGTGAACGACGAAACGATTCCAGAGGGAATCCGCTATAACATCGTGTGCCTTATACAAAGAGGTGTGAGCAATGATTATAGACGGTCGTGTGCCTTATACAAAGAGGTGTGAGCGATCGGGTCGTGTGCCTTATACAAAGAGGTGTGAACGATCCATAAACGTCGTGTGCCTTATACAAAGAGGTGTGAGCGATGGGGAACATCGTTTGCCCGACGGGGAGTTACACTAAGTAACAAGCGATGATTCCAATAGTTCCTGAGTGAACTGATGATGAGAATGATGGATGGATGGTATTGCATTTGCATAGAGTCGTTGTGTCGGTCTCTTTGCATTTGCATAAATCATGAATGGATTGATTATGTGTGGAAAATCATGAATTGATTGATTATGTGTGGAAAATCATGAAATGATTGATTATGTGTTGAGTTGGTGATTGGATTGGTGAATTGATGTGCATATGTGATAAATGCATTGGTTATGGATGATATGTTTTATGTATAGGCATATGCTATGTTTTGTGGGGATGTTGTACATTACGATGATTGTATTAATTCTCTATGGTGTGCTATATATGAATATATGTGATGCTTGTGGTGAGAATAACTATGCATGTGAATTTTTATGTGTTTGCATATTATTATGCAATCTTGATTTAGTTGTTATTTCTCACCCTTCTGCTGTGGTTTGTTGCTCTATGAGGCAATTGCAGATTTGTGTCTTGGAGGCTTTTGTGAAGATTAGTTCTCCATCCTTTTGTCAGTCTGTCTGCTCTGATACGTAACACGGGAGTCGCGAAACGCTTCTGTCATATATGTATACATTTGTTAGATATATTTTGTATTACCTTTGTAAGAATATTTTGATGTTATAAAATAATTTATTTTGTAAAACAAGTCAGTTATGGATCTTTCCGCTTTAGTCCATAATTGAACTTTCCTTTTGTTGGAAAAAGTTTCCCTTTTAGGTTATTCCATTTTGTGTTATGTATCAAATTTATGAGCAGGAAATGTTGTTTTTCTTTAAATGTGGCATCCTTATTTCTGTCTAAGAATTAAATTTTATTCACTCTGATTTATTTATGTATTATTTATTCGCGATGGGAATTGGGGTGTTACATTCTGCACACGATTCTTCCTCATCAGCCCATCTTCTAGAGAGAGCAGTTACAATGTTGCCAGTCTCTGACTTAGATTCATCTTCCGACTCATCATCATCTGACCATGATACAGACAACCCTTCTTTTGTTTCTTGAGAAAAGTGGGATATTCTGACTTGATGTAACTAAAACCCTCACACTCATAGCATTTTACTCCTTTTCCTTGATTTGACTTTTCTTCAGACCTGACATTCTTTTGAGAGTCATTATTATTTCTGGTGTCAGATGAGATATTCTTGACACCTCATCTTCCTCTTTTGTTCACCCTTTTCAAACCCTTGATAAATTTCCTCCCAAGAAGCAAAATATCATTAGATATATCTTCATCTATATCTAGGTCACATTTATCTTCTGAGTCTTTAGTATTTGACACAAAAGCTATGCTCTTCTTCTTTTTCAGCCTTATCACTGATCCCTAATTCAAAAGTTTGGAGAGATCCCATAAGCTCATCAACCTTCATGTTTTTTATGTCTTGGGCTTCTTCAATGGTAGTCACCTTCATGTTAAATCTCTTTGGAAGAGATCTTAGAATCTTTCTGACCAACTTAGCTTCTGAAATCTTCTCCCCCAGGGCACTTGAGGCATTGGCTATCCCAATAATATTTATGTGAAAATCATGAATGCTCTCATCCTCCTTCATTTTCATGTTCTAAAACTTGGTGGTAAGAAGATGAAGTCTTGACATATTTACCTTAGAGGTTCCTTCATGAGCAGTCTTCAAAATCTCCCAGGCATCTTTAGCAACAATACAATTATTTATCAGCCTGGAAATGTTCTTGTCCACTGGATTAAATAAGGCATTCAGTGCTTTAGAGTTTCCCTGGGCTAGCTTGTCATCTTCATCATCCCAGTCTTCCTCAGCCTTCATCACATTTGTAATATTACCATCCCTATCTCTAACCATTGGAGGATCCCATCCCTTGACCAAAGACTTCCAAGCCCTACTGTCCATATACTTATGAAAGGCCACCATACGTGCCTTCCAATAATCATAATTGGTTATATCAAGGATGGGTGGTATGTTCATAAAACCTCCTTCATTGCTATTGCACCAGAAACTATCTTCCCTAGATCTCACCCAGATACAGAGCAGGATGTCTGCTCTGATACCAATTGAAATTTTGGTATGCAGATATCAGATGTCCTAATAGATGTCGAGACACTGAAATCCGTAAAACACACAAGGACCAAGATACAAAAAATTAAAAGTACAAAAAATAAACAAGACACAGAGAGTTGTTAACCCAGTTCAGGGCATAACAACACCTACGTCTGGGGGCTACCAAGCAAGGAAGGAAATCTGCTATTAGCAGTATCAATTCAAAGCTAAATAATCCAGTTCACAACTTCTCAATTAATACCTACCTAGTGCAATTTCTACCTAAGACACTCCTAGGTATGAAAAACCCCTTTCACTTTCTACCAGTCACCACAGTGACAAAATTATAACTGTTTCAATGTTTTTAGAAAATACAATCCAAAAGACACACAATCACTCAATGATGAAAAGCTTAGGAGTTATTGACAAAAATTACAACTCAATCGAGACGGTCTAACTCAAGCATCTAGGTGATGAATGAATGGCTCACAAAACATTCTACCTCAATGTATCAAAAGACACATGAGTGACACAATACAACAACAGTATCCTAAAAGAAACTCAAACCCTAATGTTGCGGTGAGAATCGGATACCAATCTATTAATTAACTTGAATCACACATCTTTGAAATTCACCACCGAGCTTTGATTTATCCAAAGGAAAGGGTAAAGATCGAAGAAAAACCCTAAGTGCGCTATGTAAAGACACAACTAAGAGATCTAAGGTTCGGGGGTTGGTTATACCTAGGGAAGGTGTTAGCATCCTAGATATCTATAGTACTCTAGAGGAACCTCTTGTTTGTATTTGTGTTATGTTAAAGTTTGCTTGCTAAGGGAACTGTGCTAAGGTAAAGACCTAAGGGTATATACACTAAGTATGCTCGCCAAGACGTTGCATCTCGTGCCTATGTATCCTGAATAAGATGGAATCAAAGCATTCGTAGTTCACCTCAACAGGGGTGAGGAACTATTGACTATGGTCAAAGTTCCAAGGGGAAATGAGTATGATACTCATATAGAGTTAAAGAACTCTCTAAATCTAAGTTGAAAGACTAGTCTAAGGAGATTGACTTTGAACAAAGTCAGAAGGGAAATGAATACTCATTATGATGAGAATCACATAGAGTTTAAGAACTCTACCCTAATTCTAAGTTGTAAGGTGAAATGGCTCTAATAAGGCTAAAGAGGGAAGTAAGCAACTATGATGATAGTGCTTACATGGGAAGGTAAGGATCCTAACCTAAACTAGGTCAAGGAGAAGTGGCTCTAATAAGGCCAAGGAATTGATCCTAATAAGGTCAAGGGAAAGGAATAGCTCTAATGAGGCCAAGGGTAGAAATGGCTCTAATGAGGCCAAGGGGTAATGAGCTATCTATGACATTAAAGTCAATAGAGAGACTTTTCTTTGGAAGGAGGGGAACAAAGAGGGTTAAGGAGAAGAGCTAACAAGCTAACCTCACCTAAGGGGATAACTTAATAAAGTTGGAAAATAAAGATGACAAATGATACTCACACATGAATTTAATGATGTTGATAAACACACAAATATAACACATGGATGATGATGGTGAATGTGATGACATTCAAAGTAAGCACTTAAATGTATACAAGTGGCAAGCTAATACAAAAGGTTATTCATTAATGAACAAGGTAAACACCTAAAGGTAACATGATATGAGTTAGACATGTTAATAAATTAGGTGATGACCTAACATGGGGTATAGTCTTTGACCAAATCTCTGTATAAAAGGGGAAATGTCACATAAGTTGTATTTGAATTCCACTTTGAAAAAAAGAGAAGTTTAAGTGTTTTACGCATATATGTACATGGTGTGACCTAAGTTGATGGTTTGTATACATTAAGATGTTATAAACAAAGGGAAAAGAGTTCTAATTGAAGGTAAAGACCTATCTATAACTTCAAAGGGGATGGCAAAAATTTACATTCTTTTTAACATATAAACACAGACTTAAAAGTATACCTAACTAAAAAATGTATAAGTCCTAAACAAGTTTGTATAAGTCCTAAAAAATGTAAGGGAAACTAAATGGTACAACCAAATAACTAAAAACCTCTTCTAAGTAAACTCTTAAAACCCTATACTTTACACATGAACAAAAGCCTTGAAAATAAATAATTTTGGGAAAAATTTAATGTCATAATAAAATAGGCAAAAAGAATGGGTTGAAAAACCCTAAAAATGAACAAGTTATGGATTTATAGAGTTTGTGAAAGAAAATAAAAAAACTAAGTATTAAAAATAAGGGAGAGGGTCCTAATGAGGTTTGAACCCCCGCCCTTGGCCTCATGTCAAAACATTTAACCAGCTGCGCTGGTTGTGTGGCTTGTACAATATATGCCTTCAGAAAAATAAAAAGAAGATTCCAAGTGAAAGTTAAAAAAAAAACACGCGCGTTAGTGTAACACCTCAAAATTTTCCCTAGTGTTTCTAACCCTTTTGGCTTATGCTTCATTTCATTTGCATTGTCATTTTTGCATTTGCATATTTCTTTTGGGCATGGGATCAAGGTATTCTCTAGCAGCTCAAGGCATCATCAGTTCCAGTATGATTTTTAACAGTGTTCAAGGCCAAGCAGATAGCTTTCCAAGTCTTTTTGAGCATTTATTTTGCTCATTAAATGACTTGATGATCAGAAACTCCGGCAGTCAATTTTTGATCAGTTATTCAGCACCAGACAGTTGTTATCAGCAGTTTAATCCGAGTGCGAAAAAACATTTCACAACATACTTCAAGTGTATTCCGGTGGTAACATCAAATGGCAAGTTTCAGAGGTCTATCGTGGTTCATAACGGGTAGAACCAGACGAATATCCGAGTTTCACTCCTTTTGGCGCAAAAATTCAAAATTTAAATGTGTTAATCGATTAACCAATTGCAGTGCAATTAGGTTAATCAATTAACCATAGTGAATTTTGCCCAAATGCTGCATTTTCAGAGCTGCTTCTTTTTAATCCAATTTTTAATCACCCATTTTAATTCTACACATCAGTAGAAAGATTTAGAGAGTTGATTTTCCATTCAAAAACTCAAATTTTTTCCACTCCAATTCCACATTTCCTTTCCTAATTCACATTTCATCCCAATTTCCACTCACTTAACCTCACTCCCAACCCAAACCTAGGGGTTATTTAAACCAATTCATTCCAAACCTCAAAAACCTAGATCATATTTTCACTCCCAATTTTCAAAATTCTCTCAATTCTCTCTCACTTTTTTCATTCTCCAACTCCATTTTCAACCACACTCAAAGCTCTTCTTCAAAGATTAACAAGTTCTTCATTGGAACTTGTTAATTCTTGAGCTAAAACCTCTCATCATCACTACATTTCAGCTTTTCAATTTGGATTTTCGTTTGGATCTGGTTCTAAATTTTCAGAAGTGACTTTTGGAAGTGCTTTTGGAGCTTTGGTTGCTTATTGCTTGGATCTTCAACTTTTGAGTGCAAGAAGCTTGTGGATCTTGGATTTCTCTACTTGAATTCATCCATTTCTGTTTACAACACTTACCAAAGTAAATCTCAGCTTTGTAGGTTAGTTAATTTTAGATCCATACTCATTTTAGCTTAATTGCAACTTGTACAATGTAGATCCATGAATTTTGATGTGTTTTGATTCATTTTGTTGATCTTGATTGAGGATGTTGATGATTATTGAATTTAAGTGATGTTTGAATGGTGTCTCTGAACTTAATTTTCGTGCATTGTTGATTACATGATCATTGGAGATGATTGCATAAGTGCTTTTGCTGCTGGAAGTGATTTTTCAAACTGATTTTGTGCTGATTTTATAGTGTTAATCGATTAACCAATTGCAGTCCAATTAGGTTAATCGATTAACCAGTGCAAAATGTGCGTAATAATAGCTGTTAATCGATTAACACAATTGCACTGCAATTGGTTAATCGATTAACACTGATGTAGGGTGTGTTTTTTGTGCATTTTTTAGCATGTTTCGATCCCGTTTCATTTCTAATCGTCCTGGATTGATATGATACATGTATAATGACTGTTTTGATGCTGTTGCACTTCACACCAGTGTATGTGCACAATTTTCCGACACGCGGCTCTTGTATTTTCATCGTTTATGAACATTGTTTACATTGTTGCATTCTTGATGCCATGAACACATAGCACATACTCCTTGAGCATGATAATTGTTGATTGATGCTTATGTTGCTAGAATTTCTTTGTGTTTGTTTGTTCACCTAATTTTGTGAGATGCATGCTTCACTTGATTTGTTCATATGCTTAATGATATGCTTCCTCATGATATGCATGCTTTCACGATGGTTTCAAGAGTTATTTACCTTGGTTGGTGGTGTGATTGTAATCATGTTTAATTGAAGAATATGTAATGCTTGATGCACGTTTGCTATGCCATGATTGAGTTGTATTCAAGTGAATCACATGGTGCCCTGTTTTTACTGCTGTCTATGTGCATATGTGATGTTATATGTGCTGCTGTTTGGCCTTTTGCACCCTTTCTTGTGCTGAATTGTGTGCTGTTATAAGCTGTTTTGCTTGTGTGCTATCCTTAACTGCTGTATTGGTGCAGATGCGCTGTTGTAGCTGCTGTTTTTGCTCATTTCTTCTTTCCTTCTTCATCTCTTTCACTCTTTCCTTCCCTTGAATCTCAAGACTTGTTTAAGTCTTTGATTCACTCCCTTAGAGCCACCTGGTCCAACTTAATTTTCGATTAAGCTTGGAGTAGGATTAGCATTAGGCTTCCCTTTGCATGCTAACTTAGGTAGAAGTTCCCCTTTCAAACTCAACTATAGGGCCACCTTTTGCATGATAACATTAGGATTAGTTTCCCCTTAGTGTTTTCTTTTCCTTTGAGTCTTCTCTTCTCATCTCATAACAATCCTAAAACACTTAATAAAAGATTAACATGTATTGCGCATGAGCCTTACATATGGGAAGTGAAGTATGGGGGGTCTCCCTTCATTCTTCTAGGGTACTTAGTGTACGTCCTGTTGGGGACGATGCGCGAAGTATTTGTTCCTATGTTACAGACTTGGGTGCAATGCAAGTTATGAACTAACTTCAAACTACTTCTGTCTTAAAAAATACAAAGTAAACTCAAACCTTTTTCATCCTTTGGGATCGTTAAGTTTCAAACTCATTTTCAGAAAAGGGCACGTTACATTCCGTCACGTCGCAAACAGGCATCGACCCTAACTGTCGGACGCGAACTTAATGTTGCTCATAAAAAACACTAATCGACCTCGTTAGGTCAAACTACGACTGCTCTGATTTCCTCTTTCTCGTCCAATTGAGGATACGTAGGCACAAGACGACGATGTCTTGGCGAGCAACCTCCCCCCTTAGTTCGTGTCCGAACTATGTTGACTCTGACTTTCCCATTGCACGAGGGAATACGTAGGCATAGGATGAGGGATGTCCTATCGAGTCACTTCTTTTTCTTTTGTCTCTCATTTCTTCATTCCTTTCCGTTCCCGTTCCTTCTCGTTTCTAGTAGCAGTGGAGCTCCAGATGACGACACCCTTTGATCGAGACAACAAGCGTGGATCCCATCGAGTACGATGGACGCGTGGGGTGCTAACACCTTTCCTTCGCGTAACCGACTCCCTTACCCGTTTCTCTTGGTCGCGAGACCATTCTCTTTTCCTTTCCCTCAGGTTTACGCAGTGTTTCCTTTCCCTCTCTTGGGATAAATACACATTGCTGGTGACTCTGTTTTCCGCGCCACTTTCGCGTTTGTACCATGGATGCAAATCCTCGGGAGCGACAGCTGGCGACTCTGCTGGGGACAGGTTGACCTCTTGCTGGTCCATACCCTCTTGCGAGTCAATCCTAGTGCTTGTTTATTTATTTTCATTGGGTGTTTACTGTTGTGTTGTATATTACTATATTACTGTTTTACTATTTTTACTGCATTTATTGCATTGCATTTCATTATTATGTTGGACTGTGCTGTGCTGTGTTGGTTTTCTGTTTGGCAGGTTGGGAGGTTCTGAGAGATAAGCCCACTACCCAGGCTTGAGCATACACATAGGTATTAGCGTGGGCAGGCGTGACTCTCCTGTGGTGTTGACCACGTGCGGGTGATCACGATCCCCACAATCAGACGAGGTTCTATTGGGAGATATCTGCTACTGTATGTTGATATAGGCCAGTAGTTATTTTCTTGAGGAACTGTCGACTCTGGTGACCATTCCCGAGGACTCAATAATGACACTCCTCCCGAGAACGATAATAGCATACCAGAAATGGAAAACCCATTACGACTCTCGACCCGAGGACCCAATGCTGGGAACTTGCTATAGGATGACCTTTTTTGGGGGAATCAGTGGACGACCTCTTTGTTTGGTGATAGTATTGTACCCCGAGGGATGAATGTACTATTGCTTCTCAAATCGAGAATCCAAGACTGAGGATCCCATTTTCTAGAACCCGCATGTGAGAGGGGATGTGTGTTTGCAGGTTTGCAGGTGACTTTGACCTTCAACCTACCTGGTTTTCTAGATTTATCACTGTGGTTATTTTTGTTCTGGGTTTTGGTACAGAGCTTTGATTGTTCAGTCAGTACAGTGCATCCAGCTCGTGTGGAGCTTTGATCCCATGCTTCGCATTGCATTCCATTTTTCTGACATTCATGTTTTTGCATTTCCAGGTAGTATCCAGTCTTTTGATTCTAGTCAGAGGGCATTCATAGGGATGGACACTAAGAGGGGTAAGAAGCACATCATCATCTACAAGTTCCTAAAGCTCACTCTTGGTCCGTTGGACAGTTTACAGAGTATGGCTGGTCCAGAAATATTGGGGGTCTTTAAAGAGAAGTATGGTTGGATATTATCCCTGGTTCGGAGCCTCAGTGAGTATGAATACAATGGACTACACACCTTGATGCAGTTCTATGATCCTTCCTTAAGGTGCTTTATGATGCCGGATTATGTATTGGTTCCTACCCTAGAAGAGTACTATAACATCTTGAGAATTCCTATCCAAGGAGGTGTTCCTTTCTGTGGGTCCCAAGGAGACTGTGATTTCCAAGCGCTGGCTGAGGCTCTTTATTTGAGCAAATCGACATTAGAGGCTGATTTTTCTCGCAAAGGAAAATTCCGAGGCTATCACTTAGAGTACTTAGTAAAGAGGGCTCGAGAGGAAGCTAAGGAGAAGAGGTGGATAGCTTTCAATGCAATATTGGCTCTCTGTATATATGGCATTGTGTTATTCCCTAATGAGTTTGAGTTTATCGATACGGATGCTATTCAGATATTTACAGCCCAGAATCGGGTACCAACTTTATTAGGTGATCTTCACTACGCCCTGTACAACAGGAATGAGAAAAGACGAGGTGGGGTGGTTTGTTGTTGTGCATCTCTTTTCTACAAGTGGTTTGCCAACCGTTTACCCCGGTCAGGTGCTTTTGTGGATGCGAAGACTTCTCTAGATTGGAGTAAGCGTCTGATGGGCCTAGCTGCTAAAGATATTCTTTGGGTGGATAAGGGATTATTGGGGTCTGACATTTTGCATAGTTGTGGAAGGTATCCTAATGTACCCTTAATCGGAAGAAAATGAGGTATTAACTACAACCCGTCTTTGGCTATCAGGCAGTTTGCGTACGCCCTGAAAGATCCTCCAGTTGAAAAAGATTTGGAAGAATCTTTGTATTTTCATATGACTGATGGTGTGGCTATTGCATAGAAAGCATCTGAAGCTTGGCTCAGTAGACAGAAGAGAGGTAAAACCGTTCTGGGTAAACCCAATAATCAAGCTTTCGCTCCATATGTTGAATGGATAAAGAAGAGAGTAGAAGAGTTCTATTTGACTTTTGATCGGGCGCCTCCGTTGTATCCAGAGATTGTGGAAGAGAGACTCACTATACCACTCGAAGAATTCGACAAGCAGCGAAAGTTGGTATTTGATCTGAGGATGGAAAACTCTGATATGAGTAGTCAGCTACGGAACGCTCTACATGACAACTTGGAGTTGAAATGGAAAGTTCAAGACATGACAGAGTGTTTAGAAAAAAGAGAGAAGGATTTTGCCGACAGAGCTCAGCACTTCAAAAAGGTCAGTATGGCTGTTGAATCATCAGGTAAAGCTAGCAGGAAAAACAAGAAGCTTTTGACTGAAGCAGAGGACAAGCTTACCACGTATCAGGAGATGTGGGAAGAGGTCAAGATTGAGAATAGAGAACTGAAAGAAGAACTTCAGAAAGTGAAAACAAGGAAAGATCATTACTCCGGCAAGTGGAAAGAAGCCCAGAAGGAAATTGAAGAGCTTAAATTGCAAGCCGAGGTTAATAAGTCGAGGCACGAAAACAGTAACGCTGAAGAGCAGATTGCTAAATTGAACCAAGAAATTGCCAAAAGAAACAAGCTGATCAAAGGGCTGATAAAGCAACCTGCACATCCTGACACTTTAGACCTTCTTGAAGAAGTTGAATCTAGTTTGTTTGGAATTGAGTTGTAGTTGATATTGTTGTTTATCTTTTTGTTGGGATTACCATCAGGTTTGTTGATGGAGTCACCTTTGATTATGCTTGAACTTGTCTGTAGGAACTACTTTATTTTCGATAATGGAGTATTTGGTTCAACTATCTGTGCTCTGGCAGTTCTGGTTTTCAGAGAGGGTTTGTCCCCATGGCTTGATTCGGTAGTATTTCTGTGTTCAGATTTATTTTCCGATAGTGTGTCTGATCCCTTGCCCGGTTTCATGGATTGGAATCAAAGCGGATATGTCCCGGAATTGTTCAAATATGATTGTTTGCATTTTGCATTTGCATTTTGATAATCATAATCATTTTTGCATAGCAGGTACTCGTCCCGGGTTTTTCTAACCTTTATTTGGTTACAGTTCAGGATGGCAGGCCAGCCAATTCACTGGTATTCTACTAGATCAAACCAGAGGAGAATTATGGAGCAAATGCAAGCAGAGATGGCCGCCATGCAAGCTCGTATGGCCCAATTCATGGAATTGATGCAAGGTGTTGCCCAAGGGCAAGAGCAATTGAGGACTCTGGTCTAACCCTTAGTGGCAAGAGTGGATGAAGACGGGGTTCTTCATGGCGGAGTCCATAATGGCGTTGTTGGTAATGGTGCTCAGGGAGGTCTTGTGGGCGTAGAGATCCCCATTCCTGGTGTTGTGATACTGTCATACCCCAAATTTTGACCACTAGGATTTCCCATCATTATGCAAATCATCATCACAATATGGATGGGCCATCATACTTCATCAGTCTCCCCAAAGATGGGTGAGCACCCACTACAATCAAGAATTAGGGTTTCAAGCCCTCTCAGAATTCTTAGACAAAGGATCAATCAAGGAATGACATGATCCTCAACTTGTCTAACCTCTAAAATATCCACAATGGATCAAAAGGACTCCCATTTCAAGGATCAAGCACAAGGCTGCTCCTTTCTAGGTGGATCAAGTCTCATGATCGACAGTGTCACCAAATTAGGGTTTTGGTCGACCAGGGCCTCCAGATGGAAATTTTTCATCTGGGCACAAGCCAATGATCCAAAACCTAACCTAATATACTCCATGGAACCTCATGGAACCTCATGGACCCAATCATAAAGTCAATTTTGCCTCAGGGGATGCATTCATCAAAAATTAGGAATTAGGGTTTCTTGACCTAATTCACCCCTAAGTTGACTTTTAGGGCAAATCATGAGCCAAGACCTCAAGAGAGGGTTTGAGGGTCTCTAATGAACTATATTGATCCATTTGCAACAATGGATTAATCCAAGAAGCTTGAGCAACAAGTCTCAATTTCATCTGCACCACAGTTAGGGTTTTAAGGAAAAAGTCAACTGTAACTTTGACTTTTGACCAGGACATGCTCCCAAGCCCTATGACATGCATCAATATACCCTATGACACCCATGGAACATATCCATCAATATACCCTGTGCACAAAAGTCAACTTTGACTTTTTGAGATTTTTCACCAAAATGGATTTTTAACCCTAAAATGATGTTAATGTATGATTTGAATCATCATTCATCAAGAAAAATCAAGAAAAGTTGGGTAACTTGTAAGGGGTAACCATAAAAAACTTAGAAAATTTTCTGTTAAAAATAAAGTGGCTAGGGTACCAACTTTGGAGGGTCATAACTCCTAAACCACAAAGCCATTTTCTCCCATCCAAGGCTTGATTTGTAGATCTCATTGCCCTCTACAAAAACTTCAACTAGACCTAATTCTAACTCCTCATGGATTTTGAGTTATGGAGTGATCAAAATCAAGAAAAGTCACTTTGTTCCAACACTTAGTGAAAATTTCACTAAGTCAGATTTTACCCTACTTTTTGCCAAATGTATGGGGATTTTTTACTTGGATTCAAAAGAGATCAAAACCAAATATGTTCAAACAGTTGTTGTATCATGTAAGGGCTTTCCAAAATGACCAAGAACATTACCAAATTCAATTTGAGTCATGAGATATGACATTGGAAAGTTGCCTTGCTGAAATCTGCCAAGGCAAGGCAGAATTTGCATTTTTGCTCGATTTGCCAAAATAAGCCAAATCCAAATGCTCCTATCCACTTGGACACCTCTGAGGATTGAATCTAAAGGGGACAGCCACCGAGCCAAGCCTCCAAAGTCTTTGGAACAAGAAATAGCATGTTGAACCTAGAATGGCCAAAATAGGGACAAGACTCCAATTTTGGATTGGAGCATTCAATGGAAGCATCAAGGTGGCATGGACTGAGCCATTTGCAACTGAACTCAGTCAAGACTTATCCAAGACCAAGGGAACCACAACCCTGTGCCCTAACCTCTAGTCAATGGCTAGAGGAGACTTGGATTTCCATTGGCCAACATTGAACAAACACCTGCTGCAGTTGCCATTCACTGTGGATCCCAAAACAAACTTGCTCTACTATAAATAGAGCTCAATTGTGATCAGTTTGAGGACACCAAAGCCATCAAACAGATGCTTTCCTCAAAACCTCTTTCTCTTGGAAAAAATGCCTTCTTTAGCAAGGCAACTTTGAGTTTTTGAGCTTGAGAGCTTTTCCATCACAATCAATCACACACACACACCTCATATATATCATATGTAAGCTGTGCAAACTATCACAAGTGACCTGTAATCACAAAATCACAAAGTCACCTCTCAAAACCTCAAAATAGGCTTTGCATTTTTCAAGCCATGTCTTGATTCAGTCACTTTCCAAACCAGATAAAACCTCAAACACACTCCAAATATCATCCTTGAACTGTCCCAAATGGTTCCCCTCATTTGGAACACCATTTGAGAGAGTTGATATTTTGGTCACTTTTAACCCCTTTTGCAAGAAAGGGACTGTTTGTGTTTTTGCAGGTATCAGTCAATTCCAATCATCCTAAAAGCTTCTAAGGGATCATTTGAGTGTGTCTAAAGCATCAAATCATTTCTGGAACAAGAGGTTTGACAGATTGCACAAAAGCTCCAAAATCTCAAAAAAGAGGTAAGCCTTACAACTTGGAATCTTTCAAACATGCAATGCTTTGAAGTCCATTGATCATAAACATCTCATACATGTTGTATATGTTGTGTTTGAGCTAATTCACCATGTAATCCATGCTTGTACCAAGTTGTGGCATAGAAAATGCATTTATAGGTCATTTTCAAAACCACTATCGGGTTTTGAGGAGGGAGTGTGATCAGAAAAAACTACCATCACCATTGGATTCCTTATGAAATTCTGGTCCAGGTGCATATAAATTTTGTCTCAAACCATTAAGAATTGAGAAAGTTATGACCTTCACGTTTCTGAGCCAAAACTTGCCAAAACTTGCCTTGGGCCAGGCCTAAAACCAAGTCATGCCTTGTATATTTGTTGTTTTGTTTCAAACAATGGATGTATAACCACCCCAGTGATAAGGCGCGCGCCTTGTAACCTTGAGGTCTTGGGTTCAAACCCCACCCATGCCATTTTGTGTTTTTTCACATTTTGCCATTTTTTCCAATATTTTCATGGTTTATTAATTAATTGGAAAATTAATAACTCTTTCAATTTTAATTATTTTTTATTGGTTATTTTTGCAAAAAATCACAAAAATGTTGAAATATTTTATTCCACAAAAAATTTGAATTTATATTATTTATTTAATATAATTAGTATTTTTGTGAATAAATTCACTTTTATTTGTTTTTAAACATTTTAAAGTGAATATTCATCTTGAAAAATCAAGACCAAATGAGTTTTAATATCTCTTGTGATTTATACCTCATTTTTCAAACCTTAAACAAAAATCACAAGTGGTTTATTCAAACCTATTTGGTATTTTTCATTGATTTTCTTTAAATATTTACTTTTAAAGAATAAAATTAGGGTTTCTTTGATTTTCACTCAAACAAATCATTGTCAAACACTCATGGGCCTCTAATAGAGTGTAAGACCCAATCCTTTTTCGACCAAATCATTTTTGGGCCTCAGTGTATTGTATAAGTCCTGATACCGTCAAAAACAAATGGGGCGATCGTCGCCCTTTTGAAAAATAACCTTTTGGGCCTCTCCTCGAGCTATAAGACCCATTTAAAACTTTTTGGGCCTCTAATAGAGTGTAACACCCAACCCCCTTTTAACCAAAATCACTTTGGGCCTCAGATATTGTATAAGCCCCTCTGCGTTAAAAGAAAACCTCGGCGCGATCGCCATTTCAAACGAAAAAATCATCTGGGCCTACCCTCGTGTTATAAGCCCCACTCTTTTTCTTTAAACTTTTTGGGCCTCTTGAGAGAGTGTAAGACCCATCCCTTTGTACAGAAAACAATTTTTGGGCCACAGTCACTTGTATAAGTCCCTCTGTACCAATTCAAACAGTGTGCTCACTGATAAAACCCTAGGCCTCTCCTTGAGCTGTAAGCCCCAAATCTTTCTTTTTCAGAACACTTTCTCCTTTGATTTAGAATATACTATTGTTTTCAATCTTTCTTTGTTGAACAACTAACCAAACAACATGGAAGCTCTACAACAGAGTAAGTGTTTATACGCTTTCATTTACCGCTTTCATATACATATAACTGTATTGTGGGGCTGTTTCACTGTAAGTCTTCTTTCATAAACTCATATCAACTGTGTAATAATAGTATAGATATTTAGAGTTTTCCCGGCCACTACCTCTAGAACTAGGTGACGCCGTTTCGTTTATTCGTAGAAATAGACAACTAGATCCCCAATAGGATCACCAGATACAGTCTTCTCTTCGGCTGTCCTCATTAGGAATTGTCAAGAAACTCTATTCCCAGAGATGAATGTATTCTCTGTGAATGGCATCTTTGATTTTCTTCCAAATTATCGAACTTTCCTGACTTGATCTATTCTTTGTGAATAGCTTGCCTTGAAATTCTCGGGGTTTGGGGACACACGGTCTTCTTAAAAGCATCGGTCTCCTCTTGGGCTTAGTACAAGGACCCGTCGGCTTCTTAGAAGTATTCAGAGCCTCCTCTTAGGCTTCGTATAATGATCTCTTCCTCCGAGAATGATATCCTCCTCTTGGGCATCGTACAAGGACCCGTCGGCTTCTTAAAAGTTTCCAGCCTCCTCTTGGGCTTCATACAAATTGTCCCGACAACCTCCTAGAGGTATAGGAACAAAAATTAATCATCTGCATAGAACAGTCCTTTCATAGAGTCTACTACTGTTTCTCAAAGCACAGTACAAAAGATGACACTCTAGACTTGGACGGTCTAATCTCTTTGAGTCTCAAAGACAATCTCAAGTGACCCCATCGTTAAATAGGAAGAAAACCCATAGACTCGGACAGTCTCAATACCCTTCGGGTTTCCCACTTCCTGAAAGAACAGGAATAACCCGGATCCTCGAACCAAATCCTCGAGTATAGCATTGCTCATATAAGAACTGATTTTCTCTTTCAAAATCAGTCTACTGGACCTGTCACTTAACTGAACAGTCGCCACAACCTCCTCTTAGGCTTTGTATAATGATCCTTCTCCAGTGAAGTTAGCCTCTCTCTTGGGCTTTATACAATGATTCTCCCCAGCGGGGTCAAACAACGTTTAGCCTCTCTCTCGGGCTTTGTACGAGACACATAAAGAGACTCCCTCGTTGAGTCAATCACCAATTAGCCTCCATCTTGGGCTTTGTACGAGATACAAAAAACTCTCTTGTTGAGTCAAATAGCCTCCATCTCGGGCTTTATACGAGATACCAAAAGATTCCCTCGTTGAGTCAAAACCTTTTAGCCTCTCTCTCGGGCTTTGTACGAGACACATAATAGCCTTCTCTTAGGCTTTGTATAAGAAAACCATTGGTTCATCCAATTAACATTTTAGCATCAAAGCTGTGCCTCGTTCACAGTACACAAACATCAACAACTCATTCCCCTCCATCTAACTGCTGTAAGCGGCAAACCTCTGGATCATCTACATCCATGCCAATGTCCCTCTTTTAGTATGAGAAATTCCTAAAGAAAGATAGCAATGCTCTAAACTGAGTTAAAGTCTTCTCTTTCAGGTTGGAAATCCCCTATAAAGGAAATTATGGCGTTGTCGGATTCACACATCCCGGTTAAAGTAATTCTCCTTTATAAACAGTCGTAACAGACAAACCCCTCTTTAGAGATGACAAATTCTCTCTAAGGTCGACACTTTTAGCTTCACATCTTGGGCTTTGAACAAGATATAAATCACATTTCGCTTCATGTCTTGGGCTTTGAACAAGACACCAAAACAACCATTTCCTCCCATAGAATAGGAGGAACTACGAACGCTCTGATTTCCCTGTTTCGGTAAACGGGAATACGTAGGCATAAGATTGAAAGAAAAATCTTAGCGAGCACACTAAACAAAAACCCAAAATCCCATACTTTCATATATATCCGTCCTAACATCTCAACCGATAGCCTAAAGCACCCCTCGTCAACAAAATAAACCTAGGGCAAACCCCGAATCTTTGTAGCATCTGTAAACCAATAGTTTCAACTGTTTAATCTCAGTATGCAAGCAGGGTTAATTGGAGACATCTATTTCCCTTCCTTCATCAGCTTTAATAGGATAAAAAATGAATCGAGTTGTAGTACCAGAGCGATCGTGCTTCGCAACCACATCCAAAAATTACTCGCTACAGAAAAATGGCGACTCTGCTGGGGAATACCGCGGTCTCTTTAGGGATCTTGTTCTTTTTGTGGAAACCTTGACGTCACTAGGATCTTAGGTCAAAACGCCGTTTGGAATGACACCACAGATTGGTGACTCCGCCGGGAAACCATTTTCTGTCAGGAACTTAAGATTCTTAGCTTTTAAAAGTCTAGGATGATTAGGACAAATATATATATATACTACTTTTCCTAATTGCTATACGTGTTTATTTTTCTGCTAATGGGAATGCGTGTGATTCCGCATGTGGAAAGATCGAGTATACACTTAAGATAAGTGATGACGACGAGGTCGACCATCAACCTCAGTGGAGGCTGACCAATGCAACCCATTCTCTCACCTAGACAATGGGCCGATTGTGATGTCTGAGAAGCTGAGGAGCCAAACCCTTTTGTAGTGCGAAAACTATCGGGAATAGTTGTTACGCGATACTACCCTCATTTGAGGCTGGTGATCTATTCTCAATGAATGGCACTTACTCTAAGATTGCTCTACAACTCGCTGGCAATCAGCTTGTTGTTTTGCTTTCTTGGGAGGAGCTGATGATAATGAGTAAAGGTACAAAAATCACCCTAGTATAAACCTTTGGGGATGGGTAGAGCCTTGACTTCATGACAACGACCCTTTGACCCCATGTTTTTTCTATGTTTTTGTGTGCTGCATTCATGCATTCATTTAAAAAACGTTAAAAACATTCAAAAAATTTCTCTTCTAGTCTCTCTGTTTTTCAAATTAAACAGAGATTGTGATTGCAAATATCAGAGAAAAGGATTGCTCTAATGGATTTCGGTAGAAGGAGAACTCATAGTTATACCTTCAAGGTTTCAAAACTAGAGGATTTGAGAAGGTTAGCAGGAATGATCACAAACCCAGAGGCTTTCAAAGCCTAGCACGGAGCTCAGCTACCTCTGTTAAGAGTCCATGTGATTGAGGGAATCATGGATGCACTCATTTAGTTTTATGATCCAGTTTATCACTGTTTCACATTCCCGGATTACCAGCTCGCACCAACGCTGGAGGAGTATTCTCATCTGATTGATCTACACATTACTGATCGAGCTCCATTTTCTGGACTGGAAGAAATTCCAAAGAATCAGACCATTGCAAGAGCAATTCATTTGGACGAGTCTGAGGTCAGGACTCACCTAACTACCAAGGGTGGCATCCAAGGTTTGCCAGCCCAGTTCTTGACAAAGAAGGCCCTGTATTTTGCCAGTATAGGAAACGTGACTGCTTTTGAAAGCGCCTTTGTCTTGCTCACCTACGGGTTATTTTTGTTTCCCAACATTAATAATTTCGTCGATATTAACTCCATTAAGGTTTTTCTCATTGGAAATCTTGTGTCGACTTTGCTCGCAGATGCGTATCATTCTGTACACTTGGGAAATTTGTACAACGGATGGGAGATCATATGTTGTGTACCTTTGCTTTACAAATGGTTTATCTCCCACTTGCCCAAGTCTGCTGCTTTTTGGGATTGCAAGAGTGCTTTACGTTGGTCGCAGAAGGTTATGTCTCTTACCAACTCTGATATAAATTGGTGTAATAGGATCTATGATGGAATCAAAATCATTGATCGTTGTGGAAACTTCCCCAACGTACCCCTTATAGGAACTAAAGGAGGAATCAACTACCATCCGGTATTGGTTCGTCGTCAATTTGGATACCCGATGAGACACGTCCCACGGGGTGTTCATCTGGAAGGTCTTTTCTTCAAGGAAGGAGAAAACGACAGAGCACTAAAGATGGAAATAGTGCATGCTTGGAAGCATGTTCACAAGAAAGGACGGGAGTCTCTAGGAAAACCGGACTGTGTCTCGGTGGAGCCTTATCTCCATTGGGTACAAACTAGATCTCTCAAGCTAAAGATGCCTTATCCTCATTACGGAATTCTTCCGCTGAGGGAATCTGTCATGTACTTCATGACGGAAACTGAAAAGCTTAAGGTTACTCTCAACAAAGTTCAAAAGGAGGGGAGGTCTTGGAAGAACAAGTACCGCACCCTCGACGTAGATTGCATCAAAATACATCAATTACTGAAAGATAAGGATGCTCTGATTGAAATTTTGAAGCAACATGCTGTAGAGAATCAAGATGACCAAAGGAATTTGCTCACTCCTTTCACCTGGAAAACGAATGACAACCCGACAACGGCCCAAGAGCCCGGGTCAAAGAAAAGGAAGATACCAGAATCAGCACCTGATTTCTCTTCAGAGAGGACTCAGGACCCATTAGTTTAGGTTTCTGTTTCTGCACCTTGTAATCTACTGTATTTCCATTTCTGTAATCCTTTGAATTCAATAAAAAGGGGTTTCCCCACCGTTTGATATTTGCAATCTAGTTGTCGAAGTTTATTTTAATTAAACCAATAAACAATTAATATAATCATTGCATTCATCATTCTCACATCGCGTATTCTTCTTACCTACGAATCTCACGTTTGTGTCTCGGTTCTAGAGTCAAACTGTCTCATTCGTATAATACTCGGGCCAATCGTCAGAAAAAGATGGATGATCTTGAGGAAGAAAACAGAGAGTTGAAAGAAGTGATCGACGCTCTGAGAGAGGATATAAGGAAGCTTCGTAACGACATGCAAGCCATGGCAGAAGCTCAGCTACAAAGAACTGTGATCTCAGAGATCACCTCAACGGCCATAGTGGAGAAGTATGATCCTAGGTATCAAATATCGAAAGATCGTCCTTGGGGCATGCCTATTAACTATATCCCGGAAGGATATGTTCCGCCGATCACTGAAGATCAGGGAATCACAACAGAAGTCGCTGGGCCTGAAGGTTACAAACTTCGGGAAAGCGAAGATGCCATAGGCATACTGAAGACCCCTGAAGGTTACAAACTTCGGGTGACGCCAAGACTCACTACCGTAGTCACGGTACCACCCCCTGTGGTGCACACTGTCCCGGAAGGACAGATTCCAAAGACACCTTCTGGTAAGAAGGAAACTATGTTTGATAGAATGGAGGAATTCCAGGAGCAGTTCTTGGAAATGCAGAAGGAACTGCAAGCCATTCGCGGTTAGGATCTATTTGGAAAGGACGCCGCAGATCTCTGCTTGGTCCCAAATGTGAAAGTTCAGCACAAATTTCAAGTGCCCGACTTTGAAAAGTACAAGGGTAACTCTTGCCCTCAAAGCCATCTGGTGATGTACGCCCGGCGGATGTCAGCTCAGACAGAAAATCAGGACCTACTGGTTCACTACTTTCAGGATAGTTTAACCGGTGCCGCACTCAAATGGTACATGGGTTTAAACTGTGCCACGATCAGCACATTCAGAGATCTTGGCACTGCCTTCGTCCAACAATACAAATACAATTTGGACATGGCACCCGACAGAGATCAACTCAGATCGATGTCGTAAAAGGACAAGGAAACCTTTAAGGAGTATGCTCAAAGGTGGCGTGAGATTGCCGCTCAAATTTGTCCACCTCTGGAGGAAAAAGAGATGACAAAGATCTTCTTAAAGACCTTAAGCTCATTTTACTATGACCGAATGGTTGCCAGTGCGCCCAGTGATTTCACCGAAATGGTTGGCATGGGCGTATGTCTTGAGGAAGCCGTCTGAGAAGGACGTTTGGTAAAAGACAATGGATCGACTAGCGGTACTAAAAAATACGGTAGTGCTCTCCCTAAGTAAAAAGAGCAAGATATTGGGAATATCTCTCTCGGAAAGCAAAGGCGACGTTATCAACCGGTAGCAGCTGTGACTCCTGCTATCAACCCTGCGTCTATTCCTACATATCAACCTCAGGTTGCGCAGAGCCAACCTGATCAACAAAGGGCACAGCAGCCTCTTCAGCAGGCTCGTCCTCCATACAACAACAACCGTATAACACGGCCACCAGGATTTGATCCTATACACGTGTCGTACGCAGAGCTGTTTCCATTACTACTGGCTAAGGGGCATATTCAGACTAAATCTCCTCTTACAGTACCAGAAAATCCGCCTTTTTGGTTTAAGGTGGATCAAACTTGCCCTTATCATCAAGGAGGTCCAGGGCATAACATAGAGACTTGTCTCAATTTCAAGTCCGACGTGCAAAAACTTGTTAGGAGCGGGGTCTTATCCTTCAAGGATACGAATCCTAATGTTCTCACGAATCCGCTGCCTCAATACAAGAAGGTTGCAGTCAATTTGATAGAAGGATAGACTAACGATGTCTATCAAATTCACGATGTACTCTTGTTGAAAACCAATCTGGTCAAGATGCATTGTAGACAGAGTGGATATGGCCATGTGCCACCTCATAACTATCATCAGTGTGATGTCTGCTCTAAAAACAATCAAGGATGTTCTGTGGTGCAAGCAGCTCTGCAAGAACAGATGGATCTCGGATGGATCCAAGAGCACCGAGTTCGTGGAGTTAACATGGTCTACACGAACTCCAACATCATTCAGAACCACGATATCCGTGTAATGAATGTCAACTTGGTGGCGATGCACTCAAGGCAAAGCCAGTATCATAATCTGCCGCAGCACGATTACAGTTCCTGTCTGATATACTCGGTAAACAAACAGGGATGCTCTTTCATACAAGACGCCCTCCAGCGTCAGATGGATCTTGGATGGATCCAAGACTACCATGATAAGAATTCCTATCAAATTAACATGGTTCTGATCTTCGATATTCACATGATGAATACCAACCTGGTAGAGTTACATACTGAGCAGGTCCGACTCGGATTCTTAACATCACATGACTATCAAAGCTGTAAGGCGGGTTGCGAAAATAGTCGAGGTTGTACCCTTGTCCAGGAGGCACTTCAGCACTTGTTAAATCACTGGTGGATGCCAATTTATATGGATGAAGATACTCAGCAGATTAGTATCAATAACAGAAACCCCACTCAGCGTCAGAGTCAGGATGTCCGATCTGTGGAAGCTAACCTAGTGAGGTTACATTGTATTCAAAGTGGGCGTGGCCAGGTGCCACCACACAACTATGAATGTTGTGGCGTCTCTTCGGAAAGTAACCAAGGGTGTTACTTTGTGAGAGCAGCTCTTCAGGGTCAGGTAGATCGTGGAGAGATTCGCCCATATCCAAGTTCTGGACCCATCAACTGGACGCCGAACTACCTTGCCGAGCAAGTTGAGGATGTTGTCACGATCTCTGGTCATCACAGGACCAGGGATGTTTTTTCCATTATCCCTCTACTTGACGAATCTAAAGTTCCCAACTGGGAACGGATCGAGATTAATTATGATGGTCAGAAAAATCAGAAGGTTCCCATAGTCATCTATCTGCCGGGACCAACACTGTATGAATCAACTAAGGCTATCCCTTACAAATACGGTGCAACGACAGTTGAAAATGGAAAGGAAATTCCATTACCCTCCGTCGTGAATATTGCAGACATCAGTCGTGTAACACGGAGCGGTAGAATCTTCAACCGAGGAGTTGGAGAACCTAACAAGGAAAAGGAACTTCAGACGGAAACTCCTGATCCACCAGTCGGTCAATCCAGTAATCCTGACCTTTTGAAAAATAATGATGAGATGCTGAAGCTCATCCAAAGGAGTGAATACAACATTGTCGATCAACTGTTACAAACTCCTTCAAAGATCTCGGTATTATCGCTGTTACTTAGTTCAGAAGCCCACAGGGAGGCTCTACAGAAAGTCTTGGAGCAAGCCTTTGTGGAACAGGATGTAACAATCAGACAGTTTGATAGCATTGTCTCTAACATCAGTTCCTGGAATAATTTGGGATTTAGTGATGAGGAATTACCCGAAGAGGGTCGTCGTCATAACATGGGGCTCAACATTACAGTTAACTGCCAGGGCGATGCTTTAGCCAGCGTACTAGTAGACACAGGGTCAGCCCTGAATGTTATTCCAAAGTCCACTTTGATGCAATTATCATTCAAAGGCCCTCCGATGAGAATCAGCGAGGTCGTCGTCAAAGCGTTCGACGGATCCAGAAAAACAGTTATCGGCAAAGTTGATCTTCCCATAACTATTGGTCCTCACACTTTCCAAGTCACTTTCCAGGTCATGGACATCCGGGCAACGTACAGTTGTTTATTAGGAAGACCTTGGATACATCAGGCTGGAGCGGTCACTTCGACCCTCTACCAAAAGCTAAAGTTCGTCAAGAATGATCAACTTGTCATATTTTGTGGGGAACAAGCCTTGCTTGTAAGCAACTTGTCATCATCTACTGGCATAGAACCCGAGGAGGTTATTGGAACTCAGTTCCAAGCACTGTCGGTAAGCAAGAACAATCAGTCCCAAGGAGGAGCCTCGATTTCCTCATACAAAGATGTTATCAAAGCGGTCGAGAGTACCGATACAACAGGATGAGGACGGCTTGTCATTCCTATTGACAATAAAACAAAGAAAGGTCTTAGTTTTTCTGCAACCTGTACCCGGACAGCTGCCAACGATGAAAGTCTTCGTCCCCTTCAAAACTTCTTCCACAGTGGAGGTTTTCTTCACCCAGTGTCTCAGGCAGTACATGCTATCAATGAGGAAGATACCTCTGACACAGATGAAGAATGGAAGTCATATCTTAATGAGGACGGTTATATGTCTCAGGAAGAGGTGCCTACACCATTTTGCTTCCCTACACAGAGTCCGAGATTTATACCAAGGTCAGACGTCGAGATGATCTATGGAGTTTATGATCCGGAAAGATGCCGTGCTCCGCCAAATTCATTAGAGGATGACACTCTGATGAAAGACAACTTTGACCACAATTACTATGGCCCAATGGATGGTCTGCCAATGTGGCAGCCTTACCCTGGAAACTCGGGGCAAGAGAGTCAGTCGAACAATGAAAATCAGCTGACCGTCATTGAACAGAATACCTGTGTCCCCACCATGTCATGGGATCAACACTCAGGTCATTCAGAAACTACTCAACATGAAGATGAATTTGCAACGTTTGCAGGGCTTGAATTCATCAACTATGCATTTCCTGAGGTTAACGTCATCGAGAGAGATGACTCCTCCAGTTCCAAAGAAGTTTGGGACACCTTGGGACAACCGAGTGGGAAATACGACTATATGGTCAAGTACACCGCTCCCGAAAGCTCTCGTATCAGGCTCGAAGATATCCAGCCTACTGGATGGGGAGATATAGCTGAGAGCACAAATGCTATGCAAAATGCAACAAAGGAATTCTCCTACGACAATTCTGCCTGGGAGACAGATTCAAATGATCCTGCTCCACCAGAAATCAGCGTCATTTCTGAAGACAAATCAAGGAAGGTGCCACACTTTGTGATTCACCGAGGAGTTCGCCGCCAATGGGTTGCCGTCGAGGTTCCGAAGGTCGTTCATCAGTCAAAGTAATTGCCATCTTTTAACCTTTCACCCTGCCCAGGTGAAACGGATGTTTTGATAGGGCTCGCTTTCTGTAAATTTCCCTCTTCCCTTTGCCCGAAGCGACAGAGTTTTGTTTTATAGGGCTGTAGTTTCGAGGATCGACTTGTTCATTAATAAAATAACGTCGTTCTGTAATTTCCGCATTAATTGCTGTTTTCTCTTTTTGCTTTTTCCGAAAATGGTAATCCTAAAAAATAATTCAAATAAAAACAAGCAGTAAAATAAATACACTGCACACACTTGCATTTTCTCTATCTCTTCTAAACACGAATCATCACATCATGCAGATTGCTTGTTTTAAACCCCGTTGAAACATACGATCCGATGCCTTCTCCCAACTTTGAGTTCCCGGTATTCGAGGCTGAAGAAGAAAATGACGACGAAATTCCAGAAGAGATCTCTCGACTACTCAGACAAGAGGAAAGGTCCATTGAACCTCACAAAGAGCCGTTGAAAACGGTAAACTTGGGTTCAGAAAAAGAGAGAAAAGAAATCAGGATTGGGGCACTGCTCAGTCCAACTGCCAAAGAGAGTTTGATAAAGCTTCTCAAAGAATTTCCCGATGTATTCGCTTGGTCCTATCAGGATATGCCAGGGTTGGATACCAGCATCGTGGAACATCATTTACCGTTGAGATCGGAATGTCCGCCAGTAAAGCAAAGGTTGAGACGCACTCACCCGGACATGGCCATCAGAATCAAAGAGGAAGTACAGAAACAGATTGACGCAGGTTTCCTCGCCACATCTGAATATCCTCAATGGTTAGCCAACATCGTACCCGTTCCCAAAAAGGACAGAAAAGTCAGAATGTGTGTCGACTAAAGAGACCTAAACAAGGCCAGTCCAAATGACGACTTTCCTTTACCACACATTGACATGCTGGTAGACAGTACAGCAAAATTCAAAGTGTTCTCCTTCATGGATGGATTCTCGGGCTATAACCAGATCAAAATGGCGCCGAAAGACGTGGAAAAAACTTCATTCATTACCCCATGGGGTACCTTTTGTTACAAGGTAATGTCGTTCGGTTTGAAGAATGTCGGGGCAACCTATCAAAGGGCCATGACTACTCTTTTTCATGACATGATACACAAAGAAATCAAAGTGTATGTCGATGATATGATTGCAAAATCTAAAACAGAGAGTGGGCACGTTGAACATCTGTCAAAATTGTTTGAACGTCTAAGAAAATTCAAGCTCAGCTTGAATCCCAACAAGTACACCTTCGGTGTCCGTTCAGGGAAACTACTAGGGTTCATCGTCAGCCAGAAAGGAATTGAGGTTGATCCTGACAAGGTCAAGGCCATTCAAGAAATGCCTTCTCCGAAAACTGAAAAACAAGTCAGGGGATTCCTGGGATGTTTGAACTATATCTCCAGGTTCATATTCCTTATGACCGCCATGTGTGCGCCGATTTTCAAATTACTCAAAAAAAACCAGGATTGCGTTTGGACAGAAGATTGTCAAACCGCCTTCGACAGTATCAAGGAATATCTGTTGAATCCTCCGATTCTATCACCTCCAGTGGAAGGAAGACCAGTGATCATTTACCTCACAGTCCTAGAGGACTCAATGGGATGTGTACTTGGCCAACAAGACGAAACCAAACGGAAAGAGTCTGCCATCTACTACTTGAGCAAGAAATTCACCGACTGCGAAACTCGGTACATGATGCTTGAGAAAACTTGTTGTGCTTTGGCTTGGACAGCCAAACGTCTTCGCCAATACATGATTTGTCATACTACTTGGTTAATCTCAGAAATGGATCCAATCAAGTACGTCTTCGAAAAGCCTGCTCTCAAGGGAAGAATTGCCTGTTGGCAGATGTTGTTATCAGAATATGACATAGAGTACCACGCTCAGAAAGCCTTTAAAGGAAGTATTTTAGCCGATCATTTGGCTTATCAACCGATTGACGATCTGGAATCAATCGGGTTTAACTTCCCAGACGAAGATGTCATGTATCTAAAAATGAAAGATTGCGATGAACCGTTACCCAGTGAAGGTCAAGAACTAGGTTCCCAATGGGGACTAATCTTTGACGGAGCAGTTAATCATTATGGGAACGGAATTGGGGCAATAATTGTTACCCCTCAGGGTACCCACATTCCTTTCACCGCCAGACTTACGTTCAAATGTACGAACAACGAGGCCGAATACGAAGCTTGTATCATGGGTCTCGAAGAAGCAATTGATTTAAGGATCAAAAACTTGGACGTATATGGCGACTCAGCCCTGGTTATCAATCAGATAAAAGGAGATTGGAACACATACCAATCAGGATTGATTCCATACAAAGACTACGCAAGAAGGTTACTACCTTTCTTCAACAGAGTTGAGTTTCATCATATCCCTCGTGATGAGAATCACATGGCTGATGCATTAGCCACTATCTCTTCCATGATTAGTGTAAGTCAATGGAACGACCTACCTAAGATTGACATAATGTGCCTTGAACAGCCCACTAACATCTTCACGATTGAAGCAGTCATAGACGATAAACCTTGGTATCACGATATCAAATGCTTCCTTCAAAAACAAGAGTACCCACCTGGGGCACTCAGAAAGGACAGGAAAACCCTCAGAAGATTGGATGGAAACTTTTTCCTGAGCGGTGACACTCTCTATAAGAGAAATTTTGACATGGTCTTGCTCCAATGCGTAGACATACCAGAAGCAGACATGCTTATGAAAGAAATTCATGAAGGATCCTTTGGCACTCATGCCAACGAACACACAATGGCAAGAAAAATCCTAAGAGCAGGGTACTATTGGTTGACAATGGAATCTGACTACTACAAGTACATGAGGAGGTGTCACAAGTGTCAGATATACTCTGACAAAATTCATGTACCGCCATCACATCTCAAAGTTCTCTCTTCCCCATGGCCATTTTCCATATGGGGAATCGACATGATTGGCATGATTGAGCCCAAGGCTTCAAACGGACATCGGTTCATCCTGGTGGCCGTTGATTACTTCACTAAGTGGGTCGAAGCAGCGTCATTCTCCAATGTAACCCGACAAGTGGTGGTCCGATTTATCAAAAACAATATCATCTGCTGTTATAGTGTTCCAAGCGAGATCATTACTGATAATGGATCTAACTTGAATAACAAGATGGTGAAGGAGTTGTGCGCTGAGTTCAAGATCGAACACCATAACTCATCTCCCTACCGACCCAAGTTGAACGAAACGGTAGAAGCGGCTAACAAGAACATCAAGAAGATCGTTCAAAAGATGGTTGTAACCTACAAAGATTGGCACGAAATGCTACCCTTTGCTCTTCACGGTTATCGCACATCTGTTCGCACTTCAACAGGGGCAACCCCTTTCTCTCTAGTGTATGGCATGGAAGCAGTGCTCCCCATAGAAGTAGAGATCCCGTCAATCCGAGTATTAATGGAAGCTAAGCTCACCGAAGCTGAATGGTGTCAAAGCCGACACGACGAATTGAATCTGATTGAAGAGAAGAGAATCACGACATTATGCCATGGTCAGTTGTATCAACAGAGAATGAAGAGGGCGTTTGACAAAAAGGTCAGACCTCGTGTTTTCAGAAAAGGAGACCTCGTGCTAAAAAAATACAATCATTTCTCACTGACTCCCGGGGCAAGTGGACTCCGAATTATGATGGCCCCTATGTGGTCACGAAAGCTTTCTCAGGCGGTGCCTTGAGACTTATAACCATGGACGGAGGGGAATTTGCCTACCCCACAAATGTTGATGTAGTCAAGAAATACTTCGCCTAAACTAAAAAAAAAACGTCTCGGTGGATTGAAAACCCAAAAGGGCGGTCCAGGCAAAAGTTAGATACAGAGAAAAAAAATCATCCCAGTGGATTGGAAACATCACATTACAATCCAGGCAAAAGTTAGGGATAATGGCAAGTAACTATGTTCAACAGAGGCAGTCCCTCAGCAGCAGTAGTTACATCATCCGCCAGAAAACTCCAGTCAAGGTCATCTTCGACAGAAGCTCAGGATGTCCCGAATTCAAAGTTGGTAGAAGGATAATGGTCGTTATGTTTCAACGTAGCCCTTTTCCCAGTAAATTACCATTTTCTAACTTTGTAAATACTCTTTGGAATCACGCGTTTGGCTGATCTCCATTTTATCAATAAAATTTGAGCCTTTGTGCTTTTGTTTGTAATTCTTATTTGTTTTAGCTTTACAGAACGATGTTGCTAACATGATTAGCGATTCTTGAAATAAAACAAAAATGAATTTACTTGTTAAAACTTTTTCTGCTTTTAAATTAAAGACGACAATTTCTTTTGACTGTTGAACATCAGAAGAACATCGGTCGCTTCTCTAGAAGTAATCGAACCTCAAAGTGCAGAATCAAAGTACTCATTCTAACCCAGTACGCCTGAATGAAGGGATCAACTGTGTCAGAGACCTTGTTTCGTCTGACACGCCTCGGCCGAGTTCTCATCTCCTAAGCCCGATCAACATAGCTCCCAACATGGACTATCTCTCCTAAGCAAGGTGGAATTGCTATTCTGAACCAACGGTACTTCTTCGCCCCGCGATGGCCGAGTATCCAGTCATGTTCATTTTTTTAGTTTGTATGTCGCGTCAGTTTTGTAAGCATAAACATACATGCATCATTGCATTATTGATTTGCATTCACATTTCATATTGCATCTCTATCACTCTAGTCGGCCTTGTCCCCTAGCGATAAAAGTCCTCTCAATCGAGTTGTCAACCCTTTCCTCGTCAGGAAGTGTTACGTCTGAACATTCTCTCTCCTCCAGTTTTATTTCTGGATTGAAGTGGGGTCCTCGACCACTTTGATAACTTGAACCTCTGAAAGACCAGAGAGCCCTCAGTTAACATCACTCTTCGCCATTGAAGATGATATCCTTGTTTTCCCGGATTAAAGAAAATCCCGAGAGAAAGCCTCCTAAATCGGAGATCCGGCAGTACGACAGTTTTTCTCTGAAAAAATCCACTGATGAAAAGGTCATCGGCACCTCAAAATTGGATCACATCATATGGCATTTCTCCGAGAAGATCTCCGAGAAAAGTATGATGTAAAGACCCCAAGCGAATGCAGTCTCTCAAGGGACTCGCATTCCCCAAGTAGAGTCAACAAGTGGCATCTCCAACAGAGAAGTTTGTACACCTCTACAACTCAGATGACTGGGTCCCCCAGCAAGTCTAACATCAAAACTTTTTCCACTCAAATGGCATCGCTCCAGGAAAATTCGGCGAGAAGTTTGAGGAAAACCGCTACACATAGCGTCCCTTGTCAATAAAGTTTATTGACAAAAGAAACTTAGACCAGTTCCTTGGTAGGAAACCATGAACGAGGGGAAGTTTAAATCAGAAACTTAGACCAGTTCCTTGGTAGGAAACCAGGAACGAGGGGAAGTTTATATCAGAAACTAAGACCAGTTCCTTGGTAGGAAACCAGGATCGAGGGGAGGTTTATTTCAAAAGAAAACTGAGACCAGCTCCTTGGCTGAAGACCATGATCAAGGGGAAGTTTACCTTTTCTAAGCATCATCGCTTAGCTAAAGAAGATGAATGCGTAAGCTACCATTCATAACCACCATCAAAATTTCGGGTATTCCGATATTTAATCCTCTTGCACCCCGAATGCCCGAATACCTTCGTCATTCACACCTTCGTGTCCAAGAAGATTAAATAGGGGCATCTGTCATACCCCAAATTTTGACCACTAGGATTTCCCATCATTGGCAAATCATCATCACAATATGGATGGGCCATCATACTTCATCAGTCTCCCCAAAGATGGGTGAGCACCCACTACAATCAAGAATTAGGGTTTCAAGCCCTCTCAGAATTCTTAGACAAAGGATCAATCAAGGAATGACATGATCCTCAACTTGTCTAACCTCTAAAATATACACAATGGATCAAAAGGACTCCCACTTCAAGGATCAAGCACAAGGCTGCTCCCTTCTAGGTGGATCAAGTCTCATGATCGACAGTGTCACCAAATTAGGGTTTTGGTCGACCAGGGCCTCTAGATGGAAATTTTTCATCTGGGCACAAGCCAATGATCCAAAACATAACCTAATATACTCCATGGAACCTCATGGACCCAATCATCAAGTCAATTTTGCCTCAGGGGATGCATTCATCAAAAATCAGGAATTAGGGTTTCTTGACCTAATTCACCCCTAGTTGACTTTTAGGGAAAATCATGAGCCAAGACCTCAAGAGAGGGTTTAAGGGTCTCTAATAAACTATATTGATCCATTTGCAACAATGGATTAATCCAAGAAGCTTGAGCAACAAGTCTCAATTTCATCTGCACCACAGTTAGGGTTTTAAGGAAAAAGTCAACTGTAACTTTGACTTTTGACCAAGACATGCTCCCAAGCCCTATGACATGCATAAATATACCCTATGACACCTATGGAACATGTCCATCAAGTTTGATTTAGGTTAAGGACATGATTTCCTGAAGAATTGCACAGTTTGGAATTCATCTGATAAAAAGTCAACTGTGCACAAAAGTCAACTTTGACTTTTTGAGATTTTTCACCAAAATGGATTTTTAACCCTAAAATGATGTTAATGTATAATTTGAATCATCATTCATCAAGAAAAATCAAGAAAAGTGGGGTAACTTGTAAAAGGGATAACCATAAAAAACTTAGAAAATTTTCTAAGTTAAAAATAAAGTGGCTAGGGTACCAACTTTGGAGGGTCATAACTCCTAAACCACAAAGCCATTTTCTCCCATCCAAGGCTTGATTTATAGATCTCATTGCCCTCTACAAAAACTTCAACTATACCTAATTCCAACTCCTCATGGATTTTGAGTTATGGAGTGATCAAAATCAAGAAAAGTCACTTTGTTCCAACACTTAGTGAAAATTTCACTAAGTCAGATTTTACCCTACTTTTTGCCAAATGTAGGGGGATTTTTCACTTGGATTCAAAAGAGATCAAAACCAAATATGTTCAAACAGTTGTTGTATCATGTAAGGGCTTTCTAAAATGACCAAGAACATTACCAAATTCAATTTGAGTCATGAGATATGACATTGGAAAGTTGCCTTGCTGAAATCTGCCAAGGCAAGGCAGAATTTGCATTTTTGCTCGATTTGCTAAAATCAGCCAAATCCAAATGCTCCTATCCACTTGGACACCTCTGAGGATTGAATGTAAAGGGGACAACCACTGAGCCAAGCCTCAAAAGTCTTTGGAACAAGAAATAGCATGTTGAACCTAGAATGGCCAAAATAGGGACAAGACTCCAATTTTGGATTTGAGCATTCAATGGAAGCATCAAGGTGGCATGGACTGAGCCATTTGCAACTGAATTCAGTCAAGACTTATCCAAGACCAAGGGAACCACAGCCATATGCCCTAACCTCTAGTCAATTGCTAGAGGAGACTTGGATTTCCATTGGCCAACATTGAACAAACACCTGCTGCAGTTGCCATTCACTGTGGATCCCAAAACAAACTTGCTCTAATATAAATAGAGCTCAATAGTGATAAGTTTGAGGACACCAAAGCCATCAAACAGATGCTTTCCTCAAAACCTCTTTCTCTTGGCAAAAATGCCTTCTTTAGCAAGGCAACTTTGAGTTTTTGAGCTTGAGAGCTTTTCCATCACAATCAATCACACACACACCTCATATATATGATATGTAAGCTGTGCAAACTATCACAAGTAACCTGTAATCACAAAATCACAAAGTCACCTCTCAAAACCTCAAAATAGGCTTTGTTTGCATTTTTCAAGCCATGTCTTGATTCAGTCACTTTCCAAACCAGATAAAACCTCAAACACACTCCAAATATCTTCCTTGAACTGTCCCAAATGGTTCCCCTCATCTGGAACACCATTTGAGAGAGTTGTTATTTTGGTCACTTTTAACCCCTTTTGCAAGAAAGGGACTGTTTGTGTTTTTGCAGGTATCAGTCAATTCCAATCATCCTAAAAGCTTCTAAGGGATCATTTGAGTGTGTCTAAAGCATCAAATCATTTTTGGAACAAGAGGTTTGACAGATTGCACAAAAGCTCCAAAATCTCAAAAAAGAGGTAAGCCTCACAACTTGGAATCTTTCAAACATGCAATGCTTTGAAGTCCATTGATCATAAACATCTCATACATATTGTATATGTTGTGTTTGAGCTAATTCACCATGTAATCCATGCTTGTACCAAGTTGTAGTATAGAAAATGCATTTATAGGTCATTTTCAAAACCACTATCGGGTTTTGAGGAGGGAGTGTGATCTAAAAAAACTACCACCACCATTGGATTCCTTATGAAATTCTGGTCTAGATGCATATAAATTTTGTCTCAAACCATTAAGAATTGAGAAAGTTATGACATTCACGTTTCTGAGCCAAAACTTGCCTTGGGCCAGGCCTAAAACCAAGTCATGCCTTGTATATTTGTTGTTTTGTTTCAAACAATGGATGTATCACCACCCCAATGGTAAGGCGCGCGCCTTGTAACCTTGAGGTCTTGGGTTCAAACCCCACCCATGCCATTTTGTGTTTTTTCACATTTTGCCATTTTTTCCAATATTTTCATGGTTTATTAATTAATTGGAAAATTAATAACTCTTTCAATTTTAATTATTTTTTATTGGTTCTTTTTGCAAAAAATCACAAAAATGTTGAAATATTTTATTACACAAAAAAATTGAATTTATATTATTTATTTAATATAATTAGTATTTTTGTGAATAAATTCACTTTTATTTGTTTTTAAACATTTTAAAGTGAATATTCATCTTGAAAAATCAAGACCAAATGAGTTTTAATATCTCTTGTGATTTATACCTCATTTTTCAAACCTTAAACAAAAATCACAAGTGGTTTATTCAAACCTATTTGGTATTTTTCATTGATTTTCTTTAAATATTTACTTTTAAAGAATAAAATTAGGGTTTCTTTGATTTTCACTCAAACAAATCATTGTCAAACACTCATGGGCCTCTAATAGAGTGTAAGACCCAATCCTTTTTCGACCAAATTATTTTTGGGCCTCAGTGTATTGTATAAGTCCCGATACCGTCAAAAACAAACGGCGCGATCGTCGCCCTTTTGAAAAGTAACCTTTTGGGTCTCTCCTCGAGCTATAAGACCCATTTAAAACTTTTTGGGCCTCTAATAGAGTGTAAGACCCAACCCCCTTTTAACCAAAATCACTTTGGGCCTCAGATATTGTATAAGCCCCTCTGCGTTAAAAGAAAACCTCGGCGCAATCGCCATTTCAAACGGAAAAATCATCTGGGCCTACCCTCGTGTTATAAGCCCCACTCTTTTTCTTTAAACTTTTAGGGCCTCTTGAGAGAGTGTAAGACCCATCCCTTTGTACAGAAAACAATTTTTGGGCCACAGTCACTTGTATAAGTCCCTCTGTACCAATTCAAACAGTGCGCTCACCGATAAAACCCTGGGCCTCTCCTTGAGTTGTAAGCCCCAAATATTTCTTTTTCAAAACACTTTTTCCTTTGATTTTGAATATACCGTTGTTTTCAATCTTTCTTTGTTGAACAACTAACCAAACAGCATGGAAGCTCTACAACCGAGTAAGTGTTTATACGCTTTCATTTACCGCTTTCATATACATATAACTGTATTGTGGGGCTGTTTCACTGTAAGTCTTCTTTCATAAACTCATATCAACTGTGTAATAATAGTATAGATATTTAGAGTTTTCCCGGCCAATACGTCTAGAACTAGGTGACGCCGTTTCATTTATTCGTAGGAATAGACAACTATATCCCCAATAGGATCACCAGATACAGTATTCTCTTCGGCTGTCCTCATTAGGAATTGTCAAGAAACTCTATTCCCAGAGATGAATGTATTCTCCGTGAATGACATCTTTGAGTTTCTTCCAAATTCTCGAACTTTCCTAACTTGATCTATTCTTTGTGAATAGCTTGCCTTGAATTTCTCGGGGTTTGGGGACCCACGGGCTTCTTAAAAGCATCGGCCTCCTCTTGGGCATCGTACAAGGACCCACAGGCTTCCTAAAAGCAACCGTGCCTCCTCTTGGGCTTAGTACAAGGACCCGTCGGCTTCTTAGAAGTATTCACAGCCTCCTCTTAGGCTTCGCATAATGATCTCTTCCTCCGGGAATGATAGCCTCCTCTTGGGCATCGTACAAGGACCCGTCGGCTTCTTAAAAGTTTCCAGCCTCCTCTTGGGCTTCATACAAATTGTCCCGACGACCTCCTAGAGGTATAGGAACAGAAATTAATCATCTGCATAGAACAGTCCTTTCATAGAGTCTACTACTATTTCTCAAAGAACAGTACAAAAGATGACACTCTAGACTTGGATGGTCTAATCTCTTTGAGTCTCAAAGACATTCTCAAGTGACCCCATCGTTAAATAGGAAGAAAACCCGTAGACTCGGACAATCTCAATACCCTTCGGGTTTCCCACTTCCTGAAAGAACAGGAATAACCCAGATCCTCGAACCAAATCCTCGAGTACAACATTGCTCATATAAGAACTGATTTTCTCTTTCAAAATCAGTCTACTGGACCTGTCACTTAACTGAACAGTCGCCATAGCCTCCTCTTAGGCTTTGTATAATGATCCTTCTCCAGTGAAGTTAGCCTCTCTCTTGGGCTTTGTACAATGATTCTCCCCAGCGGGGTCAAACAACGTTTAGCCTCTCTCTCGGGCTTTGTACAAGACATATAAAGAGACTCCCTCGTTGAGTCAATCACCAATTAGCCTCCATCTCAGGCTTTGTACGAGATACAAAAAACTCTCTTGTTGAGTCAAATAGCCTCCATCTCGGGCTTTATACGAGATACCAAAAGATTCCCTCGTTGAGTCAAAACCTTTTAGCCTCTCTCTCGGGCTTTGTACGAGACACATAATAGCCTTCTCTTAGGCTTTGTACAAATCACCTTTCGCTTCATGTCTTGGGCTTTGAACAAGACACCAAAACAACCATTTCCTCCCATAGAATAGGAGGAACTATGAACGCTCTGATTTCCCTGTTTCGGTAAACGGGAATACGTATGCATAAGATTGAACGAAAAATCTTAGCGAGCACACTAAACAAAAACCCAAAATCCCATACTTTCATATATATCCGTCCTAACATCTCAACCGATAGCCTAAAGCACCCCTCGTCAACAAAATAAACCTAGGGCAAACCCCGAATCTTTGTAGCATCTGTAAACCAACAGTTTCAACTGTTTAATCTCAGTATGCAAGCAGGGTTAATTGGAGACATCCATTTCCCTTCCTTCATCAGTTTTAATAGGATAAAAAATGAATCGAGCTGTAGTACCAGAGCGATCGTGCTTTGCAACCACATCCAAAAATCACTCGCTACAGATACCTCCGAGCGGAGGAGAGCAGGTGGTGATTCCCTCTGTTGTCGGAGGAGGAAATAGTGTTTGCGCTATTCATGGTCGTCGTTATGATGACCAACATGACGACATTTTTTCTATGCAAGGTGTTGATGTTATTCCTCAGGTGGATAATGATCAAAGGTTCAGACTGATTGAAGAACAACTAAGGGGGGTTGTGAATCAAAATTCTGTGGGTATGAATCTGGAGGATTTGGGGCTGGTTCCCGGTGTTGTAATTCCACATAAATTTCAGGTGCCCACTTTTGAGAAATACAATGGTACCACTTGTCCCAAGACGCATGTCAGGGCATATGCGCGAAAGATGGCCGTGTACTCTAAAGATGAGAATTTGCTGATGCATTTCTTCCAGGATAGCCTGTCTGGGGAATCCTTGGAATGGTATATGCAATTAGAGAGATGATATGTCCGTAATTGGAGAGAGTTGGTCGAGGCCTTTATCAAGCACTACTAATATAACACTGATATGGCTCCCAACAGGGCCCAGCTACAGAATATGTCTCAGAAGAATAACAAAAGCTTTAAGGAATACGCGCAGAGATGGCGTGAACTAGCGGCAAGGGTGCGGCCACCCTTGTTGGAGAAGGAGATGTTGAACCTGTTTATGGATACTTTGTCGGGACGTTATTATGAGAAACTGCTACCTTGCATGTCAGGCAAGTTTGCTGATTTGATCATGGTTAGGGAGATGTTAGAAAGTGGAATCAAAGCTGGGAAAGTACCAGGTAATGATGGGTCATCTTCGGGTCAAGGGAAGAAACCCTATGTGAATTATAAGAAAAAGGAAGAAGCAAATTCTGTATCATCTTACCGAAGTAAAGGAAAGCAACATCAGAGTTATAACCACCAAGTAGCTTCAGTGACAATCCCTGCAGCGCTTCCACCTCAGCAGCGACAGAATCATGCTCCGCGCCAACAACAATTTACGCCTAAGAAGAACCGACATTTTGATACTCCGTCGTTGCCATATTCACAGTTGTTTCAGTATTTGCTATAGTTGCAGTTAATCCAGAAAAGGACACTAGCTCCTCCCACCGGTAATCCACCTCCGGGTTATAATCCTAATGCCCACTGTGACTTTTATTCTGGGGCACCCGGACACTATATTGAGGACTGCAAAGCTTTTAAGCATGTAGTCCAAGACTTGGTGGATTCAAAGGCCATTAACTTTTTAAATGACGTGCCGAATGTCATTCAAAACCCGATGCCAAACCACGGTGGGCCGAGGGTTAATGTTGTGTTAGAGGAGAATGAATCTTTGAATTTGGTTATGGATGTTAATGAATTAAAGACTCCTTTGATGATGGTAAAGGAGAGGTTATTTAAGGGTGGGGTGTCCCCCGGATGTGATGAGAACTGTTCAGATTGTATGTCGCAAATGAATGGTTATGGTTTGTTGAAGTCAGGAATTCAAAAGTTGATAGATGAAGGTCGTTTGCAGTTTGACCGGTGTGACCAATAGAAAGAAATTGTTAGCAGAAAAAATGAGGTTGCTACCATTACTATCCCTTTCAAAACAATCACTATTTCGGGGCCGGTAAGAGCAGCATCGGTTATTATTACAGCTCCCGGACTCGTGCCATATGAGAGTACCAAGGCCATTCCTTAGAACTATGGAGCCGAAGTGTTTGTAAATGGACAAAAACAAGAACTGGTGTGAACTTCTGTAGTGAACTCTTGTGTTGAAAACAGTGAGGAGGCAGGGGCTATCACGAGAAGTGGTAGAGTCTTTATCCCTTCAGATGATCAAGCTGGTAGTTCTAGACAAGACAAAGGAAATCAGGTTGTAGATAATTCTGTGCAAGCGCCAGTAGTGAATGACTCCAAGGCAGGGCCGATTGATAATTCTTTTTCAGAGAATGTAAAAGAGTTTATGAGACTAATTCGGAAAAGTGATTATAAAATTGTGGATCAATTGCATCAGACTCCGTCCAAGATTTCTATCCTGTCCCTGTTATTGTGTTCCGAAGCACACCGAAACGCAGCGCTGAAAGTACTGAATATTGCTTACGTACCTCAAGAGATCTCAGTTAATCAGTTGGAGGGGGTAGTGGCCCATGTTAATGAAGGCAATGGTTTTGGTTTTACTGATTTTGACTTGACTCCAGCTGGGAGAAACCATAATAATGCCTTGCATATTTCTGTTGAGTGTCGTGGATCGTTGATGTCTCATGTGCTTGTGGATACTAGATCCTCTTTGAATGTTCTTCCAAAGAAAGCCTTGATGAAGCTGGACACCCGAGGGTTGATATGCACACCTAGTGACTTGGTGGTGCGCGCATTCGATGGCTCTAAAAGATGCGTTTTCGGAGAGATTGTGCTACCAATCAAGGTTGGGTCAGAGGTTTTCGATGCTACCTTCTATATCATGGACATCCAGCCTGCTTACAGCTGTCTGTTGGGTCGTCCATGGATCCACAGTGCTGGGGCTGTGATGTCTACATTGCATCAGAAGTTAAAGTACATGGTAGACGGACATGTGGTGACAGTTTGTGGAGAAGAGGATATCATGATAAGCCAGCTATCTACTTTCAAGTATGTGGAGGTAGATGGAGAAATACATGAAACTTTATGTCAGGCTTTCGAAGCAGTGAAGATCCCTGAGGAATCTCTCAAGGAAGTTAGCCAGCCTGAAGTGGTAGTTCAGGCTACAGTGGTATATCAGCCGGAGATTTCTATGTCTTCTTTCAAGGATGCACGGGACGTGGTTGAAGCCGGAAGTTCACAAAGGCGGGGTCATATTATTGATGTCTAGGAAAAGCGGAATACTCATGGACTGGGTTATAAGCCACCCAGGTGTCCTGAAGAGCCTCCCAAGTTCTATGGTCCAGTTCGTTTCACCAGTGTCGGTGTGTTTTTTGATAGAATCAATGTTATTGAGGAGGTTGGGGATAGTGATTGTGATATGGATAGTTGGATCCGCCCTTGTGTTCCAGGTCAAAGTCTTCGCAACTGGTCGTCAAAGAGAGTCATTCAAGTGACCGAACTAGAGTATTTGCTCCTGTTTGTCATCTATGCTAATCCTACGTTCTGCCCAAGATGTAGTGATTCTTGTTTGTAGGGCTTGAATGTTTTCGTTTGCTTTTTCTTTATCATTAATAAAGAACGTTTTCGCATTCAAATGTTTTGAACCCTGTTTTTCTGTTTTTTATTTTTGCATTAAAACCACAGCAAATGGCAATGTGTTTTTGTTTGACGCATCCATAATAAACATAAATCATCAATCATGCAGGTTTTCTTGTTCAGATTCCACCCATCATGATTCAGTTATGGCTCGATATGACTTCGATAATCCCATATATCAGGCTGAAGAGGGGACTGATGAAGATTGTACCTTACCAGAGGAATTAGCCAGGCTGTTAAAACAAGAGGAAAAGGTCATTCTGCCTCATCAGGAGGAAATCGAGGTTGTTAACTTGGGAACCGAGGACGCAAAGAAAGAGGTACGGATTGGGGTTGCTTTGGAAGACACTGTAAAAAGAAGATTGATTGAAATGCTCCGAGAGTGTGTGGATATCTTCGACTGGTCTTACCAAGACATGCCTGGGCTCGACACTGAAATCGTGGTACACCGGTTGCCGCTAAAAGAAGGATGTGCTCCGGTTAAGCAGAAGTTGAGAAGGACGAAACTGGAAATGTCTACCAAGATTAAAGAAGAGGTTCAGAAACAGTTAGATGTTGGGTTTCTTGCTGTAACAAATTATCCTCCGTGGGTTGCTAATATTGTACCTGTACCTAAGAAAGATGGAAAGGTCAGGATGTGTGTTGATTACAGAGATCTGAATAGAGCAAGCCCGAAAGACGATTTCCCGCTTCCTCACATTGACGTGTTAGTGGACAACACTGCTCAATATTCTGTGTTTTCCTTCATGGATGGCTTCTCTGGGTATAACCAAATCAGGATGGCCCCAGAGGACATGGAGAAAACTACGTTCATAACACCGTGGGGAACATTCTGTTACAAAGTGATGCCCTTTGGATTGAAAAATGCTGGGGCAACCTATCAGCGGGCGATGGTGACTCTCTTTCATGATATGATTCACAAGGAGATCGAGGTCTATGTTGATGACATGATTGCGAAGTCACAAATGGAGGAAGAGCATCTGGTGAATCTTACAGAAACTATATGAAAGGATGAGAAAGTTCAGACTGAGGTTGAATCCGAACAAGTGCACCTTCGGGATGAGATCTAGAAAGTTACTGGGTTTTATTGTCAGCGAAAAAGGTATCGAGGTTGACCCTGCTAAAGTAAAAGCCATTCAAGAAATGCCTGAGCCAAGAACAGAAAAGGAGCTTCGTGGTTTCTTAGGGAGGTTGAACTACATTGCTAGATTCATCTCTCGTCTTACAGCCACATGTGAACCGATATTCAAGTTGCTAAGAAAAAAATCCAGAGGTCAGGTGGAATGAGAATTGTCAAAAGGCGTTCAAAAAATAAAAGAATATTTGCAGGAACCTTCGGTCCTTATGCCGCCAGTACCAGGAAGGCCTTTGATTATGTATCTTATGGTTCTTGAGAATTCAGTGGGGTGTGTGCTCGGTCAACACGACGAGTCAGGTAGAAAAGAGCATGCCATCTACTACCTGAGTAAAAAGTTTACTGATTGTGAGTCGAGGTACTCATTGCTGGAGAAAACATGTTGTGCACTCGCTTGGGCAGCTAAGCATTTAAGGCGGTATATGTTAAACCACACAACCCTCTTGATTTCGAAGATGGATCCGATCAAGTATGTGTTTGAAAAGTAGGCGCTTTCGGGAAGGATAGCCCGTTGGTAGATGGTTCTGACAGAATACGATATTCAATATGTTTTCCAAAAAGCCATCAAAGGAAGTGTTTTGTCAGAATATCTCGCGGAACAACCAATTGAGGATTATCAACCAATGAAGTTTGAATTTCCTGATGAGCATATTATGTATCTGAAGATGAAGGATTGTGAAGAGCCTCTACCTGATGAAGGGCCAGAAATTGGATCCCAGTGGAAGCTAGTCTTCGATGGGGCTGTTAATTCATACGGTAACGGAATTGGGGCGATCATTACTACTCCAAAAGGTTCTCATATACCTTTTACTACCCGGTTAGCGTTTGTATGCACCAATAATGAGGCAGAGTATGAAGCATGCATCATGGGGTTAGAAGAATCAATTGATTTGAGAATCAAGAACCTCGATGTTTATGGTGATTCCGTGTTGGTATTTAATCAGATCACAGGTGAATGGGAAACTCGTCAAGCGAATTTGGTGCCTTATAACAACTATGCCAGAAGGTTGTTACCGTTCTTTGACAGATTTGATTTCCATCATATACCCCAGTTAGAAAATCAGATGGCCGACGCGTTGGCAACGTTGTCTTCGATGTATCAGGTGAATCGTTGGAATGAAACTCCTTCGATCAGAATCATGCATCTGGATAGACCAACTTTTGTGTTTGTAATTGAAGATGTGTCAGATGGCAAACCTTGGTATCATGATATTAAGGTTTTTCTGAAGAGTTAAGAGTATCCAGAGGGTGCATCCACCAAAGATAAGAAGACTCTGAGGAGGTTGGCAGGAAATTTCTTTTTGAATAGAGATGATGTGTTATACAAGAGGAATTTTGATATGGTCTTGCTACGTTGTGTTGATGAACACGAGGCAAACCTGTTAATGGAGGAAGTTCATGAAGGATCTTTCGGTACCCATGCCAATGGGCATGCTATGGCCAGAAAACTGTTGAGAGCGGGGTATTATTGGATGACTATGGAATCTGATTATTTTAAATACGCCCGAAAATGTCACAAATGCCAGATTTATGCAGATAAGGTGCATGTACCGCCTACTCCACTGAATGTGTTGTTATCACCTTGGCCCTTTGCCATGTGGGGCATTGATATGATTGGAAAGATTGAACCGACTGCTTCCAATGGGCACCGTTTAATTTTGGTTTCCATCGATTACTTCACTTAGTGGGTGGAAGCAGCCTCGTATGCCAACGTTACCAGACAAGTGGTAGCTCGGTTTATCAAGAAGGACAGCATCTGCCGGTATGGAGTCCCGAAGAGAATCATTACTGATAATGGTTCAAATTTGAATAACAAGATGATGAAGGAGCTATGTCAGAGCTTTAAGATTGAACATCACAACTCTTCTCCCTATCGTCCGAAGATGAATGGGGCTGTTGAAGCAGTAAATAAGAACATCAAGAAAATTATGCAGAAAATGGTAGTGACCTATAAAGACTGGCATGAGATGTTTCCTTATGCTTTACATGGTTATCGTACTTTGGTACGCACATCGACTAGGGCAACTCCTTTCTCACTGGTATATGGTATGGAAGCAGTTCTACCATTAGAGGTTGAGATTCCTTCTTTAAGAATTCTGGCAGACGTGAAGCTTGATGAAGCTGAGTGGGTGCGTTCCCGACTGAATCAGCTGAACCTTATTGAAGAGAAGAGATTGGCAGCAATTGCACATGGTCGGTTGTACCAGTGCAGGATGAAGAAAGTCTTTGATCAGAAAGTGCGTCCTCTGTGTTTTCAGGCTGGTGAATTGGTTTTGAAAAGGATCATTCCTCCTCAAACAGATCACAAGGGCAAATGGACTCCAAACTACGAAGGGCCATATGTAGTAAGACAGGTTTTCTCTGGCGGAGCCTTATTACTCTCAACTATGGATGGAGAGGATTTTACGTCCCCTGTGAACGCAGACGTAGTTAAAAAATACTTTGCATAAAAGAGACCCACTGGATATAAAAAGAAAGTCCAGGCAAAAAAGGGGCATCCCTGCGAACCATAAAAAGAAAAGGGTCCGGGCAAAAGTTAGGGATAAAAAGAAAAAAAGAATAAACCCGCAAAGTTGAAAACCTGAAAAGGAAACTTTGGCAAAAATGGGTATCCTGGTGGATTGAAAACCCGAAAAGGGCGATCTAGGCAAAAATTAGGGATTCGAAAGCAAAAGGCTATGAGCTGCGCTCGATCTGTGAGCATTCTTTGATACATGGAAATTTTGAAGGAAAAGAATTAGTCCAGTCAGTCTCTTCGAAGGCCAAAGCATCTGCGGATAAGCGAGGCATATTGGATCATAGTTGAATTGAATCATGGTGGATATCTGTTCCCCACATTGTTGACATGTGTATTTTCTTTTACTTTTTGCGCAATTACCTCTTTTCAGGAATTGCTTCCAGATGTAAATGCCTATTTACAGGCCAATTCATTCAATAAAGTTTTCATTTCACTCAAAAGCTTCCCATTTGTGCTTTTACTTTTACTGTTTTGTTTGTGAAAACGTCTGATATTTTGATAAAACATTGCATGCGAAAATGTTAAGCTTTTCGAAGCATATCAGAAAACAGTAGAAATTGCTTAGGAAACGGTCGTTGTGATGATAATAGAAGTAGAATTTTGCATGTAGAACTTTCTGTTGATTCTGTTTGCAGGGTAACAGGTTTGTCCTTCCCCAGTAGAGCTACTCTTCTCGACATTGAAAAGTTCATCCTTCTCAGCAGGTTTTTTTCCCAGTCAGAGTGTCGAGGATTATCTTCCTCAGCAGAATACAGAAGATTAATTCCCCGGCTAGAGTTGTGATCGATTACTCTCTCAGCAAGAAGTCAGAAGTTGATGCTGACGCATCTCCCAGCAGAAGACTTGTGAAATATTTTCTTTAGACAAAGATCGTATTCTCCCCACAGGGTCTGAGCACTCATCCAGTCAAGAAATGTTTTTCTCACCAGCAACGATATGAGTTAATCCCCTCAGATGAGTAAGCTTGATGTTATCCTCTAGCAGAGTTGATGTCATCATCTCCCGTTCCCCAAGCAGACGTGCTGGTTTTGGCTGATATTCCCCAGCAGGGTAAAGGTAAGAGCATCTCCCAGCAGCATGTTGAGTTCGGTAATATCCCCAGCAGGTCTTAAGTCCAATTGTTATTGGCATTCTTTCAGATCCAGGTAGAAGTCATTGGTAATCCCCAGCGGAGAGAATTTCTCTTTGGGTTCCATCTTCAGTATTCATTTTTATCTATCCCCAACAGAGTGGGTAGTCTCTCAGAGTTTTCATCTCCAGCAGAGTGTGTAATCAAGATCTTTCTCAGCAGAGTGAAGTCTTTCTCAGTAGGGTCTCTTATTTCAGAGGATAATTTAGTTTGTCATCCCCGGTGGAGCAGCCTTCATCTTCAGCATTTATTTTGCTGGGACGCTTCTTTTGCATTGCATAAGCATTTTGCATGGCATCCTCCCAAACGCGTAGCATTTCCATTTCGTATGGAGCATTACGCCATAGAAAAATTCAAACATATGCATTCGAAGCATAAGCCAGGTTTAATATCCTTTACCAGTTTTTTTCCCCAGCAGAAAGTAACATGATTCAGAAGATGTTGTTTAACATCACACCGCAACCAGTGGATTCGTCCTTCTTGTTGGTCCTTCCTACACTCCCCCGCAGAGTTGTCTGTTTAGATTTCTCTCTTCCCTAGAGGAGTCATCTTTGTAGATCCGATTGATTCTACTTATCTTGGGTTGGAAAGTCCATCTTCGGCTGGGTCTTTCTTTTCGAGTTTGCTTTCGGTCGTTCTTGCACTCTTTGTTATTTCGTTATCCCCAGTAGAGTTATCCTATATGGTATAACCCTTGTTGAAATTCCGTCTTCGGCCGGTCTTTCTTTTCGAGTCCGCTTTCGGTCGTACTCGTTTGTTGTTGAAATTCCGTCTTCGGCCGGTCTTTCTTTTCGAGTCCGCTTTCGGTCGTACTCGTTTGTTGTTGAAATTCCGTCTTCGGTCGGTCTTTCTTTTCGAGTCCGCTTTCGGTCGTACTCGTTTGTTGTTTAAATTTTGTCTTTGGTCGGTCTTTCTTTTCGAGTCCGCTTTCGGTCGTACTCGTTTGCTGTTGAAATTCCGTCTTCGGCCGGTCTTTCTTTTCGAGTCCACTTTCGGTCGTACTCGTTTGCTATTGAAATTCCGTCTTCGGCCGGTCTTTCTTTTCGAGTCCGCTTTCGGCCGTACTCGTTTGTTGTTGAAATTCCGTCTTCGGTCGGTCTTTCTTTTTGAGTCCGCTTTCGGTCGTACTCGTTTGCTGTTGAAATTCCGTCTTAGGCCGGGTCTTTCTTTTCGAGTCCGCTTTCGGTCGTACTCGTTTGCTGTTGAAATTCTATCTTTGGCCGGTCTTTCTTTTCGAGTCCGCTTTCGGTCGTACTCGTTTGTTGTTGAAATTCCGTCTTCGGTCGGTCTTTCTTTTCGAGTCCGCTTTCGGTCGTACTCGTTTGTTGTTGAAATTTCTTCTTCGGCCAGTTTTTCTTTTCGAGTCCGCTTTCGGTCGTACTCGTTTGCTGTTGAAATTCCGTCTTCGAACGGTCTTTCTTTTCGAGTCCGCTTTCGGTCGTACTCGTTTGCTATTGAAATTCCGTCTTCAGCCTGCCTTTCTTTTCGAGTCCGCTTTCGGTCGAACTCGTTTGCTGTTGAAATTCCGTCTTCGACTGGGTCTTTCTTTTCGAGTCCGCTTTCGGTCGTACTTGTTTGCTGTTGAAATTCCGTCTTCGGTCGGTCTTTCTTTTCGAGTCCGCTTTCGTTCGTACTTGTTTATTGTTGAAATTCCGTCTTTGGTCGGTCTTTCTTTTCGAGTCTGCTTTAGGTCGTACTCGTTTGTTGTTGAAATTCCGTTTTCAGCCGGTCTTTCTTTTCGAGTCCGATTTCGGTCGTACTCGTTTGCTGTTGAAATTCCGTCTTCGGCCGGTCTTTCTTTTCGAGTCCGATTTCGGTCGTACTCATTTGTTATTGAAATTCCGTCTTCGGCCGGTCTTTCTTTTCGAGTCCGCTTTCGGTTGTACTCGTTTGTTGTTGAAATTCTGTCTTCGGCTGGTCTTTCTTTTCGAGTCTGCTTTCGGTCGTACTCGTTTGCTGTTGAAATTCTGTCTTCGGCCGGTCTTTCTTGTCGAGTCCGCTTTCGGTCGTACTCGTTTGTTGTTGAAATTCCGTCTTCGGCCGGTCTTTCTTTTCGAGTCCGCTTTCGGTCGTACTCGTTTATTGTTGAAATTCCGTCTTCGGCCGGTCTTTCTTTTCGAGTCCGCTTTCTGTCGTACTCGTTTATCCTTTTCGAGTCCGCTTTCGGTCGTACTCATTCGTTCTTATATCCCCAGTGGGTCCGCCTTCGGTCGATTTTTTATCCCGAGTCCGCCTTCGGCCGTTCTCATATTCATTCTATTTACTACCCCCACAGGTTGCAAATTTTCAGGTTATTTTGGTATTCAATCTCTGTGTATACCGATTGTCTGAAAGCCTTTGCTTCCATACCCTCGGATCCAAGAAGTTTGATTAGGGGCACCTGTAACACCTCAAAATTTGCCTTAGTGTTTCTAACCCTTTTAGCTTATGCTTCATTTCATTTGCATTGACATTTTTTCATTTGCATATTTCTTTTGGGCATGGGATCAAGGTATTCTCTAGCAGCTCATGGCGTCATCAGTTCCAGTATGATTTTTAGTAGTGTTCAAGGCCAAGCAGATAGCTTTCCAAGTCTTTTGAGCATTTATTTTGCTCATTAAATGACTTGATGATCAGAAACTCCGACAGTCAATTTTTGATCAGTTATTCAGCACCAGACAGTTGTTATCCGCAGTTTAATCCGAGTGCAAAAAAATATTTCACAGCATACTTCAAGTGTATTCCGGTGGTAACATCAAATGGCAAGTTTCAGAGGTCTATCGTGGTTCAGAACGGGTAGAACCAGACGAATATCCGAGTTTCCCTCCTTTTGGCGCAAAAATTCAAAATTTGAATGTGTTAATCGATTAACCAATTGCAGTGCAATTAGGTTAATCGATTAACCATAGTGAATTTTGCCCAAATGCTGCATTTTCAGAGCTGCTTATTTTTAATCCAATTTTTAATCACCCATTTTAATTCTACACATCAGTAGATGGATTTAGAGAGTTGATTTTCCATTCAAAAACTCAAATTCTTTCCACTCCAATTTCACATTTCCTTTCCTAATTCACATTTCATCTCAATTTCCACTCACTTAACCTCACTCCCAACCCAAACTTAACTCCTAACCTAGGGGTTATTTAAACCAATTTATTCCAAACCTCAAAAACCTAGATCATATTTTCACTCCCAATTTTCAGAATTCTCTCAATTCTCTCTCACTTTTTTCATTCTCCAACTCCATTTTCAACCACACTCAAAGCTCTTCTTCAAAGATTAACAAGTTCTTCATTGGAACTTGTTAATTCTTGAGCTAAAACCTCTCATCATCACTACATTTTAGCTTTTCAATTTGGATTTTCGTTTGGATCTGGTTCTGAATTTTCAGAAGTGATTTTTGGAATAGCTTTTGGAGCTTTGGTTGCTTATTGCTTGGATCTTCAACTTTTGAGTGCAAGAAGCTTGTGGATCTTGGATTTCTCTACTTGAATTCACCCATTTCTGTTTACAACACTTACCAAAGCAAATCTCAGCTTTGTAGGTTGGTTAATTTCAGATCCATACTCATTTTAGCTTAATTGCAACTTGTACAATGTAGATCCATGAATTTTGATATGTTTTGATTCATTTGGTTGATCTTGATTGAGGATGTTGATGATTATTGAATTTAAGTGATGTTTGAATGGTGTCTCTCAACTTAATTTTCGTGCATTGTTGATTACATGATCATTGGAGATGATTGCATAATTGCTTTTGCTGCTGGAAGTGATTTTTCAAACTGATTTTGTGCTAATTTTACAGTGTTAATCGATTAACCAATTGCAGTGCAATTAGGATAATCGATTAAGCAGTGCAAAATGTGCGTAATAAGAGCTGTTAATCGATTAACACAATTGCACTGCAATTGGTTAATCGATTAACACTGATGCAGGGTGTGTTTTTTGTGTATTTTTGAGCATGTTTTGATCCCGTTTCATTTCTAATCGTCATGGATTGATATGATACATGTTTAATGACTGTTTTGATGCTGTTGCACCTCACACCATTGTATGTGCACAATTTTCTGATACGCGGCTCTTGTATTTTCATCGTTTATGAACATTGTTTACATTGTTGCATTCTTGATGCCATGAACACATAGCACATACTCCTTGAGCATGATAATTGTTGATTGATGCTTATGTTGCTGGAATTGCTTTGTGTTTGTTTGTTCACCTAATTTTGTGAGATGCATGCTTCACTTGATTTGTTCATATGCTTAATGATATGCTTCCTCATGATATGCATGCTTTCACAATGGTTTCAAGAGTTATTTACCTTGGTTGGTGGTGTGATTGTAATCATGTTTGATTGAAGAATATGTAATGCTTGATGCACGTTTGCTATGCCATGATTGAGTTGTATTCAAGTGAATCACATGGTGCCCTGTTTTTACTGCTGTCTATGTGCATATGTGATGTTATATGTGCTGTTGTTTGGCCTTTTGCACCCTTTCTTGTGCTGAATTGTGTGTTGTTATAAGCTGTTTTGCTTGTGTGCTATCCTTAACTGCTGTATTGGTGCAGATGCGCTGTGTAGCTGCTGTTTTTGCTCATTTCTTCTTTCCTTCTTCATCTCTTTCACTCTTTCCTTCCCTTGAATTTCAAGACTTGTTTAAGTCTTGGATTCACTCCCTTAGAGCTACCTAGTCCAACTTAATTTTCGATTAAGCTTGGAGTAGGATTAGCATTAGGCTTCCCTTTGGATGCTAACTTAGGTAGAAGTTCCCCTTTCAAACTCAACTATAGGGCCACCTTTTGCATGATAACATTAGGATTAGTTTCCCCTTAGTATTTTCTTTTCCTTTGAGTCTTCTCTTCTCATCTCATAACAATCCTAAAACACTTAATAAAAGATTAACATGTATTGTGCATGAGCTTTACATATGGGAAGTGAAGTATGAGGGGTTTCCCTTCATTCTTCTAGGGTACTTAGTGTACGTCCTGTTGGGGACGATGCGCGAAGTATTCGTTCCTATGTTACAGACTTGGGTGCAATGCAAGTTATGAACTAACTTCAAACCACTTCTGTCTTAAAAAATACAAAGCAAACTCAAACCTTTTTCATCATTCGGGATCGTTAAGTTTCAAACTCATTTTCAGAAAAGGGCACGTTACTTTCCGTCACGTCGCAAACAGGCATCGACCCAAACTGCCGGACACGAACTTAACGTCGCTCATAAAAAACACTAATCGACCTCGTTAGGTCGAACTATGACTGCTCTGATTTCCTCTTTCTCGTCCGATTGAGGATACGTAGGCACAAGACGGCAATGTCTTGGCGAGCAACCTTCCCCCTTAGTTCGTGTCCGAACTACGTTGACTCTAACTTTCCCATTGCACGAGGGAATACGTAGGCATAGGACGAGGGATGTCCTATCGAGTCACTTCTTTTTCTTTTCTCCCTCGTTTCTTCGTTCCTTTCCGTTCCCGTTCCTTCTCGTTTCCAGTAGCATTGGAGCTCCAGATGACGACACCCTTTGATCGAGACAACAAGCGTGGATCCCATCGAGTACGATGGACGCGTGGGGTGCTAACACCTTCCCTTCGCGTAATCGACTCCCTTACCCGTTTCTCTTGGTCGCGAGACCATGCTCTTTTCCTTTCCCTCAGGTTTACGCAGTGTTTCCTTTCCCTCTCTTGGGATAAATACACATTGCTGGAGACTCTATTTTCCGCGCCACTTTCGCGTTTGTATCATGGATGCAAATCCTCGGGAGGGACAGTTAGCAAAAGGGTTGATGGCAAGGATCGAACCCAGGTTAGGAGAGTGATAAGGCAAGGCAAGGCAATAGGTTGCGCCACTGGGGTGGCCAATACATCCGTTCATAAAACTCATTCTAATAATTAATATAACAAACCTATTTTCTAGGCCAGAATGGTGCCATGGCCATGGTTCAATCCTGGTTGTGAGCTAAAGTTTGATCAGTTGCAAAAAGGCACCTAGCTCTCTCAATATCCCATGAAAATGGAAGTTGTAAAAGCCTAAATTGTGTGATTTTTCACAAGGAATCCAATGGTCCAAATGGTTTTTGCTAAAGAGGTCTCTAACTCAAAACACGATAGGGGTCCTAACATGAGTCCATTCTTGCATTTTCTAAGACACAGTCCAACACAGTCATGCTAAAACACAGTTAATGAACCAAACATGTCATATACACCATACATAAGCTAATCATGTTCAATGTACATCAAAAATCATCATGCTTCAATGAATTCGGTTTTGAAAAGAACTTACCTCTTGTAGTCAATCTTGCAAAACTCTCAAGAGATGTTACAGAAATGAGACAAGGCCTTATACACCTCCAATATACTTAAAAGGTCCTTGTTGAATGCTTAGAATCCAAGAAAATCAAGTGAAACAAAATGGAGCCTCCCTTTTGCAAAAGATGGACAATGTCCAAAAGTGAAACTTCAAGAAATGAAGTTACAGTTGCAAATCCAAACTTGGAAGAGTTGAAGGATGATTTATGGAGGGTGTTTGAAGTGTTAGAATGATTGGAAATGGAAGGAACCAAAACTGTTCTTGAAAAATGCAGAAAGTCAACTTTCTTTAGGTTTGAGAGTTGACTTTTGGTTCTGAGAGGTTTTTGGTAGTGGTGATGATTTGAGCAGCTCTAACACATGTTTTGTGATGTGTTAGAGTGATTGGCTTGAAGGTTTTATGATTGGAACTGATTTTGGAAGTGTTTATGCAAATGGTGTTTTTTGATTCACAAGGGTGCCTTGAAATGCAAGGACTGGTTGAAGAGATCTTTTGTTGAGGTTTTGCTCGGAGTTCTTGTGTGTTTTGAAATGTGTTATGAGGTCCTATTTATAGTGTTGCGGTGAGAATCAGATACCATATCTATTAAGTTAAGTAGGTTCGCAAATCTTAATTCACCACCGAACTTTGATTTATCCAAAGGAAAGGGTAAAGGTCGAAAAACTTAATTGCGCTATGTAAGAACAAAGCTAGAGATCTAAGGTTCGGGGGTTAGTTATACCTAGGGAAAGTGTTAGCATCCTAGACATCTGTAGTACTCTACAGGAACCTCTTGTTAGTATTTGTGTTATGTTATTGTTTGCTTGCTAAGGGTATGTGCTAAGGTAAAGACCTAGGGGTTAGTTTCTAAGTATGATCGCCAAGATATCGCATCTCGTGCCTACGTATCCTAACGGGAATGGAATCAGAGCATTTGTAGTTCCCCTCAAAGAGGGTGAGAAACTCTTGACTGTGGTTAAGGTTCCAAGGCGGAATGTAACCATTCATGGCAATACGTTTACATGGAGTGCGGCGACTCCAAAGTTAAGGTTAAGTTAAAAGGGAGGTAAATAAGTAAGTGTCCATGGCAGAACACTTACATGGAGTGCGGCGACTCTGATCCTAAGGCTAGGATAAAGTGAATGAAGTGTCTATAGCGAGACATAGTGCACGGCGGCTCTAATCCTAAGGTTAGGATAAGGGGAAGGGAAGTTCCTAAATTCCTATGTATGACATGGAGTCAACGGAGGAAGCCTTTCTTTTGGAATCGAGTAAAGGGAATATGAGCAAGTTAAAGTTATCATGCATGGACTGAATGAAGTTTAATCTCAATTCACCTTGATCTGAGGTCAAGATTAAATAGAGAATCCTATGGGAGCATGTGAATTAGTACAACCATTATATCTTTTGCAAAAAGCATCACGAGTGATCAATACATAAAAATCACAGTGAAAATTATCAATACGAATGCATTAAGGGATAATCATAAGTATCATGAAAACATCCCCAAAATTAGTACCCGAAATCAAAATCATAAATTAATTGGAGTTAAGAATTGATTAAAAGCACGAAATTAAGGGTGATACAAAATTTAAAATCACCCTAGCACAAAGTTACAAAATTTAAAATTTGTAATTTCATATCAGTCTAAATTCTACCACTATGATCTCACTTCTAACATCCAGATCTGTCCTAAAAATCGTTTCTACATTGATTTTGAAACCCATAATCTCACATTACCTCATTCTCCTATTATTACTAGTGAATTTCATGCTTCCTAGATCTAGATTCGTCACTCCCAATCTGCCACAAAATCAGATCTGCACCACAGTTCATTCATACAACCACAACAGAACAAATTATACACGAAATTCATACTATTATCAACAAACTCATACAAATCAACAACAATCATCCATAACAGATTCAATATTCATCAATAGCACACGTATACGAAAATTCTACGAGGGAAAGGACCCCTCACTACCCTCTCATGTTATTAACACCTATATTGAACCCATTCTCCCCCTTACCTCGAATTTGGTCAGAAATTCCTGCGAAAATTGATGGAGAAGAATGCCCTAGCTCTTCCTCTTGTTCTTCCTTCTCTAAACCCTTTTTTGGTGAAAGTACAATTATCTCTAATTCTGTCCTTAATCTTAGATCAATGAATTGGACCCTTATTTTCCTCTCACTAACACATTACTAATTAAATCTGATTTTATTTCATAATAATAATATTATTAGTGATAATAATAATAATGCTAATAATATTACTCATAATAATAATAATAATAAAAATATTAATAATCTTGGACTTAATATTAATAATAATAATATACCTTATACTACTATTATTAAGCATGACCCACACATTATTCAGTACTACTTTATTATTATCCCGACATTTCTATTTTCCCGTTCCGTTAAGGACACTACGGCCACACGCTCAACTACACACACCCTAAACAAGGCCAAACAAACAAAATAACACACGACGATTAAATAAATTAAAATGGGGTGTTACAGGCTTAACCCTCTTAGGGGAATAGTCCCCAGTGAAGTCGCAATTTCTGTCGCGGTGGGAATCTGATACCATAGCTATTAAGTTAACTAGGTTCAAAAAATTTAATTCACCACCGAACTTTGATTTATCCAAAGGAAAGGATGAAGGTAGAAAACCCTAATTGCGCTATGTTAAAACAAAGTTAGAGATCTATGGTTCGGGGGTTGGTTATACCTAGAGAAGGTGTTAGCATCCTAGACATCTGTAGTGCTCTACAGGAACCTCTTGTTTGTATTTCTGTTATGTTATTGCTTACTTGCTAAGGGTATGTGCTAAGGTAAAGACCTAGGGGTTAGTTTCTAAGTATGCTCGCCAAGATATCACATCTCGTGCCTACGTATCCTAACGGGAATGAAATCAGAGCATTTGTAGTTCCCCTCAAAGAGGGTGAGAAACTCTTGATTGTGGTCAAGGTTCCAAGGGGGAAGGTAAACATTCATGGCAAGACGTTTACATGGAGTGCGGCGACTCCAAAGTTAAGGTTAAGTTAAAAGGGAGGTAAATGAGTAAGTGTCTATGGCAGAACACTTACATGGAGTGCGGCGACTCCGATCCTAAGGCTAGGATAAAGTGAATGAAGTGTCTATAGCGAGACATAATGCACGACGGCTCTAATCCTAAGGTTAGGATAAGGGGAAGGGAAGTTCCTAAATTCTTATGTATGACATGGAGTCAACGGAGGGAGCCTTTCTTTTGTAATCAAGTAAAGGGAATATAAGCAAGTTAAAGTTATCATGTATGGACTGACTGAAGTCTAATCTCAATTCACCTTGATCTGAGGTCAAGATTAAATAGAGAATCCTATGGGAACATGTGAATCAGTACAACCATTATATCCTTTGCAAAAAGCATCACGAGCGATCAATACATAAAAATCACAGTGAAAATTATCAATACGAATGCATTAAGGGATAATCATAAGTATCATGAAAACATCCCCAAGATTAGTACTCGAAATCGAAATCATGAATTAATTGGAGTTAAGAATTGATTAAAAGTACGAAATTAAGGGGGATACAAAATTTAAAATCAGGAATCAATTAAAATTAAAAGTTAAAATTAATATCCAAGCTAAAATTAACGTCTAATCAAAATTAAAATTAAAAGTCTAATAAAAAATTAAAATCGAAATTATATTCTAATCCAATATTAAATTAATTATCCTCAAGATTAACTTTTAATAAAATATACTAATAATTCAAAAAGAAAATCTAATTTAGGAATTAATAAAAAAAAGGGTGCAGAACTAAATTGAGGAGTGCTGTTAAGAGTAACTTAGACCAAAGGCTTTGGAAGCCCACTGAGCCAACATATAGAAAAAAACAATGAGCAAAAAAAGAATACAAAAAGAAAAGATACCTCAGAGAGCTTTCCTCTCGTCACTCCCTTTTGCCGTCTCGCTTTCCTTCTACTCTTTCTCTCTCACTCAGATTTGCTGCCATTGTGCCCTCTTTCGCAACTCACCATCCTTCTCAAACAAGATCTCACACTTTCAGTTTCTTCTCCCGGACAAAGAACAACACTCGCGACAGAAGGGGCGCGCGGAAATAACAACAGTGACGGTTGGTTTTAATTTGTGCTGCTTTTGGAAAGAATTTCAAGTCCTTGATTAGCTTTCATTTCACCTTGATTTCCTGCTTATGATTTTGTAATGAATGCTACTGATGATGGCGATTTGCCTTAAAACATGTTGCTTTTATGTTGGAATCGTGTCTGATATGATTTTAATTTGTGGTTTATGTTGAAATTATCCCGACCTTGCCATTCAAAACTTATTATCAACAAAGCTTGCACATTTGTGTATCCACGTATACAACATTCTTGACATAGTCTTGCATTCTTGAATATGAGATCAGGTAGCACTCCTTAAAATATCTTGAACTTACATGCCTTGGTTTGGTTTGAAAAGAACACTCGAACGTACAATTGGACACATTTTATTTGTGGCTTGAACTTGGAAAATGCTTCGAATTGCATCTTGGCCTTCTTTGCACTTCCAAAAAAAAAAAATTTTTTTGCAATTTGAACTTTGTGCCAATTTATACTTTGAAATTCCGTCCATCTTACACACGTATGCTTATACTTCCAATTTGAGGCAATTGACACTTTCACATTAGTCTTGTATCAACTCGGCAACTTTCATGACATCTTTAATTCATACGCAGCACATGCTACCTTTTTTCTATGTTGAACGAGTATTGTAAAAACCACACTAGTTAAGTCATTTGTCCTTGACGCCATACCAAATCACACTACCTTGTAACCATAATCACACAACTTCATCCCTTTGCACTATTCTCCAAATACGGACACGCATAAACATGACTTGCAGAATATAGAGCCAAATGTATTGAACCGACTACTTGCAACTTGATTCCACTGGATAGACTTTGAACCTGTCCCAAAAACATTATCTTGGAAAATCACTGGATGATCTTCAGATCTTAGACACATCTTTGCTTTCAAAACGATCCAAGACACATATATCTTGAGGATGGAGTACTCCCCTCTGGTTTGTCCAATATTAAGTCAAACTTTATTTGAATATCAATCTTTAATGAATAACCACACACTTGACTGAATAGCCTTGACTAAATCCTAATTCATAATATTCTTAGTTGAAACAGTGGTGAAGGACCAAACTTTAAGGAATTCTTGCAAATAAAGATACAACTCGAAATTCATCTTGCCATAAAACCATAGTCAGTTTCCACATGACCACATTCAACACCTTGATCCTCTTTGGGAGTATACACTGAAACTTTTGAGAAATATCGAGGAAAATGACCCTAGAACCATTTTGAATCAAAACCAACTAGTCACGTCTTGAAGTACTTAACTGTGAAAACAAATACCATCCACACTTGAAATCATTGCACATGCACAAACTAGTTAGTCACAATAAACACGCACAAAGACCTATGACCTAAAGATGTTATGCAAGATGACGCACAAAGACGGTGGGATCTTATGGTAAAAAACTAGGGTATGACATATAGGCACAAGGGTGAGAGGGATCAGATTGCAGAAATGCAACTGATTTGGTTTTGGTTTGATCTTGGTTTAGTTGGAGTGCAAATGGTGTTTACAAGGGAATTCATGGTTCCAATGCATAGGGCTGACTTTCTTTAGAGTGGTTAGTGATTCAGAACTTTTCTCTGTGCAGAAGCAAGGTTGAGGACAGAAGGAAACAAGTTGGTAGCTCAAGATCACACTTTATGCAAAAAGCCATGCTTTTCTAAAATGGTAGTCAAACCTTTATGCCATAAATAACAAGATCACTTGGTTAATGCTCAAACTTGTTGGATAATGCTTCTAAATTCGTGTAATCTTCTGAACAAATGAAGATTTGCAAGTAATCACATCTGAATTGCAAAGATTTGCAGCATGGAAGTGGTTTTGCTTCAAGTGTATCAAGTGGAAAACCTCAAAAACCAAGTTTCAAACCTCAAACTTTGTGGCTTCGAAACTCACAGCTCACACATTGGATTTGGGAGTTCTTGTACTTTCTAGAAAGCCCCAAGTATGCTCTAAAATGTTCATGTTCACTCCAAGTTCTGAATCCAAAGGGATTATAGTGAAAAATTGGGTTGAAGTTGGCTGCAAATTAAGGAACAATGTGAAATTTTACTAAGTCCTAAACTTGACTTAAACTTCCAAGCTTCATAACTTAAAATTTGAGCCTCTTTTGAGGCATGACCCTCTAACACACTTTTAAAGTTCATAATGAGAGCTTCAATTTGAGCTTTGGATCACAAAAAATGGATGTGTGGATTGAAAGTTATGCCTCTCCAAAGTTCACATAAAAACTAGGGTTTTCTTCCACACTTAGAAAAATTCCACTTATCCAACTTTGCCCCTTTTGCAAGAAACCTCTTAAATTTTGATTTCTCATGCTCCAATTCAAATATTAAACATGTCTTGATGGAATATGGCTTGAATACTTCATCTTGGACCCAAAATACCAAAAGTCAAAGGTTTGACTTTTCTGATGAAACCCTAATTTCTTCATGAATTCAACTGTGTGATCCTTGATGATCTTACTTTCTCAAACTTCCCAAACCTCATAGATGACTTCCAAGGGTGTATATGAACATATGGAATCATGTCGCAAGACTTGGGATCATGCCTTGATCAAAAGTCAAAGGCATGGTTGACTTTTCCTGATAAAACCCTAATCTGGGGCCAGATGAACTTGAGGCTCATTGCACTTGTGATGGGAGCCAACTAATCTTGATTTCTTGATGAATGAGGTCTCTTGAATGTATGTACGCTCAATTAGTTGATGAACCAACAAGACATTGACTGATCACACCAAGATTCCCTTGTAATCCCTTAAGTTAAAACCCTAATTTTTACATCTCCTGATTTTATGGTTCTTCTTTGATTTCTCTTGATCCAATCATATGAGACCATGGAATATGACTTGAAACCTCATGATTAACTATCAAGACCAAAGGTTGAGCTTTTGGAGCCCCAGTTGATTTTCTTGACCAGATGAATTCAAACACCTTTCTTGACCACCTAGTGAGCACTTGGGATGGATGTATTGAGCCAAGAAGTGTCTTAGGAAGCCTTGAAAAGTATGAGAGTTTGTCTTGTGGATCTTGCCCTCTCCTTGTGCAAAACCCTAACTTTCAATAGAAGAACAAACTAGCAAAATATGATGGTTAGTTGATAATGCATAGATGATTGATCCCTAATGCAAATGCAAGATGTCATGACATCTAAGAGGTAAAATTTGGGGTATAACAGTTGCCCCTATTTGAATAGCTTCACCGGATGGCATGAGTGATGATAATCCTCATGTAATCATGGTGAAAGGTATTTAAATATAGTAAACCAAAAATTTTGCCCTTAGATGCAATGTTATGCTAAGGACAGACATAGCTATGCAATAATGATGATAATCACAAGGACTTTCAAAGGATATTGGTGATGACCAATCTTAAGATGCCAATAATGATTGGGCTTAGAAAACATGCCAGTAATTATTGGACTTAGGATACTGATAATGACTAGACCTTCAACAAATGCCAGTAAACACTAGAATTTTACGGGGATATTGGTAATGACCAAACCTCTGCTGGGGATAAGATCGTAAGATGCTGTAGCGAGCGATTTTGGACGTGGTTCTTAAGCACTGTCGCTCTGGGGTTACTACAGGTCGATTCATTTTTTATCCTATTGAGCTGACTAAGGAAGGGAAATAGATGTCTCCAATTAACCCTGCTTGCATACTGAGTTTAAACAGCGGTCTGTTAGGTTACGGATGCTATATGGTAATGGGGCCTCTTTCTTCTTACTTTGTTTAGAACGAAACACCGGGAATGTTCATGGGGAATTTTGTTAGGATGCTAGGACTGATGCTTTTTGATATGTGAAGGTACGGGATTTGGGGCTTTGGATTAGTGTGCTCGCTAAGATTTTTCTTTCAATCTTATGCCTACGTATTCCCGTTTACCGAAACAGGGAAATCAGAGCGATCGTAGTTCCTCCTATTCTATGGGAGGAAACGGTGTTTTGGTGTCTTGTTCAAAGCCCAAGACGTGAAGCTGAAAAGGTGGTTTATATCTTGTTCAAAGCCCAAGATGTGAAGCTGAAGGGTCTATTTGTATCTTGTTCGAAGCCCAAGATGTGAAGCTAAAAAGGTGTTGTCTTTAGAGAGAATTTGTCATCTCTAAAGGGGGTATGTTTGTCACAACTGTTGGGTGACTAACTATAAAGGAGGATTACTTTAACCGGGATATGTGAATCCTAACAATGCCATAATTTCCTTTATATGGGGTTTTAACCTGAAGGAGAAGACTTTAACTCAGTGTAGAGCAATTCTATCTTTCCTTAGGAATTTCGCATGCTAAAAAAGGGACAGTGGCATGGATGTAAATAATCCAGAGGCTTGCCGCTTACAGCAATTAGATGAAAGGAGTTGTTGATGTTTGTATCCTATGAACGAGGCACAGTTTTGATGCTAAAAGGTTGATTGACTCAACCGGGGGTTTTCTTATACAAAGCCTAAGAGGAGGCTATTAACCCAACAAGAGGATGCTTTTGTGTCTCGTACGAAGCCCGAGAGGGAGGCTAAAAGGGATTGACTCAACAAGAGAGTCTTTTATATGTGTCTGGTACGAAGCCCAAGACGGAGGCTAAAGGTTGACTCAACAAGAGAGTCTTTTATACTCAACAAGATAGTGTTTTGTCTCTCGTACGAAGCCCAAGATGGAGGCTAAAAGAGAGATTGACTCAACAAGAGAGTCTTTTATACTCAACAAGAGAGTGATTTTGTATTCCGTACGAAGCCCGAGATGGAGGCTAAAAGGATTATTGACTCAACAAGAGAGTCTTTTATACTCAACAAGAGAGTGATTTTGTATCTCGTACGAAGCCTGAGATAGAGGCTAAAAGGATTATTGACTCAACAAGAGAGTCTTTTTGTATCTCGTACGAAGCCCGAGATAGAGGCTAAAAGGATTGCTGTTTCAGTTGAGTGACAGGTCCAGTAGGTTGGTTAAAAGAGAAAATCAGTTCTTATAAAGAAACTGATTAAAGGTAAGGTTATGCTTTGGGATTGATCAGAGGATCAGGGTTATTTCCTGTTCTTTAAGGAAATGGGGAATCCAGAGGATATTGGAGACTGTCCGAGTCTACTGGTGTTTTTCCCTACTTGAGAATGCCTTCGAGACTCAAGGAGATTAGACTGTCCAAGTCTAGAGTTTTATCCTTTGTACTATGCTTAAAGAAACAGTAGTAGTACGTTCACGGTAGAAAGATCTAGACTCTTTGAAAGACTGTTCTATTAGGATGACTAATTTCTGTTCCTATACCTCTAGGAGGTCGTGGGGATAATTTGTACGAAGCCCAAGAGGAGGCTGGGAACTTTTAAGAAGCCGAGGGACAATTTGTACGAAGCCCAAGAGGAGGCTCTCTTCCCGAAGAAAGAATCCTTATACGAAGCCTAAGAGGAGGCTGTGAATACTTCTAAGAAGCCGTAGGGTCCTTGTACAACGCCCAAGAGGAGGCGGGGATGCTTTTAGGAAGCCTGTGGGTCCCCAAACCCCGAGAAATTCAAGGCAGGCTATTCACAGAGAATAGATCAAGCCAGGAAAGTCCGATAATTTGGAAGAAACTCAAAAGATGCCATTCACGGAGAAAAGATCATCTCTAGGGAGTAGAGTTTCTTTGACAATTTCTAAGGGTGACAATCTGAGAAAGGGTTCAAAACAAATCTGCCTTTCACATCTCCATATTGTTTAACCCCAAGAGGAGGGAAGACTGTGTCTGGTAATCCTATGGGGATCTAGTTTTGTCTATTTAAGAGTGATCGATAAGGCTTAGTGCTAGACGTAGTTACCGGGGGAACTCTAAATATCTATACTAGTATTACACAGTTGATATGAATTTATGAAAGAAGACTTACAGTGAAACAGCCCCACAATACAGTTATATGTATATGAAAGCGGATAAAGAAAGCATATAAACACTTACTCGGTTGTAGAGCTTCCATGCTGTTTGGTTAGTTGTTCAACAAAGAAAGATTGAAAACAACAGTATATTCAAAATTAAAGGAGAAAGTATTTTGAAAAGATGTTGGGACTTACAGCTCAAGGAGAGGCCCAAGGTTTATCAGTGATCGCACTGTCGTTTTGTACAGAGGGACTTATACAAGTGACTGAGGCCCAAGAAAGGTTTTTTGAACAAGGGGATGGGTCTTACACTCTCCCAAGAGGCCCAAGTGTTTAAAGAAAAAGAATGGGGCTTACAACACGAGGGTAGGCCCAGATGATTGATTTTTTTCATTGGCGATCGTGCCGAGATTTTCTTTTAACGCAGGGGGACTCATACAATGTCTGAGGCCCAAAAAGTTTTGGTTAAAAGGGGATTGGGTCTTACACTCTAATAGAGGCCTAAAAGATTTATTTTTGTACAAGTGGTGGGGCTTACAGCTCAAGGAGAGGCCCAGGGTCATTTGTTTGAAATGGCGATCGCGCCGAGATTTTTGAAAACGCGGTGGGTCTTATACAATGCATTGAGGCCCAAAATGGTTTTGTTTTCAAAGGGGGTTGGCTCTTACACTCTAATAGAGGCCCAAAATATTTTGAATGGGTCTTATAGCTCGAGGAGAGGCCCAGGGTTTGTTTTTCATAGGACGATGATCGCGTCGAACTTTTTGAAATACAACGGGACTTATACAATAAGTGAGGCCCAAAAATAGGTTTGTATTTACAAAGGATTGGGTCTTACACTCTATTACAGGCCCAAAAGTGTTTGAAATTGTTTGATGAGGGTGAAAATCAAAGAAACCCTAATTTGTTATTCTTTAAAAGTAAATATTTAAAGAAAATCAAATAAAATACCAAATAAGTTTGAATAAACCATTTGTGATTTTTGTTTAAGGTTTGAGAAATGAGGGATTAATCACAAGATGAATTAAAACTCACTTGGTTTTGATTTTCAAAGTAAATATTCACTTTTAAAATGTTTAAAAACATTAAAAAAGGAATTTATTCACAAAAATACTAATTATATTAAATAACTAATATAAACTTAATTTTTTTGTGGAATAAAATATTTTAACATTTTTGTAATTTTTTCCAAAAAGAACCAATAAAAAATAATTAAAATTGAAGGAGTTATTAATTTTCCAATTAATTAATAAAACATGAAAATATAGGAAAAATAGCAAAAATGTGAGAAAACACAAATTGGCATGGGTGGGGTTTGAACCCACGACCTCAAGGTTATAGGGCGCGCGCGTTACCACTGGGGTGGTGATACATCCATTGCTTGAAGTGAAACCACAAATATACAAGGCTTGCTTTGTTTTTGGTCTGGCCCAAGGCAAGGCAAGACAAGTTTTGGGTCAGAAACGTGAAGGTCATAACTTTCTCATTTCTCCATGGTTTGAGACAAAATTTATATGCATCTGGCCTAGAATTTCACAAGGAATCCAATGGTGGTGGTATTTTTTCCAGATCATACTCCCTCCTCAAAATCCGATAGTGGTTTTGAAAAAGGCCTATAATTGCATTTTCTATGCTACACTTTGATACAGGCATGAATTACATGATGAATTGGTTCAAACACAACATATATAACATGTATGAGGTGTGTATGATCAGTGGACTTCAAATCAGGGCATATTTTGGAAAGTTCAAGTCATGATGCTTACCTCTTTTTGAGCTTTTGGAGTTTTCTGTGCAATCTGCCAAACTTCTTATTCCAGAAATGGTTTGATGCCTTGGACACTCTCAAATGATCCCTTAGAAGCATTGAGGATGGTTGGAATCAGCTGGAACCTGCAAAAACACAAACTGGCCCTTTCTTGCAAAAGGGGTTAAAATGACCAAAATAGCAACTCTCTCAAATGGTGTTCCAGATGGGGGGAACCATTTGGGACAATTCAAGGATGTTATTTGGAGTGTGTTTGAGGTTTTATCTGGTTTGGAAAGTGACTGAATCAAGACATGGCTTGAAAAATGCACAAAAGGCCTATTTTGAGGTTTTGAGAGGTGACTTTGTGATTTTGGTGTTATATGTAACACCCCCAATCTATACCCCCAATTAATTAAAGCGATAACAGATAATCAGAGTATAATTAAAACATTCATGACATAGATGGGAGCGTCACATCAAAATGATGAAATATAATAACCTGATAAAAAAGATATGCAACAATCAGGTAGCAACGTAAACAGAGGAACTCAGTTCCTAACACCCACAATTCAGATACAGAATAAAAGCCGAAAATCTGCAACTGAAATCTCATATATATAAACATAAAAGTTTGTTTGTCTTATACAAAGTCATACATGTCAAATCCAAAAAGATAAATATACATAATGTCACATAACGATCTCCCCGACTACCCGGTGCTACATATCAGAGCCGACCGACAAAAGAATGAAGACATAATCTTCACAAAAAGACCTCCAGCATCTAATCTGCAATGCCTCATAGAGCATTCAAAACAGCAGAAGGGTGAGAAACACAATTATAATATAGTTGCATATAATTATGTAATAACAAGAAATACGCACACAACAACATTCTCACCACAACGTATACCATAATTCAAACACAAAACAACACGATTCTTATCTTATACACCCACCACAAAGGCATATCAATCATGCTCAATACATTTATCACCAACATGTGTATACATCAACTCATCAATTCCATTCACAATTCCAGACATAATCAATCCATTCATGATTTATGCAAATGCACAAAGACCGACACAACGAATCTATGCAATGCAATGCGGTACCGTTCCATCCATCATCTCATCATTAATTCACTCAGGAATTATTGGAATCATTGCTTGTTACTTAGTGTAACTCCCCGTTGGGCAAACGATGTTCTCCCGTCGCTCACACCTCTTTGTATAAGGCACACGACGTTTATGGATCGCTCACACCTTTTTGTATAAGGCACACGACCCGATCGCTTTCGGTCCTCTTTGTATAAGGCACACGATCGTCCATAACGTCGCTTTCGGTCCTCTTTGTATAAGGCACACGACCGTTACAGCAGATCCCTTTGGGAATCGTTTTGTCGCTCACACCCACTAGGGCACATGACATCACAAGAATGCATATCATGATGCTTGGCATACAATGACTCATGACAATCAAATGCATCCACATATACAACTATGTAAACCATTCCAACATCTATAATCATGCATATACAATCAAATATAACACAATGCATTTACTTGCCCTTAGGCCACAAACCATCATCACCACATTTCATCACATGCACTCACATCATATAATAGCACACAAGCTATACGTTATATATCAAAAGCGTATCGCATGTTAACACATCCAATACACATAGTTAAGACGGTAAAAGTCGACAAAACGACACATTTCCAAATTCCCGACACAATTAAATCGGCCAACCAATCTCAAAACCATTCCTATAAGTAAGAACATCTCATTAGCTTTCCAACGCACCCAACCGCGCCTCGATCCGGGTTACGGATCAAAAGTTATGAAGAAAACAAAATGGAACAATCTGTCATGTTCGCAATGCGAAGCTCCTAGCTAGCATTCGCTTTCCTCATTCGCCGTGCGAAGCCCCAACGAACCGTGGCAGAGAAAAACAGCATAAAGTTCGCTTTGCAAACTTCTGGTGAGCATTCGCCTACCTATTCGCACTGCGAAGCTCTGGCGAGCCTTCGTTTTCCCCTTCGCTGCTTGTTCGCACTGCGAACCTGCGAATTCTGGGATTCGCAGCAGCGCTGTTACTCATCCTAAATCACCATTTTCCCCATCAAAACCTATCCAAACTATATCATAACAACCATAACATATTACAATCATAACAACAAGTATTCTACCGCATTTATACCGATTTTCAACCGCGAAAACATCGATTTCTCTCGTTTTCTCTCAATTGACCTAGAATTGAAAAGCTATGAAAAAAACCAACAAACACATACATGATCATACACAAACATAGCATAACCGAGTTTCGCACCCTTACCCGATTAATCGCACTTTGAAGTGTCGGTTGAATCGGTTACTTAAACTCCAAGTTTTTCCTCTTTTACGTCTTCTCACTCTCCTTTTCTCTTCTCTTCCTTTCTTTCTATTTTTTTCTCTCTTTTCTTTCTATGAACATATTATAAAAGAAAAACATTATCTACCCAAGCCAAAAAGACTATAAATAATCTGCAGTTTCAGCAATGAATAGATTCTAGTATTCAGGCTTTGCAGACACATATTGGACAGCTTGCCACTTCAATGAATACCATACAACAAGCTCAAGGATCAAACCCACTACCTGCCCAAATAATAGTGAATCCTAATGTCCCTAACCCTAATGTGAGTGCAATGTCCTTAAGATCTGGAAAAGTTGCAGAACCAGCCCCAGAAAAAAGAAAGAAGCTTTTGAGGTCACCCTTGAACCTGAACCTGAACCTTCTGTTGTTGTTGAGCCTGAAAAGGAGCATGTACCACTGATCCCTTTCCCACATAAAGTACTGAAAAGTAAGAAGATTGATGAGGAAGATAAAGATATTTTGGATGTATTCAAAAAGGTGGCGGTGAACATTCCCCTTCTTGATGTTATTAAGCAGGTTCCCAAATATACAAAGTTTCTCAAAGGCTTATGTATTCACAAGAGGAGATTAAAAGGAAATAAGAGAGTGAATATGGGAAGAAATATTTCTGCCTTCATTCAGTCTAAGGATACAATTGAGCGAAATGTTTCAGCTCTCACTCAAGCCATGCCACAGAAGTGCAAGGATCCAGGAACTTTTGTTATTCCTTGTACCATTGGAGAAAATAAATTCTAAAATTGAATGCTTGATTTAGGAGCGGGAATTAATGTTATGCCTACTTCTGTTTATAATAATATTGATATTGGTCCTTTGCAACATACAAGTTTAATCATTTAACTGGCGAACTGAAGCAATGCCCACCCCGCCGGAGTAGTAAAAGATGTCCTCGTGCAAGTTAATGACTTGATTTTTCCTGCAGATTTTTACATTCTGGACATGGAAGGAGAAACTAAGTCAAGAAGGGCCCCCATCATTTTAGGAAGGTCATTCATGAAAACAACAAAAACAAAAATTGATGTTGATGATGGAACCATGTCTATCGAATTTGATGACATTGTCACAAAATTTAATATCTTTGATGCTATGAAGCACCCCATGGAAGAACATTATGTATTTAACATTTAGTTACTTTCTGATTTAGTTGATGATACATATTCTGAATTGTTATACGATTTTCCATCATTATCAGACTTTGCTGATACTTACTCTTGTGATTCATGTACTGACACTACCTTTTGCTCTGTTTGTGCTGAGATTGATGTTGCCTTGCAGGTTGATGTTTTTCATGCAGATGAAGTTATAGATGATTTTGTTTATGCAGCTGAAACTCTTGACATCACGGCTGCCCCAACCTTACCATCCATTGAATTACCTCCTTCCTTAGAGCTTAAACCACTTCCTAATAAATTGAAATATGCTTATTTAGAGGTGGATGAAAATATCCCGGTTATAATTTCTTTTAATCCTGATTTTGATCAAGAAAATAAGCTTTTACAGGTTTTAAAGAAGCATAACAAGGGAATTGGATGGACCTTGGTTGACACTCGTGATTTTAGTCCATCCATGAGTATGCATAGGGTCTCAATTGAATATGGAACAAAATTAGTAAGGCAGCCCCTTAATCTTTTGATTCTTGATGTTGTAAAAAAAGAGATCACGTTCACGTGCCCATTCGACACTTTTACTTATCGAAGATCCTTCTTTGATTCTGAAATAAAAGGTAAAGACACTAATAAAAATTTCAAGGTCAATGGATGCTACCCAAAGTTACTCTATGACATCTCCACTTTGGAAAAGGAGAATGTAGAATATCTCTCTTTGGGAAAGGCTATTTATGCGATCACCTATCCACCTTGACTACTCAGGTGTGTTCTTTCCTTTCTCTCACTCTTATTTTATATTTATGTTCTTTCATTGAGGACAATGTATGTTTTAAGTGTGGGGGAGGAAACCATTTATTTGTTTTGTTTTCTTTCTGTTTTCTTTGTTTTGTGTGTTTTCTTAAATAAAATAAATTGCATGCTTTTTCTTTGGTTTTCTAATTATTTGTGAGTATATTCTATGTTCTATTGATTAAAGAATTATGGTGTGATGTGATTGAATTTTTTTGGTGCATTCTTGGCATGTTATGTAGGATTAAACTCTATATTATGCATCATTTGTGGTAGATCATTAACCTTGTGAGATTTTGAGCCTTTAAATGGATAACATTCAAAAATCCATCTTTTATTTTTTGTGTGTTTCACTCATGTCTGTTAGTCTCTAGAACTTGAGTTGTCTCTATTAAAACTTTTTGTTTACTTGTGCACACTGATATGATAAAGGCATGTTATTTTGTTTTTTTTTAGTCAGTTAGCCAAAAAGCCAACTCTGCAAATATTATCCCCTTTTTGGAAACCCCTTTGAGCCTATTATCCCATTCTTTGTTTAAACGCATTAAAATCCTGAAAGTGAAAAACAATATTATCACCCATTCATAGGGTTGAAAGAGGCTTGTATGGAGTTGAGTGGGATTGAAAAACATAGTTGTGATGTTTCAAAGGTTGGTAGAAAAAAATTTATGAAAAAGAAAAAAAATAAAAAAAATGAAAAAATAAAAGAAGGATATCAACACAATTTCCTTTTGAAAAAGAAATAAAAATAGAGAGAATAAAAAGAGAAAAGAGAAGTGAAATAGCAGAAAAGTTGTTTGGAAGTGAATGAAGTATTTTGTAGTTCAACTCCCTCAATTTCCTTCAATTTTGTTTTTGACCCTTAAAGTTTTAGCCTAGTACCCCTTAGGATTTATCTTACGCTTACCTTGATCATGTTACAACCTGAATAAAAGTCCTTTTGATCTTTGTGTGCATGTATTTAAATTGTGGATGTTAGAGTTTTTTCAAGCTTATGGTAGTACTAACTTTCATGTTGTGCTTTGAGTGTAAACAATTAACCTAAACACTTGAGAGTTGAGTGAATTTTATCTTGTGAGGATCTTGCTACTTATGATGTACTTTTCGGTAAACTGTCCTCTTATCTGCTTTGAATGTCACATAATGTTTCCCACTTTTGTCATCTTGAAAACTTTGGGAAATGCATGCTCTGTTTTGTTTTGAAGTTTTGAAGTTTTTCTGTTTGAATGTTAATTTTGCTTGGAGTGCAAAAGTTTAAGTGTGGGGGAATTTGATCAGTACATTTTGACGCACATTCTTCTACTATTGTACTTAGGCATTTCTCTAGTTTATTTTATTAATTTTACTATTTTATTTTGATTTTAGAATTAAGTTTATTTTTGCCTTTAATTTAAATTCGTATTTTATTTTCTGCATTAACAGTTATTTGATACATGTTCACTTTGCAGACCATAACTTGAGCTACGAGAATCGGATTGACGTGTTATGATAGGAATTGGAAAGCTAAGAGAAAGAACTACAAATTGTGTTGAAGTTAAAAACTGATTCAGAGTGAAGTAGTATCAAATAATTTGTTGAAGTTTCATACTCTAGAGAATAACTAGTTTTGGGCCAGTCTTTAGGTTTTTCGACCCAGTTAGAATTAGAAGGAGAAATCCTTATTTTTGTATAAGAAGTCAGCGGCGGTACTGTAGACATTACACACTATTCATGATTTTTCTTTTGCTTTGCATGATTAATGTAATGGAGAACTAATTCCTGAAGGGAAAAATCCTACTGTACGGTTTCATCACTTTGAGGTTATTCTAATATCAATTTAATTTCGATTCCTTTCATCTCTTTTCTATGAAGTCGTTTGCTTAATTTGATTCCTTTTGTTCACTGAATTCGATTATTGTTCATAGGATAAAATTGATAAAATTCGATTGTATACATGTTTCTAATTTTAATTGTGTGTTAACTTAGCTTCTTCGTTAGCTTCGTCTAATCTTAAACCATCATTCTTAGTGCGGTAAATAGGAACATAATTCATATGATATTTATTGCGCTTGTATAATTTATATCATAATCTAATAGGATCAATGCCGCTTAGGGATCGGTGTTATGATAACCAATGATAAGTCGAAGCCCGAATCAGTAGGATTAGTCGTTTTATCTTATTTGATAATCACTTATTTTTCCTTGTTTTCTAAATCAAAACTTAAACTCCCCATAAACCGTTACATTAGTTATTTAATTAAACACAAGAATTCTTGTGATACGACTCAAACCATTGTCGCTAAACTACCGTTTCAAATTACTTGTTTTGATCCGTGTGCGACAACATATCAATTCTCAAAGTAGATTTTTTTTTGTTTCTTGGATTGGCTGGAATTTTGGTAAAACAAAGGTTGTTCAATGTTTGATGTCAAGGTGGTGATGTCACAACATTGAGTCTTAACACTGGGCTGTGTTAAGTGTTTAAGTTGCTTAAGTTGCTTAAGTTGGAAGTCTGATGTCACAAGAGATGTTGTGACATTAGGTCTACAGAATTAATAACATCAGGTTTTGTGATGTTGTTAGGGTTTGCGTTTTAGCTGGGATTGTGGAGAGAAGGTAGTCTCATTGGATGCGAATATCTTGGGATAGATATTCTCTGCTGCATAGGATATCTGGTGCAGATTTGTAGGAGATTTAAAAGGTTGAAGATTTGAAAAGATTTTAGGAGAAAATCTGTTTTGAAGATTCAGTTTTAAATAAAAAATCAAGTCAGATATTGTAGCAGGTCCAAGCCCAATTCAGATAGCTATATAAAGCGCATCTGTAATGAAGGAAAAGTAATGAAGAAAGAGAGCTAAAGACTGAGTGTCGATTGTGTCTTCGTGTATGTCTTGTAAACCATTCGAGTGTGAATTGGTATTGTTGTTTTGAGTTGTTCTTGATCAAAGCTGTGAAGCAGAATCAAGTAGTGTTATTCAAAGTGTGTGATCTTTGAATTATATCACTGAAGTGTTTTAGGGATTGAGTAGTGATCTCATATCTAAGTGGTTTCTTAGGTAGAAAGTCACTAGTAGGAATTAAGATTAGGAGATTGTCAACTGGGTTGTTGAGTCTGTAATTTAATTCTACAAGCAGTGAATTTCATCCCTGGCTTGGTAGCCCTCAGACGTAGGTAGTTAGACCTAACTGGGTGAACAATTTGGTGTGTTATTCTGCTGTTTTATTTGTCCATTGTGCAGAGTGTGTTGTTGTGACATCGCACTTAACATCACACGTCTGATACCAGAATTTCAATTGGTATCAGAGCAGGCATCCTGTCTGTCTCTAGGTGAGATCTAGGGAAGTTACTTTCTGGTGGAAAGATGGACAAGGAAGTTGGAGGATTTGTCAACAGACCCCCTATTTTGGATGGCTCAAATTATGACTATTGGAAGCCAAGGATGATCACCTTTTTGAAATCCTTGGACAACAGGGCTTGGAAGGCTATTGTTAAAGAATGGAAAGCACCTGTTGTGTTTGAAAAAGATGATGCTGGGAAAGACAAAGAGGGCACCGCTAAGCTAAAGCCTGAAGAAGAATGGACCAAGGAAGAAGATGAACTTGCCCTTGGTAACTCTAAAGCCCTAAATGCTATCTTCAATGGAGTTGATAAGAACATATTCAGATTGATCAATACCTGTGAAGTTGCTAAGGAAGCTTGGGATATTTTGAAGGCTACACATGAAGGAACATCTAGAGTTAAGATGTCAAGACTTCAGCTTCTAACATCAAAGTTTGAAAGTCTGAAGATGAAGGAAGATGAGACTATCCATGACTTCCATATGAGTATTCTTGAGCTGGCTAATGCATCCAGTGCTCTTGGAGAAAAGATGTCAGAAGAAAAGCTTGTAAGGAAAATCCTTAGGTCCCTTCCTAAGAGGTACAAGATGAAGGTGACTGCTATTGAAGAAGCTCAAGACATCAGCAAGATGAGGGTTGATGAGCTCATTGGATCTCTTTAAATGTTTGAGATTGGGTTAAATGAAGAAGAGCCTGAAAAGAAGCCAAAAAGTATAGCCTTGACTTCAAATGCTCAAGAAGAGGAAGGGAAGAATACTGAATCCCAGGAGGACTTATCTCAGGCCATAGCTATGTTGGGAAGGCAGTTCAACAAAGTGTTCAAGAGGATGAACAATAACTCCAGGCCTAATGTCAAGAACATATCTTCTGACATCAGCAAGTCAAAAGAGAAGGATGAAGAGAAAACTGCCCAAGATAAAGGAGTTCAGTGCTTTGAGTGTGAAGGGTATGGACATGTTAAGAAAGAGTGTCCCACCTTCTTGAAGAAGCAGAAGAAGGGCATGACAGTTTCCTGGTCTGACTCTGATAGTGAAAGTGAAGGTGAGTCAACAAAGCATGTTAGAGCTTTGACAGGAACTATTGTTTCTGATGATGATTCTAGTGATGGGGAAATAACCTTTGAGGAGATAGCTTCTACTTATCAAGAGCTTTGTCTGAAGAGTGCTGAAATCTGTCAAGAAAACAAGAGTCAAAAGGAACAGATTGCTCAGCTTGAGACTGCTAAAGCTGATTTGGAAAATGAAGTCTCACTGGTCAAAGCTCATCTTGATCATATGACCAAATCTGTTAGGATGCTGAGCTGTGGTACAGACACACTTGATAAGATCCTTCAGACAGAAAATGTTACTGGTGATAAGTCAGGTATAGGATTTGTGGCTGAGAAAAAGGTTTCTGCTGAAGCAAGCACTTCAGGAACAAAGAAGGAGGTGTCCAAACTAATGTCTCATCATCAAACAAAGAGACAGGATCATACATCCAAGAAGGGTGCTCATTCACAGCCTCAGAATGTTGAGAGGAAGAATGGTCCTCATCATAGGAAGATGCAGCCCCAAGGAGCTAGTCAGTATATGCCTCCCCAATATCACAAGAGCATGCAAGCTTCCAGGTTCAATCAGAACAGGTTCCATCAGATGTCTCAACATCAGGGTAACTGGTATGGATATGAATACAACAATGTTGTGCCTCATTACTATGGGAGAAGGAAGCCTCATCACCATAGGAGACAACCTAGGAGACAGCATCCTCAAAACAGGAAAAGACAACCGCACCATAGAAGACAGGCCAACTATGATAGAAAGAGAAATCATTATGGGTGGCAGCACCAACAGTATCATCGTCAAAGTGGCAGAAGGCTTAACCACTTCAGAGATGATAGAGTCAGATGCTTCTATTGTGGCAGGTTTGGACATATGCAGTCCTCTTGCTTCAAGCTTCATGGTTATCCAAATTCTGCTCCTCAACCCAGACAGAAGGAGGTCAGGCCCAAGGTGGTGAAACAATGGGTTTCTAAAGCTCAGGTCACATGTCTATTGGCTCATACCTCAGATGGACATTTTGCCATGGATGCATGGTACTTTGACAGTGGATGTTCAAAGCACATGACTGGATCCAAGGAGCAGTTGGTGGAGTTCAATCCTTGCCATGAAAATAAGGTTGTGTTTGGCAATGGAGAAAAAGGAGTAGTAGAAGGAGTTGGAAGAGTGAAGAATCATGATGGTCTTACTCTTGATAGTGTGATCCTTTTCCAAGGTTTGAATGCTAATCTGATTAGCATAAGTCAGCTATGTGATGAAGGTTACAAAGTTAACTACACCAAAGATGAGTGTGTGGTATCTGATGAGCATAATCAGGTTGTTATGAAGGGTGTCAGATCCAAAGATAACTGCTATCAGTGGATTCCTCTTGAAGTTAGTTCAACTGATGATGTTCAAGTTGATGTTATAACATCAGACTATGACATCAGGTGTGAAAGGATGCTAATAAGGTCACTCAGAGTTAATGAGTTCTGATGTGAATCCTTTTAAATTTTTAAAAGGAAAGTCTTTATGGAGGGAGAAAATTAGTGATTGGTCTTTAAGAGGTACTCAAAATCAGGCGCTTTACCATATTGATTCTATATCAAGATTCATCAAAGCGTTCTCTTCTCAACGGTTCATCTCCCTTAATCTCAACAGAATAGAAAAATCTTCTCTAAACCTAGTCTGTTACAAAGGAACGATGTCTTCCCCATCCAAGAACTCTGATTCTCAAAGACCTGCGCATGTACGAACTAGGGTTTCTTCAGAAAAAGAACTTGTTGACAAAGAACACATTCCTATGGCACTCCCAGATTCAGGTAACTCTAAACCTTCAGCCAAGATGAGTAAAACTGAAACTAGGTCATCATCCTCTCAAGCTGTTGAGGAGAAGTATGATGTGGACATGCATTTGGAGCAGATTGCCACCAAAATTCTTGAGAAGGGAATACGTGTGAAAGGGATTTCTGTCCCTTTAAGGCAAATGCCTGCTGAACAGGTGGACTCTCAAAGTGAGGACACAAATCTTCACAGACTGGCCTTGTCTGTGATTCAAGACGCTGAAGGTGGTAGTAAAGAAGAAGATCTTGAAGATACTGATGGCATCCCTGATGTCAGAACATCGTCCCCTAGGGATGAAAGTCACAATTATAAAGTGAAGGATCAGGTTGAGGTTATCGATGTTGAGGACTCATCTGATAGTGATATCATTGGTAATGCGATAGCAAGAAGAAGGGAGGATAGGAAAGGGAAAGGAGTGGAGTCACTTCCTAATGAAAATATGGTCAAGGATAAGAAAAGGAATTCAGTTACAGACTCTCCCAAGTCATGGAGCAAAGTTGCCATGTCTGGCAAGAAGAGGAGAATCAGGGAAGAATCAGATTTAGAGTGTGATGTTCAAGACATCAACCCTGTGAGGAACAGAGCTGCTGATCAAGTGCCTGATAACATCTCATTTCACTGTGCCAGAAGTGCATCCATGTGGAATTGTGTGAGCCAAAGAAGGATAGCTCTGGAAAGAGAGCTAGTTACAGATGACTTAGAGTCCACTGGAATTGTAGATCTAATTAAGTTTGCTGGTCTCATAAGGACTGTGTCAGGATTGACTAGTTACTATGATAGACTGGTTAGAGAATTTATAGTGAATATCCCTGAGTCTATTAATGACAGCAAAAGCCTAACTTTTAGAAGAGTTACTGTCAGGGGTAAGTGTGTCTGGTTCTCTCCTAAGGTGATTAATGCCTACTTAGGAAGAAGTGAGGAAGATTATGGAGAATTAGAAGTTTCTAATAATGTTATCTGCAAAGAAATCACAGCTGGTCGGGTAGAAGTTTGACCTTCAAAAGGGAAGTTATCAGCAAGTTTATTAAGTGTGAAATATGCTCTTCTTCATAGAATAGGTGCTGTTAACTGGGTTCCTACTAACCACAAGACCTCTGTTTCTGCTGGTTTGGGCAAATTAGTTTATGCTATTGGAATAAAGAGACTAATTAATTATGGCTCTTACATCTATAATCAGACTATCAAGCATGCTATAACAAGAGCTGTGAAATTGCCTATTGCATTTCCATCCCTCATTTGTGGGATAATTCTGTCTTAGCATCCTGGGATTCTTCACCAGTATGATATTGTGTGTAGAAGGAAGCCTGACTTGTCTTTTCATCAGAAGCTGTTTGAAGGAAAACATGTTGCTGATCATGTCAAGGCATCTGCCTCAACATCTACTCATCAAACTCATGTCAAGACTGATATGATTTCTGAACTGGAGGAAGCCTGTAAAGAATTAGACAAAGCCATTAGAGTAAGCACTGAAAGAAAGGAGAAGTTTAAAATATTACTTATGACTCTGAAGATGACAGAAAAAGAAAGTGAGAAAGAAGTTGCTGATAAGAATGATGAATCTAATAATGACAATGCTGAAGATGAAGAAGATGATGATCCCAGCTCAGATGATTAAAGCTTTTACTGTTATTCTTAGATAGTAGTTTTAGTTTTATTTATGCTGTTGTTGATTCTGCACTGTTGTGCTTGGTTTGTAATTTGGATATTGTGCAAGTATATGCACCGGTTTTGTTCTATGATTTGTTATGTCTTTTTGCTGACTGTGAGACTGATAATGAGAGCTAGGGTAGTACTAACTATAGTTAGACTTACTTGTTCGGGTTGTCAATTTGTGGCTAAAAAGGGGGAGAAGTAGCCAACAGAGCCAAGAGTACAAATGTCAAATGCTGTCAAAAGGAGTTGATTGTTGCTGCTAAGGAATCAAGTCAAGGAATATGCTGCAGAGGATGAGCTGATTGCTGATGTTATAGTGCAGAAGTGCAGAAATTGAGGGGGAGTGTGCATGCTGAACAACTGCTATGCTGGTTGTTGCATTGAGGGGGAGTACTCATTGCTGCTAATGTTGAGATATGTGCAGCTGTTTGAAGATTGTAGCTGTTGAAGATGGTACTGCAGCAGAGTTTTGTGTGAAGTGAAGCCTTTATGTATTGAAGATGCTGCTGCTTAAAGTTTCAAAAATACTGAAGTTTATTCCGTTGCTAATGTCTCTGAAGGTGCAGAGGTTGTTTTAGCCAAAATTAGCCAAAGGGGGAGATTGTTAGTTTCTTGGATTGGCTGGAATTTTGGTAAAACAAAGGTTGTTCAATGTTTGATGTCAAGGTGGTGATGTCACAACATTGAGTCTTAACACTGGGCTGTGTTAAGTGTTTAAGTTGCTTAAGTTGGAAGTCTGATGTCACAAGCGATGTTGTGACATTAGGTCTACAGAATTAATAACATCAGGTTTTGTGATGTTGTTAGGGTTTGCGTTTTAACTGGGATTGTGGAGAGAAGGTAGTCTCATTGGATGCGAATATCTTGGGATAGATATTCTCTGCTGCATAGGAGATCTGGTGCAGATTTGTAGGAGATTTAAAAGGTTGAAGATTTGAAAAGATTTTAGGAGAAAATCTGTTTTGAAGATTCAGTTTTAAATAAAAAATCAAGTCAGATATTGTAGCAGGTCCAAGCCCAATTCAGATAGCTATATAAAGCGCATCTGTAATGAAGGAAAAGTAATGAAGAAAGAGAGCTAAAGACTGAGTGTCGATTGTGTCTTCGTGTATGTCTTGTAAACCATTCGAGTGTGAATTGGTATTGTTGTTTTGAGTTGTTCTTGATCAAAGCTGTGAAGCAGAATCAAGTAGTGTTATTCAAAGTGTGTGATCTTTGAATTATATCACTGAAGTGTTTTAAGGATTGAGTAGTGTTCTCATATCTAAGTGGTTTCTTAGGTAGAAAGTCACTAGTAGGAATTAAGATTAAGAGATTGTCAACTGGGTTGTTGAGTCTGTAATTTAATTCTACAAGCAGTTAATTTCATCCCTGGCTTGGTAGCCCCCAGACGTAGGTAGTTAGACCGAACTGGGTGAACAATTTGGGGTGTTATTCTGCTGTTTTATTTGTCCATTGTGCAGAGTGTGTTGTTGTGACATCGCACTTAACATCACACGTCTGATACCAGAATTTCAATTTTGATCTATCGATGATGGTGATGGTAAAAGCTCTCTAACTTGAATCGCAAGAGGTTGGGCTTTAGCCGATGGAGCACTTTTCTTGCATTTTTTTTTTGTTTTTATTTATTATTCAGCTAGGTTTGGAGTTTTCTTTTTATTGGTTTTTCATTTGTATCTTTCCTAATCTTTTAAGCACATTTATTTTATTTATATTTCAATATTTTTCACCTTTAATATTAATATATTATTTTCCATTTAAAGGGAAAAAAACTACCAAGGAAATACCACAAAAACAATAAGTAACACCAAAAAAAAGTACAATAAGAAAACACTAGAAAACAAACATCACCCCAAACAAAGAGAAACATGCTAGATCTCCTCCACCCAGAAGAAACCACAATCAAAAGATGATCCGTCCTTCAAAAACAACGCCAACTATAAGGTAGACTTGACAAAACCAGAAACACTTGTGGTAGGGACATTTTGGCTACCAAGTATCTCATCTAACTCTTTAGCAAATCTCTTCATTACTTCAGAAGACAAACAAATTGGTAACATCAAACATTCTTCTCCTTTTGCATTCTTATTTGGAACAATGAATGTTGCACCTGGAAAAGGTCCAGCCCCACCTTTAGCAACTCCAGCATACACCCCTTCACCCCATCCAAAATTCACTTCTCTAAATTTACCTCGAGTCAAATCTGAAATAATACAAGAATTTACAGTTGTAAACAAACACCTTTCGTTAATAACCATAAAATCTGCTACAGACTGTATGTATTCCTCTGTAACTTCAGTTTTTACTTTTCTTATCAACTCAACTGCATATCCCAGTGAGTTTCCACAAAGCTTCCCTGCCGTCGTGAGTGCCGCAGGAAATGCAAAACAATTACCGTAATATCCGATAAATGAAGAATGTTTAGCAATAAACTTCGAACGTGCATTGACAATGACCATCATTCTTACTTCTTCTTCTGGCTCTAACTGTAAGGCTTTTGTGCGGCAGTACCAAAAACATGCAGTGATAAGATCGAATGCGGTACATTGATTAAGGTGAAATGGAACCAGGAGACGAATTCTAGCTATGTCCGAAGGTTTAAAGAAGAAAGATTGATGGACTATGGTTGTACTATCTTCTTCTTTGATGGTATTTGGTGGAAGTATATGTTCGTATTCACGATGGTTGCATGTAATTCGCGGTGGATCTCTTGCCATGAGAAGCTCTCTATCCCACACAGGTTGAATGGAAGGTTGACGTGCTCCTCGAGCCATTTCTGCCCAAGCATTCATGAACTGTTTGATACCAGCTGCATCGCCATTTGTATGGTTCCAATTCATTGCCACTATGAAACCACCGCACTTGAGACGTGTCACCTGTATGAGTCGAATGGGACGGTCAATAACTAGTTCAGAGCCTGGAACATCGTAGAGAAGTTCTTGGAAGCAGGGGAATGGTGGATGGAGAGAGTCACCCAATTGATCAAGTGTAACATCAGCTTCAGCTTCAACAAACATGACACCTTCACCAGTACAATCAACCATCAGCTTGCGTCCAGCACCCTCTTTAATTCTTCCCGCTAATGGATAGTAATACACAAGTGTTTGTGACAGTGAATTTCTAAGAACTTCAACCGGGTCTTTTCCAGCCATTGATGATTCGTGGCGATAGATAAATATGACAGGAATATTAAAACGTAATCCTTGTTGATCATCTATGTCAGATAGTAGTTTAACTTCACGAGGAGTGGGTGCAGCCGGAAGCACCAACTCTGGTTGGAACCTCCTCACTGTGAATAATAATGGTGATGAAGACATGTTATGGTATTGGAAAGAAGAAAAGAAAAAATCAGAGTTTTTGTGTTTGGTTTGTGTCACTTACGCATTGACTGTGTTTATCTATATATGAAGTGTTTGTCGTGGTAGCCACAAAAAATATAGGGCAAAAAAAACTATTTTGAGATCAATTTCTTCCCTCTATTATTCACAAATATAATAAAGGGTAACATTCATAATTTTGAATTTTTTGATATTTGTCTTTTTGTTTTTTAAAAATAACTTTTGGTTAATAAAGTTTAAAAATGTAGTTAATTCGATTTTTATAGTTGGATTAATATGTTTTGACGTTAAAAAGTAATTTTAAATTCAAAATAAAGTTGATTAATTTAATTTAATAAATTTGTTAATATTGTTCATAATTTAATTATTGAAAGCTTTGACATTCAAAAATAAAGTTTTATTTGTCAAATTAATTTTAGTTAATGATACGTATAAAATTTATTAATAAGTTTTATAATTTGATTAATAAGTTCTCAAATATAAAAAGTTTTTAAAAATTAAAATAAAATTTGTTAATTGAGTTTAAAAACTGATTAATAAATTATATTATTTAATATAAAAATGATAACCATTATAAGTTGTGAAAATAATTATTTAATTATAAATAAAATAAGTATATATATATATATATATATATATATATATATATATATTGATGAAATTGATTAATAACGTAATTTTATATTTTTTGTTACAAAATTATTTTAAAAATATTTTTTATAAATAATATATATTTTTTATTTTAAAAAATTGAATATCTAAGAAGCATGCGATATAAATGTCCCTTATCGTCTATAAGCAATGGAAGTCTTCTACCATTAGCCCATACTTATTCTTTGTGTTTTTTTAAAGAAAGTTTAGATTTATTATCAAACTTTTATTATGAAATATAAAATGTTATTTTAAGTTTCACTTTTTTTTTTTAAATATTTTATATTTATTATGAACTATAATGTATTATTTTATATAGTATTATTTTTATTTATAAAAAAAGCTATATTATTAATTTTATTTTAAAATAATAGATTAAAAAGGTAATAGATTTAGTATTACTTTTAATTAAGTCATTAAAGTAAAAAAAAAAACTCTTAATTAGCTAGTAAGTTAAATCATTAAATTTAAAATAATTTTGAGTAACTTAGTTTAGGTTAGTCTAGCATGAGATATTATTTTTAAAGTTATATAATATTGAAATTATTTACAAAATGTATCAAATAAGTTGTCATAATTTAAAATTTTAAAAAATTGTTTAATTAGTCTCAAAGTCTTTTAATTTAATTTAAAATTTTATTTTGGTACTATATTAAATAAACATAACTTTCTAGTCATTTAAAAATTATATCGTTAGTTAACTTTGTCTTTTTTATAAACTTTTAACTTTAAATATATTATGTGAGACAATATTATTAAGTATACACTATATATTTTATTAATTTTTTTAAATATTAACCATTTATTTATTTTAATGAATTTTACCTCTTTATATCTTGATGATCTATAATTTCTAACAATACACCATCTATTATAAAATAAGGAGAAAGAATATAAAATAGAAGAGAGAAAGATTAGAATGATTATGTATTATTTTTTTGGTCTATTGTATACAATGAGATTGATCTTATTTATAGGACATCATATAAACATTATAAATAATACAAATTGATTAAATAAGGAAAGAAGTTATTGTGAGACAAATCATCCAATTATTCATAACACTTCCCCTTGGATGTTTGTTTTGGATATGCCTCGTTAGAACCTTACTAGAAAAAACTCAATGGAAAAAAATCCAGTGAAAGAAAAAGAGTACAATATCCTTTTAAAACAAATTTATTTCTCCCCCTCAGCTGAACGATTATTTCTTCGATGATGAAAACCAATCTTTTGTACTAATTGATTAAAAGTACTACTTGAGAGTGACTTTGTGAAAAATTCTGCAAGATTGTGATATGAACCGATTTGTTGGATAGTTTTATTATAGAATAGTATTTGTATTGATTACTCATAATGATTGATGGAGGTATTACCTCCATCAGAAGAAAAACGTGAACTTACTTGAAAACTACTAGTCTATACTGGTACAAAATAAGGTGCCGTCATTGACAGTTCTTAAGGACAAGATAAACATGTTTGTTAAGGACATAGTTCTTATTGGTGGTAACATAGAGACATAGTCATGAATAATTTATTAAACCTTTGTCCTATCCTGTATGAATTTATAATGTTTCCATCTCCCCTTAAATTTTCGATGCGGATGTTACCAACATGAATAAAACGTGAGTTTGTTCAAAAATTATTGGAATTCGTTTGACACACATGTTTATATATATATATATATATATATATATATATATATATCTTATGAGAATATCATTTTCATGTATTTTTATGTGAGAACATGAAAATAAATATAAATCATTAAATTTTAAAATAAATGGTAGAGATTATGTTGAATATTAAATGGGTCTAAAAAATAATACTTTGTTAAGTCACTTTTTGCACCTATCTATGCATGTACTTAAATGTTAATACATTTTTTTATGTTAGTATTGACATTAAAATTATTTGAGAAGAATGAAAATAAATTGAAAGTACCATATAATATATACTTACATGCACGATAATTATTGTATGGTTATATCCGGAAAATTATTACCCTATAAAATATCCAAAATACAATTATTTCTAATTAAATAATATTGACTTGGTTCATGTTTTAATGTCATTTTAAATGTGTTTCAATTTTCTCTACAACCATTAACAATCTTAGCATGTTATTTGGTTAGGCGTGTGATATTGATATTGTGATGGGGCAGAACAGCTATCTTTCATACTTTTATCATCCAAAAAAACTCTTAGCATGTTATTTGGTTGAGGCATGTGGTATTAATATTGTGATGGGGGTAGAACAACTACCTTTCATACTTTTATCATCCAAAAAAACTTTCTCAATTATATCTAACTAATTTTAATTTGGGTGATGAGTGCATCCATCGATTTCACGTTCCTCGTGAGTCACACTCTCATGCACCTCTTAAGTCACCCTCTCCCACTTCTTTTCAAATACTTCTTGTATTCTCCCATCCACCCTTTGATCAAATAGCTCTTTAATTTCTTTCTTGCGCACAACTTTGTTACTCTTTGTCAATGATCCAAAAATATCCTTAAACTGACACCTCTTCATGGACCACAGACACGCTAACCACACTCCTCAGTTCCAATCGCTTTTACCGATATATCATGACGTTTTTGTGGAAAAATGCACCATCATTGGATTTTTCAACCAACAAATCCTACAAAACAAACAAAAGTTCATCTTTAAGTAATGTTGTAAAAAGTATCTACTTACAATCTTTTCGGTAACTTCGCACTCGTCTCCTGGTCTTTGACATGCTCTCTTCCACTTCCCATCGTGTGTTGGTGGAGATGGGTTGCGATTAAGGCTTCTAGAAGGATCTCTCAGCTCTAGTTCTATTTGTTTTCTTTTTTCTTTAATGATTATACGTTCAATTCTTTCATATCCTCCACGAGACAATCAATGTGGATAGATATTTCTTGCCCTATTCTCTTTTCATCATTGTCTCTTAGCCAAGAATTTAGGAGTGTTGCGAGACTTGACAAACTTCTCCCAAATGTCCTTCTCAATAAATTTATACATCTTCTATGGAGGTTTTAAGTTAGGCTTTGGATGTGAAATATAATCTCTTTTGATTTGTGTCCTAAAGCCCCTCCAATGTTCACCAACAAATTCACATATTTGTCAGCTTATCATCGTCTAGAACAATAAACACTTCCTACATTTACATAATAAAGTTGATATTAATATTAAACAAAAAAATAAATCATCATACACCACAAGAAAGTTGATAAATTGCGACGGTTCATTTTGGTAGGTTACGACGGTTAGAACCGCCGCAATTTGCACGTTACGATGGTTACATCTCTGTCCCAAAAACATGTGCCGCGCGACTGTATTACGACGATTGTCAAAACCGTCACACCAACCGTCGTTCTCTTTCACGACGGTTAGGGAACTGACGTGACCTAAATATTGCGACGGTTACCAACTGTAACACCTCTAACACAAAACATGATCACCAACTGCAAGAGGTAAGCATGAGCTATTCTAACTCTATGATCCATGCATTTTTTGCTGCACAATAATTTGGCAATATGTTCATAATCATGCATAGAGTGTTTTCCCTCAATCAATTGCTTTGTTTGAATCGTGTATGGAATTTCTGAGCCTTCATGCAGATTTTAGGGTTCTTGAGGTTTCTCTTTGATTTCTTATTCCATGTTTAAAATAAATGAAATTAAAGACCATAGACATGATCGTGAGGTGAAAACGAGCAAATTGATATGTAGATTGCATGATATAATCAAGTATTTAGTGAGATTGGATAGAAAACGCAAATCTGCAGAAACAGAGGGTGGCGCGTGTTCTTGCCCTTGTTCTTGGCGCCCTTTTTGAAAATTCAAATATTTGAATTTTATGATTTTATTTAATTGATTCAAAAATTAATTTCTCTCTGAGTTTTAATGATTTTGAGTTGATTCTTTTTTTAAGAATTCACAAAAATGTTAAAATATTTTATTTTACGAAAAAATCCCAAAAATATTATTTATTTCATATATTTGATATTTTTGCAAAGAATTAATGTTTTATTTGTTTTTAGCATTTGAAATATTTTTTCTCCCTTGATTTTCCAAACTTGATTTATTTCCAATCATTTTGTGGATATAAACATGATTTTTCAAACATTAATCCAAGATCACAATTTGTTTTTCACACATGTTTTACAAATTTAATTTGATCATTTTAATTGAATTTTTATTCAATTAAAATATATTTTGAAAACAAATTAGGGTTTTTGATTAATTCAACCCTCATCAAACTTTTTTCAAACACTTTGGGCCTCTAATATAGTGTAAGACCCAACCCCTCTTTGAGACCAAAAAGATTTGGGCCTCATTGCATTGTATAAGTCCCAATACGTTAAAGAAATCTCGGCGCGATCGTCAGTTTTCAAACAAGGATCCTGGGCCTCTCTTTGAGTTGTAAGCCCCATATTTTCTTTTAAAACCATCTTTGGGCCTCTAATAGAATGTAAAAACCAATCCCCTTTTAACCAAAACCTTTTTGGGCCTCAGATATTGTATAAGTCCCCCTGCGTTAAAAGAAATCTCGGCACGATAGCCAGTTCAAAAATCAAATCATCTGCGCCTACCCTCGTGTTATAAGCCCCATTACTTTTCGTTAAACACCTTTGGGCCTCTTGAGAGAGTGTAAGACCCATCTCTTTGTACCGAAAATCTTTTTGGGCCTCAGTCACTTGTATAAGTCCCTGTACAATTTCAAAACAACAGTGCAATCACTGATAAAACCTTGGGTCTCTCCTTGAGCTGTAAGCCCCAACAATCTTTTCAAAGCACTTTCTCCTTTGAATATAATATTGTTATCAAAGCTTTCTTTGTTGAACAACTAACAAAACAACATGGAAGCTCTACAACCGATAGAGAGGGGGATGCCTCCGTGGAGGTTAATGTAGTAAAAATTCATATAAATTTCATCAATAATTAGAATTAGATTAAACATACTAATTTAATTTTAATTTATGATAAATAAAGTTTTTTGTAAAAAGTCAACTTGATGAATAGTGATTTCGTGAATAGTGAAAATGGCAAGTGTGATTAATGTTTCAGTGAATCATTTCAACAATTTCAACATAATAATGAATGAATAGTGCTTATAAATAGTAAGTCAACTTGATGAATACTGATTTCGTGAATAGTGATTTCGTGAATAGTGTAAAAATTAATTAGTGGATTTTGGTGTTTAAAAATACTAAAAATGTCTTTTAAGCTCTGGATATTGATTCCAGATCATCTTTTGTAATAAGAATCAGGAGGTAAGTGGAAGATATAAATTCCAAAATTAATTGTTTTCGATATTTTAATGATGGATAAGTTGCTTTGTTACTAGTCCTGCTTTGTAATTCTACAGATTTTAATTCTTTTTCTAAATTGTCAAGAGATTTTCTAAGTGTTTTTAAATATTTTCTGTCTCTGGCCAGATCCATTTTTTAAATTATATTTGTATTTGAATTTTATCCTCTTGATAATGTATACAAATCATCTTTTATTGTGTTAATCATAATTTCAAAAGTGGAGATTTCATTAAGAGCTCTAATTTTTCTTAAGGTCAGTTGATAATAGAGGGCTCCTGAACTCTGCCTTAGGAGTGTATTAATTGTTCCTAATTCTTTTTCTAATTCAGTAATAAATGTCCTATATTCTTTTAATCCAATTCTTTCTTTTGTTAGATCCATGTTATCAGAGTTATAAAAATGTAAGGGGAAACAAAAATGTATGAACAATAATATGAGGAGGCTCAGCCTTCCAATGAATGATCTAATTAAATATGAACAGATATTTTTGGAGGCTCGGCCTACCAATGAATGATGTAATTAAATATGAACAGATATTTTTGGAGGCTCGGCCTACCAATGAATGATGTAAATAATAAAAATAAATGAAGATTAATGTTAAATAGAATTTACTAATAATGATATATTTTATCATATTGATTAATGGTAAATTTAAATTAATGTTTTTTCCACTTTGGTACGTGGCGTTGTTCATCTGAAGTCTGTTCTTCATTAAACACTATTCCGAAGAACAAAGTGTTTAACTATCCAACATAAGTTGGTCAACAAGGTACAATATTCCATCCTATATACCAATTTTTTGTGGAAGAAATTAGGCTCTTGATAGAATAGATAATTTATCTTTAATAATTTTCATCATTGTTTCAAATGTGGATATCTGCCTAGAAATATAATTTCTTCTTAGAATTAAAATAGGATAAGTTCTTTCCGTACTGTATTATAGTAGTAAATTTACTCTTCTTAAGTCTTGGTTTAAGTCAGAAATATAATTTCTATAATTTTTAAGATGTTCTCTTTGTATGTTTAAATCCATAATATGTATAGATTTTTAATCTGTTTCAAAACCATCTTCATCGAAATTTATTTCATTGTCTGAATTACTATGGTTGAAACTTCTAAAGTTTATGGAAACTAATTGGTTATTTTGTCTAGGATTTCTCATCCTATAATCTGTTTGTGAAGAATATCCGAAAAAATGTCCTTCAAAATAACTCAAGTAATATGAACTAGAGGTAAACTCATTTAATTCTCTAATTATACATCTTAGTTCGTGTTCTTCAAAATCTTGCTCTATTGTAGTTTTTAGTTCTTCGAGAAATATTTTTTCTTGAAAATAAGCAAATTTTAATTTTTTCAAAATAATTTTTATCAAATCTGGGTAAGGAAATCTTTTGAATAAGCATAATATTTTTTCATCAAAGTCTTGGATACAAATTAAGTTTGATAATTTTTTGTCAGAGTTTGGTTCTGAATAGTCTACTCCAAAATTATTTGTAAAATATTTTTGTGTTGTGAAATTTGTTTATGGGTAATGATTTTCATGTTCCATTTTAAAATTTTTTCAATTTTCTTTTTATCAAAAAGTGATTGATTTTAAGTCTTATTCCTACTTCCCTTTGCATATTAAGGTTTATGATTTCTAAAAAACTATCTCAAAAATATATGTTATACTCTTATTATTTTTTAATATTCCTGGTTTATTTTGGAACCTCACCTTGTCATCCCTCACCTACTACCACAGAGTTCTTCCAGAGACATCTCTGCGTTTATGACCTAAGATCTATGAATCTCCTCCTGGCGGTACTATTTTTTCCCTTTCAGGTTTCTTCCCTAAACGGATTCTTTCATAGATTAACGATCACATTCAGTTCAAACAGGACTTACGTCTTTTGATCATAAAATAAACCTAGATTAGCAATAATCATAAGAGTAAAAACATATATTATCAAGAGTAAGTTATTAAGAAACCATACCTCTTAATAGCAATTTAGGAAGTTGGAATAAGGAATTTTAGTGTGAAAGCATAAATTTTGAGTAAGTGGTATTGGAGAGCATATATGAAAGCATTTTGTTATATGATTGTTCATATTGGTGTTTTTTACAAAAAGAGAAGTCTCTCTTATATAGAAGAGAGATGAAGGTTCTAGAGATAATATAATATTATCTTTACAATAAGAAAAGTTAAAGCACTATTTTCTTTAAGACTTTTCGTAACTGAAAAAGAAAACTTTACAAAAGAAAAGTTAAAGCACTATTTGCTTTAAGACTTTTCAAAAGCAAAAACTATTTACTTTATGACTTTTACATACTACTTTACGACTTTGTACACTAAAGGATAAGTATGGAAGGGACAGGCCCCCTTCCCTTAGCCGTAAATTTAGGGACAGTTGTCTTTACATTATTATGGAGGGACCAGGCAGCTATTCCTTGTAGATAATCTTTCTGTATGCCTTTGTCTTTTTCTGTCGGCAATGGACCACGTGTTTTGACAATAATTTACATTGTCATTTTTTCCAGAGATGAGCTTGAGGAACCAAGCCTGCTTTTTCCTGCTTGGCTTCGTTTCTTGTAAGCCTCAACCAATTTTGGCCTTGAGTGTTTAACATCGAATGGAAAGAAGAAATTCTTTGCAATTTCAGAATTGCAATAAATTTTTCCTAATTTATCTTCTCTCAATAAATTCTTGTCGTCCATTTTGAGCTGGGACCAATCAAAATTTTGAGCTAAAATTTTTGCTCTGGAGATCTCTACTTGTTGTTGTAAATCTTCAAGATGTAATGATCTAGGTCCAGAATTTTGGACTTGGAATTCTTCAAATTCTATATCCATATTTCTAAAATAAATCCAAATAATATGACAACTTGGATGATTATTTAAAAAATCTGGGTATAAGGATACTATCTCCAATTTTGCTTTATGGGGATATTCTAGAAATAATGTTTCCATGGTATCTGCTAAGAATGGTGGTAAATGTGGTGTGAAATCATATAATGGTAGAGTATTGATCACACTTATTAGTCCATGTTTGAGTAAATTACTTACAGTAACAGGGTAATCTTTAATCTTAAATGGTTTAAATGTAGGAATTGAGATTCTTGCTTTACGGATTGCAGAATCTGTAACGCCCCGATTTTGATTATTCCATTATTCTTGAGTCTTTTAATTTAATTGGGTGATAATTTATTTTAATTGTTAAATTGGTGTGTTAAATGTTATTTTACCATTTTCGAGAGTTTTCAGGGAAATTAGAATGGAGGGTATTTTAGTCTTTTCTCAATTAATTATAAGTTAGAAATTTTGTGGAATTAGAATTGTGTGAGAAAAAAAATGAATTATAATTGATTTAGTGGAAAATGAGAGAAAAGAAATAGAAAAGAAAGAAAATAGAAAGAAAAGAGAAATAGAGAGAGATAGAAAAAGATAGAAAGAAAAAGGAGAGAAGGAAAGAAGAGGAAGAGAAAAGAAGAGGAAAGGAGGAAAAACTTAGAAATTCATCAAGATCAATCAATTAGCAAGCTTGGAATCCGGGTAAGGGTGTGAAACATTGTTATCTTATCAATGTATATGATTATGTATGAATTGTTGTTGTTGTTGATGAATTTTGTGAGTTTTAGGGTATAACCCATTTTTGAGAAATTGATTAGAAATTGATCCAAATGTATTAAAACTTATTTTGATTGTGTTCATAGTTGTTTATACATGATTGGTATGTATTGTTATACATCAAATTGGCATTTTTCTGAGTATTAGGTGAAGATTTGGATGATTGGGGAGTGGAAAACGCAGAACTTCGTTCTGCAGAATTTTTCTGGGTATGCTCTGGCCATACGCGTAAGGGGCATGTCCATACGCGTATGAGCCAAGGCAATACGCGTATCATTGGCTTATTTTTGGGCCAATACGCGTATGAATATTGGCATTACGCGTAACAGGGGCGAGCCATGGGCCAATACGCGTATGGGATTTGGAACGAGGAATTTGTGAAGGAAATGGTTTCTGTCCGTACGCGTATGGACATGGGTGATACGCGTATGGACAGGAGGAATGTAAAAATGGGATTTTTCAAAATGTCATTTTCGGTTTCGTCCGTAACTTTTGTTCCGAGTATCCGATTTTTACATTCTTGGTGTCGTTGGAAAGGTATTGAGCTGTACTTTCTTATTATGATGTTTTGAAAATCGTTAGCCGATTTAATTATGTCGGAAAGTCGGGAATAGTGCTATTTAGCGACTTTTACCGTTTTGACTGTGTGTTTGAATGTGAATCATACAATAGTGCATTGATGTGAATGTATATAGATTGTATGTGATTGTAAGAGATGAATGCATGAATATATTATGAATATGTATGCATTTCAAGAATGTCTTTTGAGTCATTTTGCATGTGAAGCATCATGATGTGCATTCTTGTGTTGTGCGATTCTAATGAGAATCCGTCGTAACGTCGTGTGCCCATGTGGGGTGTGAGCGATGATTACGAATGATTGTGTGCCCATGTGGGGTGTGAGCAATCGGATCGTGTGCCCGTGTGGGGTGTGAGCGATCGGGTCGTGTGCCCATGTGGGGTGTGAGCGATCCATAAACATTGTGTGCCCATGTGGGGTGTGAGCAATGGGTGAACATCGTAGGCCCGACGGGGAGTTACTTCGGTAACGAGCGATGGTTCCAGCAGAGTTCCTGAGTGAACTAGTGATGATTGAGTCGGTACCGCATTGCATTTGCATAGAGTCGTGAGTCGGTCTCTATGATTTGCATTTATCATCTTTATAATGATGTGTTGTTGAATGAACATAATTGTGTATGTTTATACGGAATGATTGAGAAATGTGAAAGTGTGCATGATGAATATACTTGGTGTATATACATATACATTGTGATGTATATAGATGAAAACGTGATGAATTGTGGTGAGAATGTGTAATATGTGTATTTTTATGTTAAGATATATATAATTGTATGCATTGTTATTATGATAATATTTCTCACCCTTCTGCTGTTTTATGATGCTCTATGAGGCATTGCAGAGTGGGTATGCTGGAAGTCTTTTTGTGAAGCGTGTCTTCATTCTTTTGGTCGGTTGGCTCTGATATGTAGCACCGGGTAGCTAGGATGTATATTATTCTTTTGTGATACATTTGCATATGTATCTTGCTGATGAATTTGTGTATAAACATGATGATGCTAGTGATTCATACTGGATGATGTATATATATGTGGTTGTTCTTCAATATTTTAGATGTTTCCGCTTTTATTCTAAATATTGAGATGTGGGTGTAAGGACAAAGTTCCTCTGTGGCAAGTTACCCCACTGTTGCATATCAATAGAATGAGCAGGTGTTGTATGTATTAATTGCGTGTATGATGTGACATGCCTCTTTTATACTATGTTTTAATCGTACTCTGGCGAATTTTTATATTTTTTTTTTATATGTCCCTAAATGATATATGTGATTATTTGGGGGTATAGAAAGGGGGTGTTACATTAAGTGGTGTCAGAGCCAGAGTTGAGTCAGTTGTGTCTGTCTTGTTGTTGTTGTTGTCATTTTTGGGAATAATCAGAAGATGGCTGGTAGAAACGACAATGCGATGGCTGCTGCTTTGGAAGCAATGGCTAGGGCGGTGCAAGGTGCACCTAACGTGAATGCTAATGACGAGTTCAGGAAGAATCAACCACCGGTTTTCAAAGGGAGATTTGATCCCGATGGAGCTCAATTGTGGTTGAAGGAGATTGAAAGAATCTTTAGAGTGATGGGCTGTGCGGAGGAGAATAAGGTGAGGCTTGGGTCTCACATGCTGAAGGAAGAAGCCGACGATTGGTGGGTCGGTATGCGTGAAGTTCTTGAGGTGGATGATGAAGAGGTAACTTGGAATTTATTTCGTACTGAATTTTTGAGGAAGTATTACCCTGAGAGTGTGAAGGGAAAGAAGGAGATGGAGTTTCTTGAACTGAAACAAGGTAGTATGTCTGTGGTGGACTATACTGCTAAATTTGTGGAGTTGGTTCAATTCCATCCTCATTATGCTGCGATTACGGCTGAGTTCTCAAAGTGTATTAAATATGAGAATGGTTTACGTCCTGAGATTAAACAAGCTGTGGGATATCAAAGGATAAGGAGGTTTGCGGATTTGACGGAATGTTGTAGAATCTTCGAAGAAGATCTTTTGGTGGTCCGGTTTAAAGAGGGATGTGGCTCGATTTGTGTATGCATGCTTAACTTGTCAAAAGTCTAAGGTGGAACATCAAAAACCAAGTGGATTTATGCAACCGTTGGATATTCCGGAATGGAAATGGGATAGTATATCGATGGATTTTGTTACGGGATTGCCAAATACGCAAAGAGGTCATAATGCTATTTGGGTAATTGTTGATAGGCTTACTAAATCTGCTCACTTTATTCCAATTGATATTAGTTATCCTTTGGAGAAGTTAGCCGAGATTTATGTTCTTGTGGTTGTGAAGTTACATGGAGTTCCTAAGAGTATTGTATCGGATAGAGATCCAAGGTTTACATCGAGGTTTTGGGAGAGTTTACAAAAGGCTTTGGGTTCTAAGCTAAGATTGAGTTCGGCTTACCATCCGCAAACGGACGGTCAAACCGAGAGGACGATTCAATCGTTGGAGGATTTATTGCGTGCTTGTGTACTCGAGCAAGGTGGTGCTTGGGATGGTTATTTGGCGTTAATTGAATTCACTTACAATAACAGTTTTCATTCGAGTATAGGTATGGCACCATTTGAGGCTTTGTATGGCCGGAGATGTCGAACACCTTTGTGTTGGCATGAAACCGGCGAGAGGACGATAGTTGGACCGGAAATGGTACAACAAACAACGGAGAAAGTGAAGTTTATTCGGGAGAAGATGAAAGCTTCTCAAAGTAGACAAAAGAGCTATCATGACAAGAGAAGGAAGGATCTTGAGTTTCAAGAAGGTGACCATGTGTTTTTGAGAGTTACACCAGTTACTGGTGTGGGTCGTGCTTTGAAGTCGAAGAAGTTGACTTCTCGTTTTATTGGTCCGTATCAGATTACTTCACGAGTTGGTGTTGTGGCTTACCGTGTGGCGTTGCCTCCGAACCTTTCGAATTTGCATGACGTATTCCATGTTTCGCAACTTCGGAAATATGTTCCGGATCCGTCACATGTTATTCCTATGGACGAGGTTGAAGTGAGAGATAACCTTACGGTGGAAGCTTTACCGGTTAGGATTTTGGACCGCGAAGTTAAGAAACTAAGGGGCAAGGATATTGCGCTTGTGAAAGTAGCGTGGGGAGGCGCTGCGGAAGGCAATATGACGTGGGAACTAGAGAGTGGGATGCGAGAGTCGTATCCAGAGTTATTTGAATCAGGTATTATTTTCGAGGACGAAAATTTCTAAGTGGGGGAGAGTTGTAACGCCCCGATTTTGATTATTCCATTATTCTTGAGTCTTTTAATTTAATTGGGTGATAATTTATTTTAATTGTTAAATTGGTGTGTTAAATGTTATTTTACCATTTTCGAGAGTTTTCGGGGAAATTAGAATGGAGGGTATTTTAGTCTTTTCTCAATTAATTATAAGTTAGAAATTTTGTGGAATTAGAATTGTGTGAGAAAAAAAATGAATTATAATTGATTTAGTGGAAAATGAGAGAAAAGAAATAGAAAAGAAAGAAAATAGAAAGAAAAGAGAAATAGAGAGAGATAGAAAAAGATAGAAAGAAAAAGGAGAGAAGGAAAGAAGAGGAAGAGAAAAGAAGAGGAAAGGAGGAAAAACTTAGAAATTCATCAAGATCAATCAATTAGCAAGCTTGGAATCCGGGTAAGGGTGTGAAACATTGTTATCTTATCAATGTATATGATTATGTATGAATTGTTGTTGTTGTTGATGAATTTTGTGAGTTTTAGGGTATAACCCATTTTTGAGAAATTGATTAGAAATTGATCCAAATGTATTAAAACTTATGTTGATTGTGTTCATAGTTGTTTATACATGATTGGTATGTATTGTTATACATCAAATTGGCATTTTTCTGAGTATTAGGTGAAGATTTGGATGATTGGGGAGTGGAAAACGCAGAACTTCGTTCTGCAGAATTTTTCTGGGTATGCTCTGGCCATACGCGTAAGGGGCATGTCCATACGCGTATGAGCCAAGGCAATACGCGTATCATTGGCTTATTTTTGGGCCAATACGCGTATGAATATTGGCATTACGCGTAACAGGGGCGAGCCATGGGCCAATACGCGTATGGGATTTGGAACGAGGAATTTGTGAAGGAAATGGTTTCTGTCCGTACGCGTATGGACATGGGTGATACGCGTATGGACAGGAGGAATGTAAAAATGGGATTTTTCAAAATGTCGTTTTCGGTTTCGTCCGTAACTTTTGTTCCGAGTATCCGATTTTTACATTCTTGGTGTCGTTGGAAAGGTATTGAGCTGTACTTTCTTATTATGATGTTTTGAAAATCGTTAGCCGATTTAATTATGTCGGAAAGTCGGGAATAGTGCTATTTAGCGACTTTTACCGTTTTGACTGTGTGTTTGAATGTGAATCATACAATAGTGCATTGATGTGAATGTATATAGATTGTATGTGATTGTAAGAGATGAATGCATGAATATATTATGAATATGTATGCATTTCAAGAATGTCTTTTGAGTCATTTTGCATGTGAAGCATCATGATGTGCATTCTTGTGTTGTGCGATTCTAATGAGAATCCGTCGTAACGTCGTGTGCCCATGTGGGGTGTGAGCGATGATTACGAATGATTGTGTGCCCATGTGGGGTGTGAGCAATCGGATCGTGTGCCCGTGTGGGGTGTGAGCGATCGGGTCGTGTGCCCATGTGGGGTGTGAGCGATCCATAAACATTGTGTGCCCATGTGGGGTGTGAGCAATGGGTGAACATCGTAGGCCCGACGGGGAGTTACTTCGGTAACGAGCGATGGTTCCAGCAGAGTTCCTGAGTGAACTAGTGATGATTGAGTCGGTACCGCATTGCATTTGCATAGAGTCGTGAGTCGGTCTCTATGATTTGCATTTATCATCTTTATAATGATGTGTTGTTGAATGAACATAATTGTGTATGTTTATACGGAATGATTGAGAAATGTGAAAGTGTGCATGATGAATATACTTGGTGTATATACATATACATTGTGATGTATATAGATGAAAACGTGATGAATTGTGGTGAGAATGTGTAATATGTGTATTTTTATGTTAAGATATATATAATTGTATGCATTGTTATTATGATAATATTTCTCACCCTTCTGCTGTTTTATGATGCTCTATGAGGCATTGCAGAGTGGGTATGCTGGAAGTCTTTTTGTGAAGCGTGTCTTCATTCTTTTGGTCGGTTGGCTCTGATATGTAGCACCGGGTAGCTAGGATGTATATTATTCTTTTGTGATACATTTGCATATGTATCTTGCTGATGAATTTGTGTATAAACATGATGATGCTAGTGATTCATACTGGATGATGTATATATATGTGGTTGTTCTTCAATATTTTAGATGTTTCCGCTTTTATTCTAAATATTGAGATGTGGGTGTAAGGACAAAGTTCCTCTGTGGCAAGTTACCCCACTGTTGCATATCAATAGAATGAGCAGGTGTTGTATGTATTAATTGCGTGTATGATGTGACATGCCTCTTTTATACTATGTTTTAATCGTACTCTGGCGAATTTTTATATTTTTTTTTTATATGTGCCTAAATGATATATGTGATTATTTGGGGGTATAGAAAGGGGGTGTTACATTAAGTGGTGTCAGAGCCAGAGTTGAGTCAGTTGTGTCTGTCTTGTTGTTGTTGTTGTCATTTTTGGGAATAATCAGAAGATGGCTGGTAGAAACGACAATGCGATGGCTGCTGCTTTGGAAGCAATGGCTAGGGCGGTGCAAGGTGCACCTAACGTGAATGCTAATGACGAGTTCAGGAAGAATCAACCACCGGTTTTCAAAGGGAGATTTGATCCCGATGGAGCTCAATTGTGGTTGAAGGAGATTGAAAGAATCTTTAGAGTGATGGGCTGTGCGGAGGAGAATAAGGTGAGGCTTGGGTCTCACATGCTGAAGGAAGAAGCCGACGATTGGTGGGTCGGTATGCGTGAAGTTCTTGAGGTGGATGATGAAGAGGTAACTTGGAATTTATTTCGTACTGAATTTTTGAGGAAGTATTACCCTGAGAGTGTGAAGGGAAAGAAGGAGATGGAGTTTCTTGAACTGAAACAAGGTAGTATGTCTGTGGTGGACTATACTGCTAAATTTGTGGAGTTGGTTCAATTCCATCCTCATTATGCTGCGATTACGGCTGAGTTCTCAAAGTGTATTAAATATGAGAATGGTTTACGTCCTGAGATTAAACAAGCTGTGGGATATCAAAGGATAAGGAGGTTTGCGGATTTGACGGAATGTTGTAGAATCTTCGAAGAAGATCTTTTGGTGGTCCGGTTTAAAGAGGGATGTGGCTCGATTTGTGTATGCATGCTTAACTTGTCAAAAGTCTAAGGTGGAACATCAAAAACCAAGTGGATTTATGCAACCGTTGGATATTCCGGAATGGAAATGGGATAGTATATCGATGGATTTTGTTACGGGATTGCCAAATACGCAAAGAGGTCATAATGCTATTTGGGTAATTGTTGATAGGCTTACTAAATCTGCTCACTTTATTCCAATTGATATTAGTTATCCTTTGGAGAAGTTAGCCGAGATTTATGTTCTTGTGGTTGTGAAGTTACATGGAGTTCCTAAGAGTATTGTATCGGATAGAGATCCAAGGTTTACATCGAGGTTTTGGGAGAGTTTACAAAAGGCTTTGGGTTCTAAGCTAAGATTGAGTTCGGCTTACCATCCGCAAACGGACGGTCAAACCGAGAGGACGATTCAATCGTTGGAGGATTTATTGCGTGCTTGTGTACTCGAGCAAGGTGGTGCTTGGGATGGTTATTTGGCGTTAATTGAATTCACTTACAATAACAGTTTTCATTCGAGTATAGGTATGGCACCATTTGAGGCTTTGTATGGCCGGAGATGTCGAACACCTTTGTGTTGGCATGAAACCGGCGAGAGGACGATAGTTGGACCGGAAATGGTACAACAAACAACGGAGAAAGTGAAGTTTATTCGGGAGAAGATGAAAGCTTCTCAAAGTAGACAAAAGAGCTATCATGACAAGAGAAGGAAGGATCTTGAGTTTCAAGAAGGTGACCATGTGTTTTTGAGAGTTACACCAGTTACTGGTGTGGGTCGTGCTTTGAAGTCGAAGAAGTTGACTTCTCGTTTTATTGGTCCGTATCAGATTACTTCACGAGTTGGTGTTGTGGCTTACCGTGTGGCGTTGCCTCCGAACCTTTCGAATTTGCATGACGTATTCCATGTTTCGCAACTTCGGAAATATGTTCCGGATCCGTCACATGTTATTCCTATGGACGAGGTTGAAGTGAGAGATAACCTTACGGTGGAAGCTTTACCGGTTAGGATTTTGGACCGCGAAGTTAAGAAACTAAGGGGCAAGGATATTGCGCTTGTGAAAGTAGCGTGGGGAGGCGCTGCGGAAGGCAATATGACGTGGGAACTAGAGAGTGGGATGCGAGAGTCGTATCCAGAGTTATTTGAATCAGGTATTATTTTCGAGGACGAAAATTTCTAAGTGGGGGAGAGTTGTAACGCCCCGATTTTGATTATTCCATTATTCTTGAGTCTTTTAATTTAATTGGGTGATAATTTATTTTAATTGTTAAATTGGTGTGTTAAATGTTATTTTACCATTTTCGAGAGTTTTCGGGGAAATTAGAATGGAGGGTATTTTAGTCTTTTCTCAATTAATTATAAGTTAGAAATTTTGTGGAATTAGAATTGTGTGAGAAAAAAAATGAATTATAATTGATTTAGTGGAAAATGAGAGAAAAGAAATAGAAAAGAAAGAAAATAGAAAGAAAAGAGAAATAGAGAGAGATAGAAAAAGATAGAAAGAAAAAGGAGAGAAGGAAAGAAGAGGAAGAGAAAAGAAGAGGAAAGGAGGAAAAACTTAGAAATTCATCAAGATCAATCAATTAGCAAGCTTGGAATCCGGGTAAGGGTGTGAAACATTGTTATCTTATCAATGTATATGATTATGTATGAATTGTTGTTGTTGTTGATGAATTTTGTGAGTTTTAGGGTATAACCCATTTTTGAGAAATTGATTAGAAATTGATCCAAATGTATTAAAACTTATGTTGATTGTGTTCATAGTTGTTTATACATGATTGGTATGTATTGTTATACATCAAATTGGCATTTTTCTGAGTATTAGGTGAAGATTTGGATGATTGGGGAGTGGAAAACGCAGAACTTCGTTCTGCAGAATTTTTCTGGGTATGCTCTGGCCATACGCGTAAGGGGCATGTCCATACGCGTATGAGCCAAGGCAATACGCGTATCATTGGCTTATTTTTGGGCCAATACGCGTATGAATATTGGCATTACGCGTAACAGGGGCGAGCCATGGGCCAATACGCGTATGGGATTTGGAACGAGGAATTTGTGAAGGAAATGGTTTCTGTCCGTACGCGTATGGACATGGGTGATACGCGTATGGACAGGAGGAATGTAAAAATGGGATTTTTCAAAATGTCGTTTTCGGTTTCGTCCGTAACTTTTGTTCCGAGTATCCGATTTTTACATTCTTGGTGTCGTTGGAAAGGTATTGAGCTGTACTTTCTTATTATGATGTTTTGAAAATCGTTAGCCGATTTAATTATGTCGGAAAGTCGGGAATAGTGCTATTTAGCGACTTTTACCGTTTTGACTGTGTGTTTGAATGTGAATCATACAATAGTGCATTGATGTGAATGTATATAGATTGTATGTGATTGTAAGAGATGAATGCATGAATATATTATGAATATGTATGCATTTCAAGAATGTCTTTTGAGTCATTTTGCATGTGAAGCATCATGATGTGCATTCTTGTGTTGTGCGATTCTAATGAGAATCCGTCGTAACGTCGTGTGCCCATGTGGGGTGTGAGCGATGATTACGAATGATTGTGTGCCCATGTGGGGTGTGAGCAATCGGATCGTGTGCCCGTGTGGGGTGTGAGCGATCGGGTCGTGTGCCCATGTGGGGTGTGAGCGATCCATAAACATTGTGTGCCCATGTGGGGTGTGAGCAATGGGTGAACATCGTAGGCCCGACGGGGAGTTACTTCGGTAACGAGCGATGGTTCCAGCAGAGTTCCTGAGTGAACTAGTGATGATTGAGTCGGTACCGCATTGCATTTGCATAGAGTCGTGAGTCGGTCTCTATGATTTGCATTTATCATCTTTATAATGATGTGTTGTTGAATGAACATAATTGTGTATGTTTATACGGAATGATTGAGAAATGTGAAAGTGTGCATGATGAATATACTTGGTGTATATACATATACATTGTGATGTATATAGATGAAAACGTGATGAATTGTGGTGAGAATGTGTAATATGTGTATTTTTATGTTAAGATATATATAATTGTATGCATTGTTATTATGATAATATTTCTCACCCTTCTGCTGTTTTATGATGCTCTATGAGGCATTGCAGAGTAGGTATGCTGGAAGTCTTTTTGTGAAGCGTGTCTTCATTCTTTTGGTCGGTTGGCTCTGATATGTAGCACCGGGTAGCTAGGATGTATATTATTCTTTTGTGATACATTTGCATATGTATCTTGCTGATGAATTTGTGTATAAACATGATGATGCTAGTGATTCATACTGGATGATGTATATATATGTGGTTGTTCTTCAATATTTTAGATGTTTCCGCTTTTATTCTAAATATTGAGATGTGGGTGTAAGGACAAAGTTCCTCTGTGGCAAGTTACCCCACTGTTGCATATCAATAGAATGAGCAGGTGTTGTATGTATTAATTGCGTGTATGATGTGACATGCCTCTTTTATACTATGTTTTAATCGTACTCTGGCGAATTTTTATATTTTTTTTTTATATGTGCCTAAATGATATATGTGATTATTTGGGGGTATAGAAAGGGGGTGTTACATTAAGTGGTGTCAGAGCCAGAGTTGAGTCAGTTGTGTCTGTCTTGTTGTTGTTGTTGTCATTTTTGGGAATAATCAGAAGATGGCTGGTAGAAACGACAATGCGATGGCTGCTGCTTTGGAAGCAATGGCTAGGGCGGTGCAAGGTGCACCTAACGTGAATGCTAATGACGAGTTCAGGAAGAATCAACCACCGGTTTTCAAAGGGAGATTTGATCCCGATGGAGCTCAATTGTGGTTGAAGGAGATTGAAAGAATCTTTAGAGTGATGGGCTGTGCGGAGGAGAATAAGGTGAGGCTTGGGTCTCACATGCTGAAGGAAGAAGCCGACGATTGGTGGGTCGGTATGCGTGAAGTTCTTGAGGTGGATGATGAAGAGGTAACTTGGAATTTATTTCGTACTGAATTTTTGAGGAAGTATTACCCTGAGAGTGTGAAGGGAAAGAAGGAGATGGAGTTTCTTGAACTGAAACAAGGTAGTATGTCTGTGGTGGACTATACTGCTAAATTTGTGGAGTTGGTTCAATTCCATCCTCATTATGCTGCGATTACGGCTGAGTTCTCAAAGTGTATTAAATATGAGAATGGTTTACGTCCTGAGATTAAACAAGCTGTGGGATATCAAAGGATAAGGAGGTTTGCGGATTTGACGGAATGTTGTAGAATCTTCGAAGAAGATCTTTTGGTGGTCCGGTTTAAAGAGGGATGTGGCTCGATTTGTGTATGCATGCTTAACTTGTCAAAAGTCTAAGGTGGAACATCAAAAACCAAGTGGATTTATGCAACCGTTGGATATTCCGGAATGGAAATGGGATAGTATATCGATGGATTTTGTTACGGGATTGCCAAATACGCAAAGAGGTCATAATGCTATTTGGGTAATTGTTGATAGGCTTACTAAATCTGCTCACTTTATTCCAATTGATATTAGTTATCCTTTGGAGAAGTTAGCCGAGATTTATGTTCTTGTGGTTGTGAAGTTACATGGAGTTCCTAAGAGTATTGTATCGGATAGAGATCCAAGGTTTACATCGAGGTTTTGGGAGAGTTTACAAAAGGCTTTGGGTTCTAAGCTAAGATTGAGTTCGGCTTACCATCCGCAAACGGACGGTCAAACCGAGAGGACGATTCAATCGTTGGAGGATTTATTGCGTGCTTGTGTACTCGAGCAAGGTGGTGCTTGGGATGGTTATTTGGCGTTAATTGAATTCACTTACAATAACAGTTTTCATTCGAGTATAGGTATGGCACCATTTGAGGCTTTGTATGGCCGGAGATGTCGAACACCTTTGTGTTGGCATGAAACCGGCGAGAGGACGATAGTTGGACCGGAAATGGTACAACAAACAACGGAGAAAGTGAAGTTTATTCGGGAGAAGATGAAAGCTTCTCAAAGTAGACAAAAGAGCTATCATGACAAGAGAAGGAAGGATCTTGAGTTTCAAGAAGGTGACCATGTGTTTTTGAGAGTTACACCAGTTACTGGTGTGGGTCGTGCTTTGAAGTCGAAGAAGTTGACTTCTCGTTTTATTGGTCCGTATCAGATTACTTCACGAGTTGGTGTTGTGGCTTACCGTGTGGCGTTGCCTCTGAACCTTTCGAATTTGCATGACGTATTCCATGTTTCGCAACTTCGGAAATATGTTCCGGATCCGTCACATGTTATTCCTATGGACGAGGTTGAAGTGAGAGATAACCTTACGGTGGAAGCTTTACCGGTTAGGATTTTGGACCGCGAAGTTAAGAAACTAAGGGGCAAGGATATTGCGCTTGTGAAAGTAGCGTGGGGAGGCGCTGCGGAAGGCAATATGACGTGGGAACTAGAGAGTGGGATGCGAGAGTCGTATCCAGAGTTATTTGAATCAGGTATTATTTTCGAGGACGAAAATTTCTAAGTGGGGGAGAGTTGTAACGCCCCGATTTTGATTATTCCATTATTCTTGAGTCTTTTAATTTAATTGGGTGATAATTTATTTTAATTGTTAAATTGGTGTGTTAAATGTTATTTTACCATTTTCGAGAGTTTTCGGGGAAATTAGAATGGAGGGTATTTTAGTCTTTTCTCAATTAATTATAAGTTAGAAATTTTGTGGAATTAGAATTGTGTGAGAAAAAAAATGAATTATAATTGATTTAGTGGAAAATGAGAGAAAAGAAATAGAAAAGAAAGAAAATAGAAAGAAAAGAGAAATAGAGAGAGATAGAAAAAGATAGAAAGAAAAAGGAGAGAAGGAAAGAAGAGGAAGAGAAAAGAAGAGGAAAGGAGGAAAAACTTAGAAATTCATCAAGATCAATCAATTAGCAAGCTTGGAATCCGGGTAAGGGTGTGAAACATTGTTATCTTATCAATGTATATGATTATGTATGAATTGTTGTTGTTGTTGATGAATTTTGTGAGTTTTAGGGTATAACCCATTTTTGAGAAATTGATTAGAAATTGATCCAAATGTATTAAAACTTATGTTGATTGTGTTCATAGTTGTTTATACATGATTGGTATGTATTGTTATACATCAAATTGGCATTTTTCTGAGTATTAGGTGAAGATTTGGATGATTGGGGAGTGGAAAACGCAGAACTTCGTTCTGCAGAATTTTTCTGGGTATGCTCTGGCCATACGCGTAAGGGGCATGTCCATACGCGTATGAGCCAAGGCAATACGCGTATCATTGGCTTATTTTTGGGCCAATACGCGTATGAATATTGGCATTACACGTAACAGGGGCGAGCCATGGGCCAATACGCGTATGGGATTTGGAACGAGGAATTTGTGAAGGAAATGGTTTCTGTCCGTACGCGTATGGACATGGGTGATACGCGTATGGACAGGAGGAATGTAAAAATGGGATTTTTCAAAATGTCGTTTTCGGTTTCGTCCGTAACTTTTGTTCCGAGTATCCGATTTTTACATTCTTGGTGTCGTTGGAAAGGTATTGAGCTGTACTTTCTTATTATGATGTTTTGAAAATCGTTAGCCGATTTAATTATGTCGGAAAGTCGGGAATAGTGCTATTTAGCGACTTTTACCGTTTTGACTGTGTGTTTGAATGTGAATCATACAATAGTGCATTGATGTGAATGTATATAGATTGTATGTGATTGTAAGAGATGAATGCATGAATATATTATGAATATGTATGCATTTCAAGAATGTCTTTTGAGTCATTTTGCATGTGAAGCATCATGATGTGCATTCTTGTGTTGTGCGATTCTAATGAGAATCCGTCGTAACGTCGTGTGCCCATGTGGGGTGTGAGCGATGATTACGAATGATTGTGTGCCCATGTGGGGTGTGAGCAATCGGATCGTGTGCCCGTGTGGGGTGTGAGCGATCGGGTCGTGTGCCCATGTGGGGTGTGAGCGATCCATAAACATTGTGTGCCCATGTGGGGTGTGAGCAATGGGTGAACATCGTAGGCCCGACGGGGAGTTACTTCGGTAACGAGCGATGGTTCCAGCAGAGTTCCTGAGTGAACTAGTGATGATTGAGTCGGTACCGCATTGCATTTGCATAGAGTCGTGAGTCGGTCTCTATGATTTGCATTTATCATCTTTATAATGATGTGTTGTTGAATGAACATAATTGTGTATGTTTATACGGAATGATTGAGAAATGTGAAAGTGTGCATGATGAATATACTTGGTGTATATACATATACATTGTGATGTATATAGATGAAAACGTGATGAATTGTGGTGAGAATGTGTAATATGTGTATTTTTATGTTAAGATATATATAATTGTATGCATTGTTATTATGATAATATTTCTCACCCTTCTGCTGTTTTATGATGCTCTATGAGGCATTGCAGAGTAGGTATGCTGGAAGTCTTTTTGTGAAGCGTGTCTTCATTCTTTTGGTCGGTTGGCTCTGATATGTAGCACCGGGTAGCTAGGATGTATATTATTCTTTTGTGATACATTTGCATATGTATCTTGCTGATGAATTTGTGTATAAACATGATGATGCTAGTGATTCATACTGGATGATGTATATATATGTGGTTGTTCTTCAATATTTTAGATGTTTCCGCTTTTATTCTAAATATTGAGATGTGGGTGTAAGGACAAAGTTCCTCTGTGGCAAGTTACCCCACTGTTGCATATCAATAGAATGAGCAGGTGTTGTATGTATTAATTGCGTGTATGATGTGACATGCCTCTTTTATACTATGTTTTAATCGTACTCTGGAGAATTTTTATATATTTTTTTTTATATGTGCCTAAATGATATATGTGATTATTTGGGGGTATAGAAAGGGGGTGTTACAGAATCTTGTTTGCAAAGACAAGTTCCTTCTTGATTTTCAGGGCAATCTTCATATTGACTCTGACAAGTTTTGTAATCATTGTAAACATACTCCCATTCTGTGGAAAGTCCATGAGGGAAAATTTGGCTGTTACTAATTTGTGCTAAGATTTCTGGTAACACAATAAAAGTCTTAATTCCCATTTCTTTACTTGAAGGTTTAGGTTGAGAATGTAATGTGGGTTTTCCCAAATTTACAAATTTTGTGGGTTGTTGGTCTTGAGCCTGTGAAGAAGAAGCTACAGAATCTTTGAATGATTTCTGTGGTCTTAATGAAATTTCTTTTCCTTTCGGAATTTTGTCATTAATTTCCTGTAAAAACTCTTGATCTTCAAAAGTTTCCAAATGTTTTAAGTATTCTTGATACTTAGTAACCCGTGGTGAAATAATAATTTCAGGTCCACAAGTTTTAATCACTGAATCAATTGCTTCCTGAATGTTAAAAAATCCCTTATATAGAGGTTGTCCATATCTGGGAAATAATTTAAGTTCTTCAATTAACAGGGCCATTTCGTCTCAGTCTAAGTAAACTCCGGCTTTATTTCCGGTGTATAATGTGTAGCAAATGAAAGGCTTTTTGCCTAAATGTCTGCCTGTACTGAAATATGATGCCAGGGCATTTATTACAGCAACCTTTTTGTTGTTACCTGCAGATATAGTCTGCAAGTTCCAAATGTTGTCAAGAAGACAATTGTAATACCCCGTATTTTATTACTCCGGATAATATTATATTGTGATCGACTGAGCCCAGTGTACTCTGAGAAATTATTTGACAAAATAATTAGAATAACTGTGGAACTTAGAATAAATCCAATTAATATTATCTGACTCTGAGGTATTTTACTAATTTGGACTTAAGAGACTTTTTGGACATTTAGTAGCTTTATTTCTAATACTAAGTTATTACTTATTATTTCCTTCCACTTTCCAAACATATGAAAAGAAAAAAGATAGTAAGAAAGAAGAAAGAAGGAAAGAAAGGAAAGGAAGGAGAGAAAAGTGGAGAAGAGGAAATTTTGAAGAAAGCTCAAGAACATCAAGATCATCATCATCCACTGTTCAAAGCTCCAACCATTCATCTCATCTTCCTCATTTTCATCATCTTTGCAAGGTGGGTTTAGCTAGAAACCTTTTTTCTTGAGTTTTGATATATGAGTTTTAGGTCGAAATCTTAGAAATCAATGTTACAACGGTTAGAATTTGTTAGAAATCGAAATGAATGATTGGTATGATCATAGAAACATGTCTTGATATTTGTTTTGATGATTTAGTTGATTTTGGTTGGTTTGATAATTTTAGGTTTTGAAGAATGTTTGTATTCTTGAGAAAATATGAGTTTTGGAAATGTGGTTGTTCAAACCTTGCAAACTGTGTTTTGAGCCTCTATTGATAGTTATTTTGTGCTATAGATGAGGTTTTGGATGTGGGAGAAAATTTTTTTTCACTGAGAAAATTTTCTGAATCCCGCACTGCGCGCTGAGCGCGCAGGAGCCCGCTGAGCGCGGTGTTGAATTTCTGCAACCCCTCCAGGCCGTAGATTGCACGCTGAGCGCGGACAGGTGCGCGCTGAGCGCGACCTGGGAGTTGGAATTTTATACTTTTATGGAGAAAATTCATAACTTTTGACTCGTTTATCGAATTCGATTATTCTTTATATCGATGTAAAGCCGAGGGAATATTCTACGTGATGGAATTGAATTGTGTCGAGTTTACCGACCGATTAAATAATCAGAAAAGCTCAAAAGTGATATAATTATGTTTTAATGGTAGTATGTTATTCTATTATGTCAATATGATGTGTTTTTGCCTATCCTACTATTGTTTAGCATGATTGTAAGTGAATATGCATGTTAATATGAAATGAGATAGGAAGAGTGAGGAAACCTCAAACTTGAACTATAGGAGAATCTAATAGGAGCTAGAAATTGTAGACAACTCTAGATGGCGATGCTCGTGCACGTGTTGTTGGAAGATACATCCTTGCCGAGTATTGGCCTAGTTGAGAGTGAAACACTAGTATGGAACGTGTGGTTAACTTTAGGATTTTAGAAAGGCATGAGAGGCCTTAAGGCATTATAGCCTTGTGATTGTCGAATACAATCGTATTTTTGTATGTGATCATGTAATCGTAACCGGTTTATCTTGAGTGTAGTTTCATGAGTCTCGGACTCCTCTGAAATGGATGCACAACTACTTGGCAGGTTTGATTCCCCGTGCTGTACGAATGGCGCCCATGGAGCGTATGCTTGTGACGGTAAAAGGCCCGTGTGAAGTGACGGTTCATAACGGTAAAAGGCCCGTAGAACCCGAATCCATTCGTATGTCAAGTAGATTACAAGGATCTATGACTCAGATCGCCTTCTAGACGTAGAAGCGGACGGGAACAGGAGGTACCTTGGTATGGTTATCGATTAGTGATACTTTTGAGTTGATGAACTCATGGCATGTTTCCATATAGTGTGAGAATTGAAGTGTGAACTCAAGAGTCCTTTCCCCTTTTCCCCGGACTTGAGTTAGGATTGTTAGAACCTTGTTAATCCGAGAGAATCCATAAGATAGGGAACTCACTGAGATTTGATGTATCTCACCCCACGTTGTTGATGTATTTCAGATCCTTCAGGTTCCGAGAAGGGTAAGGATAAGGTCGTGTGATCTTTTCCTTGCTCGTTGATGGCTAGCTTTCGTAGAGGAGTTTATTTTTGAGATCATTGTTGATATAGTCCTTAGTTTTTATCTTTTGAACATCTTGTGTATATTATGCCTTTAGAACTTTAGTTGTTGTATTTTAGGGCATGTAATATATATAATGTGTTAACTAGGAGCTTATGGTGTTTCAATACCAAACACTTGGATTCATATATAATATTTATGCTTTGATGTATGAGTTTTATATATGGGTGTTACAACAATGTTCTTCTTCTTTGAGTTGATTTCTCAAAGGTGTTTTAAATTGTTCCCTTGTAGGAAAAGTCTTTAATTTGGTGACTTCAAAGTCAATGAATTTTTCTGTCATCTGGAATGTCTGAAATTCTTGTAATTTTCTGAAACATATAAGTACAATTGTTAATCATGTAACAATTTTCTGGACAATAAGTCTGGTATTTTATTGTCTTTTCCTTTAATATGTTCCCATTTAATCTTAAAGCCTCTGTTTAAGACAAATTCTCTGAATATAAGCCATCTATTCGAGGTTAATTTTCTTTCATTTTTCGTATCAACAAATTTTACAATTGCCTCACAATCAGTTCTAATAGTGATTTGTTTTTTAGATAAAATAAATAAAGCAAATTTTTCCAATACATAAATAATTGACAAGATTTCATAATCTAAAGATGTTAAGTATCATTTTTCTTTAAATGTTCCGGAAGTGTATCTGCAAATTTTTTCTAATGACTTTAAAGAAAATTCATTAGGTTTTTTAATTAATATTCCTCCCCATCCTAATTCACACCCATCAGTTTCAACAATCAAATAATCTAATTCTAATGGTAAGGCTAAGGGTTCTAATTTAGCAATTTCTTCTTTTAATTGTTGGACAATTTTAATATCCTGATCATTAAATTTTCTAACACCTTTTTGTTGTGCCTTATTATATAAGGGAGAAGTCAGTTTTGACAGGTTTTTAAAATATGGTCTGACATAATTTACTAGTCCTAAAAAGGATTGTAACTGTTTTAGTTCTTCCAGTTTATCTGGAAATTCCAAAAAAATTCTGGCAATATGGGGTTGTAGTTTGATAGTTCCATTTCCTATCTCTGCCCCTAAAAAAGAAATATAATTTTTTCCAATTTCAATTTTCTTTTTAGAAATAATTAAACCATGTTTTTCAAATAAAGAGAAAATTATATATAGGTGTTCTATATGTTCTTTTTCTGATTGAGAAAAAACAAGAACATCATCAATATAGACACATGTAAAATTATAACAATTTTTAAAAATGTCATCCATCATTCTTTGAAATATTTGTGGTGCATTTTTAAGTCCAAATGGCATTACTAGCCATTCAAAATATCCTAATGGACAAGAAAATGTTGTCCATTCAATACTGTCTTTATGCATTTTTACTTGCCAAAATCCTTATTTTAAATCAAATTTAGAAAACCAATTTTTTTCTTGTATTTTATTAATTAATGTATCTTTGTCTGGAATACAATAACCACCTTCAAACGTATTGTCGTTTAATCTTCTATAATCGAAAACCATTCTAGATTGTCCTCTTTTCTTTTCTGCTTCTTTTTGGACAATAAAGGCGGGGGTTCTATGTCTAGAATTTGATCTTTGGATAATTCCTAGTTTTAATAATTGATCAATGTGCATTTTGAATTCTTCTTGTTCCCAATTACCATACTTGAAATTAGGTGATTTAATGGTAATATCTGGGTTAATGATTTCTAATTTGCACAGAGTTTTATTTCTTTCCCAAAATTTTGTAGGGTTTTCTCCTATAACCTCGATTTTCTCTAATTTCTTAATTATTTGATCTAAATCATAATTTTTTATATTTTTCGTAAAATTTGTGGTATTTATTAAGTGCAACTCACTTTCTATACCATTGTCTAAGTCTAAGTCTAGATCAAAATTTTGTTGTTCTATATTATTACAAGAACATTCGTCCTTGTTTTCCTTACAATTGCAGGTTTCTTTTTTGAAGGATTCCTTTTTTATCAAAAGTTTAAAATTTGAAACAATTGGTATCATGGAACAATTTTTACTTATTGTTACATAATCTTTGTTAATATTAATTTGTCCATAATTATGGAGTAAAAAATCTAATCCCATAATTTGCCTGACTAATTTCGGATGTCTAGTGTCAAGTATGACTACTAATACTTTGGAACCATTTTGTTTCATTACTAAGCCTCTTACAGCTGTAGTAATTAATCCTTAATGTACAAAATTCATATTTTTATCTGTTAATTGATTTATGCTATCCATAGTTAATAATCCAAATTCTTCAATTTTTTCATCTGGTAATTGTAATATTTCAAATCTGTGTGTTTGAATTAAACTGGAGTTATTTTCAAATATTCCAGATTTGTATAATTGTGTTGGTTTTAAAAGATTTATGTGATCATTTGTCATTACTTCTAAATCTTTATCCGTGTTCACAATTTGTTCTAATGTTGAAGAATTTTTATTTTCTCTTCTACTAAACATTCTGTCTAAATAAGAGGTATTTTGAGTCTGATTTAAAGTTGTTGTTCTGGATGTGCTAGCTTCACTATCCATTAATGTTCTTGATCGACCAGAGAAAGGATTCATATTTTCAAATGTTTTTTAACTTCTTCAGTATTATAAGTTAAAAAATTCTTGGTATGTGTAGTTTTTATTTTTCGTTCCGTACTAATTTGAGAAAATTTTTCAGTTAAAGAATCTATAGATGTTTTTAAATCTTCAATACCGTTTATTAGAGTCGTATGTTTTGATTGGTCTTTAATAAGTAATAAAATTTGTTTATTAAGACTAATATTTTCTCTTAATAATTGTTCTAAAACTTCTAATTTTTTATCTTGTTTATCTAAACAAGTTTTAAGATAATCTATTTTAGATTCCATAAATGGTCAGATCACAAGCTCTGATACCAGATAGAGAGGGGGATGCCTCCGTGGAGGTTTGTGTGATAATTATTTTGGTAAATTTTATCAGTAATTGTTGTAGTTATAAAGTTTAACATAATTATTTTATTTAAATTATTATTTTTTATTTTAAATGTTTTTTATAAAAAAGTCAACTTTATGAATAGTGATCGGTGAATAGTAACTCGTGAATAGTAACTTGTGAATAGTGATTGGAAAAGTATGCTTAATGTTCACGTGAATGATTTCAACAATTTCAACATAATAATGAATGAATAGTGATCTTAAATAGTAAGTCAACTTGATGAATACTGATTTCGTGAATAGTGTAAAAATTAATTAGTGGATTTTGGTGTTTAAAAATACAATTACTTGTAAAAATACAATTACTTGTTGAAATCATTTACGTGAACATTAAGTATACTTTTCCAATCACTATTCACAAGTTACTATTCACGAGTTACTATTCACCAATCACTATTCATAAAGTTGACTTTTTTATAAAAAACATTTAAAATAAAAAATAATAATTTAAATAAAATAATTATGTTAAACTTTATAACTACAACAATTACTGATGAAATTTACCAAAATATTTATCACAGAAACCTCCACGGAGGCATCCCCCTCTCATATATATATATATATATATATATATATATATATATATATATATATATATATATATATATATCTGTATTGTGGGGCTGCTCACTGTAAGTCTTCTTTCACAAACTTTTATATACTTGTCAAATATCAACTGTGTAATACTAGTATAGTTATTTAGAGTTTTCCCTGGCAACTACGTCTAGCACTAAGTAAAGCCCTGTTGGTCACTCTTAAATACAGTAAAAACTAGATCCCCATAGGATTACCAGACACAGTCTTCCCTCCTCTTGGGGTTAAACAATATGGAGACGTGAAAGGCAGCATTCTCTATGAACCCTTTCTCAGACTGTCACCCTTAGACATTGTCAAAGAAACTCTAACTCTCCAGAGATGATCTTTTCTCTGTGAATGGCATCTCTTGAGTTTCTTCCAAATTCTCGGACTTTCCTGGCTTGATCTATTCTCGGTGAATCGCATGTCTTGAACTTCTCGGGGTTTGGGAACCCACAGGCTTCTTAAAAGCATCCCCGCCTCCTCTTGGGCGTTGTACAAGGACCCTTCGGCTTCTTAAAAGCTCTTATGCCTTCTCCTGGGCTTAGTACAAGGACCCAGAGACCTCTACAGGTATAGGAACAGAACCTAGCCATCAATTTGCTAGAGCTGTCTTTCTGAGTCAAGTGTCAGACCTGTTAATGGGTTGACCTTCATCCCTTAACATATTAGCCTTCTCTTGGGCATTATACAAAGATCACTCACTTATCTGAGAATCGATTTCTCAAAACACCAGTAGACTTGGACAGTCTCAATACCCTTTGGATTTCCCATTTCCTTAAAGAACTGGAAATAACCCTGATCTTCCGATCAGTACCAAAGCACAACCTTACCTTTAATCGTTCCCTTTATAAGAACTGATTTTCTCTTTTATCCAACATACCGGACCTGTCACTAAACTGAAACAGTCACCATCTTTTAGCCTCCTCTTGGGCTTTGTACAATGATTCTCCCCACACTCTCTTGTTGAGTATAAAAGACCCTCTTGTTGGGTCACAAACCTTTTAGCCTCTATCTCGGGCTTTGTACGAGATAAAAAACACTCTCTTGTTGAGTATAAAAGACCCTCTTATTGGGTCACAAACCTTTTAGCCTCTATCTCGGGCTTCGTACGAGATAAAAAACAGTCTTCTGTTGAGTATAAAAGACCCTCTTGTTGGGTCACAAACTTTTAGCCTCCATCTCGGGCTTCGTACGAGATAAAAAACACTCCCTTGTTGAGTATAAAAGACTCTCTTGTTGAGTCAAACCCTTTAGCCTCCATCTCGGGCTTCGTACGAGATAGAAATCACTCTCTTATTGAGTATAAAAGTCTCTCTTGTTGAGTCAAACCCTTTAGCCTCCATCTCGGGCTTCGTACGAGATAGAAATCACTCTCTTGTTGAGTATAAAAGACTCTCTTGTTGAATCAATTCCCTTTCAGCCTCTATCTCGGGCTTCATACGAGACAAAAAAACACTCTCTTGTTGAGTATAAAAGACCCTCTTGTTGGGTCACAAACCTTTTAGCCTCCGTCTTGGGCTTCGTACAAGACACATAAAACCACCCTCTTGTTGGGTCAATAGCCTCCTCTTAGGCTTTGTATAAAGAAAACCCCTGTTGAGTCAATAAACCTTTTAGCATCAAACCTGTGCCTTGCTCATAGCATACAAACATCAACAACTCCTCTTTAGAGATGACGAATTCTCTCTCAGCCAAACCCTTTAGCTTTACATCTTGGGCTTTGAACAAGATACAAACCACCTTTAGCTTCACGTCTTGGGCTTTGAACAAGACACAAAAACAACCTTTTTCCTCCCATAGAATTGGAGGAACTACGATCGCTCTGATTTCCCTGTTTCATCAAACGGGAATACATAGGTATAAGATTGAAAAATCTTAGCGAGCATACTAATACAAAAACCCAAAATCCAGTATCTCCCCCAAATCAATCGAAAAGCAGAAAATCTAAACACATCCTACAAAAAACCTCACAAACGAACCAGCCACTCTATTCTTAACAAAATAACCGAAGAGAGACCCACATCTTAATAACGTCTGTAAACCAACAGTCATCTGTTCAAACTCAGTATGCAAGCAGGGTTAATTGGAGACATCTATTTCCCTTCCGTAATCAGCTTAATAGGATAAAAAATGAATCGAACTGTAGTACCCAAGCGATAGTGATTCGAAAACACAAAAACCACGCTACACAGAGGTAAGACACTTGAGTATTTAGATGCTTATCCATACTCCTATCTCTTCTCTTTTCTCTTTTACTTTCTCTTGTGTGTTTGTGAATAGCATGATATAATGCTTGATTGTGTAGAACTTCTTCACATCCCTTTGGGATCCTAGCTCATCCTTAATTTTTTATTAAGGTGAGGTAGGATAAGCATTAGATAGTACTATCCCTCTCTCATCTCTAGACTTAGGTTGCTCTTAAACCTTGACCTTAGGGCCATCTTCTGCATGATAACATTTGGAACAATTTAGTTTCCCTTAGTGTTTTCTTTTCCTTTGAGTCTTCTCTTCTCATCTCATAATCTCTCTAAAACACTTAATAAAGGTTAACGTGTATTGCGCACGAGCCTTATATATGGGAAGTGAGGTATGGGGGATCTCCCTTCATTCTTTTAGGGTACTTAGTGTACGTCCTGTTGGGGACGATACACGAGGTATTCGTTCCTATGTTGTAGACTTGGGTGCAATGCAAGTTACAAATTAACTTCAATCCACTTCTTGTCTAAAAAACATAAAACTAACTCAAATCTTTTTATCCTTCGGGATCGTTAAGTTTCAAACCTATTTTCAGAAAAGAGCACGTTATTTTCTGTTTTGTCAAAAACAGACATCGACCCTAACTGTCGGACGCGAACTTAACGTCGCTCATAAAAAACACTAAGACCTCATTAGGTCGAACTACGACTGCTCTGATTTCCTCCTTCTGGCTAGATTGAGGATACGTAGGCACAAGACGACGATGTCTTGGGCGAGCAACATCCCCCCTAGTTCGTGTCTGAACTACGTTGACTCTGACTTTCCCATGGCACGAGGGAATACGTAGGCCTAGGACGCCGATGTCCTATCGAGTCACTTCTTTTTCTTTTCTTCCTCATTTCTTCGTTCTTTTCCGTTCCCGTTCCTTTCCGTTTCCAGTAGCAGTGGAGCTCCAGACGACCACACCCTTTGATCGAGACAACAAGCGTGGATCCCATCGAGTACGATGGACGCGTGGGGGTGCTAATACGTTCCCCTCGTGTAACCGACTCCCTTACCCGTTTCTCTTGGTCGCGAGACCATGCTTTTCCTTCCCTCAGGTTTATGCAGTGTTTCCTTTCCCTCTCTTGGGATAAATACACATTGGTGGCGACTCTGTTTCTGCACCACTTTCGCGTTTGTACTAGGATGAAAATCCCGGGAGCGATAGTTGGCGACTTTGCTGGGGACAGGTTGACCTCTTGCTGGTCCATCCCCTTTGCGAGTCAATCCTAGCGCTTGTCTGTTGTTATTTCATTGGGTGTTTATTGTGGTGTTTTATTTTAGTGTATTACTGTTTTACTGTTTTACTGTATTTACCGCATTTTTGGCATTGCATTTCATTATTATGCTAGGCTGTGCTGTACTAGATTTTCTGTTTGGCAGGTTGGGATTTCTGAGAGATAAGCCCACTACCCAGGCTTGAGCATACACATAGGTATTAGCATGGGCAGGCGTGACGCTCCCGTGGTGTTGGCCACGTGAGGGTGTTCACAAGACCTACAGCCAGATGAGGTTCTATCGGGAGATATCTGCTACTGTATGTTGATACAGGCCAGTAGTTATTCTCTTGAGGAACTGTCAACTCTGGTGACCATTCCAGAGGACTCAGTTGCAGCACTCCTCCCGAGATGTGATAATAGCAGACCAAAAATGGCAAACCCATTACGCATTCTTGATCCGAGGACCCAGTGCTGGGAACTTGCTATAAGATATCTTTTTTGAGGGGAAATAGTTTAGGCCTCCTCGATTGATGATGATGCCAAACCAGAAATGGTGAACGTATCATCATTTCTCGACCTGAGAGCCCGGGATACTGAGGATCCTTGGTTTTCTATTACCCACATGTGAGAGGGGCTGGGTGTTTACAGGTTTGCAGGTAACCATAACTTTCATCTTACCTGGTATTCTGGTTCTCTTATCAGTGTGAACTTATCAGCCTGGTATTCTGGTTATTCGGATATTCTGGTATTCCAGTATTCTTTTCAGAGAAGACCTTTGAACTTATCCATTCAGCAGCACAGCAGTACAGAGCTTTATGGAAGCTTTGATCCCATGTCTGTTGCATCTGTATCTTCATTTTTGCATACATGTTCTTGTATTTCCAAGGGATATTAACTTTGAGACCCGCTGTTCAGAATTTCCACCTTTTTCTTGTGGTTTGTATGAGAAAAAATTTGAATCAAAGCAGAATGATTCCTTGGAAATATTCGATCATGGCATTTGCATTGCATTTCCATACTCATTTACATAACAGGTGCTCGAGGCTAGTTATTTTTGTCCTGATCTGGTCTTCTTCAGAATTTCAGTACTTAACTGCTTAAGCCATTCATAAGGTGATCATGGAGCAAATTCAAGCGGAGTTGAGGGAAGTATGGAGCCAAATGGGGAAGTTTATGGGGAAAATGCAAGCGTTGATTCAAGACCAGAGAGTGCTGAAGGAAGAGGTCAATCAACTAAAGACACAGATGAGCCTGGTTATGGAGGTCGTGAGAGGTGTGCTAAACAAAGATAATACTCCCATGCCTGAAGATGCGGCTGGAATTGTCTCTCCTCCATTGTTTAAGGGGCCCCTCTCAAAGAGTGAGCAGATTACCACTGTGACCATCCCGGCTGTATCTCCACAAAAGGGAAGTGCTCCTCGTCAGCGTCAAGATAGACCAAAGATGAACTGGAACTTTGAGACTCCACCAGTGCCATATTCTCAGCTATTACAGTATCTCCTTTAGTTGCAACTGGTGCAGAAAAGTACTCTGGCTCCTCTTACTGGTATTCCCCCACCGGGTCATGACGCAAGAGCCCACTGTGGTTTTCACTCTGGTGCACCGGGGCATAATGTGGAAGATTGTAGGGCATTTCAGCATGCTGTCCAGGATCTGATCGATTCAAAGGTAATTGAATTCACGCCGAGCGGCGTAAGCATACAAGGTGGTCCTACTCTAGCAGTTGAAAAAGAAGTGGATATCCCCGTTGACTCTCCCAAAGCTCAATCAAGTCAGGGGCATTTCTTGCAGTCCTTGGTCTTAGAATCCCCACGTCTGCAACTGCTACCTACTCCTCAATTAAGTCTGAGGCGAAAAGCGCCTGAGCGAGAGGAAGGCACAAATCAGCATCGGCAACAGAAGTATCAGCGTCAGAATCAGCATAGGCCTTGCAACAACCTGGAAAGAAGAAATGCTCCTCTTCATCCGGTTCCTATGTCGTACGGTTAACTTCTTCCATATCTGGTTCGAAACTCATTGGTAGAGCCCAAGTCTCTGAAGCCTGTTCCGAACCATACCCTCATGGGTACAATCCTTATGTGCAGTGTGGATATCATGGAGGGTCCATGGGACACTCAACTGAAGATTGCAAAGCATTCCAAGCCAAGGTACAACAGTTGATTGATAAGGGGTACATATCTTTTCCAGAGGGAAATTTGGTGGTTCATGTCAACCTCTCATCTGTCTGAGCTTGAAGACTTCAAAGGACATCATCAGAAGAAACCAGTCCAGACGGAGTCAAGTCTCCTCAACAATGGCGACCATCAGTTTCTTTACTGCATTTTCATATGTAGCTTTCATTTGTTTGTTTAAACACTGTCTGCATGTAAAAACTTGTTTGTGTTTTGAATGATGATTTTAATGCAATGATTTGTTTTCTTGAAGTGTTATTCGTGTTCACTCATTTTAATGTTTGCATGCACTGCAATACCAACTTTCTTGCCTAAACTCTTGGAGAGAGGATGATGAAGTGAAAACGCAAAATCTTTGGTTGTGTGGTTTTGGATAGAACCCTGTTGAGGATGTACATGCATTGTTTCAAATCCCTAAACACTGGAGATATAAGGGAGATAGACCCTCGTTAACCCCTTTGAGCCTTGAAGTAGGAGTTTCTTTCGTACGAAAAAAGCCTCACACTTAACCCAGGGGCAGGGTAGGTGTCAGTTAGTTTGACTGAGCGTTCAAATTTCAAAAGGAGTGTGCATCTGAGGATGCATTACCTTTCTTTCCTAACGTATCAGGAGGTCAAAAGATGTGAGACCATAATGGTTATCCATCGACAATCAAGGAGTGAGGCAGTCACAACCCTTTCAAACAAGTCAGATAAATCAATGTCACACGATTTGTTCAAAACGATAAAAAAAAAAGAGAAAAAATAGAGAAAGAAAGCCCGCTAAGTCGAAAGTTTGAAAACAAATGACTTAGACAAAAGTTAGGGCATTTCGCTGGACTTCAAAATTGAAAAAAAAAACTCAAAAGAGTCAGTCCAGGAAAAAATCAGGGAAACAAAAAAACAAAAGAACGAAAAAGCGAAAAGCGGAAAAGGATGATCAAGAGAAAATCCTCGATAAAGAACAAAGTCGTGTGACCGCAAAACACCAAAGACAAAAGGGGTGACTGTTGCTCCAAAACCTCATCAGGTCTCAAACCATCAATTGCATGGGTTCCTTAAAGATCATAAAATCTTTTGAGAGATGAGCGCTTGTGTCAGATTAGCTGAACGTAGGACTGAAGAACATCACGAAGAGTGGGTGGGCACCGATAAACTTTGAGCCATAAAACCTTTCTTTTTCTCAAAACCGTGAACCAGGCCACGATACAACCCTCAAAAGTCCTAATTGAAACAGGGTTTATTCCGAAGGTGCACTTCAACGAGATAGCGTTCCTGACTCCTATGAGTTATGCCAATAAGATTTTTGTTGGTATTGCATGTGCGTATTTGTTTTCCATTCAAAAAACAATGTCGCATCCCAGCTAGTGATTCGTTCACAAGGCTTGGCGACACATTTTCAATAAAACTTCAAGGTTAACATGAGTGTTGCATTAGAATTGTCATTCTCATAATAAACATTTTCTGTTTGCATGTGTTTAACATCAAAAAAGCTTACCCAATGAATGCCAGTCGAGAAGCTCGATCACGCCAAGTTGAGATGGAAAAAACTCCAAGGGAAAATCATGTCAAGGGGTATGTGGCCAAGAGGTTGTGCGTAGCCCAGACGTCCCCGATAAATGGTGATAAGATGCAGTCAATCTGGAGCAGTCACATTGAAAACTCTCCCAAAAGTATCCAAACAGGGGCAATCACATCAAGATTTGGGCAAATCTCTCGAAGACCAGTCAGTAGGGGCAAATTCACTTCAAGGCTCGTATTGGGGCAGGCCACCTCTAGAGCACGAGAAGTTATCCTTTCCTGAGGACGGTCAGTTGAAAGCATCTCGTCAAGGTACGAGATACCGGGGCAGAATATTCCAAGTCATTACAAAATCCTTTTGAGGTAATTTACTTAATGGATTATGAAGTCTGGGGCAGTTATGTCGAGATCTGATAAATCTCTCCAAGAGTTTGAAGATCCTGGGGCATTGTGAATGCCCGGTCTTCTATAAAATCCTCTTGAGATGATTTCTTCCTTTAGACCTGATGGTCTGGGGCAAGTGGAGAGTTCAAAGGGCCGTTTATGACCATAGAGACAAGTCAGGCTGGTTAACAAGTTTGTTTTTCCCCAGTAGAGCTACTCTCCTCGGTAGTGAAATTCATCCTCCTCAGCAGGCAGTTGCTCTCCCCAGCCAGGGTACAGAGGATTATTTCCCCAACTAGAGTTCTGATTGATTTATTACTCTCAAGAAGCAGCCAGAAGTTGATACTTCTGCATCCCAAGCAAGAGACTGATGGAATATCTTCTTTGGACAAAGATGTTATTTCCCCACAGAGTCTTGGCACCCATTTTCCTCAGCTAGTCAGGAAATGTTTTCTCACCAGTAACGGTATGGTTTGATCCCCAACAGATGAGTAAGCATGATGTTATCCTCTAGCAGCGTTGATGTCGTCAATCGCCAAGCAGGTTTGCTAATAGTGGCTGTTATTCCCCAGCAGGGTGAAGATAAGGACATCTCCCAACAGCAGGTTAAGTTCAGTAATATCCCCAAGAAGGTTTGGTATTATTGACTTGTCCCCCCAAGCAGAGTTTGATGGTGATCTTCATAGTGATTTGTTCAACAATGGTTGACATCCCCAGCAAGTTTAAGTCCAATTTTTATTGGCATGTTTCAAGTCCAGGTTTTGAGTTCTAACTTTGGTAGAAGTCATTGGTAATCCCCAGGAAGAAAATTCTCTTTGGGTTCCACCTTCAATATTCCTTTTTATCCACCCCCAACAGAGTGGAATTTCTCTCGGAGTTTTTTTATCTCCAACAGAGTTTGTGATCAGGAAGTCGTTCAGTGAAATCTTCCTCAGCAGGGTCTTTTAATTCAGAGGACAGTTTAGCTTGTCATCCCCGGTGGAATTGCCTTCGTCTTCAGCATTTATTTTGCTGTAGCGCCTCTTATGCATTGCATAAGCATTCTTGCATGGCATCCTCCCAAACGCGTAGCATTTCCATTTTCGATGGAGCATTACGCCAGAGAAAAATTCAAACATATGCATTCGAAGCATAAGCCAGGTTTGATATCTGTTACCAGTTTCTTTCCCCAGCAGAAAGAGATGTAATTCAGGAGATGTTGTTCGACATTACACTGCAACCAGTGGATTCGTCCTTCTTACTGTTGTTCCTTTCTATACTCCCCTATAGAGTTGTCTGTGTAGATTTCTCTTTCCCCAGCAGAGTCATCTTCTTTTCAGGTCGGAAGTCCGTTGATTCTACCTCCTGTGCATTTTTGGCTGTTATCCCAACTCTTGGTTGGTCTCCTTTGTGGTGAGTACGTCTTTGGTCGGCGTCCTCGTTATCCTAACCTTTGGTTAGTATATTTCATCCTAACTATTGGTTGGTCTCCTTTGTGGTGAGTACGCCTTTGGTCGGCGTCCTCGTTATCCTAACTTTTGGTTAGTATATTTCTTTCCCAACTATTGGTTGGTCTCCTTTATGGTGAGTACGCCTTTGGTCGACGTCCTCGTTATCCTAACTTTTGGTTAGTATATTTCTTTCCCAACTATTGGTTGGTCTCCTTTGCGGTGAGTACGCTTTTGGTCGGCGTCCTCGTTATCCTAACTTTTGGTTAGTATATTTCATCCCAATTATTGGTTGGTCTCCTTTGTGGTGAGTACGCCTTTGGTCGGTGTCCTCGTTATCCTAACTTTTGGTTAGTATCTGTTTTCCCAACTATTGGTTGGTCTCCTTTGTTGTCCTAACATTTGGTTAATATATTTCATCCAAACTTTTGGTTGGTACCCCGTATTTCGTCCCAACCCTTGGTTGGTAATCTTTGCTGAGTTCGCATTTGGTTGAAGTTCTCGTTTATCCTAACTATTGGTTAGTATCTTCTGTCCCAACTATTGGTTGGTATCTTTTGGGGTGAGCACACCTTTGGTTGGTGTCCTCGTGTATTCCAACTCTTGGTTGGTATCTTTCACTGCAAGTTTGCTTTTGATTAGTCCTTCTTCCCCAACTTATTGGTTGGTAATCTATGTCTTGGTATCCCTCATCCCAACTCTTGGTTGGTAATTCTCGGTCTCATCCTAACTCTTGGCTAGTACACTTTATCCCGACTCTTGGTTGGTCTCTTTTGTTGTGGCACGCCTTTGGTCGGCGTCCTCGGTATCCTAACTTTTGGTTAGTGTATTTCATTCCAACTCTTGGTTGGTATTCTTCTGTGAGCTCGCCTTTGGTCGGCGTCCTCGGTATCCTAACTTTTGGTTAGTGTATTCCATTCCAACTCTTGGTTGGTATTCTTGGTTGTGAACACGCCTTTGGTCGGTGTCCTCGGTATCCTAACTTTTGGTTAGTGTATTCCAACTCTTGGTCGGTATTCTTCGTTGTGAGCACGCCTTTGGTCGGCGTCCTCGTTATCCCAACTTTTGATTGGTCTTCTTTGTTGTGAGTACGCCTTTGGTCGGCGTCCTCGTTATCCTAACTTTTGGTTAGTATATTTTATTCCAACTTTTGGTTGGTATCCTTCCTTTACCCCAACTTTTTGGTTGGTATCTTTTGTTGTGAGTACGCCTTTGGTCGGTGTCCTCATTGTCCCAACTATTAGTTGGTATCCACTGTTTCTGAAATTCTGGTATCAGATGCGTGATGTTAAGTGTGATGTCACAACAATACACTATGCTATATGAACTAGGTAAATTGCAGCAGTAAATGACACAAAGAATTGTTCACCCAGTTCGGTCTAACTACCTACGTCTGGGGGCTACCAAGCCAGGGACGAAATTCACTATTAGTAGTATCAAATTATAGACTCAACAATCACAGTTGACATCTACCTAACTTAATCACTACCCAATGACACTTCTACCTAAGAAACCACTTAGGTATGAGAAACCACTCACTCCCTAATTCACCACAGTGATACAATTCAAACACACCTTGATTCTGCTTCACAGCTTTGATCAAGAACATAAACTCTCTTGCTTAACAGCTCTAGAGATATCAATTACAACACAAACACAATAACACCAATTCAACATGAATGGTTTACAAAAAACACACGAAGACACAAATGACACTCAGTCTTTAGCTCTCTTTCTTCGTTAATCTTCAATAAGGGTTGAGGCTGCTTTTATATTATTCTGACTTGGGCTTGGACTTCTTCTCAAATAACCTGATTTGATCTGTTATTAATCATCAATTAAAACAGAATCTATTCAAATCAGCCCTAATGATAGTTCCATAATCTGCTTCATATCTGATAGAAAATATAAATATTTTCTCCAAGAAATTCGCATCCAATCTCTAACAGATCTGATCAAATCAAACTTAAACGCGCAACCCTAAAACATCACCACCTGATGTTCTAATGCTCAGTAATCTGATGTCAAGACATCGCATGTGACATCAGTTCTCAAAAATGCAACCCTTCACCACCTGATGTTAGGAACCAATGTTATGACATCAGACATATGACATCAACATTGTTCAACTTTGTTTTACCAAAATTCCAGCCAATACAAGAACTAACAATCTCCCCCTTTGCCATTATCAGGTGTACCTGCAGCGGAAAAACTTCAAACCAACAGCAATCACATAACAAACTGCACACAAAGCAAAACTCCCCCTCAAACCAATCAAATAACAAACTGCACACAAAGCAAAACTCCCCCTCAAAATAAGAACGAGCTCACAGCTGTTCATACACTCTCCCCCTCAACTTCTGCAGCATATCAGAAAAAGGCTTCACAACCACACCAACCACACCTTGGTAACTCTCTCCCCCTTTTTAGCCATAATTTAACAAACATCAACCTGTTAGTCCTACTATCTACCAGATAGTCCTAAGCTAGCTCTCATTGTCAGTCAACAGTCAGCATTATGCGACAAGACAAATCACAGAACATAAACCAGAAGTACTTAAAAGCAACAATATTCAGATTACATAGCAAGCACAGTAAGTGCAGAAGCAACAAAACAACAATAAACTACAAAAATATAAAATAGCTATAGAAACAGCAATTTAATCTTCATCAACATCAGAGCCATCAGAACTAGCTGCAACATCTTCATCCTCAGTGTTAGGGTCACCTTCTTCAGAACCTTCAACATCATCATCATTTTGGCTAGCATTGACTGCTTCAACTTCTTTTTCTGCCAATCTCAGAGTCATGAGAAGTTTTTCAAATTTTAGCTTTCTTTCAGTACTCACTCTGATGACTTCATCCAACTCCTTGCAAGCCTCCTCCAATTCTGAAATCAACCCAGTTTTGGCAGGTGGCTGTTGTGATGTTGAAGTTGATGTCTTGACAATGTCAGGAACATGCTTCCTTTCAAATAGCTTATAATGGATTGACAGGGCAGATTCCCTCTTACACACCACATCAGATTGATGAAGAATACCAGGATGTTGTGATAGGATGATCCCACAAATGAGAGAGGGAAAGGCAATAAGCATCTTCACTGCATTTGTAGCAGCATGCTTGATAGTCTGATCATATATATAAGCCCCATAATCAAATAACCTCTTTGTCCCAACAGTATAAATCAATTTTCCCAATCCAACAGAGATAGTTGTCTTGTGATTGGTAGGGACCCAATTAGTTGCTCCTATTCTGTGCAGAATAGCATATTTGACACTTAACAAACTAGGAGACAATTTTCCTTTCAGAGGCCAGACTTTCACTTGTCCTGCTGTGATTTCCTTGCACACAACATTGTCTGTTTTTTCTAACTCTCTATACTCCTTCTCATCCCTTCCTAGGTAAGTGTTAATGACCTCAGCAGAAAAATTAACACATTGACCTCTTACATACACCTTCCTAAAATCCATATTTCTGCTGTCATTAATAGACACAAGAATGTTTACAATAAATTCCTTGACTAATCCATCATAGCACTTGGACAGTCCAGACACGGTCTTCATTAACCCAACAAATCTAATCAATTCAACGACTTCCTTAAGATCCAAAGCATCTCCACCAAGTTCTCTTTCCAGCGCTAGTCTTCTCTGACAGACAAATTACCACATGGATGCACTACTAGCATAATGGAATGAAATATTGTTAACAGGGATATCAGAAATCTTATCAGCAATTCGCTTCAATATAGACCTTCTTACAGGAGTGATGTCTTGAACATCATCCTCAACATCAAATTTAGACTCTGAATCCTCCCTCACCTTTCTCTTTTTGGAATTCACAACAACCTTGCTCCAAGATTTAGTTGGACTAACAACAGATGCCTTTTTCTTCTTGCCTTCAGCTGTCATCTTAGGAGAAGATTCCACAGTCTTTCCTTTTCTAGCCTTTAATCTGTTGGAAATCCCAGGAACAGCTTTTCCAATCACTTCATTATCAGAAAGATCAATCACATCCACCTTATCAGTATTCTTCTTTTCACTAGGGCTAGCTCCAACATCCCTATCAGGCGATGTTCTGACATTGGTTTCAACATCAACTTCTTCTTCAACATGAACACCTTCATCTTCCACTTCTGCATCTTCAATGACTGAGATGGCCAATCTGTGAAGATTGGTATTAGCATTCTGCATGTCATCCTTTTCAGCTAACATTTGTCTAAGGGGAACAGAAATTCCTTTTACAGATAAACCCTTATCCAAAATTTTGGTGGCAATCTGATTAAGACTACGATCAACATCAACCCTTTCTTCAACAGCGTGAGGGGTGGAAGACCTAGATGCATATTTTTCTTTAAAAAGAATGCTAGTGACTAATCTCCTAGTTTCACTATCATCAATCCTAGGTGTAGGCCTTTTGGGTTGAAGTTTGGGAAGTCTTGACTTACCAGATTCAGGAACCATCATGGAGATGGGTGCTATATTCAAGGCTTCTTCAGCAGAACCCTCGTTCGTCAAAACCCTAGCTTTTTCATGAGAAGAACTTTTTGAAGCAAACTTATTTGAAGGGGATGATACTTGTTTTGACATTGTTCCAGTGAAGCAACTGAGGATCAGGGAAGGATTGCTACTTCTGTTGATGGAGAAGGAGACGAACAGTCTAGGGGTATGGTGTTTGATGAAGTGTGTGATAGCTACAATAGGAATTGATAGCCTAAAGTATGGAGCCTGATTTTTTGGATCACTTAAAAGCCAATAAATGTATTTTCCCCACCAAAACACATTTTTGAATTTTAATAAATTCACTCCATAAGCCACTAACTTCAATATGCTCAATTTTCTGCTTAAGTCTTCACAACTAATGTTACAGTCTGATGTCATAACATCAACCTTAACATCACTTGATGAGCTGGTCTCTTGTGGTACCCATAGATAGCAGTTATCTATGGTTCCGACTCCCTTCATGACACCTTCATTCTTCCCATTAGTCACTAAACACTCATCTTTAGTGTAGCTGACCTTGTATCCTTCATCACATAGCTGACTGATGCTAATCAAATTAGCAGTCAATCCTTTGACAAGCAGAACATTTTCCAAATTTGGTCCATCATGACACCTCAATTTTCCAACTCCTTTTACTTCCCCTTTCTCTCCATTACCAAAAGCAACATCATTTGTGGAGCAAGTCTTGATATCCACCAAATGATTTTTGAACCCTGTCATATGCTTTGAACAACCATTGTCAAAGTACCAACCATCCTTAACAGAATGTCTATCAGATGTGTGGGCCAATAGACATGTAACAACAGCTTTAGGAACCCAATTTTTAACAACCTCAGACCTGTTCTGATTCTGTCTAGGTTGATGGACAGTTTTGGGATAGCCATGCAGTTTAAAGCAAGAATATTGCATATTTAAAGCAAGAATATTGCATATGTCCAAAACTTCCACAATAGAAGCACCTAATTCTTTTAACCTCTTCTCTAAAGTGATTAACCTTCCTGCCACCTTGATGATGAAACTGTTGTGGCTTTCATCCAAAGTACTGGGGCTTTCTTCTTCCATAGTTAGCCTGTCTTCTGTAGTGATGATTCTGTCTCTTAGGCTGTTTTCTACCATGATGATGTGGCTTTCTACCACCATAATAATAAGGCACTGTATTATTAGGTCCAAAGCCATACATATTCCCTTGATGTTATGACATCTGATGGAACATGTTAAACCTAGAAGCCTGCATACTCCTATGGTATTGTGGAGGCATATAGTGCCTAGCTCCAAAAGCCTGAGCCTTCCCATGATGAGGACCATGAGCATACCCTTTCCCAACATTTTGAGGAAGTTGAGGAACAACCTGCTTAGGTTTAGGATTATGTCTTCTTCTGTTATGTTGAGACATTGGTTGAGACATGTCCTTTTTGGTTCCATAAGTACTAGCTTCACCAGAGACCTTCTCCTCAACAGCAAATCCTAAGCCAGACTTGTCTCCTGCAACCTTTTCAGCCTGAAGAATCTTATCAAGAGTATCAGACCCACTGTTCAACATTCTGACAGACTTGGTCATTTGATCAAGTTGAGATTTAACTAACAAGACTTCATTTTCAAGATCAGCTTTAACAGTCTCAAGCTCGACTATTCTTTTCTTTTGTTTATCACTTTCTTGATAAACCTCTGCACTCCTCAGACATAACTCTTGATAGGATGCTGCTAACTCCTCAAAAGTCAATTCCTCATCACTAGATTCTCCATCAGAAATACATGTTCCTGTCAATGCCCTAACATGCTTGGTAGACTCTTCTTCACTTTCACTGTCAGTATCAGACCAGGAAACATCCATGCCCTTTTTCTGCTTCTTAAGGAATGTAGGACATTCTTTCTTGACATGACCATAGACTTCACACTCAAAGCATTGAACTCCTTTGTCTTGAACATTCTTCTCTTCATCCTTCTCTTTTGACTTGTTGATTTCAGAGGAGATGTTCTTAACATTAGGTTTGTAGTTTCTATTCATCCTCTTAAACACCTTGTTAAATTGTCTTCCCAACAGAACAATAGCCTGAGACAGCTCCTCCTGAGACTCATCACCATTCCCTTTCTTCTCTTCTTGAGTATTAGATACCAAAGCTATACTCTTGGTCTTCTTTTCAGGTTCCTCTTCATTCAACCCTAACTCAAAAGTTTGAAGAGATCCAATTATCTCATCAACCCTCATTTTGATGATGTCTTGGGCTTCTTCTATAGTAGTCACCTTCATCTTATATCTCTTGGGAAGGGATCTAAGAATTTTCCTCACCCACTTTTCTTCAGTCATCTTCTCTCCAAGAGCACTAGATGCATTGGACAACTCAAGAATATTCATGTGAAAATCATGAATAGTTTCATCTTCCTTCATCTTTAGACTTTCAAACTTTGATGTCAGAAGTTGAAGTCTTGACATCTTAACCTTTGAAGTTCCTTCATGAGTAGTCTTTAAAATGTCCCAAGCATCCTTTACCACTTCACAAGTGTTTACCAACCTGAAGATGTTTTTATCAATCCCATTAAAGATGGCATTCAAGGCCTTAGAATTGCCAAGTTCTAGCTCATCCTCTTCCTTGGTCCACTCTTCTTCAGGTTTTAGCTTGGTGTTTCCTTCTTTATCAGTAATAACAGGGTGCTTCCACTCTTTTACCACAGCCTTCCAAGCCCTGCTGTCCAGGGACTTCAAAAAGGTAACCATCCTTGGTTTCCTATAATCATAATTAGAGCCATCCAGAATAGGGGGGCTATTCACAAATCCACCAACTAACTTGTCCATCTTACCAGAAAGTATCAGCCCTAGATCTCACCCAGATGCAGAGCAGGATGCCTGCTCTGATACCAATTGAAATTCTGGTATTAGATGTGTGATGCTAAGTGTTATGTCACAACAACACACTCTGCTATATGAACAAGGTAAAAAGCAACAGTAAATGACACAAAGAATACTCACCCAGTTCGGTCTAACTACCTACGTTTGGGGGCTACCAAGTCAGGGAGGAAATTCACTATTAGTAGTATCAAATTATAGACTCAACAATCACAGTTGATATCTACCTAACTTCTACCTAAGAAACCACTTAGGTATGAGAAACCACTCACTCCCTAATTCACCACAGTGATACAATTCAAACACACCTTGATTCTGCTTCACAGCTTTGATCAAGAATAGAAACTCTCTTGTTTAACAGCTCTAGAGATATCAATTACAACACAAACACAATAACACCAATTCAACATGATTGGTTTACAAAAAACACACGAAGACACAAATGACACTCAGTCTTTAGCTATCTTTCTTCGTTAATCTTTAATAAGGGTTGAGGCTAATTTTATATTATTCTGACTTGAGCTTGGACTTCTTCTCAAATAACCTGATTTGATTTGTTATTAATCATCAATTAAAACAGAATCTATTCAAATCAGCCCTAATGATAGTTCCATAATCTGCTCCATATCTGATAGAAAATATAAATATTTTCTCCAAGAAATTCGCATCCAATCTCTAACAGATCTGATCAAATCAAACTTAAACGCGCAGCCCTAAAACATCACCACCTGATGTTCTAATGCTCAGTAATCTGATGTCAAGACATCGCATGTGACATCACTTCTCAAAACTGCAACCCTTCACCACCTGATGTTAGGAAGCAATGTTATGACATCAGACATATGACATCAACATTGTTCAACTTTGTTTTACCAAAATTCCAGCCAATACAAGAACTAACAGTTTCTAAGTCCACCTTCAGTTGGCAACACTTTATTTCATTACCCCCACAGGTTGCAAATTTCCAGGTGATTTTGGTATTCAAACCCCGTGTATCCTGATTGTCTGAAAGTCGTTGCTATCATACCCTCGGATCCAAGAACTTTGAATAGGGGGAGCTGTAACACCTCAAAATTTGCCCTCATGTTTTAGTTTTAACTGGCTTATGTTTCATTGCATGCTTTGCATTATCATCTTTGCATATCATTGGCCTTAGCATGGGATCAAGGCATCTAAGTCAAACCAAAGGAGTTTTGAGCCTCAATATATCTTAATTGATCCACCATCTCATCATATGATCAAGCTTGTCAAGAAATTTCAAGGAAATCACATTCTCCTAACCAGTGCAAAATTAGGGTTTTGAGATTCTTGAGTAGAACACCCCAATGGCCAAGATCTTTGAGCTTTTGTCATCTCCAAATGGCATATCTCATCATTGTTTGAGAGGATACACATCATACTCAGAGGAATTTGGATTTGGAGGATGTGCTGATTCTTCCTGGACTGAAGGCCCCAAAATTAGGGTTTGCCATAAAATCAGTTTATTTCTGATTTTTTGGGCAAAACTTGATTTCAGGGTATTCTACATGTCCTTAAGTGTCTAAGGTTGGAGAATTGTCCATCAATTTGCTTTGGAAGGGTTTCAATTGATCAATTGATTCAAAATCAGGAGAATTGGGGAAAAGTCAACTGTGCAGAGGAAAAAGTCAACTCTTGCCTTTTTGAGGTCAATTTCATGTCCCTCATCTCAAATATGATCATTGGTGAAGATTTGATCAAGAATTATCAAGGGATTCCAAAAATCAAGAAATGTGAAAGGTTGCCAAAAATAGAAATTAGGGTTTCCATTTATGGCAAGTTTTGGCAAGGTGAACGCCCAACTTTAAGGCATTCTTTCTCTATGATGCAAGCACCAAATTGAAAGTTTCAAGAAGCCTATTGAAAGTTCATCTCAAGAGCTTCAAAACCATAGCAAGAACTCCTCCATTAGATCAAAATTGAGGGAGTTGTGATTGATTAAAGTTGGAGGTTTGTAAGGCAAAATTGGCTAGTGAGGCAAGTCATGACCAGTTGGCTCAGAGTAAATAACACAAACACTTGTTGTGCATGTTGTGTCCAAGTTCAAGGGCAAATATCTCATTGATGGAGGCTTCAATTTGAAAAATGTTCAACATCAATATTGTTCCCCTCCATCTCCTCTTCAACTTTGATGTTGAACAATTTTTCATCTGATCAACCATGTGAGAGATATATTTTTTTAAAGTGAAGACCCCTAACTGATCTATCCCCCATGCACATGAGCTGGTCGAGGCAGGTCAGGGTGACATGCCTATGCAGTTATGTACACACATCTTCATGATATTTTTGAGTATGTTAGAGGTTCCATTTACAATTGTTTTGAACATCAACCTTGTTGTACTCCATGACCTCTTTCCAAATGACCAAAAACCAACCATTTTCATCCCATGGTCATGGAGATATGATGTTCTAAGCTCACCCTCATACTAGTTGTTTCCTTCCACCACAAGCAAGCAATTCAGTCAATATATTTTTCTTGTTTTCATGCGTATGCTTCACATACATCAACCATACCATGACATACATTGCCATTTTGAGCTAAACAAACCTCTCACATACACACATGCACATGTACCTTCATTACCATCTTTGTTCAAACAAGGGAAAGAAGGAGAAACTTGCCAAGCAAGTTGTATTGCTGCAGCCTGTTAACATTACATCAGCACCATTTATCTTAAGCCACACCATGATATCATGCTCCCTCTCCACATTGAATTAAAAACCAACTCAACTTCTAACTCTCTCCTAACCAGAGTTCTAACTATTAACCAAGGTGGTTAACAGTTAACTCAACATATATAAACAAACTCCTAACAAAAACTCTAAGTAACTTGTTCATTCTACACTTTTCACCAAATTTTCACACTCTCTTTCTCCCAAGTTTCTCTCTCACGAAGCTTCATCTTCATCCATTCTCTCTGCATTGCTCCATTCTTCTTCATCAAGAATCAAGGAAGCATTGAGGCAACAACTGCATCCTCCATTTCCACTTCAATCTTCATCTTCATCAGTGGATTTTCAAGGTATTTGAGGTCTCATTAAGCCTTTATTTGGCCAAGCAACAAGATCCAAATAATAAGGAACCTCATCTCTGGTTTTCTTGTGCTCAAAGTTTCATCAATAACACAGGTTCCTCTTCATTTTCCTCTTTCATTTTAAGTTGATTTAAACTTTATTTTGTGTGTTTTGGAGCTCAATAGGAGCAATGTGAACATCCGGCTAGTTGATAGGCACCTTAGGTGCTTAGTTGAAATTTCTAGGCCAAAATGTTTCTCATCGATTCTCTCTGTATGTGAATTATTTGTGAATTCTAAGCCTTGATCTGTGACCTACGTAGTGAGAGGATCATTTTGGTATAATATTTGCTTGTTTCTGGTGACATGTGAGGCTGAGCACGGTGGCTGCTGATAACATGAAAATGTATCGTATTTTGGCCTTGATTTACATTCAATTATTATATCGTTTTTGTCTAATATCCGATTTTCTCGAGAATATTCGAGTGTTTTCGAAGGTATTTCATTTCTCAAAATAAAAATGAGCAAAGTGCAGAAAAGTAGCAAAACAAGGAGAAAACAGGGAGAAATAACAAAAAAATCAGAGAAAATGGAAAATAGTGTGTGTGACGACCGTCACACACACGCCACGACCGTCATGCATATCAACCATGCCACGACCGTCCCAAGAACGCCACGACCGTCATGGACTCAAAATACACCACGATCATCACATGATCACCACGGTCGTCACGCGCGCAGAGTAAGTTATAACCTTCAGAACAGAACGTAGCCACCAAGGAAGTCATGCACACGTTCAACTCAATTCCCTGGATTCTCTCAACCTAAATTCCAACTGCACCTCAACTCAGTCTCCCGTAATACTCTCTCCATGAGGCCACTGCTCCTAGATTCTCTCCAACGGAAGTTACAAGGGACTCTATAAAAGGGAAGCAGTCGTCACAGAAAAGCGCTCCTTTTTTTTTTCTCTCGGCCATTTTTCCTTGTTTAGTATTTAGGCAGAAATTTTACCATGTAAAAGTGGTAGTTTCTCACATCGAGGAACTACCACACCATTAGTCTTAGGATTTGTTTCATTTGTTTCAATTTCAGTTCCAGTTATTGTACGCCAAGATTATTCTGCATTATTTCAGAAGTAATACCAGTTTTCCTTTTTGCATTATTAACAGGTTTCATTTTATTGCTTTATTATTATTTTCATTTATCGTTGTTAATTTAATTACCATGTTATATTTAATTGCAACCGTTATGTTTAATTCGTTTTTACTTAATTCCATGTCGGCTAAATAGTTTAGAGTCCGGTGTATGAGAACCGTCGTTACCGACGGGACTCGGTAGAAAATAATAGGTGCGAACTTATGATTAAAAATCCTGTTTTGGTTTTAATTTCCAAGTCTAATTTAAATAACCTTGTCACGAGAGTGAGAGGTTATTTAACACGATTTCGTCACGAGAGTGAGAAATTAATTAAGGTTAGAGCCGGCACTGCGAGAGCGTGGGGATCGAACCGGATAGTGGAAATTATGCAACAAGTCTAAATACAGCGAGAGCGCTTTAGATACGTTTAGGATATTATTGGTTTTCAAAATATATTTCCTAGTTACCGGGCGAGCGAGAGCAAAATCTTGGGATTAGGGAACATGACTTTAGTTAATACCGCGAGAGCGTGAGGCGAAGTCTTTAAGTTGATATATTCTACGAAACTAAGTTATAGTCGTAATTAGTACCCGAATTCTACAAAGTCCTTTAGGAACGCGGAATCCATATTCCGGCCTCTCTTTATTATCATATTTTCTTAGTTTTATTTTAGTTCTAGTGTTAGTTTCCCTTTTATCAATTATCATTAGCCTTAGCTTTACAAAGTAACGATAGATTACGGTAGGTTGACATTGGTCTCTGTGGGTTCGACAATCTTTTATATTACTTCGATAAATCCGTGCGCTTGCGGAGCATCAGCTGCTCGCCAGAGAAGATGACCGGAGTCTTCTCCGGCCACCTGAAAGTTCATCTGAGTAAGAACCCTAGGTCTTTGCTCAGTTTAAAACACATCCGTTTGATCTTGTTAATCCAACGCTCCTAAGTCTGCCAACACATTAATAAACCACCTCCTTGGCACGTGCTTTCAAATTTCTGAATTATTTTGAATTGTGTGCTCATGTATGTGCGTACCACCCTTAGCAATCATGTGCTTGCATCCTATCCACATGATTTGTTTACGTTGTGTGAATATCTGATCTTGACTCCATCCAATAGGTCTTATTGAGTCAACAGTTTGACTGATCCACATGCTGTGCACCTCTCTGACCCACGCGCTTTGGGCCTTGTGAATTTTGATATGCACACCCCTCCTATATGAGCCCAACGTGTATTTGAACTGGATGGTTGCTATCCATGCACCCCCTGGCTATTTCCTTTTGTTTTTTATTTTCTTTTCATAATTGTTTGCATTTTATTTTCTTAAAAATACTTGTGCACATTCAAAAAATACCAAAATAATTCATGAGGCAACCTTACACATTTAACTAATTTTTGACTATTTTATTTTTCATTTTTGGATTATTTTAATATTTTTTGTGAATTTTCCAATGTAGTGCATTGTGTATGATCTTTGTTCATGATCCATGTTGCATTGGTGAATTTTTTGCCATACTTATGAGTTGAATTTTGACATGAAAATTGATACATGATTTCATGACATATTGAAGCACTTCATGTAATTTTTGTGAATTTTGGAGAGCAATTTTGGTTAATGTTTGAATGCCATATTTTTGCACAATCCTTCTGCTACTAGTGTGAACTTGTAAAGCATATTTGAGCATGATTATTAACGAGTTTTGATCCCTTCCTTTGAGGCATGTCTACTTGCTATTTTCACTTTAACTCACTTGCCTTCTTACAATTTTCTTGGTCCCTTAACATGTTCTTTGTGAATTCATAAGTGCACCTTTGTTTATGTGGATGTTAGGGATCATATGCTAGGGTTTTGATGTGCATGGTATGCAACCCTCTTTGATATTTGTTGAGACCTCTTGATACATGTTGTCTGAACATTATAGGTCACTTTTCTCATGTCATAGGTCATTCATAGTTCATCTTTACATGACTTGTATGCACTTATTTGAACTTAAAATGTTTTGTGAACTTGTGCATCCTTAATTGTTCTCCTTTGATCAATTGTTTGCATCAACACTTGCATGATCTTGTACATTCATGAAAACATGATTCCACTTCTGTTTGTGATCTTTATCAATCATATGCCATGACTTCTAACATCATCTCACATGTCTCTTAACTTCATGAACACATAAGAACTTGTTTGACCTAACTCGAATATGCTTACTTCTAATCTTCAATGTGCTTCAACATGAGACTTGTGTGGACTTTATATGATCATTCTTGACTTCTAAATGTCATTTCAAATGTCATGTGCTACTGGCTTGCATTCATTTCCATGCTTGATTACCTTGCATCTTCATTCTTTACTAGTATGCTTCATGTATGAACTTGAATGGTATTCGGTTTCCACTTCTTCTTACTTAATCAATGCTTGCATTCATGAGTCACATGCTATCTTAATGACATCCCCATGCCTTATTAAATGCCATTCACTTCTGACTTTAATGTGTACATGCATATTTATTTATGTTTATGATTCATATGTTTTCATCTTACATAGTTATTACTTAACTTGCATTTGAATGATCTTTTGATGCATGTTTTAACCTAGTTTGACTTTGTTTGATACCTTAACCCTAGTATGACACCTTGACCTATACCTACTGACCTTGGATGTTCCTTAACCCTTAGGACCTTTCCCTTTTGGTTTAACCTTTGGTTGCTTCTTAGGTGGTCTCCTTAAGACAACTACCTTTGTTTGGTTTACTTTTTGTCACTTGTATTCATTACTTGTGTTCATTTGGTACTAACCTTTTGTGTAGGGGCAGAGGTAAGACACTTGAGTATGTGGATGCTTATCCATACTCCTATCTCTTCTCTTATCTCTTTTACTTTCTCTTGTGTGTTTGTGAATAGCATGATATAATGCTTGATTGTGTAGAACTTCTTCACATCCCTTTGGGATCCTAGCTCATCCTTAATTTTTGATTAAGGTGAGGTAGGATAAGCATTAGATAGTGATATCCCTCTCTCTTCTCTAGACTTAGGTTGCTCTTAAACCTTGACCTTAGGGCCATCTTTTGCATGATAACATTAGGAACAATTTAGTTTCCCCTTAGTGTTTTCTTTTCCTTTGAGTCTTCTGTTCTCATCTCATAATCTCTCTAAAACAATTAATAAAGGTTAAGGTGAATTGCGCATGAGCCTTATATATGGGAAGTGAGGTATGGGGGATCTCCCTTCATTCTTCTAGGGTACTTAGTGTACATCCTGTTGGGGATGATACGCGAGGTATTCGTTCCTATGTTGTAGACTTGGGTGCAATGCAAGTTACAAATTAACTTCAATCCACTTCTTGTCTAAAAAACATAAAACAAACTCAAATCTTTGTATCCTTCGGGATCATTAAGTTTCAAACCTATTTTCAGAAAAGAGCACGTTATTTTCCATTTTGTCGCAAACAGGCATCGACCCTAACTGCCGGGCGCGAACTTAACGTCGCTCATAAAAAACACTAAGACCTCGTTAGGTTGAACTACGACTCCTCTGATTTCCTCCTTCTGGTTAGATTGAGGATACGTAGACACAAGACGGCGATGTCTTGGCGAGCAACCTCCCCCTAGTTCGTGTCCGAACTACGTTGACTCTGACTTTCCCATGGCACGAGGGAATACGTAGGCCTAGGACGCCGATGTCCTATCGAGTCACTTCTTTTTCTTTTCTTCCTCGTTTCTTTGTTCTTTTCCATTCCCGTTCCTTTCCCTTTCCAGTAGAAGTGGAGCTCCAGACGACGGCACCCTTTGATCGAGACAACTAGCGTGGATCCCATCATGTACGATGGACGCATGGGGTGTTAATACCTTCCCCTCGCGTAACCGACTCCCTTACCCGTTTCTCTTGGTCGCGAGACCATGCTTTTCCTTCCCTCAGGTTTATGCAGTGTTTCCTTTCCCTCTCTTGTGATAAATACACATTGCTAGCGACTCTGTTTTTGCGCCACTTTCGCGTTTGTACTAGGATGAAAATTCCGGGAGCGACAATAAGGTTTATTGAATGCTTGGAATATTGGCAAATAATTTATAGGAAGTAGAGACTTATCGGACCATTTCCCTATTTGGGTAACGGAAATTTGGTTAATACGGGTCCAAAGCCCCTTAAGTTTTTTAACTGTTGGTTTAAGTATGATAATTTCTTTCCCTTCTTTGAGAAAAATTGGAAGGATTTGCAAATTCGGGGTTCTCCGGGTAATGTTTTAAAAAAGATGATGAATGTTTTGAAAGAAAAGCTAAAAGTTTGGAATGAGGAAACATTTGGAACTCTTAGGCTCTGTTTGGTAAAAATAGCAGTTGATTGATAAATTAGCTGATAGCTTATAGCTTATGACTGATAGCTGGTGACTAATAGCTTATAGCTTATAGCTGATGGCTGATGACTTATGACTGATAAGCTAATTGAAGTGTTTGGTAAAATTAGCGGTTTAATTAGGTGATAAAATAAAATGACATAAAAGATATTTAATAATTATTATTTTATTTTAAATTATAATAAATTATAAAGGATAGTAGTGGATTTTAGTTAAAATAATAAGTATAAAAATGGAAGAAAAAAGGATAAGCTATAAGCTATAAGCTAAAACGCTATTTAAAATAGCATCTGAAAAATAAGCTATAAGCTAATAAAATAAGCTATAAGCTCGTGATGAAAATACCGTTACCAAACAAGTCTTTTATTGTCATATGAGCTTATAAGCTATAAGACATAAGCTATAAGTTCAAAAAACTTCTTCCCAAACAGAACCTTAATATTGATGTTGAAAAAGCAGTGCCTAATTTGAATAATCTTGATTCTAAGGCTAGCTTAAGTAGTACCACTTAATCTTTAGGAGAAGCTAGGGAGGTAGCTTATTGGAAAGTCTAGAAATCTATGATTAATTGAGAGACTATGTTGCGCCTAAAATCTAGGCATCAATGGTCTTGGGAAGGGGACTCCAATTCTATATTTTTTTCACAACTATATGAAGTCTAGATTTAGGAAAAACAATATTGTTTTCTTGAATACCGCTTTGGGTATGAAGGAGAGTGTGAATAACACTAGATGGGAAGTGCAACAACACTTTGAACAGAGAGCCCAATCTAAGGAGACCGATGCTAGATGGTGTTGAGTTCAATATATTGAGATAGGAGGAAAGGATCTATCTTTAAACACCTTTTGTGAAGTTGAAGTTAAAGAAGTGATATGGTCTGGTGATAATGATGTTTGTTGTGGTCCTGATGGTTTTATCCTCTTTTTCTTTAAAAATTGTTGGGATATTCTTAAAGTGGATGTTACAAATTTGTTAATGCTTTCCATCTGAAAGCTTATCTGCCTAAAGTAGTGACAACGAAATTCCTTACATTGATTCCCAAGAAAACCAATGCATAGAGAATCTAAGATTTTAGACCAATTTGTTTTATAGGAAGTCTTTAGAAGATTCTATTTAAACTCTTGGAAGCAAGACTCAAGCAGGTGATGAATGGCCTAGTTTCTAAATGTCATTCAACTTTTATAGCCCAAAGACAAAGTCAAGATGGAGTTTTAGTGGTTAGTGAGATTTTGTATTTTTCTAAGAGGTTCAAGAAGGAGTGTCTTGTTGTAAAGATTGATTTTAAACAAGCTTATGATTGTTCATCTTGGAATTTTCTCAGGTATGTTCTGAAGGCTATGAATTTTGGGAATAGGTGGCTAAAATGGATGGAGGCTATGATTTTCATTAATTATCTTTCTATTTTGGTTAACAGTTGTCCAAATTCTGAGATTCAATTGGGAAGAGGGTTAAGACAGGGGGACCCACTCTCACCTTTTTTGCTTATTCTTGCTATACTAGAGGTCTTTCAGGGATGGTAAAGAATGTTATGAGTTATGGTTCCTTTAATGGTTTTTCTTTGAATGTGAATACTCACTTTGATATTCTTCTGTTTGCTGATGAAACCATCATTTTGAGAAATGGTAATTGGGAAAATTTGTGGAGCATTAAAGGAATTCATAGAGGTTTTTAAATGATCTCAAGTCTTAGTATGAACCTCTTCAAAACAAGAGTTTTTGGCATTAATCTCCATGAAGATTTTATTTCTACTACTACTATTATTATGTCTTGTGATGCAGGCACCCTTCCTTTCAAGTTCCTTGGTGTGATAGTGGGATCCAATCTTAGAAGGAAATATTTTTGGAATCCTTTATTAAAAAAAGTAGAAAGAAGTTATCTATGTGTGTTACTCCTTTTGGATTGGATGCATTTTACAAAAAAAAAAACATCATGGAGAAGTGTTCAAGTTTACTCAACTACTACAAGATGATTTTCCAGTGCAGAAGAGACACATGCTGGACGCGATATCACAACATGTGGGTATGACATCTGAGCCTAGTTTAATAGGCCATATTGCTGTATTTTTGGACGAATTTTCTGTTGAAGATTCAGTTAGATTTTATTGTAATTATTTGTCATAACTATAGGTTTATCTAGTTGAGTCGTATTGATCTTTGTGTTTTTTAAACACCCATCACTAGGGTTTAGTGATTGAGAGAATGTGATATGGATTCTCATATTTAGGGGAGACCTAAATAGAAAGTCACTAGGTTGTGTTAGGAAAAGACATTGAACAACATAGGGCTTGTTCTTACTTGCAAGACTAAATGTAATAAACTACTAATATTGAATTTTCTTTCTTCGGTTAGATGACAACCCTTCAGACGTTGGTGTTGTTGCATCGAATTTGGTCGCCAATTATTGTGTTAATTATTTCTTTTCTACTACATCATCTTGTAAAAGTTAAATTGTGATAATTGTGTGGATTCTAGTATATGAAGTCCAACCAGTTGTCTAGGACACCGTGTTCGACATCTATCTCCCGAGCAACAAAAATTTAATGTGGAAAGGGAATCATATTTCTTTGGGAGGTAGAATAATGATATTAACCCTGTGTTGACCAACATACAAATTTACCAATTTTATTTTTTCAAGGCTACTACAATAATTGTGAAGGAATGTATTACAATCCAAAGGGAGTTTTTATGGGGTGGAGTGGAAGGTCAAAGGAAGATGTGTTGGCTTAGTTGGTCCAAGATTTGTAGAAGCAAGGCCAAAATAGGCCATGGAGTCAAACATTGTGGTACTTTTAATTTGGATTTGCTAAGCAAGTGGCTTTGGAGAATCTTACGAGGGTCAAATTAAATTTGGTTTGAGATTTTAAGGTTTAGATATGGAGACATAAAGAACAAATTCTAAGTCACTCTTGTCCCTCTTTTGGAAAGAAGGTTTTGATTTAGGTAAGTACTTGATTATTGTTAGTTTCTGTCCAAAGGAGGATGATAAGTGGTTTGCATTTTGGAAGTCCACTCGGCTAGGCACCGTCATACCCTTTTTTCACCTTAGCTTTCCTATCATTTATTCATCATATCATCTTATTGGCTTATCATTTGACCATTGGTTCCCAAGCATGGTTAGTCACAAGTTTGAGTGTGAGGGAGGAGGATTAGGGTTTCTCTAGTTTGCCCTCCTAAGGCTTCATCTTTTGTCTCGTGTCTATGGTTGTCATTTTATGTTTTTTCCTTCATGAATGAGGTTTGATGCTAAGCATGTTTAAAGTACCAAAAATATATGGTATTTGTTCCTCTTTCTTTGTGTTCATCTAAGTTTGCAAGGTAAGAGTCAAGATGTTCATTATCAAGGCCAATTGGGAATGACAAGGGACATTATGGTTAAGTGGAGTTTCACATGATCACCATGTCAAGACATGTTCCCTAGGGTTCATTGTGTTTGTCAAAGAAGTTTCAAAATGTGGAGTTTTGGATCATAATTTCTTAAATGGAAAGATATATGAAAGTTATCATTCATACTCAAATGCTCTTACAAGATTTATTAGGTGTGGGGTGAAATGATTTCAAATGTGTTCTATATTGGATTTGGATTCAAATTCAAGTGTGCATTATTCTTGTTGCCAATACCATTTGTTTGCAAAATTCAAGTCTTGATTTTATCAAGTTTGTGTTTTATCATCATATAAGGCAGAAACAAAAAAAAAGTCTTAAGTTGAACAAGGTGGAATCAAACAAATTCCATCATTTCTATTTGGTTTCACATGAGAAGATTCAAGCCTAAAGTGTCATTATAGCTCTCATGCATTTGCAAGTTCAATTTGTATTCAGAATAGACATGATGCATCATGGTTTGGTTCCTAATCAAGTTTATCCTACAAGCTTCAAATGAAGTATACCATGGCTACATCAAGCAAGCAGCCATCACTCTAATTCAAACATGAGCAAACAAACTTCATTCATGGATGTCCCTCACTTTCATTGGAGTTGAAGCAAGGCATGGTAAAAATGCAAAATAAGTTTGGCTCGAGTCCAAGAAGTACAACAACAACAGTGTCAATTCAAAGCACATCAGCAAAATCATCATCTAATCCTTGAGTCAAGCAAGGTGAAGGCCATAGTTTGCCATAAGCTGCAGCAGTGCTGATCATGAAGCTCGAGCAAGGTAAAATGTCCAAAAAGATCAAATAAACACGGCACAAGCATCCAATTGCAAATAGCACACAAGGACGTATTATCACTGATTAGGCCCAGAGCAAGATTAAAGGCATGTACATCAAGAAAATGTGTACAAACTGCAACAAGAGTGTGCAAATACACAATGCAATACACAAGTAAATGTCATGTGTAGAAAAGTCCAAAAATGCAAATCAAGGAGCTTCTAGAACAAGTTGGGGACCACACATGATTGGCAAAATATTGCCTCATGTACTTCACGAAATTAGAGGAGGATTGTGTCCTCAAATTCACAAATGCCAGCTCAACATCCTTAGCCAACAAGTCACAATTTCCATTTTTTCATCACACGAATCTCACTCAATTTGACATATGTCACTCACCCTAATTCACCTTCATGCATCCTATAAATAAAGCGTGATTCTTCCTCATTTATTCAAGCCTCGGAGCCATTGAAACCCTGTTGAATTCACTCCATAAAAGACTTCAAAACAGAGTATATAAGTAGAATGTTTGAGCAACTTTCAAAGCACCTTGAGAATCCAAATAACTTTCATACACACCACTAAAGCTAGAAGGATCAAGAACAAGGCCAGAAATCACCTCATATGAGCTCCCTTAACTCGTCGGAATCTGTAACTGTTACCTTTTCCGACAAGGTAGAAACCATTGGCATTTCACTTGAAACTAGTTACCATTCTGTTAGCCTTGTTTCGCTAATCAATAACCCCATGGTTGAAGATTCTATTTCCTCGAATCCGTCATTTAATTTTTGAATTAGGGTTTATGTTCATCATGATGCAAACCAAAATTCTCTATGCTCAGGTCGAATCAACGGATTCTGAGCATGAAGGAAGCATCAGTGATCTAATGCGAATGCGATGAGCATGTGTTTTTGCATTAAAATTGTGAGATGATGGATTTCTATTTTCACTCGGTTGGAGGTTAAGGATGATGTTCTTCATGACTAATCTCCCTCCATTTTCTATTTTATTTCAAATATTTCAAAAACATTTACATGGCGCGTTTTGGTTGGCTAGTGGAGATGAGGTGTCTGACCAAGCCATATGTGGGTTGTTTGACTCAAGAGCGCGTGCTCCCTAAGATCTGGGTTGTCCTTTGTGTTTACTTGCTTTAGTTATTTGATCTAATGGCTATTGTGAGTATCCTTTACAGTACGGTTGGACCATCAGATCAAATCCAATGGATCTGATCAGTTGAGCTCCCATCCTTTGACTTTGGTCAGACCTGGCTTGTGTAGTGGGCTTGGTGCGCCTTGGGCCTTAGCTGAATGCTTTTGGGACCCATCCAGTTCACATACACCCCTCCTTTGTTTTATTTCTTACTTTATCCTTTTTATTTTCATTTTGATTTTGATTATTATTTTATTTTCCATTCCAAATTATTTTCTCTCATGATCTTTTATTAGTTTGAGTTTTTAATTTTATTTTTATTTTTTTTCTATTTTTTCTCTTTTTTATTATTATTTTATTCTACCATTTGATTTTAAATACTTTTTTTTTCTTCATATATTTAATTCTTTGATTTTCTCATTGTGTTACATGTTTTAGGAGAATAACTTTGTGTTATTTCTCTAACATGTTGAGCACATAAATTGTTATTGACTGTGTAGCGAGCAATTTTGGACGCGGTTCTTAAGCGCTGGTCACTCTCTGCGGTTTGAGCTTTGACTACAGGTCGATTCATTTTTTATCCTATTGTGAGCTGAATAAGGAAGGGAAATAGATGTTTCCAATTAACCCTGCTTGCATACTGAGTTTAAACAGCGTTCTATTAGGTTACGAATGCTATCAATGTGGGGGGCCTTTGTACTGGTTATTTGTATTTTCGCCAATACTATTTTCTTTCTTTTTTACCTGGGCAGAAGGTTTCTGGCGGGGAACAAGGATTAGGATGTTAGGACTGATGCTTTTGAAATACTGCTTTTGATTGATGGAGATATGGGATTTGGGTTTTTTGTTGATTGCGCTCGCTAAGATCTTTTCTTTCGATCTTATGCCTACGTATTCCCGTTTACCAAAACAGGGAAATCAGAGCGTTCGTAGTTCCTCCTATTCTATGGGAGGAAATTGGTTTTTGGTGTCTTGTTCAAAGCCCAAGACGTGAAGCAAAAGGTGGTTTGTATCTTGTTCAAAGCCCAAGATGTGAAGCTGAAAGGTCTATTTGTGTCTTGTTCAAAGCCCAAGACGTGAAGCTGAAAGACCTCGGCTTTAGAGAGAATTTGTCATCTCTAAAGAGGGGAGAAGGAGAATTACTTTAACTGGGATACGCGGATCCGAGCAATGCCATAATTTCCGAAGAAAGGGTTTTAACCTGAACGGGTAGACTTTAACTCAGTGTAGAGCAATGCCATCTTTCCTTAGGAATTTCTCATGCTAAAAGAGGGACAGTGGCGTGGATATAGATGATCCAGAGGCTTGCCGCTTACAGCGATTAGATGAAGGGGAAGGAGTTGTTGATGTTTGTATACTGTGAACGAGGCACAACTTTGATGCTAAAAGGTTAATTGGATCAACCAGTGGTTTTCTTATACAAAGCCTAAGAGGAGGCTAATTTTGTGCTAGGAAAATCATTATACAAAGCCTAAGAGGAGGCAATTTTGTGTCCCGTACAAAGCCCGAGAGAGAGGCTAAAAGATTTTGACCCGACGATGGAGTCTTTTGGTATCTCGTATAAAGCCCGAGATGGAGGCTATTTGACTCAACAAGGGAGTTTTTTGTATCTCGTATGAAGCCCGAGATGGAGGCGATTGTTTGTTTGGCTCAATAAGAACCTTTTTGTATCTCGTACAAAGCCCGAGATGGAGGCGAAAGGGGGATTGACTCAACGAGGGAGTCTCTTATGTGTCTCGTACAAAGCCCGAGAGAGAGGCTAAACGTTGTTTGACTCCGCTGGGGAGAATCATTTGTACAAAGCCCAAGAGAAGGCTAAGGTTATTGTGTCAGTTAAGTGACAGGTCCAGTATACTGATTTTGAAAGAGAAAATCAGTTCTTATATGAGAAATGTTGTACTCATGGATTTGATTCAAGGATCCGGGTTATCTCCTGTTCTTTAATGAAGTGGGAAATCCAAAGGGTATTGAGACTGTCCGAGTCTGCGGGTTTCTTTCCTTTTTAACGAAGGGGTCACTTGAGAATGTCTTTGAGACTCAAGGAAGTTAGACTGTCCGTGTCTAGAGTTTTATCTTCCGTACTATGCTTTGCGAAACAGTAGTAGACTCTATGAAAGGACTGTTCTATGAGGATGACTAGGTTCTGTTCCTATACCTCTAGGAGGTCGTCGGGACAATTTGTACGAAGCCCAAGAGGAGGCTGGAAACTTTTAAGAAGCCGACGGGTCCTTGTACGAAACCCAAGAGGAGGCTATCATTCTCGGAGGAAGAGATCATTATACGAAGCCTAAGAGGAGGCTGTGAATACTTCTAAGAAGCCGTAGTGTCCTTGAATAATGCCCAAGAGGAGGCCGATGCTTTTAAGAAGCCCGTGGGTCTATCATCTCCTTTCCATTAGGAGAGATAACTCTTTTAAAGATAAAAACCACTGGTAAACGTGCGAGGTTTACTATCCAGTGACTTTTAGCTTTTAAAGAGGGTTCCTTAGTTAAGGTCCAAGATTATGACTGTAGTGGGTACCCAAACCCCGAGACATTCAAGGCAAGCTATCCACAAGGAATAGATCAAGTCAGGAAAGTTCGAGAATTTGGAAGAAACTCAAAGATGCCATTCACGGAGAATACATTCATCTTGGGGAGTAGAGCTTCTTGACGATTCCTAAGGAGGACAGCCGAAGAGAAGACTGTATTTGGTGCTCCTATTGGGGATCTAGGCGTCTATTTCTACGAATAAATGAAACGGCATCACCTAGTTCTAGACGTAGTAGCCGGGGAAACTTGAAATATCTATACTATTATTACACAGTAGATATGAGTTTATGAAAGGAGACTTACAGTGAGCAGCCCCACAATACAGTTTATAATATGAGTTTGTGAAAGGAGACTTACAGTGAAACAGCCCCACAATACAGTTATATACATATGAAAGCGGTAAATGAAAGCGGGTAAACACTTACTCGGTTGTAGAGCTTCCGTGCTGTTTGGTTAGTTGTTCAACAAAGAAAGATTGAAAACAACAGTATATTCAAAATCAAAGGAGAAAGTGCTTTGAAAAAGAAAGATTTGGGGCTTACAGCTCAAGGAGAGGCCCAGGGTTTTATCAGTGAGCGCACTGTTTGACTTTGTACAGCAGGACTTATACAAGTGACTGGGGCCCAAAAAGGTTTTCTGTACAAAGGGATGGGTCTTACACTCTCTCAAGAGGCCCAAAAAGGTTTAAAGAAAAAAGAGTGGGGCTTATAACACGAGGGTAGGCCCAAATGATTTTTCGTTTAAAAATGGCGATCACGCCGAGGTTTTCTTTTAACGCAGAGGGACTTATACAATAAGTGAGGCCCAAAATGTTTTGGTTAAAAGGGGGATTAGGTCTTACACTCTAATAGAGGCCCAAAAGTGTTTTGAATGGGTCTTATAGCTCAAGGAGAAGCCCAGATGATTTTTATTTTTAAACGGGCGACGATCATGCCGTTTACTTGTACAGAGGGACTTATACAATGAGTGAGGCCCAAAAAGTTTTTGTACAAGGGGGGATGGGTCTTACACTCTCTCAAGAGGCCCAAAAAGTTTTGAAAATGATTTATGAGGGTTGAATTAATCCAAAACCCTAATTTGTTTTCAAAATGTATTTAATTGAATAAAAATTCAATAAAAATGATCAAAAATTGTTTAACACATGGAAAACAAATTGTGATCTTGGATTAATGCTTCAAAAATTAAGTATTGACCTACAAAATAATTAGAAAGCATTAAAAGTTGCAAAATCAATGTAGAAAAAATATTTAAAATGCCAAAAACAATCAAAATATTAATTCTTTACAAAAATATCAATTATATGAAATAAATAATATTTTTGGGATTTTTTGTGAAAATAAAATATTTTAACATTTTTGTGAATTATTAAAAAAAGAATCAACTCAAAATCATTAAAACTCAGAGAGAAATTAATTTTTGAATCAATTAAACAAAATCACAAAATTCAAATATTTGAATATATGAAAAATGGCGCCAAGAACAGCTGAAGAACACGCGCGTGTTCTTGGTTTCTCAGATTTGTATTTTCTATCCAATCTCCATGAATACGTAATCATATCATGTAATCCACATATCATTATGCTCGTCCCAACCTCACGATCATGTCTATGTACTTTAATTTCATTTAAATTAAACATACAACAAGAAATCACGAAGAGACCTCAAGAACCCTAATTTCTGCATGAAGGCTAGGATTTTTGATACACGATTCAAACAATGCAATTAATTGAGGGAAAACATTCCATGCATGATTATGAACATATGGCCAAATTATTGTGCGAGGAAATATGCATAGATTGAGAGATGACCAAGTATGTGCTTACCTCTAGGCCGTGACAGCAAGTTCAAAGTGATTTTTGATTTGGAGGTGTTACAGATGAGTTGTGATGATCTGAACAGCTTCCCTACACCCTATGGATTGTGTTTGGATGGTTGGACTTGATTGAAATTGGCTGGATCATTTTGTGGTACCTCAGCTGCACTTTGGTTAAAACCTTGAGCAACCAGCTGGTGATTTTGTGAAATTGATGTTTCAGAAGTAATCTAAGTGTTTGATCAGCTCATATGTGATGTATGTGAGGTGTGTGAGTGATTGGTTTGATTGGAATTGCTCTCAAACTCAAAACCCGATAGTGACTTGCCTTAGAAGGCAAAATTGGAGTGAAAGAAGAGATTTTGAGGAAAGCATCTGTTAGATGGCTTTGGTGTACTCAAACTGACCACAATTGAGCTCTATTTATAGTAGAGCAAGTTTGTTTTGCAAGGAATAGTGCATGGCAGCTGGTAAGTAGGTTTGGCCAATGTTGGCAAATGAAAATCCAAGTCTCCTCTAGCCATTGACTAGAGGTTAGGGCACAGAGATTTGGTTCCCTTGGTCTTGGATAAGTCTTGACTGATTTCAGATGAGAATGGCTCTGTCCATGCCACCTTGATGGTTCCATTGAATGCCTCATTCCAAATTTGAAGTCTTGTCCCTATTTTGGCCATTCTAGGTTCAACATGCTATTTCTTGTTCCATGGAATTTGGAGGCTTGGCTCAGTGATTGTCCCCTTTAGATTCAATCCTCTGAGGTGTCCAAGTGGATAGGAGCAATTGAATTTGGCTGATTTTGGAAAATCGACCAAAGTTGCAAATTCTGCCTTGCCTTGACAGATTTCAGCAAGGCAACTTGGCAATGTTGTATCTCATGGTGTAGGTTGAATTTGGCAATGTTCCTGGCCATTTTGGAAAGCTCTTACATGATACAACAACTGTTTGAACAAGTTTGGTTTTTATCTCTTTTGATTTCAAGTGAAAAATCCCCCTACATTTGGCAAAAGTGAGGCAGAATCTGACTTAGTGAAAATTTCACTAAGTGTTGAAAAAAGTGACATTTTCACTTTTCAGCCACTTTGATCACTCCATAACTCAAAATTCTTAATGAATTGGAATGACTTGTAGTTGAAGTTTTTGTAGGTGATAATGAGGGCTACAAATCCATCTTTGGATGAGAAAAAATGGCCTTGTGGTTTAGGAGTTATGGTCCTCCAAAGTTGGTACCTTTGCCACTTTATTTTTTAACTTAGAAAAATTTCTAAGTTTTATAGTTACCCCTTTTACAAGTTATCTCACTTTTCTTGATTTTTCTTGATGAATGATGATTCAAATCATACATTAACATCATTTTAGGGTTAAAAATCCATTTTGGTGAAAAATCTCAAAAAGTCAAAGTTGACTTTTGTGCACAGTTGACTTTTTATCAGATGAATTCCAAATTGTGCAATTCTTCAGGAAATCATATCCTTGACCTAAATCAAACTTGATGGACATGTTCCATGGGTTTCATAGGGTATATTCAATCATGTATTAGGGTTTGGGAGCATGTCCAGGTCAAAAGTCAAAGTTACAGTTGACTTTTCCCTTAAAACCCTAATTGTGGTGCAGATGAAATTGAGACTTGTTGCTCAAACTTCTTGGATTAATCCATTGTCCTAAATGGATCAATATGGTATATTAGAGACCCTCAAATCATCTCTTGAGGTCTTGGCTCTTGGTTTGTCCCAAAAGTCAACTTAGGGGTGAATTAGGTCAAGAAACCCTAATTCCTGATTTTTGATGAATGCATCCCTTGAGGCAAAATTGACTTGATGCATGGGTTCATGAGGTTCCATGAAGTATATTAGGTTATGTTTTGGATCATTGCCTTGTGCCCAGATGAAAATTTCCATCTGGAGGCCCTAGTCGACCAAAACCCTAATTTGGTGACACTGTCGATCTTGAGACTTGATCCACCTAGAAGGGAGCAGCCTTGTGCTTAATCCTTGAAGTGGGAGTCCTTTTTGATCCATTGTGGATATTTAAGAGATTAGACAAGTTGAAGATCATGTCATTTCTTGATTGATCCTTTGTCTAAGCACTCAGAGAGGGCTTGAAACCCTAATTTTGATTGTAGTGGATGCTCACCCATCTTTGGGGAGACTAATGAAGCATAAAGGTACATCCATATTGTGATGATGATTTTCACAATGATGGGAAATCTAAGTGGTCAAAATTTGGGGTATTACAGATGCCCCTATTTAATCTTCTTGGACCCGAAGGTGTGAATGACGAAGGGATTCGGGCATTCGGGGTGCAAGAGGATTAAATATCGGAATACCCAAAATTTTGATGGTGGTTATGAATGGTAGCTTACGCATTCATCTTCTTTAGCTAAGCAATGATGCTTAGAAAAGGTAAACTTCCCCTCGATCCTGGTCTTCAGCCAAGGAACTGGTCTCAGTTTTCTTTTGAAATAAACCTCCCCTCGTTCTTGGTTTCCTACCAAGGAACTGGTCTTAGTTTCTGATTTAAACTTCCCCTCGATCCTGGTTTCTTACCAAGGAACTGGTCTCGGTTTCTTTTGTCAATAAACTTTACTGACAAGGGACGCTATTCATAGCGGCTTTCCTTCAAACTTCTCGCCGAATTTTCCTGGGGAGATGCCATTTGAGTGGAAAAAGTTTTGATGTCAGACTTGTTGGGGAACCCATTCGTCTGAATTGTAGAGGTACACAAACTTCTCTGTTTTGGAGACGCCATTTGTCGATTCTACTAGGGAAAGCGAGTCTCTTGAGAGACTGTTTTCGTTTGGGATCTTTCATCATACTTTTCTCGGGATCTTCCCGGAGAAACGCCATATGATGGGGTCCAATTTTAAGGTGCCAATGACCTTCTCATCAGTGGTTTTTCGGAGCAAAACTGGCGTGCTGCCGAATCTCTGATCACGAGGCTTTCTCTGTGGATTTTCCTTAATCCGGGAAAGCAAGGATATCATCTTTAATGGCGAAGAGTGACATCTATTGAAGGTTCTCTGATCTTTCAGAGGTTCAAGTTATCAAAGTGGCCACGTGCCGACTCTGATCTAAAGATACACTGGTGGCGAGATTGTGCAGACGCAACACTTCCTGACGAGGAAAGAACTAACAAACTCGATTGAGAAAACTGTTTATCACTAGGGGACAAGACCAGCTAGAGTGATAACGATGCAATATGAAATGTAAATGTAAATAAAAAATGCATGAAGTACGTATGTATATGCTGACAAAACTGAAGCGACATACAGACTAATGGATGAACACAATTGGATACTCGGCCATCGCGGGGCGAAGAAGTACCGTTGATTCAAAATAGCAATTCCACCTTGCTTAGGAGAGATAGTCCCGTTGGGAGCTATGTTGATCGGGCTTAGGAGATGAGAACTCGGCCGAGGCGTGTCAGACGAAACAAGGTCTCTGACACAGTTGATCCCTTTATTCAGGAGTACTGGCTTAGAAGGAGTACTTTGATTCTGCACTTTGAAGTTCGCTTACTTCGGGAGAAGCGATCGATGTTCTTCTGATGTTCAACAGTCAAAAGAAATACCATCTTTAATTTAAAAGCAGAAAAAGTTTAACAAGTAAATTTATTTTTGTTTTATTTCAAGAATCGCTGATTAAGTTTAAACAACGTCGTTCTGTAAAGCTAAAACAAGTAAAGAATTACAAACAAAAGCACAAGGGCTCAAATTTTATTGATAAGATGGAGATCAGCCAAACGCGTGATTCCCAAGAGTATATACAAAGTTAGAAAATGGTAATTTACAGGGAAAAGGGCTACGTTGAAACATAACGACCACTATCCTTCTACCAACTTTGAATTCGGGACATCCTGAGCTTCTGTCGGAGATGACCGTGACTTGAGTTTTCCTGACGGATGATGATGCAACTGCTGCTGAGGGACTTGCCTCTGTTGAACATAGTTACTTGTCATTATCCCTAACTTTTGCCTGGATTGTACTATGAGATTTCCAATCCATCGGGATGATTCTTTTCATGTCTCTAACTTTTGCCTGGACCGCCCTTTCGGGTTTTCAATCCACCGAGACATTTTTTTTAGTTTTAGGCGAAGTATTTCTTGACTACATCAACATTCGTGGGGTAGGAAAATTCCTCTCCGTCCATGGTTGCAAGTCTCAAGGCGCCACCTGAGAAAGCTTTCATGACCACATAGGGGCCATCATAATTTGGGGTCCATTTGCCCCAAGAATCAGTGAGAAATGATTGTATCTTCTTGAGCACAAGGTCTCCTTTCCTGAAGACACGAGGTCGGACCCTTTTGTCAAACGCCCTCTTTATTCTTTGCTGATACAACTGACCGTGGCATAGTGCCGTGACTCGTTTTTCCTCGATCAGATTCAATTCATCGTGTCAACTTTGACACCATTCAGCTTCGGTGAGCTTAGCTTCCATCAATACCCGGATTGATGGGATCTCTACTTCTATGGGGAGAACTGCCTCCATGCCATATACTAGAGAGAAAGGGGTTGCCCCTATTAAAGTGCGGACAGATATTCGATAACCGTGAAGAGCAAAGGGTAGCATTTCGTGCCAATCTTTGTATGTTACAACCATCTTTTGAACGATCTTCTTGATGTTCTTGTTAGCCGCTTCTACCGCCCCGTTCATCTTGGGTCGGTAGGGAGATGAGTTATGGTGTTCGATCCTGAACTCTGCACACAAATCTTTCATCATCTTATTGTTCAAGTTAGATCCATTATCAGTAATGATCTCGCTTGGAACACCATAACGGCAGATGATATTGTTTTTGATAAATCGGACCACCACTTGTCGGGTTACATTGGCGAATGACGCTGCTTCGACCCACTTGGTGAAATAGTCAATGGCTACCAGGATGAACTGATGTCCGTTTGAAGCCTTGGGCTCAATCATACCAATCATATCGATTCCCCATATGGAAAATGGCCACGGGGAAGAAAGAACTTTGAGATGTGATGGCGGTACATGAATTTTGTCGGAGTATATCTGACACTTGTGACACCTTCTCATGTACTTGTAGCAGTCGGATTCCATGGTCAACCAATAATACCCGGCCCTGAGAATTTTTCTCGCCATTGTGTGTCCGTTGGCATGAGTGCCAAAGGATCCTTCATGAATTTCTTTCATGAGCATGTCTGCTTCTGGTCTGTCGACGCATCGGAGCAAGACCATGTCAAAATTTCTCTTATAAAGAGTGTCACCGCTCAGGAAGAAGTTTCCAGCCAATCTTCTGAGGTTTTTCCTGTCTTTTCTGAGTGCCCCAGATGGGTACTCTTGTTTCTGAAGGAAGCATTTGATATCGTGATACCAAGGTCTGTCGTCTATGACTGCTTCAATCGCGAAGATGTAAGCGGGCCGTTCAAGGCGCATGATGTCGATCTTAGGTATGTCATTCCATCGACCTAAACTAATCATGGAAGAGAAAGTGGCTAATGCATCAGCCATGTGATTATCATCACGAGAGATGTGATGAAAGTCGACTCTGTTGAAGAAGGGTAACAACCTCCTTGCATAGTCTTTGTAAGGAATCAATCCTGATTGGTATGTGTTCCAATCTCCTTTTATCTGGTTAATAACCAGGGCTGAATCGCCGTATACGTCCAAGTTTTTGATCCTTAAATCAATCGCTTCTTCGAGACCCATGATACATGCTTCGTATTCGGCCTCGTTGTTCGTACATTTGAACGTAAGTCTGGCAGTGAAAGGAATGTGGGAACCCTGAGGGGTAACAATGATTGCCCCAATTCCGTTTCCATAATGATTGACTGCTCCGTCAAAGATAAGTCCCTACTGGGAACCTGGTTCTGGCCCTTCACTGGGTAACGATTCATCGCAGTCTTTTATCTTTAGATACATGACATCTTCGTCTGGGAAGTCAAACTCGATTGATTTTTGATCGTCAATCGGTTGATGAGCCAAATGATCGGCTAAAATACTTCCTTTAACGGCTTTCTGAGCATGGTACTCTATGTCATATTCTGATAGTAACATCTGCCAACGGGCAATCCTTCCCGTGAGAGCAGGTTTTTCGAAAACGTACTTGATTGGATCCATTTCGGAGACCAACCAAGTAGTATGACGAATCATGTACTGGCGAAGACGTTTGGCTGCCCAAGCCAAAGCGCAACAAGTTTTCTCAAGCATTGTGTACCGAGTCTCGCAGTCGGTGAATTTCTTGCTTAGATAGTAAATGGCAGACTCTTTCCTTTTAGTTTCGTCTTGTTGGCCAAGTACACATCCCATTGAGTCCTCTAGGACTGTGAGGTAAATGATCAGTGGTCTTCCTTCCACTGGAGGTGATAGAATCGGAGGATTCAACAGATATTCCTTAATACTATCTAAGGCGGTTTGGCAATCTTCTGACCAAACGCAATCCTGGTTCTTTTTGAGTAATTTGAAAATCGGCGCACACGTCGCGGTCATAAGGAATATGAATCTGGAGATGTAGTTCAAATGTCCCAGGAATCCTCTGACTTGTTTTTCAGTTTTCGGAGAAGGCATTTCTTGAATGGCCTTGACCTTGTCAGGATCAACTTCAATTCCTTTCTGGCTGACGATGAACCCTAGTAATTTCCCCGAACGGACACCGAAGGTGCACTTGTTGGGATTCAAGCGGAGCTTGAATTTTCTTAGACGTTCGAACAATTTTGACAGATGTTCAACGTCCTCATCCTCTGTTCTTGATTTTGCAATCAAATCATCAACATATACCTCGATTTCTTTGTGTATTATGTCATGAAACAGAGTAGTCATGGCCCTTTGATAGGTTGCCCCGGCATTCTTCAAACTGAACGGAATTACCTTGTAACAAAAGGTACCCCATGGGGTAATGAACGAAGTTTTCTCCATGTCTTTCGGCGCCATTTTGATCTGGTTATAGCCCGAGAATCCATCCATGAAGGAAAATACTTTGAACTTTGTTGTGCTGTCAACCAACATGTCAATGTGTGGTAAAGGAAAGTCGTCCTTTGGACTTGCCTTGTTCAGATCTCTGTAATCGACACACATTCTAACCTTTCCGTCCTTTTTGGGAACGGGTACGATGTTGGCTAACCATTGAGGATATTCAGATGTAGCGAGGAAACCTGCGTCGATCTGTTTCTGTACCTCCTCCTTGATTTTGATGGGCATGTCCGGGTGAGTGCGTCTCAACCTTTGCTTTACTGGCGGACATTCTGATCTCAACGGTAAGTGATGTTCCACGATGCTGGTATCCAACCCTGGCATATCATGATAGGACCAAGCGAATACATCGGGAAATTCTTTGAGAAGCTTTAACAAACCCTCTCTGGCAGTTGGACTGAGCAGTGCTCCGATCCTGATTTCTTTTCTCTCTTTTTCTGAACCCAAGTTTACCGTTTCCAACGGCTCTTTGTGAGGTTCAATGGACCTTTCCTCTTGTCTGAGTAGTCGGGAGATCTCTTCTGGAATTTGGTCGTCATTTTCTTCTTCAGCCTCGAATAACGGGAACTCAAAGTTGGGAGAAGGCATCGGATCGTATGTTTCAACTGGGTATAAAACAAGCAATCTGCATGACGTGATGATTCGTGTTTAGAAGAGATAGAGAAAATGTAAGTGTGTGCAGTGTTTTGATTTTACTGCTTGTTTTTATTATCATATGTTTTTTAGGATTACCATTTTCTGAAAAAGCAAAAAGAGAAAACAGCAATTAATGCGGAAATTACAGAACGACGTTATTTTATTAATGAACAAGTCGAATCTTGAAACTACAGCCCTATAAAACAAAACTCTGTCGCTTTGGGCAAAGCGAAGAGGGAAGTTTACAGAAAACGAGCCCTATCAAAATATCTGTTTCACCTGGGCAGGGTGAAAGGTTAAAGATGGCAATTACTTTGACTGACGAACGACCTTCGGAACCTCGACGGTAACCCATTGGCGGCGAACTCCTCGGTGAATCACAAAGTCTGGCACCTTCCTTGATTTGTCTTCAGAAATGACGTTGATTTCTGGTGGAGCAGGATCATTGGAATCTGTCTCCCAAGCAGAATTGTCGTAGGAGGATTCCTCTGTTGTATTTTGCATAGGATTTGTGCTCTCAGCTATATCTCCCCATCCAGTTGGCTGGATATCTTTGAGCCTGATATGAGAGCTTTCGGGAGCGGTGTACTTGACCATATAGTCGTATTTTCCACTCGGTTGTCCCAAGGTGTCCCACATTTTTTTGGAACTGGAGGAATCATCCCTCTCGATGACGTTGACCTCGGGAAAAGCATAGTTGATGAATTCAAGTCTTGCGAACATTGCGAATTCATCTTCATGTTGAGTAGTTTCTGAATGACCTGAGTGTTGATCCCATGACATGGTGGGGACACAGGTATTCTGTTCAATGACGCTCAGCTGAGTTTCATTGTTCGGCTGACTTTTTTGCCCCAAGTTTCCTGGGTAAGGCTGCCACATTGGCAGGCCATCCATCGGGCCTTAGTAATTGTGATCAAAGTTGTCTTTCATCGGAGTGTCTTCCTCTAATGAATTTGGCGGAGCACGGCATCCTTCCAGATCACAATCTCCGTAGATCATTTCGACATCTGATCTTGGTATAAATCTCGGACTTTCTGTAGGAAAGCAAAAAGGCATAGGCACCTCTTCCTGAGACATATAGCCGTCCTTGTTAAGGTAGGACTTCCATTCTTCATCTGTGTCAGAGGGATCTTCCTCATTGATAGCATGAACTGTCTGAGACACTGGGTGAAGGAAACCTCCATTGTGGAAGAAGTTTTGAAGGGGATGAAGACTTTCATCGTTGGCGGCTGTCTGAGTATAGGTCGCAGAAAAACCAAGACCCTTCTTTGTTTTATTGTCAATAGGAATGACAAGCCGTCCCCATCCTGTCGTATCGGTACTATCGACTGCTTTGATAGCATCTTTGTATGAAGAAATTGAAGTTCCTTCTTTGAACTGATTGTCCTTGCTCACCGATAGTGCTTGGAACTGAGTTCCAATAACCTCCTCGGGTTCCAGACAAGTAGATGATGATAAGTTACTCACAAGCAAGGCTTGTTCCCCACAAACCGTGACAAGTTGATCGTTCTTGACGAACTTTAGCTTTTGGTGGAGGGTTGAAGTAACCGCTCCAACCTGATGTATCCAAGGTCTTCCTAATAAACAACTGTATGTTGCCCGGATGTCCATGACCTGGAAAGTGATTTGGAAAGTGTGAGGACCAATAGTTATGGGAAGATCAACTTCGCCGATAACTGTTTTTCTGGATCCGTCGAATGCTTTGACGACGACCTCGCTGGTTCTCATCGGAGGGCCCTTGAATGATAATTGTATCAAAGTGTACTTCGGCATAACATTCAGGGCTGACCCTGTGTCTACCAGTACGTTGGCTAAAGCATCGCCCTGGTAGTTAACTGTGATATTGAGCGCCATGTTATGACGGCGACCCTCTTCAGGTAATTCCTCATCACTAAATCCCAAATTATTGCAGGAAGTGATGTTAGAGACAATGTTATCGAATTGTCTGATTGTTACATCCTGTTCCACAAAGGCTTGCTCCAAGACTTTCTGTAGAGCCTCTCTGTGTGCTTCTGAACTGAGTAACAGTGATAATACTGAGATCTTTGAAGGAGTCTGTAACAGTTGATCAACAATGATATATTCACTCCTTTGGATGAGCTTTAGCATCTCATCTTTGTCTTTTGAAAAGTCGGGATTACTAGATTGATCGACTGGTGGATCAGGAATTTCTGCCTGAAGTTCCTTTTCTTTGTTGGATTCTCCAACTCCTCGGTTGAAGATTCGACTGCTCCGTGTTACACGACTGATGTCTGCAATATTCACGACGGAGGGTAATGGAATTTCCTTTCCATTCTCGATTATTATTGCACCGTATTTGTAAGGGATTGCCTTAGCTGATTCATACGATAGTGGCCCCGGTAGATAGATGACTATGGGAACCTTCTGATTTTTCTGACCATCATAAGTAACCTTGATCCGTTCCCGGTTGGGAACTCTAGATTCGTCAAGTAGAGGGATGATGGCAAAAACATCCCTGGTCCTGTGATGACCAGAGATCGTGACAACATCCTCAACTTGCTCGGCAAGGTAGTTCGGCGACCAAATGATGGGTCCTGAACCTGGATATGGACGATTTTCTCCATGATCGACCTGACCCTGAAGAGCTGCTCTCACAAGGTAACACCCTTGGTTACTTTTCGAACAGACGCTACAACTGTCATAGTTGTGTGGTGGCACCTGGCCACGCCCACTTTGAATACAATGTAACCTCACTAGGTTATCTTCCATTGATCGGACATCCTGACTTTGACGACGAGTAGGATTCCTGTGATTGATACTAATCTGCTGAGTATCTTCGTCCATATAGATTGGCATCCACCAGTGATTTAACAAGTGCTGAAGTGCCTCCTAGACAAGGGTACAACCTCGATCGTTTTCGCAACCTGCTTTACAGTTTTGATAATCATGTGATATTAAGAATCCGAGTCGGACCTGCTCGGCATGTAACTCTACCAGGTTGGTATTCATCACGCGAATGTCAAAGATCTGAACCATGTTGATTTGATAGGAGTTCCTATCATGGTAGTCTTGGATCCATCCAAGATCCATCTGATGCTGGAGGGCCTCTTGTATGAAAGAGCATCCCTGTTTGTTTACCGAGCAAATCAGACAGGAACTGTAATCGTGCCGCGGCAGATTATGATACTGGCTTTGCCGTGAGTGCATCGCCACCAAGTTGACATTCATCGCACGGATGTCGTGGTTTTGAATGACGTTGGAATTCGTGTAAACCATGTTAACTCCACAAACTCGGTGCTCTTGGATCCATCCAAGATCCATTTGCTCCTGTAGAGCTGCTTGCACCACAGAACATCCCTGGTTGTCTTTAGAGCAGATATCACACTGGTGATAATTATGAGGTGGCACATGGCCATATCCACTCTGTCTACAATGCATCTTGACCAGATTGGTTTTCAACAAGAGTACATCATGAATTTGATAGACATTGTTAGTCTCTTTCTCAATCAGATTGACTGCAGCTTTCTCATGTTGAGGCAGCGGGTTCGTAAGAACATTAGGATTCGTATCTTTGAAAGATAAGAGCCCGCTCCTAACAAGCTTTTGCACGTCGGATTTGAAATTGAGACAAGTCTCAATGTTATGCCCTGAACCTCCTTGATGATAAGGGCATGTTTGATCCGCTTTAAACCAAAAAGGCGGATTTTCCGAAACTGAAAGGGGAGACTTAGTCTGAATGTGCCCCTTAGTCAGTAGTAACGGAAACAGCTCTGCGTACGTTACGGGTATAGGATCAAATCCTGGTGGCCGTGTTGTACGGTTGTTGTTATATGGAGGACGAGCCTGCTGAAGAGGCTGTTGTGTCCTTTGTTGGTCAGGTTGGCTCTGTGCAACCTGAGGTTGATACATAGGAACAGGCACGGGGCCGATAGCAGGAGTAACAGCTGCTACTGGCTGATAACGTCGTCTTTGCTTTCCGAGAGAGATATTCCCAATATCTTGCTCTTTTTTCTTAGGGAGAGCACTACCGTATTTTTTAGTACCGCTCGTTGATCCAGTGTCTTTTACCAAACGTCCTTCTCGGACGGCTTCCTCAAGACGTACACCCATGCCGACCATTTCGGTGAAATCACTGGGTGCACTGGCAATCATTCGGTCATAGTAAAATGAGCTTAAGGTCTTTAAGAAGATTTTTGTCATCTCTTTTTCCTCAAGAGGTGGACAAATTTGAGCGGCAATTTCACGCCACCTTTGAGCATACTCCTTAAAGGTTTCCTTGTCCTTTTGTGACATTGATCTGAGTTGATCTCTATCGGGTGCCATGTCCAAATTATACTTGTATTATTGGACGAAGGCAATACCAAGATCTCTGAATGTACTGATCGTAGTACGGTTTAAACCCATGTACCATTTGAGTGCGGCACCGGTTAAACTATCCTGGAAGTGGTGAATCAGCAGGTCCTGATTCTCCGTTTGAGCTGACATCCGCTGAGCGTACATCACCAGATGGCTCTGAGGGCAAGAGTTACCCTTGTATTTTTCAAAGTCGGGCACTTGGAACTTGTGCGGGACTTTCACATTTGGGACCAAGCAGAGGTCTGCGGCGTCCTTCCCAAATAGATCCTGACCGCGAATGACTTGCAGCTCTTTCTGCATTTCCAAGAACTGCTCCTGGAATTCATCCATTCTATCAAACATAGTTTCCTTCTTACCAGAAGGTGTTGGTGGAATCTGTCCTTTCGGGACAGTGTGCACCACAGGGGGTGGTACCGTGACTATGGCAGTAAGTCTTGGTGCCTCCCGAAGTTTGTAACCTTCAGGAGTCTTGAGTATGCCCCTGGCATCTTCGCTTTCCCGAAGTTTGTAACCTTCAGGCCCAGCGGCTTCTGTTGCGATTCCCTGATCTTCAGTGATCGGCGGAACATATCCTTCCGGGATATAGTTAACAGGCATGCCCCAAGGACGATCTTTCGGCATCTGATACCTAGGATCATACTTTTCTATGATGGGCATTGAGGTGATCTCTAAGATCACAGTTCTTTGTAGCTGAGCTTCTGCCATGGCTTACATGTCATTACGAAGCTTTCTCATATCCTCTCTCAGAGCGTCGATCTCTTCTTTCAACTCTCTGTTTTCTTCCTCAAGATCATCCATCTTTTTCTGACGATTGGCCCGAGTATTGTACGAATGAGACAGTTTGACACTAGAATCGAGACACAAACGTGAGATTCGTAGGTAAGGAGATTACGCGATGTGAGAATGATGAATGCAATGATTATATTAATTGTTGTTTTTTTTTTGTTTAATCAAAATAAACTTCAACAATTAGATTGCAAATATCAAACAGTGGGGAAACCCCTTTTTATTGAATTCCAAAGGATTACAGAAATGGAAATACAGTAGATTACAAAGTGCAGAAACAGAAACCTAAACTAATGGGTCCCGAGTCCTCTCCGAAGAGAAATCGGGTGCTGATTCTGGTATCTTCCTTTTCTTTGACCGGGGCGCTTGGGCCGTTGTCGGGTTGTCATTCCTTTGCCAGGTGAAAGGAGCGAGCAAATTCCTTTGGTCATCTTGATTCTCTACAGCATGTTGCTCCAAAATTTCAATCAGAGCATCTTTCTCTTTTAGTAGTTGCTGTATTTGGATACACTCTACGTCGAGGGTGCGGTACTTGTTCTTCCAAGATCTTCTTTCCCTTTGAACTTTGTTGAGAGTAACCTAAAGCTTTTCAGTTTCCGTCATGAAGTACATGACAGTTTCCCTCGGTGGAAGAATTCCGTAACGAGGATAAGGCATCTTTAGCTTGAGAGCTCTAGTTTGTACCCAATGGAGATAAGGCTCCACCGAGACACAGCCCGGTTTTCCCAGAGACTCTCGTCCTTTCTTATGAACATGTTTCCAAGCTTGCTCTATTTCCATCTTTAGTGCTCTGTCACTTTCTTCTTCTTTGAAGAAAAGACCTTCCAGATGAACTCCCAGTGGGATGTGTCTCATCGGGTATCCAAATTGACGAAGAACCAATATCGGATGATAGTTGATTCCTCCTTTAGTTCCTATGAGGGGTACGCTGGGGAAGTTTCCACAACGGTCAATGATTCTAATTCCCTCATAAATCCTATTACACCAATCTATATCAGAGTTGGTAAGAGACATGATCTTCTGCGACCAACGTAAGATCTCCCCTCCGCTGTACAAATTTCCCAAGTGTACAGAATGATACGCATCTGCAAGCAAAGTCGGCACAGGGTTTCCAATGAAAAAAACCTTAATAGCGTTGATATCGACGAAGTTATTGATGTTGGGAAACAAAAATAACCCGTAGGTGAGCAAGACAAAGATGCTTTCAAAAGCAGTCCCGTTCCTTATACTAGCGAAGTATAGAGCCTTTTTTGTCAAGAACTGGGCTGGCAAACCTTGGATGCCACCCTTAGTGGTCATGTGAGTCCTGACCTCAGACTCGTCCAAATGAATTGCTATTGCAATAGTCTGATTCTTTGGAATTTCTTCCAGTCCAGAAAATGGAGCTCGATCAGTGATATGTAAATCAGTCAGATGAGAATACTCCTCCAGCGTTGGTGATAGCTGGTAATTCGGGAATGTGAAACAGTGATAAACCGGATCGTAGAATTGAATGAGCGCGTCCATGATCCCCTTAATCACATGGACTCTTAACAGTGGTAGCAAACCACCGTGCTTGGCTCTGAAAGCCTCTGGGTTAACAATAATCCTTGCTAACCTTCTCAAATCCCCTAGCTTTGGAACCTTGAAGGTATACTGGTGAGTTCTCCTTCTACCGAAATCCATTAGCGTAATCCTCTTCTCTGATATTTGCAATCACAGTCTTAGTTTAATTTGAAAAACAGAGAGACTAGAAGAGAAAGTTTTTTGAGTGTTTTAATGTTTTATTAAATGAATGCATGAATGCAGCACACAAAAACATAGAAAAAACATGGGGTTAAAGGGTCGTTGTCATGAAGTCAAGGCTCTACCCATCCCCAAAGGTTTATACTAGGGTGATTTTTGTACCTGTACTCATTATCATCAGCTCCTCCCAGGAAAGCAAAACAACAAGCGGATCGCCAGCGAGTTGTAGAGCAATCTTAGAGTAAGTGCCATTCACCGAGAATAGATCACCAGCCTCAAATGAGGGTAGTATCGCGTAACAACTATTTCCGATAGTTTCCGCACTACGAAAGGGTTTGGTTCCTCAGCTTCTCAGACTTAACAACCGGCCCATTGGCTAGAAGAGTGAATGGGTTGCGTTGGTCAGCCTCCACTGAGGTTGATGGTCGACCCTGTCGCCATCACTTATCTTAAGTGTATACTCATTCTCACCACATGCGGCATCACACGCATTCCCAGTAGCAGAAAAATAAACACGTATAGCAATTAGGAAAAGCAGTATATATATTTGTCCTAATCATCCTAGACTTATAAAGCTATGATTCCTAAGTTCCTGACAGAAATGGGTTCCCCGGCGGAAGTACCAATCTGTGGTATTCACACAAGTGAAGAGAAAAAAGATTTGTCCAAGGTTTCCACCTTAAACGTTTAAGAAAGAAGATTTGGCCCCACGGTGGGCGCTACTTTTCTGTAGCGAGCGATTTTGGACGCGGTTCTTAAGCGCTGGTCGCTCTCTACGGTTTGAGCTTTGACTACAGGTCGATTCATTTTTTATCCTATTGTGAGCTGAATAAGGAAGGGAAATAGATGTCTCCAATTAACCCTGCTTGCATACTGAGTTTAAACAGCGGTCTGTTAGGTTACGAATGCTATCAATGTGGGGGGCCTTTGTACTGGTTATTTGTATTTTCGCCAATACTGTTTTCTTTCTTTTTTACCTGGGCAGAAGGTTTCTGGCGGGGAACAAGGATTAGGATGTTAGGACTGATGCTTTTGAAATACTGCTTTTGATTGATGGAGATATGGGATTTGGGTTTTTTGTTGATTGCGCTCGCTAAGATCTTTTCTTTCGATCTTATGCCTACGTATTCCCGTTTACCGAAACAGGGAAATCAGAGTGTTCGTAGTTCCTCCTATTCTATGGGAGGAAATTGGTTTTTGGTGTCTTCTTCAAAGCCCAAGACGTGAAGCGAAAGGTGGTTTGTATCTTGTTCAAAGCCCAAGATGTGACGCTGAAAGGTCTATTTGTGTCTTGTTCAAAGCCCAAGACGTGGAGCTGAAAGACCTCGGCTTTAGAGAGAATTTGTCATCTCTAAAGAGGGGAGAAGGAGAATTACTTTAACTGGGATACGCGGATCCGAGCAATGCCATAATTTCCAAAGAAAGGGTTTTAACCTGAAGGGGAAGACTTTAACTCAGTGTAGAGCAATGCCATCTTTCCTTAGGAATTTCTCATGCTAAAAGAGGGACAGTGGCGTGGATATAGATGATCCAGAGGCTTTCCGCTTACAGCGATTAGATGAAGGGGAAGGAGTTGTTGATGTTTGTATACTGTGAACGAGGCACAACTTTGATGCTAAAAGGTTAATTGGATCAACCAGTGGTTTTCTTATACAAAGCCTAAGAGGAGGCTAATTTTGTGCTAGGAAAATCATTATACAAAGCCTAAGAAGAGGCAATTTTGTGTCCCGTACAAAGCCCGAGAGAGAGGCTAAAAGATTTTGACCCGACGATGGAGTCTTTTGGTATCTCGTATAAAGCCCGAGATGGAGGCTATTTGACTCAACAATGGAGTTTTTTGTATCTCGTATGAAGCCCGAGATGGAGGCGATTGTTTGTTTGGCTCAATAAGAACTTTTTTGTATCTCGTACAAAGCCTGAGATGGAGGCGAAAGGGGGATTGACTCAACGAGGGAGTCTCTTATGTGTCTCGTACAAAGCCCGAGAGAGAGGCTAAACGTTGTTTGACTCCGCTGGGGAGAATCATTTGTACAAAGCCCAAGAGAAGGCTAAGGTTATTGTGTCAGTTAAGTGACAGGTCCAATATACTGATTTTGAAAGAGAAAATCAGTTCTTATATGAGCAATGTTGTACTCATGGATTTGATTCAAGGATCCGGGTTATCTCCTGTTCTTTAATGAAGTGGGAAATCCAAAGGGTATTGAGACTGTCCGAGTCTGCGGGTTTCTTTCCTTTTTAACGAAGGGGTCACTTGAGAATGTCTTTGAGACTCAAGGAAGTTAGACTGTCCGTGTCTAGAGTTTTATCTTCCGTACTATGCTTTGAGAAACAGTAGTAGACTCTATGAAAGGACTGTTCTATGAGGATGACTAGGTTCTGTTCCTATACCTCTAGGAGGTCGTCAGGACAATTTGTACGAAGCCCAAGAAGAGGCTGGAAACTTTTAAGAAGCCGACGGGTCCTTGTACGAAGCCCAAGAGGAGGCTATCATTCCCGGAGGAAGAGATCATTATACGAAGCCTAAGAGGAGGCTGTGAATACTTCTAAGAAGCCGTAGTGTCCTTGAATAATGCCCAAGAGGAGGCCGATGCTTTTAAGAAGCCCGTGGGTCTATCATCTCCTTTCCATTAGGAGAGATAACTCTTTTAAAGATAAAAACCACTGGTAAACGTGCGAGGTTTACTATCCAGCGACTTTTACCTTTTAAAGAGGGTTCCTTAGTTAAGGTCCAAGATTATGACCGTAGTGGGTACCCAAACCCCAAGACATTCAAGGCAAGCTATCCACAAGGAATAGATCAAGTCAGGAAAGTTCGAGAATTTGGAAGAAACTCAAAGATGCCATTCACGGAGAATACATTCATCTTGGGGAGTAGAGCTTCTTGACGATTCCTAAGGAGGACAGCTGAAGAGAAGACTGTATCTGGTGCTGCTATTGGGGATCTAGGCGTCTATTTCTACGAATAAATGAAACGGCGTCACCTAGTTCTAGACGTAGTAGCCGGGGAAACTCGAAATATCTATACTATTATTACACAGTAGATATGAGTTTATGAAAGGAGACTTACAGTGAGCAGCCCCACAATACAGTTTATAATATGAGTTTGTGAAAGGAGACTTACAGTGAAACAGCCCCACAATACAGTTATATACATATGAAAGCGGTAAATGAAAGCGGGTAAACACTTACTCGGTTGTAGAGCTTCCATGCTGTTTGGTTAGTTGTTCAACAAAGAAAGATTGAAAACAACAGTATATTCAAAATCAAAGGAGAAAGTGCTTTGAAAAAGAAAGATTTGGGGCTTACAGCTCAAGGAGAGGCCCAGGGTTTTATCAGTGAGCGCATTGTTTGACTTTGTACAGCGGGACTTATACAAGTGACTAGGGCCCAAAAAGGTTTTCTGTACAAAGGGATGGGTCTTACACTCTCTCAAGAGGCCCAAAAAGGTTTAAAGAAAAAAGAGTGGGGCTTATAACACGAGGATAGGCCCAAATGATTTTTCGTTTAAAAATGGCGATCACGCCGAGGTTTTCTTTTAACGCAGAGGGACTTATACAATAAGTGAGGCCCAAAATGTTTTGGTTAAAAGGGGGATTGGGTCTTACACTCTAATAGAGGCCCAAAAGTGTTTTGAATGGGTCTTATAGCTCAAGGAGAGGCCCAGATGATTTTTATTTTTAAACGGGCGACGATCGTGCCGTTTACTTGTACAGAGGGACTTATACAATGAGTGAGGCCCAAAAAGTTTTTGTACAAGGGGGGATGGGTCTTACACTCTCTCAAGAGGCTCAAAAAGTTTTGAAAATGATTTATGAGGGTTGAATTAATCCAAAACCCTAATTTGTTTTCAAAATGTATTTAATTGAATAAAAATTCAATAAAAATGATCAAAAATTGTTTAACACATGGAAAACAAATTGTGATCTTGGATTAATGCTTCAAAAATTAAGTATTGACCTACAAAATAATTAGAAAGCATTAAAAGTTGCAAAATCAATGTAGAAAAAATATTTAAAATGCCAAAAACAATCAAAATATTAATTCTTTACAAAAATATCAATTATATGAAATAAATAATATTTTTGGGATTTTTTGTGAAAATAAAATATTTTAACATTTTTGTGAATTATTAAAAAAAGAATCAACTCAAAATCATGAAAACTCAGAGAGAAATTAATTTTTGAATCAATTAAACAAAATCACAAAATTCAAATATTTGAATATATGAAAAATGGCGCCAAGAACAGCTGAAGAACACGCGCGTGTTCTTGGTTTCTCAGATTTGCATTTTCTATCCAATCTCCATGAATACGTAATCATATCATGTAATCCACATATCATTATGCTCGTCTCAACCTCACGATCATGTCTATGTACTTTAATTTCATTTAAATTAAACATACAACAAGAAATCACGAAGAGACCTCAAGAACCCTAATTTCTGCATGAAGGTTAGGATTTTTGATACACGATTCAAACAATGCAATTAATTGAGGGAAAACATTCCATGCATGATTATGAACATATGGCCAAGTTATTGTGCGAGGAAATATGCATAGATTGAGAGATGACCAAGTATGTGCTTACCTCTAGGCCGTGACAGCAAGTTCAAAGTGATTTTTGATTTGGAGGTGTTACAGATGAGTTGTGATGATCTGAACAGCTTCCCTACACCCTATGGATTGTGTTTGGATGGTTGGACTTGATTGAAATTGGCTGGATTATTTTGTGGTACCTCAGCTGCACTTTGGTTAAAATCTTGAGCAACCAGCTGGTGATTTTGTGAAATTGATGTTTCAGAAGTAATCTAAGTGTTTGATCAGCTCATATGTGATGTATCTGAGGTGTGTGAGTGATTGGCTTGATTGGAATTGCTCTCAAACTCAAAACCCGATAGTGACTTGCCTTAGAAGGCAAAATTGGAGTGAAAGAATAGATTTTAAGGAAAGCATCTGTTAGATGGCTTTGGTGTACTCAAACTGAACACAATTGAGCTCTATTTATAGTAGAGCAAGTTTGTTTTGCAAGGAATAGTGCATGGCAGCTGGTAAGTAGGTTTGGCCAATGTTGGCAAATGAAAATCCAAGTCTCCTCTAGCCATTGACTAGAGGTTAGGGCACAGAGCTTTGGTTCCCTTGGTCTTGGATAAGTCTTGACTGATTTCAGATGAGAATGGCTCAGTCCATGCCACCTTGATGGTTCCATTGAACGCCTCATTCCAAATTTGAAGTCTTGTCCCTATTTTGGCCATTCTAGGTTCAACATGCTATTTCTTGTTCCATGGACTTTGGAGGCTTGGCTCAGTGATTGTCCCCTTTAGATTCAATCCTCTGAGGTGTCCAAGTGGATAGGAGCAATTGAATTTGGATGATTTTGGCAAATCGACCAAAGTTGCAAATTCTGCCTTGCCTTGACAGATTTCAGCAAGGCAACTTGGCAATGTTGTATCTCATGGTGTAGGTTGAATTTAGCAATGTTCCTGGCCATTTTGGAAAGCTCTTACATGATACAACAACTGTTTGAAGAAGTTTGGTTTTGATCTCTTTTGATTCCAAGTGAAAAATCCCCCTACATTTGACAAAAAGTGAGGCAGAATCTGACTTAGTGAAAATTTCACTAAGTGTTGGAAAAAGTGACATTTTCACTTTTCAGCCACTTTGATCACTCCATAACTCAAAATCCTTAATGAATTGGAATGACTTGTAGTTGAAGTTTTTGTAGGTGATAATGAGGGCTACAAATCCATCTTTGGATGAGAAAAAATGGCCTTGTGGTTTAGGAGTTATGGTCCTCCAAAGTTGGTACCTTTGCCACTTTATTTTTTAACTTAGAAAAATTTCTAAGTTTTATGGTTACCCCTTTTACAAGTTATCTCACTTTTCTTGATTTTTCTTGATGAATGATGATTCAAATCATACATTAACATCATTTTAGGGTTAAAAATCCATTTTGGTGAAAAATCTCAAAAAGTCAAAGTTGACTTTTGTGCACAGTTGACTTTTTATCAGATGAATTCCAAATTGTGCAATTCTTCAGGAAATCATGTCCTTGACCTAAATCAAACTTGATGGACATGTTCCATGGGTTTCATAGGGTATATTCAATCATGTATTAGGGTTTGGGAGCATGTCCAGGTCAAAAGTCAAAGTTACAGTTGACTTTTCCCTTAAAACCCTAATTGTGGTGCAGATGAAATTGAGACTTGTTGCTCAAACTTCTTGGATTAATCCATTGTCCCAAATGGATCAATATTTTATATTAGAGACCCTCAAATCATCTCTTGAGGTCTTGGCTTATGGTTTGTCCCAAAAGTCAACTTAGGGGTGAATTAGGTCAAGAAACCCTAATTCCTGATTTTTGATGAATGCATCCCCTGAGGCAAAATTGACTTGATGCATGGGTTCATGAGGTTCCATGAAGTATATTAGGTTATGTTTTGGATCATTGCCTTGTGCCCAGATGAAAATTTCCATCTGGAGGCCCTAGTCGACCAAAACCCTAATTTGGTGACACTGTCGATCTTGAGACTTGATCCACCTAGAAGGGAGCAGCCTTGTGCTTAATCCTTGAAGTGGGAATCCTTTTTGATCCATTGTGGATATTTAAGAGATTAGACAAGTTGAAGATCATGTCATTTCTTGATTGATCCTTTGTCTAAGCACTCAGAGAGGGCTTGAAACCCTAATTTTGATTGTAGTGGATGCTCACCCATCTTTGGGGAGACTAATGAAGCATAAAGGTACATCCATATTGTGATGATGATTTTCACAATGATGGGAAATCTAAGTGGTCAAAATTTGGGGTATTACAGACTGGTCTCAGATAGGTGTGGCTTCCACATAAGTCCACTTACGATTGCTTAACATAGTGCTATATTGCTTCGATGTGTTAAATCGGCCCCTAACCCTAATCACTAACTATTGACCTATTGAATTTATTTTCTTTCCATTTAATTCTTGCAATCTATCACTCTTGCAATTTACATTTTTAGTCATTTACTTTTATGCTCATCATAATCCATTTAACTCATGCATCCTTTACATTATGCCATTTTAGTTCCCTTTGTTTTCTTTTTTCATATTATTAAAAATAACAAAAACATGATAAAATAAAAAGACCAAAAAAATGTGATTCTCTATTTGTGACCTAAAGGATGAACTCCCATGGACTTTATGAATGACCCTAGTGTCATACCCTAATTTTTACCCATAATATCCCACCTCATTTGCATCTTTACAATGCATCAATATCACATACTTGGTTGTCTTTTAACCCTCTCACATTTGGGTTGCCTATGCGGAGATCACCAAGCACCTCTTTGTGTATCTTTCTTTTTGTACTTATATGCTTTATATTTCATTAACCTCTAATTAAAATACAAAAATATATGTCTTGTCTCTTTGTTTCTTTTGTAAGGCAGGGTTTGGAATCAAGAGCATCAAGTGATTGCATCCTCAGCTAGGGTTTGAGATCCTCAAGTCAAAGTGTGGTTCAAGAAGGAGTGTCTTGTTGTAAAGATTGATTTTAAACAAGCTTATGATTGTTCATCTTGGGATTTTCTCAGGTATGTTCTGAAGGCTATGAATTTTGGGAATAGGTGGCTAAAATGGATGGAGGCTATGATTTTCATTAATTATCTTTCTATTTTGGTTAACAGTTGTCCAAATTCTGAGATTCACTTGGGAAGAGGGTTAAGACAGGGGGACCCACTCTCACCCTTTTTGCTTATTCTTGATATACTAGAGGTCTTTCAGGGATGGTAAAGAATGTTATGAGTTATGAATCCTTTAATGGTTTTTCTTTGAATGTGAATACTCACTTTGATATTCTCCTGTTTGCTGATGAAACCATCATTTTGAAAAATGGTAATTGGGAAAATTTGTGGAGCATTAAAGGAATTCTTAGAGGTTTTTAAATGATCTCAAGTCTTAGTATGAACCTCTTCAAAACTAGAGTTTTTGGCATTAATCTCCATGAAGATTTTATTTCTACTACTGCTATTATTATGTCTTGTGATGCAGGCACCCTTCCTTTCAAGTTCCTTGGTGTGATAGTGGGATCCAATCTTAAAAGGAAAAATTTTTGGAATCCTTTATTAAAAAAAGTAGAAAGAAGTTATCTATGTGTGTTACTCCTTTTGGATTTGATGCATTTTACAAAAAAAAAACATCATGGAGAAGTGTTCAGGTTTACTCAACTACTACAAGATGATTTTCCAGTGCAGAAGAGACACATGCTGGACGCGATATCACAACATGTGGGTATGACATCCGAGCCTAGTTTAACGGGCCATATTGCTGCATTTTTGGACGAATTTTCTGTTGAAGATTCAGTTAGATTTTATTGCAATTATTTGTCATAACTATAGGTTTGTCTAGTTGAGTCGTATTGATCTTTGTGTTTTTTAAACACCCATCACTAGGGTTTAGTGATTGAGAGAATGTGATATGGATTCTCATATTTAGGGGAGACCTAAATAGAAAGTCACTAGGTTGTGTTAGGAAAAGACATTGAATAACATAGGGCTTGTTCTTATTTGCAAGACTAAATGTAATAAACTACTAATATTGAATTTTCTTTCTTCGGGTAGATGACAACCCTTCAGACGTAGGTGTTGTTGCATCGAATTTGGTTGCCAATTATTGTGTTAATTATTTCTTTTCTACTACATCATCTTGTAAAAGTTAAATTGTGATAATTGTGTGGATTCTAGTATAAGAAGTCCAACCAGTTGTCTAGAACATCGTGTTAGACATCTATCTCCCGAGCAACAAAAATTTAATGTGGAAAGGGAATCATATTTCTTTGGGAGGTAGAATAATGATATTAACCCTGTGTTGACCAACATACAAATTTACCAATTTTATTTTTTCAAGGCTCCTACAATAATTGTGAAGGAATGTATTACAATCCAAAGGGAGTTTTATGGGGTGGAGTGGAAGGTCAAAGGAAGATGTGTTGGCTTAGTTGGTCCAAGATTTGTAGAAGCAGGGCCAAAATAGGCCATGGAGTCAAACATTATGGTACTTTTAATTTGGATTTGCTAAGCAAGTGGCTTTGGAGAATCTTACGAGGGTCAAATTAAATTTGGTTTGAGATTTTAAGGTTTAGATATGGAGACATAAAGAACAAATTCTAAGTCACTCTTGTCCCTCTTTTGGAAAGAAGATTTTGATTTAGGTAAGTACTTGATTATTGTTAGTTTCCATCCAAAGGAGGATGATAAGTGGTTTGCATTTTGGAAGTCCACTCGGCTAGGCACCGTCATACCCTTTTTTCACCCTAGCTTTCCTATCATTTATTCATCATATCATCTTATTGGCTTATCATTTGACCATTGGTTCCCAAGCATGGTTAGTCACAAGTTTGAGTGTGAGGGAGGAGGATTAGGGTTTCTCTAGTTTGCCCTCCTAAGGCTTCATCTTTTGTCTCGTGTCTATGGTTGTCATGTTATGTTTTTTTCCTTCATGAATGAGGTTTGATGCTAAGCATGTTCAAAGTACCAAAAATATATGGTATTTGTTCCTCTTTCTTTGTGTTCATCTAGGTTTGCAAGGTAAGAGTCAAGATGTTCATTATCAAGGCCAATTGGGAATGACAAGGGCCATTATGGTTAAGTGGAGTTTCAGATGATAACCATGTCAAGACATGTTCCCTAGGTTTCATTGTGTTTGTCAAAGAAGTTTCAAAATGTGGATTTTTGGATCATAATTTCTTAAATGGAAAGATATATGAAAGTTATCATTCATACGCAAATGCTCTTACAAGATTTATTACGTGTGGTGTGAAATGATTTTAAATGTGTTCTATATTGGATTTGGATTCAAATTCAAGTGTGCATTATTCTTGTTGCCAATACCATTTGTTTGCAAAATTCAAGTCTTGATTTTATCAAGTTTGTGTGTTATCATCATATAAGGCAGAAACAAAAAAAAAGTCATAAGTTAAACAAGGTGGAATCAAACAAATTCCATCATTTCTATTTGGTTTCCCATGAGAAAATTCAAGCCTAAAGTGTCATTATAGCTCTCATGGATTTGCAAGTTCAATTTGTATTCAGAATGGACATGATGCATCATGGTTTGGTTCCTAATCAAGTTTATCCGACAAGCTTCAAATGAAGTATACCATGGCTACATCAAGCAAGCAGCCATCACTCTAATTCAAACATGAGCAACCAACCTTCATTCATGGATGTCCCTCACTTTCATTGCAGTTGAAGCAAGGCATGGTAAAAATGCAAAATAAGTTTGGATCGAGTCCAAGAAGTACAACAACAACTGTGTCAATTCAAAGCACATCAGCAAAATCATCATCTAATCCTTGAGTCAAGCAAGGTGAAGGCCATAGTTTGCCATAAGCTGCAGCAGTGCTGATCATGAAGCTCGAGCAAGGTAAAATGTCCAAAAAGATCAAATTAACACGGCACAAGCATCCAATTGCAAATAGCACACAAGGACGTAGTATCACTGATTAGGCCCAGAGCAAGATTAAAGGCATGTACATCAAGAAAATGTGTACAAACTACAACAAGAGTGTGCAAATACACAATGAAATACACAAGTAAATGTCATGTGTAGAGAAGTCCAAAAATGCAAATCAAGGAGCTTCTAGAACAAGTTGGGGACCACACATGATTGGCAAAATATTGCCTCATGTACTTCACAAAATTAGAGGAGGATTGTGTCCTCAAATTCACAAATGCTAGCTCAACATCCTTAGCCAACAAGTCACAATTTCCATTTTTTCATCACACGAATCTAACTCAATTTGACATATGTCACTCACCCTAATTCACCTTCATGTATCCTATAAATAAATTGTGATTCTTCCTCATTTATTCAAGCCTCGGAGCCATTGAAACCCTGTTGAATTCACTCCATAAAAGACTTCAAAACAGAGTATACAAGTAGAATGTTTGAGCAACTTTCAAAGCACCTTGAGAATCCAAATAACTTTCATACACACCACTAAAGCTAGAGGGATCAAGAACAAGGCCAGAAATCACCTCATATGAGCTCCCTTAACTCGTCGGAATCTATAACTGTTACCTTTTCCGACAAGGTAGAAACCATTGGAATTTCACTTGAAACTAGTTACCATTCTGTTCGCCTTGTTTCGCTAATCAATAACCCCATGGTTTAAGATTCTATTTCCTCGAATCCGTCATTTAATTTTTGAATTAGGGTTTATGTTCATCATGATGCAAACCAAAATTCTCTATGCTCAGGTCGAATCAACGGATTCTGAGCATGAAGGAAGCATCAATGATCTAATGCGAATGCGATGAGCATGTGTTTTTGCATTAAAATTGTGAGATGATGGATTTCTATTTTCACTTGGTTGGAGGTTAACGATGATGTTCTTCATGACTAATCTCCCTCCATTTTCTATTTTATTTCAAATATTTCAAAAACATTTAAATGGCGCGTTTTGGTTGGCTAGTGGAGATGAGTTGTCTGACCAAGCCATATGTGGGTTGTTTGACTCAAGAGCGCGTGCTCCCTCAGATCTGGGTTGTCCTTTGTGTTTACTTGCTTTAGTTATTTGATCTAATGGCTATTGTGAGTATCCTTTACAGCACGGTTGGACCATCAGATCAAATCTAATGGATCTGATCAGTTGAGCTCCCATCCTTTGACTTTGGTCAAACCTGGCTTGTGTAGTGGGCTTGGTGCGCCTTGGGCCTTAGCTGAATGCTTTTGGGACCCATCCAGTTTACATACACCCCTCCTTTGTTTTATTTCTTACTTTATCCTTTTTATTTTGATTTTGATTTTGATTATTATTTTATTTTCCATTCCAAATTATTTTCTCCCAGGATCTTTTATTAGTTTGAGTTTTTAATTTTATTTTTATTTTTTTTCTATTTTTTCTCTTTTTTATTATTATTTTATTCTACCATTTGATTTTAAATACTTTTTTTTCTTCATATATTTAATTCTTTGATTTTCTCATTGTGTTACATGTTTTAGGAGAATAACTTTGTGTTATTTCTCTAACATGTTGAGCACATAAATTGTTATTGACTGGTCTCAGATAGGTGTGGTTTCCACATAAGTCCACTTACGATTGCTTAACATAGTGCTATATTGCTTCGATGTGTTAAATCGGCCCCTAACCCTAATCACTAACTATTGACCTATTGAATTCATTTTCTTTCCATTTAATTTTTGCAATCTATCACTCTTGCAATTTACATTTTTAGTCATTTACTTTTATGCTCATCATAATCCATTTAACTCATGCATCCTTTACATTATGCCATTTTAGTTCCCTTTGTTTTCTTTTTTCATATTATTAAAAATAACAAAAACATGATAAAATAAAAAGACCAAAAAAATGTGATTCTCTATTTGTGACCTAAAGGATGAACTCCCATGGACTTTATGAATGACCCTAGTGTCATACCCTAATTTTTACCCCTAAGATCCCACCTCATTTGCATCTTTACAATGAATCAATATCACATACTTGGTTGTCTTTTAACCCTCTCACATTTGGGTTGCCTATGCGAAGATCATTAAGCACCACTTTGTGTATCTTTCTTTTTGTACTTATATGCTTTATATTTCATTAACCTCTACTTAAAATACAAAAATATATGTCTTGTCTCTTTGTTTCTTTTGTAAGGCAGGGTTTGGAATCAAGAGCATCAAGTGATTGCATCCTCAGCTAGGGTTTGAGATCCTCAAGTCAAAGTGTGGTTCAAGAAGGAGTGTCTTGTTGTAAAGATTGATTTTAAACAAGCTTATGATTGTTCATCTTGGGATTTTCTCAGGTATGTTCTGAAGGCTATGAATTTTGGGAATAGGTGGCTAAAATGGATGGAGGCTATGATTTTCATTAATTATCTTTCTATTTTGGTTAACAGTTGTCCAAATTCTGAGATTCACTTGGGAAGAGGGTTAAGACAGGGGGACCCACTCTCACCCTTTTTGCTTATTCTTGCTATACTAGAGGTCTTTCAGGGATGGTAAAGAATGTTATGAGTTATGAATCCTTTAATGGTTTTTCTTTGAATGTGAATACTCACTTTGATATTCTCCTGTTTGCTGATGAAACCATCATTTTGAAAAATGGTAATTGGGAAAATTTGTGGAGCATTAAAGGAATTCTTAGAGGTTTTTAAATGATCTCAAGTCTTAGTATGAACCTCTTCAAAACAAGAGTTTTTGGCATTAATCTCCATGAAGATTTTATTTCTACTACTGCTATTATTATGTCTTGTGATGCAGGCACTCTTCCTTTCAAGTTCCTTGGTGTGATAGTGGGATCCAATCTTAGAAGGAAATATTTTTGGAATCCTTTATTAAAAAAAGTAGAAAGAAGTTATCTATGTGTGTTACTCCTTTTGGATTTGATGCATTTTACGAAAAAAAACATCATGGAGGAGTGTTCAGGTTTACTCAACTACTACAAGATGATTTTCCAGTGCAGAAGAGACACATGCTGGACGCGATATCACAACATGTGGGTATGACATCCGAGCCTAGTTTAACAGGCCATATTGCTGCATTTTTGGACGAATTTTCTGTTGAAGATTCAGTTAGATTTTATTGCAATTATTTGTCATAACTATAGGTTTGTCTAGTTGAGTCGTATTGATCTTTGTGTTTTTTAAACACCCATCACTAGGGTTTAGTGATTGAGAGAATGTGATATGGATTCTCATATTTAGGGGAGACCTAAATAGAAAGTCACTAGGTTGTGTTAGGAAAAGACGTTGAACAACATAGGGCTTGTTCTTACTTGCAAGACTAAATGTAATAAACTACTAATATTGAATTTTCTTTCTTCGATTAGATGACAACCCTTCAGACGTAGGTGTTGTTGCATCGAATTTGGTTACCAATTATTGTGTTAATTATTTCTTTTCTACTACATCATCTTGTAAAAGTTAAATTGTGATAATTGTGTGGATTCTAGTATAAGAAGTCCAACCAGTTATCTAGGACATCGTGTTCGACATCTATCTCCCGAGCAACAAAAATTTAATGTGGAAAGGGAATCATATTTCTTTGGGAGGTAGAATAATGATATTAACCCTGTGTTGACCAACATACAAATTTACCAATTTTATTTTTTCAAGGCTCCTACAATAATTGTGAAGGAATGTATTACAATTCAAAGGGAGTTTTTATGGGGTGGAGTGGAAGGTCAAAGGAAGATGTGTTGGCTTAGTTGGTCCAAGATTTGTAGAAGCAAGGCCAAAATAGGCCATGGAGTCAAACATTGTGGTACTTTTAATTTGGATTTGCTAAGCAAGTGGCTTTGGAGAATCTTACGAGGGTCAAATTAAATTTGGTTTGAGATTTTAAGGTTTAGATATGGAGACATAAAGAACAAATTCTAAGTCACTCTTGCCCCTCTTTTGGAAAGAAGGTTTTGATTTAGGTAAGTACTTGATTATTGTTAGTTTCTGTCCAAAGGAGGATGATAAGTGGTTTGTATTTTGGAAGTCCACTCGGCTAGGCACCGTCATACCCTTTTTTCACCCTAGCTTTCCTATCATTTATTCATCATATAATCTTATTGGCTTATCATTTGACCATTGGTTCCCAAGCATGGTTAGTCACAAGTTTGAGTGTGAGGGAGGAGGATTAGGGTTTCTCTAGTTTGCCCTCCTAAGGCTTCATCTTTTGTCTCGTGTCTATGGTTGTCATTTTATGTTTTTTTCCTTCATGAATGAGGTTTGATGCTAAGCATGTTCAAAGTACCAAAAATATATGGTATTTGTTCCTCTTTCTTTGTGTTCATCTAGGTTTTCAAGGTAAGATTCAAGATGTTCATTATCAAGGCCAATTGGGAATGACAAGGGCCATTATGGTTAAGTGGAGTTTCACATGATCACCATGTCAAGACATGTTCCCTAGGGTTCATTGTGTTTGTCAAAGAAGTTTCAAAATGTGGATTTTTGGATCATAATTTCTTAAATGGAAAGATATATGAAAGTTATCATTCATACTCAAATGCTCTTACAAGATTTATTAGGTGTGGGGTGAAATGATTTCAAATGTGTTCTATATTGGATTTGGATTCAAATTCAAGTGTGCATTATTCTTGTTGCCAATACCATTTGTTTGCAAAATTCAAGTCTTGATTTTATCAAGTTTGTGTGTTATCATCATATAAGGCAGAAACAAAAAAAAAGTCATAAGTTGAACAAGGTGGAATCTAACAAATTCCATCATTTCTATTTGGTTTCACATGAGAAGATTCAAGCCTAAAGTGTCATTATAGCTCTCATGCATTTGCAAGTTCAATTTGTATTTAGAACGGACATGATGCATCATGGTTTGGTTCCTAATCAAGTTTATCCTACAAGCTTCAAATGAAGTATACCATGGCTACATCAAGCAAGCAGCCATCACTCTAATTCAAACATGAGCAAACAAACCTCATTCATGGATGTCCCTCACTTTCATTGGAGTTGAAGCAAGGCATGGTAAAAATGCAAAATAAGTTTGGCTCGAGTCCAAGAAGTACAACAACAACAATGTCATTTCAAAGCACATCAGCGAAATCATCATCTAATCCTTGAGTCAAGCAAGGTGAAGGCCATAGTTTGCCATAAGCTGCAGCAGTGTTGATCATGAAGCTCGAGCAAGGTAAAATGTCCAAAAAGATCAAATTAACACGGCACAAGCATCCAATTTTAAATAGCACACAAGGACGTAGTATCACTGATTAGGCCCAGAGCAAGATTAAAGGCATGTACATCAAGAAAATGTGTACAAATTGCAACAAGAGTGTGCAAATACACAATGCAATACACAAGTAAATGTCATTTTAGAAAAGTCCAAAAATGCAAACCAAGGAGCTTCTAGAACAAGTTGGGGACCACACATGATTGGCAAAATATTGCCTCATGTACTTCACGAAATTAGAGGAGGATTGTGTCCTCAAATTCACAAATGCCAGCTCAACATCCTTAGCCAACAAGTCACAATTTCCATTTTTTCTTCACACGAATCTCACTCAATTTGACATATGTCACTCACCCTAATTCACCTTCATGCATCCTATAAATAAAGCGTGATTCTTCCTCATTTATTCAAGGCTCGGAGCCATTGAAACCCTGTTGAATTCACTCTATAAAAGACTTCAAAATAGAGTATACAAGTAGAATGTTTGAGCAACTTTCAAAGCACCTTGAGAATCCAAATAACTTTCATACACACCACTAAAGCTAGAGGGATCAAGAACAAGGCCAGAAATCACCTCATATAAGCTCCCTTAACTCGTCGGAATCTACAACTGTTACCTTTTCCGACAAGGTAGAAACCATTGGAATTTCACTTGAAACTAGTTACCATTCTGTTCGCCTTGTTTCGCTAATCAATAACCCCATGGTTTAAGATTCTATTTCCTCGAATCCGTCATTTAATTTTTGAATTAGGGTTAATGTTCATCATGATGCAAACCAAAATTCTCTATGCTCAGGTCGAATCAACGGATTCTGAGCATGAAGGAAGCATCAGTGATCTAATGCGAATGCGATGAGCATGTGTTTTTACATTAAAATTGTGAGATGATGGATTTCTATTTTCACTTGGTTGGAGGTTAACGATGATGTTCTTCATGACTAATCTCCCTCCATTTTCTATTTTATTTCAAATATTTCGAAAACATTTACATGGTGCATTTTGGTTGGACAGTGGAGATGAGGTGTCTGACCAAGCCATATGTGGGTTGTTTGACTCAAGAGCACATGCTCCCTCAGATCTGGGTTGTCCTTTGTGTTTACTTGCTTTAGTTATTTGATCTAATGGCTATTGTGAGTATCCTTTATAGCACGGTTGGACCATCAGATCAAATCCATTCGATCTGATCAGTTGAGCTCCCATCCTTTGACTTTGGTCAGACCTGGCTTGTGTAGTGGGCTTGGTGCGCCTTGGGCCTTAGCTGAATGCTTTTGGGACCCATCCAGTTCACATACACCCCTCCTTTGTTTTATTTCTTACTTTATCCTTTTTATTTTCATTTTGATTTTGATTATTATTTTATTTTCCATTCCAAATTAATTTCTCTCAGGATCTTTTATTAGTTTGAGTTTTTAATTTTATTTTTATTTTTTTTTCTATTTTATCTCTTTTTTATTATTATTTTATTCTACCATTTGATTTTAAATACTTTTTTTTCTTCATATATTTAATTCTTTGATTTTCTCATTGTGTTACATGTTTTAGGAGAATAACTTTGTGTTATTTCTCTAACATGTTGAGCACATAAATTGTTATTGACTGGTCTCAGATAGGTGTGCCTTCCATATAAGTCCACTTACGATTGCTTAACATAGTGCTATATTGCTTCGATGTGTTAAATCGGCCCCTAACCCTAATCCCTAACTATTGACCTATTGAATTTATTTCCTTTCCATTTGATTCTTGCAATCTATCACTCTTGCAATTTACATTTTTAGTCATTTACTTTTATGCTCATCATAATCCATTTAACTCATGCATCCTTTACATTATGCCATTTTATTTCCCTTTGTTTTATTTTTTCATATTATTAAAAATAACAAAAACATGATAAAATAAAAAGACCAAAAAAATGTGATTCTCTATTTGTGACCTAAAGGATGAACTCCCATGGACTTTATGAATGACCCTAGTGTCATACCCTAATTTTTACCCCTAAGATCCCACCTCATTTGTATCTTTACAATGCATCAATATCACATACTTGGTTGTTTTTTAACCCTTTCACATTTGGGTTGCCTATGCGAAGATCATTAAGCACCTCTTTGTGTATCTTTCTTTTTGTACTTATATGCTTTATATTTCATTAACCTCTAATTAAAATACAAAAATATATGTCTTGTCTCTTTGTTTCTTTTGTAAGGCAGGGTTTGGAATCAAGAGCATCAAGTGATTGCATCCTCAGCTAGGGTTTGAGATCCTCAAGTCAAAGTGTGGTCAACCATTGATTTTCAAAAGCTACTCATCAAAGCATGACCTTAAATCATGGGGTCTCAAGCATCATTCAACATCATTTGATCAAAGATATCTCAAGGTTTGGTGGCTTGTTTCTCAAGAATTTTTAAAAGTTTCATGTGTTTATTTCCATGCCTTCATCAACAAGTTTCCTCAAGCCATTGCAAGCTCCATCAATGGATAATCAAGAGTACATCACTTTGAATTCATATGATCATTAATGTACCTTGAAATGCAAGAAAAAGTCCAAGGTTGCAAGTTTGTACAAGGAGGTTTGACCAAAAAGTCAACATTTCAAGCCTAAGTTCAAGACTTCATAACTTCTTCATACTTCAACATTTTTGAGTGTGTAAGTTCTGTGATTTTTGGATTGGCTACATTTTGGTAAAACAACATGCGATTAGCAAAATGTTAAACCAGATGTTCTGCCATGACAATCAGACATCATGTCCAGCATGATGTTGTGACATGTGCCAGAACATGTTATACCAGAAAGTTAGGGCATGACTATTTAGGTAATTTTAGTGTGATTTTTGAGTGTGTTCTAATTCACACGTGTGCGTTATTCATGGGAGTATATTGTGGGAATTTATGTTATGACAGATTTTGTTAGTTTTCGTAAAAAGGATCCTTGAGCCTTTTTAGGAAAGTTTGTATTTTGTTCCTATTATTGTGCAGGATGATTTGCAGTGTGATAAAACTGGTTGCTGCTATTTTTGCGTGTAAAATAAGCCCAAGTCTATTAGGTTTGAAGGCTATTTAAAGAAAGGAGCTAAACCTAAAGAAGATGGATTTAAAGATTGTAAAATTTGGAGAATCAGGATTAGTCGTGTTTTGGTTAGTCTTTAGGGTTTATTGCTTTTTAATTATATGTCACTCATGTATCTTCTGATGCATTGAGGTTGACTTAATTTTCATTGTTAATTGTCCACTCTGAAGCTTTTAAGCAAGAGTGTATTGTTCTTGGTTGAAGCTTTTAAGAAAAACCAAGTATTATACTTGGAAGGGTTGGTACTTCTATTTGTGGTAGTTGTGAAATGTCACTGGGTTGTGACTGATTAGGAAGTGAGAGGGGGATCTCATATCTAGAGGGTGTCTAGGTAGAAGTTGCACAAGGTAGGGATTAGGCGAGAAGTTGTAAACGGGGGAGTTTAGCTTTGAACTAATACTATCATAGTGGATTTCCTTCCTGACTTGGTATTCCCCAGATGTAGGTGAGTTGCACCGAACTGGGTTAACAACTACTAGTGTTATTATACTTTTCTATCATTTAAGTTTCTGCAACTTTTATTTTTGTGATCACGCTGTTTTGATCCCAGTGTTGTGACATCTGTCTCAACATCTGGTATTTGCGTGCTAGAATTTCAAAGTGATTCTTTGGGAAATGAGTCTCCTTGACATCCCCTCCATTTTATCTTTACAAGTCAAGATATAATTATGCTTGGAAAGCCATCAAAAGTTTGAAGACATTATAGGTCATTTTGTGGACTTAGTGAAATTTGACCTAAAGTTCAAGTATGGCATGCCTATGTTCCAAAGATCATAACTTCTTCAATTTTCAACTTTTATGGGCACTTCTTTATGACAAATATCCTTCTTGACGTCCTCTACAACTTTGGTTTACAGGTAAAACATCAATTCATGCTCCAAGGACCTCAAATCTTAAAGGCCATTTGTGCACAAAACCAGGTCATGACCTGTTTGACCTAATGCCAGACCTAATTTTCAGTGGTTTTTCCTCAACTTTCCATGCTTTCCATTTTATCACGAGACATCCATTTGAATTGATTCTTTTTGTATTGTCTTCCTTGCCATGAAAGGAACATTTGGCTCAAGAAAAGTCACAAAATGGACGAAGGAATTACATTTGGCCTCAGTTGGAACAAGGTGACATGAACTCTGCTCACACCGTGACCTACAATTTTAGAAAGCGTGTGCAAACTCAACTTGGGGGCCACAACACATGTGAAAACTCATTCTAAATGTTAAAACGCATTTGGTACAACTTAAAACGACTTGAGTAAGCTCAAGATCACACTTAAAACATTGAATTCAGGAATTTCACAAATCGTCCCAAGGTTGAAGATGAAGTGAAGATTCGTGCAGTTTGGAGCGAATTTTCAAATCCTAGCCAATCAGAGGTTGCCACATTTTTTTAAATTTATTTTGACCGTTGTAGTCATGTGCTATGACCTCAATGTGAGCGTGTTTTGACTTTAGACCTGGTAGGGGTGTGCAAAAAAATCGGTTATTATTAACCAAATTGGTATCCAAATTGTTCCACTTTTAAAAATCCAAACCAAATGTTAAAATATAAATTTGGATATCCATTTTGTTATCCAAATATAAACCGGTAACCATTACAATAATGTGATTTAGTTATTGGATATCCAAATTTTATTATGTGTTAAATTTATATGTTTGTTTCTTTTCATGTTTTATCATATATTTATTATAAATCAATTTTATATTTTAAACTCTTTTAAAATATATGTTATTTAGGAAATTAAATTTTATGTGATATATTTAGTTTGATTGAGTTGTAGACTTTAATTTAAATCTGAATATACATACACTATAATAAAACATTATATATACAATGCAGCATTGTAGAGCAGCTTTATACAATGCAAAAGTCAAACCTGTTTTTTTGCCCAACTGAGGAAAGTTGTAGCTTATGTAGCTGTTACTACTATTTTTGCAAATTCATAATCCCACGTTAATCTTGTACAATTGTTTCCGAGATATAGTTCAACCATGTTCACGATTTACCGACAAAAACAATTACACTGTTTTTCTTTTCGCTGTTTTTATTTTTCTTGACAGCATTTCAGTTCTTTGTTAGAGTTATTAAAATTGAAATTTAAAACCCGTTTAATTTATCAATTCATATACATTATGAAAAATACATAGGTGAAAGATAAAATTGTGTATTTATTAAAATAATGTCGTTATATATTCAAATCAGTAAATTATTGTTCAATTTTTTTATAAGAAAATATTTATAGATTTTTTTGTTCAATTTATAAGAAAAAATCGCAACTTTTGAGATGTAAATTATTGTTAAAGAAAACAAAACTAATTTTGATATAAAATTGATTTAAAAAAAACTGGTTTTAAAACTATTTTTTTTATAAAATTGATTTTTTTTTAAAAAGTAAAAAATTGGTTTTGAGAGAAACCGGTTTAAAAAAAATAACTGGTTATTGTGAAAAACTGGTTTAGAACAGAACCGATCCATTTGTAAACCGGTTTTAAAAAAATAAACCGGTTTTATAAAAACAGTTTAAAGATCCAAACCAAACCATATTCAGTTTGACCAATCTGTGTGTAAACCCAAAAAAATATACTGGCTGACATTTAGGGCATTATGCAAGATGAAATGTGTGTCATGCTATGTAGATGACGCAGATGCTATGATAACGGGTTGATTCATATATTTATGATCAAAATTGGGGTATGACAATCCTTAAACCCTTTTTCAAGGTAAAATCAAACAACACACTTATTTTCTACCATAAACTACGAAGCTCTGATTTCCTTATTGCACTACGAGGATACATAGGCACGAGATTGCGAGATCTTGGCGAACACCCTACCAATATTGAGGGATGTTAATATCTTCCCCTTGCATAACTTGTTGGTGTACAAGGTGAAAATAATGGATGAAAAGAGAAGAATATATTATAGAGAATGACAGCTACAAGGATTACAAAAGGATTACAAAAATACTCACTACCACTAGTCTATTTATAAGCTAAAACTAGGGCTACAAATGCAACAATAAAATACTAAATACCCTCTAACAAACTTGGTCACCAAGTTTGTAAATATAAAATAAAATATAAATTATTTCTAATACCATCCCTTAGTTTATATTTCCTCAAAACTAACAACTCCAATTCCATCCCTTAAGCGAAGGAATTGATCAGTCTTGATAGCCTTCGTCAGAACATCTGCCAACTGTTTCTGGGTGCTACAGTGCAGAACTTCTAACACTCCATTCTGAACTTGACTTCTCAGATAGTGATACTTGGTCTCAATATGCTTGCTTCTCCCATGCAACACTGGGTTTCTGGCAAGATTGATTGCAGACTTGTTATCAATCATCAGCTTCAGAGGTTTGTCAACTTTGATCTTCAGATCCTCCAGCAAGTTCAGAATCCACACAGCTTGGCATGCAGTAACAGCACCTGCAATATATTCAGCTTCACAGGTTGACAACACGACAACAAGTTGCTTCTTAGAACTCCAAGAAATAGGGCCTCCCAGAAACTTGAACAAGTATCCATAAGTACTTCTTCTGTCAACTCTGTCTCCACACCAATCAGAATCTGAATAACTCAGAAGTTCTGATTCACTCTTTCTTCCAGAAGGGAACAACACTCCATACTTCAGAGTTCCCTTGACATACCTCAGAATCCTGACAGCAGCTTGGTAATGGGACCACTTGGGTTTACTCATGAATCTGCTAACCATTCCAACTACATAGCAAATATCAGGTCTGGTATTACACAAATACCTCAGAGAACCAACCAACTGTTTGAAGGTTGTAGCATCCACATCCTCACCATCAGAATCAGAATCTAGTTTCTGATTTGTATCTGCAGGTGTGATAGCAGCCTTACAATTCTGCAGCTTAAATCTCTTCAGAAGTTCTCGTTCATACTTCAGCTGATGCAAAATGATACCTTTCTCAGAATATCTGAACTCCATCCCTAGAAAGTATGTCATTTTCCCGAGATCAGTCATTTCAAACTCATTCATCAGCACCTTCTTGAACTTAGCTAATTCTTGTTCAGAACTTCCGGTCAGCAATATGTCATCAACGTACAAACACACCAGAATCATATTTCCTTCAGAAATATGCTGAACATAAACACCGTATTCCATCTCACATTCTGAAAACCCTGCTTCTTGAAAAAAGAATCAATCTTCTGATTCCAAGCTCTGGGGGCTTGCTTCAATCCATACAAAGCTTTATGTAATCTGTACACCATCCCTTCCTGATTCTTTTTCACAAATCCAGGAGGTTGTGACACATAAACTTCTTCTTCTAATGGACCGTTCAGAAATGCAGATTTCACATCTAAATGCATCAGAGGCCAATTCCTGTTAGCAGCTATTGCAATCCCCAATCTGATTGTTTCATGTCTCGCTACAGGTGCAAACACTTCAGAATAATCCAGCCCAGGTTTCTGCAGAAATCCTCTTGCTACCAACCTCGCTTTGTGTTTGCCAATTGATCCATCTGGATTTAGCTTCTGCTTGAAAACCCATCTGACGCTGATGGCTTTCTTGTCCTTTGGAAGTTCTGTCAGCTTCCAAGTCTTGTTTCTTTCTATGGCCTCAAGTTCTTCTTTCATGGCCTTTAGCCAGAACTTCTGCTTGAGAGCCTCTTCTGTACTCACGGGTTCAGAGTCTACTAACATGGCACACTGAATAATCTCTCCCTCAGAATCTACTTCAGTGTCTTGTAACATGTCAAACTCTTCAAATCTTCTTGGGATGCTTGAACCTCAGAAGTTCTGTCCTCAGAAGTTTCTCCTTCAGAAGCTCTTGCTCCAGAAGGTTGACTTCCTCCAGAACCTTGACCATCTTCAGAATCTGGCATATTCCCAGAATCTGAATCACCACCAGAATCTGGATCATCATCAGAGTCTGGATCATCATCAGAATCTGGATCATCAGAATCACCTTCATCTTCTGAGTCTCCTTCAGAGTCAGAAACACCATCAGTTTCAGAAACTCTTATTTCTGACCTTTCTTCAGAAGTTCTCACATCAGAATCAGATTGAGACTTGTCCCAATTCCAAACTTCTGATTCCTTCACAATAACGTCTCTGCTGAACTCAACTTTATTAGTTTCTGGACAATAAAGCTTGTACGCACCCGTACTGTGGTACCCCACCAGTAACATTACTTTGCTTCTATCATCCAACTTCTGTCTTCTAGCTTCTGGAACATGTTTGTAACAAACAGAACCAAAAACCTTCAAATGACTAACACTTTGCTTTTCTCCAGTCCACTTATGAATAGGAACTATTTCCTTCAGCTTCTTCGTTGGACATCTGTTGAGCACATATGCTGCGGTGGCAACAGCTTCTCCCCAGAAGTTCTGAGGAAGCTTCTTCTCCTTCAGCATGCTTCTCACCATATTAAGCAAAGTACGATTTCTTCTTTCAGCAAGACCATTGTGTTGAGGAGTGTAAGGAGCAGTAACCTCATGCTCAATTCCATTCTCCTCACAGAACTTCTGAAACTCTTTGGAGTTATACTCACCCCCACCATCGGTTCTGAGAATCTTCAGAGTCTAACCACTCTGATTTTGAACCTTCATTCGGAACTTCTTGAATTCAGCAAACACCACGTGTTTGAACTTAATAAGGGATACCCATATCATTCTCGTGAATTCATCAACAAATGACACGAAGTATTTATTCCCTCCGATCAATGCTACTGGAAATGGACCACACACATCACAATGTACTACTCCCAAGGCATGTTTTGCTCTTGGAGCAACTTCTGACGCAAATGGCAATCTTGGTTGCTTTCCTTCCATGCACACTTTGCATGACTTCTCAGGCTTCTTAATTGTAGGAATTCCATGTACCAGCTTCTTCGAATGCATATGTTCCAAGCTTCTGAAATTCAGATGACCAAATCTTCTGTGCCACAGCTCACTTTCTTTTACAACACTTGTTGCACTAAGACATTCAGAGTCAGAAGTTCTGACATTCACCTTGAATGTTCTATTCCTTCCCTATTCTGACTCCATAATCAGCTTCTGATTACAGTCATACAGCTTCAGAAGATTGTCCTTCATGGTAACTGAAAAACCTTTCTCAATAAATTGTCCCACGCTCATCAGATTGCTTTTTATGCCAGGTACATACCACACTTTCTGAATCAATGCTGTTTTCCCATTATTCAGAACAACTCTGACATTTCCCATACCTTCAGGGTTAAGATATTTGTCATCAGCACATCTGATCTTAGTCCTCTTCTCAGAATCAAAATCAACCAGCCATTTCTTATTTCCAGTAAGATGATTTGAGCAGCCAGTGTCCATATACCACCAGTCTGTCAAATTCGTATCATCAGATTCAGAAGCCATCAGTAGCACAGATTCATCATCAGAACTTCTGGCTATATTTGCTTCTTCTGACTTCCTTTCTTTGTTTGACCAACAATCTCTAGCAAAGTGACCAAACTTCTTGCAATAGTAACATTGGATCTTCTTCTTGTCATACTTCTCTTTTCCCTTCTGAGCATTCTTTTGCCTATCAGAAGTTGAGGTTTCTGACTTCTGACCACCATCAGATCTTCTTTGCTTCTGATGCTTCTTATCAGAAACTACTTTCAGAGCCTGCTGCTCTACTTTCCTTTCAGAAGTTCTCTCAGTCAGACGCAACTCTTGCGCTTCTAGACTGCTTTGCAGCTCTTCAATTCTCATGGTGCTCAGATCTTTAGAATGTTCTATTGCTACCACAATGTAATCAAACTGAGGAGTAAGGGATCTCAATACCTTCTCAATGATTACTTGTTCAGAAAGAGTTTCTCCACACGCCTTCATCTCATTAGTGATCAGAATCACTCTGGAGATGTACTCAGAAACTTTCTCATTGTTCTTCATGTTGAGATTCTCGTACTGCTTACGTAGAGACTGAAGCTTCACCTTCTTCACTGATGCGTCACCACTGTAACATTTGACCAGTGTGTACCACGCCGCCTTTGCCGTCGTTGAATCTGCAATCTTCTCAAACACATTCGCATCCACACACTGATGGATGTAGAACAATGCTTTCTGATCTTTCTTCCTTGTATCCTTCTGCGCGTTCTTCTGCTCCTCCGTCGCATCTGCTGCTACCGGAACATAACCTTCAGTGACAAGATCTAGAACATCTTGAGCACCGAACAGTACACGCATCTGAATCATCCAACGATTTCAGTTTTTGCCATCAAATACTGGAAGCTTGGTGTTCATGCCGCCGTTGCCGTTCATCATCTTCAACCTTATACAGTACACTCAGAATCTTACCACATACAGTGTTTCCCAACCCACAGAATCAAAAAATTATGATTCTGATCAGAGTTTCGTTCAAGATTCAACACAAATCAAGAACCAAAATTCAATCACACAAAAAATCCTCACGTTTCACTCGTGTTTCCCGTGTTTTCCCGTTGATCCGAACCGGAGCTCTAGATATCAATTGTTGGTGTACAAGGTGAAAATAATGGATGAAAAGAGAAGAATATATTATAGAGAATGACGGCTACAAGGATTACAAAAGGATTACAAAAATACTCACTACCACTAGTCTATTTATAAGCTAAAACTAGGGCTACAAAAGCAACAATAAAATACTAAAATACCCTCTAACAAACTTGGTCACCAAGTTTGTAAATATAAAATAAAATATAAATTATTTCTAATATAACTGACTTTCGAACACGAATTTGGTTGCGAGACCATACTCTTCACTTTTTACAGGAATTTTATCGTTATTTTTCTTTTTTTTGAAATAAATAAAGTTTGATAGTAACTCTGTGCATTTTTCGCCTAACGACAAATACATATCCCCTTTGCAAGATTTTTCCTGAAGCTTTAGATTCTTGTGATGATCCTCTAGCCAATATTGCAGATATGGGAAGCTAGACGCAAGGAAAATGGTGTTGGAATCGTAGCAATTTGTTTGTCCTGAATGTTTTGGTGGCTGTGAGTCAAGAATCCGAGTTATAGAATTTGTTCGCTGACATTCAACTTCAATTGAATAAGGAGGACATGTACGTTTGTTCAAAGGACAAGTACAATTTTATTGGCCATAGCAACTACAAAGTAATTTTGTCTATTCTGGAAGACAATCCGGATTATATTGTATTGGAAAATCGTGCACAAGTGTGGGAGTAAAAATTCCTAGTAATATGCAAATTTTCAGTTGAAGACTTCTTCAAAACGGCTTGCCAGCAAAAGCCCTATTGAGTCATTGGGGATTTCTGGATGAAAGCCAAAATTCGAAGTGTGCTTTTTGTGATTCTAGCATTAAAGATGAAATCCATTTATTTTTGAATTGTCATGTTGCTGTTTCAATATGAAGTAAAGTCATTAGGTGGTCCGAAATGACAGAAGTGAAAGAGAAGAGCTTAATTCAAAACATTTTGACAATTTTGTGCTTCCACCAACTCTAAATTTCATCTGAATTTATTTTGTTTCTTTCGGGTATCTGTTTGTTGGAACCTGTGGATTTGCAGGACTAATCTGAATTTTGAGGGAGACAAATTGGAGAATTGAGATATTTTTCAAGAATTCAAAAGCAATTGTGGGAGTGGTTTCAAGTAAACTGCTAAGGAAACAAGCAAGACGGTTCGACGGATTGACAAAAGCATAATAAAAATTGTTTTCTTTCATCTTCTAATTAGTTTTTCTTTTTGCTTTGATCTTTTTCGCATTGTTGGATTTCTTTTCCGAGGTTGATATCGGTTTCTCTCTTTTAAATTTTGTATTAAAAAGTTGAGTACTCATTTTACTCTCTTTAACATAATTGGTAGGTTGCTTATAAAAAAAGAGTAATTATTATATTTAGTTTTCCTTAAAACTCTATTTTAAAATGCTTGCATTTTTGTTTGGCTAAAATGATAATTTTTGATCGTACCTGAATCAGACAGTTACAGGTGGCCAACGACGTCCGTTGAGATCCGGCTTCGGTGAGGTTGAAGTACGGCGGGGGGGGTGTACCTGCAAGGTACTCCGACGCTCAAGTTAGGGAGTGCACAGAGTAACAGCAAATACAAAGAGTGAGAAAAGTGACTTAACCTGACCCTCTCAAGTGAGAGAGTATTTATAGAGAGCCCCCAGCGCGGGGCCAACGGTTACTTGCGTTGGGCTGGATTGTCAGGCCCAATCCAAGTAACTGCAAGGGCTTACGTGGCGTAGTGAAGACCAGCACGTGGTCTTCGCCCTGGGGTAACCGTTCCTAGATTTCCGGGATTAGGGCAGACCGAGTCCTGAGGAAATGGGAGGTTACTTGGAACGTGTCCACGTGGTACAGACTGTTAGACACTCCTCGCGGGGGAAGAGTCTTCTGTGTCGAGGAACTATCAAGCCGTACGACGGACATGGCCTCGCGGGGAGGAGTCATGTCTGTCGAGGAGTGAGTTCTGGCATACTCGCGGGAGAAGCTGGTATGTCGGGGATGTACCTATCCGCCGGAGGTGCGAGGCCCTCCTGCCCTGTTGGCCCAAGTGCCCGACACTGTAAAGTGCTCGGGGTGAAACGTGGGTATGCTTGCAGCAGTCAAGTGCCCCGCAGAGGGGTCTTATTGGGCCTCCCCATGCTATGTGGGTTGGGCCTGCTTGACTGTTGGGTAGCCTCGGCCCAGTCCAGAACAGGAGCCCCCCAAGTCGTTGCTCTGAGGTGGCAGAGTGATGACTTAAGGGTTATTGTATGTCGAGGATACGCTAAGAGAGGAACCGAGGAGGTCGATATCCTATGCGAACTTCCTTCGGCCGGATGAGCGTCGGGCGTCGGACAGATGTGTCTGGTCGTATGGTCGGGGAGATGAAGGGTTTCGGATTCGAAGCGTTGGGCAAAACCGAAACGACACGCGTGGGGAGACGGGTGGCTGCATGCGTGCCACGTGTCGCCTGCCATCATTACCTAGGGAGGCTAGGGCGGCTGGCTAGGGTAGCGCACTCGAGTGCCCTACGCCCCTCGGGTCTCGCGAGAACCGCTTATAAAAGCCGCTCCCCTCGCTCATTCTCCACTTTTCCGCTTCTCTCTCAAGAAACTTTCTCCCTCTCTCTCTAACCTCTTCCGCCGTAGCTCGCCGCCGTCAATCGTCGGGCACTCTCTGTCGGAAGCATTTCCTCCGCTAGGACCGCCGTTCGCTGCCGTACCACCGCCGGAAACCTCCGTGCCGGAACCCTACACCGCCGCTTACCAGGTATTTGCTCCAAACCGGACCTTTGTTTTGCGTTTTTCTTTGATTTTAACTAGTGTAGGGTGTTTCCTTGGTGAATTGATGATATTCCCATGAGAAACGAAGGGATTCCCGGCGAATACGGCGGGAATCTTTAGTTGTGGAGAGAGAGAGTGCGAAGATTCTTGCTCGCTTTTGATGAATGTCTCGGGGATCAGGGACGAACACGTCGGGGATCCGTTGAATGTCTCGGGGTCCTTGATAAACAGTATATTTGTTAGTGCCGCGGGGACACGGGGCAGAACCTTCCGGGGAGACGATGAGTTCCCCGGTGGGCAAGTTGATCCTCGGCTGATCTCGTCGGGGAGTTGAGAAAGCCTTGCCCCTTCTTCGCCCATTCGCTTGAACAGCGGTGGAGGGGTGAATTTGATACGACCAATCGAATTCACCGTTTCCTTCTGCTTTTCAGGTAAATGGACGATTTGGCTGCAGAGGTGGCCGCAGGATATTTCGAGGAAAACGACGACGACCAGCCTGACTCCCCCATGGCTCACATGGCCTTTGCGCAGGAGAGGCCGCTCGAGGACTGGGTCTGTAGCGAAGCCCTTGAGATGTCGTCCATCTTCGTGTACCCAGATGTGGGCGATGCTTTTTGTACCGTCGAGCACAGACTAATCGGAAGTGGTCAATCCTGGAAGGTTTTTCGTCCCGAGGAGCATCACCGGATATGCTCCCCTTACCGGGGAATGCGGGTCCCCTTATACGAGTTTATGTTCGAGAAGGCGGGGTGGAGGCTGCCTTTCACGGATTTTCAGGAGGGGATCTTTGACTGGTTGAAGTTGGCCCCTTCGCAGATTCATCCGAACTCGCTGGCCTTCATCCGGGCTTTCGAGCTCGTATGCAAATATTTGGAGATCATGCCGACCGTTCGCCTTTTCTTCCGCATATTCTACCTCCAACGGTCGTCGGTAGGAGGTCGACACGGCTGGGTGTCCTTCAAGCAGAGCAAGGCGTTGTTTCACACTTACTTGGATTCCATCCGGGATTTCAAGTTCCGCTATTTCTATGTGAAGCCGGTCACCCTCGAGGCGATATATTCATTGTACCGGAAAGTCACCCGCGAGGTCGACGGCCGTTCCGAGGAGGTGCTGGTGCCGAAGTTTCCTCTGTACTGGACGGAGGAACACTTTAAGAAGGGAGTTGACAAGTATAAAACGAAACCTGTTCAGATGGAGGCCTACGAGCGGGAAGCCTACGATAAAATCGTAGCTTTCGTCGACAGCTTTACCGAAGCTCGACATGAGATGCTGGACGGCCAGCCTATAATAGGTGCAGATGGGCAGCTGAAGAAAGAACGTCGCCTGATAAACACCCGCGTTCTGCTCGAGACCTTCTCCGACGAGGAGGCCATCGAATTGTTAGGTGGTGAAACGTCCTTGCTTTAGTTCTTCCTCGTATCTGTGTTTCTCGCTTTACTAACGTTTTCTTTCCTTTTGCAGGGACAATGGCCGGAGCCGAGGAGAGGTTGAAGAAACTGAAAGCGAAGAGGGCCCGGGAAGCGCAGGCCCGGGAAGAAGCGTCGCGCTCCAAAGATCAGGAAGTTGCCCCTTCTGGGGCCCCGCACGGGGGTGTTTCCACGGCCGCTGCCCCCGAAGGATCCACTCCGTCCCAGCCTGCTGCCGCTGTGTCGGGGACCGCGGGTGACCGCACAACTCCTGCGGGAAGCCAATCCCCGGCTACCCAAGGGACTCCGAAGAGGCAGCGCGTTGCGGAGGTCGTCGACCTGGGCGGTGAAGACAGTCCCCCGGTTCCTTCCAGCTTTGACCTTCCCCCCTGCCATCAAAAACCTCACTTCTTCTCCGAGGTCACTTATCCTCGCACCCTTCCCTCCGAGATCCAAACCGTGCTGGGGACCGCTACTGAAGTGAGGAGGAAGATGCTTTTTGAGGACCTGTCGGCCGTCATGCGTATCTGCTCGACTGCCATCATTCTAAATGACGAGACCCGCCCCGCTGCTGAATTGGCCCGCCTGCAGGAGGTGCTGGATACCTTGGGCGCTGAGATGCTCGGCATGCGCCAGGAACTAAAAGAGTGCCGAGATCTGAACAAAGAGCAAAGCAAGCAGCAGCAGTTGGTCGAGGCCAAGCTTAAGGAAGCCGAGGAGACAAAGAAGACCCACCTTGCCCAAATCGCTGAGCTGGAGTTGGAGGAGACACGGCTTAAGGTAAGGATTGCCGAGCTGGAAGATGCGGTGCGGCCAGCCGAAGGGGAAACTGAGGAGGACAAACTCCTGACCACTCGTGCGGCGTTTGTGGCGCAGCTCCGGAAGCTTGAGCAGGATCTCCGAGTGTCCGAGGATGATTCTATCGAAACCGCGGGTATAGGGTTCCGCAGTGCCGTGGCGCAGCTTCGGGTTCTCAACCCCGACCTTGTCATTGAAGGGATCGACCCCGACGCTGAGGTGGTGGATGGCCGGATCGTGTATCCTCTGCGGGAGAACGACATTCAAGCGCACGAGGAGCCTGACGGGACCGCAGCTGAGTAGGTTTTTATCTTTGTTTTGGTCGGCCTGCGAGCCGTTTTGTTTCGCCCGGCTTGTGGGCTTAGCTGATGTACTTTTTGCACAATGGTTATTTTCGCCCGGCTTGTGGGCTCATATTTGTAACTTTTTGGACCAAGTGTTTTGCCCGCTATTCGCACTTTATAATATCTCTTTGTTAATTTTCCTTGTGTGTGATGTGGTGTTTGTTATACTTTATTGTTTGTTATACTTTATTTTTGCCTAAGTAATAAGGCTTCGGGTTTTGCTCGACCTTGATCGTCCCTGACCGCGTGGAAAGCTGGTCGGGCGGCCGGAGGAGTACTCCGACCTTTAACGAGGCTAAGAGCTCGGTCGAGGTCCTAGTCTCGTGGCATGAACTTCCCATCGCGAGCTGGGTGTTATGCCCGGTTGGCACGACGACGGTGGGCCTCGATCGAGGTATCCCCGCCGGATCAAATGTCCTCGCGCACACACAACGCGGTCTCTGATCATCGTGTTCTTATAGGGGTGTCGCGCTTGTACCCCAGCGCGTCCCCGTATCGCGGTGCTAGTGAGCCGCGGGCAGTGTTTAACTGTAATATTGTTTTAGCTTTTCAGCGTTCCATGGTCGAGCAAGTTCTTCCCCGTGCATATTTTCGAGGAAATAGGCTCATGTCCCCGTTTTCGCGCAGACGTGGTACGGGCCCTCCCAGTTCGCGGCGAGTTTGCCTTCTCGCGAGCCTTTCTGGTTCCTTCGTAGGACGAGGGTGCCCACCTGAAAATCACGTTTAATGACTCTGTCATTATAACGTAGTGTTATTTTTTGTTTAAGTGACGCCTCTCGGAGAGAAGCGCCTGAGCGTGTTTCCTCCACGAAGTCGAGTTCTTCCCTCAAGGCTTCGTCGTTCGTGTTTCCGTCGAGGGGGGCTTCCGTCCTCCTCGAGGGTTCTCTGATCTCCACGGGGATCACTGCCTCCGTTCTATAGGTCAAACGGAAAGGGGTCTCCCCGGTCGTGGAGTGTGGGGTTGTTCGGTAGGCCCAGAGAACGCTGTGTAGCTCTTTGACCCACCGTTGTTTGGCGTCACCCAGTCTCCGTCTTAATCCTCGAAGGATCACTCTGTTAGCGGCCTCAGCCTGCCCGTTCGTTTGAGGGTTCTCGACCGACGTGAAGTTCTGCTTCGTGCCTAGTTTTGTGACGAAGTCTTGGAAGTTCCTGTCGGTGAACTGGGTTCCGTTGTCCGTGACGATGGCTTGAGGCACTCCGAACCGGGCGAGGATATTTCTTTTGTAGAAACGAAGTATGTTGAAAGCAGTGATTTTGGCCAATGCTTCTGCTTCAATCCACTTTGTGAAGTAATCTACCCCGACGATGAGGTATTTGTTTTGATACGACCCCTGGACGAAAAGCCCGAGGATATCCATCCCCCACCATGCGAACGGCCACGGGGAGGATAGCATCGTGAGTTCGCTGGGGGGAGCGAGGTGCATTTCCCCGTGCCGCTGGCATTTATCGCACTTCTTGACGTGCTCCTTGGCGTCTTGTTGCATGGTCGGCCAGTAATATCCTGTCCGGAGTGCTTTACGAGCTAGCGATCGTCCGCCGAGGTGCTGCGCATTGATTCCCTCGTGGATCTCCTGGAGTATGCCGGGGACCTTGGTATCTTCGACACATCTGAGTAGGGGAATAGAGAATCCTCACCGGTATAGCTTATCCTCGACTATAGTGTACGAGCATGCCCGTCTCTTGACCATTCTAGCTTCTTTGGGGTCTTCGGGCAGTTTGCCCGTCGTGAGGTATTCGTATACCGGGGTCATCCAGCAGCCGCTGTCCCCGATGGCGTTGATATTCGAAACCATACCTGGTTTATCAACGCTCGGGTGGGAAAGGACCTCTTGTATGACGGACTTGTTTCCGCCTTTCTTTTTCGTGCTTGCTAATTTTGACAGGACGTCTGCCCGGGCATTATGCTCCCGGGGAATGTGAGTCACTTCCGCCGAGGTGAACTCCTTCATCTTCTCTTTTACCAAGGCCAAGTATTCTATGAGACTGTCGTTCTTGGCTTGGTACTCTCCTCGGACTTGCGAGGCTACGAGCTGGGAATCGGTGAAAAGCTTGACCTCCTTGGCGCCAAGGTCCTCGGCCAGCCTGAGTCCCGCAAGGAAGGCCTCGTATTCGGCTTGGTTGTTCGAAGTCGGGAAAGCCAGTTCGAGGGACACCTCGATGAGGATGCCTTCCTCGTTTACGAGGATGATTCCCGCTCCGCTTCCTTTCGGGCTGGATGATCCGTCGACATAGATTGTCCATTTCTGCGACCCGTTGGCTGAGGGTTCTGGGACGGTCATCTCTGCTACAAAGTCGGCCAGCACTTGTGCCTTCAAGGCTTTCCTCCCTTCATATTGGATGTCGAATTCGGCCAGCTCGAGTGACCACCTGAGCATCCTCCCCGCCATATCCGGTCGTCTTAGGAGTTGCCTGATCGGCTGGTTGGTCCTCACGACGACGGTATGGGCGAAGAAGTAGTGGCGTAGTCTTCTGGCCGCGGTGACGAGACCCAGTGTGACTTTCTCGATCTGTTGATACCTGAGCTCGGGGCCTTGGAGAGCTTTGCTCGTGAAGTAAACTGGCTTCTGTCCGTCTGGTGTTTCCCGAATGAGTACGGCGCTGACCGCTTCGCTCGTGATCGCGAGATATAAGAAGAGTGTTTCCCCGTTCTCGGGTCGCGAGAGGACCGGGGGTTGCGATAGGACTTGTTTCAAATGTGCGAGTGCTTGTTCGCATTCCTCGCTCCACTCAAACTCCGCTTTTTGCCGGAGGAGTTTGAAAAAGGGGAGTGCGTACTGTGCGGATTTGGCGACGAACCGGGAAAGGGCGGTGAGCATTCCGTTCAATGATTGTATTGACTTCTTCGAGCCCGGAGTAGGGAGCTCGGAAAAGGCTCTACACTTGTCGGGGTTTGCCTCGATTCCTCGTTCCATGAGGTAAAATCCGAGGAACTTTCCTGCCCGGACGCCGAAGGTGCATTTGTCGGGATTAAACCTCATACGGCATCTTATCGCCGTGTCGAACACCTTCTTGAGGTGCGCGGCGTGGTTGACTTCTTCTGTAGACTTGACGATCATGTCGTCCATGTAGACTTCGAGCATGTCTCCTATTTCAGTCCGAAAGACCTTGTTCATCATCCGCTGGTAGGTCGCACCGGCATTCTTCAGACCGAAAGGCATGACGTTGTAATAGTAGTTGCCCGACGCGGTCATGAAGGCCGTGTGTTGCTTGTCGACCTTGTCCATGGGAATTTGGTTGTATCCTGAATAGGCGTCCATGAAAGATAGTAGTTTGTAACCTGCAGAATTGTCGACCAGCTGGTCGATGTTAGGCAAGGGGTAACAGTCTTTCGGGCAAGCCCGGTTAAGATCAGTATAATCAACGCACATTCTCCATTTTCCATTATTTTTCTTAACAAGTACAACGTTGGATAGCCATGTCGTGTATTTGGCTTCCGAAATAAAATTTGCCTCTAGGAGGTCTTTTACAGCTTTCTCAGCAGCCTCCGCTTTCTCGGGAGACTGCTTGCGCCTACGTTGTGCTACGGCCCTAACGGCCGGATCTACTGCGAGCTTATGGCAAGCCACCTCGGGGTCGAGGCCAGGCATCTCGGATGCGCTCCACGCGAAGAGGTCAGCGTTCTCCCTCAGACATGCTTTAAGCTGCTCTTTGGCTAGGTCGGGGATCCCGGTGCCGATCTTCACGTTGCGATCTGGACCGCCTCCGATGGCCACGAGCTCGAACTCTCCATCTGGGATGGGGCGTGTTGGGTGGAGAGGCTGCCCGTTGTTTTCCGCCCGGTGGTCGTGGTCTTCGACTCTGTCTTCATCGGGCTCGCCGGAGAACCTGCTGTCGAGGTCGACCGCATTGACGCGCGGGAGAGGTACCTGTCCGACGTCCTGGGGTGGTTTGGCCACAACCTTAGGTTTGGGACCAATGGAACTTAGGCCCTTGACGGCGGCATCGAAGCATCTCCTAGCCGCGTCGATGGCCCCGTGCATCGTCACTACCCGTCCCCTCCTCGTGTAGTACTTCATTTTGAGGTGGACCATTGACGGGACCGCCGTGAGTTCAGCAAGGGTGGTCCTTTCGAGGATGCAGTTGTAAAGGGATGGGCATTCAACCACCAGGAAACGGATCTTCACCTGTCGGGCCGTGTCTTTGGCCCCGAACGTAACCATTAGCTCCACGTAACCCCATGGTCTGGTGGTGGTTCCATTGAACCCCTGTAGGTCTGACCCGACGTACGGGGTCAAATGCCTCTCGTCCAGCTGAAGGGTCCCGAACAGATGAGAATACATGATGTCGACCGAGCTCCCCTGGTCGACTAGGATTCTTCGGACGTCAAAGTTCGCCATTTGGGCCCTGACTAGGAGGGGAATAGTGGCGTTTGGTGCTCCCCCGGGGAGTTCTTCGAGGTAGAAGGTGATGGGATTGGAGTTTCCCCGCACTTTCTCGAGGGTGGTCGCCTTCGACGATGTCGCGGATTCCAGCTCGTCAAACTTTCGTTTGATCGACCCAACCGATATTTTCCCGGGGTCGCCTCCGGAGATAACCATTGCTTTGGGGAAGCCTTCCCAGGTACTACGGGCCGTGACGGGGCCTTCGTCGGGGAAGGTCGCCCACATGTTGCGGATTGCCTCTTCGCCCTCGATGATTGGGGGGATGAAGAAGTCCTCGGGTCGAGTGACGCTGAGGGCGACCTGAAGCTGGCTGTCGCCGGGAGGAGGTGTTGCCTCCTCGACGTTCTGTGATTCCTTTGAGCTGGGACGAGGAGGGTCATTCTGCTGGGCATATTTCTTCAAGTGCCCTTCTTTGATGAGAATCAAAATGGCATCTTTGAGGTGGATGCAATCTTCGGTCACGTGCCCGTGGCTTCTGTGGAACCTGCAGTACTTAGATTTGTCAACGTTTGGTTTGGGAGCCGCGGGCTTCGGGAAGCGAACTCCTCCTTTCACAAACTCGGAATTCTGGCAGTCTGAGAGGATCCGGGACCGGGATGTGTTGAGCGGCGTGTACTCCGTGAATCGGCCAGCAGGCCCGCGCTGTTCCCGGGGATCTCGATTGCGGTTTTCTTTCTTCTTTTCTCCTCCCCGTCGGGGAGAAGCGTCATCGTCTTTGTGGCCGCGGGGGCCTTCTCTGCGTCTTGTCTCAAGAGCGATCTGGGCTGCTTCCGTCTCTTCGAGCTCGATGTACTTCTGGGCTCGAGCGAGAAGGTCCTCGAGACGCCGGGGTCTTCGAAGGCCAATGGATTTGGCAAAGTCCGACCCGACGCGTAGTCCGTGAATAATTAAGTATTTCTTCATGTCGTCGGTCGTGTGGACCTCGACGGCTTCCTTGTTAAACCTCTCAATGTAATTTCGGAGGGATTCGTTCCTCCCTTGGAAGATCTTTTCTAGGGCAGCCTCTGTCTTCGGGTGTCGACGAGACGCGGTGAAGTGTTTGGTGAAACGTTGCTTCAGTTGTTTCCATGACGTGATCGAACCAGGTTCCAGACCCTTGTACCATGTCATGGCTTCCTTCCGCAAGGTGGTGGGGAATAGCCTGCACCTGATGGCTCCCCTGACATTTCGAAAGTCGAGCATCGCTTCGAAACTCTCAACGTGATCGACGGGGTTGGTCAGCCCGTCGTAGGTCCCCAACGGTGGAGGTTTCTCCATGCCTGGAGGGATTGGGGCGTCCATGATTTCCCACGATAAGGGGGTCCTTTGGTCTTCGTCGTCGCTACCAGCCGGGGATCTCGAAGGTGACCGATGGTGCCGTGGAGGGGAGTTCCTCGAACGGTTCTTTGGTCTCTCTTCGGTCTGCTTGGACTTCTTGGAGATGGTGGAGGCCCTGCGTTCCTTCCGAGGCGGGGAACGAGGGCGTTTCTGGGTGATCGCCGGCTGCGGTCGCTCGAGACACGGTCGTCGACCCTGGCGTACGGGCTATGGAGTCCGGGAATCCTCGGAAGGGGTCCTTCGCGGGGAAGGAGAGCGGCGAGGCGACGGGGGACGGCGATGTCTTCGCGGGGAATATCGTTGTGCCCGTCCTTGCTCCAGGGCTTCGATTCTGGTGTTCTGCTGCGCGATCAGCTGATTGGTCTGGTTGATCAATGCAAACAGGGCCACGGTGCTTGGGTCCGCGTTGGGCGGCGGAGCCACTGGCTGGAGAGGGGTTTGCTGGTCGTCCGTGCGGACGACGTTGATAGTCGCATCCTGGGAGTCCGGGGAGGCGGTCTGTCCGTCTCTTATGTCGCCTTCGTCGCCGTGGAGGATGATGGCGTCCTCGCGGTGGTTCCCGTTCTCCAGTTGCGCGAGCACGGTGTCCAGAGCCTGGTTGACGGTCGGATTGGCCATGTTGGTGATGAAGAGGAAGCTTTGGTTTATCGAGGAGAAAACGGGGAAGCTTATAAAGTTCCCACAGACGGCGCCACTGATCGTACCTGGATCAGACAGTTACAGGTGGCCAACGACGTCCGTTGAGATCCGGCTCCGGTGAGGTTGAAGTACGGCCGGGGGGGGTGTACCTGCAAGGTACTCCGACGCTCAAGTTAGGGAGTGCACAGAGTAACAGCAAATACAAAGAGTGAGAAAAGTGGCTTAACCTGACCCTCTCAAGTGAGAGAGTATTTATAGAGAGCCCCCAACGCGGGGCCAACGGTTACTTGCGTTGGGCTGGATTGTCAGGCCCAATCCAAGTAACTGCCAGGGCTTACGTGGCGTAGTGAAGACCAGCACGTGGTCTTCACCCTGGGGTAACCGTTCCTAGATTTTCGGGATTAGGGCAGACCGAGTCCTGCGGAAGTGGGAGGTTACTTGAAACGTGTCCACGTGGTACAGACCGTTAGACACTCCTCGCGGGGAGGAGTCTTCTGTGTCGAGGAACTATCAAGCCGTACGACGGATATGGCCTCGCGGGGAGGAGTCATGTCTGTCGAGGAGTGACTTCTGGCATACTCGCGGGAGAAGCTGGTATGTCGGGGATGTACCTATCCGTCGGAGGTGCGAGGCCCTCCTGCCCTGTTGGCCCAAGTGCCCGACACTGTAAAGTGCTCGGGGTGAAACGTGGGTATGCTTGCAACAGTCAAGTGCCCCGCAGAGGGGTCTTATTGGGCCTCCCCATGCTATGTGGGTTGGGCCTGCTTGACTGTTGGGCAGCATCGGCCCAGTCCAGAACAATTTTGATAATTATATTTCAGATCAAATTGAATTCAATTGATAAAAAAGTTCTTTCAAAATAATTTAGCTCATTTTGTTAGACCATAAATACACATAAATCCATATTATTATTTCCATATATGTTATGTTAGGAATATGTAACATATTTTCTTTTTCTTCAAAATATCTCCTATTATTAAATTGTTTTTATTTTCATTAAAAATTAAATAAAACTCACATATTTTGAAGGCCAATATTCTAATATACTCCTCTCTTATCACGTTACATAAATTTTGGTTGCCTCACCCATATCCATATTTACCTGTAACTTTTTATTGCTAACATTATTAACGATAAATTGCTACGTGATTTCGGTATATATCTCACGAGGAAAGATTCCAAATGGGTGGATGATCAGACCTTTGTGTAGTTGTTGTTGAAGTCATTAATCAGGACCACCATGGTTTTAGATTGCGGTTGCGGTTGTGGTTGCGGATATTGCGGTTGTGGCCTATGCGGTCACTGCATTGCGTATTGCGGCCGTTGCGGCGTGAAATAATTTTATATATGCACAACATGTAAAAAAAATATTAAAATTATTGTAATTATTTATCTTTTCTATATTTATAGTTTTATATTAATTTAAATTTATTTTTAGGCTATTTTATTGTATTTATGAATAATTTGTTTTTAATTTTATATTAGTTTTAAATTATAAGTTATTATGTTTATGAATAGTTTAAATTTTTTAAAATTTTTAAGTTATGTATTAGTTTTGAAATAGTTTTTTAAAATTATTTTTAAGGGGTGAATGAATAAAATTTAACAATTAAAAAAAATATTTTCAACATTTACATAATTAATTAAATATAAAAATAAATTTAAATTATTCAAAAATTAAATTATCCCGACATTACAACATTGTATATTTTTATTTGTTTTGACTTGTTTCTACCCATCATTTTAACCTAAAATTTAATTTTCCTATATAAATTCCCTCTTAAAAGTTTAATTAATTTTTAAATAAATTAGTTAAAAGTGAAATCTTTTTGTATTTTCTCATTAAATTAATGGATGAACACCCACGTGTCACACGTGGCCTTACCAGCATCACAAATTCTAAATTAAAATTTTCACAAAACAAATTATACAGTCACACTTTGAAAATTAATAAAATAATTAAAAAAGTTTGGGTTAAACATACTTCTTCTTCAGTAAACAACAACAACACAGTACAGTCAATGATAAAAATGTCTCTTAAATTGAAAAACAAAAATCATTCTCCAAATTTCTCATCATCTCTAAAAGCATTATTAAACGTCTAAATTTAAATGAGTGCAAATAAATTTGAGTTGAACAAAAACAAATGGCCGTTGCGGTTGAAACACCGTTATAATGCGTTATTTACTGTTCTGTTGTTGTGGTGATGCGGTTGTTGCGTGTGATTTACATTCACACCGCAATTGCGGTCTGTTGCCTATGCGTTGCTGACCGCAACCGCAATATTGCGGCCGCATCAGGTGATGCGGTCCGCAATTTCAAACCATGATGACCACAACACCATTTTCTCCTTTTTCTTTTGTGAACATAAAAATATTATTGTTCACTGGTGGTCCTATTTTATTCCTCGTGATCTCGGTCTTGATGTGCGGAGGAAAGAAGATGCAGATTTATTGAATTGTTTGTGCTTGTGGTCATCGTTGAGTTTCTTATGTCTCGTAAAACATAATTCGAGGTAACGAGAGATTATTCTGTAATTGATATGTTAGTATTGGGATAATGGATTTTTCACTAAAACCCCAAATCTATGTTATTTCCTGTGAATTACTTTGAGGATAATGACTCTTGAGCCATAGACTATGAATCTCCCTCTAATACTATTGAATGGGTTAAATTGTATAGTTTTTGGAATTAGAATTTTTAGGATTTGTGATTTTGCGATTACATGTGGTTTTGAGTTATGAATTAAGTGACCATTGCCTGACTATGTTGTTTACTTGGTTCTAAACTAGGTTGAAGCTATGTTGTTTTGGTTATTGCATGTTTCATAAGCTATTTTTATAAGCAATTGATTCATAAAACGTACAAGGGGTGCAAATCCGAACAAAATACAACAGCGGAAATGTTACTTCTGCTTCAAATAAGTAATTGGACATCTAAACCAATCAAAAAAAGAACAACTTAAAGGATGATTGACTTCCAAACAAAACCACTTCCAAGAAGAATATTGAATGAAGTGAATTGTTTTATCAATATCAAAAATCTTACGGTTAAAAATAACATTATTTCTACCCTTCCAAATTGCCCATACAACCACAGTCCAAATGAATTTTCCTTTGTCATTTCCCACCTCCTTTCTCAACCTGTTAACAAAGCTTACGAAAGAGGAGGCACAACAGATTGAGTAATTCTCCTGCATACCCAACCACAAATAAATTCTCCTCAAAATTTTGACCGCAGACGGACAAACAAGAAAAAATTGAGAAACATATTCTGAAGAACAGGTGCACAACACACAACCCATACTATTTGATGCATCTTGTTTAAATAATGATGAACATGCTTAGGACTAGTGAGTTGTGTCTCAATTCATGTATAATGAGAAATTGTTGTTAACATGTCCTTAGGCATGTCATAAATGAGAAATCTTTTTGCTTGTTTGTTGAGTTGGTGAATTGATGCAAGAATCCTGGAAGTATGAAATTTGCACATAATTAAGTATGCCATGCTGCTACCCACCTGTATCAGGCTCAGATTTTCTATAACCAATAAAAAAGCGTATAAATTGTGGCAGTTAATTCAAGAAAATTGTGGCAGTTTCAACCGCCACGATTAGCGAATACGATGTTTTCAAAATATGCCGTAAATTTAGCAGTCAAATGGTGGCGTTTTAAAACTTAACGCTACATTGTATTATACACAGTTTAAAGTGGGATTTTAGTTTGAAAATAGTGGCCGTTTCAAAAGGCATATTTTTCAAATAATCTATACCTCAATACCTATAGATAAAAGGGATGGGTGAAAATGGCTGACCTTTTTTTTTCTCCGAATTTTACCCTTTGTCAATTGTTACCATTACTATCAATTATTAAAATAAAAAAAAATACAAAAATAAAAGCATTTATTAAATAATACTCACGTGTCAGAGTAATCGTGTAACAATAACAAACTGGTTAGCAAAATACTTCTATTAAAAGTAACCGTATCTTTTCACATGAAGAGTAACCGTTTCAAATGTACCGTAAGTACTTCAATGAAACAAGTGCAGTGCTCACTTTTTTTTTTTCTAAAATCAAAGTCTGCAAATTGTATCATTCTATTCAATTAAAATTTCATTTTAAGTTATTCAAATAATTAACTGCACTCTCTGCCCCACTTTGCTACTAAAACTATTTCATATAATCACTTCACTAACATATATAATTGCTACAAAGTCACAATTACTCACTTTCTGTCTTAAATCCTTCCACTTAATCACAATTACATAATTAAACTAACAATTGTTTTGTCTTTCAAATACAAAGCAATCAAAGTTTCAATTAGTCATTTTTATTTTTTCCTTTCAGTTTGTGTTGAAATTTTTATTTGCAAGATAAAAGCGGATAATGTCATAATAAAATCATGGCAAAGATCTAATGCATTGATGACTAATTTATTGACATGAATGAAGTTAATTTTTGGTTTTGGTGAAGATGGTAATATATTTTAATATGCTGGCATGAAGTAAATAGTTATTAAAAATGTCCATTAAAATCTTTTTACAAAATTGAATGCATTTATAAGGTTTAAAGGTAGTGCACTGTGTAAGACAGTTTTACACATGCAACAAATCAAAATGCATATAATTGCCATGTAATATCAGTATTTTTAAAATAAAAATATGTTTTTTTTTTCTGATACATAGTTGTGATTGGCTGACAGTGTAAACTATTTTACACTGTTAATGCATTTCTTTTTTTTTTTCATAATACAATTAAGGATGTCCCAAATGCTCTTTTTTTCAATTATTTTATGTTTATTTTATATTTTTATCGTCTTTTATTGTTTACAATGTATATATTAATCTTATTTATATGGTTCTGTTGTAAGAATTTTTTTTTTTGGAAAAGAAAAGGTATTTTAGTGAAGACTTGGGATTTATTTGATACTCTTTTATAAAATAAAAATTGTTTTTAAAAACACTTTTAAGTAGAAAAGAAGTGTATGGCGTATTTTGTTCAGAAAATCTATATCTAACATAATGTTTTTAATGCTCTCTATTATTTTTCAATACAATCTCAGTAACACTGGAACTTCTTCTATGTAGTTTTGGTTAGTTTTTATTTTTATTTTAATTCTTTTATTCTGGTAGTTATGGTCAAAGTTTAACAAAGCATTAGTAGCTAAATGGCTCTGGAGATTTAACAAGGAAGTTGGAGCAGGATGGTATGATATCATTAAAGCCAGGTACGACAATGTTCTGCAAAACCTCTTTTCTGTTTATGACAGACCTATTCAAATCCACGGGTCTGGATGGTGGAAAGACTTACAGAGGTTAGGAATGCCAAGAAATGATCAAGGAATGTTCAATTCTTTAACTTGGAGGGTAGGTAATGGTAACAAAATTCTAATTTGGCACGCAAGATGGATCAGTGGGAAAGCTCTCAAGTTACAATATCCAGAACAGTTCTCATAATCCCCAGAACAGGATATTTTAATCAAAGATTGTGGAGATTGGATTGGTAATGTGTGGAAGTGGAATCTCATAGGAAAGAATGTGATAATTGATACAATAGATGGAGAATTGGGAGCTGAACTATCTCAATTGATTGAAGAGGTGACTTTGGAAATCGCTGTTGGAGATTCCATATCATGGCCTAGATGTGAGGAGGATCAGTACAGTGTAAAAGCTTGCTACGAATCACTAAACAGTTGCGTGGATGTTGCAGAATTAAGCCAGAACAAATTAAAAGCTTTAGAGGTTTTGTGGAAATCAAAAACCCCTCTTAAAGTCAAAGTATTTGGATGGAGATTAATACTAGATAGACTTCCTACAAGGCAAGCTTTGAAAAAGAGAGGAGTTATTGTGGAGCCACTGCAATTGTTATGTGCATTCTGTTCTCAAGAGGTTGAAGACATAACTCATATTTTCATCTCTTGTAGGAAAACTAGACATGTATAGTGTAACATTGGTGCTTGGCTGGGAGTTCATGTTCCAATTGCAGCAGACTGTGTGGAGGTGTTATTGCAGAGCTACAACACTCATAACATAAGCAAAGATCTATGTTATATATGGTTGGTGGGATGTTGGGAAATTTGGAGACATAGGAACTTGGTTATTTTCAAGAATGAATGTGGCAATCACAATGACATATTCCATTCTATCATAACTACTTCTTGGAGATGGAAAAGCTTGGAGAATAAAGATAGTAGGCGAGTATCTCTCTATGAGTGGTACAAACTTCCTATGGGTAGATAGTGAATTTAACTTTGTCTTAGTTGGAGTTTTCTCTATTGTTGTATATTTTTTGATCATGTAAATTTGATTGGTGGGGAGTTTCACATTGATACTAAATATATTGGTATGATCATACTGGATGTAAGGTTTTGGATCTTGGGAATGTTTCCCTCATTAATATACTGATTATTAAAAAAAAACACACGACCAACGGGTGAACCGTTCAACATAACTGATTGAGAAGTTAAAAATAAAATAATTAGAGGAGAATGACCCAACATAATTAATGGAGACCTAAAAAATAAAAGTTTTGGGTTCACATGAACATTGAAATTTCGGTGTGTGTAGTTATAAGTGTTGTTTTTATAGTTTACTCCCTCTGTCCCAAAATAAGAGTCTCTCTAGTAAAAAAAATGTGTCCCAAAATAAGAGTCTTTTCATGTTTTCAAGACAATAATAATTCATTCTTACCAACTTTACCCCTAATAAATATTATCCACATAACTTTCAAGATATTGTATCATATTACACATTTATGACAACCAATAGTAACTAAGGACAGTTTGGTAAAATTGTTACATTTAATTCTTCAATCATTACTTTTCTTAATTTTTGTACAACAACCTTAAAAGACTTTCATTTTGAGACGGAGGGAGTAAAATATTGCTGAATCCCACACAATTGTGACCATAAGCTATCATGCATTGCCTAGATAGCACCATATAATATTTTTAAGGTTAATTATGTTGAGTTATTCTCCTCTAGAATATATTTGAATCAAGCATAAGTTTAAATAAAAATATATTTTAGAATATATTCTTATGACAATTATATCGTCTAACTTTTTTATCCCATTAAAAGTTTAGTATTACAAAAAGCTGCATTTTTTTAACTGTTCGCATTATATTATTACACGTTAATTTAAATTAAAATTAAAATTAAATAAAAAATATCAGTTTATACGTTCACCTTAAGAAAAGCTGAAAAACGGACATGACGTGTGCCTTAATAAAAGCAGACTACGTATCTGTTTGGACGCTAGTAACATATAAACAAAATATACGTTTGTTAAAACTGTAGTAATATACTGGAAATTAAGTTATTTTAATGTGTCCTAAATCATATTATATAAACCGTCCAAAATTTACTTAGGATATTAGCCAAAATTACATTATATAAACCACCACAATTTTAATTTAAAAAAGATTTCTTTAAAATATGTTAAAATAAATTTAAATTTTTTGTCACGATTTAACATCAGTATTAAAAATAAATTAAAATATATATATAATAAATTTACATTTATACATTCTTATAAAAAAAATTAAACAATATATATTAAGAGTCCAAAAATTATATATATTAAATGTACTTTGTTCTACTTTTCCATGTATTCCACAAGCAGAGAGAAGAGCACTCCATCTGGTTGTACAGGCATGTTTCTCACTAAATCATAAGTTTTTTTTTTCAAATATCCAGCTTTGCCAAGCAAATCAACCATGCAGCCATAATGTTTTAAACTAGGCACGATCCCATACTTTTTCTGCATATTATCAAAACATCTGATGGTGGAACAGGTGAGAAGGAAAAGAAACGATACTAATTTTAAGCCTAGATTTTCGGTGTGGACGGATCGGCGAGGAAAAGATGTGGAGGAGCAAGAGACTATCACTTCGTATTTCTTTACGGAATTCCCAGAGGACCATGGGGCGAAAGAAATGTTCGAAGTGTTTAAAGAGTTTGGTCTGGTTTCTGAAGTGTTAATTCCGGCTAGGCGAGATAGGAGAGGCAAAAGGTATGGCTTTGTAAGGTTTAGAAAGGTGACAGACGAGAGAATATTGGGGGTTAAACTTGATTGCATCATAATCAAAGGCAAAAAGTTATTCTCTAATACCCCAAGGTTTAACTGGGGCGGTTCTGGTTTGAATGGGAATCACATGGAGGTAAAGTTAGATGCCAGAGTGAAGACTAATCAACCTGATATGAAGCATCATGGGAAGGGCATGCCTGTGAGATCCTATGCTGATGTCCTGGGCAAATATGATCATCGTAAGAAAAGATTGGTGGAGGAAGCTAAACCATCTTTTGCCCACCTACAATTCAACATACAAGATAAGGACTTGGATAGATTCAATAAAGCTTTAGTGAGAGTGGTGTGTAAAGTAGGATCTACATACAACGTGCAAGAAGGTTTAAATGTGAAAGATTATTTTATGATCAAAGCCACTCCATTAGGTGCAAAAATGGTTTTGTTGGAAGAGCATAACCCAGGAGACACAAAAACTATGATTAAAGAAGATGAAGTTTGGGTGAAGAAATGGTTCACTGATATCCATCCTTGGTCTCCATTGGATGTCAATAACGAACAGTTAACTTGGTTGAAGTGTTTTGGACTCCCGTGTCACGCATGGTGTAATAGTTTCTTCAAATTTTCTTCTGGATGTGTTGGTGAACTCATTGCTTGCGATGAGAATATGGAGAAGCATAAATCATTTGATGTTGCTAGATTCTTGATAAAGACCAAATATTCAATGAATCTCAATGAAGTGTTTAACGTAGAAATCAACAATAGTATATACAGGATTAAGCTCATTGAAGATCACCATGGACCTAGACATATTTCGGTTAGGAGAGAAGATTGGGAGAGTAGTGGATTGAATTCGGAAGAATCAGACGATTCAGATGATTCAGAAGAGGTATCAGAGACGTCTGCAAAGGAAGAAGATAGAACGAGAATCTCTGATACGCGAAACGTGGAGGGATCTGGGGAATCAGAGAATTTTCAGGTGTTGTCATTATTAGTTCCTAGGGAGGGGTTTTAGCGATAGACGTGGCAAACTCTGGGAAAGACTGCAGGCTCAGTGGAAAGGTCTCCCTTGGAGGTAGCGTGAATTCTAATCATGGGGTTAGGGTGGCTATGAATAGGGTAGAAGGTAGCAGTGAAGGGATGGGACTTGACATAGAAGTTTCAAATATGATAGAGCTAGTTAGAGGCGAGCAGGACTTGTTTGATAAGAGTTGTGGTGGTGTGGGCCATGAGCTAGCAATTGTTGGCCCAACTAAAGCTCTCTCTATTGGGCCTAATGGGCCGGGAAAAGATACCGAATAGAAGAAAACTAAAGTTTTAAAGGACATCTACGAAAACATAAGAATTCCCTATTCTGCTTCATATTATAATGTGCTTTTACACTCTCTACACAATAAGGGTTCTGGAGATCTGTTACTTGATACTACAGTGGGCAATTTGGATAAATCTTCTGAGATGGAAAATTCAGGTTCAAATTATTCTGGTGGATCCATTTTGTGCTGTGGTTCATTAAGTGATGCAGACATTCAGCAAGTTAATGCTCGTGTGAGGAAATCCCTAGATAATGTTCCTGCTAAAGTGTAGAGATTTATTAAGGAGATGGGTATTGAAGGAGACGAAGACGGTGAAGTTTTCGAAGGTATAATTAGGAACTTGGAGGCAAGAGATAGGAAGTGTTTCGAATTATAGAAGGGGGCGGATAACAGGTTCCCATGAATATATGCCCGTTCAATTCTAGTGGGTGTGGTTCTTATATCAAGAAGAGAATGATCAAACAAATGATTTTGGAGGGTAAGGTTGATTTGTGTTTTATACAGGAATCTAAGCTTCAATCTATTGGTGATGAGGTAATTTGGAGTTTGTGGGGTAATAGGGACGGTGGCTGGTCAGCCACCTCTGCTCTAGGTTATTCTGGGGGAATTGTATCAATTTGGCGCTCTGGTGTTATTGTTTCTTGTTTCAGCTTCAGTGGTAAGGGTTATCTTGGGATTAATTTTCTTTGGAAAGGTGTTAATTATTACTTCGTCAATGTTTACTCGCTCTGTTCGATTTTGGAGAAAAGAAAACTTTGGAGTGATTTAATGGGTGTTAAAAATAAGTTTATGCAGGGTGAGTGGGTGATTGGGGATGATTTTAACACCGTTAAATTGGAGGAAGAAAGGAAAGGGAAGGGGAAGGAAAAAGGCATGGAGATGGAGGAGTTCGCTACATTTATTGATGTGATGGAGTTAACTAATCTTCCTTGTGTGGGCAACAAATTCACTTGGTTTAACTCCAATGGGAAGTGTAAGAGCAGATTGGATAGGTTTCTGGTGTTAGAAGGATTGATTAGGGAATGAAGCTTAATGGTTCAACATGTGGGAAACCGTGACGTTTCAGATTATCGTCCAATTTGGTTGAGAGCTAGCAGGCCAAATTGGGGTCCTAAACCCTTCAAGGTGTTTAGGAGTTGGTTTGACCACCCTGAGTTTGTGAGTTTTGTAGGGAAAGTGTGGAATTCGAGGAGTTTTTGTGGTTGCAACAGTCAGGTCATTGTGAAAAAATTTCAATTTCTTAGACAAAGGCTAAGGTGGTGGAATACCAATATTTTTGGTTGGGTGGACTTGAACATAAAAGAAGGGGTGGAATCTTTGAATAAGATTGAGGATGCAATGGTGAATCTTGATGGCGATATTGATGAGGAACAATTGAGGATCAGAAGTGAGGCTTTATGTTCTATATGAAAAAATCTATATCTCAAGGAAAGCATGATTTTCTAGAAATCCAGAGTGAACTGGATCAAACAGAGTGACCTCAATTCAAAATTCTTTCATTCTGTCATGAAGTGTAGAAGCAGATCCAACTTTATTTCTTCTGGTAAAATTGGGGATTCCAGGTCTGAAGAGGTTTCAGTAGTGAAGGAGACTATCAAGAATTTTTTTGCTGTAAGATTTCAGGCTAAGGCTGGTGCCAAACCCTCCCTTGATATGAACGAGTTACCTAAGGTATCGGCAGAGAACATTGACATATTAGAAGGAAAGTTTTCCACTGAAGATATTTGGGATGCGATTAATGGATGTGACGGGAATAACAGCCCTGGACCAGACAGGTTTAACTTCGAGTTTTTAAAGCAATACTGGGAAGTAGTGGGTAACGGTGTTACGACATGTATTCAGGAATTCCATGAACATGTTGTTCTACCTAAAACGTTGAATTCTTCGTTCATTGCGTTAATCCCTAAGAATCATAATCCTCAGAACTTGGAGGAATATCGACTAATTAGTCTAGTGGGATGTGTGTACAAGATAATCTCCAAGATTATGGCTTCAAGGTTGGGGAAAATGATTGGTGGTCTCGTCTCTTCGTCTTAGAATGCATTTATCCCGGGCAGGCAGCTTCTTGATGGAGTCTTGGTTACTAATGAACTTATTGACTTGGATTCTCGTAGAAATCATAATTGTGTGTTCTTTAAGATGGATTTTATGCAGGCTTATGACAATGTGGACTAGGAGTTTTTGCTGTCTATTTTGCAGGCCATGAACTTTGGTTCAAAGTGGCAACAATGGATCAAGGCTGGAGTTTGCAATTGCTTCCACTCTGTCCTTGTCAAGGGTAGTACGTCAGAAGATTTCAAATGCTCTAAAGGCTTGCGGCAGGGAGACCCCTTATCCCCGTTTCTTTTTACATGTGTGGCGGAAGCTTTAGCTCTTATGGTTAGAAGGGCAATACGTCACAACATATTTAGAGGTTTCAAACTTAATGGGGAAGATGTTTATAGTATCATCTAATTTGCAGACGATACTATTCTAGTTTGCGAAGATGATTGGAAAAACCTTTGGGAGATCAAATTTATACTAAGAGGGTTTGAATTTGTGTCGGGCCTAAGGACGAATTTTAGCAAAAGTTGCCTCTTTGGGGTAGGAGTGGAAGAGTCATTCTTGACAGCAGCTACACATTTCCTTGCGTGCAAGGCTGGCAGTATTCCATTCAAATTCTTGGGGCTGTGTGTTGGAGGTAACCATAGACGTTTCAATTTTTGGAAGTCGGTGACTGATGTATTTAAATCGAGGCTGTCAAGTTGGAAAGGCAAGATGCTTTCCTTAGGAGGGAGGGTTACTTTAATCAATTCAATTCTCACTAACCTCCCTATTCACCATCTATCTATTTTAAAGCGCCGACAAAAGTCGTTAAAGAATTGATTTTAATCCAGAGGAAGTTTTTGTGGTCGGGTTGTGCATAAACTTTTAAGATGGCGTGGGTATCCTGGAGCAAGGTTTTCTTACCTAAAGAAGATGGAGGCATTGGTATCAAGGATGTTAGGATTTTTAACATTGCACTGATTTCGAAATGGTTGTGGAGGATTGGTCAGAACATCGAAACGTGTTGGAAAAGGCTTCTGTGTCATAAGTATGGAAGGAATGAAAACAATTTCTGGGTTTCCTGGGTTAACTCAAGTGACAGGTACAGTTCCTTGTGGTGGAAGAATTTAGTTGGTGTTGCTTCATCCAAAGATCTTGATGGATTTATGATGCAAGTGTCGTGTGAATTGGGGGATGGAAGTAACATTTCTTTATGGAATTCTTGCTGGGTGGAGGCTGTTCATTTGCGTGTTTCCTTCCCTGCGTTATATGAAGCATCGTCAGTTGATGAAAAATATGCAACCGTTGTGGACATGGGCATCTGGACAAACTGTTATTGGCAGTGGTGTGTTCTTGGTTCTGATAACACGCTGGCTGGAGAGGAGCTCCAAGAGTTTTTGGATTTATCAGTGTTGCTTGTGGGCATAAAGCCAAGGACAGGTTTAGAAGACAAGTTCACCTGGGCTAACACAGTGGATCATCAATTTTCTGTGAAATCGAGATACGATTTTATTCAAAAGGCGATACGGTTTGTTGAGTTGGATATTACTCTCAAGACTGCGCTGAAAACTTTGTGGCAAACTGCGATTCATATGAAGGTTAAATTATTTGGATGGAGATTGATTTTAGATAGGTTGCCGACATGATTTAATTTAGCAGCCAGGGGAGTAATTTCTAATCCACGCGAATCAGTATGTGTTTTTTGTTTTCGTAGTATTGAATACTTAGATCATTGTTTGTTGTATGTCTAAAAGCGCAAGTGGTTTAAAGGCGATTGGTTTATGGCTGGGGGTTTCCGAGCCTTCGGTGGTTAACGTGACTGAACATCTGTTGGAGTGGTTTGTTAAATTGGAAAAGGTTTCGTCCAAAAGCAATGCTGCAGTAATTTGGTTCTGTACGGTATGGTGCATTTGGAGGCAAAGGAATCAAATCTTATTTAATGACGGTTTCGATTGTTAGGTTGATATCTTTCATAACATCATCTTCATTTCTTGGTGGTGGTTGTATATTTCTAGAACTCATTTAAGTAGGTGTAACTATTATGAATAGTTTACTAATCTGTCCGACTTTTTGTAAGTAGTTTCGGCGGGGTTTTTGTTATGTTGTAACCATTATCTTCTTTGAATACTTCTAGTATTCTTTAATACAATTGCTGATTATAAAAAAAAAACAAAACATCTGATGGTAACAAGAAGATCAAGACAAACTTGGTTAATCATACAAGAAAATAAAGGAACAAAGTCTAGAATAAGTTAGTATGTGATGAAAGAATTGCAAGCCTCCAAAGGGTTAATCAATAACAAATTGTAACAATTGATTTTTAGTCATAAATACCAATCACAAAATAAATAAGTAAATGGTTAAAAGTTCCATAAATATACCTTTTCATTTTTGAGCTGAAGACTTTATATCCTTTGCTTGCACACCATAGTACTTGGTAAAGATGTCTAGGCACCTCCTTCATGAGATCAAGAAGAACTTTATATTTGATATCATGGAGCCAATACCTTCGTGATATCACTCTCTCACTATAAGAAAATTGGAAAATTGCGACGGTTCATTTTGGTAGGTTACGACGGTTAGAACCGTCGCAATTTGCAAGTCACGCAGAAACTTGCGTCGCGAGGTCGTATTGCGACGGTTGTCAAAACCGCCACACCAACCATCGTTATCTCTCACGACAGGTAGGTAACTGACGTAATCTGCATATTGCGATGGTTTCCAACCGTCTTAACTTTCTGTTTGATTTATGTTTTTATTGTTGATTGCGATGGTTACCACTAGAAATACTTTGTTTTCCTGCGAGTTTACCTGGGGATTTTATCTAAATTTCCGCAGGAAACATATTTCCTGCGGTTTTTCCTGCCATTATTGGTTCCCAGCTAAAACCTTCAGTGTACTAACTTTGGCAGGAAGATCCGTAGGAAATAACAACAGGTAAATCCGCAGCAAATGTAGAATTAAATTATTTTAAATTTTAATAAATTTTGAATAATAAATTTATATTATGGTTATTTGAATAATAAATTTAATTTAAAATCTTTTGAATTTAAATATGACATCTTTTGAATTTAAATAAAACAAATTCAAATTCATCGAAATTTATAGAAAATATAGTCAATCTTTTTACATTCTCATTAATCTACACTATGCATGATGCTAATAACTTAGTAACAATTTAGTTTTTAGTTGTGACAATGACTACACAATCTAATGCAGGGTATCAATAACAATAAACATAAGAAATTAACAATATCTTGTCGTATATGTAGAATAATTTACAAAAAGGAATAAAGAAAGATAATCAGCTTGTAACTTTTTCATTCAAACCATTACACCATCATCTTGTGTTTAGGCCTGTGAGTAAATTCAAAATCAAAGTGCACAGAAGCTCTTTCAAATTTCAGGAAGTTGCTCAAGCTTCTTTTGAAGTGTCTCACCATTATTGTGTGCTTGATTTAATGGTATGTCTTCTGGCAACACAATATCTACTTCAACAAAATAATGAGCACCAAAAGTGTATGCTCGCAGAGTATCTATGTGTTTAACTTGTACATGATGATTCCATATTAGATATGTCAACTTTGCTAGAAAATCAGGTGGTGTTGTCCTTCCAATAAGTGATGATACATTCTCAATCACTGTCTTCACCCGTGTATTAATTGTGTACAATGCTATCTACATTAAATATTATCACAATATCATAGTCATTAGATTATCATGAGGTTAACTAGCTCTCACAAACTGTCCTTGAAAATATGTAACAATAGTGAAATGAAATATGCAAACTAAATAAAGATTACTACATGTAAAATTATAATCCAATTAGTGGTAGAAATAAACTCACAATAATAGCTCTCAATGGATCAATCCACCAATAGAACTTGACAGCCAATACAGCAGCAACTGATCCAACTGAAATAATAAAATGAAATATGCAAACTAAATAAAGATTACTATCTTTAAAATTATAATCCAATTAGTGGTAGAAATGCACTCACAATAATATATCCTAATCGATCAATCCACCAATAGAACTTGACAGCCAATACAGCAGCAGCTAATCCAACTGAATTATTAATAACATCAAAACAATGATCTTATGCATAGACTTTAACAATTTTGTTTGCAAACCTTCAACAATAAACCATTAAAATGAACTTTACAATGGTCACAGATACCATGATCACAATCATCCACATCAACTCATTATGATCCATTTCAGGCTTTGTCTGAGAATGAAACAAGAAGTTAAAAAACAAGTTTATTAGTAAGGTTCAGTAAAGAAAAGGTTTTGATTACTCATTCATTGTGAAACATGCACTAATCTCAACTACCTTGGAAATAATTTTTCTGCCAGAATCAATCAAAATCTGCAATCCCAAGGTTGCCATTACGGATGCAAAAACAATGATACCCTGCATAAGAAATCTGAAGTCAATATATGCATCATGATTTTTAATTTAGGTAGATGTGTTGTTTTGTGGCAACTGGTTGCATCCATTTCAATCTCTTGACAATAAGATACTATTTCCAATTAATGGTAGAAATGAACTCACAATAATATCATATGGTAATGATACATTAATCATTACCAAATACATCACCTCTATTTACAAGTTTATAAATCTGGTCAAGGGCACTGAGTTTGATTTCCACTCAAACAAATTACTAAATATCATTCTTTGATTTAGAGCCAATAACTGCAGTCCTGCATTGAGAAACTGAGTGATACCAAACTGAATGATACTTTAATTTGAGTTGCAGAAACTGAGTGATACCAAACTGCAGCCTCTTAAAATCTCTTATCAGTCTCTTCCTAGCAGGAGTCGACATCGCTACCACCTACGAAAAACCAACAGCCACAGAAATAAAACCTAGATCAATATATGCATGTGAGACACAAAGAAACATGAAGCAAATCGTGAATTTCAAAACTGAATTTCATAGAATTTCCATAATCAATCATAAGAAAGGAATTTCACAATAAAATTCGGCAGTGATCTCACAGTGTTAGGTTCTTCTTTAAATTTGTTAGCCATTGTGGAAGAACTAGTGAGCATGTAAAAGTAACACCACTAATGAGGAACCCAAAAATTAAATATCTGGGCCAAAACAAATAGGAAAAATATGTAACAAAAATATCTCCCTCATTTACCATGCAGCTGTTGCAGATCAGGCAGATCTTAACTTTAAATTTGTATCCTTTCTTTCCGTAATCCAAAACTCAACGTACTTTCAAATCATTTATTTTCTCCATAAAACAAAATTCGACTAGACCCATAAAGAATCATGTTTCAGATCTTGCTTCCCTTATTTCTTCCATTCATGCAGGCTCTGATCTTCTCTTTGATAAGAACAAAGGAAAGAAATGAAAAACAATTGAATGCAACAGCATAATGCATGACACACATCATTGGTGAATTCCCCAAACCAAAGTCTAAAATCTATAAACTATTAGTCTCTCTTATTAACTGCCCTCAAGATTGGACAGCCAGCCTCTGCAGATGCTCAAAGAAAACTTAAAGGCTGACATCATTAATAAAGATTATATCTGAACCAGCTGCCATCTCGTGGGCATTATTATATGTTGCTGACAAATTTAGTTTTGCCAATAAAAATCTAGAGATTGCTAAACAATACCAACGTGGGAACCATGTTGATCACACACTACCAATCTAGGAACCGATCTCTAATTACCGCGTGGGCATCATCTTATGGAGCTCGTAATAGTTGTGCAAAAGCATGTACCATCATATATTAAAGTTAGCAACAGAGCAAAAAAAGACTAATGGTAAATGCAACACTTGACACTAACTATGAAAATTAAACCGAGTAAAATTACTACCATAAAAAACTTACAGAAAGTAACTAAAGCTTACAGATCAAACCGTAAAATCTAAATATAATTTGTGAGCAGAATTATCAGGCAATAACAATTTCATTAGCAAGACATGACTGCGCACAAACCTGGTGTTATGGTTGGTTATGGTATCCTAAATTGCGCCATTGAGCTATTGACACCCCATGAAAAATAATCACACTAAAGTATGAATCTAGAAACAGAATCCAGTATGCAGCAATGGAAGCCATGTCCAACAGAGTTGGTGCAAGCAGTGAATTAAATGAATATGATATTAGAGATTGTTGAATCATGACAACCACAAACTCTCTTTCTCAAGTTGCATCAATGAAACAAGATATCATTTTAAATAATTAACATCTTGTTTCTACGAGGCATTTAATCTAACATCTAACCCTTCATATCAATTATAAGAACAAAACTTATGAATTCTTAATCTTGGAACAAATACCTGAGTTTTTCTTCGAAACGTTGATTCCGGAGCTTTGAAGAGAGGCCTAGAGATATGAAGTCAAAGAATCCCTTTTGCCGAACTGCCGATTTCGATGACGTTGAGGTTGAAGTAAAAATGCCGACTTCGGAAAGTCGAATCCCCTTTTCAGAAAGTGATTTAGGATGCAAATCGAACTACAAGGAGCTACTTCGTGATTATTGTTGTCGTGATTGTTTGAAGAAGGATTAAGATTAGCTCACACATCAAATAATGTAGTAGTGAATGTTAGGAAGGAAAAATGAAATTAAAGACTAGGTATGAAGTTTGAGGGAATAACCACCCGAAAAAGATGACGAGATAAAGAATAACCACACCAGAAACTTGTTGAATTTGTGGACTTGCTGAGAAACTAAAGACGATGGAGTGTAAAAATACAGAGCGACAAACAGGGTTTTGTGAGGGAGAGAGAATTTCTTGAGGCCTTTTAATATTTGGGGGACGAAAGTTCATCAATAGTTGCAGCCCTCTTCCTCTAATTTCTCCAATTATTAATAAACTTCAATAGTTTTTGTGAATTATTAAATTTAAAATAATAATTTTAATAATTTTATAATAAATTTAAAATGAGTTTAATTTATTTGATATTTATTTAAAACAATGGAATTTTTAAAAAAATTGTTAAATAAAATTTTGAGAAAAATATTCAAAACATTTTATCATTTAAATCATATTTAAAAAAGTGAAAAATATATAATAATGTGTTTATCAAAACAATTATATAAAAAATATTTATAATATATTAAAGTAAATTGAGTTTTCAGCTGAAGAGTCGATAAGGATTTTTTTTATAAATTAGAAGGAACAGATTTTCCCTTTTCATTTAGCGCTCAATCCAAAAAAATATTTTTTATAAAAAAAAGTTAAGTAAAAAACATAATAAGGACGGTTTTGTGATAACTGTCGTGACAACCGTCGCAGTGCAGTCCCTAACTGTCGTGACAACCGTCAAAGTTAGGGAATAAGGACGATTTTGTGATAACTGTCGCAAAAAATATGCGACAGTTGACCCTAACTGTCGTGACAACCGTCGCAATCCAGGAATAAGGACGGTTTTGTGATAACTGTCGCAACTCAAGTGTCGTAAATCTCTTTTTTTTTTGTAATGTCTTAATGCCTCTCTTTAAGGTGCAGTTATAATCTTCCCATAAAGCATATCACCGGGACGAGGAACAGGTGGATGAGCTGAAGAATTTGTATTTGTAATCCCTAATGCCAAAAACTGTGCATGTTGGGCTCAGGTTTGCCAAGATTTAAATACATTGTAAATACTGACTACATTATCCACACACTGGATTATATGTATTTATTACATAATTTAATTAGAATCAAACCATTGCTTTGACTGAAATTACAGACTTCTTGTTCTGAAAGAACTAAAAAGCACAATAAAGACAGAAAATAAGATAGAGTTGAAGATATCTTACATAGATTCTCAAAACCATCATCGTGAAACTACTTACAAAAAGTATAGAAAACAAATCATAAAAGAAAAGAGATTAAAGATAGTGCATTGTCAGTGTAAACTAGCTTTACACCATCATCCAATAGAATTATAACATTCTGCCATGTCATCACTACTACGGAAAACCCATTTAACAAAGGTTGAGAAAGATATATAATGACGGGAGCGCAGGCGTTGTTATGCAGAGTGTCGTTTTATCTATGATACTAAAAATCATGGTCCAGTAAGCGATGTAATAAATTGGAAAGCGCGCTACCTATAATGACGGTTATTTTAAATACCCGTTGTTGTATGTCTTTTAATAAAATAAAAAATGCAGCATTAGAACTACCTATAATGGCGGTTATTTTAAAGAATTGTTGTTGTATACTACCTATAATGACGGTTATATTAAATAACTGTTGTTGTATGTCTTTTAATAAAAAAATTGGAGCATTAGAACAAGAACAACAACAAGAACAACAAGAACATCAAGAACAACATTAAGAAGAAGAAGAAGAAGAAGAACAAGAACAAGAACAAGAACAAGAACAAGAATAAGAACAAGAACAGCAACAACAACAACAACAACAAGAACAATAATAACAATAATAACAACAAGAACAACATTAATAAAAAAGAACAACAAGAACAACAATAATAAAAAAGAACAACAATAATTAAAAAAGAACACCAACAACTAACATTGCTAACTCGAGTTTTGAAATTTTTTCTGAAATTTGGTTTAGTGGAGAAATAGAGTATCGTAAATTAAAGATGATGTTTAGAGGTAGAAGATGTAGTTCGTCTAAGTTTTAGGTTTCACGCGGATCACTAATAGTAGTGTCTTGGACGTTGATAATCACTAAATGGACGGCAAAGATTTGTTTAAGGATAGTGAATAAACTCAATATGCGCGCCACCTATAATGTTGGTAATGAGACTTGAAAAAATAAGTAAAAAACCAAAAACGCTGGTGTTGTGACTTGAACCCATTACAAGACGCTACCATAATGACGGTTGTTTTTAAATACCCATGGTGAAAGGTCTGTCAGCATTTTGAAAAAATAAGTAAAAAGCGCTACCTATAATGACAGTTGTTTAAATACCCGTGGTGAAAGGTCTGTCAGCATTTTGAAAAAATAGGAAAGAAGTAACATGATTAAAATAAATTCAGAAAAATCTAAAAACACGAAATTTAATCTAATTAGGTAAAATAAGAATTTTGAGAATTTTTTTGGAATTTTTTGAGACTATGAAAACAGTAAAAAAAATTATTAAAAATAGAAAAAAGATGAATTTGGGATTTTGAGGGTGAAGTCTCATAACTCTTCTAGAATAAGGGACTAATGACTGCACGATTTTTCTGCTTCAGTTGCATGAAACAGATCTAAAAAAGGAGACGATTTTCCCTAAAATCGATTTTTTGAAGAGCAATACCTAAAACTAAACTATAGGCTATAATGACGGTTGAAAACATAACCGTGGTGAAAGGCTGTCAGCATTTTGAAAAAATGTGTAAAAAACCATAAATGCGGGCGCTGGGACTTGAATCCTGACCAGACGCTACCTATAATGACAGTTTTTTAAATACCCGTGGTGAAAGGCCTCACATTTCACCACGGTTGGAATTTTAGCCGTCATTAAAAGCATTTTAAAAAATGCGCGCATCTATTACAACGGTGTATAGGCAAGTCGTTGTAAGTCTGACGTTGTTGTTTGTGCGTTTTGTAGTAGTGCATATTAGTATTTTAAAATTAAACATGTGACTTGATAGGATACACGTCCATAATTGGTTGATAGATTATAAAATATTTTAAACTATCAGTGCATATTCTTTTTTCTCAAAATAAAATAACACAAAAAAGATGTTTGATTAGCCAATTTCATAACAAAACAATCTTTACAATTTAGTATACATATGTATACAAAATTTTGCCACTACAACATTTAGGCTCTCCAACAACAATTGAAAAATGTTGCTAAAACTCTGGAAAATGTTGCCTAAAAGAATAGCGGACGATTTCTAGACGTCTCCTGTGCGAGCATTGCCTATTGTCTTAGGGGGGCGTTTTTTCATGATCTTTGAGCACGAATTTTAAAACCGTTGCCTAAATAAAAGGAATATGGGACAATTATTCGTGGCCTCTGAGGCGACGATTTTTAATTGTTGCCAAATGTTGCTACAATTAGTAAGTGTTGCCTTAAATCTAAAACAAAAGGTAAATTTTTACAGTGTCCCATAAAATAAAGAGGTTTGTTTTTACAGTTTCCTCACCTTCTGAATCAGGAGGATTGTTTTTACAACGTCCCCATAAAATATACAATTTTGCAATTAATTTCTAAATAATATAGTCGATGATTATTGGCTTCAAAAAAATATCGATTATAACTTAAACAAAATCAAATATAACCGTACATCCACAAAAGTTATATTACAATAAAATCAAGTTCAAACATTAATTCAAGATAGTAGCCAGTAAACAAAATTCCTAACGTAACATTATTTATAATACAAAGTTTAATACTTTAAAATAAGACCCTAGCAAAATAACAAAAAATATAGTTCAAGTTTAATGCTTTCAACTAAAAGCCAAAAAAAATACATCATCCGACTCATTCAAGTTTGTCTTCTTGGAATTCATCATCCATACCGTCCTCTTGAAATTCATCTGATATGTCGTCCTCCAAAAATTCTTCATCTACGTCGTCCTCTTGAAATTCGCCATTTATATCGTCCTCTTGAAATTCACCACTAATATCTTCTTCTTGAAATTCATCATCTACATCTATGTCATCCTCTTGAAATTCGTCACCTACGACGTCCTCTTGAAATCCATTATCTACGGCGTCCTCTTGAATATCATCATTTATATCGTCATTTTCAATATCTCCATTGATACCTAGCTACATACGAAAATAAAACAAAATACATCATAATTATTTTTCTATCAGATTTATACATGAAACACAAGTTGATCTGTAAGGTTGTGTTAGGATAAATTTATACAGCAAAATCTTCAAAATTAATACATCAAGAAAAGGCTACATAAGAAAATTTAAACAACAACACAATTTACAGAAATAGAATTTATATAGGAAATTTTGCAACACAATTTTTGTAATTATAATTAAATATGGTGGTAGAAAACATGATAAAGTTGGAAACCAAACAAGCCCCCAAAATATTGTCATCTAAACTCCTATTTGAAAGGACACTTTCACATTATCAATTGTAAAATGAAAAGCCCAATTATTTTTACAAATACGTCATTTAGAGAAAATTATATATATATATATATATATATATAAATTTTAAAAAATATATTTTAATGGTATTTACAGATACTTAAAAATTCTCTGATAGTTATTTGGGAGTTATCTCTATCCAGGTACAAACCTATAAATTTTATATTGTGGGGGCAAAATTTAATCTGAATCGTAGCACTAAAAATATATAATTTTAACTATAAATATGAATCATTTCTAAAATATTGAAATTATTAAACTTTCTTATCTTTAAAATATTTGTAAAAATCTTGAAATACACCTAATTGAGATATATATTTTTGTAGTAGTACTATAGAAGGCATATAGTGCTTTTGAAACATATCTTACACGTAATGATTGTAAACATGTATAGGAAAGAATTACACAGAAACATATTTACATGTATACTAATAAATTAATTAATTAAAATGTAGTGGGAGCCAGTGCACTCACATGCTAAGCATTAGGTTCGTCCCTGTCTCTATCACTATCAGTATGAAACACATATATCATGATATCTTTTTCAAAGAAAAGAATAGTGGATAACTAATACTCTGTATTCATTGGTACTCCGTACTCATTGTCTTCCCTAAGATGAGAACACGTTGGATTAACATAAAACCTCAGCCACCTCAGTAAAAATATGAGAAAACAATGTACTGAAGATGAGAAGGAAAACATACCTGTGTGTAGCTTCAATAATTGATTTGGGGTTTGCAAAATTAAGAGATCTATGTCAAAATAAGGAGGAGGAAAATTAAGGTTGAATGAGAATAATGAACAAGATTTCTTTTCCCCAAATAAAATGTTGTGTTGTTTTAATGAGAAAGATAACAACTTTTTTATTTTAATATTTTTTAATATATCAAATTAATTATTAATATTATATTGTTTATGCTATTTAGAGGGAAATCTGCTGCTAAAATTTTTAGAATGGAATTTTGATTTCATAACATTTTTTAATTTATCACTATTGAATTAGTTATATTATATATGGTAAATTAAAATAAATTTCACAATCAAGTTAATTATGCTCCATAAAAAGTATCATACACAATAACTAAATATTTTATTTTATTCAATCAAAATTAATTGTTATTATTATTAGAATTCAATTATTGTGTAAGAAGTTATTATTATTATATTGTTGATTGATCCGATCAATTTTTGTTTTGTTTTACCACATAAATTAAGGTGTATTCTTTTGTTATTATTTGTTTTATTAGTTATGTTTACAACATAAATTAAGGTGTATTAATTGTTTTTAGTTAGTTACTCTTTGTTTTACCTATTTATATAAAAAAGTATTAATAATTATCTTTTTAGTTTTTTATTTGTTTTACAAGTTAAAAAAAAAATATTATTAATTATGTTTCTTAGTTTGTTATTTTTTTCGCCTAGATAATACATTATATATAGTATTATTATTAATAAGGACTCTCTTAATTTGGCTTTGCAAAAGTTCAACAATTTCTGACACATGTTTCTGTTTGTCAATTATTGCTTGATTGATTATGCCATTGTCATCACCGTTACTTCATGGAAGGAGAAGACAAACCAAATGCAGAATTGTTTTGGATATTAGAATCCAGGCTATGTATGTTCTCTAAAGGGAGTTTTTGGTGATAACCTATGATACATAGGTACTGGTACATACCTGATGCGGGTACTGGTACTGATACGGGATACGGTAGTTTAAAAAAAATCAAAGTACGGGTACGTTAATAAGAAATAAGAATTTTCTATAAAATGTATGAGTAGAGAACTAAATTGTTAGGTTCAAAACAAAATATAACTATAAAAAATTGAAAAAACCAAAAATAATAATAAGATACAATAACAAACTTATTAAAACACATCAATATATTATATTGATATTTGAGAAAACTATAAATTTCATTCAAAATCGAATAATAAGAAAAAATAAAATACCAAAAGTACGGTACAAGTACTCGGTACAGGTACGTACCCGGTACCGTACTTTACAATTTTAAAAGTACTCGTGCTTTAGAGGCGATGACATTTGCAGAATCCATCAAGCAGTAATTAATAGCTTCGAAGACATGAAACTAATTAGATTGTTGAAAATTTACAAATTTTCAGATAGAAATGCATATAAAAAAATTATATTATTTCAAACAACAATAATTGTTGCTGAGATAAATTATATTTTTTCAATAATAAAAAGATTGTTGAGAGAAAAATATTATTATATTATGTGTTAGATGATTTTTTATATTTATATTTTTACTAATAATGTTTAGAGGGAAATATTTGTTTTTTTAGTGTAAAAGTTTGGAGGGAAGATTGCCACCAAAAATTTGATGTTGCTAAAATTTTATGCAACATTGAAGGAATGTAGCCTTTTATTAGAACTAATGTAACAATCTAAAATTGTCCCCAAAAGAATTTAAGGGGACAATTATCAAATATTGCTAAATAAATAGTATAATGACGTTCCAAAATCGTCCCCAAAAGTAGTTAAGAGCACAATTAACAATCGTTGTCAAAAAAAATAAAAGAGTGACGTTCCAAAATCGTCCCCGAAAATATTTTAGGCAACGATTATCAAAGGTTGCGAATATATTTTTGTCAACATCAATAAATCGTTGCCTATTCGAATTTTAGGCAACAATTTTAACATGTTACCTAAAAAAGTGTTGTCAGAGACAACAAATGTTGTAGTGATACAGAAAGAAAGTATACCTCTTCTTTTAATCTCAACGCTTCCATTAGGACTTTCATCTTTAAGAGAAAGGCTAACAGTCTCATCATGCATTATTTCTCCTATTCCCTCCTCCGATATCACAATCGTGTCGGAAATTCCAAATGCACTTGCAATTGCAAATCCTTCTTTTCTTTCAATGAATTATCACATTTTTCTTCAGTTTAAACTAAAATTTCAACTTCATGCTTTTTCTCCACATCCACATAATCACTTATTTTCATGTTCTTGACCTTGCTGCCTTCACATTTAGAACCAAACATTCCAACATAAGAAGGAACATCATTCATATGCTCTTCCCCATCCATTTCTACACAAAATCTTTTTCCAAAACGATTAAAAGATTATTGGTATATCACATTGAACTCTTTCTCAAAATAACTTGAATCCCTAATGTCCTATTTGTGTTGAAAATGATCCAATATATTCTTATAAACTAAAATTTATAAAAGACATATTTAGAATACTCATAAATAAAAAGCAAAAAAACAACACTCAGATGACAAAATCAAACAAAATTTATGAAAATTGATCTACACAAAGCAAGATATTAGAAAACCTAACTCTTCTAAATCCTTACATGTTTGTCTAGAGATTTCTATGTTAGCTTAGAAAAGAGAAACTGTGACTTTACGTTAAAATGCCGATTGCGGAACAATAGGTTTCCAAGCAGCAGAACGAGTGATTGCAAAATCTGAATTACGGAGCAGAGGAACGGAGGAACATAACGACCGATTGTGGATCTACAATTGTGGATTTGCGACAACAAAACAAAAAAATAAGGGTTCAAGCGCTAAGGTTGATGATTAGGGTTTGATATTGATACTGATGTCGAATAGGTGTCATTAAAACTTCAAATCATTATTAAGGTTTGAGCTTGAATGCTTTTGAAAGGAAAAAGAGAAAACTGAAATCCAAAATCCAAAGGGTATAAAGGAAAATGAACGTTGGAAAAGAAGAAAAGAGATTTTGGTTTTCTGGAGACGAAGATATGAAACAAAATTTAGGTTTTTTTTATATCTATTTAATTCATAAAGAATAAAATTAATATTTTTTATTTAATATTGATTAAAAAAATTATTTATTTAATTAATAAAAAAATGTGAATATTAAAAAATAGGAAAGAAGGAAAAAACACGTAATTTTTTTGCTATATAAGGAAGAGAGAGAAAAAAACATGCCCTTTTATGTATTTTATAAAAATCAATAGTATATAATGGCGGTTGAAACAACCAGTTTTTAGTACATTAGGCCAGTTAATAAAACTGTCATAATCAACCGTAAATTGTGTTGATTTTAACTAAACGCCATAAATAAACCGCCATAATTTACACGATTATTTGTAGTGCTAGTGCACCGCATTTAATAAAAACTGAAAATAGAATATCTTGAGTTTCATAACTCGAATGAGACGTGGTCGAATGCGTTGGTAAAATTGTTTAAAGATCTAACTAATGATATATGCTTGATGATATTTATTTTATTGTTTTCTCTTTGTGAATGGACGGTAGTTTCCTTTACCTGAGTGTGTTATGTTCCATGTGGGGTTAGAAGGTTTTATCTTGATACATGTTTGAATGTAGATTGATGATAACAAATCTCTATGTGTATTTCCATTTTGTATGTTTTCAAATGGGTGGTTGTAAATTGAAAGCGATGTAGGTGCAAGAGGTAAAACCTCATACTCCCCGTTTCATGTCGTTTCCCAGTGTTACGCCGATGTTTAGGTCCAATTGCAATTATGTTTTGATAAGATGTTTAAATGTGTAAATGATGTCGTGAATATGATAATGCCTCATGATGTTTATAGGGGTAAATGATTTTGTGAATGTGGTAATTGTCCTTATGACGTTCTATGCATGAATAATGTGAAAAGTGATTAATGGTATATGTCGCGGCCGACAAAAATTATCGAGTCGCCATCATATTTTTTTTAGGAAAATAAATGATAAACCTAAAATCCTAATCGTAAGGGTAGATATTCCTAAGGTTCGGGAGTCGGTTAAGTGAGGGGAAGGTGTTAGGCACCCCTCACTTCCATTGTACGCAATGGGATCCTCCTTGGATTTTAGGGTATGTTTGTTTGTTGTCTAAACTCCTATTTATTTTACAAAAGAATCCTAAGTTTTTTATTATTGTACTCGATAGGGTTTACAACCCTATGCCTACGTACCTTCAATTTTGAAGGATAAGAGTAACCGTAGTTCACCTCCCCTATTCCTACCCCTAATCCTATTCCTAATCCTATCCCTAATCCTAATCCACTGTTTATACTCTTGGATAAAGAGTTTTATCCCTAAATCTATTGTTTATACTCCTAGATAAGGAGTTTTATCCCTTAATCTTTTATTTATGTTCATAGACAATGAGTTCTATCCCTTATCCATTATTTATACTCTCGGGCGAAGAGTTTTATCCCTTATCCTTGTTTATACTCTCGGATGGAGAGTTCTATTCCTTATCCATTGTTTATACTCTCGGATGGAGAGTTATATCCCTTAAAATCCCTTGTCCCTTGTTTAGGCTCTTGGACCAAGAGCTTTATCCCCCATTTAAATCCTCAAAAATCCCCTATATCCCTTATTTTTAAGAAGAATAAAATCTTTAAATTTCATAAAATTTAATAAGACCCAAAGTACCATTTATGCTAAAAATATAGAAAAACAATTTCACCAAATTATCCCCAAAAAAATAATTATTAAATCCAATATAAATCCACAATTAAATTAAACTTATTTTTGCCCCCCAAAACCCAAATTTCCCAAATAAAAACCAACGCTAAATTTAAGAATAAAACTCAATTCCTATTTCCCCTAAAGAAAAAAACCAAATATGTTGAATATATGAAATACGAATTTAGATCCAACCCCAAAAATTCCTCAGTGAAAATCTCAAACAAGATTAAATCCCTATTTAAAAAGTAAATTGTTTTAAATATATTAACCCTAATAAAAACCTAATTAAACAATTAAATTAAGTTATTAATTTAACTGATAAAAAATCCTAAAAAATCATCTAACTAAACAATTAAATTAAATTATTAATTTAATTGTATAAAAACCTAAATTAAAAAAAAATCAACCCAATTAAACAATTAAATTAAGTTATTAATTTAATTGATAAAAAAACCCTAATAAAACCTAATTAAACAATTAAATTAAGTTATTAATTTAATTGTACAAATAAACCCTAAAACCCTATTATTTATAAATCCTAATTAGTATTAAAGTCCTAATTTATTAATTAAATTAAGTAATTAACTTAATTATTAAATAAAAAACAAACAGGGGGTGTATTTTCAATGAATTTAGTAATGGGCTTGGTGAAGCAGAGGTGTGGATAGTCATCTGGGCACAAGGCCCATTTCTTGAAAGCCCACGTTGACGGAAAGAGTCCACGGTGGAGAGAGTCTGGCTTTGACTCTCTCCTGGACGTTGGATGAAGATCCAATGGTTTTCCCTAAGGCTGATGTCGTCCACTGATTTTAAGGTAAGATAAACGCACGGTCCAGATTATGAGTCAACGCAGACTCTAGGTGAGAACACGAGCACCAGATCCTCTGGTTGACTGGAGAGTCAACCGATCAGGAGAGACTAGGAGCTGCCACTTGGCGCGCATCTACGGCCATATAGAGGGGGTATAAAATGCCCATTTCCTTATGTCCCCTCTCATTTTTCATTTCTCTTTCTCTCTCTACACCTCTCCCTCTCTCTCTAGTCCTCAAATTCTCTTCCTTCTCTCTAACCCTCTCCTCTGTCTTCTCTCTTCCCTTTCTCCAGCCACCATTCTTAACGGCCTCCGGCCACCCTCAAACTCCGCCTCCCCCAGATTCCCGGTTGAAGATTACCGAAATCTGCACATATGTTCATCTAGGCGATGAACAACCACCCAAAAACACACGAACCCCACCCTAAATGCAAGAACCCTAACCTAATCGAAGAACCCTAACCCTACATTCAACCAAAAACCCAGATTCCCCCTTGAACCCCAAGAACCCTAACTGGGTTCTTATGAACCCTAACCCTAATTTTCAAAAATCCCAGAAACGTAACCACAATCTAGATTCAAAAACACCCAAACACAAACAAGCAACAACAGATCAGAATCAAAACCTAAAAGCTAAGTTTTTTGTGTTTACCGTCCGTGCAGTGAAACTGGTAGTATTTTGTCTGATTGTCTCTATTCCTTTTAATCTCTTTCTTTCTTTTCGCAGATATCGATCCTTGAAGGCTAAGCTCAGAAGAATTAGGGTTCGAGTTTCGAACCCTAACTTTCTAAAATTAAGAGCTCTGGTGGAGAGGGTTTGGGAGTGCTGCCAATTCTCTTTTGCGTCACTGGTTTTTTCTTTTCTGAATTGTTCTTAAGTTTATATAGTTGTTAGAATTAGGTTTAGAATTGAATTAGGTTGATTTGATTTTGTAAAATTTTGGATCTGATTGAGATTTTTTTTGATTAGATTTAGCATTAGGATTTCTGATTTGTAATCTGTAATTGATTTGATTTTGTATCTTGTACAAAATGGATTGTAAAATTAATATCAAAAGATTCTGATTTGATTTTGATTTTCTCTTCTGATTCTATCCTTGCGCAGATTAGGGTTTCCCCCTTGGGGAAAACAAAGACCATTGGTCAACAAATTTGACCAGAAAAAATAAATAAAATAAAATAAATACTAAATAATAACTATATAGATAAATAAATAATAATAATGATAATTATAATAAAATTAACAAGTCAGCAACCATATTTCCTAAATAATTAACTTTAAATAAAAATAATAATAGTAATTAAATGACCAAAATTAGATAAATAATAATAACAAAAATGGTACCCTAACACTAAACCCTTGATTAAAAACGAACTTCCTAATTAAACAAAAAAGGATAAGAAGCCCCACAAATAGAACCCTAATAAAATATTTAACAATAAATATCTTTAAAATAAAACTTAATTACCCTCTAATTGATTTAAAAGCCCAACTTCTAAAATAAACCTATTAACTCTAAAAGTCTAAATAAATAAATTCTAAGATGAAATTCCCAATCAATAAATTTAGAAAGAAAATTTACTTTAAAATAAATAAGAAAAAATAAAAATTAATCTTAAAAAGAAAAATAAAATTTAAATCGTAACTAAAATAATAAAAAGACCCTTATATAAACCCAAACCCAAAAATGGGCCAAAAGGTACTAATACAACCCCAAAACTTATTGCCATTCAAATGACACACCCTAGCAGAAAAATCCAAAAAAGGTGAGAAAAACCCTGGTCAAAATTTAGGGTACTACAGCTGCCCCTATTTAATCATCTTCGAATCAGAAAGAGGAAGTCAATATGTCTTCCACTTTTGAAGAGGAGATGATTAAATACAAGAAGTACCCTAATTTTGACCGCAGAGTCCGATTGGTTCTACCCCGATTATTCCAAGATCCCTAGTAACAAACCCGTAGTTAAATATCCGATTAAACCCCTTTAACCCCGAAAGCAATTATGATCTTATGCCATGTATGAATGTTTAAAAGTATGTACGCTTTTATGCATGATGCATTATTTGGGCTAACGCCTCTTTTATGATATGCAGTGCATGTGTTTACGGAAACCAAATCTTCTGTAACATTCCAACTTCCCGACCCTTAAGCCTTTGACTCCTTTGATGAGTGTAACAAGTCATATGCTCTTGCTATCTAGAGATGCGTAATTTTCTTTATAAAGAAGCTTCCATAATGATTAAATTGTGACTGTTAATATGTAGACCCTGTGTTTAACTTGGAAGAAATATGATCCCTTTACTGTTTCCAAATCGAAGTAAAATACCTTTTCTTTTTTTTCTTCTTTTTTTGAAAGCTTTTGATTATGCCCGATGTTTCAATGCATTATTTTATAATTAATTAGCATTTTGTAATCAAGCGAAATAATTGGAAAGAAAAGAAAATTTTATTTATTGGAAAATGGGCCCATGAACAGGCAATAGTACATAAGGAAAGCAATCCTCATAAGGAGGAATTACTACAAATCTATAAGATAAAAATAAAAAATGGCAATAAGAAAAAAACAAATTTATCTATGTCCCTATTGAATTAAAACACCGGCTAATATCCCTAAGTCTCCGAGGCCATGACACTTCGCTTCTGAAGATGACGACTGGATTGATCATTCCTTTCTGAATCCCTGTTGTGTGGCCGTAAGTGCTATCAGTCATATGCCTTTTAGATATCCTTAATTTTTCCTCGACCGTTCTTTTTTAGTTTTAGTCCACCATGATAATATACCAATTTTTCAACTAGCCGCCCTTTAGGGTTTTCGACTTGTCGGGTATAATTTTTTTTATTTAAGTCCCTAATTTTTTCCTGGATTGCTCTCTCGAGTTTTCAATCCACCGAGACGCCCTAATTTTTGCCTAAGTCTCCTTTTAGGGTTTTTGACTTAGCGGGCATTTATCCTCTTTTTCTAGGCATAGTATTTTTTGACTAAATCGGAATTTACCGGTCGCGGTAAATCCGCTCCATCCATAGTAGTAAACATTAAAGCTCCACCAACGAAGGCGCTCTTTACGACATATGGTCCTTCATAGTTTGGGGCCCATTTGCCACGAGGATCTTTATAGATGGGTAGGACTTTCCTTAACACCAGGTCTCCTTCTTCAAATAGGCGAGGACGAACTTTCTTGTCGAATGCCTTTTTGAGTCTCCGCTGATATAATTGACCATGACATACAACAGCCACGCCCTTCTCGTCTTTGAGATTCAGTTGATCAAATATGTTTTGTATCCACTCCGCTTCATCCAACTTAGTCTCCATTATGACCCTAAGTGAAGGAATTTCTACTTCAATAGGGAGTACCGCTTCTGTGCCATATACCAAGGAAAAAGGAGTAGCTTCTGTCGACGTACGGACTGAGGTTCTGTAGCCATGTAGTGCGAAAGGGAGCATTTCGTGCCAATCTTTGTAGGTCTTTACCATCTTCTAGATAATCTTCTTGATGTTCTTATTGGCTGCCTCTACCGCGCCATTCATCTTCGGGCAATACGGCAACGAGTTGTGGTGATCGATTTTGAAACTCTCGCATAGGTCATCCATCACTTTGTTGTTTAGATTGAGCCCATTATCCGTGATGATCTTGTTAGGAACCCCATAGCGACAGATTATCTCTTTCTTGATGAATCATGCTATTACTTGCCTTGTCACATTAGTGTAGGAAGCAGCTTCTACCCATTTGGTGAAGTAGTCGATAGCAACTAGAATGAACCGGTGTCCATTTGATGCCTTTGGCTCGATCATCCCTATTATGTCGATCCCCCACATAGAGAAAGGCCACGGAGCAATTAAGACATTCAGAGGAGTTGGTGGCACATGAATTTTATCCTCGTAGATTTGACACTTGTGGCACTTCTTGACATATTTAAAGCAGTCTGATTCCATAGTCAACCAATAATACCCTGCTCAGAGAATCTTTTTGGCCATTGCGTGCCCATTTGCGTGAGTTCCAAAGGATCCCTCGTGGATTTCTTTGATAAGCATATCATGTTCATGCCCATCTAAACACCAGAGCAACACCATGTCATGATTCCTTTTATACAGTACTTCTCCGTCCAAGAAAAACTGGGCATCCAGTTGTCATACCCCAAACTTTGACCACTAAGATTTCCCATCATTGTACAAATCATCATCACAATAGGAATGGGCCATTATACCTCATTAGTCTCCCCAAAGATGGGTGAGCATCCACTACAATCAAACTTAGGGTTTCAACCCCTCTCAGAGCTCTTAGATAAAGAATCAATCAAGGAATGACATGATCTTCAACTTGTCTAGCCTCTCAAACATCCACAATGGATCGATGGGACTCCCACATCAAGGATCAAGCACAAGGTAGCAGCATTCAAAGTGGATTTAGCCTCGAGATCACCAGTGTCACCAAATTAGGGTTTGGCCAACCAGGGCCTCCAGATGGAAATTTTCCTCTGGCCATGAGCCAATACTTCAAAGCATAACCTATGATGCTCCAAGGGACATCATGAAACCAATCATCAAGTCAATTTTGCCTCAGGGGATGCATTCATAAAAAACCAGGAATTAGGGTTTCTTGACCTAATTCACCCCCAAGTTGACTTTTGGGACAAATCATGAGCCAAGACCTCAAGAGAGGATTTGAGGGTCTCTAATAAACCACATTGATCCATTTTCAACAATGGATTGATCCAAGAAGCTTAAGCAACAAGTTTCAATTTCATCTGAACCACAGTTAGGGTTTCGCGGGAAAAGTCAACTGTATCTTTGACTTTCGACCAGGACATGCTCCCAAACCCTAGGACATGATCCAATACACCCTATAACACCTATGGAACATGTCCATCAGGTTTGATTTAGGTCAAGGACATGATTTCATAAAGGATCGCACAGTTTGGAGTTCATCTGAAAAAAGTCAACTGTGCACAAAAGTCAAACTTTGACTTTTTGAGATTTTTCACAATTTTGGTTTTTTAACCCTAAAATGATGTTAATGTGTGGTTGGAATCATCATTCATCAAGAAAAATCAAGAAAAGTGGGATAACTTGTAAAAGGGGTATCCATAAAAAAACTTAGAAATTTTCTAAGTTTTGGAACAAAGTGGCTAGGGTACCAACTTTGGAGGATCATAACTCCTAAACCACAAGGCCATTTTTCCCCATCCAAAGCTAGATTTGTAGCTCTCATTACCCTCTACAAAATCTTCAACTACCACTCATTCCAATTCCCCGTGGATTTCAAGTTATGGAATGATCAAAATCATGAAAAGTGAAAATGTCACTTTTTTCCAACACTTAGTGAAATTTTCACTAAGTCAGAATCTGCCTTCACTTTTTTCCAAATGTAGGGGCATTTTTCACTTGGATCCAAAAAGTATCAAAACCAATTATAATCAAACAGTTATTTTATCATATGAGGGCTTTCCAAAATGACCAAGAACTTCATCAAATTCCACTTGAGCCATGAGATATGACAATGGCAATGTGCCTTGCTGAAAACTGCCAAGGCTAGGCAGAATTTTACACTTTTGCTCGATTTGGAAAAATCAGGTAATTCCAAGCCTTGTCATCTCTTTGGACACGTCCGAGGATCAAATCTAAAGGGAACAAACACTGATCCAAGCCTCCAAAGTCTTTGGAACAAGAAGTAGCATGCCAGACCTAGAAATCCCTAAAAGAGGGACAAGACTCCAATTTTAGATTGGAGCATTCAATGGAAGCACCAAGGTGGCATGGACTGACACATTTGCAACTAAATTCAGTCAAGATTGATCCAACAACTAGGGAACCACAACTCTGTGCTCTAACCTCTAGTCAATGGCTAGAGGAGATTGGATTCTCATTGATCAACATTGGCCAAACCTCTACTGCAGTTGCCATTCACTATTGATCCCAAAACAAACTTGCTCTACTATAAATAGAGCTCATTTGTGTTCATTTTGAGTACACCAAAGCACTACAACACTTGCTTTCCTCAAAATCTCTTTCTCTAGGCAAAAATACCTTATTTAGCAAGGTAACTCTGAGTTTTTGAGTTAGGGAGCATTTCCATCACAACTTATGATCCAAACACATCCAATATGTCATATCTAAGTTGTCTAAGCTCTCACAAGTGACCTATAATCCTTAAATCACAAAGTCACCTCTCAAAACCTCAAAATAAGCCTTTTTTTTTGCATTTTTCAAGCCATGTCTTGATTCAGTCACTTTCCAAACCAGATAAAAGCTCAAACACACTCCAAATATCATCCTTGAACTGTCCCAAATGGTTCCCCCCATCTGGGACACCATTTGAGAGAGTTTCTATTTTGGCCATTTTTGCCCCTTTTGCAAGAAAGAGCTCAAGCTTGTTCTTGAGGTTTCCAGCTGATTCCAACCATCCTAAAAGCTTCTAAGAGAACATTTGAGGGTGTCCATAGCATCAAATCATTTCTGGAACAAGTGGCTTGGCAGATTGCACAAAAAACTCCAAAAGCTCAAAAAGAGGTAAGCATCATGACTTGAACTTTCCAAAATATGCATTGCTTTGAGGTCCACTGATCATGCACATCTTATACATGTTATATATGTTGTGTTTACATCAATTTATCATGTAATTCATACCTGTACCAAGATGTAGCACAGAAAATGCAAAATATGGTCTATTTCAAAACCACTATCGGATTTTGAGGAGGGAGCATGATCTGGAAAAAATACCACTACCATTGGATTCCTTGTGAAATTCTAGGCCAAATGCATATAAATTTTGTCCCCAACCATGGATAAATGAGAAAGTTATGGACCTTCCCGTTTCTTGCCAAAACTTGTCTTGCCTTGCCTTGGCCAGGCCTAGAAAACAAGGCAAGCCTTGTATATTTGTTGTTTTGTTTTAATCAACTGATGTATCACCACCCCAGTGGTAAGGCGCGCGCCCTATAACCTTGAGGTTGTGGGTTCAAACCCCACCCATGCCATTTTGTGTTTTTTTCACATTTTGCTATTTTTTTCAATATTTTCATGTTTTGTTAATTAATTGGAAAATTAATAACTCCTTCAATTTTAATTATTTTTTATTGGTTCTTTTTGCAAAAAATCACAAAAATGTTGAAATATTTTATTCCAGAAAAAAAATTAAGTTTATATTAGTTATTTAATATAATTAGTAATTTTGTGAATAAATTCCTTTTTAATTATTTTTAAACATTTAAAAGTGAATATTTACTTTGAAAATCAAAACCAAATGAGTTCTAAATCATCTTGTGATTAAAACCTCATTTTTCAAACCTTAAACAAAAATCACAAGTGGTTTATTCAAACTTATTTGGTATTTTTATCATTTTATTTTCTTTAAATATTTACTTTTAAAGGAAGACAAAATTAGGGTTTCTTCGATTTTCACCCTCACAAATCATTTTCAAACACTCATGGGCCTCTAATAGAGTGTAAGACCCATCCCCTTTGTACAGAAAACCTTTCCTGGGCCTCAGTCACTTGTATAAGTCCCTGTACAAAATGATAGTGCGATCACTGATAAAACCCTGGGCCTCTCCTTGAGCTGTAAGCCCCAATTTTCCTTACAAAAGCACTTTCTCCTTTAATTTTGTAACATATTGTTATTGTCAATTCCTTTGTTGAATAACTAACAATACAGCATGGAAGCTCTATAACCGAGTAAGTGTTTACCCGCTTTCATTTACCGCTTTCATATGTATATAACTGTACTGTGGGGCTGTTTCACTGTAAGTCTTCTTTCATAAACTCATATCAAGTGTGTAATACTAGTATAGATATTTAGAGTTTCCCCGGCAACTACGTCTAGAACTAGACAAAGCCTCGTCTCCTTACATCCGGCGTTCTTCCGGATATTTCAACATAACCTAAACCATTTTCTTTTACAACAATTTTAGATAACTAGATCTAAGAAATCTCCCCCTTGAACAGTTCATATACAGAAGGCCAATGTTCCAAGTGAAACCCCTTCTGGAACTGTTCATCAGCCTCCTCTTGGGCTTAATGCAAGGATCCACAGGCTTTCTAAAAGCATCCCCGCCTCCTCTTGGGCGTTGTACAAGGACTCGTCGGCTTCTTAGAAGTTTTCACAACCTCCTCTTATGCTTCGTATAATGATTCTTCCTCCGGGAAGATAGCCTCCTCTTGGGCTTCATACAAATTGTCCCTCGGCTTCTTAAAAGTTTTTCTCGCCTCCTCTTGGGCTTCGTACAAATTGTCCCGACGACCTCTTAAAGGTATAGGAACAGAAATTAGTCATCTTAATAGAACAATCTTTCAAAGAGTCTAAATCTTTCTATCACCAATGTACTGCCTCTTAATTTCTCTTAAGCATAGTACAAAAGATAAAACCCGTAGACTTGGACAGTCTCAATCCCCTTTGGATTTCCCAGGAGATAACCCTGATCCTCTGATCAAATCCATGAGTACAACATTGCCCATATAAGAACTGATTTTCTCTTTTATCCAACATACTGGACCTGTCACTCAACTGAAACAGTCACCAGTACCCTAGCCTCCTCTTGGGCTTTGTACAATGATCCTCCCCAGCGGAGATAACATTTTCACACTCTCTTGTTGAGTATAAAAGACTCTCTTGTTGAGTCACCCACTTTCAGCCTCCATCTCGGGCTTCGTACGAGATACAAAACACTCTCTTGTTGAGTATAAGAGACCCTCTTGTTGGGTCACAAACCTTTTACCCTCCATCTCGGGCTTCGTACGAGATACAAAAGCACTCTCTTGTTGAGTATAAGAGACTCTCTTGTTGAGTCAAACATCTTTAGCCTCCATCTCGGGCTTCGTACGAGTTACAAAGCACTCTCTTGTTGAGTATAAAAAAGGACTCTCTTGTCGAGTTGATCACCTTTTCTCCTCCGTCTCGGGCTTCGTACGAGACACCAAATCACTCTCTTGTTGAGTATAAAAGACTCTCTTGTTGAGTCAACCCCTTTAGCCTCTATCTCGGGCTTCGTACGAGATAAAAAACACTCTCTCGTTGAGTATAAAAGATCCTCTTGTTGGGTCACCAACTCTTTAGCCTCCGTCTTGGGATTCGTACAAGACATATAAAAGCACCCTCTTGTTGGGTCAATAGCCTCCTCTTAGGCTTTGTATAAGGAAACCCCAGTTGAGACAATAAACCTTTTAGCATCAAATCTGTACATTGCTCACAACATATAAACATCAACAACTCCTCTTTAGAGATGACAAATTATCTCATCCAAAACCCTTTAGCTTCACATCTTGGGCTTTGAACAAGATACAAACCACCTTTAGCTTCACATCTTGGGCTTTGAACAAGACACCAAAACAACCTTTTTCCTCCCATAGAATAGGAGGAACTACGATCACTCTGATTTCCCTGTTTCGTTAAACGGGAATACGTAGGCATAAGATTGAAAAATCTTAGCGAGCACACTAATAAAAAAACCAAAGTCCCCTACCTCCATCCCACCTAGCACAGTGTCCTAACAAATTACCCAGGAACCGTCTCGGTATTTCGTTCTGAATAAAATAAGCAGAGAGAGGCCTCACTACCACATAGCATCTGTAACCTAACAGACCGTTGTTCAAACTCAGTATGCAAGCAGGGTTAGTTGGAGACATCTATTTCTCTTCCTTCATCAGCTTCAATAACATAAAAAATGAATCGACCTGTAGTCCCCCCAAGAGCAACAGTGCTTAAGAACCACGTTCAAAATCGCTCGCTACAGAAAAATGGCGCCCAACGTGGGGCCCGAACCGAAAAAATCTTGTCTCTCTTATCTCTCTGGTTGAAACTTTCCCTTAAGACGAGTCCTTGGGTTCACAAGGTATCACCGAATGAAGGTTCCGTCAGGGAATTATAGATAGGATTGGCCCTCACTAGGATCTTAGGTCAAAACCTTTAAGTTGGGAAGGTGCCACAGAATGGCGACTCCGCCGGGGAGCCATTTTCTGTTAGGATCATAGCATTCATAGCTCTTAAAAAGTCTAGGACATTAGGACAAATATATATACTTCTTTTCCTAATTGATATATGTGTTTATTTTTATGCTAATGGGAATGCGTGTGATGCCGCATGTGGAAAGATTGAGTATAAACCTAGGAAAAACCTCTTTCAGCAGTGCAGAAGCTTTCGGAAATAGTTGTCACGCGATACTACCCTCTTCTGAGATTCTTCGAAATACATCACCTAGCACGGTTCCCGGCCCGCTGATGTTATCTCGACAAGAATCAATGATTTTGAGAGACAGGTACAAAAATCACTAGTATAAACCTTTGGGATGAGTAGAGCCTTGACTTCATGACACCGACCCTTTGCCCCCATGTTTTTTCTATGTTTTTGTGTGCTGCATTCATGCATTCATTTTAAAACCTTAAACAAAGAAAATTTTCTCTTCTAGTCTCTTTTTTTCAAATTAAACTAAGACAATGATTGCAAATGTCAGAGGAAAAAAAGATTGCGCTCATGGATTTCGGTAGAAGGAAAACTCACAAGTATACCTTCAAGGTTCCAAAACTAGAGGATTTGAGAGGATTAGCAAGGATGATCACTAACCCTGACGCTTTCAGAGCCAAGTACGGAGGTCTGTTACCTCTGTTAAGGGTCCATGTAATTGAAGAAATCCTGGAGGCACTCATTCAGTTTTACGATCCGGTCTATCACTGTTTCACATTCCCGGATTATCAACTAGCACCAACACTGGAGTAGTACTCACACCTGACTGATCTGCATATCACTGATCAAGCTCCCTTTTCTGAACTGGAATAAATTCCAAAAGATCAAACCATTGCAAGAGCAATCTATTTGGATGAGTCAGAAGTCAAGACTCACACGACCACCAAGGGGGGAATCCCAGGTTTACCAGCCAAGTTTCTGGTAAAGAAAGCTCTGTACTTTGCTAGTATAGGGAACGTGACTTCTTTTGAAAGCATCTTTATTTTACTCACCTACGGGTTATTTCTGTTTCCCAACATTGATAACTTCGTCGATATCAACGCCATTAAGGTTTTTCTCATTGGAAATGTCATACCAACCTTGCTCGCAGATGCGTATCATTATGTACACTTAGGGAATTTGTACAGCGGAGGGGTGATCACATGCTGTGTACCCCTGCTATATAAGTGGTTTATTTCCCATTTACCTAAATCTGCCGCTATTTGGGATCATAAGAGTGTCTTACGTTGGTCGCAGAAAATCATGTCTCTTAACAACTCTGACATAGATTGGTGCAATAGGATTTACGACGGGATCAGGATCATTAACCGTTGTGGAAACTTCCCCAACATACCCCTCATAAGAACTAAAGGAGGAATCAATTACCATCCAGTTTTAGTTCTTCGTCAATTTGGATACCGGATGAGGGATGTCCCGCGTAATGCTCACCTGGAAGGTCTTTTCTTCAAGGAAGGAGAAAATGACAGGGCACTAAAGATGGAAATAGTGCACGCTTGGAAACATGTTCATAAGAAAGGACGGGAGTCTCTAGGAAAACAGGACTGTGTCTCGGTGGAGCCTTATCTCTACTGGGTACAAACTAGAGCTCTCAGGCAAAAAATGCCTTATCCTCGTCACGGAGTTCTTCCGCCAAGGGAATCTGTCATGTACTTCATGACTGAAACGGAAAAACTTCAGGTTACTCTCAACAAAGTTCAACAGGGGAGGAGGTCTTGGAAGAACAAGTACCGCATTCTCAATGTGAAGTGTACCAAAATACAGCAACTGCTGAAAGATTAGGATGCTCTAATTGAGATTTTGGAGCAACATGCTGTAGAAAATCAGGATAACCAAAGGAATTTACTCGCTCCTTTCACTTGGCAAAGGAATGACAACCCAACAACGGCCCAAGAGCCCCGGTCCAAGAAAAGAAAAGTACCAGAATCAGCACCTGAGTTCTCCTCAGAGAGGACTCGGGACCCCTTAGCTTAGGTTTCTATTTCCTCACCTTGTAATTTACTGTATTTCCATTTCCGCAATCCTTTGAATTCAATAAAATGGGGTTTCCCCACTGTTTGATATTTGCAATCTAATTGTCGAAGTTTATTTTGATTAAACCAAAAAACAATTAATATAATCATTGCATTCATCATTCTCGCATAACGTATTCTTCTTACCTACGAATCTCACGTTTATGTCTCGGTTCTAGAGTCAAACTGTCTCATTCGTACAATACACGGGCCAATCACAAAAAGATGGATGATCTCGAGGAAGAGAACAGAGAGTTGAAAGAAGAGATTGATGCTCTGAGAGAGGATATGAGAAAGCTTCGTAATGACATGCAAGCCATGGCAGAAGCTCAGCTACAAAGAATTGTGATCTCAGAGATCCCCTCAATGCCCATAGTGGAGAAGTATGATCCTAGGTATTAAATGCCGAAAGATCGTCCCTGGGGCATGCCTGTTAACTATATCCCGGAAGGATATGTTTCGCCGATCACTGAAGATCAGGGAATCATAGCAGAAGCCGCTGGGCTTGAAGGTTACAAACTTCGGGAAAGTGAGGATGCCAGAGGCATAATGAGGACTCCTGAAGGTTATAAACTTTGGGAAACACCAAGATTCACTGCCGTAGTGACGGTACCACCCCCTATGGTGCACACTGTCCCTGAAGGACAGATTCCACAGATACCTTCTGGTGGAAACGAAAGTATGTTCGACAGAATGAATGAATTCCAGGAGCAGTTCCTAGAAATGCAGAAAGAATTGCAAGCTATTTGCGGTCAGGATTTATTTGGGAAGGATGCCGCAGACCTTTGTTTTGTCCCCAATGTGAAAGTTCCCCACAAGTTCCAAGTGCCCGACTTTGAAAAGTACAAGGGGTAACTCTTGCCCTCAAAGCCATTTGGTGATGTACGCTCGGCGAATGTCAGCTCAGACAGAGAACCAGGATCTACTGATTCACTACTTTCAAGATAGTTTAACCGGTGCTGCATTAAAATGGTACATGGGTTTAAACCGCGCTACGATAAGCACTTTCAGAGATCTTGGCACTGCCTTCGTCCAACAATATAAATACAATCTGGACATGGCACCAGACAGAGATAAACTCAGATCAATGTCGCAAAAGGACAAGGAAACCTTTAAGGAATACGCTCAGAGATGACGTGAAATTGCCGCTCAAATTTGTCCACCTCTTGAGGAAAAAGAGATGACAAAGATTTTCTTAAAGAACTTGAGCTCATTTTACTATGACAGAATGGTTGCCAGTGCGCCCAGCGACTTCACCGAAATGGTCGGTATGGGAGTGCGTCTCTAGGAACCCGTTCGAGAAGGACGTCTAGTCAAAGACACGGGGACGACAAGCGGTACTAAAAAATACGGTAGTGATCTCCCTAAGAAAAAAGAGCAGGATATTGGGAATATCTCTCTCGGAAAGGAAAGGCGATGGTACCAACCAGTAGTAGCTATAACTCCTGCTATCAACCTTGCACCTGTTTCTACGTATCAACCTCAGGTTGCTCAAAGCCAACCACTTTCGCAGCAATTTCAGCAAAGGATACAACAGCCTCTTCAGCAGGCTCGTCCGCCATACAACAACAACCGTACAACGCGACCACTAGGATTTGATCCTATACCCGTATCGTACGCAGAACTATTTCCGTTACTGCTGGTCAAAGGGCACATCCAAACCAGGTCTCCTCTTACAGTACCGAAAAATCCACCTTTTTGGTTTAAGGTGGATCAGACTTGCCCTTACCATCAAGGAGGACCAGGGCATAACATAGAGAACTGTCTCAGTTTCAAATCCGACGTACAAAAGCTTGTTAGGAGTGGGGTCTTATCTTTCAAAGATACGAATTTGAATGTTCTCACAAACCCGCTGCCTCAAAACGAGAAAGCTGCAGTCAATTTGATAGAGGGAGAGTCTAGCAACATCTATCAAATTCACGATGTACTCTTATTAAGGGCCAACTTGGTTAAGATGCATTGTAGACAGAGTGGATATGGCCATATGCCACCACATAATTATCACTAGTGTGATATCTGTTCTAAAAACAATCAGGGATGTTATGTGGTGCAATCAGCTCTACAGGAACAGTTGGATCTCGGATGGATCCAAGAGCATCGAGTTCGTGGAGTCAACATGACCTATATGAATTCCAACATCATTCAGAATCACGACATCCATACGATGAATGTCAACTTGGTGGCGATGCACTCCAGGCAAAGCCAGTATCATAATTTGCCGCGACATGAGTACAATTCCTGTCTGACTTGCTCGGTAAACAAACAGGGATGCTCTTTTGGACAAGAGGCCCTCCAGCGTCAGATGGATCTTGGATGGATCCAAGACTACCATGATAGGAATCATTATCAAATCAACATGATCTAGATCTTCGATATTTGCTTGATGAATACCAGCTTGGTGGAGTTACATGCTAAACAGGTCCAGCTCGGGTTCCTGGTATCACATGATTATCAGAACTGTAAAGCGGGTTGCGAAAACGATCAAGGTTGTGCCCTTGTCCAGGAAACACTTCAGCACTTGTTGAACCACTGGTGGCTTCCAATCTATACGGATGAAGACACCCAGCAAATTAATATCACTAACGGGAATCCTACTAGATATCAAAGTCAGGATGTTCGGTCGCGGACGTGGCTAGGTGCCACTACACAACTATGAGCGGTGTGGATTTTGCTCAGTGGATAATCAAGGATGCTACTTCGTGCGAGCAGCCCTTCAAAGTCAGTAGGACCGCAAAGAGATTCAACCATGGTCAAGTTCTGGATCAGTAGACTATGTCACTGATCAAATCGAGGACGTTGTCGTAATCTCTGATCATCAGAGGGCTAGGGATGTTTGTGACATCATCCATCTACTTGACAAATCTAGAGTTCCCAACCAGGAACGAATCGAAATTACTTACGATGGTCAGAAAAATCAGAAGGTTCCCATAGTCATCTATCTACTGAGACCACTACCGTATGAATCAACTAAGATTATCCCTTATAAATACGGTGCAACAATAATTGAGAATGGAAAGGAAATTCCGTTACCCTCTGTCGTGAATATTGCAGACATCAGTCGAGTAACACAGAGTGGTAGAATCTTCAACAGAGGAGTTAGAGAACCCAGCAAAGAGAAGGAACCTCAAACAGAAGTTCCCAATCCACCAGTCGGTCAATCCAATGATCCCGACCTTTCAAAAAATGATTATGAGATGCTAAAGCTCATCCAGAAGAGTGAATACAACATTGTTGATCAACTGTTGCAAACTCCTTCAAAGATCTCAGTATTATCACTGTTACATAGTTCAGAAGCGCACGGGGAGGCTCTACAGAAAGTCTTAGAGCAAGCCTTTGTGGAACAGGATGTAACAATCAAACAGTTTGATAGCATTGTCTCTAATATCACCTCTTGCAATAACTTGGGATTTAATGATGAGGAATTACCGAAAGAAGGTCGCCGTCATAACATGGCGCTCAACATTACAGTCAACTGCCAGGACGATGCTTTAGCCAGCGTACTGGTAGACACAGGGTCAGCCCTGAATGTTATGCCGAAGTCCACTTTGATGCAATTATCATTCAAAGGACCTCCGACCTCGAACCAGCAAGGTCATCGTCAAAGCATTTGACGGATCCAGAAAAACGGTTATCGGCGAAGTCGACCTTCCCATAACTATCGGTCCTCACACTTTCCAAGTCACTTTCCAGGTCATGGACATCCGGGCAACATACAGTTATTTATTAGGAAGACCTAGGATACATCAGGCTAGGGCTATCACTTCGACCCTCCACCAAAAGCTAAAGTTCGTCGAGAACGACAAACTCGTCACAGTCTATGGAGAACAGGCCTTGCTCGTAAGCAAGTTATCATCATCCACTTATGTAGAACCGGAGGGGATAATCGGAACCCAGTTCCAAACACTTTCGCTACACAAGGACAATCAATATGAAGGGGGAACTTCAATTTCCTCGTACAAAGATGCTATCAAAGCGGTCGAGAATACCAATACAACAGGATGGGGGCAACTTGTCATTCCTACTAACAATAAGAAAAAGAAAGGTCTTGGCTTTTCCTCAACCTGTACTCAGACGACTGCGAACAATAAAAGTTTTCATCCCATTCAGAACTTCTTCCATAGTGGAGGCTTCCTTCAACCAATGACTCAAGAAGTGTATACCATCAATAAAGGGGATTTATCCGATACGGAGGAAGAATGGAAGTCCTATCTCAACGAGGACGGTTATACATCTCAGGACGAAACGCAGACTCCCTTCTGCTTTCCAGCACAGAGTCTGAGATTTATACCAAGATTAGACGTCGAAATGCTGTACGGGGATTGTGATCCAGAAGGATGCCGTGCTCCGCCAAATTCATTGGAGGAAGACACTCTGATGAAAGACAACTTTAACCACAACTACTATGGCCTGATGGATGGCCTGCCAATGTGGCATCCTTACCTAGGAAACTTGGGGCAAGAAAATTAGCCGAACAATTAAAATCAGCTGAGCCTCATTGAACAGAATGCCTGCGTCCCCTACATGTCATGGGAACAACACTCAGGTCATTCAGAAAATATCCAGCACAACGATGAATTCGCAAAACTTGCCGGACTAGAATTCATCAACTATGCTTTTCCCGAGGTCAACGTAATCGAAAGGGATGACTCCTCCAGTTCCAAAGAAGTGTGGGACACCTTGGGACAACCAAGTGGTAAATACAACTTTATGGTAAAATACACCGCTCCTGAAAGCTCTCGTCTCAGGCTCGAAGACATCCAGCCAACTGGATGGGAAGATACAGCTGAGAGTACAAATACTACCCAAAATAGAATAGAGGAATCCTCCTATGACAACTCTGCCTGGGAGACAGATTCCAATGATCCTGCTCCACCAGAAATCAGCGTTATTTCTGAAGACAAATCAAGGAAGGTACCCGACTTTGTGATCCACCGAGGAGTTCCCCGCCAATGGGTTGCTGTCGATGCTCCAAAGATTGTCCATAAGTCAAAGTAATTGTCATCTTTACTTTAACCTTTCACCCTGCCCAGGTGAAACGGATGTTTTGATAGGGATTACTTTCTGTATATTTCCCTCTTCGCTTTGCCCAAAGCGACTGAGTTTTGTTTTATGGGGTTGTAGTTTCAAGAATCGACTTGTTCATAAATAAAATAACGTCGTTCTGTAATTTCTGCATTTATTGTTGTTTTCTCTTTTTGCTTTTCTCAGAAAATGGTAATCCTAAAAAACGAATAATAATAAAAAACAAGCAGTAAACAAAATAAATACACTGCACACACTTGAATTTTCTCTATCTCTTCTAAAAACAATCATCACGTCATGCAGGTTGCTTGTTTTAAACCCACTTGAAACATATGATCCGATGCCTTCTCCCGACTTTGAGTTCCCGGTATTTGGGGCTGAAGAAGAAGTTGACAATGAAATTCCATAAGAGATCTCCCGACTACTCAGACAAGAGGAAATGTCCATTGAACCTCACAAAGAGCCGTTGGAAACGGTCAACTTGGGTTCGGAAAAAGAGAGAAAAGAAATCAGGATTGGGGAACTACTCAGTCCAACCGTCAAAGAGAGTTTGACGAAGCTTCTCAAAGAGTTTCCCGATGTATTCGCTTGGTCCTATCAGGATATGCCAGGGTTGGATACCAGCATCGTAGAACATCATCTACCGTTGAGATCAGAATATCCGCCAGTAAAACAGAGGTTGAGACGGACTCACCTGGACATGGCCATCAAAATCAAAGAGGAGGTACAGAAACAGATTGATGCGGGCTTCCTCGCTACATCAAAATATCCTCAATGGTTAGCCAACATCGTACCTGTTCCGAAAAAGGACGAAAAGGTCAGAATGTGTGTCAATTACAGAGATTTAAACAAGACTAGTCCAAAGGACGACTTTCCTTTACCACACATTGACATGCTGGTAGACAGTATAGCAAAGTTCAAAATTTTCTCCTTCATGGATGGATTCTCGGGCTATATCCAGATTAAAATGGCGCCGAAAGACATGGAGAAAACTTCGTTCATTACCCCATGGGGTACCTTTTCTTACAAGGTAATGTCGTTCGGTTTGAAGAACACCGGGGCAACCTATCAAAGGGCCATGACTACTCTGTTTCATGACATGATACACAAAGAAATCGAAGTATATGCTGATGATATGATTGCAAAATCTAAGACAAAAGAGGAGCATGTGACCCACCTGTCAAAACTATTCGAGCGGTTGAGAAAGTACAAACTCCGCTTGAATCCCAACAAGTGCACATTCGGTGTCCGTTCAGGGAAATTCTTAGGATTCATCGTCAGCCAGAAAGGAATTGAGGTTGATCCTGACAAGGTCAAGGCCATTCAAGAAATGCCTTTTCTGAAAACTGAAAAATAAGTCAGAGGAATCCTGGGACGTTTGAACTATATCTCCAGATTCATATTCCTCATGACCGCCACATGTGTGCCGATTTTCAAATTACTGAAAAAGAACCAGGACTGCGTTTGGACAGAAGACTGCCAAATCGCCTTCGACAGTATCAAGGAATACCTGTCGAACCCTCTGATTCTATCACCCCCAGTGGAAGGAAGATCACTGATCATCTACCTTACAGTCTTGGAAAACTCAATGGGTTGTGTGCTTGGCCAACAAGACGAAACTAAAAGGAAAGAGTCTGCCATTTACTATCTGAGCAAGAAATTCACCGACTGCGAGACTCGGTACACTATGCTTGAGAAAAATTGTTGCGCTTGGGCTTGGGCAACCAAACGTCTTCGCCAGTACATGATTCGTCACACCACTTGGTTGATCTCTGAAATGGATCCAATCAAGTACATCTTCAAAAAACCTGCTCTCACGGGAAGGATCGCCCGTTGGCAGATGTTTTTATCAGAATATGACATCGAATACCACACTCAAAAAGCCGTTAAGGGAAGTATCTTAGCCGATCACTTGGCTCATCAACCGATTGACGATCAGGAATCAATCGGGATTGACTTCCCAGACGAAGATGTCATGTACTTAAAGATGAAAGATTGCGATGAACCGTTACCTAGTGAAGGGCCAGAACCAGATTCCCAATGGGGACTAATCTTTGATGGAGCTGTCAATCATTACGGAAATGAAATTGGGGCAGTCATCATAACACCTCATAATACCCACATTCCTTTCACCGCCAGACTTACGTTCAAATGCACAAACAACGAGGCTGAATAGGAAGCTTGTATCATGGGTCTCGAAGAAGCGATCGACTTGGACGTATATGGCGACTCAGCTCTGGTCATCAATCAGATCAAAGGAGATTGGAACATATACCAATCAGGATTGATTCCTTACAAAGATTACGCGAGAAGGTTGTTACCCTTCTTCAACAGAATCGAGTTTCATCGCATCCCTCGTGATGAGAATCACATGGCTGATGCTTTAGCCACTCTCTCTTCCATGATTAACGTAGGTCAATGGACCGACCTACCTAAGATCGGCATAATGCTCCTTGAAAGGCCCGCTTACATCTTCACGATTGAAGCAGTCATAGACGACAAACCTTGGTATCACTATATCAAATGCTTCCTTCAGAAACAAGAGTACCCGCCTGGGGCACTGAGGAAAGACAGAAAAACCCTCAGAAGGCTGGCTGGCAGTTTCTTTCTGAGCAGTGATACACTCTATAAGCGAAATTTCGACATGGTTTTACTCCGATGCGTAGACAGACCAGAAGCAGAGATGATGATAAAAGAAATTCACGAAGGATCCATTGGCACTCATTCCAACAGACACACGATGACGAGAAAAATTCTGAGAGCAGGGTACTACTGGTTGACCATGGAATCCGACTGCTACAAGTGCATGAGAAGGTGTCACAAGTGTCAGATATACTCAGACAAAATTAATGTACCGCCAACGCATCTCAAAGTTCTCTCTTCCCCTTGGCCTTTTTCCATATGGGGAATCGACATGATCAGCGTGATTGAGCCCAAGGCTTCAAACGGACATCAGTTCATCCTAGTAGCCATTGACTACTTCACCAAGTGGGTCGAAGCAGAATCATACGCCAATGTAACCCGACAGATGATGGTCCGATTTATCAAAAACAATATCATCTGCCGTTATGGTGTTCCGAGCCAGATCATTACGGATAATGGATCTAATTTGAATAATAAGATGATGAAAGAGTTGTGTGCTGAATTCAAGATCGAACACCATATCTCATCTTCCTACCGACCCAAGATGAACGGAGCGGTAGAAGCAGCAAACAAGAACATCAAGAGGATCGTTCAAAAGATGGTTGTAACCTATAAAGACTGGCACGAGATGCTACCCTTTGCTCTTCACGGTTATCGCACATCTGTCCGCACTTTAATAGGGGCAACCCCTTTCTCTCCAGTATATGGCATGGAAGCAGTGCTCCCCATCGAAGTAGAGATCCCATCAATCCGGGTATTGATGGAAGATAAGCCTATAAAAGCAGAATGGTGTCAAAGTAGACACGACAAACTGAATTTGATCGAAGAAAAACAGATGACGGAACTATGCCATGGTCAGTTGTATCAATAAAGGTTGAAGAAGGCATTTGACAAAAAGGTCCGACCTTGCGTCTTCAGGAAAGGAGACCTTGTGCTCAAAAAGATACAATCATTTCTCACTGATTCTCGGGGCAAATGGACCCCGAATTATGACGGCCCCTATGTGGTCAAGAAAGCTTTCTCAGGCGGCGCCTTGAGACTCGCAACCATGGACGGAGAAGAATTTTCCTACCCCACAAATGTTGATGTAGTCAAGAAATACTTCACCTAAGAAAAACGTCTCGGTGGATTGAAAACCCGAAAGGCTGGTCCAGGCAAAAATTAGAGACATAATAAAAAATCATCCCGGTGGATTGGAAATCTCGAAGTACAATCCAGGCAAAAATTAGGGATAATGGCAAGTAACTATGTTCGACAGTGACAAATCCTCGACAGCAGTTACACCATCAAGAAAACTCCAGTCAAGGTCTTTTTCGACAGAAGCTCAGGATGTCCAGAATTCAAAGTTGGTAGAAGGATAGCGGTCGTTATGTTTTAATGTAGCCCTTTTCCCTGTAAATTACCATTTTCTAACTTTGCAAATACTCCATGGAATCACGCGCTTGGCTGATTTCCATCCTATCAATAAATTTGAGCACTTGTGCTTTTGTTTGCAATTCTTATTTGTTTTAGCTTTATAGGACGATATTTTAATATGATCAACGATTCTTGAAATAAAACAAAAAAATGAATTTACTTGTCAAACTTTTTTTCCCGCTTTTAAAATAAAGATGGCAATTTCTTTTGACTGTTGAACATCAGAGGAATATCGATCGCTTCTCCAGAAGTAATCGAACCTCAAAGTGCAGAATCAAAGTACTCATTCTAAACCAGTGCGCCTGAATAAAGGTTCAGCTATGTCAGAGACCATGTTTCATCTGACATCCCCAGCAGAGTTCTTACCTCCTAAGCCCGATCGACGGTGTTCCCTACGTGGACCATCACTCATAAGCAAGGCAGAATTGCTATCTTGAACCAGCGATACCTTTTCGTCCCCTGCAGTGGTCGAGTATCCAGTCGTGTTCATCCATCCGTTTGTATGTTGTGTCAGTTTTGTCAGCATATACACACATACATCATGCATTATTGATTTACATTCGTATTCATGTTGCATCACTATCACTCTATTCGGTCTAATCCCTAGTGATAAAAGTCCTCTCAATCAAGTTGTAGGTTCTTTCCTTGTCAGGAAGTGAATCATCTAAGTAATCTCTCTCCCGTTTATTTCTGGATTAGAGTCGGTCTTCGACCACTTTGATAACTTGAACTTCTGAAAGGCTGGAAAACCCTCAGCAAATGTCACTCTTCGCCATTGAAGATGATATCTTCGCTTTCCCGGATTAAGGAAAATCCCTAGAGAAAGCCTCTCAACTAAAGACTTTCGGCAGCACATTGGTTCTTCTCTCGAGAAAGTCAATGTCGACAAAGTCATCGGCACCTCAAAGTGGATCACATCATATGGCATTTCTCCGGGAAGATCTCGAGAAAAGTATGATGTAATATCCCCAGCAGACTCATCAAACGGCATCTCCCTAGGAAAATTCGGCGAGAAGTTTGAGGAAAATCGCTACATATAGCGTCCCTTGTCAGTAAAGTTTATTGACAAAAGAAACTGAGACCAGTTCCTTGCAGGAAACCAAGAACGAGGGGAAGTTTATATCAGAAACCAAGACCAGTTCATTGGTAGGAAACCAAGAACGAGGGGAAGTTCAAATTAGAAACTAAGACTAGTTCCATGGTAGGAAACCAGGATCGAGGGGAAGTTTATTTCAGAAACTGAGACCAGTTCCTTGGCAGGAAACCAGGATCGAGGGGAGGTTTACCTTTTCTAAGCATCATTTCTTAGCAAAAGAAGATGAATGCGCAAACTACCATTCATAACCACCATCAAGATTTCGGGTATTCCGATATTTAATCCTTTTGCACCCCGAATACCTTCGCCATTCACACCTTCGGGTCCAAGAAGATTAAATAGGGGCATGTGTCATACCCCAAATTGTGACCACTAAGATTTCCCATCATTGTTTAAATCATCATCACAATAGTAATGGGCCATTATACCTCATTAGTCTCCCCAAAGATGGGTGAGCATCCACTACAATCAAACTTAGGGTTTCAAGCCCTCTCAGAGCTCTTAGACAAAGGATCAATCAAGGAATGACATGATCTTCAACTTGTCTAGCTTCTCAAACATCCACAATGGATCGAGGGGACCCCCCACATGAAGGATCAAGCACAAGGTTGCAGCATTCCAAGTGGATTAAGCCTCGAGATCGCCAGTGTCACCAAATTAGGGTTTGGTCAACCAGGGCCTCCAGATGGAAATTTTCTTCTAGGCATGAGCCAATGCTTCAAAGCATAACCTATGATGCTCCAAGGTACATCATGAACCCAATCATCAAGTCAATTTTACCTCAGGGGATGCATTCATAAAAAATCAGGAATTAGGGTTTCTTGACCTAATTCACCCCCAAGTTGACATTTGGGACAAATCATGAGCCAAGACCTCAAGAGAGGATTTGAGGGTCTCTAATAAACCACATTGATCAATTTGGAACAATGGATTGATCCAATAAGCTTAAGCAACAAGTTTCAATTTCATCTGAACCATAGTTAGGGTTTCGCGGGAAAAGTCAACTGTATCTTTGACTATTGACCAGGACATGCTCCCAAACCCTAGGACATGATCCAATTGATAACAAGAATTTATATCATGTTTTTACTTTGATTTATGTTATTTTCTTATTCCATTTTTCGTCTAATATCCGATTTTCTCGAGATTATTTAAGTGTTTTTGCAGGTAATCCCATTTTACAAGTCAAAGTATGCTAAGTGTGGAAAAGAAGCAAAACATGCAAGAAAAGAGAAGAAAAGAGAAGAAAAATTATAGAAACCAAACTTTACTGATGTGACAATCGTCACAGGTAAGCCACGACCGTGGCAGCTTCAAAATACATAACGACCGTCACGGGGTCTCACGATCGTCATGCGCCCAATTTTACACGTTGAAGCAGAAACGTGGTTACGAGTTTTTAGAGAGCAGTTTTTCACACGATCACATTCTCCTCCGAAGAATACTAGGTTCAAAGTCACGTAACTGTCAAGAGGAGTGCCTAAATTCTCTCCAACCTCTACCTCAACTCAGTCTATAAATACTAAAGTCTTCGAAGAACAAAGGGTGGCCAAATTTTCCTTTCAAGAGTACCGTTTTGCTGCCAAATTATTTCCAGATTTTGTCTTGCTTTGTTTACATTTCCATTTCCTTGTCAACCATTACCGAACAAAGTAATAGTTTCTCACATTGAGGAACTATTACGCTTTAGATTTAAGTTTGTTTCATTACCTTCATCATTTGCCAATTACTCTATTTAAGCAAGAACCTACCAGCTTGTGGAGGGATTGTTATTGCTGTTATTACGAATTACCAGGTTTCCATTATTTAATTCAAAGCATTGTTTATTTCTTTCTTAATTATGTCTACGTCTATTTATCTCTTTGCCTTTACGTTTAATTTCATAATTATGTCGAGCTAAACCGATCTTATCGGTATGTAATGAAGTAACTAAAATGGATCTAATTTCTCTAAGCTAAAATCAATAATCAATTCTTCTTCTGGCTTCGATTTCTTAATTTTAAAACCCAACTTTTATTACGAGAGTAAAAATGTAACAAAGGTTAAAGTCGAGACCACGAGAATGTGAGGCTTTACCCGGATAGCTGAAATCGGGCATTAGTTTTAAAAACAACGGAAGCGCTTTAAAGTTAATTAGGTTTAACTAGTTTTCAAAAAGTATTTTTAACCTCATACGGGCTAGCGAGAGCAGACGTATTGACTTAGAAGTATAGCCCGGAGCAATAACCACGGGAGTGTGAGGTAAGGGCTTTTAAACCGGTTTTTCCTACAGATGAACAGGGTGATAAATCTTTATATGCTTAGGTTTAATTAATTCCACGTAGGTTTACTGAATTATATACTGATATCTTATTCATAACTAGTATTCCCAAATTATAATTTCTCTTTAATTTCCTTTTGAACTTAAGAACCAATTCCGATTAGCCTTAGATAAACATAGTAACGATAGATAACGGTGCGTTCGATTTCTAGTCTCTCTGGGATCGATAATCTTTTAAAACTATGCGATACGACTGTATACTTGCAGTTAGACTTATTTAGGCACACTAAATAGAGAGATCAAGTTTTTGGCGCCGTTGCCGGGGACTAATTAAGTCGACATCGTAATTCCTTTGTTACGTCGTATAGACTAAGGCAAAAACCAAAATTCCCTTTCTGTTGATTGTATGCCAAGTACTCGCTTTTCTGGCGAAGACCTCATACGACCGACAGACGAACCTGAACGTCTTCTTACCGTAAAAAGACGTATCCAAGAATACTGCTTAGCTCACGATATCCCTTTTCCTTTATCAGAACCTGAATCTCAATTAGATCCTGAACTTGAATCCGAATCAGAAACAGACATGGCTAACTTACCACAAAACCGACCTCTTAAGTATTATGCTGCCGCATCTCAACAAGAACCTCACAACAACATTGTCGCTCCAGCTATCAACCAAAATGATTTCGAGTTGAAACCCTCGCTGTTATCTGCTGTGCAACAAAATCAATTTTCTGGAAACCCAACAGAAGATCCGAACGAACAAATGACCAAGTTTGTGCAGTACGCAGACACAGTGAAAGAAAATGGTGTAACTGCAGACGCCATAAGACTACGTCTTTTCCCTTTCTCATTAAGAGATAGAGCTTAGGCTTGGTTGCAATCCTTGCCATCCAACTCCATTACTTCTTGGGAGGATTTAAAGAAAGTCTTTCTGGCACGATACTTTTCGCCAAGCAAAACAGCTATGCTGAGATCCCAAATCAACAGCTTCAGACAAAAAGACAATGAGTCTTTATACGACGCTCGGGAAAGATACAAAGATATGAGGAGGATATGCCTGCATCATGGTCTTGAGGATTGGTTAATTATCCACACGTTTTACAATGGTCTCTTGTACAATACAAGATTGACAATAGATGCCGCCGCTGGTGGTACACTCATGGATAAACCCTATGATGAAGCCCAACAACTCATCGAGAGTATGGCTCAGAATCACTACCAATGGGGAGGTGAAAGAACTCAAGTGGAGAAATCCCAACCAAAAGGAGGAATGTACAAAGTTTCTAGCCTAGATCATGTTCGTGCTAAGGAAGATGCAATCGCTCAAAAGATAGACAATTTGACCATAACACCCAAAGCCACCGTGGTTGCTGTAGCGCCAAACTGTGAATTATGTGGAACAGCTGGACACGCTGCCCCTGAATGCCAAGTTTTAGCAGGAGCCTCTAAGGATCAAGTGAATTATGCTCAAGCAAACCCTTATGCAAATACCTACAATCCTGGTTGGAAGAATCATCCGAACTTCTCTTACAAGAACAACAATGCGCTGTATGCACCTGGTCAAGCGCCTGCTGCACCACCAGGTTATCAAAAAGCTGCAACAGCTGCTCCAAATGTTCCTAGGAAGTCTAACCTTGAACTGATGATAGAAAACTTCATAGCTACCCAGACTCAGACAAACAAAGAGTCCCTGAATCAAAACATACACACTAGTGAACAGATTAAGCAGTTAGCAAACAAAGTAGACGCTTTGGCCACTCACAACAAAATGCTTGAAACACAAATTTCCCAAGTGGCTCAACAACAAGCACCTACTGCTGCTCCTACTGGAACGTTTCCTGGACAGCCACAACCTAATCCTAAAGGACATGCAAATGTTGTTATACTGAGAAGTGGAAAAGAATTAGATGAACCCATTGATCCAAGACTTCAAAATCCAGCCATGTACCAAAAGTCCGCTAACAACACAACAACTGAGAAGGAGAATGAACCCAAGGAAAAGGAAGATAATGACCAAGAGGCCGTAAACAAAGAAAAACCTTATGTGTCTCCACCACCTTATAAACCACCTATTCCGTATCCTCAAAGATTGAAAAATTCCAAAACTGCAGGGCAATTTAAGAAATTTGTTGATCTTCTGAAACAATTAAACATCACGATACCTTTTACAGAAGCCATCACTCAGATGCCCTCGTATGCTAAGTTCCTAAAAGAAATCTTATCCAATAAGAAAAAGATTGAGGAAAACGAAACAGTTACACTCACTACTGAGTGTAGCGCAATAATTCAAAACAAAATGCCTCCTAAGCTGAAAGACCCAGGTAGTTTCTCCATACCTTGTGTAATTGGGAAGTTCGTCATATACAAAGCTCTATGTGACTTAGGAGCCAGTATTAGTGTTATGCCCTTATCCATATGCAAAAAGCTTAATTTGGGAGAATTAAGACCAACTAAGATGTCTGTTCAATTAGCTGACTGCTCTGTTAAATACCCAGTTGGTATACTAGAAAATGTTCCAGTTCGTATAGGACAATTCTATATCCCTACCGATTTCATAATCATGGATATTACAGAAGACTCTACTACTCCTATCATATTAGGAAGACCATTCTTAGCTACTGCTGGAGCAATTATAGATGTAAAGAGAGGCAGACTAACTTTTGAAGTTGGTGAAGAGAAGGTTGAATTTATTTTGACACAATTCTTACAAGCTCCAGCTATAGACGACACATGTTATCTACTAGATGTCATAGATGAGTGCGTAAGAGAAATAGAGATGGAACCGACCACATATTCAGATATTCTAAAAATTCCAATACCTCCAATTTTTGAAGATGATAACTGGCCTGAACCTTATCAAGACGATAGCCTAAGCGAATGCTTAGCACTTACACCAGATCATCTACCTTGCTCGAAGAAACCAGCCCTAGAACTGAAAACATTACCCAAAAATTTAAGGTATGAATTCCTAGACGAAGATCTCAAACGACCTGTAATAGTCAATGCAGACTTAGGACAAACTGAAACCAAGAAACTATTAGACGTCTTAAGAAAATACCCAACTGCGTTAGGCTATAACATCACTGTCCTTAAAGGAATAAGTCCTTCTATTTGTATGCATCGCATTATGCTGGAGGAAGACTGTAAATCCTCTAGGGAACATCAGAGAAAGATTAATCCGATCTTGAGTACTGTAGTCAAAGACGAAGTTAAAAAACTTTTAGAAGCGGGAATTATATACCCGATATCAGATAGTAAATGGGTTAGCCCAGTACATGTCGTTCCAAAGAAGGGAGGTGTTACAGTTGTTAAGAACGAAAAAGGTGAATCTATAACAAAAAGGGTTGTAACTGGAAGTAGAATGTGCATCGATTATAGGAAGTTAAATAATGCCACTCGTAAAGTCCATTTCCCATTGCCTTTTATTGACCAAATGTTGGAAAGATTGGCTAAACACTCATACTTCTGCTATTTAGACGGTTATTCAGGATTCTTTCAAATTCCTATTCCTCCTGATGACCAAGAAAAGACGACCTTCACATGTCCCTGTGGAACATTTGCTTATCGACGAATGCCGTTTGGACTATGTAACGCACCTGCCACATTCCAAAGATGCATGATGTCAATCTTTGCTGATTTTATAGATGACATTATGGAAGTGTTTATGGATGACTTTTCTGTTTGTGGGCAGAGCTTTGAAGGATGTCTATCGAACCTAGAAATGGTATTGGAGAGATGCGTAAAAGTTAATCTCGTATTAAACTGGGAGAAATGCCATTTTATGGTGAATCAAGGAATCGTACTTGGACACGTTGTGTCCGATAGAGGAATTGAAGTTGATAAAGCTAAGATAGAAATTATAAAAAATCTTCAACCTCCGAAAACCGTACGAGAAATACGAAGTTTCTTAGGACACGCCGGTTTCTACCGACGATTCATAAAGGATTTCTCGAAGATTACTAAACCTCTTACCGGTCTATTAATGAAAGATGCTGAATTTATCTTTGATGAGAAATGTCTAAAAGCATTTGAACAGCTGAAAACAGCTCTTATTACCGCACCTATCTGTAGCGAGCGATTTTGGACGCGGTTCTTAAGCGCTGGTCGCTCTCTGCGGTTTGAGCTTTGACTACAGGTCGATTCATTTTTTATCCTATTGTGAGCTGAATAAGGAAGGGAAATAGATGTCTTCAATTAACCCTGCTTTGCATACTGAGTTTAAACAGCGGTCTGTTAGGTTACGGATGCTATCAATGTTGGGGGCCTTTGTACTGGTTATTTGTATTTTCGCCAATACTGTTTTCTTTCTTTTTTACCTGGGTAGAAGGTTTCTGGCGGGGAACAAGGATTAGGATGTTAGGACTGATGCTTTTGAATTACTGCTTTTAATTAATGGAGATATGGGATTTGGGTTTTTTGTTGATTGCGCTCGCTAAGATCTTTTCTTTCGATCTTATGCCTACGTATTCCCGTTTACCGAAACAGGGAAATCAGAGCGTTCGTAGTTCCTCCTATTCTATGGGAGGAAATGGGTGTTTTTGGTGTCTTGTTTAAAGCCCAAGACGTGAAGCGAAAGGTGGTTTGTATCTTGTTCAAAGCCCAAGATGTGAAGTTGAAAGGTCTATTTGTGTCTTGTTCAAAGCCCAAGACGTGAAGCTGAAAGACCTCGACTTTAGAGAGAATTTGTCATCTCTAAAGAGGGGGAAGGAGAATTACTTTAACTGGGATACGCGGATCCGAGCAATGCCATAATTTCCGAAGAAAGGGTTTTAACCTGAAGGAGAAGACTTTAACTCAGTGTAGAGCAATGCCATATTTCCTTAGGAATTTCTCATGCTAAAAGAGGGACAGTGGCATGGATATAGATGATCCAGAGGCTTGCCGCTTACAGCGATTAGATGAAAGGAAAGGAGTTGTTGATGTTTATGTACTATGAACGAGGCACAGCTTTGATGCTAAAAGGTTGATTGGATCAACCAGGGGTTTTCTTATACAAAAGCCTAAGAGAAGGCTAATTTCCGCTAGGAAAATCATTATACAAAGCCTAAGAGGAGGCTATTTTGTGTCTCGTACAAAGCCCGAGAGAGAGGCTAAAAGTTTTTGACCCGACGATAGAGTCTTTGTGTCTCGTACGAAGCCCGAGATAGAGGCTATTGTTTGTTTGACTCTACGAGGGAGTCTTTGTGTCTCGTACGAAGCCCGAGATAGAGGCTAAAAGTTTGACTCAACAAGAGAGTCTTTGATACTCAACAAGAGAGTGTTTTTGTATCTCGTACGAAGCCCGAGATGGAGGCTAAAGGTTTGTTTCAGTTGAGTGACTGATCCAATATACTGATTTTAAAAGAGAAAATCAGTTCTTATATGAGCAACACTGTACTCAGGGATTTGATTTGAGGATCAGGGATATTTCCTTCTCTTTGAGGAAACGGGAAATCCAAAGGGTATTGAGACTGTCCGAGTCTGCGGGTTTCCTTCCTATTTAACGAAGGGGTCACTTGAGAATGTCTTTGAGACTCAAGGAAGTTAGATTGTCCAAGTCTAGAGTTTTTTTCTTTTGTACTATGCTTTGAGAAACAGTAGTAGACTCTATGAAAGGACTGTTCTATGAGGATGACTAGGTTCTGTTCCTATACCTCTAGGAGGTCGTCGGGACAATTTGTACGAAGCCCAAGAGGAGGCTAGAAACTTTTAAGAATCCGACGGGTCCTTGTACGAAGCCCAAGAGGAGGCTATCATTCCCGAAGGAAGAGATCATTATACGAAGCCTAAGAGGAGGCAGTGAATACTTCTAAGAAGTCGTAGTGTCCTTGAATAATGCCCAAGAGGAGGCCGATGCTTTTAAGAAGCCCGTGGGTCTATCATCTCCTTTCCATTAGGAGAGATAACTCTTTTAAAGATAAAAACCACTGGTAAACGTGCGAGGTTTACTATCCAGCGACTTTTAACTTTTAAAGAGGGTTCCTTAGTTAAGGTCCAAGATTATGACCGTAGTGGGTACCCAAACCCCGGGACATTCAAGGCAAGCTATCCACAAGGAATAGATCAAGTCAGGAAAGTTCCAGAATTTGGAAGAAACTCAAAGATGCCATTCACGGAGAATACATTCATCTTGGGGAGTAGAGCTTCTTGACGATTCCTAAGGAGGACAGCCGAAGAGAAGACTGTATCTGGTGCTCCTATTGGGGATCTAGGCGTTTATTTCTACGAATAAATGAAATGGCGTCACCTAGTTCTAGACGTAGTTTCCGGGGAAACTCGAAATATCTATACTATTATTACACAGTAGATATGAGTTTATGAAAGGAGTCTTACAGCGAAACAGCCCCACAATACAGTTATATATATATGAGTTTATGAAAGGAGACTTACAGTGAAACAGCCCCACAATACAGTTATATACATATGAAAGCGGTAAATGAAAGCGGGTAAACACTTACTCGGTTGTAGAGCTTCCATGCTGTTTGGTTAGTTGTTCAACAAAGAAAGATTGAAAACAACAGTATATTCAAAATCAAAAGGAGAAAGTGCTTTGAAAAAGAAAGATTTGGGGCTTACAGCTCAAGGAGAGGCCCAGGGTTTTATCAGTGAGCACACTGTTTGACTTTGTACAGCGGGACTTATACAAGTGACTGGGGCCCAAAAAGGTTTTCTGTACAAAGGGATGGGTCTTACACTTTCTCAAGAGGCCCAAAAAAAGTTTAAAGAAAAGAGTGGGGCTTATAACACGAGGGTAGGCCCAAATGATTTTTCGTTTAAAAATGGCGATCGCGCCGAGGTTTTCTTTTAACGCAGAGGGACTTATACAATAAGTGAGGCCCAAAATGTTTTGGTTAAAAGGGGGATTGGGTCTTACACTCTAATAGAGGCCCAAAGTGTTTTGAATGGGTCTTATAGCTCAAGGAGAGGCCCAGATGATTTTTATTTTTAAACGGGCGACGATCGCGCCGTTTACTTGTACAGAGGGACTTATACAATGAGTGAGGCCCAAGAAGTTTTTGTACAAGGGGGGATGGGTCTTACACTCTCTCAAGAGGCCCAAAAAGTTTTGAAAATGATTTATGAGGGTTGAATTAATCCAAAACCCTAATTTGTTTTCAAAATGTATTTAATTGAATAAAAATTCAATTAAAATGATCAAAAATTGTTTAACACATGGAAAACAAATTGTGATCTTGGATTAATGCTTCAAAAATTAAGTATTGACCTACAAAATAATTAGAAAGCATTAAAAGTTGCAAAATCAATGTAGAAAAAATATTTAAAATGTCAAAAACAATTAAAATATTAATTCTTTGCAAAAATATCAATTATATGAAATACATAATATTTTTGGGATTTTTTGTGAAAATAAAATATTTTAACATTTTTGTGAATTATTAAAAAAAGAATCAACTCAAAATCATTAAAACTCAGAGAGAAATTAATTTTTGAATCAATTAAACAAAATCACAAAATTCAAATATTTGAATTTCTAAAAATGGCGCCAAGAACAAGATGAAGAACACGCGCGTGTTCTTGGTTTCTCAGATTTGCATTTTCTATCCAATCTCCATGAATACGTAATCATATCATGCAATCCACATATCATTATGCTCGCCTCAACCTCACGATCATGTCTATGTACTTTAATTTCATTTAAATTAAACATACAACAAGAAATCACGAAGAGACCTCAAGAACCCTAATTTCTGCATGAAGGCTAGGATTTTTGATACACGATTCAAACAATGCAATTAATTGAGGGAAAACATTCCATGCATGATTATGAACATATGGCTAAATTATTGTGCGAGGAAATATGCATAGATTGAGAGATGACCAAGTATGTGCTTACCTCCAAGTCGTGACAGCAAGTTCAAAGTGATTTTTGATTTGGAGGTGTTACAGATGAGTGGTGATGATCTGAACAGCTTCCCTACACCCTATGGATTGTGTTTGGATGGTTGGACTTGATTGAAATTGGCTGGATCATTTTGTGGTACCTCAGCTGCACTTTGGTTAAAACCTTGAGCAACCAGCTGGTGATTTTGTGAAATTGATGTTTCAGAAGTAATCTAAGTGTTTGATCAGCTCATATGTGATGTATGTGAGGTGTGTGAGTGATTGGTTTGATTGGAATTGCTCTCAAACTCAAAACCCGATAGTGACTTGCCTTAGAAGGCAAAGTTGGAGTGAAAGAAGAGATTTTGAGGAAAGCATCTGTTAGATGGCTTTGGTGTACTCAAACTGACCACAATTGAGCTCTATTTATAGTAGAGTAAGTTTGTTTTGCAAGGAATAGTGCATGGCAGTTGGTAAGTAGGTTTGGCCAATGTTGGCAAATGAAAATCCAAGTCTCCTCTAGCCATTGACTAGAGGTTAGGGCACAGAGCTTTGGTTCCCTTGGTCTTGGATAAGTCTTGACTGATTTCAGATGAGAATGGCTCAGTCCATGCCACCTTGATGGTTTCATTGAATGCCTCATTCCAAATTTGAAGTCTTGTCCCTATTTTGGCCATTCTAGGTTCAACATTCTATTTCTTGTTCCATGGACTTTAGAGGCTTGGCTCAGTGATTGTCCCCTTTAGATTCAATCCTCTGAGGTGTCCAAGTGGATAGGAGCAATTGAATTTGCCTGATTTTGGCAAATCGACCAAAGTTGCAAATTCTGCCTTGCCTTGATAGATTTCAGCAAGGCAACTTGGCAATGTTGTATCTCATGGTGTAGGTTGAATTTGGCAATGTTCTTGGCCATTTTGGAAAGCTCTTACATGATACAACAACTATTTGAACAAGTTTGGTTTTGATCTCTTTTGATTCCAAGTGAAAAATCCCCCTACATTTGGCAAAAAGTGAGGCAGAATCTGACTTAGTGAAAATTTCACTAAGTGTTGGAAAAAGTGACATTTTCACTTTTCAGCCACTTTGATCACTCCATAACTCAAAATCGTTAATGAATTGGAATGACTTGTAGTTGAAGTTTTTGTAGGTGATAATGAGGGCTACAAATCCATCTTTGGATGAGAAAAAATGGCCTTGTGGTTTAGGAGTTATGGTCCTCCAAAGTTGGTACCTTTGCCACTTTATTTTTAACTTAGAAAAATTTCTAAGTTTTATGGTTACCCCTTTTACAAGTTATCTCACTTTTCTTGATTTTTCTTGATGAATGATGATTCAAATCATACATTAACATCATTTTAGGGTTAAAAATCCATTTTGGTGAAAAATCTCAAAAAGTCAAAGTTGAATTTTGTGCACAGTTGACTTTTTATCAGATGAATTCCAAACTGTGCAATTCTTCAGGAAATCATGTCCTTGACCTAAATCAAACTTGATGGACATGTTCCATGGGTGTCATAGGGTATATTCAATCATGTATTAGGGTTTGGGAGCATGTCTTGGTCAAAAGTCAAAGTTACAGTTGACTTTTCTCTTAAAACCCTAATTGTGGTGCAGATGAAATTGAGACTTGTTGCTCAAGCTTCTTGGATCAATCCATTGTTCCAAATGGATCAATATGGTATATTAGAGACCCTCAAATCATGTCTTGAGGTCTTGGCTCATGGTTTGTCCCAAAAGTCAACTTAGGGGTGAATTAGGTCAAGAAACCCTAATTCCTGATTTTTGATGAATGCATCCCCTGAGGCAAAATTGACTTGATGCATGGGTTCATGAGGTTCCATGAAGTATATTAGGTCATGTTTTGGATCATTTCCTTGTGCCCAGATGAAAATTTCCATCTGGAGGCCCTGGTCGACCAAAACCCTAATTTGGTGACACTGTCGATCTTGAGACTTGATCCACCTAGAAGGGAGCAGCCTTGTGCTTAATCCTTGAAGTGGGAGTCCTTTTTGATCCATTGTGGATATTTAAGAGATTAGACAAGTTGAAGATCATGTCATTTCTTGATTGATCCTTTGTCTAAGCACTCAGAGAGGGCTTGAAACCCTAATTTTGATTGTATTGGATGCTCACCCATCTTTGGGGAGACTGATGAAGCATGATGGTTCATCCATATTGTGATGATGATTTTCACAATGATGGGAAATCTAAGTGGTCAAAATTTGGGGTATTACAGATGCCCCTATTTAATCTTCTTGGACCCGAAGGTGTGAATGACGAAGGGATTCGGGCATTCAGGGTGCAAGAGGATTAAATATCGGAATACCCGAAATTTTGATGGTGGTTATGAATGGTAGCTTACGTATTCATCTTCTTTAGCTAAGCAATGATGCTTAGAAAAGGTAAACTTCCCCTCGATCCTGGCCTCCTACCAAGAACTGGTCTCAGTCTCTTTTGAAATAAACTTCCCCTCGATCCTGGTTTCCTACCAAGGAACTGGTCTCAGTTGTGGAAACAAACCTCCCCTCGATCCTGGTTTCCTACCAAGGAACTGGTCTTAGTTTCTGATTTAAACTTCCCCTCGATCCTGGTTTCCTACCAAGGAACTGGTCTTAGTTTCTTTTCTCAATAAACTTTACTGACAAGGGACGCTATTCATAGCGGCTTTCCTTCAAACTTCTCGCCGAATTTTCCTGGGGAGATGCCATTTGAGTGGAAAAAGTTTTGATGTCAGACTTGCTGGGGAACCCATTCGTCTGAGTTGTAGAGGTACACAAACTTCTCTGTTTTGGAGACGCTATTTGTCGATTCTACTGGGGAAAGCGAGTCTCTTGAGAGACTGTTTTCGTTTGGGGTTACATCATACTTTTCTCAGGATCTTCCTAGAGAAATGCCATATGATGGGATCCAATTTTGAGGTGCCAATGACCTTCTCATCAGTGGTTTTTCGGAGCAAAACTGGCGTGCTGCCGAATCTCTGATCACGAGGCTTTCTCTATGGATTTTCCTTAATCCGGGAAAGCAAGGATATCATCTTCAATGGCGAAGAGTGATGCTTATTGAAAGTTTTCTCTGGCTTTTTAGAGGTTCAAGTTATCAAAGTGGTCAAGGACCAACTTCTTTCCAGAATTAAACTGGAAGCAAGGTTGTTCAGACACAGTATTTCCTGACGAGGCAAGAACTAACAACTCGATTGAGAGGACTTCTACCACTAGGGGACAGGACTGACTAGAGTGATAGTGATGCAATATGAAATGTGAATGCAAATAAAAAATGCATGATGTATGTATGTATGTGCTGACAAAACAGACGCAACATACAGACTAAGAGATGAACACAATTGGATACTCGGCCATCGCGGGGCGAAGAAGTACCGTTGATTCAAAATAGCAATTCCACCTTGCTTAGGAGAGATAGTCCCGTTGGGAGCTATGTTGATCGGGCTTAGGAGATGAGAACTCGGCCGAGGATGTCAGACGAAACAAGGTCTCTAACACAGTTGATCCCTTCATTCAGGCGAACTGGTTTAGAAGGAGTACTTTGATTCTGCACTTTGAAGTTCGCTTACTTCGGGAGAAGCGATCGATGTTCTTCTGATGTTCAACAGTCAAAAGAAATTCCATCTTTAATTTAAAAGCAGAAAAAGTTTAACAAGTAAATTTATTTTTGTTTTATTTCAAGAATTGCTGATTAAGTTTAAACAACGTCGTTCTGTAAAGCTAAAACAAGTAAAGAATTACAAACAAAAGCACAAGGGCTCAAATTTTATTGATAAGATGGAGATCAGCCAAACGCGTGATTCCAAAGAGTATATACAAAGTTAGAAAATGGTAATTTACAGGGAAAAGGGCTACGTTGAAACATAACGACCACTATCCTTCTACCAACTTTGAGTTCGGGACATCCTGAGCTTCCGTCGAAGATGACCTTTGACTGGAGATTTCCTCCGATAGATGATGCTCTAACTGCTGCTGAGGGACCTGCCTCTGTTGAACATAGTTACTTGCCATTATCCCTAATTTTTGCCTGGATTGTACTATGAGATTTCCAATCCATCGGGATGATTTTTTTTCATGTCTCTAACTTTTGGCTGGACCGCCCTTTCGGGTTTTCAATCCACCAAGACGTTTTTTTTTTAGGCGAAGTATTTCTTGACTACATCAACATTCGTGGGGTAGGAAAATTCCTCTCCGTCCATAGTTGCAAGTCTCAAGGCGCCGCCTGAGAAAGCTTTCGTGACCACATAGGGGCCATCATAATTTGGGGTCCATTTGCCCCGAGAGTCAGTGAGAAATGATTGTATCTTCTTGAGCACGAGGTCTCCTTTTCTGAAAATACGAGGTCAGACCTTTTTGTCGAACGCCCTTTTCATTCTTTGTTGATATAACTGACCGTGGCATAGTGTCGTGATTCTCTTTTCTTCGATCAGGTTCAGTTCGTCGTGTCGACTTTGACACCATTCAGCTTCGGTGAGCTTAGCTTCCATCAATACCCTGATTGACGGGATCTCTAATTCTATGGGGAGAACTGCCTCCATGCCATATACTAGAGAGAAAGGGGTTGCCCCTGTTGAAGTACGGACAGATGTGAGATAACCATGAAGAGCAAAGGGTAGCATTTCGTGTCAATCTTTGTAGGTTACAACCATCTTTTGAACGATCTTCTTGATGTTCTTGTTAGCCGCTTCTACCGCCCCGTTCATCTTGGGTCGGTAGGGAGATGAGTTATGGTGTTCGATCTTGAACTCAGCGCACAACTCTTTCATCATCTTATTGTTCAAGTTAGACCCATTGTCAGTAATGATCTCGCTTGGAACACCATAACGGCAGATGATATTGTTTTTGATAAATCGGACCACCACTTGTCGGGTTACATTGGTGAATGACGCTGCTTCGACCCACTTGGTGAAGTAATCTATGGCTACCAGGATGAACCGATGTCCATTTGAAGCCTTAGGTTCAATCAAACCAATCATGTCGATTCCCCATATGGAAAAAGGCCACGGGGAAGAAAGAACTTTGAGATGTGATGGCGGTACATGAATTTTGTCGGAGTATATCTGACACTTGTGACATCTCCTCATGTACTTGTAGCAGTCGGATTCCATGGTCAACTAATAATACCCGGCCCTGAGAATTTTTCTCGCCATTGTGTGTCCGTTGGCATGAGTGCCAAAGGATCCTTCATGAATTTCTTTCATGAGCATGTCTGCTTCTGGTCTGTCGACACATCGGAGCAAGACCATGTCAAAATTTCTCTTATAAAGAGTGTCACCGCTCAGGAAGAAGTTTCCAGCCAATCTTCTGAGGGTTTTCCTGTCTTTTCTGAGTGCCCCAGATGGGTACTCTTGTTTCTGAAGGAAGCATTTGATATCGTGATACCAAGGTCTGTCGTCTATGACTGCTTCAATCGCGAAGATGTAAGCGGGCCGTTCAAGGCGCATGATGTCGACCTTAGGTATGTCATTCCATCTACCTACACTAATCATGGAAGAGAGAGTGGCTAATGCATCAACCATTGTGATTCTCATCACGAGGGATGTGATGAAAGTCGACTCTGTTGAAGAAGGGTAACAACCTTCTTGCATAGTCTTTGTAAGGAATCAATCCTGATTGGTATGTGTTCCAATCTCCTTTTATCTGGTTAATAACCAGGGCTGAGTCGCCGTATACGTCCAAGTTTTTGATCCTTAAATCAATCGCTTCTTCGAGACCCATGATACATGCTTCGTATTCGGCCTCGTTGTTCGTACATTTGAACGTAAGTCTAGCAGTGAAAGGAATGTGGGTACCCTGAGGGGTAACAATGATTGCCCCAATTCCGTTTCCATAATGATTGACTGCTCCGTCAAAGATAAGTCCCCACTGGGAACCTGGTTCTGGCCCTTCACTAGGTAGCGGTTCATCGCAATCTTTCATCTTTAGATACATGACATCTTCGTCTGGGAAGTCGAACCCGATTGATTCTTGATCGTCAATCGGTTGATGAGCCAAATGATCGGCTAAAATACTTCCTTTAACGGCTTTCTGAGCATGGTACTCTATGTCATATTCTGATAGTAACATCTGACAACGGGCAATCCTTCCCGCGAGAGCAGGTTTTTTGAAAACATACTTGATTGGATCCATTTCGGAGACCAACCAAGTAGTATGACGAATCATGTACTGGCGAAGACGTTTGGCTGCCCAAGCCAAAGCGCAACAAGTTTTCTCAAGCATTGTGTACCGAGTCTCGCAATCGGTGAATTTCTTGCTTAGATAGTAAATGGCAGACTCTTTCCTTTTAGTTTCGTCTTGTTGGCCAAGTACACATCCCATTGAGTCCTCTAGGACTGTGAGGTAAATGATCAGTGGTCTTCCTTCCACTGGAGGTGATAGGATCGGAGGATTCAACAGATATTCCTTGATACTGTCGAAGGCGGTTTGGCAATCTTCTGACCAAACGCAATCCTGGTTCTTTTTGAGTAATTTGAAAATCGGCGCACACGTCGCGGTCATAAGGAATATGAATCTGGAGATGTAGTTCAAACGTCCCAGGAATCCTCTGACTTGTTTTTCAGTTTTCGAAGAAGGCATTTCTTGAATGGACTTGACCTTGTCAGGATCAACTTCAATTCCTTTCTGGCTGACGATGAACCCTAGTAATTTCCCCGAACGGACACCGAAGGTGCACTTGTTAGGATTCAAGCGGAGCTTGAATTTTCTTAGAGTTTGAACAATTTTGACATATGTTCAACGTGCTTATCCTCTGTTCTTGATTTTGCAATCAAATCATCGACATATACCTCGATTTCTTTGTGTATCATTTCATGAAACAGAGTAGTCATGGCCCTTTGATAGGTTGCCCCGACATTCTTCAAACCGAATGGCATTACCTTGTAACAAAAGGTACCCCATGGGGTAATGAACGAAGTTTTCTCCATGTCTTTCGACGCCATTTTGATCTGATTATAGCCCGAGAATCCATCCATGAAGGAGAATACTTTGAACTTTGTTGTGCTGTCAACCAGCATGTCAATGTGTGGTAAAGGAAAGTCGTCCTTTCGACTTGCCTTGTTTAGATCTCTGTAATCAACACACATTCTGACCTTTCCATCCTTTTTGGGAACGGGTACGATGTTGGCTAACCATTGAGGATATTCAGATGTAGCGAGGAAACCCGCGTCGATCTGTTTCTGTACCTCCTCTTTGATTTTGATGGCCATGTCCGGGCGAGTCCGTCTCAACCTTTTCTTTACTGGCGGACATTCTGATCTTAGCGGTAAGTGATGTTCCACGATGCTGGTATCCAACCCTGGCATATCCTGATAGGACCAAGCGAATACATCGGGGAATTCTTTGAGAAGCTTTATCAAACTTTCTTTGACAGTTGGACTGAGCAGTGCTCCGATCCTGATTTCTTTTCTCTCTTTTTCTGAACCCAAGTTTACCATTTCCAACGGCTCTTTGTGAGGTTCAATGGACCTTTCCTTTTGTCTGAGTAGTCGGGAGATCTCTTCTGGAATTTTGTTGTTATTTTCTTCTTCAGCCTCGAATACCGGGAACTCAAAGTTGGGAGAAGGCATCGGATCATATGTTTCAACGGGGTATAAAACAAGCAATCTGCATGACGTGATGATTCGTGTTTAGAAGAGATAGAGAAAATGTAAGTGTGTGCAGTGTATTTATTTTACTGCTTGTTTTTATTTTTGAATTGTTTTTTAGGATTACCTTTTTCCGAAAAAGCAAAAAGAGAAAACAGCAATAATGCGAAAATTACAGAACGACGTTATTTTATTAATAAACAAGTCAAATCTTGAAACTACAGCCCTATAAAACAAAACTCACTCGCTTTGGGCAAAGTGAAGAGGGAAATTTACAAAAAGCGAGCCCTATCAAAACATCCGTTTCACCTGGGCAGGGTGAAAGGTTAAAGATGGCAATTACTTTGACTGATGAACGACCTTCGGAACCTCGACAGCAACCCATTGGCGGCGAACTCCTAGGTGAATCACAAAGTCTGGCACCTTCCTTGATTTGTCTTCAGAAATGACGCTGATTTCTGGTGGAGTAGGATCGTTGGAATCTGTTTCCCAGGCAGAATTGTCGTAAGAGGATTCCTCTGTTGCATTTTGCATAGCATTGGTGCTCTCAGCTGTATCTCCCCATCCAGTTGACTGGATATCTTCGAGCCTGATACGAGAGCTTTCGGGAGCAGTGTACTTGACCATAAAGTCGTATTTTCCACTTGGTTGTCCCAAAGTGTCCCAAACTTCTTTGGAACTGGAGAAGTCATCCCTCTCGATGACGTTGACCTCAGGAAAAGCATAGTTGATGAATTCTAGTCCTGCAAAAGTTGCGAATTCATCTTCATGTTGAGTAGTTTCCGAATGACCTGAGTGTTGATCCCATGACATGGCGAGGACACAGGTATTCTGTTCAATGACGCTCAGCTAAGTTTCATTACTCGGCTGACTTTCTTGCCCCAAGTTTCCTGGGTAAGGCTGCCACATTGGCAGACCATCCATCGGGCCATAGTAATTGTGATCAAAGTTTTCTTTCATCAGAGTGTTTTCCTCTAATGAATTTGGCGGAGCACGGCATCCTTCCGGATCACAATCTCCGTAGATCATTTTGACATCTGATATTGGTATAAATCTCGGACTTTCTGTAGGAAAGCAAAAAGGCATAGGCACCTCTTCCTGAGACATATAACCGTCCTTGTTAAGATAGGACTTCCATTCTTCACCTGTGTCAGAGGGATATTTCTCATTGATAGCATGCACTGCCTGAGACACTGGGTGAAGAAAACCTCCACTGTGGAAGAAGTTTTGAAGGGGATGAAGACTTTCATCGTTGGCGGCTGTCTGAGTACAGGTCGCAGAAAAACCAAGACCCTTCTTTATTTTATTGTCAGTGGGAATGACAAGCTGTCCCCATCCTTTTGTATCGGTACTCTCGACCGCTTTGATAGCATCTTTGTATGAAGAAATTGAAGTTCCTTCTTCGGATTGATCGTTCTTGCTCACCGATAGTGCTTGGAACTGAGTTCCAATAACCTCCTCGGGTTCTACACAAGCAGATGATGATAGGTTACTCACAAGCAAGGCTTGTTCCCCACAAACCGTGACAAGTTGATCGTTCTTGACAAACTTTAGCTTTTGGTGGAGGGTTGAAGTAACCGCTCCAGCCTGATGTATCCAAGGTCTTCCTAATAAACAACTGTATGTTGCCTGGATGTCCATGACCTGGAAAGTGATTTGGAAAGTGTGAGGACCAATAGTTATGGGAAGATCAACTTCGCCGATAACTGTTTTTCTGGATCCATCGAATGCTTTGACGACGACCTCGCAGACTCTCATCGGAGGGCCCTTAAATGATAATTGCGTCAAAGTGGACTTCGGCATAACATTCAGGGCTGACCCTGTGTGTACCAGTACATTAGCTAAAGCATCGCCCTGGCAGTTAACTGTAATGTTGAGCGCCATGTTATGACGACGACCCTCTTCAGGTAATTCCTCATCACTAAATCCCAAATTATTGCAGGAAGTGATGTTAGAGACAATGCTATCGAATTGTCTGATTGTTACATCCTGTTCCACAAAGGCTTGCTCCAAGACTTTCTGTAGAGCCTCTCTGTGTGCTTCTGAACTGAGTAACAGTGATAATACTGAGATCTTTGAAGGAGTCTGTAACAGTTGATTAACAATGTTATATTCACTCCTTTGGATGAGCTTTAGCATCTCATCTTTGTCTTTTGAAAAGTCGGGATTACCAGATTGACTGACTAGTGGATCAGGAATTTCCGCCTGAAGTTCCTTTTCTTTGTTGGATTCTCCAACCCCTCGGTTGAAGATTCGACCGCTCCGTGTTACATGACTGATGTCTGCAATATTCACGACGGAGGGTAATGGAATTTCCTTTCCATTCTCGATTATTGTTGCACCGTATTTGTAAGGGATTGCCTTAGCTGATTCATACGCTAGTGGCCCCGGTAGATAGATGACTTTGGGAACCTTCTGATATTTCTGACCATCATAAGTAACGTTGATCCGTTCCCGGTTGGGAACTCTAGATTCGTCAAGTAGAGGGATGATGGCAAAAACATCCCTGGTCTGGTGACGACCAGAGATGGTGACAACATCCTCAACTTGATCGGCAAGGTAATTCGGTGTCCAGTTGATGGGTCCAAAACCCGGATATGGACGAATTTCTCCATGATCGACCTGACCCTGAAGAGCTGCTCTCACAAGGTAACACCCTTGGTTACTTTCCGAACAGACGCTACAACTGTCATAGTTGTGTGGTGGAACCTGGCCACACCCACTTTGAATGCAATGTAACCTCACTAGGTTATCTTCCATTGATCGGACATCCTGACTTTGACGACGAGTAGGATTCATGTGATTGATACTAATCTGCTGAGTATCTTCGTCCATATAGATTGGCATCCACCAGTGATTTAACAAGTGCTGAAGTGTCTCCTGGACAAGGGTACAACCTCGATCATTTTCACAACCCGCTTTACAATTTTGATAGTAATGTGATATTAAGAATCCGAGTCGGACCTGCTCAGCATGTAACTCTACCAGGTTGGTATTCATCACGCGAATGTCAAAGATCTGAACCATGTTGATTTGATAGGAATTCCTATCATGGTAGTCTTGGATCCATCCAAGATCCATCTGACGCTGGAGGGCCTCTTGTATGAAAGAGAATCCCTGTTTGTTTACCGAGCAAATCAGACAGGAACTGTAATCGTGCCGCAGAAGATTATGATACTGGCTTTGCCTTGAGTGCATCGCCACCAAGTTGACATTCATCGCACGGATGTCGTGGTTTTGAATGACGTTGGAATTCGTGTAAACCACGTTAACTCCACGAACTCGGTGCTCTTGGATCCATCCAAGATCCATCTGTTCCTGTAGAGCTGATTGCACTACCGAACATCCTTGGTTATCTTTAGAGCAGATATCACACTGGTGATAGTTATGAGGTGGCACATGGCCACATCCACTCTGTCTACAATGCATCTTGACCAGATTGGTCCCCAATAAGAGTACATCGTGAATTTGATAGACATTGTTAGTCTCTTTCTCAATCAGATTGACTGCAGCTTTCTCGTGTTGAGGCAGCGGGTTCGGAAGAACATTAGGATTCGTATCTTTGAAAGATAAGAGCCCGCTCCTAACAAGCTTTTGCACGTCGGATCTGAAATTGAGACAAGTCTCAATGTTATGCCCTGAACCTCCTTGATGATAAGGGCATGTTTGATCCGCTTTAAACCAAAAAGGCGGATTTTCCGGAACTGAAAGGGGAGACTTAGTCTGAATGTGCCCCTTAGCCAGCAGTAACGGAAACAGTTCTGCGTACAACATGGGTATAGGATCAAATCCTGGTGGCCGTATTGTACGGTTGTTGTTATATGGAGGACGAGCCTGCTGAAGAGGCTGTTGTGTCCTTTGTTGGTCAGGTTGGCTCTGCGCAACCTGAGGTTGATACATAGGAACAGGCGCGGGGCCGATAGCAGGAGTAACAGCTGCTACTGGCTGATAACGTCGCCTTTGCTTTCCGAGAGAGATATTCCCAATATCTTGCTCTTTTTCTTAGGGAGAGCACTACCGTATTTTTTAGTACCGCTCGTTGATCCAGTGTCTTTTACCAAACGTCCTTCTCGGACGGCTTCCTCAAGACGTACACCATGCCGACCATTTCGGTGAAATCACTGGGTGCACTGGCAATCATTCGGTCATAGTAAAATGAGCTTAAGGTCTTTAAGAAGATTTTTGTCATCTCTTTTTCCTCAAGAGGTGAACAAATTTGAGCGGCAATTTCACGCCACCTTTGAGCATACTCCTTAAAGGTTTCCTTGTCCTTTTGCGACATCGATCTGAGTTGATCTCTGTCGGGTGCCATGTCCAAATTGTATTTGTATTGTTGGACGAAGGCAGTACCAAGATCTCTGAATGTACTGATCGTAGTACGGTTTAAACCCATGTACCATTTGAGTGCGGCACCGGTTAAACTATCCTGGAAGTAGTGAATCAGCAGGTCCTGATTCTCCGTCTGAGCTGACATCTGCCGAGCGTACATCACCAGATGGCTCTGAGGGCAAGAGTTACCCTTGTATTTTTCAAAGTCGGGCACTTGGAACTTGTGCGGGACTTTCACATTTGGGACCAAGCAGAGGTCTGCGGCGTCCTTTCCAAATAGATCCTGACCGCGAATGGCTTGCAGCTCCTTCTGCATTTCCATGAACTGCTCCTGGAATTCATCCATTCTGTCAAACATAGTTTCCTTCTTACCCGAAGGTGTCTGTGGAATCTGTCCTTCCGGGACAGTGTGCACCACAGGGGGTGGTACCGTGACTACGGCAGTAAGTCTTGGCGCCTCCCGAAGTTTGTAACCTTCAGGAGTCTTCAGTATGCCCCTAGCATCTTCGCTTTCCCGAAGTTTGTAACCTTCAGGCCCAGCGGCTTCTGTTGCGATTCCCTGATCTTTAGTGATCGGCGGAACATATCCTTCCGGGATATAGTTAACAGGCATGCCCCAAGGACGATCTTTCGGCATCTGATACCTAGGATCATACTTTTCTATGATGGGCATTGAGGTGATCTCTGAGATCACAGTTCTTTGTAGCTGAGCTTCTGCCATGGCTTGCATGTCGTTACGAAGCTTTCTCATATCCTCTCTCAAAGCGTCGATCTCTTCTTTCAACTCTCTGTTTTCTTCCTCAAGATCATCCATCTTTTTCTGACGATTGGCCCGAGTATTATACGAATGAGACAGTTTGACTCTAGAATCGAGACACAAACGTGAGATTCTTAGGGAAGAAGAATACGCGATGTGAGAATGATGAATGCAATGATTATATTAATTGTTGTTTTTTGGTTTAATCAAAATAAACTTTGACAATTAGATTGCAAATATCAAACAGTGGGGAAACCCCTTTTTATTGAAATTCAAAGGATTACAGAAATGGAAATACAGTAGATTACAAAGTGCAGAAACAGAAACCTAAACTAATGGGTCCCGAGTCCTCTCTGAGGAGAAACCGGGTGCTAATTCTAGTATCTCTTTTCTTTGACCAGGGCTCTTGGGCCGTTGTCGGGTTGTCATTCCTTTGCCAAGTGAAAGAAGTGAGCAAATTCCTTTGGTCATCTTGATTCTCTACAACATGTTGCTCCAAAGTTTCAATCAGAGCATCTTTCTCTTTTAGTAGTTGCTGTATTTGGATACACTCTACGTCGAGGGTGCGGTACTTGTTCTTCCAAGATCTTCTTTCCTTTTGAACTTTATTGAGAGTAACCTGAAGCTTTTCAGTTTCCGTCATGAAGTACATGACAGTTTCCCTCGGTGGAAGAATTCCGTAACGAGGATAAGGCATTTTTAGCTTGAGAGCTCTGGTTTGTACCCAATGGAGATAAGGCCCCACCGAGACACAGTCCGGTTTTCCCAGAGACTCTCGTCCTTTCTTATGAACCTTTTTCCAAGCTTGCACTATTTCCATCTTTAGTGCTCTGTCATTTTCTCCTTCTTTGAAGAAAAGACCTTCCAGATGAACACCCAGTGGGATGTGTCTCATCGGGTATCCAAATTGACGAAGAACCAATATCGGATGATAGTTGATTCCTCCTTTAGTTCCTATGAGGGGTACGCTGGGGAAGTTTCCACAACGGTCAATGATTCTGATTCCCTCATAAATCCTATTACACCAATCTATATCGGAATTGGTGAGAGACATGATCTTCTGCGACCAATGTAAGACACTCTTGCAATCCCAAAAAGCAGTAGACTTGGGCAAGTGAGAGATAAACCATTTGTAGAGCAAAGGTACACAGCATGTGATCTCCCCTCTGCTGTACAAATTTCCCAAGTGTACAGAATGATACGCATCTGCGAGCAAAGTCGGCACAGGGTTTCCAATGAGAAAAACCTTAATAGCGTTGATATCAACGAAGTTATTGATGTTGGGAAGCAAAAATAATCCGTAGGTGAGCAAGACAAAGATGCTTTCAAAAGCAGTCTCGTTCCCTATACTAGCGAAGTATAGAGCCTTTTTTGTCAAGAACTGGGCTGGCAAACCTTGGATGCCACCCTTAGTAATCATGTGAGTCTTGACCTCAGACTCGTCCAAATGAATTGCTCTTGCAATAGTCTGATTCTTTGGAATTTCTTCCAGTCCAGAAAATGGAGCTCGATCAGTGATATGTAAATCAGCCAGATGAGAATACTCCTCCAGCGTTAGTGATAGCTGGTAATCCGGGAATGTGAAACAGTGATAAACCGGATCGTAAAACTGAATGAGCGCATCCATGATTCCCTCAATCACATGGACTCTTAACAGCGGTAGCAGACCTCCGTGTTTGGCTCTGAAAGCCTCAGGGTTAGTGATCATCCTTGTAAACCTTCTCAAATCCTCTAGTTTTGGAACCTTGAAGGTGTACTGGCGAGTTCTCCTTCTACCGAAATCCATTAGCGTAGTCCTTTTCTCTGATATTTGCAATCACAGTCTTAGTTTAATTTGAAAAACAGAGAGACTAGAAGAGAACGTTTTTTTTTAATGTTTTAATGTTTTATTAAATGAATGCATGAATGCAGCACACAAAAACATAGAAAAAACATGGGGTCAAAGGGTCGTTGTCATGAAGTCAAGGCTCTACCCATCCCTAAAGCTTTATACTAGGGTGATTTTTGTACCTGTACTCATTATCATCAGCTCCTCCCAGGAAAGCAAGACAACAAGCGGATCGCCAGCGAGTTGTGTGCAATCTTAGAGTAAGTGCTATTCACCGAGAATAGATCACCAGCCTCAAATGAGGGTAGTATCGCATAACAACTATTTCCGATAGCTTCCGCACTATGAAAGGGTTTGGCTTTTCTAGGTGTATACTCAATCTTTCCACATACGGCATCACCCGCATTCCCATTAGCAGAAAAATAAACACGTATAGCAATTAGGAAAAGCAGTATATATATTTGTCCTAAACATCCTAGACCTTTAAAGCTAAGAATCCTAAGTTCCTGACAGAAAATGGGTTCCCCGGCGGAAGCCCTAATCTGTGGTATTCACACAAGTGAAGAGAAGGAAGACCGAGTTTGACAAAGACCGGCCCCACGGTGGGCGCCATTTTTCTGTAGCGAGCGATTTTGGAGGCGGTTCTTAAGCGCTGGTCGCTCTCTGCGGTTTGAGCTTTGACTACAGGTCGATTCATTTTTTATCCTATTGTGAGCTGAATAAGGAAGGGAAATAGATGTCTCCAATTAACCCTGCTTTGCATACTGAGTTTAAACAGCGGTCTGTTAGGTTACAGATGCTATCAATGTGGGGGGCCTTTGTACTGGTTATTTGTATTTTCGCCAATACTGTTTTCTTTCTTTTTTACCTGGGCAGAAGGTTTCTGGCGGGGAACAAGGATTAGGATGTTAGGACTGATGCTTTTGAATTCCTGCTTTTAATTGATGGAGATATGGGATTTGGGTTTTTTGTTGATTGCGCTCGCTAAGATCTTTTCTTTCGATCTTATGCCTACGTATTCCCGTTTTCTGAAACAGGGAAATCAGAGCGTTCGTAGTTCCTCCTATTCTATGGGAGGAAATGGGTGTTTTTGGTGTCTTGTTTAAAGCCCAAGACGTGAAGCGAAAGGTGGTTTGTATCTTGTTCAAAGCCCAAGATGTGAAGCTGAAAGGTCTATTTGTGTCTTGTTCAAAGCCCAAGACGTGAAGCTGAAAGACCTCGACTTTAGAGAGAATTTGTCATCTCTAAAGAGGGGGAAGGAGAATTACTTTAACTGGGATACGCGGATCCGAGCAATGCCGTAATTTCCGAAGAAAGGGTTTTAACCTGAAGGAGAAGATTTTAACTCAGTGTAGAGCAATGTCATCTTTCCTTAGGAATTTCTCATGCTAAAAGAGGGACAGTGGCATGGATATAGATGATCCAGAGGCTTACCGCTTACAGCGATTAGATGAAAGGAAAGGAGTTATTGATGTTTGTGTACTGTGAACGAGGCACAACTTTGATGCTAAAAGGTTGATTGGATCAACCAGTGGTTTTCTTATACAAAAGCCTAAGAGGAGGCTAATTTACGCTAGGAAAATCATTATACAAAGCCTAAGAGGAGGCTATTTTGTGTCTCGTACAAAGCCCGAGAGAGAGGCTAAAAGTTTTTGACCCGACGATAGAGTCTTTGTGTCTCGTACGAAGCCCGAGATAGAGGCTATTATTTGTTTGACTCTACGAGGGAGTCTTTGTGTCTCGTACGAAGCCCGAGATAGAGGCTAAAAGTTTGACTCAACAAGAGAGTCTTTGATACTCAACAAGAGAGTGTTTTTGTATCTCGTACGAAGCCCGAGATGGAGGCTAAAGGTTTGTTTCAGTTGAGTGACAGATCCAATATACTGATTTTAAAAGAGAAAATCAGTTCTTATATGAGCAACACTGTACTCAGGGATTTGATTTGAGGATCAGGGATATTTCCTTCTCTTTGAGGAAACGGGAAATCCAAAGGGTATTGAGACTGTCCGAGTCTGCGGGTTTCCTTCCTATTTAACGAAGGGGTCACTTGAGAATGTCTTTGAGACTCAAGGAAGTTAAACTGTCCAAGTCTAGAGTTTTTTTCTTTTGTACTATGCTTTGAGAAACAGTAGTAGACTCTATGAAAGGACTGTTCTATGAGGATGACTAGGTTCTGTTCCTATACCTCTAGGAGGTCGCCGGGATAATTTGTACGAAGCCCAAGAGGAGGCTGGAAACTTTTAAGAAGCCGACGGGTCCTTGTACGAAGCCCAAGAGGAGGCTATCATTCCCGAAGGAAGAGATCATTATATGAAGCCTAAGAGGAGGTTGTGAATACTTCTAAGAAGCCGTAGTGTCCTTGAATAATGCCCAAGAGGAGGCCGATGCTTTTAAGAAGCCCGTGGGTCTATCATCTCCTTTCCATTAGGAGAGATAACTCTTTTAAAGATAAAAACCATTGGTAAACGTGCGAGGTTTACTATCCAGCGACTTTTAACTTTTAAAGAGGGTTCCTTAGTTAAGGTCCAAGATTATGACCGTAGTGGGTACCCAAACCCCGGGACATTCAAGGCAAGCTATCCACAAGGAATAGATCAAGTCAGGAAAGTTAGAGAATTTGGAAGAAACTCAAAGATGCCATTCACGGAGAATACATTCATCTTGGGGAGTAGAGCTTCTTGACGATTCCTAAGGAGGACAGCCAAAGAGAAGACTGTATCTGGTGCTCCTATTGGGGATCTAGGCGTCTATTTCTACGAATAAATGAAACGGCGTCACCTAGTTCTAGACATAGTTGCCGGGGAAACTCGGAATATCTATACTATTATTACACAGTAGATATGAGTTTATGAAAGGAGTCTTACAGCGAAACAGCCCCACAATACAGTTATATATATATGAGTTTATGAAAGGAGACTTACAGTGAAACAACCCCACAATACAGTTATATACATATGAAAGCGGTAAATGAAAGCGGGTAAACACTTACTCGGTTGTAGAGCTTCCATGCTGTTTGGTTAGTTGTTCAACAAAGAAAGATTGAAAACAACAGTATATTCAAAATCAAAAGGAGAAAGTGCTTTGAAAAAGAAAGATTTGGGGCTTACAACTCAAGGAGAGGCCCAGGGTTTTATCAGTGAGCACACTCTTTGACTTTGTACAGCAGGACTTATACAAGTGACTGGGGCCCAAAAAGGTTTTCTGTACAAAGGGATGGGTCTTACACTCTCTCAAGAGGCCCAAAAAAAGTTTAAAGAAAAGAGAGGGGCTTATAACACGAGGGTAGGCCCAAATGATTTTTCGTTTAAAAATGGCGATCGCGCCGAGGTTTTCTTTTAACGCAGAGGGACTTATACAATAAGTGAGGCCCAAAATGTTTTGGTTAAAAGGGGGATGGGGTCTTACACTCTAATAGAGGCCCAAAGTGTTTTGAATGGGTCTTATAGCTCAAGGAGAGACCCAGATGATTTTTATTTTTAAACGGGCGACGATCGCGCCGTTTACTTGTACAGAGGGACTTATACAATGAGTGAGACCCAAGAAGTTTTTGTACAAGGGGGGATGGGTCTTACACTCTCTCAAGAGGCCCAAAAAGTTTTGAAAATGATTTATGAGGGTTGAATTAATCCAAAACCCTAATTTGTTTTCAAAATGTATTTAATTGAATAAAAATTCAATTAAAATGATCAAAAATTGTTTAACACATGGAAAACAAATTGTGATCTTGGATTAATGCTTCAAAAATTAAGTATTGACCTACAAAATAATTAGAAAGCATTAAAAGTTGCAAAATCAATGTAGAAAAAATATTTAAAATGTCAAAAACAATTAAAATATTAATTCTTTGCAAAAATATCAATTATATGAAATAAATAATATTTTTGGGATTTTTTGTGAAAATAAAATATTTTAACATTTTTGTGAATTATTAAAAAAAGAATCAACTCAAAATCATTAAAACTCAGAGAGAAAATAATTTTTGAATCAATTAAACAAAATCACAAAATTCAAATATTTGAATTTATAAAAATGGCGCCAAGAACAAGCTGAAGAACACGCGCGTGTTCTTGGTTTCTCAGATTTGCATTTTCTATCCAATCTCCATGAATACGTAATCATATCATGCAATCCACATATCATTATGCTCGCCCCAACCTCACGATCATGTCTATGTACTTTAATTTCATTTAAATTAAACATACAACAAGAAATCACGAAGAGACCTCAAGAACCCTAATTTCTGCATGAAGGCTAGGATTTTTGATACACGATTCAAACAATGCAATTAATTGAGGGAAAACATTCCATGCATGATTATGAACATATGGCCAAATTATTGTGCGAGGAAATATGCATAGATTGAGAGATGACCAAGTATGTGCTTACCTCCAAGTCGTGACAGCAAGTTCAAAGTGATTTTTGATTTGGAGGTGTTACAGATGAGTGGTGATGATCTGAACAGCTTCCCTACACCCTATGGATTGTGTTTGGATGGTTGGACTTGGTGTACTCAAACTGACCACAATTGAGCTCTATTTATAGTAGAGCAAGTTTGTTTTGCAAGGAATAGTGCATGGCAGCTGGTAAGTAGGTTTGGCCAATGTTGGCAAATGAAAATCCAAGTCTCCTCTAGCCATTGACTAGAGGTTAGGGCACAGAGCTTTGGTTCCCTTGGTCTTGGATAAGTCTTGACTGATTTCAGATGAGAATGGCTCAGTCCATGCCACCTTGATGGTTTCATTGAATGCCTCATTCCAAATTTGAAGTCTTGTCCCTATTTTGGCCATTCTAGGTTCAACATGCTATTTCTTGTTCCATGGACTTTGGAGGCTTGGCTCAGTGATTGTCCCCTTTAGATTCAATCCTCTGAGGTGTCCAAGTGGATAGGAGCAATTGAATTTGGCTGATTTTGGCAAATCGACCAAAGTTGCAAATTCTGCCTTGCCTTGATAGATTTCAGCAAGGCAACTTGGCAATGTTGTATCTCATGGTGTAGGTTGAATTTGGCAATGTTCTTGGCCATTTTGGAAAGCTCTTACATGATACAACAACTGTTTGAACAAGTTTGGTTTTGATCTCTTTTGATTCCAAGTGAAAAATCCCCCTACATTTGGCAAAAAGTGAGGCAGAATCTGACTTAGTGAAAATTTCACTAAGTGTTGGAAAAAGTGACATTTTCACTTTTCAGCCACTTTGATCACTCCATAACTCAAAATCGTTAATGAATTGGAATGACTTGTAGTTGAAGTTTTTGTAGGTGATAATGAGGGCTACAAATCCATATTTGGATGAGAAAAAATGGCCTTGTGGTTTAGGAGTTATGGTCCTCCAAAGTTGGTACCTTTGCCACTTTATTTTTAACTTAGAAAAATTTCTAAGTTTTATGGTTACCCCTTTTACAAGTTATCTCACTTTTCTTCATTTTTCTTGATGAATGATGATTCAAATCATACATTAACATCATTTTAGGGTTAAAAATCCATTTTGGTGAAAAATCTCAAAAAGTCAAAGTTGACTTTTGTGCACAGTTGACTTTTTATCAGATGAATTCCAAACTGTGCAATTCTTCAGAAAATCATGTCCTTGACCTAAATCAAACTTGATGGACATGTTCCATGGGTGTCATAGGGTATATTCAATCATGTATTAGGGTTTGGGAGCATGTCTTGGTCAAAAGTCAAAGTTACAGTTGACTTTTCTCTTAAAACCCTAATTGTGGTGCAGATGAAATTGAGACTTGTTGCTCAAGCTTCTTGGATCAATCCATTGTTCCAAATGTATCAATATGGTATATTAGAGACCCTCAAATCATGTCTTGAGGTCTTGGCTCATGGTTTGTCCCAAAAGTCAACTTAGGGGTGAATTAGGTCAAGAAACCCTAATTCCTGATTTTTGATGAATGCATCCCCTGAGGCAAAATTGACTTGATGCATGGGTTCATGAGGTTCCATGAAGTATATTAGGTCATGTTTTGGATCATTGCCTTGTGCCCAGATGAAAATTTCCATCTGGAGGCCCTGGTCGACCAAAACCCTAATTTGGTGACACTGTCGATCTTGAGACTTGATCCACCTAGAAGGGAGCAGCCTTGTGCTTAATACTTGAAGTGGGAGTCCTTTTTGATACATTGTGGATATTTAAGAGATTAGACAAGTTGAAGATCATGTCATTTCTTGATTGATCCTTTGTCTAAGCACTCAGAGAGGGCTTGAAACCCTAATTTTGATTGTATTGGATGCTCACCCATCTTTGGGGAGACTGATGAAGCATGATGGTTCATCCATATTGTGATGATGATTTTCACAATGATGGGAAATCTAAGTGGTCAAAATTTGGGGTATTACACTATCATGCAACCACCAGATTGGAGATTACCTTTCGAAATCATGTGTGATGCAAGTGTTTATGCTGTAGGTGCGGTTTTAGGACAGAGGAGGGATAGAAAACTTCATGCCATTTACTATGCAAGTAGAACCTTAGATTCTGCTCATATGAACTACGCTACCACAAAAAAAGAACTTTTAGCCATGGTTTTCGCCCTTGACAAATTCCGTTCCTACCTAGTGGGAGCTAAGATCATCATTTATACAGACCACGCAGCTATTAGATTTTTACTTAACAAAAGGGATGCAAAACCTAGACTGCTAAGGTGGATCCTACTTTTACAAGAATTTGATTTGGAGATCAAAGATAAGAAAGGAACTGAAAACGTAGTAGCAGACCACTTATCCTGATTAGAGGGCATTAAACCAGAGCCAGTACCCATTAATGATGAGGATTTCCCATATGAACGACTCATAGCCCAACTAGAAAGTGATATGTCTACTCTACAGTTGAATGACCCAAAGAAGGAAGAAGTCGTTGAAGAAATTAACATACACACAACCCTGCCATGGTATGCTGACATAGTCAACTACTTAGCAGTTGGAGTACTTCCACCAGACTTATCTTATCAACAAAAGAAAAAATTCTTTCATGATCTAAAACATTATTATTGGGATGAACCTTTGTTGTTTAAGAGAGGAGCCGACGGTATCTTTCGTCGATGCGTCCCCGAAGAAGAAATAGAAAACATTATCTCTCAATGTCATTCTGCTCCTTACGGAGGACATGCTAGTACCTCAAAGACATGTGCTAAGATCTTGCAATCCGACCTATTCTGGCCCAACCTTTGGAAGGATGTCCACATTGCAATACTAAACTGCGATCGGTGCCAACGCACTGGTAACATATCAAAACGCGATGAGATGCCTCAAAAAGGTATATTAGAAGTAGAAGTCTTTGATGTATAGGGGATAGATTTTATGGGACCTTTCCCATCATCCTTCGGAAATGAATATATACTCGTAGTTGTCGATTATGTTTCAAAATGGATTGAGGCAATAACTTCTCCTACAAATGACGCATGAGTAGTCATAAAGCTTTTCAAAAACACAATCTTTCCCAGATTTGGTGTGCCGAGACTTGTCATAAGTGACGGTGGCTCTCATTTCATATCAAAAATATTTGACAAATTACTATCGAAGTATGGAGTAAGACACCGCGTAGAAACACCATATCATCCACAAACAAGTGAACAGGTTGAGGTCTCGAATCGAGAAATAAAACAAATTCTAGAAAAGACCGTAGCCACCTCTATGAAAGACTGGTCATCTAAACTCAACAAAGCTTTATGGGCATATAGGACAACCTACAAAACACCAATCGGAACTACACCTTTCAAGCTGGTCTATGGTAAATCTTGCCATCTACCAGTGGAATTAGAACATAAAGCCTATTGGGCTATTAAAACATTGAACTTAAGGTATGATTCCGCAGGTGAGAAACGTATCCTAGATCTGCATGAACTAGAAGAGTTAAGATTACACACTTACGAAAATGCTAAAATATATAAAGAACGAACAAAAAAATGGCACGATAAGCGCTTGTCTAGAAAAGAATTTAGTGTGGGAGACGTTGTACTCCTATTTAACTCAAGATTAAAACTCTTTCCTGGGAAATTAAGGTCTAGATGGTTCAGTCCTTTTGAGATTACAAAAATTCTGCAAAGTGGAGCGATAGAAATAAAGGGGAGGAATAGTAATCCATTTTTAGTTAATGGACAACGTCTAAAACACTATCACAACATTGAAAATAAAGATTATTTGAACTGCCTAAGACTTTTAGTGTTGCCCACTGAACCCCCTAACTAAGCATCTAATTAAATTCGCCAGGCTTTCGACGTTAAAAACAGCGCTTAATGGGAGGCAACCCATGATTTTTGTTTTTCTTGCTTTATATTTGTTATTTCTTTACGTTTTCTATGTTTTATTTTTATTTTGAAAATTTTTAGTTTCATTTATATCATTTTAAATTCAATTTGAAAATATTGTGCTGATCTTAAAATTGAAAAAACTATAGGATTATAAAGTCTCTCTACTCTTTCTGTTCTCCTCTTCAGCTTACATTTTTGCAAAAAAAAAAGTACTAATTAATGGCAAACGAGGATAACTTGTTAGTAGAATTCAGAGATGGAGCACAGTGACGAAACGAAGAAATGCTCGACCGTGTGTATTTGTATATTTAATTATTTCTGTGAGATTTTTCTAAATTTACATTTTTCTTTTATAGAGCAATACTCGTATACCGAGCACAAAGAGAATCTCGAGTAGCACGGGCTAAAGCAACCAACGTTACATGGGTCAAAGTGGTGGTATATTAATTTTCACAATGTTGCTTATTAGTGATGCTAGTAGATAACACAAAACAACTATATATTAATTCTTATTTGTTTGTCTATGTGAAGTGCCCTCGTCAGCGTAATGGCATAGACTGCGGGTATTTTGTTTTGAGGTTTATGAGAGAAATCCTTCAAATGGATCGATTAGAGATTCCTATTACGGTATTCATGGATTTATAACTTAGGATTTATTTTAATATTTATCGGATATGTCATATAATTTATTATTTTTAATTAAATCATGAATATTTTGTTTTGTTATGTAGTACTTTGATGAATACGTGTGTTCTCATTACACGAAGGATAAATTGCAAGAAATTAAGCAGGAATTGTGCGAATACCTTATTGAAAAAAGAATCCTATATATATAAGGTATAGCATTATGGGATTATGTGAATGTATAGTTTTGTGAATGGTTTATTTTATGGGATAGTATAGTTTTGTGAAAGGTTTATGTTATTTATGTGATTTATGGGATTTATGGGATTATGTGAATGGCTTATTTTATGGGATAGTATAGTTTTGTGAATGGTTTGTGAATGGGATAGTATAGCACATATATTAGTTTTATGTGGTTTATGTGATTTATGGGATAGTATAGTTTTGTGAATGGTTTATGTTATTTATGTGATTTATGTGATTTATGGGATTATGTGAATGTATAGTTTTGTGAATGGTTTATTTTATGGGATAGTATAGTTTTGTGAATGGTTTGTGAATGGGATAGTATAGCACAGATATTAGTTTTATGTGGTTTATGTGATTTATGGGATTAGTGGAAATGATTAATGAACCATACTAGAAATTGTTAATGGAAATGTGAAATATACAGGTTTATTGAAATGGCTTCAATTATATAGGTTTCTGCATTAAAAAATGGTTAAAATGGGATTTTTTTAAAAAAATCATTAAAATTATACGTAGAGAAAAGACAGCGCTTTCTAGAAAAAGCGCTGTCTATAGTTCACAACAGAAAGCGCTTTTCTTAAAAAGAGCCCTCTAAAGGTATAGAAAAATTGATAACTAAAATTATAGGCATACATTAGACAGCGCTTTTCCTAAAAAGCACCCTTTAAAGTTATAGGCAAATTGATAACTAAAATTATAGGCATACATTAGACAGCGCTTTTTCTTAAAAAAGCGCCCCCTAATGTATACTTTAGAGAGCGCTTTTTCATAAATAAAAAGCGGTGTCTTTACCTACGACAGTGCTCCCTTAGGAAGTGCTTTTAAGCGCTGTCTAAGGCCTAAAAAAGCGCTGTTTAATGTCTTGTTTGGCGTAGTGCCTGTACCAAGATGTAGCACAGAAAATGCAAAATATGGTCTATTTCAAAACCACTATCGGATTTTGAGGAGGGAGCATGATCTGGAAAAAAACCACCACCATTGGATTCTTTGTGAAATTCAAGGCCTGGTGCATATAAATTTTGTCCCCAACCATGGAGAAATGAGAAAGTTATGGACCTTCCCATTTCTTGCCAAAACTTGCCTTGCCTTGCCTTGGCCAGGCCTAGAAAAGAAGGCAAGCCTTGTATATTTGTTGTTTTGTTTTAATCAACGGATGTATCACCACCCCAGTGGTAAGGCGCGCGCCCTATAACCTTGAGGTCGTGGGCTCAAACCCCACCCATGACATTTTGTGTTTTTTTAACATTTTGCTATTTTTTCCAATATTTTCATATTTTGTTAATTAATTGGAAAATTAATAACTCGTCCAATTTTAATTATTTTTGATTGGTTCTTTTTGCAAAAAATCACAAAAATGTTGAAATATTTTATTCCACAAAAAAATTAAGTTTATATTAGTTATTTAATATAATTAGTATTTTTGTGAATAAATTCCTTTTTAATTGTTTTTAAACATTTAAAAGTGAATATTTACTTTGAAAATCAAAACCAAATGAGTTCTAAATCATCTTGTGATTAAAACCTCATTTTTCAAACCTTAAACAAAAATCACAAGTGGTTTATTCAAACTTATTTGGTATTTTTATCATTTTATTTTCTTTAAAGATTTTCACCCTCACAAATCATTTTCAAACACTCATGGGCCTCTAATAGAGTGTAAGACTCATCCCCTTTGTACAGAAAACCTTTCCTGGGCCTCAGTCACTTGTATAAGTCCCTGTACAAAATGATAGTGCGATCACTGATAAAACCCTGGGCCTCTCCTTGAGCTGTAAGCCCCAATTTTCCTTTCAAAAGCACTTTCTCCTTTAATTCTGTAATGTACTGTCATTGTCAATTCCTTTGTTAAACAACGAACAATACAACATGGAACCCCTACAACCGAGTAAGTGTTTACCCGCTTTCATTTACCGCTTTCATAAGTATATAACTGTACTGTGGGGCTGTTTTACTGTAAGTCTTCTATCATAAACTCATATCAACTGTGTAATACTAGTATAGATATTTAGAGTTTCCCCGACAACTACGTCTAGAACTAGACAAATCCTCGTCTCCTTACATCCGGCGTTCTTCCGAATATTTCAACATAACCTAAACCATTTTCTTTTACAACAATTTTAGATAACTAGATCTAAGAAATCTCCCCCTTGAACAGTTCATATACAGAAGGCCAATGTTCCAAGTGAAACCCCTTCTGGAACTGTTCATCAGCCTCCTCTTGGGCTTAATGCAAGGACCCACAGGCTTCCTAAAAGGATCCCCGCCTCCTCTTGGGCGTTGTACAAGGACCCGTCGGCTTCTTAGAAGTTTTCACAGCCTCCTCTTAGGCTTCGTATAATGACTCTTCCTCCGAGAAGATAGCCTCCTCTTGAGCTTCGTACAAATTGTCCCTCGGCTTCTTAAAAGCTTTTCTCGCCTCCTCTTGGGCTTCGTACAAATTTTCCCGACGACCTCTTAAAGGTATAGGAACAGAAATTAGTCATCTTAATAGAACAGTCTTTCAAAGAGTCTAAATCTTTCTATCGCCAACGTACTGCCTCTTAATTTCTCTTAAGCATAGTACAAAAGATAAAACCCGTAGACTTGGACAGCCTTAATCCCCTTTGGATTCCCAGGAGATAACCCTGATCCTCTGATCAAATCCATGAGTACAACATTACCCATATAAGAACTGATTTTCTCTTTTATCCAACATACTGGACCTGTCACTCAACTGAAACTGTCACCAGCACCCTAGCCTCCTCTTGGGCTTTGTACACACTACGCCAAAATTGGCTTTTCACATCGCACCAAAGACGGCGCTTTTTAGACAAAGCGCTGCTATAGGTCTTTAAAAAATTTCGCTAAATAAAAGCGCTGTAAAAGACAGTCTTTAGAAAGCGCTTTTTAAAAGCGCTGTTAAATGCCCTAAATAGAATCCACCGTAGAAAGCGCTTTTTCAAAAGCGCTGCTATAGGTTTCACCTTAGAAAGCGCTTTAAAAAAGCGTTCTTACAGGTTAACCTAAGAATGCGCTTTCAAAAAGCGCTGTTATAGGGCTTAAATTCTCCTCACTTTAGAATGCGCTTTCTAAGGAAAGCGCTCTCATAGGTAGCACTTAAGAAAGCGCTTTTTGAAAAGCGCCCTCTAAGTTTATTTATGAATTAAAATATAAAACACATTTCATATCATTTTCAGAACCATCTTTTCATTTTCTGCTCTCGACCGTTCTTGCTGCTGAAACCCTTGCGTTCAATCGTTCTTGCATGCTGAAACTGCTTTCATTACCGTCGTTCTGAAGCTTTGCCGTCACCGTAGTCGTCATTCTGAACCACTGCCGTCGCCGTTACCATCATTCATTCTTGCATTCGTGAAGGAGAAGACAAAAACGAAAAGAAGAGGTACATTGTTGTTGTTGTTCTTGCTTCTACATTGTTTTTTCCGTCGTTGTTGTTGTCGATCTATTGCTGTTGTACATTATATTTATGTTCCATTTCTGTTGGTGTTTTATGAGAAGTTTTGTTCATGTGTATTATACTCAGAACGACGACAATGTTTACTATTTGGTGTTTTATGAGAAGTTTTGTTCATGTGTATTATACTCAGAACGACGACAATGTTTACTATTTGGTGTTTTATGTTAGTAACCTGTGTTGCTGTTTACTATTTATGTTAGTAACCTCTGAACGACGACAATGTATTATACTTGTTCTGTTCCATTTCTGTTGTTGTTTACTATTTGGTGTTTTATGTTAGTAACCTCTGTTGCTGTTTACGATTTGGTGTTCATGAGAAGTTTTATTTTTGTTATTACATGATATTACACAGTATGTTTCTTGAAATCTCTTTTGTTGTTACATAGTATTATACTCAGAACTTGTTTTGATTATTAATGGATTAATATTAGTACAAGACATTATTTTTTAGGATTAAGTTATGTTAATTAGTTTGATTATTTAGATTATGATAGGTTATTAACCAATGTTTTTATTTCTTAAATATTTGAAATTTCTTTATTTCTAACATTATTTTATTTAAAATTTAACCTTTGTTTTTAAGGATTGTTAATCATTATTTAGATTAATTAGTTTACATTATTTTATTTTGAATTTTTGATTATTTACTTAGAATAGAATTGTTTAGGATGTATTTTTTTGGTAGTCTCGTTTTTAATTTGCATTAATCTTCTTGGCTTCTAATTCGGTGACTTGTAACTTATGTTCCTTTTGTTTGATCTTATAATTGTGATTTGTATTGGCTATTGTCTTTGTGATATATGATGTTTTGGTTTTCTTTTATGGAATTTGGATTTATAGAAATATGCATGTGTAAGCTGAATTTAGTTTTTCTGTCATTTAATTTTTGTTTTTTTCTTTCTTCCAGGTCAAATGGCTAGTAACCAGGACGACACACACGAGACACATGATGAAAATGAAGCTCAGAATCAACCTTCGAATGTAGAAAGTGTAATAAAACGTAGAATAACTATTATGAAGTCAATCATCCGTGCTAGAGATAAAGGGATCAAGTTTGATGTACATTGGAGTGATGAGAACCAACTAATTGAGCCTAACGGTTCAATGTTGTCTTCATACATTGGTTCACTTGTCCGTCAGCATATTCCAATTACCAGTGATAATTGGAGGAGTCCAAATTTGAAAGCTGGTAAAGATAAGATATGGACTGAGATACAGGTACTTTAATTTACTTATACTAACACACTTTATGTTTATATGTTTATAAGATAAGATAAGTCTTTAATTTACTTATACTAACACACTTTATGTTTATATGTGTATGTTTTTTTGTAGAGGTCCTTTAATATTGATGAAAGCCGGCAAAAATATTGTCTTCAGTTGGCCGGAAAGAGACTCAGAGGGTTCCGAGCCTTATCATCAAACAAATATCTTAGGGATACAGATAAAATTTTTGTTGAGGTAGAACTTCCACAGTTGTATGCGAACGTGATTGAACCCGAAGAATGGAGCACGTTTGTAGCCAAACGGAAAACCGAAGAATTCAATGTAATGTTATCTTGTCATGTCTATTAATTGTATTATATACTTGGTGCATTAGTTTGTTCTGATATGACTTAAACTTGTTTATCCAGAATTTGAGTGCCATTAATGGCCAAAGAGCATCAAAACCCGCGTATCCATACAGAAAAGGGCGTTTAGGATATGCACGGTTACAGCAAAAATTGGTACGTATATATTAATGCTATGATTTTATTAATTGTATTATTGTGTTATACTTGATGAATTTATTATTTAACTAAATGTGTAGTTAGAAGAGACGAAAAGTGAAGAATCATCACTTCCGGGACATGTTTTGTGGAAGGAAGCTCGTGTGGGTAAGGATGGAGTTGTTAGGGAAGATGCTCAGCATGTTTATGATGAATGTGTAAGTATAACATTATGTCTTTAAGCTAATCGAAATTTTATTAAAATATATTTAATTTGTAATCCCCACTAATAATTTTGATTTGTCAATGAATTTCAGGAGACTCTATCTAAATCCTTAACCACAGGCGAGGACGATTGCAGGAGCATTCTTAGTCGAGTATTAAATGTTCCTGAGTATTCCGGTCGGGTGAGAGGTAAAGGATTTGGTGTGACTCCATCTTCCTTGTATCCAAAGAAAAAAAATCCCAGCAACCGAGAATTGCAAAAGGATTTGGAAGAACTAAAGGTGCAAGTCCGGGAATTGCAAAAGGATAAAGAGAGATATGAGGCGGAAAAGCGCGGTTCCGGTTTGAAAGATACTAGTGACAAAGCTAGTATCAATTGTCAAAATAAAATTCCTGAGGAAATTAGCACATATTTATTTTAATTAAATTAACACAGTTATTTTAATGGACCTTTATACACATTAACAGTTACATATTTATTATTGCTTCAGGGCATTTCATCTTGCCAGCTGTATTTGTCGTTACCGACTTATCGCATGGTTGGCAAGGGAAAAGTGCATAACCATGTGGGAGAGTTACTTCACCATCCACTGCTCCCTCATGGACATCTGAAAGTGTCGGTTGATATCGCTTTAGATATGGATGCGGTACTACCCATACCTGACTCGGTTTCAGAGGTTACATTGCTGCGAGATGCAATAGGTTCGTTTGTTGCATGGTCGTTAGACCTCATTTACATAGATGATGAGGTATGTTGAAAACCATTACGAATCTTTTAGTATTCAAATGTCAAATCATTCTGAACCATTACTTACATTTTTTTTTACATGGTAATGTTAGACTCCTACAAAACCCGTAACTAAGAATAAAGGGGTTTTGCGGCAAAACGAGTCTGTTGCATCACAAAGAGAGGTACATTTTAAGTGTTATTCTATTATCCAAATTCAAAAGTTTCAGGATTTTCTACTTTACCTAACTTATAAGATTGTTAGGTTCCTGCTCAAGCTTCATAACAGGCCGGCAAGAAAAAAGCTCCAACTAGGACCGTGCAGGCAAAAAGAACTCCTCCTCGCTTTCAGTCGTGTGTAGAAACACTTATGGCAATGTCAGATTTGATGGATGGTGCTATTCGTCAAATAAATATGGACGAAGGTGTTTTTGGTTTTCATCATTCCGAGATAATCGGAAGAGAGGACATGGAGCAGATTTTCAAGCATATTGAATTAGGCATCGGTGTTATGCATTCATACATCTGGTACTCCGATCAATCTATTATTTATTTAGTTGAACAATTTATTTACACATTTCAATGAAAATAGTCTAATGTTTATTATGTTTTTATTTAAGGTGCTTGTATGAAAAATTGATGCGGGGGACGGAATTGTCAAACAGATTCCGTTTCATCTCTTGCACCCTTGTCAATGCACCGGCAATTGGTATGAATGCACTTACAGTAAGAGACCACTTAACTGAGAGATTTATGGCCAGCAAGACAGAAAGTTTGTTTCTTTTACCGTATAATACTGGAAACGGGTAATATTTTCATTCTAATTTCATTCTAATCTTAAATTTGTATCTTTTCCGTAGAAATTATCCATCTAAACTTTTGTTATATTTTACAGTGGACACTTGTTGTTGGTTGCCATTAATCCTACAAGAGAAATGGTCTATTATCTGAATTCATTGGATATTGATTGGTCAACATATCAGGATATGAAGGATGTGGTTGATACGTAAGTGAGATTGTTCAAAATATTCGTGTGTATTTGTATATTTAATTATTTCTGTGAGATTGTTCTAAATTTACGTTTTTCTTTTATAGAGCAATACTCGTATACCGAGCACAAAGAGAATCTCGAGTAGCACGGGCTAAAGCAACCAACGATACATGGGTCAAAGTGGAGGTATATTAATTTTCACAATGTCACTTATTAGTGATGCTACTTGATAACACAAAACAACTATATATTAATTCTTATTTGTTTGTCTATGTGTAGTGCCCTCGTCAGCGTAATGGCATAGACTGCGGGTATTTCGTTTTGAGGTTTATGAGAGAAATCCTTCAAATGGATCGATTAGAGATTCCTCTTACGGTATGCATGGATTTATTACTTAGGATTTATTTTAATATTTATCGGATATGTCATATAATTTATTATTTTTAACTAAATCATGCATATTTTGTTTTATTATGTAGTACTTTGATGAATACGCGTGTTCTCATTACACGAAGGATAAATTGCAAGAAATTAAGGAGGAATTGTGCGAATACCTTATTGAAAAAAAATCTTATATAATGTATAGGATTATGGGATTATATGAATCTAAAGTTTTGTGAATGGTTTATTTTATGGCATTGTATAGTTTTCTGAATGGTTTATGCCTTTTATGTGTTTTTGGATTGTAATTGTATAGTTTTGTGAATAGTTAATGTAAATAACTTGAATTATAATGGAAATGGTTTATGTGGTTTATGTGATTTATGGGATTAGTGGAAATGGTTAATTAACCATACTAGAAAATGTTAATGGAAATGTGAAATATACAGGTTTATTGAAATGGCTTGAGTTATACAGGTTTCTGCATAAAAATATGGTTAAAATGGGATTTTTTTAAAAAAATCATCAAAATTATACATAGAGATGAGACAGCGCTTTCTAGGAAAAGCGCTGTCTATAGTTCACAAAAGAAAGCTCTTTTCCTAAAAAGCGCCCTCTAAAGGTATAGAAAAATTGATAACTAAAATTATAGGCATACATAAGACAGCGCTTTAAAAAGCGTTGTCTAAAGGGGCCTTTAGACAGCGCTTTTTCTTGAAAAAGGGCTCTCTAAAGGTATATAGAAAAATTCATTAAAATTTTCTACGTATACATTAGACAGCGCTTTTGAAAAAGCGTTGTCTAAAGGCCCACTTTAGAGCGCGCTTTTTACGGAAAAAGTGTTGTGTAATGTATACTTTAGAGAGCGCTTTTTCATAAAACAAAAGTGCTGTCTTTACCTATGATAGCGCGACCTTAGGTAGCGCTTTTAAGCGCTGACTAAGGCCTAAAAAAGCGTTGTCTAATGTCTTGTTTGGCATAGTGACAATGATCCTCCCCAGCGGAGCTAACCTTTTCACACTCTCTTGTTGAGTATAAAAGACTCTCTTGTTGAGTCACCCACTTTCAGCCTCCATCTCGGGCTTCGTACGAGATACAAAAGCACTCTCTTGTTGAGTATAAAAGACTCTCTTGTTGAGTCAACCCCTTTAGCCTCTATCTCGGGCTTCGTACGAGATAAAAAACACTCTCTCGTTGAGAATAAAATATCCTCTTGTTGGGTCACCAACTCTTTAGCCTCCGTCTTGGGCTTCGTACAAGACATATAAAAGCACCCTCTTGTTAGGTCAATAGCCTCCTCTTAGGCTTTGTATAAGGAAACCCCAATTGAGACAATCAACCTTTTAGCATCAAACTTGTGCATTGCTCACAACATACAAACATCAACAACTCCTCTTTAGAGATGACAAACTCTCTCATCCAAAACCCTTTAGCTTCACATCTTGGGATTTGAATAAGATACAAACCACCTTTAGCTTCACGTCTTGGGCTTTGAACAAGACACCAAAACAACCTTTTTCCTCCCATAGAATAAGAGGAACTACGATCGCTCTGATTTCCCTGTTTCGTTAAACGGGAATACGTAGGCATAAGATTGAAAAATCTTAGCGAGCACACTAATAAAAAAACCAATGTCCCCTACCTTCATCCCACCTGGCATAGTGTCCTAACAAATTCCCAAGGAACAGTCTCGGTATTTCGTTCTGAATAAAATAAGCAGAGAGAGGCCCCACTACCACATAGCATTTGTAACCTAACAGACCGTTGTTCAAACTCAGTATGCAAGCAGGGTAAGTTGGAGACATCTATTTCCCTTCCTTCATCAGCTTCAATAGGATACAAAATGAATCGACCTGTAGTTCCCCCAAGAGCGACAATGCTTAAGAACCACGTCCAAAATTGCTCGCTACACCAGTCTTCTAAGTGTTTTCTTATCCCCGCTTGAGGCGCTAGCAGGATATTCTTGTTTCTGGAGGAACTGTTTGATATCATAAAACCATGGTTTATCATCTACTTCGGCCTCCACTGCCGCACAGTAAGATGGTTCATCCAGGCGATTGATTCTTATAGCTGGTGCTTCATTATACCACTTGACTTTAAACATGGATGCCAAAGTTGCCAAAGCGTCTGCCAATTGATTCTCATCTCTAGGAATATGATGGAAGGTGATCTCATCAAAGTATGCTATCCTTTTCTATACACAATCTCGATATCGAGTTAGTTAAGCATTAAGTGTTCTAGATTCTCCCTTGACTTGATTAATGATGAGAGCCGAATCTCCACATACTTCTAAGATCTTGATTCCGAGGTTAATGGCTTCGTTAATCCCCAAGATACATGCCTCATATTCCGCCATAGTGTTAGTACATGTGAAGCATATCCTTGCAGTAAAAGGTATGTGAAACCCCGTTGGGGAAGTTATAACAGCTCCCACCCCATGTCCTTCTGCATTTGAGGCACCATCGAATATAAGTTTCCACCGAGATCTGGGCTTAGGTCCTTCATAAGAATCCGAAATATCATCGTCTCTTACAGCCATCACATCTTCATCGGGGAAGTCAAATTGCATTGGTTGATAATCATCTACTGGCTGATGAGCGAGATGATCAGCTAACACGCTCCCTTTTATGGCCTTTTGGGTAACATACTGGATGTCATATTCAGTCAGTAACATCTGCCACCGAGCTACTCTCCCAGTCACTACAGGATTCTCGAATATATACTTGATGGGGTCCATTCTTGATATCAGGAAAGTAGTATGGCACACCATGTATTGTCTTAATCGTCGGGCGACCCATACAAGAGCACAACAGGTCTTCTCCAAGAGCGAGTATCTGGATTCGCAATCGGTGAATTTCTTACTCAAGTAATAAATTGTGTGTTCCTTTCTCCTTGTTTCATCTTGTTGTCCGACTTTCACACTTTGATCACAAGTAACCTCTATTTATAGCAAATTCAATAAGTTAGTAACTCCATCGTATTAGTTCATTCAAATCACTACTAATTACAGTGGCGAGAAAGAACAACTAACTACCTTTAGAGATGTAAACAACTTCTAGACCGACACAGTGTCCAGATACGTTAGAATTACCAAGATCCCCCTGTACACGTATCATAAAATGAAATATCATTAATTGACCAATTATGAGTCATAACTTGATAAGTGGCAACATGTAATCACAAACAAGCAACAATTAGAGGTAAAGACCTACATAGTGGCCTCAAAAGTAAGTACTCTTTCTCAATATATATAGTTAGTCACTATATAATAGCAATGTTGTGATTGGGTATGGCCATATATTTATGTTACAGGAACATAACTTGGATGGTTTCATAACATGTACAAGAGGTGGAATTCAAAGATATTAACAAGGATTTTGATTATCTCCAACAAGGAAAGAGCATTCGTTGCACTATAAGGATGAATCATTAACAAACTACACAACATTTTCTTTTAATCTCAAAACTATGTCTTTCTTTTAAATCCAATTTATGATAGTAAACTACACAATATATGATAGTAATCCATGATAGCAATATTGCTTCTTTTATTTCCAATATATGATAAATCTCTCCATTTCTAAGTATGAGTCTCCATTTCTATGTATATGATAAATCCATGAAAGAATAAAATTATGCCAAACAATGTTAATGTATATCCATTTCTATGCCAAGCAATGTTGCTTCTGTTAATGATAAATCCATTTCTATGTATATGTATATCTCTCCATTACAGAAGCAATGTTAATAACAATGGTAATAACATAAGCAACAACAACATTCATCCTGATACATTTATGCCAAACATTCATTCTGATACAAAAAATAACAAAAGCAACAACAACAGAAACAGAACGACAACAACCACAACACAACGAGGGCAACAACAACAGAACGGTTTCAATGGTGACGGTAAGAATGAATGGCAACAACAACAATGACGACAAGAACAATGTAAGAAGCAAGAACAACAACAACAACGTACCTCTTCTTCGTTTTCGTCTTCTCCTTCACGAATGCAAGAATGAACGATGGCGACGGTGACAACAAGGGTTTCAGAACGACGGCAACGGTGACGACAAAGGTTTCAGAATGACGGCAATGGCAAGGTTTCAGAACGCATGCAAGAACGATTGAAAGCAAGGGTTTTAGAAGGCATGAAACAAACGGTCGAGAGAAGAAAATGAAAAGAGGTTTCTGAAAATGAATAGAAATTGTTTTATAATTTTATTCATAATTGACCTTAGAGAGAGCTTTTCATAAAGCACTTTCTTAAGTGCTACCTATAAAAGCGCTTTCCTGAAAGCGCTTTCTAATGTTAATACCTATAGCAGCGCTTTTCCAAAAGCGCTTTCTAAGGTGGCTTCCATTTAGGGCCTTTAATAGCGCTTTTAAAAAGCGCTTTCTAAAGGCTATCTTTTACAGCGCTTTTTTTTAGCAAAATTTTTTTATTCTTTTTAGCAGCGCTTTTTGATAAAAGCGCTGTCTTTTTAGTGTTGTCTATTCCTATTTTTGGCGTAGTGTTTGGACACATCTAAGGATCAAATCTAAAGGGAACAAACACTGATCCAAGCCTCCAAAGTCTTTGGAACAAGAAGTAGCATGCCAAACCTAGAAATCCCTAAAAGAGGGACAAGACTCCAATTTTAGATTGGAGCATTCAATGGAAGCACCAAGGTGGCATGGACTGACACATTTGCAATTGAATTCAGTCAAGATTGATCCAACAACTAGGGAACCACAGCTCTGTGCCCTAACCTCTAGTCAATGGCTAGAGGAGACTTGGATTCTCATTGATCAACATTGGCCAAACCTCTGCTGCAGTTGTCATTCATTATTGATCCCAAAACAAACTTGCTCTACTATAAATAGAGCTCATTTGTGCTCAGTTTGAGTATACCAAAGCATTACAACACTTGCTTTCCTCAAAACCTCTTTCTCTAGGCAAAAATACCTTCTTTAGCAAGGTAACTCTGAGTTTTTGAGTTAGGGAGCATTTCCATCACAACTTATGATCCAAACACATCCAATATGTCATATCTAAGATGTCCAAACTCTCACAAGTGACCTGTAATCCTTAAATCACAAAGTCGACTTTCAAAACCTCAAAATAGGCCTTTTTTGCATTTTTCAAGCCATGTCTTGATTCAGTCACTTTCCAAACCAGATAAAACCTCAAACACACTCCAAATATCATCCTTGAACTGTCTCAAATGGTTCCCCCATCTGGGACACCATTTGAGAGAGTTGCTATTTTGGCCATTTTTGCCCCTTTTGCAAGAAAGAGCTCAAACTTGTTCCTGAGGTTTCCAGCTGATTCCAACCATCCTAAAAGCTTCTAAGAGATTATTTGAGGGTGTCCAAAACATCAAATCATTTCTGGAACAAGTGGCTTGGCAGATTGCACAAAAAACTCCAAAAGCTCAAAAAGAGGTAAGCATCATGACTTGAACTTTCCAAAATATGCATTGCCTTAAGGTCCACTGATCATGCACATCTTATACATGTTATATATGTTGTGTTTGCATCAATTTATCATGTAATTCATACCTCACTACGCCAAAACTGGACAAAGACTGCGTAACAAAGACAGCGCTTTTTGGACAAAGCGCTGCTATAGGTCTTTAAAAAATTTCGCTAAAAAAAAGCGTTGTAATAGACAACCTTTAGAAAGGGCTATTCAAAAGCGCTGTTAAATGCCATAAATGGAAGCCACCTTAGAAAGCGCTTTCTGGAAAGCGCTGCTATAGGTATTACTTTAGAAAGCGCTTTAGAAAAGTGTTGTCTAAAGGTTAACCTTTGAAAGCGCTTTAGAAAACGCTGCTGTAGGTCTTAAATTCTCCCCAGTTTAGAAAGCGCTTTATAAGGAAAGCGCCCTCTAAGGTTATTTATGAATTAAAATATAAAACACATTTCATTTCATTTTCTGAAACTTCTATTCATTTTCTTCTCTCAACCGCGCGTTTCTTTCTGCTGAAACCCTTGCTATCTTTCTTCTCTGCTGAAACCCATTGCCATTGGTGTCGTTCTCTGCTGAAACCCATTGATGGTACGGTATTCGTGTGAAAAATGTAATGAGAGGGTGTGATATTACGAAGGTGTTTTTGGTTTTCCTCATTCCGAGATAATCGAAAGAGAGGATATGGAGCAGATTTTCAAGCATATTGAATTAGGCATCGGTGTTATGCATTCATACATCTGGTACTCCGATCGATCTATTATTTATTTAGTTGAACAATTGATTTACACATTTCAATGAAAATAGTCTAATGTTTATTATGTTTTTATTTAAGGTGCTTGTATGAAAAATTGATGCGGGGTTGCACCCTTGTCAATGCACCGGCAATTGGTATGAATGCACTTTCAGTAAGAGACCACTTAACTGAGAGATTTATGGCCAGTAAGACAGAAAGTTTGTTTCTTTTACCGTATAATACTGGAAACGGGTAAGATTTTCATTCTAATTTCATCCTAATCTTTGATTTATATCTTTTGCGTAGAAATTATCCATCTAAACTTTTGTTATATTTCACAGTGGACACTGGTTGTTGGTTGCCATTAATCCTACAAGAGAATTGGTCTATTATCTGAATTCATTGGATACTGATTAGTCAACATATCATGATATGAAGGATGTGGTTGATACGTAAGTGAGATTGTTCGAAATATTCGTGTGTATTTGTATATTTAATTATTTCTGTGAGATTGTTCTAAATTTACGTTTTTCTTTTATAGAGCAATACTCGTATACCGAGCACAAAGAAAATCTCGAGTAGCATGGGCTAAAGCAACCAAGGTTACATGGGTCAAAGTGGAGGTATATTAATTTTCACAATGTTGTTTATTAGTGATGCTACTTTATAACACAAAACAACTATATATTAATTCTTATTTGTTTGTCTATGTGTAGTTCCCTCGTCAGCGTAATGGCATAGACTGCGGGTATTTCGTTTTGAGGTTTATGAGAGAAATCTTTCAAATTGATCGATTAGAGATTCCTATTACGGTATGCATGGATTTATAACTTAGGATTTATTTTAATATTTATCGGATATGTCATATAATTTATTATTTTTAACTAAATCATGCATATTTTGTTTTGTTATGTAGTACTTTGATGAATACGCGTGTTCTCATTACACGAAGGATAAATTGCAAGAAATTAAGGAGGAATTGTGTGAATACCTTATTGAAAAAAGAATCCTATATATAAAAGGTATAGGATTATGGGATTATGTGAATGTATAGTTTTGTGAATGGTTTATTTTATGGGATAATATAGTTTTGTGAATGGTTTATGTTATTTATGTGATTTATGTGATTTATGGGATTATGTGAATGTATAGTTTTGTGAATGGTTTATTTTATGGGATAGTATAGTTTTGTGAATGGTTTTGTGAATGGTTTGTGAATGGGATAATATAGCACGGATATTAGTTTTATGTGGTTTATGTGATTTATGGGATAGTATAGTTTTGTGAATGGTTTATGTTATTTATGTGATTTATGTGATTTATGGGATTATGTGAATGTATAGTTTTGTGAATGGTTTATTTTATGGGATAGTATAGTTTTGTGAATGGTTTTGTGAATGGTTTGTGAATGGGATAGTATAGCACATATATTAGTTTTATGTGGTTTATGTGATTTATGGGATTAGTGGAAATGGTTAATGAACCATACTAGAAATTGTTAATGGAAATGTGAAATATACAGGTTTATTGAAATGGCTTAAATTATACGGGTTTCTGCATAAAAAAATGGTTAAAATGAGATTTTTTTAAAAAATCATTAAAATTATACGTAGAGAAAAGACAGTGCTTTCTAGAAAAAGCGCTGTCTATAGTTCACAACAGAAAGCGGTTTTCCTAAAAAGCGCCCTCTAAAGGTATAGAAAAATTGATAACTAAAATTATAGGCATACATTAGACAGCACTTTAAAAAGCGTTGTCTAAAGGGGGCCTTTAGAAAGCGCTTTTCCTAAAAAACGGCCACTAAAGTTATAGAAAAATTGATAACTAAAATTATAGGCATACATTAGACAGCGTTTTTTCTTGAAAAATCGCCCTCTAATGTATACTTTAGAGAGCGCTTTTTCATAAATAAAAAGCGTTGTCTTTACCTACGACAGCGTTACCTTAGGCAGCGCTTTTAATCGTTGTCTAAGGCCTAAAAAGCGTTGTCTAATGTCTTGTTTGGCGTAGTGCCTGTACCAAGATGTAGCACAGAAAATGCAAAATATGGTCTCTTTCAAAACCACTATCGGATTTTGAGGAGGGAGCATGATTTGGAAAAAAATACCACCACCATTGGATTCCTAATGAAATTCTAGGCCAGATGCATATAAATTTTGTCCCCAACCATGGAGAAATGAGAAAGTTATGGACCTTCCCGTTTCTTGCCAAAACTTGCCTTGCCTTGCCTTGGCCAGGCCTAGAAAACAAGCCAAGCCTTGTATATTTGTTGTTTTGTTTTAATCAACAGATGTATCACCACCCCAGTGGTAAGGCGCATGCCCTATAACCTTGAGGTCGTGGGTTCAAACCCCACCCATGTCATTTTGTGTTTTTTTCACCTTTTGCTATTTTTTCCAATATTTTCCTGTTTTGTTAATTAATTCGAAAATTAATAACTCCTTCAATTTTAATTATTTTTTATTGGTTCTTTTTGAAAAAAAATCACAAAAATGTTGAAATATTTTATTCCTTAAAAAAATTAAGTTTATATTAGTTATTTAATATAATTAGTATTTTTGTGAATAAATTCCTTTTTAATTGTTTTTAAACATTTAAAAGTGAATATTTACTTTGAAAATCAAAACCAAATGAGTTCTAAATCATCTTGTGATTAAAACCTCATTTTTCAAACCTTAAACAAAAATCACAAGTGGTTTATTCAAACTTATTTGGTATTTTTATCATTTTATTTTCTTTAAATATTTACTTTTAAAGGAAGACAAAATTAGGGTTTCTTCGATTTTCACCCTCACAAATCATTTTCAAACACTCATGGGCCTCTAATAGAGTGTAAGACCCATCCCCTTTGTACAGAAAACCTTTCCTGGGCCTTAGTCACTTGTATAAGTCCCTGTACAAAACGCTAGTGCGATCACTGATAAAACCCTGGGCCTCTCCTTGAGCTGTAAGTCCCAATTTTCCTTTCAAAAGCACTTTCTCCTTTAATTCTGTAACATACTGTTATTGTCAATTCCTTTGTTGAACAACTAACAATTCAACATGGAAGCTCTACAATCGAGTAAGTGCTTACCCGCTTTCATTTACCGCTTTCATATGTATATAACTGTACTGTGGGGCTGTTTCACTGTAAGTCTTCTTTCATAAACTCATATCAACTGTGTAATACTAGTATAGATATTTAGAGTTTCCCCGACAGCTACGTCTAGAACTAGACAAAGCCTCGTCTCCTTACATCCGGCGTTCTTCCGGATATTTCAACATAACCTAAACCATTTTCTTTTACAACAATTTTAGATAACTAGATCTAAGAAACTCCCCCTTGAACAGTTCATATACAGAAGGCCAATGTTCCAAGTGAAACCCTTCTGGAACAGTTCATCAGCCTCCTCTTGGGCTTAATGCAAGGACCCACAGGCTTCCTAAAAACATCCCCGCCTCCTCTTGGGCATTGTACAACGACCCGTCGGCTTCTTAGAAGTTTTCACAGCCTCTTCTTAGGCTTCGTATAATGATTCTTCCTCTGGGAAGATAGCCTCCTCTTGGGCTTCGTACAAATTGTCCCTCGGCTTCTTAAAAGTTTCTCTCTCCTCCTCTTGGGCTTCGTACAAATTGTCCCGACGACCTCTTAAAGGTATAGGAACAGAAATTAGTCATCTTAATAGAACAGTCTTTCAAAGAGTCTAAATCTTTCTATCGCCAACGTACTGCCTCTTAATTTCTCTTAAGCATAGTACAAAAGATAAAACCCGTAGACTTGGACAGTCTCAATCCCCTTTGGATTTCCCAGGAGATAACCCTGATCCTCTGATCAAATCCATGAGTACAACATTACCCATATAAGAACTAATTTTCTCTTTTATCCAACATACTGGACCTGTCACTCAACTGAAATAGTCACCAGCACCCTAGCCTCCTCTTGGGCTTTGTACAATGATCCTCCCCAGCGGAGCTAACCTTTTCACACTCTCTTGTTGAGTATAAAAGACTTTCTTGTTGAGTCACCCACTTTCAGCCTCCATCTCGGGCTTCGTACGAGATACAAAACACTCTCTTGTTGAGTATAAGAGACCCTCTTGTTGGGTCAGAAACCTTTTAGCCTCCATCTCGGGCTTCATACGAGATACAAAAGCACTCTCTTGTTGAGTATAAGAGACTCTCTTGTTGAGTCAAACATCTTTAGCCTCCATCTCGGGCTTCGTACTAGATACAAAGCACTCTCTTGTTGAGTATAAAAAAGGACTCTCTTGTCGAGTTGATCACCTTTTCGCCTCCGTCACGGGCTTCGTACGAGACACCAAATCACTCTCTTGTTGAGTATAAAAGACTCTCTTGTTGAGTCAACCCCTTTAGCCTCTATCTCGGGCTTCGTATGAGATAAAAAACACTCTCTCGTTGAGAATAAAATATCCTCTTGTTGGGTCACCAACTCTTTAGCCTCCGTCTTGGGCTTCGTACAAGACATATAAAAGCACCCTCTTGTTGGGTCAATAGCCTCCTCTTAGGCTTTGTATAAGGAAACCCTGATTGAGACAATCAACCTTTTAGCATCAAACCTGTGCATTGCTCACAACATACAAACATCAACAACTCCTCTTTAGAGATGACAAACTCACTCATCCAAAACCCTTTAGCTTCATATCTTGGGATTTGAACAAGATACAAACCACCTTTAGCTTCACGTCTTGGGCTTTGAACAAGACACTAAAACAACCTTTTTCCTCCCATAGAATAGGAGGAACTACGATCGGTCTGATTTCCCTGTTTCGTTAAACGGGAATACGTAGGCATAAGATTGAAAAATCTTAGCGAGCACACTAATCAAAAAAACAAAGTCCCCTACCTCCATCCCACCTGGCATAGTGTCCTAACAAATTCCCCAGGAACAATCTCGGTATTTCGTTTTGAATAAAATAAGCAGAGAGAGGCCCCACTACCACAGAGCATTTGTAACCTAACAGACCGCTGTTCAAACTCAGTATGCAAGCAGGGTTAGTTGGAGACATCTATTTCCCTTCCTTCGTCAGCTTCAATAGGATAAAAAATGAATCGACCTATAGTTCCCCCAAGAGCTACAATGCTTAAGAACCACGTCCAAAATCACTCGCTACACCAGTCTTCTAAGTGTTTTCTTATCCCCGCTTGAGGCGTTAGCAGGATATTCTTGTTTCTGGAGGATCTGTTTGATATCATAAAACCACGGTTTATCATCTACTTTGGTCTCCACTGCCGAACAGTAAGATGGTTCATCCAGGCGATTGATTCTTATAGTCGGTGCTTCATTATACCACTTGACTTTGAACATGGATGCCAAAGTTGCTAAAGCGTCTGCCAATTGATTCTCATCTCTAGGAATATGATGGAAGGTGATCTCATCAAAGTATGCTATCCTTTTCCATACACAATCTCGATATCGAGTAAGTTTGGCATTAAGTGTTCTACATTCTCTCTTGACTTGATTAATGACGAGAGCCGAATCTCCTTATACTTCTAAGATCTTGATTTCGAGGTTAATGGCTTCGTTAATCCCTAAGATACATGCCTCATATTCCGCCATATTGTTAGTACATGTGAAACATATCCTTGCATTAAAAGGTATGTGAAAACCCGTTGGGGAAGTTATAACAGCTCCCACCCCATGTCCTTCTTCATTTAAGGCACCATCGAATATAAGTTTCCACCGAGATCCGGGCTCAGGTCCTTCATAAGAATCCAGAATATCATCGTCTCTTACAGCCATCACATCTTCATCGGGGAAGTCAAATTGCATTGGTTGATAATCATATACTGGCTGATGAGCGAGATGATCAGCTAACACGCTCCCTTTTATGGCCTTTTGGGTAACATACTGGATGTCATATTCAGTCAGTAACATCTGCCACCGAGCTACTCTCCCAGTCACTACAGGCATCTCGAATATATACTTGATGGGGTCGATTCTTGATATCAGGAAAGTAGTATGGCACACCATGTATTGTCTTAATCGTCGGGCGGCCCATACAAGAGCACAACGGGTCTTCTCCAAGAGTGAGTATCTAGATTCGCAATCGGTGAATTTCTTACTCAAGTAATAAATTGCGTGTTCCTTTCTCCTTGTTTCATCTTGTTGTCCGAGTACACAGCCCATCAAATTGTCAAGCACTGTTAGATGCACTATGTGTGGTCTTCCAAGTACAGGCGGCACCAGTATGGGTGGCTCTTGTAAATATTCCTTGATTCGATCAAAGGCCTTTTGACAGTTTTCACCCCATTCGATGCTCTGACCTTTCCTCCATAGCATGAAGATTGGCTCACAAGTAGCACTAAGATGTGAGATGAATCTCGCAATGTAATTTAATCTCCCCAGGAATCCACGCACTTCTTTTTCAGTTCTCGGAGCCGGCATTTCTTGAATGGCCTTTACTTTATCGGGATCAACTTCTATGCCTTTCTGACTGACTATGAACCCCAACAACTTCCCAAATCTGACCCCAAAAGTACACTTCGCCGGATTTAGTCGTAGCTTGAATTCCTCAGTCGTTCGAACAACTTCTGTAAATTTACTATGTGCTCTTCCTCAGTTTGTGATTTAGCAATCATATCATCGACGTAAACCTCTATTTCCTTGTGCATCATATCGTGAAAGAGAGTTGCCATTGCCCTTTGATAAGTTGCCTCAGCGTTCTTTAACCCGAAGGGCATTACCTTTTAACAGAAGGTTCCCCATGGAGTAATAAAAGTGCTATTTTCCATGTCGGAGGGAGCCATCTTGATCTGATTATATCCGGAAAACCCATCCATGAATGAGAAGACTGAGAATTAAGCAGTGTTATCCATCAATACGTCAATGTGGGGTAGTGGAAAATCATCCTTAGGACTTGCTCTATTGAGGTCTCGATAGTCTACACACATCCTGACCTTTCCATCCTTCTTTGACACAGGCACAATATTGGCCACCCATTCTGGATACTTTACCGCTGCTAAGAACCCGGTGTCACACTGCTTTTTAACTTCTTCGTTGATTTTGAGAGTCATGTCCGGTCTGGTTCGCCTTAACTTTTGTTTAACCGGTGGGCATTTGGGTTTGAGCGGTAGCTTATGTTTAACAATGTCCGTATCCAACCCAGGCATATCTTGGTAAGACCAAGTGAACACATCTACATACTCTTGTAGCAATTTGATCAACTTTTCCTTTACGTCCCTGTTTAAAGAAGCACCAACTTTAACCTCCTTTTTGTCCTCTTCAGTTCCCAGATTGATCACATCCACTGGTTCCTGATGAGGTTGTATCACTTTGTCCTCTTGCTTTAGCAGTCTGGCTAGCTCTTCAGGAAATTCACAAACGTCCTCATCACCCTCTTCCGCTTGGTTAATCGGGAACTCGAAGTTGTAAGGAATTATAGCAGTGTCGTTTTCAATAGGTTCATTTTTAAATCTGCATGAGGGAGATTTTTATCGTTTATTACTTTTTGAATTAATGGGAATGAAAGTACTGGAAAAGGAAGTGTATTGCCATTTTGAAAAAAAATAGCAAATATGAAAGAAAAAGATCTTGATTGATAACAAAAATGCGATTTTATTATTAAATAATTCAAAGAAACAAAAGGTGGCCCTACAAAGCTTGTCCAGAAATCATCTCAGGAATCTCGATAGCCCTCCAATTGTTGAGAACTGTATTTGGAGAGCAGTGGCACTCCCAATCCGGTATCCCTTTATGTTCCTCTTCAATTGCAGTCACTTGATCTTCATCTCTGAATCCGGCATTATGGAAAGTTTCTTCGAGAGGAGGAAATGTCATCTGACGAGACTTCTAAACCCCTTTATTAGCTGGTTTGTAACCCAGCCCGAATTGGTCATTCTTTTCATGCATCTCTATCACCCTGCCCTAGCCCCAAGTATCCCCCTTTTGGATTAAGCCTGTGATCCTTCTTGGCCTTTCCTCTTGTCGATCGACTTGCTTACGACTGACCGTCGCCACCTCCAAAGCTTGGAAAGGTATTTCAAATGTCTCCCCATCCACTTCTATGTATCTTAATAATGAGAGATGGCTAACAAACATGTCTTCTTCCCCATCAACAATTATTAAGTTGTCCCCAGATATGAACTTCAATTTCTGATGAAGTGTGGAAGTAACTGCGCCCGCAGCATGAATCCATGGTTGTCCTAGGAGACAAGTGTAGGAGGGATTGATGTCCATGACTTGGAAAGTGATCATGAAGGTATATGATCCCACCACTGTAGGTATGTCCACCTCCCCAATTACCATTCTTTTTGAACTGTCGAAAGCCCTAACAATCAGGGAACTGGTCTTCATAAAGGTCCTTATAGATGTTAATTTCATAAGGGTATCCTTAGGCATGACATTTAGGGCAGACCCTGTGTCCACTAGCACCCTTGAGAGAATAGTGTCCTAACATTTGACTGATATATGCAAGGCCTTATTATGTGCTTGCCCCTCGGGAGGTAATTCCTCACTACTGAAACCCAGACAGGTGCTGGCGACGATATTGGCAACTACCTCCTCGAACTAAAACACTGATATATCTTTAGTGACATGGGCTTTACTCAGGACCTTCAGGAGGGATTCTCTATGTGCCTCCGAGCATAACAAAAAGGACAGAATATAGATCTTGGACGGTGTTTGAGTCAGTTGGTCCACCACCCTATAATCACTTTTCTTTATTATTCTCAAAAATTCCTCGGCGTATTCTTGAGATATACCCTTCTTGGAAGCTCCCTCCCATGTACTTGTGGTCTCCTTCCCCTTTGAGCTTTCGGGGGTATACTTCTTGGGTTGTTCTGAGGAGTATACTCTTCCTCTATGGGCCATCCCTCCAATACCAGCTATGTTAGTAACAGCTGGTGATGGTATTATAGTATTTCCTCCCACGGACGTAGTGATGTCATACTTCCAAGGTACAGTCTTAGTGTTTTCATATGGAAATGGTGCTGGAACATGGAAAGTGATAGGGCCTTCTGACTTTGCAGGCACTGGAACTTTGACTGGTGCAGGAACAGGTATTTGAATTGGTGTTCGTGCAGGTACCGGGATTGATATCTGAATAGGAACCTGTGCATGCCTTGAAATTGGAATTTGAACGGGTGCCTGTGCAGGCATGGGAACTGGTATTTGAATAGGCATATGTGCAGACCTTGGAACTGGTATTTGATATGGGGTCTCGGAAGGTACTTTCCCCTGGGATTCTAAGGCAGCCACCTCATTCACATTCCTTAAGTACCCAATCTGTATTATCCCTTGGTCCATTAACTGTTGGAGGACCTCCTTCATCTTCTTATAGTTATTGGGATCACACGCGCAATCCTTGCAGTCACCGTGCAGCCTTTCAAACTCCTCGTACCTAATTAATACTTCCCTTACTTTCATCATAGGGGTATTTACTTATTCTACCCCTCTAATTAGGACATTCTCTCCTAGTCTCTCAATGGAGTTAACAGTTGGTCCAGCGTGCCCTGGGAAAGGGTTATCTCCTACATTTGGATTGTCATAACTGAAGTTAATGACCTTCTGATCCAGCAAATCTTGCACCCTAAACTTGAAGGCTAAACACTTTTCAGTCGTATGCCCTGGCGTTCCAGTATGGTACTCACATCTAGCATTAGCATCATACCCTCGAGGAGGAGGCGTAGGAGGGGGCCCTAACGGCTTGATTTCTACCAATCCTTTTTGGATTAGAATTAGTAGGATCTGAGTATATGTAGTGGGTATAGGGTCGAAGTCCTTCCATGACCTCCTTTGTTCCCTTCGGGGATACTTCTGTTGTTGCGTATTTTGCGGAGATGGCGCCCTTGGCTGCTGGATTTGGAGAGTAGGAGACGCTTGACTAGAGGCCGTAGCTGCCACGTAAGGGTTATAAGGTACTTGAGTATACCTATCAGCAGAAATGGCATTGGCCTCCTTCTTCGAACTGTTTCCAGATTACCTTTTGTTGTTATGTTGACTGGAAGACGACGTTCCAATCTTTCCGCTTTTTAATCCATTCTCGATCCTTTATCCAATGATAACCAAATCCGCAAATCCAGTTGAGACAGAGCCAATCATTTTTTCATAGTATAGTCCTTGCAGAGTTCCCATGAATGTATCTACTAGCTCGCTTTCCTGCAATGGAGGTTACACACGAGAGGCTAGCTCCCTCCATCTATGGGCATACTCCTTAAAAGATTCGTTCCCTTTTTGAGACATGTTTTGTAATTGTATGCGATTAGGGGCCATGTCTACATTATATTGGTATTTCCTTATAAAGGCAATTTCCAGATCCTCCCAGTTCTTGATGTGAGTCCTTTCCAGTTGCATGTACCAATCCAAGGATGCCCCACTAAGGCTGTCTTGGAAAACATGCATCATCAGCTTTTCATTTTTAGCACGATCCCCCATCTTTCGGGAAAACATCCGGATGTGATTTTTGGGACAACTAACTCCTTTATACATCTCGAAGTTAGGTGCCTTAAACTTAGGAGGTACGACCACGTCGGGTACCAAACACATTTCCAAGGCATCAATCCCAAAGACCTTGGATCCTTCCACAACTCTTAACTGTTCCTCAAGTATCTTATACTTTTCATCCTCCCTTCTTCCTTACATGGCAGCCAGTTTGGTTTCACGAACTACTTGCCTTGAGTCCTCCTCTCTAAATTGGAGATTCCAGTCATCATAATTCTCACGAGAAACAAGTATCTGTATAGGTCGTGATTCTCCATTATGCTCGGGTGGAGGAACAGACCCTACAGTAGGTTGAGTGTTAGTCTTCCCCTTACTAGCCTCTAATGCTTCACGTTCCAAGTCAGCCATAAATCCCAAGAGAGGATTATTATCTTCATACTGGGGGGGAGGGGTAGGGATACTCCTATGGTTACTAGCCTCGGTGTCTCTTGCTATCATATTCTGAATAGCTCGAGTCAGTTGGTCGATTTTGTTCTTAATTTCCTCCACATTTTCTTTGACAACATCTACATCTCCCTTTAGGGCAGCGTGGTTTAGTTCCATTTGTTCCATAGCTTTCTTTTGGTGAGCACGGGTGTTGGGTCGAGACGTCAGATTGTTGCAATGATTCTGAGAGAAGATATTGAAAAATGATTTCCGTTTGATGTTTTTTTATTATGTCATGCATGCATGAATGTATGAGTATGCAGAAATTATTTTTATTTCAGGAATCTTAAACTTTTATTTATTAAGAGTAAAGCCAAGGATAATGGAAAACAAATAATTTTATTCATGAAAACTAGGGTCAAAGCCCCCTTATTACATAAGGAAAACCAAACTAGGGATAAACCCTTAAATTATTCATAACTGAAAACCAAACGTAAGAAGTCATTACATAGAAAAGCTAAATCCTCCTCCTAATCCTTGCCCTAAACTCCTCTACCATCTCACGACAAAGTGCAAGAAAATCGATAATCTCTTTTATTGGCTTGAAGATATCTGCCATGTATTCTGCCTCCTTTAAACTTTGAGGGATCTCATGAATCAGATTGTTGGATAGTAAGACTAACTTCTGATATCTTTCTCGATAATACGCCTCTTCTTTTTGTAACTTTGCCATGATCTCCAAATCCTCCCTAGTAGTTTGCTCTAGTTGTTGGTTATGTTCTTCAACATAAATGCCCCATGCCCTTAGATCTTCGTAAGAATCCTGAAGCTCCCCATATAGCCTTCTATGCTCCTGGTTCTCCTCTTGAGTTTCTAACCATCCTTCTGGCCGTAGGGCAAGAAGTTCTTCAGCTGATCTCATCCGCACAGTTGCATCTAAGGCTTGCATTTTGCTCTCGAGAAGAGCGTTAGCCAAGCTTTGGATTTCAGCTTCTAGGTTGTGGATACGCCTATCACATCCCTCCTTGAACTCTATTTGCTTTGATGTCATCCAAATGTCCCTCCACTCGTCCCTTTGACGCCAGGCTCTATCTAATTGCTCCTTATGGTCTTTGAGACATGAACTCATAGCTTGAAGGTCGGCGTAAGCTTATTCCTTCTTCTCTTCCTCCATTTGGGCTATCCCCTTATTAATCTTTGACTGCTCCATAACTTCATTGAGAGTCCTTCTTAACTGACTGCTTTCTCCAGTGGCTTGGTAAAATTTACCTTCCCACTCTTCTTTTTCTTTTTTCAATTGTGAAATAGTCTCTTTGAGTCTTTCACTTTCTTCTACGGAGATTACAGCAGGTGGGGGAACCCTTGGATTAATAGGACGATCCAGAGAAAAAGGTAACTTCACTATGCTCACCCTTTCTTTCATCCATTGCACATATGGTGCCCTAGATTCTTCCCTTGGTCTTTTAAGACAGCCCTTCCCTTTGATACTTTGCCTCCAAGCCTGAGCAATCTTTAGAACATCGGGATGATTTCCAGTTATATTTTGTAGGACGAAACCTTCTAACAACCTATCCTCTGGCTTGTAGGCCAATGGATGCCCCAATTGCCACATTGCTAAGACAGGATTGTAACTTATGCACCCTCTCGATCCTATCAAGGGTACATTAGGAAAATCCCCACAGCTTAGGATCACGTCGTCTCAATGGAGTATTTGAGGGAACCACAAGATGTCTTTATCAACAAGAGATACCAAATACTGAGACCAAGCATAGGCTTTCATTTTTTTCATATCCTTTAAATCCATCACTAGGTGAGAGCACAACCATTTGTACAATAACTGAGAGCAACATAGCATAGCCCCTCCCCTTCTTTCAAATTTTTGGTGAAGGGTAAAGTATACATCAGCGAGGAGAACCGGTGTAGGATCTTCTTCACCAATGGTCGCAGCCAAGAATAAATTAATGGCAGCGATGTCTACGAAGTTCTTCGCGCCCGGGAATAGAACTAACCCAAAGATGAGGAGTACCATGATAGCGTCCATGGCTGCCCAATTTTTGCAAGCAGCAAAATGGTTGGCTTTCTTCTCCAAGAACCATTTAGAGAACCCGTGAAAGTCTTCTTGAACCCTTAAGTTAGCTTGCAAGTGTTCCTCACGGATATGAAAACCGCTTGCCATTTCTTTGAAGGTAGGGCGATACCCTAAAGCCTTGAATGGACCTTTGTTGTTCTTTGGGAGACCCACTATCCTACGAACTTCTTCTAGAGTGGGGGCTATTTAGAAGTCTTGAAACTGGAAGCACCTTAGTTCTGTGTCGTAAAACTGAGCCAAGGCGGTTAGGCCCTCTTCTTGAATAGGAGTAGTGACAAGATCTAATATATCCCCATACTTACGAATTAAGGGCTTTCTCCTTTCCTGAGGCAACCTCATAACGTAAGCTTTTAAGCCCTCTATGTCAGACGTTCTTACTCTGATTGTGATAGTTTTCCTTTTCCTGGATTCCATTGCCTTTGACTTTAAACCTTTTTTTGAAAATATTTAAGATTCCTGTGACATGATAATGCAAAAAATAATTTATGAGGATGATGAATAAAAATTTTATGTACTTTGATTAGGGTAAGGTAATATGCAAGCATGCCCTAGTAAAGGTAGGTTCCCTATGATAGGTTAGGTCTATGTTTTGTCTACCCAACCCCCTCACATGTAGGATATAAAGTTCGGACAACATAACGACCCTATAATGTACAAACTATACCCTTGTTTTACGATGAGAAGGAGCAAGCCTTCCTATGGTAATCCTTCGGGATAAGTCTCATCTGGGTAGGACCCTAGTAACAGCCCTTGAGGGTTGAATACGTAGGGCCTCCATGAGTTGGTAAGGGGTAGGCTAAAAGTTCTCAGAGTCTCGGACCACATCCAAATCATCCTCTACGTTAGGGGCTAGCCCTTTCATGAGGACACCTTTGGAAGGATCTATTCTGAGTGTTCCATCAATGAATTATTGGGGATGTCGCATTCCCCCCAAAACATTTTTGTTCGACGTCCTAATCTAGGGTTATACTCCAAGCTTGGGCTTTAGCTTCACACATCATTTGCCCCAATCCAATGCATGATGACAAGATAAAATAAAAGGGTTAAATATAATAAATAAACAAATATGTAAAATAAAACCTGAGAATAATAAAAACAAAAAACAAAAAAACCATAAACACCCAAGACAAACGAACAAAACCCTAAAGCCTAAAGTTAGGAGGGACCCTCTTTAGGGAGGAGTCCCCACCAGAGTCGCCACCTGTCGCGGCCGGCAAATATTATCGAGTCGCCATCATATTTTTTTTAGGAAAATAAATGATAAACCTAAGATCCTAATCCTAAGGGTAGAGATTCCTAAGGTTCGGGAGTCGGTTAAGTGAGGGGAAGGTGTTAGGCACCCCTCACTTCCATTGTACTCAATGGGATCCTCCTTGGATTTTAGGGTATGTTTGTTGTCTAAATTCCTATTTATTTTACAAAAGAATCCTAAGTTTTTTATTATTGTACTCGCTAGGGTTTACAACCCTATGCCTACGTGCCTTCAATTTTGAAGGATCAGAGTAACCGTAGTTCACCTCCACTATTCCTACCCGTAATCCTATTCCAAATCCTATCCCTAATCCTAATCCACTGTTTACACTCTTGGATAAAGAGTTTTATCCCCAAATCTATTGTTTATACTCCTAGATAAGGAGTCCTATCCCATAATCTTTTATTTATACTCCTAGACAAGGAGTTATATCCCTTATCCATTATTTATACTCTCGGACGGAGAGTTTTATCCCTTATCCATTGTTTATACTCTCGGATGGAGAGTTCTATCCCTTATCCATTATTTATACTCTCAGGTAGAGAGCTCTATCCCTTAAAATCCCTTATCCCTTGTTTAGGCTCTTGGACCAAGAGCTTTATCCCCAATTTAAATCCTTAAAAATACCCTATATCCCTTATTTTTAAGAAGAATAAAATCCTTAAATTACATAAAATTTAATAAGACCCAAAGTACCATTTATGCTAAAAATATAGCAAAAACAATTTCCCCAAATTATCCCCAAAAAAATGATTCTTAAATCCAATATAAATCCACAATTAAATTAAACTTATTTTTGCCCCCCAAAACCCAAATTTCCCAAATAAAAACCAATGCTAAAATTAAGAATAAAACTCAATTCCTATTTCCTCTAAAGAAAAAAACCAAATATGTTGAATATATGAAATACGAATTTAGATCCAACCCCAAAAATCCCTCAGTGAAAATCTCAAACAAGATTAAATCCCTATTTAAAAAGTAAATTATTTTAAATATATTAACCCTAATAAAAACCTAATTAAACAATTAAATTAAGTTATTAATTTAACTGATAAAAAACCCTAAAAAATAATTTAACTAAACAATTAAATTAAGTTATTAATTTAATTGTATAAAAACCTAAATTAAAAAAAATTCAACCCAATTAAACAATTAAATTAAGTTATTAATTTAATTGATAAAAAACCCTAATAATACCTAATTAAACAATTAAATTAAGTTATTAATTTAATTGTACAAATTAACCCTAAAACCCTATTATTTATAAATCCTAATTAGTATTAAAGTCCTAATTTATTAACTAAATTAAGTAATTAACTTAATTAATAAATAAAAAACAAACAAGGGGTGTATTTTCACTGAATTTAGTAATGGGCTTGGTGAAGCAGAGGTGTGGATAGTCATCTGGGCGCAAGGCCCATTGCTTGAAAGCCCACGTTGACGGAAAGAGACCACGGTGGAGAGAGTCTAGCTTTGACTCTCTCTTGGACGTTGGATGAAGATCCAATGGTTTTCCCTAAGGCTGATGTCGTCCACTGATTTTAAGGTACGATAAACGCACGGTCCAGATTATGAGTCAACGCAGACTCTAGGTGAGAACACGCGCACCAGATCCTCTGGTTGACTGGAGAGTCAACCGATCAGGAGAGACCAGGAGCTGCCACTGGGCGCGCATCTAAGGCCATACAGAGGGGAAATAAAATGCCCATTTCCTTCAGTCCCCTCTCATTTTTCATTTCTCTTTCTGTCTCTACTCCTCTCCCTCTCTCTCTAGTCCTCAAATTCTCTTCCTTCTCTCTAACCCTCTCCTCCGTCTTCTCTCTTCCCTTTCTTCGGCCACCCTCAAACTCCGCCTCCCCCAGATTCCCGGTTGAAGATGACCGGAATCTGCACATATGTTCATCGGGCGATGAACAACCACCCAGAAACACACGAACGCCACCCTAAATGCAAGAACCCTAACCTAATCGAAGAACCTTAACCCTACTTTCAACCAAAAACCCAGATTCCCCCTTGAACCCCAAGAACCCTAACTAGGTTCTTACGAACCCTATCCCTCTACCCCATGAACCCTAACCCTAATTTTCCAGAAAGCACAGAAACGCAACCACAATCCAGATTCAAAAACACCCAAACACAAACAAGCAACAACAGATCAGAATCAAAACCTAAAAGCTAAGTCTTTTGTGTTTACCGTCCGTGCAGTGAAACTGGTAGTATTTTGTCCGATTGTCTCTATTCCTTTTAATCTCTTTCTTTCTTTTCTCATGTATCAATCCTTGAAGGCTAAGCTCAGAAGAATTAGGGTTCGAGTTTTGAACCCTAACTTTCTAAAATTAAGAGCTCTGGTGGAGAGGGTTTGGGAGTGCTGCCAATTCTCTTTTGCGTCTCGGGTTTTTTCTTTTCTGAATTGTTCTTAAGTTTATATAGTTGTTAGAATTAGGTTTAGAATTGAATTAGGTTGATTTGATTTTGTAAATTTTGGATCTGATTGAGATTTGTTTTGATTAGATTTAGCATTAAGATTTCTGATTTGTAATCTGTAATTGATTTGATTTTGTATCTTGTACAAAATGGATTGTAAAATTAATATCTAAAGATTCTGATTTGATTTTGATTTTCTCCTCTGATTTTATCCTTGCGCAGATTAGGGTTTCCCCCTTGGGGAAGACGAAGACCATTGATCAACAAATTTGACCAGAAAAAATAAATAAAATAAAATAAATACTAAATAATAACTATATAGATAAATAAATAATAATAATGATAATTATAATAAAATTAACAAGTCAGCAACCATATTTCCTAAATAATTAACTTTAAATAAAAATAATAATAGTAATTAAATAACCAAAATTAGATAAATAATAATAACAAAAATGGTACCCTAACACTAAAACCTTGATTAAAAACGAACTTCCTAATTAAACAAAAACGGATAAGAAGCCCCACAAATAGAACCCTAATAAAATATTTAACAATAAATATCTTTGAAATAAAAATTAATTACCCTCTAATTAATTTAAAAGTCCAACTTATAAAATAAACCAATTAACTCTAAAAGTCTAAATAAATAAATTCTAAGATGAAATTCCCAATCAAGGAATTTAGAAGGAAAATTTACTTTAAAATAAATAAGCAAAAATAAAAATTAATCTTAAAAAGGAAAAGAAAATTTAAATCCTAACTAAAATAATAAAAAGACTCTTATATAAACCCATACCCAAAAATGGGCCAAAAGGTACTAATACAACCCCAAAACTTATTGCCATTCAAATGACACCCTCTAGCAGAAGAATCCAAAAAAGGTGAGAAAAACCCTGGTCAAAATTTAGGGTACTACAGTATAAGTCTAGTAATCCTATGAATATCTATGTAATCTAAGTTGTGAATGATGTAAGATATGAGTTATAGTCTTGCTTTAGGGTTATGTGAATCGAGTTGTAATTATTTAGGAATTTATTGCAATGTCTTGAGAGTGTGTATATGAGTTAATTTGTTGAGGTTGTAAGGAAAGTCCTATGTCGATTTGATATAATGGTGTACTGTGAATATGTTGATAATGTTTAGGTTCGAAAGAGTCGGTGTTTAGCCTAATTGGCAGTGTTATTAGGTTTGCAAGAACGGGTGTTAGCCTTAACCGGTGGTGTTAAATTGTGTTTTTGGGGTTCGGATAGAAGATTGCATTTGTTTGAAGAACCATGCATTATATATTTTGGAGTTAGGTTAGGACTTTGGTCTGGTGTTAGGACTTCGGTCGGGTGTTTTAGAACATCGGTCTGGTGTTTTAGAATTTCAGTCAAATAACTCTTAATTTGGTGATGATAGCACATTCATGGGAGTAGAGGAGATTAGCATTGCATAATTATTCTTGTATGTGTTTCGTGATATTGTGTTATTGTGATTGATTTAAATGATGTACGTGTATGTTAAATTGCAATTCTCGTTGTTATTATACCACATTATTTTATGGAATGTATTTTCAGCCTTTTTGGTTCTATGTTTCTGAAAAATTCTGGTATGCAGATATCAGATATCCTAAGATATGTCGAGACACTGATATCAGTTTAACACACAAGAACTAAGGTACACAATATTAAAGGTACATAAAATAACCAAAACACAAAAATTTATTAACCCGGTTCAGTGTATAACAACACCTACGTCTGGGGGCTACCAAGCCAGGAAGGAAATCCACTATTAGTAGTATCAATTCAAAGCTAAACAGCCCATTTTACAACTTCTCACATAACACCTACCTAGTGCAAATTCTACCTAAGACTCACCTAGGTATGAAAAATCCCCTCTCACGTCCTACCAGTCATCATAGTGACAGAATTATAACTTTTTCAATGCTTTTAGAAAATACACTTCAAAAGACACACAATCACTCAATGCTTAACAGCTTAGGAGTGATTGACAAAACATACAACTCAATATTATCCTATTTATAAACATCGTCTGGACTGGATTTGGGCTTCAAACGCAACACATCAGCTGCTAAGAATCTGCAGTATTTTCTCCATAAAAATATATCTTCAATCAAGGGTTTCCTAAAATGTCTTCAACATTTAAATAGAATAACTTTAAATTCAAATGGAATCTTTGATTCCTCACTCTTGGATGCCACATAGGATTACTTAATATTCACATAAATATGTTGTAATCTGTAATTACCTCAGCTGTTACAACCTGCAGGCCTATAACAGACAAGATGTCGAGACATCTTGTTAGGACATCTTGTTCAACATGTTGCTTCCAAGTTAGTTTTACCAAAATTACTGCAAATCACATACACAAAGACTTAACAATCTCCCCCTTTGGCAAATTTTGGCTAAAACAAACTAATAACCTTAGCACACAAGTAACACATACAGTCCAGAAACACATAGGTTTGAAAATAAATCAAACACACAACACACAAAACAGAAGTACAACAGCGGAAACACATAAATATAGCAGAAGGTTAGTGACTCTCCCCCTCAACAGCAGGCAGCAATCAACCAATGGTTAATGCATAGACATTTTACCCCCCCCCCCCCCCTTTTTAGCCATAATGACAAAGGTAAACAACTAACCAGAACAAGAATCACATTAGTACAAGTACAAATGACACATAGGTGCTAAAAAAATATCCTGGGCATTGAGCCCTTACAAAAACCAAACAGTGATCAAGCAAAAGTACTACAGACAAAGATTATCTCAAGTGTACTACTTGTTTCCTTCTTCTCCATCTTCACCATCAAAATCCTCAGATGCAGTATCATCACCAACAACAACATCAGCAGTTCCAGCTTGTTGCTCCTCTGCCTCCATCAACGTTTTAATTAATTGCTCCAACTTGATCTTCCTGGCAGTACTCGTCCTTATGGTGTCATCCAATTCCCGGTAAGTCTCCTTCAGTTGAGCAATGATTCCTTCCTTAGAAGTAACAGGACCAGGAATCTGTGCAGATGTCATAACAATATCCGGAACATGTGTTCCAGCAAACAATTTATAGTGCAGGGATAGTGTAAATTCTCTTTTCATTACACTATCAGTAGCCAACAACACACCAGGGTGCTGATTTAAGATTATACCACAAATAAGTGAAGGAAAGCAAATAGGAATCTTCACAGCTGATGAGGATGCTTGCTTCAGAACTTGATCAAAAATGTATTCTACAAAATTAAAATCCCTTTTTGTACCAATTGTATATATAAACTTCCCAAGTTCAGTAGCAATGGTGGAAGTATGGTTCGTGGAACCCAATTTACTGCACCAATCATATGAAGGATTGCATACTTCACACTAAGTTTTCCAGCTGACAACTTTCCCTTGTTGGGCCAGGACTTCACCTGCTTCCCAGTGATCTCTCTGCACACTTGATCATCAGTGACTTCAAGCTCAGCTTGAGGCTATTCAGATCTTCCTAGAAAAATGTTGATAACTGCAGGAGAGAATGTCACAACATTGCCTCTAACATAGACTTTCCTGTAGTGTTCACTTTTTACATCAGCACATCCCTCAGGGATATTCACCACAAACTCCTTGACTAGTTTTTTATAGCAAGGGCAAAGCTTAGTGACAGTTTTCAGTAATCCAACCGCCTCTATAAGTTCTACAACTTCTGTACACTTTAGAGCATCATCCCCTAACTCCCTCTCCAGGGCTATTCTCCTTTGGAAAACATACTTTCAACTCTCCACATTCTTCACAGAATGGAAAGATACATTATCTAGAAGTGCCTCAGGCATAGCACTGTAAGTCTTCCTTGCAACATATTTCCTAATGGAAGTGATGTCCTAGACATCCTCTTCAACTTCAAATTCAGACTCACTAGATGAAACAACCTTTCTCTTCCTTGTAGGAGCAACAACTTTGCTCCATGGTTTAGCAGGACCAACTTCAGTTTCTTGCTTGAACCAACATATTTTTCCTTAGAGGGAGAATCCTCAAACCTCACAGCCTTTCCTTTTCTTCTCTTGAGTCTTTTAGCAACCCCATGACTAAGACTTCTGATTACCTCATTATCATACGACCAATCATTTATAGTGACAACCTCTTCAGCAACATTACCTTTGTTCCCAGTAGAAGGTTCAGAAACAGGAACACTGATAGCAGGAGCCTTCTCAGCAGAGGATGTTTCAACATTAGACATAACATCATTCCCATCATCTTCAATAACAGAATCAACAAGCCTGGTGACGTGAACAATACTTGCACCAGACGACCCAGTCATAGGATTAACAGTAGGGTGGACTTGTGAGAGTGGAGTATTGATACCAGGCACAACAAGATTATGCTTTCCATATAAAACTTTATGAACAATATTTATAATCTTCTTATCAACATCATATATTTCTTCTATTTCTTTCTTAGAGGAAACATCAATAGAGGGTTTTGAAGCATACTTTACCGAAGGCTGCTTTATTCCCTTTGCATGTGCCATTCTAGGTCTCTACGCATCACCCATACCACTTGGAACAATAGACAGCGGAGTGACATCAATAACATTGTCAAAAGAAATGTTTGCCTTAATTTTGGCAGAAGAGCCCTTTGCTTTACGAGAGGTATTTTTAGACGAAGACACATCAGGTTGTTGAGACATCTTGGAGGAGTTTTTGTGATTTTGGTGAGAATAAGCACAGTGAGTCGTATCTTTGAGCTGAGACGTGAGGAACGTGTGAGCAGAAAGAATATGGAGCAATAGTGTGTGGGAAGACTGATTAGGTTACACTGCAATGATGCCTTTTGATAAGCGAGCCCAATTAGTGCTGAAAATAAGGCAATATGATTAATTTTCCCACACTGCATTAACTGCTATAATTCTTCATATACGCAAATACCAAGTTTTGCTCTTAACAATTCAAATTGATTCGCATCTAATGCCTTAGTAAAGATATCATCAAGCTGATTTTTAGTGTTCACATGCTCAAGTGTTATGACCTTATCTTCAACAAGTTCTCTAATAAAATGATGTCTGATGTCAATGTGTTTAGTCCCACTGTGCTGAATGGGATTTTTGGAAATATTGATAGCACTCAAGTTGTCATAGAATAGTGTCATGACATCTTGTGTGACATTATACTCAGTCAACATTTGTTTCATCCACATAAGTTGAGAGCAGCTGCTACCTGCTACTATGTATTCAGCTTCAGTAGTAGACAGGGATACACAATTATGTTTCTTGCTGAACCAAGAAATCAAATTATTTCCCAAAAAGAAACACCCTCCAGAGGTCTCTTCGTATCATCAGCACTACCAGCCTAATCAACATCACAATACCCTACCAACATGGAATTTGAATAATGAGAATACAACATTCCATAGTCACATGTACCATTCACATACTTCAGAATCCTTTTCACTTGATTGATGTGACTGACCTTTGGTTCTGCTTGATATCTAGCACATACTCCAACAGTAAAACCTATATCTGGTCTGCTTACTGTAAGGTATAGAAGGCTACCAATCATGCTTCTATATAAACTCTGATCAACACTCATGCCCTTTTCATCTTTAGTTAGCTTCAAGTGTGTAGGAGCAGGAGTTCTTTTGTGACTAGCATTCTCCAAACCAAATTTCTTCACAATATTCTTGGCATATTTTCTTTGATAAATGAATATGTAGTCCTCCATCGGCTTGACTTGGAGACCAAGAAAGTAAGTTAACTCACCTACCAAACTGATTTCAAACTCATATGGCATTTGTTTGACAAAATGTTGAACCATCTCATCTGACATTCCTCAAAATACAATATCATCTACATAGATCTGAGCTATCATAAGTTTTCCATCCTTTTCTTTGACAAAAAGAGTTTTGTCAATTCCACCCTTCCTGTATCCATGATTGGCGAGGAACTCAATCAGCCTCTCTTACCAAGCTCTTGGAGCTTGTTTTAAACCATACAAGGCCTTCTTTAATTTGAATACATGATTTAGGAAGTTAGGGTCAACAAATCCTTTTGGTTGTTCAACATATACCTCTTCATTTCAATAGCCATTTACAAAGGCACTTTTAACATCCATTTGGAACATCTTGAACTTCAACAGACATACCACTCTAAGTAACAACCTGATAGATTCTGATCGAGCCACCGGAGCAAATGTTTCATCAAAGTCCACTCCTTCAATCTAAGTGTAACCTTGAGAAACAAGTCTAGCTTTATTTTTGGTAACCACACCTTGTTCATCAGACTTGTTCTTATACACCCATCTTGTACCAATAACATTTACCCCTTCAGGTCTTGGCACTAGATCACAGACCTCATTCCTTTTGAATTTCCCCAATTCATCTTGCATGGCATTGATCCAGAACTCATCAGTCAAGGCCTTCTTCATATTCTTGGGTTCAATTTTTGAGACAAAGCAAGCATTTGATACAACTTCCCTTGATCTGGTGATTACTCCTTCATTTAGATTTCCTATTATAAGCTCTTTAGGGTAATCTTTCTGAATTCTGATGGAAGGTCCTTTATCAGCTGGCGTAGTCTCTGCAGGTTCAGTACTAGCACCTGAGTCTGCAACCTCCTCAGAAGCCTCATCTATGGTAATTGATGTTTCAACATCATCTATGACACCATCTTCTGTAGCTGAGTCATCAATAACAACATTTATAGATTCCATCATAACCTTAGTTCTGGAGTTGAATACTCTATAGGCTCTACTATTTGTAGAGTATCCCAGAAATATTCCTTCATCACTTTTAAGATCCATTTTTCTTCTTTGCTCACGGTCTTACAAAATATAGAATTTGCTTCCAAACATATGAAAGTACTTCACATTTGGCTTTCTTCCCTTCCATAGCTCATACAAAGTAGGAGATGTGCCAGATCTGATGGTCACTCTATTATGAATATAACAGGCAGTATTCATGACTTTAGCCCAAAAATGATATGGTAACTTCTTTGCATGAAGCATGACCTTGGCACATTCCTGAATAGTTCTATTTTTTGCGTTCAACCACACCATTCTATTGAGGAGTAATGGGTGAAGAAAACTCGTGACAGATTCCTTCAGAGGAGCTGAATTCCTCAAACTTACTGTTCTCAAATTCCTTTCCATGGTAACTTATAATTATGACAATGCCACAATCCTTCTCTCGTTGAATTTTTTGACAGAGATCTTTGAACACTTCAAACACCTTAGACTTTTCTTTGATAAAATTCACCCAGTTGAATCTTGAGAAGTCATCAACAACAACATTGGCGTACCTCTTTCCTCCGAGACTTTCAACCTGCATGGGTCCCATCAGGTCCATATGAAGTAGCTCCAGAGTTCTTGAAGTTGTCAAATGTTGAAGCTTCTTGTGTGACATCTTTGTTGGCTTCCCAATCTGACATTCACCACAGATTCTTCCTTCATCAATTTTCAGATTGGGGATACCTCTAACTGCTTCTTGTTTACTTCAATCTCTCTAGGTTATAAAAACCTTGAACGACCCTTCATAGACAAAATAAGATGTTTCAGTGAATATCACTCAACAATAAATACAATTAATTTGTATAGAGTAGTATTGGAAATTTAATACTAATCGATGATGGTTTTGAAGAAGACAAAGATGATTTATAAAGGGATTAAGAGAGTTTAGTAAGATTGAGAGCCTGCATCTTTTTCTTATTCTCTTCAATTTTTTTGCGGTGAATATCCTCATATGATGAATTCATTCTTTCACAACAAGCTTCAACAACAAGTATATGTGATAAACAATTCAGTACACTAAAAGATAAATTATGATTACAAATTTAATAAACATAACATAAACATAATAAATTAAAAGATAAATTATCCAATAAAACATAGAGTAACAATGTCATATGTTGGTACCTCATTTTTATAATTATGAATCAACATAAAAAGTAAGAATCACATACATTAATTAGGGATAAGCAACAAAAAACATAATTATCACAAGAGTTACAAACAAGATAGACATCTTATCAATAAAAAACTATATCTTAAATATTGTCATTGTTTGCCACTGAAGTTCCAGAATCATCATTAGAAAAAAATTTGTTCCAAAATTTGTGATGGATATGGCTCAATGGGTGTCATAATTTCATCATTTCTACCCATGTCATACAAGTCTCTTGGCTTTAAATGAACATGTATGCTCCATCCTTGTTGATTCTCGTCATCCATATAAAAAACCATTTGAGCTTCTGACGTTTGACTATATGGCTCATTATCTTCATGTTCCTCAGTATGTAGCACTCTTGTAAATTTTATTGTGGTAGTCTTCATATTATCGATTTTTATTTTACTGGCTTTTTACCAAACATTGACTTCAACATCTTTAACCTGATAAAAAACTTGTTGTATAGTTAATATTCTCGGTAGACTCCGGATTTCTTATTCACCAATAAAGCAGATCCTGTTCAATCTAAATGTAACGCCCCATTTTTTCTTATTTATTTAATCGAGTTGATTTAATTATTTTCGTTATTATATTATTTTATTCTTGACTTTTATTTGACAATATATTATTTTTCATCGTTATTATTGTTAGTTCTTTTATTGGCAGCAATTTTGGTAAAACTATGTGCTTGTTCATGATGTCAAGACGGATGTCTTAACATGTGCTTCTAACATTCTGCATGTGGTGTGTTGTAGTTTCTATGCATGATGTCAAGACGGATGTCTTAACATCTTTTGACAGAACTTCCAGTTCTGTGGTTTTATGTGCTGCGCATTATTTGATATATCTTGAGGATTGTTTGAGAGATTGCATGCGAGATTCTTGGAGGATATTTTATCTGATGTAATCGTTTTATATTTCCTATGAAGTATATTCTGTTCTGTTTTTAGGGCTAAAAGATTTGAAGATTAATTATGTTTGAAAGCGAGATTCAAATCTGGGAGTTAATGCTGCCCAAGCCCATGAAGAGAGTTGCTATATAAAGACGTATCAAACCTACTTGCTAGTTAGAGAAGTTTAATTGAAGAGCCGCATTATTTTGTTAGGGTTTGAGTCTTTGTGCGTCTTGTATTTTTGTGAGCCGTTCATTCATCTATTTGGATGTGTGAATTGGACTGATTTAGTTGAGTTGTATTTTGTCCACTCTAAGCTTTTAAGCACGAGTGTTTGTTCTTGATTGAAGCTTTTAAGTAAGATCAAGTATTGTCTTTGAAGTGTGTCTTCTATTCTCATTATTGTAAGTTGTTATCACTGGTGTGATTGAGGGGGAGTGGGAGGTGTCTCATATCTAAGAGTGTCTTAGGTAGAAGTATCATTGGGTAGTGATTAAGTGAGTAGATTATCAACTTGTGTGTTGATTGTGAAGTCTATGAATTGATACTACTAATAGTGATTTTCCTCCCTGGCTTGGTAGCCCCCAAACGTAGGTTGTTAGACCGAACTGGGTGAACAATTCTCTGTGTGGTTTATTGTTTTTTAAGTACTGTTACTATTATTGTCTTGTTCATATTACAGATATTGATGTTGTGACATCTCACTTAACATCACATATCTGATACCAGAATTTCAATTGGTATCAGATCAGGTTATCCTGCTCTGTATCTGGGTGAGACCTAGGGTTGTTACTTTCTGGTGCAATGGACAAGGAGAGTGGTGGATTTGTGAATAGACCCCCTATTCTAGATGGATCAAATTATGACTATTGGAAACCTCGTATGGTTGCCTTTTTGAAGTCTTTAGACAGTAGAGCTCAGAAGGCTGTTTTGAAAGCATGGAACCATCCTGTCATTGTGGGAAAAGATGTTATGTCAAAGCTGAAACCTGAAGAGGAGTGGACAAAGGAAGAAGATGAACTCGCTCTTGGGAATTCTAAGGCCTTGAATGCCTTATTCAATGGTATTGACAAGAACATTTTCAGGCTGGTCAACACATGTGAGGTGGCTAAGGAGGCTTGGGATATCCTGAAAACAACTCATGAAGGAACCTCCAAGGTCAAGATGTCAAGAATTCAGTTGCTAACAACCAAGTTTGAAATTTGAGGATGAAAGATGAAGAGACCATTCATGACTTCCACATGAATATACTTGAACTGTCAAATGCTTCTAGTGCCCTAGGAGAGAGGATGTCTGATGAGAAGCTGGTGAGAAAAATTCTCAGATCTCTTCCCAAGAGATTTGATATGAAAGTGACTACTATAGAGGAAGCTCAAGACATCAGCCAGATGAGGGTAGATGAATTGATTGGCTCACTTCAGACATTTGAATTAGGGTTGAATGACAGATCTGAAAAGAAGGTCAAAAGCATAGCTTTGGTGTCCAGTACATAAGGTGATGAGGAAGAGGGTGGTCCTGAAACTCAGGAGGAGCTATCCAGTGCCATTGTTCTGCTGGGAAGACAGTTTAATAAGGTGTGGAAAAGAATGGACAGGAGATATAAACCTAATGTCAAGAACATCACATCTGACATTAACAAGTCAGCTGATCAGATGAAGAAAACCAAAGCAGAGGATAGGCCTAATAATGACAAAGGAATCCAATGCCATGGCTGTGAAGGTTTTGGTCACATCAGAGCTGAATGTCCCATATACCTTAAACAGAAAAAGGGTTTGTCTGTCACGTGGTCTGTTGAGGACACTGAAAGTGAAGATGAATCAGCCAAGCATGTCAGAGCTATGACTGGAATATGTGAGTCTGATAATGATTCAAGTGATGGAGAGATTACGTACGAGGAGCTAGCTGCATCATATAGAGAGATGTGCATTAGAAGTGAACAAGTGTGTCTAGATGGGAAAAAGCAAAAGAAAGTTATAGTACAGCTAAAGGCTGAAAAGACTGATCTAGAGAATGAAGTAAGTCTGCTAAACTCCAAGCTTGATCAAATGGTCAGATCTATCAGAATGCTAAACAAGGGGACTGATATCTTGGATGACATTCTTCAGACTGGAAAATTGGCTGGAGACATGACTAGGCTAGGATTTGAAGGTGAGAAGAAAGCTTCGAAAGATGCTAGTTCTTCTGGTACTAAACAGAACCTGTCTCATAAGATGTTTTAACAACATGAGAAAGTTCATGCTTCTGGATCTAAGAAATTTGTACCTCATCAGAAGACTCAGCACCATGGGAAAGCTCATACTTCTGGACCCAAACAGAACATGTCCCATCAGATGTCGCAACATCATGGGAAGGTGCATGTTTCTGGGCCAAATCATTTTGTGTCTCATCATCATAGCAGAAGACAACCTCATCATTATGGCAGAAGACAGCCTCATCATCATAGCAGAAGACAGACTCAACCTCAATGGAGAAGACATCTCAATCACTTCAGAGAAGAAATTCAAAGATGGAGATGTCATTACTGTGGAAGGTTTGGTCACATAAAACCGTTTTGTTTCAGATTGCATGGATTTCCTGAACCTGATCCTCAACTTAGACCAAATCAGAATACTCCAACAAGTGGAAAACAATGGGTTCCCAAGGTTGCTGTTATAAGCTTATTAGCTCACATGTCTATTAGAGCCTCATCTATGGAAGATTGGTACTTTGACAATGGGTGTTCTAAACATATGACAGGTGTCAAGAACCTGTTGGTGGATGTCAAATCTTATTCCATAAGTGATGTGACTTTTGGGGATGGAGCCAAAGGTGAGGTCAAAGGGATTGGAAAGCTGAATTGTTCAGTTGGGCCTAGTCTTGATAATGTGTTGCTTGTTAAAGGGTTGACTGCTAATTTAATTAGCATCAGTCAACTGTGTGATGAAGGTTGAGAGGTCAGCTATACAAAATATGGATGTTTAGTGACAAATGAAAAGAGTGAAGTTGTTATGAGGGGAGTTAGATCTAAAGATAATTGCTACTTGTGGGCTCCTCAAGAGTCCAGTCATTCCACCATATGTACTATTGCCAAAGATGATCATGTGGATTTGGACCATCAAAGACTTGGTCATCTACATCTGAAAGAGGTGAAACAAAGTTTGATTGAGTATAATGTCAAACATGATGTCATGACATCTTGCTGTGACATCCTGAGGGACACTAAGCACATTAATGTTCATCATCTGCTCAGAAGAAAACTTGAAGAAAACAAGGTCATTCAGTTGGAACATGTCACTAGACAAAAGAAGGTTGCTGCTATTCTCTCTAAGGATGTGGATGCAAGTCAATGTGAAACCCTAAGAGAAGAATTGGAAATGTGTAATTATGAAGGCCAACAGAAGTTAATGGCGTGTGGACAATGTTCATTAAAATTCAAAAATGTAAAAAGTCATTTATTTTGGTGTGGAAATACCATTTATTACCTTTTAATCTTCCAACAAAAGCAGCCCCCTTTGCATAAGCAATCATTTCACATCTTTATTACCACACGCTACCTCCATTTTTCATATTGTTTGTTCGTCTTCTCTCCCGGAGAAAGAAGCTCTTCCAACCGTTTAACAATCAGCTGCAAGAAAGTAACAATGTCTCAACAAAAACCTTCACCGTCCAAGAAATATGCTACAAAAAATCCTTTGCATGCTAAATCTAGGGTTTCTACTGAAAAGGTCTCGCTTGATGATGCTCTGGATATTGCGCCTCTATCTATGGTTCTTCTCTCTGGTTCTGAAAAGATACGACCAAGCAAGCTGCAGGCGAAGAGGTCTACACGTCCTAGTACAGCTAAACCTTCTGATCCTTCTGAGTCTAGAAAGTTTGATGATAGTGAAGCTAGGAGGGTTGTCACTGGAATTTTGTTTGGAGACAAATCTGTTCCTGGGAATTCTACTTCACTCCCTCAAGGTGATAAAAATCAAAATCTGGAAGAAGAGTATTCTGTAGATAAGAGTCTTGACAGGATAGTTACCAAGGTTCTTGAAAAGGGTATTTCTGTGGCTGGCCTATCGAGGCCACTCGCTCAAATGTCTGCCTCTCACTCTGAGGGTAAGAGAGATGATAGGCAAACTGATGAAGACAATCTTCATAGGTTGGCTATGTCTGTTCTTGAAGATGCTGAAACTGAAGGTGGAGCTGATGTTGAAACAGATGTTGGAACATTACCTGATAAGAAAGGTACCTCTAGAGGAAAGAAGCCAGTTGATGTGGTGGATGTGGATGATTTGTCAGATAATGAGATTATAGCTAATGTGGTGCCTGGGATAGCAAAAAGGATAAAGACAAGAAAAGAGAAGGCTATTGCTATGACAGGGTCTCTTGGTAGTGGTAAGAAAAAGTTTGTGGTTGGTCCTACAAAATCATGGAGCAAGGTGGCTGCCATCTCCAAGAAAAGGAAGGCTAGGTCTGACTCTGACTCAGACTTTGATGTTAAGGAGGTTGTCCATGACATCAATCCTGAGAAGAAGGCTGCTAGCAAGAGGATTGTGAACAAAGTTCCTGATGTCCCTTTAGATAATATTTCATTCCATTCTGTTGAAAATGTGAGTAAGTGGAAGTATGTTTATCTGAGAAGAATTGCTCTGTAGAGAGAGCTTGGTAAGGATGCCTTGGAGGTCAAGGAAATCATGGAGTTGATTCATTTTACAGGATTATTAAAGACTGTGTCAGATTTTTCAAAGTGTTATGATGTGCTGGTTAAGGAATTCATTGTGAACATTCCTGCTGATATTACTGATGGCAGAAGTGTGAATTTCATGAAGGTTTATGTTAGGGGCAAATGTATTCATTTCTCTCCTAGTGCCATCAACAAGTACTTGGGAAGGAGTGATAAAGAGGAGTGTGAAGTGGAGGTTACTAACAACCATGTGTGCAAGGTGATCACTTCCAGTCAAGTGACTAGTTGGCCCTTGAAAGGTAAATTGCCTGCTAGCCAACTAAGTGTCAAATATGCAATTTTGCATAGGATTGGGGCTGCAAACTGGGTACCTACCAATCACAAAACTACCATAGCTGTAGGGTTAGGAAGGTTCATCTTTGCTGTTGGCAACAAGGTCAAGTTTCATTATGGGAATTACATCTTTGATCAGATTGTGAGGCATGCTACAACTAATGTTGTTAAGATGCCTATAGCATTTCCTTCCCTTATTTGTGGAATGATATTGAATCAACATCCTGGAATCTTAACTAACTCTGATATTGCTTGTAAGAGGGCGGCTGCATTGTCTCTGCATCCTAAGCTGTTTATAGGGAATCATGTCCCAGATATTGTTTCAACATCAGGCACTGGTGCCAACAAGACGTGCACAAAAAATGAACTGATTAATGAGTTGAAGTTAGCTTGTAAAGATTTGGTGTTGTTATCAACACCAGCACTTCCAGGAAGATGAGACTTGAAAAATTGATTAAGTCTTTAGAACAGGGTGAAGATGGTGAGGATAATAATGCCAAGGAAGTGGGTAATGTTTAGGTTCTGAGGAGGGTGGCTCAGCAACTGATAATGAGGATGATGAAGATGCTTCTGATGATTCTGAGGAAGATTGATTCTGGTGGTTATGTTGGCTATGTTGGTGTTTTCTTTTTGTTTATTTTTTGTTTTCTTTAGGCACTTATTTGTGTTGTTCTGGATTTCTGATGGCACATGTGTGTGCTTGGTTTGTGACTTAATTTGTCTGTACTGCTCTTGTTAACAGCTTCAATATAATATATTTTGCTATGGTTGTCTAATCTAACAAGGGAGAGCTTGTGTGACTGACTGCTGGCTAGGTTGTTTAATCTAACAATGACAGTTTGTGACTGACTACTTCTTCTTTAATTTGTCCAATTATGGCTAAAAAGGGGGAGATAGAGTAGACTAGTAGTTTATTTTTGGCACAGCTGACTGATGGTTTTCTTCTTGTTGGCTTAAGGGGAAGATGCAGTAGTTTTTGAGTGATCTGTGTTAACTCAAGAGTGTTAGTGTTGTATGTTGCTTTCTGGTCTGGTATGTGTGGTTCCTTGGCTTGAGGGGCCTTGGCTTGAGGGGGAGCCTTTGTTTTGTTTAGTGCTGCTGAATGTTAGTGGTATGGTGTGTTTGGTTTCTACTGCAGGTATCTCTGATGTGTGATGATGTTGTTTTAGCCAAAATAGCCAAAGGGGGAGATTGTTAGTTCTTTTATTGGCAGCAATTTTGGTAAAACTCTGTGCTTGTTCATGATGTCAAGACGGATGTCTTAACATGTGCTTCTAATATTCTGCATGTGGTGTGTTGCAGTTTCTATGCATGATGTCAAGACGGATGTCTTAACATCTTCTGACAGAACTTCCCGTTCTGTGGTTTTATGTGTTGCACGTTATTTGATATATCTTGAGGATTGTATGAAAGATTGCAGGCGAGATTCTTGGAGGAGATTTTATCTGATGCAATCGTTTTATATTTCCTATGAAGTATATTCTGTTCTATTTTTAGGGCTAAAAGATTTGAAGATTAATTATGTTTGAAAGCGAGATTCAAATATGGGAGTTAATGCTGCCCAAGCCCATGAAGAGAGTTGCTATATAAAGACGTATCAAACTTACTTGCTGGTTAGAGAAGTTTAATTGAAGAGCTGCATTATTTTGTTAGGGTTTGAGTCTTTATGTGTCTTGTATTTTTGTGAGCCATTCATTCATCTAGTTGGATGTGTGAATTGGACTGATTTAGTTGAGTTGTATTTTTTCCACTCTAAGCTTTTAAGCACGAGTGTTTGTTCTTGATTGAAGCTTTTAAGTAAGATCAAGTATTGTCTTTGAGGTGTGCCTTCTATTCTCATTATTGTAAGTTGTTATCCCTTGTGTGATTGAGGGGGAATGAAAGGTGTCTCATATCTAAGAGTGTCTTAGGTAGAAGTATCATTGGGTAGTGATTAAGTGAGTAGATTATCAACTTGTGTGTTGATTGTGGAGTCTATGAATTGATACAACTAATAGTGATTTTCCTCCCTGGCTTGGTAGCTCCCAGACGTAGGTTGTTAGACCGAACTGGGTGAATAATTCTCTGTGTGGTTTATTGTTTTTTAAGTATTGTTACTGTTATTGTCTTGTTAATATAACAGATATTGATGTTGTGACATCTCACTTAACATCACATATCTGATACCAGAATTTCAATTATGTTTTATCGCGTTTTGAGAGCGTTTGCGAGATATTTGAGTGTAGGGGTATTTTGGTCATTTTGCTTATTTTTCTTAAGTTAGAAACTTAAAGAGAAAAAAAAGAGAGAAAATAGTAAGGAAGGAAAAGAGGAAGAAGGAAAAGAGAAAGAAGGAAAAGAGAAAGAAGGAAAAGAGAAAGAAAAGAAGAAAAGGGGAAAAACTTGGAGAGTAAGGAAACGATCCAACCGACTTTTGAAAACACGATTAATCGGGTAAGGGTGTGAAACTCGATTATCCTATACTTGTGTATGATTATGTATGTATGTATTTGTGTGATATTGGGTTGAAATTGGATATAGAACCAAAACCATTAATATGTTGAGATTATTAGAATTTGATTCAAATTGTGTCTGAAATCATGTTTTAATGTTCCTAATTGCTGAGACATGTTAGATAGATGTTGTTGTGCATTCAATTGGTAATTTTCTGGTGTTTAGATGAGTTTTGGAGATGATTTTGGTTGATTTTCGTAGCAGAAATTCTGCAGGAAAAATTCTGGGTTTCGCTGCCCATACGCGTATCAGGCTTGGCATTACGCGTATTGGTTTGGGCAATACGCGTATGGCAAGGGGGAAATGAGGGCAATACGCGTATGGAACACATTTTTCACGCCCTTCTGCTGATTTGCGTAATGGTACGCGTACTTGGCAAGGCATTACGCGTATCAAGTGAGGCATTACACGTATGGAGTTTTAGTGGAATTTTTTGAGAGAAATCAGTCTCTGCCCTTACGCGTAGCACTTAGGGCATTACGCGTATAGAATGGGCGAGCGAGCTGGGCAGTACGCGTATGACCTAAGGCAATACGCGTATGACCAGAGAGGGTGTAGAATGGTTCCCGATTTTGCGTCCGATGCTGTAACTTTTGATCCGTAACTTGGATCGAGGCGTTCTTGGTACCGTTAGAAAGCTATTGAGATGTTCTTTCTTATAAAAATATTTTTGAGATTGTTGGCCGATTTAATTGTGTCGGGAATTCAGAAACGTGTCGTTTATCGACTTTTACCGTCATAATTGTGTGCAATTGATGTGTTATCATGTGATATGTTTTTTATATATAACGTGTGGCTTGTGTGCTGTAATATAATGTGAAGCATATGATAAGTTGTAGTAATTGTTGTGGCCTTATGGCAAAATAGCTTGTTGAATTGAATACAATTGTATGGTATTAATGTATGTTGTTGTGGGTAGCCTTTGTGGCGTGAATCATAGTGTTGTGAGTATCATTGCATGATTGCAGGATTGCTGTTGTAACACCCCAATTCCCATCGCGAATAAATAATACATAATTAAATCAGAGTAAGTAAAAATTTATTTTTCCGACAGAAACAAGGATGCCACAATTCAAGAAAGAAAACACAATCCCTGCTCATAGATTTTTGATACATAACGCAAAATGGAATAACCTCAAAGGGAAACTTTTTCCATAAAAAAGAAATTTCAGTTATGGAATAAATCGGAAAGTTCCATAACTGTCTCGGGTTGCAAAATGAATTATTTTATAACATCAAAATATACATACAAAGGTAATACAAAATATATTCAACAAATGTATACATACATATATATATATACAGCGTTCCCCGACTCCCGTGTTACGTATCAGAGCAGACTGACTGACAAACGGATGGAGATCTAATCTTCACAAAAGGCTCCAAGACACTAATCTGTAATTGCCTCATAGAGCAACAAACCACAGCAGAAGGGTGAGAAATAACAACTAAATCAAGATTGCATAATAATATGCAAACACAGATCAATTCACATGCATAGTTGTTCTCACCACAAGCATCACATACCAACACATATAGCATATATCAATTATACCAATGTTATAACATATGAAAACCCACCACCACATCACATAGCACATGTCTATACATAACACATATCATCCATAACCAATGCATTTATCACATATGCACATCAATTCACCAATCCAATCATAAATCTCAACACATACTCAATCAATTCACAATTTCCACGTATAATTAATCCATTCATGATTTATGCAAATGTAAAGAGACCGACACAACGACTCTATGCAAATGCGGTACCGTTCCATCTATCATTCTCACACCTCTTTGTAACTTAGTGTAACTCCCCGTCGGGCAAACGATGTTCCCCGTCGCTCACACCTATTTGTATAAGGCACACGACGTTTATGGATCGCTCACACCTCTTTGTATAAGGCACACGACCCGGTCGCTCACACCTCTTTGTATAAGGCACACGATCGTCCATAATCATCGCTCACACCTCTTTGTATAAGGCACACGATGTTATAGCGGATCCCCTCGGGAATCGTTTCGTCGCTCACACCCACTAGGGCACACGACATCACAAGAATGCATATCATGATGCTTGGCATACAATGACTCATGACATTCAAATGCATCTTCACAATTCAACCATATGAATCATCTCAATCAACAATAACCATGATGTGCAATCAAGCCCAAAACAATGCATTTATTTGCCATAAGGCCACAAACCATCATCACAACATTTCCTCACATACATTCACATCATATAACAGCACACAAGCTACACGTTATATATCAAAGGCATGTTGCATAATGACACATCAATTACACACAATTATAACAGTAAAAGTCGACAAAACGACACATTTCCAAATTCCCGACATAATTAAATCGACCACAAATGAAACTTCTCCCCCTTTCCCGATTAATCGTGCTTGAAACAGATGAATTCTCGATTTTCCTCTTTCTCCTCTTCTCTCTTTCTTTCTTCTCCTTTTCTTTCTCTTCTTTTCCTTTTTTTCTCTCTTTTTCTCTCCACTTTCTATTTTAAGAAAAACATAACTAACCAAGCCAAAAGACCAAAATACCCCTACTCTCAAATATCTCGCAAATGCTCTCAAAACGCGATAAAACATAAACATACCGATGAAATATATTTCAGGAAATAAAAGATGAAAAGAAATTATAATTTAATGTAAACATTTTATCTATCAGAGAAATTAACCAATTAACTCAATTAGCAGGTAAAATACAATAAATTCACACATTTCACAAAATTCACATAAATGAAATAAATAAATACAATTAAACCAATCGGGGCGTTACAGTTGTGGTTGATGGTGAGTAATTCTTGATGTGAATTGATAGGAGTGTATATGCTAAAATGCTAATTGTTGTGGTTTGTGGATTATGATGAAATGCATTGTTTGAATTGATTTCCAATGCATGAATAATGATGATGAGATAATCCATATTGTTGATTTGTGAAGATGCATTTGATTGTCATGAGTCATTGTATGCCAAGCATCATGATATGCATTCTTGTGATGTCGTGTGCCCTAGTGGGTGTGAGCGACGAAACGGTTCCAGAGGGAATCCGCTATAACATCGTGTGCCTTATACAAAGAGGTGTGAGCGATGATAATAGACGATCGTGTACCTTATACAAAGAGGTGTGAGCGATCGGGTCGTGTGCCTTATACAAAGAGGTGTGAGCGATCCATAAACGTCGTGTGCCTTACACAAAGAGGTGTGAGCGACGGAGAACATCGTTTGCTCGACGGGGAGTTACACTAAGTAACAAGCGATGATTCCAATAGTTCCTGAGTGAACTAATGATGAGAATGATGGATGGAATGGTACCGCATTTGCATAGAGTCGTTGTGTCGGTCTCTTTGCATTTGCATAAATCATGAATGGATTGATTTTGTGTGGAATTGTGAATGGAATTGATGAGTTGAGATATATATATATATGTTGGTGATAAAGGGGTTGTGCATGATTGATATGCCTTTGTGATGGATGTATGAGATATGAATTGTGTTGTTTTGCATCTGAATTATAGTGTAAGTTGTGGTGAGAATGTTTTATATGTGTATTTTGTGTTATTATATAATTGTATGCAATTATATTATAATTGTGTTTCTCACCCTTCTGCTGTGGTTTGTTGCTCTATGAGGCAATTGCAGATTAGTAGTCTTGGAGGCTTTTGTGAAGATTAGTTCTCCATCCTTTTGTCGGTCTGTTGGCTCTGATACGTAACACGGGAGTTGGGGAACGCTCTTGTTATATATGTATACATTTGTTGAATATATTTTGTATTACCTTTATATGTATATTTTGATGTTATAAAACAATTTATTTTGTAAAACAATTCAGTTATGGATCTTTCCGCTTAATTCCATAATTGAACTTTCCTTTTGCATGGAAAAAGCTTCCCTTTTATGTTTATTCGATTTTGCGTTATGTATCAAATTTATGCGCAGGGATTGTGTTTTCTTTCTTTAAATGTGGCATCCTTGTTTCTGTTAGAAAAATAAATTTTTATTTACTCTGATTTATTTATGTATTATTTATTCGCGATGGGAATTGGGGTGTTACAATAGTGGTATCAGAGCAGGTCGGTCTGACCGGCCAAGTTGTTGAGTCAGTTGGTGTGACAGTTGAATACTGTCGAGGTTGGTTGTTCCTTAGTATGTGATATAAGTGTGAAACACTGTCAGTACTTTCTGGTTTTTCTAATCCTTTGTCTTCAGGTGTGAGAATGAGATAAGTGGGGAAGAAGCTGGTGCTTCTCCAAGTTGCTTCAGTTGTGGAGCGTTGGTTGCAAGATTATAAGTGTTATTTGGACTGTGTTGTTCCCGATTCCAGAGGGAATACGGAGGTAAGGTTTATGTTGACTAAGGATTTGTGCCTTAGGTAGTTGTGGGCACAAGATGCAGGAAATGCTATTATAGTTTGGTAAAGACAGTTTATGCCCCATCATGATTGTCGGCTGTCTATTGACAAATTGAGGAACTGATCACCCTTAATCTCTTATTGATAGTAGACGGAATTATGTTGGATGGAATAGACGTGTCTTTCCGGGTTTGATAGTGTGTGAAATAGATTGTTTGGAATTTGAGAAAATGATTACGGATTGTTTTGTTGAGTCGATGAAGACTCTAGTATCAGAAGATGAGACAGATTAGAGGTTTTGGTATGTTGGTCAAGTTGGGAAGTCATTGAGAGAGAACGATTGAGTATTGTTAAAGGTTGTTCTCAGAGAGTAGAGTGTGAACTCAAATTTGACGAAGGGGAAGATTTGAGGTTTGGATCTGCTAAGTAAGTAGAAGAACTTTTAGGAAGTGAAACTCAAATGTTGGTCATGTTTGTGATGATAGTGTTCTGGAAATTGGCAGAAAGAAAACAGTGTTGGGCTGCCAGTTGTGCGTGATTTCTAGAGGTGTTTTCGGATGGAATATTGGATGTTAGCGTTAGAATTACTCATATTGAAAGAGCAGTTGGAAGATTTACTGGAAAGGAGAATTGTGAGGCTATGTCGTCTTGGAGAGCTCCAGTATTGTTAGTAACAAAAAGGAAGGATGATTGAACGGAAGAACAAGTGTAAGTCCTTGTAATTGGCTGAAATTTTGTTAAAACAATGTTGATGTCAAAGTGCTGATGTTGCAACATGAGCCTCTAAACATTATTGATTGTCTGGTTAACATTCTGGTTTGTGAAAATTGTTGAAGTGTTAAAGTGCAGAATGTGATGTCACATGTGATGTCTTGACATCACTATACTAGAACATTAAAACATCAGATTGTGATGGTTTTAGGGATGCGCGTGTTAATGAGATATTCTACTGAAGAGAATCAGAGATTGCAGGCGAATATCATGGGGAAGATATATTCTGGTGCAATCAGTTATGAAGAAGATTAGTTTGTTGCTAATTTAATGCAAAAAGATATGAAGAATAATTAGAGTTAATTATGGAGAGCTGATTGAAGATTTAATTGAAGATCTATTTTATAGCAGAATCTTTTGGAGATTTGCAGCAGAAGATTTGTTGTGATTTGAAGGCCCAAATCCAGAGAAAAAAAGTTATAAATAGAATGCTTGTAATCTAGAATTGGCACGGGTCCAAGATGTATATCATTAGGGCTTTGTCTAAGTGAGCCACTCGGGTTGTGAGATGGTCACTGTGATATTACTCAGAAACCTGTAGGTAATGAGTATTGTATTGTTCTTGGAGGAAGCTTGGAAGCAACTCCAAGGTGTGTCACGGAAGTGTGTCTTCTAAGTTTAAGTGATAGAAAAGTTGCTGGTAATCAAGCTGTTGATGCAGTGGCGGTGAAGTTGACTGCTAGACATCATTGCAATGATTGGGAGTGAGATGGAGTCTCTTATCTAGGGAGGACTTTGATAGAAGGGTCATTGGGTAGTGATTGAATTAGGTAGATTGTCAACTGGTCTGTAGAGTCTGTAATTTGATACTACTAATAGTGGACTTCCTTCCTGGCTTGGTATGCCCCCAGATGTAGGTTGTTGAACCGAACTGGGTGAACAATCCTTGTGTTGATTTACTGTTACTTATTGCCTTGTTCATACAGCAGATTGCGATGTTGTGACATTGCACTAGACATCACACATCTGTACTAGAATTTCAATTGGTATCAGAGCAGGCATCTTGTCTGTTTCTGGATGAGATCTAGGGAAGTTACTTTCTGGTTCATGAGCACGGAAGATAGTTTTGCTGTGTTATGGACTTGGTCAGCTCATATAGTTGTTTGTGTGATCCCTTTGGTGAAGGATGGACTATTCATGATAAAATATTGTTGGCACGTGGTGTGCAGGGAGTTTTGGATAGTACCTGAAGGTTGTTGAGGAGTAGTTCTGCTGCATGGTACCCTGGTTGATCTCTGGTAGTGAGATTCCATGAATGATTCTCTTGGAAAGCCATTAGGGTTTGGTCTCCTCAGCAGGATATTCTCTGCAGGACAGCTTCAAAGATACTTGAGGATTGAGTGATCAAAAGGTGAATGGATCTTATGACATGGATGTTTCAGTTCGAATCAAACATTGAAGATCAATCTGTCCGGAACAGTGATTCCTTGTGGTAAAAGAAGAGGGTAGAACCAAAGCATAAGAGTATCACTGTCAAATATTTCATACGAGAGTGAAGATCTTCATCAGTCATCTCTTAAGCTTATTGGTGGTTTCATCAAGAAAGAAGTTGAGCTTATATGTCAATTCTAATGTCTCAACATCGTGCTTCACATTAGCAGTTTTTGGTGAATGCTAAGTCAAAGACCTATTAGACTGTAGCTGTTTTGAAGGATCACTGAAGATATGAAGTTGAACAACTTTTGAGTTGCTTCCAAGAGTTTGTGTGCAGTAGCAGGGTAATTCAGCCAGTGGTCAATTGAGCTCATTCTGTTTTGTGCCTTGAAGGATGGCAGTTATTCTCCTTGATTAGGAGATATGTCAGAACTGATGTTGAAACATCATTTCAGTTCTTTTCTTTCTCAGCCAAAGAAAGTTAGGGGTGCTCATGGTGAAGTATCAGGTGAAGCCCCTTGCCTAAAGTGATCAATGGTGTGGATTATCAAAAGAAGGATCAACTAGTGCCTCAAGTCTGCAGGAAAAGGATGTCAGGCCAGATCGAATGGTGTTTCTTGTGATAAATAGCTGGACAAATGTTGAGGTCGTGCATTCAACTAACGACAATATACATTGACGGGAGACTATGTATATGTCTGAGGCAAAAGTGCAGGACGGCAGAAGTGTTGAGGATTTAGCCTTCTTTATGTGGCTATTTTCAAGGGTTAAGCACTTTGTAGATGTATCAACTGGTGGGATTGATCGGTTACTATGGAGTATCATCCAAAGTGTCTGGGATGAGTTTGGAGTATAAGAGGCAGATTGATTATGGAATGTTGATGACATCCAACATCTCAAAGTCAGACAAGTTGCTGGTGTTAAGGCTGACAGATATGAAGACATCACATCTTGATGGGTACAGCTTGGATCAGTTTCTGATCTAAGTGGTTTGGAGCATGGTGTTTGCTCTGGTTGTGAAGGTCGAGGATAAGTGACAGTTATCTCTGGGTTTCTACTGACGGCTCTACTAAGGGAAGTGACCTTCTTTAGTATTGCTATGGTGTAGTCTTGGACTACTTATTCTCTAAAGATTCAGATGTGGTAGGTTTGAAGTCTTTGGAGTTTCTAAGCAGGGTGGAGGTTGTGTACTCAAACTTGCTTGTTGAATCAATTCTATGAGAGCTTGGAAATCTGTTTCTGCAAAGGGATGAGGTTCTTCTAAGTGGCAGAAGGAAAAGCTGAATTCAACAGTTGGATATCATAATGTTTTGACATCTAGCTTAACATCAGGAGTCTCAGCTGGTGATGTGGCACATCAGCTAATGATAGGGTGATCTACAGGAATGAACAATAGGATGCTTCAAAAAGATCATTCTCATGGCAGTTTACGGGTGCTGCAGGAAGGAGAAGATGTTACATGACCATGGCTTAGGGAGTCTAAGTGTGTTTGCTTTTGAGCAAGTGGAACATGTGACTTGAAGATCAAGTTTCCTTGGTGGATTAAGATATCTTTGTGAGAGTTCTGACAAATATGAAAAGGGTCAAAATGTGGCACTTGGTTGCTTTCATATGAGGATTCATGAATGAGGTGATCAAACTGTGGCATTTGGTTGATCTTAGAAGTGGATTCGAAGAATCAAGACAATCAGAGTGTGGCAGCTGGTTATTATTAAGGATTGTCTTAGAACTAGTTACTCTTGGGCAGATGGGTGATGAGTTGAAGACTCAAGGAGATTACTCTTGAAGGTGGCTGAGAGGTTAATGCTCTAGTTCTGTGGATTACTATGCAATAGTAAGTCCAGTTGGTGGAACATATCAAGAAACATGGTGATGATATCTTGGTGTGTGGTAAATGTTCTAACTTGTGTTGGGACATTATCGGGTTAAATATCCTTGGTGAAGGATGATTTTGTTCTGGTTTTGAAGCTTGGTGCATACATTATGCCTAAGGAGCGTCTACATAGTCATACGGGAGAATGATGAAGTAGAAGGTCTGCCTTGGATGGAGAATGTAGAGAAGACTGAAGTAGAGCAGGTATTGATTGATTAGAAGTCTGAAGATGAAGAGTATGATAGGGAATGACTGCCCTTGGGAAAAGGGACAATGGTACCAATATGCATATGTTCAGCAAGTGTGCTTAAATAGAGCATTAGTTAACCATGACTGAGGGAGTACTTGTCTATGGAGATTGCATGTTGATCACGAGTATAAAGATTGGTTGAATCTTATGAAGGTATAATGTCAGGTGAAATGTTATGACATGAATGATTCTAGCCATGGGAAGCTATTTGTTTGAATCTTATGCACACATGCTTCTGAGGAGGAGTCTAACGGGCAGTTGCATCTGTGTCTGGGAGAATGTGCTTTTCTCTGCAATTTCTAGAAGTACTCAGTAGGAGTTGTTGTTGATGGAAGATGTCACACTGGTCTAGGTGTGGTTTAATTCAAAGTAAGAGGACGTGACTTAAAGTATAGTGGAAGGCAGTGTATTTGTGCCTCAGAACTTGTGGATGTTTGTGTTGAAGCATTCCTGACAGGATGAATGAAGACTATGTCTGGATCAAGAAGTTCCATCAGCCTGGCAAGATATGAGTTTTGAAGCATGAGAAGATAACCATTCAAGAGGGAATCATGTGATTTTTGGTATTTGGATTGTTTGAGGATTAAGCATTAAGTGAATGCATTCAGCAGGTGAGTTGAACAGAGAGTGCGCTCTTGAAGACATGAAGATGAGTCTTATGTTTTCCATTCATTTAAGGTGTTCTTCTTGCAAAGGTGCACTGGTTATCTTAGATAGGGGGAGTTGATCTTTTGTTAAAGAAGTTGTTTTTCTCTGCTGGTCTAAAGGAATCTAGAAGGGATTGTGAGTTGTGCTGATCATTGAAAGTTGTACTCTGAGGAGTCTTGGGTTGTTAATTTTGTGAGCCAGCAGACAATGTCTGATACGATGTCAGAACATGGTATAGGACATGTTTTCTTGGGCCAAACAAGGAAGTATTTTGGACGGTGGTGTAAGGATAAGGTGGAACACGTGGCTTCGACTGTGCATGGAACTGTTTTGGCACAATTTATGGTAAAAATCAGTTAGGAAACAATAAAAGTGGTCAAGACTATTTTGGATGATAAACATTGAATTTGGATGGAGTTTTTAGTTCCTAAAATAGTGTTTCTATGACCAAGAACCTTGACTATTCAAAGCTCGTTAATTCCAAAGTGAGCTATTTATAGGGGTTATTCTGTTCTCCTTCAGCCAGTGAGTGTGCTTGTTTCATAAGTCTTATGGCGTTTGTTCGTTTTTGGGTGAGCACTACGTGGGTCTGGTTCTATGAGGGTTTCCTTTGCCAATTTGTGGCTAAAAAACGGGAGAAAGGAAGGTTTGGCTAATTGGTTTGCGCAGATGTTATACCTGGAGTCTGCAGTTCATGATGTTGTAGAGGATGTTCTATCCTTAAGTTGGTGTTGAGTCTTTGTGACTTGTGTCCTGAGTTATGAACACAGTTGTGACTTGTGTTCTGAGTTACCTGGGTTGGCAGAATGGCACTTCTTAAGTTTCATCTTATGCCACAGATTACACCCAGTGTCTGATCAATGAAGGTGTGCAAAATTATCTTATGCCACCACTGGTCTTTGATGAATAGACAAACATTTCTTTTCTGGAGGAGTCTTCTACATTTGTTCTGGGTCTGTCCTGGAAGGAAAAAGAAATGTGTTGTGTTGAGGGGGAGCGTCAGATATCTTCTTCCTCATGTGCACCAATTCTTTAGGACTGTCTTGTTCTTAGGTCCTGATGTGCTGCCTGGAGTTACTGTTATATGATGATGTTATGCCCAACATGATGTCCGAACATCAGTCAAAATTGCCAAGAAGATGATTCTCCATGGGTGCAGTACACAGCAGCTACTGTTGACTTATAACAGTAGTATAGGGTTGTAATTGCTGCTGTAATTAGAGCTGTAATGTTTATATATGTTTTAGCCAAAATTAGCCAAAGGGGGAGATTGTAAGTTCTTGTAATTGGCTGAAATTTTGTTAAAACAATGTTGATGTCAAAGTGCTGATGTTGCAACATGAGCCTCTAAACATTATTGATTGTCTGGTTAACATTCTGGTTTGTGAAAATTGTTGAAGTGTTAAAGTGCAGAATGTGATGTCACATGCGATGTCTTGACATCACTATACCAGAACATTAAAACATCATATTGTGATGGTTTTAGGGTTGCGCATGTTAATGAGATATTCTACTTAAGAGAATCAGAGATTGCAGGCGAATATCATGGGGAAGATATATTCTGGTGCAATCAGTTATGAAGAAGATTAGTTTGTTTCTAATTTAATGCAAAAAGATATGAAGAATAATTAGAGTTAATTATGGAAAGCTTATTGAAGATTTAATTGAAGATCTATTTTATAGCAGAATCTTTTGGAGATTTGCAGTAGAAGATTTGCTGTGATTTGAAGGCCCAAATCCAGAGAAAAAAAGTTATAAATAGTATGCTTGTAATCTAGAATTGGCACGGGTCCAAGATGTAGATCATTAGGGCTTTGTCTAAGTGAACCACTCGGGTTGTGAGATGGTCACTGTGGTATTACTCAGAAACCTGTAGGTAATGAGTATTGTATTGTTCTTGGAGGAAGCATGGAAGCAACTCCAAGGTGTGTCACAGAAGTGTGTCTTCTAAGTTTAAGTGATAGAAAAGTTGCTGGTAATCAAGCTGTTGATGCAGTGGCGGTGAAGTTGACTGCTAGACATCATTGTGATGATTGGGAGTGAGATGGAGTCTCTTATTTAGGGAGGACTTAGATAGAAGGGTCATTGGGTAGTGATTGAATTAGGTAGATTGTCAACTGGTCTGTTGAGTCTGTAATTTGATACTACTAATAGTGGACTTCCTTCTTGACTTGGTATGCCCCCAGATGTAGGTTGTTGAACCGAACTGGGTGAACAATCCTTGTGTTGATTTACTGTTACTTATTGCCTTGTTCATACAGCAGATTGCGATGTTGTGACATTGCACTAGACATCACACATCTGTACCAGAATTTCAACAAGCATGATGTGTATAATGGTATTGAGACTTTGGAAAGCGAAACTTAGAGTTCTGGTGAGGTTTGGAGTCTTTGGAGTTTTAGAGCATTAATGGAAATCTTAAGAAAACCCTTATGTGTGGATGTAATAATGATATTAAGAGTTCTTTTTGGTTGGTTGTTGATACATGTTGGAATTTGTGGAATTGGACGGTCAAGAGGAGAAATTGTGTATGGATTACTGACAGTTGAATAAGGTGACGATTGAGAACAAGTGTCCACTTTCAAGAATAGATGACTGGAATATTTTGGTTGAGTTTGAGTGAAATTACAATTGTTTGGAATGTTTGATAAGAGTGGTGAATTGTGTGAGTTGAGGCTTTGATCGATTTAATGTGACTGGTTATGTTTGTTATCATCAGGATAGGTTGTTATTTACTCGGTTAAGCTTGTATGCGAGTAACCAGTTACCCAGTGAAAAGTTTTGCAAAAGATTTAAGAATTTATATCTTTTGGAATTTGGTTGGGCATTACAACGTACAGTGATGTTATTGGGTGTTAGTAATGCGTCTGTAATGTTTGTGGAGTAGAGGAATCGTATCTTCCATATTTATTTGGATAAGTTCGTAATGGCTTTGATTGAGGATATTCGGATCTGTTATAAACTCAGAAGAAGAACAGGTAGAGTGTTTAAAAATGGAATTACAAGTGTTGAAAAGAGAAGAAGTTTTATGCTAAGTTATTCGAGTGAGCATTTTGGTTGAAAAAGGTTAGTTTTCTTGGATATGTTATTTCAGATGAGAGTATGGTTATGGATCCATCGGAAGTAGATGCAGTTCTACGATGAGAGGCTCCGAAGTTGGTTAAGGGGATTAGAATCTTTTTGGACTTTAGTTGGTTGTTACTGCAGGCTATGGAAGACTTTGCTAAGTTCGTACTTCTGTTATCTCAGTTGACTTGCAAAGGGTGAGTCGTTTGTTTTGGATGTTCGTTGTGAGTAAGTTTTGGTGAGCTGAAGTAGAAGTTGTCTACGGCTCCAGTTTTGATTCTGTGTGATCCTGATAAACCATTTGTGAGGTATTGTGATGTGTCTTTGATGAGTTTAGTCTGTGTGCTAACGCGAGAGGGTAACGTCATTTCTTATGTTTTACGACAACTGAGGATTCATAAAAGGATCTATACTATTTCGGATTTGGAATTGGTTGCGGTAGTAATGTGTTGGAATATTTGAAGGTATTATCTTTATGTTTCTAGGTTCGAAGTGTTTAGTAATCACAAGAGTTTAGAGTATTTGTTTGGTCTGAAGGAATAGAGTGTGAGACAACGAGGAGGGTTGGAATTCGTTACGAGTTATGAATTTGGCTTGGATTATCTTCGGGAAAAGTTAATGTCGTGCGTGATGAGTTAAGTCGAAAGTTGTTATACATGGCTGTTTTGATGGTCAGAGGATTAAAATTTTTTGAGTTGTTCAGAGACTTGTGTCTGGTGTGTGAGATAACACAGGAGAGTGTGAGGTTGGGAATATTAAAGTGAACAGTGATTTTTGGCGGAGGTGAGAAAGAGTTAGACTTTGGATGTGAGATTGGTAGACTTGATGGTTTTGAGTAATCAGAGTGCGCAGCGGAAGCGTGATGTGGTACATTTTGTATTTGCATGTGGGACTTGTAAGAGTTCATAGGGTGAACATTGGAAACATGTTGGAATGATGAGACCATTGGACGTTTCAGAATGGAAGTGTTAGGCGAAAGGTTTAAATATTATTCATGGGCTACTATGTAGATGGATGTTTTGGTTATATGTTCGATTGGCGAATAGTAGCATTGTTGTAATATTGTTGTGTGACAAGGATGTTGCTATTGTGGTTATGTAGAGGTTGTTGAAACGATGTTGGGTCATGGAACTTGTGTTCTTGGTTGTGTTGTTGCCTCGTTCCTATCGTGTTGGGTAGAGTGCAAGTAGCTAATTCCTTGTGGTGAATTAGAGGAGTGTTACCTACGGTGATGGTAACGATCTTGTTGTCCTTCGGTTCAAGAGTGAACATGTGTGTTCGTAACTCGGGTATTCTTTGAGTTGTGAGTTGGTCGTCAAGTGCATTGTATGGGCTATGCATCTTGTCGTTGTTGTAGTCGTTGTTAGCGAGGTGGTTTGTCGGTTTGTGTTATTCGTGGTGTGCCTTTTGTTGGCATGATAGTTTGTTAGTCGGGTGCGAGAGTCGTATCCGGGGTTGTTCGTATCAGTTATATTTTCGAGGATGAAAATTTCTAAGTGGGGGAGAATTGTAACGCCCTGTTTTGTCTTATTTATTTAATCGAGTCGATTTAATTATTTCAGTTATTATATTATTTTATTCTTGACTTTTATTTGACAATATATTATTTTTCATCGTTATTATGTTTTATCGGGTTTTGAGAGCGTTTGCGAGATATTTGAGTGTAGGGGTATTTTGGTCATTTTGCTTATTTTTCTTAAGTTAGAAACTTAAAGAGAAAAAAAGAGAGAAAATAGTAAGGAAGGAAAAGAGGAAGAAGGAAAAGAGAAAGAAGGAAAAGAGAAAGAAAAGAAGAAAAGGGGAAAAAACTTGGAGAGTACGGAAACGATCCAACCGACTTTTGAAAACACGATTAATCGGGTAAGGGTGTGAAACTCGATTATCCTATACTTGTGTATGATTATGTATGTATGTATTTGTGTGATATTGGGTTGAAATTGGATATAGAACCAAAACCATTAATATGTTGAGATTGTTAGAATTTGATTCAAATTGTGTCTGAAATCATGTTTTAATGTTCCTAATTGCTGAGACATGTTAGATAGATGTTATTGTGCATTCAATTGGTAATTTGTTGGTGTTTAGATGAGTTTTGGAGATAATTTTGGTTGATTTTCGTAGCAGAAATTATGCAGGAAAAATTCGGGGTTTCGCTGCCCATACGCGTATCAGGCTTGGCATTACGCGTATTGGTTTGGGCAATACACGTATGGCAATGGGGAAATGAGGGCAATACGCGTATGAAACACAATTTTCACGGCCTTATGCTGATTTGCGTAATGGTACGCGTACTTCGCAAGGCATTACGCGTATCAAGTGAGGCATTACGCGTATGGAGTTTTAGTGGAATTTTTGGGGAGAAATCAGTCTCTGCCCGTAGCACTTTGGGCATTACGCGTATGGAATGGGCGAGCGAGCTAGGCATTACGCGTATGACCTAAGGCAATACGCATATGACCAGAGAGGGTGTTGAATGGTTCCCGATTTTGCGTTCGATGCCGTAACTTTTGATCTGTAACTCGGATCGAGGCGTTCTTGGTACCGTTAGAAAGCTATTGAGATGTTCTTTCTTATAAAAATGGTTTTGAGATTGTTGGCCGATTTAATTGTGTCAGGAATTTGGAAACGTGTCGTTTATTGACTTTTACCATCGTAATTGTGTGCAATTGATGTGTTATCATGTGATATGTTTTTGATATATAACGTATGGCTTATGTGCTGTTATATGATGTGAAGCATGTGATAAGTTGTAGTAACTGTTGTGGCCTTATGGCAAAATAGCTTGTTGAATTGAATAGAAATGTATGGTATTAATGTATGTTGTTGTGGGTAGCCTTTGTGGCGTGAATCATAGTGTTGTGAGTATCATTGCATGATTGCAGGATTGTTGTGGTTGATGGTGAGTAATTCATGATGTGAATTGATATGAGTGTATATGCTAAAATGCTAATTGTTATGGTTTGTGGATTATGATGAAATGCATTGTTTGAATTGATTTCCAATGCATGAATAATGATGATGAGATAATCCATATTGTTGATTTGTGAAGATGCATTTGATTTTCATGAGTCATTGTATGCTAAGCATCATGATATGCATTCTTGTGATGTCGTGTGCCCTAGTGGGTGTGAGCGACGAAACGGTTCCAGAGGGAATCCGCTATAACATCGTATGCCTTATACAAAGAGCTGTGAGCGATGATTATAGACCATCGTGTGCCTTATACAAAGAGGTGTGAGCGATCGGGTCGTGTGCCTTATACAAAGAGGTGTGAACGATCCATAAACGTCGTGTGCCTTATACAAAGAGGTGTGAGCGACGGGGAACATCGTTTGCCCGACGGGGAGTTACACTAAGTAACAATTGATGATTCCAATAGTTCTTGAGTGAACTATTGATGAGAATGATGGATGGAATTGTACCGAATTTGCATAGATTCGTTGTGTCGATCTATTTGCATTTGCATAAACCATGAATGGATTGATTTTGTGTGGAATTGTGAATGGAATTGATGAGTTGATATATATATATATATATATATATATATATATATATATATATATATATATATATATATATATATGTTGGTGATAAAGGTATTGTGCATGATTGATATGCCTTTGTGATGAATGTATGAGATATGAATTGTGTTGTTTTGCATCTGAATTATGGTGTAAGTTGTCAAGAGAATGTTTTATACGTGTATTTTGTGTTATTATATAATTGTATGCAATTATATTATATTTGTGTTTCTCACCCTTCTGCTGTGGTTTGTTGCTCTATGAGGCAATTGCAGATTAGTAGTCTTGGAGGCTTTTGTGAAGATTAGTTCTCCATCCATTTGTCGGTCTGTCTGCTCTGATACGTAACACGGGAGTCAGGGAACGCTCTTGTTATATATGTATACATTTGTTGAATATATTTTGTATTACCTTTATATGTATATTTTGATGTTATAAAACAATTTATTTTGTAAAATAATTCAGTTATGGATCTTTCCGCTTTATCCCATAATTGAACTTTCCTTTTGCTTGGAAAAGCTTCCCTTTTATGTTTATTCGATTTTGTGTTATGTATCAAATTTATGAGCAGGGATTGTGTTTTCTTTCTTTAAATGTGGCATCCTTGTTTCTGTCAGAAAAATAAATTTTTATTTACTCTGATTTATTTATGTATTATTTATTCGCGATGGGAATTGGGGTGTTACACTAAACATGTGTCTCTGATTAAATAAACAATGATGACCCATAAAACACCATTTATGTCTAGCTTCAAGACGGAGAGATGTAGTTTCAAAGTTACACGATAAGCAAGCAAGTCTTGTGTATGTGTTTCACCTAGAAAGTGCAGCCAAACCTGGAAAGTCACTAATCGTCCACATCAAATTTGCATGTAACGTGATCATCTCTTTATTGAAAGAATCATATGTATTCACACCATTTGTCCATAACTCCTTCAGCTATTTGACTAAGGGTTGTATGTAGACATCAATATTATTTCCCGGTGCTTCTTTAACGGGAATTATCATTGCAATTATAAACGATGTTTGTTTCATACAAACCCATGCAGGAGTGTTATATGGAATGACAAACAACTGACCAAATACTATTATTTGTACTCATCACACTAAATGGATTCAAACCATCACCAGCCAATGCAGGACGCGCATTTCACAGATCTGGTGATAACCAATTATGTGTCAAGTCAAATTTCTTCCAAGCTTCTGAATCTCTAGGATGCCTCAACATTCCATCATTGTTAGTATATGTTGCATGCCATCTCATTACTCGCCCGTCTTTGATGACAAAAATAATCTATGTAATAGAGGTTTTAATGGAAAATAATGATATCCTTGGCGGGAATTTTCTTCTTTTTCTTGTTAACACAAATTCTTAATTTGTTTTCCATTTTGAAGTGTTGCAATTTTTGCAAGTCTCCCACTCTTCAACTTCTCCCCCAATAAAGCATATTATCGTAAAAATGAACTGAGTAGCCGGTTACTCATTTTGAGGTAACCGTGTCGCTCCCGGGATTTTCATCCAAGTACAAACGCGAAAGTGGCACCAAACAGAGTCGCCAGCAATGTGTATTTATCCCATGAGAGGGAAAGGAAACACCGCATAAACCTGAAGGAAAGGATAGAGCATGGTCTTGCGACCAAGAGAACTGGATTCGGGAGTCGGTTACGCGAGAGGAAGGTATTAGCACCCCCTCGCGTCCATCGTACCCGATGGGATCGACGTTTGCTTGCTTCAATCAAAGGGTGTAAGGAAAGGAATACTGAGAAAGAACTGAAAAAGGAAAGGAGAAAGAGAAACAAATGTAGGGAAAATAAAAGAAGTGCTCGAATGGGCCCTACCCCACTGCCTACGTATCTCATCGGGAACATGAGAATCAGAGCGACGTAGTTCCCCTAACTAGGGATGGATTGTTTGTGTTTTTTAAGGAACGGCTAACGTTCTAGCTCAGGTGTTGCAGGCTCGCTGGTCCGAGTGCGTTACCATCTTGCAAGAGAACGAGTAGGAGCGCGTTCGTGCGTTGAGAGTGAATGAGGTGAGAAAAGAATTCCCGAAGGAAAGACGTTATTGTTTGTTTTTGTCTTTTAAGAGTTTTTCCCATTTGTTTGCATATGATAGTGTATCTGAATCTTAGTTATTGGAATGTGTACATTCTAACATTCCAAGATGGAATGGGTAAGAAAGCACACTGAGAGTGAAGAAGACCCCCACACTCAGTTCCAATTGTCAAGGTTCAAACACACTAGCATACTTGTGTTTATTAAGTGTTTTTGTTGATTAAGAAAATGAAGAAGCATTTTTTATTTATTGATACCTTTAACAAGTATTGCATTTAAGTCCCTCATACAAGATCAAATGTCTAACACATTGACCCAAGATGGGCTATATGCTACACATTCTAAGATTATAAGAGAAGACCCCTTATCATCTTTTCTTTATATGAAAGGCCTAAATGCAATAAATGCTTACCTTTATTGGATGTTTTGGATTTTGTTTGAGATGAGAAGATAGAAGACTCAAGAGAGGAGAAAAAGGTAAAAATCTATGTGAACTAAGACTCAATCCTAATTGATTAGTTAAGGGAGTAATCCTAATGGTTTGTGAGGTATGAGAACACTATCCTAAAAAAGGAGAAGAACGTAAGAAACAACTTACCTCCAAGATGGAAGTTAAGTTGATCTTAAAGAGGGATGAAGAAAATTAAGTCAGCAGAGAAACATTTAATCAGGAATTAAACAGAATAAGCATAAAAAATCCAAGCTAGAATTAAAATGCTAAGTAACAAAGTCAAGATTAAATTCTAACAAAAAAAAAAAAAATTGAGGTTAAAAACTAATTCTAAAATTAGTTCAAGTTAATTCTAAACTAAATCTAAAGAAAATTAATTCTAACATTAAATCTAGAATTAAAAGAAAATATTAATCCTAAAAACTAATTCCAATTAATTTCTAATTAAGAACTATAATCCTAATTAGTCAAATTCTAAAGCTATATCTAACTACTAAAAGTGAATTAACCAAAACTTAGGCTTAAGAATCAAAATCAAAAATCAAAGATTAAATCCTAAATCTCTAATTAAAATCTAATTAATATTCAAAATTCTAATTAATTATTTAAAATTCAGTTAAACAAAAAAAACAACTAACAAACAATTAAAACAATTAAGAATGAGGGCGCGACAGGAAACTGGGGGGTGCGTGAGAAGCCAGTCAAGCGAACGGGCTTTAGGTGTGAGGCCCAAGAAAGAATCAGCTAAGAGAGGGGGTGTGTTAGCGAAAATGGAGGGTGCGAACAAGAAAATGATTGGGCTTAAGCCCGGACCAATGATTGAATCAACCCGTTGGTTTTCCTCTTCTTAACCCTAAGTTCTGAAGCAAACTAAAATTCTCCCTCTTTCACTGGCCGCCATGGCTCCTCCAACCTCTTACTCTCCCTTCTTCCATGGCCGCCGTCAACAAAACCGTTTCACCGTTCACTCCTCCTTGTTCTTCAACAAACTGTCACCATTCGCAAGCCTCTCCCCACCGTATTTCTCCATTCGCGCCGTCTTGCTCGCACTGTCGAAGACACGAGAACTCCGTCTTTCTCCTCATCACGCCGTCTAAACACCATCTTCATCATTCAACCTTCAACAAGTCGTCGCCGTCTTCTTTCTCACTCAACGTCGTCTCTCTCTCAGCAAGATTCTCCGCGACAAAAACTCCAACGCCGTCGCATTCAACTCTCCTCTCCATCGCTCGTCTCCGCCATGAACCTCCGTCTCGCACGCACAGAACTCACTATCACGACCTCTCAACGGTGACGGACGCACTCTCACTCTCTCACAACGCGACACAATCATTCATCTCAAACGAAATAGAAAAAAATAAACCAGTCGTCGCAAATCGAATGATGCATATACGAGAATCTGGAATTGAGAGCGACTTACCTACCGGAGCAGTTCCGGTGACTCTTCACAATGGAGGAACATGACGACGAGAAAATCGGAGATTACGCTTCAGGTATTTCGCTTCCTCTTCTGCTACTTTGATTTTGCCGCGGTTTCTTCGTCGAGAAGCTTTAAGTTATCAATTGTTGATGGATGCGTAGAATTTGATCTCGGTTTCCTCGCGTTGATTGCGACGTTTGCATTGAATTGCAGGTCGAAGAAACTTGATCACCGATTGTTGCTCAATTGATGCGACGATCCTGAAGTTCGAATTGCAACTTCTCAATTTTTTTCTTCTTTATTCTCTGCAGGTTATGTGAGTCTCGAATTGAATTGAGTTGCAGATTTCTGTTGAATTGATTATGGTGAATTGAACTGCAACAGTGTTTGAATTGATGTTGAATTTTCTACAGATTTGTGACCAAGAAGATGATGAACGAAAAAGGTGAAAGAGATGAAGAACTGTGAAGGTGAATTGAAGCCGATAGATGGTAGAAGATGAAGAATGAGGATTCGTGAGAAATCGTGCAGAAAAAAAAATGAAGAAGAGCCCCCGAAGAATGGAGATGATGAGGTTTTATAGAGAAGAATCAGGGAGGGGTAGTTTGGTACTTACAGGTGAAATCGGTTAGAGGTTTGTTATGAGAAGTTAGAGATTCAGTTAGGGAAATCTTCTGTTAGAAGTTTGGTTAGTGATTTTATGGATTAGTCATGTAATTTTCTGCTAGTTGTGAATTCTTTCGCCAAATGAAATTTGCTGCTATCTATCTCCCGACATCTCCTTTTTCAATGCCTTGCATTTTCTTTTCTATTGCGAATTATCCGGTGATTTTCTGTTATAGCAGTGGCGGTTATTTTGCTTTCATTTTCTGTCAATAATTTCTCTTTGAGCTGCCATGAGTTCTATTGTAGAAAGCAGAAAATATATAACCTCCTAGACAAACTGATTCACGAAGGTACAGAACCACGCCCCTGCATCGGATCTTAACATGCTTGATGCCCTCCTTTTTAATCTGTCACTGGATAGTATCGAGGATAATATTGAGAGCGGTTTGTTAAATCAATCCCCAGACCAATTTTCCTCCCTAGAACTCTATGTTAATGTATCACTCTTTTAACTGAGTACCTTTTGCAGAGAATAGTGGATTGTTGTTTTTTTTGGAATTGGTTCAAAAATATACAAACGGATTGGATAATTCTTTGGATGAAAATGGACTTCCATTAAGATGTAAAATGAAATTGGATATTTGGTTATTTCAAATGGATATGGACAAATTGAATATGGATAATTAGCTAAAAAAAATGGATAGACATGGATATCAAAAATGGTTTTTATGGATATAGAATTGAAATAAGTGGATATGGATATTAAAGGTGATTTAACATGGATTAGTAAAAAAATGGATATTGGTTTAAAGTTGAAATTGGTTTGAAGAATGGATATTAAAAATAATGGGGGTAAATTGGTTTAGAAAAAAATAAGGAGTTTGGATATGGATTAAAGAAAAAATGAATGGATATTATAAGTGAATATGCACAAGATGGATTTAGAGATTTGAAAATGGATACGAGAGATCAAATAGATTAGCAAGAAAGGATAATTGTTTAAAATGGCTTGTATTTCAATTTCCAAGTAATCCATACAACTAATTTTGACATGTCCAATTCCAATCAAATTTCCAATCACACCAAACTTCTTTCCTCAATGAATTCTCAAAATCAATCAGTAAGCTCACTAGACTGTGACCCCATGCCCTTCAGATCAATCCGCCACTGCTTTGTCCCGATACCCACTGATATCCTTGACACGAGCCCTTAATCTCACAATCTTCAATTGATGACTGTCTACGAACTCAACCAAGAAGGAGAAACCATGACCTTTATTGATATACACCCTGAAACCTGGTAAACCTCTAAATACAACAACCCTGGATCTAGATGAACCTCTGAATAAATGAGCCCTAATAGTAAGAAAATTCCTTGATCCCATGTCTCGGAAAACCAATGCAATGATATGATTATGAGCCATGACCTAAAAATGCAGATGAGTGCGAAACAAAAGCCAGAAAAAGGTAGGGCAAATTTTGGGGTGCTACAGCTGCCCCTATTCAATCAACTTGGACCTGAAAGGATGATAGCAACTGCCTTCAGACATTCAAGGTACAAGGTGATTGAATACAAAAAGAACCGCAAAATTTGCACCCTGTGGAGAATAAGAAAAATGGATATAAACCCAACCAAATGAACACTGCTTGGATAAAACTCTGGTGGAAAGAAAAGCACTGGAGAGATGTCTTTTGTACAACGCCAGACGACTACTGGCCTGCCACACTACTGGTGGACTTTAATAAAGTCTTTTGTACAACGCCAGACGACTACTGGCTTGCCACACTACGGGTGGACTTTGCTCATCTGCCACCCGAAGATGGACTTTTGCCAATCTACTGTTGGACTTTCGCTGCTTTGCCACCCGAAGATGGACTTTTGCCAATCCACTGTTGGACTTTTAGAATTTGCCACCCTTAGATGGACCTTTCGCCAATCCACTGTTGGACTTTGAAACTTCGCCACCCTTGGATGGACTTTTGCCAATCTACTGTTAGACTTTTGACCAGAGGTTTGTAGAATCAACGGCCTTACACAGATGACTCCGCTGGGGATAAGAGGGTAGACCATCAACTCTGAGGTTGAGGAAAAATGGCATCATCTCTGAGATTGAGAAAATTTGAAGTAAACAATAACACTGAGGTTGAGGAAAAGGTAGACATCAACTCTGAGGTTGAGAAAATTTGAAGTAAACAATAACACTGAGGTTGAGGAAAAGGTAGACATCAACTCTGAGGTTGAGAAAAAACCATAACTTCAACTCGGATGTCGGAAGAAGGATATATGTCAACTCTGAGATTGGTAAAGGGGCATACATCGATTTTGAAACCGGAGATAAAACCCTTGACCTTAACTCTGAGGTTAGGTGAAGAAAAGCATTTTCATCAACTCTGAGGTCGAGAAAAGGTGTACAACAACTTTGAAGTTGGGGAAGAAAGGGATATTCATCAACGCTGAGGTCGCGAAAAGATATACAACAACTTTGAAGTTGGGGAAGAAAAGGATATTCATCAACTCTGAGGTCGAGAAAAGGTATACGTCAACTTTGAAGTTGGAGAAAGGCGTCAACTCTGAGGTTAGACAAAACAGGCGTCAACTCTGAGGTTGGGGAAAAAAGGCTTCAACTCTGAGGTTGGGCAAAACAGGCGTCAACTCTGAGGTTGGGCAAAACAGGCGTCAACTCTGAGGTTGGACAAAACAGGCGTCAACCGTGAGGTTGGGGAAAATAGGCGTCAACTCTGAGGTTGGGAGCAAAAGAAGGTACGACAACTCTGAGGTTGGGGACCACTGCTTTAATTAAGGGTTGGTCTGGCTTTCGCACAAGGTACTAAATCTGGCTTATGCTTCGATGCATGTTTGAATTTTCTTTCTATCGCGTAATGCTCCATACGAAATGGAAATGCTACGAATTTTGAGGATGCAATGCAATGATGATAACTACATGCAAGAATGATAGGACACTCCACCGAGGAATGCGCAGAACAGAACAAGCAAACTTCGCTGAGGAAGGGATCACCAATATCTAACCTCCTGTGGGGAAATAACCAACCGTAATACCAATAATTACTGGTGATGCCAACCCTGTCGAGGAACTGCAAGCTGCATTGCGAACTTTGTTGGGGAGATGCCAATGAAGATTGGACTTTGAACTGCTGAGAATGCCAATAACCATTGGACTTTGACTTGTGGAGAAATACCGAATCTGACTGTTGAGGAAAAGAACACTCTGACTTCTCACCATCTTCAAACTGCTTGAAAATATTCCCCGGTCTTACCCTGCTGAGAATGAGGAATCCACCTACACTGCTTGGGGGGTAAGGAATCTTCATAAAGAACCCTTTTCGATTTGAGGACGATTCTCTGCTTGGGGAAGAATATCAATTCCACCACCTTGCTGGAAAAGATACCTTCTGGCTCTTTGCTGGGGAAGAAACTTAGTACTTCAAGTTTCTACCGACCAACTGCATACTGATTGTCGAGAGGTGAACAACGTTTACTTTACGACTTGCCCCAGACCACATGGTCCATTGGAAGAAATCATCTCAAGAGGATTTTACAGAAGACCGGGCGTTCACACTGCCCCCAGGGTCTTCAAACTCTTGGAGAGATTCATCGGATCTCGACGTAACTGACCCGGACTGTATGATCTGTGAAGGAATTTTCCCCGAGAGGACTTGTAATGATTTGAAATATTCTGCCTCAGTACTTTAAACCTTGAAGAGGTACCTCTGATTAACCTTCTTCTGGAGAGGATAACTTCTCATGCTCCGGAGGTGGCCTGCCTCAATATGAGCTTTGAAGTGACTTTGCCCCTGATCTGAATGAATGCCCTAAAATAACTGAACTTTAGAGAGATTTCTCGACGTGACTGCCCCAGATTGGCTACATCTCATCACGACTTACTGGGGAAAGCCCACGACACTGAGTCTCTTGGCAACATGCCCCTTGATATGACCGTCCTTCAGACTTTTCAAGCATCCCGACTTGGCAGGATCAAGCTTCTCGACTAGCATTCACTGTGTAAGCTTCATTGATGCTTAGGCACATGTATGCAAGCAAAACAAGTTTATTATGAGAATGATAATTCTAATGCAACAAACATGTTAACCTTGAAGTTTATTGAAAATATGTCGCAAAACCCTGTGAACGAATCACTAGTTACGTCATTGATTTTTGAATGGAAAACAATACGCACATGCAATACCAACAAAAATCTTATTAGCACAACTCATGGGAGTCAGGAACGCTATCTCGTTGAAGTACGCCTTCAGCATAAACCCTGTTTCAATTAGGACTTTTGAGGGTTGTAATGTGGCCTGGTTCACGGTTTTAGAAAAAAGGATTTATGGCTCAAAATTTGTTTGTACCCACCCATTCTCCTTGATGCTCTCCAGTCCTATGTCCAGTTAATTTGGCACAAGCGCTCATCTCTCAAAAGGATTTTTTTTTTTTTTTTTTTTTTATTTTTTTTTTTGAGGATTGACGGTTAAGAAACCCATGAAGTCTTTGAAGTGAAAGTCACCCCTTTTGTCTTCAGTGTTTCGGTCACACGACTTGTTCCTTATCGAGGATTTTCTCTTGATCATTTCTTTTTCATTTTTCGCATTTTTTTTTATTTCCCTGATTTTGCCTGGACCGATTCTCTTTTGAATCTTTCAATCTTGAAGTCCAGCGCCCTAACTTTTGCCTAAGTAGCTTGTTTTCAAGCCTTGACTTGGCGGGCTTTCTTTTTTTCCTTTTTTTTATTCTCTCTTTTTTTTTTGACCAAATCGCGCGACACCGGTTTGTCTTGACTTGTTTGAAAGGGTTGTGACTATCTCACTCCTTGATCACTGATGGATAACCATTGTGGTTTCACATCTCTTGACGTCCTAATGTGTGAGGGAAGAAAGGTAATGGGTCCTCAGATGCTCACTCCTTTCGAAATTTGAACGCTTGGTCAAATTACTGACGACTATCCTGCCCCTGATTAAATGTGAGGGTTTTTTCGAATGAAAAGAAACTCCTACTTCAAGGCTCAAAGGGGTTAACGAGGGTCTATCTCCCTTATATCTCCAGTGTTTGGGGATTTGAAGCAATGCCTGTACATCCTCAACAGGGTTTTATCCAAAAGCACACAACCAAAGATTTTGCGTTTTTACCTCATCATCCTCCCTCCAAGAGTTTAAGCAAGAAAGTTGGTATTGCAATGCGCAGAAACAATATATGAATGAATAAAAATGAATTACTTCAAGAAAAACATATTAATTGCATTAAAACATCATTCAGAATACAAACAAGTTTTTTAGGCATACAATGCTTTAACAAGAAATGAAAAACTACAAATGAAAATGCAGTAAAGAAGCTGAAGATTGCCATCGCCGAGGAGGCTTGATTATGTCTGCACGTCCTTGTAAACTGAGTGCTCACGTGAGACAGGAGGCTTCAATTAATGTACATATCATTTTCAGTGAATGCAATGATCTCTGAGTCCACCAGGTCTTGCACCTTGTGCTTGAACACGTTGCAATTTTCAATGGAATGACCCGGTGTGTCTGAGTGATACTCGCATCTAGCATCCAGATCATAATCAGGAGGAATGGGGTCGGGGACGGGCTTGGCATCCCTTAGTTCAACCAGAGAGCTCTCAAGTAAACGGGCAAGAACATCATTGTGAGGAATAGGGAGTGGATCGAACCTTCTCGCAGGCCTCCGTGATCTTTGTTGTCTCTGTTGCTGAGGAGCATAAGGTCGCTGATACTGAACAGGCTGTTGAACAACAGGAGGAATATACACAGCACTAGTTTCTCCTTCCTTTCCCTTGGAGGACCCAGCATAAGGTTTCTTTGCATCTTCAGAAGCAATTCGAATCTTTCCCGTTTTGATGCCATTTTCGACTCTTTCTCCTGCCAATACAAGACCTGAAAATCCGGCTGACAAACATCCAACCAATTTCTCATAATAATGCCCCTGAAGCGTATCCATGAACATATCAACAAGCTTTCTTTCCAACATCGGAGGTTGAACTTGGGAAGCCAATTCACGCCACCTCTGGGCGTATTCTTTGAAGCTTTCGTTTTGTCTCTGAGAAAGACTTTGCAATTGCATTCTACTGGGCGCCATGTCCGTGTTGAATTGGTAGTGCTTGATGAAAGCTTCTGCCAAATCTCTCCAGCTTTTAATATGCGTTCTCTCCAAGCTCATATACCAGTCTAAAGATGCCCCAGTTAAGCTGTCTTGAAAGAAATGCATCAGCAGCTTCTCATCATCAGTATAGGCAGACATTTTGCTGGAATATGCCATGATGTGAAGCTTAGGGCAGGTGGATCCATTGTACTTCTCGAAAGTAGGCGCCTTGAACTTCGGAGGAACCTTCACACCTGGGACCAACCCTAAGTCATACATGTCCATACCCAAATCATTCTGCCCCTTTAAAGCATTCACTCTCTCTTCGAGCATACGGAACTTCTTGTCCACCTCAGTAGGAAAATTCATCTCAGCATCATAAAATTGTTCTTCCTGATTATCCACTTTTTGACGAGGAACATGAATCCTAGCAGCACTTCCTCTGGATTGACTCATAGGAGAGGGTGGAGGAAGATTAACACGTGGAGGATTCACAACTCCGCCCGGAGTATTACCAACAACATTCCCATTACCAGCCTCTGGGATAACAACAGTCCTTTGAATAATTGCCTCTAGTTCCTCTTGTTGTTGAGCCATGCCCTGCATCATCTCAAAGAACTGAGCCATACGAGTCTGGAATTCCGACAACTCTGCTCGCATCTGATCCATGATCCTTCTCTGATTGCTTCAAGTTGCGTAGTGGTGAGAAGTCAGGTTTGCAGTTCTGGAGACAATAGCAAGTCAGAATAAGAATCCCCTCTCTGAATACCTGTTATGCATATGAGTATGAGAATGCAAAATGACATGCGATGCACATGCAAAGACACGGGATCAAGGTATCCACAAAGCTCTGGATAAGTGTTGTGCTGATGACTGAATAAGCTCATAGGTCTGCTCTGAAGAGAATATCGGAACCGGAATATCCGAATAATCATAATACCATAACACCAGGCTGATACTGATAAGAAATCCAAAGTACCGGGTAGGTAGAAGGTCAAGGTTACCTGCAAACCTGTAAACACCCGCCCATTCTCACATGTGGGTCACTAATCGTCCACATCAAATTTGCATGTAACGTGATCATCTCTTTATTGAAAGAATCATATGTATTCACACCATTTGTCCATAACTCCTTCAGCTATTTGACTAAGGGTTGTATGTAGACATCAATATTATTTCCCGGTGCTTCTTTAACGGGAATTATCATTGCAATTATAAACGATGTTTGCTTCATGCAAACCCATGCAGGAGTGTTATATGGAATGACAAACAACTGACCAAATACTATTATTTGTACTCATCACACTAAATGGATTCAAACCATCACCAGCCAATGCAGGACGCGCATTTCACAGATCTGGTGATAACCAATTATGTGTCAAGTCAAATTTCTTCCAAGCTTCTGAATCTCTAGGATGCCTCAACATTCCATCATTGTTAGTATATGTTGCATGCCATCTCATTACTCGCCCGTCTTTGATGACAAAAATAATCTATGTAATAGAGGTTTTAATGGAAAATAATGATATCCTTGGCGGGAATTTTCTTCTTTTTCTTGTTAACACAAATTCTTAATTTGTTTTCCATTTTGAAGTGTTGCAATTTTTGCAAGTCTCCCACTCTTCAACTTCTCCCCCAATAAAGCATATTATCGTAAACATGAACTGAGTAGCCGGTTACTCATTTTGAGGTAACCGTGTCGCTCCCGGGATTTTCATCCAAGTACAAACGCGAAAGTGGCACCAAACAGAGTCGCCAGCAATGTGTATTTATCCCATAAGAGGGAAAGGAAACACCGCATAAACCTGAAGGAAAGGATAGAGCATGGTCTTGCGACCAAGAGAACTGGATTCGGGAGTCGGTTACGCGAGAGGAAGGTATTAGCACCCCCTCGCGTCCATCGTACCCGATGGGATCCACGTTTGCTTGCTTCAATCAAACGGTGTAAGGAAAGGAATACTGAGAAAGAACTGAAAAAGGAAAGGAGAAAGAGAAACAAATGTAGGGAAAATAAAAGAAGTGCTCGAATGGGCCCTACCCCACTGCCTACGTATCTCATCGGGAACATGAGAATCAGAGCGACGTAGTTCCCCTAACTAGGGATGGATTGTTTGTGTTTTTTAAGGAACGGCTAACGTTCTAGCTCAGGTGTTGCAGGCTCGCTGGTCCGAGTGCGTTACCATCTTGCAAGAGAACGAGTAGGAGCGCGTTCGTGCGTTGAGAGTGAATGAGGTGAGAAAAGAATTCCCGAAGGAAAGACGTTATTGTTTGTTTTTGTCTTTTAAGAGTTTTTCCCATTTGTTTGCATATGATAGTGTATCTGAATCTTAGTTATTGGAATGTGTAAATTCTAACATTCCAAGATGGAATGGGTAAGAAAGCACACTGAGAGTGAAGAAGACCCCCACACTCAGTTCCAATTGTCAAGGTTCAAACACACTAGCATACTTGTGTTTATTAAGTGTTTTTGTTGATTAAGAAAATGAAGAAGCATTTTTTATTTATTGATACCTTCAACAAGTATTGCATTTTAGTCCCTCATACAAGATCAAATGTCTAACACATTGACCCAAGATGGGCTATAAGCTACACATTCTAAGATTATAAGAGAAGACCCCTTATCATCTTTTCTTTATATGAAAGGCCTAAATGCAATAAATGCTTACCTTTATTGGATGTTTTGGATTTTCTTTGAGATGAGAAGATAGAAGACTCAAGAGAGGAGAAAAAGGTAAAAATCTATGTGAACTAAGACTCAATCCTAATTGATTAGTTAAGGGAGTAATCCTAATGGTTTGTGAGGTATGAGAACACTATCCTAAAAAAGGAGAAGAACGTAAGAAGCAACTTACCTCCAAGATGGAAGTTAAGTTGATCTTAAAGAGGGATGAAGAAAATTAAGTCAGCAGAGAAACATTTAATCAGGAATTAAACAGAATAAGCATAAAAAATCCAAGCTAGAATTAAAATGCTAAGTAACAAAGTCAAGATTAAATTCTAACAAAAAAAAAATAAATAAAAATTTGAGGTTAAAAACTAATTCTAAAATTAGTTCAAGTTAATTCTAAACTAAATCTAAAGAAAATTAATTCTAACATTAAATCTAGAATTAAAAGAAAATATTAATCCTAAAAACTAATTCCAATTAATTTCTAATTAAGAACTATAATCCTAATTAGTCAAATTCTAAAGCTATATCTAACTACTAAAAGTATTAACCAAAACTTAGGCTTAAGAATCAAAATCAAAAATCAAAGATTAAATCCTAAATCTCTAATTAAAATCTAATTAATATTCAAAATTCTAATCAATTATTTAAAATTCAGTTAAACAAAAAAAACAACTAACAAACAATTAAAACAATTAACAATGAGGGCGCGACAGGAAACTGGGGGGTGCGTGAGAAGCCAGTCAAGCGAACGGGCTTTAGGTGTGAGGCCCAAGAAAGAATCAGCTAAGAGAGGGGGTGTGTTAGCGAAAATGGAGGGTGCGAACAAGAAAATGATTGGGCTTAAGCCCGGACCAATGATTGAATCAACCCGTTGGTTTTCCTCTTCTTAACCCTAAGTTCTGAAGCAAACTAAAATTCTCCCTCTTTCACTGCGCCGCCATGGCTCCTCCAACCTCTTACTCTCCCTTCTTCCATGGCCGCCGTCAACAAAACCGTTTCACCGTTCACTCCTCCTTGTTCTTCAACAAACTGTCACCATTCGCAAGCCTCTCCCCACCGTATTTCTCCATTCGCGCCGTCTTGCTCGCACTGTCGAAGACACGAGAACTCCGTCTTTCTCCTCATCACGCCGTCTAAACACCATCTTCATCATTCAACCTTCAACAAGTCGTCGCCGTCTTCTTTTTCACTCAACGTCGTCTCTCTCTCAGCAAGATTCTCCGCGACAAAAACTCCAACGCCATCGCATTCAACTCTCCTCTCCATCGCTCGTCTCCGCCATGAACCTCCGTCTCGCACGCACAAAACTCACTATCACGACCTCTCAACGGTGACGGACGCACTCTCACTCTCTCACAACGCGACACAATCATTCATCTCAAACGAAATAGAAAAAAATAAACCAGTCGTCGCAAATCGAATGATGCATATACGAGAAGCTGGAATTGAGAGCGACTTACCTACCGGAGCAGTTCCGGTGACTCTTCACAATGGAGGAACATGACGACGAGAAAATCGGAGATTACGCTTCAGGTATTTCGCTTCCTCTTCTGCTACTTTGATTTTGCCGCGGTTTCTTCGTCGAGAAGCTTTAAGTTATCAATTGTTGATGGATGCGTAGAATTTGATCTCGGTTTCCTCGCGTTGATTGCGACGTTTGCATTGAATTGCAGGTCGAAGAAACTTGATCACCGATTGTTGCTCAATTGATGCGACGATCCTGAAGTTCGAATTGCAACTTCTCAATTTTCTTCTTCTTTATTCTCTGCTGGTTATGTGAGTCTCGAATTGAATTGAGTTGCAGATTTCTGTTGAATTGATTATGGTGAATTGAACTGCAACAGTGTTTGAATTGATGTTGAATTTTCTACAGATTTGTGACCAAGAAGATGATGAACGAAAAAGGTGAAAGAGATGAAGAACTGTGAAGGTGAATTGAAGCCGATAGATGGTAGAAGATGAAGAATGAGGATTCGTGAGAAATCGTGCAGAAAAAAAAATGAAGAAGAGCCCCCGAAGAATGGAGATGATGAGGTTTTATAGAGAAGAATCAGGGAGGGGTAGTTTGGTACTTACAGGTGAAATCGGTTAGAGGTTTGTTATGAGAAGTTAGAGATTCAGTTAGGGAAATCTTCTGTTAGAAGTTTGGTTAGTGATTTTATGGATTAGTCATGTAATTTTCTGCTAGTTGTGAATTCTTTCGCCAAATGAAATTTGCTGCTATCTATCTCCCGACATCTCCTTTTTCAATGCCTTGCATTTTCTTTTCTATTGCGAATTATCCGGTGATTTTCTGTTATAGCAGTGGCGGTTATTTTGCTTTCATTTTCTGTCAATAATTTCTCTTTGAGCTGCCATGAGTTCTATTGTAGAAAGCAGAAAATATATAACCTCCTAGACAAACTGATTCACGAAGGTACAGAACCACGCCCCTGCATCGGATCTTAACATGCTTGATGCCCTCCTTTTTAATCTGTCACTGGATAGTATCGAGGATAATATTGAGAGCGGTTTGTTAAATCAATCCCCAGACCAATTTTCCTCCCTAGAACTCTATGTTAATGTATCACTCTTTTAACTGAGTACCTTTTGCAGAGAATAGTGGATTGTTGTTTTTTTTGGAATTGGTTCAAAAATATACAAACGGATTGGATAATTCTTTGGATGAAAATGGACTTCCATTAAGATGTAAAATGAAATTGGATATTTGGTTATTTCAAATGGATATGGACAAATTGAATATGGATAATTAGCTAAAAAAAATGGATAGACATGGATATCAAAAATGGTTTTTATGGATATAGAATTGAAATAAGTGGATATGGATATTAAAGGTGATTTAACATGGATTAGTAAAAAAATGGATATTGGTTTAAAGTTGAAATTGGTTTGAAGAATGGATATTAAAAATAATGGGGGTAAATTGGTTTAGAAAAAAATAAGGAGTTTGGATATGGATTAAAGAAAAAATGAATGGATATTATAAGTGAATATGCACAAGATGGATTTAGAGATTTGAAAATGGATACGAGAGATCAAATAGATTAGCAAGAAAGGATAATTGTTTAAAATGGCTTGTATTTCAATTTCCAAGTAATCCATACAACTAATTTTGACATGTCCAATTCCAATCAAATTTCCAATCACACCAAACTTCTTTCCTCAATGAATTCTCAAAATCAATCAGTAAGCTCACTAGACTGTGACCCCATGCCCTTCAGATCAATCCGCCACTGCTTTGTCCCGATACCCACTGATATCCTTGACACGAGCCCTTAATCTCACAATCTTCAATTGATGACTGTCTACGAACTCAACCAAGAAGGAGAAACCATGACCTTTATTGATATACACCCTGAAACCTGGTAAACCTCTAAATACAACAACCCTGGATCTAGATGAACCTCTGAATAAATGAGCCCTAATAGTAAGAAAATTCCTTGATCCCATGTCTCGGAAAACCAATGCAATGATATGATTATGAGCCATGACCTAAAAATGCAGATGAGTGCGAAACAAAAGCCAGAAAAAGGTAGGGCAAATTTTGGGGTGCTACAGCTGCCCCTATTCAATCAACTTGGACCTGAAAGGATGATAGCAACTGCCTTCAGACATTCAAGGTACAAGGTGATTGAATACAAAAAGAACCGCAAAATTTGCACCCTGTGGAGAATAAGAAAAATGGATATAAACCCAACCAAATGAACACTGCTTGGATAAAACTCTGGTGGAAAGAAAAGCACTGGAGAGATGTCTTTTGTACAACGCCAGACGACTACTGGCCTGCCACACTACTGGTGGACTTTAATAAAGTCTTTTGTACAACGCCAGACGACTACTGGCTTGCCACACTACGGGTGGACTTTGCTCATCTGCCACCCGAAGATGGACTTTTGCCAATCTACTGTTGGACTTTCGCTGCTTTGCCACCCGAAGATGGACTTTTGCCAATCCACTGTTGGACTTTTAGAATTTGCCACCCTTAGATGGACCTTTCGCCAATCCACTGTTGGACTTTGAAACTTCGCCACCCTTGGATGGACTTTTGCCAATCTACTGTTAGACTTTTGACCAGAGGTTTGTAGAATCAACGGCCTTACACAGATGACTCCGCTGGGGATAAGAGGGTAGACCATCAACTCTGAGGTTGAGGAAAAATGGCATCATCTCTGAGATTGAGAAAATTTGAAGTAAACAATAACACTGAGGTTGAGGAAAAGGTAGACATCAACTCTGAGGTTGAGAAAATTTGAAGTAAACAATAACACTGAGGTTGAGGAAAAGGTAGACATCAACTCTGAGGTTGAGAAAAAACCATAACTTCAACTCGGATGTCGGAAGAAGGATATATGTCAACTCTGAGATTGGTAAAGGGGCATACATCGATTTTGAAACCGGAGATAAAACCCTTGACCTTAACTCTGAGGTTAGGTGAAGAAAAGCATTTTCATCAACTCTGAGGTCGAGAAAAGGTGTACAACAACTTTGAAGTTGGGGAAGAAAGGGATATTCATCAACGCTGAGGTCGCGAAAAGATATACAACAACTTTGAAGTTGGGGAAGAAAAGGATATTCATCAACTCTGAGGTCGAGAAAAGGTATACGTCAACTTTGAAGTTGGAGAAAGGCGTCAACTCTGAGGTTAGACAAAACAGGCGTCAACTCTGAGGTTGGGGAAAAAAGGCTTCAACTCTGAGGTTGGGCAAAACAGGCGTCAACTCTGAGGTTGGGCAAAACAGGCGTCAACTCTGAGGTTGGACAAAACAGGCGTCAACCGTGAGGTTGGGGAAAATAGGCGTCAACTCTGAGGTTGGGAGCAAAAGAAGGTACGACAACTCTGAGGTTGGGGACCACTGCTTTAATTAAGGGTTGGTCTGGCTTTCGCACAAGGTACTAAATCTGGCTTATGCTTCGATGCATGTTTGAATTTTCTTTCTATCGCGTAATGCTCCATACGAAATGGAAATGCTACGAATTTTGAGGATGCAATGCAATGATGATAACTACATGCAAGAATGATAGGACACTCCACCGAGGAATGCGCAGAACAGAACAAGCAAACTTCGCTGAGGAAGGGATCACCAATATCTAACCTCCTGTGGGGAAATAACCAACCGTAATACCAATAATTACTGGTGATGCCAACCCTGTCGAGGAACTGCAAGCTGCATTGCGAACTTTGTTGGGGAGATGCCAATGAAGATTGGACTTTGAACTGCTGAGAATGCCAATAACCATTGGACTTTGACTTGTGGAGAAATACCGAATCTGACTGTTGAGGAAAAGAACACTCTGACTTCTCACCATCTTCAAACTGCTTGAAAATATTCCCCGGTCTTACCCTGCTGAGAATGAGGAATCCACCTACACTGCTTGGGGGGTAAGGAATCTTCATAAAGAACCCTTTTCGATTTGAGGACGATTCTCTGCTTGGGGAAGAATATCAATTCCACCACCTTGCTGGAAAAGATACCTTCTGGCTCTTTGCTGGGGAAGAAACTTAGTACTTCAAGTTTCTACCGACCAACTGCATACTGATTGTCGAGAGGTGAACAACGTTTACTTTACGACTTGCCCCAGACCACATGGTCCATTGGAAGAAATCATCTCAAGAGGATTTTACAGAAGACCGGGCGTTCACACTGCCCCCAGGGTCTTCAAACTCTTGGAGAGATTCATCGGATCTCGACGTAACTGACCCGGACTGTATGATCTGTGAAGGAATTTTCCCCGAGAGGACTTGTAATGATTTGAAATATTCTGCCTCAGTACTTTAAACCTTGAAGAGGTACCTCTGATTAACCTTCTTCTGGAGAGGATAACTTCTCATGCTCCGGAGGTGGCCTGCCTCAATATGAGCTTTGAAGTGACTTTGCCCCTGATCTGAATGAATGCCCTAAAATAACTGAACTTTAGAGAGATTTCTCGACGTGACTGCCCCAGATTGGCTACATCTCATCACGACTTACTGGGGAAAGCCCACGACACTGAGTCTCTTGGCAACATGCCCCTTGATATGACCGTCCTTCAGACTTTTCAAGCATCCCGACTTGGCAGGATCAAGCTTCTCGACTAGCATTCACTGTGTAAGCTTCATTGATGCTTAGGCACATGTATGCAAGCAAAACAAGTTTATTATGAGAATGATAATTCTAATGCAACAAACATGTTAACCTTGAAGTTTATTGAAAATATGTCGCAAAACCCTGTGAACGAATCACTAGTTACGTCATTGATTTTTGAATGGAAAACAATACGCACATGCAATACCAACAAAAATCTTATTAGCACAACTCATGGGAGTCAGGAACGCTATCTCGTTGAAGTACGCCTTCAGCATAAACCCTGTTTCAATTAGGACTTTTGAGGGTTGTAATGTGGCCTGGTTCACGGTTTTAGAAAAAAGGATTTATGGCTCAAAATTTGTTTGTACCCACCCATTCTCCTTGATGCTCTCCAGTCCTATGTCCAGTTAATTTGGCACAAGCGCTCATCTCTCAAAAGGATTTTTTTTTTTTTTTTTTTTTTTATTTTTTTTTTTGAGGATTGACGGTTAAGAAACCCATGAAGTCTTTGAAGTGAAAGTCACCCCTTTTGTCTTCAGTGTTTCGGTCACACGACTTGTTCCTTATCGAGGATTTTCTCTTGATCATTTCTTTTTCATTTTTCGCATTTTTTTTTATTTCCCTGATTTTGCCTGGACCGATTCTCTTTTGAATCTTTCAATCTTGAAGTCCAGCGCCCTAACTTTTGCCTAAGTAGCTTGTTTTCAAGCCTTGACTTGGCGGGCTTTCTTTTTTTCCTTTTTTTTATTCTCTCTTTTTTTTTTGACCAAATCGCGCGACACCGGTTTGTCTTGACTTGTTTGAAAGGGTTGTGACTATCTCACTCCTTGATCACTGATGGATAACCATTGTGGTTTCACATCTCTTGACGTCCTAATGTGTGAGGGAAGAAAGGTAATGGATCCTCAGATGCTCACTCCTTTCGAAATTTGAACGCTTGGTCAAATTACTGACGACTATCCTGCCCCTGATTAAATGTGAGGGTTTTTTCGAATGAAAAGAAACTCCTACTTCAAGGCTCAAAGGGGTTAACGAGGGTCTATCTCCCTTATATCTCCAGTGTTTGGGGATTTGAAGCAATGCCTGTACATCCTCAACAGGGTTTTATCCAAAAGCACACAACCAAAGATTTTGCGTTTTTACCTCATCATCCTCCCTCCAAGAGTTTAAGCAAGAAAGTTGGTATTGCAATGCGCAGAAACAATATATGAATGAATAAAAATGAATTACTTCAAGAAAAACATATTAATTGCATTAAAACATCATTCAGAATACAAACAAGTTTTTTAGGCATACAATGCTTTAACAAGAAATGAAAAACTACAAATGAAAATGCAGTAAAGAAGCTGAAGATTGCCATCGCCGAGGAGGCTTGATTATGTCTGCACGTCCTTGTAAACTGAGTGCTCACGTGAGACAGGAGGCTTCAATTGATGTACATATCATTTTCAGTGAATGCAATGATCTCTGAGTCCACCAGGTCTTGCACCTTGTGCTTGAACACGTTGCAATTTTCAATGGAATGACCCGGTGTGTCTGAGTGATACTCGCATCTAGCATCCAGATCATAATCAGGAGGAATGGGGTCGGGGACGGGCTTGGCATCCCTTAGTTCAACCAGAGAGCTCTCAAGTAAACGGGCAAGAACATCATTGTGAGGAATAGGGAGTGGATCGAACCTTCTCGCAGGCCTCCGTGATCTTTGTTGTCTCTGTTGCTGAGGAGCATAAGGTCGCTGATACTGAACAGGCTGTTGAACAACAGGAGGAATATACACAGCACTAGTTTCTCCTTCCTTTCCCTTGGAGGACCCAGCATAAGGTTTCTTTGCATCTTCAGAAGCAATTCGAATCTTTCCCGTTTTGATGCCATTTTCGACTCTTTCTCCTGCCAATACAAGACCTGAAAATCCGGCTGACAAACATCCAACCAATTTCTCATAATAATGCCCCTGAAGCGTATCCATGAACATATCAACAAGCTTTCTTTCCAACATCGGAGGTTGAACTTGGGAAGCCAATTCACGCCACCTCTGGGCGTATTCTTTGAAGCTTTCGTTTTGTCTCTGAGAAAGACTTTGCAATTGCATTCTACTGGGCGCCATGTCCGTGTTGAATTGGTAGTGCTTGATGAAAGCTTCTGCCAAATCTCTCCAGCTTTTAATATGCGTTCTCTCCAAGCTCATATACCAGTCTAAAGATGCCCCAGTTAAGCTGTCTTGAAAGAAATGCATCAGCAGCTTCTCATCATCAGTATAGGCAGACATTTTGCTGGAATATGCCATGATGTGAAGCTTAGGGCAGGTGGATCCATTGTACTTCTCGAAAGTAGGCGCCTTGAACTTCGGAGGAACCTTCACACCTGGGACCAACCCTAAGTCATACATGTCCATACCCAAATCATTCTGTCCCTTTAAAGCATTCACTCTCTCTTCGAGCATACGGAACTTCTTGTCCACCTCAGTAGGAAAATTCATCTCAGCATCATAAAATTGTTCTTCCTGATTATCCACTTTTTGACGAGGAACATGAATCCTAGCAGCACTTCCTCTGGATTGACTCATAGGAGAGGGTGGAGGAAGATTAACACGTGGAGGATTCACAACTCCGCCCGGAGTATTACCAACAACATTCCCATTACCAGCCTCTGGGATAACAACAGTCCTTTGAATAATTGCCTCTAGTTCCTCTTGTTGTTGAGCCATGCCCTGCATCATCTCAAAGAACTGAGCCATACGAGTCTGGAATTCCGACAACTCTGCTCGCATCTGATCCATGATCCTTCTCTGATTTCTTCAAGTTGCGTAGTGGTGAGAAGTCAGGTTTGCAGTTCTGGAGACAATAGCAAGTCAGAATAAGAATCCCCTCTCTGAATACCTGTTATGCATATGAGTATGAGAATGCAAAATGACATGCGATGCACATGCAAAGACACGGGATCAAGGTATCCACAAAGCTCTGGATAAGTGTTGTGCTGATGACTGAATAAGCTCATAGGTCTGCTCTGAAGAGAATATCGGAACCGGAATATCCGAATAATCATAATACCATAACACCAGGCTGATACTGATAAGAAATCCAAAGTACCGGGTAGGTAGAAGGTCAAGGTTACCTGCAAACCTGTAAACACCCGCCCATTCTCACATGTGGGTCACTAATCGTCCACATCAAATTTGCATGTAACGTGATCATCTCTTTATTGAAAGAATCATATGTATTCACACCATTTGTCCATAACTCCTTCAGCTATTTGACTAAGGGTTGTATGTAGACATCAATATTATTTCCCGGTGCTTCTTTAACGGGAATTATCATTGCAATTATAAACGATGTTTGCTTCATGCAAACCCATGCAGGAGTGTTATATGGAATGACAAACAACTGACCAAATACTATTATTTGTACTCATCACACTAAATGGATTCAAACCATCACCAGCCAATGCAGGACGCGCATTTCACAGATCTGGTGATAACCAATTATGTGTCAAGTCAAATTTCTTCCAAGCTTCTGAATCTCTAGGATGCCTCAACATTCCATCATTGTTAGTATATGTTGCATGCCATCTCATTACTCGCCCGTCTTTGATGACAAAAATAATCTATGTAATAGAGGTTTTAATGGAAAATAATGATATCCTTGGCGGGAATTTTCTTCTTTTTCTTGTTAACACAAATTCTTAATTTGTTTTCCATTTTGAAGTGTTGCAATTTTTGCAAGTCTCCCACTCTTCAACTTCTCCCCCAATAAAGCATATTATCGTAAACATGAACTGAGTAGCCGGTTACTCATTTTGAGGTAACCGTGTCGCTCCCGGGATTTTCATCCAAGTACAAACGCGAAAGTGGCACCAAACAGAGTCGCCAGCAATGTGTATTTATCCCATAAGAGGGAAAGGAAACACCGCATAAACCTGAAGGAAAGGATAGAGCATGGTCTTGCGACCAAGAGAACTGGATTCGGGAGTCGGTTACGCGAGAGGAAGGTATTAGCACCCCCTCGCGTCCATCGTACCCGATGGGATCCACGTTTGCTTGCTTCAATCAAACGGTGTAAGGAAAGGAATACTGAGAAAGAACTGAAAAAGGAAAGGAGAAAGAGAAACAAATGTAGGGAAAATAAAAGAAGTGCTCGAATGGGCCCTACCCCACTGCCTACGTATCTCATCGGGAACATGAGAATCAGAGCGACGTAGTTCCCCTAACTAGGGATGGATTGTTTGTGTTTTTTAAGGAACGGCTAACGTTCTAGCTCAGGTGTTGCAGGCTCGCTGGTCCGAGTGCGTTACCATCTTGCAAGAGAACGAGTAGGAGCGCGTTCGTGCGTTGAGAGTGAATGAGGTGAGAAAAGAATTCCCGAAGGAAAGACGTTATTGTTTGTTTTTGTCTTTTAAGAGTTTTTCCCATTTGTTTGCATATGATAGTGTATCTGAATCTTAGTTATTGGAATGTGTAAATTCTAACATTCCAAGATGGAATGGGTAAGAAAGCACACTGAGAGTGAAGAAGACCCCCACACTCAGTTCCAATTGTCAAGGTTCAAACACACTAGCATACTTGTGTTTATTAAGTGTTTTTGTTGATTAAGAAAATGAAGAAGCATTTTTTATTTATTGATACCTTCAACAAGTATTGCATTTTAGTCCCTCATACAAGATCAAATGTCTAACACATTGACCCAAGATGGGCTATAAGCTACACATTCTAAGATTATAAGAGAAGACCCCTTATCATCTTTTCTTTATATGAAAGGCCTAAATGCAATAAATGCTTACCTTTATTGGATGTTTTGGATTTTCTTTGAGATGAGAAGATAGAAGACTCAAGAGAGGAGAAAAAGGTAAAAATCTATGTGAACTAAGACTCAATCCTAATTGATTAGTTAAGGGAGTAATCCTAATGGTTTGTGAGGTATGAGAACACTATCCTAAAAAAGGAGAAGAACGTAAGAAGCAACTTACCTCCAAGATGGAAGTTAAGTTGATCTTAAAGAGGGATGAAGAAAATTAAGTCAGCAGAGAAACATTTAATCAGGAATTAAACAGAATAAGCATAAAAAATCCAAGCTAGAATTAAAATGCTAAGTAACAAAGTCAAGATTAAATTCTAACAAAAAAAAAAATAAATAAAAATTTGAGGTTAAAAACTAATTCTAAAATTAGTTCAAGTTAATTCTAAACTAAATCTAAAGAAAATTAATTCTAACATTAAATCTAGAATTAAAAGAAAATATTAATCCTAAAAACTAATTCCAATTAATTTCTAATTAAGAACTATAATCCTAATTAGTCAAATTCTAAAGCTATATCTAACTACTAAAAGTATTAACCAAAACTTAGGCTTAAGAATCAAAATCAAAAATCAAAGATTAAATCCTAAATCTCTAATTAAAATCTAATTAATATTCAAAATTCTAATCAATTATTTAAAATTCAGTTAAACAAAAAAAACAACTAACAAACAATTAAAACAATTAACAATGAGGGCGCGACAGGAAACTGGGGGGTGCGTGAGAAGCCAGTCAAGCGAACGGGCTTTAGGTGTGAGGCCCAAGAAAGAATCAGCTAAGAGAGGGGGTGTGTTAGCGAAAATGGAGGGTGCGAACAAGAAAATGATTGGGCTTAAGCCCGGACCAATGATTGAATCAACCCGTTGGTTTTCCTCTTCTTAACCCTAAGTTCTGAAGCAAACTAAAATTCTCCCTCTTTCACTGCGCCGCCATGGCTCCTCCAACCTCTTACTCTCCCTTCTTCCATGGCCGCCGTCAACAAAACCGTTTCACCGTTCACTCCTCCTTGTTCTTCAACAAACTGTCACCATTCGCAAGCCTCTCCCCACCGTATTTCTCCATTCGCGCCGTCTTGCTCGCACTGTCGAAGACACGAGAACTCCGTCTTTCTCCTCATCACGCCGTCTAAACACCATCTTCATCATTCAACCTTCAACAAGTCGTCGCCGTCTTCTTTTTCACTCAACGTCGTCTCTCTCTCAGCAAGATTCTCCGCGACAAAAACTCCAACGCCATCGCATTCAACTCTCCTCTCCATCGCTCGTCTCCGCCATGAACCTCCGTCTCGCACGCACAAAACTCACTATCACGACCTCTCAACGGTGACGGACGCACTCTCACTCTCTCACAACGCGACACAATCATTCATCTCAAACGAAATAGAAAAAAATAAACCAGTCGTCGCAAATCGAATGATGCATATACGAGAAGCTGGAATTGAGAGCGACTTACCTACCGGAGCAGTTCCGGTGACTCTTCACAATGGAGGAACATGACGACGAGAAAATCGGAGATTACGCTTCAGGTATTTCGCTTCCTCTTCTGCTACTTTGATTTTGCCGCGGTTTCTTCGTCGAGAAGCTTTAAGTTATCAATTGTTGATGGATGCGTAGAATTTGATCTCGGTTTCCTCGCGTTGATTGCGACGTTTGCATTGAATTGCAGGTCGAAGAAACTTGATCACCGATTGTTGCTCAATTGATGCGACGATCCTGAAGTTCGAATTGCAACTTCTCAATTTTCTTCTTCTTTATTCTCTGCTGGTTATGTGAGTCTCGAATTGAATTGAGTTGCAGATTTCTGTTGAATTGATTATGGTGAATTGAACTGCAACAGTGTTTGAATTGATGTTGAATTTTCTACAGATTTGTGACCAAGAAGATGATGAACGAAAAAGGTGAAAGAGATGAAGAACTGTGAAGGTGAATTGAAGCCGATAGATGGTAGAAGATGAAGAATGAGGATTCGTGAGAAATCGTGCAGAAAAAAAAATGAAGAAGAGCCCCCGAAGAATGGAGATGATGAGGTTTTATAGAGAAGAATCAGGGAGGGGTAGTTTGGTACTTACAGGTGAAATCGGTTAGAGGTTTGTTATGAGAAGTTAGAGATTCAGTTAGGGAAATCTTCTGTTAGAAGTTTGGTTAGTGATTTTATGGATTAGTCATGTAATTTTCTGCTAGTTGTGAATTCTTTCGCCAAATGAAATTTGCTGCTATCTATCTCCCGACATCTCCTTTTTCAATGCCTTGCATTTTCTTTTCTATTGCGAATTATCCGGTGATTTTCTGTTATAGAAGTGGCGGTTATTTTGCTTTCATTTTCTGTCAATAATTTCTCTTTGAGCTGCCATGAGTTCTATTGTAGAAAGCAGAAAATATATAACCTCCTAGACAAACTGATTCACGAAGGTACAGAACCACGCCCCTGCATCGGATCTTAACATGCTTGATGCCCTCCTTTTTAATCTGTCACTGGATAGTATCGAGGATAATATTGAGAGCGGTTTGTTAAATCAATCCCCAGACCAATTTTCCTCCCTAGAACTCTATGTTAATGTATCACTCTTTTAACTGAGTACCTTTTGCAGAGAATAGTGGATTGTTGTTTTTTTTGGAATTGGTTCAAAAATATACAAACGGATTGGATAATTCTTTGGATGAAAATGGACTTCCATTAAGATGTAAAATGAAATTGGATATTTGGTTATTTCAAATGGATATGGACAAATTGAATATGGATAATTAGCTAAAAAAAATGGATAGACATGGATATCAAAAATGGTTTTTATGGATATAGAATTGAAATAAGTGGATATGGATATTAAAGGTGATTTAACATGGATTAGTAAAAAAATGGATATTGGTTTAAAGTTGAAATTGGTTTGAAGAATGGATATTAAAAATAATGGGGGTAAATTGGTTTAGAAAAAAATAAGGAGTTTGGATATGGATTAAAGAAAAAATGAATGGATATTATAAGTGAATATGCACAAGATGGATTTAGAGATTTGAAAATGGATACGAGAGATCAAATAGATTAGCAAGAAAGGATAATTGTTTAAAATGGCTTGTATTTCAATTTCCAAGTAATCCATACAACTAATTTTGACATGTCCAATTCCAATCAAATTTCCAATCACACCAAACTTCTTTCCTCAATGAATTCTCAAAATCAATCAGTAAGCTCACTAGACTGTGACCCCATGCCCTTCAGATCAATCCGCCACTGCTTTGTCCCGATACCCACTGATATCCTTGACACGAGCCCTTAATCTCACAATCTTCAATTGATGACTGTCTACGAACTCAACCAAGAAGGAGAAACCATGACCTTTATTGATATACACCCTGAAACCTGGTAAACCTCTAAATACAACAACCTTGGATCTAGATGAACCTCTGAATAAATGAGCCCTAATAGTAAGAAAATTCCTTGATCCCATGTCTCGGAAAACCAATGCAATGATATGATTATGAGCCATGACCTAAAAATGCAGATGAGTGCGAAACAAAAGCCAGAAAAAGGTAGGGCAAATTTTGGGGTGCTACAAACCGGTTACCCTATTGGATTTTGGTTACTGTCTGCGCAGGAAGAATGTGTAACCGGTTACTCATTTTGAGGTAACCGGTTACCACTGTTGTGTTTTGAAAAATATTTTAGAAAATTAATATCTTTTGAACCGTGCTTCCGATCGAGGTGTTCTTGGTACCGATGGAAAGGTGTGGAAATGTTCTACATGATGAAAGTGAAAAATATTAGTTTTGTTGCCCGATTAAATAAATCAGAGAGAACCCAAGAATTTTTATACTTTGTGATTTAATTATTATGTGTTATTTTATCACAAAATTGTATTATGCTTACCTCTTCTATTGTTGTGAAGTATGTTGAGACATAACATGTTAAAATATGGAATAGGAAGAGTGAGGAACCTTACCATGAAATTATATTAGAACCTAGTAGGTGACTAGGAACTGGTAGATAATCTAGATGGCGATGCTCGTGCATGTGATGTAGGAAGGTGCATCCGTGGCGAGTAATGGTCTAGGAGAGAGTGAAACACTAGTATGTAACATGTGTGAACCATTGGGATTATGAGAAAAGGCAAAAGAGGCCTTAAGGCGAATGTGGCATTGTGATTGTCGAATACAATCACGTTTGTGTGTGAGATCACGTAATCGTAACCGTTTCCCTTGAGTTGTAGTTTCATGAGTCTCGAGCTCCTCTGGAATGTATGCACGATTACTTGACAGGTTTGAGTCTCGCGTTTAGTACGAATGGAGCCTAAGGGTAAAGAGACTTGTGACGGTTAATGGCCCGTGTGAGGTGACGGTTCATAAGGGTTAATGTCCCGTAGAACCCGAATCCATTTTGTATGTCAAGTAAGTTACAAGGATCCATGACTCAGGTCGCCTTCTAGACGTAGAAGCGGACGGGAAGAGAGGATGCCTTGGTAAGGTTATTGATTAATGATATTTTGAGTTGGTGAACACATGAACATGTTTCCATACAGTGTGAGATTGTGAACTCAAGGTCACTTCCCTTCCCCTTTTGACTTGAGTTAGGATTGATAGAACCTTGTAAATCCGAGAGAATCAATAAGATAGGGAACTCACTGAGATTAAATATCTCACCCTATGTTGTTGATAATATTATAGGTGCTTCAGGTTCCGCGAAGGATAAGGATAAGGCCGTTTGATCATCCTTACTTACCTTGGCTTTTGGCATGGCGAGACTTCTGTTGTTGGAGTTATTTTTTGAGATCATTGTATTGATCTAGTTCTTAGTGTCTTGGAACATCTTGTATACATTATGCCATAGATTTTTTTTATATGTTGTATTTTGGGCATGTATATGTACAATGTGTTAACTAGGAACTTGTGGTATTTCAATACTAAAACTTGGATTCATGTATAATGTTTATGCTTTGATGTATGATGTTATATGTGGGTGTTACATTTTTCAATAAAGACATTTCCTACTATGAATGAAAATAAAGAAAGAAGCATAAACCAATTAATGTCTTCAAAATGAGGTGTCTGTGATTATGTGAAAAATGAACATTAGTGAAAGCTCTTGTGTTTTGGACAAATTTTGGTAAAACATAAATGCTGAAAAAGAAGGGTCAACATGAAGATCAAGATGAATATTTCTGCAAAAGATAAGATGTCGAATGAGATGTCCCAGCATGCAGACTCGACATCCTGGACTGTTATAACAGATTGATTTAAATCTGTTTTATATATGCTGCAAGATTCAAGGAGCAATCGCAGGAGTGGATCAAGGAGATGAAAAGCCCAAGACAACAGAAGACTATAAATAGTAGACTTAGGTCTAGGGTTTAGTTAGACCGACTGTACCTTTGTATCACTTGTAACTTTGTAACCTATTCTTTTAGTAAAATAAGGGTTTAGGGTTTAAGAGTCGTTGGCTCTCTTAGGAGTTGTAAGTTTACACTCTGCAGTATGGGATGCAGGGTGGAAAGCATAGGTGCAGGTACACAACCAGAAGCCTTTAGGTAATGGTTGTTGTATTTTTCTTGTACGAAGCTTTTAAGCAAGTCCAAGATAACTTCTTGGTCAAGGAAATCATGACGGGTTCTGAATTGGCAGATAACAGAAACATCACAGGTGGCGATGAAGGATGTGAGTAGGTCTCTCATATCAGAGTTGTAAACATTAGAGCTTAGCTTTGGTAAAGATATTCATTGAGGGTAGTGATTAGGATAAAGTTGTAAATGGGGGAGTTTAGCTTTAGGGTAATACTACAAGATAATGAAGTCTTCATCCTGGATTGGTATCCCCCAGAGTAAGTGAATTGCACTGAACTAGGTTAACAATTTCTGTGTGTTTGTTTACTTTCTGCAATCAATCTTGCTGTTGTTGCTGATATTCTGAATATCAGTTTGTTTGCTCTGTCCTTGTTTAATGATTATGTAGCACAATGTCTTGCCATGTGTTAAGACATCTGCTGTCTGCATATGCCAGAATTTCAATTGGTATCAGAGCAGGCATCCTGGTCTATTTCTGGATGAGATCCAAGGGAGTACTTTCTGATGATTAAACAAGGAGGAGTTGAAGGAAGCAGTTCAGTCGTCTGATGATTGAAGATGAGTGTTCTGGTTCTTTGTTTTCTGAGGAGGTTCGGCAACAACAAACAAGAGGAGTGGCTAGTTCTCTTGGTTAGTGTCCTGAAATATGTTATGGCGTCTTTTCTAGGGCAAGTTGAAGGTTTTCTTGGTGTTTCCGCTGCATATGTTTCTGATTGAAGAATTCCAGTAGTATGGGATACTGGAGTTTTGATTGAAGGAAGATCGTGGCTTATCTTACCTAGTTCTGTTCTTGGAGATTTCAACCGGTTTGAAGACACATATCATTCTAAAGTTGGGAGCAATGGAATGTTGTTGTGATGGTTGATACTTATGTGACTTGGTACATGATTGATTAGCACCATCATGTATGCTGATGTTAGATTGAAGAGAAATGGTAAGATTAATTATCAAATTCATGATCTAGGGGTTTGTTAATTCCTTGTTGCCTTAGTTGTTGAAGACACTTGAGATGCTTCTCAAGTCCACTCAAGGTAGCTCAGTCATGATCTGGGGTCTTCTAGTTATTCTTTAGACTAGAAGGTGTTTCTATGAAGCACAGGAGTGAAGACAGTGGAAGTGATTTATTTTCACCGTCCACAAAATGTGCAAGGTAGAACTCATACTTCTCAACCCTAAGGATGAGTTCAAACAGTTGAGGTAATTAGGATTCGTTCAGAGAGGATCTTAGTTGCTTGAGTCAAGGGTGGCAGCCTTGGTATCTCAACACCTTGCAAAAAGAAGAAGACAACATGAAGAGGAATATCTTGGTGATGTTCAGAAGATGCTGGATTTGGATAAGGGTTATTGGACAAGGATTTAAGATCTATTGCTATATGTGGAGTTATACAGATATTTAATTGATTATCCTTGTGATTCAAGATTGGTGATGTTCTATCAGATGTTGAAACATCTCTTCCTCAGAGGTGTGCAGAATCATGGGAGGGGTACTGCATATGCTCAGAAGCCTCTTAGGTGTTGACCTAAGATTATTAGCTTAGCCTGTTATTGGCTTAGCATCTGATTCCTGGAGAGTTTTACGGGAGAATAACTTATCCAGATGTTGATGCTGTTGAAGATGGATATGAAAACTATGAAGACATCATAATCTTGATGACTACTTGGATTGGTTTATTTCTGATCCAGGTATTTTGGGGCATTCTAGGATGCTCATCATGGAGTTCAGATAGGTGGCAATATCAACAACTTTGTGAAGACGACTCTATTTAAGGAAAGGTGGCATTCCTTTTGTACAACTATGAGGTGTAGTTTCTGACTATTCCTTCTGAAGATTCAGACAGTGGCAGGTTTGAAGGCTTTGGAGAAACATGGCAGGTATTCATCAAGGTGTGAGCTTGTATAGAATAACTGCAGATCAATAGAATGGAGGTTGTCTACTCAAACTTGGTTGTTGAATCAAGTCTATGAGAGCATGGAACTCTTGTTTTGTTAAGGGAGGAGGTTCTTTCAAGTGGCAGAAGAAAGAGCTGAGTTCAACAACTAGATGTCGTATCAAAATGTTCTGACATCTAGTTCAACATCAGAATCTCAGTTGGTGAAGTGGCACATCAACTTAAGATAGGGTGATTTACAGGAATGGAAGTTATGGATGCTTCAAAAAGGTCCATCTCATGCAGTTTATGGGAGCTGTGGATGGGAAGATGTTACATGACTAAGAGGCTTGGTGGATCCAAGATGTCTTGCTATGGGGCAAGTAGTTCATGTGACTTAAAGATCTGTTTTCATTGGTGGATCAGGATATCTTGTGGGAGTTCTGACAAAGGGTGAAACAATCAAACAGTGGCATTTGGTTGGGTTCACATTTTGGATTCATGAATGAGGTGATCAAACTGTGGTAATTGGTTGATCTCAAAAGTGGATTCGAAGAATCAAGATAATCAGAGTGTGGCATCTGGTTAGTGTTGAGGATTGTCTTGGAACATGTTACTCTTCGGCAGAGGGGTGATGAGTTGAAGACTCAAGGAGATTTATCTTCTTGAAGGTGGATGAGAGTTTATTTCTCTCTTTCTGGAGTTCTTATTCAAGCTGGTGGCGCAATGTTGTCTGGAGATATTCAGTTTTGGATTACTATGCTATAGTAAGTCCAGTGGTGGAGCATATCAAGAACTATTATGTGTGGTGTCTTGGTATGTGGAAGATGTTCTAACTTGGTGTTAGGACATTATCTGGGTTGGTTATCCTTGGAGGAGGATTCTTATGCTCTGGTTTAGGAGCTTATTGCCTACATTGTGTCTAAGGAGCGTCTATCTTGTCATACAGGAGAATGATGGAGTAGAAGGTCTGCCTTGGAAGGATAATGTAGAGAAGACTGAAGTAGATCATGGGTTGATTGCTTGGAAGTCTGAATATAGATATTCATCAATTGATCATAAGTATTCCAGATTATCATACGGGAGAATGATAAGGAATGAATGTCTTTGGATGGTTGGGTGATTATCTATTGGATGGCCTTGCTAAGCTCATATGAAAAGCTTGTGAAGGGGATACCGCCCCTATTTAGCAAGTCATGCTTTTCTAAAGCATGTATCCGATATCTGACACCGATGGAAGATAACAAACTAAGAGGTAGGGTATCTCTTTGGGGAGTGTGCTACATTCCAGGCCAATTGGATTTTATCTCAAGCAGCCGGAGGTCTATACATGAGAATTCAGGTGGAGTTCGTATGGTGTGTAGATGGTAACAGGAAAAGGGGGGTCAATGGGACTTTGATCTTAATCCAAGAGTTTGTTACTAATGGAGGATGGCGATCCTTATGTGACCTCACAATAGCGTGATGGGACTTCATGTGTGAGTGATTATTGGTTCTTGTCAGAAGAAGCAATAAGAGAGTTGATGATTGTTTTCAGCAGGTAGCTTGAACTGAGGGTGCGCTCTTGAAGACATGAAGACGCGTCTTATGTTTTCCATTCATTAGCTAGGTGTTCTGTGGAGGAGCACTGGTTACCTTAGATAGGGGGAGTTGCTCCTTGATCTAAGATGTTTTTCTGCTAAGGTACAGTTGGAATTCCAGTTTGTATTGTGCGTCAAGCAAGCTGTGATTATGTGTTCATCCTGGGAGGATGAGATGCCAAGAAGGATGTCTTGACATTCTTGTATTGTTGCAAGTTGGGGGAGACTTGGGAGTGCAAGTTACATGGTTCTTATCGGATGCTTAAGAATCACTGGTTGAGTCTGGGGGAATTTATTTTTCTCTGCAGACTGTGATCACAAAACTGTGAAGTTATTGATCAATACAGAAGTTTCTGGTAGATAATGTCTAATTGTTGCTGCTTCTGATGTTCTGCTACTGTCTGCTTGATTGATTACCCCTAATGTATAGTTGCTTGGTTTGTCATATTATGGCTAAAAAGGGGGAGAAGTAAGTTGTAGTAGTGTTCCTTGGTTGTTTCCTTGAGGGGGAGATGGATGTGGTATGCAAAGGTTGTTTTAGCCAAAATTTGCCAAAAATGGGGAGATTGAAAGCTCTTGTGTTTTGGAAAAATTTTGGTAAAACATAAATGCTGAAAAAGAAGCGTCAACCTGAAGATCAAGCTGAATATTTCTGCAGAAGATAAGATGTCGAATGAGATGTCCCAGCATGCAGAATGGACATCCTGGACTGTTATTACAGATTGATTTAAATCTGTTTTATATATGCTGCAAGATTCAAGGAGCAATCGCAGGAGTGGATCAAGGAGATGGAAAGCCCAAGACAGCAGAAGACTATAAATAATAGACTTAGGTCTAGGGTTTAGTTAGACCGACTATACCTTTGTATCACTTGTAACTTTGTAACCTATTCTTTTAGTAAAATAAGGGTTTAGGGTTTGAGAGTCGTTGGCTCTCTTAGGAGTTATAAGTTTCCACTCTGCAGTATGGGATGCAGGGTGGAAGGCATAGGTGTAAGTACAGAACCATAAACCTTTAGGTAATGGTTATTGTATTGTTCTTGGACGAAGCTTTTAAGCAAGTCCAACATAACTTCTTGGTCAAGGAAATCATGACGGGTTCTGAATTGGCAGATAACAGAAACATCACAGGTGGTGATGAAGGATGTGAGTAGGTCTCTCATATCAGAGTTGTAAACGTTAGAGTTTAGCTTTGGTAAAGATATTCATTGAGGGTAGTGATTAGGATAAAGTTGTAAACGGGGGAGTTTAGCTTTAGGGTAATACTACAAGATAATGAAGTCTTCATCCTGGATTAGTATCCCCCAGAGTAGGTGATTGCACTGAACTGGGTTAACAATTTATGTGTGTTTGTTTACTTTCTGCAATCAATCTTGCTGTTGTTGCTGATATTCTGAATATTAGTTTGTTTGTTCTGTCCTTGTTTAATGATTATGTAGCACAATGTCTTGACATGTGTTAAGACATCTGCTGTCTACATAGGCAAGAATTTCAATTAGGGTTCACTACTAGAAAAATGAGTTTTCGCGGCGACAAAAGTTGTTGAGAAAAACATGAAGTTGCTGCGAAATGTATTTTTTGCAGCGAAAAAAATGTCATTGCATGTCGTTGGTATAAGTGTCGTTGCAAAAAGTTTTGCAACGACATTTGATGTCGCTGTCATAACAAATGTTTTTACAACAATAGTTATTGTTGCCTTATTTGATAGAGCACAATGACCATGGACGTTAGCAAAAGATGCTTTTTAGAAACAACTAAAGATGTTGTCGAAAATTATATTTGTCATGATATGAATTGTTGCCATATCTTCTACACCTCAACCAAAAATGTAGTTGGAATAAATATAGATTTTTCAACAATTTATGTCATTTAATAAAAATATAATTATATTTTTAACTTCCTTTTAAATTTTGTATCATTCACATTTTTATTTAAATTGTCATTACTATTTAAAAATAAATTATTTAACAATATAAATCACAACATTGGTAATCTATTTTTTTAAAAAATGTAAAAAATATTTAATATAACATTAAAATAAAAAATATCACAAATTATCCCAATTGACATAAAAATTTAAATTCCTAAAAACATCAAAAACCAAATATTAATAATAAATTATGTTCACATAAAAATTAAAATAAAAACTACATAGTTAATAAATGAAAGTTAGACTCTGACCAACATGAATATTAATTCTTCTTTATATCTTTGCTTCAAAGCTTTCTCGGTGAAGTAGTTGAAGTACTCTTATTTGACCTACAATTTTAATTAATGGTTGAAGGTAAACATCAATATCATTTCCAGGACTATTTGGTCCTGAACTAAGTAATGATAACATAAAATTGGGTTTCTTCATACATAACTAAGGACGTAAGTTGTAAGGAACTAAAACCACATGCCACATACTATAATCGGGGCTCATCATACCGAAGGGGTTAAAACCATCTGATGTTAAACCAAGTCTTATTTACGTGCATCTGCGGAGAAAAACTTATGTTGATCATCAAATCTTTTCCATGTCAAAGAGTCAGCTGGGTGCCTTAAAACTCCATCATCAATTCTTTTATTTTTATGCCATTTCATGTCTTCTGTAATTTGTTTTGACATAAACAATCTTTATAGTCTTAGTTTTATGGGAAAGTAACGAACTATCTTATTAGGAACTGATCGTACCTGGATCAGACAGTTACAGGTGGCCAACGACGTCCGTTGAGCTCCGGCTCCGGTGAGGTTGAAGTACGGCGGGGGGGGGGGGGGGGGGGGGGTGTACCTGCAAGGTACTCCGACGCTCAAGTTAGGGAGTGCACAGAGTAACAGCAAATACAAAGAGTGAAAAAGTGACTTAACCTGACCCTCTCAAGTGAGAGGGTATTTATAGAGAGCCCCCAGCGCGGGGCCAACGGTTACTTGCGTTGGGCTGGATTGTCAGGCCCAATCCAAGTAACTGCCAGGGCTTACGTGGCGTAGTGAAGACCAGCACGTGGTCTTCGCCCTGGGGTAACCGTTCCTAGATTTTCGGGATTAGGGCAGACCGAATCCTGCGGAAGTGGGAGGTTACTTGGAACGTGTCCACGTGGTACGGACCGTTAGGCACTCCTCGCGGGGGAGGAGTCTTCTGTGTCGAGGACCAACAAGCCGTACGACGGGCATGTCCTCGCGGGGAGGGACCATGTCTGTCGAGGAGTGGTATGTGGCATTCTCGCGGGGAGAAGCTGGTATGTCGAGGAGGTACCTCTCCGCAGGGATGCGAGGTCCTCCTGTCCTGGTGACCTAGATGCCCGACACTGCAAAGTGCTCGGGGGGAACGTTGGTCTGCTTGCAGCAGTCAAGGGCCCCGCGGAGAGGTCTTAGGGGGCCTCCCCATGCTATATGGGTTGGGCCCGCTCGACTGTTGGGCAGCCTCGACCCAGTCCAGAACAGGAGCCCCCCAAGTCGTTGCTCTGAGGTGGCAGAGTGATGACTTAAGGGTTATTATATGTCGAGGATACGCTAAGAGATGGAACCGAGGAGGTCGATATCCTATGCGAAATTCATTCGGCCGGATGAGTGTCGGGCGTTGGACAGATGTGTCCGGTCGTATGGTCGGGGAGATGAAGGGCTTCGGATTCAAAGCGCTGGGGAAACCGAAACGATACGCATGGGGAGACGGGTGACTGCATGCGTGCCACGTGTCACCTGCCATCATTACCTATGGGGCTAGGGCGGCTGGCTAGGGTAGCACACTCGAGTGCCCTACGCCCCTCGGGTCTCGCGAGAATTGCCTATAAAAGCCGCTCCCCTCGCTCATTCTTCACTTTTCCGCTTCTCTCTCAAGAAACTTTCTCCCTCTCTCTCTAACCTCTTCCGTCGTAGCTCGCCGTCGTCAATCGCCGGGCACTCTCTGCCAGAAGCATTTCCTCTTCTAGGACCGCCGTTCGTCGCCGTACCAGTGCCGGAACCCTACACCGCCGCTTACCAGGTATTTGCTTCAAACCGGACCTTTATTTTGCGTTTTTCTTCGATTTTAACTAGTGTAGGACGTTTCCTTGGTGAATTGATGGCATTCCCATGAGAAACGAAGGGATTCTCGGCGATTACGGCGGGAATCTTTAGTTGTGGAGAGGGAGAGTGCGAAGATTCTTGCTCGCTTTTGATGAATACCTCGGGGAACAGGGACGAACACGTCGGGGATCCGTTGAATGTCTCGGGGTCCTTGGTAAGCAGGGTATTTGTTAGTGCCGCGGGGACACGGGGTAGAACCTTCCGTGGAGACGATGAGTTCCCCGGTGGGCAAGTTGATCCTTGGTCGATCTAGTCGGGGAGTTGAGAAAGCCTTGCCCCTTCTTCGCCCGTTCGCTTGAACAGCGGTGGAGGGGTGAATTTGATACGACCAATCGAATTCACCGTTTCCTTCTGCTTTTCAGGTAAATGGACGATTTGGCTGCAGAGGTGGCCGCAGGATATTTCGAGGAAAACGACGACGACCAGCCCGACTCCCCCATGGCTCACATGGCCTTTGCGCAGGAGAGGCCGCTTGAGGACTGGGTCTGTAGCGAAGCCCTTGAGATGTCGTCCATCTTCGTGTACCCAGATGTGGGCAATGCTTTTTGCACCGTCGAGCACAGACTAATCTGAAGTGGTCAATCCTGGAAGGTGTTTCGTCCCGAGGAGCATCACCGGATATGCTCCCCTTACCGGGGAATGCGGGTCCCCTTGTACGAGTTTATGTTCGAGAAGGCGGGGTGGAGGCTGCCTTTCACGGATTTTCACGAGGGGATCTTTGACTGGTTGAAGTTGGCCCCTTCGCAGATTCATCCGAACTCGCTGGCCTTCACCCGGGCTTTCGAGCTCGTATGCAAATATTTGGAGATCGTGCCGACCGTCCGCCTTTTCTTCCGCATATTCCACCTCCAACGGTCATCGGTAGGAGGTCGACACGGCTGGGTGTCCTTCAAGCAGAGTAAGGCGTTATTCCACACTTACTTGGATTCCATCCGGGATTTCAAGTTCCGCTATTTCTATGTGAAGCCGGTCACCCTCGAGGCGGTGTATTCATTGTACCGGAAAGTCACCCGCGAGGTCGACGGCCGTCCCGAGGAGGTGCTGGTGCCGAAGTTTCCTCTGTACTGGACGGAGGAACACTTTAAGAAGGGAGTTGACAAGTATAAAACGAAACCCGTTCAGATGGAGGCCTACGAGCGGGAAGCCTACGATAAAATTGTAGCTTTCGTCGACAGCTTTTCAGAGGCTCGACATGAGACGCTGGACGGCCAGCCTATAATAGGTGCAGATGGGCAGGTGAAGAAAGAACGTCGCCTGATAAACACCCGTGTTCTGCTCGAGACCTTCTCCGACGAGGAGGCCATCAAATTGTTAGGTGGTGAAACGCCCTGGTTTTATTTCTTCCTCGTATCTGTGTTTCTCGCTTTACTAACGCTTTCTTTTGCAGGAACAATGGCCGGAGCCGAGGAGAGGTTGAAGAAACTGAAAGCGAAGAGGGCCCGGGAAGCGCAGGCCCGGAAAGAAGCGTCGCGCTCCAAAGATCAGGAAGTTGCTCCCTCTGGGGCCCCGCACGAGGGTGTTTCCACGGCCGCTGCCCTCGACGGATCCACTCTGTCCCAGCCTGCTGCCTCTGTATCGAGGACCAAGGGTGACCGCACAACTCCTGCGGGAAGCCAATCCCCGGCTACCCAAGGGACTCCGAAGAGGCAGCGCGTTGCGGAGGTCGTCGACCTGGGTGGTGAAGATAGTCCCCCGGTTCCTTCCAGCTTTGACCTTCCCCCCTACCATCAAAAACCTCACTTCTTCTCCGAGGTCACTTATCCTCGCTCCCTTCCTTCCGAGATCCAAACCGTGCTGGGGACCGCACCTGAAGTGAGGAGGAAGATGCTTTTTGAGGACCTGTCGGCCGTTATGCGTATCTGCTCGACTGCCCTCATTCTAAATGACGAGACCCGCCCTGCTGCTGAACTGGCCCGCCTGCAGGAGGCACTGGATACCTTGGGCGCTGAGATGCTCGGCATGCGCAAGGAGCTAAAAGAGTGCCGAGATCTGAACAAAGAGCAAGGCAAGCAGCAGCAATTGGTCGAGGCCAAGCTTAAGGACGCCGAGGAGACAAAGAAGAGCCACCTTGCCCGAATCGCTGAGCTGGAATTGGAGGAGAAGCGGCTTAAGGTAAGAATTGCCGAGCTGGAAGATGCGGCGTTTGTGGCGCAGCTCCGGAAGCTTGAGCAGGATCTCCGAGTGTCCGAGGATGATTCTATCGAAACCGCGGGTATAGGTTTCCGCAGTGCCGTGGCGCAGCTTCGGGTTCTCAACCCCGACCTTGTCGTCGAAGGGATCGACCCCGACGCTGAGGTGGTGGATGGCCAGATCGTGTATCCTCTGCGGGAGAACGACATTCATGCGCACGAGGAGCCCGACGGGACCGCATCTGAGTAGGTTTTTATCTTTGTTTTGGTCGGCCTGTGAGCCGTTTTGTTTCGCCCGGCTTGTGGGCTTAGCTGATGTACTTTTTGCACAATGGTTATTTTCGCCCGGCCTGTGGGCTCATATTTGTAACTTTTTGGACCAAGTGTTTTGCCCGCTATTCGTACTTTATAATATCTCTGTTAATTTTCCTTGTGTGTGATGTGGTGTTTGTTATACTTTATTGTTTTATACTTTATTTTTGCCCAAGTAATAAGGCTTCGGGATTTGCTCGACCTTGATCGTCCCTGACCGCGTGGAGAGCTGGTCGGGCGGCCGGAGGAGTACTCCGACCTTCAACGAGGCTAAGAGCTCGGTCGAGGTCCTAGTCTCGTGGCATAAACTTCCCATCGCGAGCTGGGTGTTATGCCCGGTTGGCACGACGACGGTGGGCCTCGATCGAGGTATCCCCGCCGGATCAAATGTCCTCGCGCACACACAACGCGGTCTCTGATCATCGTGTTCTTATAGGGGTGTCGCGCTTGTACCCCAGCGCGTCCCCGTATCACGGTGCTAGTCATCCGCGGGCAGTGTTTAACTGTAATATTGTTTTAGCTTTTCAGCGTTCCATGGTCGAGCAAGTTCTTCCCCGTGCAGATTTTCGAGGAAATAGGCTCCTGTCCCCGTTTTCGCGCGGACGCGGTACGGGCCCTCCCAGTTCGCGGCGAGTTTGCCTTCTCGCGAGTCTTTCTGGTTCCTTCGTAGGACGAGGGTGCCCACCTGAAAATCACGTTTAATGACACTGTCATTATAACGCAGTGTTATTTTTTGTTTAAGTGACGCCTCTCGGAGAGAAGCGCCCGAGCGTGTTTCCTCCACGAAGTCGAGTTCTTCCCTCAAGGCTTCGTCGTTCGTGTTCCCGTCGAGGGGGGCTTCCGTCCTCCTCGAGGGTTCTCTGATCTCCACGGGGATCACTGCCTCCGTTCCATAAGTCAAACGGAAGGGGGTCTCCCCGGTCGTGGAGTGTGGGGTTGTTCGGTAGGCCCAGAGAACGTTGTGTAGCTCTTCGACCCACCGTTGTTTGGCGTCGCCCAGTCGTCGTCTTAATCCTCGAAGGATCACTCTGTTCGCGGCCTCAGCCTGCCCGTTCGTTTGAGGGTGCTCGACCGACGTGAAGTGCTGCTTCGTGCCTAGTTTTGTGACGAAGTCTTGGAAGTTCCTGTCGGTGAACTGGGTTCCGTTGTCTGTGACGATGGCTTGAGGCACTCCGAACCGGGCGAGGATATTTCTTTTGTAGAAATGAAGTATGTTGAAAGCGGTGATTTTGGCCAATGCTTCTGCTTCAATCCACTTTGTGAAGTAATCTACCCCGACGATGAGGTATTTGTTTTGATACGACCCCTGGACGAAAGGCCCGAGGATATCCATCCCCCACCATGCGAACGGCCACGGGGAGGATAGCGTCGTGAGTTCGCTAGGGGGAGCGAGGTGCATGTCCCCGTGCCGCTGGCATTTATCGCACTTCTTGACGTGCTCCTTGGCGTCTTGTTGCATGGTCGGCCAGTAATATCCTGCCCGGAGTGCTTTCTGAGCTAGCGATCGTCCGCCTAGGTGCTGCGCATTGATTCCCTCGTGGATCTCCTGGAGTATGCCGGGGACCTTGGTATCTTCGACACATCTGAGGAGGGGAATAGAGAATCCTCGCCGGTATAGCTTATCCTCGACTACAGTGTACGAACATGCCCGTCTCTTGACCATTCTAGCTTCTTTGGGGTCTTCGGGCAGTTTGCCCGTCGTGAGGTATTCGTATACCGGGGTCATCCAGCAGCCGCTGTCCCCGATGGCGTTGATATTCGAAACCATACCAGGTTTATCGACGCTCGGGTGGGAAAGGACCTCTTGTATGACGGACTTGTTTCTGCCTTTCTTTTTCGTGCTTGCTAATTTTGACAGGACGTCTGCCCGGGCATTATGCTCCCGGGGAATGTGAGTCACTTCTGCCGAGGTGAACTTCTTCATCTTCTCTTTTACCAAGGCCAAGTATTCTATGAGACTGTCGTTCTTGGCCTGGTACTCTCCTCGGACTTGCGAGGCTACGAGCTGGGAATCGGTGAATAGCTTGACCTCCTTGGAGCCAATGTCCTCAGCCAGCCTGAGTCCTGCAAGGAAGGCTTCGTATTCAGCTTGGTTATTCGAAGTCGGGAAAGCCAGTTCGAGGGACACCTCGATGAGGATGCCCTCCTCGTTTTCGAGTATGATTCCCGCTCCGCTTCCTTTCGGGCTGGATGCTCCGTCGACATATATTATCCATTTCTGCGACCCGTTGGCTGAGGGTTCTGGGACGGTCATCTCTGCTACGAAGTCGGCCAGCACTTGTGCCTTCAAGGCTTTCCTCCCTTCGTATTGGATGTCGAATTCGGCCAGCTCGAGCGACCACCTGAGCATCCTCCCCGCCATATCTGGTCGTCCGAGGAGTTGCCTGATCGGCTGGTTGGTCCTCACGACGATGGTATGGGCAAGGAAGTAGTGGCGGAGTCTTCTGGCCGCGGTGATGAGGCCTAGTGTGACTTTCTCGATCTGTTGATACCTGAGCTCGGGGCCTTGGAGGGCTTTGCTCGTGAAGTAAACTGGCTTCTGTCCGTCTGGTGTTTCCCGGATGAGGACGACGCTGACCGCTTCGCTCGTGATCGCAAGATACAAGAAGAGTGTTTCCCCGTTCTCGGGTCGCGAGAGGACCGGGGATTGCGATAGGACTTGCTTCAAATGTGCGAGCGCTTGTTCGCATTCCTCGCTCCACTCGAACTATGCTTTTTGCCGGAGGAGTTTGAAAAAGGGGAGTGCGTACTGTGCGGATTTGGCGACGAAACGGGAAAGGGCGGTGAGCATTCCGTTCAATGATTGTATTGACTTCTTCGAGCCCGGAGTAGGGAGCTCGGAAAAGGCTCTGCACTTGTCGGGGTTTGCCTCGATTCCTCGTTCCGTGAGGTAAAATCCGAGGAACTTTCCTGCCCGGACACCGAAGGTGCATTTGTCGGGATTAAACCTCATACGGCATCTTCTCGCCGTATCGAACACCTTCTTGAGGTGCGCGGCGTGGTCGACCTCTTCTGCGGACTTGACGATCATGTCGTCCATGTAGACTTCGAGCATGTCTCCTATTTCAGTTCGAAAGACCTTGTTCATCATCCGCTGGTAGGTCGCCCCGGCATTCTTCAGACCGAAAGGCATTACATTGTAGTAGTAGTTGCCCGACGCGGTCATGAAGGCCGTGTGTTGCTTGTCGACCTTGTCCATGGGAATTTGGTTGTATCCTGAATAGGCGTCCATGAAAGACAGTAGTTTGTAACCTGCAGAATTGTCGACCAGTTGGTCGATGTTAGGCAAGGGGTAACAGTCTTTCGGGCAAGCCCGGTTAAGATCAGTATAATCAACGCACATTCTCCATTTTCCATTATTTTTCTTAACAAGTACAACGTTGGACAGCCATGTCGTGTATTTGGCTTCCGAAATAAAATTTGCCTCTAGGAGGTCTTTTACAGCTTTCTCAGCAGCCTCCGCTTTCTCGGGAGACTGCTTGCGCCTACGCTGTGCTACGGCCCTAGCGGCCGGATCTACTACGAGCTGATGGCAAGCCACCTCGGGGTCGAGGCCAGGCATCTCAGATGCGCTCCACGCGAAGAGGTCAGCGTTCTCCCTCAGACATGCTTTAAGCTGCTCTTTGGCTAGGTCGGGGATCCTGGTGCCGATCTTCACGTTGCGATCTGGACTGCTTCCGACGGCCACAAGCTCGAACTCTCCATCTGGGATGGGGCGTATTGGGTGGAGAGGTTGCCCGTTGTTTTCCGCCCGGTGGTCGTGGTCTTCGACTCTGTCTTCATTGGGCTCACCGGAGAACCTGCTGTCGAGGTCGACCGCGTTGACGCGCGGGAGAGGTATCTGTCCGACGTCCTGGGGTGGTTTGGCCACGGCCTTAGGTTTGGGACCAATGGAACTTAGGCCCTTGACGGCGGCATCGAAGCATCTCCTAGCCGCGTCGATGTCCCCGTGCATCGTCACTACCCGTCCTCTCCTCGTGTAGTACTTCATTTTGAGATGGACCGTTGACGGGACCGCCGTGAGTTCAGAAAGGGTGGTCCTTCTGAGGATGCAGTTGTAGAGGGATGGGCATTCCACCACCAGGAAACGGATCTTCACCTGTCGGGCCGTGTCTTCGGCCCCGAACGTAACCATCAGCTCCACGTAACCCCATGGTCTGGTGGTGGATCCATTGAACCCCTGTAGGTCTGACCCGACGTATGGGGTCAAATGCCTCTCGTCCAGCTGAAGGGTCCCGAACAGATGAGAATACATGATGTCGACCGAGCTCCCCTGGTCGACTAGGATTCTTCGGACGTCAAAGTTTGCCATTTGGGCCCTGACCAGGAGGGGAATAGTGGCGTTTGGTGCTCCCCCGGGGAGTTCTTCGAGGTAGAAGGTGATGGGATTGGAGTTTCCGCGCACTTTCTCGAGGGTGGTCACCTTTGACGATGTCGCGGATTCCAGTTCGTCAAACTTTCGTTTGATCGACCCAACCGATATTTTCCCGAGGTCTCCTCCGGAGATAACCATTGCTTTGGGGAAGCCTTCCCAGGTACTACGGGCCGTGACGGGGCCTTCGTCGGGGAAGGTCGCCCACATGTTGCGGATTGCCTCTTCGCCCTCGATGATTGGGGGGACGAAGAAGTCCTCGGGCCGAGTGATGCTGAGGGCGACCTGAAGCTGGCTGTCGGCGGGAGGAGGTGTTGTCTCCTCGACGTTCTGCGATTCCTTTGAGCTGGTACGAGGAGGATCATTCTGCTGGGCATATTTCTTCAAGTGCCCTTCTTTGATGAGAATCTCAATGGCATCCTTGAGGTGGATGCAATCCTCGGTGACATGCCCGTGGCTTCTGTGGAACCTGCAGTACTTAGATTTGTCAACGTTTGGTTTGGGAGCCGTGGGCTTCGGGAAGCGAACTCCTCCTTTCACAAACTCGGAATTCTGGCAGTCTGAGAGGATCCGAGACCGGGAAGTGTTGAGCGGCGTGTACTCCGTGAATCGGCCAGCTGGCCCGCGTTGTTCCCGGGGATCTCGATTGCGATTTTCCTTCCTCTTTTCTCCTCCCCGCCGGGGAGAAGCGTCATCGTCTTTGTGGCCGCGGGGGCCTTCTCTGCGTCTTGTCTCAAGAGCGATCTGGGCTGCTTCCGTCTCTTCGAGCTCGATGTACTTCTGGGCTCGCGCGAGAAGGTCTTCGAGACGCCTGGGTCTTCGGAGGCCGATGGATTTGGCAAAGTCCGACCCGGCGCGTAGTCCGTGAATAATTAAGTATTTCTTCATGTCGTCGGTCGTGTGGACCTCGACGGCTTCCTTGTTAAACCTCTCAATGTAATTTCGGAGGGATTCGTTCCTTCCTTGGAAGATTTTCTCTAGGGCAGCCTCTGTCTTGGGGTGTCGACGAGATGCGGTGAAGTGTTTGGTGAAGCGTTGTTTCAGTTGCTTCCACGACGTGATCGAACCAGGTTCCAGGCCCTTGTACCACGCCATGGCTCTCTTCCGTAAGGTAGTGGGGAACAGCCGGCACCTGATGGCTCCCTTGACGTTTCGAAAGTCGAGCATCGCTTCCAAATTCTCCACGTGATCGTCGGGGTCGGTCAGCCCGTCATAGGTCCCCAAGTGTGGAGGTTTCTCCATGCCTGGAGGGATTGGGGCGTCCATGATTTCCCACGACAAGGGGGTCCTTTGGTCCTCGTCGTCGCTATCAGCCGGGGATCTCGAGGGTGATCGATGGTGCCGTGGAAGAGAGTTCCTCGACTGGTTCTTTGGTCTCTCTTCGGTCTGCTTGGACTTCTTGGAGGTGGCGGAGGCCCTGGGTTCCTTTCGGGGCGGGGAACGAGGGCGTTTATGGGTGATTGCCGGCTGGGGGCGCTCGAGACGCGGTCGACGACCATGGCGTACGGGCGTCGGTGTCCGAGAATCTTCGGAAGGGGTCCTTCGCGGGGAAGGAGAGAGGCGAGGTGATTGGGGGCGACAATGTCTTCGCGGGGAAGATCGTCGTGCACGTCCATGCTCCAAGGCTTCAATTCTGGTGTTCTGCTGCGCGATCAGCTGATTGGTCTGGTTGATCAACGCAAATAGGGCCACGGTACTTGGGTCCGCGTTAAGCGGCGGAGCCACTGGCTGGAGAGGGGTTTGCTGGTCGTCCGTGCGGACGACGTTGATAGTCGCATCCTGTGAGTCCGGGGAGGCGGTCCGTCCGTCCCTTATGTCGCCTTCGTCGCCATGGAGGATGACGGCGTCCTCACGGTGGTTCCCGTTCTCCAGTTGCGCGAGCACGGTGTCCAGAGCCTGGTTGACGGTCGGATTGGCCATGTTGGTGATGAATAGAGGAAGCTTTGGTTTATCGAGGAGAAAACGGGGAAGCTTATAAAGTTCCCACAGACGGCGCCACTGATCTTACCTGGATCAGACAGTTACAGGTGGCCAACGACGTCCGTTGAGCTCCGGCTCCGGTGAGGTTGAAGTACGGCGGGGGGGTGTACCTGCAAGGTACTCCGACGCTCAAGTTAGGGAGTGCACAGAGTAACAGCAAATACAAAGAGTGAAAAAGTGACTTAACCTGACCCTCTCAAGTGAGAGGGTATTTATAGAGAGCCCCCAGCGCGGGGCCAACGGTTACTTGCGTTGGGCTGGATTGTCAGGCCCAATCCAAGTAACTGCCAGGGCTTACGTGGCGTAGTGAAGACCAGCACGTGGTCTTCGCCCTGGGGTAACCGTTCCTAGATTTCCGGGATTAGGGCAGACCGAATCCTGCGGAAGTGGGAGGTTACTTGGAACGTGTCCACGTGGTACGGACCGTTAGGCACTCCTCGCGGGGGAGGAGTCTTCTGTGTCGAGGACCAACAAGCCGTACGACGGGCATGTCCTCGCGGGGAGGGACCATGTCTGTCGAGGAGTGGTATGTGGCATTCTCGCGGGGAGAAGCTGGTATGTCGAGGAGGTACCTCTCCGCAGGGATGCGAGGTCCTCCTGTCCTGGTGACCTAGATGCCCGACACTGCAAAGTGCTCGGGGGGAACGTTGGTCTGCTTGCAGCAGTCAAGGGCCCCGCGGAGAGGTCTTAGGGGGCCTCCCCATGCTATATGGGTTGGGCCCGCTCGACTGTTGGGCAGCCTCGGCCCAGTCCAGAACAGGAACATTAGTCTTCTTCGTATTTTCTTTCCATCTACTTTTCTTACAAATAGGGCACTCATCAAGATTTTCGTAGTCTCACTACTACAAAACGCGTAAACAACAACGCCAGGTTCACCACAGAAGAAATATACACCATTGTAATAAATTAAATTTTTGCTCCAGTCAGTAGCTGGATATAAGAACAGTGATTTAATGACAGTTCTCTTTAAAAACTGTGGTAATAAATGATGTGTGACGAGCTTCGATTCTCAGCAACATTATCTTTTCCATTTTTTAGAGTACATCAAACGTGTGTCACTTAAGTCGTTTAAATAAAAAATAAAATGTATATTATTTTACAACGGTTTGTTTAAACAACCGTTGTTATACGCTTGTGTCACTTATGTGAATTATTAAAAAAATAAAATTTTAAATGATTTTACAACAGTGGAGAAAGTCAACCGTTGTTAGAGGAAGATGAAAAATGAATGAGGAAGATGAAGAATCAGCAATGGTTTTTGAATTAATGAAATAATAATGACTTTCAACTAAAACGATTAGATTTTCAATGTAAAGAGAAGATGAAGAATCAGAGAAATCATTATAAATACGTTATTCCTCTTATTACCATCACACAAGCAGCATCATTGAAGAGAATTAAACAAAAAAAATTCCAACAAAGCAGTTCAAGAAGTCCAACAAACTGTAGATTTTCAAGAAGAAGTTGTCCAAGAAAATCAACAAACTGCGCGTGTGGTTAAAGATGCCGATGTTCAAGAAGTTGCCAAGGTCGTAGATGTCCAAGAAGAAGTCCAGGTCCCAGAGGCTTCAGAGCTCCAACCAGTTTTCCAGCCCGAACAAGCTGTACAAACCCAACAGGCGGTCGCCTTGCAAGAAATACGTGCCAGGAGGAGAAGAAGGAGATCAAGACGAAAGAGAAGAAGGACAACTATTTTCGATTCAGATGATGAGGACAAAGCACCGTTTGGTTGGAGTAATTTTATGTCAGCTAGGGCATTTAGATTTGATATTTAAAAGTTAAAAGTGTCTCTGTTATCTTCAATATTTAAGATTTTAATTTTGTTATTTTAAATATAAACTTTCATTTCGTTAGAGTTTGCAAATTTATATGAAACTTGCATTTTGTTGTCTTATTCTTATTAAAAATATTTACATATGTGGTAAACTCATTAATTAATCTTGAATATATGAACCCAAGTCACCACAGTTCTACCAAAACCGTGGTGATATCACTAAACTCAGGCACTAATTTATCACTACGGTTATTATTTGTAACTGTCGTTATATAGTTTGTTATTATTTTAAAATATTAATTATAATTACGGTTGTAGTTAACAACCGTAACGAAAAGTGATCGTTTTTAATATATAAACGAAAGTATATATGACCTACTTCATATCTGTCGTTTCTCTCTAAAGAAAACCCCAACACAACCCTCTCCTCTCATGAATCTTAACCAAAATCTGATGGGAGCAATGTCCAGCGCAATCTTCTACGGCAGCGAAGATGATATTTTCTCCTGCTCTCTTCTATCTAACATTATTGTTTTAGGTTTTGGTTTTAGGATACAGTGGAAAACATTATGTTAATGATGTTTTAGGGTTAAGTTTGATTTTTGTTGTGTTTCCTTATAGATACATGGTGATGATGGTGGTAGCAAGCGTATACTATGGTGAAATTTCATATGGTTTTTGAAGAAATGAATAAAAATATAATAAGTATGAAGTTGTTGTATAAACTTCATCCACCTTATATTTCTTCTTCATGTCATCAAAAACTGGATGAACTTGATATATATCTTGATTCGCTACAGTTCCACGATTATTTTCGATAAAAGGTGCGTTATTGACTCAATGTATGTTTGTTTTTATAGTCCCACTTGGGGTTTTGTTGCTTAAATAATTTATGTTTTTTTTATTGTGTTGCATGTTGTTTTGTTGTATGTTGTTGTTGTTGACAAATGTTCTTAAAACAAGAACAAAACATTTCTAAGTCACAAGATAGAGGCTTCTTGTGATTTAGCAATGTTTTGTTCTTTAAATTCTTATGTAGGTTGAGAAGTTTAGTTTATTATATACTATGTATATTGTTTGTTTCACTTACCTTTTAATGAAAATGCAATCATTTATATTGACGTAGAAACTTATATTCTGAAAATTAAAATGTATTTGAAAACCAACCTATATCAATCAATGTTTTCCGAAACGCATATGTTTCATTCAGCACATTTTATGTTCCTTAACACATAATATATGGTTTAAAGGTATGTTTGCTTCAATTCATCAATATAATTTACAATTGCATTGATAAGCAACAATGATGAGGTAATATATAATAAAAGATATCGATGAGTAGAGGGAATCAGACCATTGAATCGTATATTATGTGATAAAGAACATAAAATGTGCTGAATGAGACGGATGCAATTCGAAAAAAATTGGTGTGTTTAAGTTAGTTTTCAAGAATATTTTAATTTTCAGATTATATATTTCTTTGCCAATTTGAATGGCTGTATTTCTTTAAATAGGTGTATGGTAAACCAAGCAATATACATTTGTATATAATAAACAATGGGTACTTTCCACGACGGTTGTCTAGAACAACCGCCATCTAATGTAACTAATTTCTTGCTGGGTTTCGAACCCAATACCATATGTATCACAACGGTTGTTAAGAATAACCGTTGTGATATAACGCTCGCTTTTCAGAATACAACAATAGTCTCAGGGCCGTGATTATAAGTAGCGCATTTACCACAACACTCTACATAACAACGCCTTGATCTGCGTTATTACATGTATTTTTCAACCGTTGTTAAATGGGTTTTACGTAGTAGTGTCTTTTCCTCTATACAAAATACAATCATTAACACAAGCATCTATCTTGACATAATCAAGTCCAAGATCCTTTATAATCTTTTTAACTTCATATATTGAGTCAGGAAGCACATTACCTTCAGGAAAGGCTTCAACCAATAGCTTTAACAGTGAGTTAAGTGAGTTATTGCTCCATTCATAAAGATATTTCATCTGGAAAAGCCGCATAATAAAAGATAACTTGGAGAATTTTTTACAACCTGGATATAATTTTTGTTCAGCATCCTTAACTAATCCATAAAATCTTTTAGCTTCCTTATCTGGCTCTTCATTGATATTACTGGACATAGGATGATCAAACACCTTTTCACTATGTGCGTTAAATGATTGATGCATGTCATAAAGCAGGGTGAAAGTTTGGGCATCATCATTTCTTTCATGTTCAACATCATTGCTAATATCATTATCTTGAATATCACTATCACTTGATCAATCACTCGAAGATTCTCCATGATACTCCCAATTCACATAACTTGGTTCAAATCCCCACTCATGCAAATCGTAGTCCACATTATCTCTTGTCTTAAAATTGATGTTATTGCATCTACAACAAAGACACCTAATTGTCTTTGGAGGATTAGCCCCAGAAAAAGCAAAATCTGAAAAGTCGTTCATTCCTTTTAAATATTCAGGTAAGCTTCTATCTTTAAGTTTAATCCATATTTTATTTTGCTTGGTCATTACCACACTTTCCTATGATTCTAAAATAATATATGCACAATATTAAAAATATAAGACAAAGGAAACATTCATTATAATTAAAATTATATTTAAATCAAATTGAATATTTTTGTTAAAAAAATGATTAAATTACAAATTAAAAAGATGATTATGTTTCACATCAGAATTTGGTTTTAAAGCATATATTTTAGATTCTTTGTTCAAAAAAATTTTAAGTTGGCTTCTTATTTCCTCCAAACTCAATGATGAAAATAAAAATCACACAGATCTTTAAAATAAAAGTTATGTTTACTTACGAATAACATATATGCAATTTTTCTACTTCACAAAAATAAATCATTCTATTGAACACATAATCAATAAAAATCTAATTTTTACTTTTATGAAAATAAAAATGCTACTAACACTCATATCATATGATAATATTCAAACGGAGGTGATAGTAAATAGATTTAGAATAATATAATATACAATAAATTGATAAAAAAATAATATACAATAACATGAGATAAGAAAATTTTACCCAATCTCTCAAAAAAATGTTGATTTGTTCTTGTCTAACACGTCTTCTTTTTCTTTCTTTTTGTGTTGTCTAAAACTTTTTTCTCAATTGGTGAATGATGGTTGTTATTCACTTATTAGATTTTTATAGTCTCTTTTTTTAATTGAATTTTTATTCTAATTATTAAAAATACACGGTCAATAAATCAATACTTTTTTTAGAACAAACTCATATTAATTTCAAATTTACAATAAATTAGCAAAACCTAAAAATATTAGTATGTTTTAAAATTTGAATATCTCACATAAATTTGAAAATAATATTTAAAATTAAAAAAAAAATACTTAATGTGCCACCTAAAAAGGAAACACGTGGAAAGGAGGTATATCCAATATTTTAGTTTCCATAATTATAGGCAAATTCACGTGAAAATCTAACAACTATTGAACATGGATGAGTCACACATTCTAATTCTCATATTGGAGAGATATTGACATGAAAAGTTGATATCTTTAGACAATAAAAACAAAACTGCCATCTTTAAACATTAAAAGTTAATTTAATGCAAAATAAATTGAACATTAAAAGATTAAATTAAAAGCATTAAATAATTTATGGACAACAATATTAATGAGAATCTCTCTTCTGGTAAGATTAAAAAAATATATAAAGTATTAAATTAATTAATTTCAAAACATTTAACTAATAGTAATAATTCTTTATTTTTGGGTTAAATAATCTAATAGTAAAATCCACGAACAAGTCGAATGTTGAGAGTTCAAACCTGCGCTCCTACACTCAATTTTTATACAATTATCAATTGAGTTGTTTTATCAAAATAAATTAATAATTCAGCTAATACAAAATCTCAAACTAATTCAGCAGACACTAACTAAATTTAAATAACTCTTTTACAGGAAAAAATTTTAGTCGCTTAAATATAACAAACCATCCTATTTTTAATTTTTTAGATATAATTTATTTTAAGAGCGTAAGGATAACTTCTAAAATTATAAAGTAAATGTTGATATTATAAAACTAATATAAAAGAGAAGTATATATAAAAGAAATATAATTTATTAATTTATTTTTATTTTATTTGTTTTTAATTATATTTTGTTTTTGACTTAAATACTTCTTCAAACAAATAAAAATTAAACACTTCTTCAAACAACGTATTGTATTTTTAATATTTTGGAAATAAATATATTGATAATTTATAAAGATATTAGTTTTATATTATTCACCAAATATTTTATTCTTTTTTTATTTTAAATATTATTTTCAATTATTATTCACCAAATATTATTTTCACGTGGTTTAATTCCAACGGTAGGAGTAGAAGTAGGCTGGATAGATTTTTGGTTGATGATTTTTCTATTTCCCTATTGTCTGTAAAGAATCAAGAGGTAGACGATAGAGATGTTTCGGACCATCGGCTAGTGTGGTTGAAAACTAATAAGGTCAATTGGGGTCCTAAGCCTTTCAGGACCTTCAATTGTTGGTTGTCTCGTAAGGAGTTTTTGCCTTTCATCAAACAACGGTGGAACTCTTATCATTTTTCCGGTGCTTGGTCTAATATCTTGCTTAAGAAATTTCAAGCTCTCAAAGTTGATCTTAGAAGTTGGAATATTAATGTGTTTGGGTGGCTGGATTTATCTATTGAAGAAGGTGTTCAGAAATTAAACCAGCTTGAGTTGGATTCAGATTTGGATATTGGTAGTCCTAGTGAAGAGGTCAGAAGGGATAGGATGAAAATTCAAGAGGAAATTTGGAAGAACTTGAGATTCAAAGAAAGTATGTTGGCTCAGAAATCCCGTATGAAGTGGGTGCAAGATGGTGATCTCAATACCAAATTCTTCCACAATTCTCTGAAAGTGAGGAACCGTTCGAATCATATTTCTGCAATTAAAGTAGGAGGTGTTCTTGTGGAAGATCCTGAGAAGTTAAAATCTGAAGCTTGCAGTTTTTTCAAGAACAGGTATCAACATCAGACTCTGTGCAAGGTGAGTTGGAATTCTGAGTTTATTTCTCGGTTGGATGATACTGACAGAATCTTCCTTGATTCTGAGTTTGGAGTGGAGGATGTTAAAGCAACAGTGTTCAGTTGCAACGGCGACAAATGCCCCGGTGTAGACGGTTTCAATTTCAAGTTCATTAAGGCTTGTTGGGATGTTATAGGTGTCGATTTCTCTAATTGTATATTGGAATTCTTCACTACTGGCCATCTCCCTAAAATGTTTGCTTTCTCTTTCATCTCCTTGGTTCCAAAAGTTGAGAATCCGCAATATTTTGACGACTTTAGGCCTATTAGCTTGGTGAGCTGCGTTGTTAAGGTCATTTCGAAGATGCTTGCTAGTAGGTTAGGCAAGATCATTCATAAGCTGATCTTCTGCTCTCAAACTGCTTTTATTCCGGGTCGTCACATTTTTGATGGTATTCTCCTTGCTAATGAAGTTGCTGACTATGCCAAAAAATTCAAGAAGGATGCTTTGTTTTTTAAAGTTGATTTTGCTAAGCGTACGACTGCGTGAATTGGGTTTATCTCGAAGATATGATGATCAAGATGGGATTTGGGTGCAATTAGCTGAAGTGGATTCGCGGTTCTGTTTTCTATAGTTTCACGTCGATCTTAATCAACGGGAGCCCTTCGAGGGATTTCAAGATGGGGAGGGGGTTAAAGCAAGGCGACCCGTTAGCTCCTTTCCTTTTTGCTATAGCTGCTGAGGGATTGGCAAGTTTAAGATTAAAGATACTCCAACTGTTAGCATCTTGCAGTTTGCCGACGATACCTTCCTTATAGGTGATGGTTCGGCTACTAATATCTGGGCCTTTAAATCCATTTTGCGTGCTTTTGAATTGGTTTCTGGGCTCAAAATTAATTATCATAAAAGCTTTCTTTTTGGGATGGGAGTTGAAACAGAATTTATGGCTGCTGCTGAGGTTTTTTTGAATTGCAAAACTGGAAGAATGCCGTTTAGATTTCTGGGTTTGACAGTCGGAGGGAATCCTCGTCGGTACTCCTTTTGGAAACCGACTATTATGAGTTTTAGGAACAGACTTTCTTGCTGGACAGGGAGGTTCTTGTCTATTGGAGGTAGAGTATCCCTCATCAACTCGGTCCTGGTTAGCTTGCTTATCCATGCCTTTGCGTTTTTTAAGGCCCCAAAGAAGGTTGTGAATGAGATTATTGGTATTCAGCGACGGTTCCTTTGGGTTGGTGCGTCTTCTAACAATTATATTCCTTGGATATCGTGGAATTCAGTGTGTAAACTGAAGGAATTTGGTGGTCTTGGAATCAAGCACTTAGGGCGGTTCAATCGTGCATTGCTTGCTAAATGGTTGTGGAAGTTTACTGTTGGCGGAAATGAATTATGGAGGAAAACTCTTGTTACCAGATACGGTAATTTGAGTATTAAAGTTCAGACTTACAAGGATGTTGGCAGATTGAAGTCAGATTCTCAGTGGATGACTGATATTGTATCGGTTGCAGTTATCGAGCCTCAAGAAAACTTCTGCGATTTCTTGGATTATTCCGTAGGTGGAGGAGAAGATGTTGCATTCTGGCAATCGGTTTGGACTGGGAATGTGACGCTGAAATTTCACTTTCCTTCTCTATTTGATAACTGTTCTAATAAGGCTGTGTCTGTTAGTAATATGGGAACTTGGGAAGGATTGCATTGGCAGTGGAAACATTCTCCATTCATGTTTAGTTCTTCTTTTGGTAATTCTGAGGTTGAAAGGAGGGAGTATATTTGTCTTTTGGAAAATTTCTCAGCTGTTAAAGATGTTCCTGAAAAATGGTATTGGATGCTTGATGACTCTAGAGAGTACTCGGTTAATTCATTCTACCATTTCTTGAATTCGTTTTTATTAGAAGAGCTCCAGCCTGATATTGCAGATGCGCTGGGGTTACTTTGGAAGACGGTGATGCCGTCGAAAGTCCATGTTTTTGGCTGGAGATTGGTGCTTGATAGGCTCCCGACGAGAATTAATTTGGAGAAAAGAGGGGTTATCATTAATGAGCATGAAAAGGTCTGCGTGTTTTGCTTCCGTAATCTTGAGGATATCGCCCACCTTTTCTTCTCGTGCCCTGTCTCCGTACTGGTGTGGGGCAAGATTTGTGATTGGGTCGGTATTAGTAGAATTGTGGAAGATTCCTGCAGTATCCATTTGAAGGTTTGGAACAGTAATCTTATAGGTCGTGGTAAAGGCGGTAAGACAAATTCGATTTGGTTTATGTCTTGTTGGAGCCTTTGGAAGGCTAGAAATAATATTTTGTTTAATAATGCTTTGTACAATGCGGATGATATTGTTAGCCTTATTAATGTAGTTTCGTGGAATTGGTTGATTTTAGGTCATGAAGTAAGTAGAAAGTGTAGTCTGTACGAATGGCATAAATTCCCGTTCGATTTCATGTAATTGCCCTCCTCGATTTTGGAGGTGTTGTTTTGGTTTGAGATTCCATTAATCTCCTATTAATGAATTGCTTATCAAAAAAAAAGTTATCATTGATGACAATTAAATATTAATGTATTTGCGTTTGAATTTAAATAAAATGCAAAAATATGTTGGATAGTCTTTCTTATTTGCATTTAGGTTTGATATAAAATTTAACTATTTTTTTGATATATCATTTACCATAATCAAAACAAATATGTAAAAAAAAAAAACTCTGCAAGAAACTATAATTTTTCCATAAAAGATTTATGTTTAAAAATAAGTAATTCTTTCCAACAATAATAAAATTTTAGCGAAAAGATAACTTATTACAACGACTTCAATTAGTCGCTGCTATATGTATATTTAAAATTATACTACTTTTAGCGATAATATTTGTTGTTGGAATAAGTTATTTTTTCCTATAAATAATGCAATATTTGAGAGACATATAAAGTTATTACAACAACTATGCTATTAGTCATTGCAATATGCATGTTAAAAAGTTAAATTATTTTTAGCGACTATAATAATTGTTGCGATAAGTCACTTTTCTCAGCGATAATATGATTGTCGAGAAAAAATAATAATTTATTGCTACGACTTACATTAGTCGTTGCAATATGCATATTAAAAAGTTGAATTATTACCAGCGACAGTAATAATTGTTGTGATAAGTCACTTTTCTCAGTGATAATTTGATTGTTAAGAAAAATAATAACTAATTACTACGACTTAAATTAGTCGTTGTTATATGCATGATATTGTCAACAAATTGAAAGTCATTGAGAAAAAGTTGTTTCTAAATATCTTATTTTTTGTAGTGGTTTGAAGAAATGAGGGTTGTTTTAAAAGTATGTCTACTACAGACCACATTAATATTGTTTTAATTCCAAGTAAAAAAATAATTTTTTTAATAAAAAGCCTGTAGAAAGAACCCGCCCTCGGCCCGTTTTAAAAATAGGTTAGACGGGGCGGGCCAACTTAAGACACTGAGTCAAAAGCCTCGCCCCGGTCCGCCAAAATGGTGGGCAAAACGGGCGGGCCCGACGGACCCAACCCGTTTTGCCACCCCTAGTATAATGTTGGAGACTGACCAAAGCTAAAAACTTAGACATAAAAATGAAATTTTGGATTATAATTAAACATGTTTACATTATATTGTCTTCTCTTAATGATATGAATGAATATTTGTACTCTCTACCCAATTTCTTGAAGATATCATTTATAGTTTTATATGTTACTGAAACAATATTTATTAGCAATGATAGTTGCAGAGCCAATTGCAAATTTAATGGAAATGGACGTGGATATGCAGTGCAAGCTTAATGTTAGATCTTGTGTTGGGGTCTACTGGAAAACAAGAATAAGAAGAAGATGAAAACGGTACGATGAAAGTTGCACAAAATAAATTCCAAAGCGTGTGTTTACACTAAGCTTTAGGTTCGATTCGCCCCCACCAATTTAGACAAATCGGATGCAAATAGGTTAGTTGGCGAATCCCCTTCAAGATACTTTGGAAACCTTAACATGAATTGCATATTCATATTAAACATATCGATCAACTATATTTTACGAAATAAAGTTCCATTATTTATTCTTGTGCACTAGAAAAAAATAAAAGAATGACCTAGATATAATTTTTGACACTTGAAACAAGTAATTTTTGTGTCTCTTTTATGCCTAACAAGTATCTCTATTTATAGAAAAGCTTGTACCAATTGGTGAGGAGAAATAATGTTTCAATGGTTTAAACATGATCATTCGCGAACTATTATATATCAATAATAGCAAACCATTTCATGAAAAGTTGTCTTGGCCGGTCTGGTGGTGGCACCATATGACCCCGCACCCTATCACAATAAGGTCTCTGGTTTTATCTCAGCTGCAACTTTTGGCCATTTATTTTTTTAATTTAACCATTATTATTTATCAATTTAATATTTTGGAAATTTCTCCAACAATCCCCCACCATTTTTAAAATATATCTAAATCCATTATTCAGAAAATTTCAGGGTTTCAGATAAAGGTATCTTACGATTTGAACCATTACTTAGTAAGTTAAATTTTTACTCATCCCCGAATAGATTGGTAGACAAGCTTTGAACCATATATTCATTAGAACAAGGGTGCATAACTCACGCATGAAATCTCGGTATCATTGATCAAATTATCAATATGACACATTTAATAAGGCATTGTGTCTCATATCCTTTTCATAAGAATTTAAGAGTCAAGCCCTTGAACTCTATGAAGCGGCACCACTTCATTCTCATATAGGTAGACTATATCAGAAATACATCCATAATTATGCATTCCAGCAAATATATGTTATATGTCTATTAAGAGGAAAACCTCATCCTACTACACTTATTCTTATGGTCCATGTACTTTTACACCTTGGGATGTATCTATCATTAAGTACTTCAATCACTCTAATAGTGTACTTTCACCATTGAACTAAAGACTTAATATTAATCAAGTGTGAGTTGGGTTTCCACTATTGATGATTAATTAGATATGAGCTTGTTCCACATCCCTAATGATGTCTTCACTGCATTCAATTATATCCAAAGACATCATATCTTTGTCAATTCTTTCGTCAAAGAATTGCAAGATTTTCCAAAATTTAATAATTTTCTAATATTCAATTTTACAACTAATCATGTATATGATTACTTTATGTACTCTTGATAGTATTTACCATATATCATCAAACCATGACACTTTTGTCATATTAGTACAGTTGTCATAAACAATATATATTTTATATTCTTGATCATTTTGATAAACTATCATCATGACACTTTCGTCATTCATTTTGTCATATATACAAATTTTATGTCATTCTTCATTTGCTAATCTTTTTAATTTGAAGTTTTACTTCCACTTAAATATATCCGAAATATATTTAATTCATAAAACATTTATAACAATCAACAACCACGATCATACAAATTTGTCATAACTAACTTTTATTTCATGAAGTGGGTTCAAACATGTAATTTATAAACTCCATATAAATACAACACCATTAAATTTATTTCTATTCTCTAAAAATAAACAATTTTCTTTCATAACTAGCATATGCGTAACAAATTCGATGTGATAAATTCATGTTTCATATTTAACAATATTCTATGATATATCCAAATAAAAGTTACAATACAAAGTATGCAATGAATTCACATTATTAATATTTTCTATAACTTTTCTCTATAAATATTTGTCAACTTACAATAACTTAAAATATAACAAAATTACTTTTAATATCAGGATGAACAAAAAATAATACTTTCATATTGTGATACACATATAATATGAGATACATCATTTTAAATTTAATAAATTCTTGCACAAATTAATAAACATATCTTTGATATTTTTAACATTTTATTTACATCGTTTTATGTTACCACTAATTAAAATTCATGATTTTTTTATACCAAATCATTTCATACATAAATAATATATTAATAAATAACTTATACCAAAGAATAATATTTAGAATTTATTTTACATTCAAGTACACACCATAAATCAAATATATTTTTTATTATTCAAATTCACATACTTAAATAATTTATAAATCATGCATATATAAATTTATTCCACATGTTAAACTTGACATAAATAATTATTATTTTCAACATTTTAACAAAGATTTAGAACATCATATAACATATATTTATTTAAAATAATTATGTATCTTTCACCATGGGTATGAATAAACAAATATATATGTTTATTTCTCCATCAAAGTTACAACCACAAATTAATCATAAAAAATATAAATTAAAATTCCACAAATTTAAAATTATATGAATTAATTGTGTACCTTTCACCATCATTGAAAGTTGTTATCATCTTCTTTAAAGTTGCATACTTTAATATTAATTATAAAGAAAGTATGGATCAAAATTGAACTCGAACCTAAGGATTGTTAGATCTTGTGTTGGGGGTCTGCTGCAAAACATGAACAAGAAGAAGATGAAAATGGTACGATGAAAGTTGCACAAAATAATATTCAAAGCGTGTGTTTACACAAAGTTTTAGGTTCGACTCGCCCCCACCAATTTAGACAATTTGGATGCATATGGGTTAGGTGGCGAATCCCCGTCAAGATACTTTGAAAACCTTAACCTGAATCGCATACTCACATTAAGCATATCGATCAACTATATTTTACGGAATAAAAGTTCTATTATTTATTCTCGTGCACTAGAAAAAATAAAAGAATGACTTAGATATAATTTTTGACACTTGTAATAATTAATTTTTGTGTCTCTTTTATGCCTAACAAGTATCTCTATTTATAGAAAAACTTGTAGCAATTGGTGAGGAGAAATAATGTTTCAATGGTTTAAACATGACTATTCGCGAACCATTATATATCAACAATAGCAAACTATTTTATGAAAAGTTGTGTTGGTCTGGTGGTGACACCTTATGACCCCGCACCCTATCACAATAAGGTATATGGTTTGATCCTAGACAATGGTGGCACCTTATGACCACGCACCCTATCACAATAAGGTTTTTGCTTTGATTCTAGACAGCTGCAACTTTCCTTACTCCAACTGAAACCCGATATATGACTTTCTAGTACAAAGGACAATACTGGTTTCAAAATTCTGTCGCATTCATTCGACTAGGTTGGCCATATTTGATATTATGGTCACCGACAAACCTAACCCTTTTCCACTTGCATTAAACTATGTTAAAACGAAAACAAATTTCTAAAGCAGGAAATATAACTATATTATAATGAAACCCCTTTCATTCTGTCAAGATATTTTTTGGTAATTAAACTAATAACTCCACAAGAGACAAACCTGTTAAGATTTGTGGTGTTGGTGGTTGCTCTGATGGCGGCGGTGCGAGCTGAATCGAAGTACTCCACTTGCTAAATCAAAATAATTAATGTCATTACATGCATTACATCGTATAACATGTATGAATCTAAAACATGACCCGATAAATTGGAAACAACCATAAACTACATCATCACATGCTCACAGACATGCAATTATTCACTTAATGGTCCTTTTTCAATTACTATCTCAATGTAATAATCCTTAACATAAAATCATGGTTTGAAATTGCGGACCGCATCACCTGATGCGGCCGCAATATTGCGGTTGCGGTCAGCAACGCATCGACAACAGGCCGTAATTGCGGTGTGAATGGAAATCACAAGCAACAACCGCATCACCACTGCAACATAACAATAAATAACGCATTATATCGGTGTTTCAACCGCAACGGACCGCATCGAACCACAACGGCCATTTGTTCTTGTTCAACTCAAATTTATTTTCACTCATTTAATTTTAGACGTTTAGTAATGTTTTTAGAGATGAAGAGAAATTTGGAGAATTATTTTTTTCTTCAATTTAAGAGGCACGTTTATCACTCACTGTCCTGTGTTGTTGTTGTTGTTCACTGGAGAAGAAGAAGCATGTTTAACCTAAACTTTTTTAATTATTTTATTAGTTTTGGAAGTGTGGCCATGTGGTGTATAATTTGTTTTGTGAAAAGTTTAATTTAGAATTTGTGATGCTGGTAAGGCCACGTGTGACGTGGGCGTTCATGCATTAATTTAATGAGAAAATACAAAAAGATTTCATTTCTAACTAATTTATTTAAAAATTACTTAAAGTTTTATGAGGGAATTTATATAGAAAAATTAAATTTTAGGTTAAAAATAGATGGGTAGAAAACAAGTCAAAACAAATAAAAATATATAATGTTGTAATGTTAGGATAATTTAATTTTTGAATAATTTAAATTTATTTTTATATTTAATTAATTATGTTAATGTTGAAAATATTTTTTTAAATTGTTAAATTTTCGTTATTCAACCCCTAAAAATAATTTTAAAAAACTATTTAAAAAATAATTCATAAATAAATTTTTTTAAAAATTTAAAACTATTCATAAATATAATAATTTATAATTTAAAACAAATATAAAATAAAAAACAAATTATTCATAAATACAATAAAATAGCCTAAAAATAAATTAAAATTAATATAAAACTATAAATATAGAAAATATGAATAATTACAATAATTTTAATATTTTATTTACATGTCGTGCATATATAAAATTATTTCACGCCGCAACGGACACAATGCGCAATGCAGTGGCTGCATAGACCGCAACCGCAATATCCGCAACCGCAACCGCATCCGCATCCGCAATTTAAAACCATGCATGGAGTTTTAGCACAAACACTACAATACCCAACAGAAATATTGCATAATTGAAAATATATTAAAGAGCACTCATTGACACAATTAATCAAATATTCAACAGACCCACTAATAATTGGTAAATGATAGTTATCCTAATTGTGAAACTATTCTTCTTCATATGATAGTAATATGGATTCTTAAACATCAAAGTCGCACCATTTTATGAAAAAGTTCAAAAGTGGAACAATGGTTTTACGTGGTTGAAGTTACCAAAGCCGTAATGAGCAAAACTACTAGAAGTATAGCTTACACGGACAAGCAAATCTATGCATATATGGATGGCGACACAAATACTGAGCCAACGTTTTTGAAGAGTATACAAAATATTTTAGCTCTCGTGAATTATATTGTTACGATTTTGGTTATTTGATTCAGAAAAATAATTCTAATGGATTTAGCATATATCTTGTAAGTTGTAGCTCTTTTAATCAAACATATCAATGAATACTTGTGCTTATTGTTTGACAACATATCAATGATATTGATAGAGAGTATCAAGTTATATTTTAGTTTATTAATTTAAGGTTTTATATTAGTTGGTATTTTAGTTTAATTGTTATTGAATTGAGTTTTCACTAGTATTTGAGTATTTTAGTCATTGGCCCATTAGTATATTATATATGTAGTGTCTATGACACTTTGGAGATTATCAATCAAATGAAAAATGTTATCTTTTATTCTAACTTCCTTAGATAGTTTTAATATTCTTTCTCTTTTGTATTGAAACCCTAGTTTCATAACTTTTGATAAGAAAACTTCTTATCAAATTGGTGCTTTCATCCATGTACTCAAATCCTCCTATGGATTATCCTTATCATATACCTTCATGGAGTATTCCTCCTACCTTTTCCACAAACCCCTCTTTGACATCTCCTACGACATCTTCGTTTCCATCTTTTCCATGGGAACTTTTTACACCTTGTTACACTCATGTTGGTTCATCATCACCAAGTTTGTATCCAAATCATGGGTATTCACCACATACACCTAATCCTAACCCATATTCATCTTATTCATCATTGCATTATTCATACTATTATAATAGTTATCATCAACCAAACACCTCTTCCATGATTACTCATAAATATCAAATTCATAAAGTAAGAATATTTCATCCTTATTTTAAGAAAACATCAAAAAAAAATTCTCAAAAGCTTGCTCATCTACAAAGACTCATGCGACAACTCCATCTTGAGAATTCTCAGAAGTTTGAAAATTCTCCGACGACAACGCCAGCAACATTCTTGACGTCATCTCCTACGAATTGTCCGACTCAGACAACATTCCCGACATCTTCACCAATACCAATTTCAAAGTCTTCTCCATTGAAAATCCCGGCCTCATTTCCGGCGACTACTTTAGCATCTATACAAGAACCAAAAGATCTACCATCGAAACCCCCCGATCTGAAACTGAAACCAAGATTGGCGGCGGATGCACATGAGGTGTTTGAGGCATTGTCTGTTAGAGATGTTGTGCTTAACGATGAGTCCAAGCGTGATACTCCTGCTATTGTGTGTTTTGGTGATAAACAGAGGTTCATTGGGACAGCTGGGGCTGCTTCTACTATGATGAACCCGAAAAATTCTATCTCGCAGATGAAGCGGTTGATTGGTAAGAAATTTGCTGATCCAGAAGTGCAGAGTGATTTGAAGTCATTGCCTTTTGCTGTCACTGAAGGACCTGATGGGTACCCGTTAATTCATGTGCGGTATCTAGGGGAAGCTAGAGCATTTACAGCAACCCAAGTCTTTGCGATGATGTTGTCCAATCTTAAAGAGATTGCCCAGAAAAATCTTAATGCGGCTGTTGTTGATTGCTGCATTGGAATTCCAATTTATTTTACTGTTCTTCAGAAAAGAGCTGTGTTGGATGCGACCATTATTGCAGGTCTGCACCCGCTTCACTTGATTCATGAGACAACAGCAACTGCCTTGGTTTATAGAATTTACAAGATTGATCTTCCTAAAAATGACTAGCTGAATGTCACTTTTGTTGATGTTGGGCATGATAGCATGCAAGTTTGTATTGGTGGATTTAAAAAGGAGCAACTTCAAGTATTGTCCCATTCATACGATAGGTTCCTGGGTGGTAGGGATTTTGATGAGGCTTTGTTCCATCATTTTGCTGCAAAAATTAAGGAGGAGTACAAGATTGATGTTTACCAGAATGCCAGGACTTCTCTGAGGTTGAGGACTGCATGTGAGAAGCTGAAGAAAGTTCTCAGCGCAAATCCTGAGGCACCTCTGAACATTGAATGCTTAATGGATGAGAAGGATGTGAGGGGATATATCAAGCGTGACGACTTTGAACAGCTATCTGTTCCAATATTGGAGAGTGTGAAGGGGCCTTTGGAGAAGGCACTAGCAAAAGCTAGTCTTACAGTTGAGAATATCCACATGGTTGAGGTAGTTGGTTCTGGTTCTCGTGTACCAGCAATAAACAAAATATTGACAGAGTTTTTCAAAAAGGAACCTAGGCCTACAATGAATGCTAGTGAGAGCGTTAGGGATAAGAAACTGATGCTTGAGACACTGAATCTCTCTCTTGCTTTACCTGATGTGTCTTTTTCTCTTACTGCTTCGAACGCCGTACATGTCAATCGTGGCATACCTTTTGAAAATGGGAGCACGAACAAGGATATTGATGCTTATTGGCTACAGAGGAAGATTTCTCATGCTGTTGAACAACAGATTGATCCACAACATTGTCAGAAGCTTGCTGGGGAGAGTGGTTGGTTAAAGGGTCAACGCCAAATGCTTGATTTGGATAACCTGAATTTTGCACAAGATGGTTTGTTGATGGCAAAGAAAAAATGTGACCTTCCTGATGGGTCTTATAGGCATCTTAGCAAAGGTTATGAAGAAATTCATGTCCCTGCTTTGAAGGCTAAGCCCCCTTGATCCTAATGAGAATGAGGTCTTCACCACCAAAGAACCAGGCAAGGTTTCCATGTACGTCTGTGGAGTTACAGCTTATGACTACAGTCATCTCGGTCATGCGCGTGCCGCTGTTTCTTTTGATATCCTGTACATGTATCTTAAACATTTGGGATATGAGGTGACGTATGTGCGGAATTTCACTGATGTTGATGACAAGATAATTAAGCGAGCAAACGAGACTGGTGAGGATCCTTTGGCGTTAAGCAACCGCTTTTGCGATGAGTATAATGTTGATATGTCTGATTTTCTCTGTGAGCGACCATCTAAGGAGCCTCGCGTATCTGACCACATTGGTGAGATTAAGGACATGATTACTCAGATTATCAACAGTGACTACGCATATGCGGTTGAAGGAGATGTTTTCTATTCTGTTGAAAAATTCCCAAATTATGGCATGCTGTCAGGACAAAGGTTAGAACATAATAGAGTGGGGGAACGAGTGGCAGTCGACTCAAGAAAGCGTCACGCGGCTGATTTTGCATTGTGGAAGGCTGCTAAGCCAGGTGAGCCAAGTTGGGACAGTCCTTGGGGTCCTGGTAGGCCGGGTTGGCACATCGAATGCCGTGCAATGAGTGCTTGTTAGTTATCTCATAAATTTGATATTCATGGTGGTGGAATTGATTTGATCTTTCCTCATCATGAAAATGAGATTGCACAAAGCTGGACCGCTGACAAAGAGAGTCGTATCAGTTATTGGTTGCACAACGGGCACGTGACTAATAACAATGAGAAGATGTCAAAATCCTTGGGCAATTTTAAGCTGTTAAAGATTTCTGCTATGCCTGATTGGGCACAACCAGCCTTCAAAGGAATGACACAATTGAATAGAGTTCAGAGCAAAGTCTATGAAACTGCCCTCTTTAAGCCCGATAATCTTTGGCTTTGTGCCCCAACTAGTGCTGGAAAAACCAAGGTTGATGTTCTTACTATCCTTCAGCAGATTGCACGTCATAGGAATCCGGATGATGGTTCTATTGACCACAATGCATATAAAATAGTTTATGTTGCACCAATGAAAGCTCTTGTGGCCGAGGTTGTTGGGAATTTGTCTAACCGGTTGCAGAAATATAATGTTAACGTTAGAGAGCTCAGTGGAGATCAGTCACTAACAAGGCAGCAGATAAAAGAGACTCAAATCATTGTGACAACTCTTGAGAAGTGGGATATTATCACACGGAAGTCGGGAGATCGAACTTACACACCACTTTCGAAGCTCCTCATCATTGATGAGATTCATCTCCTTCATGATAAAGAAGACCTTAAAGATCTTCTGCCGTATGGTTTGGTTTGGCTTCTATTGTTCTGTTTGAAGCAAATGTGTTGGCTGTTTTGTCGAAAGTTCAAATGCCAGCAGTTATAACTTCTAAATTGTCTCAGTTCAAGAAGTGGGATCCAGGAAAAATATCTCTATTCTCATATTGATTTTAGAACCTTGAGGACAATGTTCAAGTGAACCCGGCGGCAATGATAGAGAGTATCAAGTTATATTTTAGTTTATTAATTTAAGGTTTTATATTAGTTGGTATTTTAGTTTAATTGTTATTGAATTGGGCTTCCACTAGTATTTGGGTATTTTAGTCATTGGCCCATTAGTATATTATATATATAGTGTCTATGACACTTTGGAGATTATCAATCAAATGAAAAATGTTATCTTTTATTCTAACTTCCTTAGATAGTTTTAATATTCTTTCTCTTTTGTATTGAAACCCTAGTTTCATAGCTTTTGATAGGAAAACTTCCTATCAGACATGCTTAACTAAAATGAGTGGTAGTCGGAATGACACATAGTAGGGTAGTGTTGTGGCTTGCCGTGTACTGGTCCAAAGAATGCGTCATTTCGCAACCACATTTTAGCTAAGAATATCAAGTATATATGTTTCCTGCTTATATATATATATATATATATATATATTTCTTTGATCATAATAGGCTAAAGCATCCGGGAGCGGAGAGACTAGTCTTACCAGTTATTCCTGGTTTACTAGAAACATGGACCAATTCTTTTTTTTAATAGGCAATTCATTAATATGAAATTAAGGACATCTCAAAACCAACGAACTACAATCAACGATCGATAGAAAAGATTACAAAAAATCGAAGGGGAATTTGTACCACTCGTACAAACTGCACTTCTTACTATCATTTCTACCTAAAATCAACCAATTCGAAGAAAAAACAATAATAGTAATAACTATCACTTCTACGTTACAAATTTCTTCACGAAACAAAATATTATTTCTACTCCTCCAAATACTCCAGCAAGTAATAAACCAGATTGAATTTGTCTTATTCTCTTTTCCACGACCTTTAAGGGCTGAAACCTATCTCTCGCGTGAAGCCTGCAGTCAATTTCCGATATTCTTCCTATGTTCACCCAGTCGCAAATCTTACTCCACACCCTCAAGGATTTTTGACAATTAAAAAATAAGTGAGATACGTCTTATATCTCGTGGAAACACAGAACACACACCTTGTCATGAACATTTTCTATAATGTGTTTTTCTGCTAAGTTCGATCGCGTTGGTAACCTATCTATCACCAACCTCCAAGCAAAGACTTGAACCTTTAAAGGAATAACAGAACTCCACAAAAGATTAAGCAAATCTATAGTTTGTTCATCGAGGAGGTTTAGGGAGTCGAGAGAGTTAAGGTAAGAGTAGAAAGAACTTACAGAGAAACCGTTCGAAACATCTAAGGACCACTCCCGGGCGTCATTCGCCTCCTACTGAATTTGAACCTCCTCCAACATTTTTCTACAAACATCCATCTCTAACTGGACCCACTGATCTTCACCTTTCATGAATTCCTCTAATTTCCAGCTCCAACGACCCTCTTCCCAATCCCCCATCTCCCTAACCGAACAAGTCTTGTTGCTGCTCGCCAGGTACATGGACGGGAATCTACGTTTCAGAGCAGAATTACCTAACCAAACCGCTTTCCAAAAAGCAGTGTGCATGTCGTTTGCTACTTTTCCAACCAACAGATTACAGAACCTGTCATAGACGTCTGAAACTGAAATAGACAAAAGGTCTTTCATCCATAAAGATTCAAATTTGGAACTGCCGACTTCCATGAAAGTTTGGACTTTCAAACTCAAGTTCCCGTATCTTTTAACGAGCAACGGTCTCCAAATTTTGTTACCGTCGCAGCAGAATTTCCAAAGCCACTTAGCAAGGAGTGCCCTGTTGAAGAAATCGACGTGTTTAATGCCAAGCCCCCCACAATTCTTCGGTTTATAAATAGACTTCCAACTAACCCAAGGAACGAAGTTGTCGTTCGAGGAACCAACCCATAGGAAGTGGCGTTGGATAGCTATAATTTCCTTCACAACATTCTTAGGAGCCTTGAAGAAAGCCAAGTGATGAATCGGGAGATTAACTAGAACTGAGTTTATAAGGGAAACTCTTCCTCCAATAGAGATATTCCGGCTGAACCAACTAGATAATCTAGTTTTCAAACAATGGATAATAGGTTTCCAAAACTCGTAGCGGGGATGATTTCCTCCGATCGTTAAACCAAGAAACTTGAAAGGAAGGCTATCAGATTTACAATGAAGGGACTGAACTGCAACTTCGATGAAATCCGTCTCCAATCCTATCCCGTACAAACAACTTTTAGAATAATTAATCTTAAGGCCAAAAGTCAATTCAAAAGCCCTGAGAATAGCTTTGAAAGCCCAAATGTTAGAAGCCGACCCATCCCCAAATAGGAGGGTATCATCTGCAAATTGGAGCAAGCTAACAATCGGACTGTCAAGAACCTTGAATTATGTTAGCATATTATTGATTGTAGCATTTCTCACCAAACCGGCCAGGCCTTCTGCAACTATAGCAAAAAGAAACGGGGATAGCGGGTCTCCTTGTGTCAATCCCCTGGAAGCCTTAAAATCCTTCGACGGACTACCGTTAATAAGGATTGATAAGTAGCTATTGAAAACTGGTCCTCTAATCCACTTCAACCAATTATTCCCAAAACCCATTTTAATAAACAATTCTTCAAGGTAGGCCCAATCAACGCAGTCGTAAGCCTTTGCAAAGTCTACCTTAAGAAGAAAACAAGACTTACTGTTCCTTTTTGCATAATCTATAATTTCGCTTGCCGTTAGAACTCCATCAAAAATCTGTCGACCCAGGATGAAAGCCGACTAGGAAGGAGAGATCAGCTTGTGAATGACCTTTCCCAATCTGCTAGCAAGCATTTTAGACAGAGTTTTAAGAACACTGCTGACAAGGCTTATAGGCCTAAACTTTTCAAAGGACTGGGGGTTTTCCACCTTTGGGATGAGAGAAATAAAAGAAGACGCAAACGTCTTAGGAAAAGTGTAACGCCCATATATATATACATACATCAAAGCATATATTATACATGAATAATACGTTCGGTACTGAAATATACAAGTTCCTAGTAACACGGTATACATATAAATACCCAAAAGCCTAATACAACAACTATGGCATGTTATATATACAAGATGTTCCAAAAGATAAAACTAAGAACTAGATCAACTAATGATCTCAAAATCTCCACAACGGAAGCCTTGCCACACAAAAGCTACGATCCGTAAGGAAAGTCAAACAACTTTGTCCTTACCCTTCGCCGAACCTGTAGTACCTGTGATGTAAACAACAACATGGGGTGAGATACATCAAATTTCAGTGAGTTCGCTATCCTATAGTCCTCTCGGCTCTACAAGGTTCTATCAAACCTAACTCAAGTCAAAAGGGAAGGGGGATGACTTTGAGTACACACACCCTATATGGAAACATGTCATGAGTTCATCAACTCACACTATATATCACTAATCGGTAACCATGCCAAGGCATCCCCTGTTCCCGTCCGCTTCTACGTCTAGAAGTCGACCCGAGTTGTAACACCCCCTTTTTATACCCCCAAATAATCATTTAGGCACATAATAAAAATTTCGTCAGAGTATAATTACAAACATGGTATAAAAGAGGCATGTCACATCAATTACGAAATTTAAACATACAACACCTGCTCAACAATTGATATGCAACAGTGGAACTTAGTCCTTACACCCACATGTCAATATTTAGAATAAAAGCGGAAGATCTAAACATTGAATAACAACCAATTCATATATATATATATATATATATACACATATATACATCGCCAAGTATTATCCACCAACATAATTCATGTTTACATAAACATTTATCAACAAAATACATATATAATGTATCACAAAAGAATCATAGCCCTCTTAGCTACCCGGTGCTACATATCAGAGCCAACCAACCAAAAGAATGAAGACACGCTTCACAAAAAGACCACCAGCATACCTACTCTGCAATGCCTCATAGAGCATCATAAAATAGCAGAAGGGTGAGAAATATTATCATAATAACAATGCATATAATTATATATAATAGCATAAAATTACACATAATTCACCTTCTCACCACAATTCATCACAAGTTACTCATATACATCGCAATGTATCCATATATATATAAAACCAAGCATACACATCAGGCATACTTTCACAATTCTTATCATTCCACATAAACGTACACAACTGTTTATTCACCAATGCATCATTTAAAGATGATAAATGCAAATCATAGAGACCGACTCACGACTCTATGCAAATGCAATGCGGTACCGACTCAATCATCTCAAGTTCACTCAGGAACTTCTGCTGGAACCATCGCTCGTTACCAAAGTAACTCCCCGTCGGGCCTACGATGTTCACCCACCGCTCACACCTCCACCAAGAGAGGCTCACAGTGTTTATGGATCGCTCACACCTCCACCGAGAGAGGCTCACGACCCGATTGCTCACACCTCCACCAAGAGAGGCTCACAACCCGATTGCTCACACCTCCACCAAGAGAGGCTCACAACCCGATTTCTCACACCTCCACCAAGAGAGGCTCACAATCGCTTATAACTGTCGCTCACACCTCCACCGAGAGAGGCTCACGATGTTATAGCGGATTCTCATTAGAATCCCTCAGCACAAGAATGCACATCATTATGCTACACATGATAATGACTCCAGACATTCTTGAAATGCATACATATTCACAATATATACATGCATTCATCTCATACAATCACATACCATCTACATACATTCACGTCAACGCACTATTGTATGATTCACATTCAAACACACATCCAAAACGGCAAAAGTCGCTAAATAGCACTATTTCTGACTTTTCCGACTTATGTAATCCGCTAATAATTTCCAATTCATCATATTAAGAAAGAACATTCCATAAGCTTTCTAACGCATCAAACCACGCCTCAAACCGAACCACAGATCAAAAGTTATGCAGAAAACAAAATTACACGAACAGCACTGTTCGCTGGGCGAACCCCCCTCGCGAGCATTCGCTAGCTCCTTCGCTAGGCGAACATCCCTCGCGAGCATTCGCTAGCTCCTTCGCTAGGCGAATGTTCCAGCGAACCAAATGTTAGCTAAAAACAGACACAAAGTTCGCTAGGCGAGCACTTGGCGAACCAAGTCAGAACCAAACAGAGCCAAAAACACCCAAAGTTCGCTAGGCGAACACTCTAGCGAACCTTCGCTGATTCCTTCGCTAGGCGAATACCCGTAGCGAACATTCGCTACCCTTCGCTGATTGGTTCGCTAGGCGAACCTGCGAAAACTCAGAATCCTCCAGCGCTGTTGAAAACCCAAAAACCCTATTTTTCAACCCAAAACATTTTCAAAACAACATACATCCATTAGAACTCAATCTAATCATGGCAACAAGCATTCTACCACATTTTCGTCGATTTCCAACCGCGAAAACATCGATTTCTCATTATCGACCTAAAATGGAAAACTATGAAAACACCACAACCAATCCAATACACACATACACAATCATACATAATACTATACATTGATAAGATAACAATGTTTCACACCCTTACCCGATTAAATCGATTCCTAGAGGTTGATTTTCTTGGTTTTCCTCTTTTCCTCTTCTTTTCTCTTCCTCTTCTTTCTTTCTCTCCTTTTCCTCTCTATTTCTCTTTTCTTTCTCCTTTCTATCTATTTTCTTTCTTTTCTATTTCTTTTCTCTCATTTTCCACTAAATCAATTAATTCATTTTTCTCACAAAATTCTAACTCCACAAAATTTCTAACTTATGATTAATTGAGAAAAGTCTAAAATACCCTTCATTCTAATTTCCCGAAAATTCTCAAAAACGGTAAAATAACATTTAACACACCAATTTAACAAATAAAATAATTTATCACCCAACTAAAACAAAAGACTCAAAATAATGGAATAATCAAAATCGGGGCGTTACAACTCTCCCCCACTTTAGAAATTTTCGTCCTCGAAAATAATACCTGATTCAAACAACTCCGGATACGACTCTCGCATCCCACTCTCTAGTTCCCAGGTCATATTGCCTTCCGCAGCGCCTCTCCACGCTACTTTCACAAGCGCAATATCCTTGCCTCTTAGTTTCTTAACTTCACGGTCCAAAATCCTAACCGGTAAAGCTTCCAACGTAAGGTTATCTCTCACTTCTACCTCGTCCATAGGAATAACATGTGACGGATCCGGAACATATTTCCGAAGTTGCGAAACATGGAATACGTCATGCAAATTCGAAAGGTTCGGAGGCAACGCCACACGGTAAGCCACAACACCAACTCGTGAAGTAATCTGATACGGACCAATAAAACGAGAAGTCAACTTCTTCGACTTCAAAGCACGACCCACACCCGTAACCGGTGTAACTCTCAAAAACACATGGTCGCCTTCTTGAAATTCAAGATCTTTCCTTCTCTTGTCATGATAGCTCTTTTGTCTACTTTGAGAAGCTTTCATCTTCTCCCGAATAAACTTCACTTTCTCCGTCGTTTGTTGTACCATTTCTGGTCCAACTATCGTCCTCTCGCCGGTTTCATGCCAACACAAAGGTGTTCGGCATCTCCGACCATACAAAGCCTCAAATGGTGCCATACTTATACTCGAATGAAAACTGTTATTGTAAGTGAATTCAATCAACGCCAAATAACCATCCCAAGCACCACCTTGCTCGAGTACACAAGCACGCAATAAATCCTCCAACGATTGAATCGTCCTTTCGGTTTGACCGTTCGTTTGCGGATGATAAGCCGAACTCAATCTTAGCTTAGAACCCAAAGCCTCTTGTAAACTCACCCAAAATCTCGATGTAAATCTCGGATCTCGATCCGATACAATACTCTTAGGAACTCCATGTAACTTCACAACCGCAAGAACATAAATCTCGGCTAACTTCTCCAAAGGATAACTAATATCAATTGGAATAAAGTGAGCAGATTTAGTAAGCCTATCAACAATTACCCAAATAGCATTATGACCTCTTTGCGTATTCGGCAATCCCGTAACGAAATCCATCGATATACTATCCCATTTCCATTCCGGAATATCCAACGGTTGCATCAATCCACTAGGCTTTTGATGTTCCACCTTAGACTTTTGACAAGTTAAGCACGCATACACAAATTGAGCAACATCTCTCTTTAAACCGGACCACCAAAAGATCTTCTTCAAATCTTGATACATCTTATTCGCACCCGGATGAATACTTAAATTACTTCGGTGTCCTTCCTCCAAAATCATCTTTTTCAACTCCACATCGTCTGGAATACAAATACGACCACGGAATCTCAAAACTCCAAAATTATCAACCTTAAAATCCTCGTCCTCATTCATCATCAAATCAACGAACTTCAAATCCAACTTTTGCTTTTCACTAACCGTTGCAAGAAAATCATTCGTAACATGTAGCATACCAAGTCGCACACTTCGCGGCGTCATTTCGCAAACCAAACTCAAGTCTCTAAAATCCTCCAAAAGTTCCCATTCTCTCATCATTAATGCGGACATATGTAACGATTTCCGACTCAAAGCATCGGCCACCACGTTTGCCTTACCCGGATGGTAATTCAAACCAAAATCATAATCCTTTAGAAGCTCTAACCACCTTCTTTGTCTCATGTTCAACTCTTTTTGATCAAATAAATATCTTAAGCTTTTGTGATCACTAAAAACTTCAAATTTTGCACCATAAAGGTAATGCCTCCATATTTTCAAAACAAACACCACGGCCGCTAACTCCAAGTCATGCGTAGGATAATTCTTTTCATGCACTCTCAATTGTCTAGAAGCATATGCCACCACTTTTCCATCTTGCATCAAAACACCACCTAAACCCACCAATGAAGCATCACAATACACTACAAATGGTTCATTAGGATTAGGCAAAATCAAGATCGGAGCCGTTGTCAGCCTTCTTTTTAGCTCATTGAAACTCTCTTCACAATGAATATCCCAAATGAAAGCCTTTCCTTTACAAGTCAATTGCGTTAAAGGAAGTGCCAACTTCGAAAATCCCTCAATAAACCTCCGATAATAACCCGCCAAGCCTAAAAAGCTTCGAATCTCAGTCACCGATCTAGGAACCTCCCATAGCATCACCGCATCGATCTTGGATGGATCAACACTAATACCGCTACCGGAAATAACATGTCCAAGGAAGCTTACTTCCGACAACCAAAATTCACATTTTGACAGCTTAGCATACAATTGTTTCTCTTTCAAAATTTGCAACACAATTCTCAAATGCTCTTCATGCTCCTCTTGAGACTTAGAGTAAATCAAAATATCATCGATGAACACAACCACAAAATGATCCAACTGTTCATGAAAAATACGATTCATGTATTCCATAAACACACCCGGCGCGTTAGAAACCCCGAATGGCATCACGGAGTATTCGTAATGACCATACCGTGTCCTAAATGCCGTCTTCTGAATATCTTCTCCTTTCACACGAATCTGGTGGTATCCTGATCTCAAATCAATCTTGCTAAAAACATTCGCACCAACCAATTGGTCCATCAAATCATCGATCCTTGGAAGCGGATACTTGTTCTTAATTGTCACCTTGTTCAGTTGTCGATAATCTATGCATAACTGCATACTCCCATCCTTCTTTTTAACCAACAATACCGGAGCACCCCAAGGAGAAACACTTGGTCTTACAAATTTCTTGTCCAACAAGTCATTCAATTGCTTTTTCAATTCTACCAACTCCAATGCCGACATACGATACGGTGCCATCGAAATCGGTCTAGTACCTGGAACTAGATCAATAGAAAACTCAACTTCTCTTTCCGGCGGTACATCCGTAATATCCTCCGGAAACACTTCTGGAAATTCACACACCACCGGGAACACATCAAGCTCAACTTGACTCTCCACCGACAATGATGCAAACAAACCAAACAATTGAGCTTCGTCCGCTAAAAGTTTCTTCAACTCTTTAGTGGATAGGAAACTCTCAAATTCATCATCTTCCAAAGAAGGAAACCTTACTAACTTGTGATAGCAATCTATATGAACTCAATTATATTGCAACCAGTTCATACCCAAGATCACGTCCAACCCTTCCAACGGCAAACTCACTAGATCCATCTCGAAGTCTTTACCATAAATGGTCAAAGGACACATCAAACAAACCAAAGACGTAGTTACTGACCCCATTGCTGGAGTATCAATAACCATCTTACCATCCATCAGAGACAACACAAGATTTAAACGCTTCGCGCACTCAGACGAAATAAACGAATGAGTCGCTCCAGTATCGATAATGGCAACTAAAGGTGTACTATTAATAAAGCAAGTACCTCGAATCAGACGATCTGCACTCGAAGTCTGAGTTCCTGCCAGAGAAAATACCTTCCCACCGGATGGAGCTTTCTTCGGATTCGGACACTTTGGGCTAATGTGACCAATTTCCCCACAGTTATAGCACTTCACCACATTCCTTCTACAATCTGTAGTAGCATGCCCAAGGGCTCCACAGTTAGAACACTTCGCCACTGTCTTCCCACACTCAAATGATTTATGACCCATTTCACCACACTTGTAGCACTTAATGGGACCAGAACCTCCTCCTCCAGATCTCCTCTCGAAGTTTCCCCTATGCTTGCCCTTATCAGCGGGTGTCACATAAGGTCCACTTCTAGCTTGTTGCTTTCCCTTCCTCTCATTCAAACTTTTATAATGTGTAGAACGAGCCTTGCTATCTTCCTCGAAGATTCTACAACATTCCGTCAAATCCGAAAATCTTCTTATCCTTTGATACCCCACAGCTTGTTTAATCTCAGGACGTAAACCATTCTCATATTTAATACACTTTGAGAACTCAGCAGTAATCGCAGCATAATGAGGATGGAATTGAACCAACTCCACAAACTTAGCAGTATAGTCCACCACCGACATACTACCTTGTTTTAGTTCAAGAAACTCCATCTCCTTCTTTCCCTTCACACTCTCAGGGTAATACTTCCTCAAGAATTCAGTACGGAATAAATCCCAAGTTACTTCTTCATCATCCACCTCAAGAACTTCACGCATACCGACCCACCAATCGTCGGCTTCTTCCTTCAACATGTGAGACCCAAGCCTCACCTTATTCTCTTCAGCACAGTCCATGACCCTGAAGATCCGTTCAATCTCTTTTAACCAAAGTTGAGCACCATCGGGATCAAATCTTCCTTTGAAAACCGGTGGTTGATTCTTCCTGAACTCATCATTAGCATTCACGTTCGGCGCACCTTGCACCGCCCTAGCCATTGCTTCCAAAGCAGCAGCCATCACATTATCATTTCTACCAGCCATATTATGATCATTCCCAAAATTACAACAAGGTTAAACAACAGTTCAACCAACACAACAACAAGACAGACACAACTGACTCAACTCTGGCTCTGATACCACTTAATGTAACACCCCCTTTTTATACCCCCAAATAATCATTTAGGCACATAATAAAAATTTCGTCAGAGTATAATTACAAACATGGTATAAAAGAGGCATGTCACATCAATTACGAAATTTAAACATACAACACCTGCTCAACAATTGATATGCAACAGTGGAACTTAGTCCTTACACCCACATGTCAATATTTAGAATAAAAGCGGAAGATCTAAACATTAAATAACAACCAATTCATATATATATATATATATATATATATATATATATACACATATATACATCGCCAAGTATTATCCACCAACATAATTCATGTTTACATAAAAATTTATCAACAAAATACATATATAATGTATCACAAAAGAATCATAGCCCTCTTAGCTACCCGGTGCTACATATCAGAGCCAACCAACCAAAAGAATGAAGACACGCTTCACAAAAAGACCACCAGCATACCTACTCTGCAATGCCTCATAGAGCATCATAAAACAGCAGAAGGGTGAGAAATATTATCATAATAACAATGCATATAATTATATATAATAGCATAAAATTACACATAATTCACCTTCTCACCACAATTCATCACAAGTTACTCATATACATCGCAATGTATCCATATATATATAAAACCAAGCATACACATCAGGCATACTTTCACAATTCTTATCATTCCACATAAACGTACACAACTATTTATTCACCAATGCATCATTTAAAGATGATAAATGCAAATCATAGAGACCGACTCACGACTCTATGCAAATGCAATGCGGTACCGACTCAATCATCTCAAGTTCACTCAGGAACTTCTGCTGGAACCATCGCTCGTTACCAAAGTAACTCCCCGTCGGGCCTACGATGTTCACCCACCGCTCACACCTCCACCAAGAGAGGCTCACAGTGTTTATGGATCGCTCACACCTCCACCGAGAGAGGCTCACGACCCGATTGCTCACACCTCCACCAAGAGAGGCTCACAACCCGATTGCTCACACCTCCACCAAGAGAGGCTCACAACCCGATTTCTCACACCTCCACCAAGAGAGGCTCACAATCTCCTATAACCGTCGCTCACACCTCCACCGAGAGAGGCTCACGATGTTATAGCGGATTCTCATTAGAATCCCTCAGCACAAGAATGCACATCATTATGCTACACATGATAATGACTCCAGACATTCTTGAAATGCATACATATTCACAATATATACATGCATTCATCTCATACAATCACATACCATCTACATACATTCACGTCAACGCACTATTGTACGATTCACATTCAAACACACATCCAAAACGGCAAAAGTCTCTAAATAGCACTATTTTTGACTTTTTCGACTTATGTAATCGGCTAATAATTTCCAATTCATCATATTAAGAAAGAACATTCCATAAGCTTTCTAACGCATCAAGCCACGCCTCAAACCGAACCACAGATCAAAAGTTATGCAGAAAACAAAATTACACGAACAGCACTGTTCGCTGGGCGAACCCCCCTCGCGAGCATTCGCTAGCTCCTTCGCTAGGCGAACATCCCTCGCGAGCATTCGCTAGCTCCTTCGCTAGGCGAATGTTCCAGCGAACCAAATGTTAGCTAAAAACAGACACAAAGTTCGCTAGGCGAGCACTTGGCGAACCAAGTCAGAACCAAACAGAGCCAAAAACACCCAAAGTTCGCTAGGCGAACACTCTAGCGAACCTTCGCTGATTCCTTCGCTAGGCGAATACCCGTAGCGAACATTCGCTACCCTTCGCTGATTGGTTCGCTAGGCGAACCTGCGAAAACTCAGAATCCTCCAGCGCTGTTGAAAACCCAAAAACCCTATTTTTCAACCCAAAACATTTTCAAAACAATATACATCCATCAGAACTCAATCTAATCATGGCAACAAGCATTCTACCACATTTTCGTCGAATTCCAACCGCGAAAACATCGATTTCTCATTATCGACCTAAAATGGAAAACTATGAAAACACCACAACCAATCCAATACACACATACACAATCATACATAATACTATACATTGATAAGATAACAATGTTTCACACCCTTACCCGATTAAATCGATTCCTAGAGGTTAATTTTCTTGGTTTTCCTCTTTTCCTCTTCTTTTCTCTTCCTCTTCTTTCTTTCTCTCCTTTTCCTCTCTATTTCTCTTTTCTTTCTCCTTTCTATCTATTTTCTTTCTTTTCTATTTCTTTTCTCTCATTTTCCACTAAATCAATTAATTCATTTTTCTCACAAAATTCTAACTCCACAAAATTTCTAACTTATGATTAATTGAGAAAAGTCTAAAATACCCTCCATTCTAATTTCCCGAAAACTCTCAAAAACGGTAAAATAACATTTAACACACCAATTTAACAAATAAAATAATTTATCACCCAATTAAAACAAAAGACTCAAAATAATGGAATAATCAAAATCGGGGCGTTACACGAGTCATGGATCCTTGCAACCTACTTGACATACGAATGGATTCGGGTTCTACGGGCCTTATACCGTTATGAACCGTCACTTTACATGGGCCTTATACCGTCAGAAGCATTCACCCCTCGGGCGCCATTCGTACAACACGGGGAATCAAACCTACCAAGTAGTCATGCATATGTTTCAGAGGAGCTCGAGACCCATGAAACGCAACTCAAAGAATCGATTACGATTACGTGATCACACACACAAACGTGATCGTATTCGACGATCACAAGGCCATAACGCCTTATCACAACCATAAAGGTTAACACACATGTTCCATACTAGTGTTTATTCATTCTATGACATTAGTATCTGGCACACGCCTCAGCACCGCACGCACGATCGTTGTCATTATGTCATTCCACACTTTCCGACATTGTTTATGGTAATAATCCTCACTCTACCTATTTCGTATTTTAACATGCATACATATTCAAACATGTTTAATACTAAGAGCATAGGCAAATAATCATCAATCGCACAATGGGAACACATAATTCAACATACCACAAATAACACCAATTCACGGTTCCTTCCGATTTATTTAATCGGGCAATAAACAGATATTTCTCACTTCCATTAGCTAGAGGATGTTCATAGCATCACAACGATACCAAGAATACTCACGTCGGATAAACGAGCCAAAAGTTATGAAAGAAACAAGTTAAAGGATCTGTCATGTTCGCATTGCGAAGCAGCCAGTGAATGCTCGCTTCCTCATTCGCAGTACGAAACTATCAGCGAATGCCTAAATAACACTGGGTTCGCTACCCCATTCGCAGTGCGAGCGTCTGGCGAATTGTGGCAGAACCAAAACAAGGTAAAGTTCGCAGTGCGAACCTCTGGCGAATGTTAGCCCTCACCTTCGCCGTGCGAGTAACCAGTGAATGCTCGCTCCCCCCTTCGCTAGGGGACTCGCAGTGCAAACCTGCGAAAACTGGGTTTTCCAGCAGCGTGAAAACAGAGCTTTGGGACCAAAAACCCATCCAAAACTTCACCCAACACACAAACTTGCATTAACAGATGATCATACATGGCTAATGATTATACTACACAGTTTATACCGCATTTCAACCGTTAAAGTCAAGACTATTCATTTTCTCACAATTCTAACCTAGATTCTAGACCTCAAGAAAATCTAAAACAAAAGTTTCTATCTATAGCCCACCTTGTATAGATGATGATGATGAAGATTTGAAGATGATTTGATGAAGGATGGATGATGATCTTGATCTTTCTCTCTTCCAAGTTTTCTTCTCTTTTCATTCCTTTCCTCTTCCTTCTCTCCAACTTTTTTCTATCTTTTTTCTTCTTTCTTTTTCTTCTAAGTGTGGAAAAAGGGTGGAAAGGAAAATGATATAGTAAAATATCGTCAATTAGTAACACTACTAATTGTCCAAATAGTCTTTAAAGCTCCAACAATTAAAACCTCAGAGTCAGAAAATATTAATTTGATCTGCTCTGAGCTCCTCAGTTGTCTCTAATTATTTCATCCAATAAATTCTCAAAGTAAACCGGAACCCAGTTGATCATACCAATATTATCCAGAGTAAAATAATTTACGGGGTATTCCATAAAGAACCAGAGTTGAAGAAGTCAAGGACACAATTAGAGAAGTCGATTCCCACTATGTCCCAACAGTTTTTAATAAATTTGAAGTTGAGCCCGTCAACACCGGGGCATTCGTTGCTGTCACAGCTGAAGACAACCGCTCTCACATCCTCGTACACGATATCCTCATCCAACATAAGCCTATCCGCCTCGTCCATCCTAGCCAGGCCTTCAAGGGGACAACTGAATCTAGGAGAGTCAGGTTGATGGAATCTTCCATCAAAGAACTTTCTAGCTTCAAGTTTAATCTCAACAGGGTCTTCCACCAAAATACTTGACACCCTAATAGCAGTCAAAGAATTTGAACGATTTCTCGCCTTCAACGATTCATGGAAGAATCGAGTGTTAAGGTCTCCGTCTTTAAGCCATCTCGCATGATATTTCTGTTTGAGCAGACTTTCTTTCAATCTGAGGTTCTTCCAAATCTCTTCTTAGGCACGACACCTTTCCTTAGAGACAAATTCCTGATGACTGTCACCATCTTGACTCGAAGATAACTCTACTTGGTTGAGGATTTTAACATTATCTTCTATCTTCAAGTCAATCCAACCGAAGGTGTGAATATTCCAATGTCTTAAATATGCCTTAAGAGCCTTTAGTTTATTGAGAAAAATGTAGTTGTAGGAACCCGTAACAGAGTAGGAATTCCAAACCTCCTTCACGAACGGAACAAACTCTATGTGGTCAAACCAACAATTTAAGGTCCTAAAAGGCTTAGGACCCCAGTTCACATTGTTAGCTTTCAACCAGACGGGTCTGTGATCAGACACATCCCTATCGCCCACAACTTGGTTTTTCAAAGACAGCAACTCAATAACCTTGTCTTCGATCAAAAATCTGTCAAGCCTACTTCTACTTTTGCCGTTAGAATTATGCCACGTGAACTTGTTTCCAACAGCCGGTAAATCAATCAGGTTCATGTCTTCTATGAAGGAGTTAAATTCCCTCATTTCAACACAGTTAGAACCTCCTACTCCTTTCCTTTCCACTCTAGTTTTGACTGAGTTAAAGTCCCCGCCTACTATCCAACCTCCATTCGGGAACCGGCTCTTCGCAGATAAGAGATCCAACCAAAGTCTTCTTTTGTCATAAATTCCGCAAGGAGAGTAAATATTTACAACCGTTAACGGATGGTTCTTCCACATGAAGTGAATACCCAAGAACCCTTTGCCACTGAAACTCGCACAAGCAGTCAAAGATTTAGAGTTCCACATAGTAATAATACCACCAGATCTTTCTTCTGAATTCGACGCTGACCAATCCACCTCCTGACTTCTCCACATACTATGAACCAGGTTAACGTCCATATCCACGACCTTCGTTTCCTGAATTAAGCAAAGCTTTGCATTTCCTTTACAAAGAATTTGAGATAACCTTCTTCTCTTTAAGGAACTACAACATCCGCGAGCATTAAAGGTCACTATATTCATGGGATACCAGTTGCTACAACCCTTTTGCAGTTTCTCGCTTCCTTGTCAACATTATCCAAGTTTCTTAATAACCCGTCAAAGGCACCATCTTCCACTTCTCCTACGACCCCCAACTGCTTCAGGGATTTTCTCACCTTTGAAGGAACCTCTTCCAGAATTTTCCTACATCTTGAATTCCCTCTAATCAAGTCTGTCTCAGTAATCGATTCACAGCAAAAAAGCGAAGAGTTGGACACAGAAGGAACAATCCTCCCAGGTCTTCTCTTAGAAGTCAACCTGTCATTCTTCCTTGTTTTGGATTCATCGTGGTCCTTCGTAGCCGCAAGAAGAATTGAAGAAAAGTGGGATGGAGAATAGGGAACTTTAACGCAGTCATACACTTCATGGAGTAATTTTTTCTTCTTGCTATTTTTAACCCAATTGGAAGACCCTACAATACCACACGGAGGACCAATCAAGGGAACAAAACACCCCAGATCTACTACCAATTCTCCGTTGAGTGACTCGATCTGAGTGGCTTTGTCAGGCACAACTGCTAAATCCTGACTACTCCTGGCAACAGAATTAAGAGGAGACGACTTTTCTCGAACCAAGAGATCCAACTTATCCTTCACGCCACCATCCCGAAGCTGGATGCCTCTAGAGTTGTTAACAGAATTCAGAATAGGGCCTGAAGCAACTTCAACCTCCTTAGGACTGGAGCTGACGCTAAATGCCCTATCCACCAAACTATCTCCAACGAAGGACACACTATCAGAGTTTTGACTACCGGAGCCAGCTACCTGCGCTCTCCTAGAGGTCTCAGATACCTGAGCATCGTTTTTAGGGATGCTCGAAACTTCAACTTCCAATTCTGCACCCTCATCCCAGTCTTCTACGTCTTTTGATTGGGATAGGGAAAAGGAATTGCATTCATCAAACTAAATTTCCTCATCGTCTTCCACTAATAACTTTCTGAATTGATCCCCTGACAAATCCTCAACCTGGGCAATAAAGTAAAAATGATTGTTAAGCTCAACACGGATCTCTTCTTTCATAAAGAAAACTTTACTGGTTTTGATCAGAACCCTAGCTGCGTCAAGGCTATCCATTCTACTAGTACTCTCGTCGCAATGAATAAAAGAACCCAAGCACGAAACAATATCATGGAAGTTCTGATCATTCCAAGCAGCATAAGGCAGGCCGTAGTACCTAATCCAGGCTAGTCCATCTCTATCAACCTCCAAAGGTGACCACTCCCGAATTTCCTTGAACCACAAATCCAGCCATTCACTAGATTCTTTGACAAACTCCCCTAAATCATCCCATGTCACGTCTTCCAAGATGCATTTCGAGGCACCTAACAGTATGACCTTAATATTGAAAATACCCTCTTCTTGCAAGCTTAATTGCACATTGGCCACCTCTAGTCCTTCAATAACCACTCCAATTTTGGCATTCTTGAACCTCTCCACAGTCGACATCTCAATAGAAAGGGATATAGGGTCCATGGTTTGACTCTTAACTGGGTAATCGTTACCAGATACCCTTCCCCCCATAGCCGGGGCAAAAGATCTTCCATCTTCGAAATAACCGTTCTTGAAGCCCTTGTTGTTAGAAACGTGAAAAGCACTAGCTGATTTAGCAAAGACCCGGTTCTTGTCCTTCTGTTCCAACTAGAATCTGGGGATGTTAGCATGTATTTTCCTACCTTGAATGAAAATACTGTCCAACTTCACACCGAATAACCGGGCATCATGGACTTTTCGAAACTTAGCAAACCCAAATTTTCTACCCCGTTTATCTCTTCTTACCGGTAGATATACTTCTGATACAACTCCGTAAACCAGGAAGATCTCAAAGATGTCTTTAGCGCAGAAAGACTCAGGGAAATCTGATATGAAAAAAGTTGTCGTCTCTACATCAACACCCGCACCCTTGCCTTTGTTTTCTTTCCAAACCGACATCCTTGGCTGGTTCACCCCCTTCTTCTTGTACCTGACTTGATTCCACGCCATAATCTCACCCAGAACGATTCCCCAAAAAAGCTCAAGCCTCTCACAAGTCCACACAGAACAAGGTCGTAACTTTAGCCAATCAAAGACTCCGAGGAACCCAGTATCAAGCAACTCCTTACCAAGGCCCCTGAGCCCTAAGCCAGGAATTTAAGCCTAAGATAAGGGGAAGTTCAACCAGTATCCCCTTCGTGCAAAGATTGAAGTCACGGCAGAAAACGACGGATTGGACAGGGAGGAAAATAGAAGCTAAGCTAACCTTAGTGAACTTGATACATTAGCTGAAAAGAAGACAAAACAAATTCTACAAGTACATTGATTATCAATTGTAATGTAACTAAACACCTGAAAATTTCAAATTCTTCTTGTGTAGACGATGAGATAGTGATATTCTTTCTTAGACTTTCAGGGAACTACCATTTACCAGAAACTGTTAACAATGTTAAATTGTAATTCCTTGTGTCGAAGTGTCGAAGTGTCGAAGCAAGGGTGTGTCGAAACAGTTGTTTCACACAGATTTGATTTAGATTTGATTTAAATTTGATTTGATATAGTTCCAAAAATATGTATTTTGGGCTTTAGCTTGGAGAACAAGTAAACCTAAATCTATAAATAGGGAGTAACCCTTATTTTTGTAAATAATAACAACACATTATAATTCACGGTTTGCAGTTGCAAGTGAATAGAAAGAGAAAAATCCAACAGTTTGTGGGTAACAACCTTCTTCTCCAAATTCTCTTAGAATCATAATTTCCTTTCTTTCTCTATTTTCTTCTTTTCTTTGGTATTGTTGCCCTAAGAACCCTTCTTGTATATCAAGATAGGGTCGGAATTTTCATAGGTTTTGGGTTAATTCCAACAAACAAGACTTCCATCTCTAGAATCGGGCGTAACAAGAGGTTCGTAACATTTTATGATTCTCAATTTGACAGTTAGTGTGGCATCTATGGCACAAGTAAAGAGACATGTTTAAGCATAAAACAAGGAAATTCTCCTTTAACAACACATTAATTTCGGAAGTGCTAAGAAAGTAATTTCTAATACAAAACTATTAAGAATTTCAGAGAATAATAACAAGGAAAACATACATAGTAGAAGGAACTTAGGGTTAGAGAAGACAAACCTGTAAGATTTGTGGTTGTGGTGGTGGTAATTGCTTTGACGACAGCTCGAGCTAAGAGATATCCATAAGGAATGTGTTATCGCCATGCCCTAACTGAGAAAGAAGAGAAAGAAGAAGAATACCATTCAGTTCAGTTCAACATTTCAGTATCGGTATAATTCATATCAGTTCAGTATCAGTTCAATATCAGTTTACTAAAGAGCATATTTTGTATCAGTTCATCGCATAATAGCATATTCAATATCAGTTCAGCATATAACAATGTATTCAATTAAGCACATAACAACATATTCATATCAGTCAACACATAGCATATCCAGTTCACCACATAGCAGCATATTTATATCATGCATTATAATATCATTATAAACATGTTCAACTCAAAACCAACACTACAAAACTTATGGTGACATTTCAACAAACACCTTGTTTTCAAAATTAAAGCATGTACCAAAAGAATAACTAACCAACCATAAATTGCACAATTAAAAACATTGAATCAAACCCCTCTAATATTTCCAAGCTATATCAACCAGGTTGCAAAAAAAAAACATTCTATGAATATGGCATACAAAAGTTTTAAATCTTGTCAACATAATATTCATCAGCTAGAAGCAAATGTTGGAATATTTTAATAATTTAATATTATATTATTATTCCAATAATTACGTGGTTAAATATATTAATTTATTTATATTAACTATTTTATCAAATAAAATATCTTAAATAAATTATGTGATCAAATAAAATGTTAAAAAGCTATTTAGATTTTATTTATGAATTATTTAATTAATTGATTGATTAAATAATTATGTATGAACTCAAATATGAGTGGATGTCAGGATGGACAATTTGGTAATAATGGAAGCTCTAATGGTCCCCAATATACTGTACACAAGCAAATGATCTCTTCTCCCTTTCTGAAGAGAATTTGAGGCATAAGGAGTACCGGTTGAGGAAGAACCACAAAATCCATCAACGTACTACTGGGTTTAGGATTACCGTCAAAAGGGATTTTTCCTCAATAGATCTAGGTATTCTATAAAAAATTTATTGATCCTATAATTTTATACATGCTTGTGTGACTATATTGATTCCGCATAAACAATATGTCATAGTATGTTGAGAATGTATATTGAATTGATTTAATTCTAACAATTGGTATCATATATAGTTTAGATTATGATTAAATTATTAATTCAAATATAATTATAGTGTAGTTGTCGTAACGATACTAGCTGTGAGTAAGCATCCGGTGTTAGCATATTTCGTATCATCTTCTATACTTTGCACTGATTGATATTTTTTTTTAATAAGCTAATTGCACTGATTAATATGTTTCAATTAGTATAATATTGAATTAGTGATTGTAATGTTTTATTGCTAAATCCAGTTTTAAGGTCTTATTATTTCAATTGGTTGGTTATTTAGAATTTTGTTTTAATGGATTTAGTGTGGTCATTGTTACCGTGTTTTTTTTTTTAATTGCGTAATTGATTCTTATGCATAGATTAATTATATTTTCATGGCATATAATGATATGAAAACAAGCATTTCACATATAAAAGAATTGGGTGAATGAATCTTATTGACAATAAAGTGCAATTTTTTTTGTTAGCAAAACTCATATATATATATATATATATATATGAGTTTTGCTAGGATACACCCTCCTATTTTTATGAAGATGTGTTTTAACAACATACACCCTAGGGTGTATATAATGCATTTTTAATTATTAATTGCTAACACACTCCTTCTAAAAAATAAATAGGTGTATTTAGGGGTGTTCGCGGTGCGGTTTGGGCGGTTTTGATGCTAAAAATCATCCGAACCGCAAGGGAAAAAAGCATGCGGTTTGGTTTGGTTTGGTTGGCTTTTAAAAAAAAATCCGAACCAAACCAAACCAAACCAATGCGGTTTGGATTGGTTCGCTTGGTTCGGTTTTTTACAAGATTTTTATTGATTGATATTTACATATATAGAGAACAACATAACTTTGTGTTTAGTCATTCATACATTGCCAAATAACAACAAAACTCATCATATTTAGACAAAAAGTTCTCATTCAATATACAAAAATCAATTTAAACAAAAGTGAAAAAAATAGTAGCATAAAACAATATCAAAATATTATAATAAAACAGAAAATATAAGAGAAGAGAGATTAGAGAAGATGAAAAAGAAAGAACATAACAGATGTGAGAATAGAGAAGAAAGGTGCTTTAAAAATATAATTAGAAGAGAAAATAGTAACATAAAAATGAGAACATGAAAGAGAAAGAACATGTGAGATGAGAGATTAGTGTATAAGAGGCGAGAGGTACATGGCAAAGAAGATGAGAAGAATGCACAATACTATTAGAAGATATTTGAGAAGATTAAAACTGAAAAGTTAAGTGTGAGTAAGAGAAAATATTTCGTAATAGTAAGGTTAAGGCATAATGGGTTTGAGTTTTGGGTTAGATGGGAGATAAGTGAAGTTTGGGTTGTAACATAATGCGGTTTGGTTTGGTTTAGTTCGGTTTGCAAAATACAAACCGCAAACCAAACTAAACCATGCGGTTTTGTTAAAAGACGACCCGAACAAATCCGAACCAAATGCGGTTTTTTGCGGTTTCGGTTTGGTTTGGTTTGGTTTGCGGTTTTTTATTGGGTTGGTTCGGTTTTGAACACCCCTAGGTGTATTATAGAAAATGCTTAAAGCAAATACTAACTTACACCCACTTACTTTTTAGAAGGCGTGTTTTAGTAACATGCACCTTATGGTGCATTTAACCATTTTTTAATTAAAGTTTGCTAAAACACTCCTTCATAAAAATAGGTGGGTGTATCCTAGCAAATGAAACTAAAATAAAAATATAGGTGGGAAACAAAATGAAACTAAAATAAAAAAAATGGGACTGATCTAACCAAATGTGCCTCATGATGATGGGTGTATCCAAATGAAGGAGTGTGTTAGCAATTAATAACTAAAAATTCATTATATACACCCTAAGGTGCATGTTGCTAAAACACACCTTCATAAAAATAGGTGGATGTATTCTAGCAAAACCCATATATATATATGCTTAAATAATGTTTTCGTCCCTGTAAGTTGACGTGTTTTTGGTTTTCGTCCCTGTATCTTTTTTCTTTCGGTTTTAGTCCCTATATCTTACTTTTTGTTGGTGTTTAGTCCCTAAAGCCAAAATTTGCAGGAAAATCCGAAGGTTTCCTACGGATTTTCCTAAAATTCAAAATCCGCAGGAAACCTCTGTAGGGATTAAACACCAACAAAGAGTAAGATACAGGGACTAAAACCGAAAAAAAAAAAGATACAGGGACGAAAACCAAAAACTCACCAATTTACAAGGACGAAAATACTATTTAAGACATATATATATATATATATATATATATATATATATATATATATATATATTTCACTGGAGCTGCAAAATGATAATTTCTTTTGTTTGTTTATTTATTTATTTATTTCTTTGTTGTTTTTGTGGTTAATTTTACAACTTTTTTTCTATATCATATTAACATATGCTTAAATACAGTTATATGTGTTTGTTTTATAAAGTATTTTTTTTTCTTTGAGTACGACCGGTTTATTATACTAGTATGTATATGATATATACAAAATTATTAAGCAATCAGTAAAGATACAATTTTGACATTACATTTGCAGGTAATGTTTATGTGAATTTTAAAGACCTTCTCATTTAATTTAGTAAATTAAAAATGTCTAGTAATTTTGATTGGATTAGTTGAAACAACAAGTTGTAAAAGTAACCTCTGTTATTTAATTTGGATTCAGTTAGAATTATAAAAGATGTAGTGTGTAATTTTTCATGCGAACTGTTATGGTAGGTCAAAAGGAAGACACAATTCGGCCAAAAATTTGCATACCTGTGATGGTAAATATGTAGTAATTATCAAGTTTATTCATGTGGCTAATGATTGATTTCAAAGACATCCATTATCTGACAGGACTTATTACTAATGTTTGATCATTACAAGAGAGTACCGCTTACAATTAATTCTTACAATCAAAGATTGAGAATTTATGGTGTTTTTGGTATCTTGTTTAGGTCTTATTTAATTTACATATAACGAATATTGTGCATGTCTATGTGGTTATTTGGCATGCCTACTAATGTTATTGTATGTTTGTTGTTCTTTTCTATTGATCCAGCTGTTGTTGCTACCGCTCCAAATTTTATTGTCCAGATTAACTCTATCTCTATGCTGAGTGGGATGAACTTTAAGTATTGGAAAGAATCTGTGGAGATCGTGCTTGGATGCATGAATTTAGACTTATCTTTGAGGGAGGAGCGTGTCACCGCTACTGCTGAGAAACCAAATGAAACTAAAATAAAAAAATGGGACCGATCTAACCAAATGTGCCTCATGATGATCAAAAGATCCATACTTGAAATGGTTAGGTGCTCGATTGTTGAGAGTGAAAGTTCCAAGAATTTCCTCGAAATCATGGAGCAATTCTTTGCGAAAAATGATAAGGCTGAGATAAGCAGTACCTTGTCCAAACTCATTTTAATGGTTTATAAGGCAAAGGAAACATAAGGGAGTACATCATGAGATGTCTAATCTTGCATCAAAACTCAAGGCATTGAACTTAGAACTTCCTGGGGATTTAATTGTGCACTTGGTTTTAGTCTCTCTTCCAGAGCACTTTGGGCAATTCAAAGTAAGTTACAATACTCAGAAGGACAAATGGTCCCTCAATGAGCTCATATTTCACTGTGTGTAGGAGGAAGAAAGGCTAAAGAGAGAAGAGATTGAAAGTGCTCACTTGGCTACCAGTTCTTAGAATAAAGGAAATAAACCTGCGGGAATTTTTTCTAAAAAAAGAAGGCAAAAGAACAATCTAAGGAGACCATTTACTTCTTTTGCAAAAATGCTAGACACATGAAGAAAGAGTGTTCCAAGTATGTCGCATGGCGTGAAAAGAAGGGTAATTTTATCACTTTTGTTTGCTCCGAAACTAATTTAGTTTATTTACTTAAGGATACTTGGTGGGTAGATTCTAGTGCTACTACTCACATTAGTATGTCCATGCAGGGGTGCCTGTGGAGTCGTCCACCAAGTTATGCTAAAAGATTCATCTACGTGGGCGATGGCAATAAAGTTGCAGTAGAGGCTATAGGGACTTTAAGATTATTATTAAAGACTGGTTTTCATTTGGATTTGATTGAGACTTTTGTTGCACCGTCTATTAGACGGAATTTAATTTCTATTGCTATTTTGGATAAATCAGGTTATACTTGTTCGTTTGAAATAATAAATTTAGCCTCTCATATGATTCGAACGTTGTTGGTTACGGTTCTTTGAATGATAATTTTTATATGCTTGATATTGAATGCCCTTATAACAAAATAATGCAAATAGAGTCACATGGTACAAAATCAAAATTAAATGAGAATTCTGCCACTTTATGGCATAAGCAATTAAAACATATATCTAAACAAAGAATTCAAAGGATTATGTCGAATTGTATTCTTAGATCCCTTGATTTATCAGACTTTCAAGTTTGCATTCAGTGTATCAACGGTAAGCAGACAAACAAGAGGAATTTCCATGCTGAAAGAGCTAAGGATGTCTTAAAACTCATTCATACAGATATATGTGGTTCTTTCCCTACACGTTCTTGGAATGGACAACGATATTTTATTACATTAATAGATGATTACTCGATGTATGGCTACTTGTATTTGATTCATGAGAAATCTCAATCTTTGGACGTGTTCAAGTCATTCAAAGATGAAGTCGAAATTCAACTTGGAAAGGAAATAAAAGCTGTCAAATCCGACCGTGGTGGTGAATACTATGGTCGGTATGATAGATCAGGGGAACAACGTCCAGGGCCTTTTGCGCTTTTCCTCGATGAGTGTAGAATTTTTCCGCAATACACAATGTCGGGAAAACCCAGCATGAATGGAGTTGCAGAACGACTTAACTGGACACTTAAGGACATGCTAAGAAGTATGATTAGTCATTCTTATCTTCCAGAGTCATTTTGGGGAGAAACATTAAAGACCGCAATTTATATCCTTAAAAGAGTACCTAGTAAAGTAGTATATAAGACCCCTTATGAGCTTTGGACTGGGAAAAAGCCCAGCATTAGACACCTGCACATTTGGGGATGTCCGGCTGAAGTGAGGCATTATAAGCCTCATGAAGGTAAGTTGGATATGCAAAGACAGTTAGCTGCTCTTTTATTGGATACTTTGAATGCTCTTACGGATACAAGTTTTACAATCCCATCACTAAAACAATTTTTGAAACGGGAAATGCAAGATTTCTTGAGGATGTAGAGTTTTGAGGGGAAGGAAGCATAATGAGTGTTGCCTTTGTTGAAGAAACTGTTTCTCACAATGATCAAGTCTTTGTACCTATCTTTGTTCCATAAATAGATCCTGAAATAAACAATGATGTTATTCCTAACGTTCCTCAAGAACAAGACAATACTAAGTTTCTTCCTCAAGCACCACCTATAGTTCAAACTCAACAACCTTAAAAACCACCATTAAGAAGGTCCACTAGAGAGAGGAAGAGTGCAATTTTAGATGATTATGTTGTACTTCTTCGGGAACGTGAGGATGGCATTGGTTTGATTGAGGAAGATCCTATCAACTTTTGTCAAGCTATGCGGAGTCCAAAATCTCTTAAGTGGGTTGATGCCATGAAGGATGAGATGAATTCGATGGATGACAATGCTGTTTGGGATCTCGTTAAATTACCTGAAGGAAAGAAACTCATTTGTTGTAAATGGATATTTAAAACCAAAAGGGATTCAAAGGGTAACATTGAGAGATATAAAGCTCCTCTTATTGCAAAAGGCTTTACTCAAAAGGAATGAATTGATTATAAAGAGGCCTTCTCTACAGATTCTTTGAAGGTCTCTCTTAGGATCTTGATGGCATTGGTAGCTCATTTTTATTTAGAGTTGCATCAGATGGACGTAAGGACTGCGTTTCTAAATGGAAACATTGAAGATACAATATATATGTTGCAACCAGAAAACATTGTTTCAGGAGACCCAAAGTCTATGGTTTGGAAATTCAAGAAATCCATTTATGGCCTTAAACAGGCTTCCTGTCAATGGTATTACAAATTTCATTAAGTAATATTCTCATTTGGTTTTGAGGCTAATCCATTTGATAACTGTGTATACCAAAAGTTCAGTGGGAGTATATTCGTTTTCGTGGTACTATATGTAGATGATATCCTTTTGGCAAGCAACAATATAGGCATATTGCACGAAACCAAGAGATTTCTCACAAATAAATTTGAGATGAAAGATCTTGAGGACGCCTCCTTTGTCATAGGAATTCAAATACTTAGAGACCGTTCTCGAGGTATTTTAGGATTTTCACAAACGAGCTATATTGATACAATTCTGGATAGATTTTCCATGAAAGATAGTAAACCAAAAAGAATTGATCAAATCGCTCGTTAGAACTACAACAACAAAGATTGGGGATTTTTTCACTATTAATTTGATTTTTTCACTCACGGATTGAAGAAACTCTTAGTACACTAATCACTGAAAGTACAAGACTCATTTAATATAACATAATCACAATCGCAATAATGTATAAACCATATGAGCAATTCAATATGAACAAGCACTTATAATCTTCCAAGTAAGTTACAATTTTTTATTTCTTTTCAAAATATTCAATACTTATAAATGCAGTATTTGTTGATGTTACGCGGGCCATTTAAGAGGACTAAATAGAACTTACAAATAATGTAAAACCATAAAGCAGTAATAAAGGATCCAATCAAACCACAATTTTATAGAACAACAGAATCATCATTCATCATAATTCGTTGATCGATCTAAGCAAAGCAACACTTTCAGAAATCATCAAAAACAGAACCGATAAACTAAACATCAATTGGAGATTTCACACATAATCCATAAACTAAACAGATTGAACATAAATCAAACAAATCTTTTATACCCCAAATTTGCCCCGCCCTTCATATGTTTTCTAGCGCCACTTTATCTCAAATAAATGAAATGAAACATTTGGTTAGATAACATGTGTAAGGAGTGCATCATACGGTCCTGGGTTTGAATCTCAGCCTCCGTTTTGTTTTTTTAGCACATTTTCATTTTCACTTTTTATTGCTTTATTTACAAAAAAATAAAATAATTTATATTTTTTAAATTTATTTTTACTTTTTATTTTTAATTAATTTTTTTAGATAAATACTATTTTTCATTTGTATGCATTTAAAAAGAGTCAAAACCAAAAAAAAAAAGTGCTATTAATATTATTTGTAAACAGGGTAAAAAAATTAAAATCAAGCTCTCATTAGTATATTAGCCTTTTGATTCTTTTTTATTTCATATGAACATAATAGTCCGTTTGGTAGAAGAACATGTGCAAGAAGTTACAACGAAGAGTACTTGAGTTTGAATCCTATCCTTTTATTTAGGTTTTTTCTCCCTTTTGATGTTTATTACATTTCCATCTTGTTATTAGAAAATTATTTTCATCATCATTATAATTAGGATTAGTTTAGTTTTAGTTTTTACTATTATTATTATCATTATTGAAAAATTGAAGTGAGATTCCCAAATTTCCAAATCTAAACAAAACACAGTTTCTTTTTATGATGCCCTTTGCTACCTTGCATATTCAAACGAGGTTAAATCAACTTCAGTTCGAGGTTACATGTGTTTTTTTTAGTAGTGAGTAATCAGACACAAGGCAAGACTTGTAGCAAAGGATTTCTTCAGAAAGAAGAAATTTACTATGATGAAGTTTTTGTATCAGTTGCTAGGATCGAAATAATCAGGTTGGTTGTTGGTCTAGCAAACGTAAACAACTGGTATATGTGTCATATGGATGTAAATGTGCATTCTTGAATACCCTCTAGATGAAGAGGTTTATGTAGCATAACCAATTAGTTTTGTGAAGCAAGGCCAAGAAGGAAAATTATACAGGCTGCATAAAGACCTGTATGGACTCAAGCAAGCTCCAAAAGCTTAAAATAAGAAGATAGATGGATTTCTAAGGGGGAAAGAGTTTACAAAGTGCACAAATGAGCATGGTGTGTATGTCAGGAGAAGTAGGAGTAAATTGCTTATACTATGTCTCTATGTCGATGCCCTGTTGATAACGGGTAACTGCAAGAAGGAGATCGAAGATTTCAAACATGACTTAAGCAATGAGTTTGAAATGTCTGACGTGGGAAATATCTCATACTTTCTTGGAATCGAATTCTAAAAGAGTAGTAGAGGATTAATAATGCACCAAAGAAGATATGCAAGTAAGATACTCAAAATATTTGAGATGGAAGAATGCAATACAACCTCGACACCGAATAAAACAATATTGCAACTGACAAAGGACCCACACGAAGATGAAGTCGATCCAACTCAGTATAGAAAACTCATTGAATCATTAAGATACCTTTGTAACACATGGTCTAATCTAGCATACAATGTAGGTATGGTGAGCAGATTCATGCAAAGGCCAAAGGTATCACACCTTGTAGCCACAAAGAAGATACCAAGGTATCTCAAAGGAACTCTCAATTATGGGATTTTGTTTCCTGCGGCAGATGAAGGAAAGTAATGCAATATGTGGGATACACTGACTTGAGTTGGTGTAATGATGTTGAGGATAGAAAATCCATAGTTGGTTATGTGTTTATGCTGGGTGCATGGTGCACCAGTTGCTTGAAGTTTAAGAAAGAAACTTGTTGTAACATTATCATCTTGTGAGGCTGAATACATAGTTGCCTCTCTATGTGTATGCCAAGCAACAAGGATGGTGAACTTGATCGAATAAATCACACGGAAAAACCATGAAGCAGTGACCATGAAAATCGACAACATGTTTGCTATCAACCCGGCGAAGAATCCGATAGCACATGGAAGAAGTAAGAGCATCAAAATGAGATTATATTATCTAAAAGAACAAGTAGTGAATGGAGGTTGAGCCTGGAACACTGCAGATCAGAGAATCAGATTGTAGACATAATGACAAATGTTATGCATGTCAAATTGTTCAAGGGATTGAGAACAATGATGAATGTAGATAACTTAGACACAATGAATTAGGTGATGCGTTAAATATGTAATTCTCTGTGTTAAGATTGTAATCGGTAGTGTCGAAGTCTGCATGAAGTTGTCGAAGAAGTTTACTTCAACAGAGTCGAATTTATTAAGTGGGAGTTGAAGTTGTGAGCAATCGATAGGTAGTCGAAGTGGATATTTTACTCAGTCAAATAGAGTTAGTTAGAGAGATTGCTGATAAATAGGGAAACACCCTTACTTGTAACAGTAGTAATTCAGTGAGAATTCAATAAAATTCTCTTCTCCTAAAACCACTACAAGAAAACACAGTATTAGCGTCGGCCAAATAGCCCTCGCTAACACCCAAAAACCGACACTATAGGGGTTTAGCGTCGGCTTAGCGTGGGAGTCGGGGTGGCCTTTCCATAGCTGGAAGTTAATTAAATTAGTGGCGGCATTTCAGCGACACTATGTTAGCGTCGGCCAAAAGCTCCCACTAACTCGTCTCTACATCTTGGCCTTAATTGCGCAGCTGATCATGAGGTAGCGTCGGTATTGGAACGACGCTACGGAATGCCAGGTGTCATTTTTTGATTGGATGACTTTCATAATCAGTCAGCTTATTATTTTATGATAGCGTCGGTCATTTGGCCGCCACTGGTAGTTTAGGTAGCCTATTATTTGTTGTTAGCGTCGGACATATGACCGCCACAGAAATGATTAGCCAGCATGTTATTTGTTGGTAGCGTTGGCCACATGGCCACCACTAAAATTATTAGACAGCATATTACTTGGTGATAGCGTCAGTCGCGTGACCGCCGCTATGATATTTAGACAAGGAATTCTTTTATTCTGGCGTCGGTGTCGTGGCCGCCACTAGTTGAGTAGAATTGTAAATTTGTGTAGCGTCGGTCGAATGGCCGACACTAGTGGATTTAATCGTCAACGCATTTTTTTGTTTTTAATTGAAATCGTCACCTTCACTTTATACAATCGCCACTCAAACCACCTGTTCTGATCAAGACCTGTTTATTATTAATTAAATCAAACTTAATTCAAACCTGTTTATTATTTTAACTCTAACATACCAATGGCATTTCAAAAAAGATTCATCCATCAATAATTCAGGTGTTCCAAAATACACCATGTCATTCTAATTAGTTCTAAGATACACCAACATGTCATTCTAATGATTTGTAATATATACCAACATGTCATTCTAATGAGTTCTAAAATACACCAACATCAAAATACTAATGAGTTCCAAAATACTGATGATCTCCTAAACGATCTATGTACTAATCATGATAACCAACATCAACTTCCTCATCATCATCCTCATAATCCTCCGACTCCTCCTGCAACATCCAAAATATAGTTTAATCAGTTTAAAACATATATATAGTATAATCAGCTTAAAACATATATATAATCTAAGTATAACAAAATAAGCACATCCACTAATTCTAACACTGAATCTTGTCGTGACGAAGCACTTCTTACTTGCCGTGACTTTCATTCAATATACAACCAGAAAAACTACCAATCCTAAGCGATGTTCGCAAAATGGTCTGAACAAATAACACTCATTTGTACGCTTGAAATATTCCAAAATAGCACGTCACAACATTTTCTGCATAACTCCTAAAGTAGAATTTCTAAGTTCAAAATAGCACCAAAAATTCAATTCACGTGAGAAAATTATGAAACTTTCCAATATTAATAATACATGAGTTTTCTGCATAACTCCTAATGATGCATATAGAAAACGTTATGGCTAAAATACTACAGTATTGTCCTGCAAAAATTAAGCTGACAGCAACATATTTCAACATCATTTTCATGTTTTGCATGCTCAAATACCAAATCATTCATGCTACATGTTTTGCATTTTCAGAATTTATAAAATAAAAACAATGATTGTTCTACACTACACAGTTAAGTACAACAATGTTGTGAAAATAGAACGTACCGAATCGTTATAATCAGGATGACCACTCGCGGGAGCACTAGAAGTACCCGCTTGAAGAGAATGCAACATATCAAATTTCTTTGACAGTTCTTCAAATTTCCTTGCCAAATCATCTGTCCGCGCATTAGCCCGTGCAGCCTCTTCACGTGCAGCAGCAGCTTCAGCTCTGGCAGCCTCAATGGCCTGGTTATCTGCTTCTCTATGTGGGTTTGTAATTGACACCTGAGTCAAGAAGTTTACTCCACATCTTATGTTACATGCCAATTGTCCAGTGCCATAACACCGCCCCCGTGTTTTACCCCCTGCAGCTTCTTTCCAAATTTGTATTCTTGTTGATCCTTCCACTTCATCACCAACTTGTGTCAAGCTACTGCAGAATTTTTCCTGTACACAAGTATTTAAGAAACAAGATAAAAAAAATCAGATCATTTCCCTTTCAAATTCATTAAAGCTAAAAAAAACTTAAACAAGATAAACTAATATAATCCACAAAGATTTGTTTATAGAAAGCAAAAGATTTGTATATAGTGATAGAGTTTGATAAAGTAGAGAGAATTGGAACAGTTTGAGAATATCTCAATGTATTGAATAAATGGAAGAGATACAAGGGGCTCTCTATATATAGAGAGGTTATCTAGATCTAACTAACTGAAGCTTGTTATAACAAACTTGTACAGCTCAGCAAGAGAAGGTTTGGGAAGGATAGGAAGATTGCATAGTTTGAGATACAAGGGAAACTACAACTACAATTATTCTTAGAGACAGATTGAGCAGAACAGGCATTAAGACTTGGAGAAGACTTGGACAGTTGAGTTGCAGGATTTGGAACATGTTTGCCCTCATGAGTGAAATTACCATGTATATCCTTCAAGTCTATAATGGAAAATTTATATTTTCTACTGTTAAGCTAAATTATTGAGCTAAGGTTGAATTTTAGAAACACAAACAAAATTGACAAAGCACAAGATGATTGAATTGAAACACACCACTAAGAAAAACAAAGTAAAAAATTTGATTAAAAGTCTAACTTATGACATAAATTAAAGAGAACACATGAGAAATCCTTGAATAAAATACAAAAACAAAAAAGATAACAAAAGATAAAAAGAAGGGATATAAATACACCCTTAAACATAACATACATAATCATATTCATGCTTATCTACAGTTTTGAGGACCCCATTATCATTTTGGCTTCTTTATCCATTCCATTATTCCAAACACATAGGCCCATTCAGAACGTGGACAACAACAACATCAACATCATCAACAACTCATAGACAATAATTGCTAAGGGTAAGGTATAGGTTAGGATTGTTTGGTAAAGATAAGGACATAGAACCAACAGATCCTACAAGATTCTACTCAGTAGAAAATGGTAACTCAAACAATGAACTCAGTAGTGTTTAATGAACTCATAGACAATGAACTCATAAACCTGTTTATTCATAAACCTAGTTCAAAAGAAACAAGATACATTGCAATAAACTAGCACATAAGCTCAGGAAATAAAGGTGCATAAGCAGCAGCAGTTAGAAATTGAGGATCATCGTACTCAGATCCTACACCTCGAGAACACTCAGTAGAGTTAAAATAATGTTAATTCATAAACCTGTTTTAATGTTACAACAAACACTACAAGCTTCATAAACCTGTTGTGCATAATTCATTGAATTCAAAGACTCGAGATTATATGCAGCAGCAACCAACTCATCATGATACCAAACATGAACTAACATCAACTAATTCACTAACAACCTTTACTAATTCACTTCAATTAACATTAACTAACATGCTAATTCAGAATAATAACATCAACTTACATGTGTTGCCGCTGCACGAGCGTCAACCCAGTCCCCATTCTTCTTTTTATGGGTGGCAATGAAAATATCATCTGGATGTGCGGGTCGATTGAGTTTTTTAGCCTATCATTAGAGGTAATATATATGGTCACAATGTATATCAAATATAATTATATTAACGCATTGTAATTACAAAGTATATATATACCAATTCAAGTGCAACATCATGGTGAGCTCTACGACCTGTTGTATGGACTGCCCCACCTTTGTTAGATGATCGATTAATCTTATTTTGTTGGGATACAGCTTTGAATTCATCTGTCTTCCACTTGTCTAGAAGATACATCCATGTATCTACACCCATCCAACCCGGCTTCCGCCCCTTTTCTCTAGCCTTTCGTTGTATATCAGACAGTCGTTTTCCACATTTCTGATGAAACAATTCTTCCATATTTGCATCATCACAACTGTCCCAACACACAAGCCTCTGACAAAATAAACAAATAATAAATAAAACTCAATAGTATACATCATCATCAAACTACTAAAAAACAAATTTCATGTCTTACTTTAAATTCATTGAACCATTCCTTTCTCACGTCATCTCTTCCGTCACGTTTAAGCTCACCATAATTAACGAAGGTTCCTCGATAATTCTTTTCAATAACTTTTCGAACCATTGCGGCAACAATATCACCTGGATGTAACCTACATATAAACAGAAATATTATTAGATCATATCTAAGGAAAAACAGGTTTTGGAAAACATGGACATGATAATACCAACAAACTATATTTAATTGGAATCCAAGATCTCTCTTTCTATGTCCTCGTGATTCTGCAGCATAGTGCCATCAGTAGTTTGAATACCTCTCATACTTTTAAGACTTTGTTTAGCTTTAATAGAGCCATAGAAGTATGTGTTGTTTCCATCCCCCTTATTAAACCAATCCACTTTAGATCTTTGCAAAAGAATTTTCTCCTCAAGATCATTAAGTTTGATCACCTCTTCAGTGCAGGTTCTTAAGCTCATCTCTAGCCTTTACCATGTTCTGCTTTAGATTGTTCAGAGGTCTACTAAACTTTCTTGAAACAGGTTGAAGTATTTTGAGTTTCCTCCAAAGAACAACCATAGGATCCCCCTGATAGGTTGCTCCCAGCTGCTCCTCACCACTTCCTCAAAACCATTTATATCAACAAGGCAGCTACTGAACCTGAACTGTCTTTTTGGCCTTTTCTCAGCATTGTTGTCAGTCACATGCAGTAGAGCATGATCAGACACATTTGGAGGGAGGATGTGCATCCTAGTATGAAGATGATGTTGGAACCAGTCCACATTAGCTATCAATCTGTCTATCCTAGAGTAAATTGCCCCAAATGTGTGCTTATTGAAGCATGTGAAGTAATCTCCACAACTATCCATTTCACTGAGTCCTGTAGTAACCATCATATTTTGAAGATCCCTGTATTCAAATTCAGTGACAATCTTCCCACCAATTCGATCTCGAGCCTTAGCTACATTGATGAAGTCACCAATCAGACACCAAGGTCCTTGTTTAGTGCTATAAATACTCTCAATGTCTTTCCACAGTTTCTTTCTATTCTCAAGTTGATTATGTGCATAGACTGCAGTCAACCAGTACTTGAACACACCATTCATATCATTCACCCTGCAATGAATATATTGGCTGGAACATATTTCTGCATTGTGTTCTACATTGTGTTCTCGGTTTTCGCGATGTCTAGTATAGTATCTTTTATCTTTTCTTGGGAATTCCTATGCTTTATGTACTGTTGTTGTTGTTGATGTTTCCTGATTTCTTTTATATATTATTTTTTCATTCTATAAAAAAATCATCTCGAATAACATGTTTTGGGTTATTTACTCATATTTTAAGAATAAAGACGGAAAGAATTCTAGTAAATTAAACTAACGTATACAGATGTGCTCTATCAAAACCTTAGGTTGGACCACCTGTACCACTCTCTAAATAGTTGAATATTAAGATGAATAAAAAACTATGGGATCCTAGTAACTTTCAAAACAGTTGGGATCTTGGGACATGATTAAAGAAATCAGGAAACATCAACAACAACAACAGTACATAAACCTGAACACAATGCATTAAACCTGAATTTCAAAACAGTTGTATAATATGAAATGTTCTACTCAAAATTAGTTATGGTAGATCCTAGTAAATATCCTATCACAGCAATAAAAAAACTCATATATACTTACGCATTAGTTGTTTCCACAATACAGATCTTCGGTTTTTGCCCTCTGTCGTGTTGTTGCTCTTCATTAGAAAGTGTTTGGTCCCTCTGCACTTCCTCGTCTGTGGTGTGATGGGGAGGACTTTGCGGCTGCGGCTGCGGCTGAGTATGAGGCTGAGTATATCCTGGAGTAGGAATGAATATGAACTCCTCAGAAGTCAGTTGAGGCTGAATAGGTGGTGGTGTTGGGTTTGTTAGAATCGGTGGTGGTGTTGGGTTTGTTAGAATCGGTGCTGGAGGCTGAGTAAGTGCCGAATCTGGAGTAGGTGGTGGAGATTGAGTATCTGATGGTGTTGGATTTGTTTGAATCGGTGGAGGCTGAGTGGTCAGTGGTGGGTTTCTCTTAGTAGGTAGTGGTGGGTTTCTCTGAGTAGGTTGTGGTGGGTTCGTTGAACCAGGTTTGCTATGGACCTTACGAGAGTTGTTTATAGCAAGAGTCCCCGGTGGAATCTGTCTTTGACGGCATAACCTATCAACAACTCTTTTACAAAGAAACCATTAAAAAAATAAGTCCAAATCCAAAAATAAATAAGTCTAAATACAAAAAAAACAAATAGGTGAAAAGGTTTAGTCATCTTACTTAGATGTGCTCGATGGTGCTTTTCTCTTTCCGTTTTGTCCCGTCATCTCAAAGCTGCCAATTACACTAAGCAAAAGAAATGTTCATACATGACATGAGATATGATGGAAAGGTACAAAACAAGCTGACATTCTAATTCATACATGAGAAATGAATGGAAAGGTACAAAACAAGCTGACATTCTAATTCAAAACAAGAGTAATTGAATTGAATTATTTATAACCTTAGGAATTATGTTACAACACACATTTAAAGAAGTGCATAAAAGTCTATAATAAAAACAACATAAAATGTTCTCTCAATCAGTTGTCATTGTTATTGGGTCGACCTCGTCAATTAACCCTCCATCAGCTAAACCGTGTATTTCTTCAACTTCTATAATAGGCACAACTGGTAACATTTCATCAGATTGATAAGGAATTGCATCCCCGGTGTTGTCTATCTCGACATAACCCCTTGGTTTTGTGGTGATTGCTGCACACCATCCACGCATATTCCTACACATTTCTGGATATGGGACATAATACACTTGTTTTGCTTCTTGTGCAAGAATGAATGGGTCATAATGACGATATCGCTTATTCATCTTAATGTCGACAATGTTGTACTCAATATTAACTTTTGTGCTAGTATTATTTGTAGGATCAAACCAATCACAATAAAATAGGGAAATCTTGTTGCTTAAGCCATCGTATTCCAATTGAAGGATACGTTGGATGATGCCATAAAAATCGTTTTCTCCTCCATTTGTAACACCTTTAACATGTACCCCACAATTAGTAGTCTTTTTACCATGACTCTATTCTTGAGTGTGGAACTTGTACCCATTGACAAAGTATATGTTCCATGATGTTGCCTTTGGATTAGGGCCGAGAGCTAAGGCCTTCAGATGTGGACTAGTCGTTCCATTTCTCTCATCATTCACCTAAATATATATATCTAACCTTAGAGATAGTTTATTGTCAAACACATAATATAAAATGTGAGAAATATACTAACATAGTTCTTTAGCCATGAAGGAAACTGCTCGTGTATAAGACCGGAAGCATCTTCCTCATTGATAGAATGATATTGCATGAACAATCTGACATCGATCATAAAATTGATGAGTGTATTTATAAAAATTGGTTGAGAACAACGCAGTTGAATTTACAAAAATGTACTTACTCGAGATACGGTTTAACCTCGTCACAATTGATTAGGATGTGCACGTGAGCAGACTTCCATTCCTTATCAATCACCCAATAAACTCTAGCCTTTCCACTAGGACGACCACATTTACTAAAAACTGAAAGTGTTGGTTGGGAATTCTCATGAACTGATCGAGGATCGTTCCTTAAACTTGTACTTGGCAACAAACTAAAGGTCTTGAAATAGTGAGAGAAAAAATGAGTAGTTTTAATGTGCAAGTAGGCAGTGCATATTGAACCTTCTACCCTGGCTTTATTTTTCACTGAACGCTTATAGTCTCCCATCAATCTACACATGAAACGATTAAAAAATGTTTTTTCATTTAAATAATCTACAAAACAAATGGATACATCCAACGATAATGTACAGGACCACCAAGGATTGCTTCGGCAGGTAGGTGAATCGGGAGATGTTCCATCGAGTCAAAGAAACCTGGTGGAAAAATTCTTTCTAACTTGCATATGATGATGGAAATGTTCTTTTCCAACCTAAAAAGGTCTTCCAACTTCAATGTATTATAACACAAGTCTTTAAAAAAACGACTTAACTCAGTTAGCAGCTTCCATATCTCAAGAGGCAAGGAACGAAAAGCAATTGGAAGCAAACACTCCATGAATACATGACAGTCATGGCTTTTCATCCCCTTCATCCTACCCTTGGTAGCATCAGCACACCTAGAAAGATTCGAGGAATAACCGTCAGGCATTTTTAGTTCCTTAATCCATTTACAGACTAACTTTGCCTCTTTGGGTGTCAATGCAAATTTTGCCTTTGGCTTAGCCATCTTTCCATTAGGTAGAGGGTGCATCTCTAAATCCCCACGTAAACAGTTAAGAGGTAAATCCAATCTTGCCTTCTCATTGTCCTTTGTTTTTGCAGGATCATTCATGACAGTGTAAAACACATTATCAAATACATTCTTCTCTATGTGCATCACATCAAGGTTGTGCCTTAACAAGTTGTCCTTCCAGTATGGAAGATCCCAAAATATACTTCTTTTGTTCCAATTATGTTGTTTCCCATACCCTGGAAATTTTGTGGCCCATACACTGTCTGTGAATTTTGGAAAATCACGAATAGTTCCCAAACATCATGGCCGGTAAACATTGGTGGTGGTCTTTTTTTCACAATCTTGCTTTTTGTAAATCTCTTTTTACTTTTTCTGAAAGGATGATCCATTGGTAAAAACCTACGATGACAATCAAACCAACAACTTTTTCCACCAAATCATAAGGTGAAAGAATCTGTATTGTCCATGCAATAAGGGCATGCTAATTTACCTTGTGTACCCCATCCAGACAACATACCATATGCTAGAAAATCATTGATTGTCCACATTGAATGCGCTCTCATAATAAAATTCTGCTGCATAGAGATATCATATGTCATAATGCCATCTTTCCACAAGCGCTGCAAATCATCAATCAAAGGTTGCAAGTAGACATCTATTTTAACTTTCGGGTTGTACGGCCCAGGTACAAGACAAGTCAAAAACATGTATGGTTTGGTCATGCACATTTCGGGAGGGAGATTGTATGGTGTGACTACTATTGGCCAACATGAATATGGAGAACTAGAGGCTTGAATGTAAGGGGTAAACCCATCAGTACATAAACCCAATCTTACATTTCTTGGGTCACTAGCATAATCGGGATAAACTTCATCGAAGTGTTTCCAAGCTTTTCCATCAGATGGGTGACGCAAAACATTTGGATTGCTGGTGTTCTCATGATGCCATCTCATCTGAGATGCAGATTCCTTTGAAGCATATAATCGTTGTAACCTAGGAATGATTGGAAAATAGAACATTCTCTTCACTGCCACATCTTTGTATTTTCCCATTCCACACTTTCGAGGAACATACCTAGAAGCTCCACAAACTCTGCACTGAGTTAAGGTGCTATCTTCTTTAAAATATAATAAGCATTCATTCACACAACAGTCGATTTTCTCAACTTCCAATCCTAGCTTAGACACCAACTTCTTCACTTGGTAATAGTTTCCAGGTAAGCATTCTTTAGTTGGACAAACATCAACGAGCATTTGAGAAAAAAAATCCATGGCCTTTTGAGGAACATGCCAACTAGACATGGCAGCCAACAACTTAACTGAAATAGATAGTCTGGATTCAGAAGCTCCCTCATAAATGGGTTGATTTGCAGAGATTAATTTATTATAAAATCGTTGAGCTTTTTCATTTGGTACCTCACCCTCACTAATTGCTTCGTTTTCTATATTAGCATTCACATTTGGGACATTAACAAATGGCCTGAAAACATCAGAGACCATTTCATTCATTGCATCAAATTGTTCTTCATGACCACTACTAGAATGACCATCAAGATCCACATTCTGATTCTCTTCTCCATGATCAGTCCATGTATAATAGTTGGGCAAAAAACCATCTTTGTACAAGTGGTGTTTGACCTCATTAGGAGTTTTCAAAAGAATGCAGACACGCTTTACACAAGGACACCTTATCCCTCATTCGTTTAAAAACTGAGGCCGATTCATCGCTTTATTGACAAACTCTTCAACTCCACTAATAAATTCATCTTTCAAACCATACCTATCGGAGTTTACTCTATTATACATCCAACTTCGATCCATTCTCTACATAAAAAATAAGTATAAGTTTCTAATATTCATTTGTTCAATTGACTTTTAATCAATTGACTTCGATCCATAGTAAAAATATCACCAAAACCCCCCACAAGATTCTCTTTGGAGCCTAATAATCATTTTCCAAACTTTTAATGATATCTTAAAAAAACAAGTAAAAGATTGAAATTCAATCTCCCAACTACACTAACAGACATATGACTCTATTCATCTAACACTTCTATGAATAGAATAGCTTTAAATTATCATCGAGATACATGTTAAAATAACTTTCATATGTAATCCTTGAAAAATGCATGCAAACTATGCAGCAGAAACAAACAAATTTATGTAAATGGATCGGAACCAAAATTGAAGAAGGAGAAAAGGGTTACCTTGAAATGGATGAATCGAAGAAGAGAGGATCTTCAACAAACGAAGCAGAACCGAACACACCGAACACAGCAAGCTAAGAGACATATACAAAAGATGTTAAAACCAAATCAATGAAACTTCAACATATACAAAGAAAAATACAATGTAAGACTCAATAGTTGGTTTAAACATAGACGAACTGAAATAGTCCGCAATAGTTGGTTTTATTATTAGTAGGTCAAAGATAAACTTTTGAAGTTACACAATACCCTACACTTTGTGTTCAATCTCTCTCTGTTGTTTAACACTTCTGATGTTTTCTATTTTGATAAAGATACTTTGATGTTTTAACCTTGAAAAAGGAACATCTAACAAAAAGTTTAACATATTGCTGTTAGCTTTAACACGAGTATTAAACAGGTAAATATTGGTTCTATTCTACACCAATTCATAACCCTGCAAACATACTTGGCTTTTAGGCTGATCAACTCAGTAATAGAAAAGATCAGAAACATTAAACGGGAAACAGAAAAGCTGGGCTTACACGATCATTAAAATTTTAATTGGAAGGGTGTGTCAATTGTTTAAATAAATTCATAAACATGTTCATTTAAAAAATGCCCAGACCTTATTTCAATAAGAGTTCGTTACATGAATCAAACAACATCACAAGGCTACATCAACAACAAAGTTTTCCAAATTTCAGAAAATTTAACAGCAGTGTGAACACAGTAGCAATATCATATACACATCATTATGAAATAGTCCAAACTGCTCTATCCCTTACCCTCAACAAAACTCAATCCACAAAAGCCTTTGTTACAATGTGCAAAAGCTTCAAAAATCTCAAACCAAGAGAATATGCTGCTCTTCATGATTGTGCTGAAGAAATCAGTGATACTGTTGATAGGCTTAGCCGTTCGTTGAAAGAGCTTAAGCTTTGCAAGATCAACGGTCAGGATTTAAATTGGCATATAAGCAATGTTGAGACATGGGTTAGCTCAGCTTTGACTGATGAAACCACTTGTGGTGATGGATTTGGTGGAAAAGCACTTGATGGAAAAATCAAAGCTTTAATTAGATCTAGAATGGTTTGAGATCTCAGCTTTCACTTATTAATCAATATGCTGCTAATCACTAGGTGGAAAAGCACTTAATGGAAAAGCACTTGATGGAAAAATCTCAGCTTTCACTTATTAATCAATATGCTGCTAATCACTAGGTGGAAATTGAACACTAGGATCTGTTGGCCAAGACTAGCAGCAGACAACCCACCAAAGCCGCAAAAACATTATTTTGAAAAATTGCAACAGATTAAAGAACTACATTCTCCTCCTTATGAACTGTATATTACGACCGTCGAGAACTAAAACAGCACAGATTCCTGATGCGATCGAATTCAGGATAGGAAATATTCTCCTACTAATGAGCCGTCAGTATACGAAAACCACCACTAAACAACACATAATGTATAAAACAACTGATCTTAGAAACCTGTGAATAGCAAACGACATTCCAAACACACTCAAGAAATTGTGGTCTACTGTAATAAGCAATCCACCCTCCTACTGCAGGACTGGATATAGTACACAACAACAAGCAAGCTCCCAATATGGATTCGCTTGTTTACCCAAGGAGGATTCTTGGATTCACATGCCATTGGAGTTGGTGTGTCAATTTCAATAGAATGTTATCCTGCAAACTGGGAAATGGTAACTCAATTCTGTTTTGGTCTATGAAATGGGTAGGTGAAGAGTGTTTCATGTAGCTATTCCCAGGGCTATACGAAGAAACGAAAACAAAATTTAAATTTGTTGCAGAAATGGGGATCTGGGTGGATGGGGTATGGCGGTGGGATATTGGAACATATTGAAGAAAATAATCGCCTGTAAGAAGAACTGCATGGTATTGTGCAGATGTTGACAGAAATAACGCCTCTTGCAGCTGCTGAGGATTCTTTCCATTGGCCTTTTGGTGTGCATAATTTGTTTTCTGTGAAATCTTGCTACCAACAGTTTATGCAGGTCGGCTGGCTGGAGGACTTGGATACCTCATGCTAATTGCCAAATAAAGGTATTCCATTATGCTACTAACAGTTTAACAGTCCAACCTACACTACTAATTGCCAAATTTCAACTGACTAACACTTCATACTAACTCTGTTAAGACTAATTTCAACCTACACTACTAATTATATTCACACTTTCATACTAACTCTGTACAGATGCTTCACACTGCAATACATTCACACTGCAACATTCACACTGCAACCTAGAATCATAACAAGCACACACAATACATTCACACTGCAACATTCATAAATTGTAAATATACCATCCAACATTAATATATAAAGCTTACTTTGATGATATGCCTCAACAACAACTCTTGCCAAGATGCTTCCACTAATCACAATTAAGTTAAAGTTGAGTTGATTATATCAATACCCTATCTGCATACATGTATTGAAAAAATAAGTAAGGACACGTACCTAAACTAATGTGCACATGAATGCAATTACTTAGAATCACAATAACAGAAGAAAATGGCATTCAATCATTAGAAAGTCTAGAACCAATCCATTATATTTACAATAACAGGGTGAGATACTGAAGAAAGTGTAGAACCAATCCATTATATTTACAATAACATATTTTAAACTAAGAGCATACACAACATAATAATGTAAATTCAATGAGTTCAAATAATGAATCGAACCGACGAATCTAAACGACGAATCAAAACAACAAATCGAAACAACGAATATAGGGATTTGTTCATACCACTGCGCAGCAACGATGGAGATTGACGAAATGGAGATTGTTACCTCTGCACAACAATAACAACAACAAGTCATTCATAAGCAAAATTGACGAAATGCAGATTGAGAGATTCAGAGATTAAGAGACAACGATGGAGATTGAGAGACGATGGAAATTGAATTGAGAGAATGAGAGGATGAAGACGATTTTGATTTCTGAAGCGATTTGGAAGCGTGAATGAGACGATGGAGATTGAGAGAATGAGACGATGAAGGTGAAGCGTGAAATGCAGATTGAGAGAATGAGAGAATGAGACGACGATGGAGATTAAGTTTAATTTTAATTATATCTTTTTATTTTATTTTATTGTATAATTCTAATTTTATGTAATTTTATTTTACTAAATAAAATTTAATTCAATTTTTCTTTTTATTTTATTATTTTATTATATTTTATTAATATATATTTTTTGTTTTATTTTATAAATTCAATTTTAATTTAATTTTATTAATTTAGTTATAACTTTATTTTATTTTACTAATTATAATATTGATTTTGTTTTATAAATTTGAGTATAATATAGTTTTGATTTTATTTTATTAATTTCTAAATTCTATTTTATAAATTAATTTTTAATTATAAATAAAAAAGGAGGCAAATGAAAATGTTGGGAGGAAATGAAATTATTTCGCACCAATCATAGCGTCGGCCCTAGCCGACGCCATATTAAAAATAATTAAAAAAATATATACTTACAAGTGAATATTGATTAGCGTCGGATACAGCCGACACTACTATTAATGACCTAAATAATTATTTAAAACAATGTAGAAAAGGAGGCAAATGAAAATGTTGGGGGGAAATGAAATTATTTCGCACCAATAATAGCGTCGGCCCAAGCCGACGCCATATTAAAAATAATTAAAAAAAATATAAACTTACAAGTGAATATTGATTAGCGTCGGTTACAACCGACGCTACTATTAATGACCAATTAAAAAAATAAAGCAAAATGATTTGTCTCGTAGCGTCGGCTTATGAAGACACTACTGCAACACTAACAGCGTCGGCGTCGGGTTCGACGCTAATTTGTTGATGCTAAAATGTGATTTTTTTGTAGTGAACTCTCTCTCTCTCTCTCTATCTATCTCTCTCTCTCTCTAAAATTTTTCCCCTATTTTAAATCTTTGTGCGGCAAAATCATCTTGCAAACAAAGTGTGGTTGCATCATTCACATGAAAAGTAAAAAACGAAAGGCGCTAATCAATTAGAAAGATTAATTCTTATTTATAAAAATTGATTTAGATTATTTCTAAAATTAAGGTTAATTCCAACAGGAAAGAGTGTGTCATCACCCACCAATGAAAAGGCTTTCAATGTACATGTATCATTACACCATATTGTTTATTAATCTTTTAAAATATCACAAGCTACACACTATAAGGTAGACTTGACAAAACTAGGAAAACTCGTTATTGGTTGATTCTGGTTACCAATTATCTCATCTAATTCTTTTTCAAATCTTCTCATGTCTTCCGAAGGCAAACAAACAGGTAATATCAAACATTCTTCTCCTTTTGTATTCCTATGTGCAACAATATAACTTGCTCCATGAAACGAACCAGCCCCACCTTTTGCGATTCCACCATACACTCCTTCACCCCATCCAAAATCCACTTCATTAAATTCAGCACGAGTCAAATCTGAAATAACACAAGACCTTACAGTTGTATATGAACATCTTTCCTTAGTAACCATAAAATCTGCCACAGATTGCATGTATTCTTCTGTGACTTGTGCTTTTAATTTTCTTATCAGCTTCACTGCATAACTTAGTGAGTTCCCGCAAAGCTTCCCTATGGTGGTGACGGCAGCCGGATAAGCAACACAATTACCGTAATATCCAACAAAAGATGAATGATTATTGTTAAACCTTGAACGTGCATTGATGAGACACATTATTCGTACATCTTTCTCTGGCTCTAACTGTAACGCTTTTGTGCGACAGTACCAGAAACATGCAGCTATAAGCTCAAATGTAGTGCAATGAAATGGAACCAATAGACGAATTGCAGCTAAGTCTGAAGGTCTAAAGCAGAAAGACTGATGAACTATAGTGGAAGTAGTATCTTCTTCTTTAGTGGTATTTGATGGAAATATTTGCTCGTATTCACGATGGTTGCATGTAATGCGTGGTGGATCTCTTGCCATGAGGATCTCTCTACGCCATACAGGTGGAATCGAAGGCTGATGTGCTCCTCGAGCCATTTCTGCCCATGCATCCATGAACTGCTTGATACCAGTTGCATCGCCAATTATATGGTTCCAATTTATTGCTATTATGAAACCACCGCACTTGAGACGAGTCACCTGTAAATGAGAAATTAAGATGATAATCAGAGATAATAGAAATCGTATGTTTTGGACTTGTCAACTATATATACACACACACTTTCTTTTTTACCTTTTTGAATTTTGTTGAATATGATATACAACAATCCAATCAATTACCGTTAAGTTTTTATTTCTTTCTCAAACACATTTTCGATTATGTATCTTTAATTCGGGATTTATATTAGTTCCGTAATTTTCTAAAAAGTTTATATTAGTCTTCAACTTAATTAATTTTTTCACGTTAGTTTTGTAGGGTATCTCTATATATTTTCTTTAAAATTGTACATTTGTGGTTAGGGAAGAAGATCAAGAAAGAGATGTAATACATTTGACATAAAAGTGTCACACAATACCGACGTAAATGTCAAATAAATCATTTTTAACATCATTTGAACACAATGGATAGAAAGGATTAGCATTTATTAATTTAATTAATTAAGTTTAGGGTCATGTTAACAAGTGTTCAATAAACAATTTTAAAAAATTCTAAATAAAAAATATTTTTGTAAAAAATTAATGATTTCAATTTCCAATTCATTGATAACACACATTTCTAAAACAATATACTTTTTCAAACCCTTAAAGAATGGTCTTGTGGCACTTGTTAACATTTTCCTAAGGTTTATAAAGAGATAGAAGGTAAAAAGACAACAAATTGCTCCGTTACTTCTTTTTTAGACGGTCGTTATTCCTTTTTATATTGTAAAATCAATCTTTTTAAAAATTAAGTCTTTTGACTCTATGTAAAAGATCAACAGCTACTTCTGATGTTAAGAAACTAAAAATATCAAAAACAAATGGTATGAAAATATGTTTACTGCAAGAAAAATGGGGTCGTTGATGAAAATCCAGATTTATTCTGTTTCGGCAAATCCAAGTTCCACCATCGTATCAGTTTCAGCCGACGCGCTACCACCACACATATCTCATTGGAACGTCCGCTGCTGGCGCTATAGTCATTTTGTTTTGCTTTTGATTTTATTGTTGAGAACACCAGTTAGGGTTTTATTGGAATTGATTTTTCTTTTTTTGTTTGAATCGGACTTTGTAAGAAAGAGAAGAGCATCGCTTGAAAAAGAGAAAGAGAGAGAGAGAGAAGAGCATCATCACTGTGATATTTGTTTTTTTCAAGTAAACCGAATTGATTTTTTTTCTTATTTTGTTTGAAAAGACAATAAAAAAGTTGCGACACAATTTTCACATCGCAAAATGTTGGGATCTGCGTTCTTATGATCTGCTCATGTCGCTAATTTGAGTAAAGCCACATGATATTTTGGATTGTGACGTGATTTTGACATAATAAATTTTTTTTTTTTGTAATAATTAACTGTTGAAACACATTTTTTTTTTCGTATTTAACCACTTTATTTAAATTAGCTTTGAGAGTTGTCTATCTCATATATAGGGCTGACAATGAACCAAACCAACTCGAAAATAGTTTGAAATTCGATTCGAAAATTAAATCGTTGAACTAGGTTCATGAACCAAATGAGCTGAATATGAGCTAAAAACTAAGTTCGTTAACTAAATGATCTGAACTTGAAGTATACATAGTTCGACTCGTTAGGTTCATGAGTCAATTCGATTATATATGAGATAGATTATATTGTCTTTAAGAGTAGGTTTAAAGATTTGTTCTAAATCTTAGTCTCATATTTTCTTTTAATCTAACAGTTTTAATTGATAATTTATATTCTCAAGTGAGTAAAATATTTCTATGAATAATTATACAAATAAAATTAACATCGTATACATTCCAATCTTATAACTTTTATTTTATTTCTATATTTTTTATTTAACAAATATTAATTTAAAATGTCAAATATATATATAAAAAATAGACTTTAAAAAATTACTTTTAAGTCTGTGAAATAAGCGAGTTGAACCTAACAAGATAAACCTAACGAGTTGAACCGAGATATTCGTGAACTTCTAACAAGTCGAGTTTGACCTGAAAAAAAAGTTCGTGATGAACTCGAACTCGAACTCGAACTCGGCCAATTCTTAACGAGTCGAGTTTGAGCTGAAAAAAAAGTTCGTGATGAACTCGAACTCGAACTCGAACTCAGCTAATTCTTAACGAGTCGAACTGAGCTAAGGCGAGTTCGACTCGACTCGACTCATTTCCAGCCCTACTCATATATTAAGATAACTTAAAAAAAAAAATTAGAGGATGAATTTGAACCACGGGCTAAAGATAAGGAATAAAAAGAACTTATACTTTACTTCTTTTAGCATTTAAGTTATTTTTTATATCAAATTTTCCATTTATGTTTTTCATGTAATAAGTTTGTCCTTTTAGTTGTAGAAGTATAGATCGTCAATCTTTTGAATAAATTAAGTTAGAAATGCTTTTGATGATATGTGACTGGAACAATGTGTTAAAACGTCCGACTTATACAACAATCAAGCTGCATAACTATTTTATAATAAAAAAATGTGTTATAATCTTAATTACAGTCATGCAAAATTTATTAATACTAACTTGTATGAGTCGAATGGGACGGTCAATAGTTAGGTCTGAGCCCGAAACATCGTAGAGAAGTTCTTGGAAGCATGGGAATGGTGGATGGAGAGAGTCACCCAATTGATAAAGTGTTACATCAGCTTCAGCTCCAACGAACATGACACCTTCACCAGTACAATCAACTATCAGCTTGCGTCCAGCACCCTCTTTAATCCTTCCCGCTAATGGATAGTAATACACCAGCGTTTGTGACAGTGCATTTCCCAGAACTTCAACCGGATCTTTTCCTCCCATTGATGGTTCGTGGCGATAGATAAATATGAATGGAATATTGAAACGTAAACCTTGTTGATCATCGATGTCGGATAGTAATTTAACTTCTCGAGGAGTGGAAGAAGCTGGAAGCACCAACTCTGGTTGGAACCTCCTCACTGTCAATATTAATGGTGATGAAGCCATGCTACGCTATCAGGATGATAAAAAAAAACAACAGAGCTAATAATAGGTGTTGTGTTTGGTTTGTGAGTTATACATGAATTGTTTGTGAAAAGGTTTAAATTTAAGGACCATGTTACACGTTATCTTTGTACTACAATAATAGACTAGTTATTTTCAATGTGGTCACGTTTTTTCTTCTTCATATAGAGGCGGAAACATCAAGAACTCATCATGCGCATGCAGGATGCATGTCTTTATGTGAGCACCAATAAGTTTCATTACCCATGCGTTATCACTGTCTTTCTCATCGTTACACATAGTATTGTTAACTACATGTTTTTTTAAGGACAAATAATTTAGGAGAAACATCCAAAAGATAGAGACTGAAAAAAAAAAAAAAACAAACTATACTGGAGTTCTCTAAATTTGGACCAGCAGAAGTGAAGATTAAATTTATAAAAAAAAAAAAAAAAAAAAAAAAAAAAAACACCATAAAAAGACTCCAAACACTCAAACTGTTATTGATTCGGATGTAAAATAGGGTTTTTAAATTAGGTCGAGAAAGTACAAGAGTTGTCCTTGAATCTACCAAGATAGTATTTTTAAGTTAGGAGGATGCTCATGTCTTTCATGTTTTTCATTGTCACAGGTGAGCTTAAAAACATTATATTCTTTTGAGATTTTCAAATTGATCAAACTAGCATGTCAAATCATAAAAATTTCATAGTTGCGCTTGAAAACATTATATCCTTTTAAGATTTCTAAATCGACCAAACCACAACATGTCAAATCATAAAAAAAAACTTAATCCTAGACATTCTAATGGGCATAAATAACTTCTAAAAAAGTGTTAGAAGATCTCACAATTAAGCTACACATCACTCCAACCAACTAAAGATCATATACTAAACAAAACCAACTACCTCACATGTCATAAACGTTAGTGCGTGAGGCACTTTTAGTGATGAGAGAATAGAGAGAGAATAAGGAAATAAGGATTTGTATTATTGAATTGTATAAATAATGATACAAACTAGGATTATTTATATACAACCCTAATTGTGCTTGGGCTAACACAACTTGGATTATATTTAAATCTTAAATCTAATCAAATCTAATCTAATATTTCAACACACCCCCATAATCCAAGTTGTCGAGCATACGCTAGTCATAGTCGATCTGAACTATTCCTAATTTTTTCTCAAATTCAGGAATCTGCCGATCTCCAATCCTTTAGTGAAAATGTCGGCCAACTGTGCTTCACTTGAGCAATGCCTAACTTCAAGTTCACCTCAATTTACCTTTCCCTCAAGAAGTGAAATCTGGCTTCGATATGCTTACTCCTTCCATGCAGAACTGGATTCTTCGCCAGATTTATGGCTAACTTGTTGTTGATTTGCAACACAAGAGGTTTCTTCACTTCGACCTCCATTTCTTCAAGTACTGGTCTGATCCAAATTGCTTGACATGCATCATAGGATCCTGCTGAAATATTCTGCTTCACATGATGACAATGCCACCACAGGTTGCTTCTTCGAACACCATGAGATTGGGGCACCAAATACTTGAAAGAAATAGCCAGTTGTACTTCTTCGATCTTTCTTTACTCCACACCAATCAGCATCTGAAAAGCAATTAACTATTGCTCCTTTGCCTTCAGAATCTCGTCGAAATAGAATTCCTAAATCTGTTGGTCCTTTTAAGTATCTCAAAATTCTTCTTGCAGCTTTCATGTGTGACACTCTTGGTTCACCCATGAATCTGCTCACTAATCCGACTGCAAAACCTATATCAGGTCGACTGTTGCACACATATATCAGAGATCCAACTATTTGTTTGAACAAAGTTACATTAACTTTGTCTTCCTCTCCATGCTTCTCCAACTTCAAGTTTGGTTCGACAAGTGAGGATGCAGGATTCGAATCATCCATTCTGAATCTCTTGAGTATCTCTTTGACATACTTTCTTTGATGTCGCACCATACCTTGCTTCAGCATTTGAAATTCCATACCTACAAAATAAGACAATTTTCCCAGATCCGACATTTCAAATTCCTTCATCATCAGCTCTTTGAACTTCGACAAGTTCTCCAAGTTATTTCCAGTTACCAACAAGTCATCGACATATAAGCATATGATTGTTATATTTTGTGCTATAACCTGAACATAGACACCATACTCAGACTTGCATTTGACAAATCCTAATTCGACTAATTATGAGTCGATTTTCTTGTTCCATGCCCAAGGTGCCTGCTTGAGGCCATAGAGCGCTTTGTGCAACTTATATACTTTACTCGCTTCCTTCTGAATGACAAACCCAGGAGGTTGTGTGACCTAGACCTCTTCGTCTAACGGACCATTCAGAAATGCTAACTTCACATCTAAGTGAAATGTCGACCAACCTTGGTTACATGCTAATGCTACCACTAGTCGAACAGTCTCCAGTCTTGCTACTAGAGCAAATACTTTAGAGTAATCAAGTCCTTTTCTTTGAAGAAACCCTCGAGCTACTAATCTTGCTTTATGTCTTGCTATCGACCCATCAACATTATGTTTTAACTTGAACACCCACTTTACTTCTATAGATTTTGTATGTGCTGGCAATTCGACTAACTCCCATGTGTTGTTTCTTTCGATTGCCTGTAACTCTTTGACCATAGCTAACTTCGACTGTTGAATTTTTAAAGCATCGTTATAGTTGATTGGTTCAACACCTGCAAGTGAAAGCAAAATGAACTAATACTCCATCTGGTGTGACTTCATCATCACCAGTCACTTCATAATCATGAAGTCTTGTTGGAGGAACTCTAGTCTTTGGCTTGTTTCAGCCACAACCTCTGTGTCAGGAATGTCAGTAACTACTTCTACTTCGACTTTGACTGGATTCTCAGCAATTCCTTCAACTTTGACTTCATCAGTTTCTTCGTCGAAATCAGAGCTCATCAATGGCTTGTTAATTGAATTACTAGAATTCCAATCCCAGGCAGAATTTTCATCAATCATAGTATCTCGACTCAACACAATCTTCTCATTAATTGGATTGAATAGCCTGTATGCACCAGTCTTATGATATCCTACCAGAATCATAGGTTCACTCTTGTCATCAAGCTTCCTTCTTCTTGCATCAAGAACATGCTTGTAACACATAGAGCCAAACACCTTCAAATGACTCACGGATGGTCGTTTTCCACTCCACACTTCTTCAGGAACCTTGTTCTTCAATTGCTTGGTAGGGTACTTGTTCAGGATATGAACTTCAGTCGAAACAGCTTCACCCCATAAAGATTTTGGAAAATTCTCCTGCTTGAGCATACATCTCGCCATATCCAATATGGTTCTGTTTCTTCTTTCAGCAATTCCATTATGCTGAGGAGTATAAGGAGCAATTACCTCATTATTAACACCATGTTCAACACATAATTTTTCAAACATCTTCGAAGTGTATTCGCCTCCTCCATCGATTCACAGAACTTTGATCCTCTTCTCACTCTGGTTTTCGTCAAGCATCTTGAATCTCTTAAATATTTGAAATACTTCATCCTTTCTCTTGATCACATAGATCCACAGCTTTCGACTAAACTCATCGACAAACAAAACAAAATATTTGTTTCCACCAATGGTATGTTCTTCGAACGGACCACATACATCTGAATGTACAACTTCGAGTATGCAGGATGATCTCATTGGCATAGTCGAAATGAAAGAATTTATGGATTGCTTTCCGACTAAACAACCTTTAAAGAGTTTGTCAGGCATCTCAAGACTTAGAATACCAGATACCATATCTTGAGTAATCAGCTGATTGAGTGATTGAAAGTTCAAATGTCCAAACCTCAAATGCCACAACCAACTATCCTTGTGGTCGACAACAGTTTTTAGAAATTGTACTTCAGTCAAACTGATCATGGTCGACAACTGAGATTTCAAGATCAAATTGCTCTGGGTGTCGAACATTTTTAAAACTCCATCTTTCATGACAACTAAGAAGCCTTTTTCGACCAGTTGTCCAACACTTAACAGGTTACACTTCATTCCAGTTACATAGAACACATCTCTGATCATAGCTTTCGCTCCATTACTTAGTTGAAAAACTATGTTGCCAGTACCTTCTGCTTGCAACAAACTGTTATCAGCAAGTTTTATCTTGCTCTTCTTCGACTCGTCAAAATCTACCAACCACTCCTTTTGACCAATCATGTGATTTGAGCAGCCTGAGTCGAGGAACCAGATCTTGGATTCGACATGGTTATATGTCACTGCAGCCATAACCACGATACCGCCTTCAGACTCATCTGAATCTTGGCGTGCAAGGTTCGCTCATTTGTCCTTTCCTTTTTTCGATCCATTGTCTTTCCTGTACCAATAATGTTTGGCCAAATGACCCCATTTTTCACAGTTATAACATTGCATACCTTTCTTATGTTATTTGTCATTTCGATAGTTTCCTCCTCATCTTTTCGAGGATTCAGAAGCTCTATCTTCGACCTGATTCTTGTGAGGGTTCGACCAAGACTTCTTTCCTTGAGTCTTGTCAACTTTGCCTTTGAATTTGTTGGAACCACCATTCCTTTTCCATGACTGAGCCTACAGTGCTTGTATCGAATCCTGAACTCCCTTTATTTCGACAATCCTCATCTCATGCGCCTCCAACGAACCAACCAAATCTTCCACTTTTAGGGTTTCAAGATTGTTAGATTCTTGAATAGCTACGATAATGTGATCAAAGTGAGAAGTCAACGTTCTCATTACCTTCTCAACTATCATCTTATCAGTTATGGTTTCGCCACAACCCTTCATGAGATGGGCGAGTTTCTGAACCATCGACACATATTCTGCAACATGGTTGTACGGAAAATATAAGGGCACGCTCCTAATGGTCGTGGCACTGGATGGCAACTACAACATTTTCCCTATCGCCTTCGCTCTAGTTGAAGGGGAGACTGCTGGAGGTTGGAGTTTTTTCCTAAAAAATCTTCGAAAATACGTTGCTCCCCATCCTAACTTATGTTTGATCTCTGACAAACACCCCTCAATAGAGAGTGCTTACAACAATCTTGATAACGGTTGGCAGGATCCTCCCTCAAGCCATGTGTATTGCATTAGACACATCGGTCAAAATTTCATTCGGGAGTTCAAGGATAAGGGGTTAAAAAAGATGGTTACTAACGCGTGCTATGCACTAACAGAGCCTACCTTCAGATACTACCGGGACGAGATCAGACTTACAAACATAGATGCATTGAGATGGATTGATAATATTCAACTTGAGAAGTAGGCAAGGGCGTACAACAATGGGCAGTGATGGGGCCATATGACAACAAACCTCGTTGAATCTATGAACTCTGTATTCAAAGGCATCCAAAACCTGCTGATAACCGCTCTTGTGAGGTCAAAATCTTTTAGGCTCGCTGCACTTTTTGATACCAGACGTACAAAGTGGGGTTCGGTCATACAATCTGGACAGCTGTTTAGTGATAGTTCAATGACATTCATGAAGGAAGAATCTGCAAAGGCCAACACACATGTCGTCACGGTCTTTGACCGTATTACAGGTCACTTCAGTGTTGCAGAGTCTATTGATCACAATGAAGGAAGGCCTAGGGGATGTTATCGAGTGGAACTGGATAAGAGTTGGTGTGACTGTGGAAAGTTTCAGGCATTTCGTATGCCTTGCTCCCATGTTATAGCAGCCTGTTCCAAGGTCCGGTTGGACCCAACCAACTATCTTTCTGTTCTTCACCAAGTCATTACTCTATGCAATGTCTACAACACTAGCTTTCAAGTGGTAGCAAGGGAGGACTACTGGCCTCCATACAAAGGCGAAATTGTGTGGCATAATGATTTGATGCAAAGAAATAAAAAGGGTCGCCCTAACAGCACCCGTATTCACACGGAGATGGATGCAGCAGACAAAATGGTGAGGTTGTGTGGTTTGTGCCGCTAGCCAGGCTATAATCGTACCAAGTGTCCAAATGTGGGCTCTAGCACAACATCATAGTTTCAACTGTAAACTTGTCTATTTATAACAACAACAAATTTTATTTCATTGATGGCATACTTAACTGATTACAACGACATAACATAACATAACATAACATAACATAACTTAATAGCTAAACATCAACAAATATCCATCAACGGAACCTAATACCAAATCAGAAAATAACAAGAACAAACCCAAACGCAAAAACTCATAGAATCAGCTTATCTAGGAAATTACAACCATCAACTTAATTTCCTGTTGTGTTATCATCATCATGAGGACACCAGCATCGTTTTCCACTTTCCTCCAAGTCCGGGTGACTCCGTTTGGACCAGACTTCTCAACCAGCCTCTCAATCTTCCTGATCTTTTCCCCTGCCTGAAATTATTCTTCTAGCCAGTGGCGAAGTTTCCTATGCAAATGCTCCGACGTATGCGTGTTCCATAGTCGCATCTTCGTCGAAGGCTTGACAGCTGAGTATACAACTAGGGCATCTCTTTTCATCAGTGGAAATTCTGGAAACGGTTCCTCCGGTGCTGATGATGATGGCGATGGACGACGATTTAACCACTCAGACATGGTGTTGAGAAGGGGAGAGTTTGGGATATTAGTGAGGGAAGGGAGGAAACACTACGCCAAAAATGAGTTTTCGCAGCGCAACAAAGACAACGCTTTCTGGAAGAAGTGCTGCTACATGTTTCGCTAAAATCAAAAATAAAAAATGAAAGAAAAAAGCGCTGCTAAATGGGGGACATAAGACAGCGCTTTTGAAAGCGCTGCTAAAACCCTAAGGCAGGTGAACTTTAGAAAGAGTTTTATGAAAAGCGCTGCTAAAGGTGTAACATAAGGCAACGCTTTTGAAAAGCACTGCTAAAGGGCTTTCGTACAACACGCTTTAGGCAGCACTTTTGGAAAGCCCTGCTAAAGGTCTTTCATTAATCCCACATAAGAAAGCGCTTTTACCCCAAAAGCGCTGCTAAAGGATTAACAAAAGAAAGCTCTTTCTAAAAGCGCTGCTAAAGGTCTTTTAAATTCTTAAAATTAAAACAGATTCTGATCTCCCTCTATTTTCATTACGACCGTTTCTATTTTCGCCCTAATCTCTCGCGACACTGTATCTTCGTCTTCTTCTTCTGCAAACAAAACTCCCTCCGTCCTCCGTCCTCCGCCGTTCGTGACTTTACTCCGTTCGAGGCTACCGTCACAGCTACCGTCATTCGCTGTTCGTGACTTCAATCCGTGCTACCGTCGTCCGTCGTTTGAGGTTTTTACTCTCCTTTTTTCTGGTTTTCTCTCAAATAATGGAAATGCCTAATATTCTCCATTGTTGATTGTTTCTCTGCTGTTTCTGTGATATAAATTTGTTGTATTATTAGTTGTTGGTGTTAGGTTTTGATTTGTTGGTTTGTAGAAGTTTGTTAGTGTTTAATTGAAAATGTGATTAGTTGTTAATATTTGATTTGATTTGATTTAAAATGATATTAGTTGTATTGTTAGTTGAAAATGATATTAGTTGTATTGTTAGTTGATTTTTTATATTAGTTTTTGATTTAATTGAAAATGATATTAGTTTTTGATATTTAGTTGATTAATATTTTATTTAATTGAAAATGATATTAGTTGTATTGTTAGTTGATTTTTGATTGCCTGTCCGTTTGCGTATCTGTATCGATTTCACTCACAGGTTCATTGTTTATAATTGTGTCTAAAATGACTTTGAGCTTAATTCCTCTAAGTTTGTTTAGCTTTATAAGTTTTTTAATATAATTGTGTCATTTTATATTGATGTTTTTCTTAATTACATGTGAAATGGCTTGTAAAGTGGACAATTCACATGATACTTCAAAAAATGATGGACATGAAACAATTAAAGAAGCGGAAGGAGATATTACGCGAGGAGTAACTATCATGAAGAACATCATTCGTGCTAGAGATAAAGGAATAAAGTATGACGTTTATTGGAATGATACAAACCAACTTATTGAGCCTAACGGAGCAATGTTGACAAGTTACATTGGTACACTTGTTCGTTCATATATTCCAATTACTTGTGATAATTGGAGAGATGCATTGTTGAAACCCGCCAAAGAAAAGATATGGAGTGAGATACTGGTACCATATTGATGTTATTTTTTTTTGTTGCCGATTATGTCTTTAAATTACTAATTATGTTATTTGTTTTTGTAGAGGACTTTTAATATTAGTGATGACCGAAAGAAGTATTGTATTCAATTAGCCGGAAAAAGACACAGAGGGTTTCGAGCATTTCTATCAAACAAGTATCTTAGGGATGCCGAACGAAATTTTATTGAAGCAGAATGTCCAATGAAGTATGTGGCTTTGATTTCACCTGAAGAATGGGCAACTTTTGTAGTCAAAAGAAGAACCGAAGCATTCCAGGAGTTGAGTGGCGTAAATCTCCAAAGAGCATCAAAACCCGCGTATCCATACAGGAAGGGGCGTTTGGGATATGCACGCTTACAGCAAAAAATAGTAAGTATATATAAATGCTTTGATTTACTTGTTTCTTTCCCATGTGTTATAATTGATTTTATTGTTTGTCTTAATGTGTAGTTAGAAGAAGAGAAAAGTGAAGAAACATGTGTTTCGGAACATGTTTTGGGGAAGGATGGAGTTGTTGCGGAAAATGTTCAACAAGTTTTTGAGCAATGTGTATGTATAACGTTATGCGTTTTATATCCCACTTATTAACATATATATAATATTTATGCTTTTTAATCCCCGCTAATATTTTTCGATATTCATGCATATGAATTCCAGGAGACTCCGTCTCAGTCCGCAACTCTAGGTGAAGACCAGGATTGCAGGAGCATACTTACTCGAGTGTTAAATGTTCCTGAGTATTCCGGTCGTGTGAGGGGTAAGGGTTTTGGGGTCACTCCATCATCCTTTTATAATCGTTCAAAGAGCCAAAATCCTAGCAATAAACAAGTGATGGAAGCCATGGAAGAATTAAGAGCTCAAGTTCGTGAATTACAAAAGGACAGGAAAAATATATGTCAGAAAGGCGTGGCTCAGAGTTTAATGATACTAGTGACAAAGGTAGTATCAATTGTCAACAGAAACTTGCCGAGGTAATTATATATGCTTATTATGAAATTAATTTAGCACAAATTTTTCAATATATACACATTAGAAGTGTTAATTCTATATTCAAATGTTTTACTAACTTATATGATTTTTCAATTCATGCCCAAGAGTTGCAAATAATAGAAAGTCAGAATAGGCAGCCAAAATTAGGCAACACGTCCAACCAAAAAAAGACTCTTGCAAGGACGGAGAAAAAAAAAGCAATTGTATCCCGATTTAGGTCATCTCTTGAAACACTTGTAGAAACATCAAATTTGATGGACGGAGGTATTCGTGCAGTACCTATGGAGGAAGGTATTTTTGGTTATTCCTATTCGGAAACAATTTCTAAAGAGGATTTGGATCAAATTTTTAATCATTCTGAATTAGGCATCGGTGTTATGCACACATACATCAGGTATTCCGATTAACTCTATTTAATTATTTAAAAAAATTATTTACTCATTTCAACGAATAATCCAATGTTTATTATGTTTTTATTTAAGTTTTTTGTATGAGAAATTGGTGTGCCCGCATCAATTGTCAGAAAGTTTCGGTTTCTTATCTGCCAACTGTATCAATGCACCGTTAATTGCGAAGAATCCAACTTCAGTACAATCTCACTTAGTCGAAAGATTTATGGCCAACATAGATACAGAAAAGTTGTATCTTTTACTATATAATACTGGCAACAGGTTAGATTTGCATTCTTACGTCATTTATTATCATTTTTCGTTTTTTGATGTTACGTATAAAATTACTATATCGATACTTTTGTTTTATTTTACAGTGGACACTGGTTGTTGGTTGCGATAAATCCGATAAGAGAAATAGTGTATTATGTGGATTCGTTAGATGGTGATGTAGATAAATACTCGGATATGAAGACGACGATTGATACGTAAGTGAAATTGTTCTAAATATTCGTGTGTATTTGTTTATTAATTTATTTAAGTGAGATTGTTATAAATATTTGTTTATATTATGTTAGAGCTATACAAATATTTCGATCACAAAGAGGAGCCCAAGTATCAAAGAGTAGTCAACCAACATTACATGGATCAGAGTGGAGGTATATTTTCATAATTTTGCTTATAATAGTGATGCTACTTGGTAAAACAAGTTAGACTATATATCCTGATATATATTATTATTTTTTATCACTGTGTAGTGACCTCGTCAAAAAAATGGTATAGATTGCGGTTATTTCGTTTTGAGGTTTATGAAAGAAATTATTCATTTGGATCAAATAGAGATTCCAATCATGGTATGGGTTTATAACTTATGAGTTATTTTAATATTTATCGGATATTTGATATAATTAATTACTTTTAACTAAATCATGCATATTATGTTATATTATGTAGTATTTTGATGAATTCAAGTGTGTTACTTACTCCAAAGTACAATTGGAAGAAATTAAGGAGGATTGGTGTCAATACCTTATTGAGCAAATAATCATATAAGATATGGAAGTTGGAAGTTGTTGTATATACTTTGTATATTTTTGGAAGTTGTTGTATATGGTTATTAGAATGGTTATTTTATTTTGGAAGTGGAATGGTTATTAGAATGGTTAATTAATTTGAAAGTTGCCGACCATAAGTTGAATATTAGAATGGTTAATTGATAAAGTCTTGTGTATAACTATGAAATATAAGGCCTATATATGGTGATTGAAGTATATAATTATGTAGGCCTATGTTGAATAAAGGCTTGTGAATTGAAGTATATAATTATGATAAGTTTTGATAAAAAATTATGTTGTACAGGTTTGTTAATATACAGGTCTATTATAAGGTTTTTTTTTTAAAAAGTTTTCTTAAAAAAAAGATATTTAGCAGCGCTTTTGACAAAAAACGCATGCAAAACAAATAATTTTTAAAGCAATTTACGTGTTTATAAGACAGCGCTTTTACTGAAAAAGCGCTGCCAAAAGTGGAACTAAAAAAGCGCTTTAAAAAGCGTCGCCTAAGGGGGGAAAAACCAGCGCTTTTTCAAAAAAAGCGCTGCCTAAAGTTGGACAGCGCTTTAAAAAGCGTTGGCTAAAGGGGAACAAAAGACAGCGCTTTTAGTGCAAAAGCGTTGCCTAAAGGGGACCTAAGGCAGCGCTTTTGTAGGAAAAAAATCGTTGTCTTTACCTTTAGCAGCGCCACCTTTGGCAGCGCTTTGAAGCGCTGCTAAAGGCCAAAAAAAGCGCTGCTAAAGGTCTTTTTTGGCATTGTGAAATTAGGGTTTTTGTGAGAAGTGTTGTGCAATAACAAATGAGGGTGAATTCTTATTTATAGGCACATGATACCCTATAAAATAATATAATTAATTATATATTAAAATCATAAAATTTATATAAAAAAAAAAAACATTGGCCTGAGAATTAGGGCACCCCCAATTACACTAATACGCCATCCCATATGGTTTTTAGTATTTTTTCAGATTTTTTTTTGCCTGAGTCGCCATATGGGATGGCGCCTCAGGTCTTTACTTTTTTCCCAAACCATGTCTGTTTGGTACTTTATTTGAAAAGTTTGTTTTTTTGGTATTTTCTTTGAAAAAGTAGGTTATATAAAAAAATAATTCCAACTACTCCAAGCACATGTTTGTATGTTTTAATACAATAGTTTTGATATTCAAATGTATCTTATAACGAAACATACTTGGAGTTGAGTGTTGGGTATTTATTATATCTCTCATTTACTAATCGTCTACCTATACAATGCATGAATTAACACTATAAGAACTTATTATTAATGTTTTTTGGATAAATTTTTTAATATAATTTTTATATAATATTATTTTTGATTCTGTAACTTAACTCTACGATTCATTTTACTCCTTTAAATTAAGAAAGGTCCATATCGATCATTTAACTTTTTAAAATGTATCATGTTAGTTCATTTAGTCTAATTAGCGACAAATTTAGTGATAAATTTCAGAGTTTTCTATTGTTAATTAGAAGAAAAGGACTAACATGATACGTTTTAAAGAATTAAAGGACCACTATAAATATTTTTAAAGTTAAGAAACTAAAATGAAACTCAAGATTATTATACGGGAAAGAATATCAAATAGATAATTTTATATGAATATTTATTTGAATTATTAAAGTTTAATCCAGTGATAAAAGAAAGATGTTTTGGAAGTGGATTAATAATTACACAGTGTACATAATCTTTTTTATTTCATAATTACAAAAGTAAATAATTTTTTATAAAAAAATATTTAATATTCGGGATAGTGAATAAAAAGTTAAATATCTTTTTTACATAAAGTCTCTAATTATGGATGGTAATGAGCATGGTTTGGACAGAGTATTATAGTATTTGTTTCCATATCCGTGGTTTAAAAAATATTTCTGTATCCAAACTTAAACCCGCGTGGGAATCAATGTTTGTACCTGTGTCCATATTCTATGGACACGTAAGTACTCATATCTATACATGTTTACACATGTTTTTAATAAAAAAACAATATATCCTTTATAATTTATCATATCATTTTAAAATTTTAACAACATTAAAAAAAATCAAGGATGATATTGTTAAATTAGGAAATAAATAAATATTTATATAAAAATGCACATATATATATATATATATATATATATATATATATATATATATATATATATATATATATATATATTAGAATTTTGGGTCACAAATGTAATATTTAAGCTTTTAGTGTCATTATTTTAATTAGTCAAGACTTAAAGGGGTCTAATTAATATAATATTAAGTTTATGGCTAAAAGTAAAATGTCATGAAATGTCAGGTTATTGTGTAAATACCGTAAGTCAATATATAATTTGATGAGGGGCCAAATTAGAATATTGAAAACTAAGAAATAACCTTAGGGTTATTTAAATGGGTTATGGTTCACATTTGAAAACTACAATTTTTATCCGGTTTTATCTTCATCCCCATCAGAGGAGATTCAAGGAACCCTAAGGAACTCTACAAATCGGAATATCACATACTGGAACCTTCAACGATTTCAACGGCAAATCCAGGTACGCTTCCGTCTTCATTCTCATAATTGTATAGGATTATGGGTTTAAGGATACAAGTTGATGCTATATCGAGTTATACGAATTATTTTATAGTTCTGTTCTTAATTTCTATATCGATAGAAATCATAATGTTTTGAACGGATCTAACAAGTGGTATCAGAACTATCCATATTTGATTCAATTTGAATTTGAGAATTTTTTATTTTAGGGTTTTAAAATTGGGATTTACTATTATCTTTAATTTTCTGTAAATCATAATAAGATGGTGTTAATTGTATTGTTTTTTTTTGTAGGGTAATTTTTTTTTTCTTTTTTTTCGAAAGCTACTGTCGTCGCCATTGAAGTCTATCATGGAAAAATTTCGGTTGTCAAAATTTTCACTGTGTTGCTGTTTTTTTTTTCACAGTATGTAAAACACCTTTAAAGACAAAGTAGTTTATTCACTTTTTTTTTATAAGCAATCTTCATTAATAAGAGATTAAGGGCATCTCAAACCAATAAAAGAGAAATTACAAAAAGGCACGGGAAGGGACCCGACCACAACAACGAAAAACCAACAAACCAACTACAAAGCTAAAGGAAAACGAACGGAAATTTGGTCCAATCATAAAGGGTACACTTCCTCCTACCTCTATTTCTGAGAATTAACCAATTCCAAGACATTACAACGACGGCATTAAAAATGGCATCGACATTACAGATATCGTTGTTAAACTGAATATTGTTCCTCGTCTTCCATAAATACCAGCAAGTAATAAACCAAATGGAGTTGACCGTAGCGGGATTCCCTCTATGTTTAAGCCTCGAGGACCAAGCTATGATGTGATTACAATAATCCACTTCCGAGATCCAGTCTATGTCCACCCAATCACATATCTTGCGCCAAACCAAGACGGTCTTACAACAATTAAAGAAAAGATGCTTACCGTCCTCGTCCTCCATAAAGCACATAACACGCGGTTTGTCATGGTTATTCACAATGACTCCTCTTTTCACTAGGTTAGCACGAGTAGGCAACCTATCAATAATCATTCTCCACGCGAACACCTGCACTTTCGGTGGAATTTCTGCCTTCCAAATGAGACCCACAGTGTCTGCGATTATGTCTGTCCCAGTGTCCAATAACGTACTAGACAGAATGATATCATAGTAGGAGCTCACCGAAAAACCATTTGCTTCGTCCGACATCCACTTCCAGCTTTCAGCAGCACCTTGCATCATGCTGGTAGACTCCAACAGCAAGGAGATATTCTGCAATTCCTGCGCTAAAACTAAGGAGTCACCTGGTAAAACATTAAAATTATTCCAACACCATATTCCCAATTCCCAACTTCCCATATCATAAATGGAAAACAACTTAGAATTACAATAATCAAATAGAGCCGGGAAATCGCTTTTTAAAGGATAATCACCGATCCATTTCGATAGCCAAAAAGCTACACTAGAGCCGGAACCGATAGAAACATTCAGGCAATCAATAAAATTCACTTGGGGATTAGGGATAAATATTTGTAGAATATCTTTGAACCATTTAGAAGCCGAGGTCATTGTTCCTACTTCATTAAACACCTGGATACTGAGGCTCAGATTACCGTATAAGCTGACGAGAATCGGTCTCCAAATCTCAACACCATCACGCATAAATTTCCAGAGCCACTTGGAAAGAAGGGCTTTATTAAAGTGACCTACATGTTTGATGCCAAGCCCACCGTACTTTTTCGGTTTACAAACAGAGTTCCAGCTAACCCACGAGATAAAATTTCTGTTAGATGAACCAACCCACAAGAATCGTCTTTGGATGGCTACGATATCCTTAATAACCTGCTTCGGCACTTTATAAAAAGAAAGATGGTGAATCGGGAGATTGACAAGGACTGAATTTATAAGAGTAACCTGCCCTCCAATCGATAAGTTACGACCTAACCAAGAAGACAATCTTGCCCTCATACAATCCAACACCGGCCGCCAAAAGGATATTTTCCGGTGATTATCTCCTATAACCAACCCAAGAAACTTAAAAGGGAGAGCACCAGATTTACAATGAAGGAATTGCTCTGCTGCCACCAAAAACTCCGGTTCCAATCCGATACCGTATAAGCAGCTTTTGGCGAAGTTAATCTTAAAACCCGAGATAAGTTCAAAACCTCGCAATATTGCCTTGAACGCCCAAAGGTTAGAAACAGAACCGTCACCGAAAAGGAGAGTATCGTCCGCAAACTGTAAAATATTTACGGAAGCAGAATCTTTGAATTTGAAATCGTTTAGAACTTTCAGTTCCGAAGCTCTTCTCACCATGCTACCTAAACCTTCAGAGACAATATCAAATAGAAAAGGGGAGAGAAGGTCCCCTTGTTTCAAGCCTCTCGACGCCTTGAAATCCTTCGACGGGCTTCCGTTAATAAGGATCGAACTAAAACTATTGAATACTGAGCCTTTCACCCATTTTAACCACTTAGGACCAAAACCCATTTTAATCAGCATTAAGTCCAAGAATGCCCAATCAACATAGTCGTAGGCCTGTGCAAAGTCAACCTTAAATAAAATACAAGATTTCTTTTTCCTTCTAGCAAATTTGATCGTTTCATTAGCCACAAGGACTCCGTCAAGAAGCTGACGGCCCGGAATGAAAGCTGTTTGAGTATGCGAAATCAACTTGTCAATAATAGTACTAAGCCTCTTCGCAAGCATCTTGGATATTATTTTGAGAACACAACCAATTAGACTAACTTAAAACCTAATTACCCTTTATCACAAAACCGAAAACACTGGCGTATCGACTATCAAGGTTTGTCAAGTTTTTTCTTGAATGACTACTCCACGTTTGGAATTCAGTTAATGGAGCTGAATCCACAAGTTAATTTATAGCTATATACCAAACAACATCAATGTTACAGTTTGCAGTTACGATGTGGCAACTATGTAATGGCTCTAACCGAGGGCAATCTAATAAACTCACATAGAATTTGTGATATGCAATCTTATAACATTGCTGATACCTTTACGTTTATATATAATACTCCTTTTATATAAAATAGGTTTATATATAAAATATTTGTTTATATATATTTAGGTTTATATATAAATATGTTGGCTTAATTGCAACTATGGTCACTCTATTTTGTACTTTTTTGGATTTTGATCCCCTCATTTTAAAAGTCAAGATTTTGATCCCCTTTATAAGTTTTGAGTTTGATTTTAGTCCCCTCTCCAATTTGAGACCCTTTATAAGTTTTGAGTTTGATTTTAGTCCCCTCTCTAATTTGAGACTTTTTTTAATGATGTGGCGATATTTAAGATGATGTGTCAATGCAGGTCATTTTAAAATTAATTTATTAATTTTATTTTAATTAATAAATAAATTATTAATATTTTAAATTGGGTCTAGACTTTTTTGGCCCATGTCTTTGGTCTTCTTTCTTACCCATACTCTTTGGTCCATCTGTCTTATTTATAATTGACTTGTTGTGTTTGTGTAAGATATATATACACTAAAAACATTTGTAATAAAAACAATGTGGGACTAGTATAAAAGACTTGTGGTATATGCCGGAAACATGAAAGTCCTCCACCATTTCTGTTAAACCTCCACCTGGTTCAGAGAAAGGTAAAACCACTGCTAGCTCCTTCAATACACTAGAAGTTTTCAATCAAAGTTGAGAATCTGTCTTTTGCATTAGGAAGATAAAAGTAAATAGAGAAACTTTTCCAACCCTTATAATGCTTCTATGAAGTATAATGCCTTTGCAAAGATAATAGTATATTGTTTTTGATATATCAAACTCTGTCATCCATGTTCCTTTGAAGTACATTGCATTTGCAAAGATAAGGTTGGTTAAGCTATAAACTGCATCAGGTTAAAGACAAATATAAGATTAACCTCTTTTGAATTCACCTCTTTTGCTACTTCAAGTGCCCTTAATGACAAATATAAAATTAATAATTCAAAAAGATCATTCATATAACTAGCAAAGCATTGACTATTTACAAGATGTTGATATCTGTTATTATTATCCTAACGTGCTAAAGAATCAGAGAGGGGACACAGAGAAATCCTAAAGTGCAAAACATAGACTATTTTAAAGGCAACATTCCATTGTCTTATGTTGCCTTAATTCATTGATGCAGTATGTGCTAAAGAAACCTTATGTTGCCTTCTCATTTTAATTTTTTATGAAATCTATGGTAACAAAGAAGATGAATGAAGACATGAGATCTTTAATCTCTATCTGCAACCAGGCTTTGTTTCAATTTAATGATTACTAAGTAGTTTACATTGGTGCATTAATGGCAGTGAAAAATAATGAGCGAGAGAAGTTGTGTAACGCCCCAGTTTTAGTATTTTTATTTAATTGAGTCGTTTTGAGTATTTTATTATTATATTATTTTATTTTTGACTTTTATGTGAAAATATGTTATTTTTCAATGTTGTGATATTTTATCGGGTTTTGGGAGCATTTGCGAGATATTTGAGTGTGGGGGTATTTTGGTCATTTCGTATTAATTTTTCATTAAGATAGTAAGAATAGAAATAGAAAGAGAGAAAAATAGAGAGAAAGAAAAAGAGAAGAAGGAAAGAGGGGAGAAAAGAGAAGAAGAGGAGAAAAGTGGGAAAATCTTGGAAATCAAAGAAAACAACTTCTAGAATCGATTTAATCGGGTAAGGGTGCGAAACTCAATTATGGTATGCTTGTGCAGGATTATGTATGGGTGTTGGTGATTGTTATTGGATTGAAATGATAAGTATAGTAAAAACCCTAATTGTGTAGAAATTGGTAAAAATTGATTCAAATGTGTCTAAACTCATTTTGATTGTGTTCTTTGTTGTTTATACATGTTGGATATGAATTGTTATACCTCAAATTGGTGTTTTTCTGAGTTTAGATGATGATTTGGGTGGATTTTGGGTGGAAAACACAGAACCAAGTTTCTGCAGAATTTTTCTGGTTTTGCCTAGGTCATATGCGTATGGGGCATGTTCATACGCGTATGGACCTTGGCGTTACGCGTATCATTGGCTTGTTTTTGGGCCATTACGCGTATGAGTTGTGTATTTTCCCGGCCATCTGGTGATACGCGTATGGTGTTGTGCATACACGTATGGGCTTTTAAACGTGAAAATTGTGAAGGAAAATGATTTTGTCCATACGCGTATGGGCATTGGCAATACGCGTATGGGAATGGCGAAGAATCAGGGCCGTACGCGTATGAGAGAGGCTATACGCATATGGTCAGGCCAATTGTAAAATGGGATTTTCCAAAATATCATTTTCGTATTTCTTTCGTAACTTTTGTTTCGTTTATCCGATTTTTACGTTCTTGGTATCGTTGGAAAGCTATTGAGCTGTACTATGTGATTATGATGATTTGGAATTTGTTAGCCGATTTTATTTTGTCGGGAATTTGGAATAGTGTCATTTTGTCGATTTTTGTGGTTTTAATTGTGTGTAATTGGTGTGTTTCATGCAATGTACTGTTGATATGGATATGGTATGATTGCTTGTTGTTATTTGGTGTAAATGCATTGTTTTGGGATTGAATTGCAAAGCATGAACTATGTTAAGTGTGATGGTTGCATATATGTGTGCATATTAAATGTCATGGGTCATTGTATGCCAAGCATCATGATATGCATTGTTGTGACGTCCTGAGTGACGGTTTGATTCCAGAGGGAATCTGCTATAACATCGTGTGCCCATGTGGGGACCTAAAGCGATGGTTATAGACGATCGTGTGCCCATGTGGCGACCTAAAGCGATCGGGTTGTGTGCCCATGTGGGGACCTAAAGCAACGGGGGAACATCGTATGCCCGACGGGGAGTTACAGTGATGTAACGAGCGATGGTTCCAACAGAGTTTCTGAGTGAACTAGTGATGAGAAACATTGGAAGTCGGTACCGTATGGCATATGCATAGAGTCGTTGTGTCGGTCTCTGTGCATTTGCATAAATCATGGATTAATTGTGTATGTTAATTGTGAAGGTGGTTAATAAGATGGGGTGTGTATAATTATGTTGATGATGAGTGCATTGTGTGTGATTGACGTGAATTGGTGATGAATACCTGATACTTGCCTTGTGTTGTGTATAATTGATTGTGGTGCATTTGTGGTGAGAGGGTTTTACTTGTGCATTTCTGTGTTAATATATAATTGTATGCAACTGTATTATGATTGTTTTTCTCACCCTTCTGCTGTTTTATAATGCTCTATGAGGCATTGCAGATTAGAGTTGCCGGTGATCTTTTTGTGAAGCTTTGCGTCTTCATTCTTTTGTCGGTCGGCTCTGATATGTGACACCAGGTAGTTAGGGAGGCCGTTTGTTGTTATTGTGTATTATGTATATATATATTTTGGCGTGTGCATGTATAACTTGATGTATGACAAACTTTTCAAGTGATACATATATATATATGATATTCGGTTTTAGATTTTCTGCTTTTATTCTAAAATCTGAAATGTGGGTGTAAGGAACTGAGTTCCTCTGTTGATTGCTACCCCACTGTTGCATATCTTTAATGAGCAGGTGTTGTATGTTATGTTTTGTTTCATTGGAATGTGATGCTCCCTGTCTATGCTGTGTTTTTAATTATACTCTGATGAAATTTTGAATTTTCTTTTACTGCTTTAATAGCTTGGGCGTATAGATTGGGGGTGTTACATTAAGTGGTATCAGAGCCCGTCCGTGTCAGTTTGTGTCAGTCCTTGTTGGTCTTTGTGGTTCGGTGAGCTGTTTGTTTAACCATAGTTGCTGTTATTGGAAATGAACAGAATATGGCTCGGGTTGTGCGGGATGTACCGAATGTTGCGGGTAATGATGAGTTCAGGAAGAACGAACCGCCTATCTTCAAGGGAAGATATGATCCTGATGGTGCACAATTTTGGATTGAGGAGATTGAAAGAATCTTCAGTGTGATGGATTGTGCTGAAGAGAATAAGGTGAGACTGGGTACTCACATGCTGAAAGAAGAAGCTGATGCTTGGTGGGTTAGTTTGCGCCAAGTGTTGGAAGTGGATGATGAAGAGGTTACTTGGGATTTATTTGGCCGAGAGTTTCGGAGGAAGTATTATCCTGAAGGTGTGAAGGAAAAGAAAGAGATTGAGTTCTTGGAGTTGAAACAGGGTAATATGTCTGTTGTTGACTATACTGCTAAGTTTGTGGAACTTGTGCAGTTCTATCCTCATTATGCTGAAGCGACTGCTTAGTTTTCTAAGTGTGTGAAGTATGAGAACGGATTGCGTTTTGAGATTAAACGGGCAATCGGTTATCAGAGGATTAGGAGGTTTTATGATTTGGTGTACAGTTGTAGGATTTACGAAGAGGATCGTAAGGCGTGTGCTACTCACTATAAGAGTGTGAATGACAGGAAAGGGAAACAACAATCTCGTAGTGGGCCTTATGTGACACCCGCTGACCATGGTAAGCCGAGGGGTAACTTTGAGAATAAGGCAAGTGGGGGAGGAATGTCTAGTCCTCCGAGGTGTTACATTAAGTGTTACAAGTGTGGTGAAGTAGGACATCTTCAGTTTGATTGTAGGGGGAATGAACTAAAATGTTCTAAGTGTGGAGGTTCGGGACATGTCGCAGCTGATTGTAAGAAAACTAGGGTGCAGTGTTTCAACTGTGGTGGAATATGTCATATTAGTACGAAGTGTTCGAAACCGAAGAAAGCTTAGGCTGGTAGGAAGGTTGTTGCATTAGCAGGAGATGAGACTACTAGTACGGATCGTTTGACTCAAGGTACTTGTTTTATTAATAGTACGCCTTTATTTGCTATTATTGATACTGGAGCGACTCATTCGTTTATTTCGTATGAGTGCGCGAAGCGTTTGAATTTGTGTTGTCTTTTTTGGGGTGGTGAGATGGTTATCGATACTTCTGCTTAGGGGCGGTAATTACTTCTTGGGTTTGTTTAATTTATTCTTTGACCGTTTATGGTAAAGGATTTGTGATGGATTTGGTGTGTTTACAGTCGAAAGGATTAGAATGAGATAAGTGGGGGAGGAGCTTGTACTTCTCCATGTTGCTTCAGGTGTAGGGCGCTGGTTCAGTGTGTTGTGAATTGTAAGTGTGGTTTGGTCAATATGGGTCCCGGCTCTAGAAGGAATGCTATTATAGTGTGGTGGAGACGGTTTATACCCCATCATGGTTGTCGGCTGTCTATTGACAAATTGAGGAACTGATCACCCTTAATCTCTTGTTGATAGCAGACGAGAATTATGTTGGATGGAATAGACGTGTCTTTTCGGCTTTGATAGTGGTGCGGAATGGATTACTAGAAATGTAAGGAAATGGTTACAGATTTTTTTGTTGAGTCGATGAGGATTCTTATATCAGAAGATGAGACGGATTAGAGGTATGTGTATGTGGATTAAGTTGGAATGTCTCTGAGGGATAATGATTGGGTATTACTAAGGGTTGTTCTCAGAGAGTAGAGTGTGAACTTAAATTGGATGAAGGTGACTAGTCGAGGTTAAATCTGCTAAGTGAGTAGGACACTCTTAGGAGATGGGAATAAGATGTTGGCCTTGTTTATGGCGATAGTATTCTGGAAATTGGCAGGAAAGTCATAGTGTTAGGACGTCAGTGAGGTATGGTTTTCAAATGTGTTTTTGGGATGAAACATTAGTGTGTTGACTTGAAGAGGTCCATCAAGGTTGGTAAGGAATAAGATGGTAGTAGGAAGTTGCGTGTTAACCAGTGAGTAGTATGGGAACTTGCGGTTGTGTTTTGCATAGCTTGAGTTTTGAATTGTGACGAATTGCAAACGATTTGAAATTCTTTGATGGTATTGGGACTACAGAAATCTTGAGGAAAACCCTTAGGGGTGGATGTAATATTTGAGAGTTCCTTTTGGTTGGTTGTTGCAATAGGTAGAAATTTGGATTGTCAAGAGTAGAAATTGTGCATGGAGTACGGACAGTGGTGTACGGTGACGATTGAGAATAAGTGTTCGCTTTCAGGTTTAGGTAACTGGAATGGGTTGATGGAGTTTGATTAGAACTACTTATGTTGTAATGTTGATAAGAGTGATGATTTGTTTGAGTTGAGGCTTTGATCGACTTTATGTGACGGATTATATTTGTTATTATCGGAAGTAGATGCGGTGTTAACATGAGAGGCTCTGAAGTTGGTTGAGGTGATTGGAAGCTTTTTGGACTTTAGTTGGTTATTACCGGAGGTTATGGAAGGATTTTCCAAGATTAGTGTTTTCATACTTCAGTTGACTTGCAAAAGGGAAGTCGATTGTTTGGGATGCATCTTTGATGAGTATAATCAGCGTGTTAATACAAGAGAGTGAAGTCGTGGCTTGTGTTTTCGACATTTGAGAATTCGTGAAAGGATTAGTACTATTGAGAAATTGGATTTGGTTGTAGTTGTATTATGTTGGAAGTCTTATCTTTATGATTGTAGATTCGAAGTGTTTGGTAATTACAAGAATATGGAATACTGGATTGGTCTGAAAGAATAGAGACAACGAGGATGATTAGGATTTGTGGCGAGTTATGATTTGGTTGGGGTTATCCTTAGGGAAAGGCTAATGTTGTGCCTGTTGTGTAAGTCGAAAATCTTTATGCATGTCTGTGTTGAGGGTCAAGAGTTGGATTTATTTGAGTAGTTCAGAAGCTTGTGTTTAGTGTGGGAGAGAACACATTAGAAAGTGTATTGGATGGACTTTGCGTCTCGTAGTCGTTGTTGCTACTGTTAGCAAGGTGGTTTGTCAGTTGTGTATGCGTGGTGTGCTTTTGGTTGGTCTAATGTTGTTGGTATCGGTTATATTTTCGAGGACGAAAATTTCTAAGTGGGGGAGAGTTGTAACGCCCCAGTTTTAGTATTTTTATTTAATTGAGTCGTTTTGAGTATTTTATTATTATATTATTTTATTTTCGACTTTTATGTGAAAATATGTTATTTTTCAATGTTGTGATATTTTATCGGGTTTTGGGAGCATTTGCGAGATATTTGAGTGTGGGGGTATTTTGGTCATTTCGTATTAATTTTTCATTAAGATAGTAAGAATAGAAATAGAAAGAGAGAAAAATAGAGAGAAAGAAAAAGAGAAGAAGGAAAGAGGGGAGAAAAGAGAAGAAGAGGAGAAAAGTGGGAAAATCTTGGAAATCAAAGAAAACAACTTCTAGAATCGATTTAATCGGGTAAGGGTGCGAAACTCAATTATGGTATGCTTGTGCAGGATTATGTATAGGTGTTTGTGATTGTTATTGGATTGAAATGATAAGTATAGTAAAAACCCTAATTGTGTAGAAATTGGTAAAAATTGATTCAAATGTGTCTAAACTCATTTTGATTGTGTCCTTTGTTGTTTATACATGTTGGATATGAATTGTTATACCTCAAATTGGTGTTTTTCTGAGTTTAGATGATGATTTGGGTGGATTTTGGGTGGAAAACGCAGAACCAAGTTTCTGCAGAATTTTTCTGGTTTTGCCCAGGTCATACGCGTATGGGGCATATGTTCATACGCGTATGGACCTTGGCGTTACGCGTATCATTGGCTTGTTTTTGGGCCATTACGCGTATGAGTTGTGTATTTTCCCGGCCATCTGGTGATACGCGTATGGTGTTGTGCATACGCGTATGGGCTTTTAAACGTGAAAATTGTGAAGGAAAATGATTATGTCCATACGCGTATGGGCATTGGCAATACGCGTATGGGAATGGCGAAGAATCAGGGCCGTACGCGTATGAGAGAGGCTATACGCGTATGGTCAGGCCAATTTTAAAATGGGATTTTCCAAAATATCATTTTCGTATTTCTTTCGTAACTTTTGTTCCGTTTATCCGATTTTTACGTTCTTGGTATCGTTGGAAAGCTATTGAGCTGTACTATGTGATTATGATGATTTGGAATTTGTTAGCCGATTTTATTTTGTCGGGAATTTAGAATAGTGTCATTTTGTCGACTTTTGTCGATTTAATTGTGTGTAATTGGTGTGTTTCATGCAATGTACTGTTGATATGGATATGGTATGATTGCTTGTTGTTGTTTGGTGTAAATGCATTGTTTTGGGCTTGAATTGCAAAGCATGAACTATGTTAAGTGTGATGGTTGCATATATGTGTGCATATTAAATGTCATGGGTCATTGTATGCCAAACATCATGATATGCATTGTTGTGACGTCCTGAGTGACGGTTTGGTTCCAGAGGGAATCTGTTATAACATCGTGTGCCCATGTGGGGACCTAAAGCGAAGGTTATAGACGATCGTGTGCCCATGTAGGGACCTAAAGCGATTGGGTTGTGTGCCCATGTGGGGACCTAAAGCAATCCATAAACGTCGTGTGCCCATGTGGGGACCTAAAGCGACGGGGGAACATCGTATGCCCGACGGGGAGTTACAGTGATGTAACGAGCGATGGTTCCAGCAGAGTTCCTGAGTGAACTAGTGATGAGAAACATTGGAAGTCGGTACCCGCATGGCATATGCATAGAGTCGTTGTGTCGGTCTCTGTGCATTTGCATAAATCATGGATTAATTGTGTATGTTAATTGTGAAGGTGGTTAAAAAGATGGGGTGTGTATAGTTATGTTGATGATGAGTGCATTGTGTGTGATTGACGTGAATTGGCGATGAATACCTGATACTTGCCTTGTGTTGTGTATAATTGATTGTGGTGCATTTGTGGTGAGAGGGTTTTACTTGTGCATTTCTGTGTTAATATATAATTGTATGTAACTGTATTATGATTGTTTTTCTCACCCTTGTTTTATAATGCTCTATGAGGCATTGCAGATTAGAGTTGCTGGTGGTCTTTTTGTGAAGCTTTGCGTCTTCATTCTTTTGTCGGTCGGCTCTGATATGTGACACCGGGTAGTTAGGGAGGCCGTTTGTTGTTATTGTGTATTATGTATATATATCTTTTGGCGTGTGCATGTATAACTTGATGTATGACAAACTTTTCAAGTGATACATATATATATGATATTTGGTTTTAGATTTTCCGCTTTTATTCTAAAATCTGAAATGTGGGTGTAAGGAACTGAGTTCCTCTGTTGATTGTTAACCCATTGTTGCATATCTTTAATGAGCAGGTGTTGTATGTTATGTTTTGTTTCATTGTAATGTGATGCTCACTGTCTATGCCGTGTTTTTAATTATACTCTGATGAAATTTTGAATTTTCTTTTACTACTTTAATAGCTTGGGGGTATAGATTGGGGGTGTTACAAGTTGCAGTATGAATAAGACGAGGAGAAGTTGATATAAATGACACAAGTTTGAGATGAAGGACAAGCTGTGTGGACAAAAGCCCCACATCGATTTATGAATAAGTTTTGAAAAGATATATACAGCTGAAACAAACAAGTGATAGTAACTTAAGTAGATTGTAATAATATTTGGGCTTAGGCACATTCCTTGAGTATAATATTTGTTTCATTTAAAAGTTTGTTTAATTAATTAATAATAAATTGTTTCATTTAAAATTTTAATTAATTCATTAATTATAAAAATTAATAATAAAATATTAATGGTTAATTTATTTATTAATTAAAATAATATAAATTAATTCATTATCCTAAATAAAAAGTTTCAAATTATTTTTAAAATGACTTGGCATTGGCGTGTCATCTTAGATAACGCCACATCATTAAATAAAAGTCTAACATTGGAAAGGGGACTAAAATTAAACTCAAAACTTAAAAAATGGACTAAAATCGTGGTTTTTAAAATGGAGGGATCAAAACTAAAAAAAATGCAAAATAGGGGGACCATAGTTGCAATTAAGCCAAATATATTTATATATGTTATTATTTATATATATAAACCATTGGTTTTGTATATGTCCTGATTTAATACTATAAAGAATATAAAGATATTTTTATAGATGATTTATATGTTACAATTTATATGTTTGGTAAAAAATACCATCCATGAAGCATTTTACAGATATATTTATTTTTTATTTTTCATATATCTTGTACAATTACTATCGATAGTCTGTAATAAATATAGGATTTTTATTTTTGTTTCGAAAGATGAATATAAAGATAAAAGAATAAATACTTGCTTTGGGTTCAAATTTGGCTATGTATTATATTTTTATAGTAATTTAACCTTTGTAAGTAAGTAGTTGAAATAAAAAAGTCGCCAAAGTGACCTCTTTTGTGGAAATGGCTTATGAAAAAATGTTAAATATGTTTTTGGTTTGTGTGTGTGTTTGTCCATGCCCTTTTGTATTTTCATTTGATTGGCAAAATGTAGTATGTATTGTGTTTTGTTGTTCTGAATGAATGATGGTCTTGTTTGGTTTGAATACTTCATGTTGTAACATGTTGAAACTTTTTGATGTTGCAATGTTGTTGGTTGTTTTGCGTGTTGTACATTTGTTTTTAAGATGAACCATTAGTGTATTTAGATTCCTGGTGAAATTTGCTCCAAGTTTGGTTTTTGTAGTTTTGATTATGGTAGAGAGACGAGGGAGTTTGAAGGAGAGAAACTCTGGGTTTGAGTTGATGAAGTTAGGGCACGAGCGAGAAAATAGAGAGGAGGAAGATGATGGAAAGATGGCACCCAGTCAGCCTGAGGTGCCCATTTGGTGTTGAACTTAAAATAAAAATAATTAAAGGCGTATATTGTTTGGATGTAACAACCACCCCAGTGGTAGAAACTTGCCTTGCCTTTCCTCTCTTCGCTTGCCTTGCCTGGGTTCGATCCTGCTGATCAACCCTTTTGCGCATTTTTCTGATTTATTCATTTGCTCTTCTATTTTATTGTGTGTTTGCATTACCTTGTCACAATGCGCGCGTAGTTCAGCTGGCCAGAGTTTTGGGTTGTAACCTCCATGGCATGGGTTCAAGTCCCATGGTGGACATTTCCTTTAATTTTAATACTTGTTCTTTTTAATTTTTATGGTTGATACCTCTATTTGTTTTGTTCATAACTTTCCCAATTTTTATCATTTTTAATCCATTATTTTTGCATTGCATCCGTGAAAAACTCTATTTTTCATCTTTGAAGAGAAAAATCCGAAAGGATTATCTTTCATTGCCTTTGTGTGCATTCAAAGTTGGTTGCTTTTTTAGGGTTTTATATGAAGTACCTTGATTCCTTTGATCATTCACCATGATTTCTTGGTTTGTTTGAAACCCAATACATGTTGTTTGAATCTCATGTGTTGTTGTAACATTGTATGTCATTGATTCACCTTGATGCCATGATGTTTAAATATGTTGTTTACATGTAAATGTCTCTTAAGAGAATTTTGCCATACCTTGAGTTTTGGTTGTTACCTTACCTTCAATATGTATAGATTGATCAAGCATTAATGTATGTGTGCCTTGAACCCTTGATGCCATTTTGATTTGTTCTTAAGTGCTTTCATGTCTTAGATTCCAATCTTTGAATACCATGAACCTTGTGATGTTGTCACCTCCTTCAAATGCATGTTTAAACCCCAATGATCTTGTATGGTTGTTACCTACTTGTTAACATGTTCAACTTGCATTCATAATGTTGCTCTTGAAATGCCTTAATATGTTTTGCATCTTTGAATTGCATGATCCCTTTGATACATGTTTGTTTCTGTTTACATGATTGTTGTTACACATGTATGCATATGAACTTGTTGGTTGTTATCTCCTTCCTATTGACTTATCCATGATTGATTTTATACCATGAGAACTTAATTCATGTTTGCTTAGGTGTTGTAACACCCATGATACATATACCCCCCCCCCCCCCCCCCCCCCCCTCTGTGAAAATATTTGGTTGTCACCTTAACCCCCTTTGTCTTAACCCTTGCTTTGAGTGTTGTTACATTCATATTCTTAGCCTTGGTAGTTACCATGCTTATATTTTCATCTTGATTAAATGATGTTTGTTATCTTAAACTTCTTTAAGTTATCCCTCTTAAGTGAGGCTAGCTCATTAGCTCTCCTCCTTAACCCTCTTTGTTCCCCTCCTTCCAAAGGAAAATCTCTCTATTGACCTCAAAGTCATAGATAGCTCATTACCCTCTTGGCCTCATTAGAGCCATCCCTTTTCCTTGACCTCTTTAGGATCATTCCCTTGGCCTCATTAGATCCATTTCTCCCTTTAACCTAGTTAGGTTCCACCCCTTGTAAGCACTATCATCATAGTAGCTTGCTTCTCCTTGGCCGCATTAGAGCCACTTACCTTACAACTTAGGAGTCACCTAGAGTCCTTCAACTCTATGTGAACATCATTATCATGATGCTCCTTCCCCCTTGGCCTTATGAGAGCCATCTTCCCCCTTAACTTAGAACTAGGATAGAGTTCTTAAACTCTATGTGATTCTCATCATCATGAGTATTCACTTCCCCTTTCACAACTTAGACTTCGAGAGTTTTTTAACTCTATATGAGTATCATACTCATTCCCCTTGGAACTTTGACCATAGTCAATGGTTCCTCACCCTTAGTTAGCTGAACTACGAATGCTCTGATTCTTTAGTTAGGATACGTAGGCACAAGATGCGACGTCTTGGCGAGCATACTTAGTCTATATACCCTTAGGTCTTTACCTCTACCCTTAGGAGACTCCCATAGTAAGCAAACATAGCATAACACAAATACAAACAAGAGGTTCCTGTAGAGTACTATAGATACTTAGGGTGCTAAGACCTTTCCTTAGTATAACCAACCCCCGAACCCCCGATCTCTTAGGTGTGTCTTTACACAGCGCAATTAGGGTTTTCTTCGATCTTTACCCTTTCCTTTGGATAAATCAAAGCTCGATGATGAATTTCAAATATATGTGATTCAAGTTAATTAAATAGCTTGATATCCGATTCTCACCGCAACACATAAGAAGTGGTAATTTGAGTTTAAGGAATAATGGGCCCTAAGATGCCACACCATGATGTTCCTATAAATTTTTGTTATGTATATAACATTACTAAAATAACCTGTCACAAAACATTAAATAATGATGATATAAAAACATTCATTGATGATGCATGTACATGGTTACGATGACAAAATTTAGATTAGATATTTTACTACACAAACATCAAACTGGACCAGATTACGAAAAAATTAAGTTTAAAGTAGAAGAAAATAGAACTGGCATGCTTATTTCCCGGAGTGCTACCCAAAAAAGACGCACAGTCTGCTTTGATGTCATTGTTCTATTCAATCTCTGAATAGCTTCCTCCGCATTCTTTCTGTTACAGAAACAACTTGAAGGCATTAAAACATAGTGTATATGGAAAGCGAGGCATAACTAACACACAACTGATGATATTGGAAATACAACAAGTGTTACCTAACACCACTTGAACATCATGCCTACCAGATTTCTTTCAAAACTTTGCAGAACCCTGTTCTATATACCTGTAACTTCCACAAGAGAAATCAAAATTCTATTTATGATAACCAACAAATGTCATATCATAGCCAATGAAATCAGATTACCATTATATGTATTATTAATTGGTAACTTATACCAAAGTACAACCCAACAAACAATCATAACCTAAAGCATATGAAACATGTACTCCCATACTGACTTGAGCATATACAACATAAACAAAGAAAAAAAAGAATGAATTTGTTGAAGAATATCGTACTTCGAAACTGAGGAATCAAATGAAGGAAGATGGTGAATATTTGAGCATATACAACATAAACCAAGATAAAAGGAATGAAGATGTTCAATAGTACCGTACTGAGAAAGATGAAGATTTGAGCTCCAAATGAATGGATACGAAGAAAGTAAAGATTACGCCACCGCTGTCGTCTTTGGCTCGCTTGTTCGCCTAGGGCGTCTTAAGAAAGAAATATAGATTAAGTTTTCTTTTTAATTTATTAGTAAACCATTAAATCTCGGTTGTGTAACTTAACCGTAATGGAAATGTAAGTCCTCTAACAATGGTTGACTTTCTTCACCGTTGTAAAATCATTTACAATTTATTTTTTAAATAATGGACTTAAGTGACACAAGAGTATAACAATGGTTGTTTAAACTAACCGTTGTAAAATCATTTACATTTTATTTTTTAAATAATGGACTTAAGTGACACAAGCGTATAACAACGGTTGTTTAAACTAACCGTTGTAAAATCATTTACATTTTATTTTTTAAATAATGGACTTAAGTGACACAAGCGTATAACAACGGTTGTTTAAACTAACCGTTGTAAAATAATTTACATTTTATTTTTAAATAAAGGACTTAAGTGACACACGCTTAATGTACTCTAAAAAATGGAAAAAAATGAAGTTGTTGAGAATTGAAGTTTGTCACACATCATTTATTACTACGGTTTTTATAGACAACCGTCACTAAATCACAGTTTATAAATCCAGTTACTCATTGGGCGCGAGAATTTAATATATTACAATGGTGTATATTTCTTCCATTGTAAATCTGCCGTTATTGTTTGCACGTTTTGTAGTAGTGAATCATTCAAATGAAGAGTAAAAAACAAAAGGCGCTAATCAATTAAAAAGATTTATTCTTGTTTATAAAAATTGATTAAGATTGTTTCTAAAATTATGGTTAATTCCAACAGGAAAGAGTGTGTCATCACCCACCAATGAAAAGACTTCAGTGTACATGTATCATTACACCATTATTTGTTAATCTTTTAAAATATCACAAGCTACACACTATAATGTAGACTTTACAAAACTAGGAAAACTCGTTGTAGGTTGATTCTGTTTACCAATCATCTCATCTATCTCTTTTTCAAATCTTCTCATCTCTTCTGAAGGCAAACAAACTGGTAATATCAAACATTCTTCTCCTTTTGCATTCTTATGTGCAACAATATAACTTGCTCCATGAAACGAACCAGCCCCACCTTTTGCAATTCCACCATACACTCCTTCACCCCATCCAAAATTCACTTGTTTAAATTTAGCACGAGTCAAATCTGAAACAACACAAGACCTTACAGTTGTATATGAACATCGTTCCTTAATAACCATAAGATCTGCCACAGATTGCATGTATTCTTCTGTAAATTGTGCTTTTAATTTTCTTATCAACTTCACTGCATAACCTAGTGAGTTCCCACAAAGCTTCCCTGCGGTGGCGACGGCAGCCGGATAAGCAACACAATTACCGTAATATCCAACAAAAGATGAATGATTATTGTTAAACCTTGAACGTGCATTGATGAGACACATTATTCGTACATCTTTCTCTGGCTCTAACTGTAACGCTTTTGTGCGACAGTACCAGAAACATGCAGCTATAAGCTCAAATGTAGTGCATTGAAATGGAACCAATAGACGAATTGCAGCTATGTCTGAAGGTCTAAAGTAGAAAGACTGATGAACTATGCTGGAAGTAGTATCTTCTTCTTTAGTGGTATTTGATGGAAGTATTTGCTCGTATTCACGATGGTTGCATGTAATGCGTGGTGGATCTCTTGCCATGAGGATCTCTCTACGCCATACAGGTGGAATCGAAGGCTGATGTGCTCCTCGAGCCATTTCTGCCCATGCATCCATGAACTGCTTGATACCAGTTGCATCACCCATTATATGGTTCCAATTTATTGCTATTATGAAACCACAGCACTTGAGACGAGTCACCTGTAAATGAGAAATTAAGATGATAATCAGAGACAATAGAAGTCGTATGTTTTGGACTTGTCAACTATATATATACACACTTTCTTTTTTACCTTTTTGAATTTTGTTGAATATGATATACAACAATCCAATCAATTACCGTTAAGTTTTTATTTCTTTCTCAAACACATTTTCGATTATGTATCTTTAATTTGGGATTTATATTAGTTCCATAATTTTCTAAAATGTTTATATTAATCTTCAACTTAATTAATTTTTTCACGTTAGTTTTGTATGGTATCTCTGTATATTTTCTTTAAAATTGTACATTTGTGGTTAGGGAAGAAGAACAAGAAAGAGATGTAATACGTATGACATAAAAATGTCACACAATACCGACGTAAATGTCAAATAAATCATTTTTAACATCTTTTGAACACAATGGATAGAAAGGATTAGCATTGATTAATTTAATTAATTAAGTTTAGGGTCATGTTAACAAGTGTTCAATAAGCAATTCTTAAAAAATTAATGATTTCAATTTCCAATTCATTGATAGCACACATTTCTAAAACAATATACTTTTTTAAACCCTTAAAGAATGGTCTTGTGGAACTTGTTAACATTTTCCTAAGGTTTATAAAGAGATACTTCCTCTGTCACAAAATAAGAGCCTTTTTAGCAGAAAAAATTTGTCCCAAAATAAGAGTCTTTTTATATTTTCAAAACAACAATAATTAATTTTTACCAACTTTACCCTTATTAAATATTGTTTACACAACTTTCAAGATATTACATTATATTACACATTTAAAACAACCAATAGTATTTAAGGGTAATTTTGTAAAATTGTTACATTTAATTACTCAATCATTACTTTTCTTAATCTATGTGCAGCAACTTTAAAAGACTTTTATTTTGAGACGGAGGGAGTAGAAGGTAAAAAGACAACAAATTGTGCCGTTACTTTCTTTTAGACGGTTGTTATTTCTTTTTACATTGTAAAATCAATCTTTTTAAAAATTTAGTCTTTTGACTCTATGTAAAAGATCAACTGCTGCTTCTGCTGTTAAGAAACTAAAAATATTAAAAACAAAAATATGTTTTTACAAGAAAAATGGGGTCTTTAATGAAAATCCAGATTTATTCTGTTTCGGCAAATCCAAGCTCCACCATCGTATCTGTTTCAGCCGACGCGCTACCACTACACATATCTCATTGGAACGTCCGCTGCTGGCGCTATCTTCATTTTGTTTTGCTTTTGATTTTGTTGTTGAGAACACCCGTTAGGGTATTTTTAGAATCGATTTTTCTTTTTTTGTTTTTTTGTTTTTTTTTTGTTTTTTTTTTTTAATAAGCAAGATTAGTGGTATATATATTAAGGAATCTCAAGGGGGATCCAACCCATATAAAAGGAAAGGCCTATTTCTAAAAATCAAGGCCTACAAAAATCTAGAGGGGCATTTACCCATGCATAATAATTACAGTTAAGCGCATTTTTGTGTTTTTTACCAATCCACCATTAAGAAGAGCATCATCACTTTGAGAAAGAGAAAGAGAGAGAAGAGCATCATCACTTTAATATTTTTTTTTTCAAGTAAACAGAATTGATTTTTTTCTTATTTTATTTGAAAAGACAGTAAAAAAGTTGCGACACAATTTTCACATCGCAAAAAGTTGCGAACTGCGTTCTTACGATCTGTTAATGTCAGTAATTTGAGTATAGCAATATGATATTTTGGATTGTGACGTGATTTTGACATAATAAATTATTATTTTTTGTAATAATTAACTGTCCAAACACATTTTTTTATATTTAATCATTTTATTTAAATTAGCTTTGAGAGTTCTCTATCTCATATATTAATATAACTTAAAAAAAAAAAACTAGAGGATTAATTTGAACCACGAGCTAAAGATAAGGAATAAAAAAAACTTATATTTTACTTCTTATAGCATTTAAGTTATCTTTTATATCAAATTTTTCATTATGTTTTTCATGTAATAAGTTTGTCCTTTTAGTTGTAGAAGTATAGATCGTCAATCTTTTGAATAAATTAAGTTTGAAATTCTTTTGATGTTATGTGACTGGAACAATGTGTTATAAAACATCCGACTTATACAACAATCAAGCTCCATAACTATTTTATAATAAAAAAATGTGTGTTATAATCTTAATTACAGTGATGCAAAATTTATCAATACTAACTTGTATGAGTCGAATGGGACGGTCAATAATTAGGTCTGAGCCCGAAACATCGTAGAGAAGTTCTTGGAAGCATGGGAATGGTGGATGGAGAGAGTCACCCAATTGATCAAGTGTTACATCAGCCTCAGCTTCCAACGAACATGACACCTTCACCAGTACAATCAACCATCAGCTTGCGTCCAGCACCCTCTTTAATCCTTCCCGCTAATGGATAGTAATACACAAGCGTTTGTGACAGTGCATTTCTCAGAACTTCAACCGGATCTTTTCCTGCCATTGATGGTTTGTGGCGATAGATAAATATGAATGGAATATTGAAACGTAAACCTTGTTGATCATCGATGTCGGATAGTAATTTAACTTCTCGAGGAGTGGAAGAAGCTGGAAGCACCATGATAGGAAGCTAAATTAGAACCCTAACAAAAACTAATAAAAACTGTAAATTGACAAATAAAATAAGAGAGAGATAAAACTAAAAGATAATAAAAGATAAAAATAACATTTGATTTCATTGATTTCTAATGTGTCAAAGACACTACATATATAATGATACTAATTGGCCAATGACTAAAATACTCAAATACTAGTGGAAGCCCAATTCAATAACAATTAAACTAAACTACCAACTAATATAAAACCTTAAATTAATAAATTAAAATATAACTTGATACTCTCTATCATTGCCGCGGGGTTCACTTGAACCTTGTCCTCAAGGTTCTAAAATCACCATAAGCTTGTTCCAAAGGACCCAACATGGTAAATGGAACTTGTATAAAAGCATAAGCTATGGTACCAACTTTTCCTGAAGAAAGCCCTGCTGCAGTCTCAGATGTATAGAATCCTATGCCATTAATTCCCACAGATTGTTGAAATATCGTTAGTCGAACGCCGATAACTACAGACCACACATATCAGCTTTGGAACAAATCCAACATCTTAGCCTTAGGAAGACTTTGAAGAGTTTCAATATTATCCATAATTGACATCAATCTCTCAACCTGGTCAATTCTAAAATGATTTTTAAGTCTCCTGGGCTGGAAAAACACAAGCTGAAAACCCTCTTCAGTTTCCATCAACGTAGAAGACGAAACCTCCACATCATCATCATCCCCTATTGCCTTAAACTGATACAGAGCATGATTTCCAAACTCGGAGGCCGCAAACAAGAACCCCGACTTAAGCACACACATGGAAGAAGTAATAGGACTGGTAAAATATTTAATCTTCAATTCAGAGATACGGTCTCCCTCATGTTCCAATGTTACCTTAAAGATATCCCCATACTCAATCTGCAGAAGGAAGAAGAACATATTATTCAGTTTATGCGTAGCAGCAGAGACAATGAAAATACCCCGCTCGGAGGGCAAATCAGCCCGCCGAGGAATCACAGCCCAAACATCCGGATGCCCCTGATTCTTATAAATAACAAGATTTTCAGCACAAACAAGAACTCCACTAGGACCATCAGCACCACCAGGAACAGTAACAAGCAAATTTGCACCATTATCAACCTGATCAGACCATTTCTAGAAACATGGTTAAGCCCTAAATCAAGTTCATAAAAGGTCAAAGTAGAATTGGACAGCAATTAACATTTTAGCAAATCAAGTACCTTTTCCTTAGTGACATTCAGAACCCTTTCCTTTACCTAACTTGTGTTTTTTATTCCAAATTCTAAGAGCAGCCCAAAGCTTGCATTGTCAATACTATTAGGCATGACAATCAGATCATCAGTTATAACAAAAGTTGCAACACCATTAACAAATCCCTTCCGGCAATGTTTAGGAAAAACTGGACCCGTGAGAGAATACCCACAACGACAATGATTAAATGTAGAGGCAGTAGAATCACGATAGAAGCCATTGTTACAAGACGCGTTACATGCCAAATACTTGTTGGGTGGAGTGTCATCAGTGTTGAGTTTAAGAGTGATGCAATAATCTTCCACAAAGTTAGTTGGCTGAAGCAGCATCTGTTTGATTATGTCATTACTGAAACAACTTTCATCGAGATCCAAATCATAACGGATCATAAAACCATGAATCTCTTTCCCATAAGATAGGGACTTCAGTCGAGCACAAGCCAAAAGAAGACTACCAATTGTAAACCAATCAGGATCCAAGCCAGACTCTCTCATCAAAAGGTACAAATCCAAAGCCTTTCCAGGAAAACCATTCTGCGCATGACCGCCAATCACCGAATTCCAAGAACTCACTGTTTTCAACTCCATACCAGCAAACACACCCTCCACATAATCCAGTGAACCACACTTTGCATATCCAGCGACCAAAGCATTGGCAACCAATTCATTCCTCCGAAGGAATCCATGCCTTAAAGAATAACCATGAATCTCCTTCAATTTCAAAAACTGAATCTCTTCCACACAAACCGGTAAAACATTCAACAGAGTCACCTCATCCACTCTTACCTTATCTTCCATCTGCATGTTCCTTAACAACTCAAAAGTTCTGCGAAAATATCCTTCCTTAAAGTATCCCCCGATCATAGAATTCCACGAAACAACACTCTTCACCTTATTGAAATTAAACAGAACTCGTGCTTCACATAAGTAACCCCATTTCGAATACATATCCATGAGAGAATTATTCACCTTCAATTCTCCAACTAGGCCAAACTTCACAGCCAAACCATGAAGCAACATCCCCAATCTAACTTTACCTTGTGCTGCACACAAAGGTATCATTGTCACCATCGTAGCATCATCAGGCACCAAACCTTCATCACCAATCATAAGCCTCTTAAACAAACGACAACTCTCTTCAAAACCACCATTCTCAGAACACGCATGCATAATCGAGTTCCACGAAACCAAGTTTCTCTCAGGCATTCTATCAAACACCTTAACTGCACTCTCCATAAACCCAAACTTCCCATACATAGTAGCAAACGCGTTCTGAACAAACACGTCGGAGAAAAGCTTCGTCTTCAACGCAAACGCGTGAATCGCTTCTCCAAGTTTAACATCAGAGAGCCTCGTACACGCCTTAATAATGCACGACAACGTGAAGTTATCCAGCGAAAACTCAGTGGCAGTGAACACTGATGCGTCTTGTTGTTGGTTTTCGTCTTCTCCTTGTTGCTCTTCGTCTTCTTCTTCTGTTACTTCCTCTTGATCTTGTTCGTCTGCTTCTTCCTGAACAATATTAGGGATATTGTTAACCTTATCATCAAGGAAATCAATTGATTCTGTGAACTTCAACATTTCGTTGGTAGGTTCCCTTTTCTCCTCACGTAGCAGTAGCTGTGCCCTAATTCTTTTTCTGATGGATGTTCTTGATTTGTTTCCAGAATAACTTGTAGAAACTTTTGTTTATGTTTTTTTTAATGACAAAGCTTTTGAAGTTTTGTTTGAGAAGTTTTCTTAAAACAAAGGTGAAACACTTGCAAATGCTTCTCAAAATCTCTTCTATTAGTGTTTGTTGGTTGTTGTGGTATGTGACAATTGTTGTAGTAGTATGAATAATGAGATGATGAATATGATGAATATGGGTTAGGTGGAGGTGGTGTATACCCATGATTAAAATACAAACAAGGTGATGGACTTGTAACATATGGGTTTGTGTAATAAGGGGAAAAGAGTTCCCATGGAAAGGATGGAAATGAAGGTGTTGTAGGAGTTGGAAAAGAGGGGTTTGTAGGGTAGGTAGGATAAGGATGATATGAATGTGTATGATAAGGATAATTCATAGGAGGATTTGAGTACATGATGAAAGCACCAATTGATAGGCAGCTAAATTAGAACCCTAACAAAAACTAATAAAAACTGTAAATTGACAAATAAACTAAGAGAGAGATAAAACTAAAAGATAATAAAAGATAAAGATAACATTTGATTTCATTGATTTCTAATGTGTCAAAGACACTACATATATAATGATACTAATTGGCCAATGACTAAAATACCCAAATACTAGTGGAAACCCAATTCAATAACAATTAAACTAAAATACCAACTAATATAAAACCTTAAATTAATAAACTAAAATATAATTTGATACTCTCTATCACACCAACTCTGGTTGGAACCTCTTCACTGTCAATAGTAATGGTGATGAAGCCATGCTATGCTATCAGGATGATAAATAAAAAAACAACAGAGCTAATAATAGGTGTTGTGTTTGGTTTGTGAGTTATACATGAATTGTTTGTGAAAAGGTTTAAATTTAAGGACCATGTTACACGTTATTTTTGTACTACAATAATAGACTAGTTATTTTCAATGTGGTCACGTTTTTTCTTCTTCATATAGAGGCGGAAACATCAAGAACTCATCATGCGCATGCAGGATGCATGTCTTTATGTGAGCACCAATAAGTTTCATTACCCATGCGTTATCACTGTCTTTCTCATCGTTACACATATTATTTATAGTATCAAACTCATAGTTACCATATATATCCTTTTCAAATTGTTTCCCACTCATATCCTGACACATGTCCAATTTAATAGCAATTGATTGACACCATGATAGTATTGTTAACTACATGTTTTTTTAAGGACAAATAATTTAGAAGAAACATCCAAAAATCAGATCAAGATAGAGACTGCAAAAAAAAAAAAAACTATACTTGAGTTCACCAAATTTGGACCAGCAGAAGTGAAGATTAAATTTATAAAAATTAAAAAAAAAAAACACCATAAAAACACTCCAAACACTCAAATTGTTATTGATTCGGATGTAAAATAGGGTTTTTAAATTAGGTCGAGAAAGTACAAGAGTTGTCCATGAATCTACCAAGATAGTATTTTTAAGTTAGGAGGATGCTCATGTCTTCCATGTTTTTCATTGTCACAGGTGAGCTTACAAACATTATATTCTTTTGAGATTTTCAAATTGATCAAACTAGCATGTCAAATCATAAAAATTTCATAGGTGAGCTTGAAAACATTATATCCTTTTAAGATTTCTAAATCGACCAAACCACAGCATGTCAAATCATAAAAAAATAAAACATAATCCTAGACATTCTAATGAGCGAAAATAACTTCTAAAAAAGTGTTAGAAGATCTCACAGTTAGGCTACACATCACTCCAACCAACTAAAGATCATATACTAAACAAAACCAACTACCTCACATGTCATAAATGTTAGTGCGTGAGGCACTTTAGTGATGAGAGAATAGAGAGAGAATAAGGAAATAAGAATTTGTATTATTGAATTGCATAAATAATGATACAAACTAGAACTATTTATATACAACCCTAATTGTGCTTGGGCTAACACAACTTGGATTATATTTAAATATTAAATCTAATCAAATTTAATCTAATATTTCAACACACCTCCATAATCCAAGTTGTCGAGCATACGCTAGTCATAGTCGATCTGAACTATTCCTAATTTCTTTCTCAAATTTAGGAATCTGTCGATCTCCAATCCTTTGGTGAAAATGTCGGCCAACTGTGCTTCACTTGAGCAATGCATAACTTCAAGTTCACCTCAATTTACCTTTTTCCCTCAAGAAGAGAAATTTGGCTTCAATATGCTTACTCCTTCCATGCAGAACTGGATTCTTCGTCAGAGTTATGGCTGCCTTGTTGTCGATTTGCAACACAAGAGGTTTCTTCACTTCGACCTCCATTTCTTCAAGTACTGATTTGACCCAAATTGCTTAACATGCATCATAGGATCCTGCTATATATTCTGCTTCACACCATGACAACGCCATCACAGGTTGCTTCTTCGAACACCATGAGATTGGGGCACCAAATACTTGAAAGAAATAGCCAGTTGTACTTCTTCGATCTTCCTTAACTCCACACCAATCAGCATCTGAAAAGCAATTAACTATTGCTCCTTTGCCTTCAGAATCTCGTCGAAATAGAATTCCAAAATCTGTTGTTCCGTTTAAGTATCTCAGAATTCTTCTTGCAGCTTTCATGTGTGACACTCTTGGTTCACCCATGAATCTGCTACCTAATCCGACTGCAAAACCTATATCAGGTCGACTGTTGCACACATATCTCAGAGATCCAACTATTTGTTTGAACAAAGTTACATCAACTTTGTCTTCCTCTCCATGCTTCTCCAACTTCAAGTTTGGTTCGACAGGTGGGGATGCAGGATTCGAATCATCCATTCTAAATCTCTTGAGTATCTCTTTGACATACTTCATTTGATGTAGCATCATACCTTGCTTCAGCATTTGAAATTCCATGCCTAGGAAATAAGACAATTTTCCCATATCCGACATTTCAAATTCCTTCATCATCAGCTCTTTGAACTTCGACAAGCTATCCAAGCTATTTCCAGTTACCAACAAGTCATTGACATATAAGCATATGATTGTTATATTTTGTGCTACAACCTGAACATAGACACCATACTCAGACTTGCATTTGACAAATCCTAATTCGACTAAGTATGAGTCGATCTTCTTGTTCCATGCTCAAGGTGCCTGCTTGAGGCCATAGAGCGCTTTGTGCAACTTATATACTTTACTCGCTTCCTTCTGAATCACAAACCCAAGAGGTTGTGTGACATAGACCTCTTCGTCTAACGGACCCTTCAGAAATGCTAACTTCACATCTAAGTGAAATGTCGACCAACCTTGGTTACATGCTAATGCTACCACTAGTCGAACAGTCTCCATCTTGCTACTAGAGCAAATACTTTAGAGTAATCAAGTCCTTTTCTTTGAAGAAACCCTTGAGCTACTAATCTTGCTTTATGTCTTGCTATCGACCCATCAGCATTGTGTTTTAACTTGAACACTCACTTTACTTCGATAGCTTTTGTATGTGCTGACAATTCGACTAACTCCCATGTGTTGTTTCTTTCGATTGCCTGTAACTCTTTGACCATAGCTAACTTCCACTGTTGAATTTTTAAAGCTTCGTTATGGTTGATTGGTTCAGCACCTGCAAGTAAAGCAAAATGAACTAATTCTCCATCTAGTGTGACTTCATCATCACCAGTCACTTCATAATCATGAAGTCTTGTTGGAGGAACTCTATTTCGCCGAGGTCCTTGGCTTGTTTCAACCACAACCTCTGTTTCGGGAATGTCAGCAACTGCTTCTACGTCGACTTTGACTGGATTCTCAGCAATTCCTTCAACTTCGACTTCATCAGTTTCTTCGTCGAAATCAGAGCTCATCAATGGCTTGTTAATTGAATTACTAGAATTCCAATCCCAGGAAGAATTTTCATCAATCACAATATCTAGACTCAACACAATCTTCTCATTAATTGGATTGAATAGCCTGTATGCACCAGTCTTATGATATCCTACCAGAATCATAGGTTCACTCTTTTCATCAAGCTTCCTTCTTCTTGCATCAAGAACATGCTTGTAACAGATAGAACCAAACACCTTCAAATGACTCACTGATGGTCGTTTGCCACTCCACACTTCTTAAGGAACCTTGTTCTTCAATTGCTTGGTGTCGCGGTGAAAATTAGATACCATAGTTATTTGTTAACTAGGATCGCATTTTTAATGTCACCACTGGTCTTTGATTTTATCCAAGGGAAGGGAGAAAAACTGAATTCCCACAATGCAATGCAAATGCACTAAGATTCTAAGTTCGGGGGTTGGTTATACCTAGGGAAGGTGTTAGCATCCTAGATATCTGTAGTACTCTACAGGAACCTCTTGATTTATTATGTTATTTGTTATCTGTTTTGCTAAGGGTTTAAGGGTAGGTGATTTATTATTTTTATTCCTAAGTGTGCTCGACAAGATATCGCATCTTGTGCCTACATATCCTGTCAGGAGGGAATCAGAGCACTTGTAGTTCCTCATTTAAGGATACTAAATGTTTTAAAGGTTTAGGAGAGAAGATGAGTCATCATCTTAAGAAAGACCACCACAGTTTTGAAAATGTTTGTATTTTGTGGGGTATGGGATTGTATGTCCCTTTCTTTGAGATGATTAACATCTAATTCTCTTGTGTGGAGAATTAGGTGGGCTAAAGTTTGATTAAATAATCAAAATTGTGGGGGACTAACCTAGGAAATCTATCATAAGTTGTCTAATAGTCTTAACTTAAGGGTGTCGATTATGAATGCAAATGATGTGCACCATGCACAATAACGTGGTTATCATGCATGGGATTTTCCCTTGGATATTTTATGCGGTTAATTTTGTTATTTAGGCGAGGGTGCTAGCAAAGTGATGCTAGACTTGTGTCCAGTGATCGGTAGGTCGAATGCGATGCCCTAAGGCGATCGACTTATATAGGTAGAAAATGGGCTCGACGTTGGATCGAGAGTTTTATGTTTTTTGAAAGGGTTTGAGAGCAATAACAAGTAAACAAGGTAAGCATGTAAGGAATGATAACAAGCATGGACAAGACAAACAAGCATACAAGCAAACGATTCACTCAAGCGCGAGGGATTCTAAATGAGTTTTGATTTACTGAGAAAAGAGGTTGATTTGATTTTAAGGTTTATTATTAAAGGTTTTTAGTTCTTCAACTATCTCGAAAAAGTTTTATTATTATCTAAAATTAGGATTATTAAGTTAATAAAGAAAAAGAAGTGTTTTAGTTTTAATAAGTTTGATAATTTAAAGTCATTTTTATTTTTAGAGTTAGAATATTAAAACATTGCTAGATTAAGAAAAGTTAAAGGTTTCACAAAAAAAAAGATTTAGTTATTTAAAGTATTAAAAACAAATTTTATTAATTTGAAAAAGGTTTTAAGTTTTAATATTTTTATAAATAGATGCTTTTATTATTAGTAAAAAAAAAAAATTCAAATTGATTAGAGAAAAAAACTCTTAATACTATTATAAATAAAATCTCTTATTATCAACTAATTTTAAAATTATAAAAAAAAAAGGGTTAATAAAGTTTTATTTTAATATCTTAAAATTCTATTAAAGATTTTAAAAAAAGTTCTATATTTATATATTTTTAAAGGTTATATTTAGAAAATGGTGAACTTATTTAAAAAAAAAAGAAAATGATTATCTAAACGGAGGAATCCGGTGTGGTCATGGAGAGAGGGTCCATGATGGACTCTCTAATCTCTACCGTGTGATATGTGTGCATCGTGATCTAATGGACGATAAGTGAGATTGTACCGCATGTTGTGTGTGCGTCGTGTATATGATCAATCACCTAAAACAAAAAGAAACAAAAGGCTCCCTCATACCTCTCCAAATCCTCTCTCGATTCTCTCTCTCTCTCTCTCTCTCTCGATGGAAATTAAGGTTCGAAAACTCTAACCGCGCCGCTGCTTACTCTCTCATCTCTCCGATTCTCTCGTACCACTCGATCACACAAAATCAAACAAATAAACCCCACCCCACACGACTCATTACCCCGATTTTCATTATTTCATGGCGATTACATTTTACATTGAAGATAGCGGAAAAAAAAGTAAAGGAAAGGAAAACGATGGCGACGCCGGCGGTGGATGGCTCCGTGAATCTCTGATCAGGGACGAATTCTTTCATTCCTTACCTCTTTGTGTTATTTTGTTTGCCTTCGTGTGGTTCTGCTTCTTTCTTATTGTTGCCTTCTGAGATGATGATGAACGAATACCTTTGAATCTTTGTGTTTTTGTCGGTAATGAAATTGATGATTTTTGGATTTTGGTGTGGGTGATGATTTTCGTGTGAGATGATGAATGGTTTTCTAGAAGGTTTTTCCCCTTTATATAGGCCAATGATGAGTTGTTCAGTTAGGAATGAATTTAATTCCATACGATCTCAGGGATTGTCAATTTGATTTTGTGATGCTTTTTAAAAAAAAGAAGTTGAATACGTTGATATGCTGTTTGGATGGTTTGGGAAACTTTTTTGAAAACTTTCCTTCTTTGTCTTGAAACGATTTCTGATGTTGCCTTGTTTGCTGATTTTTGAATTTTGCTCCATTCTATTTTAGAAGGTTTATGCTGGCGGTATTCCCTTTGGGATATTGCCCATAACTTCAATTGAAAATGATGAAGACAACTTCTGATTCTCGACATTAATTCTGAGGCCTATCTTAATTCTTTTGGAATAAAAAAAAAGCTTTTGATACGGTTTGTTAAGGCTCTTTCCATATCCCAATGATTCTGCTTTGAATTTTAACGATTCTTTGATCTTTGGATTTGTGCAACAGGCTGGTGGCAATGAAGCTTGTTCTGAACGACCCCCTTCACTCGTCTTTTAGAATCATGTTGATTATCAGGCATCGCTTGAAGCAACACGCATCCGCCGCTATTAGCAACCAATCTAGCAGTATGTCGACTATGAAGAACATATGTAGTGAGTTAGAACCAAATGCCTTGAGTATTGCATAGTTCTTCTTTTTCTTCAAGTGTGAAACTTGCCTATTAATATGCTTATGAATGTTGCAGGTGATGTTGAGAAGAACAGAACTAGAATCTTGGATAGGCTGATTGGTGATAAAGATTTCAAATTTCGTATCGAAACCGACTGGTAACTTTTAAGCGCAAAACACCTTATTCTTGCAACGTTGCTCCTTTTCCACGTCTTTGCTGTTGTTATATTATTCCTGCCGTGAATGCTACTTTGAATTGCAATTGATTATGCATACCAGTTGGTTTTTTAAGTTGTCTTGGTTGGCTTTTTAAGTTTCTGGCAGTCCTCTGAATACAGAAATTCCGATGTCGAATGTTTGTAGATGTTGCCAATGAGATTTGTAAGTTCTGGTAATTTCTCAAACACAACAGTTATCAAGGAAGAACCAAAAACTTGATGCATTGACCTTGTGTGCGTCCGGTAAGGTGCAATTCAATAAGTTTCTTGCTACACAACACGGATGAGGGCAACTTTATCATTTCTTAAGTAATTGGATAAACTTTGAATGAATGTAATTTTTTAGGCTTTCAATCCTTGTAGCCATCTAAGTATGGTCCTATAAGTTTGGAGGCACTAAAGTGGATGGATGGAGTATTGTCCTGCTGCAATCATACTTATCCGGCTGGAACTTATGCATTTGTTGCATAGAAATCGTAACTTGTGGCCTTTCATTTTGTTCGCTTTTGCCTTTGTATCTCTTTGTCATAGCATATGTCGAATGCATTTTGTGAGAGTCATGTACAATTATGCTCCTGATATAGATATTTTGATGTTTCAGGTCCATTTTAATGGCGACAATCTCTTCTGCCTTATCCATTGACTCTGGACTTGGGGTGCTTACTGCCGTAACAAGACAAATGGTGAACCATAGAGTTAGTGTCGCGGAACTGCACTGTTCGAAGTCCCTCTGAAGGCTGTGGAGAGTCCGCAAGTTGTTAAATAAAAGGATAAAACTTCTTAGCACAAATGATATATGTAGTTAGGGAATAGTTACTCGTGTATGTAAGTCTCACTGTTTGGTAATTATGATAGCCATGTACAGGAGGAATAGGGTCATTTAACATAGCCTTCTATTATGTACGTTGTCCATCTCATGGCATGTGTAAGTTTGAAACTCATACTTTAAATTCCAAATGTATTCCCTTGAATTATGGATGTCTTGAAATGAATTCAGCCTGCCTTCTAAATGGCGTTGCCAATTTTAAAGTGTATTCTCGTCCCTAGCATTGTACTTATATGTGCACCAAAATACCTTACAAGAATGTATTATGTTTCTTTAACAGAATCACTCGTGTGCATCTCAACTAACTCCTCATTTTGAATTCGTCGATCTGCCTGATAAGGAAATGCTCTAATATCCATAATGCCTTCGAAAAGTAACCAGATTATGAACTTTTAGATTCAATCAAATGAGGTTTTCCATTCCTGTATCTTTGCGAAGATCTTTTAAATCTTGGGTTATTTTTTGTTTGGTTTGCACCCTATCTTCAAGAACAAACCTTGAAATTTCCGAGAAATTCTTCTGAACGAAATGCTCTAGAAAGAAAAAATGCCATTATACAACTTAGGCCAATGGACCATGTCATGATTGCTTGGTTATGAGAATAAGGCACACTTCCTTTCTGTCTCCTTTTGGAATCGTTAAACCTACATAAAATGGTTAGTGATAGAACAAGAAACACACAAAGTCCTAAAGATGCTAACGAAAGAACAAAGGATCTTAGGGTCAAAAATTAGGGTGCGACATTTGGTAGGGTACTTGTTCAGGATATAAACTGCAGTCGAAACAACTTCACCCCATAAAGATTTTGGAAAATTCTTCTGCTTGAGCATACATCTCGCCATATCCAATATGGTTATGTTTCTTCTTTCAGCAATTCCATTATGCTGAGGAGTATAAGGAGCAGTTACCTCATGATTAACACCATGTTCAACACAAAAATTTTCAAACATCTTCGAAGTGTATTCGCCTCATCCATCGGTTCGCAGAACTTTGATCCTCTTTTCACTCTGGTTTTCGACAAGCATCTTGAATCTCTTAAATATTTGAAATACTTCATCCTTTCTCTTGATCACATAGATCCACAGCTTTCGACTAAACTCATCGACAAACCAAACAAAATATTTATTTCCACCAATGGTATGTTCTTCGAACGGACCACATACATCTGAATGTACAACTTCAAGTATGCAGGATGATCTCATTGGCATAGTCGAAATGAAAGAATTTATGGATTGCTTTCCGACTAAACAACCTTCATAGAGTTTGTCAGGCATCTCAAGACTTGGAATACCAGATACCATATCTTGAGTAATCAGCTGATTGAGTGATCGAAAGTTCAAATGTCCAAACCTCAAATGCCACAACCAACTATCCTTTTGGTCGACAACAGTTTTTAGAAATTGTACTTCAGTCAAACTGATCATGGTCGACAACTGAGATTTCAAGACCAAATTGCTCTGGGTGTCGAACAATTTCAAAACTCCATCTTTCATGACAACTGAGAAGCCTTTTTCGACCAGTTGTCCTACACTTAACAGGTTACACTTCATTCTAGGTACATAGAACACATCTCAGATCATAGCTTTTGCTCCATTACTCAGTTGAAAAACTATGTTGCCAGTACCTTCTGCTTGTAACAAACTGTTATCAGCAAGTTTTATCTTGCTCTTCTCTGACTCGTCAAAATCTACCAACCATTCCTTTTGACCAGTCATGTGATTTAAGTAGTCTGAGTCGAGGAACCAGATCTTGGATTCGACATGGTTATATGTCACTGCAGCCATAACCACGATACCGCCTTCAGAATCATCTGAATCTTGGCGTGCAAGGTTCACTCATTTGTCCCACTTTTCACAGTTATAACACTGCATACCTTTCTTATCTTATTTGTGCTTTCGATAGTTTCCTCCTTATCTTTTCGAGGATTCAGAAGCTCTATCTTCGACCTGATTCTTATGAGGGTTCGACCAAGACTTCTTTCCTTGAGTCTTGTCAACTTTGCCTTTGAATTTTTTGGAACCACCATTCCTTTTCCATGACTGAGCCTACAGTGCTTGTATCGAATCCTGAACTCCCTTTATTTCGAAAATCCTCATCTCATGTGCCTCCAACGAACCAACCAAATCTTCCACTTTTAGGGTTTTAAGATTGTTGGATTCTTAAATAGCTACGATAATGTGATCAAAGTGAGAAGTCAACGTTCTCATTACCTTATCAACTATCATCTTATCAGTTATGGTTTTGCCACAACCGTTCGTGAGATGGGCGAGTTTTTGAACCTTTGACACATATTCTGCAACATGGTTGTACGGAAAATATAAGGGCACGCTCCTAATGGTCATGGCACAGGATGGCAACTACAATATTTTCCATATCGCCTTCGCTCTAGTTGAAGGGGAGACTGCAGGAGGTTGGAGTTTTTTCCTAAAAAATCTTCTACAATACGTTGCTCCCCAGCCTAACTTATGTTTGATCTCTGATAGACACCCCTCAATAGAGAGTGCTTACAATAATCCTGATAACGGTTGGCAGGATCCTCCCTTAAGCCATGTGTATTGCATTAGACACATCGGTCAAAATTTCATTCGGGAGTTCAACGACAAGGGGCTTAAAAAGATGGTTACTAACGCGGGCTATGCACTAACAGAACCTACCTTCAGATACTACCGGGACGAGATCAGACTTATAAACATAGATGCATTGAGATGGATTGATAATATTCAACTGGAGAAGTGGGCAAGGGCGTACAACAATGGGCAGCGATGGGGCCATATGACAACAAACCTCGTTGAATCTATGAACTCTGTATTCAAAGGCATTCGAAACCTGCTTATAACCGCTCTTGTGAGGTCAACATATTTTAGGCTCACTGCACTTTTTGATACCAGACGTACAAAGTGGGGTTCAGTCATACAATCTGGGCAGTTGTTTACTGATAGTTCAATGACATTCATGACGGAAGAAGCTGCAAAGGCCAACACACATGTCGTCACGGTCTTTGACCGTATTACAGGTCACTTCAGTGTTGCAGAGTCTATTGATCACAATGAAGGAAGGCCTAGGGGATGTTATCGAGTGGAATTGGATAGGAGTTGGTGTGACTGTGAAAAGTTTCAGGCATTTCGTATGCCTTGCTCCCATGTTATAGCAGCCTGTTCCAAGGTCCGGTTGGACCCAACCAACTATCTATTTGTTCTTCTCCAAGTCATTACTCTATGCAATATCTACGGCACTATCTTTAAAGTGGTAGAAAGGGAGGACTACTGGCCTCTATACGAAGGCGAAATTGTGTGGCATAATGATTTGATGCGAAGAAATAAAAAGGGTCGCCCTAACAGCACTCGTATTCACACGGAGATGGATGTAGCAGATAAAATGGTGAGGTTGTGTGGTATGTGCCGCTAGCCAGGCCACAATCGTACCAAGTGTCCAAATGTGGGCTCTAGCACAACATCATAGTTTCAACTGTAAACTTGTCTATTTATAACAACAACAAATTTTTTTTTATTGATGGCATACTTAACTGATTACAACGACATAACATAACATAACTTAATAGCTAAACATCAACAAATAGCCATCAACGAAACCTAATACCAAATCAGAAAATAACAAGAACAAACCCAAACGCAACAACTCATAGAATCGGCTTATCTAGGAAATTACAACCATCAACTTAATTTCCTGTTGTGTCATCATCATCATGAGGACACCAGCATCATTTTCCACTTTCCTCCAAGTCCGGGTGACTGTGTTTGGACCAGACTTCTCAACCAGCCTCTCAATCTTCTTGATCTTTTCCCCTGCCTAAAATTCTTCTCCTAGCCAGCGGCGAAGTTCCCTATACAAATGCTCCGACGTATGCGTGTTCCATAGTCGCATCTTCGTCGGAGGCTTGACTACTGAGTATACAACTAGGGCATCTCTTTTCATCAGTAGAAATTCTGGAAACGGTTCCTCCGGTGCTGATGATGATGACGACGGACGATGATTTAACCACTCTGACATGGTGTTGAGAAGGGGAGAGTTTGGGATATTGGTGAGGGAAGGGAGGAAACACTACGCCAAAAATGAGTTTTCGCAGCACAACAAAGACAACGCTTTCTGGCAGAAGCGCTGCTACATGTTTGGCTAAAAACAAAAATAAAAAATGAAAGAAAAAAGCCCTGCTAAATGGGGGACATAAGACAGCGCTTTTGAAAAGCGCTGCTAAAATCCTAAGGCAGGTGAACTTTAGAAAGCGTTTTATGAAAAGCGCTGCTAAAGGTGTAACATAAGGCAGCGCTTTTGAAAAGCGCTGCTAAAGGGCTTTCGTACAACATGCTTTAGGCACCGCTTTTGGAAAGCGCTGCTAAAGGCCTTTCATTAATCCCACATAAGAAAGCACTTTTACCCCAAAAGCGCTGCTAAAGGATTAACATAAGAAAGCGCTTTCTAAAAGCGCTTTCTAAAAGCGCTTCTAAAGGTCTTTTAAAATATTAAAATTAAATACAGATTCTGATCTCCCTCTATTTTCATTACGACCGTTTCTATTTTCGCCCTAATCTCTCGCGACACTGTATCTTCGTCTTCTTCTTCTGCAAACAAAACTCCCTCCGTCCTCCGTCGTCTGCCGTTCGTGACTTTATTCTGTTCGAGGCTACCCTCACAGCTACCATCGTTTGCCGTTCGTGACTTCAATCCGTGCTACCGTCGTCCGCCGTTTGAGGTTTTTACTCTCCTTTTTTCTGGTTTTCTCTCCAATAATGGAAATGCCTAATATTCTCCATTGTTGATTGTTTCTCTGCTGTTTCTGTGATATAAATTTGTTGTATTATTAGTTGTTGATGTTAGGTTTTGATTTGTTGGTTTGTAGAAGTTTGTTAGTGTTTAATTGAAAATGTGATTAGTTGTTGATATTTGATTTGATTTTATTTAAAATGATATTAGTTGTATTGTTAGTTGAAAATGATATTAACTGTATTGTTAGTTGATTTTTGATATTAGTTTTTGATTTAATTCAAAATGATATTAGTTTTTTATATTTAGTTGATGGATTTTTGATTTAATTGAAAATGATATTAGTTGTATTGTTAGTTGATTTTTGATTTGATTTTTGATTGCCTATCCGTTTGCGTATCTGTATCGATTTCACTCACAGGTTCATTGTTTATAATTGTGTCTAAAATGACTTTGAACTTAATCCCTCTAAGTTTGTTTAGCTTTATAAGTTTTTTAATATAATTGTGTCATTTTATATTGATGTTTTTCTTAATTACATGTGAAATGGCTAGTAAAGTGGAAAATTCACATGATACTTCAAAAAATGATGGACATGAAACAATTCAAGAAGCGGAAAGAGATATTACGCGAGGAGTAACTATCATGAATAACACCATTCGTGCTAGAGATAAAGGAATAAAGTATGAAGTTTATTGGAATGAGACGAACCAACTTGTTAAGCCTAACGGAGCAATGTTGACAAGTTACATTGGTACATTTGTTCGTTCGTATATTCCAATTACTTGTGATAATTGGAGAGATGCATCGTTGAAACCCGCCAAAGAAAAGATATGGAGTGAGATACAGGTACCATATTGATGTTATTTGTTTTTGTTGCCGATTATATCTTTAAATTACTAATTATGTTATTTGTTTTTGTAGAGGTCTTTTAATATTAGTGATGACCGAAAGAAGTATTGTATTCAATTAGCCGGAAAAAGACACAGAGGGTTTCGAGCATTTCTATCAAACAAGTATCTTAGGGATGCCGAACGAAATTTTATTGAAGCAGAACGTCCAGTGAAGTATGTGGATTTGATTTCACCTGAAGAATAGGCAACTTTTGTAGCCAAAAGAAGAACCGAAGCATTCCAGGAGTTGAGTGGCGTAAATCGCCAAAGAGCATCAAAACCCGCGTATCCATGCAGGAAGAGGCGTTTGGGATATGCACGCTTACAGCAAAAAATAGTAAGTATATATAAATGCTTTGATTTACTTTTTTCTTTCCCATGTGTTATAATTGATTTTATTATTTGTCTTAATGTGTAGTTAGAAGAAGAGAAAAGTGAAGAAACATGTGTTCCGGAACATGTTTTGTGGAAGGCTGTTCGTGTGGGCAAGGATGGAGTTGTTGCGGAAAATGTTCAACAAGTTTTTTAGCAATGTGTAAGTATAACGTTATGCGTTTTATACCCACTTATTGACATATATATAATATTTATGCTTTTTAATCCCCGCTAATATTTTTCGATATTCATGCATATGAATTCCAGGAGACTCCGTCTCAGTCTGCAACTCTAGGTGAAGACCAGGATTGCAGGAGCATACTTACTCGAGTGTTAAATGTTCCTGAGTATTCCGGTCGTGTGAGGGGTAAGGGTTTTGGGGTCACTCCATTATCCTTTTATAATCGTTCAAAGAACCAAAATCCTAGCAATAAACAAGTGATGGAAGCCATGGAAGAATTAAGAGCTCAAGTCCGTGAATTACAAAAGGACAAGGAAAAATATATGTCAGAAAGGCGTGGTTCAGAGTTTAATGATACTAGTGACAAAGGTAGTATCAATTGTCAACAGAAACTTGCCGAGGTAATTATATATGCTTATTATGAAATTAATTTAGCACAAATTTTTCAATATATACACATTAGAAGTGTTAATTATATATTCAAATGTTTTACAAACTTATATGATTTTTAGATTCATGCCCAAGAGTTGCAAATAATAGAAAGTCAGAATAGGCAGCCAGAATTAGGCAACACGTCCAACCAAAAAAATACTCTTGCAAGGACGGGGAAAAAAAAGCAATTGTATCCCGATTTAGGTCATCTCTTGAAACACTTGTAGAAACATCAAATTTGATGGACGAAGGTATTCATACAGTACCTATGGAGGAAGGTATTTTCTTTTATTCCTATTCAGAAACAATTTCTAAAGAGAATTTGGATCAAAATTTTAATCCTTCTGAATTAGGCATCGGTGTTATGCACACATACATCAGGTATTCCGATTAACTCTCTTTAATTATTTAGACAATTTATTTACTCATTTCAACGAATAATCTAATGTTTATTATGTTTTTATTTAAGGTTCTTGTATGAGAAATTGATGCGCCCACATCAATTGTCAGAAAGATTCGATTTCTTATCTGCCAACTGTAACAATGCACCGTTAATTACGATGAATCCAACTTCCGTACAATCTCACTTAGTCGAAAGATTTATGGCCAGCATAGATACAAAAAAGTTGTATCTTTTACCATATAATATTGACAACGAGTTAGATTTGCATTCTTACTTCATTTATTATCATTTTTCGTTTTTTGATGTTGCGTATAAAATTACTATATCGATACTTTTATTTTATTTTACAGTGGACACTGGTTGTTGGTTGCGATAAATCCGATAAGAGAAATAGTGTATTATGTGGATTCGCATGATGTAGATAAATACCCGGATATGAAGACGACGATTGATACGTAAGTGAAATTGTTCTAAATATTCGTGTGTATTTGTTTATTAATATATTTAAGTGAGATTGTTCTAAATATTCGTTTATATTATGTTAGAGCTATACAAATATTTCGATCACAAAGAGGAGCCCAAGTATCAAAGAGTAAGTCAACCAACATTACATGGATCAGAGTGGAGGTATATTTTCACAATTTTGCTTATAATAGTGATGCTACTTGGTAAAACAAGTTAGACTATATATCCTGATATATATTATTATTTTTTTCACTGTGTAGTGTCCTCGTCAAAAAAAATGGTATAGATTGCGGTTATTTCGTTTTGAGGTTTATGAAAGAAATTATTCATTTGGACAAATAGAGATTCCAATCATGGTATGGATTTATAACTTATGAGTTATTTTAATATTTATCGGATATTTGATATAATTAATTACTTTTAACTAAATCATGCATATTATGTTATATTATGTAGTATTTTGATGAATTCAAGTGTGCTACTTACTCCAAAGTACAATTGAAAGAAATTAAAGAGGATTGGTGTCAATACGTTATTGATCAAAGAATCATATAAGGTATGGAAGTTGGAAGTTGTTGTATATACTTTGTATAGTTTTGGACGTTGTTGTATATGGTTATTAGAATGGTTATTTTATTTTGGAAGTGGAATGGTTATTAGAATGGTTATTTGGTGTATGAATAGTTGTTATTAGAATGGTTAATTAATTTGAAAGTTGCCGATCTTAAGTTGAATATTAGAATGGTTAATTGATAAAGTCTTGTGTATAATTATGAAATATAAGGCCTATATATGGTGATTGAAGTATATAATTATATAGGCCTATGTTGAATAAAGGCTTGTGAATTGAAGTCTATAATTATGATAAGTTTTGATAAAAAATTATGTTATACAGGTTTGTTAATATACAGGTCTATTATAAGGTTTTTTTTTTTTTTTTAAATTTCTTAAAAAAAAGATTTTTAGCAGCGCTTTTGACAAAAAACGCATGCAAAACAAATAATTTTTAAAACTATTTACGTGTAAATAAGACAACGCTTTTACTGAAAAAACGCTACCAAAAGTTGAACTAAAAAAGCGCTGCCTAAGGGGGGAAAAACCAGCGCTTTTCCAAAAAAAGCGCTGCCTAAAGTTGGAAAAAAATACACATTAGACAGCGCTTTAAAAAGCGCTGGCTAAAGGGGAACAAAAGACAGCGCTTTTAGTGTAAAAGCGCTGCCTAAAGGGGACCTAAGGCAGTGCTTTTGCAGGTAAAAAAGCGTTGTCTTTACCTTTAGCAACGCGACCTTTGGCAACGCTTTTAAACGCTGCTAAAGGAAGAAAAAAAAAACGCTGCTAAAGGTCTTTTTTGGCATTGTGAAATTAGGGTTTTGGTGAGAAGTGTTGTGCAATAACAAATGAGGGTGAATTCTTATTTATAGGCACATGATACCCTATAAAATAATATATTTAATTATATATTAAAATCATAAAATTTATATATAAAAAAAAAGCATTGGCCTGAGAATTAGGGCACCCCCAATTACACTAATACGCCATCCCATATGGTTTTTAGTATTTTTTCAGAAATTGTTTTGCCTGAGTCGCCATATGGGATGGCGCCTTAGGTCTTTACTTTTTCCCAAACCATGTCTTTTTGGTAGTTTATTTGAAAAGTTTGTTTTTTTGATATTTTCTTTGAAAAAATAGGTTATATTAAAAAGAAATTCCAACTACTCCAAGCACATGTTTGTATGTTTTAATACAATAGTTTGGATATTCAAATGTATCTTATAACGAAACATACTTGGAGTTGAGTGTTGGGAATTTATTATATCTCTCATTCACTAATCGTCTACCTATACAATGCATGAATTAACACTATAAGAACTTATTATTAATGTTTTTTGGATAAATTTTTTAATATAATTTTTATATAATTTTATTTTTGATTCTGTAACTTAACTCTACGATTCATTTTACTCCTTTAAATTAAGAAAGGTCCATATCGATCATTTAACTTTTTAAAATGTATCATGTTAGTTCATTTAGTCTAATTAGCGACAAATTTAGTGATAAATTTCAGAGTTTTCTATTGTTAATTAGAAGAAAAGGACTAACATGATACGTTTTAAAGAATTAAAGGACCACTATAAATATTTTTAAAGTTAAGAAACTAAAATGAAACTCGAGATTATTATACGGGAAAAAATATCAAATAGATAATTTTATATAAATATTTATTTGAATTATTAAAGTTTAATCCAGTGATAAAAGAAAGATGTTTTGGAAGTGGATTAATAATTACACATTGTACAAAATCTTTTTTTTTCATAATTACAAAAGTAAATAATTTTTTATAAAAAAATATTTAATATTCGGGATAGTGAATAAAAAGTTAAATATCTTTTTTACATAAAGTCTCTAATTATGGATGGTAATGAGCATGGTTTGGACAGAGTATTATAGTATTTGTTTCCATATCCGCGGTTTAAAAAATATTTCTATATCCGAGCTTAAACCCGCGTAGGAATCAATGTTTGTACCTGTGTCCATATCTATGGACACCTAAGTACTCATATCTATACATGTTTACAGACGTTTTTAATAAAAAAAACAATATATCATTTATAATTTATCATATCATTTTAAAATTTTAACAACATTAAAAAAAATCAAGGATGATATTGTTAAATTAAGAAATAAACAAATATTTATATAAAAATGCATATATATATATATATATATATACATATATATATATATATATATATTGATCGTACCTGGATCAGACAGTATTTGATGGCCAGCAACGTCGTATGGACTTCAGCTCCGGTTAGGTTGGAAGACGGTCGGGGGGGGGGGGGGTGTACCTGCAAGGTACTCCGACGCTCAAGTAAGGTAAGGGTCACAAGTAAAAGCAAGTACAAGGTTAGAGAGTAAAAGAGTGTGTAACCTGACCCAGCGCGGAGCCAACGGTTACTTGCATTGGGCTGGATTAACAGGCCCAATCCAAGTAACTGCCAGGACTTACGTGACGTAGTGAAGACCAACACGTGGTCTTCGCCCTGGGGTAACCGTTCCTAGATCTCCGGAATTAGGGCAGACCGATTCCAGCGGGAGTGGGCGGTTACATGAGAATGTGTCCTCGCGTGGAGGAGTCTTGCGTGTCGGGGAGAGACGTGTCCTCGCGGGGAGGACTCTCATGTGCAGAAGGAGATTGCTCCTCGCGGGAAGGAGCACCTGAGTGTCGAGGAGGGGCGAGCTCGGAGAGGCTTAGTGCCTCCGCCCGATGCTCTATGTCGCGTGTGCCCGAACATCGCCGAAGGGTGGCATGTGCCCGACACTGTTGGAGTGGGCCTGTGCTCGACGTTGGTTGTGATAAGAGGCCTTTGTTGGGCCACCCCAAGACGTGTGGGTTGGGCCTGCTCGATTGAGGAGCAGGCCCCGACCCAGTCCAGAACAGGAGCCCCCCAAGTCGTTGTTCTGAGGTGTCAGATTAATGACTTAAGGGCCAGCTATGTGGAGGACTTGTCCAGTCGAGGAAGGGATTCTAGACGAGGAGCGGTTGGTCGAACGGGGATAAATAAATCGATCTGGTCGGGCTGGACTGGCCGCGGATGAGCAACGTCGCAGGGATATGAGAAGTCTGAAGCGGGGCGAATGGAAGACGCGTGTTGAGGAATGAAACGACATGTTTAGGAGAGTGTGCGCCACGTGTGGCAACTCATCATTGTCTAGGGCGGCTAGGCTAGGGTAGCGTAATCGATTGCCTAGGAGCCCTCGAAACTTGTGAGAGCCCTATAAATAAGGGTCATCTCGTCCCATTTGCACTTTTGGCTCCCCCTTTGCTCAGATTCGCTCTTTCTTCCTTCTCTTGTCTTGTCATCGAAGGGATTGACCCCGACTCCGAGGTGGTCGACGGTCAGATCGTGCAGCCGATGCGGGTGGACGAGGTTCATGAACGCGAGGAGCCCAAAGGGACTGTCGCCGAGTAGGCTTTTCTTCTTCGTTTTGTCCGGCTTGCGAGCTGTTTTATTTATTTTTCAATATGTATGCCCGACTTGCGTGCCAGGGGCTTTTGATACTTGCTTGTAATATTTGTACAATGGGCTTCTGCTCGTTTCAATGCCTTTTTGCTTATCTGCTCGTGTGTTGTTCGTATGGTTTATACTGTGTGTGATGTTATAACATTTGTTATACTTTGTTTGTTTCTGCCCAGGTAATAGAGATTTCTATACTTTGTTTTTGTCTAAGTAATAAAGACCTCTATACTTTGTTTTTGTCTAAGTAATAAAGACTTTGGGATTTGCTCGACCTTGATTGTCCCTGACCGCATGGAGAGCTGGTTGGGTGGTCGGAGACATATTACGACCTTCAATGAGGCTAAGAGTTCGGTCGAGGTCTTAGCTTCATGGCGTGAACTTCCCATCGCGAGCTGGGTGCTCTGCCTAATTGGTACAACGACGGCGGAGCTCAATCGATGTATCCCCATCGGATCAAAAGTCCTCGTGCACACACAACGCGGCCTTTGATCATCGTGTTCTGTTTAGGGGTGTCGCGCTCGTACCTTAGTGTGTCCCCGTAATCGCGGTGTTCGTGAGTCGCGGGCAGTGCTTAACTATAGTATTGTTTGAGCTTCTCAGCGTTCCATGGTCGAGCAAGTTCTTCCCCGTGCAGATTTTCGAGGAAATAGGCTCATGTCCCCGTTTTCGTGCAGACGCGGTAAAGGCCCTCCCAGTTCGCGGCGAGTTTGCCCTCTCGCGAGTCTTTATGGTTTCTTCGTAGGGCGAGGGTGCCCACCTAAAAATCACGTTTGATAACTTTGTCGTTATAACGCAGTGTTATTTTCTGTTTTAGTGAAGCTTCTCGGAGAGACGCGCCCGAACGTGTCTCCTCGACGAAATCGAGTTCTTCTCTCAGGGCTTCGTTGTTCGTGTCCCCGTCGAGGGGGGTTTCCGTCCTCCTCGAGGGTTCCCTGATTTCCACGGGGATCACCGCTTCCATTCCATAGGTCAGGCGAAAAGGGGTCTCCCTGGTCGTGGAATGTGGGGTCGTTCGGTAGACCCAGAGGACACTGTGTAGCTCCCCGACCCACCGTTGCTTGGCGTCGCATAATCGACGTTTCAGTCCTCATAGGATTACTCTGTTCGCCGCCTCAGCCTGTCTGTTCATTTGAGGGTGCTCGACCGACGTGAAGTGCTGCTTCGTGCCTAGCTTGGAGACGAAGTCTTGGAAGTTCTTGTCAGTGAACTGTGTTCCGTTGTCGGTGACAATAGCTTGAGGCACGCCGAATCAGGCAAGGATGTTCCTTTTGTAAAAATGTAGTATGTTGAAGGCCGTGATTTTGGCCAATGCTTCCGCCTCAATCCACTTCGTGAAGTAATCCACCCCGATGATGAGGTATTTGTTTTGATACGACCCCTGGACGAAAGGTCCGAGGATATCCATCCCCCACCACGCAAATGGCCATGGGGAGGGCAGTGTTTTGAGATCGTTAGGAGGAGCAAGGTGCATGTCCCCGTGTCGTTGGCATCTATTGCACTTCTTGACGTGTTCCTTGGCGTCCTGTTGCATGGTGGGCCAGTAGTACCCTACTCGAAGCGACTTACGGGCGAACGATCGGCCGCCGAGGTGCTGTGCATTGATTCCTTCATGGATTTCCTGGAGGATGCCAGGGAACTTGGCCTCCTCGATGCACCTGAGGAGGGGGATAGAGAACCCTCGCCGGTATAGCTTGTCCTCGACTATCGTGTATGAGCATGCCCGCCGCTTGACCATTCCGGCTTCCTTGGGATCTTCGGGCAGTTTGCCCGTTGTGAGGTACTCGTACACGGGGGTCATCCAGTAATTGTTGTCACCAATGGCGTTTAAGTGTGCCACTGGAGCGGGTTTGTTGATGCTCGGCCGGGAAAACACTTCTTGTATGACGGATTTGTTCCCGCCTTTCTTCTTTGTGCTTACCAATTTGGATAAGACATCTGCTCGGGCATTTTGCTCGCGGGGGATGTGAGTTACTTCTGCGGAGGTGAACTTTTTCATCTTCTCTTTCACCAAGGTCAAGTATTCGATGAGGTTGTCGTTCTTCGCCTGGTACTCTCCTCGGACTTGCGAGGCCACGAGTTGGGAGTCGGTGAAGATTTTGACCTCCTTGGCGCTGAGGTCCTCGGCCAGCCGAAGTCCGGCGAGGAAAGTCTCGTACTCTGCTTGGTTGTTCGACGTCGGGAAGGATAGTTCGAGGGATACCTCGATCAGGATGCCTTCATCGTTTTCGAGGATGATGCCCGCCCCGCTTCCCTTCGGGATGGATGCTCCGTCAACATAGATCGTCCATTTTTGGGATCCGTTGGTCGAAGGTTCTGAGGCGGTCATCTCTGCCACAAAGTCGGCCAATACCTGAGCCTTCAGGGCTTTCCTCCCCTCGTATTGGATGTCAAACTCGATGAGTTCGAGCGACCACCTGAGCATCCTCCCCGTCATATCCGGTCATTCAAGGAGTTGCCTTATGGGTTGTTCGGTCCTTACGACGACAGTGTGGGCGAGGAAGTAGTGGCGTAGCCTCCTGGCCGTAGTGACGAGGTCCAGGACGACTTTCTCTATCTACTGATACCTGAGCTCGGGGCCTTGGAGGGCTTTTCTCGTGAAGTAATTTGGTTTCTGTCCGTCTGGGGTTTCTCGAATGAGGACAGCGCTGACTGCTTCACTCGTGATTGCGAGATATAAGAAAAATGTCTCCCTGCTCTCAGGCCGTGAGAGGACCGGGGGTTGCGATAAGACTTGTTTTAGGTGGAAGAGCGCCTTCTCGCATTCTTCGCTCCATTCAAACTCCGCTTTTTGTCGAAGAAGTTTGAAAAATGGGAGTGCGTACTGCGCAGACTTGGCGACGAAGCGGAAAAGGGCGGTGAGCATCCCGTTCAATAATTATATTGACTTCTTTGAGTCTGGAGTATGGATCTCGGAAAAAGCTCTACACTTGTCGGGGTTGGCTTCGATTCCTCGCTCTGTGAGGTAGAAGCCGAGGAACTTACCTGCCCGAACGCCGAAGGTGCATTTTTCGGGATTGAACCTCATGCGGCACTTCCTCGCCGTGTCGAACACCTTCTTGAGGTGTGTGGCATGGTCGACTTCTTCCGCGGATTTGACGTCATGTCGTCCATGTAGAGCTCGAGCATGTCGCCGATTTCAGCCCGGAAAACCTTGTTCATCATCCGTTGGTAGGTCGCACCGACGTTCTTCAGGCCGAAAGGCATTACGTTGTAGTAGTAATTACCCGACTCGGTCATGAAAGCCATGTGCTGTTTGTCGACCTTGTCCATGGGAATTTGGTTGTATCCCGAGTATACGTCCATGAAGGATAATAGTTTATAACCTGTAGAATTGTCGACCAGCTGGTCGATGTTAGGCAAAGGATAGCAGTCTTTCGGGCAAGGCCGGTTAAGATTAGTATAATCAACACACATCCTCCATTTTCCATTATTCTTTTTGACGAGTACAACGTTGGACAGCCAGGTTGTGTACCTGGCCTCCGAAATAAAATTTGCCTCTAGGAGATCTTTTACAGCTTTTTCAGCAGCCTCCGCTTTTTCGGGAGACTGCTTACGCCTACGTTGAGCTATGGCCCTAGCGGCCGGATCTACTGCGAGTTGATGGCAAGCCACCTCGGGGTCGAGGCCAGGCATCTCGGAGGCGCTCCATGCGAAGAGATCAGTGTTCTCCCTTAGACATGCCTTCAGCTGCTCCTTCGCCAGGTCAGGGATTTCGGTGCCAATCTTCACGTTATGGTCTGAATCGTCCCCGAGGACCACGAGCTCAAAGTCTCCATCGGGGATGGGGAGCTTTGGGTGGAGAGGCCGCCCGTTGTTTTCCGCCTGGAGGTCGAGGTCTTCTGCCCCGTCTTCATCGAGTTCGCCTGGGAACCTGCTGTCGAGTTCGATCGAGTTGACGCGCGGGAGAGGCACCTGTTCGGCGTCCGGGGGTGGCTTGGCCATGGTCTTGGGTTTGGTGCCGATGGATCTCATGCCTTTGATGGCGGCGTCGAAGCATCTTCTAGCCGCGTCTATGTCCCCACGCATCATCACTACTCGTCCCCTGGTCGTGTAGTACTTCATTTTGAGGTGGACCGTTGATGGTACCGTCGTAAGCTCGACCAGGGTGGTCCTCCCGAGGATGCAGTTGTAAAGGGATGGACATTCGACCACCAGGAAGCGGGTCTTCACCTGTCGGGCTGTGTCTTCGGCCCAGAATGTGACCATCAGCTCAACGTAGCCCCATGGTCGGGTGGTGGTTCCGTTGACTCCCTGCAGGTTTGAGCCAACGTATGGGGTCAGATGTCTCTCGTCTAGTTGGAGAGTCCCGAAAAGGTGAGCGTACATGATGTCGACTGAGCTGCCCTGGTTGACAAGGATCCTTCGAACGTTAAAATTCGCCATCTGGGCCCTGACCAGGAGGGGGATAGTGGCGTTGGGCGCTCCTCCGGGGAGCTCCTCGAGATAGAAGGTGATAGGGTTTGAGTTCCCTCGCACCTTCTCGAGAGTGGTTGTCTTTGCCGACGTTGCTAATTCCAGTTCATCAAATTTCCTCTTGATCGACCCGACGGAAAACTTCTCGTAACCACCACCGGAGATGACCATTGCCTTGGGGAAGCTTTCCCTGGTGCTACGGGCAGCGACGGGGTCCTCGTGGGGGAAGGTTGCCCACATGTTACGAATTGCTTATTGGCCTTCAATGATTACGAGGACAAAGAAATCTTTGGGTTGTGTGACACTGAGGGCGACCTGAAGCCAACTCTCGTCAGGAGGAGGTGTCGTCTCCTCGACATTCTGGGCTTCCCGGGAGCTGGGACGAGGAGTATCATTCTTCTGGGCGTATTTCTTCAAGTGCCCCTCCTTGATGAGGATTTCAATTGCATCCTTGAGATGGATGCAGTCTTCTGTGACATGCCCGTGGCTCCCATGGAACCTGCAGTACTTTGACTTATCAATGTTTGATTTGGGAGTAGTCGGCTTCGGAAAACGGACGCCTCCTTTCAGAAATTCCGAGTTCTGGCACTCGGAGAGGATTCGCGCGCGGGGAGCGTTGAGCGGGGTGTATTCCGTGAACCGGCCAGTTGGTCCGCGCGGTTCCCGAGGATCACGGGGGCGATTTTCTTTCTTTCTTTCTCCTCCTCGTCGGGGAGGAGAGTCTTCTTCTTTGTGTCCGCGGGGGCCTTCTTTGCGTCTCGACTCAAGGGCGATCTGTGCTGCCTCCGACTCTTGGAGCTCGATATACGACTGAGCTCGTTGGAGGAGGTCCTCGAGACGGCGGGGTCTGCGGAGGCCCACGGACTTGGTAAAATCAGATCCAAAATGTAGTCCATGGATGATCAGATACTTCTTCATGTCGTCGGTCGTATGAACCTCGACAGCCTCTCTGTTGAATCTCTCAATGTAGTTCCGAAGAGATTCATTCTTCCCCTGGAAGATGTTCTCTAGGGCAGCCTCCGTCTTCGGGTGTCGACGAGACACAGTAAAGTGTTTGGTGAAGCGTTGTCTTAGTTGCTTCCAGGATGTGATCGACCCGGGTGCCAGACCCTTGTACCATATCATAGCACCCTTCTGCAAGGTGGTGGGGAAAAGCCTGCACTTAATGGCTCCCTTGACATTTCTGAAGTCGAGCATGGCTTCGAAACTTTCAACATGATCGTCGGGGCCGGCCAGACCGTCGTAGGTCCCCAGTGGCGGGGGTTTCTCCATGCCCGCAGGAATTGGGGCGTTCATGATCTCCCACGACAGAGGGGTCCTTTGGTCGTCGTCGTCGCTTTTGGCCGGGGATCCCGAAGGGGATCGGTGATGTCGTGGAGGGGAATTCCTCGAATGGTTCCTCGGTCTCTCCTCGGTGGTTTTGGACTTCTTGGTAGTTGCGGAGGGCCTGGGTTCCTTCCGAGGCGGGGAACGATGGCGCTTCTGGAAGCCGCCGGCTGGGGGCGTTCAAGGCGTGGCCGACGGCCCTCGCGCACCGGCGAGGGTGTTCGAGATTCTTCGATGGAGTCCTTCGCGGGGAAGGAGAGCGGCGAGGCGATTGTGGACGACGATGTCTTCGCGGGGAAGATCGCTGTGTCCGCCCTTGCTCTAGTGCTTCAATTCTGGTAATCTGGTGTGCTATCAGCTGATTGTACTGGTTGATCAAGGCAAACAGGGCCATGGTGCTCGCGTCTGCATTGGGTGGAGGAGCAACTGGCTGAAAGACGGCTTGTTGGTCGTCCTGCTGGGCAGGGTCGTAAACCGCGTCTTGGAAGTCTGGTGAGGCGGTCTGCCCGTCTCTCACGTCGCCCTCTTCGACGTGGAGGGCAGCAGCGTCTTCGAGGTGGTTCCCATTCACGAGTTACGCGAGGACGGTCTCCAGAGCTCGGTTAGCAGACGGGTTCTTGGCCATGCTGGTGATGAACGAGAGGATTGCTTTGGTTTATCGGAGGAAAAACGGGGAAGCAAGGTTTCCCACAGACGGCGCCACTGGCGTACCTGGATTAGACAGTATTTGATGGCCAACAACGTCGTATGGACTTCAGCTCCGGTGAGGTTGGAAGACGGCCGGGGGGTGTACCTGCAAGGTACTCCGACGCTTAAGTAAGGCAAGAGTCACAAGTAAAAGCAAGTATAAGGTTAGAGAGTAAAAGAGTGTGTAACCTGACCCTCTCAAGTGAGAGGGTATTTATAGAGAGCCCCCAGCGCGGGGCCATTGGTTACTTGCATTGGGCTGGATTGCCAGGCCTAATCCAAGTAACTGTCAGGGCTTACGTGGCGTAGTGAAGACCAGCACGTGGTCTTCGCCCTGGGGTAACCGTTCCTAGATCTCCGGAATTAGGGCAGACCGATTCCAGCGGGAGTGGGCGGTTACATGAGAACGTGTCCTCGCGGGGAGGAGTCTTGCGTGTCGGGGAGAGACGTATCCTCGCGGGGAGGACTCTCATGTGCAGAAGGAGATGGCTCCTCGCGGGAAGGAGCACCTGAGTGTCGAGGAAGGGCGAGCTCGGAGAGGCTTAGCGCCTCCGCACGATGCTCTATGCCGCGTGTGCCCGAACATCACCGAGGGGTGGCATGTGCCCGACACTGTTGGAGTGGGCATGTGCTCGACGTTGGTTGTGATAAGAGGCCTTTGTTGGGCCACCCCAGGACGTGTGGGTTGGGCCTGCTCGATTGAGGAGCAAACCCCGGCCCAGTCCAGAACATATATATATATATATAATTTTGGGTCACAAATGTAACATTTAAGCTTTTATTGTCATTATTTTAATTAGTCAAGACTTAAAGGGGTCTAATTAATATAATATAAAGTTTGTGGCTAAAAGTAAAATGTCATGAAATGTCAGGTTATTGTGTAGATACCGTAAGTCAATATCTAATTTGATGAGGGGCCAAATTAGATTATTGAAAACTAAGAAATAACCTTAGGGTTATTTAAATGGGTTATGGTTCACATTTGTAAACTACAATTTTTATCCGGTTTTATCTTCATCCCCATCAGAGGAGATTCAAGGAACCCTAAGGAACTCTATAAATCGGAATATCACATACTGGAACCTTCAACGATTTCAACGGCAAATCCAGGTACGCTACCGTCTTCATTCTCATAATTGTATAGGATTATGGGTTTAAGGATACAAGTTGATGCTATATCGAGTTATACGAATTATTTTATAGTTCTGTTCTTAATTTCTATATCGATAGAAATCATAAAGTTTTGAACGGATCTAACAAGTGGTATCAGAACTATCCATATTTGATTCAATATGAATTTGAGAATTTTTTATTTTAGGGTTTTAAAATTGGGATTTACTATTATCTTTAATTTTCAGTAAATCATAATAAGATGGTGTTAATTGTATTGTTTTTTTTTGTAGGGTAATTTTTTTTTTTCTTTTTTTTCGAAAGCTACTGTCGTCGCCATTGAAGTCTATCATGGAAAACTTTCGGTTGTCAAAATTTTCACTGTGTTGCTGTTTTTTTTTCACAGTATGTAAAACACCTTTAAAGACAAAGTAGTTTATTCACTTAAAACCTAATTACCCTTTATCACAAAACCGAAAACACTGTCGTATCGACTATTAAGGTTTGTCAAGTTTTTTCTTGAATGACTGCTCCACGTTTGGAATTCAGTTAATGGAGCTGAATCCACAAGTTAATTTATAGCTATATACCAAACAACACCAATGTTACAGTTTGCAGTTACGATGTGGCAACTATGTAATGGCTCTAACCGAGGGCAATCTAATAAACTCACATAGAATTTGTGATATGCAATCTTATAACATAGCTGATACCTTTACGTTTATATATAATACTCCTTTTATATAAAATAGGTTTATATATAAAATATTTATTTATATATATTTAGGTTTATATATAAATATTTTGGCTTAATTGCAACTATGGTCCCTCTATTTTGTATTTTTTTGGGTTTTGATCCCCTCATTTTAAAAGCCACGATTTTGATCCATTTTATAAGTTTTGAGTTTGATTTTAGTCCCCTCTCCAATTTGAGACCCTTTATAAGTTTTGAGTTTGATTTTAGTCCCCTCTCCAATTTGAGACTTTTTTAATGTGGCGTTATTTAAGATGACGTGTCAATGCAGGTCATTTTAAAATTAATTTATTAATTTTATTTTAATTAATAAATAAATTATTAATATTTTAAATTGGGCCTAGACTTTTTTGGCCCATGTCTTTGGTCTTCTTTCTTAACCATACTCTTTGGTCCATCTTTCTTATTTATAATTGACTTATTGTGTTTGTGTAAGATATATATACACTAAAAACATTTGTAATAAAAACAATGTGGGACTAGTATAAAAGGCTTGTGGTATATGCTGGAAACATGAAAGTCCTCCATCATTTCTGTTAAACCTCCACCTGCTTCAGAGAAAGGTAAAACCACTCCTAGCTCCTTCAATACCCTAGAAGTTTTCAATCAAAGCTGAGAATCCGTCTTTTGCATTAGGAAGATAAAAGTAAATAGAGAAACTTTGCCTACCCTTATAATGCTTCTTTGAAGTATAATGCATTTGCAAAGATAATAGTATATTGTTTTTGATATATCAAACTCTGTCATCCATGCTCCTTTGAAGTACACTGCACTTGCAAAGATAAGGTTGGTTAAGCTATAAACTGCATCTGGTTAAAGACAAATATAATGACAAATACAAGATTAATCTCTTTTGAATTCACCTCTTTTGCTACTTCAAGTGTGTAATACCTCAAAATTTGCCCTCTTATTTATTGCCTTATAACAGTGGCTTATGCTTCATTTGCATTTTAGCTAGGTCATCGGGCACATACATGCATATCATTTGGCTCGTGGTTATGGGATCAAGGTTCTCTGTTCAAGCATTGTCAGGTTGCAACAGACGTTTATTTCGTCACTCGACACATACGCAAAGTATTTCTTCGGGTTACGTAATCACCGGGTCAACAAAGCTCTTATCAAACATAATTTTTCATGTCAAGAATCTCAGAGGAAGTTGAAGTTTTTATCCGATTCAGAACAGTTTGAGCAGAAAATCAGTTTGCTGTGCAAACTTGCAAAATTCATAACTCTTACTCTGGAACTCGTTTTGGCTGGATATTCAACAGTTAGAACCGTCTTGGTATTTTCTACAACTTTTATGTACGGCTCGGAAGTCAATTCCTCAAGGAAAGTGGTGGAAATTATTTGTTTATGGAATTTCGGTTTCGCTGGATAATGGCATCAGTGGTATTCAAAAGGGCTTAACTTCTGATTGGATCATCAGTTCTGAGCTTTTCCTACGCCAAAAAGTTCATTATTGGAATTATCTGCAACTTTCGTGTTCGGACCGAGGGCTGATTCTTTGAGGAAGATCTCCAAATACGCGAGTTTTCAGAGTCGATACAGTGCAAAAACAGTGGAAAATAGTGCTGAACCGTCATGTTTCGGTCACTAAAAAATTCATAACTCTCAGCTCGTTTATCGGATTGATTCCGTTCCGGTGCCTAAAATTCCGTTTCGATGCTATCTTCGTGACGTAAGTTCAGTATGAGTCAGGTCCAAACGGAAGAACCCCGAAAGTGCGAATTACTGGAAGAATTCTTTGGCACAGTTCACTGTCTGTCAGATATTGGAAAATTCATAACTCGGTCAATTTTTATCGTATTCCGTCCGTTCTTGAAGCTACGGTTCAAAAAATTTGTGCTCTTCAAGATTGAAGACAAGATCGAGTTCGAACGGTACTCCAAAGATGGTTATTTTAGTTTATTTCGCAAAACTGACGTGTCGAACCGAAGAAAATGGCTGAAAGTTGTTTCATGGGAAAATTCATATCTCACTCGTTTTTTGTCCGATCGCCCTCATCTTTTGACACAAGGTCACTGACTCGTAGATCTACAACTTTTCTGAAAAATTCGAGTCGAGATTCTGCTCCGAAAGCCATGAGCTTATCACGTTTCTGAGTAGCAGACGGTAAATAAGCTGAAAAAACGACTTTTGACAGTGACGTCTCACCGCTTAAATGTATCAAACTCATTCAATTTTGATCGAATGACGTCCGTTCTTTTTGCGTTGCGTCCGTGACTCAGACGCGGACAATTTCTTAAGAGGCTCAGAGTCAAAATTTTGTACCGAGCAAGGTGTTATTTCCACTTAAGCTGCCGATGAGCTTGAATTTTACCATTTTACCTCATTTTTCCATCACACTATATATTCAAAACTCTCTCTCATTTCCCTCCAACTTCAATCATAATTCACAAACACCCAAAATTCTGATTTTACTCTCTCAAAGATAAAATCAAGTTCTCTCAACTTTTTCTTAAGAACACAACAACAACTTCATCAATCTTCAAGAACACTCAAGAACGCAAAGTCTCCGATTGAGCTCCGACCACCGTCGATCAACCGTGATCTCCTCCCCCACTCCCGCCGGACCACCGCGCCGACCTCCCTAGTTCCGGCCAGCCACCGCGCGCCGGCGAACTCCCTCCTCTCCACGGAATCTTCATCAATTGCTCCTCCGATCTACTTTCCGGTAACAATTCTTGAATCTTTCGCTTCATTATTTGTTAATTGTTAAGGTTTGGATTGAATTAAAGTGAGTTTGATATTGTTGTAGCTTAGGTGTTTGATAAAATGCTTAGGTGAACACTTGAATTCAAGAATTGTGATAATTGTTGAGTGAATTAATTGTTTGATCATTGATTTGAGATTGATATTGTGGAGATTTGTTGAATGTTCTTGAACAATAGTTGTTGCGATTAATTGATTTTGAATATAGTTGAATTAATTGATTCTTGAAATAAGTTGATTATGAGCAAACGTGGAATTGGATGATTTCATTTGAATTGTTGTGTTCCGCGTGTCGAAACTAATCCGGTTCCACAATTGTTGATATTCAATTTGCATCAAGAATGGATTAACCGTGGAATTGTTTGATTGTTGTGTGTTAGTGGTTCGCGTGTCGAGAAGAATTAATTCGCATGCTTAATGGATGATTTTGCTTGGTCTACATGTTTAAAAGTCGCGTAATCGATGTACATTAATTGTGTATGATCGTTGGCTTGAGCTTGGTGCATGTTTGCTTGAGAAATAAAAGTTCGGTTGTGTATGAACGTTATCGTGTCGCTTTCCCGTAAAAATGTGTTTTGGTCATAACTTCCTAACCGTGACATGTTTTTGCGAATGCGAATAATGTAACTTGACTTTGTTGATGATTCCGGAGCTGTTGGTGGACTTTTTAGTCGATTTCGGACAACTTTTTTCTACTGTTTCGCTACTGCTAGCCGACGAAATCGGCCTAAAAGTCCCACTTCCGAGCGGAATTAATTCAAACCGAGTTTGTTTTTGAGTCCGTTGGCACATTTGCGGTCAACTATATGATTTTTGTTCAATTCCGAGTCGGTGATTTTTGACGCGTTTTTTCCGATTTGACGCTTTTAAGCTCCGTTTCGTGCGAACTTTGCATGTTGACTTGTATTTGATGTGCACTTGTGCTTACTTGCTCATACATTATCATTATGATTGGTTTCACTCTTTTCCGGATCGACTTTGTGTGCATTTTATGATGTTGTGGCGGTGCTGCCCCGTTTTGAAACTTTGTGTTCCGATGCATGCTCATTACTCGTATGTTTATCATTGTGCTTGATTTTGAGTTATGATGCATGGGTGCAACTTCCGGTTGCATCTCCTTGTGGTTTTTAACATGTTTGTTGAGATTGTGCAAGGTTTCCGCTAAGATTCCGGTGGTGGTTATTCGCTCAGTATTCCACTTTATTTGTGGGATACTACTTTACTTCCGATGCGATGGCTTTTATCTCATGCTATGAGATGCATTATGTATTGCATACGTGGTTGTCTGGCTTGTGTTTTCATGCAGGTTGCCTATGTGGCCGTGTTCGATACACACACCACGTGTCGGTTGTTATTTATTTTCACACCGATAATGTTTTGACGCTTATGCTTGTACCGGATTTCTGACTCGCTTTTGTTTGCCTGATGATAGCTTGCTCTCCAGGTTTCTTGTTCTGCTTGCGTTTCTATTTACGGATTGCTATCCGTGGGGTATAATTTATTGAACCGATTTACTCTCTTTCCGCATTTTTTCTTTTGATGCCATGAGAAGTAGGATTGGGAGTCCGTGCCACTTGGCCGGCAATGCTGGAAAGTCCTCAAAGGAGGCTCTGATTGTGTTTTTTTACATTTGTGCCTAAGACCACCAAAGAGGCATCCCATTCCCATATCCCCTTGTAAGACCTCCAAGAAGGCAATTGACGGAAGATAGGGCTCGCAACCGACCCCCGTTATTCTAGTTGAGTCGTTCTTAGCTCTCATTACATGATTGAAGCTTTGGACATCATCTACTCTTGTTATCGAGTCGGTCAAGTGGAATGAGGGTTTAGCAATCAAACCCCCACACCTTGTCTATAGCTCGCATTGACCAATGCTGATGCTTATGTGATATGATTCACATCTTCCCCTTCTTACTCTGCTCTCCATGGTGTGAGTACCCTTATTTCCCATAGCTAGCTTGTTTGCCTCGGTTGATATGACCCCTTGGCTAAAGCTTCCCCTTTTCTTACTTTGACTGTGTGACATTACTGTTTATTGAAACTGTTTACTCTTTCATTGCTTTTAGTTCATTTTGTGATTGATTTATCCTGTGTTTACTTGTCTGATGACATGATCCCACAGGATTCCTCGTTCCACTTAATTTTTGATTAAGTCGGAGGTAGGAGAGACATTAGGATAGCAATCCATGCATGACAACATTAGTTAGATTTTCCTCTTGATCCTGACCTTAGGACCATTTTGCATGCTAACTTGTAGGTTCAGTTTCCCCCTTAGACTATCTGTGTAGACCTTCGTGAGTCTCATCTTGTATCTCGCACCCATGCGATCGAGACCGTTTCCTGTTCACCCGTAGTAGCGTGAACTACGGATGCTTTGATTCCTCTTTCTTTTCAGATTGAGGATACGTAGGCACGAGATGCGATGTCTTGGCGAGCACACTAACAACTAACTCCCCTTTTCCCTCGCAGCCGTGCGATCGAGATGAATCACCTAGCACACTAACAACTAACTTCCCATTTCTCTCGCACCTGTGCGATCGAGACGAATCATCTAGCACACTAGCAACTAACTCCCATTTTCTCTTACACCTTTGAGTCTTCTCTTCTCATCTCGTAACTTCTTCAAAACACTTAATAAAGTATAACATGTATTGCACATGAGCCTTGCATGTGGGAAGTGGAGAGTGAGGGATTTTCTTTCACTTTCCTAGAGTGTTTAGCATACGTCCCGTCTTGGGTCGATTTTCGACGTATTCGATCCTATGTCATAGAATTTAGTGCAATATGTGTTACAAACACAAAATAATCAAAACACTTCTTCTTAAAAGACAAAAACAAACAATCATTCTCTCATCTCCTTCACTTCGTTCCTAAAGGATGCGTTATTTCCATTCTACCGCAAACATGTAAATGCCTAAGACTCCGTACAACGAGCTGCGATACCTAACTACTAGAACGCGAACCTTGGCGTACTCCACTTAAAAAACACAAACAAAACAATCCATCTCTAGTGAGGCGAACTACGTCGCTCTGATTCTCGCGTGCGGGCGAGATACGTAGGCAGGAGATCGTGCGAGATCTCTCCGAGCACAATCCTTTCACCCTTCCCCAATCCGTATTCCAAACTACGTTGACTCTGGATTTCCCATTGCCAAGGGAATACGTAGGCCTAGGACTACGAGGACGTCCTACCGAGTCACTTCTTTTCCTCTTCTTCCGTCTCTCCTTTCTTTTCCGTTCCTGTTCCTTTTCCTTTCTAGTAGCAGCGGGGCTCCAGATGACGACACCCTTTGATCGATAACAACAAGTGTGGATCCCATCGAGTACGATGGACGCGTGGGGGTGCTAATACCTTCCCTTCGCGTAACTGATTCCCTTACCCGTTTCTCTTGGTCGCGATACCATGCTCTTTCCTTTCCCCCTGGTTTACGCAGTGTTTCCTTTCCATCTCTTGGGATAAATACACATTGCTGGCGACTCTGTTTCTGCGCCACTTTCACGTTTGTACTTGGATGAAAATCCCGGGAGCACCAGCTGGCGACTCTGCTGGGGATCTGGTTTCCTAAGCGAGTCAATCCTAGCGCTTGTTTGTTTTCGATTTTAGGGTGTTTATCTGTTTACTTTACTCGCTTTATTTATGGCATTGTTGCATGTTTACTGTTTTATTGCATTTACATGCTTTTTATTTACTGTTGCCATATATTATACTGTGCTGGACTATGTTGTGTTGTACTGGATTTTCTGTTTAGCAGGTTGGGATTTCTGAGAGATAAGCCCACTACCCTGGCTTGAGCATACACATAGGTGTTAGCGTGGGCAGGCGTGTCGCTCCCGAGGTGTTTTGCCACGTGTGGGTGTTCACAAGACCTACAGCCAGACGAGGTTCTATCCAGAGCTATCTGCTACTATATGCTCGATACAGGCCAGTAGATATTCTCTGAAGGAATCGTCGACTCTGGTGACCATTCCCGAGGACTCAGTTGCGGCACTCCTCCCGAGATGTGATAATGGCAGGCCAGAAATGGTAAACCCATTACGCATTCTAGATCCGAGGACCCAATGCTGGGAACTTGCTATAGGATATCCTTTTTTAGGGGAATCAGTTGAGGCCTCCTCGATTGATGATGATGCCAAACCAAAAATGGTGAACGTATCATCATTTCTCGACCTGAGAGTCCGTGATATTGAGAGTCCGGGATTTTCATCCAAGTACAAACGCGAAAGTGGCGCGGAAACAGAGTCGCCAGCAATGTGTATTTATCCCAAGAGAGGGAAAGGAAACACTGCATAAACCTTAGGGAAGAGGTGCCTTTAATGACAAATATAAAATTAATAATTCAAAAAGATCATTCATATAACTAGCAAAGCATTGACTATTTACAAGATGTTGATATCTGTTATTATTATCCTAACGTGCTAAAGAATCAGAGAAGGGACACAAAGAAATTCTAAAGTGTAAAGCATAGATTATTTTAAAGGCAACATTCCATTGTCTTATGTTGCCTTAATTCATTGATGTAGTATGTGCTAAAGAAATCTTATGTTGCCTTCTCATTTTAATTTTTCATGAAATCTATGGTAACAAAGAAGATGAATGCAGACATGAGATCTTTAATCTCTATCTGCAACCAGGCTTTGTTTCAATTTAATGATTACTAAGTAGTTTACATTGGTGCATTAATGGCAGTGAAAAATAATGAGCGAGAGAAGTTACAGTATGAATAAGAAGAGGAGAAGTTGATATAAATGACACAAGTTTGAGATGAATGACAAGCTGTGTGGACAAAAGCCCCACATCGATTTATGAATAAGTTTTGAAAAGATATATAAAGCTGAAACAACCAAGTGATAGTAACTTATGTATATTGTAATAATATTTGGGCTTAGGCACATTCCTTGATTATAATATTTGTTTCATTTAAAAGTTTGTTTAATTAATTAATAATAAATTGTTTCATTTAAAATTTTAATTAATTAATTAATTATAAAAATTAATAATAAAATATTAATGGTTAATTTATTTATTAATTAAAATAATATTAATTAATTAATTATCCTAAATAAAAAATTTCAAATTATTTTTAAAATGATTTGGCATTGACATGTCATCTAAATTAAAGTCTAATATTGGAAAGGGGACTAAAATTAAACTCAAAACATAAAAAAAAGGACTAAAATCGTGGTTTTTAAAATGGAGGGATCAAAACTCAAAAAAATACAAAATAGGGGGACCATAATTGCAATTAAGCCAAATATATTTATATATGTTATTATTTATATATATAAACCATTGGTTTGTATATGTCCTGATTTAATACTATAAAGAATATAATGATATTTTTATAGATGATTTATATGTTACAATTTATATGTTTGGTAAAAAATACCAACCATGAAGCATTTTACAGATATATTTATTTTTTATTTTTCATATATCTTGTATAATTACTATCGATAGTCTGTAATAAATATTGGATTTTTATTGTTGTTTCGAAAGATGAATATAAAGATAAAAGAATAAATACTTGCTTTGGGTTCAAATTTGGCTATGTATTATATTTTTATAGTAATTTAGCCTTTGTAAGTAAGTAGTTGAAATAAAAAAGTCGCCAAAGTGACCTCTTTTGTGGAAATTGCTTATGAGAAAATGTTAAATATGTTTTTGGTTTGTGTGTGTGTGTTTACCCATGCACTTTTCTATTTTCATTTGATTGGCAAAATGTAGTATGTATTGTGTTTTGTTGTTCTGAATGAATGTTGATCTTGTTTGGTTTGAATACTTCATGTTGTAACATGTTGAAAATTTTTGATGTTGCACTGTTATTGGTTGTTTTGCGTGTTGTACATTTGTTTTTAAGATGAACCATTAGTGTATTTAGATTCCTGGTGAAATTTGCTCCAAGTTTGGTTTTTGTAGTTTTGATTATGGTTGAGAGACGAGGGAGTTTGAAGGAGAGAAACTTTGGGTTTGAGTTGATGAAGTTAGGGCACGAGCGAGAAAATAGAGAGGAGGAAGATGATGGTGAGATGGCACCCAGTCAGCCTGAGGTGGCGCTGAGGTGGCCATTTGGTGTTGAACTTAAAATAAAAACAATTAAAGGCGTATATTGTTTGGATGTAACAGCCACCCCAGTGGTAGAAACCTGCCTTGCCTTTCCTCTCTTCACTTGCCTTGCCTGGGTTCGATCCTGCTGATAAACCCTTTTGCGCATTTTTCTGATTTATTCATTTGCTCTTCTATTTTATTATGTGTTTGCATTACCTTGTCATAATGCGCGCGTAGTTCAGCTGGCCAGAGTTTTAGGTTGTAACCTCCATGGCGTGGGTTCAAGTCCCATGGTGGACATTTCCTTTAATTTTAATACTTGTTCTTTTTAATTTTTATGGTTGATACCTCTATTTGTTTTGTTCATAACTTTCCCAATTTTTATCATTTTTTATCCATTATTTTTGCATTCCACTCGTGAAAAACTCTATTTTTCATCTATGAAGAGAAAAATACAAAAGGATTATTTTTCATTGCCTTTGTGTGCATTCAAAGTTGGTTGCTTTTTTAGGGTTTTATATGAAGTACCTTGATTCCCTTGATCTTTCACCATGATTTCTTGGTTTGTTTGAAACCCAATACATGTTGTTTGAATCTCATGTGTTGTTGTAACATTGTATGTCATTGATTCACCTTGATGCCATGATGTTTAAATATGTTGTTGACATGTAAATGTCTCTTAAGAGAATCTTGTCATGCCTTGAGTTTTGGTTGTTACCTTACCTTCAACATGTATAGATTGATCAAGCATTAATGTATGTGTGCCTTGAAGCCTTGATGCCATGTTTGATTTGTTCTTAAGTTCTTTCATGTCTTAGATTGCAATCTTTGAATACCATGAACCTTTTGATGTTGTCGCCTCCTTCAAATGCATGTTTAAACCCCAATGATCTTGTATGGTTGTTACCTACTTGTTAACATATATTCAACTAGCATTCATAATGTTGCTCTTGAAATGCCTTAATATGTTTTGCATCTTTGAATTGCATGATACCTTTGATACATGTTTGTTTCTATTTACATGATTGTTGTTACACATGTATGCTTATGAACTTGTTGGTTGTTATCTCCTTCCTATTGACTTATCCATGATTGATTTTATACTATGAGAACTTAATTCATGTTTGCTTAGGTGTTGTAACACCTATGATACGTATATCCCCTCTGTGAAGATTTTTGGTTGTCACCTTAATCCCCTTTGTCTTAACCCTTGCTTTGAGTGTTGTTACATTCATATTCTTAGCCTTGGTAGTTACCATGCTTATATTTTCATCTTGCTTAAATGATGTTTGTTATCTTAAACTTCTTTAAGTTATCCCTCATAAGTGAGGCTAGCTCATTAGCTCTCCTCCTTAACCCTCTTTGTTCCCCTCCTTCCAAAGGAAAGTCTCTCTATTGACCTCAAAGTCATAGATACCTCATTACCCTCTTGGCCTCATTAGAGCCATCCCTTTTCCTTGACCTCTTTAGGATCATTCTCTTGGCCTCATTAGAGCTATTTCTCCCTTTAACCTAGTTAGATTCCACCCCTTGTAAGCACTATCATCATAGTAGCTTGCTTCTCCTTGGCCTCATTAGAGCCACTTACCTTACAACTTAGGAGTCACCTAGAGTCCTTCAACTCTATGTGAACATCATCATCATGATGCTCCTTCCCCCTTGGCCTTATGAGAGTTCTTTAACTCTATATGAGTATCATACTCATTCCCCTTGGAACTTTTACCATAGTCAATGGTTCCTCACCCTTAGTTAGGTGAACTACAAATGCTCTGATCTTTAGTCAGGATACGTAGGCGCAAGATGTGACGTCTTGGCGAGCATACTTAGTGAATATACCCTTAGGTCTTTACCTTTAGTACCTTGGTCTTTACCTCTACCCTTAGTAGACTCCCATAGTAAGCAAACATAACATAACACAAATACAAACAAGAGGTTCCTGTAGAGTACTACAAATACTTAGGATGCTAATACCTTCCCTTAGTATAACCAACCCCCGAACCCCCGATCTCTTAGCTGTGTCTTTACACAGCGCAATTAGGGTTTTCTTCGATCTTTACCCTTTCCTTTGGATAAATCCAAGCTCGATGGTGAATTTCAAAGATGTGTGATTCGAGTTAATTAAATAGCTAATTGATATCCGATTCTCATGCAACACATAAGAAGTGGTAATTTTTGTTTAAGGAATAATGGGCCCTAAGATGCCACACCATGATGTTCCTATAAATTTTTGTTATGTATATAACATTACTAAAATAACCTGTCACAAAACATTAAATAATGATGATATAAAAACATTCATTGATGATGCATGTACATGGTTACGATGACAAAATTTAGATTAGAAATTTTACTACACAAACATCAAACTGGACCAGATTAGGAATAAATTAAGTTTAAAGTAGAAGAAAATAGAATTGGCATGCTTATTTCCCGGACTGCTACCCAAAAAAGACGCACGGTCTGCTTTGATGTCATTGTTCCATTAAATCCCTGAATAGCTTCCTCAACATTCTTTCTGTTACAGAAACAACTTGAAGGATTAAAACATAGTGTATATGGCAAGCGAGGCATAACTAACACACTACTGATAATATTGGAAATACAACAAGTGTTACCTAACACCATTTGAACATCATGCCTACCAGATTTTTTTCAAAACTTTGCAGAACCCTGTTCTATATACCTGTAACTTCCACAAGAGAAATCAAAATTCTATCTATGATAACCAACAAGTGTCATATCATAGCCAATGAAATCAGATTACCCTGATATGTATTATTAATTGGTAACTTATACCAAAGTACAACCCAACAGACAATCATAACCTAAAGCATATGAAACATGTACTCTCATACTGACTTGAGCATATACAACATAAGCAAAGAAAAAAAAGAATGAAGTTGTTGAAGAATAGCGTACTTCGAAACTGAGGAATCAAATGAAGGAATAGGGTGAATATTTGAGCATATACAACATAAACCAAGATAAAAGGAATGAAGATGTTGAATAGTACCGTACTGAGAAAGATGAATATTTGAGCTCCAAATGAATGGATACGAAGAAAGTAAAGATTACGCCACCGCTGTCGTCTTTGGCTCGCTTGTTCGCCTAGGGCGTCTTATGAAAGAAATATAGATTAAGTTTTCTTTTTAATTTATCAGTAAACCATTAAATCTTGGTTGTGTAACTCAACCGTAATGGAAATGTAAGTCCTCTAACAATGGTTGACTTTCTTCACCGTTGTAAAATCATTTACAATTTATTTTTTAAATAATGGACTTAAGTGACACAAGAGTATAACAACGGTTGTTTAAACTAACAGTTGTAAAATCATTTACATTTTATTTTTTAAATAATGGACTTAAGTGACACAAGCGTATAACAACGGTTGTTTAAACTAACTGTTGTAAAATAATTTACATTTTATTTTTAAATAAAGGACTTAAGTGACACACGCTTAATGTACTCTAAAAAATGGAAAAAATGAAGTTGCTGAGAATCGAAGTTTGTCACACATCATTTATTACTACGATTTTTATAGACAACCGTCATTAAATCACAGTTTATAAATCCAGTTACTCATTGGACGCGAAAATTTAATATATTACAACGGTGTATATTTCTTCCATTGTAAATCTGGCGTTATTGTTTGCACGTTTTGTAGTAGTGAATCATTCAAACGAAGAGTAAAAAACAAAAGGCGCTAATCAATTAAAAAGATTAATTCTTGTTTATAAAAATTGATTCGGATTATTTCTAATATTATGGTTAATTCCAACAGGAAAGAGTGTGTCATCACCCACCAATGAAAAGGCTTCAGTGTACATGTATCATTACACCATTATTTGTTAATCTTTTAAAATATCACAAGCTACACACTATAATGTAGACTTTACAAAACTAGGAAAACTCGTTGTAGGTTGATTCTGTTTACCAATCATCTCATTTATCTGTTTTTCAAATCTTCTCATCTCTTCTGAAGGCAAACAAACTGGTAATATCAAACATTCTTCTCCTTTTACATTCTTATGTGCAACAATATAACTTGCTCCATGAAACGAACCAGCCCCACCTTTTGCAATTCCACCATACACCCCTTCACCCCATCCAAAATTCACTTGTTTAAATTTAGCACGAGTCAAATCTGAAACAACACAAGACCTTACAGTTGTATATGAACATCGTTCCTTAATAACCATAAGATCTGCCACAGATTACATGTATTCTTCTGTAACTTGTGCTTTTAATTTTCTTATCAACTTCACTGCATAACCTAGTGAGTTCCCACAAAGCTTCCCTGCGGTGGTGACGGCAGCCGGATAAGCAACACAATTACCGTAATATCCAACAAAAGATGAATGATTATTGTTAAACCTTGAACGTGCATTGATGAGACACATTATTCGTACATCTTTCTCCGGCTCTAACTGTAACGCTTTTGTACGACAGTACCAGAAACATGCAGCTATAAGCTCAAATGTAGTGCATTGAAATGGAACCAATAGACGAATTGCAGCTATGTCTGAAGGTCTAAAGCAAAAAGACTGATGAACTATGTTGGAAGTAGTATCTTCTTCTTTAGTGGTATTTGATGGAAGTATTTGCTCGTAATCACGATGGTTGCATGTAATGCATGGTGGATCTCTTGCCATGAGGATCTCTCTACACCATACAGGTGGAATCGAAGGCTGGTGTGCTCCTCAAGCCATTTCTACCCATGCATCCATGAACTGCTTGATACCAGTTGCATCGCCCATTATATGGTTCCAATTTATTGCTATTATGAAACCACAACACTTGAGACGAGTCACCTGTAAATGAGAAATTAAGATGATAATCAGAGACAATAGAAGTCGTATGTTTTGGACTTGTCAACTATATATACACACACTTTCTTTTTTACCCTTTTGAATTTTGTTGAATATGATATACAACAATCCAATCAATTACCGTTAAGTTTTTATTTCTTTCTCAAACACATTTTCGATTTTGTATCTTTAATTTGGGATTTATATTAGTTCCATAATTTTCTAAATTTTTTTTTTTTTTGAATATTCGAAATCATCAATATAAACTATAAGGATACAAGTAGGTATCCAAATCCAATACATACAACACACCACCACTCAGTTCCAATCTACATGAAATCAAGAGGTACTTTACACCAGTCATAATAATTACAGTAAATAGATTTCACAGATCTCTTTCCAACCCAACCCCAAGATAAAAACAAAATTTTATAAAATACATCATATGATTCCCATAAACCTTCTTTGAACATTATATTATTTCTAACATTCCACAAAACCCTACCAGTGATCAACCATAATCCCACAACACACCTACTGCTTAAACCCCCCTCCAAACATGCTATCCGCCACTTAGATAAATGATCTTGTACATCCTCAAAGAGAAATTCTTTAATACCTAACCACCTTCTCATGTCCAGACAAATTTTTCCAGCTTTGTGACATTGGAACAGAAGATGTAACACAGATTCATCCTCCCTGAAACAGAATGGACAGTACAGTTCATAAGAATTTGAGATAATACCCCGCCTATGAAGATTGCCGCGAGTTGCTACCCGATTACCAATCAACCTCCAACTAAAACACATTGTTTTTAATGGTGCCACTGCTGTCCACAATCGTTTGAAATTGAGCCTTTCTTCTGACACCAGACCCTCCTCCGTCAGATGACCACTCAAGATGTTATAACCTGCCCTAACCGAATATCCTCTATCCACATCCCCAACCCACGAGATAACATCCTTGCTGGACCTGCTAATAGAAACATCCTCCACCAAAGCCAATAGTAAATCGTATTCACATTGTAAAGGTTGTGATAGCCCTTCATCACCCAGTTTTATGTTCCACCTCCAAGAATCTCCTAGCCACTCTCCATTGTCCATCACCTTACTATAAGGATCCACGACCTTACTCCATAGTTCAGGGAACATAGCAGAAAGTTTGGATTGCCCACACCATTTTGATTCCAAAAACCAAATGTTCTCCCCATTTCCAACTTTGTTCGAAATTAAACTATCAAAAGAGACTCTGCCAAACTTTTTTGAGATTGCAAATAAGTCCTTCCACCACAAAGATGGCCGCACCTTGTATTTTGGCAATTCCCCACTCAACAGCCAATTCCTATACTCCACATACCTGCCTTTCAGTATATCAGACCAGAAACCATTATTTGGATTCACACATTTCCATATCCATTTAGCTAGCAGGGCTCTGTTGAACCATCTTATGTCAATAATACCCAAACCCCCACTATCCTTGTCTCTACAAACCTGATTCCAACTGATCCAAGATATCCCCTTCTTAATAACAGACCCATTCCAAAGGAAACGACATTGCAAAGAAGTTATAATCCTAACCACTCTACTTGGCATTTTGAAAAAGGACATGTAATGAATAGGCATACTAGTCAGAACAGATTTAATCAACGTGACCCTACCACCCATCGATAAATATCTCCCTTTCCACGAAGCTAATCTTACTTTAATCTTATCAATGACAAGTTTCCAAAATGACACAAGTTTATGATTCCCACCTATACACACTCCAAGAAAAGAAAAAGGACAGATCTGGACTTTGCATGCCAGAAAATTCTCTCCTGCCTTCATAAAATCCTCATCCAGTCTAATTCCATATAAGCTGCTCTTTTTGAAATTAATTTCCAGACCAGAAATCATTTGAAAGCCTTTCAAGATAACTTTTAATGCCCATAAATTATTCCAAGAACCATCCCCTACAATTACTGTATCGTCTGCATACTAAAGCAAATGAAAAGAAACTTCCTGATTAAGAGAGAACCCATTATAAACCTGCCCTGTGATGGCTCTTCTCATGATAACCGCCAAACCTTCTGCAGCAATTGTGAACAAATACGACGATAACGGATCACCCTGTCTCAATCCACGAGACACCTTAAAATCTCTATTAGAACTTCCATTGACTAAAACCGATAAATAATTATTGAAGACACTACCCTCCATCCACTGCATCCACTTATCCCCGAACCCCATAATCCTCATAACTTCTCGTAAATATGTCCATTCGACACAATCATAAGCCTTTGCGAAATCTACCTTAAAAATCAGTCCTTTCATGTTGCCTCTCTTTGCAAAATCCACAATTTCATTTAGAACTAGAACACCATCTAGCAGATTCCTACCAGCTATAAATGATGTCTGAGATTTTGAGATTATCCCATCCAAAACTCTATGCAGTCTACTTGCCAGCATCTTAGCAACAATTTTATACACATTGCCTATTAAGCAAATTGGCCTATATTCGTCCAAACTACCCGGGACCTCATTTTTAGGAACCAACACAAGAAATGAAGAGGAGAATACCTTAGAAAGTTTTCCAAACTCCAAAAATTCTTGAATTCAAGATATCACATCAGAACCTACAATGTCCCAACAATGTTGAAAGAATGCCATATTGAATCCGTCTGGACCAGGCGTTTTGTCTCCTTTGCACGAGAAAACTGCTGCTCTGATATCTTCATCATTAAAAGGGGCTTCAATTGAGATTCTATCTTCTTTTGATAAGCATTGAAACTGGTCCCTACCTATACTAGGTAGAGGTTTGTTTGTTGACCTAAACCTCTCTTCAAAATACCCTGAGACTTCCTCTTTGACTCCCTCAACATCCTCAATAATCTTATCCCCAACAGACACAGATAAGATTTTATTTATAATATTTCGATGCTTGATCAAAGCATGAAAGAATTTAGTATTTTGGTCCCCGTCTTCAATCCACTTAGCTCTCGATTTCTGGTGCATAAAACTTTCTTTGATCCTGAGAAACTTCCACATCTCGTCTTCTGCATTCTTACGAACTTTAGCATCCTCGTCGCTCCCCATACCTTCATTTTCTGCCTGCCTGTCTTCAATCTTATTAAACAACTCACAATTATCCATAACCTTGGTATCAATCCAGCCAAAGATTGACTTATTCCATATTCGCAACTGAGATCTCAACAGCTTTAGTTTAGACGAAAGAATGTAACCCGGATTACCAAGGAAAGACTCAGAATTCCAAACACTCTTGACAAGATTTAAAAACTCAGTATGCTGGAGCCAACAATTAAGGAACCTAAATGGCTTAGGTCCCCAATTAAGATTTCTGACCATGATCCAAACCGGCCGATGATCCGAGACATCTCTTATTCCCACTTTCTGATGCACCATGTTCCATTCACTAAGCAACCCATAAGATATGCGGAATCTATCTAATCTGCTGCATACAGAGCCAGAAGAATTGAACCAAGTAAAATTATTTCCCATCGTAGGTAAATCCACACATCCTGTCAATTGTATGAAGTCATCAAACTCAACCATTATTTTCTTGTTATGACCACCCCTGCCTATTCTTTCTCTCATATTCCTGACTTCATTAAAATCCCCTCCAATTACCCACTCTCCTTCCTCTAACTTAGATTTTAGATATAAAATGTTACTCCACAACTCCCTTTTCTCTTTATTATTACAAGGCGAGTATATATTGAAAAAATAGCACAATTTCTCCTTCCACCAAACCTTCATGCCTAAGAAACCTATCCCTCTGTAACTGCATATCGGAACAAAAATATCCCTCCTCCATATAGTAAGAATCCCCCCAGAAGCTCCTTCTGAATTTTGAGCAGACCAACCACAATTTGAACCATATCCTATGAACCATCTCCTCCTTCATTTCAGTACACTTAGTCTCCTGCAGAAATACCAAATCCGCTCCACCCCCTTGGATCAAGCTCCTAATTCTTCTTGTTTTAATCTTGTTGCCACTGCCTCTAATGTTATATGTAACAAAATTCATAAATAACTAGTAGCCACCACCTTCCTATTATTCTTTTGAGCTCTATCTTCACTTTCCACCTTCCTAATTATAGACTCGAATACTTCATCATCTTCCTCCACTTCAATCCCCTACTTTTTAATAGAATCCCAAACCCTTGCTGGTAGATTCTCCAATTTCTTCTTGATTCTCGAATTAGACTTCATCACCTCCGGATCTCCAATAGAGCCACTACTATTATTTGTAGAATCTCCAGACCAACTTGATATATCCTCTACCAACTCATTTCCAGACCCATCATATGTTGCCATTCTACCACCTGCAACTTTATCAGGAGTATTCATGCCTCCCCTCCTATCCGCCTTGAGTAATGTAGCATAATACGATGGAATGAACGGAATCTTGATATTTTGATAAATCTCCTCAATTAATTTTTTTCTTTCTAATAGGTTTATTAGTCACCACACCAGCAGAATTCGTTGAACCTCCCAACTTTCCAGTTCCCAAAGGCAGCTCCCCTATAATCCTAGCTGACCCATTCCTAATACCCGCCTCTGCCTCTGCCCTATTTAAATCACAATTCTCAATATTAACGGGACCCGCCACAGAACAGTCTAGCAAATGATCAGACTGTTCCTTCTGACCCAAGCTATCTTTTACTCCACCATCTGTATCTTTAATACTAATATTCAAATCATGATCAGACTTCCCCTTTCTATTTCCACCTACCTTTTCAGAAACATCCTTTTCACCTTTATTGGAGCCCCCACCATTATCCCTAAAATCTTCATTGTCTTTTACAGCACTCTTCCCCCTATTGTCCTTTATGTCGCCCCCTTGCATAACTTCTTGGTTATTATCCTCTGGTTCAGAGAACCCCATTTCCGATTCTTCCACCTCCGTGTCCGATGAAACCAACTCAGAACTTCCAACTGATTCTTTGCCACCTTCTTGAATCTAACGAAACCAAATCTTTTCCCCCTTTTATCCAACCTTGCCGGAATAAACACTTCAATCGGCAACCCATAATCTTTGAATACCTCAAACATTTTCTTTGCGTCGTAAAGGTCTGAAAACTTATTGATGAAGAATGAAGACGCATTATTAACGTCCTAGTCTGTACCCTTATTCCCAATCGCTTTCCAAACCGATCGAACAGGAGTCACTTGTCTCTTAAACTGTTTTTTCTTTACTACATTCCAACTTCCTTCTTTCTGCATGTCCATTGTCTTCAAACAAAACACCACCAAACGTCTACCTCAGCCACCACTCACCTAGACCAATGTGAAGAACCCAAAAGCCAAGGTCCCTATACCGAAATATAAGAGTTTAAGCTGAAGACTTCCAGCTCCTACGTTGTCTAAACAAGCTTGGCTGAAATGTATCCTGTTTTATTGAATGAAGCAGATGAACCGTGTTGAAGCATATTGATTCAGAACCTAGAGAGAAGGGAGAGTTTCTCTCTCTTCATTTAAGTTGGTAAATCTATATTAATCTTCAACTTAATTAATTTTTTCACGTTAGTTTTGTATGGTATCTCTATATATTTTCTTTAAAATTGTCCATTTGTGGTTAGGGAAGAAGAACAAGAAAGAGATGTAATACATATGACATAAAAATGTCACACAATACCGACGTAAATGTCAAATAAATCATTTTTAACATCTTTTGAACACATGATAGAAATGATTAGCATTGATTAATTTAATTAATTAAGTTTAGGGTCATGTTAACAAGTGTTCAATAAGCAATTTTTAAAAAATTAATGATTTCAATTTCCAATTCATTGATAACACACATTTCTAAAACAAAATACTACCTCCGTTCCTTTTTATAAGAGACAACTCACTTTTTAGATTCATTGAATAATTAATGTATTTGGTCAGTTTTTAGACTAGATACATTGATTATTCAATGAACCTAAAAAGTAAGTTGTCTCTTATAAAAAGAAAAAGAGGTAATACTTTTTTAAACCCTTAAAGAATGGTCTTGTGGCACTTGTTAACATTTTCCTAAGATTTATAAAGAGATATTTCCTCTGTCCCAAAATAAGAGTCTTTTTAGCAAAAAAACATTTGTCCCAAAATAAGAGTCTTTTTACATTTTCAAAACAACAATAATTAATTTTTATCAACTTTACCCTTAATAAATATTGTTTACACAACTTTCAAGATATTACATTACATTACACCTTTACAACAACCAATAGTATTTAAGGGTAATTTTGTAAAATTATTACATTTAATTACTCAATCATTACTTTTCTTAATCTATGTGCAACAACTTTAAAAAACTTTTATTTTGAGACGGAGGGAGTAGAAGGTAAAAAGACAACAAATTGTGCCGTTACTTTCTTTTAGACGGTCGTTATTTCTTTTTACATTGTAAAATCAATCTTTTTAAAAATTTAGTCTTTTGACTCTATGTAAAAGATCAACTGCTGCTTTAGCTGTTAAGAAACTAAAGATATTAAAAACAAAAATATGTTTATTACAAGAAAAATGGGGTCTTTAATGAAAATCCAGATTTATTCTGTTTCGGCAAATCCAAGCTCCACCATCGTATCTGTTTCAGCCGACGCGCTACCACTACACATATCTCATTGGAACGTCCACTGCTGGTGCTATCTTCATTTTGTTTTGCTTTTGATTTTGTTGTTGAGAACACGAGTTAGGGTGTTTTTGGAATCGATTTTTCTTTTTTTGTTTGAATCAGACTTTAAAAGAGAGAGAAGAGCATCATCACTTTGAGAAAGAGAAAGAGAGAGAAAGAGAAAGAGAGAGAAGAGCATCATCACTTTAATATTTGTTTTTTTTTTCAAGTAAACGGAATTGATTTTTTTCTTATTTTGTTTGAAAAGACAATAAAAAAATTGCAACACAATTTTCACATCGCAAAAAGTTGCGATCTGCGTTCTTACGATCTGTTAATGTCAATCTTTTGAATAAATTAAGCTAGAAATTCTTTTGATGTTATGTGACTGGAACAATGTGTTATAAAACATCCGACTTATACAACAATCAAGCTCCATAACTATTTTATAATAAAAAAATGTTTGTTATAATCTTAATTACAGTGATGCAAAATTTATTAATACTAACTTGTATGAGTCGAATGGGACGGTCAATAATTAGGTCTGAGCCCGAAACATCATAGAGAAGTTCTTGGAAGCATGGGAATGGTGGATGGAGAGAGTCACCCAATTGATCAAGTGTTACATCAGCTTCAGCTCCAACGAACATGACACCTTCACCAGTACAATCAACCATCAGCTTACGTCCAGCACCCTCTTTAATCCTTCCCGCTAATTTATAGTAATACACAAGCGTTTGTGACAGTGCATTTCTCAGAACTTCAACCGGATCTTTTCCCGCCATTGATGGTTCGTGGCGATAGATAAATATGAATGGAATATTTTTTTTTTGATAAGCAATTCTATAAATGAGATTAAGGAAATCTCCAAACCAAAACAATTACAAAAAGTCGAACGGGAATTTATACCACTCGTAAAGTCGACAAGGGACCCTACCTTTCCTACCTAGAATCAACCAATTCCAAGATGACACTTTGATCTCATTTACAATGTCGTTAACATTAAACCCGCAATCGCAAAACAAAAAATTATTACGCACCCTCCATATATTCCAGCAGGTAATAAACCAAATAGACGATGTCGTAGCCATGTTACTACGACCTTTGAGTCTAGTATTCCACTCCTTAGCATGATTGGAGTGATTCGAATCCGTAATAGGCTCGATGTCCAACCAGTTGCAAATCTGCCTCCAAATCAGAGTAGCATATTGACAAGTAAAGAAGAGATGGTTCAAATCTTCTAAATAGTGATAGCAAAAAACACACTCCTTATCTAGATCATTATCAATTGTCTTCCTAGCAACCAAATTATCTCTAGTTGGTAATCTATCTAAACACAATCTCCACCCAAAAATTTTAATGTTTGGAGGGAGACCAGATTTCCACATAAGCTGAAGCAGGTTCTTGTTTTCCAACACATTCTCAAGGTTAACGGAATTAGAATTCAAGATGGAGTAAAACGAACTCACCGAAAAAACCAAAGAATCACAAGCAATCCACTTCCATTCGTCCTTCTTATTTTTCTTCGGGGAAAGATCTTCTAGAACTTGACTGCATTCAATCCATTCCTGCTGCAGATTGTGGTCTTCAACTTGAAAATTGTCAATAACTTTCCACTTCCAGCTTTCACCTTCCCACTCCCCCATCTCACTAACTGCGCAAAGCTTCTTCCTACTGGCGAGATACAACTCAGGATGTTTCAATATGAATGGAATATTGAAACGTAAACCTTGTTGATCATCGATGTCGGATAGTAATTTAACTTCTCGAGGAGTGGAAGAAGCTGGAAGCACCATGATAGGAAGCTAAATTAGAACCCTAACAAAAACTAATAAAAACTGTAAATTGACAAATAAACTAAGAGAGAGATAAAACTAAAAGATAATAAAAGATAAAGATAACATTTGATTTCATTGATTTCTAATGTGTCAAAGACACTACATATATAATGATACTAATGGACCAATGACTAAAATACCCAAATACTAGTGGAAGCCCAATTCAATAACAACTAAACTAAAATACCAACTAATATAAAACCTTAAATTAATAAACTAAAATATAACTTGATACTCTCTATCACACTAACTCTGGTTGGAACTAGGGGTGTTCATGGTTCATAAACTGCATTGAACCGAACCACATTTTTTGTTTGGTTCAGTTTGCAATAATTATTTCAATAAAAATTCAGTTAACTGCTAAAATGGTTACAATTCAATTAAAAACTAGTTTAAAACTAATTTATAATTATAAACTAGTTTATAATCAGTTTACAATTTTAAACCAATTATATATTTTAAACTCTTTTAAAACTAATTTTTTTAACTTCATAAAAATTTAAATTTTTTTATATTAAAAAAAATATTGTTCAAAATATTTATTTTCAATTTTTTTTATTTTCATATTTTGTGTTTTTGGAAAAAAAAATGCTTTCTCGTTTTTAGAATTTTTTTTTATTTTTTCATAATTTTGAAAAAAAAAAACTCATTTTTCACATTTCTAAAAAACTCGACTTTTTCATATTTATGAAAAAACTCAATATTTTTATATTTCCGAAAAAAATTCGTCTACTTTCATATTTCCGAAAAAATTCGATTTTTTCATTTTTCTGAAAAAATTCGACTTTTTCATATTTCCGAAAAAACTTGACTTTTTCATATTTATGACAAAATTCGACTATTTCATATTTTCGAAATTCGAATTTTTCGGACAAAATCGATATTAGTTTTGTAAATAAAAATCATCTACAAACAAATAAAAAATTGAAAAAATAAAGGAAACCAACCATGATTCATGGATATGTTTTTGTAGCTTGCTTTCCAATTACGAATAACCGCTACCAGAGCACATGCTCAAGTCTTGTGAATAAATCAATTGAAATTTTGCAGCATAGAACTGAAGTTCAATATTGATATATAATTAACAGTAAATGAAATTAGTCTTTAAAATACTTGAAAAAATAAACAAAATAAAAGCACCCAACCATGGATGTGCTTTTTCAACAAAATTACGAATAACCACGATCAGACATGCTGAAGTCTTTTAAACAATCATCTTCTTTTTTGAGGTCTGCAGAGATAACAAAGTAATGAGGTATGAATAATTTATGTTTCGTATTTTCGAAAAAAATTCGATTTTTCGAACAAAATCGATATTAGTTTTTTTCCCAGGAAAATAAAATTATTTTCAGGAAATAAATAATATATTTTCTAGAATTTTTTTTAATTTTCAATTTTTTTAATTATTTTAATTATTTTTTTTACTTTCAGTAAATTTTTTTATTCATTTAATTAAAAATTAATTAATTTATATAATTAAACCAGTTTATAAAGAAAATTAGTTCTGAACTGATTTTAAACTGAATTTGAATTGTTTTAAGTAAATGGTTCAGTTTATTAACCATTTAAATAGTTCAGTTTTTTTATAGTGCAATGCAATTCAATTCTAGTATACAATTCAGTTAACCATATTTTTGAACACCCTTAGTTGGAACCTCTTCACTGTCAATATTAATGGTGATGAAGCCATGCTATGCTATCAGGATGATAAAAAAAACAACAGAGCTAATAATAGGTGTTGTGTTTGGTTTGTGAGTTATACATGAATTGTTTGTGAAAAGGTTTAAATTTAAGGACCATGTTACACGTTATCTTAGTACTACAATAATAGACTAGTTATTTTCAATGTGGTCACGTTTTTTTCTTCTTTAGATAGAGACGAAAACATCAAGAACTCGTCATGCGCATGCAGGATGCATGTCTTTAAGTGAACACCAATAAGTTTCATTACCCATGCGTTATCACTGTCTTTCTCATCGTTACACATATTATTTATAGTATCAAACTCATAGTTACCATATATTTCCTTTTCAAATTGTTTCCCACTCATATCATGACACATGTCCAATTTAATAGCAATTGATTGACACCATGATAGTATTGTTAACTACATGTTTTTTTAAGGACAAATAATTTAGGAGAAACATCCAAAAATCAGATCAAGATAGAGACTCCAAAAAAAAAAAAACAAACTATACTAGAGTTCTCCAAATTTGGATCAGCAGAAGTGAAGATTAAATTTATAAAAGTAAAAAAAAACACCATAAAAAGACTCCAAACACTCAAACTGTTATAGATTCGGATGTAAAATAGGGTTTTTAAATTAGGTCGAGAAAGTACAAGAGTTGCCCATGAATCTACCAAGATAGTATTTTTAAGTTAGGAGGATGCTCATGTCTTCCATGTTTTTCATTGTCACAGGTGAGCTTAAAAACATTATATTCTTTTGAGATTTTCAAATTGATCAAACTAGCATGTCAAATCATAAAAATTTCATAGGTGAGCTTGAAAACATTATATCCTTTTAAGATTTCTAAATCGACCAAACCACAACATGTCAAATCATAAAAAAAAACATAATCCTAGACATTCTAATGAGCGCAGGGTTTTTTTTAAAACTTGCTTTAAGCTAAGCTTCTTGGAACAAATTTCTTCAACCTTATAAGACACCCAGTTGGTGCGCAGAGTTTGTCTCTGTCTTCCTGGCTTTTCTATGAAGATCCCATTTTGAACTCTTCAGTATAGGATCCCCAGTAAGTCTTTGCTTGGTTGTCTGTCTCTTTTCGACTGATCCCTAGTGATCAGGTTTTTCTTTTTGGTTCCATGCCCAGAAAGAGCGGGTTCGTTTTGTCCCCAGTAGTCTATCTCCCGAGATCTTTCCCCAGTGAGGATTGTCTGTGGTCTTTTCCCCAGTTTTTCTTTGGGGTCTCCCCGGTGGGTCTCTTTTGTTGGTTAGCTTGTATCCCTAGTGAGGTTCTTCTCATGGATACTAACCTTCGTCTTTCCCCAGTGAAGCTCTTTGGTCCTTTTTCTTCCTGTTTACCCCTTGGTGTCTTGTTGTGTCTACATTTTCTTGCATCTTCTTGGCATCATGTTTGTTGCATTGCATGTGTGTGCATCTGAGGGTAAAATTTTCAGTTATCTGTATTTAAATATCTTTCACTGTTGATTACATGAGGATCTTCATCTCTCATGTCATCAGGTGAAGATATTTAAATAGGGGCAACTGTTGTTCCAAAATCTGTTGTTCCGTTTAAGTATCTCAAAATTCTTCTTGCAGCTTTCTTGTGTGACACTCATGGTTCACCCATGAATCTGCTACCTAATCCGACTGCAAAACCTATATCAGGTCGACTGTTGCACACATATCTCAGAGATCCAACTATTTGTTTGAATAAAGTTACATCAACTTTGTCTTCCTCTCCATGCTTCTCCAACTTCAAGTTTGGTTCGACGGGTGAGAATGCAGGATTCGAATCATCCATTCTGAATCTCTTGAGTATCTCTTTGACATACTTCCTTTGATGTAGCACCATACCTTGCTTCAGCATTTGAAATTCCATGCCTAGGAAATAAGACAATTTTCTCAGATCCGACATTTCAAATTCCTTCATCATCAGCTCTTTGAACTTTGACAAATTATCCAAGCTAATTCCAGTTACCAACAAGTCATCGACATATAAGCATATGATTGTTATATTTTGTGCTACAACATGAACATACACTACAAGAAAAAAGGAGATTTACGACACTTGAGTTGCGACCGTTATCACAAAATCGTCCTTATTCCTGGATTGCGACGGTTGTCACGACAGTTAGGGTCAACTATCTCTGATTTTTTGTGACACTTATCACAAAACCGTCCTAATTCCTGGACTGGGACGGTTGTTACGACGGTTAGGGACTGGACTGCGACAGTTTTAACGACAGTTATCACAAAATCGTCCTTATAATTTTTTTTTGCGTAACTTTTTATTTTATAAAATTTCCTTTATTTTTATACCCTAATTTTCCATTCCCTCTCCAAACTTTCCACTTTCACATTCCCTCCATATCTTTTCAAGTTTCCCAAGTTAAGATACATGCACAAAGAATTCATTCTTATCCAAAATTATTGTTTAAAATTAAATTTTAATTTGAAATCTTAAAATTACATTTTCATTTTATAAAATTCTATAATCCCTCAAAAACCAAAAATTTCTCTACTACGACAAAAAATAAATAAAAAAATAAAAGACTTCATTCATAAAAAAAACTAAAAACAAAAAGAGACTCTTAAAAAAAATATCCATCAAAGAAAGCGGGACTCATAAAAAATTAAGACAACCTACAACCCCAAATTGAAACCCTAAATCAGAAGACGATTTCATCCTAAAATGAACATCGCCTCACCCATTTGATGCTCTCTCTATATTCTCCAAAATACAAAGGAAACCTCATCATTCTTCCTTAAACATCTCAGGTACTTCTTTCTTGGTTTTGGATTTTTTCTTCATCGTCTCTCTCGCCAATAACAGTCACATATCGACCTCTCCTCCATATGGGTAAGTCCATATTTCTTCACTCTTGTTAAGTTCAACTAATTGAGTTATTTTATGTTCTAGTAAAGGAAAAAACAGAGTTAGTTTTGCTCTGTCCTATATTAAAATTAGTGTTTATGTCGGATGCATTTAGATCAATTTGTGAGTCTATTATTTTAATGATTTAATTTTTTGCAAGGTAATTTAAGTTTGGACTATTTGCATAACTGTTATTGTTGTAAGTGATTGGATTAGTGTTTTTTTTTTCAAATTATGAGTTGTTTATGGACTATATTATTAAAAACGGAGAAAGAATATCATCAACGTTCTTGATAGGAGGAGCATGGAGAAACTTCGCTTGCAATGGTTTCAAGGCTTTGGTGGTGGAGTTGGTTGTGCTAGGGCTTAATGTGGAGGTAAGGATGTGCCTTACTTATGCTATTTTGTAATGTCAACGTTGCCATCATAAGACCCCTAAATTTAGGGATTCCATTTAAGAATAGTATAGGTGAAATGCAAAACAACTGTTAGTTCTTAGTTCTGTTCAATTAAGATATATGTTTATGTGTTGTGTAATAAAATGAATATAAGGTTGTTGATTGTGTTTGTATGTGTGTGTAAGAATGACAGAGAAGTTAATTCATTTTAGAGAGACTATGAAGAGGAAGATAAGTTGAAAATTAAAAGATAGTTCATTTATTTACTTATTACTTATTATCATTAAGAATAAATCTAAGAGTTGTCAATAATGGATGACTGTATAGTCAATTAAAATTTCGTATTTCACAGATTTTGAACATATATAGGAATTAATACATATTTTCATGCTCTGTAATTTGGTTATATTGTGCTTAAGATCTATTAGCTTTATGATCATTCTTACTTAGCAATTTTTCTTATACTTTTAGCTCTCAACCAGTATTCAAATGAGGGGATGTTATCACAAAAATCATCAAAGGAAATTTTGTGAATATAGAAGCTTGATTAATGTTGACATATGTATTTTGTAGGATTGTCATATTTATATTTTCAATTTAAAAAATTGGCATCAGTTGTTAATTAACTTATATAATCTTTGCTTACATTTCTATGCATTAAACAGGTGGATTTCTTTAGAAGCGATGGTGAAAAGGTCCACTTTACCTTAGTTTTAGCCATTTGGTGATATAATTGGTTTCTTACCCATTACCCTAATTCAATTCTTCATAATTATGAGTTTGTCTGCTTGTTGGTTGAGTTTAATAAAGTTGTAGCCTTTAAAGGTACCATTATTCCAACCACTGAGAAGAAAACAACCTGAATCATTGGTTAAAGAGGTTTATTACACCAAAGATTGCACTTATATTTTCTTAAATAAATTAATTTCTGAACTTATACTGACAAAGTTTTGTTTATATTTTCATGATAATGTTACACTAATAGGATAATGGGTAAGAAACCAATTATATCACAAAATGGCTAAATCTAAGGTAAAAAATCAAGAGTAAGGACAACTAGCTTTTGTGGGTGGTATGGTTTTTCATCTCACTTTTTTCCATTATTAATGTTTTTCTGTTATTAATTAATCTTGGGTTGTTATGTATACTCATGACTTCAAGGTCAAGCGAAAATGTGTATTTTATACCTACATTGTATGTTGTATATGTCTTATGTTTTACTGTCCATTTCCTTGTTTGTATATTTATAATGTATCATATGTTAAATCACTATTTTTTGTATGATATAAATATATATTGCTAACTCATGCTAGTTGTGGACTATAGGAAAATACACATGTAATGTCCACCAAGATTGAAAGAAGTTTAAGCTTTGGCAGGTAAGGTTTTTCTTTTACTTGTTCCTATTTAAAATGTATGTTGTATTACTGTTTTGAGTTGATTTCTTACTTTCTAAAGTATAAGCTATGTGTATGTTTGACATATATGTAGTTAAGAATGACCTTATTTAGTCATGCATATGAGGATATAAGTTAAACTTAAAACTTGCTTATATTGCTAGATGGTGGTCATTAAACATAACCCCCTAAATTTCTTAAGAAAATAATACAAATATTATTAAGATGAGATTTTATTATCATGCATCAAGTTTTGTTTGATTTCTCTTTTATTGTACTTTAGAAAGAATAGAGAAAAGGAGAATTACTATGTATATTTCATATACATGTTTATGTTTTAATGTAAATTCAAATTATTGTATCACACTTTTATAAATGAGCTCATGTTTATGTTTTGATGTACCACTGATGCTGTTTTTGAATTTAGAATTTGGTTGAAGATTTTGGACCAAAATTGAATCCTTCATTTTCTATCTATTAACTATCTATTATATAAAGAAAATTAATTTCCTCTCTTTTATGTGTACAGAAAATCTTCATATGCCTTACTATATGTTACATTGTACTTCCGGAGGGATGAAGAATTGGAAGTTGTATGTGTAATTCTCTCCACTTCAACCTGATGAAAGTATGTGATAATGAAAGCTATGAGTTGGATGATTTTTTATGAATTGGACAATTTCCAAATTTGATATCATGTAGTGATGCAATTAATATTTTGTAAGAATGACAAGTACTTTTATCTCAATGTTTTAAACTTGATGTTGATCTAAATTAGATTGTGCTTACCAGTGGGGGGAAAAGACATAATACATGAAAGTTATTATTACTTGGTTTTTCTTTTGAATGTATGTTGGAAAATTGTAATTGCCTATTAGTACTCTTTGCTAAACTCCCTTATGCAGGCCTAGTTCTTAAGGATACTGTTTTTATATAAAATTGATTTCAATTCATCAACTTGTTAAGGAAAATTCTTCTTCTTTTACTTTTACTACTAATTGTTGTAAATATTTGCAGAACAATACCAAAAAGGTGATTAGTATATCTAGATTGGTTGATGGTCTATAATATACCATTAGAAAATTTATAATCTGCCGTTAAAAATGTTAAACTAAATAATATAATTCAATGTTAAATATTAAAATTTTACTTTTGTTAAAATCTAGGGTTAATAGTCATTTACTCCCCTGTAATATAAGCGACTTTTGATTTACCCCCCTTTAAAAAAATAATTTTGGATTACCCCCCTAAAATTTTAAAATTCTATGTCTTTTGTCCCCCAGGTAGAAAAATTACCCCCCTGTAAAATATTTTTTTTCGATTTACCCCCCTGGTTTTTACACGCTTAGGGGGGTACCCCAAAATTTTAGGGGGGTAATCCAAAATTATTTTTTTAAAGGGGGGTAAATCAAAAGTCGCCTATATTGCAGGGGGTAAATGACTATTAACCCTAAAATCTATTAATTCAAGAATATATTTAAACATTTTAACGTCATATACAATTTTTTTCTTTTTAAAATTGATACTACAAAATCTTAAAACCGAATTCACAAATTATAGGTCTATTTAGCCTTGAAATTTTTTGAGTAAAAAAAAAGTCTTAGAAATACATAATTACGGCAGTTCTAGACCATCACTAATTTAAATGAAATATATAATATGTAATTATGGCGGTTACAACCGTCGTTGTTTTCAATGAAATATATATTATATAATTATGGCGGTTACAACCGTCGTAATAATATATTGGAGGCCGAAATAAAATCGTCGCGGAATGTTACGGAAGTTGGAGCGACAGTTTTACAAACCGTCGTAAAACAGTCTTGCGACACATGTTTCTACGACAGAAAGGGAACCGTTGTGACTTACAATTTGCGTCGGTTGTAACTGCCGTAATCTGCCAAAATTAACCGTCATAATTTGCCAATTTTCTTGTAGTGATAGACACCATACTCAAACTTGCATTGACAAATCCCAATTCGACTAAGTATGAGTTGATCTTCTTGTTCCATGCCCTAGGTGCCTGCTTGAGGCCATAGACTTTGTGCAACTTATATATTTTACTCGCTTCCTTCTGAATCACAAACCCAGGAGGTTGTGTGACATAGACCTCTTCGTCTAACGGACCATTCTGAAATGCTGACTTCACATCTAAGTGAAATGTCGACCAAACTTGGTTATATGCCAATGCTACCACTAGTCGAACAGTCTCCAGTCTCGCTACTGGAGCAAATACTTCAGAGTAGTCAAGTCTTTCTCTTTGAAGAAACCCTCGAGGTACTAATCTTGCTTTATGTCTTCCTATCGACCCATCAGCATTGTGTTTTAACTTGAACACCCACTTTACTTAGATAGCTTTTGTATGTGCTGGCAATTCGACTAACTCCTATGTGTTGTTTCTTTCTATTGCCTGTAACTCTTCGACCATAGCTAACTTCCACTGTTGAATTTTTAAAGCTTCGTTATGGTTTATTGGTTCAGCACCTGCAAGTAAAGCAAAATGAACTAATTTTCCATCTGGTGTGACTTCATCATCACCAGTCACTTCATAATCATGAAGTCTTGTTGGAGGAACTCTATTTCGCCGAGGTCTTTGGCTTGTTTCAGCCACAACCCTTGTGTCGGGAATGTCAGCAACTACTTCTACTTCGACTTCGACTGGATTCTCAGCAATTCCTTCAACTTCGACTTCATCAGTTTCTTCGTCGAAATCAGAGCTCATCAATGGCTTGTTATTTGAATTACTAGAATTCCAATCCCATGCAGAATTTTCATCAATCACAATATCTCGACTCAATAAAATCTTCTAATTAATTGGATTGAATAACCTGTATGCACCAGTCTTATGATATTCTACCAGAATCATAGGTTCACTCTTGCCATCAAGCTTCCTTCTTCTTGCATCTGGAACATGCTTCTAACACATTGAGCCAAACACCTTCAGATGACTCACTGATGGTCGTTTTCCAGTCCACACTTCTTAAGAAACCTTGTTCTTCAATTGCTTGGTAGGGCACCTGTCCAGGATATAAACTGCAGTCGAATAGCTTCACCCCATAAAGATTTTGTCAAATTCTTCTGCTTGAGCATACATCTCCCCTTATCCAATATGGTTCTGTTTCTTCTTTCAGTAATTCCATTATGTTGAGGAGTATAAGGAGCAGTTACCTCATGATCAACACCATGTTCTACATAGAATTTTTCAAACATCTTCGAAGTGTATTCGCCTCCTCCATCGGTTCGCAGAACTTTGATCCTCTTCTCACTCTGGTTCTCGACAAGCATCTTGAATCTCTCAATTATTTCAAATACTTCATCTTTTCTCTTGATCACATAGATCCACAACTTTCGACTAAATTCATCGATAAACGAAACAAAATATCTATTTACACCAATGGTATGTTCTTCGAACGGACCACATACATCTGAATGTACAACTTCGAGTATGCAGGATGATCTCATTGGCATAGTCGAAACGAAAGAATTTATGGATTGATTTCTGACTAAACAGCCTTCATAGAGTTTGTCAGGCATCACAAGACTTGGAATACTAGATACCATATCTTGAGTAATCAGCTGATTGAATGATCGAAAGTTCAAATGTCAAAACCTCAAATGCCACAACCAACTATCCTTGTGGTCAACAGCAGTTTTTAGACATTGTACTTCAGTCGAACCGATCATGGTCTTAAATGTCATGTTCTTCAACAACGGAGATTTCAAGACCCAATTGCTCTGGGTGTCGAATAATTTCAAAACTCCATCTTACATGACAACTGAGAAGCCTTTTTCGACTAGTTGTCCAACACTTAACAGGTTGCACTTCATTCCAGGTACATAGAACACATCTCTGATCATAGCTTTTGCTCTATTACTTAATTGAAAAACTATGTTGCCACTACCTTCTGCTTGCAAGGAACTGTTATCAGCAAGTTTTATCTTGCTCTTCTTCGACTCGTCAAAATCTGCCAACCACTCCTTTCAACCAGTCACGTGATTTGAGCAGCCTGAGTCGAGGAACCAAATCTTGGATTCGACATGGTTATCTGTCACTGCAACCATAACCACCATACCGCCTTTAGAATCATCTGAATCTTGGCGTGCAAGGTTCGCTCCTTTGTCCTTTCCTTTTTTCGATCCATTGTCTTTCCTGTACCAATAATGTTTGGCCAAATGACCCCACGTTTTATAGTTATAACATTGCATACCTTTCTTATCTTATTTGTCCTTTCGATAGTTTCCTCCTCATTTTTCGAGGATTCAAAAGCTCTATCTTTGACCAAATTCTTCTGAGGGTTCGACCAAGTCTTCTTTCCTTGAGTCTTGTCGACTTTGCTTTGAATTTGTTTGAACCACCATTCCTTTTCCATGAATGAGCCTGCAATGCTTGTATCGAATCCTGAACTCCCTTTATTTTGACAATCCTCATCTCATGCGCCTCCAACGAACCAACCAAATCTTCCACTTTTAAGGTTTCAAGATTGTTGGATTCTTGAGTAGCTACGATAACGTGATCAAAGTGAGAGGTCAATGTTCTCATTACCTTCTCAACTATCATCTTATCAGTTATGGTTTCGCCACAACCCTTCATGAGATGGGCGAGTTTCTGAACCTTCGACACATATTCTGTAACTTTTTAAATAATATTTGAAAGTTCTATTTCATTATTAATATATACATTTCAAATGTTAATTATACAACAAAAACCAAATGCCTTAGTGGACACCCAAAAGCTTCATAAAGCAAAGTGCATTGGTTCAATTGCTGCTAGAGACAAATCTTTTGTTTTATTTTAAATTTTTTAAACAATTGAAAATGGTCACTAAAATCGGTCACTAAATTCGTCTCTTATAGTGACTGATTTTTAGGATTTTTCGGTCTCTAATTCGGTCACTAAACTCGGATTTTTTAGTAGCGGAGACTCTCCTCCTAAGCAGATTCTCTCAAGTGTAGATCTGATATCACGGACAGATTACTCCTGGTTTGGATGTTGCTCTGTGGGAAGAACTCAAGGAATTGCTAGCCACAATTATACTGTTCCAGGACAGGCGAGATGTAGTTGTTTGGAGAAAGGAAGACCACAAAGTTTTTACGGTAAAGTCCTGCACTTATGCTTACTTGTCGCAGATCAGTCCTTCTAGCAATAATGATCAAATCTAGTCGGCTCTCTTGTTCATGAGGGGATTAAAAGTTCCTGCTAATACACTGTATTTTGGTAGGAGATATTTGATCAAAAGAATTCCCACCAAAGAACTTCTCCTTCAAAGGGGGGTGTTGTCAAACCAGAGAGATTTCAGTTGTGTTTTCTGCTTTAGACTTGTTGAATCTTTGTCTCACCTATTCGAAGAATACGTGATTATCAGGAGAATTTGGTTGAACGTATTGGATTGGATATGATATTGATCTGACCCTTGATGAATTTATTGGTTTTTTTTATGACCAATAGCAAGGTGAGGAATATTTTTGCTCGAAACACTGTCGGGATTATATGGTTGGCGACAGTATGGAGTATTTTGCTTATGAGGAATGATATTCAATTCAAAGGAGCGGTGTTTAGTTTCAACGATTGTTTGTCGACAAATATTTATAGATCTTGGATTTGGAAGGGTTTGTCTTGTAACTTTACTAATGTTGTTAAATTCTATGACTGGCAATGTTTTCCTCTTGCTTGCTCTAGGTTGTAGTGCAGGTAAAGTGCAGTTGTAGTTGTACTTTTATTTGAGCAACTCTTTTGCTCTCTTTTAATGAATTTCTTATTAAAAAAAGGAGAACATAATGACTTTAGAAGGACTCAACTACTCCAACCACATGTGTGTATATTTTAATACAATAGTTTAGGTATTCAAATGTATCTTATAACGAAACATACTTGGAGTTGAGTGTTGGGAATTTATTATATCTCTCATTCACTAATCGTCTACCTATACAATGCATGAATCAACATTATAAGAACTTATTATTAATGCTTATTGGATAAATATTTTAATATAATTTTTATATAATATTATTTTTGATTATGTAATTTAACTCTATGGTTCATTTTAGTCCTTTAAATTAAGAAAGGTCCACATCGATCATTTAATTCTTTAAAGTGTATCATGTTAGTTCATTTAGTCTAATTAGCGACAAATTTAGTGATAAATTTCAGAGTTTTCTATTGCTAATTAGAAGAAAAGGACTAACATAATACGATTTAAAGAATTAAAGGACCACTATAAATATTTTTAAAGTTAAGAAACTAAAATGAAACTCGAAATTTTTATACGGGAAAAAAAATATCAAATAGATAATTTTATATGAATATTTATTTGAATTATTAAAGTTTAATCCAGTGATAAAAGAAAGATGTTTTGGAAGTGGATTAATAATTACGCATTGTACAAAATCTTTTTTATTTCATAATTACAAAAGTAAATAATTTTTTTTAAAAAAAATATTTAATATTCAGGATAGTGAATAAAAAGTTAAATATTTTTTTTACATAAAGTCTCTAATTATGGATGGTAATGAGCATGGTTTCGACAGAGTACTATAGTATTTGTTTTTATATTCGCGGTTTAAAAAATATTTATGTATCCGAGCACAAACCCGCGTGGGAATCAATGTTTGTACCTGTATCCATATTCTATGGACACCTAAGTACTCATATCTATACATGTTTACACACGTTTTTAATAAAAAAACAATATATCATTTATAATTTATCATATCATTTTAAAATTTTAACAACATTAAAAAAAAATAAAGGATGATATTGTTAAATTAAGATATAAACAAATATTTATATAAAAATGCATATACACAACAAGAAAATTGGTAAATTACGACGGTTAATTTGGCAGGCTACGACGGTTTAAACCGCCACAATTTTCTAGTCGTGACGGTTTTGTTCATGTCGCCAAAACGTGTGTCTCCAGGCTGTATCGCGACGGTTCCTAAAACCGCCACTCCAACCGTCGTTCTATGTTGCGACGGTTAGGCAATTGACATAAATTGAAAATTACGACAGTTACAACCGCCATTAAATAAGTTTGTTTTTCTTATTACTCAATATACAAAGCTAAATCCGCAGGTATTTCCAAAGGTAAATCCGCAGGAAATGTTTAATCCGTAGATAATTCCACAACTAATATATTTCCAAAATAAATAAAAAATTCATAAACTTAGAAAGTATTGTACTCATCAATAAACTTGCAGTAGTTCCTTATAGGAACAAACAGTTTAAAATCATTCTAGTACTCATAAATTTTCAAATTAGAAACACAATCCAATTCAATATTCAAATCTAGTTTTTCAATCAGCATCTTTTTACATAGAAAATATTTATACTTTAGCAACATAAATACATGCTTGAGATACAAAGTCGTTGTTGAATGTTTCTACATAAACTAGTAGCTTAAATGATTGAATAAAGTTCTCAATACTATCTTCACCGAGTAAAGAGAGAAGCTTTTAATACTACAACAAAATCAACAAATGTTTTTCCTTTTCTTCCTAGGCCAGAGAAGCATACACTTGCAGTACATGGAAGTCTCACATTTGGGACATTTTGTTTGTTTACTTCACTCTATAATCTAGCAGCAGTCCACTACTTCATTAAGTTCTTCTCTACTCATTAGTATAGATCCAAGATATATTCACCCTTATTGGAGCTCATGAAAAACATTATAGCCTGCAATATACAAATAATTTTTGTTAATCATAATACAATTAAACAACTAATATATGATTTTGCAGACATACTACCGAATATCCTAGTATACTATTTAGTGGACTTTCCTGTTGATGAGAACACCAAATGGCATGCTAATACCTATTCCACCATCTTGATTTTTTTCAAATCCTATAATAATTAACCGAATCAACATTAATTAATTAATTAATATTATAAAATGTAAGCAGTGCATAAGACTGAAGCCATGAATTTACCATAACATTAGCTCCAATACTGGTTCCAATAAGAAACAAAGGCGTCTTGGGATTGGTGGATAGGCAGTATCCTTTATAATCTCACTGAACCATTGATGTTTGCACGAGAAAAGCCCCAATTGTGCCAACAAGATATATCTCCAGCAAAAATTCAATTCTAGGGTCGTGGCATGGTCGCAGGATCCTGGCATGATATCCAATGGAAAACTAGCATCAATCTAAGGACAATAACATACAAAGAAAATATTCAATTTATAGGACTGCAGTGGTAGATAAAATCTACCTAATTTATTTTTTCATCTTCTTTCAGCACTCTAAAATTCTAATGCCATTAAACAATACCATCCACAAATTGAGTACTCATGACTTGGTTTTGGATTTAAAATTATAAACACTTTTCAATTATCATTGACCTTAATGAGATCTTAGACGTTATTTTCCAACCACTACAATTTGATCACTTAACTACATTGCTTTGGCACCGTATACACTATTGGCTAATAAGCGTGAATCAACCCCTGAGGGGCACATATGTAAAGGTTAAGGAAGGTTATAATGAATAGAGTCAAATTCAATAATAACATCATTAGAAAAACAGAGAAAAAAAGTAAATATAAAATCAGAATATAAACGAGAACAATAAAAAATCAGAGTATAAACTATATTAATCTAAAAAATCACATACAATTTCACACAATCATAAGTTTAAAAATTATAACAAAAATTAACATAACAAATAAGATAAAACACATAAAATTGAATATAATAATGAATGAGAAATATTTTTCGAAACCTTTAATCAATCTAAAAGGGCCAGATAATGAAATAGAGATAAATAACTAGGGTACTTACATGAACAATGAAGAATAACAAAGAAATAATAACTTTTCGAGTGGGATTTACAAGAAATAATATTTTCTAGAGTATAACCAATTGGTTATATAGTGATCAATTCTTTGGCTTTGCGAAATTGTATGCCTGGGACAACATTAAATAGTACCTACAGATGATTCTTCAGTCATGACACAATAAGTAGATGTTTTAGTTTGCTTTACTTATTTCAAAATTATTCTAAGGAAATACATATTATGGAATCTAGTGAAGCCCCCTTTTAAAGAAGATGTCGATTCTTAAATCGAGAAACACATGTCAAAACACGTTCCCAAGCTTCTTCATAGTAACTCACATCCTTATCAATAATAATAACTATTGCCTAATAATAATTCATAACAAAAATCCAAAATTAAATCCAGAATTACAACCGTTTAAGATTAGCTTTATGATATTGTATAATGCATCTGACTCCTAGGTATACATGACAATTAAGTATAATGTGGCTTCAAATATTTCTCTCCCCATAATTAAGTATACATGCCACTTTTTATTGTATAATGGACTAGTAACCCAATGATTCAATATGAAAGGGCCAAGTCTAATTATAGGTATTTATATGCATGAAAATGCAGCATCTATAAATGAAGTTAATTAAAAAACATGTGATGCTGATGATAATGTGAAATTACCTAATGTAAATCCAATCATCAATTATCCATCCAGGGGAAATTGCAATCAGAGGCTTCTGTATTTCCACCAAATCCACAAGAGTTACCATTTTTCAATGAACCATATCTATATCTGCACGTGTAATATGGTTTGTAATAATATTTTCAACTATTTCAGGTATTTTGGTTTGTAGTGGTTGTTAAATCATTTTCAAGACAATGCTCAATCTTCGCTTGCAAAGATGATAACAAGTCTGGTGTTACGGCTGCCATTTTCTTCTATGGTAGTAGATTGAGTATTGATTCCTGAGTGTGTTTTCTGAGCCAGTTTGAGTCATCCTTCAAATGTTTTCGGAGCCAGATTTACTGTTTAGTATCATCGGTGACCTTTCTTCCCTTGACAATCATGATTGCTATTTGGTTTGAATATATTTCATTGACTTCTGTACCTTTCAATTAACACAGGCATTGATCATAACAAGTCCAGTCTTACGGCTGCCATTTTCTTTTATGGTAGTAGATTGACTACTGATTGACGAAGGTGTTTTCTGAGCCAGTTTCACTCATCCAACAAATGTTTTCTGAGCCAATTTTAGAGGTATGTATCTTTATGTTCTAATTTGCTGCTTGAATAATGTCTGCTGATCAGTGTTTGTGTTGTGTTTTGTTAGAACTATATTGTTATTAGGGTAAGGGATTGTTTGACACGGTTGTATGCAAAACATATTACACAAAATGATATCCAGGAAGAAACATATGAAGCTCAGAAAGTGTGCTGCATGAAACACTCTCTAAGGGTAAACTGTCATATCTTTGAAGTTATTGTTGATTACTCTTTGATGTTGTAATATTTTCAATGGTTTTGTTTCTGTTTCACTTTGATTGCAGGGTTAATGGTAACTTTGTGCTTAAATTAGATTTTGAACAATTGACTACATATGCCCATCGTCCTATTGTCGACAAGTGCATTGGAAATGGCGTGTAGTTGCTAAATTGCAGGTTGATAACCATTGTAAGTGATCACCCTCTTATGTCTTGAATTCAGAATTACTCATAATATCTTTTATTGTTATGCAGTTCAAGGGCTGCTGGAAATGATTTGATTGGTATTGATTTGGGTACAACTAATTCAGACAGAGATACACCTGCGTTTCATTTAATACTTTATTACATTGTTCTACAAATTATCTTTCTACGGATTACATTGTTCATGATTATAAATTAACAATGAATTAGCGAGATATTGATTGGCAGGTTTGGCAAAGGAACATGAGAAATAATTTATAAAGGTGTTTTCTGATCCACTTTTCTTCGATAGTGACCTATCTTCTCTTGACAATGATGACTGCTATTTGGTTTGAATATATTTCTGCCACTTTAGTACCTTTCAATTTTCACTGGCAATGATGATAACAACTCAGCTCTTATGGTTGCCATTTTCTTCTATGGTAGTAGATTGACTATTTTTTGGCAACATATGTGTTTTCTGAGCCAGTTTCACTCATCCAACAAATGCTTTCTGAGCCACTTCGACTAATCCTTTAATTGTCATCCGAGGCAGTTTTAGTGGTAACTATCTTCTTGTTATAATGTCATGCTGCTTGAGTAATATCTGTGATCAGTGTTTGTGTTGTGTTTTGTAGAACTATATTGTTTTTAAGCTAAGGGATTGTTTTAGACAATTGTTCACAAAAGATATTACACCACATGATAAGCATGAACTTCACAAGGCTTTGCAAACACAGGTGCTTATCTACTGCTTTATCTTGATTCTATATTTAGCTTGATTTCATTGGTATTGATTTGGGTACAACTAATTTAGACAGAGATACACATGTGTTTCATTTAATACTTTATTACATTGTTCTACAAATTATCTTTCTACGGATTACATTCTTCATGATTATAAATTGACAATGAATTCATGAGAAATTAATTGGCAGGTTTGGCAAAGGAAAATGAGAAATCATCACCTTCATTTGGTTTTGCTTTCGTTTTTGAATTTTGTTCGAACACATTTTTATCTTCGATTTAGTTTGATATTTTGGGTGAATAATGATTTCTAAAGGTGTTTCTGAGCCACTTTTCTTCGATAGTGACCTTTCTTCTCTTGACAATGATGACTGCTATTTGGTTTGAATATATTTCTTCCAATTTAGTAACTTTCAATTTTCACTGGCAATGATGATAACAAGTCAGCTCTTACGGCTGCCATTTTCTTCTATGGTAGTAGATTGACTATTTTTTGCCAACAAAAGTGTTTTCTGAGCCAGTTTCACTCATCCAACAAATTCTTTCTGAGCCACTTCGACTAATCCTTCAACTGTCATCTGAGGCAGTTGTAGAGGTAACTATATTCATGTTATAATGTCATGCTGCTTAACTAATATCTGTGATCAGTGATTGTGTTGTGTTTTGTAGAACTATATTATTTTCAAGCTAAGGGATTTTTTTAGACAGTTGTACGCAACAGATATTACACCATAGGTGCCTATCTACTTCTTTATCTTGATTCTATATTTATGTGTTTAATTTCCAAAAGTAAGACCTAATATTTTTATTTTGGGTCACTGCTTCTATATTTTGATATGGCTCCATCATATATTTTCGTACTATATATTTTCATATATTTTGATATGGTATTTTGTGAGTTATTCGTGACTTTACTATGTGAATGTTGTAATTACTATGGTTTTAAAATGTTTGAATTATCAATGTAAATCATTAATTTGACCTTTAGTATTCAATAATAATTTATTAAAATGCCATTGATAAGCTTGACCAATCACAATTCAATAACCAACTTTGACTTTTGAATTAACCAAGCTATAATGACAGCCCACTAAAAAGTTGATGATTTCCAATGTTAAAAGAATATCAACAATCAAATAACCCATTATATAATCCTATTTTCTCTTCCAAGTATCACACAACCATCACCTTAGGATAGGGAAAAACAAAATGAATTCAAATGATGTTGTCCAGGTTGAACCAACGTCAGACGATCAACAACCACAAAACGTCCAACTGGTTCCCCAAGTAATCCCTGTGGTTGATGAGGTCCAACAAACACACCAGGTTAAACAGGAAGTATTATTCCAGGTCGAGGAAGCTGCAGAGGCCCAAGAAGCGGCTGCATTGCGAAGAAGACGAGCCAGGAGACGATTCAGAAGGGTAAGACGAAGGGCATTGAGAAGAAGACAAGCCATGATACGTATATTTGACTCAGATGATGAAGATGAAGCACCTTTTAGCTGGAGTAACTTTATGCGGGCTAGGGCTTTTAGATTTGATCTTTAATATTTTATATTTTCATCTAGGGCTCTTATCAAATCTATGAAAAATAGTTTATTACTGTCAGGATCTAATTCACCTAATGTGTATTTTGGAATCATGTTGCTACATTATATGCATTTTAATATTTTAATTGAAGTTAGTATATTGGCTTTCTATTATGTCTTCTCTAGACCCATACTAATTAGTGTTTCCGTTGTGTTTTGTTAGAAACAAATTGTTTTCAAGCTAACGGATTGTTTGACACAGTTGTATGCCAAACATATTACAGGTATTTTGGTTTACAGGTATTATGGTTCCTTCGTTTAGGTTATGCACATCAAAGTCCAATGCCCATGTATCTTTCTTATGCAGAATCAACAAATGAAACACCAAGAAGCTGAAAATGATAAAACAGGTACATTACTCAATCGTAAATTTGATTATGGAGCAAACTTGCAATGGATAACATGTAGTGTTATTTTATATTGTGTTATTTACAGATTCCTGTTGCAATTTTCCAATTCCAAGAGAAACCTTCCATCATGGATGACTTCAAAAGATAATGATGACGGTCGAAGTTCTGGGAAGAAACCAATTTTGGATGGTGATGGTGAGAAATCCAGTGAAATTGAGACATCCAAGAAGAAGACCAATGTTCAATCTGAAAATGCTCGGAAATCTTAGGCAATGTTATAAGTTTTCAAAAAATTTCCTAGATATATTGGGATTATTATGTTTTTGGGTAGCTTATAAAATACTAAAGTTCGGAGAATATTATGTTTTAACATCCGAAATCATAGGCAGGCTAAGTCTACTGTTGTTGCATTAAAATTTTGTGAATGTCAAAGCAATGTTTTAATATACGATTACAATTCTCAATCAATGATTCAAATGAATGCCATATACTAGATGTTTATGTTTAACAGTAATAATCTGGTACTTCAATTATATATGGAAAGAAAGTCATGTGTTTGTGGAAAAGTAATGTGTCGGTCATATATATACACTTTTGTGATATATACTATACTCATAATATGATATATTTTTTTTTATATATACTTTTGCGATACATATATCTTTCAATAACAATAATAACGATAGTATGATCACACAATTCAAGTGATATACACTTTTATACATATACTTTTGTATTAAGTTTCATTTATCTGTAATATAGAAAATGACATTGCAATATTTTATAATTTGATATGGGACACAATAAGTTAAATCAGGAAATAAAACATGCATAAATACTGTTTAGTTATGTGTAAAATATTTTTGAAGTAATACGGAACACAACTTATTAGATCAAGACAACAAATCCATGCATAAATATTGCGATCAATATGCATTTCAGATCAATTCTATAGTACAAAATTATTTCTATCCCGTGTATTTGTAAAAAGTTTGAATATTCTAAAAAGCATATTCAAATCCTCACGGGTCACTACCATAACAATACCTATTCGTTTTTAAGTATTTCTTTTCAAATATACATATCCATTTAAATATATCAATCAACTACCTACCCATTAACAATAACCACACCCATTAACCCTAATATACCCTTTCACTCAAATTTCATTTACACTACAAACAAGCCCTTTAATGTAATTGACTAAATCAATATTCATTACCCAATCATATCAACCCATTTTGCCAAGTGGCACAACTATTTTGAATTTTTTTCCCTCTCACTCGTCTTCACTCTTTTCCTCTTTCTCTTTCTTTTTCCCTTTTCTTTCTCTCTTTCTCGTCTCCTTCTCTGCGATTTTCTCTCACTCACTCTCCCGTTTTCTCACTTTCCATTTCCTTAACAAACCCTAAATCTACCGCCGCCTCCTTTCTCCGTTTTCTCTCACTCTCCCTTTCTCCGTTTTCTCTGTTTCTCTCTTTGGATTGGTATGTCCATTTTCTCTGTTTCATTACAAGTTATTGTTGTTATTATACAAAGTGAGGTGTAGTCATTACAAGTTATAATTGTTATTATATAGGGAATGCTACATTCGTCGTAAAGAAGAGACTTCTTTTTATGTATTTTTCTTTCATAGTGGATACTACATTGAATATTACTTTTACAACATATGAAGATAATGACGAAATGTTTATGAAGAGAAAGACATTGTGGCTGCTTTCAATGAGGCTTAGAGTCAATATAAAGTGGAGAAAACATACAAAATATATGGTGGTGTTACATTGCAGTACTTATCTATTGGTCATTGATTCAACAATACATGTTGTGGCTCGTGTTATTTTTTCTTAAAATTCCACAAGTCCAAGTCCCACTTCAGAAATGTTATTCCAAATATAAGAGTTTATATACTATTTTAATACAATATTTTTCAAAACTTCATATAATGAGCTCCTAAACTGATATTGGGCTCTAAACCCTAAAGTATATTTTAATAATTAATTTAAAAATAATTTCAAAAAAAATAATAAAAATTTATGCAAAAAGATAAAAAATATATAGTTTAAGAAAAACGAAAAAAATTAAAAATTAATATATAATATTTAAAAACAAAACGAAAATTAAAAAAAAAAATTAATACCACAACGAAAATTAAAAAAAAAAATTAAAAATTTATAAAAAAAATTATTTCAGGCAAAATCAAATATCACCCTAATGACAGTATAATTAACCCATGATAATATGATTATATATATATATATATATCTTTCAAATACCATATTCATTATTATCGTTATTTTTTTTTTAATAAGTTAGAATTTATATATCAAGGATACAAGAGGGGTATCCAACCCGTATACATGTAAGGCCTATACAAAATAAATCAAAGGCCACAAAAAGGGGACTTTACCCAAGTGTAGTAATTACAAAAATTTGAGCTTTTGTGGTTCTTTCCAATCCACCACCAAGTAAAGTAGAGAATACGGTTCGTAATCGTATCGAAATCCCAAAACTCCTCCCTAAATACAATATTATTTCCAGAAGACCAAATTATCCAGCAAATAGATAACCACAGACCAACCGCATTGGAAACTAAAAACTTCCTACCCGCACACCCCAATACCCAACATGAAAAATGATTCAAAATGCTACCAACTAAGATGTTTGGAATACCCAGCCATTTACACACAAAATTCCAAACACGGCCTGATTTTTGGCATTGAAATAAAATATGGTCGGCCGTTTCAACTTCTGAAAAACAAAATGGGCAAGACATTTCGTGCGTATTAGTCATAATACCTCTACGCACTAAATTTTCACGCGTCGGAATCCGCTTGTGCAGCATTCTCCAACCATGGACTTTGACTTTGAACGGGGCCTGAGCCATCCATATTAATTTAAAAGCGGCCCTAGTTTCCTCTCCAATTGGAACATCGTTCGCACCAAGACTTACCTGCAAAAACGAGTACAGAGAGGAAACAGAAAAACAAGATCGTCTTTTAACAACCAATGAACCAAATCCGTAGAATCTTCATTCAGAGAGATATCTGGCAGCGAAGAGTATAGCATTGATAACTGCAGTTGAAGCTGATCAAATGAAACAGAGTGATTTAAATTTAAATTGATGTTCCATTTCCACCTCCCCTCCTCCCAATTGCCACACTCCGCCACACAACATCCTTTATGTTCAGCTGCCGCGAACAACTCCGAGTATTCTACAGCCAGAATTGTATTTCCAAGCCATCTAGATGACCAAAAAGGCACTCTACTACCATTACCTAAGCCAAACGAAATTAATTGGGAAACAGTATTCGTACCGCAAATGTTCGAGATCTGGAGCAAATCTCGCCACCAATTGGATGAAGAGAACCACGGTTTATGACAGACAGCAGAATGGAAACTGGAAGTGTTATCAGGATACCGAAAATCGATTATCTCCTTCCACAGTGAGTCCTTATGCTCTAAAATTCTCCAAATCCATTTAAACAATAGAGCTCTATTGAACAATTTTAAATCCTTGACCCCCAAACCTCCTTCTTCCCTTCTTTTACATACCACGCTCCAACTTACCCATGACACTCCTCTTTTAATCTCCAATCCATTCCATAAAAAGTTTCTTTGAATAGACGTAAGAATGCGCGTAACCTTTGAAGGGAGTTTGAAGAACGACATATAGTGAATCGGCAAGTTAGAAAGAACCGAGTTGATCAACATAATCCTACCACCCATGGAGAGGAAGCGACTTTTCCATGAATTCAATCTTGACCGCACTTTATCAATCATCGGTTTCCAAAAGGCTATTAGTCTATGATTTCCACCTATAGGAATGCCTAAGAACTTAAACGTAAAGGAAGAGGTCCTGTAAGAGAGAAAAAGTTCTACTGCCAACAGTTTTGATTCATCAATACCAACACCAAACCAGGAGCTCTTATTAAAATTAATTTCCAAACCTGATATAAGATGGAAACCCTTCAGAATTGTCTTAGCTGCCACAATGTTCTTCCAAGAACCATCCCCAATTAGAATCGAATCATCCGCGTACTGCAATAACTGGAAAGATATATTGGGGCTGACCTTGAAACCAGAATACATACCACATTGCAACGCTCTGTTTAATAAAACCGCAAGCCCCTCCGCTGCAATAGTAAATAATAAAGGAGCAAGGGGATCCCCTTGTTTGAGACCCCTAGATACACTAAAATCCTTGGTTGGGCTCCCGTTAACCAAGACTGAAGCGAAGCTGTTGAAAACCCCGAGCTCCATCCACCTCATCCATTTTGTGCCAAACCCCATGAACTTCATAACGTGTCGTAAATAGTTCCAATCGATGCAATCATAAGCTTTGGCAAAGTCCACTTTTAGAAGTAAAAGTTCCATCTTGTGCTGCTTAGCCAAATCCACTATCTCATTAAGAACTAAGACTCCATCTAAGAGATTCCTGCCTTCCAAGAATGCCGTCTGAGAATTTGATATGATACCTCCTAACTTCTTTTTAAGTCTGTTCGAAAGGATCTTGGATATAACTTTATAGACAGAACTGACGAGAGAAATAGGCCTGTACTCTTCCAAACTGCTAGGGCAATCATTTTTAGGAATGAGAACTACAAAAGAGGAGGCGAACATCTTATGTAATTTCTCACCTTCAAAGAATTCCAATATGCAATTTGTAAACTCTACACCTACTATATCCCAGCACTTCTTTAAAAACTCAAAACTGAAACCGTCAGGACCTAGGCTACGGTCCCCAACACACTCAAATACCGCTCCTTTGACCTCTTGTCCACTGACTGTTATCTCAATTTCCTCACTGTCTAAGCTAGAAAGACGTTTGAAGCTAGATTCTCCAACAGAAGGAAAAGATCTAGGGCACCTGCAAAACCTCTTGGCAAAATGGTCCCTAACCACCTCTTTGACCCTATCCATCTCCTCCACAGTCTTGCCATCTACAGATACTGCATTGATTGTATTCATATTTATACGACTTCTCAACGCAGCATGAAAATACTTCGTATTCACATCTCCCTCTTCTATCCATTTCGATCTTGATTTTTGTTTTAAGATACTCCCTTTAATCCTTAAAGACTTCCAAAGGTTATCTTCTGCAGAATTTCTAGTGGACATCTCCTCAGACGTAATATCTCCCTGCTTTAAAACAAACAGTTCTTCTATCCCGTTAATGGCTTCAGTTTCCGCTTTGATTTTAGTATCCACCCAGCCAAATATGTTAGAATTCCACCATCGAAGTCTTTCCCTAAGGTGTTGCATCTTCCTGGCCAGAATAAAAGAAGCTTTCCCTTCCACCTTACATTCTTGCCACTCCTTTTTGATAAAAGGTATGAAGGTTACATGTTCGAACCAGCACGACATGACTTTGAAGGGCTTGGGACCCCAATTGGTATTTTTAACAAAGATCCACACTGGCCTATGATCAGAAATATCACGATCTCCAATCCTTTGGCTCACCATGTTCCAGTCGTTAAACACGCCCGATGTAACTATAAATCTATCAAGACGACTACAGATATTTCCTTTAGATTTAAACCAAGAAAAGTTGAGGCCACATGTAGGTAAATCGACACATCCCATCATGTTTATAAACTTAGAAAATTCACGCATATGCCTTCTATTTAGACTTGTATATCCAATCTGTTCCGCCAAACTCTTAATTGAGTTAAAATCTCCTCCCAAGATCCACTCTCCTGGTTCCAAGCTCCTCTTAAGATTGATAAGAACAGACCAAAGTTGCCTTTTCTCTGCAATAGAACAAGGGGAGTATATGTTGAACAAATAGCACCTCATGTCTATCCAAATAACCTGCATACCAAGGTAACCCTTTCCCCTATAACTGCAAATGGGAATCAACACGCCTACCTTCCAAATGGTTATCATACCTCCTGAACCGCCACTAGAATTAATTGAAGACCACTGGCAATTCTTCCCCCCCATAAGTTGTGCACTAAATCATCTGTTACATGTCCACACTTAGATTCCTGTATAAAACAGATTTCTGCGCCTACTTTATTGAGTGTATCTTTAATTTTCCTCCTCTTTAACACTCCCCCACATCCTCTAATATTGTACGAAACTAGATTCATAATGGACTATTAGCAACCTCCTTCTAACCTTTCCTCGATTTTCTCTCTACACCCTCTAAATTCCTCAAAATGTTTTCGAAAACTTTGTCATCCTCCTCAGCCTCTATTCCTAGAGATTTGATAGCCTCCCACACTCTAGCAGAAATGCCCTCCAATTTGTTCTTGATTCTAGAATTGTTTTGGATAAAACCAGAATCTGATATAGAATTATCAATGGAGTCACTTGCCTTGTTAACATGTACCATATCAAACTTAACCTTTCTGCCTTCTGACTTGTTGAATTGACCCTTATTAAATTTAGGATGTGAGCTCTCAGCTTGAGGCAAAGTAGCGTAATACGACGGTGAAAAAGGAATCTTAATTTTCTGATAAATTTCCTCGATAATTTTGGTTTTCTTCTTCTTCATCAATGAAGACTCTCCTATAAGTGCATCCTTCAAAGATCTAGAATCTGCAGCAGAAGGAGGCTTGTGGCCAGCAATATTTTCAATCTCTCTATACATGACCTCCAAAGCTAGGCAGTCGTCACGAGAATTCTTATTCAAATCAACCCCAGAAGCCTTTTCCTGATTCTGCAAAGTACATGATACGTGTTCAGGGAAAAATCCTGAATCCTGAGTCTTATCAGTTCTACTACAATCACTGGCCTCAATATCCAACCCTCCTCTTTCAGGCGATAGTCCACGAGATGTCAATGGATTAAAAGAACCACAGGCATCTGGGCTGGAACTACTGACACAATTGAGGACCTCCATATGAGGGGTTTCTCCACCAACTACTTTATCTGCGGTTACATAATTCTCATTTTGAGTCCCTAACTCAGTTGCCACCACATCTTTGGACAGTGGGCAAACCGGCTTGGTACAAGGAACCTTTGAAGAAATATCCCAAAGCTCCCCATCACCTACATAATCCGACTCTGACTCCACTACATCTGAACTTTCCTCATCGAAACATGTTGTCTTGAGCGAAACATGATCTCTTATGTAAGGCCCATATGAATCCTCCACAATCTTAATTCTGTACACCATATCGTTCACATCTACATTTACTACCTCATTAAGGCTCATAGCAAATTTAGTCCGTATCAATATTCTAGCTACGTCGAATCTCGTATGTTTCCTTGTATCCTCATCCATCTTGACAAAGACTCCAGTAGTTGCAGCAAGGAATTTGAAAAAATCCTCCCCCCATACATGACATGGAAGTCCAAAAATCTTGACCCAAGTAAGTCTCTCCTCGTCAACATCTTCAGGTGACCAAGGGCGAATCTCTGAGAACCATCTAGAAACCCAGTTAAAATCTTCGGATAACAGCTTTTTAATGTCCCCTGGATTGTCCTCTTCTAAGAGACAAAGGTTGGCCCCCAATGGGGTAATCTTAATATTGAAGAAACCCTCCATTTGAAATGCTTCATAAACCTCCAGAGCTGAACCAGGGGTCTCCAACACTCCAGTATACGCCTGCTCAAATCTTTCAAGGTGTTCACATTTAACCTCGAAGCTCAGATGAGCAAAATTAGGTTTTTCGCCTAAAAGAACTTGGTTCCTATTGAGATTCAGTTTAGCCACATTCATCACACCCGGACCCTTAGCAACCTGGGCAAAAGTTGTTTTACCATCTACAAAGCTCGACTTCTCACCCCTGAAATGCAACCCACCAACTGACTTCTTGGCCCGGTATCTGTTATCAGCGTGAGGGATACTACCAACTTCCTTAAACTCTCTCTTGAACCTTGGGAGATTAACAAATATCTTGTAGCCATTAATAACGATTTTATCTAAATTAATGGCGAGAAGATGTTCGTCGTCGACTTTTTTGAACCTCACGAAACCGAATCTTTTGCCCCTGATATCAAGCCTTCCGGGAATAAACACTTCAAGAATACTACCATAGTCCTTGAAAATATCATACATATGTTTCGCCTCGTATGAATTTGGGAATTGGGTAAAGAAAAAGGAAGAAGCTGCTTTCAGATCTACATCGGTAACTTTACCTGTAGTGTTCTTCCAAATCGACATTCTCCCAAGAACATGATTCCGCCCCAAATGCCCCCTCTTCTTACCCACCTCCGACCATATTCCTCTATTAGTGTCGTTAATCTTATGAGACACCATTGTTGAAGATAAAAAAAACCAGAGAACCACTAATACCCGAACTAACAATAGGTGAAAAACCGCACGTGAATACAACAGAACTGAAACTAAAAACTTCAAACAACCTCCGCAATGTCAAACCCAGAACCTGAAAAAGCAGCGAACGCCAACCAGCTACCAAGTAAAACCCAGATGACAACACCTCCCCACCGAGGCCCCTAAGCGCTAAAGCCAGGAATTTAAGCCGAAGATGGAGAAGAGCTCATCCAGTATCTACAGGGAAGACTGATCAGGGAACGCAAAGGGTTGGGTTAACAAGAAGGATGAGTGAGCACACGGAAGAGAAGCCCCTTAATGAACCTGATACATTTTGGGCGAAGGAAAATTGAAAAAGGGTTAGTGGTTGTAGAAGATGAACAGTGCTCTAGAGAGAAGTCAGAGAGTCTCTCTCTAAAAAATTATAAATAATTGGGATTCATTATTATCGTTATTGATATTTTTTAATTCAAACTTTATCATTTATCGTTATTATCGTTTTTATCGAATAATTTTAGATAAGAATGAACTTACCGTTCAAACGCACGGGTCTACTATTAGTTGTTGAATATGATACACAACAATCCAATAAATTAGCGTTATGTTTTTTTTTCTCAAACACATTTTCGATTATGTATGTTTGATTCGGGGTTTATGTTAGTTCCATAATTTTCTAAAAAGTTTAAATTAATCTTCAACTTAATTAATTTTTTCACGTTAGTTTTGTATTGTATCTCTATATATTTTCTTTAAAATTGTACATATGTGGTTAGGGAAGAAGAACAAGAAAGAGATGTAATACATAGACATAAATGTCCCACAATACCGACGTAAATGTCAAAAAATATCATTTTTACCATCATTTGAACACAATAGATAGAAAGGATAAGCATTGATTACTTTAATTAAGTTGATGAGTAATTATATTCTTAACGTCATGCTAACGAATGTCTAATGAATATTTTTTAAAGATTTTAAATAAAAAAAAATATTTTTTTAAAAGGTGATGATTTCGATTTTCAATATAGTGATTATTCATATTTTTTGAAAAAATTAAATTTTTAGGCCCTTAAAGAATAACACTGAGATATTCGTTAGTATTTCCCTAAAGTTTATAAAGATTAGAGATAGAAGATAAACAAACAACAAGTTGCGTCGTCCCTACTCCCTTTCATATTGCAAAATTAATCTTTTTAAAAATTATACTCTCCGGTCACTATTATAAGTAAAAAAAAAACTTTTTAGGTTCATTGAATAATAGATGTATCTGAAATATAATAATGTCTAGATACATTATTTATTCAATGAATCTAAAAAGATTTTTGTTGTTTATAATAGTGACTGAAAGATGTATATTCATAGGTTTAGAAAATACAACATTATTAATCATAAGCTTTCTAGTGTTAAAAATAAAAAATATAAAAAAAAAAAAACAAAATGGTATGAAAACAAGTTCATAACAAAAAAAATGAGGTCTTCGATGGAAAACCATTTTTATTCTGTTTCGGTCAAATTCAAACTCCACCATCGTTTCTGTTTCCACCCGTTGTCAACGCGCTACCACCGCACAGATCTCATTGGAACGTTCGCCGTTGACACTACCATCATTTTATTTTGCTTTTGATTTTGTTGTTGAGAACACCAGTTAATTTTTTTTATGAATAGAAAGAGAGAAAGAAGAGCGTCATTGCTTGTAATATTATTTTTTTCAAATAAACGAAAATGGTTTTTTCTTCTTTTGTTTGAAAAGTCAAAAACAAAAAAGTTGCAATAAAATTTTCACGTAACATTTAACGACCTGATTTTCAGGTGACAAAATTGCGTCATATTTTTTACATCTCAAAAAGTAACGATGTGATATTTTGAATTGTGGTGTGATTTTCACGTGACAAATTATTATTTTTTTAATCGTTGATTGTCGGAACACGTTTTCTCATATTTAACCACTTTGCTTAAAATAGTTTTGAAAGTTGTTTATCCCCCGTATCAATATTAACTTTAAAAAAAAAATTATAGGATCAATTAGATTTGTCCTTTTATATCAAATTTTTCATTTATGTTTTTCATGTAATATGTTTGTCCGTTTAGTTGTATAAGTAAAGATTGTCAATCTTTTGAGTAAATTAAGTTAAAAATTCTTTTGATGTTATGTGGCTGGAACAATGTGTTAAAACATCCAACTTATACAACAATCACGCTCCATAACTATTTTAAATTAAAAAAAAAAGTGTGTTATAATCTTAATTACATTTATGCAGAATTTATTAATACTAACTTGTATGAGTCGAATGGGACGGTCAATAATTAGTTCTGAGCCAGTAACATCGCAGAGAAGTTCTTGGAGGTTGGGAATGGTGGATGGAGAGAGTCACCAAATTGGTCAATTGTTACATCAGATTCAGCTTCAATGAACTAGACACCTTCACCAGTACAATCAACCATCAACTTGCGTCCAACACCCTCTTTAATCCTTCCCGCTAATGGATAGTAATAAACAAGCATTTGGGAGAGTGCATTTCTAAGAACTTCCACATCTCGTCTTCTGCATTCTTACGAACTTTAGCATCCTAGTCGCTCCCCATACCTTCATTTTCTGCCTGCCTGTCTTCAATCTTATTAAACAACTCACAATTATCCATAACCTTAGAAGATGCTATTTGTTTAACATTTACTCTCCTTCTAATATTGCCGAGAGGAGGGTCTTATGGAAGGAATTATTAAAGCTTAAAAATAGTTTGAGTCCGGCAGAGTGGATAGTAGGGGGGGACTTTAATTTAATTAAGAGCAGGGAGGAGCAGATTGGGTATTCTCGACCCAATAGAAGGCACATGGTAGAGTTTTCTGAATTCATTAATGCTCTAGGGCTGGTGGATCTACCTTTAAGTGGTGGTCTCAAATTCTCTTGGTTCAAGTCTAAAGATACTATTTGTAGTCGTCTTGATCGGTTCCTTGTTTCGCCTTCTGTCTTTAATGATTGGAATATGGTCACTCAACGAATTGGAGAGAGGGATATATCAGATCACAGGCCGGTTTGAATTGCAGCTAAGAACACTAATTGGGGTCCCAAGCCGTTTAAGGTTTTGCCGTGTTGGTTCGACCATTGTAATTTCTTAGTTTTCATCAAGAAAGAGTGGGAAGAGCTTAAGATAACAAGTAAAGCTTCGTATATATTGGCAGAGAAGATGAAGCATCTGAGAAATAGAATTCGTTGGTGGAATACAAATATATATGGTTGGATTGATCTTAGTATTCAAAAGGAAGTTGGGGCTGTCAATGAAATGGAAGAATTGTTGGTTCAAAAATTTGGTGATATATCTGGAGAGGAGCTGCTGTGTAGGAACGATGCAGAAGATAATTTCTGGAAATCTATTAGAATTAAAGAGAATATTTTGAAGCAAAAATCGAGATCCAAGTGGATAGCTGACAGAGATATTAATACAAAGTTTTTTCATAATGTTTTGAGGCAGAGGATTAATTTGAATACCATCAATGGAGTCATTATTAATGGTAGACTGGAGGAGGATGTGCAGACGGTAAAACAATATGCCAGGTCTCATTTTGCGAGCAGATTTAGTAGGGCAGATAGATTCTTCCCTCGTATTGGTGGATCTGGTTTTAAATCTTTATCACTCGCAGAAAGTCAAGAACTAGAAGTTGATGTAAATATGCAGGAAATCAAGGAAGTGGTGTTTGGTTTTTCTGGGGATCGTAGTCCTTGGCCTGATGGCTTCAGTTTTGAATTCTTGAAAAAGTGCTGGGATATTGTAGGTCCAGAGTTTTCAAATTGTGTGTTGGAGTTTTTTGAGGGAGAACAACTTCATAAAAGCTTTGCGTCTTCTTTTGTGGTTTTGATTCCAAAGACTGAAAACCCTGAAGACTTTGATGGATATAGGCCAATCTCTTTGGTTAGTTCAGTCTATAAGGTTATTTCTAAAATTCTTTCTAATAGGCTTAAGAAGAAAATTGGTGGTATTGTTTCAAATACTCAAACAGCGTTTTTGGAAGGAAGAAACATATTAGATGGGGTATTGGTTTTAAATGAGATTCTGGATTTTGCTAAGAGATCTAAGAAGGAGTTAATGATTTTCAAAGTGGACTTTGCTAAAGCGTACGACTGTGTAGATTGGAATTATCTTCGAGAAGTGATGAAACATATGGGATTTGGTTCGAGGTGGTTGAGATGGATGGATCTTGGAGTTTTTAATAGTTTCTTATCTGTTTTAGTTAATGGAAGTCCTTCTCAAGATTTCAGAGTGACGAGGGGTCTCAAGCAAGGAGATCCTTTAGCTCATTTCCTCTTCTATTTGGCTGCAGAGGGACTGGAAATTATTATGAAACGTGCAATAGAAAGTGGTGTATTTTCAGAATTTAAAGTCAATTCAGACATTGATTTTCACATGTTGCAATATGCTGATGATTCTGTCTTAATTGGAGATGGTTAGTGGAAAAATATCATTGCGTTCAAAGCCATATTGAAAGCTTTTCATCTCACTTCAGGGTTGGACATTAATTTTAGAAAGAGTTCGTTGATTTGTGTAGGGTTGGAGGATACCAAGGTCAGATCTGCAGAGCTATACCTCTCTTGTAAAATTTCTTCCTCTCAATTTTCGTTTCTTGGGATATTAATTGGAGGCAATCATAGGTTAATCTCTTTCTGGAAGCCGGTGATAGACATGATGCGTGCTAGATTGAATACTTGGAGGAGCCGGTTCTTTTCAATGGGTGGTCGAGTTACTTTAATTAATTCAGTCCTGAGTAATTTGCCAATCCATTACATGTCTTTTTATAGAATGTCGGCTAAGGTGGTTAGAATTCTCAAGTCAATTCAAAGATCGTTTTTGTGGAATGGTTTGGAGAATAAAAATGGGATTTCATGGATAAGCTGGCAAACAGTTTGTAGGAATAGAGATTTGGGTGGTTTAGGTGTGAAAGATCTAAAATAATTCAACTTGGCTTTGTTCCTTAAGTGGGCTTGGAGGATTTTAGTGAACAAGACATCAATTTGGAAGGATTTTATTCACTTTAGATATCCTTTTTGCTGCTCTGAATTTTTTAGTGGTGAGGTTTCTACTTTGCAGGTGACTCCGTCTGTTTGGTTTTTAGATCTCGTGCAGTCCTTGAAAGTTGTGGGCAAAGGAGGGTTGGTTGAACTAATTGCTTATGAGATAGGAGATGGAAGTAGGGTGGATTTTTGGAGGAGTAAATAGGCAGTGGATGATACGTTTAGCAGGAGGTTTCCAGTCCTGTTTGGTTTAGTAGAAACAAATTCTAGTACTGTCAGGGATAATGGTTATTGGGAGGGAGAGATTTGGATTTGGAATATTAAAGTGGATGTAGGTGAAGCACAGGAGATGGCTCGGGTTCAGCTTGAAGAACTATACTTGATATTGGATGAAATTCCCATAAACAAGAATGTCAATGGTTCAATTAAATGGCTGCTAGAGAATAATAATGTTTTTTCTGTTTCGTCTATGTACGTTTTTTTGCAGGAGAAATACGAAGAGAATGTAGTACAGCTTGGAATTGAAATGAAAGCGGCGTTTAAGTTAACTTGGTTAGCGCAAGTTCCGTTTAAGGTGAAAGTGTTCGGTTGGAGGATGCTTCATAAGCGAATTCCAACGAGGGATAATTTGATACGGAGAGGAATTGTCACTAATAGGTATGAGATGTCATGCCCTTTCTGCTTTTTGGAAACGGAGTCGTCTGAGCATGTGCTATTTCTTTGTGGTAAGGCTATTATGGTGTGGAATTTCACTTGTAAATGGTTAGGGATTCCTTGTATATTGGTAGGAAATATGGTCTCTCATTTAACATGTTGGGTACAGGGTTGTGTTGATAGAGGGGTGGTTGTTAGAATAGAAGTAGGGTTATGGTTATCGATTTGTTGGATCATTTGGTTATGCCGTAACAATATTATTTTTAGGGATGAATTTTGGGATTTAGATACGATTTCAAATCGTATTTTATTTTATACTTGGTGGTGGATAGGTAGGACTTATAATAGTTCCTATGTTTGTAATTATTTCACTTGGGTTAACTCTCCGAGTGATTTTTGTAGCCGGTGATATTTGATCAGGCTATGGTTGTATACGGGTTGGGGTACCCCTTTGTACTCCAGTTTATACGAAAATTTAGCTTATTAAAAAAAAAATCCAGCCAAAGACTGACTTATTCCATATTCACAACTGAGATCTCAATAGCTTTAGTTTAGACGAAAGAATGTAACCCAGATTACCAAGGAAAGACTCAGAATTCCAAACACTCTTTACAAGATTTAAAAACTCAGTATGCTGGAGCCAACAATTAAGGAATCTAAATGGCTTAGGTACCTAATTAAGATTTCTGACCATGATCCAAACCGGTCAATGATCCGAGACATCTCTTATTCCCACTTTCTGATGCACCATGTTCCATTCACTAAGAAACCCATAAGATATGAGGAATCTATCTAATCTGCTGCATACAGAGCCAGAAGAATTGAACCAAGTAAATTTATTGCCCATCGTAGGTAAATCCACACATCCTGTCAATTGTATGAAGTCATCAAACTCAGCCATTATTTTCTTGTTATGACCACCCCTGCCTATTCTTTCTCTCCTATTCCTGACTTCATTAAAATCCCCTCCAATTACCCACTCTCCTTCCTCTAACTTAGATTTTAGATATAAAATGTTACTCCACAACTCCCTTTTCTCTTTATTATTACAAGGCGAGTATATATTGAAAAAATAGCACAATTTCTCCTTACACAAAACCTTCATGCCTAAGAAACCTATCCCTCTATAACTGCATATCGGAACAAAAATATCCCTCCTCCATATAGTAAGAATCCCCCCAGAAGCTCCTTCTGAATTTTGAGCAGACCAACCACAATTTGAATTGCCCCATATCCTATGAACCATCTCCTCCTTCATTTCAGTACACTTAGTCTCCTGCAGAAATACCAAATCCGCCCCACCCCCTTGGATCAAGCTCCTAATTCTTCTTGTTTTAATCTTGTTGCCACTGCCTCTAATGTTATATGTAACAAAATTCATAAATAACTAGTAGCCACCACCTTCCTATTATTCTTTTGAGCTCTATCTTCACTTTCCATCTTCCTAATCATAGACTCAAATACTTCATCATCTTCCTCCACTTCAATCCCCAACTTTTTAATAGAATCCCAAACCCTTGCTGGTAGATTCTCCAATTTCTTCTTGATTCTCGAATTAGACTTCATCACCTCCGGATCTCCAATAGAGCCACTACTATTATTTGTAGAATCTCCAGACCAACTTGATATATCCTCTACCAACTCATTCCCAGACCCATCATACGTTGCCATTCTACCACCTGCAGCTTTATCAGGAGTAATCATGCCTCCCCTCCTATCCGCCTTGAGTAATGTAGCATAATACGATGGAATGAATGGAATCTTGATATTTTGATAAATCTCCTCAATTAATTTTTTCTTTCTAATAGGTTTATTAGTCACCACACCAGCAGAATTCGCTGAACCTCCCAACTTTCCAGTTCCCAAAGGCAACTCCCCTATTATCCTAGCTGACCCATTCCTAATACCCGCCTCTGCCTCTGCCCTATTTAAATCACAGTTCTCAATATTGATGGGACCCACCACAGAACAGTCTAGCAAATGATCAGACTGTTCCTTCTGACCCTAGCTATCTTTTACTCCACCACCTGTATCTTTAATACTAATATTCAAATCCTGATCAGACTTCCCCTTTCTATTTCCACCTACCTTTTCAGAAACATCCTTGTCACCTTTATTGGAGCCCCCACCATTATCCCTAAAATCTTCATTGTCTTTTACAACACTCTTCCCCCTATTGTCCTTTATGTCGCCCCATTGCATAACTTCTTAGTTATTATCCTCTGGTTCAGAGAACCCCATTTCCGATTCTTCCACCTCCGTGTCCGATGAAACCAACTCAGAACTTCCAACTGATTCTTTGCCATCTAACAAACACGATCTTCTAGTACAGAACCCAATAGACTCTTCCACAACTTTAATCCGATAAGTTTTTTCATTCACTTCAATATTGAAGACTTCATTGAGGTTCATCGCAAATTTGGTTCTAATGAGAATGCGATCCACATCAAGTTTAATATGTTTATGGGTTTCCTCATTTGCTTTAACAAACGACCCCAATCTATTTGCCAGAAAGTTGAAAAAAATTTTTCCCCATATATGACAAGGAAGCCCAAAAATGTTCACCCAAGTCAATCTCTCTTCGTCCACATCTTCCGGTGTCCAAGGGTGTATGTCCACAAACCATTTTGTCAACCAACTCTTATCTTCCTTCACCATTTTCTTAATATCACCAGTATTTTCTTCTTCTAGCAGGACAAGATTTGCCCCTAACGGAGTAGCTTTAATGCTAAAATAACCCTCCACCTGTAACGCTTCTTGTATATCAAAACACGTACCTGGAACTTCCTTAACACCAACGAATTCCTGTTCATATCTTTCTACCTCTTCCTTTGATACGTTAAACATCAGATGAGCAAAACTCGGCTTGTCTCTCATCAGAAGCTTCTGTCCATTATTCCTTTCCCCTTTCATGACTTGAACAAACGATCTATTACCAGCACCCACCCTTTGATGTTGAAGTCTACTATTGTCCGCAACATTCATTCTGACTTTATTCTCGACTCCTTGTTTCAAAGGAACCTCCTTATCTCCTCGAACTCCTCTCTTGAATCTAGGGGTATTTGCAATTGTCTTATTGCCATTAATGACAATATTGTCCAGTTTAATGGCAAGAAGATGTTCGTCGTCCACCTTCTTGAATCTAACAAAACCAAATCTTTTCCCCCTTTTATCCAACCTTGCCGGAATAAACACTTCAATCGGCAACCCATAATCTTTGAATACCTCAAACATTTTCTTTGCCTCGTAGTGGTCTGGAAACTCAGTGAAGAAGAACGAAGACGCATTATTAACGTCCCAGTCTGTACCCTTATTCCCAATCGCTTTCTAAACCGATCGAACAGGAGTCACTTGTCTCTTAAACTGTTTTTTCTTTATTACATTCCAACTTCCTTCTTTCTGCATGTCCATTGTCTTCAAACAAAACACCACCAAACGTCTACCTCAGCCACCACTCACCTAGACCAATGTGAAGAACCCAAAAGCCAAGGTCCCTATACCGAAATATAGGAGTTTAAACCGAAGACTTCCAGCTCCTACATTGTCTAAACAAGCTTGGCTGAAATGTATCCTGTTTTATTGAATGAAGCAGATGAACCGTGTTGAAGCAGATTGATTCAGAACCTAGAGAGAAGGGAGAGTTTCTCTCTCTTCATTTAAGTTGGTAAATCTATATTAATCTTCAACTTAATTAATTTTTTCACGTTAGTTTTGTATGGTATCTCTATATATTTTCTTTAAAATTGTACATTTGTGGTTAGGGAAGAAGAACAAGAAAGAGATGTAATACATATGACATAAAAATGTCACACAATACCGACGTAAATGTCAAATAAATCATTTTTAACATCTTGTGAACACATGATAGAAAGGATTAGCATTGATTATTTTAATTAATTAAGTTTAGGGTCATGTTAACAAGTGTTCAATAAGCAATTTTTAAAAAATTAATGATTTCAATTTCCAATTCATTGATAACACACATTTCTAAAACAAAATACTACCTCCGTTCCTTTTTATAAGAGACAACTCACTTTTTAGATTCATTGAATAATTAATGTATTTGGTCAGTTTTTAGACTAGATACATTGATTATTCAATGAACCTAAAAAGTAAGTTGTTTCTTATAAAAAGGGACATAGGTAATACTTTTTTAAACCCTTAAAGAATGGTCTTGTGGCACTTGTTAACATTTTCCTAAGATTTATAAAGAGATATTTCCTCTGTCCCAAAATAAGAGTCTTTTTAGCAAAAAAAAATTTGTCCCAAAATAAGAGTCTTTTTACATTTTCAAAACAACAATAATTACTTTTTACCAACTTTACCCTTAATAAATATTGTTTACACAACTTTCAAGATATTACATTACATTACACCTTTAAAACAACCAATAGTATTTAAGGGTAATTTTGTAAAGTTATTACATTTAATTACTCAATCATTACTTTTCTTAATCTATGTGCAACAACTTTAAAAAACTTTTATTTTGAGACGGAGGGAGTAGAAGGTAAAAAGACAACAAATTGTGCCGTTACTTTCTTTTAGACGGTCGTTGTTTCTTTTTACATTGTAAAATCAATCTTTTTAAAAATTTAGTCTTTTGACTCTATGTAAAAGATCAACTGCTGCTTCTGCTGTTAAGAAACTAAAGATATTAAAAACAAAAATATGTTTATTACAAGAAAAATGGGGTCTTTAATAAAAATCCAGATTTATTCTGTTTCGGCAAATCCAAGCTCCACCATCGTATCTGTTTCAGCCGACGCGCTACCACTACACATATCTCATTGGAACGTCCGCTGCTGGCGCTATCTTCATTTTGTTTTGCTTTTGATTTTGTTGTTGAGAAAACCAGTTAGGGTTTTTTTTGGAATCGATTTTTCTGTTTTTTGTTTGAATCGGACTTTAAAAGAGAGAGAAGAGCATCATCACTTTGAGAAATAGAAAGAGAGAGAAAGAGAAAGAGAGAGAAGAGCATCATCACTTTAATATTTGTTTTTTTTTTTCAAGTAAACGGAATTGATTTTTTCTTATTTTGTTCGAAAAGACAATAAAAAAATTGCAACACAATTTTCACATCGCAAAAAGTTGCGATCTGCGTTCTTACGATCTGTTAATGTCAATAATTTGAGTATAGCAACATGATATTTTGGATTGTGACGTGATTTTGACATAATAAATTATTATTTTTTGTAATAATAAACTGTCCAAACACATTGTTTTATATTTAATCATTTTATTTAAATTAGCTTTGGGAGTTCTCTATCTCATATATTAATATAACTTTAAAAAAAAAACTAGAGGATCAATTTGAACCACGAGCTAAAGATAAGGAATAAAAAAAACTTATACTTTACTTCTTTTAGCATTTAAGTTATCTTTTATATCAAATTTTTCGTTATGTTTTTCATGTAATAAGTTTGTCCTTTTAGTTGTAGAAGTATAGATCGTCAATCTTTTGAATAAATTAAGTTAGAAATTCTTTTGATGTTATGTGACTGGAACAATGTGTTATAAAACATCCGACTTATACAACAATCAAACTCCATAACTATTTTATAATAAAAAAAAGTGTGTTATAATCTTAATTACAGTGATGCAAAATTTATTAATACTAACTTGTATGAGTCGAATGGGACGGTCAATAATTAGGTCTGAGCCCGAAACATCGTAGAGAAGTTCTTGGAAGCATGGGAATGGTGGATGGAGAGAGTCACCCAATTGATCAAGTGTTACAACAGCTTCAGCTCCAACGAACATGACACCTTCATCAGTACAATCAACCATCAGCTTGCGTCCAGCACCCTCTTTAATCCTTCCCGCTAATGGATAGTAATACACAAGCGGTTGTGACAGTGCATTTCTCAGAACTTCAACCGGATCTTTTCCCGCCATTGATGGTTCGTGGCGATAGATAAATATGAATGGAATATTTTTTTTTATAAGCAATTCAATAAATGAGATTAAGGAAATCTCCAAACCAAAACAATTACAAAAAGTCGAACGGGAATTTATACCACTCGTAAAGTCGACAAGGGACCCTACCTTTCCTACCTAGAATCAACCAATTCCAAGATGACACTTTGATCTCGTTTACAATGTCGTTAACATTAAACCCGCAATCGCAAAACAAAAAATTATTACGCACCCTCCATATATTCCAGCAGGCAATAAACCAAATAGACGATGTCGTAGCCATGTTACTACGACCTTTGAGTCTAGTATTCCACTCCTTAGCATGATTGGAGTGATTCGAATCCGTAATAGGCTCGATGTCCAACCAGTTGCAAATCTGCCTCCAAATCAGAGTAGCATATTGACAAGTAAAGAAGAGATGGTTCAAATCTTCTAAATAGTGAGAGCAAAAAACACACTCCTTATCTAGATCATTATCAATTGTCACTACAAAATTTTTCCTTTTTAAAAACAGTTGAAAAGTGTAGCCTGAAATGGGAAAAACGTTGCCTAAAAGAATAGGGGACGTTTTTCAGCTGTCTTCTATGCGAGCGTTGCCTATTGTTTTAGGGGACGTTTATTTTCACTTTTTGGCCACAATTTTCTAAAACGTCTCCTAAAATAAAGGAAAAAGGGACGTTTTTCCGTGGCATCTTAGGCGACGTTTCTAAAGTGTTACTAAAATTGCAACGACTGAAAAATGTTCCCTAAAAGTGGTAGAGTGAGAACACTCTGAGGGGACGTTTTTCAAATGTTGGCATATCTAACAACAATTATCAATTGTTTCCTAAAAGTGAAATAGTGAGAACTAAATGTTTCTATAAGTTACTTAGGAATATTTTTTATCATATTTTTTATAAAATAAACAATTCAAACAAAAATTACACCAAATATAAATTGTACCACAATAAATGTGTTCATAAAATCGGACAAAATACATAGTTTTTGTAAGTTTAATGCTTAAGCATTAACTTAAATACATAGCTTCAAACATTGACTCAAATACGTGCACACACTAGACACAATGTCTAACATTACTTAATAATATAAGTTTAACACTTAGAAGTATAAGCCTATCAAAATGACAAAATGACATAATTTCTTTAAGTTAAATGCTTAAGCACAAACTAAAAACAACATCTAACTCATTTAAGTTTTTAAAACTAAATGTCCTCTTCATCATCCTCTTCATCATCATGTAGTTCTCTTGAAATCCATCATCTATGTCGTCCTCTTGAAGTTCTTCACATACTTCATCCTCATCACTTGAATCGTCCTCTTGAAATTGGTCAATTACATCATCATCCTTGCTGCATAAGAAAATGAAAACAAAAATAAATGTTTCCAGTAGTGAGGTTTTAACCAATTGCTCACATTTTCATTTGCTAGAGTAGCTAAGACTATTTCTGAAGAAATGTCCCAAACCTTGCAGGGGCCACCACCTCCCAAAGAAACAATTAACTTGCCATCAGAACTGCAAGACAGAAAAACCAGACTAAGCTACAATCCATCAGAAACAATAAACAAGATAACATAAACATACAAAGCTTACAAGATATAAACCAAATTTGAAGAAAATAAAGATAAATAAATGTTGATGTCCTAATAAACTTACTAATCATAACCAATTTGTAACTACCTTAAAACTATTGAATTGATTCTATCAATAATGCAAGAATACCTCTGCAACTTTAGCTTGAAGATCTGGAGCAAAATGATCTTCTAAAGTAATAATGACAGGGTAACGAGATTTATCGAACGTGTATTCTTTTATGGACTTCAAACATTGGAGAAGTGAGACAGGAGTCATAAGTGTCCTGCAATAGATCAAAAAAGGTTCTAAATTAAATGGCTTTATAAAATTGCATCATCATGAATATCTCAAAACATTGCAATATCAAATGCCATAAAAAATTTGAATTCAAGATCAGTATTAGAAAAGTACCTTCCATGAACTGCATCGATGTCTTTTTTAGTTGAATTTGGCCATATATCTAGTTCAATTACTCGGACGCCTAGTTGCAACGTCTTTATGATTGGCACATCACTGCAATCGCTGCTCAGCTGATTTCCAGTAAGATAGGAATTGTGTCCTGTGTATATGAAATTCGCTATGTATTCTGAAAGAGACAGAACATGGTCACATAGTTCTCTAATATTTGACAAATCTAGTTTACCGATTTCAGTTCCCATAGATATCACAACTGCTTCTTTCACTTCTGCTCAACTTCCTCTGTCAAAATCTGTAATGTGTTTCAGGATAAAGAAAAAATATTAAAATATCAAAGTATGTGAAACTAGATATTATTAGTTTAAAGAAGTGTCACAAGTTCTAGATATTGTATTATCATTTATGTTGGCAATGCCGCTTAATTACTTCTAGTCAAACCAAGGTTTGATGTTAAATGTAATTCTACTTCAAAACCACCAAACACGTCAAAGGATCAAACTCAAGTTTGTGACTCTAAACTCATTTTCGCCTATCACATTTCGATAGAAACAAAGCATGTTAATTGTTAATTGTTAATTGTTGCTAGTCTTGAACAAGGACAGCTGAAATTCTTCCTTAGTAATGAGTCCATCGTCATCAACTGCGCTGCTAATCTTCTTGAAAAGTTCATACAACGCTTCAATCTCACTTACACTAACTGCATTAACACTAAAACAAGTTAATGATATTCAAGTTTAATTAACAAGAAGCTTATAGTTAGTAAATGAAAATGGAAATGATAACTTACAGAGTGTTTGGTTCGCAATCAGTTCTGGACTTTTTAAACCTTTAGGCTTCTGTTTGGAGCCTGATAATTCAGTATTGCACCAATTTGCCACTGCATCAAAGAATTGTTTCAATCCGTCTAAGCATCGAGCCATGATGAAACTCACACACCAACAGAAGATAATTTACCAAAGCCTGAAAAACCAGGCACAATCAATAGATATTCAATGATCTAATTATCATTAATTCCATTTAATCAACCTCTAAACAAACCACCCTGATGCTATACTAGCATTGGAAATTTTAAATTGTAAACACAGTATTCATATAATACAAGACAAATAATACACTATATTATAAAATAAGTTTATGAAAATTCTGGTCTATAATTATAGTCATGATTATAATTATGCTGAATTAGAATAATTCAGTTCACATGAAGTTCAAGAGTGTACACAATTTTACCTTCAAATTAAAATTAATTCTATAAAATAAAATTCATTTTATTCAAATAGAACTAAACATATCAAAATTAACTTTATATGTTCATAATCAATTATAAAGACTCTAAATGTGAACCAAATATAGTTGAAGAGTGTACTCTTTGAAAAGAGATTAACTACACAAAATATTTGTGACAAAATCTTATGATATCATTACTACCTTTGAAGTTTTGTTTTTGAATGGTTGATGAACCAGCTGTTGTTGCTTTCATCAGAAACAAACAAATGAATCATAATCCAAAAAAAATAAATTTTCTATTTATTAATGTTACTTATGACAGTTCCAAAACAGAAAGATAAGATAAAACATAAAAACCATGATACTATATCCTACACGCTACACTTTCTTTCACCTATAAATGCATAGCACATTAAACCATAACTCAAAATCACTTTCTTCTAAAATTCATTTTCTTAGTTAAGCATTCTATACATCAATATGACATCTTCTTCATCAGATAACAAGCAATTAGAGGAAGGTACTAACTACTGTGTAACAAAATTTGTCTTTTTTTTAATTGTGTTTTACTTTGTTAATTCTCTTTCATAGATTGATGTTTTATAAATTTAATTTGCATGTAGGATTTGTTAATGGTATCGAGGATACGAAACTGAATCGAGTTCATGACGAGTTAATTAAGGCAAATAGTACATAACCAAAACCAGTCCTAAAAAAATATCACAGACCTCTCCTATTGATAGGAAAAAACACTGTCAAGCCCACTTAATAACCTATACCAGAGCCAAAGGTAACAAAGTTCCACTCGCACCGGCTGAAATTAACAACTGCGTTTATCTTAACATAAGACTAAGGATCAAAAGTAATATTCGATCACAGATACATATATACAGATTCACACAAACTTCATACCATATCAAAAGTAATATCCTCATATACATATAGAGTCACATCGAAACACTTACCGTAAGAGATGCAATAGAAGAAACAAAGATGTCGGAAACACAACAACACACATGTAGCGAGCGATTTTAGACGCGGTTCTTAAGCGCTGGTCGCTCTCTGCGGTTTGAGCTTAAAACCACAGGTCGATTCATTTTTTATCCTATTGTGAGCTGAATAAGGAAGGGAAATAGATGTCTCTAATTAACCCTGCTTGCATACTGAGTTTAAACAACGGTCTGTTAGGTTACGGATGCTATCAATGTGGGGGGGCCTTGTACTGGTCATTTGTATTTTCCCCAATATGGTTCTTCTTTCTTTTAATCTAGGCAAAGGGTTTCTGACGGGGAACAAGGGTTAGGATGTTAGGACTGATGCTTTTGAATTTCTGCTTTTAATTGACGGAGATATGGGATTTGGGTTTTTTGTTGATTGCGCTCGCTAAGATCTTTTCTTTCGATCTTATGCCTACGTATTCCCGTTTACCGAAACAGGGAAATCAGAGCGTTCGTAGTTCCTCCTATTCTATGGGAGGAAATTGGTTTTTCGTGTCTTGTTCAAAGCCCAAGACGTGAAGCGAAAGGTGATTTGTATCTTGTTCAAAGCCCAAGATGTGAAGCTGAAAGGTCTATTTGTGTCTTGTTCAAAGCCCAAGACGTGAAGCTGAAAAAAAACCTCGGCTTTAGAGAGAATTCGTCATCTCTAAAGAGGGGAGAAGGAGAATTACTTTAACTGGGATACGCGGATCCGAGCAATGCCATAATTTCCGAAGAAAGGGTTTTAACCTGAAGGAGAAGACTTTAACTCAGTGTAGAGCAATGCCATCTTTCCTTAGGAATTTCTTATGCTAAAAGAGGGACAGTGGCATGGATGTAGATGATCCAGAGGCTTGCCGCTTACAGCGATTAGATGAAGGGAAAGGAGTTGTTGATGTTTATGTACTGTGAACGAGGCACAACTTTGATGCTAAAAGGTTAATTGGATTAACCAGTGGTTTTATTATACAAAGCCTAAGAGGAGGCTACTTTCCGTTAGGAAAATCATTATACAAAGCCTAAGAGAAAGCTATTTAGGTGTCTCGCACAAAGCCCGAGAGAGAGGCTACAAGGGTTGACTCAACAGGAGAATCTTTTATACACAACAAGAGAGTTTTTTTTTTGTATCTCGTATGAAGCCCGAGATGGAGGCTGTTGCTTGTTTGGCTCAATAAGAACCTTTTTGTATCTCGTATAAAGCCCGAGATGGAGGCGAAAAGGTGATTGACTCAACGAGGGAGTCTCTTATGTGTCTCGTACGAAGCCCGAGAGAGAGGCAAAAAGGTTGTTTGACTCCACTGGGGAGAATTTTGGTATCTCGTACGAAGCCCGAGATGGAGGCTATTGTAACTGTTTCAGTTGAGTGACAGATCCAATATACTGATTTTAAAAGAGAAAATCAGTTCTTATATGAGTAACACTGTACACAGGGATTTAATTTGAGGATCAGGGATATTTCCTTCTCTTTGAGGAAACGGGAAATCCAAAGGGTATTGAGACTGTCCGAGTCTGCGGGTTTCCTTCCAATTTAACGAAGGGTGCTTGAGAATGTCTTTGAGACTCAAGGAAGTTAGACTGTCCATGCCTAGAGTTTCATCTTTTGTACTATGCTTTGAGAAACAGTAGTAGACTCTATGAAAGGACTGTTCTATGAGGATGACTAGGTTCTATTCCTATACCTCTAGGAGGTCGTCGGGACAATTTGTACGAAGCCCAAGAGGAGGCTGAAAACTTTTAAGAAGCCGACAGGTCCTTGTACGAAGCCCAAGAGGAGGCTATCATTCCCGGGGGAAGAGATCATTATACGAAGCCTAAGAGGAGGCTGTGAATACTTCTAAGAAGCCGTAGTGTCCTTGAATAATGCCCAAGAGGAGGCCGATGCTTTTAAGAAGCCCATGGGTCTATCATCTCCCTTCCATTAGGAGAGATAACTCTTTTAAAGATAAAAACTACTGGTAAACGTGCGAGGTTGACTATCCAGCGGCTTTTAGCTTTTAAAGAGGGTTCCTTAGTTAAGGTCCAAGATTATGACCGTAGTGGGTACCCAAATCCCGAGACATTCAAGGCAAGCTATCCACAAGGAATAGATCAAGTCAGGAAAGTCCGAGAATTGGGAAGAAACTCAAAGATACCATTCACGGAGAATACATTCATCTTGGGGAGTAGAGCTTCTTGACGATTCCTAAGGAGGACAGCCGAAGAGAAGACTGTATCTGGTGCTCCTATTGGGGATCTAGGCGTCTATTTCTACGAATAAGTGAAACGGCATCACCTAGTTCTAGACGTAGTAGCCGGGGAAACTCGAAATATCTATACTATTATTACACAGTAGATATAAGTTTATGAAAGGAGACTTACAGTGAGCAGCCCCACAATACAGTTTATAATATGAAAGCAGTAAATGAAAGCGATAACCACTTACTCGGTTGTAGTGCTTCCATGCTGTTTGGTTAGTTGTTCAACAAAGAAAGATTGAAAACAACAGTATATTCAAAATCAAAGGAGAAAGTGCTTTGAAAAAGAAAGATTTGGGGCTTACAGCTCAAGGAGAGGCCCAAGGGTTATTTTGAAAAGGCGACGATCGCGCCGTTTGTTTTTTATGGTATCGGGACTTATACAATATACTGAGGCCCAAAAATGATTTGGTCAAAAAAGGGATTGGGTCTTACACTCTATTAGAGGCCCAAAAAGTTTTAAGAAAAAGAAATGGGTCTTACTACTCGAGGGTAGGCCCAGGTTTATTTCAAAAAAGGACGACGATCGCGCCGTTTACTTGTACAGAGGGACTTATATAATGGATGAGGCCCAAGAAGTTTTTGTACAAGGGGGATGGGTCTTACACTCTCTCAAGAGGCCCAAAAAAGTTTTTTAAAGAAAAGAAATGGGTCTTACTATTCGAGGGTAGGCCCAGATGATTTTTTCGTTTAAAAATGGCGATCGCGCCGAGGTTTTCTTTTAACGCAGAGGGACTTATACAATAAGTGAGGCCCAAGATGTTTTGGTTAAAAGGGGGATTGGGTCTTACACTCTAATAGAGGCCCAAAGTGTTTTTGAAAATGATTTATGAGGGTTGAATTAATCCAAAACCCTAATTTGTCTTCAAAAATGTATTTAATTGAATAAAAATTCAATTAAAACGATAAAAAATTGTTTAACACATGGAAAACAAATTGTGATCTTGGATTAATGCTTAAAAAATTAAGTATTGACCTACAAAATAATTAGAAAGCATTAAAAGTTGCAAAATCAATGTAGAAAAAATATTTAAAATGCCAAAAACAATGAAAATATTAATTCTTTGCAAAATTATCAATTATATGAAATAAATAATATTTTTGGGATTCTTTGTGAAAATAAAATATTTTGACATTTTTTTGAATTATTAAAAAAAAGAATCAACTCAAAATCATTAAAACTCAGAGAGAAATTAATTTTTGAATCAATTAAACAAAATCACAAAATTCAAATATTTGAATTATTCAAAAATGGCGCCAAGAACAGCTGAAGAACACGCGCGTGTTCTTGGTTTCTCAGATTTGCATTTTCTATCCAATCTCCATGAATACGTAATCATATCATGCAATCCACATATCATTATGCTCGTCTCAACCTCACGATCATGTCTATGTACTTTAATTTCATTTAAATTAAACATACAACAAGAAATCACGAAGAAACCTCAAGAACCCTAATTTCTGCATGAAGGCTAGGATTTTTGATACACGATTCAAACAATGCAATTAATTGAGGGAAAACATTCCAAGCATGATTACAAACATATGGCCAAATTATTGTGCGAGGAAATATGCATAGATTGAGAGATGACCAAGTATGTGCTTACCGCTAAGTCGTGACAGCAAGTTCAAAGTGATTTTTGATTTGGAGGTGTTACAGATGAGTTGTGATGATCTGAACAGCTTCCCTACACCCTATAGATTGTGTTTGGATGGTTGGACTTGATTGAAATTGGCTGGATCATTTTGTGGTACCTCAGCTGCACTTTGGTTAAAACCTTGAGCAACCAGCTGGTGATTTTGTGAAATTGATGTTTCAGAAGTAATCTAAGTGTTTGGATCACTTCTATATGATGTATGTGAGGTGTGTGAGTGATTGGTTTGATTGGAATTGCTCTCAAACTCAAAACCCAATAGTGACTTGCCTTAGAAGGCAAAATTGGAGTGAAAGAAGAGATTTTGAGGAAAGCATCTGTTAGATGGCTTTGGTGTACTCAAACTGACCACAATTGAGCTCTATTTATAGTAGAGCAAGTTTGTTTCGCAAGGAATAGTGCATGGCAGCTGGTAAGTAGGTTTGGCCAATGTTGGCAAATGAAAATCCAAGTCTCCTCTAGCCATTGACTAGAGGTTAGGGCACAGAGCTTTGGTCCCCTTGGTCTTGGATAAGTCTTGACTGATTTCAGATGAGAATGGCTCAGTCCATGCCACCTTGATGGTTCCATTGAATGCCTCATTCCAAATTTGAAGTCTTGTCCCTATTTTGGCCATTCTAGGTTCAACATGCTATTTCTTGTTCCATGGACTTTGGAGGCTTGGCTCAGTTATTGTCCCCTTTAGATTCAATCCTATGAGGTGTCCAAGTGGATAGGAGCAATTGAATTTGGTTGATTTTGGCAAATCGACCAAAGTTACAAATTCTGCCTTGCCTTGACAGATTTCAGCAAGGCAACTTGGCAATGTTGTATCTCATGGTGTAGGTTGAATTTGGCAATGTTCTTGGCCATTTTGGAAAGCTCTTACATGATACAACAACTGTTTGAACAAGTTTGGTTTTGATCTCTTTTGATTCCAAGTGAAAAATCTCCCTACATTTGGCAAAAAGTGAGGCAGAATCTGACTTAGTGAAAATTTCACTAAGTGTTGGAAAAAGTGACATTTTCACTTTTCAGCCACTTTGATCACTCCATAACTCAAAATCCTTAATGAATTGGAATGACTTGTAGTTGAAGTTTTTGTAGGTGATAATGAGGGCTACAAATACATCTTTGGATGAGAAAAAATGGCCTTGTGGTTTAGGAGTTATGGTCCTCCAAAGTTGGTACCTTTGCCACTTTATTTTTAACTTAGAAAAAATTCTAAGTTTTATGGTTACCCCTTTTACAAGTTATCTCACTTTTCTTGATTTTTCTTGATGAATGATGATTCAAATCATACATTAACATCATTTTAGGGTTAAAAATCCATTTTGGTGAAAAATCTCAAAAAGTCAAAGTTGACTTTTGTGCACAGTTGACTTTTTATCAGATGAATTCCAAACTGTGCAATTCTTCAGGAAATCATGTCCTTGACCTAAATCAAACTTGATGGGCATGTTCTATGGGTGTCATAGGGTATATTCAATCATGTATTAGGGTTTGGGAGCATGTCCTGGTCAAAAGTCAAAGTTACAGTTGACTTTTCCCTTAAAACCCTAATTGTGGTGCAGATGAAATTGAGACTTGTTGCTCAAACTTCTTGGATCAATCCATTGTTCCAAATGGATCAATATGGTTCATTAGAGACCCTCAAACCCTCTCTTGAGGTCTTGGCTCATGATTTGTCCCAAAAGTCAACTTAGGGGTGAATTAGGTCAAGAAACCCTAATTCCTGATTTTTGATGAATGCATCCCCTGAGGCAAAATTGACTTGATGCATGGGTTCATGAGGTTCCATGAAGTATATTAGGTTATGTTTTGGATCATTGCCTTGTGCCCAGATGAAAATTTTCATCTGGAGGCCCTGGTCGACCAAAACCCTAATTTGGTGACACTGTCGATCTTGAGACTTGATCCACCTAGAAGGGAGCAGCCTTGTGCTTAATCCTTGAAGTGGGAGTCCTTTTTGATCCATTGTGGATGTTTAAGAGATTAGACAAGTTGAAGATCATGTCATTTCTTGATTGATCCTTTGTCTAAGCACTCAGAGAGGGCTTGAGACCCTAATTTTGATTGTAGTGGATGCTCACCCATCCTTGGGGAGACTGATGAAGCATGATGGTTCATCCATATTGTGATGATGATTTTCACAATGATGGGGAATCTAAGTGGTCAAAATTTAGGGTATGACAGATGCCCCTATTTAATCTTCTTGGACCCGAAGGTGTGAATGACGAAGGGATTCGGGCATTCGGGGTGCAAGAGGATTAAATATCGGAATACCCAAAATTTTGATGGTGGTTATGAATGGTAGCTTACGCATTTATCTTCTTTAGCTAAGCAATGATGCTTAGAAAAGGTAAACTTCCCCTCGATCCTGGTCTTCAGCCAAGGAACTGGTCTTGGTTTCTTTTGAACTTCCCCTCGTTCTTGGTTTCCTACCAAGGAACTGGTCTCGGTTTCTTTTGAACTTCCCCTCGTTCTTGGTTTCCTACCAAGGAACTGGTCTCAGTCTTTGAAATGAACTTCCCCTCGTTCTTGGTTTCCTACCAAGGAACTGGTCTTGATTTCTTTTGAACTTCCCCTCGTTCTTGGTTTCCTACCAAGAACTGGTCTCAGTCTCTGAAATGAACTTCCCCTCGATCCTGGTTTCCTACCAAGGAACTGGTCTTTGTTTCTTTTGTCAACTTCCCCTCGATCCTGGTTTCCTACCAAGGAACTGGTCTTAGTTTCTTTTGTCAATAAACTTTATTGACAAGGGACGCTATGTGTAGCGGTTTTCCTTCAAACTTCTCGCCGAATTTTCCTGGGGAGACGCCATTTGAGTAGAAAATGTTTTGTTGTCAGACTTGCTAGGGACCCCAGTCGTCTGAATTGTAGAGTTGTACAAACTTCTCTGTTGGAGACGCCATTTGTTTCTACTGGGGAAAGCGAGTCTCTTGAGAGACTGTTTTCATTTGGGATCTTTCATCATACTTTTCTCGGGATCTTCCCGGAGAAACGCCATATGATGGGGTCCAATTTTGAGGTGCAGATGACTTTTTCATCAGCAGGGTTTTTCGGAGCAAAACTGGCGTGCTGCCGAATCTCTGATCACGGGGCTTTCTCTGTGGATTTTCCTTAATCCGGGAAAGCAAGGATATCATCTTCAATGGCGAAGAGTGACACTTGTTGAAAGTTTTCTCTGGCTTTTCAAAGGTTCAAATTATCAAAGTGGTCAAGGACCAACTTCTTTCCAGAATTAAACTGGAAGCGAGGTTGTTCAGACACAGTATTTCCTGACGAGGCAAGAACTGACAACTCGATTGAGAGGACTTCTACCACTAGGGGACAAGACCGACTAGAGTGATAGTGATGCAATATGAAATGTGAATGCAAAACAAAAATGCATGAAGTACGTATGTATATGCTGACAAAACAGACGCGACATACAGACTAATGGATGAACACAATTGGATACTCGGCCATCGCGGGGCGAAGAAGTATCGTTGATTCAAAATAGCAATTCCACCTTGCTTAGGATAGATAGTCCCGTTGGGAGCTATGTTGATCGGGCTTAGGAGATGAGAACTCGGCCGAGGCGTGTCGGACGTAACAAGGTCTCTAACACAGTTGATCCCTTCATTCAGGCATACTGGCTTAGAAGGAGTACTTTGATTCTGCACTTTGAAGTTCGCTTACTTCGGGAGAAGCGATCGATGTTCTTCTGATGTTCAACAGTCAAAAGAAATGCCATCTCTAATTTAAAAGCAGAAAAAGTTTAACAAGTAAATTCATTTTTGTTTTATTTCAAGAATCGCTGATTAAGTTTAAACAACATCGTTCTGTAAAGCTAAAACAAGTAAAGAATTACAAACAAAAGCACGAGGGCTCAAATTTTATTGATAAGATGGAGATCAGCCAAACGCGTGATTCCAAAGAGTATATACAAAGTTAGAAAATGGTAATTTACAGGGAAAAGGGCTACGTTGAAACATAACGACCACTATCCTTCTACCAACTTTGAATTCGGGGCATCCTGAGCTTCCGTCGAAGATGACCTTTGACTGGAGATTTCCTCCGATAGATGATGTAACTACTGCTGAGGGACTTGCCTCTGTTGAACATAGTTACTTGCCATTATCCCTAACTTTTGCCTGGATTGTACTATGAGATTTCCAATCCATCGGGATGATTTTTTTCATGTCTCTAACTTTTGCCTGGACCGCCCTTTCGGGTTTTCAATCCACCGAGACGTTTTTTTTTTTTAGTTTAGGCGAAGTATTTCTTGACTACATCAACATTCGTGGGGTAGGAAAATTCCTCTCTGTCCATGGTTGCAAGTCTCAAGGCGCCGCCTGAGAAAGCTTTCGTGACCACATAGGGGCCATCATAATTTGGGGTCCATTTGCCTCGAGAATCAGTGAGAAATGATTGTATCTTCTTGAGAATAAGGTCTCCTTTCCTGAAGACACGAGGTCGGACCTTTTTGTCGAACGCCCTCTTCATTCTCTGTTGATACAACTGACCGTGGCATAGTGTCGTGATTCGCTTCTCTTCGATCAGGTTCAGGTCGTCGTGTCGACTTTGACACCATTCAGCTTCGGTGAGCTTCGCTTCCATCAATACCTGGATTGATGGGATCTCTACTTCTATGGGGAGCACTGCCTCCATGCCATATACTAGAGAGAAAGAGGTTGCCCCTGTTGAAGTACGGACAGACGTTCGATAACCGTGAAGAGCAAAGGGTAGCATTTCGTGCCAATCTTTATAGGTTATAATCATCTTCTGAACAATCCTCTTGATGTTCTTGTTAGCCGCTTCTACCGCTCCGTTCATCTTGGGTCGGTAGGGAGATGAGTTATGGTGTTCGATCTTGAACTCTGCACACAACTCTTTCATCATCTTATTGTTCAAGTTAGATCCATTATCAGTAATGGTCTCGCTTAGAATACCATAACGGCAGATGATATTGTTTTTGATAAATCGGACCACCACTTGTCGGGTTACATTGGCGAATGACGCTGCTTCGACCCACTTGGTGAAATAGTCAATGGCTACCAGGATGAACCGATGTCCGTTTGAAGCCTTGGGCTCAATCATACCAATCATATCGATTCCCCATATGGAAAATGGCCACGGGGAAGAAAGAACTTTGAGATGTGATGGCGGTACATGAATTTTGTCGGAGTATATCTGACACTTGTGACACCTCCTCATGTACTTGTAGTAGTCGGATTCCATGGTCAACCAATAATACCCGGCCCTGAGAATTTTTCTCGCCATTGTGTGTCCGTTGGCATGAATGCCAAAGGATCCTTCGTGAATTTCTTTCATGAGCATGTCTGCTTCTGGTCTGTCGACGCATCGGAGCAAGACCATGTCAAAATTTCTCTTATAAAGAGTGTCACCGCTCAGGAAGAAGTTTCCAGCAAATCTTCTGAGGGTTTTCCTGTCTTTTCTGAGTGCCCCAGATGGGTACTCTTATTTCTGAAGGAAGCACTTGATATCGTGATACCAAGGTCTGTCGTCTATGACTGCTTCAATCGCGAAGATGTAAGCGGGCCGTTCAAGGCGCATGATGTCGATTTTAGGTATGTCATTCCATCGACCTACACTAATCATGGAAGAGAGAGTGGCTAATGCATCAGCCATGTGATTCTCATCACGAGGGATGTGATGAAAGTCGACTCTGTTGAAGAAGGGTAACAACCTCCTTGCATAGTCTTTGTAAGGAATCAATCGTGATTGGTATGTGTTCCAATCTCCTTTTATCTGGTTAATAACCAAGGCTGAGTCGCCATATACGTCCAAGTTTTTGATCCTTAAATCAATCGCTTCTTCGAGACCCATGATACATGCTTCGTATTCGGCCTCGTTGTTCGTACATTTGAACGTAAGTCTGGCAGTGAAAGGAATGTGGGAACCCTGAGGGGTAACAATGATTGCCCCAATTCCATTTCCATAATGATTGACTGCTCCATCAAAGATAAGTCCCCACTGGGAACCTGGTTCTGGCCCTTCACTGGGTAGCGGTTCATCGCAATCTTTCATCTTTAGATACATGACATCTTCGTCTGGGAAGTCAAACCCGATTGATTCTTGATCGTCAATCGGTTGATGAGCCAAATGATCGGCTAAAATACTTCCTTTAACGGCTTTCTGAGCATGGTACTCTATGTCATATTCTGATAGTAACATCTGCCAACGGGCAATCCTTCCCGTGAGAGCAGGTTTTTCGAAAACGTACTTGATTGGATCCATTTCGGAGATCAACCAAGTAGTATGACGAATCATGTACTGGCGAAGACGTTTGGCTGCCCAAGTCAAAGCGCAACAAGTTTTCTCAAGCATTGTATACCGAGTTTCACAGTCGGTGAATTTCTTGCTTAGATAGTAAATGGCAGACTCTTTCCGTTTAGTTTCATCTTGTTGGCCAAGTACACATCCCATTGAGTCCTCTAGGACCGTGAGGTAAATGATCAGTGGTCTTCCTTCCACTGGAGGTGATAGAATCGGAGGATTCAACAGATATTCCTTGATACTGTCGAAGGCGGTTTGGCAATCTTCTGACCAAACTCAATCCTGGTTCTTTTTGAGTAATTTGAAAATCGACGCGCATGTCGCGGTCATAAGGAATATGAATCTGGAGATGTAGTTCAAACGTCCCAGGAATCCTCTGACTTGTTTTTCAGTTTTCGGAGAAGGCATTTCTTGAATGGCCTTGACCTTGTCAGGATCAACCTCAATTCCTTTCTGGCTGACGACGAACCCTAGTAGTTTCCCTGAACGGACACCGAAGGTGCACTTGTTGGGATTCAAGCAGAGCTTGAATTTTCTTAGACGTTCGAACAATTTTGACAGATGTTCAACGTGCTCGCTCTCTATTTTTGATTTTACAATCATATCATCGACATATACCTCGATTTCTTTGTGTATCATGTCATGAAACAGAGTAGTCATGGCCCTTTGATAGGTTGCCCCGGCGTTCTTCAAACCGAACGGCATTACCTTGTAACAAAAGGTACCCCATGGGGTAATGAACGAAGTTTTCTCCATGTCTTTCGGCGCCATTTTGATCTGGTTATAGCCCGAGAATCCATCCATGAAGGAGAATACTTTGAACTTTGCTGTGCTGTCAACCAGCATGTCAATGTGTGGCAAAGGAAAGTCATCCTTTAGACTTGCCTTATTTAGATCTCTGTAATCAAGACACATTCTGACCTTTCCATCCTTTTTGGGAACGGGTACGATGTTGGCCAACCATTGAGGATATTCAGACGTAGCAAGGAAACCCGCGTCAATCTGTTTCTGTACTTCCTCCTTGATTTTGATGGCCATATCCGGGTGAGTGCGTCTCAACCTTTGCTTTACTGGCAGACATTCCAATCTTAACGGAAAGTGATGCTCCACGATGCTGGTATCCAACCCTGGCATATCCTGATAGGACCAAGCGAACACATCGGGGAATTCTTTGAGAAGCTTTATCAAACCCTCTCTGGCAGTTGGACTGAGCAGTGCCCCAATCCTGATTTCTTTTCTCTCTTTTTATGAACCCAAGTTTACCGTTTCCAACGGTTCTTTGTGAGGTTCAATGGACCTTTCCTCTTGTCTGAGTAGTCGGGAGATCTCTTCTGGAATTTTGTTGTCAACTTCTTCTTCAGCCTCGAATACCGGGAACTCAAAGTTGGAAGAAGGCATCGGATCGTATGTTTCAACGGGGTGTAAAACAAGCAATCTGTATGACGTGATGATTCGTGTTTAGAAGAGATAGAGAAAATGCAAGTGTGTGCAGTGTTTTGATTTTACTGGTTGTTTTTATTATTGAATGTTTTTTAGGATTACCATTTTCTGAAAAAGCAAAAAGAGAAAACAGCAATTAATGCGGAAATTACAGAACGACGTTATTTTATTAATGAACAAGTCGAATCTGGAAACTACAGCCCTATAAAACAAAACTCTGTCGCTTTGGGCAAAGCGAAGAGGGAAATTTACAGAAAACGAGCCCTATCAAAATATCCGTTTCACCTGGGCAAGGTGAAAGGTTTAAAGATGGCAATTACTTTGACTGACGAACGACCTTCGGAACCTCGATGGCAACCCATTGGCGGCGAACTCCTCGGTGAATCACAAAGTCTGGCACCTTCCTTGATTTGTCCTCAGAAATGACGCTGATTTCTGGTGGAGCAGAATCGTTGGAATCTGTCTCCCAAGCAGAATTGTCGTAAGAGGATTCCTCTGTTACATTTTGCATATCATTTGTGCTCTCAGGTACATCTCCCCATCCAGTTGGCTGGATGTCTTCGAACCTGATACGAGAGCTTTCGGGAGCAGTGTACTTGACCATAAAGTCGTATTTTCCACTTGGTTGTCCCAAAGTGTCCCAAACTTCTTTGGAACTGGAGAAATCATCCCTTTCGATGACGTTGACCTCAGGAAAAACATAGTTGATGAATTCAAGTCCTGCGAACGTTGCGAATTCATCTTCATGTTGAGTATGACCTGAGTGTTGATCCCATGACGTGGTGGGGACATAGGTATTCTGTTCAATGACGCTAAGCTGAGTTTCATTGTTCGGCTGACTTTCTTGCCCCAAGTTTCCTGGATAAGGTTGCCACATTGGCAGACCATCCATTGGGCCATAGTAATTGTGGTCAAAGTTGTCTTTCATCGGAGTATCCTCCTCTAACGAATTTGGCGGAGCACGGCATCCTTCCGGATCACAATCTCCGTAGATCATTTCGACGTCTGATCTTGGTATAAATTTCGGACTTTCTGTAAGAAAGCAAAAAGGCATAGGCACCTCTTCCTGAGACATATAACCGCCCTCATTAAGATATGACTTCCACTCTTCATCTGCGTCAGAGGGATCTTCCTCATTGATAGCATGAACTGTCTGAGACACTGGGTGGAGAAAACCTCCACTGTGGAAGAAGTTTTGAAGGGGATGAAGACTTTCATCGTTGGCGGCTGTCTGGGTACAGGTCGCAGAAAAACCAAGACCCTTCTTTGTTTTATTGTCAATAGGAACAACAAGTCGTCCCCATCCTGTCGTATCGGTACTCTCGACCACTTTGATAGCATCTTTGTATGAAGAAATTGAAGTTCCTTCTTTGAACTGATTGTCCTTGCTCACCGATAGTGCTTGGAACTGAGTTCCAATAACCTCCTCGGGTTCCACACAAGTAGATGATGATAAGTTACTCACAAGCAAGGCTTGTTCCCCACAAACCGTGACAAGTTGATCATTCTTGACGAACTTTAGCTTCTGGTGGAAGGTTGAAGTTACCGCTCCAGCCTGATGTATCCAAGGTCTTCCTAATAAACAACTGTATGTTGCCCGGATGTCCATGACCTGGAAAGTGATTTGGAAAGTGTGAGGACCAATAGTTATGGGAAGATCCACTTTGCCAATAACTGTTTTCCTGGATCCGTCGAACGTTTTGACGAAGACCTCGCTGACTCTCATCGGAGGGCCCTTGAATGATAATTGCATCAAAGTGGATTTCGGCATAACATTCAGGGCTGACCCTGTGTCTACCAGTACGTTGGCTAAAGCATCGCCCTGGCAGTTAACTGTAATATTGAGCGCCATGTTATGACGGCGACCCTCTTCAGGTAATTCTTCATCACTAAATCCCAAATTATTGCAGGAAGTGATGTTAGAGACAATACTATCGAACTGTCTGATTGTTACATCCTGTTCCACAAAGGTTTGCTCCAAGACTTTCTGTAGAGCCTCCCTGTGGGCTTCTGAACTGAGTAACAATGATAATACCGAGATCTTTGAAGGAGTCTGTAACAGTTGATCAACAATGTTGTATTCACTCCTTTGGATGAGCTTTAGCATCTCATCTTTGTCTTTTGAAAAGTCGGGATTACTAGATTGACCGACTGGTGGATCAGGAATTTATGCCTGAAGTTCCTTTTCTTTGTTGGATTCTCCAACTCCTCTATTGAATATTCGACCGCTCCGTGTTACACGACTGATGTCTGCGATATTCACGACGGAGGGTAATGGAATTTCCTTTCCATTCTCGATTATTGTTGCACCGTATTTGTAAGGGATTGCCTTAGCTGATTCATACGGTAGTGGCCCCGGTAGATAGATGACTATGGGAACCTTCTAATTTTTCTGACCATCATAAGTAACCTTGATCCGTTCCCAGTTGGGAACTCTAGATTCGTCAAGTAGAGGGATGATGGCAAAAACATCCTCAACTTGCCCGGCAAGGTAGTTCGGCGACCAAATGATGGGTCCTGAACCTGGATATGGACGAATTTCTCCATGATTGACCTGACCCTGAAGAGCTGTTCTCACAAGGTAACACCCTTGGTTACTTTCTGAACAGACGCTACAACTGTCATAGTTGTGTGGTGGCACCTGGCCACGTCCACTTTGAATACAATGTAACCTCACTAGGTTACCTTCCATTGATCGGACATCCTGACTTTGACGACGAGTAGGATTCCTGTTATTGATACTAATCTGCTAAGTATCTTCATCCATGTAGATTGGCATCCACCAGTGATTTAACAAGTGCTGAAGTGCCTCCTGGACAAGGGTACAACCTCGATCGTTTTCGCAACCCGCTTTACAGCTTTGGTAATCATGTGATATTAAGAATCCGAGTCGGACCTGCTCAGCATGTAACTCTACCAGGTTGGTATTCATTACGCGGATATCGAAGATCTGAACCATGTTGATTTAATAGGAGTTCCTATCATGGTAGTCTTGGATACATCCAAGATCCATCTGACGCTGGAGGGTCTCTTGTATGAAAGAGCATCCCTGTTTGTTTACCGAGCAAATCAGACAGGAACTGTAATCGTGCCGCGGCAGATTATGATATTGGCTTTGCCTTGAGTGCATCGACACCAAGTTGACATTCATCGCACGGATGTCGTGGTTTTGAATGACGTTGGAATTCGTGTAAACCATGTTAACTCCACGAACTCGGTGCTCTTGGATCCATCCAAGATCCATTTGTTCCTGCAGAGCTGCTCGCACTACAGAACATCCTTGGTTGTCTTTTGAGCAGATATCACACTGGTGATAATTATGAGGTGGCACATGGCCATATCCACTCTGTCTACAATGCATCTTGACCAGATTGGTCCCCAATAAGAATACATCGTGAATTTGATAGACATTGTTAGTCTCTTTCTCAATCAGATTGACTGCAGCTTTCTCATGTTGAGGCAGCGGGTTCGTAAGAACATTAGGATTCATATCTTTGAAAGATAAGAGCCCGCTCCTAACAAGCTTTTGCACGTCGGATTTGAAATTGAGACAAGTCTCAATGTTATGCTCTAAACCTCCTTGATGATAAGGGCATGTTTGATCCGCTTTAAACCAAAAAGGCGGATTTTCCGGAACTGAAAGGGGAGACTTAGTCTGGATGTGCCCCTTAGCCAGTAGTAACGGAAACAGTTCTGCGTACAACATGGGTATGGGATCAAACCCTAATGGTCGTGTTGTACGGTTGTTGTTATATGGAGGACGAGCCTGCTGAAGAGGATGTTGTGTCCTTTGTTGATCAGGCTGGCTCTGCGTAACCTGAGGTTGCTACGTAGGAACAGGCACGGGGCCGATAGCAGGAGTTACAGCTGCTACTGGCTGATAACGTCGCCTTTGCTTTCCGAGAGAGATATTCCTAATATCTTGCTCTTTTTTCTTAGGGAGAGCACTACCGTATTTTTTAGTACCGCTTGTCAATCCAGTGTCTTTTACCAAACGTCCTTCTCGGACGGCTTCCTCAAGACGTACACCCATGCCGACCATCTCGGTGAAATCACTGGGCGCACTGGCAACCATTCGGTCATAGTAAAATGAGCTTAAGGTCTTTAAGAAGATTTTTGTCATCTCTTTTTCCTCAAGAGGTGGACAAATTTTAGCGGCAATTTCACGCCACCTTTGAGCATACTCCTTAAAGGTTTCCTTGTCCTTTTGCGACATCGATCTGAGTTGATCTCTGTCGGGTGCCATGTCCAAATTGTATTTGTATTGTTGGACGAAGGCAGTACCAAGATCTCTGAATGTACTGATCGTAGTACGGTTTAAACCCATGTACCATTTGAGTGCGGCACCGGTTAAACTATCCTAGAAGTAGTGAATCAGCAGGTCCTGATTCTCCGTCTGAGCTAACATCCGCCGAGCGTACATCACCAGATGGCTCTGAGGGCAAGAGTTACCCTTGTATTTTTCAAAGTCGGGCACTTGGAACTTGTGTGGGACTTTCACATTTAGGACCAAGCAGAGGTCTGCGGCGTCCTTTCCAAATAGATCCTGACTGCGAATGGCTTGCAGCTCTTTCTGCATTTCCAAGAACTGCTCCTGGAATTCACCCATTCTATCAAACATAGTTTCCTTCTTACCAGAAGGTGTTGGTGGAATCTGCCCTTCCGGGACAGTGTGCACCACAGGGGGTGGTACCGTGACTACGACAGTAAGTCTTGGCACCTCCCGAAGTTTGTAACCTTCAGGAGTTTTGAGTATGCCCCTGGCATCTTCGCTTTCCCGAAGTTTGTAACCTTCAGGCCCAGCGACTTCTGTTGCGATTCCCTGATCTTCAGTGATCGGCGAAACATATCCTTCCGGGATATAGTTAACAGGCATGCCCCAAGGGCGATCTTTCGGTATCTGATACCTAGGATCATACTTTTCTATGATGGGCGTTGAGGTGATCTCTGAGATCACAGTTCTTTGTAGCTGAGCTTCTGCCATGGCTTGCATGTCGTTATGAAGCTTTCTCATATCCTCTCTCAGAGCGTCGATCTCTTCTTTCAACTCTCTGTTTTCTTCCTCAAGATCATCCATCTTTTTCTGACGATTGGCCCGAGTATTATATGAATGAGACAGTTTGAATCTAGAATCGAGAGACAAACGTGAGATTCGTAGGTAAGGAGAATACGCGATGTGAGAATGATGAATGCAATGATTATATTAATTGTTCTTTTGGTTTAATCAAAATAAACTTCGACAATTAGATTGCAAATATCAAACAGTGGGGAAACCCCTTTTTATTGAATTCCAAAGGATTACAGGAATGGAAATACAGTAGATTACAAAGTGCAGAAACAAAAACCTAAACTAATGGGTCCCGAGTCCTCTTCTTTGACTGGGGCGCTTGGGCCGTTATCGGGTTGTCATTCCTTTGCCAGGTGAAAGGAGCGAGCAAATTCCTTCGGTCATCTTGATTCTCCACAGCATGCTGCTCCAAAATTTCAATCAGAGCATCTTTCCCTTTTAGTAGTTGCTGTATTTGGTTACACTCTACGTCGAGGGTGCGGTACTTGTTCTTCCAAGACCTCCTCTCCTTTTGAACTTTGTTGAGAGTAACCTGAAGCTTTTCAGTTTCTGTCATGAAGTACATGACAGATTCTCTCGGCGGAAGAATTCTGTAACGAGGATAAGGCATCTTTAGTTTGAGAGCTCTGGCTTGTACCCTGTGGAGATAAGGCTCCACCGAGACACAGTTCGGTTTTCCCAGAGACTCTCGTCCTTTCTTATGAACATGTTTCCAAGCTTGCACTATTTCCATCTTTAGTGCTCTGTCATTTTCTCCTTCTTTGAAGAAAAGACCTTCCAGATGAACACCCAGTGGGATGTGTCTCATCGGGTATCCAAATTGATGAAGAACTAATATCGGATGATAGTTGATTCCTCCTTTAGTTCCTATGAGGGGTACGCTGGGGAAGTTTCCACAACGGTCAATGATTCTGATTCCCTCATAAATCCTATTACACCAATCTACATCAGAGTTGGTAAGAGACATGATCTTCTGCGACCAACGTAAGACACTCTTACAATCCCAAAAAGCAGCAGACTTGGGCAAGTGAGAGATGAACCATTTGTAGAGCAAAGGTACACAGCATGTGATCTCCCCTCCGCTGTACAAATTTCCTAAGTGTATAGAATGATACGCATCTGCGAGCAAAGTCGGCACAGGGTTTCCAATGAGAAAAACCTTAATAACGTTGATATCGACGAAGTTATTGATGTTGGGAAACAAAAATAACCCGTAGGTGAGCAAGACAAAGATGCTTTCAAAAGCAGTCCCGTTCCCTATACTAGCGAAGTATAGAGCCTTTTTTGTCAAGAACTGGGCTGGCAAACCTTGGATACCACACTTAGTAGTCATCTGAGTCCTGACCTCAGACTCGTCCAAATGAATTCCTATTGCAATAGTCTGATTCTTTGGAATCTCTTCCAGTCCAGAAAATGGAGCTCGATCAGTGATATGTAAATCAGTCAGATGAAAATACTCCTCCAGCGTTGGTGATAGCTGGTAATCCGGGAATGTGAAACAGTGATAAACCGGATCATAGAATTGAATGAGCGCGTCCATGATCCCCTTAATCACATGGACTCTTAACAGTGGTAGCAAACCACCGTGCTTGGCTCTGAAAGCCTCTGGGTTAACGATCATCCTCGCTAACTTTCTCAAATCCCCTAGCTTTGGAACCTTGAAGGTATACTGGTGAGTTCTCCTTCTACCGAAATCCATTAGCGTAATCCTCTTCTCTGATGTTTGCAATCACAGTCTTAGTTTAATTTGAAAAACAGAGAGACTAGAAGAGAAGTTTTTTGAATGTTTTAATGTTTTATTAAATGAATGCATGAATGCAGCACACAAAAACATAGAAAAAACATGGGGTCAGAGGGTCGTTGTCATGAAGTCAAGGCTCTACCCATCCCCAAAAGTTTATACTAGGGTGATTTTTGTACCTGTACTCATTATCATCAGCTCCTCCCAGGAAAGCAAAACAACAAGCGGATCGCCAGCGAGTTGTAAAGCAATCTTAGAGTAAGTGCAATTCACCGAGAATAGATCACCAGCCTCAAATGAGGGTAGTATCGCGTAACAACTATTTCCGATAGTTTTCGCACTACGAAAGGGTTTGGCTCCTCAGCTTCTCAGACTTAACAACCGGCCCATTGGCTATAAGAGTGAATGGGTTGCGTTAGTCAGCCTCCACTGAGGTTGATGGTCGACCCCGTCGCCATCACTTATCTTAAGTGTATACTCATTCTCACCACATGCGGCATCACACGCATTCCCAGTAGCAGAAAAATAAACACGTATAGCAATTAGGAAAAGCAGTATATATATTTGCCCTAATCATCCTAGACTTATAAAGCTATGAATCCTAAGTTCCTGACAGAAATGGGTTCCCCGGAGGAAGCCCCAATCTGTGGTATTCACATAAGTGAAGAGAAAAAAGGAAAAAGAAAGACGGGCCCCACGGTGGGCGCCACTTTTCTGTAGCGAGCGATTTTGGACGCGGTTCTTAAGCGCTGGTCGCTCTCTGCGGTTTGAGCTTAAAACTACAGGTCGATTCATTTTTTATCCTATTGTGAGCTGAATAAGGAAGGGAAATAGATGTCTCCAATTAACCCTGCTTGCATATTGAGTTTAAACAGCGGTCTGTTAGGTTACGGATGCTATCAATGTGGGGGGGCCTTGTACTGGTTATTTGTATTTTCGCCAATACGGTTCTTCTTTCTTTTAATCTAGGCAAAAGGTTTCTGATGGGGAACAAGGGTTAGGATGTTAGGACTGATGCTTTTGAATTACTGCTTTTAATTGACGGAGATATGGGATTTGGGTTTTTTGTTGATTGCGCTCACTAAGATATTTTCTTTCGATCTTATGCCTACGTATTCCCGTTTACCGAAACAGGGAAATCAGAGCGTTCGTAGTTCCTCCTATTCTATGGGAGGAAATTGCTTTTTGGTGTCTTGTTCAAAGCCCAAGACGTGAAGCGAAAGGTGATTTGTATCTTGTTCAAAGCCCAAGATGTGAAGCTGAAAGGTCTATTTGTGTCTTGTTCAAAGCCCAAGACGTGAAGCTGAAAAAAAACCTCGGCTTTAGAGAGAATTCGTCATCTCTAAAGAGGGGAGAAGGAGAATTACTTTAACTGGGATACGCGGATCCGAGCAATGCCATAATTTCCGAAGAAAGGGTTTTAACCTGAAGGAGAAGACTTTAACTCAGTGTAGAGCAATGCCATCTTTCCTTAGGAATTTCTCATGCTAAAAGAGGGACAGTGGCATGGATGTAGATGATCCAGAGGCTTGCCGCTTACAGCGATTAGATGAAGGGAAAGGAGTTGTTGATGTTTGTGTACTGTGAATGAGGCACATCTTTGATGCTAAAAGGTTAATTGGATTAACCAGTGGTTTTCTTATACAAAGCCTAAGAGGAGGCTACTTTCCGTTAGGAAAATCATTATACAAAGCCTAAGAGAAGGCTATTTAGGTGTCTCGCACAAAGCCCAAGAGAGAGGCTACAAGGGTTGACTCAACAGGAGAATCTTTTATACTCAACAAGAGAGTTTTTTTTTTGTATCTCGTATGAAGCCCGAGATGGAGGCTGTTGCTTGTTCGGCTCAATAAGAACCTTTTTGTATCTCGTATAATGCCCGAGATGGAGGCAAAAAGGTGATTGACTCAACGAGGGAGTCTCTTATGTGTCTCGTACGAAGCCCGAGAGAGAGGCGAAAAGGTTGTTTGACTCCACTGGGGAGAATTTTGGTATCTCGTACGAAGCCCGAGATGGAGGCTATTGTAACTGTTTCAGTTGAGTGACAGATCCAATATACTGATTTTAAAAGAGAAAATCAGTTCTTATATGAGTAACACTGTACACAGGGATTTAATTTGAGGATTAGGGATATTTCCTTCTCTTTGAGGAAACGGGAAATCCAAAGGGTATTGAGACTGTCCGAGTCTGCGGGTTTCCTTCCTATTTAACGAAGGGTGCTTGAGAATGTCTTTGAGACTCAAGGAAGTTAGACTGTCCATGTCTAGAGTTTCATCTTTTGTACTATGCTTTGAGAAACAGTAGTAGACTCTATGAAAGGACTGTTCTATGAGGATGACTAGGTTCTGTTCCTATACCTCTAGGAGGTCGTCAGGACAATTTGTACGAAGCCCAAGAGGAGGCTGGAAACTTTTAAGAAGCCGACGGGTCCTTGTACGAAGCCCAAGAAGAGGCTATCATTTCGGGGGGAAGAGATCATTATACGAAGCCTAAGAGGAGGCTGTGAATACTTCTAAGAAGCCGTAGTGTCCTTGAATAATGCCCAAGAGGAGGTCGATGCTTTTAAGAAGCCCATGGGTCTATCATCTCCCTTCCATTAGGAGAGATAACTCTATTAAAGATAAAAACCACTGGTAAACGTGCGAGGTTTACTATCCAGCGACTTTTAGCTTTTAAAGAGGGTTCCTTAGTTAAGGTCCAAGATTATGACCGTAGTGGGTACCCAAATCCTGAGACATTCAAGGCAAGCTATCCACAAGGAATAGATCAAGTCAGGAAAGTCCGAGAATTGGGAAGAAACTCAAAGATGCCATTCACGGAGAATACATTCATCTTGGGGAGTAGAGCTTCTTGACGATTCCTAAGGAGGACAGCCGAAGAGAAGACTGTATCTGGTGCTCCTATTGGGGATCTAGGCGTCTATTTCTACGAATAAGTGAAACGGCGTCACCTAGTTCTAGACGTAGTAGCCGGGGAAACTCGAAATATCTATACTATTATTACACAGTAGATATGAGTTTATGAAAGGAGACTTACAGTGAGCAGCCCCACAATACAGTTTATAATATGAAAGCAGTAAATGAAAGCGATAACCACTTACTCGGTTGTAGTGCTTCCATGCTGTTTGGTTAGTTGTTCAACAAAGAAAGATTGAAAACAACAGTATATTCAAAATCAAAGGAGAAAGTGCTTTGAAAAAGAAAGATTTGAGGCTTACAGCTCAAGGAGAGGCCCAAGGGTTATTTTGAAAAGGCGACGATCGCGCCGTTTGTTTTTTACGGTATCGGGACTTATACAATATACTGAGGCCCAAAAATGATTTGGTCAAAAAAGGGATTGGGTCTTACACTCTATTAGAGGCCCAAAAAGTTTTAAGAAAAAGAAGTGGGTCTTACTACTCGAGGGTAGGCCCAGGTTTATTTCAAAAAAGGACGACGATCGCGCCGTTTACTTGTACAGAGGGACTTATACAATGGATGAGGCCCAATAAGTTTTTGCACAAGGGGGGATGGGTCTTACACTCTCTCAAGAGGCCCAAAAAAGTTTTTTAAAGAAAAGAAATGGGTCTTACTACTCGAGGGTAGGCCCAGATGATTTTTTCATTTAAAAATGGCGATCGCGCCGAGGTTTTCTTTTAACGCAGAGGGACTTATACAATAAGTGAGGCCCAAGATGTTTTGGTTAAAAGGGGGATTGGGTCTTACACTCTAATAGAGGCCCAAAGTGTTTTTGAAAATGATTTATGAGGGTTGAATTAATCCAAAACCCTAATTTGTCTTCAAAAATGTATTTAATTGAATAAAAATTCAATTAAAATGATCAAAAATTGTTTAACACATGGAAAACAAATTGTGATCTTGGATTAATGCTTCAAAAATTAAGTATTGACCTACAAAATAATTTGAAAGCATTAAAAGTTGCAAAATCAATGTAGAAAAAATATTTAAAATGCCAAAAACAATGAAAATATTAATTCTTTGCAAAAATATCAATTATATGAAATAAATAATATTTTTCAGATTTTTTGTGAAAATAAAATATTTTGACATTTTTGTGAATTATTAAAAAAAAAAATCAACTCAAAATCATTAAAACTCAGAGAGAAATTAATTTTTGAATCAATTAAACAAAATCACAAAATTCAAATATTTGAATTATTCAAAAATGGCGCCAAGAACAGCTGAAGAACACGCGCGTGTTCTTGGTTTCTCAGATTTGCATTTTCTATCCAATCTCCATGAATACATAATCATATCATGCAATCCACATATCATTATGCTCGTCTCAACCTCACGATCATGTCTATGTACTTTAATTTCATTTAAATTAAACATACAACAAGAAATCACGAAGAAACCTCAAGAACCCTAATTTCTGCATGAAGGCTAGGATTTTTGATACACGATTCAAACAATGCAATTAATTGAGGGAAAACATTCCAAGCATGATTACAAACATATGGCCAAATTATTGTGCGAGGAAATATGCATAGATTGAGAGATGACCAAGTATGTGCTTACCTCCAAGTCGTGACAGCAAGTTCAAAGTGATTTTTGATTTGGAGGTGTTACAAATGAGTTGTGATGATCTGAACAGCTTCCCTACACCCTATGGATTGTGTTTGGATGGTTGGACTTGATTGAAATTGGCTGGATCATTTTGTGGTACCTCAGCTGCACTTTGGTTAAAACCTTGAGCAACCAGCTGGTGATTTTGTGAAATTGATGTTTCAGAAGTAATCTAAGTGTTTGGATCACTTCTATATGATGTATGTGAGGTGTGTGAGTGATTGGTTTGATTGGAATTGCTCTCAAACTCAAAACCCGATAGTGACTTGCCTTAGAAGGCAAAATTGGAGTGAAAGAAGAGATTTTGAGGAAAGCATCTGTTAGATGGCTTTGGTGTACTCAAACTGACGACAATTGAGCTCTATTTATAGTAGAGCAAGTTTGTTTTGCAAGGAATAGTGCATGGCAGCTGGTAAGTAGGTTTGGCCAATGTTGGCAAATGAAAATCCAAGCCTCCTCTAGCCATTGACTAGAGGTTAGGGCACAGAGCTTTGGTCCCCTTGGTCTTGGATAAGTCTTGACTGATTTCAGATGAGAATGGCTCAGTCCATGCCACCTTGATGGTTCCATTGAATGCCTCATTCCAAATTTGAAGTCTTGTCCCTATTTTGGCCATTCTAGGTTCAACATGCTATTTCTTGTTCCATGGACTTTGGAGGCTTGGCTCAGTGATTGTCCCCTTTAGATTCAATCCTCTGAGGTGTCCAAGTGGATAGGAGCAATTGAATTTGGCTGATTTTGGCAAATCGACCAAAGTTGCAAATTCTGCCTTGCCTTGACAGATTTCAGCAAGGCAACTTGGCAATGTTGTATCTCATGGTGTAGGTTGAATTTGGCAATGTTCTTGGCCATTTTGGAAAGCTCTTACATGATACAACAACTATTTGAACAAGTTTGGTTTTGATCTCTTTTGATTCCAAGTGAAAAATCTCCCTACATTTGGCAAAAAGTGAGGCAGAATCTGACTTAGTGAAAATTTTACTAAGTGTTGGAAAAAGTGACATTTTCACTTTTCAGTCACTTTGATCACTCCATAACTCAAAATCCTTAATGAATTGGAATGACTTGTAGTTGAAGTTTTTGTAGGTGATAATGAGGGCTACAAATCCATCTTTGGATGGGAAAAAATGGCCTTGTGGTTTAGGAGTTATGGTCCTCCAAAGTTGGTACCTTTGCCACTTTATTTTTAACTTAGAAAAAATTCTAAGTTTTATGGTTACCCCTTTTACAAGTTATCTCACTTTTCTTGATTTTTCTTGATGAATGATGATTCAAATCATACATTAACATCATTTTAGGGTTAAAAATCCATTTTGGTGAAAAATCTCAAAAAGTCAAAGTTGACTTTTGTGCACAGTTGACTTTTTATCATATAAATTCCAAACTGTGCAATTCTTCAGGAAATCATGTCCTTGACCTAAATCAAACTTGATGGGCATGTTCCATGGGTGTCATAGGGTATATTCAATCATGTATTAGGGTTTGGGAGCATGTCCTGGTTAAAAGTCAAAGTTACAGTTGACTTTTCCCTTAAAACCCTAATTGTGGTGCAGATGAAATTGAGACTTGTTGCTCAAACTTCTTGGATCAATCCAATGTTCCAAATGGATCAATATGGTTCATTAGAGACCCTCAAACCCTCTCTTGAGGTCTTGGCTCATGATTTGTCCCGAAAGTCAACTTAGGGGTGAATTAGTCAAGAAACCCTAATTCATGATTTTTGATGAATAAATCCCCTGAGGCAAAATTGACTTGATGCATGGGTTCATGAGGTTCCATGAAGTATATTAGGTTATGTTTTGGATCATTGCATTGTGCCCAGATGAAAATTTTCATCTGGAGGCCCTGGTCGACCAAAACCCTAATTTGGTGACACTGTCGATCTTGAGAATTGATCCACCTAGAAGGGAGCAGCCTTGTGCTTAATCCTTGAAGTGGGAGTCCTTTTTGATCCATTGTGGATGTTTATGAGATTAGACAAGTTGAAGATCATGTCATTTCTTGATTGTTCCTTTGTCTAAGCACTCAGAGAGGGCTTGAGACCCTAATTTTGATTGTAGTGGATGCTCACCATCCTTGGGGAGACTGATGAAGCATGATGGTTCATCCATATTGTGATGATGATTTTCACAATGATGGGGAATCTAAGTGGTCAAAATTTGGGGTATGACAACACACAGCAACACGACGGCAGCAACACAACCGACAACGCACAGAACCGCAACCGGCAGCGCATAACAACGTAACCGCAGAGCAACAAGACCGCACCGAAGGTTAATGTGTTTTAGGTTTTGTTCGTACCCTTCACTCACAATGAATTTCCTTTTGTATTTTTATTTTGTTTCTAATTTTTTTTCACTGTAAGCTAGACATTATGTTAGTGAAACATGTGGATAAGGCTTAGCCTTGGTCCACGTGAATCTTTTATTTTATTTTATTTTTAATATTTTAATTTTATAAAATATATTTTTTATTATTATGTTAAATAAAAATTATTATGTTTGGAAGGCCACTTAAACTTTTATTTTATTTTAAATTTTATACAACATTTAATCAACGTAACCTTTTGTTAATAATAATGTAACAATTTTAAATTGTCCCCATAAATATTTAAGGGGACATTTATTAGATATTGCCAAAGATAAATTATAGCAACACTTGATAATCGTCCCCAGAAGTAGTTTAGGGAACATTTACGAGGTCTTGCCAGAATTGTCATAGCAACACACAAAAATTGTTGCCTGATCTTTTTTTAGGGAACAATTTACACATATTGCCTAAAAAAGCGTTGCCAGAGACAATAAATGCCGTAGTGTGTCTTCCTAGCAACCAAATTATCTCTAGTTGGTAATCTATCTAAACACAATCTCCACCCAAAAATTTTAATGTTTGGAGGGAGACCAGATTTCCACATAAGCTGAAGCAGGTTCTTGTTTTCCAACACATTCTCAAGGTTAACGGAATTAGAATTCAAGATGGAGTAAAACGAACTCACCGAAAAAATCAAGGAATCACAAGCAATCCACTTCCATTCGTCCTTCTTATTTTTCTTCGGGGAAAGATCTTCTAGAACTTGACTGCATTCAATCCATTCCTGCTGCAGATTGTGGTCTTCAACTTGAAAAATGTCGATAACTTTCCACTTCCAGCTTTCACCTTCTCACTCCCCCATCTCACTAACTGCGTAAAGCTTCTTCCTACTGGCGAGATACAGCTCAGGATGTTTCAATATGAATGGAATATTGAAACGTAAACCTTGTTGATCATTGATGTCGGATAGTAATTTAACTTCTCGAGGAGTGGAAGAAGCTGGAAGCACCATGATAGGAAGCTAAATTAGAACCCTAACAAAAACTAATAAAAACTGTAAATTGACAAATAAACTAAGAGAGAGATAAAACTAAAAGATAATAAAAGATAAAGATAACATTTGATTTCATTGATTTCTAATGTGTCAAAGACACTACATATATAATGATACTAATGGACCAATGACTAAAATACCCAAATACTAGTGGAAGCCCAATTCAATAACAATTAAAATAAAATACCAACTAATATAAAACCTTAAATTAATAAACTAAAATATAACTTGATACTCTCTATCACACCAACTCTGGTTGGAACTAGGGGTGTTCATGGTTCATAAACTGCATTGAACCGAACCACATTTATTGTTTGGTTCAGTTTGCAATAACCATTTCAATAAAAATTCAGTTAACTGCTAAAATAGTTACAATTCAATTAAAAACTAGTTTAAAACTAATTTATAATTATAAACTAGTTTATAATCAGTTTACAATTTTAAACCAATTATATATTTTAAACTCTTTTAAAACTAATTTTTTTAACTTCATAAAAATTTAATTTTTTTTATATTAAAAAAAATATTCTTCAAAATATTTATTTTCAATTTTTTTTATTTTCATATTTTGTGTTTTGGAAAAAAAAAATGCTTTCTCGTTTTTAGAAATTTTTTTTATTTTTTCATAATTTTGAAAAAAAAAACTCGTTTTTCACATTTCTAAAAAACTCGACTTTTTCATATTTATGAAAAAACTCAATATTTTTATATTTCCGAAAAAAACTCGACTACTTTCATATTTCCGAAAAAATTTGATTTTTTCATTTTTCTGAAAAAATTCGACTTTTTCATATTTCCGAAAAAACTTGACTTTTTCATATTTATGAAAAAATTCGACTATTTCGTATTTTCGAAATTCGAGTTTTTCGGACAAAATCGATATTAGTTTTGTAAATAAAAATTATCTACAAACAAATAAAAAATTGAAAAAATAAAGGAAACCAACCATGATTCGTGGATATGTTTTTGTAGCTTGCTTTCCAATTACGAATAACCGCTACCAGAGCACATGCTCAAGTCTTGTGAATAAATCAATTGAAATTTTCACTAGTGCAAAGTGACGAATATAATTTTAAAATTTACACCCAGTATACTGAAAACGGGTGTAAATAATAAACGCGGTGGCAAACTTGTAAATAAAATGTCATTTGTAGTAGCAGTACGTGAAAATAGACACCCTATTTTAAAAAAAAGGGTGTAAATTGAAAATATTATTATAATAAATTAAAATCATTGCTATAACAATATCTCTATTACTCCCGTTATAGGAAAGATAGGTGTAAATTAAGATTGGCTGAAAAATAATTATTTAATTTAATAACTCTCAATATTAACATTAAGCATATTAATAAACCAAACTAACTTTTATTAAGTGATATATTTAGTGAAGTAAATAAATTAATGGGTGTAAATTGATTAATTAATATTTTGTAACTAAAATAATAAAAAAACACATATCAACATATTAAATTTAATTACTGAAATAACTTGAACCTTTTTTCTCTCTAAACCCATTTCTCTCTAAACCCTTTTTCTCTCTAAACCCATTTCTCGTTGCTTTCTTTTCTGGGTTTCATCTTTGCGATTTCATCGTTCCTTTTTCTGGGTTTCAATTTTGCGATTTCATCCTTTCCATCATCGCGAGTTCATCTCATTGCCGAACTCCATTTCATCGTTTCTTTCATCCTCTTTCAATATCGTTCTTAAAAGTGAAAACCCTAATCATCCAAAATCCAAACCTGCTTTCTGGGTTAATCTGAATCACTGTAAAATCAACGTGGTTTCCATTTCATCGTTTCAATCATCGTCTCGTTCCTCTCATTGCCGAGCTCTGTTTCCTTCATCTCATCGGATGTACAAACCTCCATTATCGTACGACCATTGTCACACATAGGAACCCTTGTCATCTCTCATCATCGCACGACCATTATCACATCTCGATGACGACATGCACGGCGAAAAACCCGACTAATTGGTTTGTCTTTCTTTTTTCAATTAGAGTTTAAATTTATGTTGTATTTGATGTTGAATGATGAAAAAAAATGAACTGGATTCCCATTGATATGTTCTATTGATGCAGTGCAGATTGAATATCGCGAGATTGAACACCGAGTAAAGCCTAGGTATCCTCCCCCTCTGAGCAGGTAGAATTTTTTTGTATTAATTTGCACCATCCCTATCTTTCCTTGTATGTGTTGTAAGTCAAAGTTGTCAAAATAATTGTTGCATGTTGGTCCTGTTTTAACGTTTCGGTATTTGTGTGCACATAGGGCAACCGTTTGATAAGACATTAGTATCTCGTCTTTGCTGCTGAACCAGCTAAAATGATTTCTTTCGAGGTAAATAATTACTCTAGTTTATTATTTATCGTGTTCGTGTTGGGTATACAGTGTCCCCTGTTTCTATGTCAAATAAAAAACCATGCTAATGACCATATTTTCTTCTAGTAATATTGTACATATGAACGATATAAGATTTTTTTTATAACAGAGCTCTAGGTCTTTCTTATTTGTATGTGTTGTAACTCAAAGTTGTCAAATTAATTGTTGTCGGTCCTGTTTTAACATTTCGGTATTTGTGTGCACATAGGGGCAATCGTTTGATAAGACATTAGTATCTCGTCTTTGCTGCTGAACCAGCTGAAACGATTTCTTTTGAGGTAAATAATTGCTCTAGTTTATTATTTATCGTGTTCGCGTTGGGTATACGGTGTCCCCTGTTTCTATGTCAAATAAAAAACCATGCTAATGACCCTATTTTCTTCTAGTAATATTGTACATTTGAAATTAAGTGTCTAATTGTGGTGAATAAATTGTATATAGACTGATCAGGAAATGTTTTCAGTTATGCTTAAATCTTAGCGGATGTCACAATTGCAGTTTCTTTTATTCTTCCTTCATGTCTTTAGATCATCATTATTCAGACTGTCATATGATATGATATGTTGTTGTATATGCCCTCTTGTTTGTTTTGAATTTGGCTTAATTTTCCAACTTTGTAATTTAGTTTCTTTTTATTTTGATTAAATAAATTCAAAAAACACATAGCTGCCTTTTGTTAAAAAAAGTCACAGGTTTCTAATCCAAGCCTATAATTTCCTTGGCAATGGCATGGGTTACTACTATATTGCCAAATCTTAAACTCTGCGGCAAGTCTTTAGAGTGTTTTGGACATAAACAACTCTTCTTAATCTCAACCAATAGGTTCCTTTGAAAAACCTCTTCAGACATTGCAACACTTGAAACATGAGTCCAAACTTTTATGGCTAAGGTTTGAACTTTATCTGAACCACATTTTTAGGCTCAACTTCCATTTCACTATTGTGTTTTTCTAAGGATATACTATACAATCACTTAATGTATGAATTATGGAGTGAGTTTTGATAGTGCTGAACTAATCGTGTTGTGGTTTGAAATTTCACCACTATGTATGCTTACTCTCTAATGTTCTGGATTAGAATGGACTGCTACACCTGAACTGAACCGTGTTGATTAAAATTGAAATGATAGAGTTAGTAGTGTATAAAAATGCAACTGTTGGTATTACAGAAATTTTTTTGGCTTTTGCTTGATCCCTATGTGATTTGTAATTTTCAGGGGCGGTTGGTTCTAGTTGAGGTTCCAAGCTTGATGTGGACAAGCTAGTCTAGCTGGTGTATGGTAAAGATCTCCTGAAACCTAACCTTTTGCAAAGCCTGGATTGATAGCTGCCTTGCTTAGTCTTGGATTCATGTTTTTCACCACTTTATTCACATTTTGATTTAAGATGAAAATGACCAAATTTAGCATTTTGAAATGGTTTAGATTTGAAGTTGATATTTTTCTTCTTTATCGATTTCTTTCTATGTAGCACCGAATATGATTTTAAATTGCAGTTGGACTCGTGTTAGAGAAATTTGCTATAAACTTTTATATTTGGCGAAAATGCGGCTGGTAATGTCATAACAATAACTAAGTAGATGTTATTTCCAAATCATAACAAAATGTCCAATTTGATCAAAAAAAAAAAAAAAAAACAAAATGTCCAACTGATTTAGAAGACTATATCTGCTGCCTGCTTTACGGTACAATAGATTAATGCTTCTAAGTAGGTATTATCCTCAAAACTTATATTTGTTGCTGCATATCTTCTTTATATAGATTTCTCATGGTTGAAACATTTACATTGATGGTCATCCATGCCACAGAGTTTTGCAACATCCATGTTGCAGGGTTATAACATTTACTTATGTATCTTAATTCTTGGTGTTGTAGACATATATCAAAGACTAAAGACTAGTGAAGCAATATATCATCCTGGTTTTTGCAAAGATAGCTATATATCAAGGTTAGTCATCCCTAGTCTTGACATTAAATTTACTTTGCTGCTGTTTACCTGTTACAATTTATTTAAAAGAGACCGAACCGAATTAATCGTTTGGCAAACCGTCTGTTATTTAGAACCGAACTAAACAGTTAGTAAGTAATTTTTTTTACTGAAATGTTTTATTTGATGAATTACACTGTGTTATATAATGAAAACTGAAATTGTGTTATATAATGAAAACTGAAATGGTCAAAACACTATAAAGTGTCTTGAAAATCAATAAATGTTAAATCATTGTAAACCTTAAATCTATCTCATAAGACAACATATTACTAAATATATATATTAATGTTAAATCATTGTAAATTAGACCATATATATTAATGTTAAATCATTAAATGTTATCTATATGTTATCTACATGAATATGTTATCTATATGAATGTGTAGCAAATTAGACCATATTACCATAGAAAATCATTAAATGTTAAATCATTGTAAACCTTAAATATATATTAATGTTATCTATATGAATGTGTAGCAAATTAGACCATATTACTATTGAAAATCATGTAAACCTTAAATCTATCTCATAAGATAACATTTTTAAGGAATCCTAACTCAACCAAAACACAAACATGTTAAATCATATCACTATTGAAAATCAGTAAATGTAAATCAGTAATTTTTTTTACTGAACTGTTTTATTTGATGAATTATACTGTGTTATATAATGAAAACTGAAAAGGTCAAAACACTATAAAGTGTCTATAAAATCAATAAATGTTAAAAATATATAAAACACCACAAAAGATATGACTAACATAACATATATAAAACATTGTGTAAGGTTACTGATAATATAAACAGTAAGACAAATATATAACCAAAGTCCTGAAGGTTACGGATGACACTTTTGCACCACATAACCCTACAAAATATCAAACAAAATGAAGAGTTTCTTCATACATAAATTTACAGTGCTGATGAATTTAATTGTATCCGAGTATCACTACAAACCTAAACTTGAAGATGGCTAATTTGAATATCCATTAGTCCCTTGGTTTCTTTTAAATCACAATTGAGTACTCAACCCTGTGAGTTGAGAAGGAAAAATAAATTTCCTAGATAATGAAACATGCATTATTCAATTATACAGCTTGTTTTCATAGATTTTCTAAACTATGTTCTTTCTCTTCTCTTCTCTTCTCTTCTCTTCGTAGCTATGGATCGTAGTTGGATGCAGAAAAATTGCTTAAGTGAAGAGTATAAAAAAGGAGTGTTAGAGTTTTTGACATTTGCCGAAACTAATCTTCCCAGAAGTAATGGACGATTTCATTGTCCGTGCGCCAAGTGTGTAAATATTGCACCTTTAGATGCTAACATCGTATGGGATCATCTAATAGTCAATGGAATTTGTCAAAATTATAAGAAGTGGATATGGCATGGTGAATTGTCTGATGCGCCAAGGGCCTCCGTAAGAGAAGAGTTTGATATAGAGATGGGTGATCTTCTAGAAGAAATGATTCGCGATATTGGAGAAGAGTCTTTTCAACGAGCACACATACATGATACTCTTCGCAATGACAACGAAATTCCTTTGTATTCAAATTGTAAAAACTTCACACGATTGTCGGCCATCTTAAGATTATTCAATTTGAAAGCTATTAATAATTGGACTGATAAAAGCTTCACACAGTTGCTGGGGTTGTTGAAAGAAATGCTTCCAGATGATAACACATTGTCGAGCCGTGCGTATGAAGCAAAAAAGGTATTATGTCCGATGGGTATAGAGTATAAGAAAATACACGCATGCCCTAATGATTGCATATTGTATTGGAAAGATAATGAAGAGAAGGAAAAGTGTCCCAAGTGTATGACATCACGATATAAGAAGAAGGGTGATGATGAAGGTTGTGATGTAACCACAAAGGGTCCTCCAGCAAAGGTGTTATGGTACCTTCCAATTATTCCAAGGTTTAAGCGATTGTTTGCGAATTTTAATGATGCGAAGAATATTAGATGGCATGCAGAAGAGAGGAAGTGTGATGGAAAAATTCGGCATCCGGCCGATTCTTTGCAATGGAAGAAGGTTGATACCTTATTTCCAGACTTCGGCAATGAACCATGAAACCTTAGGATTGGACTTTCTACTGATGGCATGAATCCATATGGTAGTTTAAGTAGTAAGCATAGTTCATGGCCTGTTCTCTTGATTATTTACAACTTATCTCCTTGGTTGTGCATGAAGAGGAAACATGTTATGTTATCTATGATGATTTCGGGACCAAAACAGCCTGGAAATGACATAGATGTCTATCTAAGTCCCTTAATTGATGACTTAAGAAAGTTGTGGGATGAAGGAGTTGACGTGTTTGATAGCTTTTCAAATGAAACTTTCAAATTGCGGGCCATGTTATTTTGCACCATCAATGACTTTCCAGCTTATGGTAACTTGTCTGGTTATAAAGTTAAGGGGCATAGAGCATGTCCTATATGTGAAAAAGATACTTGCTACCATCAATTGGAGAGGGGAAAGAAGACTGTTTATCTTGGACATCGAAGATTTCTTAAACATAACCACCCGTATCGAAGATTGAAAAAGGCTTTTAATGGATATCAAGAGTATGAAGTTGCCCAAAGGCCTTAACTAGAGAAGAAGTCTATCATCGGGTGAGGAACATAAGTGTTAGTTTTGGAAAAAAACAAAAAAAAGTTGCGAATAATAATATATGGAAGAAGAAGTCAGTGTTCTTTGACCTTCCATATTGGTCTAGTCTTGATGTAAGACATTGTATTGATGTAATGCGCGTGGAGAAAAATGTGTGTGATAGTGTAATCGAAACACTTCTCAACATTCAAGGTAAGACAAAGGATGGTTTAAACTCTCGTTTAGATATGGTTAAAATGAAAATAAGAGAGGAGTTGGCTCCACAACCAAGAGGCAACAAAATGTATCTACCCCCGGCATGCCATACATTGTCAAAAGAAGAGAAAATAAGATTTTGTGAGTGTCTACATGGTGTGAAAGTGCCAAATGGCTACTCTTCAAATGTCAAAAGTCTCGTGTCAATAAAAGATCTCAAACTAATTGGCTTAAAATCTCACGATTGCCACATTTTGATGCAACAACTACTACCTGTGGCTATTCGTGGCATCTTGCCCAAAAATGTCCGATATGCCATAACTAGATTGTGCTTTTTCTTTAATGATATATGTAACAAAGTGATTGACCCTGATAAATTGGATGAGATGGAGAATGAATCTATTATTATATTGCGTCAGTTGGAGATGTTTTTTCCTCCTTCATTTTTTGACATCTTGGTTCACTTAATAGTCCATCTAGTTAGAGAGATTAAAGTGTGTGGCCCTGTTTATTTAAGATGGATGTATCCTTTTGAACGATACATGAAGATATTGAAAGGCTATGTGAAGAATCATTATCGTCCTGAGGCGTCTATTGTTGAAAGGTACATCACAGAAGAAGCCGTTGAGTTTTGTACAGAGTATTTGTCAGATGCAAAACCTGTAGGATTACCCAAGTCTCGTCACGACGGAAGATGTAACGGTAAGGGTACACGTCTAAAGATTAAGCATATGGCTGAAGGGGAAGTTTTTCAAGCTCATTTGTATATATTAAATAACACTGACGAGGTTCAGCCATACTTGAGTACACATAAAACCGTTGTCAAAGCCCAAAACCCTCGAATGTCTGAAAAATGGGTGTTGAAAGAGCATAACAGAACATTCTCAAAATGGTTTAAAACCAAGATTATGAATGATAATAATGCTTCAGATACATTAAAGTTTCTAGCATATGAGCCTAGCTTTAATGTCTTATATTGGAGTGGGTACGATATAAATAAATTTTCCTTTTGTACAAAATCACAGGATGATAATAGTACCATGCAAAATAGCGGGGTAATGGTAATGGCTTCTTCAATGCACTTCTCTAGTTCAAAAGATAAAAATCCCATCTTGGCATCCATAGCTTACTTTGGTGTTATAGAAGAGATTTGGGAGCTCAATTATGTGAAGTTTAAAATTCCTATTTTCAAATGTAAGTGGGTTAATAGTAACAATGGTGTACAAACTGAGGAATTAGGATTTACATTGGTGGACTTAGATAAGGTGGGATATAAGGAAGAACTGTTCATCATGGCAGCATAAGCAATACAAGTATTTTATGTAAAGGATCCCTCAAATAGTAGGTGGTCTGTTGTCCTCCAAAGAAACACGAATTATAGTGATGAAAATGAAGATTCAACTCTAGACATTGATAACAATACTTCTTTTTCAACACAAAGGCCTTCTTTTAATGATGAAAATGAAGTTGATGATGTTTATGCCACACGTTATGATCATCAAGAAGGGATTTTGGAGGATAATAGCAACTAACAAATAACATTTGGATTTTATCTGTATTTTGTTGGATCTATACAATGCAATAATGAAATTTTCAGCAATTCCTGCACACATGGTTGCTTTATCTGTCTTTCTCTTCGTATAATTTCTGAAATTTTCTTAGATTGTTCCAACAAAATCTCCTGTAGTACTGAATTAAGCAGATTCTCTTCATTAAAAGAAGATCCCCTCATCAGCAAGATAGTTACACAAATATTCAGACCGCAAATGTTAGCATGGCTGTTAGTGGTGTTAAACTAGAGTGTTAATTGTGTAAACTTGAATTAAAAGTTAGTTAATTATAAAAACAACTAGTGTAGAATTGGTTAATTGAGAATTTGGAAGTGTGACATTGTTAGCTATGAGAAATAATGGTGTCAGTATTGGAAATGTTAGTTGAGAATTTGGAAATTACTGCTATCCCTCAGAGTCTAAACACATTAAAAAAATTATTATAGAATAATAACCTGTTTGTAGATTAAAGAGAGAAAAAAATAGAAAATGTTTATTTAAGCTACATAAATCAGTACCTTAAATGCATATTCATCAGTTTTATCATCTCCAATATATATTCATAAAAATTGAAAAGTTCAAAAATTATGAATAGAACAGATCATTGTCCAATTCTACAATCGATTCAAAATAGGGTAAGTAATCAAAACATCAAATGAGATTTGAAATTGTATGAGATCAATAATCAAGTCATCATGGTTGGGGAAATTGATAATCCTTACATTCTCTTCTACATTACGGTAATGTACAGAAGCGGAAAACTTATGATTTTCAACTTTTGCGCCTTCTATATCTTTAGTAATCTCGATGAGGGTTTTAAAAACCTGCATGAAAACATCTCATCATGAATTTCTTTTATGCTTGTGATAAAATGAATATAAGTCATCAATTATTGGTTTAGAAATAGAATTTTCACCTCATCGATCATAGGAAGGAATTCTCTTGCCGGCTGAAATGAGTTCGTATAACAACACTACATATTCCTCTAAAAAAATAATAAACAGTAGCCAAGCACGAAGGTAACAGCTTTACAACAGAGCAATTGGCAGTGAGAAGAACAAGAGACAGAACAGAAATTAAACAGTTATGAGTATGTTACTGGGACATAGATCGCTATATGAAAAGAAAGCTGTATTACATATTTCATCGAATTAGACCTGTCACGACTTCTTCCTCTAATGATCGTTGTAGGGAAATATTTTGCCACTCCTCTCACATATTATCTTTAATTCCATAGCTAACAAAAGTATAATTTAGCGCAAATTGATATTGGTTCCATGAACATGATCATATATCTATTTTCCCTGATAAATTTTCTTTTCTCTATAAACAGACATTATGGGTAAAGCATCAAGCTCTTCTCCAAAAAAACAAAAGGCCAAAGGTGTGACATCTCCAAAGAAACAGAAGGCCAAAGGTGTGACTATTTAAAAGCAGTTTGAATGGTTTTTGTGCTTGTGGATTTTGTAGTTTTAAAAGCAATTTTTTCTGCAGAATGTTGATTGTGTTGTGTTGTTCTATACAGATAATGCTGCCACAAACAAAGCTGCTACTAGCAGCACTTCATTGAACACTAAGAGGTTGGATAAGGATACGGAGAATTTAGCTCATGAGTTTTCGGTTACTCTGCCATTGTTTTTTTTTAAATTATATCTTGTTGGTTGAAGCATGTGACCTAAACTGGAAGTATAACTTTGTCATGACTGATTGTTTTTCTCTCTGAACAGACAAGACGGATAAACCATCTAGCTCTTCTTCTCCAAAAACAAGGAAGACTAAAGGCGTGACTTCTTCTCCAAAAAAAAAGAAGACTAAAGGTGTGATTTTGTCAAAATATAATGACTGTTGAAAGTACTACATGCTCCTGCTGATATTTTCTTTATTATGACTGATAATTTTTCTCTCTAAACAGACATCATAGATAAGCCATCTAGCTCTTCTCCAAAAAAAAGCAAGACTAAAGGGGTGACTTCTTCTCCAAAAAAAAAGAAGAGTAAAGGTGCGACAACATTGCTACGTTTCATTGCGAAACTCCGTGATGGTGAGAAATACCACATTGATTTTGATCCGGTTACTTTCCAACCTATTGGTCTGTACGTTGCAAAGTTTAAGAGTTATTTGTCGTTCATTGCACATAGCAAGGTTAGTTTAAATGAAAAGAAATGGAAAAAGATAAGCGAAAACTTGAAGGACACGATGTGGGATGATATTACGGTATGCAACTTTAATTAATTCTTTATAATTTATTTTCTATAACTGTTTCATTGCTAACACTTCTTATGTTTTGTAGGATAAGTTCACTTGCCCCACGGATGATAAATTTAGGAAGCATTGGTTTGTTTATATGGGGGAACGTTGAAGCAATTTAAGACATTGCTCTCAAATGTCTATATATTTGGTAAAGGCGATAAGGATGGAAATACAACGCCCTTTGAAAAGTATACATTCATCAAACAAGAAGACTGGGATTTGTTTGTCGAGACTCGAAAAAAAGAAGACTTTCAAGTTAGTTAAATTTATAGATTTATTTTTGTTATCTAAATTGATTTGGTTTTAACGTTTAATTTAATGTGATTTATTTGTAATAGGAGAAAAGGCTAAAAGGAAAGATGCATGCATCAAAGAATATCCATCCTCATATTTTGTCTCGTGGTGGTTACGAAAAGCTTAAGGCAAACATAATGGAAGAGAGGAGGAAAATAATGATTGACGAGGCCAACGGTGATGAAAGTTTAGTAGGTGAGCCTCCAGAAATAAAACGATACGAGGCATGGTTGATGGCTCGGCAGAAGCGATCTGGAGATTTTACATCCGAGGCAACAAACTTAGTAGCTTCTATGATTGTGAGTAATAAAAGATTCTTTATAAATTTGAATTTTATATGATTAGGCACCAAATTGTTCAACAAACTTAGAAGCCCATGTACACCAAATTGTTGTTAAACGTCATTGCCAACTAAGGTTGATTTTATATGATCTTACTCTGTCTCCATATGAGTAGCTAACATTGTCTTCCTATACTGCCAATTAATAATTGGTACCTGGCTACATATGAGTGTAATGTGACACAACTTTTATTTTATAGTATTACAACTTCATCACTTGTGGAAAGTAACGTACAACTGTTTCCCACTTTACAAAAATGTCTTTTTGTGTCTTCTAATAATCAATATACAGGTAAGCGATTGTAATTGTATTTATTATTATTTTAAAGCCAAGTTGTTCAAGATATGTATCTATATGTATAACTTATTAATCATTTTATTTCATGAGTATATATGTGTTTTACCATTTCAGGGTAACTTAGTGGAAAAAAGTACACAAGGTGATATTGTTTTTGAAGGACGTGAGGATATATTGACTGTTGCCCTTGGAACAAATGAACGCCCTGGTCGGATCCGCACTGCTCCAAGGGGTGTGGGCTTTAAGAAATTCTTTGGAAAAAATTCACACCCCACCTCAGGAGGTGTCTCTCAAGATGACCTTCTAGCCTTGGAGAAAAAACTGAATGCAGATTTCCAACAGAAATTACAAAAAGAGCTCCAACAACAAAGATTAGAGCTCCAACGGTAAATGAAAAAAGAGATGCAAGAAGAGAGAGCTAAATTCCTACAAGAGATGCAATTGGAGCCTTGCCCTAAAAGGACTAAAAAGGTTGGGTAATTTGATTTAATTAATCGATTAAAATTTTACAAATTTTATAATTTAATTAATGTTTAATATATTACAGAATGTGCAATCTCTGGATACGGGCACTAACGGAAGTTGCTCTAAGGTTTTGATTACGGAAGATGTTATCAAAAACACCGGTGCTTCTGAAGATTACTTAAAAAAGATTGTAGACCTCAAGGAAGAGTCCTTCTCACTAGATGTGATTCATGAAACAAGTGGATTTTCTGTTTTTATTGATAGGCTCGACTGGAACAAATTAATTGCCGGTATTAAATGGCTCTCCACATCAATCTTGTCCGTATGGTGCTCGTAAGTATCTTATTCTATTTTTGATTATGTTTTCTATTTATCATTTATGATTAACATTTGTTTCAACATTTCAGATATCTACATCGCATCTCCAAGAATGTCAGTGAACTATTTGGTTTTCTTGATCCACATAGGACGCTAACTTCTACTAGATCGGCCGAAGTAATCCAATCATACATACAAAATAAGCTGGACGGCGAATCAAAAAAGTGTTACTTAGGGCCCTTGTTAAATCGGTAAGTACATGTTTCCTTGAAGGTTTTATACATTATTATTATGTTATTATGTAATATTTGAATTTTAGTGATTCTAACACTTTTGTTTTGAAACTACAGGAATCATTGGCAGCTGTTTGTAATTTGTCCTAAAGATAATGATATCTTTTGGTTTTGTTCATTAAACAAACCTCCCAAGAAAAATATTAAGATCATACTTGAGGGGTAAGAAGCCTAAATCAAGAGATTTCATTTATAATTAATTTTTGTACCTTTTAACTTTATATTTATAACTTACTTCTGTTGCAATTTCTTTTATCAGAGCTGTAGAAGGATATCATCTATTAAGAGGAATTAAGAATAAGAAGCCTAATTGGAAGATTGTCAAGGTAAGTGAGTTGTTTTGTACTACCCATAGTTCTGCTGCAATGTGTTTTGCAATAGCTGCATACTTAATGGTTAATGTCCTGTACCACACATATTTAATGGTTAATGTTCTGTACTACCCATATTTCTGCTGAATTTGTAGTACTAAATTCATAGTTTGAATAGGTAACAGATGTATATAGGCTCAGGCACAAATATCCCAATATATATATAGATATAAAAGAAAACTGAGAAAACATTGGCTATTTGAATGATCGGTGAAGTAGGGCTATAGGATTAGAATGGTGACATATTATCTACAAGAGGAATATATGCATTGATTATTGTTAAGACGGATTGAGTTACATAAAATGCAACTTATTTCTCCATAATTGGAGTTTAGAATTTCAAAATGAAGAAATGATAACATTTCACTCTTTTTCATCACATGAATATCATAGAGTATTAAATGCCTAGACATAGACCCAGACTATTCATAACCAAAACAGTTACTATAGCAGACTCAGTAATCTGTGAAACATACACCTGCCTAGGTTTCTTTCTACGTGCCAACTCTGAATTCAATTTCCTGAAGCACTACACATTTCAACTAAATTAATTAATAATAATATTAATATATCAATTAATTAATGCAAGTAATAATATTACATAAAATTAGCAAACATTATTTGCTAAAATTAAAATGCTAAAAACAAGTTTAAGTGCTAACGAAGAAGTCGTTTCTTTGCGTTAGTAGTTGACGACATTCTCTGATTCTGACCCTTGCGTTTCAACGGTTCAACCACCGAGTCTCTGAACCGAAACAGTAACGTTTTATAGTTATATACAACTAAGATTTTATTGTGTTTTTATTGGATTATAGCATGTAAGGTGGATGTTTTGCTGTGTCACACTTCATGGCGTCTTTATTATAACTAAGATTTCATATATATATGTAGGCACATTGTCAAGATAATGGATGGGCATGTGGATACTACGTCATGAAGACTATGTTTGACATCGTTGAAGCTTCTATTGTTGAAAGATTCAACGAGGTAGGATAAGTTAAAATATTGTTGTATTGCATGTATTTAATGAAAAACATGTAGTATTTTAACTTATTATATGTAAACTTGTAGATATTCACCGACACTTCGTCATATGGAAAGGAGACGATTGATCACGTGCGACAACTCTGGGCTAAATGTTTTTTGGAAATGATTGAAGATCAAAATGTTGAAGACCAAAAGGCTGAAGAGCAAATGCAAATGGCTGAAGAGCATGAGGACAAACAAGACGTACAAATATTGCCAAAACCAAAGCGAAGGAGGAAAAATTATATATAGATAGTTTTTGTTAATATGCTTTAGTTGTATGACTTTATGCTATTAGATAATATGATTGATAAGACTTATATATGTACAATGATGTTAGGATGGTTGTTTTATGCTATTAGATAATATGATTTGATAAGACATATATACATGATGTTAGGATGGTTGTTTTATGCTATTAGATAATATGATTTGATAAGACATATATACATGATGTTAGGATGGTTGTTTTGGTAGTATTTTTTGTTTATTGAATGTTAAGTGGTATACAAAATATTTGATTAAATAAAATAGGTTCTAAATCTAATTAAATATAACATAATTATGAAACTAATACAAACAATTTATTTAATTAAAGTATACAGGATTTAAAAATGCCAACATGGTTGTATTTTTTGTTTATTGAATGTTAAGTGGAATACAAAATATTTGATTAAATAAAATAGGTTCTAAATCTAATTAAATATAATATAATTATGAAACTAATACAAACATTCTATTTAATTATAGTATATAGGATTTAAAAATGCCAACAACAATGATGAAATCGGGTGTAAAATTGCCAACATGAACAGCATACAATACAAAAATTCGCGTAAATTACGGCGGTTAAATTATGGCGTTTAATGTAAAACGTCACAATTTACCGTTGATTACGGCGGTTTTCATAAACGTCGTAATAATAGTAAAGCAACGACGGTTTCAACCGCCATTATTTACTGAAATTTTTGCCAGGCACGCTTTAGTCTCACTCTTCCCGTATATAATTTATAATATTATATAAATATATTTATATACTATATAATATTATATATATATATATATATATATATATATATATATATATATATATAATATATTATATAAATATATTTATATATATAATATTATATATTATATAAATATATTTATATAATATATAATATTATATATATATATAAATAAATAAATAAATATATATATATATATATATATATATATAATATAATAATAATATGACTTAAGAAAAACATATAATCTTACTTTATGTGTTTGAATTAAATAATAATAATAATAATAATAATAATAATAATAATAATAATAACTGAAAGAAAAGAAAAACAAATTCCTTTAGTTTTCTCCTTCGCGTGCATATACTGAACGAAAAGAAAAGAAATTCTTTCGCGTCTTCTCCTTCGTGTATTCAACCTCGGTTCAACGAAATCGAACGAAATCGATTTCAATCTTCCATTCAGTCTCCATAATTCTTTTGATTTCAATTCCTTCATTTCATTCAAATTCCAAACCTAACAATGATTTGAAACCCTAATAATCAACCCTATCATTCATTTGAACCGTCATTTTCGCTTTGTTCAATCCCAAATCCGCAATTCCTCAATCAGGTTTTCTGCTACACTGTTCTGCTGCTCCGCAATCTACAGTTCGGCAGTCGTGTTCGATTCTACTATTCGACAATCCACAATTCTACAATCCACCATTTTCAAGGTAATTTTGTGCTTTGATTTTCCACAATATGATTTATGATATGCCTTTGCTTGTTGTATCTCACCATGTTATTTCATTTAAACTTACTTGTAAGAATTTTATACTAACATTTGTTGTTGTTGTGGTTGTTTATGGACAGATTCACAGGGGTTTCTCCAATTAACATGTTAGATTCATAACTCTCTTTGCTAGCTGTGAGTCTTTCCTTATCTTTATAGTTATTTGATGCATAAGTACAGAACCTCAATTTGCGATGCACATCAGCTGTTTGACGAAATGCTATATTAGACTGCGTTTGACTTCTATTCTCTTATTTTAGGAAAATCTTGGTTGAATCACAAGTATCTCACCGACTTCACTAGCTTGAACCACTAGGTATGTAACGAATACTTCTGTTTTGAAGTAAGTTCTCTCACCATGTTCATATTGGGTTGTTAATTTCTTGCTATATAGTTTCCTGATATATGTATATTATAGAAAGAAACTAAGTATAGAGGTGAAAAGTGTTCCGGATCGTAATAATCTATCTCTAGATGGAAATTGAGTGCCTTAAGAATTCGTGTTCATTCTCGGAGAACTAAGCGAGTCAATTACCGATACTTCAGATTGAAGGTTTGTCAACAAGTGTTAGTGTCGATGCCTAAGCCAACACAATAAATATATACATTTTCTGAAATTATTATCAGTTGTCTTGTGTGTGTTTGTGAGAATGTTTGATAGATTAGTATTCACATTGTAAACCTTAATTTATACAAAGTTGTAATTGAATAGTCGAACCACTTTACTGAAACCTTCTAATTCAGGAATAGTGATAACAAAATTACAATTACATAAATCCATACCAACATAATTATTCAACCAAGACAGTGGGGTATATATGTTTTTCTTGATTCATTTTGATTAAAATCATTGATGGAATTAGCATCTATTAATCATCATTAATTGTTACAACCTTAAAATCAAACGTAAGCATTACTTTTTGTGAGCACAGAAACCAAGAAAAAGAGTAGAAAAAAGTGTGAAACAAAACATGTTAAATAGAATGGAAGACAAACACCAAAGAACAGAACCAAACAGTGTAAGACATTAAAAAACTTGTTGGTTTTTTATGATCAAAGTTCATTGCTTCTTTCAAAAGTTTTTATTTTGGGTTATATGTTCATCAACATCTTGTTACAATCTTTAGATTTTGAACTTTATTACAATCTTGATGAAAAATATAAAGTCCAACAAAGTTGCAGCTGTCAAAATTTGTTTGATTTCAAGGTTCTGGTTTCAACTAGCATAAGAATTTTTTAGCTACTTATATGCATTGAGATCTTGCAGGGACTTATTGAACTTGGCTACTTAGTAAATAGATTTGCACTGGTGCAGATTTTGGTGCTTGGTTGCTTATGTACATGAGCTTTTTTAGTTCATTTCAATAAACTTATGCGTTAGTTTATGAAACCATTTTTTTAAACTCAAACATACTCAGCATTTCATTTATAATAATACATGAGATATAATGAGAAGTGTTGAAAAATGTATTACGACAAGTGATAGAAAAATCAACACTATCATTACCTAATCACCTTTAAAAAAAATTTGATAGTTGTTGTACAAATGTAACCTGAATCTACAATTTTGTGAGTCCAAAGGGCACCACAAAGTACTCAAAATGGAGAAACTTTGAGATTGGTCATGGCTGGTCTTGCGAATGCTTGTTGAAAAACAATGTTACGTGCTGTTGGAATCTCACGTTATATCTGTTGTTTCGGTTATGCAAAATTTTTGATCGTAATGTTATAAACTGTGCACCGCTGCTGCTGCTTATTTATCTTTAGATTGTCTTAATTTCGGTTGGTTTGTGCGCTTATTTGAGTTTCCTGCTATTCACTCTTCAATACAATTGCTACAGCTATGACTCAATGCTCATGTTTGCCATGTTCTGTTTTGTCTTGATGGATGTTTCGCATTGACGGTGTTGCTTTCACTTCATATATTATTTCCAATAATGTTGATCCGTGTTTGCTACTGCTTGTGTATTATCTTGTATTTTAGCATTTCGGGCTTGTTCCGTTGCATTTCGTACGTTATCGCCGTTGGTAATTTTCGAATCGATTTCTCAGTATCACTTCGTTTTGGCTATTATGTTTAGCATTCAATATCATACTGCATTTTGATAAAGGTTGTTGTGTTGTCGCTATCAATTTGTTTTATATGTTTGATTGTTCGTACCGATTCGATTGCGTACTTGTTTACATGCTTATTTCATTCACGACTTTGCAATTTTGTTTGTGGATAGGTTGCTGCGGTTTTGTTATGCTAATTCCTGCTATTTTAGTTTTGTGTTGTGTGAAAAATCTGTATGAGTTCCGTTGAATTCTGCCTGCCGGAATTTTAAAGGATGAGTAACATATGTATTTGAAGGGAGAATTGCTTTGCTTTGTTTGATACAATTTGTGTACGTGCCTTTTTTTTCATGGAAAGATGATACACCATGGTCGTATTCTACTGTCAATATATCGGATTAACTTCTTGTTGCTAGTTTTGGCATTGGTGATGATTTGGATAATTTGCATAAAGTTTTTTATTTATCTTGTTCATTTATCATGTTAGTGTAAGGTGTGATTAGGCTCCTTTGTGTGGGTTTTTGACAAAATTTTGGTATATTGAAGTTTCTTGTTTGAGTTAAAATGATAATATTGCATCTAAGTTTTGAAATGAATAAATGGAATTTGTTTTTTTTCAAGCTTGGAAAGAATTAGACATAAGAGAGAAATGATATAGTTTGAAATTATATTTGAGGTTTATTGATGATCCGTTCCAGGAAGCACTTATTTTCTTATGCATTTGAGTTTTTATTATCATTACTAGTATTGAGTCATATGTCTTAAGATCTTTGGACATGGCTAATTTGTTTTGAAAAGTCAAACTGTAGGGGCGCAATTTTTTTTTCTTAAAAAATTCATTTTGTTTTATTATTATTATTATTATTATTATGATTATTATTATTGTTATTATTATTATTATTACTATAATTATTATTATTATAATAATTATTATTATTATTACTATTACTATTATTATTAGCCATGTCCATTTTGTGTTCTTCCCCCTTGAGCAATTCTTATCTAATGATATATTGATCTCTTGTCAAGCGTGGAGAAAATAGTAATTTCAATGAGCTTGTAAGTCATAAGTACTTATTGAAAGAAATAATATACCATTATGGACATAAGTTTATTGAAAGTCATAATATAATTCTGCACCTTTATTGTAAGTCATAATATACCATTATAATTTCTTTCAAACAGTGTTGGCCATGAGCTTGTAAGTCATAACAAGTTGGTAATTTCAACGAGTACTCATAAGTACTTATTGAAAGAAATCATAACTTTGCACCTTTATGAACCACTTGAAGAAAATACTTGTTATTAATGAGCTTGAATCTGAGAGTTTTGGCCTCCTTAAGCACAAGTTTGGGATCATTAGTATGGAACTCTATCACCAACCTATCAAAATCCCATAGAGTATGGCCTAATGATTTTATCCATTGAATGCTGAGAATCAAATCACACCAAACTAAGGGAAGAACAATAACATCAGCAGTGAATTTGTTGCGAGCTGTTTTTAAAAATCTGATTTTTTGAAAATTCTGCAAGCGTAAGCGATTAACACTTTTGTTGTTAATCGATTACAGCTGTTGTTTTTCCAAAAATAACAGAATTTAACAGCATGGCACTTTAGTTAGTTTTGTTATTAGTTGTACTATTCTCTCATGTGTATATATACATTGTTGTAATCCCAATTCAAAGTTAATGCCATTTTTTGATTCATCAATATTACTCTCTACCCTAATTCTCTCTCTCTCAATTCATCTTCTTCCCCAAGTTTCTTTTCACCATTGTTACTACCTTCAAAATTCTGGTTTTATGTTTTATGTTGTTCTAACATTTGGCATCAAGAGCTCTGGTCATTGATCCTAATCCGCTGCAACAACAATGGCTACCGTTTCCAATGATCGAATTCCCACCAATCTCCCAATTCTTGATTCGAAGAACTACGACAAATGGGCGAAACAAATGAAGGTTCTGTTTGGTTATCAAGAGGTTCTTGAGATCGTCATCAATGGAGTTACACCGTTAGGGGCAGATGCTACCGTTGCTCGTAGAGCTACACACAAGGAAGAAAAGAAGAAGGATTACAAAGCTCTATTCTTGATTCATTCGTGTGTTGATAACGACAATTTCGAGAAGGTTGGTGATTGTGAATCCGCGAAGCAAGCATGGGAAATCTTGGAGAAAGCGTATGTCGGTGCCGTCAAAGCGAAGGTGGTAAGGTTACAAACTTACAAACGTCAATTCAAGTTAACGCAAATGGAGGACAAAGAAACGATCAACTATTACATCACGCGCATTACCTGGTTAGTCAACCAAATCATGTCATGTGGCGAAACGATCCTTGAGCAAAATGTTGTATCGAAAGTGTTGCGTTCGTTAACATCACATGTCGATAACATTGTTGTGGCTATTGAGGAGTCAAAGGATCTAACAACATTGAGCAAATATGAGTTTCAAAGTTCGTTAGAGGCGCATGAACAAAGGATGGATGAGAGAAGTGCCGACAAAGCCAAAGCGGAGATCGCTTTGCAAGCGCGTTTACATGAGAAGAACAAGAGATCGAAAGGGAAGTGGACTTCTAAAAGTAAGAAGAATCTTGGTGGAAAAGATCCACAAAATTCAAAGGGTGAAGGAAGCTCCAAAGAGGGTAATCAAAGCGCCCACAAACCGTTTGACAAAAGTTCCGTGAAGTGTTATAATTGTCAAAAGCTTCGGCATTTTGCGAAAGAATGTCGCTCAAAACGCAAGGAAAAGGATGCGGATGAGGCTAAGGTTGCTAGGGAAGAGGTTGATGATGAAGATACCCTTCTTGTGATGATTACGGAGGAGAATTATGGCATTGTTGATGTTCCGGGCAGCAGCTACTGTGGTGATAGTCTGCGGAACAGCAGCTGTACTGTTTCGGAAAGTGGTGGAAAAATGCGTTCGGATCGAAATGCATTACTTACCATGGGTGATGGAGTTCAAAGTAAAGATGAGTGGTACTTGGATTCCGGTTGTTCAACACATATGACGGGTCAAAAGGATTGGTTTGTGCAAATTAATCAAGCGGCAAAGAGTAAAGTCAAGTTTGTCGACGACACCACTTTAAGAGCCGAAGGGGTAGGAGATGTTTTGATCGGAAGAAAGAATGGTGGACATTCTAGGATCAAAGATGTCTTGTACATACCGAGAATTAAGTGTAATCTTTTAAGCATTGGCCAATTACTTGAAAGAGGTTACTTAATTCGGTTGGAGAACAAGATGTTACGCGTTTTAGATTCAAATGGTGTGTTGATTCTAAAAGCGCCGATGGCTACCAATAGAACTTTTAAGGTTGAGTTAAAGGTTATGGAGCATCGTTGTTTAGCTACCGCGGCAAGTAGAGATGAGTGGTTATGGCATTACCGTCTTGGTCGCCTTAATTTTAGGGATCTCAAAATGTTGCAACAAAGTGAAATGGTAACAGGGCTGCCACATATTAGTGTTCCGACAGAATTGTGTGAGGAATGTGTGATGAGTAAGCAACACAAGAATGTGTTTAGCAAGGATGCGGGTCGAAGAACCAAAGGCTTACTTGAGGTGGTGTATTCCGATGTTTGTGGACCGATGCAAGTAGAGACTTATGGCGGCAATCGATATTTTGTTACGTTTATTGACGACTTTAGTAGGAAGCTTTGGACATATCTTATCAAGAGGAAGGATGAGGTATTTGGAGTGTTCAAGAGTTTCAAATCCATGGTGGAGCGTCAAAGCGGTCGGAAGCTCAAAATTCTCAAAACGGATGGTGGAGGTGAATATACCTCTAGTGAGTTTGGGAAGTTTTGTGATCTTGAGGGTATTGTGCGTGAGGTGGTGCCTCCATATACGCCTCAACAAAATGGAGCTTCCGAGAGGAAAAATCGTACAATAATGAACATGGTGCGTAGTATGCTTTGTGGGAAGAAGTTGCCTAAGGAATTGTGGGGTGAGGCCGTGTCTACAGCCACCTACTTGTTGAATAGGTATCCTACTAAGAAGCTGGAGAAGATTACACCAGAAGAGGTTTGGAGTGGTTTCAAACCGAGTGTGAATCATTTGTGCATTTTTGGATCGATTGCATATCGTCATGTACCGAATCAACTTAGAAAGAAGTTGGATGATAAAGGTGAGAAATTGATATTTGTTGGATACCACTCTACTGGAGGTTACAAGCTATTTGATGAGAGGAATCGGAAAATCGTGATAACCCGGGATGTGCAGTTTGATGAAATAAAAACTGCTGAAACAGCAGGTGTAATCGATTACCCGATTGTTGCTAATCGGTTACACCCTGCTGAACAGCAGCAGTTTGTTGATTTGTTTGATCAGGAGAATTTCGATGCTGCTGTACCTGCACCTACTAAAGCGGAAAATGATGTTGTGAATAATGGTAGACCAGTGAGGCAAAGAGCCTTGCCTCATAGACTCCGAGATTGTGATAGGTTCCAAGATAATGAAGTGAATAATGATGGTGATTTTGTTCATTTCGCACTTATGGCCGAATCTGAACCAGTAAATGAGGAGGAAGCCTTAAGTGATCCTAAATGGATATGTGAAATGAAAGAGGAGCTGGAATCTATTGAAAAAAATGGTACTTGGGAGTTGGTCGATTTACCACATGGAAAGAAACCGATTGGTGTGCGATGGGTCTACAAAGTCAAAACAAATCCTAAAGGTGAAGTAATCAAGTACAAAGTTCGATTAGTTGCCAAAGGGTTCTTGCAACGTGAGGGGATAGACTACGAGGAGGTATTCGTACCGGTGGCTAGATTGGAGACTATTCGTTTGGTTGTTGGAATTGCGCATAGCAACAATTAGGTGATTTACCAAATGGATGTGAAATCTGCATTTTTAAATGGTCCTCTTTATGAGGAGGTTTATGTGGGGAAGCCACCCGGTTTCGTGATTAAAAATCAAGAGAAGAAGTACTACAAGCTACACAAGGCGTTGTATGGTTTGAAACAAGCTCCGAGAGTTTGGAACAAATGTATAGACGGCTTTCTTATTGACATCGGTTTCAAACGGTGTGTATCCGACCGTGGTGTTTATGTGAGATCGGATACTATTGATGGTGTTATTATACTTTGCTTGTATGTTGATGATCTCTTAATTATGGGCAGCAATGACAAGAGTATTTCAAGGTTCAAAGTGGAGCTCATGAGTGAGTTTGAGATGACGGACCTTGGTGTCATGAGATACTTTCTTGGCATAGAGTTTCACAAGTCAAAAGTGGGGCTGCTTATGGATCAAAGAAGGTATGCTCTAGATATCTTAAAAGTGTGAAATGGAACATTGTAATGCTTCTATTACATCTTGTGAGGCTAGAGTTCAGCTGTCCAAAAGTGATGATGAGGATGATGTGGATCCAACACTTTACCGGAGTTTGATTGGATCGTTACGGTATTTACGCAATACTCGACCGAATTTGGCTTTTAGTGTCGGTATTGCGAGTAGATTCATGGAGAGACCTAAGGTGTCTCACTTGGCGGCGGTCAAGAGAATCCTTAGATATGTCAAAGGTACTCTTGGTTGTGGTATTTTGTTTCCCACATTGGATATGGGTCGCAAATGTACTTTACTTGGCTACACCGATTCTAATTGGTGCGGAGATAAAGATGATCGAAAATCTACAGCGGGTTACGTCTTTATGTTTGGTAGTACACCAATCTCATGGTGTTCGAAGAAGGAACCGGTTGTAGTACTCTCTTCTTGTGAGGCCGAGTACATTGCGGCATCATTGAGTGCTTGCCAAGCTATGTGGTTAGTGAATCTTATGAAGGAATTGGGATGTGGTGATGATGATGCCACCACACTGTTTGTGGACAATGTTTCCGCGATAAATCTTGCGAAGAATCCGATTGCACATGGAAGGAGCAAGCATATTGAGATGCGGTTTCATTACTTGAGAGAATTGGTCGGTGATGGAAAGCTTAGATTGAGCTATTGCCGAAGCGAGGACCAAGTTGCGGATTTGTTGACCAAGGGTGTGAAAAATGAGGTGTTCAAGAGACTGTTGAAGAGCTTGAGCATGATGAACTTGGAGCAACTAAAGTGAGGTGGTGTGTTGTGAGCTGTTTTTAAAAATTTGATTTTTTGAAAATTCTGCAAGCGTAATCGATTAACGCTTTTGTTGTTAATCGATTACAGCTGTTGTTTTTCCAAAAATAACAGAATTTAACAGCATGGCACTTTAGTTGGTTTTGTTATTAGTTGTACTATTCTCTCATGTGTATATATACATTGTTGTAATCCCAATTCAAAGTTAATGCCATTTTTTGATTCATCAATATTACTCTCTACCCTAATTCTCTCTCTCTCAATTCATCTTCTTCCCCAAGTTTCTTTTCACCATTGTTACTACCTTCAAAATTCTGGTTTTATGTTTTATGTTGTTCTAACAAAATTGAGCTTGTTGTAATTTTGATTTAAAATACATTTTACTGATGTAAAGTTTTTGAAATGGATTTAAACCAAATTTCCAAAATTTTATAAGGATTTGAGGTTTTTTCTTGAAAAAAAAAAGTAAAATAATTAACAATTATACAATATACCATTTACATTTATTTATAATATTTAGTTTATCTTGGTGGCCATCCCAAAAATTTCCAAAATGAAATGAATGACATCGTATTATTTATATTATACCCTAAACTTAGACACTGTTTGCACAAAAGTTATTTATATTTACAAAAGTTATTTACTTTTAGCAAACCTAAACATATTATTTAGATTTTCATTTGTAGATAGACTGCTTGCACAAACTTAGACACTGTTACAAAAACATTTTAAGAACAGCCAACTAGCATGCGATTTAATCCAGTAACCTCTTTGGTGGAAAAAATCTTTTTCAAAATTATCTTATAATGCAAACAACAGTTTAGCTAGAGATATTCTATTAGAACAGAATTTTAAGAATTAACGTTGACGTAACCCACTTGATAGAAAGGTCTATTAAATATTGTGTCTTCTCTCAAAATAAATATTTCTACCTTTTTAAGAAATGAAAATGATCCTAACGTTTTGAACAATATACAAAAAATACCAATAGAACAGTGTATCCGTAAATATAAAACAAGATATAAAAAAGACAAATGCTAACTTGTGTCTTCGTGCAATCAACTTTATATATAAGTTAAAATATTATATTGTTGAATAACAAATTTTAAATTTCATGTAACATATTATTCGCAGGCCTCTTTCTCTTCGTACTTACAAAAGTTATTTACTTTTTGCAGAAATTAAAAGAAGAGTCGTATAAATTTCATTGGACTTGTTTTTGTTTTCGAAGAACTATTGAAGTAAGTACTTATTATCTATTCATATTGTCATGTTTGAACATTTAAATTATGTTACACATTTATATTATTTTTATTATATATAGTTCTTGTCATCTTTTATTCTACATTTAGGACTGCTCATGATTTAATAATCTCTAATTTGAGATTCAATGTCTTGATTTCTTTTGTAGTCATGCCAATTGATAAATCATGGATTGACAAACCACAAGACACACTTGAATATGAAAATGGATTAATTAATTATTTGAATTTTGCATTTCACCATAAATCTATTGATGGTCTTAAGATAAAGTTCCCATGTTCAAAATGTGGTTTCAAGAAGTGGGGAAGATGCGATGAGGTTTATGTACACCTCAAAAATAAACCTTTTCCAAAAAATTACAAAGTTTGGAACTGGCATGGTGAAGGGTCAAGTATAAATGAGTCTCAAGTAGTTGAAAGAACACATGTCACAGAAGATACCTTCCAACCAAATAATGGAATGGAAAACATGGTCCATGATGCATTTGGATTTACCCAAAGTAGTCTGAATAATCTCGATCCATCTTCTGAGAACAACCGCGAAGGGGGTAATTCGATGTGGGGCGAAGATAAGGCCGAGTTTTTTGAGTTGTTAAAAGATGTTAATCAACCATTATATGAAGGGTGTACAAACTACTCGAAGTTGTCATTTCTAATTAAATTGTATCATATAAAATGCTTGTGTGGAGTAAGTGATAAAGCAATGACTATGATTATAGAGTTATTAAAAGATGTGTTTGTAGATGCCAAGATTCCTGTTTCATTCTACGAGGTTAAGAAAATCATTACCAAACTTCGTCTTGATTATACCAAGATAGATGCTTGCCCAAATGACTGTATGTTATATTGGGGTGAAGAAAATCAAGACTTAGAAGAATGCAAACGATGCAAGACATCTAGGTGGAAGGATGATAAGAAGAAGCAATCTGCAAAGATACTACTCTACTTTCCACTAAAGCCAAAATTGCAAAGACTTTTTATGTGTTCTAAAACCGCAGAGTCTATGAGATGGCATGCATTAGAGGCTAATCAAGATGGTATGATGAGACATCCTAGAGATTCCGAGGCATGGAAAAAATTTGACTTACTTCATCCAGAATTTGCTACGGATTCTCGAAATGTACGACTCGGCCTAGCCACTGATGGCTTTAACCCTTTTGGTGTGATGAGTACAAACTACAACATTTGGCCAGTGGTTCTTATCTCATACAATCGCCCTCCTTGGGAATGCATGAAGCAAACATCAATAATCCTTTCCATGATTATTCCTGGAAAACAAGCGCCGGGAAATAATATAGATGTGTACCTACAACCTCTCATCAAAGAGTTGAAAGACATGTGGTATGATGGAGTGCAAACATTAGATTCATCAAAAAATGAAATGTTTATGATGAAAGCAGCTTTGATGTGGACTATTAGTGACTTTCCAGGGCTTAGCACTTTATCAGGATGGAACACACACACTAAGCTTGCTTGCCCCACTTGTAACAATGACACTGATAGTTTTAGATTAACGAAGGGTGGAAAATGGTGTTTTATGGGTCTCCGTCATTTTTTAGAAAAAGATCATAAATTTAGATTAAGTCGGTCTCGTTTTAATGGAAAAGTTGAGCAAAGAGACGCCCCAGCTACTTTGTTAGGACAAGACATCTTGAACTAACTAAAGGGAGTAAATGTTACCTTTGGGAAAGTGTTAGAATCTAAAGAAAAAGATGGAGGCAAAAGAAAACGCAAAAAGAAAACTATTGAAGAAGGGCCGAGACAATGGAGGAAGAAAAGTATATTTTTTGATCTTCCTTATTGGGAGTCTAATTTATTGCGCCATAATTTAGATGTTATGCACATTGAAAAAAATGTATGTGATAATGTTGTATACACTTTGCTCAATGAAACTGGGAAATCAAAAGATAATCTTAAAGCTCGTGAGGATCTTAAATTAATGGGTATAAGGAAGGATCTTTGGCCAGATAGTAATAAAAGATTTCGCCCATCTTTGTTTACAATGTCAAATTCAAAGAAAGATGTATTCCTACGAACTTTGAAGAATACTATTTTTCCTGATGGATACTCAAGTAACATTTCTAGGTGCGTTGACATCAACAATCGAAAATTATTTGGGATGAAAAGCCATGATTGTCATGTTCTTATGGAGCAAATACTACCTATTGCTATAGGAAATGTCCGACCAGACAATGTGACTGCAGTCTTAGTAGAGTTTTGTTCATTCTTTCGTCAATTATGTGCCAAGAGCTTAAGTCACTTGGATCTCGATAGACTCCAGTCTCGAATCATTCTCACTCTTTGTCACTTAGAAATGTTATTTCCTCCTTCATTTTTTACAATCATGGTTCATTTGACTTGTCATCTTGTTGGTGAAGCAATACTTGGAGGTCCGGTACACTATCGTTGGATGTATCCTATTGAAAGGTGATCAACTTACTTCCTTTTGAGGTTATTCTTGTATCTCCCCTTTAAGTGATTCACAATTGCTAATTTTCAACCACTTTTCTAGGTACTTGGGAGACTTGAAATCCTATGTTAGGAATAAGGCACAACCCGAAGGTTCTATTGCTGAAGGATACCTTGCAGAAGAGGTTCTCACATTTTGCTCTCAATATATAGATGAGATTGAGACTCGAATCAATAGACCTGCACGTGTTGATGATTATCCTGATGAAAGAGATTCATGCCATAGATCTATAATTTTTCCACCTATAGGTAGGGCAGTAGGAGCATTCTCAACCTTTGATCTATCAACCATGGAGAAAACTCAAGAACATCGATATGTTTTGCTAAATTGTCCCCAAGTCAAACCTTATATTGAGTGAGTACCTCAAAGATTTTCAAATGATGTTGAGTTCAGTAAGATATATGATATTAATCATCCTAAATTAATATCAATTATTTATGTAGTGAATTTAAGGAGTACTTACGGATACGGTCTAAGAGGCGAAGACAGTCAACAACAGAGATATAGAAAATGATTAGTAAAGATTTCATTGTTTGGTTTCCTCAAAGGGTTGGTTAAACTTCCCATAACCTTTCCTTACTTTTTTTATGGATATTTATAGAATTATGTAAATTACTAAATCTTTTTCTTGGTTTCAATTTAGATTATGAACCCCGACATATCAAATATGGTGCCAGATGATCTCAAATATCTTGCAAAAGGCCCAACAACACAAGCTAGAAGATATTCTGCATTTAATATTAATGGATTCAAATTTCGAACCTTAGCACGAGATCATGGGTTGAAAACCCAAAATAGTGGTGTTTATTTAACATCTTCAACATCATGTGTTGCTAGTAGTGTCGATACAAATTTTAGAGAAGCAGATTTGTTATATTATGGAAAATTAGAAGATATCATCGAGCTTAACTACTATGGACGATTTAAAGTTACTCTATTCAGATGTAAATGGGTTGACACCACTAGGGATAGAGGGTACAAAAAAGATTCATGGGGTTTTAGATCCGTTAATTTTTCACGATGTATTCACACAGGTGATCGTGAAGAACATGATCCGTACATCGAGGCCTCACAAGCTCAAATGGTCTATTATGTGAATGATGAGATAGATAAAGACTGGAGTGTTGTTGTCCACTTGAAGCCAAGAGACTTATGTGATATGGGAGATCAAATAGATATTGAAGTTTGTCCTGAGCAAAACTTGGATCAATATTTTGGAGACTCTGATGATCTGTCTTTAATAAGGGAGGATGTAGATGATGAACTAATAAGAGAGGGGCATGTTAATGATGACATTGATGGAGATGAACATATGTCAGAATAAGAGCAATGATTATATGTAAGTGATGAACTTATGTCAGAATAACATCTATAAAAAATTTTTACTACTCAATCTAGCTTTACACTAATCACTATTTGAAGAACATACGCCGTCAGAAACTCAGAACGCGAATCCTTTCCCTCTTCGTTCTTTGGTAAGTATCTGTCCTCTGATTTCACCAATAACCCCTCTCATTTCTGTTACGTTACCTAAATATTGAGAAATCTATATGGTGGTAGTACTGCCATTCTTGAATTCTTGAGATTAGTAGTTACTTATGTCATTTATTTGGATTTAAGGGTATTCTTGAATTCTTTGATTGACTCAGTAGTTTTGGTAATAATATGCCATGGTGGTAATACTGCCATTCTTGAATTCGTTGGTTGAAATAAATGAAAATAACATAAGTTGTGATTGTTACTTCTGCCTAGTCTGCATCTGTGTAATGTTTGTTGTGACTACAATTTTGAGCTACTTTATGTTGTGGTCTTGCTTAGGTGTTTGTGAGCTTAACATGTTTGTCATAATCCTGTTTTACTACTGTTATGTCACAATCCACAATACATATAACTTTAGGATTCAATGCAAAAGTAATTGCCAATCAACCTAAATATACCCTTAAAGCTATTGTGTTTCAGCTCGCAAGAACCGCCTTATACCTAAAGTTATTGAATACTATAAATGTCTTACTGCTACTAATTATGTGCTACCAATTTATTGCCAATTTATTTATGGGCTTTATAAATGTCTTACTGCTACTAATTATGTGCTTTATATGACTATTTTAGGTGCTAATTATGTACATATGGGCTTTATAAATGTCTTACTGCTATTAATTATGTGCCACCAATTTATTGCCAATTTATTTATGTGCTTTGTAAATGTCGTACTGCTACTAATTATGTGCTTTATATGACTATTTTATTTTATATGCAGCAATGCCGAAGCCAAGGAGGATTCCAAATTTTCTTAAATTAGCCAACCAAACATCCTCACAACCTACAAAACAAAGAGCTGAAAGTTCTCATCTTAGAGCTAATGTATCATCTCAATTACCTAACCAAACATCCGCACAACCTTCTCAAAAAAGTGCTGAAAGTCCTCATCGTAGAGCTAATATACCATCTCAATTACCTAACCAAAAATCCTCACACCCTTCACAACAAAGTGCTGAAAGTTCTCATCTTAGAGATGATGTGTCACCTCAATTACCTAACCAACCATCCTCACAACCTTCTCAACAAAGTGCTGAAAGTTCTCATCGTAGAGCTAATATACCATCTCAATTACCTAACCAAACATCCTCACAACCTTCACAACAAAGTGCTGAATGTTCTCATCTTAGAGATGATGTATCATCTCAATTACCTAACCAAACATCCTCACAACCTTCTCAACAAAGTGCTGAAAGTTCTCATCTTAGAGATAATGTATCATCTCAATTACCTAACCAAACATCCTCACAACCTTCACAACAAAGAGCTGAAAGTTCTCAACATAAAGGCGGTCGAGCATCTACTCATTATTGGCTTGTAGATGCACAAGGTATAATATGTTGATACTTTATAATCTAGCCGCATGTTATACTTTTTATTATATAATTTTTGCTTTTACTCACATAACCTTTTATATCTTATAGATAAAGAGGATGGTACAGTTCAAAAGTTGCGTTTGACTTATAAGGATGTCAATGACATGCCAAATAATTTGAGTATTATTGTGAAGTTTGATGAGTTTCATTCACCTATTGGAGAGGCTGCCGGTTTGCTTGCTGGAGTATGTGGTTTAGTAGCAACGAATAGTCTCTTTTTTCCTATAGGTTTTGATAAGTGGTCAGACATGCCTGGGGATTATTTTGATGAACAGTGGAAAACCCTTTTTGAGGTAAATTAATTTTAATTTTACATATTTATTGAGAGTTTGCACGTGTAATATTGTATGTGACTAACATTCTTTTTAATTTGAAGCCTCGATTTTGTTTTAAAGTACATGAAGATTTAGCTAAAAGGTATATTGAGGCTTCGATTGGCAAAAAGTGGAAGGAATATAGGGTTAATCTTTGGAAAGCTAAATATAACCCACTTTTGAGCAAAACTGAAATTATTAAAAACAGACCTGGTGACGCTCAAAACCAAAAACGATGGTACACTATATTCATTTATCCTTGTATATTGAATAATTTTTTTATATATAATATTTTTGTTATGTAAAGTAATAAGTTTTCACTTTTAGGAACTTTGTAAGTGAAACAAAGAAATAAGGAAGAAACAACTCTTTTCTCATACGTGTGGTGCTAAGTCTTTGGCAAGGAGGAGACATGAGCTAGTATGTTTAACATTTTCTTTATATAAATAATTTTTTTATGTTAATTATTCTATTTTTAGACTATCTTGATATAAACTGATTTTTTGAACATTAGATTGATTCATAATGACATTGCATTTTAATTTTTTAGACTATTGAGACCGGTAAGACTATTGGTCGAGGTTTAATGTGGAATATGACCCACAAAAAAAGAGATGGAAGCTATGTGAATGAAAAAGCTAAGGAGATAGGGGTAAATTAATAATTTATATTTCCAAATATATTTGAAGTTTATGTTCATTGTTTTATAATATTTGTAAATGAGTGATAGTCATTGGTTATTTGTATTTTATGTAGGAAAAGATTGACACTCATTTAAATCAAAACCCCGAGGCTTCTTGTGAAATATCTTCAAATGATGTTGTTGGAAAGGTGTTAGGAAGAGAGCATCCTGGTCGTGTTCGAGCAATGGGCATGGGAGTGGTTCCTACCACTGCTTTTAAATATACCACTACAAGAATTAATGGTATGGATTTTGGTTCTTCAAGTGGTAGTACTTCAAGTGGTAGCTCTTCATTGGTGGAACAAAGACTTGCATCTGTGACTACTCTATTGGAAGCAGTTGTTAGCTACATTAGTGTGAAAGTAGGTGGTACACTCCCTGTAGAGTTGGCTGCCGTACTTGCAAATCAAACACAACAGGTATATCAATTATTTAATTATTTTTATTAAATCTTAAGTTTTAGATTTCTAGTTTAAAATCAATGTAGTTAATTTTATAGCTTTGTTTGTCTTTATCTGTTGTTATTTATGTGATTTCGTCTAGTTTTCTTTTAGCTCATTAGAAGTTCTTTAGTTATTATAGGATAGTAATATGTATATGATATTATAGGGATAGGGAACAACTGCTAAGCGTTGAGCATTCATCTTATACCCATCATCACTCACCATCTTATCAAAGCCGTCCAAAGTCATTATTACTATTTCATTAAGAACAATTAGATGTAACTGTATTCGTGCAGTTGTTCCGTTTAAAGGTTTTTTATCTTTACAAAATCATATACCGCCAGTGTTGTCATGACTGTTTCTATATTGTGAAAACTGCATGATTTGGCTTTGGTCTGAGTTCTCTTTTGTGGTTTTAATTTTGGTTTACATGTGGCCAGACTGTCTTTTGTAGTATGTATTAACGAATAACACTAGTTACGTTCCCTTTTAAGTGTTAAAAGGTAGCGAGTAGAATTTTTCGCCCAATTCCTTTTGTTGGTACCGCATTGATATTTGCATTTGTTGCGAGTTTGATACTTTATCTGGCTATCCTATTTATGTACTTCCTTTGATAACAATTGACAAGTCTATGAAAACATAATTCGAACATTACATCGTATCTGGTTTGTGAGTAAAATTTGGCGATCAAGGAATGAAGACTTGTGCTGTGTGTGTCTCATTCATAATTTGGTAGATGACAATTCTTTTGAATATTAAAAGGAAGTAGAAAGAATCCTTATGGCATCAAAATCAAGCATTTGCTACACATCATATAGAACCACAAGGACACATCTTGGTGTTTAAACCTCACATTCTATCAGTCCATTTCATCTTTTTCTTGGAGTTCAAACTCAAGAGAACTTGTGTATATTGTCTACATCTTGGCGTTTCGATATCGTGATGATTTTCGTTGCATATTTTGCTGGATATGATGTTGTAATATAATATGCTGCTATTGAAGTTCTCTTGTTTTGAAATCTACATTTGACTTCCAGCCATAGAACTTTATCTGTGGAATAGTTTATTTGTGAAACTTGATTGTTACAGCATGACTAAATCTATCGCTATTCGGTTCAGGATCGTTCATGTATTTTTGTTTCGTTTTGTTGCTGCTGCTATGTTAATGTGCTATTGCCGTTAATTACGTGGGTGAATGTTGTGATTAAACGTCAAAATGTGAGCTCATTTAGGATGAATGACCTGTTGTTGGAGTAAAAAAGATGAATTATATATAGTTAGTTTTATATAACAAATAATGAGGTACATTTTGATATATAAATGCTAGAAAAATAATGGTAGTTATAGCATCATTTTGATATATAAAGTCATTACTGCTGCTGAGAATAATTTTCGTTGCTTATTTGTTTGTTACGGTTCCGATTCGATCTACTGTTGATGGTTTTGTTGCTTATCTGACATTTGTTCTCTTTTTTCTATATTTTTGAAACTTTTCGATATTTTTCCCATTTGATGATATATCCCATTTAATAATTCTATATTTCTATAGTGATTAGTTTTAATATAATAATTGTTATGTTTTTTTGTAGGCTTCTAAAGCAGGGAATGAACCTTTATCACCTTATGACATAAGAAGATCATCAGATGGAAGCAATACACAGGAAGAAAATCATCAGAGTCCTTCAAAGAACATATGATTTTTATGGCAATTTTATGTTCTATAACTTGTTTTTTTGAGAATAGCTTAAGTATACTAGACATATGATACTTTTCCCATTTTATGTTATAATATTTCAAGAATAGATTGTGATACATATATCAAAATTTTAAAGTTTCTATCTAATTTTGAAAATTTTAAACAATTTGCCTGTTTACAATTTAGGGATGAGATTATTAAGATTTATTTTACAATCTACATTTGTTTAGCAGCCTCATATAAAAATCAATAGTCTTTGGTTCTCCCAGTTTTGTCTATGACTATTGAATTTATACAAAAAAAAAACAATAGTCTCTTGATTCTACTTTCACGCCATTAATATATAGTGACATGTCTCTCTTGATTCTGAATATTAGGATAAACTAATTAGTTGTAGTACTATTTTTTTTATCTGTATAATAGTGTTGAAAATGAAAGTAAAAGGGAGATAAATTATAATCATTTTCTTTATGATTATATATATATATATATATATATTGGGCCTTTTAATATGTTTTTTTTTATTTTTGTTGCATAAATGTAAATTTATTATTGAAATTTTAATTTATTTTTAATGGTATTCTTAAATTGTGATAAAAATTTTAAATTAATTTTAGCATATAATAAAGAGTATTTTTTCAAATTAATTAGAAATTTATGGCGGTTTATATAGTGATGTTTAAGCTCATATAATACATATATTAGGGCGGTTTAAAATGAGAAGATATTTGTTTATTTTGTGAATAATACGGCGGTTGTCACCGCCATTAGTTTCAAAAAACAACCGCCACTTTAAACAATGTAAAATACGGCGGTTTTCACGGCGTTTAATTTTCAACCGCCGTTAATTTCCTTGCGGCAGCCAAAATTACGGCGTTTTCAAAGACTTTGAAATGTAAATTATGACGGTTCAAACCGCCGTAACTTGCTTAAATTAACCGCCACAATTTACGCATTTTTTGGTAGTGAAAATCGGGTGTAAATTTTACACCCTATTTAAAGAAAAGAGGGTGTAAGTTTGCCACCCTCTATAGTCATCATTGCTCATTTTATATCCGATTTTTAAGAAATTGGGTGTAAATTTGTTTGATTGAAATGCTATTATTTACATATTTACACCCGTTTTCTATAAAATAGGGTGTAAAGTTGAATATATATACATCCGTTTTAAACAAAAAAATGGTGTAATATACCATCTATAAATGTATTTATGTAACAATTTACACCCGATTTCCAAAAAAAAATAGTGTAATATAACATCAAATTTACACCCGTTTAAAAACGGGTGTAAATGTGTCAGACATTTCTCACCCGTTGAATTCACACCCTCCAAAAACGGGTGTTAAATGTACAAAAATCGGGTGTAATTTTATATATATGCACTAGTGTTTGCAGCATAGAACTGAAGTTCAATATTGATATATAATTAACCGTAAATGAAATTAGTCTTTAAAATACTTGAAAAAATAAACAAAATAAAAGCACCCAACCATGGATGTGCTTTTTCAACAAAATTACGAATAACCATGATCAGACATGCTGAAGTCTTTTAAACAATCATCTTCTTTTTTTAGGTCTGCATAGATAACAAAGTAATGGGGTATGAATTATTTATGTTTCGTATTTTCGAAAAAAAATTGATTTTTCGAACAAAATCGATATTAGTTTTTTTTTCCAGGAAAAAAATTTATTTTCAGGAAATAAATAATATATTTTCTAGAATTTTTTTAATTTTCAATTTTTTTAATTTTTTTAATTTTTTTTAACTTTCAGTAAATATTTTTATTCATTTAATTAAAAATTAATTAATTTATATAATTAAACCAGTTTATAAAAGAAAATTGGTTTTGAACTGATTTTAAACTGAATTTGAATTGTTTTAATTAAATGGTTCAGTTTATTAACCATTTAAATAGTTCAGTTTTTTTATAGTGCAATTAAATTCAATTCAGTTAACCATATTTTTGAACACCCCTAGTTGGAACCTCCTCACTGTCAATATTAATGGTGATGAAGCCATGCTATGCTATCAGGATGATAAATAAAACAACAGAGCTAATAATAGGTGTTGTGTTTGGTTTGTGAGTTATACATGAATTGTTTGTGAAAAGGTTTAAATTTAAGGACCATGTTACACGTTATCTTAGTACTACAATAATAGACTAGTTATTTTCAATGTGGTCACGTTTTTTTCTTCTTAAGATAGAGACGAAAACATCAAGAACTCGTTATGCGCATGCAGGATGCATGTCTTTATGTGAACACCAATAAGTTTCATTACCCATGCGTTATCACTGTCTTTCACATCGTTACACATATTATTTATAGTATCAAACTCATAGTTACCATATATATCCTTTTCAAATTGTTTCCCACTCATATCAGGACACATGTCCAATTTAATAGCAATTGATTGACACCATGATAGTATTGTTAACTACATGTTTTTTTAAGGACAAATAATTTAGGAGAAACATCCAAAAATCAGATCAAGATAGAGACTCCAAAAAAAAAAAAAAAAACTATACTAGAGTTCTCCAAATTGGGTTCAGCAGAAGTGAAGATTAAATTTATAAAAATAAAAAAAAAAACACCATAAAAAGACTCCAAACACTCAAACTGTTATAGATTCGGATGTAAAATGGGGTTTTTAAATTAGGTCGAGAAAGTACAAGAGTTGTCCATGAATCTACCAAAATAGTATTTTTAAGTTAGGAGGATGCTCATGTCTTCCATGTTTTTCATTGTCACAGGTGAGCTTAAAAACATTATATTCTTTTGAGATTTTCAAATTGATCCAACTAGCATGTCAAATCATAAAAGTTTCATAGGTGAGCTTGAAAACATTATATCCTTTTAAAATTTCTAAATCGACCAAACCACAACATGTCAAATCATTAAAAAAAAACATAATCCTAGACATTCTAATGAGCGCAGGTTTTTTTTTTAAATTTGCTTTAAGCTAAGCTTCTTGGAACAAATTTCTTCAACCTTATAAGACTCCCAGTTGGTGCGCAGGGTTTGTCTCTATCTTCTTGGCTTTTCTATGAAGATCCCATTTTGAACTCTTCAGTATAGGATCCCCAGTAAGTCTTTGCTTGGTTGTCTGTCTCTTTTCGACTGATCCCTAGTGATCAGGTTTTTCTTTTTGGTTCCATGCCCAGAAAGAGCGGGTTTGTTTTGTCCCCAGTAGTCTATCTCCCGAGATCTTTCCCCAGTGAGGATTGTCTGTGGTCTTTTCCCCAGTTTTTCTTTGGGGTCTCCCCGGTGGGTCTCTTTTGCTGGTTAGCTTGTATCCCTAATGAGGTTCTTCTCATGGATACTAACCTTCGTATTTCCCCAGTGAAGCTCTTTGGTCCTTTTTCTTCCTGTTTACCCCTTGGTGTCTTGTTGTGTCTGCATTTTCTTGCATCTTCTTGGCATCATGTTTGTTGCATTGCATGTGTGTGCATCTGAGGGTAAAATTTTAAGTTATCTGTATTTAAATATCTTTCACTGTTGATTACATGAGGATCTTCATCTCTCATGTCATCAGGTGAAGATATTTAAATAGGGGCAACTGTTGTACCCCAAATTTTACCCTCATTTTTTGCTAGTTGATGTTTTATTTATTTTCTCTATATTTTTAACTTAGTATTTATTTTAGTGCTTTATTTGTCTTTATTTTAATTTAATTTCAATATGGCCTATTTTTATTTTATTTGTATTTAAGCTGTTTATTTTTATTAATTTCAATTAATCATCAAAATTATTAGATTATTTGTTAATTTAATTTTTTCTAAAAACACTTAATTTAGGTCATCAATTAGTTTTATTATAATTATTGTTATTAATCACATTTTTTTCTTTCCATTTCCATTATTATCTTGTTTGGTCCACCGTGGATATCTTTTGGTGCACAATGGGAGGAGTCACACTTACTATCAACCAATAGGGATCAAGCATTGCTTTGTTTGACTTTTCAACCCAATTCATCAGCCAATGGAGCAGCGACATGTGGCACTAGAAAAACCAAAAGCAACCAAAATATGCTCTTCTCCCTCATTCATGGTCACGAGTTTCAGATAGAGGAAAAATCCAAACACCAAGCGAACCAATTCATTCAAAATCATTACACATTTTATCAATAAGTTTCAAACTCATAGTTACCATATATATACATATATATATATCCTTATATAGTATCAAACTTATAGTATCAAACTCATAGTTACCATATATATCCTTTTCAAATTGTTTCCCACTCATATCAGGACACATGTCCAATTTAATAGCAATTGATTGACACCATGATAGTATTGTTAACTACATGTTTTTTTAAGGACAAATACTTTAGCAGAAACATCCAAAAATCAGATCAAGATAGAAACTGCCAAAAAAAAAACAAACTATACTAGAGTTCTCCAAATTTGGACCAGCAGAAGTGAAGATTAAATTTATAAAAAAAAAAAAAAAACACCATAAAAAGACTCCAAACACTCAAACTATTATTGATTCGGATGTAAAATAAGGTTTTTAAATTAGGTCGAGAAAGTACAAGAGTTGTCCATGAATCTACCAAGATAGTATTTTTGAAGTTAGGCGGATGCTCATGTCTTCCATGTTTTTCATTGTCACAGGTGAGCTTAAAAACATTATATTCTTTTGAGATTTTCAAATTGATCAAACTAGCATGTCAAATCATAAAAATTTCATAGATGAGCTTGAAAACATTATATCCTTTTAAGATTTCTAAATCGACCAAACCACAACATGTCAAATCATAAAAAAAAAACATAATCCTAGACATTCTAATGAGCGGAAATAAGTTCTAAAAAAGTGTTAGAAGATCTCACAGTTAGGCTACACATCATTCCAACCAACTAAAGATCATATACTAAACAAAACCAACTACCTCACATGTCATAAATATTAGTGCGTGAGGCACTTTTAGTGATGAGAGAATAGAGAGAGAATAAGGAAATAAGGATTTGCATTATTGAATTGTATAAATAATGAAACAAACTAGGACTATTTATATACAACCCTAATTGGGCTTGGGCTAACACAACTTGGATTATATTTAAATATTAAATATAATCAAATTTAATATAATATTTCAACACACCTCCATAATTCAAGTTGTCGAGCATACGCTAGTCATAGTTGATCTGAACTATTCCTAATTTCTTTCTCAAATTCAGGATTCTGTCGATCTCCAATCCTTTGGTGAAAATGTCGGCCAACTGTGCTTCACATGAGCAATGCCTAACTTCAAGTTCACCTCAATTTACCTTTTTCCCTCAAGAAGAGAAATTTGGCTTCAATATGCTTACTTCTTCCATGCAGAACCGGATTCTTCGCCAGAGTTATGGCTGACTTGTTGTTGATTTGCAACACAAGAGGTTTCTTCACTTCGACCTCCATTTCTTCAAGTACTGATCTGATCCAAATTGCTTAACATGCATCATAGGATCTTGCTATATATTCTGCTTCACACGATGAAAATGCCACCACAGGTTGCTTCTTCGAACACCATGAGATTGGGGCACCAAATACTTGAAAGAAATAGCCAGTTGTACTTCTTCGATCTTCCTTAACTCCACACCAATCAGCATCTGAAAAGTAATTAACTATTGCTCATTTGCCTTCAGAATCTCGTCGAAATAGAATTCCAAAATCTGTTGTTTCGTTTAAGTATCTCAAAATTCTTCTTGCAGCTTTCATGTGTGACACTCATGGTTCACCCATGAATCTGCTACCTAATCCGACGGTAAAACCTATATCAGGTCGACTGTTGCACACATATCTCAGAGATCCAACTATTTGTTTGAACAAAGTTACATCAACTTTGTCTTCCTTTCCATGTTTCTCCAACTTCAAGTTTGGTTCGACGAGTGAGAATGCAGGATTTGAATCGTCCATTCTGAATCTCTTGAGTATCTCTTTGACATACTTCCTTTGATGTAGCACCATACCTTGCTTCAGCATTTGAAATTCCATGCCTAGGAAATAAGACAATTTTCCCAGATCCGACATTTCAAATTCCTTCATTATCAGCTCTTTGAACTTCGACAAGTTATCCAAGCTATTTCCAGTTACCAATAAGTCATCGACATATAAGCATATGATTGTTATATTTTGTGCTACAACCTGAACATACACTACAAGAAAAAAGGAGATTTACGACACTTGAGTTGCGACCGTTATCACAAAACCGTCCTTATTCCTGGACTGCGACGGTTGTCACGACAGTTAGGGTCAACTGTCTCTGAATTTTTGCGACACTTATCACAAAACCGTCCTAATTCCTGGACTGGGACGATTGTTACGACGGTTAGGGACTGGACTGCGACAGTTTTAACGACAGTTATCACAAAATCGTCCTTATTATTTTTTTTGCGTAACTTTTTATTTTATAAAATTTCCTTTATTTTTATACCCTAATTTTCCATTCCCTCTCCATACTTTCCTCTTTCACATTCCCTCCCTATCTTTTCACGTTTCCCAAGTTAAGATACATGCACAAAGAATTCATTCTTATCCAAAATTATTGTTTAAAATTAAATTTTAATTTGAAATCTTAAAATTACATTTTCATTTTATAAAATTCTATAATCCCTCAAAAACCAAAAATTTCTCTACTACGACAAAAAAAAAAATAAAAAAAAATAAAAGACTTCATCCATAAAAAAAACTAAAAACAAAAAGAGACTCTTAAAAAAAATATCCTTCAAAGAAAGCGGGACTCATAAAAAATAAGACAGCTTACAACCCCAAATCGAAACCCTAAATCAGAAGACGATTTCATCCTAAAATGAACATCGCCTCACCCATTTGATGCTCTCTCTATATTCTCCAAAATACAAAGGAAACCTCATCGTTCTTCCTTAAACATCTCAGGTACTTCTTTCTTGGTTTTGGATTTTCTCTTCATCGTCTCTCTCGCCCATAACAGTCACATATCGACCTCTCCTCCATATGGGTAAGTACATATTTCTTCACTCTTGTTAAGTTCAACTAATTGAGTTATTTTATGTTCTAGTAAAGGAAAAAACAGAGTCAGTTTTGCTCTGGCCTATATTAAAATTAGTGTTTATGTCGGATGCATTTAGATCAATTTGTGAGTCTATTATTTTAATGATTTTATTTTTTGCAAGGTAATTTAAGTTTGGACTATTTGCATAACTGTTATTGTTGTAAGTGATTGGATTAGTTTTTTTTTTTCAAATTATGAGTTCTTGATAGGAGGAGCATGGAGAAACTTCGCTTGCAATGGTTTCAAGGCTTTGGTGGTGGAGTTGGTTGTGCTAGGGCTTAGTGTGGAGGTAAGGATGTGCCTTACTTTGCTATTTTGTAATGTCAACGTTGCCATCATAAGACCCCTAAATTTAGGGATTCCATTTAAGAATAGTATAGGTGAAATGCAAAACAACTGTTAGTTCTTAGTTCTGTTCAATTAAGATATATGTTTATGTGTTGTGTAATAAAATGAATATAAGGTTGTTGATTGTGTTTGTATGTGTGTGTAAGAATGACAGAGAAGTTAATTCATTTTAGAGAGACTATGTAGAGGAAGATAAGTTGAAAATTAAAAGATAGTTCATTTATTTACTTATTACTTATTATCATTAAGAATAAATCTAAGAGTTGTCAATAATGGATGACTATATAGTCAATTAAAATTTCGCATTTCACAGATTTTGAACATATATAGGAATTAATACATATTTTCATGCTCTGTACTTTGGTTATATTGTGCTTCAGCTCTATTAGCTTTATGATCATTCTTACTTAGCAATTTTTCTTATACTTTTAGCTCTCAACCAGTATTCAAATGAGGGGATGTTATCACAAAAATCATCAAAGGAAATTTTGTGAATATAGAAGCTTGATTAATGTTGACATATGTATTTTGTAGGATTGTCATATTTATATTTTCAATTTAAAAAATTGGCATCAGTTGTTAATTAACTTATATAATCTTTGCTTACATTTCTATGCATTAAACAAGTGGATTTCTTTAGAAGCGATGGTGAAAAGGTCCACTTTACCTTAGATTTAGCCATTTGGTGATATAATTGGTTTCTTACCCATTACCCTAATTCAATTCTTCATAATTATGAGTTTGTCTGCTTGTTGGTTGAGTTTAATAAAGTTGTAGCCTTTAAAGGTACCATTATTCCAACCACTGAGAAGAAAACAGCCTGAATCATTGGTTAAAGAGGTTTATTACACCAAATATTGCACTTATATTTTCTTAAATAAATTAATTTATGAACTTATACTGACAAAGTTTTGTTTATATTTTCATGATAATGTTACACTAATAGGATAATGGGTAAGAAACCAATTATATCACAAAATGGCTAAATCTAAGGTAAAAATTCAAGAGTAAGGACAACTAGCTTTTGTGGGTGGTATGGTTTTTCATCTCACTTTTTTCCATTATTAATGTTTTTCTGTTATTAATTAATCTTGGGTTGTTATGTATACTCATGACTTCAAGGTCAAGCCAAAATGTGTATTTTATACCTACATTGTATGTTGTATATGTCTTATGTTTTACTGTCCATTTCCTTGATTGTAGATTTATAATGTATCATATGTTAAATCACTATTTTTTTGTATGATATAAATATATATTGCTAACTCATGCTAGTTGTGGACTATAGGAAAATACACATGTAATGTCCACCAAGATTGAAAGAAATTTAAGCTTTGGCAGGTAAGGTTTTTCTTTTACTTGTTCCTATTTAAAATGCATGTTGTCTTACTGTTATGAGTTGATTTCTTACTTTCTAAAGTATAAGCTATGTGTATGTTTGACATATATGTAGCTAAGAATGACCTTATTTAGTCATGCATATGAGAATATAAGTTTAACTTAAAACTTGCTTATATTGCTAGATGGTGGTCATTAAACATAACCCTCTAAATTTCTTAAGAAAATAATACAAATATTATTAAGATGAGATTTTATTATCATGCATCAAGTTTTGTTTGATTTCTCTTTTATTGTACTTTAGAAAGAATAGAGAAAAGGAGAATTACTATGTATATTTCATATACATGTTTATGTTTTAATATAAATTCAAATTATTGTATCACACTTTTATAAATGAGCTCATGTTTATGTTTTGATGTACCACTGATGCTGTTTATGAATTTAGAATTTGGTTGAAGATTTTGGACCAAAATTGAATCCTTCCTTTTCTTTCTATTAACTATCTATTATATAAAGAAAATTAATTTCCTCTCTTTTATGTGTACAGAAAATCTTCATATGCCTTACTATATGTTACATTGTACTTCCGGAGGGATGAAGAATTGGAAGTTGTATGTGTAATTCTCTCCACTTCAACCTGATGAAAGTATGTGATAATGAAAGCTATGAGTTGGATGATTTTTTATGAATTGGACAATTTCCAAATTTGATATCATGTAGTGATGCAATTAATATTTTATAAGAATGACAAGTACTTTTATCTCAATGTTTTAAACTTGATGTTGATCTAAATTTGATCGTGATTACTAGTGGGGGGAAAAGACATAATGTAACGACCCAATTTTCGTGTGTGTTTTATTTAATCGAGTCGTTTGATTATTATATTATTATTTTATTTTATTTTCGACTTTTATCTGAAAATATGTTATTTTTCATTGTTGTGATATTTTATCGGGTTTTGGGAACGTTTGCGAGAAATTTGAGTGTAGGGGTATTTTGGTCTTTTTGGGAGGTTAGATATTTTGATTTTTATAAAAATAGAAAAAAAAAAGTAAGAATAGAGAGAGGGAGAAGAAGAAAGAAAAGAGAAGAGAAAGAGAAGAAGAAAAAGAAGAAAAAGAGGAAAAACTTGTGGATTTAGGAACCGATTCAACCGACTTTTCAAACGCGAATTTATCGGGTAAGGGTGCGAAACTCGATTATACTATTTTTGCGTATGATTATGTATGTTTGTGTGGAAGTTTTGTTGGTTTTTCAAATATAGGTCGAAATGAGATAAACGAGTAGAAATCGAGGTTTTCACGGTCGGAAATCGATATAAACTGTATTGTATGATCACACTGTGTGTATGAATAATCGTTGATGTTTGTTTTGCTGTTGGAATTGAATTTGGGGGAAAATGGGATTTTTGGGGTGGATTCTCGAAGAGGGTTTTTTCTGAAAATCGCAGAGCCCGCTCAGCGCGTTCCTGAAAAAATGTAACCTCATCATGCAGTGGCGAGCCCGCTCAGCGCGGTCTGGGACTTCAAAATTTTTACCTGTTTTCTAAATTCCGTAACTCGGATCGGGACGTTCTTTATACCGTTGGAAAGATTATGAAATGTTCTTTCTAATAAAAATGGGTTTTGAGATTTTTGGCCAATTTAATTATGTCGGAAAATCGGGAATAGTGTCGGTTGTCGACTTTTGTCGTTATACTTGTACGAAATTGATATATATTGTGCAAGGTGCTGTTGTATGATGTAAATGTATGTGTTTAGATGATGTTGTGATGATTTATGGCCGTATGGAAATTAAATGCATTATTTTGGGCATAAGTGCAAAGTGTGATTTTATCGATGTAAACGAATATGTGTGTGTGTGCATATTGAATGTCATGGGTCCTTGTATGCCAAGCATCATGATATGCATTGTGGAACATCCTGAGTGACGGTTTGGATTCCAGAGGGAATTCGCTATAACTTCGTGTGCCCAAGTGAGGTGTGAGCGATGATTATAGACGATCGTGTGCCCATGTGGGGTGTGAGCGATCGAGTCGTGTGCCCGTGTACGGTGTGACCGATCCATAAACACCGTGTGCCCGTGTGGGGTGTGAGCGGTGGGGAACATCGTAGCCCGACGGGGAGTTACAGTGATGTAACGAGCGATGGTTCCAGCAGAGTTCCTGAGTGAACTAGTGATGAGAAACAATGGAAGTCGGTACCGCATGTGCATATGCATAGAGTCGTTGTGTCGGTCTCTTGCATTGCATAAATCATTTATGGTTGTTTATGTGTGGATTTGTGGATAAATTGATATACGGATATGTGTTGGTGATGGAAATATGTATTGTGTCTTGTAATGCCTTGTGTTTTGAATCATAGCGTGAGTTGTGGCGAGAACAGTATATATGTGTATTTTTGTGTTATATATATAATTATATGCAATTATATTATGGTTGTTTTTCTCACCCTTCTGCTGTTTTATAATGCTCTATGAGGCATTGCAGATTAGAGTTGCTGGAGGTATTTTTGTGAAGCTTTGCGTCTTCATTCTTTTGTCGGTCGGCTCTGATATGTGACACCGGGTAGTTAGGGAGGCCGTTTGTGATAATTGTATATTATGTATATGTATATCGTTTGGCTTGTGCATGTACAACTTGATGAATGACAAACTTTGGTGATATATATATATATATGTATGTTATTCAGTTTTAGATTTTCCGCTTTTATTCTAAAATCTGAAATGTGGGTGTAAGGAACTGAGTTCCTCTGTTGATTGCTACCCCACTGTTGCATATCTTTATGAGCAGGTGTTGTATGAATTGTTTTCAAATTGATGTGACCCTCCCGGTCTATGCCATGATAATTGAAATATACTCTGACGAAATTTCAAATTTTCTTTTACTGCTTTTTATTAATTGGGGGTATAGATTAGGGGTGTTACATTAAGTGGTATCAGAGCCAGTTTGTATCAATCCGTGTCAGTTGTGTCAGTTCTTATTGGTCGTTGTGGTTGGATGAGCTATTTGTTTAACCATAGTTTCTGTTATTGGAAATGAACAGAATATGGCTGGTAGGAATGATGTTTCTTTGGCTGCGGCTATGCAAACTATGGCTCGTGCTGTGCATGGTGCACCTAATGCTGCGGGTAATGATGAGTTCAGGAAGAACAAACCGCCTGTCTTCAAAGGAAGATATGATCCGGATGGTGCATAGTGTTGGCTGAAAGAGATTGAGAGGATTTTCCGAGTGATGGATTGTGATGAAGATCAGAAGGTGAGACTAGGTACTCACATGTTATTGGAAGAAGCTGATGATTGGTGGGTTAGTACTCGACGTGTGTTGGAAGCTGCAGAAGAGGAAGAGGAAGAAATTACTTGGGAAGTTTTTAGCCGGGAGTTCTTGAGGAGGTATTTTCCCGAGGATGTGAGGGGAAAGAAGGAAATTGAGTTTTTGGAACTAAAGCAAGGTAATATGTCTGTGATTGATTATACCGCTAAGTTTGTTGAGTTGGTGCAGTTTTATCCTCATTATGCTGAAGCGACCGCGGAATTCTCTAAGTGTGTGAAGTATGAAAGTGGATTGCGTCCTGAGATTAAGCAGGCGATTTGATATCAGAGGATTCGGAGGTTTTCTGATTTGGTAGATTGTTGTAGGATTTATGAAGAGGACAGTAAGGCTCGTTCTACTCATTACAAGAGTGTGAGCGAGAGGAAAGGGAAACAACAGTTCCGTGGTGGTCCGTATGTGACACCAGCTGATAAAGGTAAACAGAGAGGGAATTTTGAGAAAAGGTCAGGTGGAGGAGGAATGTCTGGTCCTATGAGGTGTTATAAATGTGGTGAGTTAGGGCATCGTCAGTTTGAGTGCAGGAAAGATTTGAGGAAGTGTACTAATTGTGGGGGTGTAGGACATGTTGCAGCGGATTGTGACAGGAAGAATGTGGTGAAATGTTACAACTGTGGGGAACCTGGTCACATTAGTATTAAGTGTCCGAAACCGAAACAAGCTCCAGCTGGTGGAAAAGTGTTTGCATTATTGGGGACTCAGACTTCAAGTGCAGATCGTCTGATTCGAGGTACTTGTTTTATTAATAGTACTCCTTTGATTGCTATTATTGATACTGGAGCGACTCATTCATTTATTTCGTCTGAGTGCGCGAAGCGTTTGAATCTTGTGTTGTCTGTGACGGGTGGTGGAATGGTTATTGATACTCCAGCAATGGGGTCACTAACTACTTCTTTGGTTTGTCTAAGATGTCCTTTGACCATTTATGGTAAAGACTTTGAGATGGATTTAGTGTGTTTGTCGTTGGAGGGATTAGATGTGGTTTTGGGTATGAATTGGTTGCAATTCAATCGGGTTTATATTGATTATTATCATAAGTTGGTAAGGTTTCCTTCTTTTGAGGAAGACGAAGACTCGAGTTTCTTATCTACCAAAGAGTTGAAGAAAATTTTGGCGGAGGAAGCTCAGTTGTTTTGATTGTTTGCATCTTTAACTGTGGATAGTCGAGTTTCACTTGAGGTGTTTCCTGTTGTGTGTGAATTTCCGGAAGTGTTTCCTGAGGATATTTCAGACTTGCCGCCGGAGAGAGAGGTGGAGTTTTCTATAGATCTAGTTCCTGGTACTAGACCTGTTTCTATGGCACCTTATCGTATGTCGGCATCGAAGTTGGTGGAGTTAAAGAAACAGTTGAATGAGTTGTTGGAAAACAGGTTCGTGAGGGCAAGTGTTTCTCCTTGGGGTGCTCCAGTTTTGTTGGTGAAAAAGAAGGATGGAAGTATGAGGTTATGTATTGATTATCGCCAGTTGAATAAGGTGACGATCAAGAATAAGTATCCTCTTCCGAGGATTGATGATCTGATGGATCAGTTGGTTGGTGCGTGTGTGTTCAGTAAGATTGACTTGAGGTCAGGGTATCATCAGATAAGGGTGAAGGAGGAAGACATTCAGAAAACGGCTTTTAAGACACGATACGGTCATTATGAATATTCTGTGATGTCGTTCGGGGTGTCTAACGCGCCAGGTGTGTTTATGGAAATCATGAATCGTATTTTTCACGAGCATCTGGATCGTTTTGTGGTGGTGTTTATTGATGATATCTTAATTTATTCTAAGTCTCGGGAGGAGCATGCAAAACATTTGCGTATTGTTTTGCAGGTTTTGAAAGAGAGGAAGCTTTTTGCTAAATTGTCTAAGTGTGAATTCTGGTTGTCGGAAGTAAGTTTTCTTGGACACGTAATTTCAGGTAATGGTATTGCTGTGGATCCATCTAAAGTAGAAGCAGTTCTACAATGGGAGGCTTCGAGATCTGTTACTGAAATTCGAAGCTTTTTGGGTTTGGTTGGTTATTATCGCAGGTTTATTGAAGGTTTTTCGAAGCTAGCACTTCCTTTGACCCAGTTGACTTGTAAAGGGCAAGCATTCATTTGGGATATTCGGTGTGAAGAGAGTTTTACTGAGCTGAAGAGAAGATTGACGACAGCTCCGATCTTGATTTTGCCGAATCCTAATGAACCATTCGTGGTTTATTGTGATGCTTCTTTGATTGGTCTAGGTGGTGTTCTGATGCAGGAAGGTAAGGTGGTGGCTTATGCTTCAAGGCAGTTAAGAGTTCATGAGAAGAATTATCCTACTCATGATCTTGAGTTAGCGGCTGTGGTTTTCGTGTTGAAGATTTGGAGGCATTATCTCTACGGTGCAAGGTTTGAAGTCTTTAGTGATCATAAAAGTTTGAAATATTTGTTTGATCAGAAAGAGCTAAATATGAGGCAACGTAGATGGTTAGAATTCTTGAAGGACTACGACATTGGCTTGAATTACCATCCTGGTAAAGCTAATGTGGTAGCTGATGCATTGAGCCGGAAATCGTTACATATGTCCGCTTTAATGGTTAAGGAGTGGGAACTTTTGGAATCGTTTAGAGATTTGAGTTTGGTTTGTGAAGTGACTTCGGATAGCGTTAGGCTTGGTATGCTAACGATTACTAATGATTTTCTGATGACGGTTAGTGAGAAGCAAAAGCTGGATGTGAAATTTGTGGATTTGATGTTGGTTGGAGGAAAAGATGTGAATAGTGATTTTCAAGTGGATATTAATGGTGTTTTGAGATTCCGAGGTAGGATTTGTATTCCAGATGATGCGGAGTTGAAAATGATGATTTTGGAGGAAGGACACCGGAGTAATTTGAGTATACATCTGGGAGCGAATAAGATGTACCAAGATTTGAAGAGGATTTTCTGGTGGTCTGGATTGAAAAGAGATGTGGCTCAGTTTGTGTACGCTTGTTTGACTTGTCAGAAATCAAAAGTGGAACATCAAAGGCCTAGTGGTTTGTTGCAACCGTTGGATATTCCTGAGTGGAAGTGGGATAGCATTTCGATGGATTTTCTGACAGGGTTACCGAATACTCAGCGAGGGCATAATGCTATTTGGGTGGTTGTTGATAGACTGACTAAATCGGCTCATTTTATTCCGATTGACATTAGTTTTTCTTTGGAGCGGTTAGCTGAGATTTACATTAGTGTGATTGTGAAGTTACATGGAGTTCCATTGAGTATTGTTTCTGATCGAGATCCTAGATTTACATCGAGATTTTGGGAAAGTTTACATAAGGCTTTGGGTTCTAGATTGAGATTGAGTTCGGCTTATCATCCACAGACGGATGGTTAGACGGAGAGGGCGATTTAGTCTTTGGAGGATTTGTTGAGAGCGTGTGTTTTGGAACAAGGTGGTGCGTGGGATAGTTATCTTGCCTTGATTGAGTTTACGTATAATAACAGTTTCCTTTCTAGTATTGGAATGGCACCGTTTGAAGTACTGTATGGGCGAAGGTGTCGGACGCCGTTGTGTTGGCACGAATCTGGTGAGAGAATGGTGGTTGGACCAGAATTGGTGCAACAGACGACAGAGAAAGTGAAGTTTATTCGTGAGAAGATGAAAGCTTCTCAGAGTAGACAAAAGAGTTATCATGATCGGAGACGGAAGGATCTTGAGTTCCAAGAGGGCGATCATGTATTTCTGAGGGTTACGCCGGTAACAGGTGTGGGTCGTGCATTGAAATCGAAGAAACTTACTTCTCGGTTTATTGGTCCTTACCAGATATCCACGAGAGTGGGTGTTGTGGCTTATAGGGTGGCATTGCCGCCGAATCTGTCAAATTTGCACGATGTGTTTCATGTTTCACAGCTTCGGAAGTATGTTCCGGATCCGTCGCATGTGATTCCGATGGATGAGATTGAGGTAAGGGAGAACCTTACAGTTGAGGCATTACCAGTTAGGGTTTTGGATCGCGAGGTGAAGAGGTTGAGAGGCAAAGAGATTGCAGTTGTGAAAGTGGCGTGGGGCGGCGCTGTTGAGGGAAATTTGACTTGGGAGTTGGAGAGTCGGATGCGGGAGTCGTATCCAGAGTTGTTTGTTTCAGGTAAGATTTTCGAGAACGAAAATTTCTAAGTGGGGGAGAGTTGTAACGACCCAGTTTTCGTGTGCGTTTTATTTAATCGAGTCGTTTGATTATTATATTATTATTTTATTTTATTTTCGACTTTTATCTGAAAATATGTTATTTTTCATTGTTGTGATATTTTATCAGGTTTTGGGAACGTTTGCGAGAAATTTGAGTGTAGGGGTATTTTGGTCTTTTTGGGAGGTTAGATATTTTGATTTTTATAAAAATAGAAAAAAAATAGTAAGAATAGAGAGAGGGAGAAGAAGAAAGAAAAGAGAAGAGAAAGAGAAGAAGAAAAAGAAGAAAAAGAGGAAAAACTTGTGGATTTAGGAACCGATTCAACCGACTTTTCAAACGCGAATTTATCGGGTAAGGGTGCGAAACTCGATTATACTATTTTTGCGTATGATTATGTATGTTTGTGTGGAAGTTTTGTTGGTTTTTCAAATATAGGTCGAAATGAGATAAACGAGTAGAAATCGAGGTTTTCACGGTCGGAAATCGATATAAACTGTATTGTATGATCACACTGTGTGTATGAATAATCGTTGATGTTTGTTTTGCTGTTGGAATTGAATTTGGGTGAAAAATGGGATTTTTGGGGTGGATTCTCGAAGAGGGTTTTATCTGAAAATCGCAGAGCCCGCTCAGCGCGCTCCTGAAAAAATATAACCTCATCAGGCAGTGGCGAGCCCGCTCAGCGCGCTCAAAGCCCGCTCAGCGCGGTCTGGGACTTCAAAATTTTTACCTGTTTTCTAAATTCCGTAACTTTTGATCCGTAACTCGGATCGGGACGTTCTTTATACCGTTGGAAAGATTATGAAATGTTCTTTCTAATAAAAATGGGTTTTGAGATTGTTGGCCGATTTAATTATGTCGGAAAATCGGGAATAGTGTCGGTTGTCGACTTTTGTCGTTATACTTGTACGAAATTGATATATATTGTGCAAGGTGCTGTTGTATGATGTAAATGTATGTGTTTAGATGATGTTGTGATGATTTGTGGCCGTATGGAAATTAAATGCATTGTTTATGGCATAAGTGCAAAGTGTGATTTTATCGATGTAAATGAATATGTGTGTGTGTGCATATTGAATGTCATGGGTCCTTGTATGCCAAGCATCTTGATATGCATTGTGGAACGTCCTGAGTGACGGTTTGGATTCCAGAGGGAATTCGCTATAACTTCGTGGGCCCATGTGGGGTGTGAGCAATGATTATAGACGATCGTGTGCCCATGTGGGGTGTGAGCGATCGGGTCGTGTGCCCGTGTGGGGTGTGAGCGATCCATAAACACCGTGTGCCCGTATGGGGTGTGAGCGGTGGGGAACATCGTAGGCCCGACGGGGAGTTACAGTGATGTAACGAGCGATGGTTCCAGCAGAGTTCCTGAGTGAACTAGTGATGAGAAACAATGGAAGTCGGTACCGCATGTGCATATGCATAGAGTCGTTGTGTCGGTCTCTTGCATTGCATAAATCATTTATGGTTGTTTATGTGTGGATTTGTGGATAAATTGATATACGGATATGTGTTGGTGATAGAAATATGTATTGTGTCTTGTAATGCCTTGTGTTTTGAATCATAGCGTGAGTTGTGGCGAGAACCGTATATATGTGTATTTTTGTGTTATATATATAATTATATGCAATTATATTATGGTTGTTTTTCTCACCCATCTGCTGTTTTATAATGCTCTATGACGCATTGCAGATTAGAGTTGCTGGAGGTATTTTTGTGAAGCTTTGCGTCTTCATTCTTTTGTTGGTCGGCTCTGATATGTGACACCGGGTAGTTAGGGAGGCCGTTTGTGATAATTGTATATTATGTATATGTATATCTTTTATCTTGTGCATGTACAACTTGATGAATGACAAACTTTGGTGATATATATATATGTATGTTATTCAGTTTTAGATTTTCCGCTTTTATTCTAAAATCTGAAATGTGGGTGTAAGGAACTGAGTTCCTCTGTTGATTGCTACCCCACTGTTGCATATCTTTATGAGCAGGTGTTGTATGAATTGTTTTCAAATTGATGTGACCCTCCCGTTCTATGCCATGATAATTGAAATATACTCTGACGAAATTTCGAATTTTCTTTTACTGCTTTTTATTAATTGGGGGTATAGATTGGGGGTATTACACATAATACATGAAAGTTATTATTACTTGGTTTTTCTTTTGAATGTATGTTGGAAAATTGTAATTGCCTAATAGTACTCTTTGCTAAACTCCCTTATACAGGCCTAGTTCTTAAGGATACTGTTTTTATATAAAATTGATTTCAATTCATCAACTTGTTAAAGAAAATTATTCTTCTTCTACTTTTACTACTAATTGTTGTAAATATTTGCAGAACAATACCAAAAAAGAGATTAGTATATCTAGATTGTTTGATGGTCTATAATATACCATTAGAAAATTTATAATCTGCCGTTAAAAATGTTAAACTAAATAATATAATACAATGTTAAATATTAAAATTTTACTTTTGTTAAAATCTATTAAGTCAAGAATATATTTAAACATTTTAACGTCATATAATGTTTTTTCTTTTTAAAATTGATACTACAAAATCTTAAAACCGAATTCACAAATTATAGGTCTATTTAGCCTTGAAATTTTTTGAGTAAAAAAGAAGTCTTAGAAATACATAATTACGGCGGTTCTAGACCATCACTAATTTAAATGAAATATATAATATGTAATTATGGCGGTTACAACCGTCGTTGTTTTCAATGAAATATATATTATATAATTATGGCGGTTACAACCGTCGTAATAATATATTGGAGGCCGAACTAAAACCGTCGCGGAATGTTACGGCAGTTGGAGCGACAGTTTTACAAACCGTCGTAAAACAGTCTCGCGACACATGTTTTTACGACAGAAAGGGAACCGTTGTGACTTACAATTTGCGTCGGTTGTAACCGCCGTAATCTGCCAAAATTAACCATCATAATTTGTCAATGATGACTTCTATTTGGTTTGAGTATATTTCTTCTCTTGACAATGATGATTGCTATTTGGTTTGAATATATTTCTTCCAATTTAGTAACTTTCAATTTTCACTGGCAATGATGATAACAAGTCAGCTCTTACGGCTGCCATTTTCTTCTATGGTAGTAGATTGACTATTTTTTTGCCAACAAAAGTGTTTTCTGAGCCAGTTTCACTCATCCAACAAATTCTTTCTGAGCCACTTCGACTAATCCTTCAACTGTCATCCGAGGTAGTTGTAGAGGTAACTATCTTCATGTTATAATGTCATGCTGCTTGACTAATATCTGTGATCAGTGATTGTGTTGTGTTTTGTAGAACTATATTATTTTCAAGCTAAGGGATTTTTTTAGACAGTTGTACGCAACAAATATTACACTACAGGTGCCTATCTACTTCTTTATCTTGATTCTATATTTATGTGATTAATATCCGAAAGTAAGACCTAATATTTTTATTTTGGGTCACTGCTTCTATATTTTGATATGGCTCCATCATATATTTTTGTACTATATATTTTCATATATTTTGATATGGTATTTTGTGAGTTATTCGTGGTCGAGGAAGTACTATTCCAGGTCGAGGAAGCTGCAGAGGCCCAAGAAGCGGCTGCATTGCGAAGAAGACGAGCCATGAGACGATTCAGAAAGGTAAGACGAAGGGCATTAAGAAGAAGACAAGCCATGATACGTATATTTGACTCAGATGATGAAGATGAAGCACCTTTTAGCTGGAGTAACTTTATGCGGGCTAGGGCTTTTAGATTTGATCTTTAATATTTTATATTTTCATCTAGGGCTCTTATCAAATCTATGAAAAATAGTTTATTACTGTCAAGATCTAATTCACCTAATGTGTATTTTCGAATCATGTTGCTACATTATATGCATTTTAATATTTTAATTGAAGTTAGTATATTGGCTTTCTATTATGTCTTCTCCAGACCCATATTAATTAGTGTTTCTGTTGTGTTTTGTTAGAAACAAATTGTTTTCAAGCTAACGGATTGTTTGACACAATTGTATGCCAAACATATTACAGGTATTTTGGTTTACAGGTATTATGGTTCCTTCGTTTAGGTTATGCACATCAAAGTCCAATGCCCATGTATCTTTCTTATGCAGAATCAACAAATGAAACACCAAGAAGCTGAAAATGATAAAACAGGTACATTACTCAATCGTAAATTTGATTATGGAGCAAACTTGCAGTGGATAACATGTAGTGTTATTTTATATTGTGTTATTTACAGATTCCTGTTGCAATTTTCAAATTCCAAGAGAAACCTTCCATCATGGATGAGTTCAAAAGATAATGATGACGGTCGAAGTTCTGGGAAGAAAACAATTTTGGATGGTGATGGTGAGAAATCCAGTGAAATTGAGACATCCAAGAAGAAGACCAATGTTCAATCTGAAAATGCTCGGAAATCTTAGGCAATGTTATAAGTTTTCAAAAAATTTCCTAGATATATTGGGATTATTATGTTTTTGGGTAGCTTATAAAATACTAAAGTTCGGAGAATATTATGTTTTAACATCCGAAATCATAGGCAGGCTAAGTCTACTGTTGTTCCATTAAAATTTTGTGAATTTCAAAGCAATGTTTTAATATACGATTACAATTCTCAATTAATGATTCAAATGAATGCCATATACTAGATGTTTATGTTTAACAGTAATAATCTGGTACTTCAATTATATATGGAAAGAAAGTCATGTGTTTGTGGAAAAGTAATGTGTCGGTCATATATATACACTTTTGTGATATATACTATACTCATAATATGATTTTTTTTTATATATACTTTTGCGATACATATAGCTTTCAATAACAATAATAACGATAGTATGATCACACAATTCAAGTGATATACACTTTTATACATATACTTTTGTATTAAGTTTCATTTATCTGTAATATAGAAAATGACATTGCAATATTTTATAATTTGATATGGGACACAATAAGTTAAATCAGGAAATAAAACATGCATAAATACTATTTAGTTATGTGTAAAATATTTTTGAAGTAATACGGAACACAACTTATTAGATCAAGACAACAAATCCATGCATAAATATTGCGATCAATATGCATTTCAGATCAATTCTATAGTACAAAATTATTTCTATCCCGTGTATTTGTAAAAAGTTTGAATATTCTTAAAAGCATATTCAAATCCTCACGGGTCACTACCATAACAATACCTATTCGTTTTTAAGTATTTCTTTTCAAATATACATATCCATTTAAATATATCAATCAACTACCTACCCATTAACAATAACCACGCCCATTAACCCTAATATACCCTTTCACTCAAATTTCATTTACACTACAAACAAGCCCTTTAATGTAATTGACTAAATCAATATTCATTACCCAATCATATCAACCCATTTTGCCAAGTGGCACAACTATTTTGAATATTTTTCCTTTTCACTCGTCTTCACTCTTTTCCTCTTTCTCTCTCTTTTTCCCCTTTCTTTCTCTCTTTCTCGTCTCCTTCTCTGCGATTTTCTCTCACTCACTCTCCCGTTTTCTCACTTTCCATTTCCTTAACAAACCCTAAATCTACCGCCGCCTCCTTTCTCCATTTTCTCTCACTCTCCCTTTCTCCATTTTCTCTGTTTCTCTCTTTGGATTGGTATGTCCATTTTCTCTGTTTCATTAGAAGTTATTGTTGTTATTATACAAAGTGAGGTGTAGTCATTACAAGTCATAATTGTTATTATATAGGGAATGCTACATTCGTCTTAAAGAAGAGACTTCTTTTTATGTATTTTTCTTTAATTGTGGATACTACATTGAATATTACTTTTACAACATATGAAGATAATGACGAAATGTTTATGAAGAGAAAGACATTGTGGCTGCTTTCAATGAGGCTTAGAGTCAATATAAAGTGGAGAAAACATACAAAATATATGGTGGTGTTACATTGCAGTACTTATCTATTGGTCATTGATTCAACAATACATGTTGTGGCTCGTGTTATTTTTTTTTTTTAAATTCCACAAGTCCAAGTCCCACATCGGAAATGTTATTCCAAATATAAGAGTTTATATACTACATTAATACAATATTTTTCAAAACTTCATATAATGAGCTCCTAAACTGATATTGGGCTCTAAACCCTAAAGTATATTTTAATAATTAATTTAAAAATAATTTCAAAAAAAAATAATAAAAATTTATACAAAAAGATAAAAAATATATAGTTTAAGAAAAACGAAAAAAAATTTAAAATTAATATATAATATTTAAAAACAAAACGAAAATTAAAAAAAAAATTTAATACCACAACGAAAATTAAAAAAATAATTATTCAAAATTTATAAAAAAAATTATTTCAGGCAAAACCAAATATCACCCTAATGGCAGTATAATTAACCCATGCTAATATGATTTTATATATATATATATATATATATATATATATATATATATATATATATATATATATATATATATATATATCTTTCAAATACCATATTCATTATTATCGTTATTGATATTTTTTAATTCAAACTTTATCATTTATCGTTATATAGTTTTTATCGAATAATTTAAGATAAGAATGAACTTACCGTTCGAACGCACGGGTCTACTATTAGTTGTTGAATATGATACACAACAATCCAATCAATTAGCGTTATGTTTTTTTTTCTCAAACACATTTTCGATTATGTATGTTTGATTCGGGGTTTATGTTAGTTCCATAATTTTCAAAAAAGTTTAAATTAATCTTCAACTTAATTCATTTTTTCACGTTAGTTTTGTTTCGGTCAAATTCAAACTCCACCATCGTTTTTGTTTCCACCCGTTGTCAACGCGCTACCACCGCACAGATCTCATTGGAACGTTCGCCGTTGACACTACCATCATTTTATTTTGCTTTTGATTTTGTTGTTGAGAACACCAGTTAATTTTTTTTATGAATAGAAAGAGAGAAAGAAGAGCATCATTGCTTGTAATATTATTTTTTTCAAATAAACGAAAATGGTTTTTTCTTCTTTTGTTTGAAAAGGCAAAAAAAAAAAAGTTGCAACAAAATTTTCACGTAACAACATTTAACGACCTGATTTTCATGTGACAAAATTGCGTCATATTTTTTACATCTCAAAAAGTAACGACGTGATATTTTGAATTGTGGTGTGATTTTCATGTGACAAATTATTATTTTTTTAATCGTTGATTGTCGGAACACGTTTTCTCATATTTAACCACTTTGCTTAAAATAGTTTTGAAAGTTGTTTATTCCCCATACCAATATTAACTTTAAAAAAAAAAATTAGAGGATCAATTAGATTTGTCCTTTTATATCAAATTTTTCATTTATGTTTTTCATGTAATATGTTTGTCCGTTTAGTTGTATAAGTAAAGATTGTCAATCTTTTGAGTAAATTAAGTCAAAAATTCTTTTGATGTTATGTGGCTGGAACAATGTCTTAAAACATCCAACTTATACAACAATCACGCTCCATAACTATTTTAAATTTAAAAAAAAGTGTGTTATAATCTTAATTACAGTGATGCAGAATTTATTAATACTAACTTGTATGAGTCGAATGGGACGGTCAATAATTAGTTCTGAGCCAGTAACATCGTAGAGAAGTTCTTGGAGGTTGGGAATGGTGGATGGAGAGAGTCACCAAATTGATCAATTGTTACATCAGATTCAGCTTCAATGAACATGACACCTTCACCAGTACAATCAACCATCAACTTCCGTCCAACACCCTCTTTAATCCTTCCCGCTAATGGATAGTAATAAACAAGCGTTTGTGAGAGTGCATTTCTAAGAACTTCAACCGGATCTTTTTCCGTCATCGGTGGTTCGCGGCGATAGACAAATATGAATGGAATATTGAAACGTAAACCTTGTTGATCATCAATGTCAGATAGTAGTTTAACTTCACGAGGAGTGGGTGCAGCCGGAAGCACCAACTCTGGTTGGAACCTCCTCACTCTGAATATTAATGGTGATGAAGCCATGCTATGCTATCAGGATGATACAAAAAAACAACAGAGCTAATAATAGGTGTTGTGTTTGGTTTGTGAGTTATACATGAATTGTTTGTGAAAAGGTTTAAATTTAAGGACCATGTTACACGTTATCTTAGTACTACAATAATAGGGTATTGAAGAGAAAGAAGATTAGAGAAACTTTGATTAAAGGTGGAGCAGAGATATGTTTTCTACGGGAAACAAAGTGCAATCGTGTTTCAGAAGAGTTAGTTTTTAGTGTTTGGAGAGATAGGTCTTGTCATTCACTACGCTAAAAAAGTGTTTAGACGGCACTTAAAAGACAGCGCTTCTATACAAAAGCGCTGCTAAAAAGAATAAAAAAATTTCGCTAAAAAAAAGCGCCTTAAAAGAAAGGCTTTAGAAAGCGCTTTTAAAAAGTGTTGTAAAAGACTGCCACCTTAGACCACCTTAGAAAGCGCTTTCCAAAAAGAGCTGCTATAGGTGTCACTTTAGAGAGCGCTTCTAAAAAGCGCTGTCTAAAGGCCACCTTAGAAAGCGCTTTTAGAAAGCGCTTTTATAGGCCTTTAATTATTTTCACTTTAGAAAGCGCTTTCTAAAGAAAAGCGCCCTCTAAAGTCCTTTACTAATTAAAATATAAAACAATTCTAAACATTTTCAGAGACACTTTTATTCATTTTCTCTCTCGACCGTTGCTCTAAACCCTCGCCGTCGTTCTTGCCATTGCCATTGCCATTGTCGTTCGTGAAAACGTTGTTGTTGTTGTTGTTCATTTCTCAAATCGTTCTCTTATCATTCATTTCTCTTTTATTATTCATTTCTCAAATCGTTCTGAAAACGAAAACGAATAAGGTACTCTTATTATTCATTTCTCTTTTATTATTCATTTCTCTTTTACTATTCATTTCTCTGAAAACGAAAACGAAAAAGTTTTCACGATGGTTGCATAATATTTTTTCTTTTATTTTTCATGTATATTTTTACGAAAAAGCTTCCTCTTTTATTGTTGTAGAATCTTTTTTCTTTCATTTTTCATGTATATTTTTACGAAAAAAGTATTTTTTTTATAATAAGCTCATTGTGTTATGCATTCATGATACAACCTAGTTTTGTGGAAGGTATTTTCATAAGGAAGCTAATATTAAAGTATCTTCACAACTATTATTGAAATTGTGAAGGTTATTTCATGACTATTAAATATTTTCTACTGTATATTTGGCAAAGTTGATTAGTATAAACAACCTAGTATTGATTGAAATTGAAATTGTATTTTCTAGAACTTGTGACTTTCTGTTATAAGTTTATTGTCTACTTTATATTTATGTAGGTGTTTACCTCTAATTGTTGCTTGTTTGTGATTACATGTTGCCACTTATCAAGTTATGACTCATAATTGGTCAATTAATGATATTTCATTTTATGATACGTGTATAGGGGTTACTTGTGTTCAAAGTGTGAAAGTCGGATCGTTTCCCTACAGGTATAACATTTTTTCTTTTTGTTTTTGTTTAGTTTAATTAGTATAACTATGGATAAGAAATGGATGTCTTCAAGTCGATTGTCGAAAGAATACGACAATGGGGTATCGGAATTCGTTAAGTTTGCTGTTGCGCACGCCAAAGACCCCAGTCGAATGATATGTCCTTGCTTGGGTTGTTGTTTTGGGAGTCGGGTTGACGCGGTTCAGTTGGCATCGCATTTATTGAGGAGTGGAATTGATAGAAGTTATACATGTTGGAATTTGCATGGTGAGAAAATTTACGGGAATGTTGAATCGGGGGATAATACGACCTACGCTTCATTCGACAATGGCACAGATACATACGATTCTGATCGAGTCGAAGAGATTGCAGAAGCACTTGAAGAAGATTTTAAGGATTGTCCCAAAATGTTTGAGAGGTTGGTAAGCGATGCAGAGAAACCGTTGTATAATGGTTGCACCAAATTTACAAGATTGTCTGCGGTATTAAAGTTGTACAACTTAAAGGCGGGCGATGGATGGTCGGATAAAAGTTTCACAGAATTATTGGCCCTTATGAAAGATATGCTTCCAGAGGATAATGTTCTTCCTAATCGAACATATGAGGCCAAAAAGATGTTGTGCTCTATTGGCATGAGCTATGATAAGATACATGCTTGTCCAAACGATTGCGTATTGTTTCGAAATGAGTATGCATCGTTAAATGAGTGTCCTAAATGTGGTGTCTCTCGATATAAGAAAAAGTTGTCTCCAGCAAAAGTCTTATGGTATTTTCCTATAATTCCGAGATTTAGACGCATGTTTCGTAGTGAGACCGATTCAAGACACTTGACTTGGCATGCAGATGAAAGAATTATTGATGGAAAGTTTTGACATCCGGCAGATTCACCACAGTGGATGAAAATTAATGATGATTATCCTGAATTTGAAAAAGAAGCAAGAAACCTTCGCTTGGCATTATCTACTGATGGAATGAACCCACACAGTATTCAAAGTATCTCACATAGCACTTGGTCTGTGATCATAATGATTTATAACTTACCTCCATGGCTATGTATGAAGCGTAAGTACATGATGTTATCTATGTTAATTTCTGGGCCTAGACAACCAGGGAATGACATAGACGTATACTTGGCACCCTTAATCGAAGATTTAAAATTTTTGTGGGAGAACGGTGTGGAGGTTTATGATGGGTATAGGAAAGAAAGTTTCAACTTGAGGGCGATGTTGTTTGGCACAATTAATGATTTTCCAGCATACGGAAATCTATCAGGGTACAGTATAAAAGGTCAATGTGCGTGTCCTATTTGTGAAGATAAAACAGATTGGACGTGATTGGAGTTTGGTCAGAAGAATGTCTTTCTCGGTCATCGTAGATTCTTAAATTCTAATCATCACTATCGTGGGTGGAGAAAAGCATCAATGGAGAGCCAGAACATGGTAGAGCTCCAACTATATTGACAGGTGATCAAATTTTTGAAAAGGTGAAAGATGTGACAACTCAGTTTGGAAAGCCTTTTGCACATACACTTGTCAAGAGTGGGTGGAAGAAGAGGTCAATTTTTTTTGAACTGCCATATTGGAAGTCGTTGTGTGTAAGACATTTTCTCGATGTTATGCATATTGAAAAAAATGTATTTGACAGTGTTATTGGTACGTTACTCAATATACCAGGAAAGTCTAAGGATGGCCATAAAGCAAGAAAGGACTTGGTACATATGGGGATAAGAACTGAATTAGGACCCTTGAAGAAAGGAAAACGAACATATCTACCACCTGCTGCGTATACTCTATCTAGAAAGGAGAAAAAAGTATTGTGTAAGTTTCTAAGTAAAGTTAAAGTTCCAGAAGGATACTCTTCAGGTATTAGAAGACTTGTGTCTATGAAAGACCTCAAGTTAAAGAGTTTAAAGACGCATGACTGCCATGTTATAATGGAACATTTTCTACCAATAGGTATACGTTTTATTCTGCCAGAAAAAGTAAGAAGCGCAATAACTAAATTGTGTTTTTCTTCAAGTCAATTTGCAGTAAGGTGATCGATCCTGCGATCATACCAACATTGCAAAAAGAACTAGTTATTACTTTGTGTGATCTTGAAATGTATTTTCCTCCCTCGTTTTTTGACATAGTTGTTCGTCTAGTGAAAGAGACACAATTGTGTGGACCGGCTTATATGAGATGGATGTACACTGCTAAACGTTATATGAAAATATTAAAAGGGTATGTGAAAAAACGAAGTCGGCCAGAGGGTTGTATTGCCGAACGATACATTGTTGAAGAAGCGGTTGAGTTTTGTACTGAATATTTGTCCAATGTACAATCAATTGGACTCCCTAAATCTCATATTGTCAAAAAAAAAGAAGGGAAAAAGTTAATTGGAAATGAAGTTGTGTCAGTATCAAGGGTCGAACGGGATCAAGTGCATTTGTATGTTCTGCACAATGAGAATGAGGTTGAGCCATATGTTGAAATGCACAAGGATGTTCTCCGAGGTTTAAATCCGAATAGAAATGAGAATTGGATAGTACGAGAGCACAATCCAAGTTTCATACCTTGGTTTAAGGATCATATTTATTCAAGGTATTATTCAGACCGCGATTCAATAACAGAAAGGTTGAGATGTTTAGCATATGGTCGTGTTTTCTTATAGCGCATACGCAATTAATGGATACACATTTTATACCAAAGAACAAGATGATAAAAGTACTATGCAAAATAGTGGTGTCACCGTGGTAGCTGAAGCAATGCACATTTCAAGTGTGAAAGACTTAAAACCCAAATTTGCAAATCTGTCATATTTTGGGGTTATCGAGCGCATTTGGGTGTTTGATTATGAGAAGTTTCAGATTCCTATATTTCGTTGCAAGTGGGTTGAAAATAATAATGGCGTACGAATGGATAAGTCAGGATTTTTGCAAGTGGATCTTAATAGGGTGGGGTACAAAGATGAGCCTTTTATTCTAGCCTCTCAAGCTAAATAAGTGTTCTATGTCACTAATCCGACAAGTACAAAATGGTCTATAGTGCTTTTATCTAACAAAGTAATTGATGAAAACGTTGGAGATCAAGGTGATATTGATGTTGATATTGAATCATTTACTAGAAATGATCAAGATGAAAATATTATAGCGAATGAATCATATACTAGAAATGATCATAATGAGGGTATTTGGATCAATCCAACCGTCCTTGTTGTTAAGAGATGGGTAGAACATACTCCAAACAAGAAAAGAAAGAGACGTTAGTGAAAAAGGTACTAGTTGTAAAATTATAGCTTATATCATTCAATATAGCTTATATCATTCAATAGATTAGGATTATGGATTTTTATATTTGTCATTTAATTTCTGTTTTTATCTTTCTTACAGGTCAAATGTCTAGAAACAATTGCAAGATACTAAGGAGGAATTTTGCAAATTTTTTATTGCAAGAAGAATTCTTTCTTGATTGTATAGTTTGGTGAATGTAAATTCTAGTTTATTGAAATGTAAATTCTATACAGGTTTGAAACCGTACAATAGAATTTGTGCGAATTCTGCATGTAAATTATAATTTATTGAAATGTACAAATTCTAGTTTGTAGAATTTGTGCGAATTCGGCATTAATGTAAATTCTAGTTTTGAAATACAATTTGTTGATGGAAATGCATATCCATACTGGTTTATTGAAATGTGAATTATACAGGTTTATGGAAATGTGAATTATACAGGTTTCTGCATAAAAAAATGGTTAAAATGGGATTTTTATAAAAAATCTTCAAAATTTTACGTAGACAAAAGACAACGCTTTTAATAAAAAAGCGCTGTCTAAGGTTATACATTAGACAGCGCTTTCAAAAGCGCTGTCTAAAGTCCAGATTTAGAGAGCGCTTTTAATGAAAAAGCGCTCTATAAAAGTATATAAAAAAATCAATATACGTATACATTAGACAGCGCTTTCTAAAGCGCTGTTTAAGAGCACCTTTAGAGAGCGCTTTTGAATGAAAAAGCGCTTTCTAAAGTTTATAAAAAAAATTAAATTTTTAACGTATACTTTAGACAGCGCTTTTAAAAGCGTTGTCTAACGTACCCTTTTAGAGAGCGCTTTTTCATAAATAAAAAAGCGCTGTCTTTACCTACGACAACGCTGGCTTAGACAGCGCTTTTAAGCGATGTCATAGGCCAAAAAAAGCGCCCTCTTTTCCCTTGTTTGGCGTAGTGATTGGTCTGCATCCAATGCTAATGGGCTATCTAGAGGATTAATCACCATTTGGAAGTCAGACGTTTTGTCTCCTATTTGTAGTTATAGGGGTCAAGGTTATCTTGGGATGCAAGCGTTTTGGAAAGGTAGAAGATGCTATTTGTTTAACATTTACTCTCCTTCTAATATTGCTGAGAGGAGGGTCTTATGGAAGGAATTATTAAAGCTTAAAAATAGTCTGAGTCCGGGAGAGTGGATAGTAGGGGGGGACTTTAATTCAATTAAGAGCAGGGAGGAGCAGATTGGGTATTCTCGACCCAATAGAAGGCACATGGTAGAGTTTTCTGAATTCATTAATGCTCTAGGGCTGGTGGATCTACCTTTAAGTGGTGATCTCAAATTCTTTTGGTTCAAGTCTAAAGATACTATTTGTAGTCGTCTTGATCGGTTCCTTGTTTCGCCTTCTGTCTTTAATGATTGGAATATGGTCACTCAACGAATTGGAGAAAGGGATATATCAGATCACAGGCCGGTTTGGATTGTAGCTAAGAACACTAATTGGGATCCCAAGCCCTTTAAGGTTTTGTCGTGTTGGTTCGACCATTGTGATTTCTTAGTTTTCATCAAGAAATAGTGGGAAAAGCTTAAGATAACAGGTAAAGCTTCGTATATATTGGCAGAGAAGATGAAGCATCTGAGAAATAGAATCCGTTGGTGGAATACAAATATATTTGGTTGGATTGATCTTAGTATTCAAAACGAAGTTGGGGCTGTCAATGAAATGGAAGAATTGTTGGTTCAAAAATCTGGTGATATCTCTAGAGAGGAGTTGCTGTGTAGGAACGATGCAGAAGATAATTTCTGGAAATCTATTAGAATTAAAGAGAGTATTTTGAAGAAAAAATCGAGATCCAAGTGGATAGCTGACGGAGATATTAATACAAAGTTTTTTCATAATGTTTTGAGGCAGAGGATTAATTTGAATACCATCAATGGAGTCATTATTAATGGTAGACTGGAGGAGGATGTGCAGACGGTAAAATAATATGCCAGGTCTCATTTTGCGAGCAGATTTAGTAGGGCAGATAGATCCTTCCCTCGTATTGGTGGATCTGGTTTTAAATCTTTATCACCCGCAGAAAGTCAAGAACTAGAAGTTGATGTAAATATGCAGGAAATCAAGGAATTGGTGTTTGGTTTTTCTGGGGATCGTAGTCCTGGGCCTGATGGCTTCAGTTTTGAATTCTTGAAAAAGTGCTGGGATATTGTAGGTCCAGAGTTTTCAAATTGTGTGTTGGAGTTTTTTGAGGGAGATCAACTTCATAAAAGCTTCGCGTCTTCTTTTGTGGTTTTGATTCCAAAGACTGAAAACCCTGAAGACTTTGATGGATATAGGGCAATCTCTTTGGTTAGTTCAGTATATAAGGTTATTTCTAAAATTCTTTCTAATAGGCTTAAGAAGAAAATTGGTGGCATTGTTTCAAATACTCAAACAGCGTTTTTGGAAGGAAGAAACATATTAGATGGGGAATTGGTTTTAAATGAGATTCTGGATTTTGCTAAGAGATCTAAGAAGGAGTTAATGCGTACGACTGTGTTGATTGGAATTATCTTCGAGAAGTGATGAAACATATGGGATTTGGTTCGAAGTGGTTGAGATGGATGGATCTTGGAGTTTTTAATAGTTTCTCATCTGTTTTAGTTAATGGAAGTCCTTCTCAAGATTTCAGAGTGACGAGGGGTCTCAAGCAAGGAGACCCTTTAGCTCATTTCCTCTTCTGTTTGGCTGCAGAGGGACTGGAAATTATTATGAAACGTGCAATAGCAAGTGGTTTATTTTCAGAATTTAAAGTCAATTCAGACATTGATTTTCACATGTTGCAATATGCTGATGATTCTGTCTTAATTGGAGATGGTTCGTGGAAAAATATCATTGCGTTCAAAGCCATATTGAAAGCTTTTCATCTCACTTCAGGGTTGGACATTAATTTTAGAAAGAGTTCGTTGATTTGTGTAGGGTTGGAGGATATCAAGATCAGATCTGCAGAGCTATACCTCTCTTGTAAAATTTCTTCCTCTCAATTTTCGTTTCTTGGGATATTAATTAGAGGCAATCATAGGTTAATCTCTTTCTGGAAGCCGGTGATAGACATGATGCGTGCTAGATTGAATACTTGGAGGAGCCGGTTCTTATCAATGGGTGGTCGAGTTACTTTAATTAATTCAGTCCTGAGTTATTTGCCAATCCATTACATGTCTTTTTGTAGAATGCCGGCTAAGGTGGTTAGAATTCTCAAGTCAATTCAAAGATCGTTTTTGTGGAATGGTTTAGAGAATAAAAATGGGATTTCATGGATAAGCTGGCAAACAGTTTGTAGGAATAGAGATTTGGGTGGTTTAGGTGTGAAAGATCTAAAATTATTCAACTTGGCTTTGTTCCTTAAGTGGGCTTGGAGGATTTTAGAGAACAAGACTTCAATTTGGAAGGATTTTATTAAATTTAGACATCCTTTTTGCTGCTCTGAATTTTTTAGTGGTGAGTTTTCAACTTTGCAGGTGACTCCGTCTGTTTGGTTTTTAGATCTCGTGCAGTCCTTGAAAGTTGTGGGCGAAGGAGGGTTGGTTGAACTAATGGCTTATGAGATAGGAGATGGAAGTTGGGTGGATTTTTGGAGGAGTAAATGGGCAGTGGATGATACGTTTAGCAGGAGGTTTCCAGTCCTGTTTGGTTTAGTAGAAACAAATTCTAGTACTGTCAGTGATAATGGTTATTGGGAGGGAGAGATTTGGATTTGGAATATTAAAGTGGATGTAGGTGAAGCGCAGGAGATGGCTCGGGTTCAGCTTGAAGAACTGTACTTGATATTGGCTGAAATTCCCATAAACAAGAATGTCAATGGTTCAATTAATTGGCTGCTGGAGAATAATAATGTTTTTTTTGTTTCGTCTATGTACGTTTTTTTGCAGGAGAAATACGAAGAGAATGTTGTACAGCTTGGAATTGAAATGAAAGCGGCGTTTAAGTTAATTTGGTTAGCGCAAGTTCCATTTAAGGTGAAAGTGTTCGGTTGGAGGATGCTTCATAAGCGAATTCCAACGAGGGATAATTTGATACAGAGAGGAATTGTCACTAATAGGTATGAGATGTCATGCCCTTTATGCTTTTTGGAAACGGAGTCGTCTGAGCATGTGCTATTTCTTTGTGGTAAGGCTATTATGGTGTGGAATTTTGCATGTAAATGGTTAGGGATTCCTTGTATATTGGTAGGAAATATGGTCTCTCATTTAACATGTTGGGTACAGGGTTGTGTTGATAGAGGGTTGGTTGTTAGAATAGCAGTAGGGTTATGGTTATCGATTTGTTGGATCATTTGGTTATGCGTAACAATATTATTTTTAGGGATGAATTTTGGGATTTAGATACGATTTCAAATCATATTTTGTTTTATACTTGGTGGTGGATAGGTAGGAGTTATAATAGTTCCTATTTTTGTAATTATTTCACTTGGGTTAACTCTCCGCGTGATTTTTGTAGCCGGTGATATTTGATCAGGCTATGGTTGTATATGGGTTGGGGTACCCCTTTGTACTCCAGTTTATACGAAAATTTAGCTTATTAAAAAAAAAGTACTACAATAATAAACTAGTTATTTTCAATGTGGTCACGTTTTTTTCTTCTTTAGATAGAGACGAAAACATCAAGAACTCGTCATGCGCATGCAGGATGCATGTCTTTATGTGAACACCAATAAGTTTCATTACCCATGCGTTATCACTGTCTTTCTCATCGTTACACATATTATTTATAGTATCAAACTCATAGTTACCATATATATCCTTTTCAAATTGTTTCCCACTCATATCATGACACATGTCCAATTTAATAGCAATTGATTGACACCATGATAGTATTGTTAACTACATGTTTTTTTAAGGACAAATAATTTAGGAGAAACATCCAAAAATCAGATCAAGATAGAGACTCCAAAAAAAAAAACAAACTATACTAGAGTTCTCCAAATTGGGATCAGCAGAAGTGAAGATTAAATTTATAAAAATAAAAAAAAAACACCATAAAAAGACTCCAAACACTCAAACTGTTATAGATTCGGATGTAAAATAGGGTTTTTCAATTAGGTCGAGAAAGTACAAGAGTTGTCCATGAATCTACCAATATAGTATTTTTAAGTTAGGAGGATGCTCATGTCTTCCATGTTTTTCATTGTCACAGGTGAGCTTAAAAACATTATATTCTTTTGAGATTTTCAAATTGATCAAACTAGCATGTCAAATCATAAAAATTTCATAGGTGAGCTTGAAAACATTATATCCTTTTAAGATTTCTAAATCGACCAAACCACAACATGTCAAATCATAAAAAAAAACTTAATCCTAGACATTCTAATGAGCGGAAATAACTTCTAAAAAAGTGTTAGAAGATCTCACAGTTTGGCTACACATCACTCCAACCAACTAAAGATCATATACTAAACAAAACCAACTACCTCACATGTCATAAATGTTAGTGCGTGAGACACTTTTAGTGATGAGAGAATAGAGAGAGAATAAGAAAATAAGGATTTGTATTATTGAATTGTATAAATAATGATACAAACTAGGACTATTTATATACAACCATAATTAGGCTTGGGCTAACACAACTTGGATTATATTTAAATATTAAATCTAATCAAATTTAATCTAATATTTCAAGACACCTCCATAATTCAAGTTGTCGAGCATACGCTAGTCATAGTCAATCTGAACTATTCCTAATTTTTTCTCAAATTCAGGAATCTGTCGATCTCCAATCCTTTGGTGAAAATGTCGGCCAGCTGTGCTTCACTTGAGCAATGCCTAAGTTCAAGTTCACCTCAATTTACCTTTTCCCTCAAGAAGTGAAATCTGGCTTCGATATGCTTACTCCTTCCATGCAGAACTGGATTCTTCGCCAGAGTTATGGCTGATTTGTTGTCGATTTGCAACACAAGAGGTTTCTTCACTTCGACCTCCATTTCTTCAAGTACTGATCTGATCCAAATTGCTTAACATGCATCATAGGATCCTGCTATATATTCTGCTTCACACGATGACAATGCCACCACAGGTTGCTTCTTCGAACACCATTAGATTGGGGCACCAAATACTTGAAAGAAATAGCCAGTTGTACTTCTTCGATCTTCCTTAACTCCACACCAATCAGCATCTGAAAAGCAATTAACTATTTCTCCTTTGCCTTCAGAATCTCGTCGAAATAGAATTCCAAAATCTGTTGTTCTGTTTAAGTATCTCAGAATTCTTCTTGCAGCTTTCATGTGTGACACTCATGGTTCACCCATGAATCTGCTACCTAATCCGACTGCAAAACCTATATCAGGTCGACTGTTGCACACATATCTCAGAGATCCAATTATTTGTTTGAACAAAGTTACATCAACTTTGTCTTCCTCTCCATGCTTCTCCAACTTCAAGTTTGGTTCGACAGGTGAGAATGCAGGATTCGAATCATCCATTCTGAATCTCTTGAGTATCTCTTTGACATACTTCCTTTGATGTAGCACCATACCTTGCTTCAGCATTTGAAATTCCATGCCTAGGTGTTGCGGTGAAAATCGGATAACAAATTATTAATTAATTTGCATCACGTTTCTTTTACAACCGACTTTGATTTATCCAAAGGAAAGGTTCAAGATCGTTAAAAAACCTAAAGGGGGGAGATCTAAGGTTCGGGGGTTGGTTATACTAAGGGAAGGTATTAGCACCCTTAATATTCGTAGTACTCTACGGGAACCTCTTGTTTAAGCTTGTGTTATATTATGTTTGTTTGCTAAGGGTAAGGTAAAGATATCGCTAATGACTATGAGGTCAAAGGCTAGATGGCTATGAGGCCAAGGTGATAATGAGCTATCTATGACTATGAGGTCAATAGAGAGACTTTGTGACTATGAGGTCAATGTTGGAAGGTGGATATGAGGCCAATGGAGAGGGCTATGACTATGAGGTCAAAGTTTTGTTTATGACTATGAGGTCGAAGGTTAAAGATGGCTTTATGACTATGAGGTCAAGAGAGAGAGTCCTATGACTATGAGGTCAAAGGAAGGTAATGAGCTTTCTATGACTATGAGGTCAATAGAGAGACTTTGACTATTAGGTCAAGATTAGGGAAGGGCTATGAGGCCAAAGTTTTAATTATGACTATGAGGTCAATGTTGCATAAATTGCTCTATGAATTATGAGTTCAAGAGGGGTCCTATTGACTATGAGGTCAAAGAAGGGAGGTTGCCTAAGACTATGAGGTCCAAGGTAGTAATGAGCTTTCTATGATCTTGAAATCAATAGAAACACTTTTCCTTTGGAAGGAAGGGGGGAAAATAACTTCTTATAAATAAGAGTTACAAATAGTTGACATATATGTTTAAGAATTCCAACAAAACAGTGAACATTAACATGTGAAATAGAATTCCAGAATAATTAATAGCAAGGATAGATGAGCCACATAGGTACATAGTAAGTACAAAGTTCTTAACTTAACAATAGATGCTTTTAAAGTCTTGTAATTTTGTAACAGAGACCAGGGAAATATAAATGGCACTTGTTCAAAGTTAAAAAAAAAAGAATATTATTTCACAAGTTACGGTAGAGTTTTAATGTGATGAAGCTTGTGGGTTTATCATCTCAAAAGCAGTAAATGATAACATGTGAAACAAGAAGGTGATAAACTACAAAGTTAATGAATATGACAGAAATATGATTTTCACAGTTTGGAACAATGCATTTAAATTGGTGACAGTAGCCAAAGAAAAATGAAGAGCATTTTTTATTATGAAACTTATTTATTTACAAGAGGAAAAGAAAGGGTCACTATAAATTTGTTTTTTATTTAAAAAGAGTTAATTGATTTTCTTTTTTTTTAAAAACAATCTCAGAATGAGATAAAAATATTTTTACTTCTTGTTGTTGTTTTTTTTTATAATAATATAAAAAAGAAACAAATAATAAAAAAAAGTATATTAAAAAAATAAGAAAGAAAAGAATAGAAAAAAAGAAAAAAAAAAAAAGAGAGGGGGGGGGGGGGGGGGGCTTGCGCCACCCGTGTGTGTGAGGAGGGTGGCTTGCGTCACCTCCTTGTGTGTGTAATGGTGGCTTGCGCCACCTTGGTGTTAGTGGGGAGGGCTGGCTTGCGCCACCTCCTGTGTATGAGGGAAGGGTGGCATGCGCCACCCTATGCTGTTTGTTTTTTTTTAATATTTTGTGCATGGGGGTGGCGGGCGCCACCCTGTGTGTGTTATTCTATTTTATTTTATTTCTTATTTTTTGTTCATAAAATGACGGACGCCATCATCACTGTGGCGAGCAAAACCAATCCAGTTTTTTTTCTTTTTCAAAGCATGATTCAAACACACAGAATAACTCACAACCACATATTAAGAACATTATTTCCAGTAGCATGATAACAATATAACAGCATACACCATCGCGAATATTATTTCCAGCAGCATAACAGTATAACAGCATACATTATCATGCATATTATTTCCAGCAACATACCAACAAACTTACATACGAAACATGAATATCATTTCCAGCAACATACCAACAAACTCACATACGAATCATGAGCAGCATAATAGTATAATAGCATGCACTAAAATGAAATGGTATAGCATCTAAAAAGGAGAAGCAGAAAGTGTGTTACCTAGTAGAGTAAGTCTATTGCTTCTTCAACTATGAGTTCTGGGAAATAGCAAGCTTCCTCCTCCCCTCCTTCAACTACCAAGAACAGGATGTGTGAATGCTTTGGTGTTGTTTTTGTAGGAAATATTTTGCAGTGTTTTACTAAGTTATAAAAGTAGAGAGTTTCTTGCAAGTTTGAGGATGACTTGCAAGAGTAAGGACGTATGAATTTTTGAGAGAGTTTCTGAGTGTTTAGTGGGTTCTTTTTTCTGTGTGTTGAGCAAGGAGGAAATGAGCTCCTTTTATAGGCAGAACAAACTGGTTTGAGTATTGAAGACACAGTGGGTAAAAGCAATATCCGTTGGGGATAAAATTAGGGTTTGCAAGGACTTGCTGGGTAAAGAATTAGGGTTTGCAAGGATATTTCTCAGAGAAGCAGGAGGTAGCTTTGTCATTTTTCACAAATTCATGTATTACTGCATGCTTCCTTTTTGTGGTGTCATAGGAGAGTGAGCTCAAACCACTACAAGAAAAATGGCCTATGGCCACGCTAAATTTTTCCACAACTCAAAAACTGTGGCCACATACAAGCTTTGGCCAGGGTTTTAAAATCGTAGACATATGTTTAGAAATATTGAATCCGGAGTGTGAAACGGTGGCCTTTACTTCAATTGCCACGGTTACAAAATCACACTTATATTTAAGCCGCGGTCAGAAAACTGTAGATACTTTAAGCCACAAAGAAAAACCGCAGAATTATAATTTTCACTATCCCGCCAGAATTTCCCTCTCGTTTTTTAGTTCCCTCTCTTTATTTATTTTCTTTTCTAATTTTTTTTAGATTAAAAAAAGAAAAAAAATTGAAAATATAAATTAGGTTAAAAACAAAATTTTCTCATTTCACAATTACATATATAAAGAAAATGAGGTTAAGGACACTAATAATGTTCCTAAATAACGGGCTGCCTAAAACATAAGATACAACCCAAGTCTTGAAACAAGCTGGGTCAGATTATTTGTTAATGAGGGAAGTATCACTAGAGAAACCCTAATTGATACAGCTACACGGTCTGCAGCGGATGAACTCAAATAGCTCCATAGAAACAAAATACGATGAAAACAAACCTATTTCATTCACAATGTTGTGCCAAAAACGCTCTCCGACTCCCACTCCTGCTCATCATTCTCTACACCAACTTCTCTCTGAAGGTCACGAGTTCATCACCATTGCCTTATTTTTGGATTATCGCTCGCTATTTCGATTTCTCAATGACGGATGCAGCAACGGTAGTTCGTTGACGTAGTGGTGTTGGATTCTCTCGTAGACTACGGTGGTGTTGATTTTGTGGAGGTCCGAAGAGCGGAATGGCGGTTCGAGGTGAAGACTTCTATCAACACGCTGCGGGTTCGTGACCTTACGTCTTTTTTCTTTTGTGTGTATGTGAATGTTGTTTTCAATCCACCCTGCTTATTACTGCTTCCAATTTGTGTGGGTACATGAGTTTGTGTGTATGATTTCCTATTTTAAGGTGTGTATGTTATTTCTAAGGTATTTTGAATCTGTTATGGTGTGGATGAACTTTGGCACGATTCTGAATGATCAAAGGTGTGTATGTGGTTTTGGTATTTTGAATCTTTTCTTCCACTCCAGAAAACCCTAGTGCAAATCGATCGACTGAATCGCCAAATCAGGGTTCGTTTTCTTCGATTTCTCCAAATTTCAATTATCTAATTCTTTCTTCATTGCTTAACTCCGTATGTGTTGAATTTCAGAAATGGCCAAGTCAAAGAATCACACCGCTCACAACCAGTCTTAAAAGGCTCACAAGAATGGCATCAAGAAGCCAAAGAGGCATCGCCACACTTCAACCAAAGGGGTAACCATTCTTCTATTTATTTATGAGTTTTCAATTTTAACGTTTTTGAAATGAGTGATTTTGATTTGTATTTATTTTTGTTGATAACTGTAGATGGATCCAAAGTTTTTGAGGAACCAGAGGTACGCAAGGAAGCACAATAAGAAAAACGGTGAAATTGCTTCTGATGTAGAGTAAAGTGTCAATCTTTAACGTTTTTTTTTTGTAATTTTATCTCAGAATTTCTCTTTGAGGTCTATATGTTATGTCAAAGTATGCACCGTATTCTGGAAAATTTATGATTCTGTCTCTCACCCACTCTTAATTTGTCACCTATTTTATATCTCTTCAACAGGTAGTGGATGTTGATAATGTGAGGCAGAGGGTTACGGTGAAACTAATTCCGAGAATAGACTTACAGGCTCTCGTAAACAAGTTGGTATGAAATACTATTTTTGTCTTAAAGAATGCATATGTTATATTTGTTGAATGTTTTAACTTCTTTGTAAAATGAAATAACTCCCGTCCCTATTTTCTGTTCAAAGTTTATTTATCATGTAGGAAGGTAGAGAAGTTGTGAAAAAGAAGGCATTTGTTCCACCTCCTCGTTTTATGAATGTTGATGAAGCTACGTAATGCTGACTCAAAGCTTTTGCTAATATGTTTCTACTCTCTATGAAACTTTTTGGTTCCTGGTCTTACAGAGTTTAAGCTTTATATCAGGGAACATCACGCCTACGTTTCTCGCTCCTATCGTCGTACTTTTACCACCAAAGCTGGTAAGTTTCTGACTCCACGAATATAGTATCAGTTTAATTATAAGTAGCCGTTCATGTTTATTACACTGATTGCCCAAAATATCAAATACTTTAAAGCCATCTGGTAAATCACTTTCACTGGACACGAAATCTTGTTCCACCATCTAGATTTGGATATATACATAATATATTCTTTGAATTTGGGGTTAGTAGCATTGCGCATGGCTTGGTCACTGCAGGCTTCATGTAAAGAAATTATCATCTTTTTTAAGGATTAATTGAGTGTTCTTTTGGTGATTTAATATGCAGGGATATGTCAGTTTCTTTGTAAAAGGAACTAAACATGGTTCATAGGAAATAATCATGAGTACAAATATGTACTCTTCTATGCATTGTGGTGCCTTTTCTCAAATATTTGGATCAATTTTTTATGTCAGTACTTCCTTACATCCTTCTACACCTCATAGTCATGTTGAATTATAAATTTGGAGTTATTCTCTCTCTTTGAAAGTATGTTCGTAGAATTCACTTCAATTGTAATTTTGAGTTGGTATTAACTTTCACTTCAGCACAAAACTTTGTGGATAACTCCACTCGTTCTATTTTTAATCCTAGGAATAATATGTCAATCTTTCCCCTTCTCTTATGATTTTTTTGGTTGTAACTATTTAATAATTAGTTTAATACAAGATAATGCAAGGCTTATTGCTTATTGCTGCTGCACTGAAGGAATCTTCACTACTTGTACGACTCTTCCATCCTTGTTTTGTTACATGTAGTGCATTGTAATCCTCTTACTTTTAGTCCTAAGATTTCTTCTTTTGGGTGCTGTAGGTTGTTAGTGGTAATGAGAAAAGGGTTAAGCGGCTCAATCCACTTCGTCTCAATGAAGTGAAAGATCATAAGGTATTTACTTAAAGAAACATGGTACTTATTTTAATCTGTTATGTGTTATCCCGAGTCTTATTCTTGGATTCCAGTTATTTACTGTTTTGGCTGAGAATTTGCCGGAGGACCATTCAAAGGAGAACATTTGGCAAATATTCCAAATAGCTGGAAAGTAAAATGTCTTCCTTAACTTATCATTTTTCCTCATCTCATGAAAGATGTTATATTTATTCTCCCAAATTTCTAATTATGTGACATTATCTTCTAATATGAAGTGTAAAAAAGGTAACTATAAATGACCCGCGTTCTACTGCAGCGTCTGCTATGCACAATATATAAATTATATTATGCTACCAGTATTTATTATCCCGAGTCTTATTCATGCATAACAAGCAAAGAATTTCTCTGATACACCAAACTTCTGCAATTCACAATATAGTATTGCAAAAGCTTGGTGTATTGCAGAAGCTTGGTGTATCAGAAGCTTGGTGCATTGCAAAAGTATTTATCTAAATACTGGTAGCATATTAGTATTCTTCGCTTGTTATGCATGCTTGTTTCTGACATTTCTATATTTGGCTTTTGAACATGAAATAGCTACAACTCCTCTTAATTAACAAACCTTTCTTACTTCTAACTTAACCTGGTGCAGTAATTTGAGTTTTGGTGTGATAATTCGTGTAGAGAGTGAGGCATTTCAGGTTAGTATCTTAACGATCAAAAGTTCAAGACTTTCTCAGTTGAACTTGGTAAGTTTCTTCTTCCTTTTCCACTTAGTTGGTATGTATCAGGTACATGTAATAAATGCATCATCATCAAATTCTATGATCGTGCTACCATATTTTATGTCAATATGATTCATGTATTGTCTTAGAGTAGAATGTTCCAAAATCATCTTAGCTAAGACATTTTGTATTCGTAAAGTAGCTTGTCTGCCGTTGGTATAATGTTCTTGTGTTGTTTCTGTTAAGAACTTTTGGCTTGGATTTGTGGTGTGGTCTTGAGCTTGGTTGTGTTAATTCTCATGTTGAGATGTTGTGATCATAGATTGTGTTGCTTTTGGTCTAAATCTAATGGTTCCTGCTAATCCTTTGTTATTCGAATGTGTAGGCCATGTTGGTTTAATATTACCCTGTTATTCTTGTATGTTTTCTGTTGTCATGGACCCTGCTGTGGAAATCTCGTACTATGAATTTTGATGTGATTTGTGTGTTAGCTATTCATATATTTTCTATCCGCAACAGTCCTCTAACCATCTCTTTTTTTCTTTTTCATGTGCTCATAACGATGATGAGGAAACTTGGAGATCATTGGTAGCAGGCCTGGTTACTTGGGGAATTAAGGAGGGCTGGTCCTAGTAAAGAGTTGAGCAACATCACTGATTGGAGCGGAAGCTGTTGCAACTTTACCACTTTAGATTTAGTTTTAGAGCTTTCTTGAGCTTTAGGCAATGTACTTTTAGGCTTAACATTTTGATCCTCTTCATAGTTCTAGGCAATGTATCTCATGTGATACTCTTTGTACTAGGCAATGCTTGGCAATTGTGATCCAATTTCTTGTGTATCAATTATAGTCCCTCATTGTAGCAACTTTGTGCTTTTCGATTTGTAATAATATGAAATCTATACAAATCAAACATGGTTACAACTATGCGGCACAAAAAGAAACCGTGGCCTACGTAAATGGTGTATAACCATGAGCAAAATGTAGCCGCGGTTTTAATTAGTGGCCATAAATTAAAACCCTATACATTAAATAAGAACCGTGGCTAGATTCGGCCACTGTTAAGAACCGCGGCGCATGATAAACCGTGGCCTTAACCTAGATACCTAAACCGTGGCCTATTAAGTCCACGGATGTATATAAAACGTGGCACAAACACAAAAACTGCGCTTATTCTTTAGGCCACGGCTGCATATCCCACAGTTGATTTCTCGTGGCCAAACTGTGGCTAAAGCTTTCAACCACGGTTATTTTACATATAACCGCGGTTTTCTGTCCGTGGCGGATGACCTTTTTTTTTTTGTAGTGAACAGGCAAGTGTTAGGGACAAGCCAAAGGTGAAAATCAACGGTAACTTTTGAAACCAATGTTCACTCACGGTAATACAAAAGTAAGAAAGAAATAAAAGGAAAAGAAAATAAATTTTTGAAAAAAGAAACTAATACGGTAGAATAATTGGAATGGGCTTAAATGAAAGAAAATGAAATCTCTATATTTAAATGACATTTTTGCTAGAGAAAAATAAGTGAGAGCTAAATAAATAAAGTAAGAATAAAACCTAAATTTAAAAGCAAACTTAAATAAAATTAAAATTATAAATGAACTAAAATTGATAAAAAATTAAACTAGTTAAATTAAAGTAAATTTAATTAACTTAACAAAAATATAGATGAAGCTAAATGATTCATGATAACTATTTTTAAAAGAAAATTCAAAATACCTATGGAATAATAAAAAAAATCGGCTAAAATGCATCGATGAAAAATTTAACAAAAAAAGTAAAGATAGCAAATTAAAAAATGATATGCAACTGAAACAAACGAATCTAAGGGTAAAATTTGGGGTACAACTGTTGCCCCTATTTAAATAGCTTCACCGGATGGCACGAGGAATGGACATCCTCGGGCCGTCGAGGTGGAAGATATTTAAATATAGCAAACCGAAAATTTTGCCCTTAGATGGAATGCAGATGCTAAAGATAAACAACAAACATGCATATGTTGACATGCCATGAACTCTAATATGATGATATGACAGTGCGACAATGCAGACAAACAAGACACCAAAGAGGTACCAAACACAGGTGAGCTTTACTGGGGAAGGATGAAGGAAGTATCCACCAGAAAGACTCACTGGGGATGCAAACTAACCAACGAAAGAGACTCACTGGGGGGACTCAAAGGAAACACTGGGGATAGAGAAATAAAGGGGAAAAACCCTGCAGATCCTCATTGGAAAATAGGAGCCAAAGAAGGGATTCTCCACTGGGGAAAGATCCAGGGACAAGTGCAAAAATGACCGGACGACACTGGGGAAATAATCTTACAGGGCCTGAAACCAGAAAGAAGACATGATCTCCACTGGGGATCAATTTGGAATAGGGGGATAGACAAACTACCAAGAATTTTCTGGGAGTTCTTATGCTGAAGAGTTCAAACAGGATCTTCAAGAAAAAACAGAAAAAGACAGAGACAAACTTTGGGTATCAGTATTAGCTGGATTTTTGGATAAGAAGGAATCTTATGACTATGAGGTCAAAGGTTAAAGAAGGCTATAACTGTGAGGTCAAAGCTTACCTATGACTATGAGGCCAAAGGTGAATGAGATGATTGGGCCTGAGGTACCAATATGAGTTGGTTGGGATAACAATAGGACTTGGTTTAGGAAGAGTACCGGTATGAGCTGAAATTGGGATACCAACATAAATTGGATTTTGAATACCAGCGTGAACTGGATTTTGGACACCAACATGAATTGGATTTTAGATACCAGCATGAACTGGATCAAGGACACCAACATGAATTGGATTTTAGAATACCAACATGAATTGGATTTTGAATACCAACATGAATTGGATTTTAGATACCAACATGAATTGGATTTTGGATACCAGTATGAACTGGATTTGGGATACCAGCATGAACTGGATTTTGGATACCAACATGAATTGGATTTCGGGACACCAGCATGAACTGGATTTGGATACCAGCATGAACTGGATTTGGATACCAGCATGAACTGGATTTTGGATACCAACATGAATTGGATTTGGGATACCAGCATGAACTGGATTTTGGATACCAACACGAATTGGATTTCGGGACACCAGCATGAACTGGATTTGGATACCAGCATGAACTGGATTTTCGATACCAACATGAATTGGATTTGGGATACCAGCATGAACTGGATTTTGGATACCAACATGAATTGGATTTCGGGACACCAGCATGAACTGGATTTGGATACCAGCATGAGCTGGATTTGGATACCAGCATGAACTGGATTTTGGATACCAACATGAATTGGATTTGGGATACCAGCATGAACTGGATTTTGGATACCAACATGAATTGGATTTCGGGACACCAGCATGAACTGGATTTGGATACCAGCATGAACTGGATTTTGGATACCAACATGAATTGGATTTTGGATACCAGCATGAACTGGATTTTGGATACCAACATGAATTGGATTTCGGGACACTAGCATGAACTGGATTTGGATACCAGCATGAGCTGGATTTGGATACCAGCATGAACTGGATTTTGGATACCAACATGAATTGGATTTGGGATACCAGCATGAACTGGACTTTGGATACCAGCATGAACTGGCAAGCTAAAACCAGGGTTTGAAGGCTTAGGCTTCCTGGGGAGTAGTGATCAAAGAGTCAACAATCTGGCGCACACAGGTAAAGACTGGACACAACAAGATATAGACAAAAAGTCTGCAAACCAACGAAAGGAGGTTTCAGGAGACAAGGACCCAATAAGCGAGACACACAAATGTGAAATGCCGAATGATATGCAGGAAGAAGCCCCAACGAGACAACGGACTAGAAAAGTGAGTGGAAGCAAAGACACATCCACTACAAGGAGTCACACTGAACTCTGGAGATAATCAATCTTAGAGCCATTCCAGGAATGTCCTTATTTCACTGGGGAAATGAAATTTCACATTTTCAGCTGAATTTGTGAAGATACAAGGGAGAATCCCTTTACATCGTGACATTTGGTCACTACTGAGATGTTTCAATTCCGGGAAATATTTGTCGGTCTTTCTTCAGTGACAAGCTGGGATGATTTATCAGTGTTTTCGTCCTAACCAGAGTTTTGAGGGACGCCATTGATTTCACTAAATAGTCCTTAATGCCGAAGCAAAAATTTGTATTTCATTATGTTTTCTCAAAAGGTTTTTTCTAAACATTTTCCGCTTTCAAAACCATTATTAATGAATAAGTGAAGTTTTGCATAACAAGGAAAATAACAGAGCAATGATAAACAGTAAACAAAGAAAGGCTCGAAAATCTGATTTTATTAGAATGGTAACTTGCCAATAGCGAAGTTCCATGGAACATTACAATTGAAAAATGGCAATTTGGGAAAAGTTTACATCGTATTCAGTGACCACTATCCTTCCTAATGACTAAGAGTCCTAAAATCTTTGCTGCTGATGAGGGTTAATGAAAATTGAACTTCTACGAGAATTCTTGGAAATAGGTGACAACTTGGTCTGACACAGTGAAACACCTTTGTCCCTAACTTTTTCCTAGACCGCCCTCTCGGGTTTTCAGTCCACCGGGATGCTCTTTTTTGCCTAGGCCGCCCTTTCGGGTTTTCGACCTAGCGAGCTCTTTCTTTTTATTTGATCCCTAACTTTTACCTGAGTCTCCTTCATAGGTTATGACCCACTGGGATACCCTTTTCTTACTTAAGTCACCATTTCTGGTTTTCGACTTAGCGGGTTTTTTAGGCGTAATATTTTCGTACTGAGTCAGCGTTCACAGGGTGTGTGAGTTGTTCACCATCCATCGTTGTGAGGAATAAGGAGCCTCTTGAGAACACAGTCTTTACCACAAATGGACCCTCATAGTTAGGTGCCCATTTTCCGCTAGCATCCCTTTGAGATGGTAGAATTTTCTTGAGTACCAGCTCTCCTTCTCGAAATTCTCGAACACGGACCTTCTTGTCGAATGCCCTCTTCATTCTTTTCTGATATAAATACCTATGACACATGGCAGTCAGTCGCTTCTCATCAATGAGGTTCAATTGATCATACCTCTCTCTGACCCACTCTGCTTCATCAAGCTTGGTTTCCATCAGGATTCTCAGAGATGGGATCTCTACTTCAATGGGGAGGACAGCGTCCATTCCATATACTAGAGAAAAAGGCATTGCCCCTGTCGAAGTTCGGACCGAAGTTCGATATCCGTGCAGGGAAAATGGTAACATTTCATGCCAATCCTTATACGTCTTGACCATTTTCTGCAGGATCTTTTTGATGTTCTTGTTGGCAGCTTCGACAACTCCATTCATCTTGGGACGATAGGGTGAAGAATTGTGATGCTCAATCTTGAAATTGTCGCATAATTCTTTCATTGTCTTGTTATTCAGATTTGTCTCATTGTCGGTTATGATCTTGTTAGGGATTCCATAACGACAGATGATATTATTTTTTATGAAACGGGCAACCACTTGCTTGGTCACATTGGCGTAGGAAGCGGCTTCGACCCACTTGGTAAAATAATCGATGGCCACCAGGATGAAACGATGACCATTAGAGGCTTTAGGCTCAATAGCTCCAATCATGTCGATGCCCCACATGGAAAAAGGCCACGGAGAGGACAGAACATTTAGCAATGTCGGAGGAACATGCATCTTATCAGCGTAGATCTGACACTTATGACACCTTCTGGCGTATTGGATACAGTCGGCTTCCATAGTCAACCAGTAATACCCATCTCTCAAGATCTTCTTAGCCATAGTATATCCATTGGCGTGAGTACCGAAAGCTCCTTCATGAATATCGTGCATCAACAAGTCTGCTTCCCGCTTATCAACACATCTTAGCAAGACCATGTCATGATTCCTTTTGTACAGTACACCATTACTGATGAAGAACTTGGCTGACAATCTTCGCAGGGTCTTCCTATCAAGAATGGAGGCGTTGGCCGGATATTCTTGATTCTTCAGGAAGTTCAAAATGTCATGGAACCAAGGTTTGCCGTCTGATTCTTCTTCAACGGACTGGTAGTAGGCAGGCTCAGTCCTCCTTTCGATACTGATTACTGGATCTTCGTTGATAAATCTAACTTGCCACATCGAAGCCAGTGTTTCTAAAGCATCAGCCACATGATTCTCAGTACGTGGCACATGGCGAAAAGTTATCTCATCAAAACACTTAATCAACTCCAAAGCATATGTCTGATAAGGGATAAGCTTTTCATCTTTTGTCTCCCACTCGCCCCTGATTTGATAAATGACTAGAGCAGAGTCACCCATAACTTCAAGAAAATAGATTCCAAGATCGATTGCAGCTTCCAGACCCAGAATGCATGCTTCATACTCAGCAATATTATTCGTACACCCAAAATCCAATCTAGCTGTAAAAGGGGTGTAGCCACCTTCAGGATTAATCATAACAACACCTACTCCATGCCCCTTGTAATTGGACGAACCGTCGAACATCATTTTCGACCTGTACTCAGCCCTGGGATCTTCTTCAGAGCTTGACTCTTCACAATATTTTACCGCCATAATATCCTCGTCAGGGAAATCAAACTTGAGTGGTTCATAGTCTTCAACTGGTTGATCGGCAAGGTATTCTGAAAGAACACTTCCTTTAATGGACTTTTGAGTGACATATTGAATATCATATTCAGATAATAACATATGCCAACGAGCCAATCTTCCTATTTGAGCAGGCTTCTCAAAGATGTACTTTATTGGATCCATTTTCGAGATCAACAAAGTAGTATGACATATCAGATATTGCCTCAAACGTTTGGCGGCCCACGCTAAAGCACAACAGGTTTTTTGAATCAGTGAGTATCAACTCTCGCTATCAGTGAACTTTTTACTCAGATAATAAATTGCATGTTCTTTCTGGCCAGTCTCGTCATGCTGTCCCAAAACACAACCCATAGATTCTTCCAAAACAGTCAAATACATAAAGAGAGGTTTTCCGGGAACCGGAGGAACCAGAACAGGAGGTTCTTGGAGATAACTTTTGAGTTTCTCGAAAGCCTGTTGACAGTTGGCATTCCATTCTACTGGCTGATTCTTACGGAGTAACTTGAAAATTGGTTCACAAGTAGGAGTCATGTTGGAGATAAATCTGGAGATATAATTCAAACGACCCAAAAATCCTCTGACTTGAGACTCAGTCTGTGGAGCTGGCATTTCTTGAATAGCTTGCACCTTATCAGGGTCTACTTCAATCCCTCGTTGACTGACGATAAAACCAAGTAGCTTCCTTGATCTGACACCGAAAGTACATTTGGCAGGATTCAATTTCAGCTAGTATTTCCGAAGTCTCTTGAAGAATTTCAGAAGATGGTCCAGATGTTCCTCCTCACTTTGAGACTTAGCAATCATATTATCCACGTATACTTCAATTTCTTTATGCATCATATCGTGGAATAAAGTCACCATGGCTCTTTGGTAAGTTGCCCCTGCGTTTTTCAAACCGAAGGGCATGACTTTGTAGCAATAGGTCCCCCATGGAGTGATGAACGTAGTTTTATCCATATCGGCCGGATCCATTCTGATCTGATTATAGCCTGAGAAGCCATCCATAAATGAGAAGATTGCAAATCGGGCTGTATTATCCACAAGAGTGTCAATATGCGGAAGAGGGAAATCGTCCTTAGGATTGGCTTTGTTGAGATCCCTGTAGTCTACAAACATTTAGACTTTACCGTTTTTCTTCATCACTGGCACAATGTTAGCTACCCATTCGGGATACTTCGAAACTGCCAAGAAACCTGCATCCAGTTGCCTTTTAACCTCATCTCTGATCTTGAGAGCCATGTCGGGTCTACTTCTGCGAAGTTTCTGCTTTACCGGAGGATAGTCGAGCTTGAGAGGTAGTTTATGCACTACTATATCCGTATCCAAACCAGGCATATCCTGATAAGACCAAGCGAACACATCCACATATTCTTTCAAAAGCAGTATTAGCCGTTGTCTGACTTCTGCCCCAAGGGTTGCTCCAACCTTGACCTCTTTCTTCTCCTCTTCAGTACCAAGATTGATGATGTCGACTTGTTCCTCATGTGGCTGAAGATCCGTATACTGATATTCACACATTTCTGCCAAGTCATCAGGGACCTCATAGTCCTCCTCATCCTCAGCTTGATAAATAGGTGAGTCAAAGTCAATAGTGAGATTAGGGTCACTGAATACGACGGGTTTGGGATTTATTCTGCATGATGGAGGGATTTATTTTATTAAAATGCACAAAACTTAAATGCAAACAGAAAATGTTTTTGTAGTTTTAAAAGGATTGCAATTTTTCTTAAGAAGCAAAAGAACAGTAAAATAAAGACAGGGAATTGTAACAAAATAATCACTTTCATTGATTAATAAGAGTTAAAAGCGGTGGCCCATACAAAATAATCCGATAGCCTCGGGAAAAGCTACGGAATTTAAAAACATCAAATAAAACAAGCAAATTACTCTGGCATAGGGTACAAAGTAGGGATCTCAATAGCTTCCCAATTACTCAGGGCAGCGTCACACTGAAAAACCAAATTATCGATATCTTCGTCTTCAGCATCTTCAATGACGGCGTGGACCTGTTGTCCTCCACTGACGAACATCTCTTGAATAGTCTTCAGTCTTCCCGTGGTTGGAGCAGCTTTTTCCTCAAGAGTTGGTTTGTAACCCAACCCTTGGTACTTTTCTCTCTCTTGGATCTCTACCACTTTGCCCCAGCCTTCTGGTATACCATTCTGTAGGGCGGATTGAATGCTCTTGAAGGAAACAAAAGATGGATCATTAGAGGCCACTAGCTTGTTATCATCAATCATAACAGCGTTTGCTATCTCAAGTGCTTGGAAAGAAGTTTCCAAAGCATCTTTATCGGCCTCAATGTACCGGAAGGAGGACAAGTTGATGACCATTAAGTCTTCCTCTCCGTGTATGATAACCAATTTCTCTTCAGCTACAAATTTCATTTTTTGATGCAGAGTTGATGTTACGGCGCCAGCTTCATGGATCCAAGGCCTACCCAACAGACAACTATAGGCAAGGTTGATGTCCAAGACCTGGAAAAGGATGTTGAACACTTGAGGACCAATCAAAATAGGCAGCTCGATCTCTCCCATCACTGATCTCCTCGAGCCATCAAAAGCTTTAACAACAAGCAAAGTGGGCCTCATTACAGCTCCTCGGTAGGTCAGTTTCTCAAGGGCTCTTTTTGGTAACACATTCAGGGATGAACCAGTGTCCACTAGAACTCTGGCCAAAGTATCTTCTTGACATTTTACTGACACGTGTAAAGCCAGGTTATGGTTCTTTCCTGCTCGAGGTAACTTCTCATCACTGAAACTGAGAGTGTTACAGGCTGTGATGTTGGCGATGACATGGTCAAATTGTCATGCGGTTATATTTTGGGTTGTGCCTGGGCTAGTACCTTTTGTAGAGCTGCTCGGTGGATAGGTGAATTCATTAGTAGAGACAAGATCGAAATCTTGGATGGGGTCTGATGAAGTTGATCCACCACCTTATAGTCACTCCTCTTGATGATTCTTAGGAACTCCTCATCTTCTTCCTTATTAATTACCTCTTTTCCTCTGTCTGTAGGGGGTACAGAAACAACGGTTTCTTTGGGCACAGTTTCTTTGAATAAAGGAGTGTACACTCTGCCACTTCGGGTTATCTTTCCCGTTCCGACTATGTTCGTCACCTCTTCGGTAGTTCCCACCTCATTCCTTGGAACTACTTCTTCAACAGCGGTTCCCACCTCATTCCTTGGAACCACTTCTTCGCGGGCTTTGTTACCCATAATGTTCTCATAGATCCATGGCACGGCTTTAGTTCCTCTAAACCTGTATGGAACAGGTTGTCGAGTATCATATTGCTTGGTGTGATTGGCAGAAATAGCAATAATAGTCTCCGGATTGTTGAAAACGGGTACAGGTTTGTTGAACACAGGCACCACAGAATCTGACCCAGACATATTGAACACAGGCACCTGCTCTCTTGGCTTTGGCAGGTTAAATACAGGCTCGATTACTGCAATTTCATCCCTCTTTTCTTTACTGAACACTTGTAGAAATCCTTCATCAATCAGACCCTGAATGTCATTTTGGACCAGTTGACAACCTTTGATGCTAACATTACAACCCTCACAATTACTATGACAAGCTTTGACCAACCCAGCCTCGAACAACTTAGCATGGAAGATCTTCATAGGAGTTCGTATCTTTGAAGCGTCCCTTAATAACACCTCATTATTCTCATTCTCAACAGCATTGGTGGCTCCATGTGTGGGCAATGGATTGCTCTTCACATTCGGCGGATTATCCACAAAAGACAAGATCTTCTTCTCCACCAAACCTTTTACCACATACTTCAAAGCAAGGCAACCCTCCAGATCATGACCCGCTGCCCCTTGATGAAAGGCACACGTAACATTCGGATTATGGAACCGCATAGATTTCTCTGAGGGTGGACCCATAGGTCTAGTGACAATCAAACCTTGTTGAACCAGAGAAGGATACAACTCAGTGTAGGTCATGGGTATGGGTGGGAATGAAGGCTTTCCTCCTTGTCCTCTATAAGAAGTGTTTTGCTAAGGAACTTGTGGTCTCAGTTGTTGATATTGTTGGGTATTTGGCACATGCTGATATGCCGGCTGTTGGTAGACTGGTGCCTGTTGCGCTACTTGGTGATTAAAGGTCGGTGTTACAGCCGTTATGTAAGGTTGCTGAGGATAATGAATCGGGTAGATCGGTTGTTGAGAGAAGTTAGGACCTGCCTGCTGTTGGTAGGTTGGTTGTTTCCATTTGGGATTTTTCTCTCTTCCTGCCATGACGACGTTGGTTTCTCCTTCTTTCTTCTTTTGGAAGTTACTGGGAGCCTTCTTAACATTGTTGCCGATCGAACTGTTTGCAGAACTTATCACTTTCCCATTTTTCAATCCAGCCTCTACTTTTACACCAACTGCAACGATGTCAGCAAAATTGGCATTGACGCTGCTGATCATCCTTTCGTAAAATTCTGGTTTCACAGTATCTACAAACCAGTCTGCCAGTTCTTTCTCAGTCAAAGGTGGTTCAACTTGAGAAGCAGTTTCCCTCCACCGTTGCGTATACTCTTTAAAGGATTCAGTGCTCCTTTGGGTCATGCTTAGCAATTATCTTTGGTCAGGGGCCAGATCCAGATTATACTTGTAATGTTTCACAAAAGCATCCATTACATCTTGGAAATAGTGGACCTGAGATTGATCCAGACTTAGGTACCACTTAGCAGCAGCGCCCTTCAGACTATCTTGAAAACAGTGTATCATCAGCTTGTCATTACGCACATGGGCGGCCATTCTTCGGAAATACATGACCAAGTGTGATTTGGGACAAGTAGCGCCCGAGTACAGCTCGAAATTTGGCAGCTTGAATTTAGGAGGGATCGCCAAGTCTAAGACCAGGCACATGTCCTTGACATCAGTGCTGAAGGCGTTACTTCCTTCCATAGCTTTTATCTTCCTCTGCATGGTCTCGACACTTTCTCTTAGCCTTTCATTTTGGTCATCCCCATCTTCAGATACATCGACATAGTCATAAGGATGGTGATTATGGAAAACAGGACGAGCTTGTGTCTGCACCACTGGCGGAGCGAAGGTAGGAATAACCTGCTGAGCCTCATTAATCAGAGGTACTGTCTGCTGAGTAGATTGAGGAGTTGTGGCTCGGATGAATTCGAATGGCATACCCAAAGTAGGGTTTACAACAGGAATGACGGGAGGTTCTACTGCAGGAGTGACGATCTCAGAGACCACAGTGGCCTGGGTATCCATCTTTGCTCTCAAAATGTTGACAGCTTCCAAAAGCTGCCCCATTCCACCTCGTATTTCTGTCAATTCATTGTTGACTCGATCCATTTCCCCATAAACTTCTGACATCTTCAGTCGAGCTTGGGCTCGAGTGTTGTATCCGTGCTTAGGATTCAGTGTGACGGTTCTGAGATAACAAGGCGACATCAGACAAAACCCAAGAGGAAAATGCATATGATATGAGATGATGCATATGAGAATGCAGATGAAAATGCAAGCTAAACTATCAAGAGAGCAAAGAAATTTTACAAATAATATAGGCAATGGAACAATTTTCAAAACATCTTCTTCATTAAGAAAATCTAGCAGTTGTTACATCGAGAGCAGAGTATCTTCATGCTCTTAATACAAAAAGTATGGGCACGCCCACAACAGAAAGGAAATAACAACATCATTGAAAGGAAATAACAAAGAAAGAAACAACAACATCAACTTTTAAAGGACTAGATGTTGGATCCACTGGTGGCTGATTCCTCCACTTCATTGATCTTCTTCATAAGCTCCTCAATGCGGCCCTTGATCCTTTCTCTTTCAAGAAATAAATCGGTCAGAGCATCCACCATCCTCTTTTTGATCTCTGGTGGTGCTTCGTGATGAGGATATGGTTTCCTCATTACCCGAGCTATGTCACGAGACCATTGCAAGTGGGTCTCGGTGACGGAACATTCAGCCCTCCATAATTGCCTATTAATCTGGCGCCAAGCGCATTCCAGTCGCATTTTCATTTCGAACCCTTCCCTTTCTTCGTAGTACATCATGTGCATCTCCTCATGGGCTGGAGGTCCTTCCTTCATGTGACCTAGCTGGCGGCGACCAAGGACAGGGTTGTAGTTGATACAACCATTCCTTCCCATTAAGGGTACATTAGGGCAATCCCCACAGCTAACAATCATGGTAATTCCTTCATCCGTTGGGTCATACCATTCGATATTCGTGTGCTTCAACTCCATCAACCTCTTGGACCATATTTTACAGTTTTCAACATCCCAGAAAACCGGAGTCTTCGGGAGGTAAGAGATGAACCATTTGTAGAAGAGGGCCACACAGCAAACGATTGGCCCACAACCCCTTGAGTATCTGGTCTGGATCGAGTGATAAACATCCGCAAGCAAAGTAGGAACTGGATTGTTGATTGCGAATATTTGGATGGCCTGGACATCCAAAAAATGTTTGGCATTTGGGAATAGAAACAAGCCGTAGATCATCAGAGCTAAAGTTGATTCAAACAAGGCTTCATTTCCTCGGTTCTTGAAATAAAGGGCTTTTGCTAGCAAGAACAAAGCAGGGAGTCTGTGTCGCTCTCCTTTGACGGTCAAATTAGCTTGAATGTTTGATACTCTAATCTTTGTAGCCATGGAAATTTCTTTAACGGAAGGCATTGCCTCAATCCCAGAGAAAATTGGGGCATTCCTGACGGGGATTCCAATCATAGCAGAGAACTCTTCCAAGGTTGGAACCAGCTGGAACTCGGGAAATAGGAAGCAACGGTAGGCCGGATGGTATAGCTGAACCAACACTTCAAGGGGCCCTTTTGGTTACTGGCATTCTCATTAGTGGAAGAAGGCACCCATACTTATCAGCAAAATAGGATGGGTCTGCAACTCTGTCACCCAACCATAACAATTGTTCGAGCTCAGGAAGCTCAAAGGAGTAAGGACAAACATTCTTTCCTGAGGTGTCCATGTCTACAAAATCTGCAAAATAAGATTAGTACCCTGACAGTTTAGCAAGAAATGCGAAGATGCAAATGCGATTGGTTTTAAGGAACTCAAGAAAGACAATTTTCAAAACAAGCCTCATTTCATTAAATATTGAGAAGAGTTTACAACTTGGATAGTACATCTCAAAAACGCTCAAAATACAATAAGACGAGAATAACAACTAGTCCTAGAAAGTAACCCTATCTAAGAGTGTCCTGCTTCACGCCTTCTCTTCTGTCTCTTCAGCTCTTGATTCTCGAAGTTCAGCTTATCAATAATCCCTTTCCAAGCACCAGACGTCGGGGGAATACTGGCATACTCATGAGTGCTAGCAGTAGGCTTTGTGCTAGAGAAAAATAAATTATCCTGCGCCAAAGGTTCATCAATTACGCGTTTTTCCAGCCACTCGATCAAGTTATCTTTCTCTTTCATCTTCTCCTTCATATCTTCTTGCTCGATGCAGACGGTATGATATTTCCACTCCCATGTGTCCCTCTCAAGCTTTATCCTGGCTAGATTTTCTTGATATTCTTCCATGCGCTCAATAGGAATAACAGACAGAGATGCAATAGTTGGCTGCTAAAGTATCTTGGGAATATAGGGCATCTTGAGGTCACGGGCTCGAGATCGAACCCACTGAAGGTATGGCTCAAAAGACACACGATTTCTCTTCCCCAACTCGTCCTTGGTACTTTCGTGGAATTTATCCCACGCACACCATACCCCACTTTTGGTCTCATCATTGGCCTCTTTGTTAAGAAAAAAGAAACCGGACACATGGATACTTTTAGGCTTTTCTTTCATCGCGAATCCGAATTGGCGTCTGGCCAGAACAGGACTGTAGTTAATCCCACCATGAATATCGAGGAGTAGCACGTTAGGAAATGGCCAACAACTATCAATGTATACATTCTTGTCATAAACCGGGTCATACCAAAAGATGTCGTGGTGAGTAAGAGAGATGATCCTCTGAGACCAGCGAAGTTTGTCAGGGTTGTCTAGGAATTCAGACGTTTGAGGCAAATGAGTGATATACCACTGGTAAAGCAATGGTGCACAACACAAGATAGTTCCTTTTCCTCGAAGAGTACTATGGTGGATGGAATGGAGGGCGTCACCGAGTAATGTAGGCACAGGGTTTCTACTAATGAAGATCTTGATAGCATTGATGTCGACAAAATCTTCCACATTAGCGAACAAGACCAGACCATAGACCAATAGAGCAAAGGTTGCTTCAAAGGCAGCAATACTGTTTGCATTGAAAAATTGACAAGATTTTTCATACAAGAACTTAGATGGGAGTCCTTTGATGCCATCCTTGGTGGTGATGTGGGGCTTGACCTCTGACGCATCCAAGTGAATACACTCGCCAATCTCTTTTGGGGTAGGAATCTTCTCTTGACCGCTGAAAGGTCTTTGGTTCTTCACAAGTAAGCCGATCCAATGAGATTACTCTTCCAAGGTTGGAACCAGTTGGTAATCCGGGAAGGTGAAACAATGATAGAGAGGATCATAAAATTGGACCAAAGTTTCAAGGATTCCTTCCTCCATTTTAGTGCTGAGAAGGCTAACCAATCTTCCATACTGCTTTCGGAAACTTTCATGTCTGGTCACCAAGGTTGCTAACTTCTTCAGCTTTGCCAATTTGGGCTTTTGGAAATTGAACTTCTTAGTGTTCCTCTTCTCAATATCCATGATGCCTATTATTTTCAAAGAAAAATATGACTGAGTTCCTTAAAACCAATGAGATGGATGCAATGAGATGTATGCAATGCGCAAACAAGAACAAACATATGTGCACAATCACAGCACACAAGCCTTAGGTTTTGAGGTTTCTTGAATGGAGTCATGGTCTACCCATCCCAACAAGGTGTGGACTATAGGTTCATCAATTGTGGAACAGGGTTCTAAAAGTTCCCAGAGTCTACGTAAATCCTTCGGATATTATCGGCCCATGTAACTACTTACACGGGTTAATAATATTCTCAAGATAAATTCGTCTGAGTGTAGTATCGCTTGACGACTACTCGGGACTGGTTCCCTCATTACCACCGCACTACATTTTAAAAGGCCAAGTGGGGTAAATGTAACTACGGTCCTCAGAATCCCTGGCTCCCAATTGAAAAAGTAATATCAATGCGACTTCTCACATCAGACATCAACAATCCCAAAGGGCCTCATCTGAGTGTGGTCATCATATGCCATAGAGTGTTGGTACTACTGCCAACAATCGACTATTGATTACACCACAATCTTATCATATTTGTGCACTCAAGTCCGGGTTAGGACTTATCTCACCACTCAATAGTTCCATACCCACAAGAGATCTCAGACAAAGGATATGTACAAATATAGCAAACAAGCATGAATAGCACAAACAAAAGCAAGGTGGGTTTAACCCTCAAAATTATCTTTCCCAAGTGAAGTCGCCATTTCTGTTGCGGTGAAAATCGGATAACAAATTACTAATTAATTTGTATCACATTTCTTTTACAAACGACTTTGATTTATCTAAAGGAAAGGTTCAAGATCGTTAAAATAACCTAAAGGGGGGAGATCTAAGGTTCGGGGGTTGGTTATACTAAGGGAAGGTATTAGCACCCTTAATATCCGTAGTACTCTTCGGGAACCTCTTGTTTAAGCTTGTGTTATATTATGTTTGTTTGCTAAGGGTAAGGTAAAGATATCGCTAATGACTATGAGGTCAAAGGCTAGATGGTTATGAGGCCAAGGTGATAATGAGCTATCTATGACTATGAGGTCAATAAAGAGACTTTGTGACTATGAGGTCAATGTTGGAAGGTGGCTATGAGGTCAATGTTGGAAGGTGGCTATGAGGCCAATGGAGAGGGCTATGACTATGAGGTCAAAGTTTTGTTTATGACTATGAGGTCGAAGGTTAAAGATGGCTTTATGACTATGAAGTCAAGAGAGAGAGTCCTATGACTATGGGGTCAAAGGAAGGTAATGAGCTTTCTATGACTATGAGGTCAATAGAGAGACTTTGACTATGAGGTCAAGATTAGGGAAGGGCTATGAGGCCAAAGTTTTAATTATGACTATGAGGTCAATGTTGCATAAATTGCTCTATGAATTATGAGTTCAAGAGGGGTCCTATTGACTATGAGGTCAAAGAAGGGAGGTTGCCTAAGACTATGAGGTCCAAGGTAGTAATGAGCTTTCTATGTTCTTGAAATCAATAGAAAGACTTTTCCTTTGGAAGGAAGGGGGGAAAATAACTTCTTATAAATAAGAGTTACAAATAGTTGACATATATGTTTAAGAATTCCAACAAAACAGTGAACATTAACATGTGAAATAGAATTCCAGAATAATTAATAGCAAGGATAGATGAGCCACATAGGTACATAGTAAGTATAAAGTTCTTAACTTAACAATAGATGCTTTTAAAGTCTTGTAATTTTGTAACAGAGACCAGGGAAATATAAATGGCACTTGTTCAAAGTTTAAAAAAAAAATATCATTTCACAAGTTACGGTAGAGTTTTAATGTGATGAAGCTTGTGGGTTTATCATCTCAAAAGCAGTAAATGATAACATGTGAAACAAGAAGGTGATAAACTACAAAGTTAACGAATATGACAGAAATATGATTTTCACAGTTTGGAACAATGCATTTAAATTGGTGACAGTAGCCAAAGAAAAATGAAGAGCATTTTTTATTATGAAACTTATTTATTTACAAGAGGAAAAGAAAGGGTCACTGTAAATTTGTTTTTTTAATTTAAATAGAGTTAATTGATTTTAATTTTTTTAAAAAACAATCTCAGAATGAGATAAAAATATTTTTACTTGTTGTTGTTGTTTTTTTTTATAATAATATAAAAAAGAAACAAATAATAAAAAAAAGTATACTAAAAGAACAAGAAAGAAAAGAATAGAAAAAAGGAAAAAAAAAAGAAGAAAAAGAAAAAAAAAAAAAAAAGAAATGGTGGCTTGCGCCACCTTGGTGTTAGTGGGGAGGGGTGGGTTGCACCACCTCCTGTGTATGAGGGAAGGGTGGCGTGCGCCACCCTATGCTGTTTGTTTTTTTTTAATATTTTGTGCATGGGGGTGGCGGGCGCCACCCTGTGTGTGTTATTCTATTTTATTTTATTTCTTATTTTTTGTTCATAAAATGACGGACGCCATCATCACTGTGGCGAGCAAAACCAATCCAGTTTTTTTTTTCTTTTTCAAAGCATGATTTAAACACACAGAATAACTCACAACCACATATTAAGAACATTATTTCCAGTAGCATGATAACAATATAACAGCATACACCATCGCGAATATTATTTCCAGCAGCATAACAGTATAACAGCATACATTATCATGCATATTATTTCCAGCAACATACCAACAAACTTACATACAAAACATGAATATCATTTCCAGCAACATACCAAAAAACTCACATACGAATCATGAGCAGCATAACAGTATAATAGCATGCACTAAAATGAAATGGTATAGCATCTAAAAAGGAGAAGCAGAAAGCGTGTTACCTAGTAGAGTAAGTCTACTGCTTCTTCAACTATGAGTTCTGAGAAATAGCAAGCTTCCTCCTCCCCTCCTTCAACTACCAAAAACAGGATGTGTGAATGCTTTGTTGTTGTTTTTGTAGGAAATATTTTGCAGTGTTTTACTAAGTAATAAAAGTAGAGAGTTTCTTGCAAGTTTGAGGATGACTTGCAAGAGTAAGGACGTATGAATTTTTTAGAGAGTTTCTGAGTGTTTAGTGGGTTCTTTTTTCTGTGTGTTGAGCTTAAGGAGGAAATGAGCTCCTTTTATAGGCAGAACAAACTGGTTTGATTATTGAAGACACAGTGGGTAAAAGCAATATCCGTTGGGGATAAAATTAGGGTTTGCAAGGACTACTGGGTAAAGAATTAGGGTTTGCAAGGATATTTTTCAAACTTGGTCGTTCACAAAATCACAGAGAAGCCGGAGGTAGCTTTGTCATTTTTCACAAATTCATGTATTACTGCATGCTTCCTTTTTGTGGTGTCATAGGAGAGTGAGCTCAAACAGGCAAGTGTTAGGGACAAGCCAAAGGTGAAAATCAACGGTAACTTTTGAAACCAATGTTCACTCACGGTAATACAAAAGTAAGACAGAAATAAAAGGAAAAGAAAATAAATTTTTGAAAAAAGAAACTAATACGGTAGAATAATTGGAATGGGCTTAAATGAAAGAAAATGAAATCTCTATATTTAAATGACATTTTTGCTAGAGAAAAATAAGTGAAAGCTAAATAAATAGAGTAAGAATAAAACCTAAATTTAAAAGCAAACTTAAATAAAATTAAAATTATAAATGAACTAAAATTGATAAAAAATTAAACTAGTTAAATTAAAGTAAATTTAATTAACTTAACAAAAATATAGATGAAGCTAAATGATTCAAGATAACTATTTTTAAAAGAAAACTCAAAATACCTATGGAATAATAAAAAAAATCGGCTAAAATGCATCGATGAAAAATTTAACTAAAAAAGTAAAGATAGCAAATTAAAAAATGATATGCAACTGAAACAAACGAAACTAAGGGTAAAATTTGGGGTACAACACTAGGAAATAAGACAATTTTCCCAGATCCGACATTTCAAATTCCTTCATCATCGGCTCTTTGAACTTCGACAAGTTATCCAAGCTATTTCCAGTTACCAACAAGTCATCGACATATAAGCATATGATTGTAATATTTTGTGCTACAACCTGAACATACACTACAAGGAAAAATGAGATTTACGACACTTGAGTTGTGACCGTTATCACAAAACCGTCCTTATTCCTTGACAGCGACGGTTGTCACGACAGTTAGGGTCAACTGTCGCTGATTTTTTGCGACACTTATCACAAAACCGTCCTAATTCCTGGACTGCGACGGTTGTTACGACGGTTAGGGGCTGGACTGCGACAGTTTTAACGACAGTTATCACAAAATCGTCCTTATTATTTTTTTTGCCTAACTTTTTATTTTATAAAATTTCCTTTATTTTATACCCTAATTTTCCACTCCCTCTCCAAACCTTCCATTTTCACATTCCCTCCCTATCTTTTCACGTTTCCCAAATTAAGATACATGCACAAAGAATTCATTCTTATCCAAAATTATTGTTTAAAATTAAATTTTAATTTGAAATCTTAAAATTACATTTTCATTTTATAAAATTCTATAATCCCTCCAAAACCAAAAATTTCTCTCCTACAACAAAAAATAAATAAAAAATAAAAGACTCCATCCATAGAAAAAACTAAAAACAAAAAGAGACTCTTAAAAAAATATCCTTCAAAGAAAGCGGGACTAGTAAAAAATTAAGACAACCTACAACCCCAAATCGAAACCCTAAATCAGAAGACAATTTCATCCTAAAATGAACATTGCCTCACCCATTTGATGCTCTCTCTCTATATTCTCCAAAATACAAAGGAAACCTCATCATTTTTCCTTAAACATCTCAGGTACTTCTTTCTTGGTTTTGGATTTTCTCTTCATCGTCTCTCTCGCCAATAACAGTCACATATCGACCTCTCCTCCATATGGGTAAGTCCATATTTATTCACTCTTGTTAAGTTCAACTAATTGAGTTATTTTATGTTCTAGTAAAGGAAAAAACAGAGTCAGTTTTGCTCTGGCCTATATTAAAATTAGTGTTTATGTCAGATGCATTTAGATCAATTTGTGAGTCTATTATTTTAATGATTTTATTTTTTGCAAGGTAATTTAAGTTTGTACTATTTGCATAACTGTTATTGTTGTAAGTGATTGGATTAGTGTTTTTTTTTCAAATTATGAGTTGTTTATGGACTATATTATTAGAAACGGAGAAAGAATGTCATCAACGTTCTTGATAGGAGGAGCATGGAGAAACTTCGCTTGCAATGGTTTCAAGGCTTTGGTGGTGGAGTTGGTTGTGCTAGGGCTTAGTGTGGAGGTAAGGATGTGCCTTACTTATGCTATTTTGTAATGTCAACGTTGCCATCATAAGACCCCTAAATTTACGGATTCCATTTAATAATAGTATAGGTGAAATGCAAAACAACTGTTAGTTCTTAGTTCTGTTCAATTAAGATATATGTTTATGTGTTGTGTAATAAAATGAATATAAGGTTGTTGATTGTGTTTGTATGTGTGTGTAAGAATGACAGAGAAGTTAATTCATTTTAGGGAGACTATGAAGAGGAAGATAAGTTGAAAATTAAAAGATAGTTCATTTATTTACTTATTACTTATTATCATTAAGAATAAATCTAAGAGTTGTCAATAATGGATGACTGTATAGTCAATTAAAATTTTGCATTTCACAGATTTTGAACATATATAGGAATTAATACATATTTTCATGCTCTGTACTTTGGTTATATTGTGCTTCAGATCTATTTGCTTTATGATCATTCTTACTTAGCAATTTTTCTTATACTTTTAGCTCTCAACCATTATTCAAATGAGGGGATGTTATCACAAAAATCATCAAAGGAAATTTTTTGAATATAGAAGCTTGATTAATGTTGACATATGTATTTTGTAGGATTATCATATTTATATTTTCAATTTAAAAAATTGGCATCAGTTGTTAATGAATTTATATAATCTTTGCTTACATTTTTATGCATTAAACATGTGGATTTCTTTAGAAGTGATGGTGAAAAGGTCCACTTTACCTTAGATTTAGCCATTTGGTGATATAATTGGTTTCTTACCCATTACCCTAATTAAATTCTTCATAATTATGAGTTTGTCTGCTTGTTGGTTGAGTTTAATAAAGTTGTAGCCTTTAAAGGTACCATTATTCCAACCACTGAGAAGAAAACAACCTGAATCATTGGTTAAAGAGGTTTATTACACCAAAGATTGCACTTATATTTTCTTAAATAAATTAATTTCTGAACTTATACTGACAAAGTTTTGTTTATATTTTCATGATAATGTTACACTAATAGGGTAATGGGTAAGAAACAAATTATATCACAAAATGGCTAAATCTAAGGTAAAAATTCAAGAGTAAGGACAACTAGCTTTTGTGGGTGGTATGGTTTTTCATCTCACTTTTTTCCATTATTAATGTTTTTCTGTTATTAATTAATCTTGGGTTGTTATGTATACTCATGACTTCAAGGTCAAGCCAAAATGTGTATTTTATACCTACATTGTATGTTGTATATGTCTTATGTTTTACTGTCCATTTCCTTGTTTGTAGATTTATAATGTATCATATGTTGAATCACTATTTTTTTGTATGATATAAATATATATTGCTAACTCATGCTAGTTGTGGACTATAGGAAAATACACATGTAATGTCCACCAAGATTGAAAGAAGTTTAAGCTTTGGCAGGTAAGGTTTTTCTTTTACTTGTTCCTATTTAAAATGTATGTTGTCTTACTGTTATGAGTTGATTTCTTACTTTCTAAAGTATAAGCTATGTGTATGTTTGACATATATGTAGTTAAGAATGACCTTATTTAGTCATGCATATGAGGATATAAGTTAAACTTAAAACTTGCTTATATTGCTAGATGGTGGTCATTAAACATAACCCTCTAAATTTCTTAAGAAAATAATAAAAATATTATTTAGATGAGATTTTATTATCATGCATCAAGTTTTGTTTGATTTCTCTTTTATTGTACTTTAGAAAGAATAGAGAAAAGGAGAATTACTATGTATATTTCATATACATGTTTATGTTTTAATGTAAATTCAAATTATTGTATCACACTTTTATAAATGAGCTCATGTTTATGTTTTGATGTACCACTGATGATGTTTTTGAATTTAGAATCTGGTTGAAGATTTTGGACCAAAATTGAATCCTTCTTTTTCTTTCTATTAACTATCTATTATATTAAGAAAATTAATTTCCTCTCTTTTATGTGTACAGAAAATCTTCATATGCCTTACTATATGTTACATTGTACTTCCGGAGGGATGAAGAATTGGAAGTTGTATGTGTAATTCTCTCCACTTCAACCTGATGAAAGTATGTGATAATGAAAGCTATGAGTTGGATGATTTTTTATGAATTGGACAATTTCCAAATTTGATATCATGTAGTGATGCAATTAATATTTTGTAAGAATGACAAGTACTTTTATCTCAATGTTTTAAACTTGATGTTGATCTAAATTTGATTGTGATTACCAGTGGGGGGAAAAGACATAATACATGAAAGTTATTATTACTTGGTTTTTCTTTTGAATGTATGTTGGAAAATTGTAATTGCCTATTAGTACTCTTTGCTAAACTCCCTTATGCAGGCCTAGTTCTTAAGGATACTGTTTTTATATAAAATTGATTTCAATTCATCAACTTGTTAAGGAAAATTATTCTTCTTCTACTTTTACTACTAATTGTTGTAAATATTTGCAGAACAATACCAAAAAGGTGATTAGTATATCTAGATTGGTTGATGGTCTATAATATACCATTAGAAAATTTATAATCTGCCGTTAAAAATGTTAAACTAAATAATATAATACAATGTTAAATATTAAAATTTTACTTTTGTTAAAATCTAGGGTTAATAGTCATTTACCCCCCTGTAATATAGGCGACTTTTGATTTACCCCCCTTTAAAAAAATAATTTTGGATTACCCCCCTAAAATTTTAAAATTCTATGTCTTTTGCCCCCCAGGTAGAAAAATTAACCCCCTGTAAAATATTTTTTTTCGATTTACCCCCCTGGTTTTTACACGCTTAGGGGGGGTACCCCAAAATTTTAGGGGGGGTAATCCAAAATTATTTTTTTAAAAGGGGGTAAATCAAAAGTCGCCTATATTGCAGGGGGTAAATGACTATTAACCCTAAAATCTATTAATTCAAGAATATATTTAAACATTTTAACGTCATATACAATTTTTTCCTTTTTAAAATTGATACTACAAAATCTTAAAACCGAATTCACAAATTATAGGTCTATTTAGCCTTGAAATTTTTTGAGTAAAAAAAAAGTCTTAGAAATACATAATTACGGAGGTTCTCGACCATCACTAATTTAAATGAAATATATAATATGTAATTATGGCGGTTACAGCCGTCGTTGTTTTCAATGAAATATATATTATATAATTATGGCAGTTACAACCGTCGTAATAATATATTGGAGGCCGAAATAAAATCGTCGCGGAATGTTACGGCAGTTGGAGCGACAGTTTTACAAACCGTCGTAAAACAGTCTCGCGACACATGTCTCTACGACAGAAAGGGAACCGTTGTGACTTATAATTTGCGTCGGTTGTAACCGCCGTAATCTGCCAAAATTAACCGTCATAATTTTCCAATTTTCTTGTAGTGATAGACACCATACTCAGACTTGCATTGACAAATCCCAATTTGACTAAGTATGAGTCGATCTTCTTGTTCCATACCCTAGGTGCCTGCTTGAGGCCATAGACTTTGTGCAACTTATATATTTTACTCGCTTCCTTCTGAATCACAAACCTAGGAGGTTGTGTGACATAGACCTCTTTGTCTAACGGACCATTCCGAAATCCTGACTTCACATCTAAGTGAAATATCGACTAAACTTGGTTATATGCCAATGCTACCCCTAGTCAAACAGTCTCCAGTCTTGCTACTGGAAATACTTCAGAGTAGTCAAGTCTTTCTCTTTGAAGAAACCCTCGAGCTACTAATCTTGCTTTATGTCTTGCTATCGACCCATCAGCATTGTGTTTTAACTTGAACACCCACTTTACTTAGATAGCTTTTGTATGTGCTGGTAATTCGACTAACTCCTATGTGTTGTTTCTTTCTATTGCCTATAACTCTTCGACCATAGCTAACTTCCACTGTTGAATTTTTAAAGCTTCGTTATGGTTGATTGGTTCAGCACCTGCAAGTAAAGCAAAATGAACTAATTTTCCATCTGGTGTGACTTCATCATCACAAGTCACTTCATAATCATGAAGTCTTGTTGGAGGAACTCTATTTCGCCGAGGTCTTTGGCTTGTTTCAACCACAACCCTTGTGTCGGGAATGTCAGCAACTACTTCTACTTCGATTTCGACTGGATTCTCAGCAATTCCTTCAACTTCGACTTCATCAGCAATTCCTTCAGACCTCATCAATGGCTTGTTATTTGAATTACTAGAATTCCAATCCCAGGCAGAATTTTCATCAATCACAATATCTCGACTCAATAAAATCTTCTAATTAATTGGATTGAATAACCTGTATGCACCAGTCTTATGATATCCTACCAGAATCATAGGTTCACTCTTGTCATCAAGCTTCCTTCTTCTTGCATCTGGAACATGCTTCTAACACATAGAGCCAAACACCTTCAGATGACTCACTGATGGTCATTTTCCACTCCACACTTCTTAAGAAACCTTGTTCTTCAATTGTTTGGTAGGGCACCTGTTCAGGATATAAACTGCAGTCGAAATAGCTTCACCCCATAAAGATTTTGGCAAATTCTTCTACTTGAGCATACATCTCCCCTTATCCAATATGGTTATGTCTCTTCTTTCAGCAATTCCATTATGTTGAGGAGTATAAGGAGCAGTTACCTCATGATCAACACCATGTTCTACATAGAATTTTTCATACATCTTCGAAGTGTATTCGCCTCCTCCATCGGTTCGCAGAACTTTGATCCTCTTCTCACTCTGGTTTTCGACAAGCATCTTGAATCTCTTAATTATTTCAAATACTTCATCCTTTCTCTTGATCACATAGATCCACAGCTTTCGACTAAACTCATCGACAAACAAAACAAAATATCTGTTTACACCAATTGTATGTTCTTCGAACGGACCACATACATCTGAATGTACAACTTCGAGTATGCAGGATGATCTCATTGGCATAGTCGAAACGAAAGAATTTATGGATTGATTTCCGACTAAATAGCCTTCACAGAGTTTGTCAGGCATCTCAAGACTTGGAATACTAGATACCATATCTTGAGTAATCAGCTGATTGAATGATCGAAAGTTTAAATGTCCAAACCTCAAATGCCACAACCAACTATCCTTGTGGTCAACAACAGTTTTTAGACATTGTACTTTGGTCGAACTGATCATGGTCTTAAATGTCCTGTTCTTCGACAACGGAGATTTCAAGACCAAATTGCTCTGGGTGTCGAATAATTTCAAAACTCCATCTTACATGACAACTGAGAAGCCTTTTTTGACCAGTTGTCCAACACTTAACAGGTTGCACTTCATTCCAGGTACATAGAACACATTTCTGATCATAGCTTTCGCTCTATTACTTAGTTGAAAAACTATGTTGCCACTACCTTCTGCTTGCAACGAACTGTTATCAGCAAGTTTTATCTTGCTCTTCTTCGACTCGTCAAAATCTGCCAACCACTCCTTTCAACCAGTCACGTGATTTGAGCAGCCTGAGTCGAGGAACCAGATCTTGGATTCGACACGGTTATCTGTCACTGCAACCATAACCACCATACCGCCTTTAGAATCATCTGAATCTTGGCGTGCAAGGTTCGCTCCTTTGTCCTTTCCTTTTTTTCGATCTATTGTCTTTCCTGTACCAATAATGTTTGGCCAAATGACCCCACGTTTCAGAGTTATAACACTACATACCTTTCTTATCTTATTTGTCCTTTCGATAATTTCCTCCTCATTTTTCGAGGATTCAGAAGCTCTATCTTCGATCAAATTCTTGTGAGGGTTCGACCAAGTCTTCTTTCCTTGAGTCTTGTCGATTTTGCCTTTGAATTTGTTTGAACCACCATTCCTTTTCGATGAATGAGCCTGCAGTGCTTGTATCGAATCCTGAGCTCCCTTTATTTTGACAATCCTCATCTCATGTGCCTCCAACGAACCAACCAAATCTTCCACTTTTAGGGTTTCAAGATTGTTGGATTCTTGAGTAGCTACGATAACGTGATCAAAGTGAGAGATCAATGTTCTCATTACCTTCTCAACTATCATCTTATCAGTTATGGTTTCGCCACAACCCTTCATGAGATGGGCGAGTTTCTGAACCTTCGACACATATTCTATAACTTTTTTGTCTTCTCCCAACGACAACAACTCATATTTTAATAACAAATAGTGTAAGAATATTTTTAAATAATATTTGAAAGTTCAATTTCATTAATAATATATACATTTCAAATGTTAATTATACAACAAAAACCAAATGCCTTAGTGGACACCCAAAAGCTTCACAAAGCAAAGTGCATTGGTTCAATTCCCGCTAGAGACAAATCTTTTGTTTTACTTTAAATTTTTTAAACAATTGAAAATGGTCACTAAAATCGGTCACTAAATTCGTCTCTTATAGTGACTGATTTTTAGGATTTTTTCGATCTCTAATTCGGTCACTAAACTCGGATTTTTTAGTAGCGGAGACTCTCCTCCTAAGCAGATTCTCTCAAGTGTAGATATGATATCACGGACGGATTACTCCTGGTTTGGATGCTGCTCTGTGGGAAGAACTCAAGGAATTGCTAGCCACAATTATACTGTTCCAGGACAGGCGAGATGTAGTTGTTTGGAGAAAGGAAGACAACAAAGTTTTTACGGTAAAGTCCTGCACTTATGCTTACTTGTCGCAGATTAGTCCTTCTAGCAATAATGATAAGATCTAGTCGGCTCTCTTGTTCATGAGGGGATTAAAAGTTCCTGCTAATACACTGTATTTTGGTTGGAGATATTTGATCAAAAGAATTCCCACCAAAGAACTTCTCATTCAAAGGGGGGTGTTGTCAAACCAGAGAGATTTCAGTTGTGTTTTCTGCTTTAGACTTGTTGAATCTTTGTCTCACCTATTCGAAGAATACGTGATAATCAGGAGAATTTGGTTGAACGTATTGGATTGGATATGATATTGATCTGACCCTTGATGAATTTATTGGTTTTTTTTATGATCAATAGCAGGGTGAGGAATATTTTTGCTCGAAACACTGTCGGGATTATTTGGTTGGCGACAGTATGGAGTATTTTGCTTATGAGGAATGATATTCAATTCAAAGGAGCGGTGTTTAGTTTCAACGATTGTTTGTCGACAAATATTTATAGATCATGGATTTGGAAGGGTTTGTCTTGTAACTTTACTAATGTTGTTAAATTCTATGACTGGCAATGTTTTCCTCTTGCTTTCTCTAGGTTGTAGTGCATGTAAAGTGCAGTTGTAGTTGTACTTTTATTTGAGCAACTCTTTTGCTCTCTTTTAATGAATTTCTTATTAGAAAAAGGAGAACATAATGACTTTAGAAGGACTCAACTACTCCAACCACATGTGTGTATATTTTAATACAATAGTTTAGGTATTCAAATGTATCTTATAACGAAACATACTTGGAGTTGAGTGTTGGGAATTTATTACATCTCTCATTCACTAATCCTTTACCTATACAATGCATGAATCAACATCATAAGAACTTATTATTAATGCTTATTGGATAAATTTTTTAATATAATTTTTATATAATATTATTTTTTATTATGTAATTTAACTCTACGGTTCATTTTAGTCCTTTAAATTAAGAAAGGTCCACATCGATCATTTATTTCTTTAAAGTGTATCATGTTAGTTCATTTAGTCTAATTAGCGACAAATTTAGTGATAAATTTCAGAGTTTTCTATTGCTAATTAGAAGAAAAGGACTAACATAATACGATTTAAAGAATTAAAGGACCACTATAAATATTTTTAAAGTTAAGAAACTAAAATGAAACTCGAAATTTTTATACGGGAAAAAAATATCAAATATATAAATTTATATGAATATTTATTTGAATTATTAAAGTTTAATCCAATGATAAAAGAAAGATGTTTTGGAAGTGGATTAATAATTACGCATTGTACAAAATCTTTTTTATTTCATAATTACAAAAGTAAATAATTTTTTATTTTTAAATATTTAATATTCGGGATAGTGAATAAAAAGATAAATATTTTTTTTACATAAAGTCTCTAATTATGGATGGTAATGAGCATGGTTTCGACAGAGTACTATAGTATTTGTTTTTATATTCGCGGTTTAAAAAATATTTATGTATCCGAGCACAAACCCGCGTGGGAATCAATGTTTGTACCTGTATCCATATTCTATGGACACCTAAGTACTCATATCCATACATGTTTACACACGTTTTTAATAAAAAAAACAATATATCATTTATAATTTATCATATCATTTTAAAATTTTAACAACATTAAAAAAAAATAAAGGATGATATTGTTAAATTAAGAAATAAACAAATATTTATATAAAAATGCATATACACAACAAGAAAATTGGTAAATTACGACGGTTAATTTGGCAGGCTACGGCGGTTTAAACCGCCACAATTTTCTAGTCGCGACGGTTTTGTTCCTGTCGCCAAAACGTGTGTCGCCAGGCTGTATCGCGACGGTTCCTAAAACCGCCACTCAAACCGTCGTTCTAAGTTGCGACGGTTACGCAACTGACATAAATTGAAAATTACGACAGTTACAACCGCCATTAAATAAGTTTGTTTTTCTTATTACTCAATATACAAAGCTAAATCCGCAGGTATTTCTAAAGGTAAATCCGCAGGAAATGTTTAATTCGTAGGTAATTCCACAACTAATATATTTCCAAAATAAATAAAAAAATTCATAAACTTAGAAAGTATTGTACTCATCAATAAACTTGCAGTAGTTCCTTATAGGAACAAACAGGTTAAAATCATTCTAGTACTCATAAATTTTCAAATTAGAAACACAATCCAATTCAATATTCAAATCTAGTTTTTCAATCAGCATCTTTTTACATAGAAAATATTTATACTTTAGCAACATAAATACATGCTTGAGATACAAAGTCGTTGCTGAATGTTTCTACATAAACTAGTGGCTTAAATGATTGAATAAAGTTCTCAATATGTTCTTCACCGAGTAAAGAGAGAAGCTTTTAATACTACAACAAAATCAAAAAATGTTTTTCCTTTTCTTCCTAGGCCAGAGAAGCATACACTTGCAGTACATGGAAGTCTCACATTTGGGACATTTTGTTTGTTTACTTCACTCTATAATCTAGCAGCAGTCCACTACTTCATTAAGTTCTTCTCTACTCATTAGTATAGATCCAAGATATATTCACCCTTATTGGAGCTCATGAAAAACATTATAGCCTGCAATATACAAATAATTTTTGTTAATCATAATACAATTAAACCACTAATATATGATTTTGCAGACATACTACCGAATATCCTAGTATACTATTTAGTGGACTTTCCCGTTGATGAGAACACCAAATGGCATGCTAATACCTATTCCACCATCTTGATTTTTTTCAAATCCTATAATAATTAACCGAATCAACATTAATTAATTAATTAATATTATAAAATGTAAGCAGTGCATAAGACTGCAGCCATGAATTTACCATAACATTAGCTCCAATACTGGTTCCAATAAGAAACAAAGGCGTCTTGGGATTGGTGGATAGGCAGTATCCTTTATAATCTCACTGAACCATTGATGTTTGCACGAGAAAAGCCCCAATTGTGCCAACAAGATATATCTCCAGCAAAAATTCAATTCCACGGTCGTGGCATGGTCGCAGGATCCTGGCATGATATCCAATGGCAAACTAGCATCAATCTAAGGACAATAACATACAAAGAAAATATTCAATTTATGGGACTGCAGTGGTAGATAAAATCTACCTAATTTATTTTTTCATCTTCTTTCAGCACTCTAAAATTCTAATGCCATTAAACAATACCATCCACAAATTGAGTACTCATGACTTGGTTTTGGATTTAAAATTATAAACACTTTTCAATTATCATTGACCTTAATGAGATCTTAGTCGTTATTTTCCAACCACTACAATTTGATCACTTAACTACATTGCTTTGGCACCGTATACACTATTGGCTAATAAGCATGAATCAACCCCTGAGGGGCACATATGTAACGGTTAAGGAAGGTTATAATGAATAGAGTCAAATTCAATAATAACGTCATTAGAAAAACAGAGAAAAAAAGTAAATATAAAATCAGAGTATAAACCAGAACAATAAAAAATCAGAGTATAAACTATATTAATCTAAAAAATCACATACAATTTCACACAATCATAAATTTAAAAATTATAACAAAAATTAACATAACAATGAAGATAAAACACATAAAATTGAATATAATAATGCATGAGAAATATTTTTCGAAACCTTTAATCAATCTAAAAGGGCCAGATAATGAAATAGAGATAGATAACTAGGGTACTTACATGAACAATGAAGAATAACAAAGAAATAATAACTTTTCGAGTGGGATTTACAAGAAATAATATTTTCTAGAGTATAACCAATTGGCTATATAGTGATCAATTCTTTGGCTTTGCGAAATTGTATGCCTGGGACAACATTAAATAGTACCTACGGATGATTCTTCAGTCATGACACAATAAGTAGATGTTTTAGTTTGCTTTACTTATTTCAAAATTATTCTAAGGAAATACATATTATGGCATCTAGTGAAGCCCCCTCTTCAAGAAGATGTGGATTCTTAAATCGAGAAACACATGTCAAAACACGTTCCCAAGCTTCTTCATAGTAACTCACATCCTTATCAACAACAATAACTATTGCCTAATAATAATTCATAACAAAAATCCAAAATCAAATCCAGAATTACAACAGTTTAAGATTAGCTTTATGATATTGTATAATGCATCTGACTCCTAGGTATACATGACAATTAAGTATAATGTGGCTTCAAATATTTCTCTCCCCATAATTAAGTATACATGCCACTTTTTATTGTATAATGGACTAGTAACCCAATGATTCAATATGAAAGGGCCAAGTCTAATTATAGGTATTTATATGCATGAAAATGCAGCATCTATAAATGAAGTTAATTAAAAAATATGTGATGCTGATGATAATGTGAAATTACCTAATGTAAATCCAATCATCAATTATCCATCCAGGGGAAATTGCAATCAGAGGCTTCTGTATTTCCACCAAATCCACAAGAGTTACCATTTTACAATGAACCATATCTATATCTGCACATGTAATATGGTTTGTAATAATATTTTCAACTATTTCAGGTATTTTGGTTTGTAGTGGATGTTAAATCATTTTCAAGACAATGCTCAATTTTCGCTTGCAATGATGATAACAAGTCCGGTGTTATGGCTGCCATTTTCTTCTATGGTAGTAGATTGAGTATTAATTCCTGAGTGTTTTCGAAGGCAGATTTACTGTTTAGTATCATCGGTGACCTTTCTTCCCTTGACAATCATGATTGCTATTTCGTTTGAATATATTTCATTGACTTCTGTACCTTTCAATTAACACAGGCATTGATCATAACAAGTTCAGTCTTACGGCTGCCATTTTCTTATATGGTAGTAGATTGACTACTGATTGACGAACGTGTTTTCTGAGCCAGTTTCACTCATCCAACAAATGTTTTCTGAACCAGTTTTAGAGGTATGTATCTTTATGTTCTAATCTCTTGCTGCTTGAATAATGTCTGCTGATCAGTGTTTGTGTTGTGTTTTGTTAGAACTATATTGTTATTAGGGTATGGGATTGTTTGACACGGTTGTATGCAAAAGATATTACACAAAATGATATCCAGGAAGAAACATATAAAGCTCAGAAAGTGTGCTGCATGAAACACTCTCTAAGGGTAAACTGTCATATCTTTGAAGTTATTGTTGATTACTCTTTGATATTGTAATATTTTCAATGGTTTTTTTTCTGTTTCACTTTGATTACAGGGTTAATGGTAACTTTGTGCTTAAATTAGATTTTGAACAATTGACTACATATGCCCGTCGTCCTATTGTCAACAAGTGCATTGGAAATGGCGTGTAGTTGCTAAATTGCAGGTTGATAACCATTGTAAGTGATCACCCTCTTATGTCTTGAATTCAGAATTACTCATAATATCTCTTATTGTTATGCAATTCAAGGGCTGCTGGAAATGATTTCATTGGTATTGATTTGGGTACAACTAATTCAGACAGAGATACACCTGCGTTTCATTTAATACTTTATTACATTGTTCTACAAATTATCTTTCTACGGATTACATTGTTCATGATTATAAATTGACAATGAATTAGCGAGATATTGATTGGCAGGTTTGGCAAAGGAACATGAGAAATGATTTATAAAGGTGTTTTCTGATCCACTTTTCTTCGATAGTGACCTATCTTCTCTTGACAATGATGACTGCTATTTGGTTTGAATATATTTCTGCCACATTAGTACCTTTCAATTTTTACTGGCAATGATGATAACAACTCAGCTCTTACGGCTACCATTTTCTTCTATGGTAGTAGATTGACTATTTTTTGGCAACATATGTGTTTTTTGAGCCAGTTTCACTCATCCAACAAATGCTTTCTGAGCCACTTCGACTAATCCTTTAACTGTCATCCGAGGCAATTTTAGAGGTAACTATCTTCATGTTACAATGTCATGCTGCTTGAGTAATATCTGTGATCAGTGTTTGTGTTGTGTTTTGTAGAACTATATTGTTTTCAAGCTAAGGGATTGTTTTAGACAGTTGTTCACAAAAGATATTACACCACATGATAAGCATGAACTTCACAAGGCTTTGCAAACACAGGTCCTTATCTACTGCGTGCTTTATCTTGATTCTATATTTAGCTTGATTTCATTGGTATTGATTTGGGTATAACTAATTCAGACAGAGATACACATGCGTTTCATTTAATACTTTATTACATTGCTCTACAAATTGTCTTTCTACGGATTACATTCTTCATGATTATAAATTGACAATGAATTCGTGAGAAATTAATTGGCATGTTTGGCAAAGGAATATGAGAAATCATCACCTTTGGTTGGTTTTGCTTTCATTTTTGAATTTTGTTCGAACACATTTTTATCTTCGATTTGGTTTGATATTTTGGGTGAATAATGATTTCTAAAGGTGTTTCTGAGCCACTTTTCTTCGATAGTGACCTTTCTTCTCTTGACAATGATGACTGCTATTTGGTTTGAATATATTTATGCCAATTTAGTAACTTTCAATTTTCACTGGCAATGATGATAACAAGTCAGCTCTTACGGCTGTCATTTTCTTCTATGGTAGTAGATTGACTATTTTTTGCCAACAAAAGTGTTTTCTGAGCTAGTTTCACTCATCCAACAAATTTTTTCTGAGCCACTTTGACTAATCCTTCAACTGTCATCCGAGGCAGTTGTAGAGGTAACCATCTTCATGTTATAATGTCATGCTGCTTGACTAATATCTGTGATCAGTGATTGTGTTGTGTTTTGTAGAACTATACTATTTTCAAGCTAAGGGATTTTTTTAGATAGTTGTATGCAACAGATATTACACCACAGGTGCCTATCTACTTCTTTATCTTGATTCTATATTTATGTGTTTAATATCCAAAAGTAAGACCTAATATTTTTATTTTGGGTCACTGCTGTAACACCCCCAATTAAATAAAGCGATAAAATAAAATTCAAAATTTCATCAGAGTATATTTAAAACATGCACGGCATAGACCGAGGGGTCACATCAATTTGAAACAAACATACAACACCTGCTCATAAAGATATGCAACACTCCGCAGGTAGCAAATAAACAGAGGAACTTAGTTCCTACTACCCACCATTCAGCTACAGAATAAAAGCGGAAAATCTGTACTGAATATCTCATATATATATATCACATAAAAAGTTTGTCATCCATCAAGTCATACATGCACAAGCCAAAAGATATATATACATATACACATCAAACTACAAAACGATCCCCCCTGACTACCCGGTGCCACATATCAGAGTCGACCGACAAAAGAATGAAGTCCTAAGCTTCACAAAAACACCTCCAGCAACTCTAATCTGCAATGCCTCATAGAGCATTATAAAATAGCAGAAGGGTGAGAAAAACAATCATAATACAGTAGCATATAATTATATATTAACACAGAAACGTACAAGTCAAATATTCTCACCACAAATGCACCACAATCAATTACAACACAACACAGTACACTTATCAAGTATTCCACACCAATGCACATTAGTCATACACAATACACTCATCATAAATACAATTATACATATTCCATCTCATCGATCACATTCACAATTCCATACACAATTAATCCATGATTTATGCAAATGCACAGAGACCGACACAACGACTCTATGCATATGCCATGCGGTACCGTCTTCCAATGTTTCTCATCACTAGTTCACTCAGAAACTCTGTTGGAATCATCGCTCGTTACATCACTGTAACTCCCCATCAGGCATACGATGTTCCACGTCGCTCACACACCACACGGGCACACGACCCGATCGTTCACACCCCACATGGGCACACGATCGTCTATAACCATCGCTTTCGGTCCTCTTATTTTTAAGGTGATTCATACCTCTTATTTTTAAGGCTCACGATGTTATAGCAGATTCCCTCTGGAATCAATCCGTCACTCAGGACGTCACAAGAATGCATATCATGATGCTTGGCATACAATGACTCATGACATTCAAATGCACAGATATATGCAACCATCTCACTTAACATAAATCATGCTTTGCAATTCAAGCCCAAAACAATGCATTTAAACCATACAACTGCACGCAAATCATACCATATCCATATCAACAACACATTGCATGATACATACCAATTACACACAATTATAACGACAAAAGTCGACAAAACGACACTATTCCAAATCCCCGACATAATTAAATCGGCTCACAATCTCAAAATTATTATAATAAGAAAGTACAGTTCAATAGCTACTCAACGATACCAAGAATGTTAAAAACGGATAAACGGAACACAAGTTACGGACTAAACAAGAAAAGACATCGCGGAAAAACCCCATTTTGTAATTTTCCTGACAATACGTGTATTGCCCTAAGCCATACGCGTATTGCCCTGATTCTTCACCCATTCCATATGCGTATTGCCCAAGATCATACGCGTATGGGCAGAGACCATTTTTCCCCAAAATTCCCATTAAAATTCTAATACGCGTAGTGCCCTTCATCATATGCGTATTACCCTAAACGTTACGCGTACCATACGCAAATGGACAGATGGCCGAGAAAATGAAGCTTCCATACGCGTATTGCCCAGTTTTCTTCAATGCCATACGCGTATTGCCTTGACCAATACACGTATTGCCTTGAGTGATACGCGTATGGGCAGTGAAAAATCCAGAAAATTCTGCAGAACTTTATTCTGCGTTTTCCCAACCAAAATCAACCCATTTTCACCTATACACCAGAAAAATTACCAATACAATGCCTAACAACAGGTATCTAACATGTATCAACAATAATGGACCTGAAAACATAATTTCCGACACAATTTAATCGATTTCTACTCAATTTTTACATAATATGGTTTTTACAATATATTTCCATTTCAATCCAATAACAACCAAAAACATACATACATAATCATACACAAGCATATAATAATCGAGTTTCGCACCCTTACCCGATTTAATCGTGTTTAGAAAAGTCGGGAGATTGATTTCTTGAATTTCAAGTTTTCTCTCTTTTTCTTCTCTTCTTCTCTTTTCTTTCCCTTTTCCTTCTTCTCTTTTTCTTTCTCTCTATTTTTCTCTCTTTCTATTTCCTATTTTCTAACTTAAGGAAAAATAAGATGAAATGACCAAAATACCCCTACACTCCAATATCTCGCAAACGTTCCCAAAACCCGATAAAATATCACAACATTAAAATATAACATATTTCCAAATAAAAGTCAAAAATAAAATAAAATAATAATAAAATAATCAAAATGACTCGATTAAATAAAAACTGACAAAACTGGGGCGTTACAACTCTCCCCCACTTAGAAATTTTCGTCCTCGAAAATATTACCTGAGACGAACAACTCAGGAAACGAATCCCGCATCCGACTCTCTAACTCTTAAGTCAAATTGCCCTCAACAGCGCCTCCCCACGCTAATTTCACAAGTGCAATATCCTTGCCTCTCAACCGCTTCACCTCGCGATCCAAAATCCTAACTGGTAGTGCCTCAACCGTAAGGTTCTCCCTTACCTCAACCTCATCCATTGGAATCACATGCGACGGATCCGGAACATACTTCCGAAGCTGTGAAACATGGAACACATCGTGCAAATTCGACAGATTCGGCGGCAACGCCACCCTATAAGCCACAGCACCCACTCTCGCGGATATCTGGTAAGGACCAATAAACCGAGAAGTAAGTTTCTTCGATTTCAATGCACGACCCACACCCGTTACCGGCGTAACTCTCAAAAATACATGATCGCCCTCTTGGAACTCAAGATCTTTTCTTCTCCGATCATGCTAACTCTTTTGCCTACTCTGAGAAGCCTTCATCTTCTCTCGAATAAGCTTCACTTTTTCCGTAGTCTGTTGCACCAACTCTGGTCCAACCACCGAACTCTCACCAGATTCGTGCCAACACAAAGGTGTTCGACATCTTCGTCCATACAGTGCTTCAAACGGTGCCATTCCAATACTAGAATGGAACCTGTTATTATACGTGAATTCAATCAATGCAAGATAATTATCCCACGCACCACCTTGTTCCAAAACACAAGCTCGCAACAAATCTTCCAAAGACTGAATCGTTTTCTCCGTCTGACCATCCGTCTGCGGATGATAAGCCGAACTCAATCTCAATTTAGAACCCAACGCCTTCTGCAAATTTTCCCAAAATCTCGAGGTAAACCTCGGATCTCGATCCGAAACAATACTCAACGGAACCCCATGCAACTTCACGATCACACTGATATAAATCTCAGCCAACCTCTCCAAAGTAAAACTGATGTCAATCGGAATGAAATGAGCCGATTTAGTCAGCCTATCAACAACCACCCAAATAGCATTATGCCCTCGCTGTGTATTCGGTAACCCTGTCACAAAATCCATGGAAATGCTGTCCCATTTCCATTCAGGAATATCCAACGGTTGTAACAAACCACTAGGCCTCTGATGTTCCACCTTCGACTTCTGACACGTCAAACAAGCATACACAAACTGAGCCACATCTCTTTTCAATCCAGACCACCAGAAAATCTTTTTCAAATCTTGGTACATCTTATTAGCTCCCGGATGTATACTCAAATTACTCCGGTGTCCTTCCTCCAAAATCATCTTTTTCAACTCCACATCATCAGGAATACAAATTCGACCTCGAAACCTCAAAACACCATTAATATCCACTTTAAAATCACTACTCGCATATTTTCCGCCAACAAACATCAAATCCACCAATTTCACATCCAACTTCTGTTTCTCACTTACCGTCAACAGAAAATCATTAGTAACCTTCAACATACCCAGCCTCACACTATCCGACGACACTTCACATACCAAACTCAAATCTCTAAACGATTCCAAAAGTTCCCACTCCCTAACCATTAAAGCGGACATATGCAATGATTTCTGGCTCAATGCGTCGGCTACCACATTAGCTTTACCAGGATGGTAATTCAAAGCAAAGTCGTAGTCCTTCAAAAATTCCAACCATCTTCGTTGCCTCATATTCAATTCCTTATGATCAAACAAATATTTTAAACTTTTATGATCACTAAAGACTTCAAACCTCGCACCAAAAAGATAATGCCTCCAAATCTTCAACACAAAAACCACAACCGCTAATTCAAGATCATGAGTAGGATAATTTTTCTCATGCACTCTCAACTGCCTTGAAGCATAAGCCACGACCTTACCTTCTTGCATCAGAACACCACCTAGACCAATCAAAGACGCATCACAATACACTACAAACGGTTCATTATGATTCGGTAAAATCAAAATCGGAGTTGTCGTCAATCTTCTCTTCAGCTCATTAAAACTCTCCTCGCACCGAATATCCCAAATGAACGCTTGCCCTTTACAAGTCAATTGGGTTAAAGGAAGTGCTAGCTTAGAAAAACCTTCAATGAACCTTCGATAATATCCGGCCAAACCCAAAAAGCTTTGAATTTCAGTAACAGATCTCGGAGCCTCCCATTGTAGAACTGCTTCTACTTTAGATGGATCCACAGAAATACCATTACCTGAAATCACGTGCCCAAGAAAACTCACCTCCGACAACCAGAATTCACACTTGGACAATTTGGCAAAAAGCTTTCTTTCTTTCAAAACCTGCAAAACAATACGCAAATGCTCCGCGTGCTCCTCCTGAGACCTAGAATAAATCAAAATGTCATCAATAAACACAACAACAAATCGATCCAAATTCTCGTGGAAAATACGATTCATGTACTCCATAAACACACCTGGCGCATTAGAAACCCCGAATGGCATCACAGAATATTCATAATGACCGTATCGTGTCCTAAAAGCCGTCTTCTAGATATCTTCCTCTTTCACCCTTATCTGATGATACCCCGACCTCAAGTCAATCTTACTGAACACACAAGCACCTACCAACTGATCCATCAGATCATCAATTCTCGGAAGAGGGTACTTATTCTTAATCGTCACCCCAAGGAGAAACGCTTGGTCTCACAAACCTCTTTTCCAATAATTCATTCAACTGTTTCTTTAACTCAACCAACTCAGATGCCGACATACGATAAGGTGCCATAGGAACAGGTCTAGTACCAGGGACTAGATCTATAGAAAACTCCACCTCTCTCTCTGACGGCAAGTATGATATATCCTCAGGAAACACTTCAGGAAAATCACACACAACAGGAAACACATCAAGTGACACTTGACTATCCACAGTTAATGATGCAAACAACCCAAACAACTGAGCTTCATCCGCCAAAAGTCTCTTCAACTCTTTGGTAGATAAGAAACTCGAGTCTTCATCTTCCTCAAGAGAAGGAAACCTTACCAACTTATGATAACAATCAATATGAACCCGATTGAATTGCAACCAATTCATTCCCAAAACCACATCTAAACCCTCCAACGGCAAACACACCAAATCCATCTCAAAGTCTTTACCATAAATGGTCAACGGACAACTTAGACAAACCAAAGAAGTAGTTACTGACCCCATTGCTGGAGTAATAATAACCATCTCACCACCCATCAAAGACAACACAAGATTTAAACGCTTCGCGCACTCAGACGAAATAAACGAATGAGTCGCTCCAGTATCAATAATAGCAACTAAAGGAGTACTATTAATAAAACAAGTACCTCTTATCAGACGATCTGCATTTGAATTATGAGTCCCCGCCAATCCAAACAACTTCCCACTAGCTGGAGCTTGCTTCGGTTTCTGACACTTTGTACTAATATGACCAGGTTCACCACAGTTGAAACACTTCACCACATTTTTCCTTTTACAATTAGCTACGACATGTCCGACACCTCCACAGTTAGTACACTTCCTCATATCTTTCCTGCACTCAAACTGACAATGCCCCAACTCACCACATTTATAACACCTCAAAGGACCAGACATACCTCCACCACTGTATCTCCTTTCAAAAGTACCCCTTTGTTTACCCTTATCAGCTGGTGTCACATACGGACCACTACGGAACTGTTGTTTCCCTTTTCTGTCACTCACACTCTTATAGTGAGTAGAACGAGCCTTACTATCCTCTTCATAAATCCTACAACATTCCACCAAATCAGAAAACCTTCTTATCCTTTGATAACCGATTGCCTGCATAATCTCAGGACGCAATCCGCTCTCATACTTCACACACTTAGAAAACTCTGCAGTCGCTTCACCATAATGAGGATAAAACTGCACAAGCTCCAAAAACTTAGCAGTATAATCAACAACAGACAAATTACCTTGTTTTAATTCCAAGAACTCAATTTCCTTCTTTCCCCTTACATCTTCGGGAAAATACTTCCTCAGAAACTCCCGTCTAAACAATTCCCAAGTAACTTCTTCATCCCCAGCTTCCAACACCTGACGAGTACTAACCCACCAGTCGTCTGCTTCTTCCTGTAACATGTGAGTACCCAGTCTCACCTTACTGTCCTCAACACAATCCATAACTCAGAAAATCCTTTCAATCTCTTTCAACCAAATTTGTGCACCATCAGGATCATGTCTCCCTTTGAAGACAAACGGTTTGTTCTTCCTGAACTCATCATTACCAGCAGCATTAGATGCACCCTGCACAGGCCGAGCCATAGCTTGCATAGCAGCAGCCAAAGCAGCGTCATTCCTACCAGCCATATTATGTTCATTTCCAATAACAGCAACTATGGTTAAACAAACAGCTCATCCAAACACCAAGACCGACAAGGAATGACACAAACAGACACGAACTGACACGGACTGGCTCTGATACCACTTAATGTAACACCCTCAATCTATACCCCCAATTAAATAAAGCGATAAAAGAAAATTCAAAATTTCATTAGAGTAAATTTAAAACATGCACGGCATAGACCGAGGGGTCACATCAATTTGAAACAAACATACAACACCTTCTCATAAAGATATGCAACACTCCGCAGGTAGCAAATAAACAGAGCAACTTAGTTCCTACTACCCACCATTCAGCTACAGAATAAAAGCGGAAAATCTGTACTGAATATCTCATATATATATATCACATAAAAAGTTTGTCATCCATCAAGTCATACATGCACAAGCCAAAAGATATATATACATATACACATCAAACTACAAAACGATCCCCCTGACTACCTGGTGCCACATATCAGAGCCGACCGACAAAAGAATGAAGTCCTAAGCTTCACAAAAAGACCTCCAGCAACTCTAATCTGCAATGCCTCATAGAGCATTATAAAACAGCAGAAGGGTGAGAAAAACAATCATAATACAATTGCATATAATTATATATTAACACAGAAACGCACAAGTCAAATATTCTCACCACAAATGCACCACAATCAATTATAACACAACACAGTACACTTATCAAGTATTCCACACCAATGCACATCAGTCATACACAATACACTCATCATCAATACAATTATACATATTCCATCTCATCGATCACATTCACAATTCCATACACAATTAATCCATGATTTATGCAAATGCACAGAGACCGACACAACGACTCTATGCATATGCCATGCTGTACCGTCTTCCAATGTTTCTCATCACTAGTTCACTCAGGAACTCTGCTGGAATCATCGCTCGTTACATCACTGTAACTCCCCGTCGGGCATACGATGTTCCCCGTCGCTCACACCCCACACGGGCACACGACGTTTATGGATCGCTCACACCCCACACGGGCACACGACCCGATCGCTCACACCCCACATGGGCACACGATCTTCTATAACCATCGCTTTCGGTCCTCTTATTTTTAAGTTGATTCATACCTCTTATTTTTAAGGCTCACGATGTTATAGCAGATTCCCTCTGGAATCAATCCGTCACTCAGGACGTCACAAGAATGCATATCATGATGCTTGGCATACAATGACTCATGACATTCAAATGCACAGATATATGCAACCATCTCACTTAACATAAATCATGCTTTGCAATTCAAGCCCAAAACAATGCATTTATACCATACAACAGCACGCAAATCATACCATATCCATATCAACAGCACATTGCATGATACATACCAATTACACACAATTATAATGACAAAAGTCGACAAAACAACACTACTCCAATACCTCGACATAATTAAATCGGCTAACAATCTCAAAATTATTATAATAAGAAAGTACGGTTCAATAGCTACTCAACGATACCAAGAATGTTAAAAACGGATAAACGGAACACAAGTTACGGACTAAACAAGAAAAGACATCGCGGAAAAACCCCATTTTGCAATTTTCCTGACAATACGCGTATTGCCCTGAGCCATACGTGTATTGCCCTGATTCTTCGCCCATTCCATACGCGTATTGCCCAAGATCATTCGCGTATGGGCAGAGGCCATTTTTCCCCAAAATTCCCATTAAAATTCCAATACGCATAGTGCCCTACATCATACGCGTATTGCCCTAAACGTTACGCGTACCATACGCAAATGGACAGATGGCTGAGAAAATGAAGCTTCAATACGCGTATTGCCCAGTTTTCTTCAATGCCATACGCGTATTGCCTTGACCAATACGCGTATTGCCTTGAGTGATACGCGTATGGGCAGTGAAAAATCCAGAAAATTCTGCGAAACTTTGTTCTGCGTTTTTCCAACCAAAATCAACCCATTATTACCTATACACCGGGAAAATTACCAATACAATGCCTAACAATAGGTATCTAACATGTATCAACAATAATGGACCAGAAAACATAATTTATGACACAATTTAATCGATTTCTACTCAATTTTTACATAATATGGTTTTTACTATATATTTCCATTTCAATCCAATAACAACCAAAAACATACATACATTATCATACACAAGCATATAATAATCGAGTTTCGCACCCTTACCCGATTTAATCGTGTTTAGAAAAGTCGGGAGATTGATTTCTTGAATTTCAAGTTTTCTCTCTTTTTCTTCTCTTCTTCTCTTTTCTTTCCCTTTTCCTTCTTCTCTTTTTCTTTCTCTCTATTTTTCTCTCTTTCTATTTCCTATTTTCTAACTTAAGGAAAAATAAAATGAAATGACCAAAATACCCCTACACTCCAATATCTCGCAAACGTTCCCAAAACCCGATAAAATATCACAACATTGAAAATAACATATTTCCAAATAAAAGTCGAAAATAAAATAAAATAATAATAAAATAATCAAAACGACTCGATTAAATAAAAACTGACAAAACTGGGGCGTTACAACTGCTTCTATATTTTGATATGGCTCCGTCATATATTTTCGTACTATATATTTTCATATATTTTGATATGGTATTCTGTGAGTTATTCGTGACTTTACTATGTGAATGTTGTAATTACTGTGGTTTTAAAATGTTTGAATTATCAATGTAAATCATTAATTTGACCTTTAGTATTCAATAACAATTTATTAAAATGTCATTGATAAGCTTGACCAATCACAATTCAATAACCAACTTTGGATTTTGAATTAACCAAGCTATAATGACAGCCCACTAAAAAGTTGATGATTTCCAATGTTAAAAGAATATCAACAATCAAATAACCCATTATATAATCCTATTTTCTCTTCCAAGTATCACACAACCATCACCTTAGGATAGGGAAAAACAAAATGAATTCAAATGATGTTGTCCAGGTTGAACCAACGTCAGACGATCAACAACCACAAAACATCCAACTGGTTCCCCAGGTAATCCCTGTGGTTGACGAGGTCTAACAAACACACCAGGTTCAACAGGAAGTACTATTCCAGGCCGAGGAAGCTGCAGAGGCCCAAGAAGCGGCTGCATTGCGAAGAAGACGAGCCAGGAGACGATTAAGAAGGGTAAGACGAAGGGCATTGAGAAGAAGACAAGCCATGATACGTATATTTGATTCAGATGATGAAGATGAAGCACCTTTTAGCTGGAGTAACTTTATGCGGGCCAGGGCTTTTAGATTTGATCTTTAATATTTTATATTTTCATCTAGGGCTCTTATCAAATCTATGAAAAATAGTTTATTACTGTCAGGATCTAATTCACCTAATGTGTATTTTGGAATCATGTTGCTACATTATATGCATTTTAATATTTTAATTGAAGTCAGTATATTGGTTTTCTATTATGTCTTCTCCAGACCCATATTAATTAGTGTTTCTGTTGTGTTTTGTTAGAAATAAATTGTTTTCAAGCTAACGGATTATTTGACACAGTTGTATGCCAAACATATTACAGGTATTTTGGTTTACAGGTATTATGGTTCCTTCGTTTAGGTTATGCACATCAAAGTCCAATGCCCATGTATCTTTCTTATGCAGAATCAACAAATGAAACACCAAGAAGCTGAAAATGATAAAACAGGTACATTACTCAATCGTAAATTTGATTATGGAGCAAACTTGCAATGGATAACATGTAGTGTTATTTTATATTGTGTTATTTACAGATTCCTATTGCAATTTTCCAATTCCAAGAGAAACCTTCCATCATGGATGAGTTCAAAAGATAATGATGACGGTCGAAGTTTTGGGAAGAAACCAATTTTGGATGGTGATGGTGAGAAATCCAGTGAAATTGAGACATCCAAGAAGAAGACCAATGTTCAATCTGAAAATGCTCGGAAATCTTAGGCAATGTAATAAGTTTTCAAAAAATTTCCTAGATATATTGGGATTATTATGTTTTTGGGTAGCTTATAAAATACTAAAGCTCGGAGAATATTATGTTTTTATATCTGAAATCATAGGCAGGCTAAGTCTACTGTTGTTGCATTAAAATTTTGTGAATGTCAAAGCAATGTTTTAATATACGATTACAATTCTCAATCAATGATTCAAATGAATGTCATATACCAGATGTTTATGTTTAACAGTAATAATCTGGTACTTCAATTATATATGGAAAGAAAGTCATGTGTTTGTGGAAAAGTAATGTGTCGGTCAAATATATACACTTTTGTGATATATACTATACTCATAATATGATATTTTTTTTTTTATATATACTTTTGCGATACATATATCTTTCAATAACAATAATAACGATAGTATGATCACACAATTCAAGTGATATACACTTTTATACATATACTTTTGTATTAAGTTTTATTTATCTGTAATATAGAAAATGACATTGCAATATTTTATGATTTGATATGGGACACAATCAGTTAAATCAGGAAATAAAACATGCATAAATACTGTTTAGTTATGTGTCAAATATTTTTGAAGTAATACGAAACACAACTTATTAGATCAAGACAACAAATTCATGCATAAATATTGCGATCAATATGCATTTCAGATCAATTCTATAGTACAAAATTATTTCTATCCGGTGTATTTGTAAAAGTGTGAATATTCTAAAAAGCATATTCAAATCCTCACGGGTCACTACCATAACAATACCTATTCGTTTTTAAGTATTTCTTTTCAAATATACATATCCATTTAAATATATCAATCAACTACCTACCCATTAACAATAACCACACCCATTAACCCTAATATACCCTTTCAGTCAAATTTCATTTACACTACAAACAAACCCTTTAATGTAATTGACTAAATCAATATTCATTACCCAATCATATCAACCCATTTTGCCAAGTGGCACAACTATTTTGAATTTTTTCCCTCTCACTCGTCTTCACTCTTTTCCTCTTTCTCTCTCTTTTTCCCTTTTCTTTCTCTCTTTCTCCTTTCCTTCTCTGGGATTTTCTCTCACTCACTGTCCCGTTTTCTCATTTTCCATTTCCTTAACAAACCCTAAATCTACCGCCGCCTCCTTTCTCCGTTTTCTCCCACTCTCCCTTTCTCCATTTTCTCTGTTTCTCTCTTTGGAATGGTATGTCCATTTTCTCTGTTACATTACAAGTTATAGTTGTTATTATACAAAGTGAGGTGTAGTCATTACAAGTTATAATTGTTATTATATAGAGCATGCTACATTCGGCGTAAAGAAGAGACTTCTTTTTATGTATTTTTCTTTAATAGTGGATACTGCATTGAATATTACTTTTACAACATATGAAGATAATGACGAAATGTTTATGAAGAGAAAGACATTGTGTCTGCTTTCAATGAGGCTTAGAGTCAATATAAAGTGGAGAAAACATACAAAATATATGGTGGTGTTACATTGCAGTACTTATCTATTGGTCATTGATTCAACAATACATGTTGTGGCTCGTGTTATTTTTTCTTAAAATTCCACAAGTCCAAGTCCCACATCGGAAATGTTATTCTAAATAAGTTTTTAAGGAGTTTGGTTCAATCTTGGAGGTGTTTATTCCGGGTAGGCTTGATGTCAGGGGTAATAGATTTGGATTTGTTAGGTTTAAGAGTGTGGAGGACGAACATCTTCTTGCCATTAGTCTAGACAAAGTTGTTATTAATAGCATTAAAAATTTTGCTAATCTTCCTAGATTTAGGAGAGAGTATAAGGAAGGTGTAGGATTTGGCCCTGTTGTACGTAAGACTGTGGAACATAAGAGGGTTGAAGGTCTCTCAATCAGTAAAGAGAAGAGGAATGGCTTTGATTCAAAATTAACTTTTGCTCAGGTGACTGGTAGGTCTAAAGATTGGAACGTTGTTACTAAGAAATCAAAGAGTGTTCTTATGGGAGAAAAATCTAACTTTGCTCATTTGAGTTTTGATGTTAACAAAAAAGATTTGGAAAGGTTTGAGCAGGCGTTTACAGGGGTTTTGGAGATACCTGGTTCTGCGAAGGAATTTGTGGAAGCATTTCAAATGGAAGGATTCTTTAATATTAAGGTTACTCTAGTGGGAGCTAATCTTTGTCTTAATGAGGAAGACAATCCAGGTGATATTGAAAGATTGGTAGCTGAAGAATCTAGTTGGATAGCCAGATGGTTTTCGGATATCCATCAATGGTCTCCAAATGATGTGGACCAAGAAAGAATCACTTGGGTGAAGATTTTTGGTCTTCCAGGTCACGTGTGGAGTGAAAATTTCTTCAAGTTCTTAGCTGGTACTGTAGGTGATTTTGTCAGTATGGATGATGACACAAGGAAACATTCTAGATTCGATATGGAGAGAATCCTGATTAGGACCAAGAGTGCTTTGAATCTCAATGAAGTGGTCAATTTGGATGTCAATGATAATGTTTTTCGTATTAAGATAGTTGAGGATTCGTTTGGTCCATATGTTAAAGATTCTGTAATTAGGAGTAGAACCTGCTTTGAAGAAGATAGTTCAGACTTTGTGGATTCTCAATCTTATAATTCTGATGGCAGTGAAATGGCTCTTAATAAGAATTTAGGAGGGGCGAGTATGTATGGGATGGAGGAAGTTGGTGCGAGGGCTGAACGCAAGAGTGGTCATGGTGATCGAGAGGGAGTTGAGTCAGTCAGAAATTCTACTGAGGAATCTTCTCATCATTCAGATTCTGTGGATGTTAATTGTTCTAAATTAGGACAGGCTCTTGGTGACAGTCCCATTCTTGATGGTTTGTGTAGATCCAGTAATGCTGGCGAAGCTGGTCTATGTGAATTTGAGGTTAATTCGCTTAAGTCATTTGAGGTTGGATTGATTCCAGACCATGTTTCCTGTTCTGTGGCTAAACATAATAGAGTTGAAGAGGGTATAGAGGATGGTAGTCAATTGAACCTTACTCTTAATGTTAGGCCTCCTATGGGAAGAGATCATATGCCTATGTCTGATAATCTAAGTGAGTTAGAGGCTGGTAGACCTGTTGCCCAGGATTGTATGGGTACTCAGGTTGTTAAGAAGAAGAGTAAGAAGCAAATTATTGGTGATATTTATCAAAGACTGAAGATTCCTTTTGATCCTTCCTATTATGCTACTTTCCTTCAAGATGAAAGTGCGTTTCTGAGGTATCACAAGAAGCAAGAAATGCAGGGGAAGGTTTCTGGGAAAGCTATTAATAAGGACACTGTGTCATTTCATGAAAACATTCCCTCTGGTTCAAATGACAATTCTATTTCTGATTCTGGTTTTGTTCAGTGTAATTTAAGGATAAAGAAGAAATTGGAGAATATGCCTGTTAGGGTGTGGGATACGATTCAACAGTTAGGAGTAGAAGCTGATGAAGATAATGAGATGTTTGAGAATATTTTGAGGAATTTAGAAGAGGTGGATAGAAAAGCAGTAGAAGGAAAGAAGGTGGAAGCTACTAAGTTTATATGAATATTGTATCCTACAATATTCGTGGGTGTGGTGGGGTATTGAAGAGAAAGAAGATTAGAGAAACTTTGATTAAAGGTGGAGCAAAGATATGTTTTCTACAGGAAACGAAGTGTAGGAGTGTTTCAGATGAGTTAGTTTTTAGTGTCTGGAGAGATCGGTCTTGTCATTGGTCTGCATCCAATGCTAATGGGCTATCTGGAGGATTAATCACCATATGGAAGTCAGACGTTTTATCTCCTATATGTAGTTACAGGGGTCATGGTTATCTTGGGATGCAAGCGCTGTGGAAAGGTAGAAGATGCTATTTGTTTAACATTTACTCTCCTTCTAATATTGCCGAGAGGAGGGTCTTATGGAAGGAGTTATTAAAGCTTAAAAATAGTCTGAGTCCGGGAGAGTGGATAGTAGGGGGAGACTTTAATTCTATTAAGAGCAGGGAGGAGCAGATTGGGTATTCTCGACCCAATAAAAGACATATGGTAGAGTTTTCTGAATTCATCAATGCTCTAGGACTGGTGGATCTACCCTTAAGTGGTGATCTCAAATTCTCTTGGTTCAAGTCTAAAGATACTGTCTGTAGTCGTCTTGATCGGTTCCTTGTTTCGCCTTCTATCTTTAATGATTGGAACATGGTCACCTAACGAATTGGAGAGAGGGATATATCAGATCACATGCTGGTTTGGATTGCAGTTAAGAACACTAATTGGGGTCCCAAGCCGTTTAAGGTTTTGTCGTGTTGGTTTGACCATTGTGATTTTTTAGTTTTCATTAAGAAAGAGTGGGAAGAACTTAAGATAACAGGAAAAGCTTCGTATATATTGGCAGAGAAGATGAAACATCTGAGGAATAGAATTCGTTGGTGGAATATAAATATATTCGGTTGGATTGATCTTAGTATTCAAAAGGAAGTTGGGGTTGTCAATGAAATGGAAGAATTGTTGGTTCAAAAATCTGGTGATATCTCTAGAGACGAGCTTCTGTGTAGGAACGATGCAGAAGATAATTTCTGGAAATCTGCTAGAATTAAAGAGAGTATTCTGAAGCAAAAATCGAGATCTAAGTGGATAGCTGACGGAGATATTAATACAAAGTTTTTTCATAATGTTTTGAGGCAGAGGATTAATTTGAATACCATTAATGGAGTCATTATTAATGGTAGATTGGAGGAGGATGTGCAGACGGTAAAACAAGTTGCCAGGTCTCATTTTGCTAGCAGATTTGGTAGGGCAGATAGAGCCTTCCCTCGTATTGGTGGATCTGGTTTCAAATCTTTATCACTAGCAGAAAGTCAAGAATTAGAAGTTGCTGTAAATATGCAGGAAATCAAGGAAGCGGTCTTTGGTTTTTCTAGGGATCGTAGCCCTGGACGTGATGGATTCAGTTTTGAATTCTTGAAAAAATGCTGGGATATTATAGGTCCAGAGTTCTCAAATTGCGTGTTGGAGTTTTTTGAGGGGGAACAACTTCATAAAAGCTTTGCGTCTTCGTTTGTGGTTTTGATTCCAAAGACTGAAAACCCTGAAGACTTTGATGGATATAGGCCAATCTCTTTGGTCAGCTCAGTGTATAAGGTTATCTCTAAAATTCTTGCTAATAGGCTTAAGAAGAAAATTGGTGGTATTCTTTCAAATACTCAAACAGCGTTCTTGGAAGGAAGAAACATATTAGATGGGGTATTGGTTTTAAATGAGATTCTGGATTTTGCTAAGAGATCTAAGAAGGAGTTAATGATTTTCAAAGTGGACTTTGCTAAAGCGTATGACTGTGTTGATTGGAATTATCTTCGAGAAGTGATGAAACATATGGGATTTGGTTCAAGGTGGTTGAGATGGATGGATCTTGGAGTTTTTAACAATTTTTCATCTGTTTTAGTTAATGGTAGTCCCTCTCAAGATTTTAGAGTGACGAGGGGTCTCAAGCAAGGAGACCCTTTAGTTCCTTTCCTCTTCTGTTTGGCTGCAGAGGGACTGGAAATTATTATGAAACGTGCTATTGTTAGTGGTCTTTTTTCAGAATTCAAAGTCAATTCAGATATTGGTTTCCACATGTTGCAATTTGCTGATGACTCTGTCTTAATTGGTGATGGTTTGTGGAAAAATATCATTGCGTTCAAAGCCATTTTGAAAGCTTTTCATCTCACTTCAGGTTTGGACATTAATTTTAGAAAGAGCTCGTTGATTGGTGTAGGGTTGGAAGATAGCAAGATCAGATCTGCAGAGTTATATCTTTCTTGTAAAATTTCTCCTTTCAATTTTCGTTTCTTGGGATATTAATTGGAGGCAATCATAGGTTAATCTCTTTCTGGAAGCCGGTGATAGACATTATGCGTGCTAGATTGAATACGTGGAGGAGCCGGTTCTTATCAATGGGTGGTCGAGTTACTCTAATTAATTCTGTCTTGAGTAATTTGCCAATCCATTATATGTCTTTTTATAGAATGTCGGCTAAGGTGGTTGGAATTCTCAAGTCAATTCAAAGATCGTTTTTGTGGAATGGGTTGGAGAATAAGAATGGGATTTCTTGGATAAGCTGGCAAACGGTTTGTAGGAATAGAGATTTGGGTGGTTTAGGTGTGATAGATCTAAAATTATTCAACTTGGCTTTGTTCCTTAAGTGGGCTTGGAGGATTTTGGAGAACAAGATTTCAATTTGGAAGGATTTTATTAATTTTAGATATCCTTTTTGCTGCTATGATTTTTTTAGTAGTGAGGTTTCAACTTTGCAGGTGACTCCGTCTGTTTGGTTCTTAGATCTCTTGCAGGCCTTGAAAGTTGTGGGCGAAGGAAGGTTGGTTAATATAATTGCTTATGAGATAGGAGATGGGAGTAGGGTGGATTTTTGGAGGACGAAATGGGCATTGGACGAGACACTTAGCAGCAGGTTTCCAGCGCTGTTTGGTTTAGTAGAATCAAAATTTAGTCCAGTCAGTGATAATGGTTATTGGGAGGGAGAGAGATGGAATTGGGATATTAAAGTGGATGTATGTGAAGCACAGGAGATGGCTCGGGTTCAGCTTGAAGAGCTGTATTTGATATTGGCTGATATTCCCATAAACAAGAATGTCAATGACTCAATTAAATGGCTGCTGGAGAATAATTTTGTTTATTCTGTTTCGTCTATGTACGTTTTTTTGCAGGAGAAATTTGAAGAGAATGTAGTACAACTTGGAATTGAAATGAAAGTGGCATTTAAGTTAATTTGGCTAGCGCAAGTTCCGTTTAAGGTGAAAGTGTTTGGTTGGAGGATGCTTCATAAGCGAATTCCAACGAGGGATAATTTGATTCGGAGAGGAATTATCACTAATAGGTATGAGATGTCATGCCCTTTTTGCTTTCTCGAAACGGAGTCGTCTGAACATGTGTTATTTCTTTGTGGTAAGGCTATTATGGTGTGGTATTTCACTTGTAAATGGTTGGGGATTCCTTGTATATTGGTAGGAAATATGGTCTCTCATTTAACATGTTGGATACAGGGTTGTGTCGATAGAGGGTTGGTTGTTAGAATAGCGGTAGGGTTATGGTTATCAATTTGTTGGATCATTTGGTTATGCCGTAACAATATTATTTTTAGGGATGAATTTTGGGATTTAGATACGATTTCAAATCGTATTCTAATTTATACTTGGTGATGGATAGGTAGGAGTTATAATAGTTCCTATTTTTGTAATTATTTCACTTGGGTTAACTCTCCGAGTGATTTTTGTAGCCGGTGATATTTGATCAGGCTATAGTTGTATACGGGTTGGGGTACCCCTTTGTACTCCGGTTTATACGAAAATTTAGCTTATTAAAAAAAAAATAGTTTATATACTACTTTAATACAATGTTTTTCAAAACTTCATATAATGAGCTCCTAAACTTTTTTTTTGATAAGCAATTTGTATTATAAAAGGAGAAACAGGGATTCTCCAACCCGATACAAAAAACCAATCAAAATAGGAGAAGAAAAGAAACACTAACCAACCTACGATTACAAGTGGTCACAAGGGTGTTTCATCCAATTAGAAAGATTACATCTCCTACGGCCTATTTCCAACCATCTCCAAGATCGAAAAATAATTTGATGGAAGATCTCATCCACATCGCAAACAACATCGTTAAATATAATGTTGTTTCTAGTATTCCAAATACACCAAGAAGATATAATCCACACGAAACAGCTCATATCCTCATTACCTTTATCATATAACGCCAAAAACCAGCGAAGAGCATGGGTAGAGATAGAGGAAGCGTTAACCAAAGGATATCCTAACCAAACAACAATTTTACCCCACAAAAGCTGGGTTTTAGGACAACGCAAGAATAAATGATCCGCGGTCTCGTCATTTTGAAAGCAAAAAACACACACTTTATCATGAGGAGAGACAAGAATACCTTTATTAGCAAGATTATCACGAGTTGGAAGCTTATCACAAGTCATCCTCCAACAAAATATTTTGACTTTCAATGGGACTTTCGTTTTCCAAACAACCTTAAGGAAAAGCTCCTCCGGCACTTGGAATGCGAAGCTAGGGAGGGCTTAACTGAGATAAGTATAGCAGGACCGAACCGAAAAAGAGTTGGAAGAATCCAAAGTCCAGACCCACTTATCCGAAGTGTTACGATTGATCGGAAATTCCGAAACAAAATTCTGCAGCATAATGACAGAGGTACCGTCGACAATAAAACCTGTCCTACAACAATTTTGAAAATCCCAACTCCACAAATCGTTAATCCACTGGCCAAATAAAGCGATGACAACATCTTTATTAGCAGCCGCAAAGAAGAGGCCTGGGAACCGGTCTTTAAGCAGCATCGAACCGCACCAAGGGGAATACCAGAAGCGAATGGAATCTCCATTACCAATAACTGGAGCAATGCAAGCCTAAAAGTTGAAAGAGGGTCCGATCCTTTTGATTTTAAGAACGTCACGCATCCATAAAGAGGCAGAATCAGGAATGGAATCGAGGTCGTTGTGAGTAGCCCACCAGGATAGGTTGCCGTATCTAGAGGTGAGGAAATCCCTCCAAATTTCGTCGCCGCCAACCGAAAATTTCCAAAGCCATTTAGATAATAGAGCTTTGTTGAGCAAACCTACATGTTTAATTCCTAGCCCTCCATTCTCTACCGATTTACAAACCAAATTCCAATTAATCCAAGCTATTCTTTGTTTATCCACAGAGCCGGACCAAAGAAACCTCCGCTGAATCGCAATAATGTTGTTAATAATCTTCGACGGCGCTTTGAAAAAAGAAAGATAGTGAATAGGCAAATTGACCAGAACAGAATTTATCAGAGTGACCTTTCCAGCTATGGATAAATTCCTTCCGACCCAAGAATTAAGCCGAGCTCTAAAAGAAGCCAGCACAGGATTCCAAAGAGAAATTCTCCTATGGTTACCGCCTATACTTATGCCAAGGAAGTTGAAAGGGAAAGCTCCAGATCTGCAGCACAAGAAGTTCTCTGCTGCTTTGATAAAAACTTGATCGAAACCAACAGCATAAATACAGCTTTTGGAGAAGTTTATTTTAAGCCCCGAAACCGTTTCAAAACCTCTAAGTATAGACTTCAGAGCCCACAAATTAGCGAAACCCCCATCACAAAATAACAGCGTGTCGTCTGCAAATTGTAAAATCTCAATAGAAGCTTCATCATGAAATCTGTAACCAGAATAAAGGTTGAGTCGAGTAGCTCGTTTGACCAACAAAGCCAAAGATTCAGCAACTAAAACAAAGAGAAAGGGAGCCAGCGGATCGCCTTGTTTTAATCCTCTCGTAACCTGGAAATCCCTTGTCGGACTACCGTTTATCAAAACCGAAGCAAAACTATTGCACACCGACCCTTTTATCCATTTTATCCAATTAGTACCGAAGTTCATGGATCTAAGGACGTGAATCAAGAAGTCCCAAACAACACAATCGTACGCTTGAGCGAAATCGACTTTGAAAAGAAAACAATGTCGCTTCTCTCTTCTAGCCGAATCTATAATTTCGTTAGCTAATAAAACTCCATCCAAAAGATTCCTTCCGGGAATGAAAGCCGTTTGAACTTTGGAAACCAAACACGAAATGACAGGGAAAAGCCTCGAAGACAAAACCTTGGAAATGATTTTTGAAATGCATCCAACGAGAGAGATAGGTCTAAATTCACCAAAATTTTGAGGACAATCCACTTTAGGAATCAGAGCTATAAAAGAGGATATAAAGGCCTAAACTGATATTGGGCTCTAAACCCTAAAGTATATTTTAATAATTAATTTAAAAATAATTTCAGAAAAAATAATAAAAATTTATACAAAAAAGTAAAAAATATATAATTTAAAAAAAATGAAAAAAAAATTAAAATTTAATATATATTATTTAAAAACAAAACGAAAATTAAAAAAATATTTAATACCAAAACGAAAATTAAAAAAAAAATTAATTCAAAATTTATAAAAAAAATTACTTCAGGCAAAACCTAATATCACCCTAATGACAGTATAATTAACCCATGATAATATGATTTTATATATATATATATATATATATATATATCTTTCAAATACCATATTCGTTATTATACCAAATATCACCCTAATGGCAGTATAATTAACCCATGATAATATGATTATATATATCTTTCAAATATCATTTTCGTTATTATCGTTATTGATATTTTTTAATTCAAACTTTATCATTTATCGTTATTATCGTTTTTATCGAATAATTTAAGATAAGAATGAACTTACTCGTACGGACGCACGAGTCTACTACTAGTTGTTGAATATGATACACAACAATCCAATCAATTATCGTTATGTTTTTTTTCTCAAACACATTTTCGATTATGTATGTTTGATTCGGGGTTTATATTAGTTCCATAATTTTCTAAAAAGTTTATATTAACCTTCAACTTAATTAATTTTTTCACGTTAGTTTTGTATTGTATCTCTATATATTTTCTTTAAAATTGTATATATGTGGTTAGGGAAGAAGAACAAGAAAGAGATGTAATACATATGACATAAATGTCACACAATACCGACGTAAATGTAAAAAAAAAATCATTTTTACCATCATTTGAACACAATGGATAGAAAGGATTAGCATTGATTACTTTAATTAAGTTGATGAGTAATTATATTCCAATATAATAAAATTGATGAGTAATTATATTCCGATATAATAAAGTTTAAGGTCGTGCAAACGAGTGTCTAATAAATATTTTTTAAAAATTTTAAATAAAGAAAATATTTTTTAACAAAGGTGATGATGTCAATTTTCAATGTATTGATTATACATATTTTTTGAAAAAATTAATTTTGTAGGCCCTTAAAGAATAACACTGAGATATTCGTTAGTATTGCCCTAAAGTTGATAAAGACATAGAGATAGAAGATAAACAAATATCAAGTTGCGTCGTCGTTACTCCCTTTTATATTGTAAAATTAATCTGTTTAAAAACTATATTCATAGGTTTAGAAGATACAACATTATTAATCATAAGCTTTCTAGTGTTAAAAAAAAAATATATAAAAAAAAAAAAACAAAATGGTATGAAAACAAGTTCATAACAAAAAAAAATAGGTCTTCGATGGAAAACCATTTTTATTCTGTTTCGGTCAAATTCAAACTCCACCATCGTTTCTGTTTCCACCCGATGTCAACGCGCTACCACCGCACAGATCTCACTGGAACGGTCGCCTTTTACACTACCATCATTTTATTTTGCTTTTGATTTTGTTGTTGAGAACACCAGTTAATTTTTTTTTTATGAATAGAAAGAGAGAGAAGAGCGTCATTCCTTGTAATATTATTTTTTTCAAATAAACGAAAATGGTTTTTTCTTCTTTTGTTTGAAAAGTCAACAAAAACAAAGTTGCAACAAGATTTTCACGTAACAACATTTAACGACCTGATTTTTATGTGATATAGTTGTGTCATATTTTTTACATCTCAAAAAGTAGCGATCTATGTTCCTGCGATGTGTTTGCTCACGTCGTTAATTTGAATGTAGCGACGTGATATTTTGAATTGTGGTGTAATTTTCACGTGACAAATTATTATTTTTTTAATTGTAAATTGTCGAAATACGTTTTCTCATATTTGACCACTTTGAAAATAGCTTTGAAAGTTATTTATCCCCCGTATCAATATAACTTTAAAAAAAAAAATTAGAGGATCAATTAGATTTGTCCTTTTATATCAAATTTTTCATTTATGTTTTTCATGTAATATGTTTGTCCGTTTAGTTGTATAAGTAAAGATCGTCAATCTATTGAGTAAATTAAGTTAAAAATTCTTTTGATGTTATGTGGCTGAAACAATGTGTTAAAACATCCGACTTATACAACAATCACGCTCCATAACTATTTTAAATTAAAAAAAAAAAGTGTGTTATAATCTTAATTACAGTGATGCAGAATTTATTAATACTAACTTGTATGAGTCGAATGGGACGGTCAATAATTAGTTCTGAGCCAGTAACATCGTAGAGAAGTTCTTGGAGGTTGGGAATGGTGGATAGAGAGAGTCACCAAATTGGTCAATTGTTACATCAGCTTCAGCTTCAATGAACATGACACCTTCACCAGTACAATCAACCATCAACTTGCGTCCAACACCCTCTTTAATCCTTCCCGCTAATGGATAGTAATAAACAAGCGTTTGTGAGAGTGCATTTCTAAGAACTTCAACCGGATCTTTTTCCGCCATCGATGGTTCATGGCAATAGACAAATATGAATAGAATTTGAAACGTAAACCTTGTTGATCATCAATGTCAGATAGTAGTTTAACTTCACGAGGAGTGGGTGCAGCCGGAAGCACCAACTCTGGTTGGAACTTCCTCACTGTTAATATTAATGGTGATGAAGCCATGCTATGCTATCAGGATGATAAAAAAAAACAACAGAGCGAATAATAGGTGTTGTGTTTGGCTTGTGGGTTATACATGAATTGTATGTGAAAAGGTTTAAATTTAAGGACCATGTTACACGTTATCTTAGTACTACAATAATAGACTAGTTATTTTCAATGTGGTCACGTTTTTTCTTCTTCATATAGAGGCGGAAACATCAAGAACTCGTCATGCGCATGCAGGATGCATGTCTTTATGTGAGCACCAATAAGTTTCATTACCCATGCGCTATCACTATCTTTCTCATTCATTACACATTTTATCAATAAGTTTCAAACTCATAGTTACCATATATATATATATATATATATATATATATATATATATATATATATATATATATATATATATATATATATATATATATATATATATTCTGTTCAAACTGTTTCCCACTCATATCATGACACATGTCCAATTTAATAGCAATTGATTGACACCATGATTGTATTGTTAACTACATGTTTTTTTAAGGACAAATATTTAGCAGAAACATCCAAAAATCAGATCAAGATAGAGACTGCAAAAAAAAACAAACTATACTAGAGTTCTCCAAATTTGGACCAACAGGAGTGAAGATTAAATTTATAAAATTAAAAAAAAAAACACCATAAAAAGACTCCAAACACTCAAACTGTTATTGATTCCGATGTAAAATAGGATTTTTAAATTAGGTCGAAAAGGTACAAGAGTTGTCCACGAATCTAACAAGATAGTATTTTCAAGTTAGGAGGATGCTCATGTCTTCCATGTTTTATATGTCACATGTGAGCTTAAAAACATTATATTCTTTTGAGATTTTCAAATTGATCAAGCTAGCATGTCAAATCATAAAATATTTATAGGTGAGCTTGAAAACATTCTATCCTTTCGAGATTTCTAAATCGATCAAACCACAAACAAGATAGTATTTTCAAGTTTGGAGGATGCTCATGTCTTCCATGTTTTATATGTCACATGTGAGCTTAAAAACATTATATTCTTTTGAGATTTTCAAATTGATCAAGCTAGCATGTCAAATCATAAAATATTTATAGGTGGGCTTGAAAACAGTCTATCCTTTCGAGATTTCTAAATCGATCAAACCACAGAATGTCAAATCATAAAAAATAACTTAATCCTAGACATTCCAATGAGCGAAAATAATTACTAAAAAAAGTGTTAAAAGATCTCACAGTTAGGCTACACATCACTCCAACCAACTAAAGATCATATACTAAACAAAACCAACTACCTCACATGTCATAAATGTTAGTGCGTGAGTGATGTTGAGTTTATCAAAAGTAAGTATTGTATTATCGTATCCACAGAGACTGGAGTGATATTACGAATAACCTTTTAGATTTAATGAGAAATTTTAAGTGAAAGTGGGGATGATAAAATCTTTGATTATGTTTTAAAATGAAACAATGAAAATAACCGGAATTATTTAAACTGGATTTGTTATTAAATAATTTATCTTGCCGAGATTGGAGTTCTTCTACCGTTCACGTATGCAATACTGATTAATTATGATGCAATCATGTGTTTATTCATATTTCCATATTGTTGCGGTGAGAATCGGATAACAAGCTATTGATTAACTTGCATCACATTTCTTTGAATTCACCACCGACTTTGATTTATCCAAAGGAAAGGTTCAAGATCGAAAAAACCTAAAGGGGGGAGATCTAAGGTTCGGAGGTTGGTTATACTAAGGGAAGGTATTAGCACCCTTAATATCTATAGTACTCTACAGGAACCTCTTGTTTAATTTGTGTTAAGTTATGTTTGCATGCTAAGAATCTGCTACGGTAAAGGTAAAGACCTAGGAGTATGTACACTAAATTTGCTCGCCAAGACGTCGCATCATAGTTGTGCCGCTCCCATTGAACGAAGTAAATCTTCCTTCGGTGCAAGGCAAATCAACTAGGTCCATATTTGCCATGAAGCTACAAAAATCCACCATATCTCTGCAGTTTATGTACTCCCCCAACACCTAATTTTTCCTCCCTGTGAGATACAAAGTTGAAATCACCCCCTAAACACCACTCTTCTGTGTTTCTTGACTGTTTACACGATAACAACTCTCTCCACATAGCCCTCCTCAGCTCCGAACTGCAAGGAGCGTAAATATTCACGAAATTGTAATTGACACCATTCCAATTCACATTGATTCCTACGAATCCCAGATCTTTAAAACTAAAATTAAGATTAAAAAGATTTCTTTTGCAAAGAATAACCATACCTCCTAAAGCACCCCTAGAATTACACATTGTCCACTCCACGTCTTTGTTACCCCAATATTCCGGAGGCAATCCATCATCAAAACTGAAGCTTTAGTTTCTTGCAAAAAACATAAGCTAAGTTAGCATTACCTGATTGAATGATGAAACTTATTCTCTTGCGCTTAGCTCTAATTCCACCTCCCCGAATGTTGAGTGATGCAAATTCATGGTAATAAAATAGTTGTTTTTTAAATAATTATATTAAATGAAATAAGTATTTTTATTCTAATTTTAAATAAAATAATTATTCATGGTAACAAAATAATTATATTAAATAAAATAATTAGTATTATTCTAATTTTAAAAAAAAAAGTACTTTTTAATTTATGAAATAAATCATATAATTTTAACGAGTTGAACCGAATTGTTCATAAATTTAAAATGAATCGAGTTTGAATTAGAATTTAAAACGAATTAGACTCGATTCGACTCCATAACTGAATCTCGTTTTAATTATACTTTTAAAATTTGTTTCAATTCTCATCTCTTGTTCTCTCTAGGCTTCATTGCTTCATTTTTTAATCTTCGTACTATAAATATCCATTACATGTTTTTCCCATAAAAGAAACTTTAGGTTCCTTAAAAAACTACCATTACCGGTAGAAGATAAGGTACAATTATATCACATGGTTCTTAGATTTTCAATTTTTTATATTTATTTTTGTGGCCACCACAAACACTCCGTTTATAAATAAACGCAATCAACCTATAACTCACTCATACCTAACACAAAACTCTAACATGTCTTCATCACCATTAATATTCACAGTGAGGAGGTTCCAACCAGAGTTGGTGCTTCCGGCGGCTTCAACTTCCCGAGAAGTTAAACTACTATCTGACATAGATGATCAACAAGGTTTACGTTTCAATATTCCATTCATATTTATCTATCGCCACGAACCATCAATGGCCGACAAAGATCCGGTTGAAGTTCTTAGAAATGCACTCTCACAAACGCTTGTTTATTACTATCCATTAGCGGGAAGGATTAAAGAAGGCGTTGGACGCAAGCTGATGATTGATTGTACTGGTGAAGGTGTCATGTTCATTGAAGCTGAAGCTGATGTAACACTTGATCAATTGGGTGACTCTCTCCATCCACCATTCCCTTGTTTCCAAGAACTTCTCTACAACTTTACCGGCACGGAACTAGTTATTGATCGTCCCATTCGACTCATACAAGTTAGTTTTCATAATTATATTCCTGAATTCATGAAATTTAAATAACTAAATTTAAACATGTCTAGCACTACAAAAAAAAATGACATATATACCAACTGATACCAAACACCGTTAATAGTTAGTAATGATGGATAAACTCTGGGTATAAGTGGCATATACCTACAGAAATTCAATACTCTGAGAAATTTACTCGGATGATATATATATATATATATATATATATATATATATATATATATATATATATATATATATATATATAGATATATATATTTGATGTTTTAGTGATCTTTGTTATTTTGAGATTAAGATGTTTGAAAAACTTATTAATTTTTATATATAATTGAAATTTGTTTTTATGATTATAGTGGCCATGATGTGGACAAAAAATATTGACAAATTTTTATTATTATTAAAAATGAATGTGAGTAAACCGATTTATTAAAGTGTTCAGTTTGTAGGTAAAACTGAGATTTTGTCCAACGATTTCAAACTGTAGTAGCTGTTGGACCTGTAAATTTATGTATGTATAGGTAAATCAAAGTATATGGAACAAAACACCCATTGATATAGGTTTTACTACCTATGTATTATTGTTAAAAATCAAATTTCTTGTAGTATATATATTTTTGTTATTTTATAACTATATAAAATAAATGTTAAATATCTTACATTTTGTTGGTGTATAAAATATTTTAAAGGACAACTTCTCTACCCACCACAAAAAGTTGGGTAGTGTACCTTCAACCAATCAATCAATGCCGTATCATTTTATTATATTTAATTATTTATTTAATAGTTTAAATTTTGTAGTTTTTCAATGCAATTTACTCTATGGATAACTCTACCCAATTTTTTGATGTGGGTAGATAAGAATTCACCTATTTAAAACATGACAGGTGACACGTCTCAAGTGTGGTGGCTTGATATTGGCAATAAGTTTTAACCATACAATGATCGATGGAACTGGTATCAAGCAGTTCATGGACGCATGGGCAGAAATGGCTCGAGGAGCACATCAACCTTCCATTCAACCAGTATGGCGTAGAGAGATCCTCATGGCAAGAGATCCACCACGCATTACATGCAACCATCGTGAATATGAACAAGTATTTCCACCAAATAATACCATCAAGGAAGAAAATAGTACAACCATAATCCATCAATCTTTTTTCTTTAAACCTTCAGACATAGCTGCACTTCGTCTCTTGGTTCCATTTCAATGTACCACATTCGAAATTATCACTGCATGTTTTTGGTATTGTCGCACAAAAGCATTGCAATTAGAGCCACAAGAAGAAGTACGAATGATGGTCATCGTCAATGCACGTTCGAGGTTTAACAATAATCATTCGCCTCCACTTGTTGGATATTACGGTAACTGTTTTGCTTATCCATCAACCGTCACCACCGCAGGGAAGCTTTGTGGAAACTCACTAGGATATGCAGTTGAGTTGATTAGAAAAGTAAAAACTGAAGTTACAGAGGAATACATACAGTTTGTAGCAGATTTTTTGGTTATTAACGAAAGGTGTTTGTTTACAACTGTAAATTCTTGTATTATTTCAGATTTGACTCGAGCTAAATTAAGAGAAGTGAATTTTGGATGGGGTGAAGGGGTGTATGGTGGAGTCGCAAAAAGTGGGGCTGGACCTTTTCCAGGTGCAACTTACATTGTTCCACATACGAATGCAAAAGGAGAAGATTGTTTCATTTTACCAATTTGTTTGCCCTCTCAAGTAATGAAGAGGTTTGCTAAAGAATTAGATCAGATCCTTGATAATCAGAATTAACCTACATTGTTAAAGTAGAATTACCAAAACATATCTTAAATATTATTTTTATTTTCAGTTACAATTTACATTATTCCACATAAGAATGTAAAAGGTGAAGAATGTTTGATGTTACTAATTTGCTAGGGGACGCTTGGTAGCTAAAGCTATCCTACCACAAGTGGTCCTAGTTAATTAATTTTATTTTATGTCAAAAATATATTTATTTATATGTTACAATATAAAGTAAGTGTGTGTGGAGTTTCTAGTCTCTACAAAATATTAGGTGAACTATGGTGGCTAAAGAAAGTATTATTATAGCCGTTAAATGGCAGTTACAACCATCAAATTTTACGCAAATCGACTTTTAAAATAACACCAAAATTTTGGCTACTGTTAGGTATAAAATGTGGTTTGACACTAATCGACTTGAAAACTGCTTAAATATACCTAGTATAAAATGACCTTCCTGCTAGTGATTAATGGCAGTTTACAAATTATGGTGATTTTAACTGCCATAAGTTTCACTATTCCTCACAAAAATAAATAAAATAGTTGATGCAAAATCAAATTTTAGAAATCATGTACTCCTTAGAGAAATTCAACCACCCTCATGAGAGTTTTCATTCAACCACACATTTAAATGATAGTTTCCACCTCCCAACCCTATTTTGAAATCCACAAACTAAATTTCATTTACATATCAAAATGTTCAACAAACAATTATTTAAAAACACTGAAGAAATCACACTTTAATATCCGGAAACCTTGAAAAACTTAAGGTTTGTGGATTCACTACTACGAAAAATCCATTTAACGACGCCAGGTTTACCACGGATTCGTATCCCAACGTTGTAATACATTAAAAAATTTATAACGCCATATTTAACGACGGTCGTATTAAAAAACCGAACCATTGTAATACAAGCTGTGTAACAAGCGTCGATTCCCAGATACTACATTTTTTTCCATATTTTTACATTTTAAACATGGTTGTATTAAAACACCGTTGTAATACATGTAACAAGCTTCGATTCCCAGCAACTATAATTTTTGTCATATTTTTGTATTTTAAACATATATTTTATTTCTTTTGTTAGTGTTACGGGGATTTAACCTCAAAACTCAAAATTCATCATTGTTTTTCTTTTAAACATATATTTTATTTCTTTTGTTAGTGTTTTTAAGTGCAAGAGAATAGTATATATAACTTTAAAAATAAAACTGTAAAAGATGAGGATAAATAAAATAACATTTTATTAAGATTCCATTAAGAAGAGTACATTGATAATCATATTACATATATTTATCAATGCCAGAGCCCATTCCTGCAAATGCATCTTCATAATCCAGACATCTCTCCTCACTCCCCTCATCGGAATCATAATAAAAAGTTCTCCTTTTCTTCTTTGTCTTTTTCTTCTTCAGCTTCTTCTTCTTCTTCTTCTTCTTCTTCTTCTTCTTCTTCTTCTTCTTCTTATCCTTCCTCACCCTTAAGGCATCCCTGGCCGCTGGTTGGACCCCCTCAATTGGCGCCTGACGTTCCTCATTGGTGATTCTAGCATTCTCATTTGTAGAACTCATTGTTACGAAGAATATATTATGAAGAAATGTAAAGTTGTCTATTTATAGATGAGGTTGAAGATGAAAAGTCTGACAGTTTAATGCTTGCAATGATGATAACTTGTAAATGGTTGATATTCTGGAACGATATTTTTTGAAACGGAGAAAATTTTAAATCATTATGGCCAGAGTGTTCTCTACTCTGGGAAGAGCAAGGGTTATTATATTACAACGGTTAGTAATAATAACTGTAGCGATACCCCTTATACTTGGTACAAGGTTCGACTCCAGGAAACAACATTTTTCTATTTTACGTAATTATAGAAAAATGTTGTTGCCTGGAATCGAACCTTGTACCAATTAGAAGGGGTATCGCTACGGTTAATATAACTAACTGTTGTGATATTATTAAAATAATATATATACTTATCATTATGGTTATTTTAGAAAACCGTTGTGAAATATTTACCTATATAAGGGAATTAACTTTCTATTTTTGGCAGTAGCGCCGTTTCCTTCACAGCGAAATCCTAGCACCCATTTTTGGCATCAAACTTCATCTTTTTATAGAATCCGCGAAAAGAAATACAAGAAGTATGAAGCTTTTGATTTAAGCTTCTTCCTTCTTGTATTTCTTCTTGCAGAATCTAAAACTAGATGAACATGGTGATGATGCTGGCAGTAGCAATCGTAATGTACATATTATTTATGGAAAATAAGGTAGTCTTCTACTTCAATCTTTTTGTTAGATAGTTTCCATTATCTCGTTTGCTTCATGTTGTTTTTGTTGATTGTTCTCATTTTGTGCAGATTCGACTTCAATACTTTACAAGCAAGGTGAACTTCATTGTAATGGTACAGTCCCACTTCTTAGGGTTTTGTTTCAACTTTTGGTTGTTTTATTTTGAATACTAACTAATTTTCGTCATTGCTTCCCACTTCTTAGAGTTTGTTTCACATGGTGATGATGATGGTGGCACATATATATATATATATATATATATATATATATATATATATATATATATATATATATATATATATATATATGAATTCATTCTGATAAGGTACATATTTGTGAATCCATTCTTATATTGTATATGAAATTTAGTTTATTATATACTATGTATATTGTTTGTTTCACTGTCTTTTTATTGAAAATGCAATCAGTTAAATTGATATAGAACATTAGTTTATTATATATATACTATGTATATTGTATATAGTTAAATTGAATACTAACTAATTTTCTTCATTGCTTCCCACTTCTTATGGTTTGTTTTACATGGTGATGATGATGGTGGTACATACATATGAATTCATTCTGATATGGTACATATATATGAATTCATTCTGATATTGTATATGAAATTTAGTTTATTATATATTATGTATATTGTTTGTTTCACTATCCTTTTATTGAAAATGAAATCAGTTAAATTGATATAGAAACTTATAATCTGAAAATTAGGATGTATTTGAAAACCAACCTTTATCATGTCAATGTTTTCCGAATCGCATCCATTTCATTCAGCACATTTAATGTTCCTTAACATAAAATTTATGATCCAATGGTTCGTTTGCTTCAATTCATCGATATCTTTTCTTATAGTTTACCTCATCGTCGTCACTAATCATCGTGGTTGTTAAGATCATGATTGTTATGATGATAAAATCGCGATGATTTTTGGATGATGAGGTAAACTATAATAAAAGATATCGATGAATTGAAGGAAACCGACCATGGAACCATAAATTTTATGTTAAGGAACATAAAATGTGCCGAATGAAATGGATGCAATTCGGAAAACAGTGGTGTGTTTAAGTTGGTTTTCAAGAACAGTTTAATTTTCAGATTATATAGTTATTTACCAATTTTAATGGTTGTATTTCTTTAATTAGGTGTATGGTAAAACAAGCAAATACATTTGTATTTAATAAACTAAGGGTACATTCCACAACGATTGAGACACATAACCGTTGTAATAGTTAATATATATGACAACGGTTGATACTCATAACCTTTGTGATAGTTAATTTATAGGGTTAAATAAGTTTTTAGTCCCTATAAAGTTTGAAATTTCATTTTTAGTCCTTCCCTACCTTTTGGCAACGGTTTTAGCAAAAAAACCGTTGCCAAAACCAGCTAAAACCGTTGCCAAAACCCAGGAGGGACTAAAAATGAAATTTCAAATTTTATAGGGACTAAAAACTTATTTAACCCTAATTTATATTACAACGGTTGAAATACCTAAACGTTGCAATATAACGCGCGCTTCCAGAATACAACAACGGTTTTCAGACCGTTGTAGAAACAGCGAACTTACAACAACAATTTACATAACAACACCTTCGCCCGCGTCATTATATGTCATTCCCAACCGTTGCTAAATGGGTTTATAGTAGTAGTGATTGTTTGTGGTTTGAAGAATTTGCTTCTTCTTGGTGACTTCTACCATGTGAATTGTTGTAGGCTGCTATACCATTATTGTCATTCCGGCTTCCTTTGCATTTCTTTTCTTTTGTTGATTGTCCCTACAAAGATATATCATTTTCCGTCTTTCTTGCAGATCGTTTGGCAATTCTTTGATCATGAGATTCAAAGGTCTATTGAAACTCTTATTTTGTCATGCTTGACAGTTCCTTTAATTCTTCTATGTCTATTACCACACTATCAAATTTCGGAAGCAATGACCACAAGATCTTTACAACTATCGATCTTGATGTCAACACTTCTCTACACATCTTGATTTGATTCACAGGTTTTGTTACCCTAGTGAAGAAATCAATCGCACTTTCACTTTCTTCCATTTGAAGTAACTCATATGTTATTTTGTGAGTTTGTAACCTCACCTCTTTTACCTTCTCAGAACCTCCAAATTATTTCTCCAGGATGTCCCATGCTTCATTTAATGAGTGTACATCTCCAACTTTCTCAAATTTGTCTCAATCAACGTATTTATGAATTATAAAGAGAGCTTTATAATATTTATTCTTCAAATCTTTATGTGCATCATTTTGTTCATCACTAGCATTCTCATCAATTGGTGTTACTACATTCTTCACAAGATCCCAAACGTCTTGATAACAAAAGAGAACTTTCATTTGCTTAAACCAATTATCAAAATTCTTACCATTCAAGATGGAACGATTTGATGGGAAATGCCTATTCAAATGAGAAGTCATTGTTATATGCTTCCCAAGAATCGCAGCCAGCGCTCTAGATATCAGATATTGAAATCAATATTGATACGCAACTCTATATGGACATACTAACGTGAGTAGTATCACCAAACTTTATCCACCAATTATCCTTCAGTACATAAACTGAATTTGTTTTAGGAAATACGAAAGGGAAAACACTACTCTTCTTTACATGTCATACGACGTACTTGGAGCAATCCTTCTTCATGTGCCTAACTTTCTTGTCAAAGAAACATGTTGCCTTCTTGTTTTGAGAATATTTTCCCAAGTTCCTTTTTCATTTATTGTTTTAAGAATATCCTTCTCTAACCTCTCTTCCACTTGCGCTCAGTAAGATTATAGCTTATTTATGGAACATTTTTCTCCATGAGTATTATAAAGAGCATTTCTTAATGCACCATCCAAGTTTCTTAGGCACCACGTGAAATTATTTGTTTGCCCCCTGATTCCGGATGTGCACATCCGGACGCACCGTATCCTTAAAAAATAAAAAGTGGTTTCGGATGTGCATATCTGAAAGACCTCCGGATCTGTATATCCGGACAAAAAAAGGTGATATATTTGAAGCTGCATGATCAGTCCCCCTTCCCATTCTCAACATTTCTCCTACTACACTCACTCTCACCAACTCAAAAACCCTACTTCTTCAATCCCATTTCTCATTCAAAAAGTTCAAGTTTTTGGTGCAACAAATCAAAGGGAGCAAGGAAAGACTGAATTTCAGGTAAACATTCAACTTCATCCACTACATTGATCACATTATCAATCTACATTTTTGAAAAAACAAGTTACGCTGCTTCCGGATCTGCACATCCGAAACGAATTGAGCATGAACATTTCAGGATGTGCACATCCGGATAAATGCCTGAAGCTAATTAATTTAAATTTTCAGCATTTTTTAGTATATTTTATTTATACGTATTAATTGTTCTATTCTTGTTTATAAATAGATATGGTGCACCCCGATAACATGGCAAAAGAATTAGTTGCGCCGATTTCCCCGAAAAATGAAGGCATGCTCGTAAAGTCGGTTGATGTCGGCGGTGACTTTAACAACAAGCAAGACTTTGATGAACGTGAAAGCATGATCGCATACATTCGTAGGACGGCTGTTGAGCTTGGCTTCGGTGTAAATATCAGGAGATCGGATAATGGGTCGTGTTGTACCCCAAATTTTACCCTCATTTTTTGCTAGTTGATGTTTTTATTTTATTTTTTCTCTATATTTTTAATTTAGTATTTATTTAGTGTTTTATTTGTTTTGTTTTAATTTAATGTCGATATGGCTCTTTTTTAATTCTATTTATATTTTATTTGTCCTATTTTTATTAATTCAAGTTAATCTCCATTTAATTTAATCTTGCTTTAGTTTATTTATTTAGATTAATTGTCTATTTGGTTATTTAATTAACTTTTTAGTTAATCGTTATTATTATTATTTGGCATGTTACAATTAATTTAAAGGAAAGAGTTCATTTCCATTGCCAATTTATAGTGGTCCACCGTATGCTTTTTTTAATTAATTGGATAAATTCATTAACCAAATTGTGTGTTGACTTTTTCAACCCAAATATCCTGGCCATTGGGAGAGAGACATGTGGCTCTTAAGAATCAAAAGGAACCAAGATTTGTTCCTTCTCTTTCTTCAAACCGTACGACCAAAGATCCTCTGCAACACAATGCCATAAAATCTCAGAACCTTGCTACTAGTGACAAAGACTGGTCCTAACGTTAACCTGTGCAACAACAACGAGAAAATTTTCAAAAAGGGAGGATGTTTCAAAGTTTTAAAAGGAGGGGGAGGCTTGCGCATTACTGGATAAGAGGAGGGAACATATCCATTTTTTATTTATCTACTGCTACTCCCTCACACTGGGCTCTCCACAACGCATAACCTCTTCATTTATGAAAAGAAAAACCACCTGCAAACCTTGCTCTCAGGTGCTCCCTTCGCTCACTCCATCTTCCATCCTCTAACCATCATACCAAACAATAACCACACTCCATTATAATCCATAAAACACACAAAAATTCCAACCTTTAATCCATCCTCCCTTCTCCAACAACCTTCATCATAAACTTCCAACACAGAAACATAAGAGGAGAGGGGGAAGAATTCGAAATTCTGTAGAGAAAGAACATACCTTAAAGAACCAACTTTCCTCTTCAATAACAGGCAACATCATCGCCTCCGAAACTCCCTCATACCTCGAATCATCATCCAACCATTTCTTCTATATAACATTACCTTCACTCTTCTTCACGGGAGAAGCTATAAAAAACATAAACACTTCGCAGCTCCCTCCCTCTCTTGATGTTGCTTTATTTCCTTCAACCACCATAACAACATCCACACATTCACTCCTCATGCTCCAAACACAATACAACAAACCCTTCATGATTTTTACAGCATAAATCCTCAACACAAAAACTTCATGTACCACAAAAACTCATCCACCTTATTCATATCCTTCACCTCCTCACACAACAACGCCACTACATCACCACCACAAAACTTCAAACGACAACGCCACCGCCACTTTAAATACGGCCGAATCTCCACTCATTTTCGACACAAAGACATCAGGAAGACATCATTTGCGTGAACACCATAACCTCATCGTGAAACCCAACGATATAGCTCTGTTTGTCGTGAGTGTCATCGACCAAGCTCCCATTCACCTCGCCAGAAACGAAATAATAACATCATCGTCATCGTCACATCACACTTCCACGGCTTTACAAATAAACAGAGAGGAACCACGAGAGAGCGATATCGATCGTGAGAAAAAGAGGTGAGTTGTTTCAGTTTTCGCTGATCTCTGTTGCGCTTTTATTCATATGTTATTGTTTCGATTGAGAAAAGGGGGCCATGAGCGATTGTTTTTAGGGTGAAGAAATGGCGTGAAAAAGGGAGAACAGAGAGAAAGAGTCACGTTTGGGATTAAGAGAGAGATAGTGTTTTGAGTTGAATAATTTTAAATCTCATTTACTTTGCTTTATTTTATTAACATCAATTAGTTGTTTTGGTCCAAGATTTTCTCCACTCCCTCACGTGCATGTTCATATTTTCTGCTCTATTTATTAATTAGTTGCTGACATACATGCTTGTAGCGGCTGAGGGTTTTATTGTAAACCCTTTTACATTGCCAAACTGGTTTGGGCTTTTGGGCCGCAGCGAATCTCACCCCCCGTTTTCTTAATTGGAAACAGTTCACTAGATTAGTTTAATTAAGTTTTAATTTAAGTAGTAATTAGTTATTTAGAATTTAGTTTAGATTTAGATTAGAAATTATTTTAGTTTTTAACTTAGTTTCATTTTAATTAGGATTTAGTTGGTTAACTTTAAGTTATTTAGTTTTGACTAGATCTTAATAATTTATTAGTTTTCTGATTAGAACTTAGAACTAGTTTTTTTTAGAATTAGTTATTTAGTTTTGTTTTAGCTAATCAATTTTAGAATTTATGTAATTATCTTTAAATAGAATTTGGTTTATTTTTTAATCTCGTTTTTTTTAGATTTTTATTCTTAATTTATCTTGGCATTTTGCTTTAATCAATTCCTGATATTCATTCTGAGTTTATTTCTTTTTGCTCTTGACTGTGATTAGTCCCTAATTCCTGATGTTCACTTTGAATTTAATTCTTATTGCATTTTGCCGTATATATTGTTATTCATTTTACTTCTGACACTCGAGGTTTCCTCCTCGTATTCCTCTGATGTTTATCCCTATTCCAAAGGAAGGTGATTATTGTTGACTCTTAAAGTCATAGCCCCCACCTTAACCTAGTAGCCTCATAAGAGCTAAACTTTATTTCTTGGCCTCATCAGAGCCATAGAAATCACAACTAGCTTTAGGAGGGAGTTCTTAAACTCTTAGTGATATTCATCCTAATGAATTATCACTTTTCCTACTGACTAAAACATAACATAGGTCCATTTCAACTAAATCTAGAGAGTTCTTAAACTCTGCAATGAGCTTGTACTCATTTCCCCTCTGAATATTGACCATAGTCAACAGTTCAGTAGAAGTAGAACTACGCATACTCTGATTCTACTCCCGAGGATACGTAGGCGTAAGGTGCGATGCCTTATCGAGTATACTTAGATACTAACCCTTAGGGTTTTCAATCTTTAGCATAGAACCTTTAGCAAACATAGTACAACATAACTTAGCAAGAGGCTCCTGTAGAGTACTACAGACGTTTAGGATGCTAATACCTTCCCTAGGCGTAACCAACCCCCGAACCTTAGATCTCCCCCTTTTAGGTTTTTTTAACGATCTTGAACCTTTCCTTTGGATAAATCAAAGTCGGTTGTAAAAGAAATATGATGCAAGTTAATTAATAGCTTGTTATCTGATTTTCACCGCAACAGAAATGGCGACTTCACTGGGGAGGTTAGACCTATTGCTGGTCCTTTCCTAAGAGGGTTAAGCCTATTTTGTTTTTATGTTATTCATGTTTGCTTATTTACTTGTATATGCTTATGTATGTCATATTTGCTTATATACCTGTATATCTGTTCTTGCTTGACATTTTTTCTGTTTAATTTGGGTTGATATGATATCTATGAGTGAGATAAATCCTATACCTGGATTTCGAGTGCACTTATGATAGGACGATGGTATGTTCAAGGAGGCTTTGAAGGAGTCGATTCCTGAAAAAGTTAACTTGAGACACCATCACTCAGTTGAGGCCCTCTTGAGAGTCTAGTTATGTTGAACGATCCTATTCGTGAAAGCGTGCTACTCTCGACCTAGGAGCCCATGATATTGAGAACCGTAGTTACCAAACCCCACTTGACCTTTTAGGATGTAGTGCGGAGACCATGATGGAGTCTATTTCTGAATTGGTTGTCACGTGATACTACACTCAGACGAGATCCTCTTGAGAATTTTATCGATTACCAAGTCATCTGGGAAATCCTTAAAATCCGAAAGATGGGTTGCCGACTCTGGGAACCTTTTTAGAACCCTGTTCGGCATGTGAAAACCAGTAGTACATACCTATTGGGATGGGTAGACCTTTGACTCCATGCTCGTAGCCCCTAAACCTAGGACTTGTGTGTTGTTGTGTGTGCATGTTTGTGTTTTTGTGTGCCCGTGTTTTGTGCATTACATACATCTCATGATAACCATTTGGTTTCAATGAACTCAGACGTTCTTTTCTTTGCAAAGATCGATAGAGATCAGGGATTTTAAAACAAAACTTTTTCAGTTTTCCCAAAAATGTTTGCAATTCGCCTTTCGAGTTCCTTGAAATAATTTGGCTTGCATTTGCATTAGCATTGCATGCGCATTTGCATTGCATTTGCATTTCTCGGTCTTGAGTCTCCTCCGTCCTTTTTCTGTAACCCAACTAACCTTCCTGGAGCCAGCATTGGACTTGAAGAAGCTTTAAAGGATCATGAATTCAGAGGAGCAGAACCAGTTCGTGACCAGAGTGGATTTTGACTTGTTAAGAAGCCAGTTGGATCAGATTATGGCAGCCTTGGCAAAAAGAGATGCCAATATTCAGGGTATGTTTGTGAACAATGTAGCCCAAGCTCAACCTGTGCAGATTCCTGTTGAGAACCAGTTTATACAAGAACATGCCATTGTCCGAGATGGACATTCTTCTTCTATTGATGCTACGGAATATCGCAGTTTTGCATTCTCCGAGTCAGATTCCCAAGAAGTGGTCCCTGTGAGGAAAACCCAGGATCCACGAGACATTGAGCTAATGGAAAAATGTCGTGCCTTGGAAAAGAAGCTTGATGTTATTGAAGGTCGTGACACTGCGGATCTGAATGCTTTGGACATGTGTTTGGTACCCGACCTTGTGATACCTCCTAAGTTCAAAACGCCAAAGTTTGAGAAGTATAAAGGGGATAGTTGTCCAAAGCAGCATTTGGTGATGTTTTGCAGAGGAATGACTTCACATGTCCTCAATGACAAACTCATGATCCATTATTTCCAAAACAGTTTAAGGGAAGCATCACTACATTGGTATATGCAGCTAGAGAGTAGTCATGTCCAATCATGGTCAGACCTAGCCAGTGCCTTTGTGAAGCAATACAACTACAATCTGTATTTGGCTCCCAGCCGCCTTCATTTGCTAGACTTATCTCAAGAAGAAAATGAGTCATTCAGAAAGTATGCTCAGAGGTGGAGAGAAGTAGCTGCTCATGTTCAACCACCACTTTCGGACAAGGAATTGGTTGACTGGTTCGTGGATACTTTGCAAGGTATATACCGAGAAAAGTTGTTCAGCACTGTGACGTTAAACTATTCTGAATTGGTAAAAACTGGAGAACGCATTGAGAGTGGTCTCCTGAAAGGAAAGATCCGAGGCATCTCGAATATCCCAGTCGGTGAGAATAAATCAGTTGTCAGTTCTCAAGAAGAATGGGAGAAGGAAAGTAATTCTATATGGGAATCCCAAATACCTCAGCGCTTATACAACTCAAGTGTTCAGCGTCAGCAACCTTTTGGGTCTTTGCATCGGACACCAATCTCTCCACGTGGGCAATCTTCTTCTCCAAATCGAAGACCTCCTCTGTATCAAGGCCCTACCGCCGTCAGCCGCGTCAGCATGCACGACAAAGGCCAAGGAAGCCAAAAAGGAATTTCACTCCATTTCCAATACCATACAGTCAGTTCTTACCAAATTTAATCAAAAGTGGATTGATAGTGCCAGAGGAGATAGATCCAACATCCTTACCAGACTCGCCGGGCTTTGACACTGACGTCCGTTGCGACTATCATGCTGGGGCACAGAGGCATTCAACTGAAGATTGTAGAGTACTCAAAGACAAGGTTCAGACTCTGCTTGACTCCAATATGTTCTCGCTCACGCCTCAAGGCATTCAAATCAACAATCTTTCACCTAATCGAGCAGATTCATCAGACCCTGAAGAGGAAGAAATTGTCGAGAGTGGATGTGAAGATAATTCTCAGAAGAATTTCGACAATCAGTTTTGAAGATGACTATCTCATTTGGCAAGTCAAGAAGGAAAGCCCAGTTCCCTGAGGCTGGAAAACTTTAGACTGTTTCAGCATTTTATTGTATTTCCTTTGCACTTTGAATTTGTATTTGCTTATAAGCTTTGTTGTACTTTAAAATTAGCAAGGTTAATGAAATGTTTGTGCATCTTTTGGTTAAGTCCATTCGTTTCACTCATTTATCCTTGTGTTCACAAAACAAATATATCTTTACCCTGCTTTACTCCTTTCTCAAACTTTTGTTAAAAGCAAAGATTAGGGAGGATGATGAAAACCCCGTGTTCATAATTGCTGTGGTATACTTTCAAATTAACCTCGCCAAGGATGTAAGGCATTGTTTCACATTTCCTAAACATTAGAGAAGTCCCTTGTTAACCCCTTCTAGCCTAGAAGTAGGAGTTTTCTTTCCTTGCACTAAAACAAAAACCTTAATTCTCAACCTTGGGGCAGGGTAGTTCTCAGTTTAACTCGGTTATGCATTCAAACATGAGCGCTTCATATAAGACACCAGTCAGTTTTCAAATCAAGTGACTTCCTATTTTTTGGAGATTTGAACGTATATCTTGAGTTAACTGAGCGTAGGATTGGAATTCATCCTTTGTTTCATGAACCATGAACCATACCACATTACAACCCCTAAAAGACCTAATTGAGGTAAGGTTGTTTTGAAAAGCATACTACAGCAAGGTTGAGTAACCTGACTCCTAATAATCTTTGTTACTCGCGTGTGTTGGTCACTTCCTTAATGACTAGACCCACCTTTGTTTTTGACTATTTAATCATTTCACTGTGCGTTTTTTTATCAAGGCTTTGTTTTCAAACTTTGCATTAAACCTTTGCATTAAATTTTGACAATTTTAATGAACAACACTTGTTTGCAATACCATTCGATATCAAGGAATCCCAACAAACGCGGTCAGTCAAGGAATTGAACTCGATAAAGGAAATTTGACTCAGTCAGGGGCAACCAAGTGTGAGTTAACAAATCAGAGGCAGAATTCTGCAAATCCAGAATATTGGGGAAACTATTCTTGAGATCATCTTATGACTAGTTTTGTCTTCAGTAACCCATCAGCAAGGGCAAATCCGTTCCCCAGTAATTTCAACTACATTTTGAGTATCTCGAGTATAACTGAACAGAAACAGCTACGTCAAGATTCAAAAGTTGGAAGATATTGAATCATCTGGTATTTCAAGTCTTCCGTAAAATTCTTTTGATTATTCAAGTTGGAAGATATTGAATCATCTGGTATTTCATTTCTTCTGTAAAATTCTTTTGATTATTCAAGTTGGAAGATGTTGAAGTATCTGGTATTTCATTTCTTCTGTAAAATTCTTTTGATTATTCAAGTTGGAAGATATTGAAGTATCTGGTATTTCAATCCTTCCGTAAAATTCTTTTGATTATTCAAGTTGGAAGATATTAAAGTATCTAGTATTTCAATCCTTCCGTAAAATTCTTTTGATTATTCAAGTTGGAAGATATTGAAGTAACAGGCATTTCAATCCTTCTGCAAAATTCTTTTGATTATTCATCCCCTAATCTGGGGCAGTTACGTCGAGATCTCTCCAAGAGTTTGAAGATATTGAAACACCCTGTATGCCAATTCTTCTATAAAATCCTCTTGTTATCATCTTCTGACAGACCATATAGACTGGGGCAGATAAGATTTGAAGATGATCATTATGCCAGTATCCTTTGCTAGCTCCCCAATAAGCAATTACTTCAGCTAATCTTGACAAATTCTCCTCAGATTCTCCTCCAACAAAGAGATCAAGATCACAATGGCAATCCTCAGGATGTTATACCTCAAGTAGAATACTCCTTTCACCAGTAAAGTTCTTCTTCTTCATCCCCAGTGATGGTCCAACCTGTTGAGTTTGGCTGGGTATTCTTTGTCGAGACGTTTTCTTCGTCTTCAGTTTCGCTTCTTTGCTGTTTTGTCAGCATAAGCATAAGCACTCATATGCATAGCATATTTGCATTTCTGCTTCCTTTTTCTGGTGTTTTCCTGTCTTTGTTCACTTTGGCGTTTGTCTCCCCAAGTGACTGGGTGTGTCTATTCTCTCCAATAGAAAGTCAGCCCTAGGCATAAAGTGCCCATCTTTTCTGAATTCCCCACGGAGTTTGATTCTCGTGAATGATGGTTGGTTCAGTTATCTTTTCCACATTTGGATTAGATAAATCCCCATTTGAGTTCATTCCTCAATTGGAGTCTTATTTGACGTTTCTTTCTAGCTTGTTCCTAGATTGAACTTTGTTCCCTGGCAGGTGTGGTTTCTGAGCCCATCTTGAACGTGCATTTATTTTGCACTATGTCTAGCAGGAAGATTCTTTTACGAATCCCCATTGAAGACAAAGTGATTCCTCCAGCAGTGTTGTAACATCAACATCTCTTTGGAATTTATACCCAACAACAAGTGGTAATCTCCTTAAGAAGCTTGTTTTGCTATCATCACGATATGTGGCAATCTCTCTCACGAGAAGTTTATTCGTCCTTGGTTTTATTCATACTTCTATAATTACAAATGATGTTACCTTCAGTCTTTCCTTTCCATCAATCTGTTTGATGAGGTGTTCCGAGTTCAGGTTCCGTACCCTCGGATTTATGTCTTTCCTTTCCATCAACCTGTTTGATGAGGTGTTCCAAGTTCAGGTCCCGTACCCTCGGATTTGTGTTATTTTCCTTTCCATCAATCTGTTTGATGAGGTGTTCCGAGTTCAGGTTCCGTACCCTCGGATTTGTCTCTTTCCTTTCCATTAATCTGTTTGATGAGGTGTTCCGAGTTCAGGTTCCGTACCCTCGGATTTATGTCTTTCCTTTCCATCAATCTGTTTGATGAGGTGTTCCGAGTTCAGGTTCCGTACCCTCGGATTTGTGTTATTTCCTTGCCGTCAATCTGTTTGACGAGGTGTTCCGAGTTCAGGTTCTATACCCTCGGATGTGTTTTTTCCTGGCCATCAAGCTTCTTGATGATGTGATCCCTGTTTTTATCCCTTACCGTCTATCCTTTGACGATGTGAACCTTTACTTCCCCGGTGGAGTAAAAGCATCCCCGGTACATCCAAAATCTTTGTCTAAGCTAGGCTTACGTTCGGTCACCACCTTTGAGTGCCAGATTTTTTTTTTGACTCCTTGTGCTTTGTTTTGCTTGTGGTCTTTCGTTGGTGTCTGTCATTATTTCCCCAGTGAAGTAAAGACATTCCCGGTTTGCTTTGTGTCGTGCTTGTTCGGTCATAACCTTGGCGCGCCAGATTTGAATCTTTAAACCTTCTGTTGTTCCCCAAGAAGTTTAACATTAAGGATTTTGTAAAACTGTTCTTGTTTGAATCGTGTCAAACTTGAACTTGGACTTTGTTTGAATTGCGTCAAGCATTGTCTGCTAGCTTTAAAACCCGTTCTTGTTCGAATCGTGTCGGATGTGAACATAGTCTTTGTTCGAATCGTGTCGGGCATTGCCTCTTGTTTAAAAACTATTCATGTTTGAATCGTGCCAAACTCGAACTTGGACCTTGTTTGAATCGTGTCAAGCATTGTCTTCTTGTTTTAAAACCGTTCTTGTTCGAATCGTGCCGGATGTTGAACCCTTACCTTGGATTTTGAAAACTTGCTTTAAGCCAAGCTTCTTGGAACAAATTTCTTCAACCTTAAGAATCCTATCTGGTGCACAGGGTTTGTCTCTGTCTTCCTGGCCTTTCTATGAAGATCCCATTTTGAACTCTTCAGTATAGAATCCCCAGGAAGTCTTTGCTTGGTTGTCTGTCCTTTTGACTGATCCCTAGTGATCAGGTTCTTCTTTCTGGTTTCATGCCCAGGAAGAGTGTAGGTTTGTTTTGTCCCCAGTAGTCTATCTCCCCGGATCTTTCCCCAGTGAGATTGTCTGTGGTCTTTTCCCCAGTGTTTCTTTGGAGTCTCCCCGGTGGGTCTCTTTTGTTGGTTAGCGTGTATCCCTAGTGAGGTGTTTCTCATGGATACTAACCTTCGTCCTTCCCCAGTGAAGCTCTTTGATCTTTTTGCTTCCTGTTTGCCCCTTGGTGTCTTGTTGTGTCTGCATTTTCTTGCATCTTCTTGGCATCATGTTTGCTGCATTGCATGTGTGTGCATCTGAGGGTAAAATTTTCGGTTATCTGTATTTAAATATCGTTCACTTTTGATTCCATGAGGACCTCCGTCTCTCATGTCATCAGGTGAAGATATTTAAATATGGGCAACTGTTGTACCCCAAATTTTACCCTCATTTTTTGCTAGTTGATGTTTTTATTTTATTTTTTCTCTATATTTTTAATTTAGTATTTATTTAGTGTTTTATTTTTTTTGTTTTAATTTAATGTCGATATGGCTTTTTTTTAATTCTATTTATATTTTATTTGTCCTATTTTTATTAATTCAAGTTAATCTCCATTTAATTTAATCTTGCTTTAGTTTATTTATTTAGATTAATTGTCTATTTGGTTACTTAATTAACCTTTTAGTTAATAGTTATTATTATTATTTGGCATGTTACAATTAATTTAAAGGAAAGAGTTCATTTTCATTGCCAATTTATAGTGGTCCACCGTATGCTTTTTTTTATTAATTGGATAAATTCATTAACCAAATTGTGTGTTGACTTTTTCAACCCAAATATCCTGGCCATAGGGAGAGAGACATGTGGCTCTTAAGAATCAAAAGGAACCAAGATTTGTTCCTTCTCTTTCTTCAAACCGTACGACCAAAGATCCTCTACAACACAATGCCATAAAACCTCAGAACCTTGCTGCTAGTGACAAAGACTGGTCCTAACGTTAACCTGTGCAACAACAACGGGAAAATTTTCAAAAAGGGAGGATGCTTCAAAGTTTTAAAGGGAGGGGGAGGCTTGCGCATTACTAGAGAAGAGGAGGGAACATATCCATTTTTTATTTATCTACTGCTACTCCCTCACACTGGGCTCTCCACAACGCATAACCTCTTCATTTATGAAAAGAAAAACCACCTGCAAACCTTGCTCTCAGGTGCTCCCTTCGCTCACTCCATCTTCCATCCTCTAACCATCATACCAAACAATAACCACACTCCATTATAATCCATAAAACTCACAAAAATTCCAACCTTTAATCCATCCTCCCTTCTCCAACAACCTTCATCATAAATTTCCAACACAGAAACACAAGTGGAGAGGGTGAAGAATTCGAAATTCTGTAGAGAAAGAACATACTTAAAAAACCAACTTTCCTCTTCAATAACAGGCAACATCATCACCTCCAAAACTCCCTCAGACCTCGAATCATCATCCAACCATTTCTTCTATATAACATTACCTTCACTCTTCTTCACGGGAGAAGCTAAAAAAAACATAAACACTTCGCAGCTCCCTCCCTCTCTTGATGTTGCTTCATTTCCTTCAACCACCATAACAACATCCACACATTCACTCCTCATGCTCCAAACATAATACAACAGACCCTTCATGATTTTTACAGCATAAATCCTCAACACAAAAACTTCATGTACCACAAAAACTCATCCACCTTATTCATATCCTTCACCTCCTCACACAACAACGCTACTGCATCACCACCACAAAACTTCAAACGACAACGCCACCGCCACTTTAAATACGGCCGAATCTCCACTCATTTTCGACACAAAGACATCAGGAAGACATGGCTGCTGCAACTCCCTCCGTTTGGATTTGCGTGAACACCATAACCTCACCGTGAAACCCAACGATATAGCTCTGCTTGTCGTGAGTGTCATCGACCAAGCTCCCATTCACCTCGCCAGAAACAGAATAACAACATCATCGTCGTCATCACATCACACTTCCACGGCTTTACAAATAAACAGAGAGGAACCACGAGAGAGCGATATCGATCGTGAGAAAAAGAGGTGAGTTGTTTCAGTTTTTGCTGATCTCTGTTGCGCTTTGTTTTTAGGGTGAAGAAATGGCGTGAAAAAGGGAGAACAGAGAGAAAGAGTCACGTTTGGGATTAAGAGAGAGAGATAGTGTTTTGAGTTGAATAATTTTAAATCTCATTTACTTTGCTTTATTTTATTAACATCAATTAGTTGTTTTGGTCCAAGATTTTCTCCACTCCCTCACGTGCCTATTCATATTTTCTGCTCTATTTATTAATTAGTTGCCGACATACATGCTTGTAGTGGCTGGGGGTTTTATTGTAAACCCTTTTACATTGCCAAACTGGTTTGGGCTTTTGGGCCGCAGCGAATCTCACCCCCCGTTTTCTTAATTGGAAATAGTTCACTAGATTAGTTTAATTAAGTTTTAATTTAATTAGTAATTAGTTATTTAGAATTTAGTTTAGATTTAGATTAGAAATTATTTTAGTTTTTAACTTAGTTTCATTTTAATTAGGATTTAGTTGGTTAACTTTAAGTTATTTAGTTTTGACTAGATCTTAATAATTTATTACTTTTCTGATTAGAACTTAGAACTAGTTTTTTTTAGAATTAGTTATTTAGTTTTGTTTTAGCTAATCAATTTTAGAATTTATGTAATTATCTTTAAATAGAATTTGGTTTATTTTTGAATCTCGGTTTTTTTTTTTTTTTTATTCTTAATTTATCTTGGCATTTTGGTTTAATCAATTCCTGATATTCATTCTGAGTTTATTTCTTTTTGCTCTTGACTGTGATTAGTCCCTAATTCCTGATTTTCACTTTGAATTTAATTCTTATTGCATTTTGCCGTATATATTGTTATTCATTTTACTTCTGACACTCGAGGTTTCCTCCTCGTATTCCTCTGATGTTTATCCCCATTCCAAAGGAAGGTGATTATTGTTGACTCTTAAAGTCATAGCCCCCACCTTAACCTAGTAGCCTCATAAGAGCTAAACTTTATTTCTTGGCCTCATCAGAGCCATAGAAATCACAACTAGCTTTAGGAGGGAGTTCTTAAACTGTTAGTGATATTCATCCTAATGAATTATCACATTTCCTACTGACTAAAACATAACATAGGTCCATTTCAACTAAACCTATAGAGTTCTTAAACTCTACAATGAGCTTGTACTCATTTCCCCTCTGAATATTGACCATAGTCAACAATTCAGTAGAAGTAGAACTACGCATACTCTGATTCTACTCCCGAGGATACGTAGGCGTAAGGTGCGATACCTTATCGAGTATACTTAGATACTAACCCCTAGGGTTTTCAATCTTTAGCATAGAACCCTTAGCAAACATAGTACAACATAACTTAGCAAGAGGCTCCTGTAGAGTACTACAGACGTTTAGGATGCTAATACCTTCCCTAGGCGTAACAAACCCCCGAACCTTAGATCTCCCCCCTTTAGGTTTTTTTAACGATCTTGAACCTTTCCTTTAGATAAATCAAAGTCGGTTGTAAAAGAAATATGATGCAAGTTAATTAATAGTTTGTTATCCGATTTTCACCGCAACAGATCGGATAGAAGAAAAGCTTTTGTAGTTTTTAGTTGCGAAAGAAGCGACAAATATCAAGCACCTCTACGGAAGTTAAAGAAAGACGAGACCGGTACTAGAAGATGTGAGTGCCCTTTTAAGATTGGTGGTTACATGTTAGTTTCCAAGAAATGGAGATTTACCATTCGTTGTGGTATACATAACCACGAAATGTGCTCAAAGCTTCAAGGCCATCCAAGTGTATGTCGACTCAAGGCGGAAGAGAAGACATGTATAGCCGACATGACCTTGAACCTTGTCCAACCGAAGAATATACTTGCGACGTTGAAACAGAAAGAACCCAAAAATGTTGCAAACATAAAGCAAGTGTATAACATTCGGTATCAAACGAACAAGGTAATTGGGGGAGATAGGAGTGAGATGCAACAACTGTTTAAAGTGTTGGAGGACAACGATTATGTCTCTCGGTACAGATATCGCGATGATGGAATTACGGTCCGAGATATTTTTTGGACTCATCCGGATTCCATCAAGTTGTTCAACACGTTCTAGACAGTGATCATTCTCGATAGCACCTACAAGACAAACAAGTACCGTCTTCCATTGTTTGAGATGGTTGGCATTACGTCTACGAATAAGACATATGCCGTCGGCTTTGCCTTTTTGGAGTGTGAGAAAGAGGACAATTTCACGTGGGCATTGGAGACGTGTCGGTCACTTTTGAAGAAACATGTTCAAATGCCAAAAGCAATTGTTACAGACCGCGACAACGCCTTGATGAATGCGGTTGCAAAGATCTTTCCTTCTTCCAATGCACTACTTTGTCGATTTCACATAACAAAGAATGTGCGAAGTCGGGTTAAGACTGCGGTGGGTACGAAACAAGTGGAGTCGGAAGACGGAAAAGTGATCAAGTCGGGTGTCATTGTAGAGAAAATTATGGATGCATGGACTCATATTCTAAATTCTTCCACAACGGAATTATATGCCGATTCGGTCATTAAATTCCGGAAAGTGTGTGAACGGTACCCCGCTTTGTTGAAATATGTTGAATCCACCATTCTTGATCAAGTGAAAGAAAAGATTGTTTGTGCGTGGACCGATAACGTATGACATCTTGGAAACACTACCACCAATAGAGTTGAGTCGGCACATGCCACTTTGAAGAATTGGTTGGGGAATAGCAAGGGGGATTTATGTCGGGATTGGGACTTCGTGCATCTAATGATCAAAAACCAACACAATGAGATACAAACCACTTTCGGTCGGAGCATCACGGTTTTGGAACATCAGTTTAAAGGTAACTTCCTATACTCTCATTTGATCGGCAACATGTCTCGGGCGGGGTTGGGCTATATTTTTCACGAGGCCAACCGAGCCGAAACGGTAGGTTCCAATAGTGCAAAGTGTGGTTGCACTATTGTGAAATCCTACGGTCTTCCTTGTGCTTGTGCCATTGCTAAAAAGTTGAAACTAGGTGTGCCAATACAAATTAACGAAGTTTGCCCTCATTGGATAAGACTTAGTTATGATGATGATGGTTGTAAGGAAGGAGATAAACAGGATATCTCTATTTTGGCCAAATTGGAAGCGATTCAAAAGAGATTTTCGAAAGCCCGCGACAATATGAAGCTACACATCAAAGAAGAGTTGAGGAAGATTGCCTTCCACGAAACAACTGCAATGATACCACCGTCTCAACCGGCTAAGACAAGGGGTGCTCCGAAGAAGTTGAAGCCTACACCAAATGACAACTCAACAACTCGGTCTCCTTCGTATTATGAGCGCGTTGACCAAATCTTTCCGAACTCTCCGACTCCTAAATCTCTACAAAGTGTCATGAAAGGCGCATTTCCAAACTGACTCCGACACCGATTCCACGAGTTTTGACTCCGATTCCGACTACACGTATGATATCCTTTATTGACGAGAAGCCGGTTTTTATGCACAAGCATATCGACGGTATCATCGATGTTGTAGGGGATGGTAATTGCGGTTACCGAGTGTTGCGGTGAGAATTGGATACCATAGTTATTAATGAACTAGGATCACATTTCTTTAAATGTTCACCACCGTATTTGATTTATCCAAAGGAAAGGTTCAAAAGCGAAAAAACCTAAAGATCTAAGGTTCGGGGGTTGGTTACGCCTAGGGAAGGTATTAGCATCCTAAACGTCCGTAGTACTCTACGGGAACCTCTCGTTAGTATTATGTTATCTCTCATTCGCGTGCTAAGGGTGCTATGCTAAAGGTTGAACCCTAGGGGTTAGTATCTAAGTATACTCGATAAGGTATCGCACCTTACGCCTACGTATCCTCGGGAGTAGAATCAGAGTATGCGTAGTTCTGAAAAGAGGAACTTCTTGACGGGGTCAAGGTTCCAAGGGGAAGTAAAGTCTTTGGCAAGACCTTACATAGAGTGCGGCGACTCTAAAATTGTAGGTTGGTTTTAAGAGGGGTAGGATTGTAAATGTTCGCGGCGGAGCATTTACTTAGAGTGCGGCGACTCCGATCCTAAGGCTAAGATTCTAAGTGTCTACGGCGAGACGTGGAGTGCGGCGACTCCGAATCCTAAGGCCGGGTTCTAAGAGTTAGTCCTATGACGGTTTAGTCAATTTTAATAACCTTTCCTTTGGAATGTCGAGGGACCCAACTAACTGATTATTTTGTGCGCACTAGCAAAGTGGGCTAGTTAATGTGTATAGTGACCGAAAAGGTTGAATGCGAGGCCCAAAGGCACTCGACTTACATAGGTGTAAAAGTGGCTCGACGTTGGATCGAGAGTTTTTGTTAGTATTTGAAAAGGTTTAAGCAAAGAGTAACAAGCATGCATAAACATCAAGCAAGCAACAATATCAATCATAAAATAACACACACATGCGTTTCACTCACGTTTGGGGGGTCTAACGAATTGATTTAAAAAAAAATTTGATTAAAATTAGGGAAATTAGCGAGGTTTGTTATTGTTATGAGAATTATACTAAAAGTTATTTTATTTAAAAGTTGAAGTATTTTGGCTTAAAAGGTTTTTTAATATCTTGAAAAGTTTCTAATGTTAGAGTTATATAACAGCTCTTATTAATTAGAAAAGATTTTTAATATTTCTTAGTAAAGTTTATAAAGGTTTACTAATTAAAAAGCTTAACAAAAGGATCAAATTAAATAAAATTTTATTGTTATATTTTTTATTAAAAGAAAGTGATATTTTAAAAGAAGTTATAATTATTTATAAAAAGTTTCTACATGTTTATTTATTTTAAAAATTATGTAAAAAAAACCAATTAGTTATTTTAAATTTATCAGAAGCTGTTCTTTTACGGATATGTCCTCACTCTCTCATTCCATCTCTCGTTGTCTCTCTCATTCTTCTCTCTCTCCACTAGGGTTTCCAAAAGCCGCGCCGCCCCCAAGGCTCTCTCACCTTCACCGATCTCTCTATCTCTCTCGAATCAAACAAAAATCAACACAGAAACCTAAATCTACCCTGAATCCCATAGAATCCCAACCCCAATTTCATTAAGTTTTTGTTGATTACAATTACATGACGTTGAAACTTAAAGCAAGCAAGAAAGAAAAGGGAAAAGGACGCCGACGATTGTTGATGGAGGGTCGCGATCGAGCTTTCTGGTGATTCGCCCAAAGCTAAGTCTTCTATCTCTTCCTCTTTGTGTTGTGTTTGTGATTTTCCATTTGTGTATTTGATGTTGCGATTGGTGATCTTTCGTCTCTGTGTTCGTGTGTCTACCGTAATTGTTGCAACTTCTGTGAATCTGAGCTTGCGTGTGTTTATGTGAGGAATTGTATATGCTTCTGGTGTATATTTAATGAATTTTTGGTGTAAGGTTTATTTTCGAGTAGGCTTTGATGAAAGTTTCCGGTGAATTGGTTTGATGATTTGAAATGGTTGTTTGGTCTAATGATTATTTCTGGAGTAATTGAATTTTGGTTGTATGCACGAATTGGTTTTGGTGAGGATTGGTGGATGGTTTGAATGGTAATGATGGCTCTCCCCTGGTGTGTGGTTGTTGCTCCTTTTATATGTCCTCCGTATTAAGTGCGCATATAATTCTTGTCTGAACATGTTGCACACTGTTTTTTGGAAATTATTCAAAAGTTGTCTGACCCTGCTTTATGATGATAATGATATTCCCTTTTCCAATTGAACATGTCTGAAATTGTTGCCGTTTCGAAAGATCGTATTTGTTTGTGTATTGGAAGTTATTAAAATTGTTGGTCCTTGTCCCTTTCCACTTCTGTCGTGATATATTGAAAACTTAAATGGAACTCTTAACTATTGTCTGATTACGTTGTTTTTCCTGTCGATAACGTCTTGAAAACACATCGTATCTGTTCTAATTTTGTTTTGGAAAGATTTGTCTCTGTTGGAAACAAAACTGTGAATAACATCCTTGTCCCTCTTAAATGTCTTTCCCTTTTCAATATAAAACATGTTCCTCCAACTTTAGGAAAGCTTTGATTCTTTTGAGACATGTTGCAAGTATTTGGAAAAACTCTAATTATTGTCTGATATTATTGTATTGGAGAGAGTTTAATTTGTCTTGAACATGTCTTAGATATGTTTGGACCCCTTTCCTTTTTCAATTCGATATGTTTGGTTCAAAATCTGCCATGTACTTTTTGAGTGCGATTTATGATTAATGATGATGATTTTGTTTAATGCTTGGCCATACATTCTGATCTTGTGTGATTGTACTTTGAAAAGAAATCAAACTAGTTTATGAATTGATAATTTGCGCAGCACCACTTTTCTTTAGGACTGTTATAATTTCCTTGTAACAACTAGCAACATAAATGGTAAATCTGCTTTTCCTGACAATTGTGTACTTAAAGGTCCCTTTCTTTTGGTTTTGGTGTAACAGGAGCACGTGATGGCGACAGAGTTTGGCTGAGCCCAATAAAGCAGCGGTTGGATGAACTTCCATAGTACGCTTTGAGGTAGAGTAAGCAGAGGCAATACAGTTCGCAGGTGTTGTAGTTTGTCACTTGGAACTCTAGATCGTACGTGGGTTGCACAGGCGTGCACAAAATCTATTAAATCTGATCCTGAGAATTGCACCCGTATTTGTGACAGACTTTAATGGCGTTTGGAGTTATCTCTTTTGTAAGATATTATATGGGAGCTTTGCCTTTTGAATTGTTTGAACTCAAATGTTCCAACTACAATTATCTTGGCAACAATTTTAGTTTCCTATCCAATATTATACTTCACCTCCTTAAGGCATTGGCCCTTAGAAACATGTGCCAAAATGATTAATTTTCCTAATGTAGGATCCTCTCTTTCAGTAACACGCCATGCATGAATCTTCCATCCTTCACCAGTAACAAATATTTGAAATGATAATGGTGCCTTGTTGAGATTTTGTTAACCTTGGAAAGTCTTGTAAAGGATATATGACTTGTCATTAATATGAATATGTGAGCTTTACGGAAGAACACCTTCCGATGTAAAATTTCAACTTTTGTATACTATGAACTCCTCGCGAACCTTGGAATTATCTTAATCTTGCATTTTGAATTTCTCAAATTTTAGCATGGTGAAGGACTAATGTTTAACTTGAACTCTCATAACTTTGTAATTAGAAGTTCATAAAAGAAATGAACCCAATTGAAGCCTTGTATGCTTTGAGCTTTCTTTAAACTTATAATTTACCCTTGGTGATAAATTCCAAACAAAGGTCTTAAAACTTTCTTGATCATGGATCCAATGAAAAAAACTTGTTCATTTTAAAACGAACATATGCATCCCACAATCTTTATAAAATAAAACATGATTCCTCTCATGCTTTGCATCTTGAATAATCCTTGCCATTTGTATTTGCAATTTTGGACCTTGAATTGGAATTTCAACTTCGGAAAATGAGCTTTATAACCAAGTCTTATGAATTTGTGAGGATTTCAACTTCTACCAATGGTCAAGGTATTTTGAACATCTTGAATTCCAAACGATCTTCAAACTTACTTGAAGAAACTTGACAACTTCAAGAATATGAATAGTCTTCTTGAAACAGAAATCATGAGCTTCGTGTTGAACTATGTGTGAATTAGATCACAAGAATGATGTAGGAACTTCAAATTTGATCTTGTAAGCTTGTGACAATGATGGACTTGAATTTGCATTTGGAAATCAACTTTCTACTGCCTCCTAACTTGACCTTTCATTACTTAAGAACATAGCACCACAGAGCAAACACGTCCCTTAGATTTTGAGGAGTTGACAGAGGGGGGAGACGCCATCTTTGCAGTGTAACTTTGCCACACAACCAATGAAAAATCTTTTATGAAATCTGAGAAAGAGAGGTTTGGTAGTGGTTTAGGGATCAGAGGGAGAAAGGGCACAATCTCACAGGAATTCACACCCATCTTGCAAGGACCAGGGCCACAAACACACACACAACACAACCTTCAAGTCTCGAATCTTCTGCACCAGCACATGTGTTCGCAAATGAAACAAACAAAACAAAAACTAGATAAAGCAGTAAGTTATGCACGAATGATTGCCCTAATATGATATGCAGACGAAACAATGAATCTAAGGGAAAAATTTGGGGTACAACAGTTGCCCCTATTTAAATATCTTCACCGGGTGACAGGGCGATGAAGATCGTCATTAGGCCATGGTAAAAGATATTTAAATACAGATAACCGAAAATTTTGCCCTTAGATGCAATGATCATGCAATGTTATGGACAAAACTAAACCTAATGCTGACATGCCATGAACTCTAGCATGATGAAAATGATGGAATGGTAAAATGCAAGATGCAGACGAAAACAAAAGCGAACACAGAGCGGAAGACAAACCCAATGAGCAACAAACTCACCGGGGACGACCAGACGCACCGGGGAAAAGGGAACAACACTGGGGAAAAGAAAACAGCAATGGGGACCCTGAAAGCGACGACCCAACAGGTTCAAGCGTGACCAGTTGATATCTAAGATACAAAAAGATAAGATAGGATCCACACGGCGGTAGGATCATGCGAACAAAAAACAAATAAAACCTGGAAATTCCTTCAAATGAAGAAATCAAACGGGATCTTCAGGAACCACCAAGGAAAAGAACAGGGTTATTAAAACTCTCTTGTATGCCAAGTAAATGGACTTCGTAGGGAAAATGCCTTGTGACTTATCATTGCACGGGACTTACACACCACTAAGAAAAACAACATGAAGCTCGGCGGCTCGAAACAAAAAACACAACAAGGAGCGCGGCGGCTCGAAACAAAAAAAAGCATGGAGCTCGGCGGCTCGAAACCAAAACAGAAAAACAAGGAGCGCGGCGGCTCGAAACCAAAAAAGAAAAACAAGGAGCGCGGCGGCTCGAAACAAAAAAGAAAAACAAGGAGCACGGCGGCTCGACACCAAAAAGCAAAACAAGGAGCGCGGCGGCTCGACACCAAAAAGAAAAACAAGGAGCGCGGCGGCTCGACACCTAAAAGAAAAACAAGGAGCGCGGCGGCTCGACACCAAAAGGAAAAACAAGGAGCGCGGCGGCTCGACACCAAAAAGAAAAACTAGGAGCGCGGCGGCTCGACACCAAAAGAAAAAACAAGGAGCGCGGCGGCTCGACACCAAAAAGGGAAACAAGGAGCACGGCGGCTCGACGCCAAAAAGAAAAACAAGGAGCACGGCGGCTCGACACCAAAAAGAAAACAAGGAGCGCGGCGGCTCGACACCAAAAGAAAAAACAAGGAGCGCGGCGGCTCGACACCAAAAAGAAAAACTAGGAGCGCGGCGGCTCGACACCAAAAGAAAAAACAAGGAGCGCGGCGGCTCGACACCAAAAGGGAAAACAAGGAGCACGGCGGCTCGACACCAAAAAGAAAACAAGGAGCGCGGCGGCTCGACACCAAAAGAAAAAACAAGGAGCGCGGCGGCTCGAAACAGAAAAAGCAAAACAAGGAGCGCGGCGGCTCGCAACAAAAACAAGGTGAGGCGAAAATAAAATATAGAGCACAACGACTCAAAGTGTACAAAGCATAGGTGCACGCTTAAACTTTGCTAGGCGCCTGGAAGGCAAGTTGTCAAAGACCAAAGTTCAATCTAGGATCAAACTAGAATGAAACGGTCAAACAAGACCTGTCATTGAGAAATGAACTCAAACGACGATTTTATCTTATCCAAGCGAGGAAAAAGATAACTGAAATAACCATCATCCACGAGGGTTGAACTCTGTGGGGAAACTTGGAAATGATTAGCATTTTCTGCCTAAGGCTGACGACCTACTTTGAGAGATCAGACAAACCCAAAAACACGGCGCAAACATAAACAAAGATCAAGATAAAGCGACAAGAGACAAACCAAAGGAAAACATGCACGGAGGCGAAATGCAAAAGATGCCATGCGATGCTTATGCTCATGCTGACAAAACAGGCAAAGAAAACAAGAGGAAAAACAAATGAGGAAGCCCGTCCATCCTCTGCACGAAAGATGCGTCTGTCAATCTTGTAGTAATCTGAAGGTGGAGCTCAATAGTTGAACTTCTCTGGGGAAATAGTAATCCACTCAGGGACATGACTTCACTTAGGAATCCCCAAGATGAATCTGATTATCCAGATGAGAACAGATCCACTGGGAACGGATCAAACTTGAGTTCGTAGAGGCCTTGATGAGGATAAAATAAATATCCGCTGCTAACTGAAATAATCTGAAGTGATAATGTAGTGATAGATGCCACGAGGATAAAATAAATATCCGATGCTTCGTCGGGGAAAGTTGAGACTGAGGAGATTCTCTGGGGATCCTTTGGGTCAACCAGATGGTGAAATTCTTGTACTGATCCTGTCATAATTGCTTGAAATAATGATTCACTGGGGAATCGTCATGACTTCCTGCGGTAGAAACTTGCTGGGGAGTAATCATACCATTGAAATTCTTCGGGAATTTTAAGTGAAGAGATTCTATGAAGTTAGTGAAGTTCTGGCTTGCATGGTAGTCGCCATTTTCAAGTATGAATTATTGGAAAAGTCTTCAATTCTCAACTGTCCTGGATTGCATGGTTCTGAAAAGGAGTCATCTCAAAAGGATTTTACAGAAGATCCGGCGTTCAAAGATAATCCGGCGTCTTCCAACTCTTGAGAGATTTGTGGAATCTCGACGTAACTGGCTTAGATTGCCGGCATTCTGCATACTGAATCTTTGAAATTTCCCCTTGGGTAAGCTAGTTTGTGGAGATTACAAACTGAAGAAAACATCTTGCCCTTGCTTAAATGGGTCTTCAAGTAACATGCCCCAGACTGGTTATCTTTAACAAAGAAGTAACCATCTTCAACAAAGTTCCAATCAGAAATTGAACCTCTTATAGCTGTTTGCAATAAGGTTTCTATGATATTAAGCAATATTTACATGCAGAAAGTGTAAATTCTGAAATTGCTAGTACAACGTCATGTTTGTTTTGAAGTTTTATCGAAGAAAGTATATCACAAACTTGTGACTGAATCACTAGTTAGGATATGATATTAGTTTTCCTTTTTATAAAGCCAATGTGAACTTTGAGCGTGGCTCATAGGAGTCAGGAAACACTATCTCATTGAGTATGAACTCTGCTTCAATAAGGTCTTTTGTAAGTGATTTGGTTCAAGAAGCAAAAGGTATAGAGGTCAAAGTTTGTTTATGCCCATCCCTTTTTGTGAGGTTATTTTGAAATTTTTGAGGGTCAAAATTTATTTGTACCCACTCATATTTCGATAGTTTTGGAAGCTCGGTCGCTTTGATTGAAATTTACCCTGCCCCAGGTTAAAAATAAGGTTTTTTGATTTTGAGGCTCCAAAGGGTTAACGAGAGGTTATCTCTGGTATTGAAACAATGCCTTATATCATTAGCAGGGTTTTTGTTCAAAAGCATAGGAGAGATTGAGTTTTAATTCATCATCCTCCATTCAGTAGTATTGGCATTATAAAATGGCAAACAATTTTTTTGAAAAAAGAGCGAAGCGAATGGATTTCTTCAAAACAAACATTAGATTGCCTTAACGTTCGGAATAACAAGTTCTTACATGTAAACATGCTTTAATAATCAAAGAAAGCGATAAATGCAAATAAATAAACAACTGATGCTTCTAGGAATGACTTCCTCTTTACTTGCTATTTGAGCTAACCATCTTCAAAATCGACTTCCGAGATCGGTCTGGGGATCATTCTCATACCCACTCTCGGTGAATTCTTCCATAATCGGGACTGATAAACCCGCGTGATTGGGTGAAGGAATATTAAGTTGAATTCCATGAGGCGTGAATGAAATCATTTCGGAGTCAAACAGATTCTGAACCTTACTCGGAAGTACTTTACAGTCGTCAGTTGAATGCCCTGGTGCCCCAGCATGGTAATCACATCGGGCGTTAGCGTCAAAACCTGGTGGGTATGGAAAAGGTACTGGCTTCAATTCCTTCGGTACTATAAGTCCACTTTTGATTAAATCTGGCAAGAAATGACTGTATGGCAATGGTAGCGGAGTGTAATGCTTCTGTTTCTTTGGTCTTTGTCCAGCCTGTTGGCGCGACCTACGGTGGTATGACTGCTGATTTAGAGGACGTTTTGGACTAACCCACCATTGGTTGCGAATTTGATCCTGATTCGAAGTTACTTGAGTAGCAGGAGTAATATCAGTACGAGCTTTCTTAACGTCTGGTTGAGAGTCACCAAAAGACAGAATCTTCTGATTCATTAACTTCTTCATGACACCCTTAAAAGTATAACAATTTTCTATATCATGGCCAAATGCCCCTTCATGAAACAAGCAATGAGCATTGGGATCATAATTAGGTGGAAGTGGGTTAGGAGGCGGACCCAAAGCTCTGGTAGTAATCAAACCTTGTCGCACCAAGGAGGGGTACAACTCAGTATAAGTTATTGGAATAGAGGAAGCTAGAGGTTTATGTGGTCTTCTGTTAGGAGCATCTGGACATGGCACCGGATCCCTCTGTTGTTGATGATTAGGAGCATTGAGTACTCGTTGATGATTCTGCGGAGTTTGCGCTGGCTGGTAAACAGGAGCCGGTGGATAAACAAAAAGCTGATAGACGGGTGTCTGCTGCATAGGCTGATATGTAAGATCTTGTTGATACTGAGGAGGTCTCTGGTTAGAATGATAATATTGCTCCTTATGTTGTTTAACTTGGCTACGAGATCCTTTATAATTTCCTTGCAACACAGTCTTAGCAGTTTGTTCCTTTAGGCCGGGAATCTCAGAAGTGGGCGTCGGTGTGTTTCCAAGAGTCATGGTCTCATGAAGCGAGGTCTGGGATGCATATTGATTTGCTACCAGGGTTTCAACCAAAGCAGAAAGCCTTTCAAAACCACTCTTCAGATTAGTTATTTCTTTGTGGAGGTCCTGCTTTTCTTGCTCTGAGTTATTCATCTTCTTTCCTGAATAGTGACTTGACAGCTTGTCTCGGAACAGAGGATTCAGGGTGACAAAAACTGAAGAGAGATAGCAGGACATAAGAAAAAGGACGAAACATGCACATGCAGATGATATGAAATGCGAATGCAATGCAACTATCAAGGAACTAAAACCGTATTACGTTCATTGTAGATATTGCAAATAAACATTTTATTTAAAATTTCAAGGGCTGGTACACCTCCAGAGTTTTATTACATAGGCAACATAACACAAAAGGAACTAGGAGTCTAATCCACTGGATGATGCCCCTTGTCTTCCACAAAGTTCTTCCATCAGCCTGTCGATCTGATGTTGCATTCTTGCTTTCTCCAGGGTAAGCTTCTCTATTTCAGCCTTTAACTCCGAAACTTCATCTGATTGGACAACGGGAGGCTTGGGACGGGGATAAGGCATCCTCAAGGTCAGAGCCCTTTCACGCGCCCAGGCTAGACATTCTTCAGTGATTGAGCAATCAAGATTTGTTGTCACTGTCATTCCTTGTCGATTGATGCGACGCCAAGCAAACACGATTCCGGTTTTCAGATTCAGGTCCTCTCCTTGATAGAGGAAAAGTCTTGTCAGGCTTTCTGGATCAGGTACTTCTTCCATTGGGTGCCCCAGTTGACGGCGGGCGAGCACAGGATTATAGCTGATACATCCCTTTGTACCAAGAAGAGGTACATTGGGAAAATCTCCACAGCTATGAATCATAGGGATTCCTCCATACATCGGGTCATGCCAAACGATATCCGAGTGAGTAAGAGCCATGAGCTTCACGGGCCATTCTAAACCGTCTTCCACGTCCCAGAAATCAGTAGACCTCGGTAGGTGCGAAATAAACCACCTATAGAGGATAGCGGTGCAACAGGTAATCCGACCTTCTCCCTTTAGAGCTTTTGAATGGATAGTGTGGTAAACATCGGCTAACAACGTCGGCACTGGATTTTTGAGCATAAAAATCCTTATGGCATGGACGTCGACAAAATCTTCAACATTCGGAAACAAGAACAAACCGTAGGCCAGCAGTGCAAAGATGTGCTCGAACGCTCAAGTGTTCCCTACCCTAGCAAAATGGCGAGCTTTCTCGAACAAGAATTGGGCCGGTAAACCGTCGATTCCTCCTCTGACCGTCATATGAGTTTGGATCTCCAACAGCTTTATGTGGGTCGCTCTTGCGATGTCTTCCTGGCTGGGCCTTCCTTCTCCACCGGAGAATGGAGGTGAGTCTTTGACAGGAATACCCATAAGGGCGGAGTATTCCTCCAAAGTAGGTGTCAGCTGGAAATCTTGGAAGATGAAGCAATGGTAGACCAAGCTGTAAAGTTGAACCAGCGTTTCCAATAAACCAGCGGCCACTCGAGTCTGCAACAACGGGAGGATGTTTCCATACTTCTCAGCGAACGCCTCAGGATCCTTGATCTGATCTCCTAGTTCCCTTAGTTGTTCAACATCCGAAACTTCAAAGGTGTACGACACAACTCCCTTCTTTCCGTAATCCATCGTACAATGCCTGCAATACAAGATTTAAAGTTCCTTGATAGAGAGAGAAATGCAAGATGCAAATGCTATGCAACAAGATTCATGGAAACTCAGCTATTTATAATCATCATGGAATATTAAAAGGCTCGTTTTAAGAATCATAAAAAAGTCGGTTACAATTATTAGTACCGGAATACTAAAGATTGGTTTATTACAAAATTAATTATATAACGCGTCTGTACGCTTTACAACAGTCATAACGTAATAGCTAAATAAAAGCTAATAATGATGGACCTAAGGAGACTCTTCCAACGGTCTTCTTGAATTCCTTTGACTTCTTTTCTTCAATTGAGCTTCCTCCAGAATAGACTTGTCGACAAAGTGTTGACCGCTGATTTAGAATGGGATGAGATATCTTCTTGAGCTTTCCATTTCTTGTAATAAATAGTTTTTTCAATAACCTCCTTTTAGCTAGCTTGAATACTAACCGAAGTTGAGAAATGGATATTTGTCTTGAATTAGTAACTCTATCAGCTGAGAATAGTCTTCCAGTTTAGGTACCGACTGATAATAATGATAGGCCATAATAGAGTGGAGATGATAACTTCCCATATCTTGATTTGAACCTTTCTTTATTTGTCAGCAAAGTTTTTAGTCTCCTTAGATCGTCCAGGTTATGACTTTTGTAAAGGTACTTCAACATTTTTTTTAAAAAAATTTTTTTTTTAGAGTCCATGATATCCTTATGATGTTTATAAACAAGACTAAGTTCCTTGAATCTTTATGATATGGTGCTTATGAATGTATGCAACACACAGGGCACACAACACAAAGCACACACAAGAAAAAGAGTCCTAGGTTTGAAAGGTCACATCATGGAGCCAAGGGTCTACCCTCCCATAAGGTATGTACTATGGTTTCAAATGTACCTGCCGAACGGGTTCTAAAAGTTCCCAGAGTCTACAATCCATCTTTCGGATATTATCGATTTTCCAGATCACTTGGTAGTCAATAATATTCTCAAGAGAATCTCGTCCGAGTGTAGTATCGCGTAGCGACTATTGCAGAAATAGACTCCCGCATAGTCCCCGCACTACATCCTAATAGGCCAAGTTGGGTTAAGGGTAACTACGGTCCCCAGTCTCGATGGCCTTTAGTTCGAAATAATAGCGTCTTCACGAATTGACTCGTTGGACAAAATTAAATTCTAGAGGGCCTAGACTGAGTGGTGAAGTCTCAATTCAACTTTTTCAGGAATCGACTCCCTCAAAGTATCCTTGAATTCTCACCGTTCCTATCATAATTGTCACTCTAGTCCGGGTGTAGGACTTTGTCTCACCACACAAGCAACCCAGCACAACAAATAATAAGCAAGCAAATAAAGAAAGAAAACATAAATAAAACAAGATAGGGGAAACCCTCGACATTGTCCCCAGTGAAGTCGCCATTTCTGTTGCGGTGAGAATTGGATACCATAGTTATTAATGAACTAGGATCACATTTCTTTAAATGTTCACCACCGTATTTGATTTATCCAAAGGAAAGGTTCAAAAGCGAAAAAACCTAAAGATCTAAGGTTCGGGGGTTGGTTACGCCTAGGGAAGGTATTAGCATCCTAAACGTCCGTAGTACTCTACGGGAACCTCTCGTTAGTATTATGTTATCTCTCATTCGCGTGCTAAGGGTGCTATGCTAAAGGTTGAACCCTAGGGGTTAGTATCTAAGTATACTCGATAAGGTATCGCACCTTACGCCTACGTATCCTCGGGAGTAGAATCAGAGTATGCGTAGTTCTGAAAAGAGGAACTTCTTGACGGGGTCAAGGTTCCAAGGGGAAGTAAAGTCTTTGGCAAGACCTTACATAGAGTGCGGCGACTCTAAAATTGTAGGTTGGTTTTAAGAGGGGTAGGATTGTAAATGTTCGCGGCGGAGCATTTACTTAGAGTGCGGCGACTCCGATCCTAAGGCTAAGATTCTAAGTGTCTACGGCGAGACGTGGAGTGCGGCGACTCCGAATCCTAAGGCCGGGTTCTAAGAGTTAGTCCTATGACGGTTTAGTCAATTTTAATAACCTTTCCTTTGGAATGTCGAGGGACCCAACTAACTGATTATTTTGTGCGCACTAGCAAAGTGGGCTAGTTAATGTGTATAGTGACCGAAAAGGTTGAATGCGAGGCCCAAAGGCACTCGACTTACATAGGTGTAAAAGTGGCTCGATGTTGGATCGAGAGTTTTTGTTAGTATTTGAAAAGGTTTAAGCAAAGAGTAACAAGCATGCATAAACATCAAGCAAGCAACAATATCAATCATAAAATAACACACACATGCGTTTCACTCACGTTTGGGGGGTCTAACGAATTGATTTAAAAAAATTTTTGATTAAAATTAGGGAAATTAGCGAGGTTTGTTATTGTTATGAGAATTATACTAAAAGTTATTTTATTTAAAAGTTGAAGTATTTTGGCTTAAAAGGTTTTTTAATATCTTGAAAAGTTTCTAATGTTAGAGTTATATAACAGCTCTTATTAATTAGAAAAGATTTTTAATATTTCTTAGTAAAGTTTATAAAGGTTTACTAATTAAAAAGCTTAACAAAAGGATCAAATTAAATAAAATTTTATTGTTATATTTTTTATTAAAAGAAAGTGATATTTTAAAAGAAGTTATAATTATTTATAAAAAGTTTCTACATGTTTATTTATTTTAAAAATTATGTAAAAAAAACCAATTAGTTATTTTAAATTTATCAGAAGCTGTTCTTTTACGGATATGTCCTCACTCTCTCATTCCATCTCTCGTTGTCTCTCTCATTCTTCTCTCTCTCCACTAGGGTTTCCAAAAGCCGCGCCGCCCCCAAGGCTCTCTCACCTTCACCGATCTCTCTATCTCTCTCGAATCAAACAAAAATCAACACAGAAACCTAAATCTACCCTGAATCCCATAGAATCCCAACCCCAATTTCATTAAGTTTTTGTTGATTACAATTACATGACGTTGAAACTTAAAGCAAGCGAGAAAGAAAAGGGAAAAGGACGCCGGCGATTGTTGATGGAGGGTCGCGATCGAGCTTTCTGGTGATTCGCCCAAAGCTAAGTCTTCTATCTCTTCCTCTTTGTGTTGTGTTTGTGATTTTCCATTTGTGTATTTGATGTTGCGATTGGTGATCTTTCGTCTCTGTGTTCGTGTGTCTACCGTAATTGTTGCAACTTCTGTGAATCTGAGCTTGCGTGTGTTTATGTGAGGAATTGTATATGCTTCTGGTGTATATTTAATGAATTTTTGGTGTAAGGTTTATTTTCGAGTAGGCTTTGATGAAAGTTTCCGGTGAATTGGTTTGATGATTTGAAATGGTTGTTTGGTCTAATGATTATTTCTGGAGTAATTGAATTTTGGTTGTATGCACGAATTGGTTTTGGTGAGGATTGGTGGATGGTTTGAATGGTAATGATGGCTCTCCCCTGGTGTGTGGTTGTTGCTCCTTTTATATGTCCTCCGTATTAAGTGCGCATATAATTCTTGTCTGAACATGTTGCACACTGTTTTTTGGAAATTATTCAAAAGTTGTCTGACCCTGCTTTATGATGATAATGATATTCCCTTTTCCAATTGAACATGTCTGAAATTGTTGCCGTTTCGAAAGATCGTATTTGTTTGTGTATTGGAAGTTATTAAAATTGTTGGTCCTTGTCCCTTTCCACTTCTGTCGTGATATATTGAAAACTTAAATGGAACTCTTAACTATTGTCTGATTACGTTGTTTTTCCTGTCGATAACGTCTTGAAAACACATCGTATCTGTTCTAATTTTGTTTTGGAAAGATTTGTCTCTGTTGGAAACAAAACTGTGAATAACATCCTTGTCCCTCTTAAATGTCTTTCCCTTTTCAATATAAAACATGTTCCTCCAACTTTAGGAAAGCTTTGATTCTTTTGAGACATGTTGCAAGTATTTGGAAAAACTCTAATTATTGTCTGATATTATTGTATTGGAGAGAGTTTAATTTGTCTTGAACATGTCTTAGATATGTTTGGACCCCTTTCCTTTTTCAATTCGATATGTTTGGTTCAAAATCTGCCATGTACTTTTTGAGTGCGATTTATGATTAATGATGATGATTTTGTTTAATGCTTGGCCATACATTCTGATCTTGTGTGATTGTACTTTGAAAAGAAATCAAACTAGTTTATGAATTGATAATTTGCGCAGCACCACTTTTCTTTAGGACTGTTATAATTTCCTTGTAACAACTAGCAACATAAATGGTAAATCTGCTTTTCCTGACAATTGTGTACTTAAAGGTCCCTTTCTTTTGGTTTTGGTGTAACAGGAGCACGTGATGGCGACAGAGTTTGGCTGAGCCCAATAAAGCAGCGGTTGGATGAACTTCCATAGTACGCTTTGAGGTAGAGTAAGCAGAGGCAATACAGTTCGCAGGTGTTGTAGTTTGTCACTTGGAACTCTAGATCGTACGTGGGTTGCACAGGCGTGCACAAAATCTATTAAATCTGATCCTGAGAATCGCACCCGTATTTGTGACAGACTTTAATGGCGTTTGGAGTTATCTCTTTTGTAAGATATTATATGGGAGCTTTGCCTTTTGAATTGTTTGAACTCAAATGTTCCAACTACAATTATCTTGGCAACAATTTTAGTTTCCTATCCAATATTATACTTCACCTCCTTAAGGCATTGGCCCTTAGAAACATGTGCCAAAATGATTAATTTTCCTAATGTAGGATCCTCTCTTTCAGTAACACGCCATGCATGAATCTTCCATCCTTCACCAGTAACAAATATTTGAAATGATAATGGTGCCTTGTTGAGATTTTGTTAACCTTGGAAAGTCTTGTAAAGGATATATGACTTGTCATTAATATGAATATGTGAGCTTTACGGAAGAACACCTTCCGATGTAAAATTTCAACTTTTGTATACTATGAACTCCTCGCGAACCTTGGAATTATCTTAATCTTGCATTTTGAATTTCTCAAATTTTAGCATGGTGAAGGACTAATGTTTAACTTGAACTCTCATAACTTTGTATTTAGAAGTTCATAAAAGAAATGAACCCAATTGAAGCCTTGTATGCTTTGAGCTTTCTTTAAACTTATAATTTACCCTTGGTGATAAATTCCAAACAAAGGTCTTAAAACTTTCTTGATCATGGATCCAATGAAAAAAACTTGTTCATTTTAAAACGAACATATGCATCCCACAATCTTTATAAAATAAAACATGATTCCTCTCATGCTTTGCATCTTGAATAATCCTTGCCATTTGTATTTGCAATTTTGGACCTTGAATTGGAATTTCAACTTCGGAAAATGAGCTTTATAACCAAGTCTTATGAATTTGTGAGGATTTCAACTTCTACCAATGGTCAAGGTATTTTGAACATCTTGAATTCCAAACGATCTTCAAACTTACTTGAAGAAACTTGACAACTTCAAGAATATGAATAGTCTTCTTGAAACAGAAATCATGAGCTTCGTGTTGAACTATGTGTGAATTAGATCACAAGAATGATGTAGGAACTTCAAATTTGATCTTGTAAGCTTGTGACAATGATGGACTTGAATTTGCATTTGGAAATCAACTTTCTACTGCCTCCTAACTTGACCTTTCATTACTTAAGAACATAGCACCACAGAGCAAACACGTCCCTTAGATTTTGAGGAGTTGACAGAGGGGGGAGACGCCATCTTTGCAGTGTAACTTTGCCACACAACCAATGAAAAATCTTTTATGAAATCTGAGAAAGAGAGGTTTGGTAGTGGTTTAGGGATCAGAGGGAGAAAGGGCACAATCTCACAGGAATTCACACCCATCTTGCAAGGACCAGGGCCACAAACACACACACAACACAACCTTCAAGTCTCGAATCTTCTGCACCAGCACATGTGTTCGCAAATGAAACAAACAAAACAAAAACTAGATAAAGCAGTAAGTTATGCACGAATGATTGCCCTAATATGATATGCAGACGAAACAATGAATCTAAGGGAAAAATTTGGGGTACAACACCGAGCCATGTCGGCTCTACTCGGTAAAGGAGAGGAAGGTCATGCACTTGTACGTCATCAACTTATCCTAGAGTTGGAGACGCATAAAGAAGAATACTTGCGTCTCTATGAAAATTAAGAAAAATGTGACAAGGTTCACGAGTCACTTGTTCCGTGGTTGAGTGGTCCGGCATCGGTATCGAAATGGATGAGCTTCCCCGAGATGGGTCATCTTACAGCATGCGCCTACGATATGGTGTGTATCGACTTGACGCGATACGGTTTTTCAAAAACCTTTTTTCCACTCCACACCGCACCTCCGTCGAATTCAAATGATCGCATCATGTGTATCGGATGGCTTGCGAAATCAAGACATTTCGTACAAGTTATCTTGAAACCCGGATGCCCGATACCACCTAAATCACCGCAATGGGCGACGTATTCAGCCGCAATTGTCGAGTCTTGGCCGGATAGTTTTTTCGAAAGGATGTTTGAATTTGAAAGATTGCACGCAATTGAAAAGGCATCAAATGCGGAAAAGTTGAAAGTTCAAGCTCTTATAGATTTAGACGGAGAATTTTGTTTTAACTCTTTTGTATAATCATACGACACACTGTACATTATTGAAGTGAAATATATTGTACTTTTATTCATATGTCTTTTTAATACACTTATGAATTTTATTGCAATGAAAGTATTCCAAGTGGCTGCATAACATGTTCAATTCTGTTTTATAAATGTATCAGTAGAACATTCTGATTTGCATATCCGGGAAATTTCCGCATGTGCACATCCGGAACCAATATTTGTAAGGTTTGTCCGGATCTGCACATCCGGGACGAACTTAGGCAGAAATAACTTTACCCTAACTTTTCTATAAATTAGGGGTTTCATTTGATATCATTCACACAAACACTAAATGTCTCAATTGTATGATATCAAGATCCATTGGTATGTCGCAACTGTCTCCTATACCGACGACATGACAATCGGTCGCAAGCATAAGTTAACGAGGGACATCTCAATCAGCGAGATCATTTACAACATTGAACATCTCCTACCTTACGGAGACAAATAGAAGGTTGCGAAGCTTCAGTATCGTTCACCTTCCGTTGATAACGAAGGGAACGTTGCTTACAGCCTTGTTGAGTGATGACTCGATTTCGTATCGTCTAATTCGATTCAATTCGTCCATGTTTTATCGTATTTTTATCGAGTCATTGTCATTTCGTGTATTGTTTGCTTATGTTTTCGTTTCTTTTCCATTTACAGGTCCTATATCAGCTCCAGAGAAGAAAAAACCAAGATATGAGCTCAAAGAGAAGAAAAGTGGAGAAAATTGCATGGTTCTGCCTCTTCCAGATGAAAGGCATTCGCCATTCCCCCCAGTTACACTGAATGGTGCTCGCCATGTTAGAAAGGAATGAAATTCAAACACTAAAAGAAAAGGCGACCGCCGTTTGCCCTAAGGCGACCGCCATTATGCGCGGGAGCAGTTTTCTTTATGCAGTTCTGGTAGTTTGCAAGTGATATTTCAAAATTCGAACTCAACTATTTTGGAGCCTATTTTTCCTATTTATAGAGTACCAGAGGTCTGTATTTTAATCCAAGAACCTTGTGGAAGCACTGCCGAAATTCCTAACCACTTATATCATTAGCCATAGTATCAATTGATCACATCGAGAGATTGATACACCCGTTGTATTTTTTGTTTCTTTGCTGCTGATGTACACTTGAATCGATTAATTAATACCAGTCCATTTCCCGTTTTAATTACTTCGCATTTCAGGTTATTTACGATTTATTTACTTTACTGCATCTTGTTTTCTTTTGATTAATTTCATAATTCAGATTTCGCATAAAAACCTAATTCCGAACTTAATTAAGAACAAGCCATTATGTATGTTTTAAAATTCAGAAATGTTAATGTATTAGTGTTAGATTTAATTATGTCTGAGTAGATTTGTTTCGAGTCCGTAGATTCAGGACCGTCATTTCGACGGGACTCTGTAGAACCTTCGGTGTTTAGCTTTTGTTTTAAAATTCTAGTTTTGGTGTCTAACAGTGTTTTGTCGTGAGAGCGAGGGGCTGTTTAACAGTGTTTTGTCACGAGAGTGAGAAACACACCAAGGCGTGTCCAATAGGGCGAGCGTTTGAGGTAATCGCCGGATAGTAGACATCGGACATTGAGCATAAATGCAGCGAGAACGCTTTAGGGCCTCATTTAGTATATGTTAGTTTTCAAACAGCACCTCTTAACTACCGAGCGAGCGAGAGAAAAATCTTGGGGTCAATTGGCGTGGCTTGGTTAAGACCGCGAGAGCGTGAGGTTGAGCCTTTAAACTGGTATATCCTTCAGACCAATCTCAAGACCTTTGTTAACACTTGGATCTTACGGAGTCCCAAAGAGCACGGAAATCATTCTCCGGTCTCATCTTTATTATTGTTTTTCAAATCCCGTTAATAGCCAAATTTCTTTTACCGCCAAATCTAGGCTTAGCTTTACACCGCAATAATCGATCACTCTAGGTTGATTATTGATCCCTGTGGGTTCGACAACCTTTTTAAGACTACGCGATAAGCTGTATACTTGCAGCAGTAATCCGACCATTACACGAAGTCGCGACCAAGTTTTTGTCGCCGTTGCCGGGGACTCAATTTAGTCATTATTGTGATACGTTCGTTGAACAGTATAGACTAAGGCAACTTTTTATTTCTTTTCCTTTTCGATTCATCAATTGTATGCCAAACACTCGCTCACAAGGCGAAGAGTTGGAGCAACCAGTCAACAAAATCGAAAGTTACATACTTCTGAGGCGCTGAATTAACGAATTCCTTCTTAGATACAATATCCCAGATCCTCTTATTCCCTACCCAGATTCGGAAGCTGAATCAGAGCTAGAAAAAAACACGGCAGAAGTCCCACAAAACCGTCCTCTAAAGTACTTGGCTATTCCGTCGCAGGATGAACCACATAATAGCATTGTTACCCCAACCATTAACTGTAATGATTTCGAGTTGAAACCTTTGCTAATATCCACAGTTCAACAAAATCAATTCTCGGGTAATGCTACGGATGACCCAAACCTTCATTTATCAATATTCGTGCAATATGCAGACACCGTGAAAGCCAATGGGGTTAGTCAAGAAGCAATCAGACTGAGACTTTTTCCGTTCTCATTGAGAGATAGAGCAAGGGCTTGGCTCCAATCTCTACCATCTCACTCAGTGACGACATGGGACGAGTTGAAGAAAGTCTTCTTAGCCAGATATTTCCCACCAAGCAAGACCACTATGCTAAGAGCCCAAATTAACGGATTTAAGCAAAAGGACAACGAATCTTTATTCGATGCTTGGGAGAGATACAAGGACATGTTGAGGTTAATCCCACACCATGGACTTGAAGAATGGATGATAATATATACCTTTTACGGGGGGCTGCTGTACAATACCAAAATGAATCTGTGCGCTGCCACAGGCAGTGCTCTAATGGATAAACCATATGCAAAAGCCTATGAACTCATAGATACTATGGCTCAAAACCATTTCCAATGGGGAGGCGAATGCGCTGTTATAGAGAAACCAACTCTGAAAGGAGGAATGCATGAAGTTAACGGTATAGACCGAGTCAATGCTAAAGTGGACGCGCTTGCTCAAAAGATCGAAAGTTTAGCAATAGCACCTCCATCAGCTACGGTAGCTGCACTTACACCAAATTGTGAAATATGCGGAAACCCTGGGCATACAAACGCTGAATGTCAAGTGTTGGCTAGTACTCCTACTGACCAAGTGAACTACGCTCAAGGGAACCCGTATTCAAACACTTACAATCCTGGTTGAAGAAATCACCCAAATTTTTCGTATAAGAATAACAATGCTTTGAATCCACCTAACCCAGCACCTGCTATTCCACCCGGATTTCAGAAAGGAGCGCAACCCGCTCCACCTCTACCAAAAAAGTCAAATATGGAAATCATGATGGAAAACTTTATGCACGCTCAAGCTCAGTAAAACAGGGATTTCGCAAATCAAAACGCTCACACGAGCGAATTGATGAAACAATTGTCAAGCAAGCTTGATGCTATGGCTACCCATAACAAGATGTTAGAAACTCAAATTTCTCATGTAGCCCACCAACAATCAACTAACGCAGCCCCCGCTGGAACATTTCCTGGCCAACCACAACCAAACCCAAAAGGTCATGCTAACGCTATAACTTTGCGAAGCGGAACAGAGTACGATGGACCTGTTGACCCGAGATTTCAAAATTCAGCCATGCACCAAAATTCACCAAAGGGAACTGAGAAAATAAAAAAACCTAACACGGAGAAGGAAGATGAAAGCGGAAAGCCAGCAGAGGAAGAAACACCTTATGTGCCTCCGCCACCATATAAACCACCTGTGCCTTATCCCCAAAGACTAGCTAAATCCAAAAACAAAGGACAGTTTAAGAAATTCGTAGAGCTTCTAAAGCAACTGAATATAACGATACCTTTCACAGAAGCTATTACGCAAATGCCCTCATATGCCAAGTTCCTTAAAGAGATCATGTCAAATAAGAAAAAGTTAGAAGATAACGAAACCGTTATGCTCACTGCTGAGTGTAGTGCCATACTTCAAAATAACATGCCTCCTAAACTAAAAGATCCAGGTAGCTTTTCCATACCTTGTGTAATCGGAAAAGCTATCATAGACAAAGCGTTATGTGACTTAGGAGCCAGCGTTAGCCTAATGCCCCTATCCACATGTAAGAAACTTGAATTAGTAGACTTGAGGCCAACGAAGATGTCGCTACAACTAGAAGACCGCTCTGTGAAATATCCAATATGTATGCTAGAAAACGTGCCAGTTCGCATAGGTCAGTTTTATATTCCAACAGATTTCGTGATAATGGACATTAAGGAAGATTCTAATATACCACTTATTTTAGGTATACCTTTCTTAGCAACAGCTGGAGCTATAATAAATGTGAAGAAAGGAAAGTTAACTTTCGAAGTAGGGGAAGAAAAAGTCGAATTTATTTTAGCCCAATTCCTAAAAGCCCCTGCTTTAGACGATTCATGTTGCTTTTTAGACGTTATCGACGAATGCGTCAGAGAAATGGAGAAGGAACCGACAAGGTACACGAAAGTACTAAAGATTCCAGACCCTCCAATATTCGAAGACGATAATTGGCGTGAGCCGTACGAAGATGATAGTCTAAGAGAGTGCCTAGCACTCACACCCGATCCAATGCCTTGCCCAAAGAAACCATCTGTAGAACTCAAAACATTACCCAAAGATCTAAGATATGAATTCCTAGATACTGAACTTGAAAGACCAGTAATAGTTAATGCCGATTTAGGACAAATAGAAATCGAGAAATTATTGGAAGTCTTAAGGAAGTATCCCACAGCTCTCGGATATAACATCTCCGGTCTAAAAGGGATAAGTCCCTCTATATGTATGCATCGCATCATGATGGAGGAAGACTGTAAGACGTCCAGAGAGCATCAAAGACGGTTGAACCCTGTCCTAAGCGATGTAGTGAAGAGAGAAGTGAAAAATCTATTGGAAGCAGGAATCATATATCCAATATCTGACAACAAATGGGTCAGCCCAGTGCATGTCGTACCAAAGAAGGGTGGTGTTACAGTTGTAACTAACGAAAAAGGCGAGTCCGTAGCCAAACGAACTCAAACTGGATGGAGGATGTGCATAGACTATAGAAATCTGAATAAGGCTACTAGAAAAGACCATTTTCCTTTACCCTTCATAGACCAAATGCTTGAACGGCTAGCCAAACATTCATATTTTTTTACTTAGACGGATACTCGGGATTTTTCCAAATACCTATTCATCCTGATGACCAAGAGAAGACAACATTCACCTGCCCCTATGGTACATTTGCATATCGCCGAATACCATTTGGACTGTGTAATGCTCCCACAACATTTCAAAGATGCATGATGTCGATCTTTGCAGATTTCATAGACGACATAATGGAAGTCTTTATGGACGATTTCTCTGTATGTGGGAGAAGTTTCGAACACTGTCTGTCGAATCTAGAGTTGGTACTTGAACGATGCGTCAAAGTGAACCTTGTGCTAAATTGGGAGAAGTGCCATTTCATGGTGCGACAAGGTATAGTTCTTGGACATGTAGTGTCCGATAGAGGTATTGAAGTAGACAAAGCGAAGATAGAAGTCATAGAAAACCTTCAACCACCCAAAACAGTTAGAGAAGTACGAAGTTTTTCAGGTCATGCCGGTTTTTATCGACGATTCATTAAAGACTTCTCTAAGATTACAAAACCATTGACTGGACTACTAATGAAAGAAGCTGAATTTATATTCGATGAAGAATGCTTGAAAGCATTTGAACATCTAAAGGATGCTCTTATTACCGCACCAATTATGCAACCACCTGATTGGAGTTTACCATTTGAAATAATGTGCGACGCTAGCGACTATGTTGTAGGCGCTGTCTTAGGACAAAGAAAGGATAAAAGGCTTCATGTTATTTACTACGCAAGTAGAACCTTAGACAATGCGCAGATGAACTATGTGACCATAGAAAAATAACTCCTAGTTGTTGTGTTCGCCTTAGACAAATTTCGTTCCTTTCTGGTAGGAGCAAAAATTATTATCTATACCGATCATGCCCCTATTAGGTACCTATTAGCTAAAAAGGATGCCAAACCAAGACTCTTGAGATGGATTTTGCTCTTGCAAGAATTTGATTTGGAAATAAAGGATAAGAAAGGTACAGAGAACGTGGTAGCAGATCATCTCTCTAGGATTGAGGATCTAAAGCCCGAAGGAGTGCCTATAAACGATGATTTTCCTTACGACAGAGTAGTAGCCCAGTTGGAAAGGGAAAGCAAAACTGTAGAATGTTCCTTGTTATTTAACGATGTAGAGACAAATGAAGTAGTAGAAGCAATCTATACAATAACCACATTGCCATGGTATGCTGACTTTGTCAACTACCTAGCAGCCAAAGTGCTTCCACCAGATCTAACATACCAACAGAAAAAGAAATTTTTCCATGATCTTAAACAATATTACTGGGATGAACCCCTATTATTCAAGAGAGGCACCGATGGAATATTTCGTCGATGTGTCCCTGAATCGGAAGTAGAGGATGTCATATCCCAATGCCATGCTGCACCATACGGAGGACATGCCAGTACATCAAAAATATGCGCAAAGATATTACAATCTGGCCTCTTTTGGCCAAACCTTTGGAAGGACGTTCACAATGCCATTATGAACTGTGACTGGTGCCAACGCACTAGAAATGTTTCTAGACGGGTTGAGATGCCTCAAAGGGGAATTTTGGAAGTCGAAGTCTTTGATGTATGGGGCATTGATTTCATGGGACCTTTTCCATCTTCTTTTGGAAACAAATACATACTCGTCGCAGTAGATTACGTATCAAAATGGATTGAGGCAGTAGCTTCACCTACAAATGATGCACGAGTGGTGGTAAAGCTTTTCAAGAACATAATCTTTCCCAGGTTCGGTGTACCAAGAATTGTCATTAGTGATGGCGGATCCCATTTCATTTCGAATGTTTTCGGGAGGCTATTACTTAAATACGGAGTACGACACCGAGTAGCAACACCCTATCACCCTCAAACTAGTGGACAAGTAGAAGTGTCGAATAGGGAGATTAAGCAAATTTTAGAAAAAAACCGTTGCAACCTCTAGGAAGGATTGGTCTACTAAACTTCATAAAGCTCTGTGGGCTTATAAAACAGCCTACAAAACCCCCATAGGAACCACACCGTATAAACTAGTTTATGGAAAGTCATGCCATCTACCTGTGGAACTTGAGCATAAATTTTATTGGGCAATTAAAACCCTGAATATGAATTACAAGGCAGCAGGCGAGAAAAGAATTCTCGATATCCATGAATTAGAAGAACTAAGACTAGATGCCTATGAAAATGCCCGAATATACAAAGAAAGAACCAAGAAGTGGCATGATAAAAGAATAACAAAGAAGGAGTTTAACGAAGGAGATATAGTTCTTCTCTTTAACTCTAGGCTTAAACTCTTTCCCGGAAAATTACGCTCTAGATGGTCTGGCCCTTTCGAAGTTACAAAAGTCCTACCAAGTGGAGCAGTTGAAATTAGAGGAAAGTGGAATGAGACGTTCTTTGTGAACGGACAGAGACTCAAGCACTACCACTTAGTAAAAAACAAGGAATTCATAAATTATTACAAGTTGGAAGAGCTTCCCGCTCTTCCCGACAAATGATGCCCTTTCCAATTCTAATGTCGAGCTTCCGACATTAAACAAAGCGTTCTGTGGGATCTAAACCACGATCTTTAGTTTTTATTTCTTATTTTATTTTTACCCTCTATTTTACTTTGTTAGTTTTAGGATATTGCATGCATGTTTAGTATAAAGTATATGCAATATACATCACTATTTGTTGCATCTCATTATTTATGTTATCATTATTATTATTACGATTATTATTACTATTTTTATCTTACTAACGCGTAGCTAATAGTATTTTTCCCCCTAATATTGTAATGTTTTTCAATTTTTCAGGAGACCCTTCTCTAGGAAACCTTTGACCAGCAACCATGCAGACATTTGAAACCTGTGCCGTTGTTTTCAGGAACGATGTCCAGAGGCGTCGATTTGAGGCTTTGTCTCAAAGAGATTTTGGTCTATCCATCTATCCTGACGACTCGGCCATGCAAACCCTTCGCATCCGAGACAGTGTTGTTTTCCTTCTGAGCCAGATAGGATGGTCTCACTTTGCTTTAGAGAAGAGATTTAGCACTTACCGTAGCTTGACCTTGGAGTTCCTAAGCTCCCTCTATTATGATGCCACCAGTGGTTTCGGATTTGGCTGTGGATTGGCCACCTTCAGGTTATTTGGAAACAAGTACAGATTTACCCACCATGAATTCGTTGAATTATTGGATTTTCCTAATGAACCCGATGTTGCGACCAAAACCCCTACTGATGCCTTCACTAACTATGATCTTGAACATTTCTGGGGTACCATAACAGGAAGCGGTAATGCCGACCCTAATGCTATGTTCTCCGAAATCATTCACAACCCTGGATGGAGATATTTCCATAAGGTTCTGGCTCACACCTTCTTTGGCAAAGAAGAGAACGTAATGTTTGTGTCAAGGGATGAGCTATATATCATGCTCTGCGCATCCCAGGGAAAGCCGGTCAATGCAGCCCCGTACCTACTTGCTAATATCAGTCATATTGCCCGTGATCCCTTCGAACCAATTTTAATAGGTGGGCTGGTGACCATGATTATCGATGCAATTGGGATGAGGTACCATCTGAACCGATTCTTCGCATTCGGTGGTTTCCGCCCGATGGACATTAGTTTCTGTTTCAACAAAGGCATTATTGCTAACCTTGGCCCGGTAGAATTCGAGCTGCTTATCAATAATGTTGTGGTCCATGCCTTCACCTTGCCCAACCACGCTAAGACCAGTGTGCACAACAAAGACAATTGGCTCTATAATTTGGAGGTTGTCAACGAGTTTCTGACTCCACCCGACTCTCCTCAGGCTTATGAAAATAGAGATACCATTATGTCTGCTGAGGCCACTCAATGTTCCGAGGTCGATCCTGATATGCCCCCTTTGAATGTTGACGCTGCTATTAATGCTCTCCAGGCTGAAGTAAATTCCTTCTGAGACGAGATTTCCTTTCTCCGAGTCGACTTCATCGGCCTAATGGATGTTGTTCACGAAGAGTTAGACCATATGTTCCAAATTGTCTACTCTCTTAGACAACATCATGGGTGATCCGTAGCCGCACATTTTTTTTTCCTGTTTTTCTTAGATTAGTTTGTTTACACGTATAGTGTTTCCCCTTCTCGTATTGTTTGAATTGTAATTTCCATTCCGCTGTGTACCGTCGGGATGCCGACGTGTAATTGTAGTACATTTCAGTTTCATTTAATGCAAGTTTCTTTTTAAATTTCTATTTTAGTGTTTTAAATAATTACTTTACTTGTTGTTAATGTTTAGCAAATCTAGGCTTGTCAAGAAAAACTAAAAAAAAAAATTTAATAACCAATCTGCATTCTGCAAACCAAAAAAAACAAAAGGCGTGAGATAACACTGAATCACACTACATATTTGACTCGGATTGCACATGTTTCTTAGGATTTTATTGCTATTTTCATGTGTTATCCTTGTGTTTTGTTTTGTTTTCAGGTTCTTTGTATTCCCAGAGCTCCTCGTGAAGAAATGAAGAAAAACAAGCAAGAAAACCAGTTTGTGAGGAAATTGTACACATGGCATCCACCATGGCGGGCGCCATAGGGTAGGCCATGACTTGGATAGGAGTCAACTGCTGTCAACTCCCACGATCTCCACTTCTTTTTCCCTTGGTTCACATGGCGGGCGCCATGAGGGGGTGGCGGGTGCCACCTTTGTCGTATGGTTTCCCTCCCAAAAGAAGTTGGGGGGCACTTTGATCTTTCCATAGTTTTTCCTGGGCTATAAATAGATGAGTCCTTGATCCTTTTTCTTCATCCAACTTAGTTTCAGAACTCAAGCCATATATTTTAAGTATTGTAAAGTGATAAACTTCTCACATCGGGGAGTTATCAGACTGTTTGATCGAGTCTGTAATCGAGTTTGGAGCACTCTAGTAGAAGTTAATCCTGCCGCCATTTTCATTTCCAGTCATTTATTTCCAGTTGTACCAGATTTAAAGCCTCCAATTTGGAGCAGGTTTCTATTTACTTTCCCGCACCATTTATTTTCTCGTACTATTTACTTTCTCGCACTATTTACTTTCCCGCACCATTTATTTTCTCGCACTATTTACTTTCTCGCACTATTTACTTTCCCGCACCATTTATTTTCTCGCACTATTTACTTTCTCACACTATTTACTTCCTCGCACTATTTACTTTCCCGCACCATTTATTTTCTCGCACTATTTACTTAAAAAGAATCTACTTTAACATTATCTATTTCAACATGTCTATTTATATTTCCATTTCCGGCTAAATTTTAAAGGTTAGAATGTAAGGATCATAGTTAAAGTAGTATTCCATACAAGGTGTCAATAGAAATGCTTAAGGGTTATTCTGATTTTTAACACAAGTTTTCTGCACTTTATTTCTGTTGGGTAAGATCGAAAGCCGTCCAACCTTTGGTTAAACTTGGTTAGTCTTAACTGTTCAAAGGAAGCGAAAGTGCTTTGTCTTGTTAAATAGGAACTTTTAATACTTTAGAAAAACGATTTTAAAACTATTTTCGGACGCATTTATGGGTTTAAAGTCCGGTTTGCATGAACCTCTTTTTGTTAAAAGTTCCAAGTCAAAATACTTTTCAACTGAGTCAAGAAACTATATTTCTTAAAGATAGGTTTATTACTTTAACGCAATGCGTGCCTTTTTATAAGTGACAATAAGAGGGTTCGATTAAGTGATAAACTCGGTTCTGAATACGCGAAAGCGACAGTTCCCGTTAAATTAGTTCTTTTCATAAATAGAAAACATTACCCCATAAATGGTTCTATTTACAAGCATTTGGAATATTATCCGACTGTGTGAATTACATTCAGGCCTGTTGTTTTAAATTGAATTTTATATCTTCGTACTTTACTTCGCTTTTACTGTGCACTCATGAACTCCCGATTGATTGGCCTTAGATAAACACCGTAACAATAGAAACCGATAGATTGACGTTTGGTCTCTGTGGGATCGATAATCTTTTATATTACTCTAACGCGATTCGTATACTTGCGAAACACCGCATTAAGTTTTTGGCGCCGTTGCTGGGGACCAATTACGTCAAATTTCGTACTCTGTTGTTACACAATCTAGACTAAGGCTTTACCTACTGGTCAATGCGAAGAACTCGCAGCACCGGTAGTCTTATAGATCCTTTAGCGGAACCTGAACGTTACGCTCGTGCACGTCTCTCACTTCGTAGAATTAAGGAAACTATGGCCGAAGACCGTAACCAAAGACCCCTTAAGGATTTCGCTCAACCATCCAATGACGAACCCAGTTCTAGTATAGTAAACCCTAATATTCCTGCTAACAATTTCGAACTGAAACCCTCCCTATTACAATTAGTACAGCTAAACCAATTAGCGGGTCTCCCTTATGAGAACCCAAATCAACATCTAAAAGTCTTCATCCAATTAGCTGACACTTTTAAAACCAATGGTGCTACTCCTGAGGTGATTCGTCTAAGACTATTTCCTTTCTCCCTCAGAGACAAAGCCCTTACATGGTTAGATTCCCTTCCAGCCAATTCTATAACAACATGGGAAGACCTTAGGAGAGTATTCCTTGCTAGATATTTTCCCCCAAGTAAAACTGCTATTTTTCGAAACCAAATAACCAGATTCACTCAAAACCAAGGTGAATCACTCTCTGAAGCTTGGGAGAGGTATAAAGACCTATTGAGAATATGTCCACATCATGGCCTGGAATCATGGCTAATCATTCATGCCTTCTATAATGGACTTCATTATAACACTAAGATGACCATCAACGCTGCCGCTGGTGGCGTTCTGATGAATAAACCTTGCCCTGAAGCTTGCGCTCTCATCGAAGATATGGCTCAAAATCATTGTCAATGGGGAACAGAACGAGCAACAGTGGAGAAGAAAGAAGCCCAAGGAGGAATACATGAGATAAGTTCTATAGACATGATGCAAGCCAAAATGGACGCTTTGGCCCTTAAGGTCGAACATATGTACGCAAACCCAGCTACTGCAGTAGCAGTCTCGTCGGAATGCGAATTATGTGGAACCAAAGGACACTAATCAGCGGAATGCAATCTGTTGAATGAAACTAAATCAGACCAGGTCAACTATGCCCAAGGGAACCCATTTTCAAACACTTATAACCCTGGATAGAGGAATCACCCAAAATTTTCCTACAAAAACAATAACCCTATCCAAAACCCTACACCTCCGAGACCACCCGGTTTTCAAGCCCGGAGACAAAACCCACCTTTGCAAGCTGTGCCGCCCAAGCCGAACCTTGAGAAAATCATGGAAATTTTCATTTCGGCTCAAACCCAGCAAAACAAAGAATTCCTAAACCAAAACATTCATGTAAACGAAATGATTACCCAGTTAGGAACCAAGGTAGACCAAATAGTCACCCACAATAAGATGCTTGAAAACCAAATCTCTCAAGTAGCTCTCAAACAAGCTCCCGAAACCACACCTGGAGGACAATATCCTGGACAACCTCAACAAAACCCCCGAGGACAAGCCAATGCAATTACCTTACGAAGTGGGACCGCTTATGATGAAGAATTTAACCCGGCATTGGGCAAACCCAAAACTTCTAAGAAAAGTGTTGTACCTACGGATGAAGTAGAGGAATCAGTGGAATCTGAAGAACAGAAAAACCAAGATAAGGGAGAAACTATAGATAAAACTAATGAACCACCCCCACCATACAAACCTCCAATACCCTATCCACAAAGACCCAAACAAATCAAGATCAATAACCAATACCAGAAATTCATTAAAGTCATAGAGAAACTTCATGTGGAGATCCCTTTCACAGAAGTCATCACCCAGATACCGTCTTATGCAAAGTTCCTCAAAGACATCCTTACCAATAAACGTAGACTTGATGATCCAAAACCTTTGGAATGCAATTCTATTTCCGAGAATAAACTTGCCAAAAAGGAGAAAGATCCTGGAAATTTCTCCATACCTTGTATTTTGGGGAGTCATGTCATCGATAAAGCTTTCCTGGACTTAGGAGCTAGTGTGAGCTTAATGCCTCTAGCAGTTTGTGAAAGGTTAAAACTAGGAGAACTGCAACCCACTAAGATGTCTCTTCAATTAGCCGATAGATCCGTCAAATATCCAGTAGGCATATTAGAAGACGTCCCAGTTAGGATCGGTCGGTTGTTTATCCCCACTGATTTCGTTGTCATGGACATTAAAGAAGATGATGACATCCCAATCCTCCTAGGTAGGCCATTCTTATCAACCGCAGGAGCCATAATAGATGTCAAGAGAGGAAAGTTGACTTTTGAGGTAGGTGATGAAAAGATAGAATTCATTTTGTCAGAATTTCTTATGGCACCAGTATTAGGAGACGTATGTTATGCCATAAACATCGTTGATGAATGCATTAGGGAACTAGATCAAGAAGAACCCATAGAAACAATCAAACTACCTTCAACCCTCATAAGGGAAGATGATGGATTTATGGAACCCTACATTGATGATAACCTTCACGAATGTTTATCCCTTACCCCCAATCCAATACCATGCCCCAAGAAACCAACCTTAGAACTTAAAGAACTACCCAAGAATCTAATATATGAGTTTTTGGACGAGGAAATGAACCGTCCAGTTATAGTCAGTGCTACCTTAAACCAAGAAGAAACATACCAACTCTTATATGCTTTGCAAAAATATCCCTCAGCCTTAGGATATAATGTCTCTGATCTGAAAGGTATAAGTCCATCCGTGTGTATGCACCGGATTTTACTTGAGGAAGATTCGAAACCCTCCAGAGAACATCAGAGAAGGATAAACCCTATAATGAGTGATGTTGTTAAGAAGGAAGTTCTTAAGTTACTGGAAGCAGGTATAATTTATCAAATCTCAGATAGTAAGTGGGTGAGCCCTGTGCATGTAGTACCTAAAAAGGGAGGCATCACAGTCGTGCAAAACGAGAAAGGCGAACATGTAGCAAAACGGATAGAAGGAGGATGGCGTATGTGCATAGATTACAAAAAATTAAACAAAGCAACTAGGAAGGATCATTTCCCTTTACCATTTATAGACCAAATGCTAGAACGTTTAGCCAGACACTTCTATTTTTGTTATCTTGATGGATATTCGGGATTCTTCCAAATTCCTATTCACCCAGAAGATCAAGAAAAAACAACCTTCACATGCCCTTATTGAACCTTTGCCTATAGACGAATGCCTTTCGGCCTCTGTAATGCTTCAGCTACCTTCCAGCGTTGCATGATGTTAATCTTCGCTGATTACCTTGATGGAATTATGGAAGTATTCATGGATGATTTCTCGGTATGTGGATTTAATTTCAAAAACTGTCTCGTTAACCTTGTGAAAATCCTGAAAAGATGTGTGGATGTAAACCTGGTGCTAAACTGGGAGAAATGTCACTTTATGGTTGTCATACCCCAAATTTTGACCACTTAGATTTCCCATCATTGTGCAAATCATCATCACAATATGGATGTACTTTCATGCCTCATCAATCTCCTCGAGGATTGTTGAGCATTCACTACCATCAAGAATTAGGGTTTCAAGCCCTCTCAGAGCCTTAGACAAAGGATCAATCAAGGAATGACATGATCTTCAACTTGTCTAACCTCTCAAACATCCACAATGGATCAAAAGGACTCCCACTTCAAGGATTAAGCACAAGGCTGCTCCCTTCTAGGTGGATTAAGTCTCAAGATCGACAGTGTCACCAAATTAGGGTTTTGGTTGACCAGGGCCTCCAGATGGAAATTTTTCATCTGGGCACAAGCCAATGATCCAAAACATAACCTAATATACTTCATGGGACCTCATGGACCTAATCATCAAGTCAATTTTGCCTCAGGGGATGCATTCATCAAAAATCAGGAATTAGGGTTTCTTGACCTAATCCACCCCTAAGTTGACTTTTAGGGCAAATCATGAGCCAAGACCTCAAGAGAGGGTTTGAGGGTCTCTAATGAACTATATTGATCCATTTGGAACAATGGATTATTCCAAGAAGCTTGAGCAACAAGTCTCATTTCAACTGCACCACAATTAGGGTTTCGCGAGGAAAGTCAACTGTAACTTTGACTTTTGACCAGAAAATGCTCCCAAGCCCTAAGACATGATTCAATATACCCTATGACACCCATGGAACATGTCCATCAAGTTTGATTTAGGTCAAGGACATGATTTCATGAAAAATTGCACAGTTTGGAATTCATCTGATAAAAAGTCAACTGTGCACAAAAGTCAACTTTGACTTTTTGAGATTTTTCACCAAAATGGATTTTTAACCCTAAAATGATGTTAATGTATGATTTGAATCATCATTCATCAAGAAAAATAAAGAAAGTGGGATAACTTGTAAAAGGGGTAACCATAAAAACTTAGAAAAATTTCTAAGTTATGGAAAAAGTGACACTAATGTGCCAACTTTGGAGGACCATAACTCCTAAACCACAAGGCCATTGTTCCCCATTCAAAGCTTGATCTGTAGATCTCATTTCCCTCTACAAAAGCTTCATACTGACCTATGTCCAAATTCCTCATGGATTTTGAGTTATGGAGTGATCAAAATCAAGAAAAGTCACTTTGTTCCAACACTTGGTGAAAATTTCACTAAGTCAGATTTTACCCTACTTTTTGCCAAATGTAGGGGGATTTTTCACTTGGATTCAAAAGAGATCAAAACCAAACATTTTCAAACAGTTGTTGTATCATGTAAGGGTTTTCCAAAATGGCCAAGAACATTACCGAATTCAATTTGAGTCATGAGATATAACATTGGCAAGTTGCCTTGTCGAAATCTGTCAAGGCAAGGCAGATTTTGCATTTTTGGTCGATTTGCCAAAATCAGCCAAATCCAAATGCTCCTACCCACTTGGACACCTCTGAGGATTGAATCTAAAGGGGACAATCACTGAGCCAAGTCTCCAAAGTCTTTGGAACAAGAAATAACATGTTGAACCTAGAATGGCCAAAATAGGGACAAGACTCCAATTTTGGATTGAAGCATTCAATGGAAGCATCAAGGTGGCATGGACTGAGCCATTCTCAACTAAATTCAGTCAAGACTTATCCAAGATCAAGGGAACCACAACCCTGTGCCGTAACCTCTAGTCAATGGCTAGAGGAGACTTGGATTTCCATTGGAAAACATTGGCCAAACCTCTACTGCAGTTTCCATTCACTGTGGATCCCAAAACAAACTTGCTCTACTATAAATAGAGCTCAATTTTGATCAGTTTGAGTACACCAAATCCATCAAACAGATGCTTTCGTCAAAATCTCTTCTTTCACTCCAATTTTTCCTTCTAAGGCAAGTCACTATCGGGTTTTGAGTTTGAGAGCTTTTCCAATCAAACCAATCACACACACACCTCACATACATCATATAGAAGTGATCCAAACACTCACATAACATCTGGAACACAGATTTCACAAAATCACCAGCCAATTGCTCAAGTTCTTGACAGTTTTGTAGTTGAGGTACCATCTTCAGCTCCAAACCATTTCAATCCATTCCAAGCATTCATACACACTCCATGGCACCTAGGGAAGCTATCCAGGTCATTGGAACCTAGCTGTAACACCTCCAACACAAATCACGATCACCAGCTGCAAGTGGTAAGCATGAGCTCTTCTAACTCTATGATCCATGCAATTTTTGCTGCACAATAATTTGGCCATATGTTCATAATCATGCATGGAATGTTTCCCCTCAATTAATTGCATTGTTTGAATCGTGTATCAAAAATCCTAGCCTTCATGCAGAAATTAGGGTTCTTGAGGATTTTTCATGATTTCTTGTTATATGTTTAATTTAAATGAAATTAAATACCATAGACATGATCGTGAGGTTGAAACGAGTTGATTGGTATGTGGATTACATGATATGATTAAGTATTCAGTGAGATTGAAGAGAAAATGCAAATCTAGGCAAACCCAGAACACGCGCGTGTTCTTGGTGTGTTCTTGGCGCCATTTTTTGAAAATTGGAATATTTGAGTTTTGTGATTTTATTTAATTGATTCAAAAATTAATTTCTCTCTGAGTTTTAATGATTTTGAGTTGGTTCTTTTTTTAATAATTCACAAAAATGTTAAAATATTTTATTTTCCCAAAAAATCCCAAAAATATTATTTATTTTGTATAATTGATATTTTTGCAAAGAATTAATGTTTTAATTTTTTTGACATTTAAAATATTTTTTCCACCTTGATTTTGCAACTTTTAATGCTTTCTAATTATTTTGTAGGTCAATACTTAATTTTTGAAGCATTAATCCAAGATCACAATTTGTTTTTCCTATGTTAAACAATTTTGATCATTTTAATTGAATTTTTATTCAATTAAAACACATTTTTGAAAACAAATTAGGGTTTTTGGATTAATTCAACCCTCATAAATCATTTTCAAAATACTTTGGGCCTCTAATAGAGTGTAAGACCCAATTCTTTGTTAATACAAACCCATTTTGGGCCTCACTTATTGTATAAGTCCCGTTGTATTTCAAAAAGTTCGACGCGATCATCGTCCGTTGAAAAAATATTTGGGCCTCTCATTGAGCTATAAGACTCATTCAAAAATTTTTGGGCCTCTAATAGAGTGTAAGACCCAATCCTTTTTTGACCAAATCATTTTTGGGCCTCAGTGCATTGTATAAGTCCCGATATCGTCAAAAACAAACGGCGCGACCGTCGCCTTTTAAAAAATAACCTTTTGGGCCTCTCCTTGAGCTATAAGACCCATTCAAAACTTTTGGGCCTCTAATAGAGTGTAATACCCAACCCCCTTTTAACCAAAACCATTTTTGGGCCTCAAATATTGTATATGCCCCTCTGCGTTAAAAGAAAATCTCGGCGCGATCGCCATTTTAAACAAAAAATCATCTGGGCCTACCCTCGTGTTATAAGCCCCACTATTTTTCTTTAAAACTTTTTGGGCCTCTTGAGAGAGTGTAAGACCCATCCCTTTCTACAGAAAACAATTTTTGGGCCACAGTCACTTGTATAAGTCCCTCTGTACAAATTCAAACAGTGCGCTCACTGATAAAACCCTGGGCCTCTCCTTGAGCTGTAAGCCCCAAATCTTTCTTTTTCAAAGCACTTTCTCCTTTGATTTTGAATATACTGTTGTTTTCAATCTTTCTTTGTTGAACAACTAACCAAACAGCATGGAAGCTCTACAACCGAATAAGTATTTATACGCTTTCATTTACCGCTTTCATATACATATAACTATATTGTGGGGCTGTTTCACTATAAGTCTTCTTTCATAAACTCATATCGACTGTGTAATAATAGTATAGATATTTAGAGTTTCCCCGGCAACTACGTCTAGAACTAGGTGATGTCGTTTCGTTTATTCGTAGAAATAGACAACTAGATCCCCAATAGGATCACCAGATACAGTCTTCTCTTCGGCTGTCCTCATTAGGAATTGTCAAGAAACTCTATTCCCAGAGATGAATGTATTCTCCGTGAGTGGCATCTTTGAGTTTCTTCCAAATTCTCGAACTTTCCTGGCTTGATCTATTCCTCGTGAATAGCCTGTCTTGAATTTCTCGGGGTTTGGGGACCCACGGGCTTCTTAAAAGCATCGGCCTCCTCTTGGGCATCGTACAAGGACCCACGGGCTTCTTAAAAGCAACCCTGCCTCCTCTTGGGCTTAGTACAAGGACCCGCCGGCTTCTTAGAAGTATTCACAGCCTCCTCTTAGGATTTGTATAATGATCTCTTCCTCCGAGAATGATAGCCTCCTCTTGGGCTTCGTACAAGGACCGATTAGCTTCTTAAAAGCTTCCAGCCTCCTCTTGGGCTTCGTACAAATTGTCCCGAAGACCTCCTAGAGGTATAGGAACAGAAATTAGTCATCTGCCTAGAACAGTCCTTTCCAAGAGTCTACTATTGTTTCTCAAAGCATAGTACAAGAGATAAAACTCTAGACTTGGACAGTCTAATCTCCTTGAGTCTCAAAGACATTCTCAAGTGACCCATTCATTAAATAGGAAGAAAACCCGTAGACTCAGACAGTCTCAATACCCTTCGGATTTCCCAATTCCTTAAAGAACAGGAATAGCCCGGATCCTCGCATAAAAAATCCCTGAGTACAGTGTTACTCATATAAGAATTGATTTCTCTTTAAAAATCAGTATACTGGACCTGTCACTCAACTGAAATAGTCACTATAGCCTCCACTTGGGCTTTGTACAATGATTCTCCCTAGCGGAGTCAAACAACGTTTAGCCTCTCTCTCTCGGGCTTTGTACGAGACACATAATCCCTCGTTGAGTCAATTACCCCTTTCGCCTCCATCTCGGGCTTTATACGAGATACAAAAAGGTTCTTATTGAGCCAAACAAATTTTCGCCTCCATCTCGGGCTTTGTACGAGATACAAAAACACTCTTATTGAGTCAAATTGCCTCCATCTCGGGCTTTATACGAGATACCAAAAGACTCCATCGTCGAGTCAAAACCTTTTAGCCTCTCTCTCGGGCTTTGTACGAGACACATAATAGCCTCCTCTTAGGCTTTGTATAAGAAAACCAATGGTTGGTCCAATCAACTTTTTAGCGTCAAAGCTGTGCCTCGTTAACAGTACACAAACATCAACAACTCCTTCCCCTTCATCTAATTGCTGTAAGCGGAAAGCCTCTGGATCATCTACATCCATGCCAATGTCCCTCTTTTAGTATGAGAAATTCCTAAGGAAATATGGCATTGCTCTAAACTGAGTTAAAGTCTTCTCCTTCAGGTTAAAATACCCTATAAAGGAAATTATGGCATTACCGGATTCACACATCCCAGTTAAAGTAATTCTCCTTTATAAACAGTTGTGACATACAACCCCCTCTTTAGAGATGACAAATTCTCTCTAAAGTCAACACCCTTTTAGCTTCATATCTTGGGCTTTGAACAAGATACAAATCACCTTTAGCTTACATCTTGGGCTTTGAACAAGAAACAAACCACCTTTCGCTTCACGTCTTGGGCGTTGAACAAGACACCAAAACAACCATTTCCTCCCATAGAATAGGAGGAACTACGAATGCTCTGATTTTCCCATTTTGGTAAATGGGAATACGTAGGCATAAGATTGAAATAAAAATCTTAGCGAGCACACTAAACAAAAACCCAAAGTCCCATACTTTCATACATTCGTCCTAACATCCTAACCAATAGCCTAAAGCACCCCTCATCAACAAAATAACCTAGGAGAAACCCCGAATCTTTGTAGCATCTGTAAACCAACAGTTTTGACTGTTTCATCTCAGTATGCAAGCAGGGTTAATTGGAGACATCTATTTCCCTTCCTTCATCAGCTTTAATAGGATAAAAAATGAATCGAGTTGTAGTACCAGAGCGATCGTGCTTCGCAACCACATCCAAAAATCACTCGCTACAGAAAAATGGCGACTCTGCTGGGGACGTCATTAAGATCGGCCTCACCTTTGTAGCAAGATCTTATTCTCTTCCCATCTATCAGGTGGAAACTTTAAAAGCGACGCCCACCGTAGGGGCTCTTCTAACCTTTTTTCTTGTATAAAACCACAGATTGGGGCTTCCGCCGGGGAACCCATTTTCTGTCAGGAACTTAGGATTCATAGCTTTAAAGGTCTAGGATGTTTAGGACAAATATATATACTGCTTTTCCTAATTGCTATACCTGTTTATTTTTCTGCTAATGGGAATGTGTGTGATGCCGCATGTGGAAAGATTGAGTATACACTTAAGATAAGTGATGGCGACGAGGTCGACCATCAACCTCAGTGGAGGCTGACCAATGCAACCCATTCCCTCTCATAGGCAATGGGCCGATTGTGATGTCTGAGAAGCTGAGGAGCCAACCCTTTTGTAGTGAGGAAGCTATCGAAAATAGTTGTCACGCGATACTACCCTCATTTGAGGCTGGTGATCTATTCTCGGTGAATGGCACTTACTCGAAGATTGCTCTACAACTCGCTGGCGATCCGCTTGTTATTTTGTTTTCCTGGGAGGAGCTGATGATAATGAGTACAAGTACAAAAATCACCCTAGTATAAACATTTGGGGATGGGTAGAGCCTTGACTTCATGACAACGACCCTTTGACCCCATGTTTTTTCTATGTTTTTGTGTGCTGCATTCATGCATTCATTTAAAAAACATTAAAACATTAAAAAAAATTTCTCTTCTAGTCTCTCTATTTTTCAAATTAAACTAAGACTATGATTGCAAATATCAGAGAAAAGGATTGTGCTAATGGATTTCGGTAGAAGGAGAATGTAACACCCCGATTTTTAACAGCGGGAGTGTATATTTTTTTTTGAATGCCATACATAATATTGACAACTGTCTTTTCAGGAAAATAATAAAAATGATTAATCAGAGTACGAGCTTTCGATCTAAGTCTTTTCCATACATAGGACCAGCGTAATGCCCACTAGTATAAATATTTCTCCATACACATAAAAATAAGCACTCAGCTTTAACAATAACAACAACAACATGGACAACCTCAAAACATGACCCTAAGCTGATCTTGAATTCCTAGTCCCAAGACATCACATCTTACAAGCCTTCACGACACCTGGATACCTTAACTATCACCACTTCTAAACCTGGGTGGTCGTTAGCCACATCATAATAATAGTAGAGGGTCATAATCTAAAAATAGCATATATGGAAGAATACACACATGCCAGCAGAACATGATATACATAACCACATGAATAAGATGACAATATGATATGCAGAGCAACATAAATGAGGTGACAATATGATATATGTAACAATCACAACATTTAATTTAACACACAAATGCAATGCACAAACATCCTAAATGCAGACCTATATGAATTTGGTGGTCCCAATTCGTCGGGTACCCTCACCATGCATGAATTCCAGAATTTAACCTCTCCGCAGAGAGTCGTGATACCCCCTTGGGTCCTCACTAACCGTGCTGCCTCGCAGACACAAAAGTGCTGCCCTTGCAGACTCCCGGTGTTGCCTCCCTCGCATTCACCTGACTCAATTTGATCTCAAAGGATCGATGACGGCTCAGTCACATCACCTGGTGCAGTAGAATTCCCTTTGGGATTAGGTGATGATTCAGAACCCATCACCCTGGCCCGTTCGGCACCAACTACCTACACGCAACTATGGTATGCATGAACTCACACATGCAAATGCAACAGTTTATATAAACACACTATGTATAAACACAATTCACAATCCACAATTCAGTTCATATATCTATCACAGATCATATGAATAATTCTCAGTACCAACAGGTGGCTCAGACACACCTCGTGTTGTCCTCCTCGACATACACATCAACCGCAATACATATATTTATCACAAATCATATGAATAATTCTCATTACCAAAAGGTGGCTCAGACACACCTCGTGTTGTCCTCCTCGACATACACATCAACAGCAAAACATATATTTATCACAAATCATATGAATGCACATCATAATTTTAGCATCATAACATAAACACATATCCCCAACCGGGCACACAATCATGAATATAACCACACAGCCCCAACTGGCACACAATCGTTCAAACATCCCCATAAGGGAACACAGTCATGAATACAAACACACATGTATTCAATCACATATAATATCGTTAGAAAGTGCCCTTACCTGAGCAAGCTTCCAACCCAACCAACCTACGCTACGTAAGATCAATTCGTTCCTCACGATGAAACCTCGTAACCCGATCCCACTGTAAACCTTTACAATACACAAAGGACTTATGTTAAAACCACTCGGATATATCCTACAACAAGGCTGGGTCTTGGTCGCTAACCTACTCAATCAGGTTTTGGTTACGACACTGGTTTCTAACCTAATCGCTTTATAAAATAAATCTTTTCAAATAAGAAAGAAATTAGTTTTTCTCTTAAAAGAATAAATATCAAACTAAAGGAAAATTTTCCACAACTAATTTAAATTCTTTTATTTGAACCAACAATTGCGTCAAATCATTTTCTCGCACTATGAATAAATTCAGCGAAACCAAAATATATAAATCACCCAAAATAAGATTTTAACCCCAAAATAAAACCACCTAATATCCTATAAATACCAAATAAATAACCAAAATATTTATTTCACCAATATAAAATTTAATGATCTCCTTGTATCAAAATACTTTAATCATACCATAAATAAAATTAATTAAACAAATAAAATACTAACTAATATTCCAATTTCAATAATATTCTAAATTAAAATTTAGAATAAATAATATTTTTCCAATCACAATAAATTATTTTGGATCTAAAAATATTTCGACACAAAACTAGTTAACAGTTTTTCCCACGGTACCAAAAATCGGCACAGATCGTACTTTAACGTACTATTCTGAACGTATCCGAAAAATTCCGAAAAAATAAAATAATTCTCTAAAAATATATAAATAAAGATAAATAATTATTCTTTCAGTTAAAAAAAACCGGGATAAAAATATCAAACGGAATGAAAATTACGAGATCGGAAGTAAAACCCACAGTGTGGCGCCCGCCATAGAAATGGGCATGGCGCCCGTCACACAAAGATATGTGGCGGAAGCCACTCAAGAACACAAATATAAAGGGTGGGTCCCGCCACCCACTTATTTCTTTATTATTTTTTTTTCTTTCTTCTTTTCTTTTTTTTTTTTTTTCAACAACATATATAAATAAATAATCCAAATAATATACCCACAAATAAATTAAATCGGTACCAATATTTTTTTTTCTAAAAAAATATAATCCGATAATCGGATAGAAAATATTTTTGCTACCCACAATAATAATTCCTAACACAAGACTGCAAACAGGGGGTATTATATCGGTGTATAATTTACCCAATCTAACCACAAAATTTTAATACTAAATTAAAATAAATAAAAACTAACTAAAAATTAAATAAATAAAACATAAACCTCACCGTGTTTTCCTGTGCGTGAGTATGAGAGAGATATCCAAAAGAAAAATAATGAAACAAACTTCTCATTATATAGATTTTCCAATTTCATCTCCACCCTTCAATTTTTAAAGGCCAAGATCTCACCATGCCTTTCTCACTCTCTCTCCCACGTGCCTCATGATTAATAGAAGAAAAATATCATGATATTAAATTTTCTGCTGCCTTACTATTCATTCTAACCCGTTAATTCGTTCGGTCTCCTCGTTCGCTCACAGACGAGTCGTAAAACACTCCCGGATAACTTTTTCCGAAAACAGAAAATTCTACTGACATCTTCAAAATAAAACACAACATTATTTTCGACTAAATTTTTATTCCTAACAAATAAATTTTCTACGCCGCTTAGTAAAATAAAATGAGATTAAATTTTCATTTCCGGCGATAAACAAACTCCTATTTAAAATTTCCGACAACACTCGGAGTCAGTGGAAAATAAAACGACGGCTATATTTTTCTCGTTTTCTCAAAACATCCACAGAGTCACGTTTTCATAATTTCCGATACCATAAAAGTATCTGAAATCAATTATAATCCTCGCCAATTTAAAGAGTATGATCGATTGCCAAAAGAAACATATGGGTCAACCTGTTACACAACCGGAAACCCTAAAAATATCGGGTACAATTAATTTGCTCGCTACTCCAAATTTAGTAGAAAAACAGATTAAAATGATAAAACATCATAATATCATACGGACTAAAATATACGGGTTTTACATTACTACCCACCAAAAAGGAGTTTCGTCCTCGAAACTCGAGGTAAATGTAACAACTTACCAAGTTATCTCCAACACACTCCCTAGAATGACCGCGCACCTATTGCAACCCTCTACAAAGTCACATTGACTCGGACTCTAGACGCAACGCTAAAACCTCACACTATCTAAGCCGGCAAGAATCATTCATTCCATTCAACACAATCTTGTCTACTATCAACAACAGATTAAGGATGATCAGTTCCTCAATTTGTCAATTGGTAGGCGACAACCATGATGGTGGAATAAACCATCGTTACCAACTACAATAGTGTTCTCCTCATCTTGTTCTCAATTTTATGCAAGACACAAGGGTCCAATAATCGCTTCGATGTTTCCTAAATGTTTCCTCCAAATTCCTGTTACTTCACTCTCCAAAGTGAGACACAATTTCCCCAAAACAAGTTACGGTTCCTTTCACGCTCACTTGGCTCAGAACAACCATTGAGTATCCTCCCAAAATAGTAACAGCTAATACCCGAGTACAAATTCAACCTATTACACTCCAACCGAAGTAGTCATCTAAGTAGAGAACTCCACATTTTCCCCAATGTCCATAATTCCTTAGATATTCCTTCCATCTCAATACCATGGCGACCTATATATGTTCCCATCCAAATTCATTCCCCTTACCATCTTAATATTACCATCCCAACGTCCGGTTGGTGATTGAAACTTCCCTAATCTTTCTTCCACCTGCCAAACTATGCCATCTACAACACCCAAATTTCCTTTTCACCAGTCTTACACTATTTGGTCACCCTCTACCACAACTACCTTATTTCTAAATCATACTTAGCTTACTCTCGTATGCCTTAACGTTAAATGTTCCTCATCGTTGGCTATCCCCATTTGACATCCCACGTCTTTCATATCATCCTACATCAGCTTCCAAAAATCTATTTTGTTTCTTTTCCCTTACAATCAAATTCCTTATTCCTCAAAGAGCTCATCAATCAAACTATTTTTTATTGTTCCCCTATCTCATCTTCTATTGTCAAACTGTTCTCGATGTCAACCTCTGATGTTCAATATTTTCTCAATGCCTATTTTCCATTATGCTACTCTAGTCTTCATTATAACGAGTACAACGAATCCAAGCCTTACTAGTCTCCGCCAAACATTTCCACTTCATCCTTGATTCGTCCAAATAGGCAAATGTTTAATCCTATCTACTTCCAAATATGCCCAATGCACCTTATGTGACCCAATCTAGTTGTACCTTCAACTCTTAAGCATACACTTACCACTACTCCCTTTTTTTTTCCGGTTTATGGGCGAGGTAATTTCTTGCACGAATTCTAAATCGCCCTAATCCACATCTCTAACCGTTCCTCTCACACTTTGTCTTGACACCTATTTCCCAGAACCAATCTTTTCACTCCACTTGTTCGTTCATCAACGACATAAGGTACTTAGCCTTGTCCAGACTTCCCATGTCTCACTGGAATCTCCAACAGGCTTTTCACTTAGTAACTTCATCATCCTACTTCTGAATATAACCACCCATCTAGTCACTAATACACTACTCATTAACCTTGTGATATCAAAATTTCCAACCACAGGATTATTCTCTTACCACTTATACCGCTTCTTAAATATCAACTTTACGTCCGAGCGCAACCCCATCATCTATAGCATACACTCTCGAGGAAATGCTTAGTATCCTTCCCATTTCCATTTGGGCTATATCCTTGGTAGTCCTTCCTAAGCAACGAGGTAGTCAACCTTCTTATTAAAAAATCTGCGTTACCTGAGCACTTTCTTGCTTGCATACAACCTTATTCTTCCTTTGTAACCACCTTTACGATACTGCAACTCCAAAGTCCCTTATACTAGATCCTCTTATAACATCTAGGAGTTTCCAACTTCAAAAATCTTATCAACCAAACGCCTATAGTCGTTTCCCAACCTACCATGACCTCTATCTTGTCAACTTCAACCCACATCTTTACTCTCCTTCACCCAATCTAAATATCCTTGTTCCAAATCAATGTTCGTCCTATCCAACCTACTCTTTGTTGTTCTATCTATCTTCAATTTCTTATGACTATCCAATGGTCATAAAATCCTTTTATAACACAAACCCATCCGTTGTGCATACGCTCTTGCTCAAAAAGTCTGGCACCTCTACCCACTCATCGGGTTCTTATTCACTTCTAACCTTTACTAAGGTATCAACCATTGTGTTCCTCTACGATCTAACACTCTAAAAGAATTATCCTTCTAAGACAGACATATCTTACTCCTCCATCTAGTCACTGAGCACTTATCTCAAATCTTAACGCTTGACTTTTAAAGAGCAACTACCCAATCAAAATTCCTTTGCTAACTTTTCTTTATTCTCAGGTTCGATCCCTAAATCCAAATCTAACTTTGATCTTCACGAAATCCATATACTTGTTACACCATATAACCCCATTCATTAATTCTTCATACATGGCTCTATGTCTTTCCAGATATTAACTTTCAGCGTCTTATCACTCTTCTAACAACCCATTGTCTACCCGCGGTATGATATTTCTAGCAAAACCATGTCACCCATACTTGAATTGCTTTAGCACTTCTCTACTCTACTCATATGATTACCTAGGCACATATCATGCTGGACTCAAGACACAAACCACATAACACATAGGACTCCACACATTTACTCCCACTAAACCCGACACTTGATCAGCTTAGGACACCCGACTCACAACCCCATGAAAATCTTAGACCAAAGCTCTGATACCACAATGTAACACCCCGATTTTTAACAGCGGGAGTGTATATTTTTTTTTTGAATGCCATACATAATATTGACAACTGTCTTTTCAGGAAAATAATAAAAATGATTAATCAGAGTACGAGCTTTCGATCTAAGTCTTTTCCATACATAGGACCAGCGTAATGCCCACTAGTATAAATATTTGTCCATACACATAAAAATAAGCACTCAGCTTTAACAATAACAACAACAACATGGACAACCTCAAAACATGACCCTAAGCTGATCTTGAATTCCTAGTCCCAAGACATCGCATCTTACAAGCCTTCACGACACCTGGATACCTTAACTATCACCACTTCTAAACCTGGGTGGTCGTTAGCCACATCATAATAATAGTAGAGGGTCACAATCTAAAAACATCATATATGGAAGAATACACACATGCCAGCAGAACATGATATACATAACCACATGAATAAGATGACAATATGATATGCAGAGCAACATAAATGAGGTGACAATGTGATATATGTAACAATCACAACATTTAATTTAACACACAAATGCAATGCACAAACATCCTAAATGCAGACCTATATGAATTTGGTGGTCCCAATTCGTCGGGTACCCTCACCATGCATGAATTCCGGAATTTAACCTCTCCGCAGAGAGTCGTGATACCCCCTTGGGTCCTCACTAACCGTGTTGCCTCGCAGACACAAAAGTGCTGCCCTTGCAAACACCCGGTGTTGCCTCCCTCGCATTCACCTGACTCAATTTGATCTCAAAGGATCGATGATGGCTCAGTCACATCACCTGGTGCAGTAGAATTCCCTTCGGGATTAGGTGATGATTCAGAACCCATCACCCTGGCCCGTTCGGCACCAACTACCTACACGCAACTATGGTATGCATGAACTCACACATGCAAATGCAACAGTTTATATAAACACACTATGTATAAACACAATTCACAATCCATAATTCAGTTCATATATCTATCACAGATCATATGAACAATTCTCAGTACCAACAGGTGGCTCAGACACACCTCGTGTTGTCCTCCTCGACATACACATCAACCGCAATTCATATATTTATCACAAATCATATGAATAATTCTCATTACCAAAAGGTGGCTCAGACACACCTCGTGTTGTCCTCCTCGACATACACATCAACAGCAAAACATATATTTATCACAAATCATATGAATGCACATCACAATTTTAGCATCATAGCATAAACACATATCCCCAACCGAGCACACAATCATGAATATAACCACACAGCCCCAACTGGTACACAATCGTTCAAACATCCCCATAAGGGCACACAGTCATGAATACAAACACACATGCATTCAATCACATATAATATCGTTAGAAAGTGCCCTTACCTGAGCAAGCTTCCAACCCAACCAACCTACGCTACGTAAGATCAATTCGTCCCTCACGATGAAACCTCGTAACCCGATCCCACTATAAACCTTTACAATACACAAAGGACTTATGTTAAAACCACTCGGATATATCCTACAACAAGGCTGGGTCTTGGTCGCTAACCTACTCAATCAGGTTTTGGTTACGACACTGGTTTCTAACATAACCGCTTTATAAAATAAATCTTTTCAAATAAGAAAGAAATTAGTTTTTCTCTTAAAAGAATAAATATCAAACTCAAGGAAAATTTTCCACAACTAATTTAAATTCTTTTATTTGAACCAACAATTGCGTCAAATCATTTTCTCGCACTATGAATAAATTCAGCGAAACCGAAATATATAAATCACCCAAAATAAGATTTTAACCCCAAAATAAAACCACCTAATATCCCATAAATACCAAATAAATAACCAAAATATTTATTTCACCAATATAAAATTTAATGATCTCCTTGTATCAAAATACTTTAATCATACCATAAATAAAATTAATTAAACAAATAAAATACTAACTAATATTCCAATTTCAATAATATTCTAAATTAAAATTTAGAATAAATAATAGTTTTCCAATCACAATAAATTATTTTGGATCTAAAAATATTTCGACACAAAACTAGTTAACAGTTTTTCCCACGGTACCAAAAATCGGCACAAATCGTACTTTAACGTACTATTCCGAACGTATCCGAAAAATTTCGAAAAAATAAAATAATTATCTAATAATATATAAATAAAGATAAATAATTATTCTTTCAGTTAAAAAACAACGGGATAAAAATATCAAACGGAATGAAAATTACGAGATCAGAAGTAAAACCCACAGTGTGGCGTCCGCCATAGAAATGGGCATGGCGCCCGTCACACAAAGAAATGTGACGGAAGCCACTCAAGAACACAAATATAAAGGGTGGGTCCCGCCACCCACTTATTTCTTTATTATTTTTTTTTCTTTCTTCTTTTCTTTTCTTTTTTTTTTCAACAACATATATAAATAAATAATCCAAATAATATACCCACAAATAAATTAAATCGGTACCAATATTTTTTTCTCTAAAAAAATATAATCAGATAATCGGATAGAAAATATTTTTTCTACCCACAATAATAATTCCTAACACAAGACTGCAAACAGGGGGTATTCTATCGGTGTATAATTTACCCAATCTAACCACATAATTTTAATACTAAATTAAAATAAATAAAAACTAACTAAAAATTAAATAAATAAAACATAAACCTCACCGTGTTTTCCTGTGCGTGAGTATGAGAGAGATATCCAAAAGAAAAATAATGAAACAAACTTCTCATTATATAGATTTTCCAATTTCATCTCCACCCTTCAATTTTTAAAGGCCAAGATCTCACCATGCCTTTCTCACTCTCTCTCCCACGTGCCTCATGATTAACAGAAGAAAAATATCATGATATTAAATTTTCTGCCGCCTTACTATTCATTCTAACCCGTTAATTCGTTCGGTCTCCTCGTTCGCTCATAGATGAGTCGTAAAATACTCCCAAATAACTTTTTCCGAAAACAGAAAAATTCTACTGACATCTTCAAAATAAAACACAACATTATTTTCGACTAAATTTTTATTCCGAACAAATAAATTTTCTACGCCGCTTAGTAAAATAAAATGAGATTAAATTTTCATTTCCGGCGATAAACAAACTCCTATTTAAAATTTCCGACAACACTCGGAGTCAGTGGAAAATAAAACGACGGCTATATTTTTCTCGTTTTCTCAAAACATCCACAGAGTCACGTTTTCAGAATTTCCGATACCATAAAAGTATCTGAAATCAATTATAATCCTCGCCAATTTAAAAAGTCTGATCGATTGCCAAAAGAAACATATGGGTCAATCTGCTACACAACCGGAAACCCTAAAAATATCGGGTACAATTAATTTGCTCGCTACTCCAAATTTAGTAGAAAAACAGATTAAAATGATAAAACATCATAATATCATACGGACTAAAATATACGGGTCTTACAGAGAACTCATACGTACACCTTCAAGGTTCCAAAGCTAGGGGATTTAAGAGGTTTGGCAAAGATGATCACAAACCAAGAGGCTTTCAGAGTCAAGTACGGAGGTTTGCTACCACTGTTAAGAGTCCAGGTGATTGAGGGAATCGTGGATGCGCTCATTCAGTTTTATGATCCAGTTTATCACTGTTTCACATTCCCGGATTACCAGCTCGCACCAACGCTGGAGGAGTATTCTCATCTGATTGATCTACACATTACTGATCGAGCTCCATTTTCTGGACTGGAAGAAATTCCAAAGAATCAGAACATTGCAAGAGCAATTCATTTGGACGAGTCTGAGGTCAGGACTCACCTAACCACTAAGGGTGGCATCCAAGGTTTGCCAGTCCAGTTCTTGACAAAGAAGGCCCTGTATTTTGCTAGTATAGGAAATGTGACTGCTTTTGAAAGCATCTTTGTCTTGCTCACCTACGGGTTATTTTTGTTTCCCAACATCAATAACTTCGTTGATATCAACTCCATTAAGGTTTTTCTCATTGGAAACCCTGTGCCGAATTTGCTCGCAGATGCGTATCATTCTGTACATTTGGGAAATTTGTACAGCGGAGGGGAGATCACATGCTGTGTACCTTTGCTTTACAAATGGTTTATCTCCCACTTGTCCAAGTCTGCTGCTTTTTGGGATTGCAAGAGTGCCTTACGTTGGTCACAGAAGATCATGTCTCTTACCAACTCTGATATAGATTGGTGTAATAGGATCTATGATGGAATCAGAATCATTGATCGTTGTGGAAACTTCCCCAACGTACCCCTCATAGTAACTAAAGGGGGAATCAACTATCATCCGGTGTTGGTTCGCCGTCAGTTTGGATACCCGATAAGACACGTCCCACGGGGTGTTCATCTGGAAGGTCTTTTCTTCAAGGAAGGAGAAAATGACAGAGCACTAAAGATGGAAATAGTGCACGCTTGGAAACATGTTCATAAGAAAGGACAAGAGTCTCTAGGAAAACCGGACTATGTCTCGATGGAGCCTTATCTCCATTGGGTACAAACTAGAGCTCTCAAGCTTAAAATGCCTTATCCTCGTTACGGAACTCTTCCGCCGAGGGAATCTGTCATGTACTTCATGACGGAAACTGAAAAGCTTCAGGTTACTCTCAACAAAGTTCAAAGGGAGAGAAGGTCTTGGAAGAACAAGTACCGCACGCTCAACGTAGAGTGCATCAAAATACAGCAATTACTGAAAGAGAAAGATGCTCTGATTGAAATTTTGGAGCAGCATGCTGTAGAGAATCAAGATGACCAAAGGAATTTGCTCGCTCCTTTCACCTGGCAAAGGAATGATAACCCGACAACGGCCCAAGAGCCCCGGTCAAAGAAAAGGAAAGTACCAGAGTCAGCACCTGATTTCTCTTTAGAGAGGACTCGAGACCCATTAGCTTAGGTTTCTGTTTCTGCACTTTGTAATCTACTGTATTTCCATTTCTGTAATCCTTTGAATTTCAATAAAAAGGGGTTTCCCCACTGTTTGATATTTGCAATCTAATTGTCGAAGTTTATTTTGATTAAACCAAAAAACAATTAATATAATAATTGCATTCATCATTCTCACATCGCGTATTCTTCTTACCTACGAATCTCACATTTGTGTCTCGGTTCTAGAGTCAAACTGTCTCATTCGTATAATACTCGGGCCAATCGTCAGAAAAAGATGGATGATCTTGAGGAAGAAAATAGAGAGTTGAAAGAAGAGATCGACGCTCTGAGGGAGGATTTGAGAAAGCTTCCTAACGACATGCAAGCCATGGCAGAAGCTCATCTACAAAGGACTGTGATCTTAGAGATCACCTCGATGCCCATAGTGGAGAAATATGATCCTAGGTATCAAATGCCAAAAGATCGTCCTTGGGGCATTCCTGTTAACTATATCCCGGAAGGATATGTTCCGCCGATCACTGAAGATCAGGGAATCATAACAGAAGCCGCTGGGCCTGAAGGTTACAAACTTCGGGAAAGCGAAGATGCCATGGGCATACTGAAGACTCCTGAAGGTTACAAACTTAGGGAAACGCCAAGACTTACTGCCGTAGTCACGGTACCACCCCCTGTGGTGCACACTGTCCCGAAAGGACAGATTCCACAGATACCTTCTGGTAAAAAGGAAACCATGTTCGACAGAATGGATGAATTCCAGGAGCAGTTTCTGGAAATGCAGAAGGAGCTGCAAGCCATTTGTGGTCAGGATTTATTTGGAAAGGACGCTGCAGACCTCTGCTTAGTCCCCAATGTAAAAGTTCCACACAAATTTCAAGTGCCCAACTTTGAAAAGTAAAAGGGTAACTCTTGCCCTCAAAGCCATCTGGTGATGTACGCTCGGCGGATGTCAGCTCAGACGGAGAATCAGGACCTACTGATTCACTACTTCTAGGATAGTTTAACCGGTGTCGCACTCAAATGGTTTAAACCGTGCCACGATCAGCACATTCAGAGATCTTGGCACTGCCTTCGTCCAATAATACAAATACAATTTGGACATGGCACCTGACAGAGATCAACTCAGATCGATGTCGCAAAAGGACAAGGAAACCTTTAAGGAGTATGCTCAAAGGTGGCGTGAGATTACCGCTCAAATTTGTCCACCTCTTGAGGAAAAAGAGATGACAAAGATCTTCTTAAAAACCTTAAGCTCATTTTACTATGACCGAATGGTTGCCAGTGCACCCAGTGACTTCACCGAGATGGTGGGCATAGGAGTTCGTCTTGAGGAAGTCGTCTGAGAAGGACGTTTGGTTAAAAATGCTGGATCATCGAGCGGTACTAAAAAATACGGTAGTGCTCTCCCTAAGAAAAAAGAGCAAGATATTGGGAATATCTCTCTTGGAAAGCAAAGGCGACGGTACCAACCAGTAGCAGCTGTAACTCCTGCTATCAGCACCGCGCCTACGTATCAACCTCAAGTTGCGCAGAGCCAACCTGATCAGTAAAGGACACAACGGCCTCTTCAGCAGGCTCGTACTCCATATAACAACAACCGTACAACATGGCCACCAGGATTTGATCCTATACCCGTGTTGTACGCAGAGCTGTTTCCATTACTACTGGCTAAGGGGCACATTCTGACTAAATCTCCTCTTACAGTACCAGAAAATCTGCCTTTTTGGTTTAAGGTGGATCAAACTTGCCCTTACCACCAAGGAGGATCAGGGCATAACATCGAGACTTGTCTCAATTGCAAGTCCGACGTGCAAAAACTTGTTAGGAGCGGGGTCTTATCCTTCAAGGATACAAATCCTAATGTTCTCACGAACCCGCTGCCTCAACATGAGAAGGCTGCAGTCAATTTGATAGAAGGAGAATCTAACAATGTCTATCAAATTCACGATGTACTCTTGTTAGAAACCAATCTGGTCAAGATGCATTGTAGACAAAGTGGATATGGCCATGTGCCACCTCATAATTATCACCAGTGTGATATCTGCTCTAAAGACAACCAGGGATGTTCTGTGGTGCAAGCAGCCCTACAGGAACAAATGGATCTCGGATGGATCCAAGAGCACCGAGTTCATGGAGTTAACATGGTCTACACGAATTCGAACATCATTCAAATCCACGACATCCGTGCGATGAATGCCAACTTGGTGGCGATGCACTCAAGGCAAAGCCAGTATCATAATCAGCCGTGGCACGATTACAGTTCTTGTCTGACTTGCTCGGTAAACAAACAGGGATGCTCTTTCATACAAGAGGCCCTCCAGCGTCAGATGGATCTTGGATGGATCCAAGACTACCATGTTAGGAGTCCTTATCAGATCAACATGGTTTAGATCTTCGATATTCGCGTAATGAATACCAACCTGGTAGAGTTACATGCTGAGCAGGTCCGACTCGGATTCTTAATATCACATGACTATCAAAGCTGTAAAGCGGGTTCCGAAAACGATCGAGGTTGTACCCTTGTCCAGGAGGCACTTCAGCACTTGTTAAATCACTGGTGGATGCCAATTTATATAGATAAAGATACTCAGCAAATTAGTATCAGCAACAGGAATCCTACTCGGCGTCAGAGTCAGGATGTTCGATCTGTGGAAGCTAACCTAGTGAGGTTACATTGTATTCAAAGTGGGCGTGGCCAGGTGCCACCACACAATTATGACCGTTGTAGTGTTTGTTCGGAAAGTAACCAAGGGTGTTACCTTGTGAGAGCAGCTCTTCAGGGTCAGGTGGATCGTGGAGAGATTTGTCCATATCCGAGTTCTGGACCCATCAACTGGACACCGAACTACCTTGTCGATCAAGTTGAGGATGTTGTCACGATCTCTGGTCATCACAGGACCAGGGATGTTTTTACCATTATCCCTCTACTTGACGAATCTAAAGTTCCCAACCGGGAACAAATCAAGATTACTTATGATGGTCAGAAAAATCAGAAGTATCCCATAGTCATCTATCTGTCGGGACCACTACCATATGAATCAAGTAAGGCTATCCCTTACAAATATGGTGCAACGACAATTGAAAATGGAAAGGAAATTCCATTACCCTCCGTCGTGAATATTGCAGACATCAGTCGTGTAACACGGAGCGGTCGAATCTTCAACCGAGGGGTTGGGGAATCCAACAAAGAAAAGGAACTTCAGACGGAAACTCCTGATCTACCAGTCGGTCAATCCAGTAATCCCGACCTTTCAAAAAATAATGATGAGATGCTGAAGCTCATCCAAAGGAGTGAATATAATATTGATGATCAGCTGTACATACTCCTTTAAAGATCTCGGTATTATCACTGTTACTCAGTTCAGAAGCCCACAGGGAGGCTCTGCAGAAAGTCTTGGAGCAAGCCTTTGTGGAACAGGATGTAACCATCAGACAGTTTGATAGTATTGTCTCTAACATCACTTCCTGCAATAATTTGGGATTTAGTGATGAGGAATTACCCGAAGATGGTCGCCGTCATAACATGGCGCTCAACATTACAGTTAACCGCCAGGACGATGCTTTAGCCAACGTACTGGTAGACACAGGGTCAGCCCTGAATGTTATGCCGAAGTCCACTTTGATGCAATTATCATTCAAAGGCCCTCCGATAAGAATCAGCGAGGTCGTCGTCAAAGCGTTCGACGGATCCAGAAAAACAGTTATCGGCGAAGTTGATCTTCCCATAACTATCGGTCCTCACACTTTCCAAGTAACTTTCCAGGTCATGGATATCCGGGCAACATACAGTTGTTTATTAGGAAGACCTTGGATACATCAGGCTGAAGCGGTCACTTTGACCCTTCACCAAAAGCTAAAGTTCGTTTAGAACGATCAACTCATCACAGTCTGCGGGGAGCAGGCCTTGCTGGTGAGTAACTTGTCATCATCTACTGGTATAGAACCCGAGGAGGTTATTGGAACTCAGTTCCAAGCACTGTCGGTAAGCAAGAACAATCAATTCAAAGAAGGAACTTCCATTTCTTCATACAACGATGCTATCAAAGCGGTCGAGAGTACCGATACAACCGGATAGGGACAGCTTGTCATTCCTATTGGCAATACAACAAAGAAGGGTCTTGGTTTTTCTGCAACCTGTACCCAGACAGCTGCCAATGATGAAAGTCTTCATCCCCTTCAAAACTTCTTCCACAGTGGAGGTTTCCTTCACCTAGTGTCTCAAGCAGTACATGCTATCAATGAGGAAGATCCCTCTGACACAGATGAAGAATGGAAGTCCTACCTTAACGAGGATGGTTATATGTCTCAGGAAGAGGTGCCTATACCATTTTGCTATCCCACACAGAGTCTGAGATTTATACCATGGTCAGATGTCGAAATGATCTATGGAGATTGTGATCCAGAAGGATGTCATGCTCTGCCAAATTCATTAGAGGAGGACACTCTGATGAAAGACAATTTTGACTACACCTACTATGGCCCAATGGATGGTCTGCCAATGTGGCAGCCTTATCCAGGAAACTTGGGGCAGGAGAGTCAGCCGAACAATGAAAATCAGCTGACCGTCATTGAACAGAATACCTGTGTCCCCACCATGTCATGGGATCAACACTCAGGTCATTCAGAAACTACTCAACATGAAGATGAATTCGCAACGTTTGCAGGACTTGAATTCATCAACTATGCTTTTCCCGAGGTCAACGTCATCTAGAGATATGACTCCTCCAGTTCCAAAGAAGTGTGGGACACCTTGGGACAACTGAGTGGAAAATACGATTATATGGTCAGGTACACCGCTCCCGAAAGCTCTCGTATCAGGCTCGAAGATATCCAGCCTACTGGATGGGGGGATATAGCTGAGAGCACCAATGCTATGCAAAATACAACTGAGGAATTCTCCTACGACAATTCTGCCTGGGAGACAGGTTCCAATGATCCCGCTCCACCAGAAATCAGCGTTATTTTTGAAGACAAATCAAGGAAGGTTCCAGACTTTGTGATTCACCGAGGAGTTCGCCGCCAATGGGTTGTTGTCGATGTTCCGAAGGTCGTTCATCAGTCAAAGTAATTGCCGTCTTTATCTTAACCTTTCACCCTGCCCAGGTGAAACGGATGTTTTGACAGGGCTCGCTTTCTGTAAATTTTCCCTCTTCGCTTTGCCCAAAGCAATAAAGTTTTGTTTTATAGGGCTGTAGTTTCAAGGATCGACTTGTTCATTAATAAAATAATGTCGTTCTGTAATTTTCGCATTAATCGTTGTTTTCGCTTTTTGCTTTTTCAGAAAATGGTAATCCTAAAAAACAATTCAATAATAAAAACAAGCAGTAAAATAAAACACTGCACACACTTGCATTCTCTCTATCTCTTCTAAACACGAATCATCACGTCATGCCGATTGCTTGTTTTAAACCCCGTTGAAACATACGATCCGATGCCTTCTCCCAACTTTGAGTTCCCGGTATTCGAGGCTGAAGAAGAAAATGACGACGAAATTCCAGAAGAGATCTCCCGACTACTCAGACAAGAGGAAAGGTCCATTGAACCTCATAAAGAACCGTTGGAAATGGTAAACTTGGGTTCAGAACAAGAGCGAAAAGAAATCAGGAGTGGGGCACTTCTCAGTCTAACTGCCAAAGAGAGTTTGATAAAGCTTCTCAAAGAATTTCCCGATGTATTCGCTTGGTCCTATCAGGATATGCCAGGGTTAGATACCAGCATCTTGGAACATCACTTATCGTTAAGGTCAGAATGTCCGCCAGTAAAGCAAAGGTTGAGACGGACTCACCCGGACATGGCCATTAAAATCAAAGAGGAGGTACAGAAACAGATCGACGCGGGTTTCCTCGCTACATCTGAATATCCTCAATGGTTAGCCAATATCGTACCCGTTCCAAAAAAGGATGGAAAGGTCAGAATGTGTGTCGATTACAGGGATTTGAACAAGGCTAGTCCAAAGGACGACTTTCCTTTACCGCACATTGACATGCTGGTAGACAGCACAGCAAAGTTCAAAGTTTTCTCCTTCATGAATGGATTCTCGGGCTATAACCAGATCAAAATGGCGCCGAAAGACATGGAGAAAACTTCGTTCATTACCCCCTGGGGTACCTTTTGTTACAAGGTAATGCCGTTCGGTTTGAAGAACGCCGGGGCAACATATCAAAGGGCAATGACTACTCTGTTTCATGACATGATACACAAAGAGATAGAGGTATATGTCGATGATATGATTGCAAAATCAAAAACAGAGAGTGAGCACGTTGAACATTTGTCAAAATTGTTCGAGCTTTTGAGAAAGTACAAACTCCGCTTGAATCCCAACAAGTGCACCTTCGGTGTCCGTTCGGGGAAACTCTTAGGGATCATCGTCAGCCCGAAAGGGATTGAGGTCGATCCTGACAAGGTCAAGGCCATTCAAGAAATGCCTTCTCCGAAAACTGAAAAACAAGTCAGAGGATTCTTGGGACGTTTGAACTACATCTCCAAATTCATATTCCTTATGACCGCCACGTGTGCGCCGATTTTCAAATTACTCAAAAAGAACCAGGATTACGTTTGGTCAGAAGATTGCCAAACTGCCTTCGACAGTATCAAGGAATATCTATTGAATCCTCTGATTCTATCACCTCCAGTGGAAGGAAGACCACTGATCATTTACCTCACAATCCTAGAGGACTCAATGGGATGTGTACTTGGCCAACAAGACGAAACCAAACGGAAAGAGTCTGCCATTTACTATTTAAGCAAGAAATTCACCGACTGTGAGACTCGGTACACGATGCTTGAGAAAACTTGTTGCGCTTTGGCTTGGGCAGCCAAACGTCTTCGTTAATACATGATTCGTCATACTACTTGGTTGGTTTCCGAGATGGATCCAATCAAGTACGTCTTCGAAAAGCCTGCCCTCACGGGAAGAATCGCCCGTTGGCAGATGTTATTATCAGAATATGACATAGAGTACCACGCTCAGAAAGCCATTAAGGGAAGTATTTTAGCCGATCATTTGACTCATCAACCAATTGACGATCAAGAATCAACCGGGTTTGACTTCCCAGATGAAGATGTCATGTATCTAAAAATGAAAGATTGCGATGAACCGTTACCCAGTGAAGGGCCAGAATCAGGTTCCCAATGGGGACTTATCTTTGACGGAGTAGTTAATCATTATGGAAACGGAATTGGGGCAATAATTGTTACCCCTCAGGGTACCCACATTCCTTTCACTGCCAGACTTACGTTCAAATGTAAGAACAACGAGGCCGAATACGAAGCATGTATCATGGGTCTCGAAGAAGAGATTGATTTAAGGATCAAAAACTTGGACGTATATGGAGACTCAGCCTTGGTTATCAATCAGATAAAAGGAGATTGGAACACATACCAATCAGGATTGATTCCTTACAAAGACTATGCAAGAAGGTTGCTACTTTTCTTCAACAGAGTTGAGTTTCATCATATCCCTCGTGAGGAGAATCACATGGCTGATGCATTAGCCACCCTCTCTTCCATGATTAGTGTAGGTTAATGGAACGACTTACCTAAGATCGACATAATGTGCCTTGAACGGCTCGCTGACATCTTCATGATTGAAGCAGTCCTAGACGACAAAACTTGGTATCACGATATCAAATGCTTCCTTCAGAAACAAGAGTACCCACCTGGGGCATCCAGGAAAGATAGAAAGACCCTCAGAAGATTAGCTGGAAACTTCTTCCTGAGCGATGACCCTCTCTATAAGAGAAATTTTGACACGGTCTTGCTCCGATGCGTAGACAGACCAGAAGCAGACATGCTTATGAAAGAAATTCATGAAGGATCCTTTGGCACTCATGCCAACGGACACACAATGGCGAGAAAAATCCTAAGAGCTGGGTACTATTGGTTGACAATGGAATCCAACTATTACAAGTACATGAGGAGGTGTCACAAGTGTCAGATATACTCTGACAAAATTCATGTACCGCCATCACATCTCAAAGTTCTCTCTTCCCCATGGCCATTCTCGATATGGGGAATCGACATGATTTAGCCCAAGTCTTCAAATGGACATCGGTTCATCCTGGTAGCCATTGACTACTTCACCAAGTGGGTCGAAGCAGCGTCATTCGCCAATGTAACCCGACAAGTGGTGGTCCGATTTATCAAAAACAATATCATCTGCCGTTATGGTGTTCCAAGCGAGATCATTACTGATAATAGATCCAACTTGAACAACAAGATGATGAAAGAGTTGTGCGTAGAGTTCAAGATTGAACACCATAACTCATCTCCCTACCGACCCAAGATGAACGGGGCGGTAGAAGCGGTTAACAAGAACATCAAGAGGATTGTTCAGAAGATGGTTGTAACCTACAAAGACTAGCACAAGATGCTACCCTTTGCTCTTCACGGTTATCACACATCTGTTCGCACTTCTACAGGGGCAACCCCTTTCTCTCTAGTGTATGGAATGGAATCAGTGCTCCCCATAGAAGTAGAGATCCCATCAATCCGAGTATTGATGGAAGCTAAGCTCACCGAAGCTGAATGGTGTCAAAGCCGACACGACGAACTGAATCTGATCGAGGAGAAGCGAATCACGGCACTATGCCATGGTCAATTGTATCAATAGAGAATGAAGAAGGCGTTCGACAAAAAGGTCCGACCTCGTGTCTTCATAAAAGGAGACCTCGTGCTCAAAAAGATACAATCATTTCTCACTGATTCGCGTGGTAAATGGACTCCGAATTATGATGGCCCCTATGTGGTCACGAAAGCTTTCTCAGGCGGCGCCTTGAGACTTGCAACCATGGACGGAGAGGAATTTGCCTACCCCACGAATGTTGATGTAGTCAAGAAATACTTTGCCTAAACTAAAAAAAACGTCTCGGTGGATTGAAAACCCGAAAGGGCGGTCCAGGCAAAAGTTAGAGACATAAAAAAAAAAAAAATCATCCCGATGGATTGGAAACATCACAGTACAATCCAGGCAAAAGTTAGGGATAATGGCAAGTAACTATGTTCAACAGAGGCAAGTCCCTCAGCAGCAGTTACATCATCCGTCAGAAAACTCCAGTCAAGGTCATCTTCGACAGAAGCTCAGGATGCCCCGAATTCAAAGTTGGTAGAAGGATAGCGGTCGTTATGTTTCAACGTAGCCATTTTCCCTGTAAATTACCATTTTCTAACTTTGTAAACACTCTTTGGAATCACGCGTTTGGCTGATCTCCATTTTATCAATAAAATTTGAGCCTTTGTGCTCGAATACCTTCGTCATTCACACCTTCGTGTCCAAGAAGATTGAATAGGGGCATCTGTCATACCCCAAGTTTTAACCACTTATATTTCCCATCATTGTACAAATCATCATCACAATATGGATGTACTTTCATGCCTCATCAATCTCCTCGAGGATTGTTGAGCATTCACTACCATCAAGAATTAGGGTTTCAAGCCCTCTCAGAGCCTTAGACAAAGGATCAATCAAGGAATGACATGATCTTCAACTTGTCTAACCTCTAAAACATCCACAATGGATCGAAAGGACTCCCACTTCAAGGATCAAGCACAAGGTTGTTCCCTTCTAGGTGGATCAAGTCTCAAGATCGACAGTGTCACCAAATTAGGGTTTTGGTCGACCAGGGCCTCCAGATGGAAATTTTTCATATGGGCACAAGCCAATGATCCAATACATAACCTAATATACTTCATGGGACCTCATGGACCCAATCATCAACTCAATTTTGCCTCAGGGGATGCATTCATCAAAGATCAGGAATTAGGGTTTCTTGACCTAATTCACCCCTAAGTTGACTTTTAGGGCAAATCATGAGCCAAGACCTCAAGATAGGGTTTGAGGGTCTCTAATGAACTATATTGATCCATTTGGAACAATGGATTAATCCAAGAAGCTTGAGCAACAAGTCTCAATTTCATCTGCACCACAATTAGGGTTTCGCGAGGAAAGTCAACTGTAACTTTGACTTTTGACCAGGACATGCTCCCAAGCCCTAAGACATGATTCAATATACCCTATGACACCCATGGAACATGTCCATCAAGTTTGATTTAGGTCAAGGACATGATTTCATGAAGAATTGCACAGTTTGGAATTCATTTGATAAAAAGTCAACTGTGCACAAAAGTCAACTTTGACTTTTTGAGATTTTTCTCCAAAATAGATTTTTAACCCTAAAATGATGTTAATGTTTGATTTGAATCATCATTCATCAAGAAAAATCAAAGAAAGTGGGATAACTTGTAAAAGGGGTAACCATAAAAACTTAGAAAAATTTCTAAGTTAGGGAAAAAGTGACACTAATGTGCCAACTTTGGAGGACCATAACTCCTAAACCACAAGGCCATTGTTCCCCATTCAAAGCTTGATTTTTAGATCTCATTGCCCTCTACAAAAGCTTCATACTGACCTATGTCCAAATTCCTCATGGATTTTGAGTTATGGAGTGATCAAAATCAAGAAAAGTCACTTTGTTCCAACACTTGGTGAAAATTTGACTAAGTCAGATTTTACCCTACTTTTTGCCAAATGTAGGGGGATTTTTCACTTGGATTCAAAAGAGATCAAAACCAAACATGTTTAAACAGTTTTTGTATCATGTAAGGGCTTTCCAAAATGGCCAAGAACATTACCAAATTCAATTTGAGTCATGAGATATAACATTGGCAAGTTGCCTTGTTGAAATCTGTCAAGGCAAGGCAGATTTTGCATTTTTGGTCGATTTGCCAAAATCAGCCAAATCCAAATGCTCCTATCCACTTGGACACCTCTGAGGATTGAATCTAAAGGGGACAATTACTGAGCCATGCCTCCAAAGTCTTTGGAACAAGAAATAGCATGTTGAACCTATAATGGCCAAAATAGGGACAAGACTCCAATTTTGGATTGGAGCATTCAATGGACGCATCAAGGGGGCATGGACTGAGCCATTCTCAACTGAATTCAGTCAAGACTTATCCAAGACCAAGGGAACCACAGCCCTGTTCCCTAACCTCTAGTCAATGGCAAGAGGAGACTTGAATTTCCATTGGACAACATTGGCCAAACCTCTACTGCAGTTGCCATTCACTGTGGATCCCAAAACAAACTTGCTCTACTATAAATAGAGCTCAATTGTGATCAGTTTGAGTACACCAAAGCCATCAAACAGATGCTTTCCTCAAAATCTCTTCTTTCACTCCAATTTTGCCTTCTAAGGCAAGTCACTATCGGGTTTTGAGTTTGAGAGCTTTTCCAATCAAACCAATCACACACACACCTCACATACATCATATAGAAGTGATCCAAACACTCATATAACATCTGGAACACGGATTTCACAAAATCACCAGCCAATTGCTCAAGTTCTTGACAGTTTTGTAGTTGAGGTACCATCTTCAGCTCCAAACCATTTCAATCCATTCCAAGCATTCATACACACTCCATGGCACCTAGGGAAGCTATCCAGGTCATTGGAACCTAGCTGTAACACCTCCAACACAAATCACGATCACCAGCTGCAAGTGGTAAGCATGAGCTCTTCTAACTCTATGATCCATGCAATTTTTGCTGCACAATAATTTGGCCATATGTTCATAATCATGCATGGAATGTTTCCCCTCAATTAATTGCATTGTTTGAATCGTGTATCAAAAATCCTAGCCTTCATGCAGAAATTAGGGTTCTTGAGGATTTTTCATGATTTCTTGTTATATGTTTAATTTAAATGAAATTAAATACCATAGACATGATCGTGAGGTTGAAACGAGTTGATTGGTATGTGGATTACATGATATGATTAAGTATTCAGTGAGATTGAAGAGAAAATGCAAATCTGGGCAAACCCAGAACACACACGTGTTCTTGGTGTGTTCTTGGCGCCATTTTTTGAAAATTGGAATATTTGAATTTTGTGATTTTATTTAATTGATTCAAAAATTAATTTCTCTCTGAGTTTTAATGATTTTGAGTTGGTTCTTTTTTTAATAATTCACAAAAATGTTAAAATATTTTATTTTCCCAAAAAATCCCAAAAATATTATTTATTTTGTATAATTGATATTTTTGCAAAGAATTAATGTTTTAATTATTTTTGACATTTAAAATATTTTTTCTACCTTGATTTTGCAACTTTTAATGCTTTCTAATTATTTTGTAGGTCCATACTTAATTTTTGAAGCATTAAACCAAGATCACAATTTGTTTTTCCTATGTTAAACAATTTTGATCATTTTAATTGAATTTTTATTCAATTAAAACACATTTTTGAAAACAAATTAGGGTTTTTGGATTAATTCAACCCTCATAAATCATTTTCAAAATACTTTGGGCCTCTAATAGAGTGTAAGACCCAATCCTTTGTAAATACAAACCCATTTAGGGCCTCACTTATTGTATAAGTCCCGTTGTATTTCAAAAAGTTCGACGCGATCATCGTCCGTCGAAAAAATCATCTGGGCCTCTCCTTGAGCTATAAGACCCATTCAAAACTTTTTGGGCCTCTAATAGAGTGTAAGACCCAATCCTTTTTTGACCAAATCATTTTTGGGCCTCAGTGCATTGTATAAGTCCCGATACCGTCAAAAACAAACGGCGCGACCGTCGCCTTTTGAAAAATAACCTTTTGGGCCTCTCCTTGAGCTATAAGACCCATTCAAAACTTTTGGGTCTCTAATAGAGTGTAAGACCCAACCCCCTTTTAACCAAAACCATTTTTGGGCCTCAGATATTGTATAAGCCCCTCTGCGTTAAAAGAAAATCTCGGCGCGATCGCCATTTTAAACGAAAAATCATCTGGGCCTACCCTCGTGTTATAAGCCCCATTCTTTTTCTTTAAAACATTTTGGGCCTCTTGAGAGAGTGTAAGAGCCATCCCTTTGTACAGAAAACAATTTTTGGGCCACAGTCACTTGTATAAGTCCCTATGTACAAATTCAAACAGTGCGCTCATTGATAAAACCCTGGGCCTCTCCTTGAGCTGTAAGCCCCAAATCTTTCTTTTTCAAAGCACTTTCTCCTTTGATTTTGAATATACTGTAATTTTCAATCTTTTTTTGTTGAACAACTAACCAAATAGCATGGAAGCTCTACAACCGAGTAAGTATTTATACGCTTTCATTTACCGCTTTCATATACATATAACTGTATTGTGGGGCTGTTTCATTGTAAGTCTTCTTTCATAAACTCATATCGACTGTGTAATAATAGTATAGATATTTAGAGTTTCCCCGGCAACTACGTCTAGAACTAGGTGACGTCGTTTCGTTTATTCGTAGAAATAGACAACTAGATCCCCAATAGGATCACCAGATATAGTCTTCTCTTCGGCTGTCCTCATTAGAAATTGTCAATAAACTCTATTCCCAGAGATGAATGTGTTCTCTGTGAATGGCATCTTTGAGTTTCTTCCAAATTCTCGAACTTTCCTGGCTTGATCTATTCCTCGTGAATAGTCTGTCTTGAATTTCTCGGGGTTTGGGGACCCACAGGCTTCTTAAAAGCATCGGCCTCCTCTTGGGCATCGTACAAGGACCCACGGGCTTCGTAAAAGCAACCCTGCCTCCTCTTGGGCTTAGTACAAGGACCCACCGGCTTCTTAGAAGTATTCACAGCCTCCTCTTAGGCTTCGTATAATGATCTCTTCCTCCGGGAATGATAGCCTCCTCTTGGGCTTCGTACAAGGACCGATCAGCTTCTTAAAAGCTTCCAGCCTCCTCTTGGGCTTCGTACAAATTGTCCCGACGACCTCCTAGAGGTATAGGAACAGAAATTAGTCATCTGCATAGAACAGTCCTTTCCAAGAGTCTACTACTGTTTCTCAAAGCATAGTACAAGAGATAAAACTCTAGACTTGGATAGTCTAATCTCCTTGAGTCTCAAAGACGTTCTCAAGTGACCCCTTCGTTAAATAGGAAGAAAACCCGTAGACTCGGACAGTCTCAATACCCTTCGGATTTCCCAATTCCTTAAAGAACAGGAATAGCCCGGATTCTCGCATCAAAAATCCCTGAGTACAGTGTTACTCATATAAGAACTGATTTTCTCTTTAAAAATCAGTATACTGGACCTGTTACTCAACTGAAACAGTCACTATAGCCTCCACTTGGGCTTTGTAGAATGATTCTCCCCAGCGGAGTCAAACAACGTTTAGCCTCTCTCTCGGGCTTTGTACGAGACACATAAGAGACTCCCTCGTTGAGTCAATTACCTCTTTCGCCTCCATCTCGGGCTTTATACGAGATACAAAAAGGTTCTTATTGAGCCAAACAAATTTTCGCCTCCATCTCGGGCTTTATACAAGATACAAAAACTCTCTTGTTAAGTCAAATAGCCTCCATCTCGGGCTTTATACGAGATACCAAAAGACTCCATCGTCGAGTCAAAACCTTTTAGCCTCTCTCTCGGGCTTTGTACGAGACACATAATAGCCTCCTCTTAGGCTTTGTATAAGAAAACCACTGGTTGGTCCTATCAACCTTTTAGCGTCAAAGCTGTGCCTCGTTAATAGTACACAAACATCAACAACTCCTTCCCCTTCATCTAATTGCTATAAGCGACAAGCCTCTGGATCATCTACATCCATGCCAATGTCCCTCTTTTAGTATTAGAAATTCCTAAGGAAAGATGGCATTGCTCTAAACTAAGTTAAAGTCTTCTCCTTCAGGTTAAAATCCCCTATAAAGGAAATTATGGCATTGTCGGATTCACACATCCCGGTTAAAGTAATTCTCCTTTATAAACAGTTGTGACATACAACCCCCTCTTTAGAGATGACAAATTCTCTCTAAAGTCAACACCCTTTTAGCTTCATATCTTGGGCTTTGAACAAGATACAAATCACCTTTAGCTTCACATCTTGGGCTTTGAACAAGATACAAACCACCTTCTGCTTCACGTCTTGGGCTTTGAACAAGACACCAAAACAACCATTTCCTCCCATAGAATATGAGGAACTACGAACGCTCTGATTTCCCCGTTTTGGTAAACGGGAATACGTAGGCATAAGATTGAAAGATAAATCTTAGCGAGCACACTAAACAAAAACCCAAAGTCCTATACTTTCATACATTCGTTCTAACATCCTAACCGATAGCCTAAAGCACACCTCGTCAACAAAATAACCTAGGAGAAACCCCGAATCTTTGTAACATCTGTAAACCAACAGTTTTGACTGTTTAATCTCAGTATGCAAGCAGGGTTAATTAGAGACATTTATTTCCCTTCCTTCATCAGCTTTAATAGGATAAAAAATGAATCGAGCTATAGTACCAGAGCGATCGTGCTTCGCAACCACATCCAAAAATCACTCGCTACAATGGTTACCGAAGGTATAGTTTTAGGACACATAGTCTCTGAAAGGGGTATTGAAGTAGATAGAGCCAAGATAGAGGTAATAGAAAACCTAAAACCCCCTAAGACCATTAGAGAAGTCCGAAGTTTTCTTGGACATGTTGGTTTCTACCGGTGTTTTATCAAGGATTTCTCTAAAATAACCAAACCTTTAACTGGCCTCCTGATGAAAGATGTCGAATTTAATTTTGATGAAAAATGCATTGAAGCATTTATCCTTTTGAAACAAGCGCTAATTTCAGCACCCATTATGCAACCCCCAGATTGGGCCGAACCTTTCGAAATCATGTGCGATGCTAGCGATTATGCTGTAGGAGCTGTTCTAGGTCAAAGAAAGGATAATAAATTACATGTAATTTATTATGCTAGTAGCTTAACTACGCAACCACTGAAAAAGAACTCCTTGCCGTAGTTTTTGCTATGGACAAATTTCGATCTTATCTGGTAGGAGCTAAAATTATAGTTTACATAGACCACGTTGTTATTCGTTACCTATTAAGCAAGAAAGATGCCAAACCTAGGTTACTTCGATGGATCCTTTTATTGCAGGAGTTTGATCTAGATATTCGAGACAAGAAAGGCACAGAAAATGTAGTTGCTGATCACCTTTCTAGACTTGAGTACCTGAAACCAGATTTAGTGCCTATAAATGATGATTTTGCCTATGACAGGTTAATAGCTAAGATAGAAGCCATTGAAGAGAATAACCTAGATCCTTATAAGAACCCTGAAAAATATTTGGCAGTAAGTGGCGTACCTTGGTATGCTGATTTTGTCAATTACCTAGCCGCTGATATCATACCTCCTGACCTTAACTATCAACAGAAAAAGAAGTTCTTTAACGATGTAAGACAATTTTATTGGGACGAGCCACTTCTTTTCAAAAGAGGTACAGAAGGTATTTTTCGTCGTTGCGTTCCAGAAGAAGAGGTAAGAAATATCATAGAACACTATCACTCTGCACCCTACGGAGGACATGCTAGCACCTCCAAGACACACGCTAAAATTCTTCAAGCATGCTTTTTCTGGCCCACAATGTGGCGTGATGTTCATGCTTATGTAGTCAAATGTGACCGGTGCCAGCGCACTGGGAACATCTCCAGACGTGACGAAATGCCTTTAAGGAACATTCAGGAAGTAGAACTTTTCGATGTTTGGGGTATCAATTTTATGGGACCATTTCCATCCTCATTAGGAAATAAATATATCTTAGTAGTTGTTGACTACATGTCTAAATGGATTGAAGCCATAGCCTCACCCGCAAACGACACATGAGTAATGATTAAGCTGTTTAGGAATTATATATTCCCTAGATTCGGAGTACCCCGTCTTGTTATAAGTGATGGTGGATCGCACTTCATATCAAGGATTTTTGATAAACTTTTAAGCAAATATGGAGTTAAGCATAGAATAACAACACCTTACCATTCACAGACTAGCGGCCAAGTAGAGGTATCTAATAGGGAGATTAAACAAATCTTAGAGAAAACTATTTTAATAACTAGAAAAGATTGGTCTCAGAAGCTACAAGAAGCACTATGGGCCTACAGAACTGCCTTTAAAACCCATATTGGAACAACTCCTTACCAATTGGTCTATGGAAAGTCCTGTCACCTACCCTTTGAGTTAGACACAAGGCCTATTGGGCCATTAAAACCTTAAACCTAGATTATTTGACTACTAGTGAAAAGCACATCCTTGACATTCATAAACTAGAAGAACTCCGCCAGTCTGCCTATGAAAATGCCATAATATATAAAGAAAGAACCAAAGCTTGGCATGATAAAAGAATTATAAAGAAATATTTCAATATAGGAGATCCTGTTCTCCTCTTTAATTCCAGGTTGCGACTTTTTCCTGGCAAGCTTCGTTCAAGATGGACAGGTCCTTTCGAAGTTTCTAAAGTCCTAAAATCCAGAGCAGTTGAGATCAAGAACCATTCTTGTAGTCCATTCATTGTAAATGGGCAGAGGTTAAAACACTACGAAGGAGGTGACATTCCCATTGACTACTCCAGCCACACTCTGATCGATCCACCACTACCTACTTCAGCTACATGAGTTCTACTCGTCGAGATAACGACGTTAAATAAGCGCTGCATGGGAGGCAACCCACAGTTTTCTTTATTTTTCTTTATTTTTTCTTTTATGCTTATTACTTTCCATGTCTTATATTTTGTTTTTATTAGTTTGTTTGTATAGACTGAACTTTTATAATGTTTATGTTTTCAGGTCCCATTCTCTAACCCTTCTTTTCAGGATGCAGACCTTCGACGACATGCACGTCGCTTTCAGAGATGACGCACAGAGACATTGATATTTAGTACTTTATCAACGCCCCATGGCACTTACCTGTTACCCTGACCAGGCTTGCATGGATGCCTTAGGCATCGAGCCCAGTATAAGGTTTCTATGTAGCCAGCTCTAGTAGGATGAGTATGCTGATGACATTTATTCGACCTACAGAAACCTCACCCTGGAGTTCCTCAGTTCATTTAACCATGAGCCATATGTTGGTCAGGACGGCAGCGTCATTTTCAGACTGTTTAGGACAGAGTACTCTTTTACCCATAAGGGGTTTGGTGATTTGCTAGGTTTCCAGACTTCCCCTGATGCCATTCCTGATTTACCTATGGGATACTTTATGAGTCGAGATATGAACAAGTTCTGGAGCGATATTATAGGTGGAGGAAGCCCTGATCCATCCACCCAGCTATCTCACATTATCCATGACCCAGCTCTCAGGTATTTCCATATGATCCTTGCCCACACCTTCCTTGGAAAGGCTGATGTTGATGTCCATGTTAGTGAGGAGGAGATCTTCTTCCTTTTCTGTGCGAACCAGTCACGTCCTGTGGCCTGTGGGAACTTTCTGCTTGATAACCTCACACTCACAGCCAGATCTTCTGAAGGAATCATCCATGTGGGAGGAACAATTACTCAGATTGCTACCGCTTTGGGTCTTACTAGTAAGCTGCTTTACCTGACTCCCTACTGCGGGTATACCACGCTGGATATCGATTTTTGCTTAGACCGAGGGTTGATGAGGAGAGCTTCCTTTCACCCTAACCAGTTCAAGCTCTTGATCGACGGCGAGACCATCCATTATTTCACTTTACCTGATCCTATGATGACTAGTGTCCACGACCCTACTAATTGGAGTTATGCATTAGAGGGTTATGGAGAGACAGTTGATGAGCCTCGCACTCCACCGTTACCAGAGTATCACCCTACACCACGTTCTCCCAGGATTACAGTATTGTCGAATAATGTTTCCTTGCACAGACCTGACGTGTACACACAGCTAACTGAGCTACGTATGGAGACTGCCAGACTTCGACAGGAGGTTACTGACCTTACCTTGCAGGTCCAGGTGTCCGATCTGACTCACGCGACAGAGGCTGATTGCTTGTATCAGGAGATCGCAGATCTACGCCGCGAGTTAGCCGCAGTTCGAGGTTCTGACCAGACCGAGGAGCATCCGGCTGCATGATGACACTACTCTCATTATCTTCTTTACAGTTTTATTTACTTATTTCCATTTTTCAGACTTATATATATATATATATATATATATATATATATATATACACACATGTGTGTGTGTGTTTTACATTCTCGCATTTGGCTTCCATGTTGTTCATGATGTACTTTGGTTATATATATATATATATATGCATTTTTTATGTTTATTATTCTCTTATTTTATTTTATTAATTTATTTACTTATTTATTATTTGTATTTTTATTTTTAGACCTAACAAAAATTATGCATGTACTAGAACAAGAAGGACGTGCTACCTGCACCACCCAAATAAAAGAGGAGAAGAAAGCCCAAGAAAGAAAAAATAAATCCGGCCCAGACCTTTTGTTAAGGTGGCGGCCGCCATATAGTCCATGGCGCCCGCCATGGGGTCTGGAACTATATGCGGGGCAGAACCACCAAAACCCCCATTTTCTCACCTTCAAACTCCCTAACCTCCATTTTTTCCCATCCGAAAACCTCCATCAATCCCCATAAAGTTCACAACTTTTTCATCTACTCACCATCCCATTAACCTCCATTTTTGCCCATCCATCAAAATCTCTTAAAAACCCACTTTTCACCACCTTTCTATAGAAACCCATTGCTCTCATTCTTCAACCTCAAAGGTGCATCAATGGAGTATGACGGTTACATCCTTCGCCAAGGCAAGTCTGGGGAAAGGCAAAAGAAACTTCTCGAGAGATTGCAAGCACGAGAGATTATCTCGACCCGGTACGCCGACGAACACTGTCTCTATACTCTTGGTATTTATCATAGCGTTTTTCACATGCAAGATGTCTTAGGATTACACGATATTTTTGCTAGGAAAGATCCCACTTTTGAAAGGTTGTGTCATACCCCAAATTTTGACCACTAAGATTTCCCATCATTGTGCAAATCATCATCACAATATGGATGAACCATCATGCCTCACCAAATGCCTCAAGGGTTATTGAGCATTCACTACAGTCAAAATTAGGGTTTTAAGCCCTCTCAGAGCCTTAGACAAAGGATCAATCAAGGAATGACATGATCTCCAACTTGTCTAACCTCTCAAACATCCACAATGGATCAAAAAGGACTCCCACTTTAAGGATTAAGCACAAGGCTGCTCCCTTCTAGATGGATCAAGTCTCAAGATCGCCAGTATCACCAAATTAGGGTTTTGGTCGACCAAGGGCCTCCAGATGAAAAATTTCATCTGGGCATAAGCCAAAGATCCAAAACACAACCTAATGTACTCCATGGAACCTCATGGACCCATTCATCAAGTCAATTTTGCCTCAGGGAATGCATACATCAAAAATCAGGAATTAGGGTTCCTTGACCTAATTCACCCCTAAGTTGACTTTTGGGACAAATCAAGAGCCAAGACCTCAAGACATGATTTGAGGGTCTCTAATGAACTATATTGATCCATTTGGAACAATGGATTAATCCAAGAAGCTTGAGCAACAAGTCTCATTTTCATCTGCACCACAATTAGGGTTTCGCGAGGAAAGTCAACTGTAACTTTGACTTTTGACCAGGACATGCTCCCAAACCCTAGGACATGCCCCAATATACCCTATGACACCCATGGAACATGTCCATCAAGTTTGATTTAGGTCAAGGACATAATTTCCTGAAGAATTGCACAATTTGGAATTCATCTGATAAAAAGTCAACTGTGCACAAAAGTCAACTTTGACTTTTCGAGATTTTTCACCAAAATGGATTTTTAACCCTAAAATGATGTTAATGTATGATTTGAATCATCATTCATCAAGAAAAATCAAAGAATGTTGGATAACTTGTAAAAGGGGTAACCATAAAACTTAGAAATTTTTCTAAGTTATGGAAAAAGTACCACTAATGCATTAACTTTGGAGGATCATAACTCCTAAACGACATGGCCATTTTTTCTCATCCAAAGATGGATTTGTATCCCTCATTACCCTCTACAAAAACTTCAACTAGACCTAAGTCCAATTCATTAAGAATTTTGAGTTATGGAGTGATCAAAATCAAGAAATCACACTTTGTTCCAACACTTAGTGAAAATTTCACTAAGTCAGATTTTGCTTCACTTTTTGCCAAATGTAGAGGGATTTTTCACTTGGAATCAAAAGAGATCAAAAACAAATATGTTCAAACAGTTGTTATATCATGTAAGGGCTTTCCAAATTGGCCAAGAACATTGCCAAATTTCATTTGAGTCATGAGATATGACATTGGAAAGTTGCCTTGCTGAAATCTGTCAAAGGCAAGGCAGAATTTGCAATTTTGGCTCGATTTGCCAAAATCAGCCAAATTCAAATGCTCTTATCCACTTGGACACATCTGAGGATTGAATCTAAAGGGGACAATCACTGAGCCAAGCCTCCAAAGTCCATGGAACAAGAAATAGCATGTTGAACCTAGAATGGCCAAAATAGGGACAAGACTCCAAATTTGGATTGGAGCATTCAATGGAAGCATCAAGGTGGCATGGACTGAGCTATTCTCATCTGAAATCAGTCAAGACTTATCCAAGACCAAGGGAACCAAAGCTCTGTGCCCTAACCTCTAGTCAATGGCTAGAGGAGACTTGGATTTTCATTTGCCAACATTGGCCAAACCTACTTACCAGCTGCCATTCACTATTCCTTGCAAAACATACTTGCTCTACTATAAATAAAGCTCAATTGTGATCAGTTTGAGTACACCAAAGCCATCTAACAGATGCTTTCCTCAAAATCTCTTATTTCACTCCAATTTTGCCTTATAAGGCAAGTCACTATCGGGTTTTGAGTTTGAGAGCAATTCCAATCAAACCAATCACTCACACACCTCACATACATCACATATGAGCTGATCAAACACTTAGATCACTTACGAAACACCAATTTCACAAAATCACCAGCTGGTTGCTCAAATTTTCAATCAAGTTGCAACTGAGGTACCACAAGGTGATCCAGCCAATTTCAATCAAGTCCAACCATTCAAACACACTCCATAGGGTGTAGGGAAGCTGTTCAGATCATCACCACTCATCTGTAACATCTCCAAATCAAAAATCACTTTGCACTTGCTGTCACGGCTTGGAGGTAAGCACATACTTGGTCATCTCTCAATCTATGCATATTTCCTCGCACAATAATTTGGCCATATGTTCATAATCATGCATGGAATGTTTTCCCTCAATTAATTGCATTGTTTGAATCGTGTATCAAAAATCCTAGCCTTCATGCAGAAATTAGGGTTCTTGAGGTTTCTTCGTGATTTCATGTTTTATGTTTAATTTAAATGAAATTAAGTGTTATAGACATGATCGTGAGGTTGAGACGAGCATAATGATATGTGGATTGCATGATATAATCAAGTATTCAGTGAGAATGAGGAGAAAATGCAAATCAGCCAAACCCAGAACACGCGCGTGTTCTTGGTGTGTTCTTGGCGCCATTTTTGAATAATTCAAATATTTGAATTTTGTGATTTTATTTAATTGATTCAAAAATTAATTTCTCTCTGAGTTTTAATGGTTTTGAGTTGATTCTTTTTTTAATAATTCACAAAAATGTTAAAATATTTTATTTTATCAAAAAATCCCAAAAATATTATTTATTTCATATAATTGATATTTTTGCAAAGAATTAATATTTTAATTGTTTTTGACATTTTAAATATTTTTTCCACATTGATTTTGCAACTTTTAATGCTTTCTAATTATTTTGTAGGTCAATACTTAATTTTTGAAGCATTAATCCAAAATCACAATTTGTTTTTCACATGTTAAACAATTTTGATCATTTTAATTGAATTTTTATTCAATTAAATACATTTTTGAAAACAAATTAGGGTTTTTGGATTAATTCAACCCTCATAAATCATTTTCAAAACTTTTTGGGCCTCTAATAGAGTGTAAGACCCAATCCTTTCTTGACCAAAATATTTTGGGCCTCAGTGTATTGTATAAGTCCCGATACCGTAAAAAACAAACGGCGCGATCGTCGCCTTTTCAAAATAACCCTTGGGCCTCTCCTCGAGCTATAAGACCCATTTAACACTTTTTGGGCCTCTAATAGAGTGTAAGACTCAATCCCCTTTTAACCAGAATCATTTGGGCCTCACTTATTGTATAAGTCCCTCCGCGTTAAAAGAAAACCTCTGCGCGATCGCCATTTCAAACGAAAAAATCATCTGGGCCTACCCTCGTGTTATAAGTCCCACTCCTTTTCTTTAAACCTTTTAGGCCTCTTGAGAGAGTGTAAGACTCATCCCTTTGTACAGAAAACCATCTTGGGACACAGTCACTTGTATAAGTCCCTCTGTACAAATTCAACAGTGCGCTCACTGATAAAACCTTGGGCCTCTCCTTGAGCTGTAAGCCCCAAAACTTTCTTTTTCAAAGCACTTTCTCCTTTGATTTTGAATATACTGTTGTTTTCAATCTTTCTTTGTTGAACAACTAACCAAACAGCATGGAAGCTCTACAACCGAGTAAGTGGTTATCGCTTTCATTTACCGCTTTCATATACATATAACTGTATTGTGGGGTTGTTTCACTGTAAGTCTTCTTTCATAAACTCATATCAACTCTATAATAATAGTATAGATATTTCGAGTTTCCCTAGCAACTACGTCTAGAACTAGGTGACGCCATTTCATTTATTCGTAGAAATAGACAACTAGATCCCCAATAGGATCACCAGATACAGTCTTCTCTTTGGCTGTCCTCATTAGGAATTGTCAAGAAACTCTACTCCCAGAGATGAATGTATTCTCCGTGAATGGCATCTTTGAGTTTCTTCCAAATTCTCAAACTTTCCTGACTTTGATCTATTCTCGGTGAATAGCATTGACTTGAATTTCTCGGGGTTTGGGGACCCACGAGCTTCTCAGAAGCATCGACCTCCTCTTGGGCATCGTACAAGGACCCGCATGCTTCCTAAAAGCAACCTCGCCTCCTTTTGGGCTTAATACAAGGACCCTACGGCTTCTTAGAAGTATTCACAGCCTCCTCTTAGGCTTCGTATAATGATCTCTTCCTCCGGGAATGATAGCCTCCTCTTGGGCTTAGTACAAGGACCGATCGACTTCTTAAAAGTTTCCAGCCTCCTCTTGGACTTCGTACAAATTGTCCCTACGACCTCCTAGAGGTATAGGAATAGAACTTAGTCATTTTCATAGAACAATCCTTTCATAGAGTCTACTACTGTTTCTCAAAGCACAGTACAAAAGATAAACACCTAGACTTGGACAGTCTAATTTCCTTGAGTCTCAAAGACATTCTCAAGTGACCCCTTCGTTAAATAGGAAGGAAACCCGTAGACTTGGACAGTCTCAATACCCTTCGGATTTCCCGCTTCCTTAAAGAACAGGAATAACCCGGAACCTTGAATCAAATCCTTGAGTACAGTATTGCTCATATAAGAACTGATTTTCTCTTTAAAATCAGTATACTGGACCTGTCACTTAACTGAAACAGTTACCATAGCCTCCTCTTAGGCTTTGTATAATGATCCATCTCCAGTGAAGTTAGCATCCTCTTGGGCTTTGTACAATGATCCTCCTCAGCGGAGTCAAACAACGTTTAGCCTCTCTCTCGGGCTTTGTACGAGACACATAAGAGACTCCCTCGTTGGGTCAATCACCTTTTCGCCTCCATTTCGGGCTTTATACGAGATACAAAGAGGTTCTTATTGAGCCAAACAAACAATAGCCTCCATCTCGGGCTTTATACGAGATACCAAAAGATTCCCTTGTTGAGTCAACCCTTTTAGCCTCTCTCTCGGGCTTTGTACGAGACACATATCAGCCTCCTCTTAGGCTTTGTATAAGAAAATCACTAGTTAATCCAATTAACCTTTTAGCATCAAAACTGTGCCTCGTTCACAGTACACAAACATCAAACAACTCCCTTCATCTAATCGCTGTAAGCGGCAAGCCTCTGGATCATCTACATCCATGCCACTGTCCCTCTTTTAGCATGAGAAATTCCTAAGGAAAGATAGCATTGCTCTACACTGAGTTAAAGTCTTCTCCTTCAGGTTAAAACCCCCTATAAGGGAAATTATGGCATTGCTAGGATCCGCGTATCCTGGTTAAAGTAATTCTCCTTTATAAACAGTTGTGACAAACAGACCCCTTTAGAGATGACAAATTCTCTCTGAAGACAACACCCTTTTAGCTTCACATCTTGGGCTTTGAACAATATACAAATAGACTTTTCAGCTTCATATCTTGGGCTTTGAACAAGATACAAACCACCTTTAGCTTCACGTCTTGGGCTTTGAACAAGACACCAAAACAACCATTTCCTCCCATAGAATAGGAGGAACTACGAACGCTCTGATTTCCCTGTTTAGGTAAACGGGAATACGTAGGCATAAGATTGAAAGAAAGATCTTAGCGAGCACACTCAACAAAAAAATCAAATCCCATATCTCCATCAATCAAAACCAGTAATTCAAAAGCATCAGTCCTAACGTCCCAATCCTTGTTCCCCGCCAGAAACCTTCTGCCCAGATAAAAAGAAAGAAATCGTATTGGCGAAAATACAAATAATCAATACAAAGGCCCCCCCACATTGATAGCATTCGTAACCTAACAGACCGCTGTTTAAACTCAGTATGCAAAGCAGGGTTAATTGGAGACATCTATTTCCCTTCCTTCATCAGCTTTAATAGGATAAAAAATGAATCGACCTGTAGTTTTAAGCTCAGCCGCAGAGAGCGACCGGCGCTTAAGAACCGCGTCCAAAATCGCTCGCTACAGAAAAAATGGCGCCCACCGTGGGGCCGAATTCTGATTTTTTTCTCTTCACTCATGTGAAAACCACAGATTAGGGCTTCCGCCGGGGAACCCATTTTCTGTCAGGAACTTAGGATTCTTAGCTTTATAGGTCTAGGATGATCAAGACAAATATATATACTGCTTTTCCTAATTGCTATACATGTTTATTTTTCTGCTAATGGGAATGCGGGTGATGTCGTATGTGGAAAGAATGAGTATACACCTAAGATAAGTGATGGCGACAGGGTCGACCATCAACCTCAGTGGAGGCTGACCAACGCAACCCATTCTCTCACCAAGACAATGGGCCGGTTGTTAAGTCTGAGAAGTTGAGGAGCCAAACCCTTTCGTAGTGCAGAAACTATCGGAAATAGTTGTTGATACTACCCTCATTTGAGGCTGGTGATCTATTCTCGGTGAACGACACTTACTCTAAGATTGCTCTACAACTCGCTGGCGATCCGCTTGTTGTTTTGCTTTCTTGGGAGGAGCTAATGATAATGAGTACAGGTACAAAAATCACCCTAGTATAAACCTTTGGGGATGGGTAGAGCCTTGACTTCATGACAACGACCCTTTGACCCCATGTTTTTTCTATGTTTTTGTGTGCTGCATTCATGCATTCATTTAAAAAACATTAAAACATTCAAAAAATCTTCTCTTCTAGTCTCTCTGTTCTTTCAAAATAAACTAAGACTGTGATTACAAATATCAGAGAAAAGGATTGCACTAATGGATTTCGGTAGAAGGAGAACTCATACGTATACCTTCAAGGTTCCAAAATTAGAGGATTTGAGAAGGTTAGCAAGGATGATCACTAACCCTGAGGCTTTCAGAGCCAAGCACGGAGGTTTGCTACCACAGTTAAGAGTCCATGTGATTGAGGGAATCATGGATGCGCTCATTCAGTTCTACGATCCGGTTTATCACTGTTTCACATTCCCGGATTACCAGCTTGCACCAACGCTGGAGGAGTATTCTCACCTGATCGATCTACACATTACGGATCGAGCTCCATTTTCTGGACTGGAAGAAATTCCAAAGAATCAGACCATTCCGAAAGCAATTCATTTGGACGAGTCTGAGGTCAGGGCCCACATGACCGCTAAGGGTGGCATCCAAGGTTTGCCGGCCCAGTTCTTGACAAAGAAGGCCCTGTATTTTGCCAGTATAGGAAACGTGACTGCTTTTGAAAGCATCTTTGTCTTGCTCACCTACGGGTTATTTTTGTTTCCCAACATTAATAACTTCGTCGATATTAACTCTATTAAGGTTTTTCTCATTGGAAATCCTGTGCCGACTTTGCTCGCAGATGCGTATCATTCTGTACACCTGGGAAATTTGTACAGCGGAGGGGAGATCACATGTTGTGTACCTTTGCTTTACAAATGGTTTATATCTCACTTGCCCAAGTCTGCTGCTTTTTGGGATTGTAAGAGTGCCCTACGCTGGTCGCAGAAGATCATGTCTCTTACCAACTCTGATATAGATTGGTGTAATAGGATTTATGATGGAATCAGGATCATTGATCGTTGTGGAAACTTCCCCAACGTACCCCTTATAGGAACTAAAGGAGGAATCAACTACCATCCAGTATTGGTTCGCCGCCAATTTGGATACCCGATGAGACACATCCCACTGGGTGTTCATCTAGAAGGTCTTTTCTTCAAGGAAGGAGAAAATGACAGAGCACTGAAGACGGAAATAGTGCACGCTTGGAAGCATGTTCATAAGAAAGGATGAGAGTCCCTGGGAAAACCAGACTGTGTCTCAGTGGAGCCTTATCTCCATTGGGTACAAACTAGAGCTCTCAAGCTAAAGATGCCTTATCCTCATTACGGGATTCTTCCGCCGAGGGAATCTGTCATGTACTTTATGACGGAAACTGAAAAGCTTCAGGTTACTCTCAACAAAATTCAAAAGGAGAGAAGGTCTTGGAAGAACAAGTACCGCACTCTCGACGTAGAGTGCATCAAAATACAGCAATTACTGAAAGAGAAAGATGCTCTGATTGAAATTTTGGAGCAACATGCTGTGGATAATCAAGATGACCAAAGGAATTTGCTCGCTTCTTTCACCTGGCAAAGGAATGACAACCCGACAACGGCCCAAGAGCCCCGGTCAAAGAAAAGGAAGATACAAGAATCAGCACCTGATTTCTCTTCAGAGAGAACTCAGGACCCATTAGCTTAGGTTTCTGTTTCTGCACCTTGTAATTTACTGTATTTCCACTTCTGTAATCTTTTGAATTTCAATAAAAAGGGGTTTCCCCACCGTTTGATATTTGCAATCTAATTGTCGAAGTTTATTTTGCTTAAACCATTAAATAATTAATATAATCATTGCATTCATCATTCTCACATCGCGTATTCTTCTCACCTACGAATCTCACGTTTGTGTCTCGATTCTAGAGTCAAACTGTCTCATTCGTAAAATACTCGGGCCAATCGTCAGAAAAGGATGGATGATCTTGAGGAAGAAAACAGAGAGTTGAAAGAAGAGATCGACGCTCTGAGAAAGGATATTAGAAAGCTTCGTAACGACATGCAAGCCATGGCAGATGCTCAGCTACAACGAACTGTGATCTCAGAGATCACCTCAACGCCCATAGTGGAGAAGTGTGATCCTAGGTATCAGATATCGAAAGATCGTCCTTGGGGCATGCCTGTTAACTATATCCCGGAAGGATATATTCCGCCGATCACTAAAGATCAGGGAATCACAACAGAAGCCGATGGGCCTGAAGGTTACAAACTTCGGGAAAGCGAAGATGCCAGGGGCATACTGAAGATTCCTGAAGGTTACAAACTTCGGGAGACGCCAAGACTCACTACCGTAGTCACGGTACCACCCCCTGTGGTGCACACTGTCCCGGAAGGACAGATTTCACGGACACCTTCTGGTAAGAAGGAAACTATGTTTGACAGAATGGATGAATTCCAGGAATAGTTCTTGGAAATGCAGAAGGAACTGCAGGCCATTCGCGGTCAGGATTTATTTGGAAAGGACGCCGCAGATCTCTGCTTAGTCCCTAATGTGAAAGTCCCGCACAAGTTCCAAGTGCCCGACTTTGAAAAATACAAGGGTAACTCTTGCCCTCAAAGCCATCTGGTGATGTACGCTCGGCGGAAGTCAGCCCAGATGGAGAATCAGGACCTACTGATTCACTACTTTCAGGATAGTTTAACCGGTGCCGTTCTCAAATGGTACATTGGTTTAAACCGTACTACGATCAGCACATTCAGAGATCTTGGTACTGCCTTCGTCCAACAATACAAATACAATTTGGACATGGCACCCGATAGAGATCAACTCAGATCGATGTCGTAAAAGGACAAGGAAACCTTTAAGGAGTATGCTCAAAGGTGGCGTGAAATTGCCACTCAAATTTGTCCACCTCTTGAGGAAAAAGAGATGACAAAGATCTTCTTAAAGACCTTAAGCTCATTTTACTATGACCGAATGGTTGCCAGTGCGCCCAGTGACTTCACCGAAATGGTCGGCATGGGCGTACGTATTGAGGAAGCCGTCCGAGAAGGACATTTGGTAAAAGACACTAGATCAACGAGCGGTACTAAAAAATACGGTAGTGCTCTCCCTAAGAAAAAAGAGCAAGATATTGGGAATATCTCTCTCGGAAAGCAAAGACGACGTTATCAAGCGGTAGCAGCTGTGACTCCTTCTATCAACCCTGCGTCTATTCTTACGTATCAACCTCAGGTTGCGCAAAGCCAACCTGACCAACAAAGGACACAACAGCCTCTTCAGCAGGCTCGTCCTCCATACAATAACAACCGTACAACACGGCCACCAGGATTTGATCCTATACCCGTAACGTACGCAGAGCTGTTTCCATTACTACTGACTAAGGGGCACATTCAGACTAAATCTCCTCTTACAGTACCGGAAAATCCGCCTTTTTGGTTTAAGGTGGATCAGACATGCCCTTATCATCAAGGAGGTCCAGGGCATAACATAGAGACTTGTCTCAATTTCAAGTCCGACGTGCAAAAATTTGTTAGGAGCGGGGTCTTATCCTTCAAGGATACAAATCCTAATGTTCTCACGAATCCGCTGCCTCAACACGAGAAGGCTGCAGTCAATTTGATAGAAGGAGAGACTAACAGTGTCTATCAAATTCACAATGTACTCTTGTTGAAAACTAATCTGGTTAAGATGCATTGTAGACAGAGTGGATATGGCCATGTGCCACCTCATAATTATCACCAGTGTGATATCTGCTCTAAAGACAATCAAGGATGTTCGGTAGTGCAAGCAGCTCTACAGGAACAAATGGATCTCGGATGGATCCAAGAGCATCGAGTTCGTGGAGTTAATATGGTCTACACGAATTCTAACGTCATTTAGAACCACGACATCCGTACAATGAATGTAAACTTGGTGGCGATGCACTCAAGGCAAAGCCAGTATCATAATCTGCCACGGCACGATTACAGTTCTTGTCTGATTTGCTCGGTAAACAAACAGGGATGCTCTTTCATACAGGAGGCCCTCCAGCGTCAGATGGATCTTGGATGGATCCAAGACTACCATGATAAGAACCCTTATCAGATCAACATGGTTCAGATCTTCGATATTCGCGTAATGAATACCAACCTGGTAGAGTTACATGCTGAGCAGATCCAACTCGGATTCTTAATATCACACGACTATCAAAGCTGTAAGGCAGGTTGCGAAAACGATCGAGATTGTACCCTTGTCCAGGAGGCACTTCAGCACTTGTTAAATCATTGGTGGATTCCAATTTACATGGATGAAGATACTCAGCAAATTAGTATCAGTAACAGGAATCCTACTCGTCGTCAAAGTCAGGATGTCCAATCAGTGGAAGTTAACCTAGTGAGGTTACATTGTATTCAAAGTGGGCGTGGCCAGGTGCCACTACACAATTATGATAGTTGTAGTGTCTGTTCGGAAAGTAACCAAGGGTGTTACCTTGTGAGAGCAGCTCTTCAGGGTCAGATCGATCGTGGAGAAATTTGTCCATATCCGGGTTCTGGACCCATCAACTGGTCGCCGAACTACCTTGCCGAGCAAGTTGGAGATGTTGTCACAATCTCTGGTCATCACAGGACCAGGGATGTTTTTGCCATCATCCCTCTACTTGACGAATCTAAGGTTCCCAACCGGGAACGAATTGAGATTACTTACGATGGTCAGAAAAATCAGAAGGCTCCTGTAGTCATCTATCTACTAGGACCACTACCGTATGAATCAGCTAAGGCGATCCCTTACAAATACGGTGCAACAATAATTGAAAATGGAAAGGAAATTCCATTACCCTCCATTGTGAACATTGCAGACATCAGTCGAGTAACACAGAGTGGTAGAATCTTCAACCGAGGGGTTGGGGAACTTAAAAAGGAAAAGGAACTTCAGACGGAAGCTCCCGATCCCCCAGTCGATCAATCCAGTAATCCCGACCTTTCAAAAAATAATGATGAGATGCTGAAGCTCATCCAAAGGAGTGAATATAACATTGTCGATCAGCTGTTACAGACTCCTTCAAAGATCTCAGTGTTATCACTGTTACTCAGTTCAGAAGCCCACAGGGAGGCTCTACAGAAAGTCTTGGAACAAGCCTTTGTGGAACAAGATGTAACAATCAGACAGTTTGATAACATTGTCTCTAACATCACTTCCTGCAACAATTTGGGATTTAGTGATGAGGAATTACCCGAAGAGGGTCGGCGTCATAACATGGCGCTCAATATCACAGTTAACTGCCAGGACAATGCTTTAGCCAGCGTACTGGTAGACACAGGGTCAGCCCTGAATGTTATTCCGAAGTCCACTTTGATGCAATTATCATTCAAAGGACCTCCGATGAGGGTTAGCAAGGTTGTCGTCAAAGCATTCCACGGATCCAGAAAAACGGTTATCGGCGAAGTTGATCTTCCCATAACTATTGGTCCTCACACTTTTCAAGTCACTTTCCAGGTCATGGACATTCGGGCAACATACAGTTGTTTGTTAGGAAGACCTTGGATACACCAGGCTGGAGCGGTCACTTCGACCCTCAACCAAAAGCTAAAATTCATTCAGAACGATCAACTTATCACAGTCTGTGGGGAACAAGCCTTACTTGTAAGCAACTTGTCATCATCTACTGGAATAGAACCCGAGGAGGTTATTGGAACTCAGTTTCAAGCATTGTCGGTGAGCAAGGACAATCATTTCAAAGGAGGAACCTCGATTTCCTCATACAAAGATGTTATTAAAGCAGTCGAGAGTACCGATACAAACGGATGGGGACAACTTGTCATTCCTATTGACAATAAAACAAAGAAGGGTCTTGGTTTTTCTGCAACCTGTACCCGGACAGTTGCCAACGATGAAAGTCTTCGTCCCCTTCAAAACTTCTTCCACAGTGGAGGTTTTCTTCACCCAGTGTCTCAGACAGTTCATGCTATCAATGAGGAAGATCCCTCTGACACAGATGAAGAATAGAAGTCCTACCTTAACAAGGACAGTTATATGTCTCAGGAAGAGGTGCCTATGCCTTTTTGCTTTCCTACAGAAAGTTCGAGATTTATACCAAGATCAGATGTCGAAATGATCTACGGGGATTGTGATCCCGAAGGATGCCGCGCTCCGCCGAATTCATTAGAGGAAGACACTCCGATGAAAGATAATTTTGACTACACCTACTATGACCCGATGGATGGTCTGCCAATGTGGCAACCTTACCCAGGAAACTTGGGGCAAGAAAGTCAGCCGAACAATGAAAATCAGCTGACCGTCATTGAACAGAATACCTGTGTCCCCACCATGTCATGGGATCAACACTCAGGTCATTCAGAAACTACTCAACATGAAGATGAATTCGCAACGTTTGCAGGACTTGAGTTCATCAACTATGCTTTTCCCGAGGTCAACGTCATTGAGAGAGATGACTCCTCCAGTTCCAAAGAAGTTTGGGACACTCTGGGGGAACCAAGTGGAAAATACGACTATATGGTCAAGTACACCGCTCCCGAAAGCTCTCGTATCAAGCTCGAAGATATCCAGCCTACTGGATGGGGGGATACAGCTGAGAGCACAAATGCTATGCAAAATGCAACTGAGGAATTCTCCTACGACAATTCCGCCTGGGAGACAGATTCCAATGATCCTGCTCCACCAGAAATCAGCGTTATTTCTGAAGACAAATCAAGGAAGGTGCCAGACTTTGTGATTCACCGAGGAGTTCGCCGCCAATGGGTTACCATCGAGGTTCCGAAGATCGTTCATCAGTCAAAGTAATTGCCATCTTTAACCTTTCACCCTGCCCAGGTGAAACGGATGTTTTGATAGGGCTCGCTTTCTGTAAATTTCCCTCTTCGCTTTGCCCGAAGCGACAGAGTTTTGTTTTATAGAGCTGTAGTTTCAAGGATCGACTTGTTCATTAATAAAATAACGTCGTTCTGTAATTTCCGCATTAATTGCTGTTTTCTTTTTGCTTTTTCAGAAAATGGTAATCCTAAAAAACAATTCAAATAAAAACAAGCAGTAAAATAAAAACACTGCACACACTTGCATTTTCTCTATCTCTTCTAAACACGAGTCATCACGTCATGCAGATTGCTTGTTTTAAACCCCGTTGAAACATACGATCCGATGCCTTCTCCCAACTTTGAGTTCCCGGTATTCGAGGCTGAAGAAGAAAATGACAACGAAATTCCAGAAGAGATCTCCCGACTACTCAGACAAGAGGAAAGGTCCATTGAACCTCACAAAGAACTGTTGGAAACGGTAAACTTGGGTTCAGAGCAAGAGAGAAAAGAAATCAGGATTGGGGCACTGCTCAGTTCAACTGCCAGAGAGGGTTTGATAAAGCTTCTCAAAGAATTCCCCGATGTATTCGCTTGGTCCTATCAGGATATGCCAGGGTTGGATACCAGCATCGTGGAACATCACTTACCGTTAAGATTGGAATGTCCGCCAGTAAAGCAAAGGTTGAGACGGACTCACCCGGACATGGCCATCAAAATCAAAGAGGAGGTACAGAAACAGATCGACGCAGGTTTCCTCTCTACAGCTGAATATCCTCAATGGTTAGCCAACATCGTACCCGTTCCCAAAAAGGACAGAAAGGTCAGAATGTGTGTTGATTACAGGGATCTGAACAAGGCAAGTCCAAAGGACGACTTTCCTTTACCACACATTGACATGCTGGTATATAGTACAACAAAGTTCAAAGTTTTCTCCTTCATGGATGGATTCTCGGGCTATAACCAGATCAAAATGGGGCCGAAAGACATGGAGAAAACTTCGTTCATTACCCCATGGGGTACCTTTTGTTACAAGGTAATGCCGTTCGGTTTGAAGAACGCCGGGGCAACCTATCAAAGGGCCATGACTACTCTGTTTCATGACATGATACATAAGGAAATCGAGGTATATGTCGATGATATGATTGCAAAATCAAGACCAGAGGGTGAGCACGTTGAACATCTGTCAAAATTGTTCGAACGTTTAAGAAAATTCAAGCTCCGCTTGAATCCCAACAAGTGCACCTTCGGTGTCCGTTCAGGGAAACTCTTAGGATTCATTGTCAGCCAGAAAGGAATTGAGGTTGATCCTGACATGGTCAAGGCCATTCAAGAAATGCCTTCTCCGAAAACTGAAAAACAAGTCAGAGGATTCCTGGGACGTTTAAACTACATCTCCAGGTTCATATTCCTTATGACCGCCACGTGTGCGCCGATTTTCAAATTACTCAAAAAGAATCAGGATTGCGTTTGGTCAGAAGATTGCCAAACCACCTTCGACAGTATTAAGGAATACCTGTTGAATCTGCCGATTCTATCACCTCCAGTGGAAGGAAGACCACTGATCATTTACCTCACAGTCCTAGAGGACTCAATGGGATGTGTACTTGGCCAACAAGACGAAACTAAACGGAAAGAGTCCGCCATCTATTATCTGAGCAAGAAATTCACCGACTGTGAAACTCGGTACACAATGCTTGAGAAAACTTGCTGTGCTTTGGCTTGGACAGCCAAACGTCTTCGCCAATACATGATTCATCACACTACTTGGTTAATCTACGAAATGGATCCAATCAAGTACGTCTTCGAAAAACCTGCTCTCACGGGAAGAATTTCCCGTTGGCAGATGTTGTTATCAGAATATGACATAGAGTACCACGCTCAGAAAGCCGTTAAAGGAAGTATTTTAGCCGATCATTTGGCTCATCAACCGATTGACGATCAAGAATCAATCGGGTTTGACTTCCCAGACAAAGATGTCATGTATCTAAATATGAAAGATTGCGATGAACCGTTACCCAGTGAAGGGCCTGAACCAGGTTCCCAATGGGGACTTATCTTTGACGGAGCAGTTAATCATTATGGAAACAGAATTGGGGCAATCATTGTTACCCCTCAGGGCACCCACATTCCTTTCACTGCCAGACTTACATTCAAATGTACAAATAACGAGGCCGAATACGAAGCTTGTATCATGGGTCTCGAGGAAGCGATTGATTTAAGGATCAAAAACTTGGACGTATATGGCGACTCAGCCTTGGTTATCAATCAGATCACAGGAGATTGGAACACATACCAATCAGGATTGATTCCTTACAAAGATTATGTAAGAAGGTTGTTACCCTTCTTCAACAGAATTGAGTTTCATCACATCCCTCGTGATGAGAATCACATGGCTGATGCTTTAGCCATTATCTCTTCCATGATTAGTGTAGGTCAATGGAATGACATACCTAAGATCGGCATAATGCGCCTTGAACGGCCCGCTTACATCTTCACGATCGAAGCAGTCATAGACGACAAACCTTGGTATCATGATATCAAATGCTTCCTTCAGAAACAAGAGTACCCATCTGGGGCACTCAGAAAAGACAGGAAAACCCTCAGAAGATTGGCTGGAAATTTCTTCTTGAGTGGTGACACTCTCTATAAGAGAAATTTTGACATGGTCTTGCTCCGATGTGTGGACAGACCAGAAGCAGACATGCTTATGAAAGAAATTCATGAAGGATCCTTTGGCACTCAGGCCAACGGACACACAATGGCGAGAAAAATTCCCAGAGCAGGGTACTATTGGTTGACCATGGAATCTGACTGCTATAAGTACATGAGGAGGTGTCACAAGTGTCAGATATACTCCGACAAAATTCATGTATCGCCATCACTACTCAAAGTTCTTTCTTCCCCGTGGCCTTTCTCCATATGGGGAATCGACATGATTGGCTTGATTGAACCCAAGGCTTCGAACGGACATCGGTTCATCCTTGTAGCCATTGACTACTTCACCAAGTGGGTCGAAGCAGTGTCATACGCTAATGTAACCCGACAAGTGGTAGTCCGATTTATCAAAAACAATCTCATCTGCCGTTATGGTGTTCCGAGCCAGATCATTACTGATAATGGATCTAACTTGAACAATAAGATGATGAAAGAGTTGTGCGCCGAGTTCAAGATCGAACACCATAACTCATCTCCCTACCGACCCAAGATGAACGGGGCGGTAGAAGCGGCTAACAAGAACATCAAGAAGATTGTTCAAAAGATGATTGTAACCTACAAAGACTAGCACGAGATGCTACCCTTTGCTCTGCATGGTTATCGCACATCTGTCCGTACTTCACCAAGGGCTACCCCTTTCTCTCTAGTATATGGCATGGAGGCAGTTCTCCCCATAGAAGTAGAGATCCCGTCAATCAGGGTATTGATGGAAGCTAAGCTCACCGAAGCTGAATGGTGTCAAAGTCGACATGACGAACTGAATCTGATCGAAGAAAAGAGAATAACGACATTATGCCACGGTCAACTGTATCAACAAAGAATGAAGAGGGCGTTCGACAAAAAGGTCCGACCTCGTGTCTTCAGAAAAGGAGACCTCGTGCTCAAGAAGATACAATCATTTCTCACTAACTCCCGGAGCAAATGGACCCCGAATTATGATGGCCCCTATGTGGTTAAGAAAGCTTTCTCTGGCGGCGCCTTAAGACTTGCAACCATGGACGGAGAGGAATTTGCCTACCCCACGAATGTTGATGTAGTCAAGAAATACTTCGCCTAAACTAAAAAAAACGTCTCGGTGGATTGAAAACCCGAAAGGGCGGTCCAGGCAAAAGTTAGAGACAAAATAAAAAAATCATCCCGGTGGATTGGAAACATCATAGTACAATCCATGCAAAAATTAGGGATATTGGCAAGTAGCTATGTTCAACAGAGGCAAGTCCCTCAGCAGCAGCAGTTACATCATCTGTCAGAAAACTCCAGTCAAGGTCATCTTCGACAAAAGCTCAGGATGCCCCGAATTCAAAGTTGGTAGAAGGATAGTGGTCGTTATGTTTCAATGTAGCCCTTTTCCCTGTAAATTACCATTTTTAAACTTTGTAAATACTCAATGGAATCACGCGTTTGGCTGATCTCCATCTTATCAATAAAATTTGAGCCTTGTGCTTTTGTTTGTAATTCTCGCTTGTTTTAGCCTTACAGAACGACGTTGTTAACATGATTAACGATTCTTGAAATAAAACAAAAATGAATTTACTTGTTAAAACTTTTTCTGCTTTTAAAATAAAGATGGCAATTCCTTTTAACTGTTAAACATCGAAAGAACATCGATCGCATCTCCAAAGGTGTTCGAACCTCAAAGTGCAGAATCAAAGTACTCCTTCTAGACCAGTACGCCTGAATAAAGGGATCAACTATGTCAGAGACCTTGTTTCTTCTGACATCCACGGCAGAGTTCTTACCTCCTAAGTCCGATCAACGGTATTCCCCGCAGGGATTATCTCTCCTAAGCAAGGTGGAATTGCTATCTTGAACCAGCGATATCTCTATACGCCCCGCGATGGCCGAGTATCCAGTCATGTTCATCTTTTAGTTTGTGTGTCGCGTCAGTTTTGCCAGCATATACATACATACATCATGCATTATTGATTTGCATTCACATTTCATATTACATCGCTATCACTCTAGTCGGTCTTATCCCCTAGTGATAAAAGTCGTCTCAATCGAGTTGTCAGACCTTTCCTCGTTAGGAAGTGAATCATCTAAACAATCTCGCCACCAGTGTATCTTTAGATCAGAGTCGGCATTCGACCACTTTGATAACTTGAACCTCTAAAAAGCCAGAGAACCTTCAACAGATGTCACTCTTCGCCATTGAAGATGATATCCTTGCTTTCCCGGATTAAGGAAAATCCCCAGAGAAAGCCTCTTAAGCAAAGGTTCGGCAGTACATCAGTATTTCTCCGAAAATCCGCTGATAAAAAGGCCATCGGCACCTCAAAATGGGACCCCATCATATGGCATTTCTCTGGGAAGATCCCGAGAAAAGTATGATGTAAGATCCCCAAGTGGAAACAGTCTCTCAAGATATACTTTTTCCCCCAGTAGAATCGACAAATGGCGTCTCCAACAGAGAAGTTTGTGCATCTCTACAACTCAGGCGACTGGGTTCCCCAGCAAGTCTGACATCGAAACTTTTTCCACTCAAATGGCATCTCCCCAGAAAAATTCGGCGAGAAGTTTGAAGGAAAGCCGCCACGCATAACGTCCCTTGTCAATAAATTTTATTGATAAAAGAAACTAAGACCAGTTCCTTGGTAGGAAACCAGGATCGGGGGGAAGTTTAAATCAAAAACTAATACCAGTTCCTTGGTAGGAAACCAGGATCGAGGGGAAGTTTAAATCAGAAACTAAGACCAGTTCCTTGGTAGGAAACCAGGATCGAGGGGAAGTTTAAATCAGAAACTAAGACCAGTTCCTTAGTAGGAAACCAGGATCGAAGGGAAGTTTAAGTCAGAAACCAAGACCAGTTCCTTGGTAGGAAACCAGGATCGAGGGGAAGTTTACCTTTCCTAAGCATCATTGCTTAGTCAAAGAAGATGAATGCGCAAACTTCCATTCATAGCCATCAAAATTTCGGGTATTCCGATATTTAATCCTCTTGCACCCCGAATGCCCGAATACCTTCGTCATTCACACCTTCAGGTCCAAGAAGATTAAATAGGGGCATCTGTCATACCCCAAATTTTGACCACTAAGATTTCCCATCATTGTGCAAATCATCATCACAATATGGATGAACCATCATGCCTCACCAAATGCCTCAAGGGTTGTTGAGCATTCACTACAGTCAAAATTAGGGTTTTAAGCCCTCTCAGAGCCTTAGACAAATGATCAATCAAGGAATGACATGATCTCCAACTTGTCTAACCTCTCAAACATCCACAATGGATCAAAAAGGACTCCCACTTTAAGGATTAAGCACAAGGCTGCTCCCTTCTAGATGGATCAAGTCTCAAGATCGCCAGTATCACCAAATTAGGGTTTTGGTCGACCAAGGGCCTCCAGATGAAAAATTTCATCTGGGCATAAGCCAAAGATCCAAAACACAACCTAATGTACTCCATGGAACCTCATGGACCCATTCATCAAGTCAATTTTGCCTCAGGGGATGCATACATCAAAAATCAAGAATTAGGGTTCCTTGACCTAATTCACCCCTAAGTTGACTTTTGGGACAAATCAAGAGCCAAGACCTCAAGACATGATTTGAGGGTCTCTAATGAACTATATTGATCCATTTGGAACAATGGATTAATCCAAGAAGCTTGAACAACAAGTCTCATTTTCATCTGCACCAGAATTAGGGTTTCGTGAGGAAAGTCAACTGTAACTTTGACTTTTGACCAGGACATTCTCCCAAACCCTAGGACATGCCCCAATATACCCTATGACACCCATGGAACATGTCCATCAAGCTTGATTTAGGTCAAGGACATGATTTCCTGAAGAATTGCACAATTTGGAATTCATCTGATAAAAAGTCAACTGTGCACAAAAGTCAACTTTGACTTTTTGAGATTTTTCACCAAAATGGATTTTTAACCCTAAAATGATGTTAATGTATGATTTGAATAATCATTCATCAAGAAAAATCAAAGAATGTTGGATAACTTGTAAAAGGGGTAACCATAAAACTTAGAAATTTTTCTAAGTTATGGAAAAAGTACCACTAATGCACTAACTTTGGAGGATCATAACTCCTAAACCACATGGCCATTTTTTCTCATCCAAAGATGGATTTGTAGCCCTCATTACCCTCTACAAAAACTTCAACTATACCTAAGTCCAATTCATTAAGGATTTTGAGTTATAGAGTGATCAAAATCAAGAAATCACACTTTGTTCCAACACTTAGTGAAAATTTCACTAAGTCAGATTTTACTTCACTTTTTGCCAAATGTAGAGGGATTTTTCACTTGGAATCAAAAGAGATCAAAAACAAATATGTTCAAACAGTTGTTATATCATGTAAGGGCTTTCCAAAATGGCCAAGAACATTACCAAATTCCATTTGAGTCATGAGATATGACATTGGAAAGTTGCCTTGCTGAAATCTGTCAAAGGCAAGGCAGAATTTGTAATTTTTGCTCGATTTGCCAAAATCAGCCAAATTCAAATACTCCTATCCACTTGGACACATCTGAGGATTGAATCTAAAGGGGACAATCACTGAGCCAAGCCTCTAAAGTCCATGGAACAAGAAATAGCATGTTGAACCTAGAATGGCCAAAATAGGGACAAGACTCCAAATTTGGATTGGAGCATTTAATGGAAGCATCAAGGTGACATGGACTGAGCCATTCTCATCTGAAATTAGTCAAGACTTATCCAAGACCAAGGGAACCAAAGTTCTGTGCCCTAACCTCTAGTCAATGGCTAGAGGAGACTTGGATTTTCATTTGCCAACATTGGCCAAACCTACTTACCAGCTGCCATTCACTATTCCTTGCAAAACAAACTTGCTCTACTATAAATAGAGCTCAATATTGATCAGTTTGAGTACACCAAAGCCATCTAACAGATGCTTTCCTCAAAATCTCTTCTTTCACTCCAATTTTGCCTTCTAAGGCAAGTCACTATCGGGTTTTGAGTTTGAGAGCAATTCCAATCAAACCAATCACTCACACACCTCACATACATCACATATGAGCTGATCAAACACTTAGATCACTTCTGAAACACCAATTTCACAAAATCACCAGCTGGTTGCTCAAATTTTCAATCAAGTTGCAGCTGAGGTACCACAAGGTGATCCAGCCAATTTCAATCAAGTCCAACCATTCAAACACACTCCATAGGGTGTAGGGAAGCTGTTCAGATCATCACCACTCATCTGTAACACCTCCAAATCAAAAATCACCTTGCACTTGCTGTCACGGCCTAGAGGTAAGCATATACTTGGTCATCTCTCAATCTATGCATATTTCCTCGCACAATAATTTGGCCATATGTTCATAATCATGCATGGAATGTTTTCCCTCAATTAATTGCATTGTTTGAATCGTGTATCAAAAATCCTAGCCTTCATGCAGAAATTAGGGTTCTTGAGGTTTCTTCGTGATTTCATGTTTTATGTTTAATTTAAATGAAATTAAGTGTTATAGACATGATCGTGAGGTTGAGACGAGCATAATGATATGTGGATTGCATGATATAATCAAGTATTCAGTGAGAATGAGGAGAAAATGCAAATCAGCCAAACCCAGAACACGCGCGTGTTCTTGGTGTGTTCTTGGCGCCATTTTTGAATAATTCAAATATTTGAATTTTGTGATTTTATTTAATTGATTCAAAAATTAATTTCTCTCTGAGTTTTAATGGTTTTGAGTTGATTCTTTTTTTAATAATTCACAAAAATGTTAAAATATTTTATTTTATCAAAAAATCCCAAAAATATTATTTATTTCATATAATTGATATTTTTGCAAAGAATTAATATTTTAATTGTTTTTGACATTTTAAATATTTTTTCCACATTGATTTTGCAACTTTTAATGCTTTCTAATTATTTTGTAGGTTAATACTTAATTTTTGAAGCATTAATCCAAAATCACAATTTGTTTTTCACATGTTAAACAATTTTGATCATTTTAATTGAATTTTTATTCAATTAAATACATTTTTGAAAACAAATTAGGGTTTTTGGATTAATTCAACCCTCATAAATCATTTTCAAAACTTTTTGGGCCTCTAATAGAGTGTAAGACCCAATCCTTTCTTGACCAAAATATTTTGGGCCTCAGTGTATTGTATAAGTCCCGATACCGTCAAAAACAAACGGCGCGATCGTCGCCTTTTCAAAATAACCCTTGGGCCTCTCCTCGAGCTATAAGACCCATTTAACACTTTTTGGGCCTCTAATAGAGTGTAAGACCCAATCCCCTTTTAACCAAAATCATTTGGGCCTCACTTATTGTATAAGTCCCTCCGCGTTAAAAGAAAACCTCGGCGCGATCGCCATTTCAAACAGAAAAATCATCTGGGCCTACCCTCTTGTTATAAGTCCCACTCCTTTTCGTTAAACCTTTTAGGCCTCTTGAGAGAGTGTAAGACCCATCCCTTTGTACAGAAAACCATCTTGGGCCACAGTCACTTGTATAAGTCCCTCTGTACAAATTCAACAGTGCGCTCACTGATAAAACCTTGGGCCTCTCCTTGAGCTGTAAGCCCCAAAACTTTCTTTTTCAAAGTACTTTCTCCTTTGATTTTGAATATACTATTGTTTTCAATCTTTCTTTGTTGAACAACTAACCAAACAGCATGGAAGCTCTACAACCGAGTAAGTGGTTATCGCTTTCATTTACCGCTTTCATATACATATAACTGTATTGTGGGGCTGTTTCACTATAAGTCTTCTTTCATAAACTCATATCAACTGTGTAATAATAGTATATATATTTCGAGTTTCCCCAGCAACTACGTCTAGAACTAGGTGACGCCGTTTCATTTATTCGTAGAAATAGACAACTAGATCCCCAATAGGATCACCAGATACAGTCTTCTCTTCGGCTGTCCTCATTAGGAATTGTCAAGAAACTCTACTCCCAGAGATGAATGTATTCTCCGTGAATGGTATCTTTGAGTTTCTTCCAAATTCTCGAACTTTCCTGACTTTGATCTATTCTCGGTGAATAGCATTGCCTTGAATTTCTCGGGGTTTGGGGACCCACGGGCTTCTCAGAAGCATCGGCCTCCTCTTGGGCATCGTACAAGGACCCACAGGCTTCCTAAAAGCAACCTCGCCTCCTCTTGGGCTTAGTACAAGGACCCTACGGCTTCTTAGAAGTATTCACAGCCTCCTCTTAGGCTTCGTATAATGATCTCTTCCTCCGGGAATGATAGCCTCCTCTTGGGCTTAGTACAAGGACCGATCGGCTTCTTAAAAGTTTCCAGCCTCCTCTTGGGCTTCGTACAAATTGTCCCGACGACCTCCTAGAGGTATAGGAATAGAACTTAGTCATTTGCATAGAACAGTCCTTTCATAGAGTCTACTACTGTTTCTCAAAGCACAATACAAAAGATAAAAACCTAGACTTGGACAGTCTAATTTCCTTGAGTCTCAAAGATATTCTCAAGTGACCCCTTCGTTAAATAGGAAGGAAACCCGTAGACTTGGACACTCAATACCCTTCGGATTTCCCGCTTCCTTAAAGAACAGGAATAACCCGGAACCTTGAATCAAATCCTTGAGTACAGTATTTCTCATATAAGAACTAATTTTCTCTTTAAAATCAGTATACTGGACCTGTCACTTAACTGAAACAGTTACCATAGCCTCCTCTTAGGCTTTGTATAATGATCCTTCTCCAGTGAAGTTAACCTCCTCTTGGGCTTTGTACAATGATCCTCCTCAGCGGAGTCAAACAACATTTAGCCTCTCTCTCCGGCTTTGTACGAGACACATAAGAGACTCCCTCGTTGGGTCAATCACCTTTTCGCCTCCATTTCGGGCTTTATACGAGATACAAAGAGGTTCTTATTGAGCCAAACAAACAATAGCCTCCATCTCGGGCTTTATATGAGATACCAAAAGATTCCCTTGTTGAGTCAACCCTTTTAGCCTCTCTCTCGGGCTTTGTACGAGACACATATCAGCCTCCTCTTAGGCTTTGTATAAGAAAATCACTGGTTAATCCAATTAACCTTTTAGCATCAAAATCGTGCCTTGTTCACAGTACATAAACATCAAACAACTCCCTTCATCTAATCACTGTAAGAGGCAAGCCTCTGGATCATCTACATCCATGCCACTGTCCCTCTTTTAGCATGAGAAATTCCTAAGGAAATATAGCATTGCTCTACACTGAGTTAAAGTCTTCTCCTTCAGGTTAAAACCCCCTATAAGGGAAATTATGGCATTGTTAGGATCCGCGTATCCCGGTTAAAGTAATTCTCCTTTATAAACAGTTGTGACAAACAGACCCCTTTAGAGATGACAAATTCTCTCTGAAGACAACACCCTTTTAGCTTCACATCTTGGGCTTTGAACAAGATACAAATAGACTTTTCAGCTTCATATCTTGGGCTTTGAACAAGATACAAATAGACTTTTCAGCTTCATATCTTGGGCTTTGAACAAGATACAAACCACCTTTAGCTTCACGTCTTGGGCTTTGCACAAGACACAAAAACAACCATTTCCTCCCATAGAATAGGAGGAACTACGAACGCTCTGATTTCCCTGTTTCGGTAAACGGGAATACGTAGGCATAAGATTGAAAGAAAGATCTTAGTGAGAACACTCAACAAAAAAACCAAATCCCATATCTCCATCAATCAAAAGCAGTAATTCAAAAGCATCAGTCCTAACGTCCCAATCCTTGTTCCCCGCCAGAAACCTTCTGCCCAGATAAAAAGAAAGAAATCGTATTGGCGAAAATACAAATAACCAGTACAAAGGCCCCCCCACATTGATAGCATTCGTAACCTAACAGACCGCTGTTTAAACTCAGTATGCAAAGCAGGGTTAATTAGAGACATCTATTTCCCTTCCTTCATCAGCTTTAATAGGATAAAAAATGAATCGACCTGTAGTTTTAAGCTCAGCCGCAGGGAGCGACCAGCGCTTAAGAACCGCGTCCAAAATCGCTCGCTACAGGTTGACCCGGGAATTTTTGAGTTCCTTGATTTACATTGTTAGTCCTAACACTGCTAGCACAGTCGGTACGGTGAAATTTAGAATGTTTAATGTCGAATATGAACTCACCACCGACGAACTAGCAGAGAGATTAGGAATGCCTTTTAGGGATGGCGCTGTTTGTGAAGCACCTTTGGATTCCGATTGGTCGGTTGAGGCATTTTCCTTCTGGCACAGGTTGTCAAATTTTACAATTACTTCTTTTGAAGGGATTCTTGCCTCAAGGATCCATAACCCGGTCATCCGTGTTTTTTCTTATATATTGGCTTGTACTATTTTTGGCCGGGTGAATCCAAACAAAGTGAATGCAAAAGAACTTCTGTTTTTGCAAGGGTGCCTCACAAATAGGAGGATTAATCCGGTTCCTTTTATGATTGCTCACATGACTGCTGCTATTAAGAGTACAGGGACCATTGCTTTTGGAGGTTTGATTACGTCTATTGCTAGGGCTCTAAACCTCGACACTGAGATAGCCACCTTGGCACCTCTTCCTCCCCACACAATTAATTTAAAATTTCTAAAAGATATGAAATTGTGTAAGGTAAGGAGAAAGAGAGGCTTTGAACTCATGATCCATGGAGTGTCTATCCCATTTGTTGTTTTACCGTGCACTAGACGTACTGATGTACGTGTAGAGAAGAACTGGACTTATGATTTAGATGCTCCACCTGTTACGGGTCCACTGCCTCCTAATGTTCCTAATGGGGACGGGAATGAGACTGATGACGAGTATGACCAGCGAGAGCAGTCTCCCGATCATCATATGTCACCCCACCATGTATCACCTGCACCCACCGCACCGTCTTCTTCTCACCCTTCCGCAGGTACAGCTCCTAGTTTCTATATTACTGAGCAGATGTGGCGCGACCAGCTGGCCAGAGAAGAAAGGCGTGATGGCTTGCTTACTGCCATCCAGCAGCAACTGACCAACAACATGAGATTCATGCAAGAGTCACAGCAGCAGACAGACCGCTCCATTCAAAGTATCATGCAATCTCAGGCTGCTTTGACCACAAGATTTGACGAATTCGCAGCTTCTCAGAGCGATCATCGCCACAGCAGATCTCGTCACCCTAGGCGCTCACCGCACGATGGCGACAGTGCCAGTAGCATGCCATAGGACTTCCAGGTTACTCTTTCCCTATCTTATTTCGAAACATTGGGGACAATGTTCGATTTAAGTGTGGGAGGAGACTTTATCTGTTTTACTTGCATTTTCTTTCCTTTTACTTTTTTATTGCTTTCTAGTTTATCTATCTTGTTTTTAGAATATGCATGTGCTTGACGAGTCATCTGTGTAGTGTATCCCTATTTCCCCATTTCCTTAGCCTTACTAAAAAATTTTATTTTGACAAAAGAAAGTGTATTGTTCTGAAAATTTGGGCTTTGAGATAGGTTTGAGTTAGGATGCGGATGACTTGGGAAAACTCTTTTTGAAACATCGGTATCGTTTTAACACCATAGGCTTCGTGATTATAGGAACTGGCCCCGATACCCCATATACCATGGCCTTAATTATCTTTTTAGAGTAGGTCCTTAGTAGTTTATCCTAGCAGTCAGCTCCGGCCTAAGCATGCTCTACGTAAGGGACCGACGAATATAAGTGAATGATCTGTATGTTGTGCTTCATAAAAATGCAACTCGGGTATAGGTAACCCTCACAAGGTCATTTAACCCAAAAAGTTGTAAAAATATTTATAAAAAAAAGAGAGAATAAAATTTGCCCATTGTTGGTTGGTTCAGAGGTATCTGGTGCTGGACTTGGTAGGGCGGGTTACGATCCGATCCCCCACAACTACAATTGGGTCAATAAAAGGAGTTACACCAGTTTGTGTACCAGAGCCCCATGCTTGAGATCAGAATCACTAACCGGCCACTTTACTATGAGTATATACGGATAACGGGCTTAATGTGATTGCACCGGAATGAAGAGGACCCAAAAGAGATGCAAAAGGTAGGCCTAGGTACAGTGGGGTAGTATGGATTGGTTTGTATAGGAACGAAGTTTATGTCCGTGTCTGCAGAAAGTGTCATTACGATATCCTTGGCTCACTTAGTTAGTACCTATCACTTCATCCTAGTTTGAACTTAGAAGCCCTTATAGCCCAAATCCTTCATTGATAATACCTTTTTCTGTCATGAGCTATAAAGTGTTTTGCTTGAGGATAAGCAAAGGTCTAAGTGTGGGAGAATTTGATAACACTGAATCACACTACATATTTGACTCAGATTGCACATGTTTCTTAGGATTTTATTGCTATTTTCTTGTGTTATGCTTGTGTTTTGTTTTGTTTCCAGGTTCTTTGTATTCCCAGAGCTCCTCTTGAAGAAATGAAGAAAAACGAGCAAGAAAACTAGTTTTTGAGGAAATTGTACACATGGCATCCACCATGGCGGGAGCCATAGGGTAGGCCATGACTTGGATAGGAGTCAACTGCTGTTAACTGCCACGATCTCCACTTCTTTTCCCCTTGGTTCACATGGCGGGCGCCATGAGGGGGTTCAAGGGTTTTTCCTAGTTTTTCCTAGGCTATTAGAAGGCAGATATGGAAAAACACTGCCTAAAGTTGGAAAATAATACACATTAGGCAGCGCTTTTGCATTTACAAAAGTGTTGTCTTTACCTTTAGCAGCGCCACCTTTGACAGCGTTTTAAAGCGCTGCTAAAGGCAAAAAAAACGCTGCTAAAGGTCTTTTTTGGCGTAGTTATTCAGGTGTGTCATGAGCAAGTTGATTGCAATTTCACAAACGAAATTCATACGATGGAAACAATTATTAGAGGGTATTATAGTTCTTAACGAGATCATTGATCTAGCCAATAGAAAGAAGAAGAGTTGTGTTTTATTCAAGGTTGACTTTGCACAAGCTTATGATTGTGTGGATTGGAGATTTTTTAGAAAAATGTTGGTGGCAATGGGCTTTGGTGAAAGATGGGTGAAGTGGATAAAGGGTAGTGTAATGAATAGTTTTATGTCAGTTTTAGTCAATGGGAGTCCTATTCATGACTTCAAGGTTTTGAGGGGCTTGAGACAAGGAGATCCCTTGTCTCCTTTTTCTATTTTCCATAGTTGTTGAAGAGATGGCAATAATGATTAGAAGAGTTGTTGGTGGGGGACTGCTAAGTAGGTTTATGGTTAATGATAGGGTGTCCTATAATCTCTTGCAGTATGGTGATGACACGGTGCTGATATGCAATGGAGCTTGGTCAAATTTATGGGTTGTGAAATCAATCCTTAAGGGATTCAACTTGATTTCTATACTGAAGATTAACACGGGGAAGAGATGTATTTATGGTGTGGGGTAGATGTTTTTTTTCTAAAGGCAACAGAACAATTCTTAGCATGTAAAATAGTCTCTTTGCCATTCAAGTTTATTGGTTTAATTGTTGGTGGCAATCATAGAAAAATTTTATTTTGGAAACCGATCATTGACAATGTGGAGGCTAGACTATCACCATGGAAGGGGAGATTATTGTCTATAGGTGGAAGGGTGACACTAATTAATTATGTGTTGACTAACTTGCCTGTCTATTATCTTTCATTTTTCAAGGTACCACGAAAAGTTCTGAAGGTATTAGTCACAATTCAGAGAGATTTCTTGTGGTTTTGTTCGAAGGAAAGTAGAGGCATAACTTGGGTCAGCTGGACAATAATATGTAAGTCTAATAAGGAGGGTGGTTTAGGCCTTAAAGATATTAGACTATTCAATAAAGCTTTAATGGTAAAGTGACTTTGGAGGTTTTTGAATGAAAATGAAGCTATTTGGGTTAGGATATTAGAAGGCAGATATGGAAACTATGCTAAAACAATTATATGTAAAGAGCCTTCAAGAACAAAAACCCATGAACCCTTGTGGTGGAAGGATGTGTTGCAGAGTGGAGAACATTTGGGGGCTATCAAAAGAAGTTGGGGGGCACTTTGGTCTTTCCATAGTTTTTCCTAGGCTATAAATAGATGAGTCCTTGATCCCTTTTCTTCATCCAAGCTTAGTTTCAGAACTCAAGCCATATATTTTCAGTATTGTAAAGTGATAAACTTCTCACATCGGGGAGTTATCACACTGTTTGATCGAGTCTTTAATCGAGTTTGGAGCACTTTGGTAGAAGTTAATCCTGCCGCCATTTTCATTTCCAGTCATTTATTTCCAGTTGTACCAGATTTAAAGCCTCCGATTTGGAGCACATTTCTATTTACTTTCCCGCACCATTTATTTTCTTGCACTATTTACTTTCTCGCACTATTTACTTTCCCGCACCATTTATTTTCTCGCACTATTTACTTTCTCGCACTATTTACTTCCTCGCGCTATTTACTTTCCCGCACCATTTATTTTCTCGCACTATTTACTTTCTCGCACTATTTACTTCCTCGCACTATTTACTTTCCCGCACCATTTATTTTCTCGCACTATTTACTTTCCCGCACCATTTATTTTCTCGCACTATTTACTTAAAAAGAATCTACTTTAACATGATCTATTTCAACATGTCTATTTACATTTCCATGTCCGGCTAAATTTTAAAGGTTAGAATGTAAGGATCATAGTTAAAGTAGTATTCCATACATGGTGTCAATAGAAATGCTTAAGGGTTATTCTGTTTATTAACACAAGCTTTCTGCACTTTATTTCTGTTGGGTAAGATCGAAAGTCGTCCAACCTTTGGTTAAACTTGGTTAGTCTTAACTGTTCAAAGGAAGCGAAAGCACTTTGTCTAGTTAAGTAGGAGTTTTTAATACTTTAGAAAAACAATTTTAAAACTATTTTCGGACGCGTTTATGGGTTTAATGTCCGGTTCGCATGAACGTCTTTTTGTTAAAAGTTCCAAGCCAAAATACTTTTCAACTGAGTCAAGAAACTATATTTCTTAAAGATAGGTTTATTACTTTAACGCAATGCGCGCCTTTTTATAAGTGACAATAAGAGGGTTCGATTAAGGGATAAACTCGGTTCTGAATACGTGAAAGCGACAGTTCCCGTTAAATTAGTTCTTTTCATAAGTAGAAAACATTACCCCATAAGTGGTTCTATTTACAAGCATTTGGAATACTATCCGACTGTGTGAATTACATTCCGTCCTGTTGTTTTAAATTGAATTTTATATCTTCGTACTTTACTTCGCTTTTACTGTGCACTCACGAACTCCCGATTGATTTGCCTTAGATAAACACCGTAACAATAGAAACCGATAGATTGACGTTTGGTCTCTGTGGGATCGATAATCTTTTATATTACTCTGACGCGATTCGTGTACTTGCGAAAACACCGCATCAGCGTGTTGAAAGCAAATGGCGGTCGCCATGTGCCTAACGACGCTCGCCGTGCATTCAAATTGGCAGAACACGCGTTTTTCTTTGTGAAACACGCCCTTGTCTCCTCCACTTCCCATTCAATGCACTCTTGCATGTTTCTAGACCCCCTAAGTACCTAGTAAACCCTTCACCATCCCACATTAACTCCATCAATCCATATTCATCCACTAAATCCTTATTTAAGCACCCCTAACCATACATTACCATTCACCTTTCTCATACCAACTATCCATTTCTCTACCCACTTCAGAAAATTCCCACAACCACAATCTTCCTAAGAAACAATCATGGCTGCTAACCAAGAAATTGATTACATGGGCATTGAGTTCCCCGACGGAGAACTTGGAGCCACCATGCGTTCCAACTTCCACCGAATATCCAAAAGGCCAGTCTACGCCACGAGGTATCCAGAGCCCGAAACTCTTCGCACCTTGGGGCTTCATGATAGTGTCTCGTGGATGCTCTGGAATTTAGGTATGACCCGATTTTGCTCTATGTTTAATCCTTCTTCGGTTAGCCTTACCTATGAGTTTCTTAGTTCAGTACGATACGTCCATGACCTTAGACGCACTATCGGAACCATTCACTTCAGGATGTTTAACGTTGACTATTCGCTCACTCATGAGCAGATAGCTGAATACTTTGGTTTTCCTACCGGTGAGGGTCTTGCAACTCAAGCCCCCTTAGACAGTGATTGGGAGGAATGAGCCTTCCAATTTTGGCACCAAATAACAAACGCAAGAGCCACCAGATGGGAGGGCTTGAAAGCTACAACAATCCACAACCCTGCTATTCGCTATTTTCACCGCACCCTCGCCTCCACCATCTTCGGCCGTGAAAATCCGGGAAACGTGAACTCTAAGGATTTGTTTTTTATCCACTGTGCACTTTCCCAGACTCGTGTAAATCCAACATCGTTCCTTCTTGCCCACTTTATCAGAGTCGGCGGTTCCATCTATATAGGCGGTGTCATTACTGCCATTGCCATCTGTTTAGACTTAGAGGCAGATTTAGAAAATGAAGAAAGCATACCTTGTCTCTATGCCGACATTGACTTTTGCCGTAATGCGTAGCTTATCAAGAGTTTGCATAGTAACAGGTATCACTTTATGGTCCGGACACACGAGTTTCGAGGTTTTTCTTTGCCAAATGCTGAGCGTATTAACATGCGTCGACGCACCAATTGGCTGTTTGATTTAGGAGCCCGTGATGTAGAGGCAGAGAACGACGAAAGGCACTACCGTGAGATTATGGGACAGAATCCTGAGCAGCCCCGTGCTCATAGCCATGCCACTGACATTCCTGGGTCTAGTACCCAAGCACACACGACACCTTTTGCTGATTTTGCAGGTATTCGCTCGTCATTGGTTGAAGTTATTTCGGAGCTCAGGCAGCAGAGAGAGGGAGATGCCGCGCGTGATGTGCAGATGCAGGAGTTAGAGAGGAGACAATACGAGTTTATGGCCAGGGATGAGACGGATTTGAGAGATGTTGTTTCGGAGATGACGGGACTGCGCAGGGAGGTAAACCGAATTACAGATTGTGTCCAGCATGTCCCCCGGGACAACCCAGCCATCAGGCAGGACAAACACCATTGTGGAGGGCATGCAGGTTCAATCGCTCCTTCTTTCACCTTAGATTAAGACATTGAGGACATTGTCTAATTTAAGTGTGGGGGAGGAGTCGTTTATTGCTTTTATTTATCTCTTGCTTTTTAGTTTAGTTTGTTTTTCATTATCGAGTCATATGCACGTTTGAGTCGTTTTTACTTTACGTTTTCCCTATGTCTATAAATTCCCTTATTTGACCCCAAATTTCAAAATTTTTGTTTAGACTCAAAGGCATGACGCGTATAGTATAGGTTGTTTCATTTTTTTTTTATTTAGGCTAAGTAGGCGGACTTGTGAAGGTTTTGAAAATATCGATACCGTTCATACACCTTAGATTCCCCAAATATGTGATATTGATTTAAATAGACATTACGCCATGACCTTATGCCTAGTCTCTTAGGGTTAACCTCTTGATTAGTTTATTCTAGCAATCAGCACCATCCTTATGTACGAACTAAGTGACGAGACGATGCAAATATGTGTGATCTCAAAATGTGATTGATATGATTTTTATAGAAAATGCGAATGAAAGACATGTTCCCGCTAAGTTAGGTGGTCCTCACCCGACCATTTAGCCTAAAGGTTTGGACTCTTGAAATTCGTAAGCAAAAGAATTCACAAATGCGAAAAAGAAAAAAATTCTTGTTGAATAAGAGATCATAAACACTAACAGGTTCGCCTACCATGTAAGTACAAAGGATAACGGGCTTAATGTGATTGCGCTCGAATGAAAAAGAGGTGAAATAAGATGAAGGATATAGGTCTAGGTATAATTTCGTGATTTGAATTGGTATTGCATAGGAAGGGAGTTTTCGTCCGATTTTGTGGAGTCGTGTCATTACGGTATCCTTGTTTTCACTATTCAGTACCTATCCGTTTCACTGTAGCCTAGCAACCTTGTGTTTAGATTGTTTTTTTTGTCGTGCCTAAGAGTAGAAACATAATGCTTACTGTTTTATTGCATTGGGAGTTTGCTTGAGGACAAGAAAAAGCCTTAGTGTGGGGGAGTTTGATGACTCAATTTTGTATCGTCTAATTCGATTCAATTCGTGCATGTTTTATCGTATTTTTATCGAGTCATTGTCATTTCGTGTATTGTTTACTTATGTTTTCGTTTCTTTTCCATTTACAGGTCCTATATCAGCTCCAGAGAAGAAAAGACCAAGATATGAGCTCAAAGAGAAGAAAAGTGGAGAAAATTGCATGGTTCTGCCTCTTCCAGATGAAAGGCGTTCGCCATTCCCCCCAGTTCAACTGAATGGCGCTCACCATGTCAGAAAGGAGGGAAATTCAAACACTAAAAGAAAAGGCGACCGCCGTTTGCCCTAAGGCGGCCGCCATTATGCGCGGGAGCAGTTTTCTTTATGCAGTTCTGGCAGTTTGCAAGTGATGTGTCAAAATTCGAACTCAACTGTTTTGGAGCCCATTTTTCCTATTTATAGAGTACCAGAGGTCTGCGTTTGAATCCAAGAACCTTGCGGAAGAGCTGTCGAAATTCCTAACCACTTATATCATTAGCCATAGTATCAATCGATCACATCGAGAGATTGATACACCCGTTGTATTTTTCGTTTCTTTGCTGCTGATGTACACTTTGATCGATTAATTAATACAAGTCCATTTCCCGTTTTAATTACTTCGCATTTCAGGTTATTTACGATTTATTTACTTTACTGCATCTTGTTTTCTTTTGATTAATTGCATAATTCAGATTTCGCATAAAAACCTAATTCCGAACTTAATTAAGAACAAGCCATTATGTATATTTTAAAATTCAGAAATGTTAATGTATTAGTGTTAGATTTAATTATGTCTGAGTAGATTTGTTTCGAGTCCGTAGATTGAGGACCGTCGTTCCGACGAGACTCTGTAGAACCTTCGGTGTTTAGCTTTTGTTTTGAAATTCTAGTTTTGGTGTCTAAATTGAATTTAGACAACCTTGTCGTGAGAGTGAGGGGCTGTTTAACAGTGTTTCGTCACGAGAGTGAGAAACACACCAAGGCGTGTCCAATAGAGCGAGAGTTTGAGGTAATCGCCGGATAGTAGACATCGGACATTGAGCCTAAATGCAGCGAGAGCGCTTTAGGGCCTCATTTAGTTTATGTTAGTTTTCAAACAGCACCTCTTAACTACCGAGCGAGCGAGAGCAAAATCTTGGGGTCATTAGGCGTGGCATGGTTAAGACCGCGAGAGCGTGAGGTCGAGCCTTTAAACTAGTATATCCTTAAGACCAATCTCAAGACCTTTGTTAACACTTGGATCTTACGGAGTCCCAAAGAGCACGGAAATCATTCTCCGGTCTCATCTTTATTATTGTTTTTCAAATCCCGTTAATAACCAAATTTCTTTTACCGCCAATCTAGCTTTAGCTTTACACCGCAATAATCGATCACTCTAGGTTGATTATTGGTCCTTGTGGGTTCGACAACCTTTTTAAGACTACGCGATAAGTTGTATACTTGCAGCAGTAATCCGACCATTACACGAAGTCGCGACCATTGAGCTCAAGAATCAAGAGGATGTTAGAGCGATGTGGCGAACATTTTTCGCCTACGAAGAACGATTCCCGCTCGAGTTCGAGGCGACCGTCAAAATCCGAAGAAGGGTCGATGACATCTTAGAGATGTGCAAGCGTCCACCGGGCTATTGATCTTGTAATATTTATATTTCTGTCGATGTCATGACGATTTTTTCAATGTAATCCCGATTTTATTTTATGAATGTGAGAAACATTGTTGGATTTTTGGTGTTCTGCATCAGGTTTTATTCCAGATTTGCAAATACGAACGTTTACCGGATGTGCACATCCGGAACGCAGGGATATTTTCACCAGCGCACCAGGTGCTTAAAAAAGCTGGGTGGTATGTTAAAAAATTCTCATTATAAATATCTTTGAGTTGCCCATAGCTTGTAAGGAAAGAAATCAAAACTAAATGCGTAATCAATTCTTTAAGAAGTTTTAATTTCAATGCCTTAAGTTTTGATCAGAGATAAACATTTTTATAAAGTAGTCCATTAACTTTCCTTTGCCTTTATAACCCATTGAATGAGCTTGGACAAAGTAATGTTTGTCTTTACTTTAGCATTTTAGGCAAAAAAAAAATTCAAAAGTTTCAAGAAACTTTTTGACACTTTTACTATCAATAATCGAGCCCATAATAATTTCATGTATGAATCTTTAAATCATCATGAGAAACACTAGGCTTGATCGTTTCCGTTTCCATAAATAACTAATATATATATATCATCACTACTACGAAATTGATTAAATTTTGGAATTTGAGAAAATTGGTTATTAAATAGAATATATATTAAATTAGTTTCGTAAATATGGATTTTAAACCAACTATGGTTATTAATTATTATTATTTTTTAATTATATTTTTAAAATTATTGATTTATAATAAAAAAATTATTAATTTATAAGTATCAATACCTTATTTATATTATTACATTATAAAAAAAAAATATCATTGTCAAAGATTAAAGGCTAAACCAACAACCCGCTTTCATTTAGCTCAACTAAAGAACTCAAAAATACCAGTTGATATATCTCATCCACCGCTTATTAATTTTTATTTGAATATAATTTAAATGTTGAAATGTTGTATTTCTTAATTTATTTAATAATGAATTCAATAATATCAATAATATATATATATATATATATATATATATATATATATATATATATATATATATATATATATATATATATATATATATAATTGAATCCTTTATTAAATAAAATATGAAATACAACATTTCGAACATCAGAATCACATTCAAATAATTACTAATAATAAATGGATGGGGTATGTCAACTGCTATTTTTTAGTTCAGCTAAATGGAAGCGTGTTGTTGGTTTAGCGTTTAGTCTTTGATAATGGCATTTGTTTATATTTTCTTATAATATAGTAATATAAATAAGGTATTGATACTTATAAATTAATAACTTTAAAATTATAATTAAAAAATAATAATAACTAATAAGCATGGTTGGTTTAAAATCCGAATTTATAAAATTGATTTGAAAATATATATTCCGTATGATAAGTGATTTACTCAAAATTCAAAATTTAGGGTAAGTTTGTTTTAGTTTTAAAAAAAAATGAATTTTATTTTGTATTTTTAAAAATGGATTTTGTAAAACAGTTTTTCAAAATATTACAAGGTTTTATATATTAATTTTTTTTTTAAATTGGAAGACTAATTTTGATATGATCCTACATAAACATACATTATTGAAAATCAAAACATAGTCGAAATCTTAATTTTAAAAAAAATTTGTATCTCAAAAATGATTTTTATAAAAAACTATTTGAAATAGCTTCAAAATTAAGTGATTTTTTGAAATTTTGATATCCAAATTTTTTTTCGATAAAGTGTTATGTATCTAAAATAACATTTTAAAAATAACTATTCAAACCAAATTTTCATTTGAAGCTTTTATAAAAAGTTTCTTTATAAATTTTTTTTTTACAAAATTTTGTTACACTATAAAAATCATTTTTAAAAAAAGTCAAAACAAATGGGATCTTAATCTATTTTGTAGTAGTTCTATAAAATGAGGGAGAAAATTGAGAAAAAAAATGAGAAAAAATTAAATAAAAGGATAGAAATTATATGAATGAGGGACGAAATGGTTAATTTTAATATATATAGAATTTTATATGGTTATACTTTATTAGTATTGGTAAGATTTCAATTTTTACATTGAAAAGGATATAGAGTCTCTAAAGAATTTATATAGAGTGACATTCTTTATTTCATATAAATGAGTTGACTTTGAAATATTTATAATTTGATTCATTAGATTCATGAGGCAACTCAAATAATAAATTTAAAGATTATCTCTAAATTTTAACTCTCGATTTTCTGTTTATCTAATTGGTTTTATTAATGGATCATTTATATTCTCAAATGAAAAAATATATTTTTTAAAAATTATATAAATAAAATCAACACCATATAAAAAAAATTATATTTCTAAATTAAATAAAATAGATAGATTAAAATTATATATAGTCATTATGATTATATTCATACATAATATTCTAATAAAAAACCCCTTTTTAATTGGTGAAGAGAACGAGTTGAATCGAATTGTTTATTAATTTAAAATGAGATAAATTTGAATTTAAAAAAATTTGTGTTATCAAGTTGAATTTTAAACTTAATTAATTTCTATCGAGTCAAATCAAACAAAAACGAATTAGACTCAACTCAACTCAGTGTAATCTTACAAAACTATATCTTATTTTAAATTATACTTTTAAAATTTGTTTCAATTCTCAACTCTTATTCTCTATAGGCTTCATTGATTCCTTTTATTAATCTACTATAAATATCAATTACATGTTTTTCCCAAAAAATAAACTTTAGGTTTCTTGAAAACTAACACTACCAGTGTACTTGCTTGAAAACTACCATTACCAGTAGAAGATAAGGTGCAATTATATCACATGGTTCTTAGATTTTCAATTTTTTATATATAGTTTTGTGGCCACCACAAACACTCCGTTTATAAATAAACGCAATCAACCTATAACTCACTCATACCTAACACATAACTCTAACATGTCTTCATCACCATTAATATTCACAGTGAGGAGGTTCCAACCAGAGTTGGTGCTTCCGGCTGCACCCACTCCTCGTGAAGTTAAACTACTATCTGACATCGATGATCAACAAGGTTTACGTTTCAATATTCCATTCATATTTATCTATCGCCACGAACCATCAATGGCCGACAAAGATCCGGTTGAAGTTCTTAGAAATGCACTCTCACAAACGCTTGTTTATTACTATCCATTAGCGGGAAGGATTAAAGAAGGCGTTGGACGCAAGCTGATGGTTGATTGTACTGGTGAAGGTGTCATGTTCATTGAAGCTGAAGCTGATGTAACAATTGACCAATTTGGTGACTCTCTCTATCCACCATTCCCTTGTTTCCAAGAACTTCTCTACAACTTTACCGGCACGGAACTAGTTATTGATCGTCCCATTCGACTCATACAAGTCAGTTTTCATAATTATATTCCTGAATTCATGAAATTTAAATAACTAAATTTAAACATGTCTAGCACTACAAAAACATATATACCAACTGATAGCAAACACCGATAATAGTTAGTAATGATGGATAAACTCTGGGTATAAGTGGCATATACCTACAGAAATTCGATACTCTTTGAGAAATTTACTCGGATGATATATATATATATATATATATATATATATATATGATGTTTTAATGATCTTTGTTATTTTGAGATTATGATGTTTGAAAAACTTATTAATTTTTATATATAATTGAAATTTGTTTTTATGATTATAGTGGCCATGATGTGGACAAAAAATATTGACAAATTTTTATTATTATTAAAAAAGAATGTGAGTAAACCGATTTATTAAAGTGTTCAGTTTGTAGGTAAAACTGAGATTTTGTCCAACGATTTCAAACTGTAGTAGCTATTGGACCTGTAAATTTATGTATGTATAGGTAAATCAAAGTATATGGAACAAAACACCCATTGATATAGGTTTTACTACCTATGTATTATTGTTAAAAATCAAATTTCTTGTAGTATATATATTTTTGTTATTTTATAACTACATAAAATAAATGTTAAATATCTTATATTTTGTTGGTGTATAAAATATTTTAAAACATGATAGGTGACACGTCTCAAGTGTGGTGGCTTGATATTGGCAATAAGTTTTAACCATACAATGATCGATGGAACTGGTATCAAACAGTTCATGGACGCATGGGCAGAAATGGCTCGAGGAGCACATCAACCTTCCGTTCAACCAGTCTGGCGTAGAGAAATCCTCATGGCAAGAGATCCACCACGCATTCACTAGCGCAAAAACGGTTTTAGACAGCGCTTTTTTAGCCTTTAGACAGCGCTTTAAAGCGCTGTATAAACCAGCGACGCTATAGGTTTAGACAGCGCTTTTGGTATTACCAAAAGCGCTGTCTAAAGGGGCGTGTATTTAATGAAAAGCGCTGTCTATGGTACCTTTAGACAGCGCTTTTTCACATTATATGGATTACTTTAGACAGCGCTTTCGTCAAAAGCGCTGTCTAAGCCCTACCTTTCTTTGACTTTTTTGGTACACCTTAGACAGCGCTTTCTCCAAAAGCGTTGTCTAAGACCTTCCTTTTTTGACTTTTTTAGTACACCTTAGACAGCGCTTTCACCATAAGCGCTGTCTAAGACCTTCCATTTTTGACTTTTTTAGTACACCTTAGACAGCGCTTTCACCATAAGCGCTGTCTAAAGTGGACCTTAGACAGCGCTTTCACCAAAAGCGCTGTCTAAGGTGTACGAAAAATTTTATATAATTTTTTTTTAACCACAATTTTACCAGGTTTTTTCAACCAGAATTTGACCTGTAATTTTCAACCAGCAATTTTTTTCAGAATTGGCAATTCAAACCATTGGCCTTTCTACACCAAAATTATATATCCAAAATTGGCATTTCATACCAATATATATATTTAAAATTACAAACCAAAATTGTATATACACCTATTTATAATTACAAATCATTACATTTTTCTACAAATGCACATTTTACTTATTCACCAAAATTGCATCCAACCAAAGCATTGCTTCCAACCAAAGTTATTGCTTCCAACCAAAGCATTTTTTCTACAATGCACATATTACTTATACACCAAAATTGTATATACACCAAAATTGCATCCAACCAAAACATTGCTTCAATCTACATTATAGGTCCTGAAAACACAAAGATTGTAATTCAAAGTATTAAAATTCAAAGTATATACACCAAAAATTGTAATTCAAAGTATATACACCAAAATTGTAATTCAAAGTTTGTAATTCAAAGTATATACACCAAAATTGCAATTCAAAGTATATACACCAAAATTGTAATTCAAAGTATATACACCAAAATTGCAATTCAAAGTATATACACCAAAATTGTAATTCAAAGTATATACACCAAAATTGCATCCAAAATTGTAATTCAAAGTTTGTAATTCAAAGTATATACACCAAAATTGCAATTCAAAGTATATACACCAAAATTGCATCCAACCAAAGCATTACTCCAACCAAAGTTACACATATTAAAATTCTCATCAATTAAAGTAAGAGTATAATATTATACCTTAAGTTTAGGGATATAGAAATATTTGGTCTTATCTAACACAAACTTATGATTGGAACCAGAATACCATATCAAAGTGCAAGGTCTTCCAACAGCTTCACTAAACCATGCATTGGTCTCATTGCTGTAACTATATACCTTGTACCTAAGCAACAAAATGAAAAAGATAATAATACAAAATAAATAAATCCATGTAACAATCATCAAACTAAAACAGTGTGTAAGCCAATTTAGAATTTCCTTAAACTTTAGCGTTAGCAAATACAATAACAAACTACTTATCTGCATGTGATTCTTTTTGTAAGATTCCATTAGTTTACCCAGTGTACCAGTGGATATATAAAATCAATGAAGTCATCCTTAACAATACATAAGAACATATTTATAAAAAATATATATATTAATAATGCAAAACTAGACATTTAACACTTACGTTGTGCTGATTCCTATAAACATTTGTGGTAAATTTTATAAATTGAATTATATTGGAAGTGTATGTTTTTTTAACAGCAAACAGAAAGTGTGTGGTAGATAATAATTGGGCCAGACAACTTAGCTTGTGACAACTAATGCAAACTAATTCCTACTAATCTCAATGATTATTTACAACACATATTATAAGAAGATCCACGTCAGCACCTTAGAATTAGATGCCATGTTTTGGTTACTAGTAAACTAATTCAATAGAAAGCACATCTTGCAGGTCCAAAAGCTGTCAAATGAGAAGAGTAAACATATCATCAACAACATGGAAAATTGCTTATCATTTTGGTTAGTAGTAAACAAGCGGTGACTGCAGTGAATCATGATCCCAGACGAAAACATATATTTTAATATTCGAAAAATAAAATGAAGATGTAACTTTATTATATTTCTAGAAAGAGTACCTTCACATGTTGCATAACCATCACCCTTATACTGAACAGCTTCCACAACAGGACACTCACAAACTCTTCCCCTGAAAGTATCCTGAGAAACAATAAAATGTTCAATTTGCAGCCAATCAGAGAAAGACTATGGACCGTTATATATGTCCATAGTGCTTATATTTTGTAAGAAAAATTGGCAACAGAAATTGCTTATGTATACCTTGCACGCAGTTACATTAGCACTTTTGTCTTGCCGACATCCTCCATTTCTTCTTCCTAGACACTCATTAGTTTCAATATCTGATAAATCGAAACCAGAATAAAGTTGAACTCACTCTAACATTAGAAATTTTAATCTAAAATAATCAATCATTAGTTCGGTTCATATGATGAAATATTAAGCACACTAACCTCCACTTATACAAACTTGAGGTTCGGTAGTTTCCTTAAATCCAGCACATATCGCCTTCAAAACAGATGTTCTCTCCAATTTTCCTAGACAAAATATAAAAAATTTAGAATTTTGTTATATCAAATATGTTCATGAAAAGGATAGTCAAAGTTGAAACCGAAGTCAAAGAAACAAAAATATGTGTCCATTACAGTAACTAACCTCTATACTGATCATCATTTAAAATCAATGTTAGCAAGATGGTTACATCGCCAAGAGATCCTCCCCCGATCTTTTACACCACAAATTGACCAACACAATATAAGTTATTAGATCTATGCAATTTCAAAAGTCATATGATCATATCAGTAAGAATTAAACATTAATCCAATCACAATTCCAGCAATTGCTCCAGCAGATAAACCATTTGAAGGAATTTTAAAGTCTAAAGAAAAGTATAAATGTTTTTAAGAATATGAAATACAATGTAGCTTACTCAGTATATTTAGCAGAAGGTTATGAAATCAAAACAATATGAAAACTAGTAGTTACTTGGGGTCACGGTGATAGCAGATATAAGAGGTCCGTATACACCTCTCATAGGAATTGCATTAGTTCTTTTTCCTGCCCATGATAAGTGGATTTGCAAGGTGCTATCATTAACATCAACGTTAAAGTCCCAAGCAGTTCCCTTGCCGACTCCACCAGCTTCTTCCATAATGTTAAAGTCTTTTAAATAGTATATTACACTCACAGAAAATATCAAAGGTGCTGAAGAAGGCACACTACAATAATCCAAGTAAAAAAGAATATAGTTAGCTTCAATTTTACATGTTACAAGAATACTACACTAACACTAACACTAACACTAACCTAACACTAACACTAACACTAACCTAAACTAAACTAAACAAACACATTATATAGCAATAGTTAACAATGTAGAAAAATGTTAACAAGAACAAACTAAACTAACACATTATATTGATTCTATTCCTATATCACCAAAAATGAAGTTAGCACATATTTTATTCTTATATCCAACAACAGTCCAACATTAGCAACAACATTAACAACATTAGCAACATTATCAACATTAGCAACAGTCCAACATTAGCAACAACATAAACAACATTATTATCAACATCAACAACAACATTATTATCAACATCAACAACAACATTATCAACATTATCAGCAACATTATCAACTGAAACTCTGAAACTTCCAAACTGAAACTCTGAAACGTGTAAAATGTGTAATACTCTGAAACGTGTAAAATGTGTAATACATCAACAACAACATTATTATCAACATCAACAACAACATTATCAACAGCAACATTATCAGCATACCTTATAAAATGTGTAATAATTTGAAACTCTTAAACTTCCAAACTGAGTGACGAAAACGCGAAATGAGAGAGGAACAGACGGTCACGGTGGAGTAAAGTTCGTCGGAGTCGCGAAATGAGGGAGGAACGGTGGACGACGGCGCGGTGGACGACGGCAAGGGTTTAGCTCAGGTTCGCAAGTATCCGTTCGCAACAGGGGAGGGAGAAGAAAGAGCGCAAAACTGAAAATGAAAACTGAGTATATTCATATATTTTAATTTTATTAGACCTTAGTCAGCGCTTTTCAACAAAGCGCTTTCTAAGGTGGCCCTTAGACAGCGCTTTAAAAGCGCTTTCTAAGATTGGCCTTAGACAGCGCTTTTGTTTTTATTTTTTTAAATATTTAAGACCTTAGACAGCGCTTTCCTTAAAAGCGCTGTCTAAGGTCTTATATTTTTTTTAAATTTAAAAGGCCTTAGACAGCGCTTTTAAGGAAAGCACTGTCTAATATTTTCCATTAAATTTTTTTAAAAATTTAAAAGGCCTTAGACAGCGCTTTTCACTAAAGCGCTGTCTAAGGTCTTATATTTTTTTGCGCTTTTCCTTTATTAAATTAATAGATTCCGTGTTTTTGACCTATAGCAGCGCTTTTGTAATAAAGCGCTGTCTAAGGTGAGATGTTATAAGTCCTTTTTGTTGTAGTGATTACATGCAACCATCGTGAATATGAACAAGTATTTCCACCAAATAATACCTTCAAGGAAGAAAATAGTACAACCATAATCCATCAATCTTTTTTCTTTAAACCTTCAGACATAGCTGCACTTCGTCTCTTGGTTCCATTTCAATGTACCACATTCGATATTATCACTGCATGTTTTTGGTATTGTCGCACAAAAGCATTGCAATTAGAGCCACAAGAAGAAGTACGAATGATGGTAATCGTCAATGCACGTTCGAGGTTTAACAATAATCATTCCCCTCCACTTGTTGGATATTACGGTAACTGTTTTGCTAATCCATCAACCGTCACCACCGCAGGGAAGCTTTGTGGAAACTCACTGGGATATGCAGTTGAGTTGATAAGAAAAGTAAAAACTGAAGTTACAGAGGAATACATACAGTCTGTAGCAGATTTTATGGTTATTAACGAAAGGTGTATGATTACAATTGTAAATTCTTGTGTTGTTTCAGATTTGACTCGAGCTAAATTAAGAGAAGTGAATTTTGGATGGGGTGAAGGGGTGTATGGTGGAGTCGCAAAAGGTGGGGCTGGACCTTTTCCAGGTGCAACTTACATTGTTCCACATAAGAATGCAAAAGGAGAAGATTGTTTCATTTTACCAATTTGTTTGCCCTCTCAAGTAATGAAGAGGTTTGCTAAAGAATTATATCAGATCCTTGATAATCAGAATTAACCTACAATGTTAAAGTAGAATTTTATATTAAATATTATTTTTATTTTATATGTTACAATATATAATTTTTTTTGTGTGTGTGTGGGGAGTTTCTAGTCTCTACAAAAACTATGGTGGCTAAAGAAAGTATTATTATAGCCGTTGAATGACAGTTACAACCATCAAATTTTACGCAAATTGACTTTTAAAATAACACCAAAATTTTGGCTACTGTTAGGTATAAAATGTGGTTTAACACTAATCGACATGAAAACCGCTGTAATATACCTAGTATAAAATGACCTTCCTGCTAGTGATTAATGGCAGTTTTAACTGCCATAAGTTTCACTATTCCTCACAAAAATAAATAAAATAGTTGATGCAAAATCAAATTTTAGAAATCATGTACTCCTTAGAGAAATTCAACCACCTCATTAGAGTTTTCATTCAACCACACATTTGAATGATAGTTTCCACCTCCCAATCCCATTTTGAAATCCACAAACTAAATTTCATTTACATATCAAAATGTTCAACAAACAATTATTTAAAAACACTGAAGAAATCACACTTTAATATCCGGAAACCTTGAAAAACTTAAGGTTTGTGGATTCACTACTACGAAAAACCCATTTAACGACGCCAGGTTTACCACGAATTCGTATCTCAACGTTGTAATACGTTAAAAAATTTATAATGTCATATTTAACGACGGTTGTACTAAAGAACCGTTGTAATACAAGCTGTGTAACAAGCTTCGATTCCCAGCTACTACATTTTTTTTCCATATTTTTACATTTTAAACACGGTTGTATTAAATCACCGTTGTAATACATGTAACAATAGCTTCGATTCTCAGCAACTATATTTTTTGTCATATTTTTGTATTTTAAACATATATTTTATTTCTTTTGTTAGTGTTACGGGGATTTAACATCAAAACTCAAAATTCGTCATTGTTTGTCTTTTAAACATATATTTTATTTCTTTTGTTGGTGTTTTTAAGTGCAAGAGAATAGTATATATAACTTTTAAAAAAAAACTGTATGAGATGAGGATAAATAAAATAACATTTTATTAAGATTCCATTAAGAAGACACTACGCCATAATTGGACAAAGACATCGCAAAAAAGACAGCGCTTTTTGGACAAAGCGCTGCTATAAGTTTTTAAAAATTTTGCTTAAAAAAAGCGCTGTAAAAGACAGCCTTTAGAAAGCGCTGTTAAATGCCCAAAATGGAAGCCACCTTAGACAGCGCTTTTTGGACAAAGCGCTGCTATAAGTCTTTAAAAAATTTCGCTTAAAAAAAGCGCTGTAAAAGACAGCCTTTAGAAAGCGCTTTTTAAAAGCGCTGTTAAATGCCCAAAATGGAAGCCACCTTAGACAGCGCTTTTTGGACAAAGCGCTGCTATAAGTCTTTAAAAAAGTTTGCTTAAAAAAAGCGCTGTAAAAGACAGCCTTTAGAAAGCGCTTTTTAAAAGCGCTGTTAAATGCCCAAATTGGAAGCCACCTTAGAAAGCGCTTTTTGAACAAAGCGCTGCTATAGGTATTACTTTAGAAAGCGCTTTAAAAAGGCGCTGTCTAAAGGTTAACCTTAGAAAGCGCTTTTTGAACAGAGCGCTGCTATAGGTATTACTTTAGAAAGTGCTTTAAAAAAGCGCTGTCTAAAGGTCATTTATGAATTAAAATATAAAACAATTTCTAATCATTTTCAGACACTTCTTTTCATTTTCTTCTCTCGGCCGTTCTTCTCTACTGAAACCCTTGCTATCGTTCTTCTCTGCTGAAAACCATTGCCATTGCCGTCGTTCATTCGCCATTGCGTCGTTCATTCGCCATTGTCGTCGTTCACTTTTTTCCGTCATTTTGGTTGTTCATTCGCCATTGCTTTCGTGAAGAAGAAGACGAAACGAAAAAGAGTTACGATTTTCATTCTGTTTTCATTATTGTTTTCATTCGTCATTGCTATCGTTCTTCTCTATTTTCATTCTGTTTGCCTTAACTTCCTTGTATTCACATATATTCGTAAATGCATTCCTCCAAAACTTAACCCTTAGCTATAAGCACTAAATATGCTGAGTATAAAATCAATAAAAGCAAAAAATAAAACTCACAAAATAAATGATAGTGAAGATATATCTCATTAGTATCACCTGAAGATATAGAACCTTCTACATTAAAAGCCATAACAAGAATAAAAGAGAACTCCAAACTTATCTTTATCCTCTGTTTTGTAAACTATTTAAAAAAAAAAAGAATAAACGATTTTCATTCTTGTTTTCATTCTTGTGTTTTTCTTTGAAAGAGTTATTCCAAAGCTTTGAAGAGAGGTAAGGAGGTGAGAAGTGAAAGATTCAGATTTCAGAATGACTAATATTGAACATGTTGTTTCTATATTCTAGATTAAAGAAAGTATGATAGTTATTGTAATATTGATAGTTATTGTATTGATGGAGTTATGATATATAGAGCCATGAAAGTGGAGTTATGATAGTTATTGTATTGCATAGTCAAAGAAAATATGATATTTGTCTTTGCATGAGATGTTTATCTTGCTCAATAATTGCTTTGATGGTTATCTTTGTGATATGATGATTACTTGTTTAAGTATGATTTAAACTTGATTCTTGATAGATTTAGGTTATCGTATGAATGTTACTTGTTTAAGTTGATGCATGTTTACTTGTTTAGGTATTGCTTAGATTTGAATCTTGTTAGGTTTAGGATGAATTGCTCTAATGCTTGGTTACTTGTTTATGTATGCTTGCTCTTAAGTATGTTGCTTGTTTGTGATTACATGTTGCCACTTATCAAGTTATGACTCATAATTGGTCAATTACTGATATTTCATTTTATGATACGTGTACAGGGGGATCTTGGTAATTCTAACCTATCTGGACACTGTGTGGGTCTAGAAGTTGTTTACATCTCTAAAGGTAATTAGTTGTTCTCTCTCGCCACTTTAATTAGGGGTTACTTGTGTTCAAAGTGTGAAAGTCTGATCGTTTCCCTACAGGTAAATATTTTTTATTTTTGTTTTTGTTTAGTTTAATTAGTATAACTATGGATAAGAAATGGATGTCTTCAAGTCGATTGTCGAAAGAGTATGAGAATGGGGTATCAGAATTCGTTAAGTTTGCTGTTGCGTATGCCAAAGACCCCAGTCGAATGAGATGTCCTTGCTTGGGTTGTTGTTTTGGGAGTCGGGTTGACGCGGTTCAGTTGGCATCACATTTAATGAGGAGTGGAATTGATAGAAGTTATACATGTTGGAATTTGCATGGTGAGAAAATTAACGGGAATGTTGAACCGGGGGATAATACGACCTATGCTTCAAATGACAATGGCACAGATACATACGATTCTGATCGAGTTGAAGAGATTGCAGAAGCACTTGAAGAAGATCTTAAGGATTGTCCCAAAATGTTTGAGAGGTTGGTAAGCGATGCAGAGAAACCGTTATATAATGGTTGCACCAAATTCACAAGATTGTCTGCGGTATTAAAGTTGTACAACTTAAAGGAGGGCAATGGATGGTCGGATAAAAGTTTCACAGAGTTATTGGCCCTTATGAAAGATATGCTTCTAGAGGATAATGTTCTTCCCAATAGAACATATGAGGCCAAAAAGATGTTGTGCTCTATTGGGATGAGCTATGATAAGATACATGCCTGTCCAAACGATTGCGTTTTGTTTCGAAATGAGTATGCATCGTTAAATGAGTGTCCTAAATGCGGTGTCTCTCGATATAAGGAAAAGTTGTCTCCAGCAAAAGTCTTATGGTATTTTCCTATAATTCTGAGATTTAGACGCATGTTTCGTAGTGAGACTGATTCAAGACACTTGACTTGGCATGCAGATGAAAGAATTATTGATGGAAAATTTCGACATCCGGCAGATTCACCACAGTGGATGAAAATTGATGATGATTATCCTGAATTTGGAAAAGAAACAAGAAACCTTCGCTTGGCATTATCTACTGATGGAATGAACCCACACGGTCTTCAAAGTATCTCACATAGCACTTGGCCTGTGATCATAATGATTTATAACCTACCTCCATGGCTATGTATGAAGCCTAAGTACATGATGTTATCTATGTTAATTTCTGGGCCTAGACAACCAGGGAATGACATAGACGTATACTTGGCACCCTTAATCGAAGATTTATAGTTTTTGTGGGAGAACGGTGTGGAGGTTTATGATGGGTATAGGAAAGAAAGTTTCAACTTGAGGGCGATGTTGTTTGGCACAATTAATGATTTTCCAGCATACGGAAATCTATCAGGGTACAACATAAAAGGTCAATGTGCGTGTCCAATTTGTGAAGATAAAATAGATTGGACGCGATTGGAGTTTGGTCAGAAGAATGTATTTCTCGGTCATCGTAGCTTCTTAAATTCTAATCATCACTATCGTGGGTGGAGAAAAGCATTCAATGGAGAGGCAGAACATGGTAGAGCTCCAACTATATTGACAGGTGATCAAATTTTTGAAAAAGGTGAAAGATGTGAGTACTCAGTTTGGAAAGCCTTTTGCACATACACTTGTCAAGAGTGGGTGGAAGAAGAGGTCAATTTTTTTGAACTGCCATATTGGAAGTCGTTGTATGTAAGACATTTTCTCGATGTTATGCATATTGAAAAAATGTATTTGACAGTGTTATTGGTACGTTACTCAATATACAAGGAAAGTCTAAGGATGGCCTTAAAGCAAGAAAGGACCTAGTAGCGATGGAAATAAGAAATGAATTAGGACCCATGAAGAAAGGAACACGAACATATCTACCACCTGCTGCTTATACTCTATCTAGAAAAGAGAAAAAGGTATTGTGTAAGTTTCTAAGTGAAGTTAAAGTTCCAGAAGGATACTCTTCAGATATTAGAAGACTTGTATCTATGAAAGACCTCAAGTTAAAGAGTTTAAAGACGCATGACTGCCATGTTATAATGGAACATTTTCTACCAATAGGTATATGTTCTATTCTGCCAGAAAAAGTAAGAAGCGCAATAACTAAATTGTGTTTTTTCTTCAAGTCAATTTGTAGTAAGGTGATCGATCCTGCGATCTCACCAACATTGCAAAAAGAAATAGTTATTACTTTGTGTGATCTTGAAATGATTTTTCCTCCCTCGTTTTTTGACATAATGGTTCATCTAGTTGTTCATCTAGTGAAAGAGACACATGATGAAAATGAAGCTCAGAAGGTATATTAATTTTCACAATGTTGCTTATTAGTGATGCTACTTGATAACACAAAACAACTATATATTAATTCTTATTTGTTTGTCTATGTGTAGTGCCCTCGTCAGCGTAATGGCATAGACTGCGGGTATTTCGTTTTGAGGTTTATGAGAGAAATTTTTCAAATGGATCGATTTGAGATTCCTATTACGGTATGCATGGATTTGTAACTTAGGATTTATTTTAATATTTATCGAACATGTCATATAATTTATTATTTTTAACTAAATCATGCATATTTTGTTTTGTTATGTAGTACTTTGATGAATACGCGTGTTCTCATTACACGAAGGATAAATTGCAAGAAATTAAGGAGGAATTGTGCGAATACCTTATTGGAAAAAAAGTCATATACGGTATAGCTAGGATAATGGGATTATGTGAATGTATAGTTTTGTGAATGGTTTATTTTATGGGATTGTATAATTTTGTGAATGGTTTATGTTATTTATGTGATTTTGGAATGTAATTGTATAATTTTGTGAATGGTTAATGTAAATGACTTGAATTATAATGGAAATGGTTTATGTGGTTTATGTGATTTATGGGATTAGTGGAAATGGTTAATGAACCATACTAGAAATTATTAAAGGAAATGTGAAATATATAGGTTTATTGAAATGGCTTAAATTATACAGGTTTCTGCATAAAAAAATGGTTAAAATGAGATTTTTTTTTTTTAAAATCATTAAAATTATACGTAGAGAAAAGACAGCGCTTTCTAGAAAAAGCGTTGTCTATAGTTCACAACAGAAAGCGCTTTTCCTAAAAAGCGCCCTCTAAAGGTATAGAAAAATTCATAACTAAAATTATAGGCATACATTAGACAGCGCTTTTAAAAGCGCTGTCTAAAGGGGGCCTTTAGAAAGCGCTTTTCCTAAAAAGCACCCTCTAAAGGTATAGAAAAAATTACATTAGACAGCGCTTTTTAAAGCGCTGTCTAAAGGGGGCCTTTAGACAGCACTTTTTCTTGAAAAAACGCCCTCTAAAGGTATAGAAAAATTGATAATTAAAATTATAGGCATACTTTAGATAGTGCTTTAAAAAGCGCTGTCTAAAGGGGGTCGTTAGACAGCATTTTTTGTTGAAAAAGCGCCCTCTAATGTATACTTTAGAGAGCGCTTTTTCGTAAATAAAAAGAGCTGTCTTTACCTACGTCAGCGCTGGCTTAGGCAGCGCTTTTAAGCGTTGTCTAAGGCCTAAAAAAGCGATGTCTAATGTCTTGTTTGGTGTAGTGAGAGTACATTGATAATCATATTACATATATTTATCAATGTCAAAGCCCATTGCTGCAAATGCATCTTCATAATCCAAACATCTCTCCTCACTCCCCTCATCGGAATCATAATAAAAAGTTCTCCTTTTCTTCTTTATCTTTTTCTTCTTCAGCTTATTCTTCTTCTTCTTATCCTTCCTCACCCTTAAGGCATCCCTAGCCGCTGGTTGGACCTCCTCAATTGGCGCCTGACGTTCCTCATTGGTGATTCTAGCATTATCATTTGTAGAACTCATTGTTACGAAGAATATATTATGATGAAATGTAAAGTTGTCTATTTATAGATGAGGTTGAAGATGAAAAGTCTGATAGTTTAATGCTTGCAATGATGATAACTTGTAAATGGTTGATATTCTGGAACGATATTTTTTGAAAAACGGAGAAAATTTTAAATCATTATGGCCAGAGTGTTCTCTACTCCGGGAAGAGCAAGGGTTATAATATTACAACGGTTAGTAATAATAACCGTAGCGATACCCCTTATACTTGGTACAAGGTTCGACTCCAGGCAACAACATTTTTCTATTTTACGTAATTATAGAAAAATGTTGTTTCCTGGAGTCGAACCTTGTACCAATTAGAAGGGGTGTCGCTATGGTTAATATAACTAACCGTTGTGATATTATTAAAATAATATATATACTTATCATTACGGTTATTTTAGAAAACCGTTGTGAAATATTTACCTATATAAGGGAATTAACTTTCTATTTTTGACAGTAGCGCCGTTTTCTTCACAGCGAAACCCTAGCACCCATTTTTGGCAGCAAACTTCATCTTTTTATAGAATCCGCGAAAAAAAATACAAGAAGTATGAAGCTTTTAATTTAAGCTTCTTCCTCCTTGTATTTCTTCTTGCAGAATCTAAAACTAGATGAACATGGTGATGATGCTGGCGGTAGCAAGCGTAATGGACATATTGTTTATGGAAAATAAGGTAGTCTTCTACTTCAATCTTTTTGTTAGATAGTTCCCATTATCTCATTTGCTTTATGTTGTTTTTGTTGATTGTTCTCATTTTGTGCAGATTCGACTTCAATGCTTCACAAGCAAGGTGAACTTCATTGTAATGGTACAGTCCCACTTCTTAGGGTTTTGTTTCAACTTTTGGTTGTTTTGTTTTGAATACTAACTAATTTTCTTCATTGCTTCCCACTTCTTAGGGTTTGTTTCACATGGTGATGATGATGGTGGTACATATATATATATATGAATTCATTCTGATAAGGTACATATTTATGAATCCATTCTTATATTGTATATGAAATTTAGTTTATTATATACTATGTATATTGTTTGTTTCACTATCTTTTTATTGAAAATGCAATCAGTTAAATTGATATAGAACATTAGTTTATTATATATATACTATGTATATTGTATATAGTTAAATTGAATACTAACTAATTTTCTTCATTGCTTCCCACTTCTTAGGGTTTGTTTTACATGGTGATGATGATGGTGGTACATACATATGAATTCATTCTGATAAGGTACATATATATGAATTCATTCTGATATTGTATATGAAATTTAGTTTATTATATACTATGTATATTGTTTGTTTCACTATCCTTTTATTGAAAATGCAATCAGTTAAATTGATATAGAAACTTATAATCTGAAAATTAGGATGTATTTGAAAACCAACCTTTATCATGTCAATGTTTTCCGAATTGCATCCATTTCATTCAGCACATTTAATGTTCCTTAACATAAAATTTATGGTCCAATGGTCCGTTTGTTTCAATTCATCAATATCTTTTCTTATATTTTACCTCATCGTCGTCACTAATCATCGTGGTTGTTAAGATCATGATTGTTATGATGATAAAATCACGATGATGAGGTAAACTATAATAAAAGATATCGATGAATTGAAGGAAACCGACCATTGAACCATAAAATTTATGTTAAGGAACATAAAATGTGTCGAATGAAATGGATGCAATTCGGAAAACAGTGGTGTGTTTAAGTTGGTTTTCAAGAACAGTTTAATTTTCAGATTATATAGTTCTTTACCAATTTTAATGGTTGTATTTCTTTAATTAGGTGTATGGTAAAACAAGCAATATACATTTGTATTTAATAAACTAAGGGTACATTCCACAACGGTTGAGACACGTAACCGTTGTAATAGTTAATATATATGACAAACGGTTGATACTCATAACCGTTGTGATAGTTAATTTATATTACAACGGTTGAAATACCTAACCGTTACAATATAACGCGCGCTTCCAGAATACCAACTTACAACAACAATTTACATAACAACACCTTCGCCCGCGTCATTATATGTCATTCCCAACCGTTGCTAAATGGGTTTTTCGTAGTAGTGATTGTTTGTGGTTTGAAGAATTTGCTTCTTCTTGGTGACTTCTACCATGTGAATTGTTGTAGGCTGCTCTACCATTATTGTCATTCCAGCTTCCTTTGCATTTCTTTTCTTTTGTTGATTGTCCATACAAAGATATATCATTTTCCGTCTTGCTTGCAGATCTTTTGGCAATTCTTTGTTCATGAGATTCAAAGGTCTATTGAAACTCTTATTTTGTCATGCTTGACAGTTCCTTTGATTCTTCTATGTCTATTACCACAATATCAAATTTCGGAAGCAATGACCACAAGATCTTTACAACTATCGATCTTGATGTCAACACTTCTCTACACATCTTGATTTGATTCACAAGTTTTATTACCCTAGTGAAGAAATCTACCGCACTTTCACTTTCTTCCATTTGAAGTAACTCATATGTTCTTTTGTGAGTTTGTAACCTCACCTCTTTTACCTTCTCAGAACCTCCAAATTATTTCTCCAGGACGTCCCATGTTTCATTTAATGAGTGTACATCTCCAACTTTCTCAAATTTGTCTCAATCAATGTATTTATGAATTATAAAGAGAGCTTTATAATATTTATTCTTCAAATCTTTATGTGCATCATTTTGTTCATCACTGGCATTCTCGTCAATTGGTGTTACTACATTCTTCACAAGATCCCAAACGTCTTGATAACAAAAGAGAACTTTCATTTGCTTAAACCAATTATCAAAATTCTTACCATTCAAGATGGAACGATTTGATGGGAAATGCATATTCAAATGAGAAGTCATTGTTATATGCTTCCCAAGAATCGTATCCAGTGCTCTAGATATCAGATATTGAAATCGATATTGATATGCAACTCTGTATGGACATACTAACGTGAGTAGTATCTCCAAAATTTATCCACCAATTATCCTTCGGTACATAAACTGAATTAGTTTTAGGAAACACGAAAGGGAAAACACTACTCTTCTTTACATGCCATACGACGTACTTGGAGCAATCCTTCTTCATGTGCCTAATTTTCTTGTCAAAGAAACATGTTGCCTTCTTGTTTTGAGAATATTTTCCCAAGTTCCTTTTTCATTTATTGTTTTAAGAATATCCTTCTCTAACCTTTCTTCCACTTGCGCTCAGTAAGATAATAGCTTATTTAAGGAACATTTTTCTCCATGAGTATTTTAAAGAGCATTTCTTAATGCACCATCCAAGTTTCTTAGGCACCACGTGAAATTATTTTTTTTCCCCCTGATTCCGGATGTGCACATCTGGACGCACCGTATGCTTAAAAAATAAAAAGTGGTTTCGGATGTGCATATCCGGAAGACCTCTGGATCTGTATATCCGGACAAAAAAAGGTGATATATTTGAAGCTGCATGATCACTCCCCCTTCCCATTCTCAACATTTCTCCTACTACACTCACTCTCACCAACTCAAAAAACCCTACTTCATCAATCCCATTTCTCACTCAAAAAGTTCAAGTTTTTGGTGCAACAAATCAAAGGGAGCAAGGAAAGACTGAATTTCAGGTAAACATTCAACTTCATCCAGTACATTGCTCACATTATCCATTTACATTTTTGAAAAAACAAGTTACGCTGCTTCCGGATCTGCACATCCGGAACGAATTGAGCATGAACATTTTTGGATATGCACATCCGGATAAATGCCTGAAGCTAATTAATTTAAATTTTTAGCATTTTTGAATATATTTTATTTATACATATTAATTGTTCTATTCTTGTTTCTAAATAGATATGGTGCACCCCGATAACATGGCAAAAGAATTAGTTGCGCCGACTTCCCCGAAAGATGAAGGCATGCTCGTAAAGTCAGTTGATGTCGGCGGTGACTTTAACAATAAGAAAGACTTTGATGATCGTGAAAGCACGATCGCATACATTCGTAGGACGGCTGTTGAGCTTGGCTTCGGTGTAAATATCGGGAGATCGGATAATGGGTCGGATAGAAGAAAAGCTTTTGTAATTTTGGGTTGCGAAAGAAGCGGCAAATATCAAGCACCTCTGCGGAAGTTAAAGAAATACGAGACCGGCACTAGAAGATGTGAGTGCCCTTTTAAGATTGGTGGTTACATGTTAGTTTCCAAGAAATGGAGATTTACCATTCGTTGTGGTATACATAACCACGAAATGTGCTCAAAGCTTCAAGGCCATCCAAGTGTATGTCGGCTCAAGGCGGAAGAGAAGACATGTATAGCCGACATGACCTTGAACCTTGTCCAACTGAAGAATACTTTCAACGTTGAAACAGAAAGAACCCGAAAATGTTGCAAACATAAAGCAAGTGTATAACATTCGGTATCAAACGAACAAGGCAATTAGGGGAGATAGGAGTGAGATGCAACAACTGTTGAAAGTGTTGGAGGACAACGATTACGTCTCTCGGTACAGATATCGCGATGATGGAATTACGGTCCGAGATATTTTTTGGACTCATCTAGATTCCATCAAGTTGTTCAACGCGTTCTCGACAGTGCTTATTCTCGATAGCACCTACAAGACAAACAAGTATCGTCTTCCATTGTTTGAGATGGTTGGCGTTACGTCTACGGATAAGACATATGCCATCGACTTTTCCTTTTTGGAGTGTGAGAAAGAGGACAATTTCACGTGGGCGTTGGAGACGTGTCGGTCACTTTTGAAGAAACATGTTCAAATGCCAAAAGCAATTGTTACAGACCGCGACAACGCCTTGATGAATGCGGTTGCAAAGGTCTTTCCTTCTTCCAATGCACTACTTTGTCGATTTCACATAACAAAGAATGTGCGAAGTCGAGTTAAGACCGTGGTGGGTGCGAAACAAGTGGAGTCGGAAGATGGAAAAATGGTCAAGTTGGGTGTCATTGTAGAGAAAATTATGGATGCATGGACTCATATTCTAAATTATTCCACAACGTAATTATATGCCGATTCGGTCATTAAATTCTGGAAAGTGTGTGAACGGTACCCCGCTTTGTTGAAATATGTTGAATCCACCATTCTTGATCAAGTGAAAGAAAAGATTGTTTGTACGTGGACCGATAACGTACGACATCTTGGAAACACTACCACCAATAGAGTTGAGTCGGCACATGCCACTTTGAAGAATTGGTTAGGGAATAGCAAGGGGCATTTATGTCGGGATTGGGACTCTGTGCATCTAATGATCAAAAACCAACACAATGAGATACAAACCATTTTCGATCGGAGCATCACAGTTTTGGAACATCGGTTTAAAGGTAACTTCCTCTACTCTAATCTGATCGACAACATGTCTCAGGCGGGGTTGGGCTATATTTTTCACGAGGCCAACTGAGCCGAAACGGTAGGTTCCGATAGTGCAAAGTGTGGTTGCACTATTGTGAAAACCTACGGTCTTCCTTGTGCTTGTGCCATTGCTAAAAAGTTGAAACTAGGTGTGCCAATACAAATTGACGAAGTTTGCCCTCATTAGATGAGACTTAGTTATGATGATGATGGTTGTAAGGAAGGAGATAAACCAGATATCTCTATTTTGGCCGAATTGGAAGGGATTCAAAAGAGATTTTCGAAAGCCAACGATAATATGAAGCTACACATCAAAGAAGAGTTGAGTAAGATTTCCTTCCCCGAAACAACTGCAATGATACCGCCGTCTCAACCGGTTAAGACAAAGGGTGCTCCGAAGAAGTTGAAGCCTACACCAAATGAAAACTCAACAACTCGGTCTCCTTCATATTATGAGCGCGTTGACCAAATCTTTTCGGACTATCCGACTCCTAAATCTCTACAAAGTGTCATGAAAGGCGCATTTCCAAATCAGTTCCGACATCGATTCCACGAGTTTCGACTCCGATTCCGACTACACATATGATTTCCTTTATTGACGAGATGCCGGTTTTTATGCACAAGCATATCGACGCTATCATCGATATTGTAGGGGATGATAATTGCGGTTACCGAGCCGTGTCGGCTCTACTCGGTAAAGGAGAGGAAGGTCATGCACTTGTACATCATAAACTTATCCTAGAGTTGGAGACGCATAAAGAAGCATACTTGCGTCTCTATGAAAATCAAGAAAAATATGACAAGGTTCACGAGTCACTTGTTCCGTAGTTGAGTGGTCCGACACCGGTATCGAAATGGATGAGCTTCCCCGAGATGGGTCATCTTATAGCATGCGCCTACTGTGACACCCCCAATCTATACCCCGAGTAATTAAAGCGATAAAAAATAATCAGAGTATAATTAAAACATTCATGGCATAGACGGGAGCGTCACATCAAAGTAATGAATTATAATAACCTGCTCATATAGATATGCAATAATCAGGTACCAACATAAACAGAGGAACTCGGTTCCTAACACCCACAATTCAGATACAAAATAAAAGCGGAAAATCTGCAACTGAAATCTCATATATAAACATAGAAGTTTGTCTGTCATATACAAAGTCATACATGTAGAATCCAAGAAGATATATATACACGTAATCACATAACGATCTCCCCGACTACCCGGTGCTACATATCAGAGCTGACCGACAAAAGAATGAAGACATAATCTTCACAAAAAGACCTCCAGCATCTAATCTGCAATGCCTCATAGAGCATTCAAACAGCAGAAGGGTGAGAAACACAATTATAATATAATTGCATACAATTATGTAATAACATAAGATACACATGCAAAAACATTCTCACCACAACGTATACCATAATTCAAATACAAAACTAAACAACTCATAATTCATGCATCCATCACAAAGGCATATCAATCATGCTCAATACATTTATCACCAATGTATATCAACTCATCAATCCCGTTCACAATTTCCCACACATAATTAATCCATTCATGACTTATGCAAATGCACAGAGACCGACACAACGACTCTACGCATACGGTACCATTCCATCCATCATTCTCATCATCATTAATTCACTCAGGAATTATTGGAATCATCGCTTGTTACATAGTGTAACTCCCCGTCGGGCAAACGATGTTCCCCGTCGCTTTAGGTCCTCTTTGTATAAGGCTCACGACGTTTATGGATCGCTTTAGGCCCTCTTTATATAAGGCACACGATCTGATCGCTTTAGGTCCTCTTTGTATAAGGCACACAATCGTTTATAACGTCGCTTTAGGTCCTCTTTGTATAAGACACACGATCGTTACAGCAGATTCCCTCTGGAATCGTTTGGTCACTCACACCCCACAAGGGCACACGACATCACATGGTGCATATCATGATGCATGGCATACTAATGAATCATGACAATCAAATGCATATACATATAACCATGTGAACCATCTCAACATCAATAATCATGCATTGAAGTTTAACCCGAAACAATGCATTTATTTTTCCATAAGACCACAAACCATCATCACAACCTCTCATCATATATATTCACATCATATAACAGCACACAAGCTATACGTTATATATCAAAAGCATATTGCATGATAACACATCAATCGCACACAATTACGACGGTAAAAGTCGACAAAATGACACGTTTCCAAATCCCCGACACAATTAAATCGACCACTAATCTCAAAACCATTTTTATAAGAAAGAACACCTCATTAGCTTTCCAACGGTACTAAGAACGTCTTGATCCGAGTTACGGATCAAAAGTTGTGAATTTTCAAAGAAAAGAATTTATTGAAAAACTACCAGATTCGCCTGGCGAATTAGAATTTCGCCTGGCGAATCCCTCTTCGCCAGCACTTCGCCTAGCAAAGCTGCGGCGAAACATCATTTTTGAAAATCCAAAAGTTCCAGTAGCTGAACCAAGTTCTGTCTCTTGAATTTCGCCTGGCGAATTAGAATTCCGCCTGGCGAATCCCTCTTCGCCTGGCGAAGCTGCAGCAAGACCTGATTCGCCTGGCGAATTCTGATTCGCCTGGCGAATCGCACCAGAACTAGAATTCTGTTTCTGCGCTCCTCATGGCTTCCAAACCCCAAAATTCAACTTTTCCCTACCAAAACGTTTTCAATCAATCAAAACAAGTATCAACAATGTTCATACATATAATACGATCATACTACGTGATTCATATCGATTTCCAACCGTGAAAACATCAATTTCTATTCATTTTTCTCATTTCAACCTAGAATTGAAAAACTATGAAAAACAAGTAAACATTCAAACACACACATACATATTCATACACAAGCATATAATAACCGAGTTTCGCATCCTTACCCGATTAATCGTGCTTTGAAGTGTCGGTTGAATCGATTTCTTAAGCTTTAAGTTTTCCTCATTTTTTTTCTTCTCTTCTCACTCCTCTTTCTCTTTATTTTTCTAAAGCTTCTTTTTTTTCTCTCTTTCTAATCTCTATGTTTCTATTTTAAGAAAAACAATAATATCTAACCAAGCAAAATGACCAAAATACCCCTACACTCAATTTTCTCGCAAACGCTCCCAAAACGCGATAAAACATAATAATGATAAACATAACATATTTACCAAATAAAAACCAAGACTAAAATAATATAAAAACAAAAATAACTAAATCGACTCAATTAAATAAATCTAACAAAAACCGGGGCGGTACAACTCTCCCCCACTTAGAAATTTTCGTCCTCGAAAATATTACATGAGACGAACCACTCTGGATACGATTCCCGCATCCGACTCTCTAACTCCCAAGTCAAATTGCCCTCAGCAGCGCCTCCCCACGCTACTTTCACAAGTGCAACATCTTTGCCCCTTAACTGCTTCAACTCGCGATCCAAAACCCTCACCAGTAATGCCTCAACCGTAAGGTTCTCCCTTACCTCAACCTCATCCATCGGAATCACATGCGACAGATCCGGAACATACTTCCGAAGTTGTACTCATTATCATCAGCTCCTCCCAGGAAAGAAAAACAACAAGCGAATCGCCAGCGAGTTGTAGAGCAATCTTAGAGTAAGTGCCATTCACCGAGAATAGATCACCAGCCTTAAATGAGGGTAGTATCGCGTGACAACTATTTCCGATAGTTTCCGCACTACAAAAGGGTTGGCTCTTCAGCTTCTCAGACATCACAATCGGCCCATTGTCTAGGTGAGAGAATGGGTTGCATTGGTCAGCCTCCACTGAGGTTGATGGTCGACCTCGTCGCCATCACTTATCTTAAGTGTATACTCAATATTTCCACATGCGGCATCACTCGCATTCCCATTAGCAGAAAAATAAACACGTATAGCAATTAGGAAAAGCAGTATATATATTTGTCCTAATCCTCCTAGACCTTTAAAGCTATGAATCCTAAGTTCCTGACAGAAAATGGGTTCCCCGGCGGAATTACCATCCCGTGGTTTCATTCCAAATTAACGGCGTTTTGACCTAAGATCCTAGTGACGTCAAGGTTTCTACCTAGGGGACAAGAAGAGAACCAAATCCCTAAAGAGACCTGTCTTTCCCCAGCAGAGTCGCCATTTTTCTGTAGCGAGTGATTTTTGGATGTGGTTGTGAAGCACGATCGCTCTGGTACTACAGCTCGATTCATTTTTTATCCTATTAAAGCTGATGAAGGAAGGGAAATAGATGTCTCCAATTAACCCTGCTTGCATACTGAGATTAAACAGTCAAAACTGTTGGTTTACAGATGCTACAAAGATTCGGGGTTTCTCCTAGGTTATTTTGTTGACGAGGGGTGCTTTAGGCTATCGGTTAGGATGTTAGGACGAACGTATGAAAGTATGTAATTTTGGGTTTTTGTTTAGTGTGCTCGCTAAGATTTTTCTTTCAATCTTATGCCTACGTATTCCCGTTTACCAAAACAGGGAAATCAGAGCGTTCGTAGTTCCTCCTATTCTATGGGAGGAAATGGTGTTTTGGTGTCTTGTTCAAAGCCCAAGACGTGAAGCGAAAGGTGGTTTGTATCTTGTTCAAAGCCCAAGATGTGAAGCTGAAGAGTTTATTTGTATCTTGTTCAAAGCCCAAGATGTGAAGCTGAAGGGTCTATTTGTATCTTGTTCAAAGCCCAAGATGTGAAGCTAAAGGTGTTGTCTTTAGAGAGAATTTGTCATCTCTAAAGGGGGTTTGTTTGTCACGACTGTTGGGTGACTGACTGTAAAGGAGGATTACTTTAACTGGGATACGCGGATCCTAGCAATGCCATAATTTCCTTTATAGGGGTTTTAACCTGAAGGAGAAGACTTTAACTCAGTGTAGAGCAATGCCATCTTTCCTTAGGAATTTCTCATGCTAAAAGAGGGACAGTGGCATGGATGTAAATAATCCAGAGGCTTACCGCTTACAGCGATTAGATGAGGGGGAAGGAGTTGTTAATGTTTGTGAACTGTGAACGAGGCACAACTTTGATGCTAAAAGGTTGATCGGATCAACCAGTGGTTTTCTTATACAAAGCCTAAGAAGAGGCTAATATGTGTCTCGTACAAAGCCCGAGAGAGAGGCTAAAAGGTTTTGACTCGACGATGGAGTCTTTTGGTATCTCGTATAAAGCCCGAGATGAAGGCTACTTGACTTAACAAGAGAGTTTTTTGTATCTCGTACGAAGCCCGAGATGGAGGTTGTTGTTTGTTTGGCTCAATAAGAACCTTTTTGTATCTTGTATAAAGCCCGAGATGGAGGCGAAAGGGTGATTGACTCAATGAGGAAGTCTCTTATGTGTCTCGTACAAAGCCCGAGAAAGAGGCTAAACGTTGTTTAACTCCGCTGGGGAGAATTATTGTATAAAGCCCAAAAGGAGGCTGGACTTCACTAGAGAAGGATCATTATACAAAGCCTAAGAGGAGGCTATGGTTACTGTTTCAGTTGAGTGACAGGTCCAGTACGTTGATTTAAAGAGAAAATTAGTTCTTATATGAGCAATGCTGTATTCAATGGATTTGATTCGAGGATCCGGGTTATTCCTGTTCTTTAAGGAAGTGGGAAATCCAAAGGGTATCGAGACTGTCCGAGTCTACGGGTTTTCTTCCTATTTAACGAATGGGTCACTTGAGAATGTCTTTGAGACTCAAGGATATTAGACTGTCCAAGTCTTGAGTTTCATCTTTTGTACTATGCTTTGAGAAACAGTAGTAGACTCTTTGAAAGGACTGTTCTATGAAGATGACTAAGTTCTGTTCCTATACCTCTAGGAGGTCGTCGGGACAATTTGTATGAAGCCCAAGAGGAGGCTGGAAGCTTTTAAGAAGCCGAGAGGTCCTTGTACGAAGCCTAAGAGGAGACTATCATTGTCGGAGGAAGAGATCATTATACCAAGCCTAAGAGGAGGCTGTGAATACTTCTAAGAAGCCGGCGGGTCCTTGTACTAAGCCCAAGAGGAGGCGGGGTTGCTTTTAGGAAGCCTGTGGGTCCTTGTACGATGCCCAAGAGGAGGCCGATGCTTTTAAGAAGCCTGTGGGTCCCCAAACCCCGAGAAATTCAAGGCAAGTTATTCACAAAGAATAGATCAAGTCAGGAAAGTTTGAGAATTTGGAAGAAACTCAAAGATGCCATTCACAGAGAATACATTCATCTCTGGGAGTAGAGTTTCTTGATAATTCCTAATGAGGACAGCCGAAGAGAAGACTGTATCTGGTGATCCTATTGGGGATCTAGTTGTCTATTTCTATGAATAAACGAAACGGCGTCACCTGGTTCTAGACGTAGTTGTCGGGGAAACTCTAAATATCTATACTATTATTACACAGTTGATATGAGTTTATGAAAGAAGATTTACAGCGAAACAGCCCCACAATACAGTTATATGTATATGAAAGCGGTAAATGAAAGCAATAACCACTTACTCGGTTGTAGAGCTTCCATGCTGTTTGGTTAGTTGTTCAACAAAGAAAGATTGAAAATAATAGTATATTCAAAATCAAAGGAGAAAGTGCTTTGAAAAAGAAAGATTTGGGGCTTACAGCTCAAGGAGAGGCCCATGCTTTTATTAGTGAGCGCACTGTTTGAATTTGTACAGAGGGACTTATACAAGTGACTGAGGCCCAAAAAAGGTTTTCTGTACAAAGGGGTGGGTCTTACACTCTCTCAAGAGGCCCAAAGAGTTTTAAGAAAAGAAATGAGTCTTACTACTCGAGGGTAGGCCCAAGGTTTTTTTTGTTTTGAAAAGGCGACGATCGCGCCGTTTGTTTTTGACGGTATCGGGACTTATACAATACACTGAGGCCCAAAAATGATTTGGTCAAAAAAAGGATTGGGTCTTACACTCTATTAGAGGCCCAAAGTGTTTTGAAAATGATTTATGAGGGTTGAATTAATCCAAAAACCCTAATTTATTTTCAAAATGTGTTTTAATTGAATAAAAATTCAATTAAAATGATCAAAATTGTTTAACATAGGAAAAACATATTGTGATCTTGGATTAATGCTTCAAAAATTAAGTATTGACCTACAAAATAATTAGAAAATATTAAAAGTTGCAAAATCAAGGTGGAAAAAAATATTTTAAATGTTAAAAACAATTAAAAAATTAATTCTTTGCAAAAATATCAATTACACAAAATAAATAATATTTTTGGGATTTTTTGGGAAAATAAAATATTTTAACATTTTTGTGAATTATTAAAAAAAGAATTAACTCAAAATCATTAAAACTCAGAGAGAAATTAATTTTTGAATCAATTAAATAAAATCACAAAATTCAAAAATTCAAATATTGGAAAATGGCGCCAAGAACAAAGGCAAGAACACGCACGTTTTTCAGTTTTGCCCAGATTTGCATTTTCACTCCAATCTCACTGAATACTTAATCATATCATGCAATCCACATACCAATCAACTCGTTTCAACCTCACGATCATGTCTATGGTATTTAATTTCATTTAAATTAAACATATAACAAGAAATCATGAAAAATCCTCAAGAACCCTAATTTCTGCATGAAGGCTATTAATTGAGGGGAAACATTCCATGCATGATTATGAACAGATGGCCAAATTATTGTGCAGCGAAAATTGCATGGATCATAGAGTTAGAAGAGCTCATGCTTACCACTTGCAGCTGGTAATCGTGATTTGTGTTGGAGGTGTTACAGCTAGGTTCCAATTATCTGGATAGCTTCCCTAGGTGTCATGGAGTGTGTATGAATGCTTGGAATGGTTTGGAGCTGAAGATGGTACCTCAACTGCAAAACTGTCAAGAACTTGAGCAATTGGCTGGTGATTTTGTGAAATCTGTGTTCCAGATGTTATGTGAGTGTTTGGATCACTTCTATATGATGTATGTGAGGTGTGTGAGTGATTGGTTTGATTGGAAAAGCTCTCAAATTCAAAACCTGATAGTGACTTGCCTTAGAAGGCAAAATTGGAGTGAAAGAAGAGATTTTGAGGAAAGCATCTGTTTGATGGATTTGGTGTACTCAAACTGATCACAATTGAGCTCTATTTATAGTAGAGCAAGTTTGTTTTGCAAGGAATAGTGAATGGCAACTGCTGAGTAGGTTTGGCCAATGTTGGCAAATGAAAATCCAAGTCTCCTCTAGCCATTAACTAGAGGTTAGGGCACAGGCTGCTGGTTCCCTTGGTCTTGGATAAGTTTTGACTGAATTTTGTTGAGAATGGCTCAGTCCATGCCACCTTGATGCTTCCATTGAATGCTCCAATCCAAAATTAGAGTCTTGTCCCTATTTTGGCAATTCTAGGTTCAACATGTTATTTCTTGTTCCAAAGACTTTGGAGGCTTGGCTCAGTGATTGTCCCCTTTAGATTCAATCCTCAGAGGTGTCCAAGTGGATAGGAGCATTTGGATTTGGCTGATTTTGGCAAATCGAGCAAAAATGCAAAATCTGCCTTGCCTTGACAGATTTCAACAAGGCAACTTGCCAATGTTATATCTCATGACTCAAATTGAATTTGGTAATGTTCTTGGTCATTTTGGAAAGCCCTTACATGATACAACAACTGTTTGAACATGTTTGGTTTTGATCTCTTTTGAATCCAAGTGAAAAACCCCCCTACATTTGGCAAAAAGTAAGGTAAAATCTGACTTAGTGAAATTTTCACCAAGTGTTGGAACAAAGTGAGTTTTCTTGATTTTGATCACTCCATAACTCAAAATCCATGAGGAATTTGGACATAGGTCAGTATGAAGCTTTTGTAGAGGGCAATGAGATCTACAAATCAAGCTTTGAATGGGGAACAATGGCCTTGTGGTTTAAGAGTTATGGTCCTCCAAAGTTGGCACATTAGTGTCACTTTTTCCATAACTTAGAAATTTTTCTAAGTTTTTATGGTTACCCCTTTTACAAGTTATCCCATTTTCTTTGATTTTACTTGATGAATGATGATTCAAATCATACATTAACATCATTTTAGGGTTAAAAATCCATTTTGGTGAAAAATCTCAAAAAGTCAAAGTTGACTTTTGTGCATAGTTGACTTTTTATCAGATGAATTCCAAACTGTGCAATTCTTCAGGAAATCATGTCCTTGACCTAAATCAAACTTGATGGACATGTTCCATGGGTGTCATAGGGTATATTGATTCATGTCCTAGGGCTTGGGAGCATGTCCAGGTCAAAAGTCAAAGTTACAGTTGACTTTTCCCGCGAAACCCTAATTGTGGTGCAGATGAAATTGAGACTTGTTGCTCAAACTTCTTGGATTAATCCATTGTTCCAAATGGATCAATATAGTTCATTAGAGACCCTCAAACCCTCTCTTGAGGTCTTGGCTCATGATTTTCCCTAAAAGTCAACTTAGGGGTGAATTAGGTCAAGAAACCCTAATTCCTGATTTTTGATGAATGCATCTCCTGAGGCAAAATTGACTTGATGATTGGGTCCATGAGGTCCCATGAAGTATATTAGGTTATGTTTTGGATCATTGGCTTGTGCCCAGATGAAATATTTCCATCTGGAGGCCCTAGTCGACCAAAACCCTAATTTGGTGGCACTGTCGATCTTGAGACTTGATCCACATAGAAGGGAGCAGACTTGTGCTTGATCCTTGAAGTGGGAGTCCTTTTGATCCATTGTGGATGTTTGAGAGGTTAGACAAATTGAAGATCATGTCATTCCTTGATTGATCCTTTGTCTAAGGCTCTGAGAGGGCTTGAAACCCTAATTTTGATTGTAGTGGATGCTCACCCATCTTTGAGGAGATTGATGAGGCATGAAGGTACATCCATATTATGATGATGATTTGCACAATGATGGGAAATCTAAGTGGTCTAAATTTGGGGTATGACAGTTATTGTCATAGAATCTTTCTTCTGCTATTTAAATAATGTTAGCATCCCAAATCCAAGCTGTAGAAATTTAGTTAATAAATTAGATAGTGACTTTCATTACTAGTTCACTACATGCATGAGTCATGATAGGTAATAAGTACGATGTACGATCCAACATTAGTTTGATCTATAGAGTTGCAACTTCATGTTTTTATTAGATATTAAATATAGATATACCATGGTGTCTTACCTCAAGAAATTTAGAACACGAACTCGCGAAGCGCAATAACGCTCGTGATATGGACTTAACAAAGTCACCACCTAACTTTATTTATTCCCAAAGAGGGAAAGGGAAAATATCGATAAAATCCAAAAAAGAACGACAATGATATTGGTCGTCGTAGCCATATAAGAGTTCAGGAGTTGATTACGCAAGGGGAAGGTATTAGCACCCCTCACGTCCATTGTACTCAACAGAAACCATTTAGTTACTATCGAATGAATGTTAGCATGATATTATTTTGCAATCTTATAGTTATTTCTAAAAAGTTCTGATATATGTTATAAAAGTTGTACAAAAGTTGTTTCTAAAAAGTGAGCAAAGTACATATATAATAAAACAAAATCGTGTCCTGTTCGCCTAGCGAACACCCTCATCGCCTAACGAAGACTACTTTTGGGCACTTCAAGTTCCTCAGGAATAGTTAAAGCACCTTTGGAAATTATTTGAGTTCGCTGTGCGAAAATTTCTTCGCACAGTGAACCTCTTCGCTTCAACTTCGCCCAACGAACTTTGGGCCCTTTTCCTACTGCCTCTAATCTGGGCTGGTTCGCTGGGGTTTCGCTAGGGCCTCGCACTGTGAGCATTCTCTTTCACCTCACCGGTGTTCGCACAGCGAACATGCTGATTCCTCTTCATTTCTTTGGCTTCCTTGTCTAATCATTTGTGTCTTAATCTTTGATGTTTTATGCCTAACTTCTGCACAATAACACACACATCAAAGAATCAAAAGGTATTTGCAATATAATTGAAGAATCACGCAAGAACAAGAAATATATCTATTAGAACATGAGAATTGAGTTGATAAAATGCCAAGAAAGAGGGTTTAATTTAAGCCAAAATCTGCACTTAACAAACTTTCCTAAACTAGATTTTTGCTTATCCTCAAGCAAAGTATGCCCCTCATGAAAGCAAGAGAGATTTGCTCAAACAAGAGGGTTTTTTCAGGCATAAGATTCAATCAAGAAAGGGATAACGGTTCAAATTCAAATAAGAGAGATTTTCTCAAATAAGAGGATTTAGTCAAGCATGCGAATACGCACAAGCAATGTTCACCACTTAATAGAATCGAACAATGATAAAGAATTTAGTTCTTAAACAAATATCATGCAATGTTTCAAATAAAAACTAAATTCTCATGCTTGTACCGCCGTTGAGAGATACCCTTATCTCGTAATGGGCACTTCAACGGGAAACGCCGCCTGGTCACCATGTCAGGAAGAATTTCAACACAAGGAGTCAATCCCTTACTCGAACCAGTCTCTGATATGACTGATGAGTCATCATGAGGGGGAAGCATTCACATTGGGTTAAACACTCACCTAAAGGTCGAAGGCTCACCCAAACAAGTGAGAGAGACACCACATATTCACCCAAAACCTTAATGTGATAGGTGTATGGATCCTCTTACTTATAAAATGCTTAACCACCACTTTTCTAAGCAATGTGGGACTTAGAACTCATGCTTACTTTTCCAAACAACTCACACTTGTTTCCCAACACTCCCTTGACATACGACTTCGGTAGTTGGCTTAACGGAATGTTGCAGATATTATTAACAGCTTCGACAAAAGACTTTGGTTGTTTCTTCATGCTCACAACTTTCCCAATCACATCCTTCGTAACTGAGCTCTCACTCAAACCCTCGAGAAACTTCCATGAAACAACCGACAGCCCATTGACATTACAGAAAGCTAGGTTAACAATGAACAGTAACTCAATCGCAATCGCCTCTCATTTTCGTATATCTTTAAGTACATGAGAAAACTCTAAAAATAACTAGAAGTGACAACTGGATCCATATAATCATTATTCATCTTATCCACCAATCAAATGATTCATCAAATTCATCCACATAAAATTAATTAACGGGGACAACTTCTCTACCCTCTTTGATTAATACATTGAATACAATTTATCCAATTAAAAATAAGAATGCATCTAATCTATTCACTATATTTTTATTATACATTTAAAATATATTTGATTGTTTTTATTTTAAAAAAATCTCACACACTCCTCTCTCTTTCTCTCTCCCCACTTTAATGATGTTTTTTTATTTAAATAAATAAACTGTCTTTGTAAATTAGTGAGTTTTTAATTTTTGTCTCTATTTTTTTTTATAAATAATTTATGAATTTAAAACAAATTTTGGTATTGTCTTTAACATTAAAATTTGTCAAAAAAATTCATAAAAAATTTCTTTTGATCACCTGTAAATTTTTCTACAAATTCTAACATTATATAGAGTTGAAAATCAAAAATTCGTTAATTTACACGCATGTTTTACCTATTTAAACATTTTTCATTATTGAAAAAACATTCACTGAAATTCTTGACTCCGTGTTTGAGTCATATGTTTCACATGCGTTTTTCCATTTGTATTTATGGTGGATGTATGCTTCTTATTTCTTTCGCTCTCTCTCTCCCATGTGCTTTTAGTTACACATATAAGTCTATTGCTCCTTTAGCCTTTCTTTTGGCAACATTTATTATTTTTGTCCCAAGTGGACAACTCTGTTTGTGAGTGGAGTAACTGAGAAAACATTCATAGTATATATGTCCAAGATTCAAACTCTCAAATTCTTATTTTGTTTGTGTACATGTGAATGGTTTGCTAAGTGGGGTAAACCATGTGTGAACTATATTTAAATGACAGTTTTTTTAGTGGGGGTAAACCATGTGCTCATATTGGAAGCATTTCAACCGTGTGGGCGAGGATCATCTGTCAAATCACGTAGCTCGGGACCATTCTTTTGTTCATAACTAAAGATAATCGGTGAGATAATGAAGTAGTGTTTTACTGCTCTGGATTTGAATTCTCAGTGCGATGGAGAGGATAATTTTGACGTTCAAATTAATTGAAGAATAACAAGTAATGTGTGAGCATAATTTGAATCATATTTTTTCTTTTTTGCATAAAAATTTTTATGTAAGAGAGTTGGTTTGAATATTTAAGATCTGGATTAGATATGAGCTTTTTCTTAATGGTCTAAAACTTACTGTAACTATTATTTATGCATTTCATAATAGATGTGAAAATATATGTCGATAATGCAGCAATTTTTTATTTAATTTTTTTTAATGTTTAGCATCTTAAATTATCTTGTTTATAGATTGATATCATTTATAGTGTCCAGCCAAAGAAGTTTCAGAGCCGTATATTGCAATCTCTCTTTTGAAAGTTATTTGAATATATTAGGTTACTTTTAAGTCGGCAATATGCATGGAATACATAAACATTAATTAAATTTTAGATGTATAATTTAAAGTTTTTTGGTTTTAATTTATAAATCATCAAAAATATTTTTTGGATCTTTTAAGTTTTTTTTTTAACAAATTAGTCATTTATGTTTTTTTTTTACAAACAGATCCTATTTATTTTTAAATTTGTAACAAATAAGTTTATTTATTTTTAAATTATAACAATCAAATCTTTCGAGTTTTATCTGATGTACAAATTATGACTTTACTGTAACAAAATTGGTATAGAATTACAACAAGTGTTACATGAAAATACCAAAAGTCATGCTTTACGATAAGTGTTACATGAAAGTATCAAAAGTCATGTCTTACGACACTAGCATCAAAATTAATAATGATCACCACTTCCGAATCAAAATACACATCACCACTACAAAAATCAAAACTAACAACATTATGACATAGACTAACATCTTCAACATGTTTTTTCATCATCTTCTTAAATGACACATCAGTGTCGCTGTACCACATAAGCGTTTTTGGAACGAAGTTTGTGAAAAGGTCAACGGTAAACATATTAGTTAACATAAAGGATCAAATTGTAGAAAAAAAACATAAAGAACTGAGTTGTTATATTAAAATAACTTAAAGGACTCAGACAGTATTTTTTGCCTTCTTTAAAATATTTTTTGTACGAACAATTAACTATAATTTTATTGACAATCATTTATTTTGGATGACTGATTTTTATAAGAAATTTAAAAAATATATTTTATTTAATTTTATTTTATTATATAAAAATATAAATTTAACTAATTTATTAATGTGAAACCAATTTTATATGTATGAGTGTAAACTCTAATATACTTTTTGATGAATGATTTATAGAAAGAAAAAAAAACCTCAAAAGATTAAAATGTAAATAGTTAAAAAATGTGTTACTATAATTACTCCTATATTAAAAAAAAAATTAATATACTCTCTTTTTTATTCAAAAGATATTAAAAAATTGAAGTGATTTGATCATGAAGGCTGATCATATCCTGTGATGGGCCACCAAGAACGTCTGCCATGCTGGATGTGAGATGAGGAGGAGGGGGTGTACCTGCAAGGCACTCCGACGCTCAAGTAAGAAAGTGTCAGAGAAAAGAGCAAGTACAAAGTGTAGGTTCTTAGGATGATTATTGGATACCTGACCCTCTCATTTGTTTATATAATGCCCCCAGTGCGTGGCCAACGGTCCCTATTTTCGGGGCGAAATAACCGTTTTCAGAAGAATAGGTAACTGCCAAAAACTAGCCGTTATGTCGAGCAGGGTGTCCAAAATTAGTCGTTATGTCGGGCAAAGACGTAGTTTCGGGCACATGCTCATGACTTCTTCCTGGATAATGAAGTCGTGCGTGGCGGGCAAAAATACCGAGGAGGATTGAATGACCCTGGATTCCATTCGTCCATATGTGCCCGGTTGGAGGGCAGGAAGGTAAATTCCGCCCTTTATTGACTAGACTTAGGCAATTGGGCTGTTTAGGGAGCATAAATGGAATGGGCCATGTCTAGCCATTGGTCCAGTCCAGAACAGGAGCCCCCGAAGTCGTTGCTTCCGAGCATGGGAGTGATAACTTAAGGATAGCCTATAGCTCTGGGGAATTGTGACAAAGTCGTCGTTCGATGACGGAGGGGAGTTGTCTCGTGGTGCCCGTGGGTCCTAGTGCCCATAAGACTTGTAACGGCGCTTGGTCTGCCCGGCGTGCAGGGAGACCAACGGGTAGAGGGAACTGAAGCGATGGGGCGCCATGTGTTCCTCGAGCCCCGTGCTGCATTGAATAGGCAATGATGGCTAGTCTAGGGCCACAATGACCTATCCGAGCGTGCTCTTGCACGTGCTCTCAATCTGTATATAAGGAGAGGGGATCTGTTCATTTGCATTTTTGTTTCTCTCTCTTCTTCTTCGTCTTCCTCAGAGAGCTTAGTTCGTCTCCGCTGTCGAGCGTCGTTTCAGCTGCCATGAGTAGCTTCGAGCACTTTTCCATAACCTCTTCAACCACGTAAGACACCTAATTTCTTCTTTTCTTCCAGTTTTTTCATCTTTGTTTAGAATGCATGCGGTTAGGTTAACTTAGGCGAGATAGTGGTGTTTCTCCGGCGTCTGTTGGTGGTGGACGGTAGCTAGGTCATCTTCTGCTGCTGGTATGGCCATCGGAGCCCCTAAGAGTAAGGTCGGTTCTGGCGCTATCGCGACGATGGCGCAGGTGTAACTGGCGTGGCTACTCAATTTTTCGGCGCTCTGCTGAAGTTTCCGATGAATGTATGAATTTTCCGGTGGATCTTCAAACGGAAACTAGGTAGTGGTTCGGGGAAATTCCTCGTTGTATGAGGGGTTTGCCCCGAGCATCTCCTCGTGGGAGACTCTTGTGTTTTTGTTTAATTTAGGGCTTAGGTCGGGGACGCTGTCCTCGGCCCTTTACGCGCCCTTTCACTTGACTAGCGGTGGAATGGTGGATTTGATTTTGCAGTCGAAATCACTTTTGTCCTCTGCTTTTCAGGTGATTGAGATGGTGTTAGGGCCCGAAAGAGAGATCCTTATATATTCGTCCTCGGAGAGTAGTGAGACAGAAATTTCAAATGCCTCCTGCGAAGTTGGGGATGTTATTGAGCATGATTCCGCGGAGGAATGGTCGGTGGCGGAGCCTGCCGAGCATGAATCTACCTTCGCGTCTTACACAGGAGATGTTTTCATGGACGTAGGACCGGAGGGGGAGTGGAAGGTGTGTTTGAGGTCTGAGTTCGTTGCGTGAACCTCCCATCTTGAGCTGGGTGTTCTTCCTGTCGTGGTACTCTGACGACGGTGGTGCTCAGTTGAGGGACCGCTGTCGGGCAGGGACCCTGCTCGTTCCTGAGCGGGGTCCTGCCTTGGCTGGCATGCAACGCTTGTACCTAGGTGTGCATCGTCGTCGGAATGTGACGTTCATCGTTTTGACGAAGCATCGACAGTTAGGGCCTTAACTATAGTATTGCTTTAGCTTTTCGGCGTTCCATGGTCGAGCGAGTTCTTTCCCGTTGAGGTGTTCTAGGTAGTAGGCCCCATTCTCCGTTTTTGCTCGGACACGATAGGGTCCTTCCCAGTTAGCAACGAGTTTTCCCTCGTGAGAGTCTTTATGGATCCTTCGTAGGACAAGGCTGCCCACTTCAAACTCTCGTCGTATGACTTTGGCGTTGTGTCGGATGGCAATTTTTTTTTAACGAGGCTTCGCGGAGGGCTGTCCCAGATCGGACTTCCTCGATGAGGTCGAGTTCCTCCCTTAGCGCCTCGCCGTTCATTTCCTCGTCCAGGGGTGATTCGGTCCGCCTGGAGGGTACGTGAACTTCAACGGGGATTACGGCTTCGGTCCCGTAGGCTAGGCGGAAAGGAGTTTCCTCGGTTGAAGAGTGTGGAGTTGTACGGTATGCCCACAAGACGCTGTGCAGCTCCTCGACCCAAGTTTTCTTCGTTTCGTCCAACCTTCGTTTGAGGCCTCAAAGGATGACTCAGTTTGCCGCTTCGGCTTGCCCGTTAGTTTGGGGATGTTTGACGGATGCGAAGTGTTGTTTCGTGCCTAGCTTAGCGACGAAATCTTGGAACTTCCTGTCCGTGAACTGTGTCCCGTTGTCCGTGACTATTGCTTGGGGGGATGCCAAAACGTGCGAGGATGTTTTGTTTGTAGAAACACAGTATGTTAAGGGTTGTTATTTTAACTAGAGCTTCCGCTTCTATCCATTTCGTGACGTAATCAACGCCTACTATTAAGTATTTGTTCTAGTTCGATCCTACTACGAATGGCCCCAGGATGTCCAGGCCCCACCAAACAAATGGCAACAGGGAGGACATAGCCTTGAGCTCGTTAGGCGGAGCTAGGTGTATGTCCCCGTGTCATTGGTATTTATCGCACTTCTTCACGTGTTCTTTAGCATCTTGCTGCATGGTTGTCCAGTAGTACCCTGCCAGAAGGGCTTTCCGGGTGAGGGATCTTCCTCTGAGATGTTGGGCGTTGATTCCTTCATGGATTTCGCGCAGGACGTGGGCGACCATCTCCTCCTTGACGCACTTGAGTAGTGGAATGGAGAACCTTCGCCTGTAGAGTTTGTCTTCGACCAGGACGTAGGAGCAGGCCCTGCGCCTGACTGTGCTGGCTTCTTTGGGATCGGACAAAAATGCATCCCTAGAGAGGTAGTTATATACGGGGGTCATCCAGTAGTTGCTGTCGCCGATTACCTATACGTCGAGGGTCGGGGATGCCTTCTTGTACGGTTGTTGTTGTACGGAGGACGAGCCTGCTGAAGAGGCTGTTGTGTCCTTTGCTGATATTATTGTTGATTAGGTTGCCTCTGAGCAACCTGAGGTTGATACGTAGGAACAGACGTAGGGTTGATAGCAGGAGTTACAGCTGCTACTGGTTGGTACCGTTGCCTTTGCTTTCCGGGAGAGATATTACCAATATCTTGCTCTTTTTTCTTAGGGAGAGCACTACCGTATCTTTTGGTACTGCATGATGATCCAGCGTCTTTTACTAAACGTCTTTCTTAGACTGTTTCCTCAAGACGAACTCCCATGCCCAACATCTCAGTGAAGTCACTGGGCACACTGACGACCATTCTGTCGTAGTAAAATGAGCTCAAGGTTTTCAAGAAGATCTTTGTCATCTCTTTTTCCTCACGCCATCTCTGAGCTTACTCCTTAAAGGTTTCCTTATCCTTCTACGACATGGCTCTGAGTTGATCTCTGTCGGGTGCCATGTCCAGGTTATACTTATATTGTTGAACGAAGGTGGCGCCAAGATCTCTGAAAGTGAAGATCTTAGTGCGGTTTAAACCCATGTACCATTTGAGTGCGGCACGGGTTAAACTATCATAGAAATAATGGATCACTAGCTGTTGGTTCTCTGTCTGACTTGACATCTTCTGAGCATACATCACCAGATGACTTTGAGGGCAAGAGTTACCCTTGTATTTTTCAAATTCGGGCATCTTGAATTTGTGCGGAACTTTCACATTAGGGACCAATCAAAGGTCTGCGGCGTCCTTTCCGAATAGATCCTGACCGCGAATGGCTTGTAGTTCCTTCTGCATCTCCAAGAACTGTTCCTGGAATTCCCTCATTCTCTCGTCCATACTTTCGTTTCCACCAGAAGGTATCTGTGGAATCTGCCCTTCCGGGACAGTGTGTACCACGGGTTGTGGTATAGTCATTACGGTAGTGACTCTTGGTACTTCCCTCTCCCGAAGTTTGTAACCTTCAGGATTTGTTGTCATGCCCCTGGCATCTTCGCTTTCCCGAAGTTTGTAACCTTCATGCAATGCGGTTCCTGCTGTGGTTTCCGGATCTTCCGTGATCGGCGGAATATATCCTTCTGGGATATAGTTAATTGGCATGCCCCAGGGACGATCTTTAGGCATGGTATATCAAGGATTATACTTTTCCACTATGGGCGTAGATGTGATCTCTGAGATCACGGTCCTTTGTTGTTGCATCTGGGCTGCTTCCAGAGCTTACATATCGTTGTGAAGCTTTCTCAGATCCTCTTTCAGAGCGTCGAGTTCTTCTCCCAACTCTCTGTTCTCTTCCTAGAGATTATCCATTTTCTTTAGTTGACTGGCTCGAGTATTGTATGAATGAGACAGTTTGACTCTAGAATCGAGACACAAACGTAAGATTCGTAGGTAAGAAGAATGCGCTACGTGAGAATGATGAATGATATACAATGATTATATTAAATATATATTTTTTGTTTAATCAAAATAAACTTCGACAATTGGATTGCAAATATCAAACAGTGGGGAAACCCCGTTTTATTGAATTCAAAGATTACGGAAATGGAAATACAGTAATTTACATAGTGCTGTAAAAGGAAATGTCTAAGCTAATGGATCCAGAGTCCTCTCTGAGGAGAGCTCAGGTGCTGGTTCTGGTATTTTCCTTTTCTTTGACCAGGGCTCTTGAGCCATTGTCGGGTTGTCATTCTTTTGCCAAGTGAAAGGAGCGAGCAAATTCCTTTGGTCATCTTGGTTTTCTACAACATGTTGTTCTAAAATCTCGATCAGAGCATCCTTTCCTTTTAACAGTTGCTGTATTTTCTTACACTCCACATTGAGAATACGGTACTTGTTCTTCCAAGACTTCTTCTCCAGTTGAACTATGTTGAGAGTAACCTGAAGTTTTTCCGTATCAGACGTAAAATAAAGGACAGGGTCCCTTAACAGAAGAACTTCCTAACGAGGGTAAGGAATCCTTAGTTTGAGAGCTCTAGTTTGTACCCAGTGGAGATAAGGTTCCACCGAGACACAGTCTGGTTTTCCTAAAGACTCTCTTCCTTTCCTGTGAACATGTTTCCAGGCATGCACTATTTTTATCTTTAGTGCTCTGTCATTTTCTCCTTCCTTGAAGAAAAGACCTTCCAGATGAGCATTACGCGGGACATGCCTCATCGGGTATCCAAATTGATGACGAACTAAAATTGGATTATAGTTGATTCCTCATTTAGTTCCTATGAGGGGTACATTAGGGAAGTTTCCACAACGGTCAATGATTCTGATTCCGTCATAGATTCGATTGTACCAGTCGATATCAGAGTTGGTAAGAGACATGATTCTCTGCGACCAACGTAAAGTATTCTTAGGATCCCAAAATGCAGCAGACTTGGGCAAGTGGGAAATGAACCATTTCTACAGCAGGGGTACACATCAGGTGATCATTCCTTCATTGTACAAATTCCTTAAATGTACAGAATGATAAGCATCTGCGAGAAAAGTCGGTACGGGGTTTCCAATCAAAAATATCTTAATGGCATTGATATCTACGAAGTTATCGATGTTGGGAAAAAAATAACCCGTACGTGAGCAAAACAAATATGCTCTCGAAAGCGGCCACATTCCCTATACTGGCAAAGTACAGGGCTTTCTTTATCAAAAACTGGGATGGCAAACCTTGGATTCCACCCTTAGTGGTCATGTGAGTCCTGACTTCTGACTCGTCCAAATAAATTGCTCTTGCAATGGTTTGATCTTTTGGAATTTCTTCCAGTCCAGAAAAGGGAGCTTGGTCAGTGATATGTAAATCAATCAGGTGAGAATACTCCTCAGTGTTGGTGCTAGTTGGTAAACCGGGAATGTGAAACAGTGATAGACCGGATCGTAGAACTGAATGAGCGTAGCCAGTATTCCTTCAACTACATGGACCCTTAACAGAGACAGCAGTCCTCTGTACTTGGCTCTAAAAGCATCAGGGTTGGTGATCATCCTCACCAAACCTCTTAAATCCTCTAGTTTTGGAACCTTGAAGGTGTACTTGTGAGTCTTCCTTCTACCGAAATCCATAACGCAATCTCCTTTCTCTGATATTTGCAATCATTGTCTTAGTTTAATTTGAAAAAGGAGAGAGTAGAAGAGAAAAATTTTTTTTATTAATGTTTTTTAATGAAATGAATGCATGAATGCGGCACACAAAAACATAGAAAAAACATGGGGTCAAAGGTTCGGTGTCATGAAGTCATGGCTCTACCCATCCCTAAAGGTTATACTGGTGATTTTTTGTACCTGTCCTCACAATCATTGACCCCTCTTAGGATAACAACAGCAGGCTGGTTCACCCGAGCGAGCTGTAGTATCTTTGAGTAATCTCAAATAAGGGTAGTATCGCGTGACAACTATTTTCGATAGCTTCCGCACTACAAAATAGTAACATGGTTTCAATATACTAAAATCCTCAGCTTCTCAGATAACCCAATTGAACAATCTGCTTTCAACAACCGAAGTCGTATAGGCATTGAATCCGTAAAGGGCATCTCCACTGATTCGATGGTCGACCGGGACCTCTTATTTGGGAGTCACTCCCTGTAAGATTACCTGTCTAGTGACATCACTTATCTTAGGTGTATACTCAATCTTTCCCGATGCGACATCACTCGCAGTCCCATTAGCAGAAAAATAAACACGGATATCAATTAGGAAAAGCGATATATATTTATCCTAAAACTAACATCCTAGACCTCTTAAGAGCTATATCCTAGTCCTAAACAAATAAAATGACTCCCCAGCAGAGTCGCCATTTTTCTGTAGCGAGCGATTTTTGTCGGTGATGCGACTACCTTATCACAGAAGTTTGGGTTTTCTCCTCGAGGAGAAAGGGTGCTACTTTCTGATTTCTTATTTATCCCATGAAGCTGGAAGGGAAAGGGAAGCTATCTAAAACTAACCTTGCACGCAAATGTTTAACTGAACAAACTCTTTAAAGAGATTGGGGGGTCTGGGGTCAGGTTATACAATGGGTAGTTGTCAATTACCCATCCTATATGTGGTTATCCATAGGATATTAGCTTTAGGGTTTCGCTTTGTAATTGATGGTGCTTATCTGGTAATGGGTTGGGAAAGTTTCTTGGAAAAGTGTGACAGGGAGAGTGGGTTTTGTTTTCTGTGGAAAATGATGATGATGATGATGATGGCTTAAGGTATGAAACCTAAAGTTTTTATTGATATGAAGGTACAGGACCTATGGTTTTTGATAGGCATGCTCGCTAAGATTTCGCAATCTTATGCTTACGTATTCCCTTTTAAACGAAACAGCAAAGTCAGAGCAATCGTAGTTCCTCCTATTCTAAGGGAGGAGAAAGATGTTTGGTGTCTTGTTCAAAGCCCAAGATTGAAGCTAAAAGGGTATTTGTGTCTTGTTCAAAGCCCAAGATTGAAGCTAAAAGGGTATTGAGAAGAAATTTGTCATCTCTAAAGAGAGATTGTTGGATTTTGTGTGCCTTGATCAAAGCACAAGGTTGATGCTAAAAGGTTAATTGATTTGGCTAGGGGATTTCTTTATACAAAGCCTAAGACGAGGCTGGATAAGACCGACTCAATAGGAGAATGCTTTATCTGTCTTGTACAAAGCCCAAGATTGAGGCTAAAAAAGAGACTGACTCTTTGGGGATATCATTATACAAAGCCTAAGAGGAGGCTAAAAAAGGGTTTTGACTCCGTCGGGGAGGTTTATATGTGTCTTGTACAAAGCCCAAGATTGAGGCTGAAATGAGAAATTTAACTAACTCTGGTGAGTATATTTTTTATGTGTCTTGTACAAAGCCCAAGATTGAGGCTGCAATGAGTTTGACTCTGCTTGGGGAAATTATTCCTAAAAGCCTAAACGAAGGCTGGGAGAAAATGACTCGGCTGGGGAAGGTATATGTCCCCAACTCAAGAGAGGGAAATTTATGTCTTGTACAAAGCCCGAGATTGAGGCTAAAAGGGTTGACTCAACAAGAGGGTCTGAAAAGGTGATTGACTCACAAGAGAGTCTGAAAGTTGTTTGACTCAACAAGAGAGCCTTTTATACTCAACAAGAGAGTGATTTGTTGTCTCGTACGAAGCCCGAGATTGAGGCAAAAAGGGTCTTGACTCAACAAGAGAGTCTGGAAAGGTTAGCTCCGCTGGGGAGAATCATTTTTACAAAGTCCAAGAGGAGGCTAAATTCGCTGAGGAAGGATCATTATACAAAGCCTAAGAGGAGGCTAGCTTTCTGCTGAGGAAAGGTCCTTATACAAAGCCTAAGAGGAGGCTATCTTTTGCCGGGGATAATTGAGATCCCCAGGCAGGTCCAAGTGGGGAATCAACTATTGCTGAGGGTTACAGAAGAGTTGAGATGTCAGATACCCTGAGGTTCTGATTTGAGATAGCGTTGACCCTGGTCGGGGAACTCTCATGAGAGAGGTTGAGTTTTTGCTGGAGATCGATCCAGAATTCCCGGGGTTTCTTCCTATGGTTATAAGGAACTTAAGAATATATTTGAGACTCAAGGGGATTAGACTGTCCAAGTCTGTTGGTGTGGAGGAGTTTTATCTTTTGTATGATACCTCCAAGAGGAGGTAAAAGCATTAAGGGATGAGAGTCAACCCTAAAGTGGCCTGAGGTCTGACACTGGAAAGACTGCTCTAGCAAAGGATGACTAAGTTCTGTCTTATACCTTTAAGAGGTCGTCAGGGTCCTTGTATTAAGCCCAAGAGAAGGCATGGGAACTTCTAAGAAGCCGAAGGGTCCTTGTACAAAGCCCAAGAGGAGGCGGGGATTCTTTTAGGAAGCCTGTGGGTCCCGAACCAAGAGAAGTTCAAGATATGTAATTCACATAGAAGAGATCATTTCAGGAAAGTTTGAGGTTCGAAGAAACTCAAGAGATTCTATTCACAGAGAATAGATCAACTCCGGGGAGTAGAATTTCTTTGAAAATTTCTAGGGGTGACAGTCTGAGAAAAGGTTCACCGAGAATACTGCCTTTCTCTTTGTTCCATATTGTTTAACCCCAAGAGAAGCGAAGACTGTATCTGGAAATTATATGGGGATCTAGTTTTGTTTGTATTGAAGAGTGACCAACAGGCTTTACCTAGTTCTAGACCTAGTTGTCGGGGAAAACTCTTAATAACTATACTAGTATATATACAGTTGATATATGACAAGTATTTAAAAGGATATGAAAGAAGACTAACCATGCGCAGCTTCCCACAATACAGTTATATATATATTTGACGTATATTTAAAAGAATGAAAGAAGACTAACCATGCGCAGCTTCCCACAATACAGTTATATATATTAAAGCGAGTAAATGAAATCTGTTAAAACTTACAGGTGAGCGAGCTCCATGCTGTATTGTTAGTTGTTCAGAGAAATTAAAGAAAGTTTTGATAACAACTGTATATTTGAACCTAAATCAAAAGGGAGTTGTTTGTGAAAAAATTGTTGGGGCTTATACTCAAGGAGAGGCCCAAGGTTTGAACAGTGATTGTACTGTTGTTTTGAATATCGTATCGGGACTCATACAACGACTGAGGCCCAAAAAGTTTTCTGTACAAAGGGATGGGTCTTATAACCCAAAGGTAATTTAAAGAAAAGAAATGGGACTTACAACATAGGGGTAGGCCCAAATGATTTTGAAAACGACGATCTCGTCGGAGTTTCTGAAACTGTATCGGGACGTATACAATACACTGAGGCCCAAAGTATTTTGGCTTCACAGAGGGATTGAGTCTTATACTCTATTTGAGGCCCATGAGTGATTTTAAAAGAAGAGAAATGGGACTTACAACACAAGGGTAGACCCAGATGATTTTTGTTTGAAAAACGACGATCGCGCCGAAATTTCTTTAACGTACTGGGACTTATACAATGCACTGAGGCCCAAAAAGGTTTTCTATTTACAAGGGATGGGTCTTACATCTATTAGAGGCCTAAAGTTTATTTTTGTACAGGAGATGGGGCTTACAACTCAGGGAGATGCCCGGATGATTTTGAAAAGGCGAAGATCGCGCCGTTGTTTTGAAAATATACAGAGGGACTTATATAATATGTGAGGCTCAAAATGTTTATTTACAAAAAGGGGTTGGGTCTTACACTCTATTAGAGGCCCATGAGTGATTGAAAAAGATTGATGAGGGTGGAATTAATCAAAACCCTAATTTTGTTTAAAATGGAATTAATTTTGTTTAAAAATTAATAAAAATTATTGAAAACATGTGAAAAATGAGTGGTGATTTTGGATCAATGTTTCAAAAATCATGTTTTTATCCACAAAATGATTGAAAACCAATTAAGTTTGGAAAATCAAGAAAGAAAAAAATCTTTTAAATGTTAAAAAACAAATAAAAATTAATTCTTTGCAAAAATATCAAGTATAGGAAATAAATAATATTTTTGGGAAATTTTTGTAAAATAAAATATTTTAACATTTTTGTGAATTATTAAAAAAAGAATCGACTCAAAATCATTAAAATTCAGATAGAAATTAATTTTTGAATCAATTAAATAAAATCACAAAATTCAAATATTTGAATATTTGAAAAAGGGCGCCAAGAACACGCGCGTGTTCTGAGTTTTGCCCAGATTTGCATTTTCTTACCAATATCACTGAATACTTGATGAAATCACACAATCTACATACCAATCTACTCGTTTTCACCTCACGATCATGTATATGGTCTTTAATTTCATTTATTTTAAGCATGGAATAAGAAATCAATGAGAAACCTCAAGAACCCTAAATTCTGCATGAAGGCTCAGAAATTCCACACACGATTTATACAAAGCAATTAATTGAGGGGAAACATTCCATACATGATTATGAACATATGGCAAAATTATTGTGCGAGGAAATATGCATGAATCATGAGATGGCCAAGTTGAGGCTTACCTCTTGCAGCTGGTGATCGTGTTTTGAGTTAGAGGTGTTACAGCTTGGTTCCAATGATGTGGACAGCTTCCCTAGGTGCTATGGAGTGTGTCTGAATGCTTGGAGTGGTTGGAAACAAGCTGGAACTTAAAATGGTACCCCAACTTCAAGTCTGCTAAAAGCTTGAGCAGTTGGATGATGATTTTGTGAAATTGGAGTTCCAGATGTTGTTTAAGTGTTTGGATCACTTCTATATGATGTTTATGAGGTGTGTGTGTGATTGGTTTGGTTGGAATTGCTCTCAAGATCAAAACCCGATAGTGACTTGCTTTAGAAGGCAAAATTGGAGTGAAAGAGGTGATTTTGAGGAAAGCATCAGTTTAGGTGCTTTGGTGTACTCAAACTGATCACAAATGAGGTCTATGTATAGTGCACCAAGTTTGTTTTGGTTGCAATAGTGTATGGCAACTGGTACAGGTCTGTGGCCAATTGGATCACTTTGGAATCTCAAGTCTCCTCTAGCCATTGACTTGAGATTAGAGCACAGACTTATGGTTCTTTGATTCAAGGATAAGGCTTGACTGGAGTGTTCGTTTTTGCTCTGATACATGCCACCTCTAATAATCCATTGAATCCCTCAAAACAAAATTGTAGTCTTGAGGCATCTTTAGCCTTTAGGGGTGCCAAACCTATATGTAGTTCCAAAGACTTGGGAGGCATATGGATCAATGTCTGTTCCTCTTTGGTCTCCCTCTGAGGTGTGCAAATGGATAAAATTGTTTATCATTAGCACAAATTAACCAAATCGAGCCCTAATGCATAATCTTCCTTGCCAAGACAGTTTGCAGCAAGGCATGTTGCAGCTGTCATAACTCCTAGCTTAGATGGAATTTGATGGAGTTCTTGGTCATTTTGGAAAGCTGATGTATCCTACTTTAATGTGATGTCCAACTTTGGTTTTGAAGCAACTTGACGTTGGTTGAAAAATTCCTCAACATTTTGGAAAAAGTGAAGCAGATTCTGACTTAGTGAAATTTCACTAAGTGTTGGAAAAATGTTACTTTTGTGTTTTGAGCCATTTTGATCACTCCATAACTCAAAATCCAAGAGGAATTGGAATGAGGTGTAGTTGACACTTTTAAAGTATGCCATGAGAACTACAAATCCATCTTTGGACCATCCAAAATGGTTGCTTGGATCTCAAGTTATGATCCTTGGAAGTTGGTACCCTAGCCACTTTGTTCCATAACTTAGAAAAATTCTAAGTTTTTATGGTTACCCCTTTTACAAGTTAACACACTTTCTTTGATTTTTCTTGATGAATGATGATTCAAATCATATATTAACATTGTTTTAGGGTCAAGGAACCATAATTGTGATAAATCTCAAAAAGTCAAACTTGACTTTTGTGCACAGTTTACTTTTTATCAAATGAATTCTAAACTGTGCGATCCTTGGTGAAATCAAGTCCTTGACCTAAATCAAACCTAATGGATATGTTCCATAGGGATTGTAGGGTGTATTGAATCATGTCCCAAGGTTTGGGAGCATGTCCAGGTCAAAAGTCAAAGGTACAGTTAACTTTATCCTCAAAACCCTAATTGTGGTCCTGATGAAAATTAAACTTGTGAGTCAAGATTCTTGGAAGAATCCATTGTTGCAAATGAATAAGTGTGGTTTATTAGAGACCCTCAAATCATGTCTTGAGATCTTGGCTCATGTTTTGTCCCAAAAGTCAACTTAGGGGTGAATTAGGTAAAGAAACCCTAATTCCTGATTTTTTGTGGATGCATCACCTGAGGTAAAATTGACTTGATAATTGGGTCCATGAAGTCCCTTAGAGTATCTTTAGTTATATTGTGAAGCATTGGCTCATGCCTAGAGGAAAATTTTTGTCTGGAGGCCCCATTCGACCAAAACCCTAATTTGGTGACACTGGCGATCTTGAGGCTTGATCCACTTGGAATGTTGCAACCTTGTGCTTGATTCTTGATGTAGGAGTCCTCTTGATCATTTATGTGTGTTTGAGAGGTTAGACAAGTTGAAGATCATGTCATTCCTTGATTGATCCTTTGTCTAAGCTCTAAGAGGGCTTAAAACCCTAATGCTTAATTGTAGAGAATGCTCAACAATCCTTGAGGAGACTGATTGAGGCATGAAGGTACATCCCTATTGTGATGATGATTTTCACAATGATGGGAAATCTTAGTGGTCAAAATTTGGGGTATGACAGGTCTCAGCCTACTAAATCATCAGTTTCACGGATACCACAATCGAACAATCTGCTTTCAACAACCGAAGTCGTTTAGACATTAAATTTGCAAAGGGTATCTCCACTGATTCGATGGTCTACCAGGGTCTCTTATTTGGGAGTCACTCCCTGTAAGATTACCCGTCTAATGCCATCACTTATCTTAGGTATCACTCAAACTTTCCAGATGCGGCATCACCGGCAGTCCCATTAGCAGAAAAATAAACATGGATATCAATTAGGAAAAGCGATATATATATTTATGCCTAAAACTAACATCCTAGACCTCTTAAGAGCTAGTCTATAATCCTGACAGATAAACGACGTCCCCAGCAGAGTCACCATTTTTCTGTGGAAAATGGGGACGATGATGACTAATGTAAAACAGATCATACAGTGACTCCCCAGCAGAGTCGCCATTTTCCTGTAGCGAGTGGTTTTCGTCGGTGACGCGACCACCTTATTGCTGGTTTTTGGGTTTCTCCCCACAATGAGGAGGGGGTGCTACTTTCTGATTTCTTATTTATCCCGTGAATCTGGAAGGGAAAGGGAAGCTATCTAAAACTAACCTTGCACGCGAATGTTTAACTGAACAAACGCTTAAAGAGATTTGGGGAGTTCGGGGTAAGGTTATACAATGGGGAGTTGTCAATTACCCATCCTATATGTGGTTATCCACAGGATATTAGCTTTAGGTTTCGCTTTATACTTGATGGTGTTTATCCGTTAATGGGTTGGGAAAGTTTCTTGGGAAGTATGAGAGAGTGAGTGAGTTTTTGTTGATGTTCGGGTGTTTTTGGTAAGGTACTGGACCTAAGTTTTGATTAGTATGAAGGTACTGGACCTAGATTTTTTGATTAGTATGCTCGCTAAGATTTCACAACCTTATTCCTACGTATTCCCGTTTAAATGAAACAGGGAAATCAGAGCAATCGTAGTTCCTCCTATTCTAAGGGAGGAAAAATATGATGTTTTGGTGTCTTGTTCAAAGCCCAAGATTGAAGCTAAAAGGTTTATTTGTGTCTTGTTCAAAGCCCAAGATTGAGGCTAAAAATGTTTGACTGGGAGAGAACTTGTCATCTCTAAAGAGGGATTGGACTTCCTCTGAGGGGATTGTTGATTTTTGTGTGCCTTGATCAAAGCCCAAGGTTGAAGCTAAGAGGTTGATTGACTCTTCTAGGGAAGTTTTTATACAAAGCCTAAGAGTAGGCTGAAAGAGATTCGGATCTTTGGGAATGTCATTATACAAAGCCTAAGAGGAGGCTGGAAGTTTGACTTTTCCGGGGAGAGTGTTATATCTGTCTTGTACAAAGCCCAAGATTGAGGCTAAAAGAGTTTTTAACTCCGCCGGGGAGGTTTGTATGTGTCTTATACAAAGCCCAAGAATGAGGCTGAAATGAGAAATTCAACTGACTCGGATGAGGATATTTTAATGTGTCTTGTACAAAGCCCAAGATTGAGGCTAACATAAGTTTGACTCTGCGGGAGAGTATTATCTGTCTTGTACAAAGCCCAAGATTGAGGCTGAAAAGAGTTTGACTCAACTTACGGAATTTATTTCTCGAAGCCTAAAGAAGGCTAGGAGGAATTGACTCCGCTGGGGAAGATATTTGTCCCAAGCTTAAGAGAAGTTTATGAAGATTTATGTCTTGTACAAAGCGCAAGATTGAGGCTAACCGAGTTTGACTCAACAACAGAGTGCTTTTATTTGTCCTGTACAAAGCCCAGGATTGTGGCTGAACAAGCTGGAGAAATAATTATACAAAGCCTAAGAGGAGGCTAACTGTTTCTAGGGGAAATCTTTTTATCAAGCCTAAAAGGAGGCTGAAAAGATTGACTCAACAAGAGAGTGGTTTTATTTGTCTAGTACAAAGCCCGAGATTGAGGCTAAAAAAGGGTTAACTCAACAAGAGAGTTTGAAAAGGTGATGGACTCAACAAGAGAGTCTTGAAGGTTTATTGATTCAACAAGAGAGTCTGAAAAGTTTATTGACTCAACAAGAGAGTCTGAAAAGTGATTGGCTCAACAAGAGAGTTTGAAAAGGTTAGCTCCGCTGGGGAGAATCATTGTACAAAGCCCAAGAGGAGGCTGACTGCGCTGAGGAAAGGTCCTTACACAAAGCCTAAGAGGAGGCTAGCTTCTGCTGGGAATTATTGAGATCCCGAGGTAGGTCTAAGTGGGGAATCAACTCTTGCTGATGGTTACAGAAGAGTTGGGGTATCAAATACCTTGAGGTTCTGATTTGAGATAATGTTATTAACAGCCTTTTGACCCTGGCTAGGGATTTTTAGGAGAGAGAAAGGGTTCTAGCCCTACTGTAGATTTATCTAGAGTGACCGGGGTTTCTCCTATGTTTGTAGGGAACTTGAGAACATCTTTGAGACTGAAGGTTCAGACTGTCCAAGTCTACTGGTATGGAAGAGTTTTATCTTTTGTATGATGCCCAAGAGGAGGCGGGTGTTTTAAGGGATGAAAATCAACCTTAAATGGTTTGATGTTTGACACTGGAAAGACTGCTCTAGCAAAGGATGACTAAGTTCTGTCTTATACCTTTAGGAGGCCTTCAGGGTCCTTGTATTAAGCCCAAGAGAAGGCATGAGAACTTCTAAGACGCCGGAGGGTCCTTGTATAAAGCCCAAGAGGAGGCGGGGATGCTTTTAGGAAGCCTATGGGTCCCAAACCAAAGAAAAGTTCAAGAAATGCTATTCACAGAGAATAGATCATTTGGTAAAAGTTCTGAGGGTTTGAAGAAATTCAAAAGATGCTATTCACCGAGAATAGGTCAACTCTGGGGAGTAGAATTTCTTTGACAGTTGCTAATAGTGACAGTCTGAGAAAAGGTTCACCGAGAATACTGCCTTTCTCTTTGTTCCATATTGTTTAAGCCCAAGAGAAGGCAAGACTGTATCTGGAAATCCTATGGGGATCTAGTTTTGACTGTATTTAAAGAGTGACCAAACTGGCTTTACCTAGTTCTAGACCTAGTTGTCGGGGAAAACTCTAAATAACTATACTAGTATATATACAGTTGATATATGACAAGTATTTTAAAAGGATATGAAAGAAGGACTTACAGTGTGCAGCTTCCCACAATACAGTTATATATATGAAAGCGAGTAAATGAAAGTTGTTAAAACTTACAGGTGAGCAAGCTTTCATGCTGTATTGTTAGTTGTTCAAAGAAATTAAAGAAATTTTTGATAACAACTGTATATTTGAACTTAAATCAAAAGCTAAGTTGTTTTTGGAAATATTGTTGGGGCTTATACTCAAGGAGAGGCCCAAGGTTTAACAGTGATCGCATCGTTGTTTTGAATGTCGTATCGGGACTTATACAACGATTGATGCCCAAAGCGGTTTATTTACAAACGCGGTGGGTCTTACAACTCAATGAGAGGCCCAAAGATGTTTTAAAAGAAAAATATGGGACTTACAACACGATGGGAGGCCCAAAGGATTTCTGTTTTAAAAATGGCGATCGTGCCGAGATTTTTTACCGTGTCGGGACTTATCCAATATTTGAGGCCCAAAAATGGTTTATGTATAACAAGGGTTGGGTCTTACACTCTATTAGAGGCCCATGAGTGTGAAAACGAATAAAGATGGGTCTTATAGCTCAAGGAGAAGCCCAGTTGATTTTATTAAAAAGGCGACGATCGCGCCGAACTTTTGAAAATGTACAGAGGAATTTATACAATGTGTGAGGCCCAAAATTTTTTTATTTACAAAGGGAAGAGACTTACACTCTATCAAGAGGCCCAAAGAGTTTTTAAAAGGTTTGATAAAGATCAAGAACCAAAGAAACCCTAATTTCATTTTCTTTTAAAAGTAATCCTTTTAATAAAAATGAAAAAATGACAAAAATACCAAATAAGTCTAAATAAACTACTTGTAATTTTTTATTAAGGTTTGGAAAATGAGGTTTTAATCACAAGATGATTTAGGACTCATTTGATTTTGATTTTCAAGATGAATATTCATTTTTGAAATGTTTAAAAATAATAAAATGAATTTATTTACAAAAACTATCAACTATATTAAATAAATAATATAAATTTTATTTTTTTGTGAAATAAAATATTTTAACATTTTTGTGATTTTTTGCAAAAAGAACCAATAAAAAATGACTAAAATTGAAAGAAAAATTAATTTTTCAAATCATTTAAGAAAATAACATGAAAAATAAAAAAAAAAGGAAAAAGTGGTAAATAAAAAGGGTCTAGGGCGAGGGGAGATTCGAACCCCAGACCTCCAAGTGACAGCGCGCGCCTTCTACCACTGGGGTGGTGATACATCCGTGTATCAAAACCACCCCACAAATACATAAGGGGTGCCTTGTTTTAGGCCTAGCTAAGGCAAGGCAAGGCAAGTTCTTGGGCCAAAAACGTAAAGGCTGTAACTTTCTCATTTCTCCATAGAATGGGACAAAATTTAGGTCTATCCTGCTTAGAATTTCATATGGAATCCAATGGTGCCCTTAGTTTTTTCAGATGAGATCCCCATTTTAAAACCCGATGATGGTTTTGTAATAGGTCATGATTTACATTTTCTATGCTACCTCATGATATAGGCCAGAATTGTATGATGAATTGATTCAAACACAACATATACAACATGTATGAGATGTTTATGAGCAGTGAACTTCAAAGCAATGCATAATTCAAAGAGTTCAAGTTGTGATGCTTACCTCTTTGGGAGCTTTTTATGTTATCTGCCAAGTTTCTTGTGCCAGAAGTAATCTTATGCTTTAGACACTCTCAATTGATCCCTTATAAGCTTTTAGAATGGTTGGAACCAGTTGGAATCTTCAGGAAAAAGTTTGAGCTCTTTCCTGCAAAAGGGGCAAAAGTGACAAATATGGAAAGTCTCTCAAATGGTGTTCCAGATGTGGGGAACCATTTTGGATAGTTCAAGGATGATATTTGGAGTGTGTTTGAGGTTTTATCTAGTTTAGAAAGTGACTGAATCAAGACATGGCTTGAAAAATGCAAAAAAGTCCAATTTTGGGGTTTTGGAAGTGGACTTTGAGATTTTGATGTTACAGGTCACATGTTAGTGTTTGAACAACTTAGATACAACATATTAGAGGTGTTTGGATCATGAGCTGTGATGGAATTGCTCTCTAACTCAAAAACTCAGAGATACCTTGCAAAAGAAGGCATTTTGGCCTAAAGAGAGGGATTTTGAGGAAAGCATCAGTTTGGTTGCTTTAGTGTACTCAAACTGAGCACAAATGAGCTCTATTTATAGTAGAGCAAATTTGTTTTGGCATCAATATTGAATGGAGGCTGCAGCAGGCCTTTGGCCAATGTTATGCAAAAGGAATCTCAAGTCTCCTCTAGCCATTGACTTGAGATTAGAGCACATGCTTTGTAACTTTGGTTCAGAGATAAGTTAGGATTGAATTTAGTTGGAATAGACTCAGTTCATGCCACCCATATGCATTCATTAAAGGCTTGGAAACAAAATTGAAGTCTTGGCACTTTTTAGGCTTTTTAGGTTTGGCATGGCTACTTGTAGATTCTTGGACTTGTGAGGCTTGGAGATCAGAACATCCCCCTTGGATTTGATCCTCAGATGTGTCCAAATTTATGAGAAGGCTTGGATTTATCAAATTTAGAAAAATCGAGCAAAATGCACAAATTATGCCTTGTAAAACCAGTTCGTGATGCCATGTTTCAAGGGTTGTATCTCCTTACTCAAATTGAATTTGGAGATGACCTGGTACTTGTTGGAAATCCCTTATGGCATACTTTAACTTTGATGTTTGATGTTTACCCCTAGACCTGGTTTGACTTGGATCAAGGTGAAAAATGTCCCTACATTTTGGAAAAAGTAAGGCAGATTCTGACTTAGTGAAAATTTCACTAAATGTTGGAAAAATGTCATTTTCATGTTTTTAGCCATTTTGATCACTCCATAACTAAAAATCCATGAAGAATTGGAAAGAGATGTAGTTGACACTTTTGAAGTATGTAATGAGAGCTACAAATCCAGCTTTGGACCATCCAAAATGGTTGTTTGGATCTCAATTTATGGTCCTTGGAAGTTGGTACCCTAGCCACTTTGTTCCATAACTTTAGAAAAATTCTAAGTTTTTTATGGTTACCCCTTTTACAAGTTAACTCACTTTATTTGATTTTTCTTGATGAATGATGATTCAAATCACATATTAACTTTTTTTTAGGGTCAAGGAACCATAATCGTGAACAATTCCAAAAAGTCAAACTTGATTTTGTGCATAGTTGACTTTTTATCAGATGAAATCTAAACTGTGCGATCCTTTGTGAAATCAAGTCCTTGACCTAAATCAAACCTAATGGATATGTTCCATAGGTGTTATAGGGTGTATTGAATCATGTCCCAAGGTTTGGGAGCATGTCTTGGTCAAAAGTCAAAGGTACAATTGACTTTTTCCTCGAAACCCTAATTGTGGTCCTGATGAAATTGAAACTTGTAGATTAGGCTTCTTAGATCAATCCATTGTTGAAAATGGATCAATGTAGTGTATTGGAGACTCTCAAATCATTTCTTGAGGTCTTGGTTCATGTTTTGTCCGAAAAGTCAACTTAGGGGTGAATTAGGCCAAGAAACCCTAATTCCTGATTTTTGGGTAAATGCATCCCCTGAGGTTAAATTGACTTGATGATTGGGTCCATGAGGTCCCTTGGAGTATCTTGGGTTGTGATTTGAGGCTCTAGAGGTTTTGAATGACTAGCTAGAGGCCACAAATAGTGATCCATGATTGTGTCCTGGAACATAAGGGGGCTAAATAAAGTAGGTAAGCTTAGGGAGATTAGCTCCAGTCTCCTTGAGCTTAAGCCTACAATAGTCATTTTAGTTGAAACTAGAGTAAAAAAGAGCCAAGCTTCTGCTGTTAGAAATAAACCCCCACCTAAATGATAGCTACATTGATACCTACAAAGATCATGAAAATGGAGGGATATGGATTGGTTGGGATAGAAACAAGGTGGACATCCAATATGTTAAGAGCTCCAGCCAGTTTATTCATTGTGGTGTTTATGACAATACTGGTGTGTTTATTCAGTGGATGATTGCTGTGTATGCTCACAACCAGTTGAGTAAGAGGAGAATCTTGTGGAAAGGGCTTGAGCATCTTCATGGGAACTTACAAGGACCCTGGTGTATTTTGGGTGATTTTAACAATGTGGCCAAAGCTCGAGACAGAATTGGTGGTAATTTGGTTACTGAAAAAGAATATGAGGATCTGCAAAACATGATGGCTAGCACTCGTCTTTGTGAAAAGGAGAGCATTGGTGACTATTTCACATGGTCCAACGAGCATGAGGTTGGGACTATCTACTCTAGGATAGATAGGCGGTTGGGAAATAATGAATGGTTCCAAAGTAATATAGGGGCTTTCTTGATGGTTATACCCCCTAGTATTTTTGACCATGCCTTACTTTATGTCACCAAAAAGAATGAAACCAGCAGAAAGAAGAAGCAGTTTAGATTCAGTAATTGCCTGGTGGATAAGCCAGGGTTTTTGGATGTGGTGAAGCATTGCTGGAAGCAGTCCACTAGAGGTAAGGCTATGGTTGTTTTATGGGCTAAGTTGAAGAGGTTACAACCTGAGTTGAGAAAATTCAGTAGACCTCTCTCTAACTTAAAGCAGAAGTTGGAGGAGGCTAGGGGGAACTTACTTTTAGCTCAAAATGCCCTCTCTGGGGATAGAATGAACTGCCAAATCATTTCTGAGATTAAAAGGCTTACTGAGGAGGTAATATCCTTGAATGAGATAGAGGAGAAAATTCTTAGTCAAAGGGCTAAAATTGAGTGGCTTAGGATGGGGGATGGAAACAATTCTTTCTTCCATAAAAGCTAAGCAGATGTCTAGTTGCCTATACCACCTCCAAAAGTCTGATGGTTCGCTTATTAAAAAATCACCATGAAATTTATAAGGAAGTGCTTGAGTACTATAGCCACCTGATGGGAAAGGAGGATAATAACCTGTACCACATTGATGTTGAGGCTATGAGACAGGGCAAGCAGTTGACCTTGGAGCAGAGGAGGAATTTGATTAGGCCTGTTTCTGAGAAGGATATCAGTAATGCTTTGAGTAGATTGGGTCATTTGAAGTCGCCTGGTATAGATGGTTATGGAGCTAAGTTCTATAAAGCTTGCTGGCTAATTATTAAAGAGGATGTGACTAGTGCTATTAAGGAGTTTTTTGAAACTGGAATCATGCATAAAGCTTTTAACTGTACTGTCATTACTCTGATTCCAAAGGGAGATAGTGCTAGCCATTTGAAAGACTATAGGCCAATAGTCAGTTGAAAAGTGTTCTATAAGATAATTGCTAGAAACTTGGCTGATAGATAGGGTGAGGCCCTTCAGAGTATCATTAGCCCTTGTCATGCAGCTTTTGTGCCAGGCCAAATTATCCATAACCATATCATGTTGGCTTATGAGCTCCTTAAAGGTTACTCTAGGAAAGGTGGTACTCCAAGAACCATGATCCAAATTGACTTGCAAAAGGCATATGATATGGTCCATTGGCAAGCTCTTGAGTGTATTATGAAAGAGATTGGAATCCCTAATAAATTCAACAAGTGGATTATGGCAGGGGTTACTTCTGTTTCTTATAAATTTAATCTGAATGAGGAGTTTCTAATGTCTTGATTGCTATGAGGGGTATTAGGCAAGGGGATCCAATCTCCCCCTGCTGTTTGTTATCTTGATGGAATATATGCATAGAACCCTGTACAAAATGCAACTACACCCTAATTTTAACCATCATGCCAAATGTGAAAGTTTGAGCCTCACAAACCTCACTTTTGCGGATGATGTTCTTTTTTTTGCAAGGGTGATCTTGGCTCTGTGGAGATGATGATGAAAACTTTCACCAAGTTTTCAGAGTCTACTCGTTTGGTGATGAACCAGAATAAATGCAAAATCTTTTTTGGTGGTTTAGATGAGGACAGCAGAAGAGAGATCAAGGCCTTAACTGGATTTCAAGAGGGGGTTTTGCCTATAAAATATCTGGGTGTCCATTTATCTAGCAAGAAATTGAATATTAAGCACTACTTACCTTTGATTAACAGAATTGTTGGAAGGATCCAGCATTGGTCTTCCAAACTTCTGAGCTATGCTGAGAGAGTGCAATTGGTGAATAGTGTTTCTAGTGCCATAACCCAATATTGACTTCACTATTTCCCCATTCCCAAGGAGGTAATCAAGAAGATTGATGCCATATGTAGGAGTTTTATCTGGACAGGAAATCATACAATCAGTAGGAAGAGCCCTGTGACGTGGAAGAAGATGTGTAAAGCTAAAAATCAAGGTGGTTTGTAAATTCTGAAGCGATTTGGGATGATTCAGGACAGTACTTGTCTTTGCAAGGAGGAGGATGAATCTATTAACCATTTGTTCTTTGCCTACAGTAGAACCAAGCATGTGTGGAGCGAGCTTCTCAAGTGGATCGATATTATGCGCATTCCTGATAGATGGGATGAAGAAATTAAGTGGATTATTGGTAGAGTTAAAGGAAAAGGCTGAAGAAGTTCCATCTTGAAGATGATAGTGGCTGAGACTTTATACAACATTTGGGAGTATAGAAACAACATAGTGTTTGGAAACAATGTGAATAACAATAGTATTATAAACAAAGTGATAGATAGTGTGGTTAATAGGGGCTGGCCTCATGGTAAGCTTAGAAAGCACACAGTTAATTTGATTATGTAATTAGTCTTGTTGGTTGGTTGGATCTTAGTAATCACTTTGATTGTATTGTGTTTTTTTGAATTAATATATTCTTCTTTGATTAAAAAAAAAAAGTAGTTTATTCACTTAAAACCTAATTACCCTTTATCACAAAACCGAAAACACTGGCGTATGGACTATCAAGGTTTGTTAAGTTTTTTTATTGAATGACTACTCCCCGTTTGGTATTCAGTTAATGGAGCTGAATCCACAGGTTAATTTATAGCTATATACCAAACAACACCAATGTTACAGTTTGCAGTTACGATGTGGCAACTATGTAATGGCTCTAACCGAGGGAAATCTAATAAACTCACATAGAATTTGTGATATGCAATTTTATAACATAGCTGATACCTTTAGGTTTATATATAATACTCCTTTTATATAAAATAGGTTTATATATAATACTCCTTTTATATAAAATAGGTTTATATATAAAATATTTGTTTATACATATTTAGGTTTATATATAAATATGTTTATATATGTTACTATTTATATATATATATATAAACCAGTGGTTTGTATATGTCCTGATTTAATACTATAAAGAATATAAAGATATTTTTATAGATGATTTATATGTTACAATTTATATGTTTGGTAAAAAATACCATCCATGAAGCATTTTGAAGAAATATTTATTTTTTATTTTTCATATATCTTGTATAATTACTATCGATAGTTTGCAATAAATATTGGATTTTAATTGTTGTTTCGAAAGATGAATATAAAGATAAAAGAATAAATACTTGCTTTGGGTTTAAATTTGGCTATGTATTATATTTTTATAGTAATTTAACTTTTTTAAGTAAGTAGTTGAAATAAAAAAGTCGCTAAAGTGACTGCTTTTGTGGAAATTGCTTATGAAAAAATGTTAAATATTTTTTTGGTTTGTGTGTGTGTGTTTGTCCATGCGAGTATCAATTGACCCAAAGGACAATTGGTGTTTGACCGGTTTTCATATGCGCCTGTGATGGTAAACATGTGATAATTATAAGGTCCTACATGTGAATAATAAATCAATCCAAAGAGGGGTTTATTATTCAACATGTTTTTATTATCAATATTTGATCGTTACGACAAGAGTACCACTAGCATTCGATATTACTGTCCAAAGACTTGATATTGGTGGTGCACTGGGTATCTTGAGATGGATTATGTCTTTATTTGAACAACATTGATGATTCAATTTTTATTTATGTGAGTATATTTAAAATGTTTGCTTTTTATTCTTTTTTAAGCTACAATTGCTTCAATATCTGCTAATATGAATAAGGTTCAGGTCCTGAATGGGATAGATTATAAGGATTGGAATGAGAACACGTAAATTGTTCTTGGCTGCATGGATCTTACCTTGCATTAAGGATAAGGCAACCTCCTTCTCCTCTGGAATTTGGTACCTCTGAACAGAGGAAAGATTATGAGAAGCGGGATCGCTCCAATCGCATGAGTTATGGTTTGGTTTATTCTGAGGTCATTTTAGCTTTAGTACCTGGAAACACTTGGTGGTTAGACTCTGGTGCAACTACTAACATCAGTGTTTCAATGAGGGGTTACCTGAACTACCGGAAGTTGAAATTCTGGCATATGCAGATAGCAGATGTCCTAACATATGCCAAAACATTGTGCTTACATGAGAAAGTAAGGATCCTAACCTAAAGTAGGTCAAGGAGGAAGTGGCTCTAATGAGGCCAAGGTATTGATCCTGATGAGGTCAAGAGAAGGTAAAAGCTCTAATGAGGCCAAGAGAAGATGAGCTATCTATGACATTAAAATCAATAGAGAGACATTCCTTTGGAATCAAGGGGACAAAGAAGGTTAAGAAGAAGAGCTAACAAGCTAACCTCACTTAAGGGGATAATTTAATAAAATTGGAAAGTAAAAGATAACAATTGATATTCTCACATGAATTAATGATGGTAAAAACACGTGGATATAATACATGGATGATGATGGTGAATGTGATGACATTCAAGGTAGTACTTAAGAAAGTATACAAGTATTATGTTAACACACAAGGATTATTCATTAATGAACAAGGCAAACACCTAAAGGGATCATGATACAAGTATATACATATTGATCAATTAGGTGATGACCTAACATGGTACTATGGTTGGATATAAACTTTTATAAGAAGGGAAAGTATTATACCTAAATTGTATTTGAGTTTATCTTTTAAGAAAGGGAAAAGTTAAGTGTTTTAGGCACATATGTACATGGTGTGACCTAAGTTGATGGTTTTTATATGTTAAGGTGTTATGAATATGGTAAAAGAGCTCTAATTGAAGGTAAAGATCTAGTTAAAACTCAAAGGGGATGACAAAAGTTTACATGCTTCCTAACATATAAACATACTTGAAAGTGTACCTAAATCAAGTTTAAACAAATATGTGCAAGCTCAAGTCATGGTTCAAAGGTCTAAACATGTTAAGACAAAATCATCCAACCCTAAAGTATAAGGGAAACACAAGGATCAAAACCAAAGGCAACAAACCCTCTCCTAATGAAACCCAAAAAAACCTATACTTTACATATGAATAAAGGTCCTAAAAATAAATATTTTTTGGAAAATTCAATGTCAAAATAAAATAGACACAAAGAGGAAAACAATGCAAAAAGAATGGGTTGAAAAACCCTAAAAATGGAGAAGTTATGGATTTTTAAAGTTTGTAAAGAAAAAAAAAGTGATAAAAAAGAAAAAATGGGTCCTAGAGGGATTTGAACCCACGCCCTTGGTCTTAAGGTCAAAACCATTAACCAGCTGCGCTGGTTGATAGGCTTGTATAACATGTGCGTTCAGAAAAATATAAGGAAATTCCAAATGAGAATTCAAAATAACACGCGCGTTGGCAAACGGGTGATGGCAAGGATCGAACCCAAGTCATGAGAATCAGAAGGCAAGGCAAGGCAAGGCAAGAGGTTGCCCCACTAGGGTGGCCAATACACCCAGTTTAAAAAATGGAACCAAATAATAATATAGCAAACCTAGTTTCTAAAGGCAAAATGGCCATGGCGCCATGGCTGGACCTGGTCATGACCTAGAATCTGACCAGTTGCAAAAACGCCTCTAACTCTTTCAATAATCCATGAAAATGGAAGCTATAAAAACCTAAATTGTGTGATTTTCAACAAAGAATCCAATGATCCAGTTGGTTTTGGAAAAAGGTGTCTCTAACTCAAAACACGATAGGGGTTCCTAAATATGCTCACTCTTGCATTTTCTAATACACAGTCCACTACAGTCATCTTAAGTAACAATAAATGAGTCAAAGAAGTTTCAATGAGTTGCAGTTTAAAATGACTTACCTCTTGTAACCAAACTTGCATTTTTCAAAATGGAAGCTCCAGCAAGAAACCAATGACTTAGGCAGCTCCTAAACACCTCCTTGATCCTCTCTAAATGCTTGGAAACCAATGAAAGTGACTGGACTGAGATATGCCTTCTTCTTGCAAAAACAACCAAAGTGACCAAAAGGGAACTTGAAGTAAATGGTGTTACAGTTGGTGAAGCAAGTTTGGAACACCTTAAGAATGATTTATGGAAGGTTTCTGAGGTGTTAGAATGGTTGGAAGTGGAAGGGATCAAGACTGATCTACAAAAATGCAGAAAGTCAATTTTTTTAGGTTTGAGAGTTGACTTTTGGTTCTGGGAGGTTTTTGATGGTGATGATGATTTGAGAAGCTCTAAAACATGTTTTATGATGTGTTAGAGTGGTTGGTTTAGTGATTTTGTATTTGGAACAGATTTTGGACAAGTTTGTGCAAAGGGTGGATTCTTGGCACAAAGGGATAACTTGGTGCAAGAACTGGTTTGGATGGTTTGCTGAGTGTTTTTTCTCTGAGCTCTTGTGTTTTGAAGTGTGTTGGGATGCCTTATTTATATGCATAAGGGTGAGAGGGATCAGATTGCAGAAATGTAATTGATTTGGTTTTGGTTTGAACTTGGTTTGGTTGAAATGCAAGTGGAGTTTGCCAAGATGTTTCATGGTCCCAATGCCTTGTATTGTCCTCTTCTAGAGTTGTTGGAAAGCTCAGACACTTGCTTCTATGCAAAAAAAAACGTTCTGGTGCAAAAGAAACAATTTGGGAGCTCTAGACAAGTTGACCCTTGATTAAAGGGGCTTTATGTAAATGGAAATGTCACCTTTGTGCCAAAAATGGCAAGATTCATTAAATAATGCTTAAACCACTTGGATAATACTTCAAAAGCATGTGTACTTATCTGTTTAAACCAAATTAACAAGGAATAAGGTCTGCCACACGTGATCAAGAAGATTTGGAGTGGTTTTGCAACTTGAAGCAACATGATCATGGCCTAAAAACTCAAGTTTGTGACCTCAACTTCATGGATTCGAAACTCCCTGCTCACTCATTGGATTGGGGTGTTCTAGTACTTTTTGGAAAGCCCTAAGTATGTTTTACAATGTTCATGTTCACTCCAGGTCTTGAATCCAAAAGGATCATGATGAAAAATGTGGTTGAAGTTATTGGCTGCAAATTAGGGAAAAAATGTGAAATTTCACTAAGTCCTAAACTTGACTTAAACTTCCAAACCTCATAACTTAAAAATTAAGCCTCTTTTGGGGTATGACCCTCTAATACACCTTAAAGTTCATAATGAGGGCTTCAAATTGAGTTTTGGATCACAAAATTGGATGTGTGGATTGAAAGTTATGACTCTTCAAAGTTCACACAAGGACTAGGGTTTTTCATACTTAGAAAATTTTCATTTATTCCACCTTGCCCATTTTGCAAGAAACCTCTTAAATCTTGATTTCTCATGCTCCAATTCAAAGATCAAACATGCCTTGATGGAATATGACTTGAATACTTCATCTTGGACCCAAAATACCAAAAGTCAAAAGGTTTGACTTTTCAAATGAAACCCTAATTTCTTCATGAATTCAACTGTGTGATCCTTGATGATCTTACTTTCTCAAACTTCCCAAACATCATAGATGACCTCCAAGGATGTATATGAACACATGGAATCATGTCTCAAGACTTGGGATCATGCCTTGGTCAAAAGTCAAAGGCATGGTTGACTTTTCCTGATAAAACCCTAATTTGGGGCCAGATGGACTTAAGGCTCATTGCACTTGTGATGGGAGCCAAACACACTTGATTTATTGATGAATAAGGTCTCTTGGATGTATGTAAGCTCAATTAGTTGGTGAACTAATCAAGACATTGACTGATCACACCAAGATTCCCTGGTAATTCCTCAAGTCAAAACCCTAATTCCACAACTCCTGATTTTATGGTTTCTCTTTGATTTCTCTTGATCCAATCACATGAGTCCATGGAATATGATTTGAAAACCTCATGAATAGCCCTTAAGAACAAAGATTGAGCTTTTGGAACCTCAAATGACTTTCTTGACCAGATGAATTCAAACACCTTTCTTGACCACCTGGTGAGCACTTGGGATGGATGTATTGAGCCAAGAAGTGTCTTAGGAAGCCTTGAAAAGTATGAGAGCTTGGCTCATGTATATTTCTCTTTCCTTGTGCAAAACCCTAGCTTTAAATAAAAGAACAAACTAGCAAAATATGAGGTTTAGTTGACAATGCATAAATGATTTATCCCTAATGCAAATGCAAAGATGTCATGACATCTAAGGGGTAAAATTTGGGGTATAACAAACAGGTCTGCTAGAATTAGGTTCCTTAAAGAAGTCTTCGTAATACCGTTTAATTGTATCCTTCACCTCCACCACTCCCTCCACATTACCATCGTCTCCCTCCAACATAGTGATCAAATTTATTTGATATCTGTCTTTCAAAGATTGTTGAAAATAATGAGAATTATGGTCCCCCTCCTTTAGCCAAAGTTGTCTAGACTTCAGTCACAACATGCTCTCTTTCATGGCCAAAGTCTTCCATAAATCACCATTCACCTTGTATCTTTCCTCCACTAGATTGTCAATGACACCTCCATGATTTGAAATCTAGAGATTGTCCAACTTATTCAAGTTGTCCACCTGCTTATTCACCAGCAAGCCTAACCAGCCGAATACCTCGTTATTCCACCATTTAAGTTTGAATTTCAAAGCCTTGAGTTTCTCGTACAATATGGAATCTCCTATTCCTTCCATCGTTATCTTGGCCCATTCTTCATTGATGAAAAGACCAAAACCCTTGTGCTTGTACCAGCAATTAAAGAATCTAAAAGGCTTCGGCCTCTAGTCGGAATTACTAAGTTTCAACCAAATTGGACAGTGGTCTGAAATTTCTCTGCTACCCACTCTTTGATCTATGATGTTCCATTTCGTAATTAACTTGGTAGTCAACAGAAATCTGTCGAGTCTACTCATAGTTGTGCCGCTCCCATTGAACGAAGTAAATCTTCCCTCTGTGCAAGGCAAATCAACTAGGTCCATATTTTCCATAAAGCTACAAAAATCCACCATATCTCTGTTGTTTATGTACTCCCCGAACACCTAATTTTTCCTCCCTATGAGATACAGAGTTGAAATCACCCCCTAAACACCACTCTTCTGTGTTTCTTGACTGTTTACACGATAACAACTCTCTCCACATAGCCCTCCTCAGCTCCGAACTGCAAGGAGCGTAAATATTCACGAAATGGTAATTGCCATCATTCCAATTCACATTGATTCCTACGAATCCCAGACCTTTGAAACTAAAATTAAGATTAAAAAGATTTTTTTTGCAAAGAATAACCATACCTCCTAAAACACCCCTAGAATTACACATTGTCCACTCCACATCTTTGGTACCCCAATATTCCGGAGGCAATCCATCATCAAAACTAGAAGCTTTAGTTTCTTGCAAAAAACATAAGCTAAGTCAGCATTACCTGATTGAATGATGAAACTTATGCTCTTGCGCGTAGCTCTAATTCCACCTCCGCGAATGTTGAGTGATAGCAAATTCATGGTAATAAAATAGTTTTTTTTAATAATTATATTAAATGAAATAAGTATTTTTATTCTAATTTTAAATAAAATAATTATTCATGGTAACAAAATAATTATATTAAATAAAATAATTAGTATTATTCTAATTTTTAAAAAAATACTTTTTAATTTATGAAATAAATCAGATAATTTTAACGAGTTGAACCGAATTATTCATAAATTTAAAATGAATCGAGTTTGAATTAGAACTTAAAACGAATTAGACTCAATTCGACTCCATAACTGAATCTCGTTTTAATTATACTTTTAAAATTTGTTTCAATTCTCATCTCTTGTTCTCTCTAGGCTTCATTGCTTCATTTTATTAATCTTCGTACTATAAATATCCATTACATGTTTTTCCCATAAAAGAAACTTTAGGTTCCTTAAAAAACTACCATTACCGGTAGAAGATAAGGTACAATTATATCACATGGTTCTTAGATTTTCAATTTTTTATATTTATTTTTGTGGCCACCACAAACACTCCGCTTATAAATAAACGCAATCAACCTATAACTCACTCATACCTAACACAAAACTCTAACATGTCTTCATCACCATTAATATTCACAGTGAGGAGGTTCCAACCAGAGTTGGTGCTTCCGGCTGCTTCAACTCCTCGAGAAGTTAAACTACTATCTGACATAGATGATCAACAAGGTTTACGTTTCAATATTCCATTCATATTTATCTATCGCCACGAACCATCAATGGCCGACAAAGATCCGGTTGAAGTTCTTAGAAATGCACTCTCACAAACGCTTGTTTATTACTATCCATTAGCGGGAAGGATTAAAGAAGGCGTTGGACGCAAGCTGATGGTTGATTGTACTGGTGAAGGTGTCATGTTCATTGAAGCTGAAGCTGATGTAACGCTTGATCAATTGGGTGACTCTCTCCATCCACCATTCCCTTGTTTCCAAGAACTTCTCTACAACTTTACCGGCACGGAACTAGTTATTGATCGTCCCATTCGACTCATACAAGTTAGTTTTCATAATTATATTCCTTAATTCATGAAATTTAAATAACTAAATTTAAACATGTCTAGCACTACAAAAAAATGACATATATACCAACTGATACCAAACACCGTTAATAGTTAGTAATGATGGATAAACTCTGGACATAAGTGGCATATACCTACAGAAATTCAATACTCTTTGAGAAATTTACTCGGATGATATATATATATATATATATATATATATATATATATATATATATATATATATATTATGTTTTAATTATCTTTGTTATTTTGAGATTAAGATGTTTGAAAAACTTATTAATTTTTATATATAATTGAAATTTGTTTTTGTGATTATAGTGGCCATGATGTGGACAAAAAATATTGACAAATTTTTATTATTATTAAAAAAGAATGTGAGTAAACCGATATATTAAAGTGTTAAGTTTGTAGGTAAAACTGAGATTTTGTCCAACGATTTCAAACTGTAGTAGCTATTGGACCTGTAAATTTATGTATGTATAGGTAAATCAAAGTATATGGAACAAAACACCCATTGATATAGGTTATACTACCTATGTATTATTGTTAAAAATCAAATTTCTTGTAGTATATATACTTTTGTTATTTTATAACTATATAAAGTAAATGTTAAATATCTTATATTTTGTTGGTGTATAAAATATTTTAAAACATGACAGGTGACACGTCTCAAGTGTGGTGGCTTGATATTGGCAATAAGTTTTAACCATACAATGATCGATGGAACTGGTATCAAACAGTTCATGGACGCATGGGCAGAAATGGCTCGAGGAGCACATCAACCTTCCGTTCAACCAGTCTGGCGTAGAGAAATCCTCATGGCAAGAGATCCACCATGCATTACATGCAACCATCGTGAATATGAACAAGTACTTCCACCAAATAATACCATCAAGGAAGAAAATAGTACAACCATAATCCATCAATCTTTTTTCTTTAAACCTTCAGACATAGCTGCACTTCGTCTCTTGATTCCATTTCAATGTACCACATTCGATATCATCACTGCATGTTTTTGGTATTGTCGCACAAAAGCATTGCAATTAGAGCCACAAGAAGAAGTACGAATGATGGTCATCGTCAATGCACGTTCGAGGTTTAACAATAATCATTCACCTCCACTAGTTGGATATTACGGTAACTGTTTTGCTTATCCATCAACCGCCACCACCGCAGGGAAGCTTTGTGGAAACTCACTGGGATATGCAGTTGAGTTGATTAGAAAAGTAAAAACTGAAGTTACAAAGGAATACATACAGTCTGTAGCAGATTTTTTGGTTATTAACAAAAGGTGTTTGTTTACAACTGTAAATTCTTGTGTTATTTCAGATTTGACTCGAGCTAAATTAAGAGAAGTGAATTTTGGATGGGGTGAAGGGGTGTATGGTGGAGTCGCAAAAGGTGGGGCTGGACCATTTCCAGGTGCAACTTACATTGTTCCACATAAGAATGCAAAAGGAGAAGATTGTTTCATTTTACCAATTTGTTTGCCCTCTCAAGTAATGAAGAGGTTTGCTAAAGAATTAGATAAGATCCTTGATAATCAGAATTAACCTACAATGTTAAAGTAGAATTTTATATTAAATATTATTTTTATTTTATATGTTGCAATATATAATTTTGTGTGTGTGGGGGGGGGGGGGGGGGGGAGTTTCTAGTCTCTACAAAAACTATGGTGGCTAAAGAAAGTATTATTATAGCCGTTGAATGGCAGTTACAACCATCAAATTTTACGCAAATCGACTTTTAAAATAACACCAAAATTTTGGCTACTGTTAGGTATAAAATGTGGTTTGACACTAATCGACTTGAAAACCTCTTAAATATACCTAGTATAAAATGACCTTCCTGCTAGTGATTAATGGCAGTTTACAAATTATGGTGATTTTAACTGGCATAAGTTTCACTATTCCTCACAAAAATAAATAAAATAGTTGATGCAAAATCAAATTTTAGAAATCATGTACTCCTTAGAGAAATTCAACCACCTCATGAGAGTTTTCATTCAACCACACATTTGAATGATAGTTTCCACCTCCCAACCCCATTTTGAAATCCACAAACTAAATTTCATTTACATATCAAAATTTTCAACAAACAATTATTTAAAAACACTGAAGAAATCACACTTTACTATCCGGAAACCTTGAAAAACTTAAGGTTTATGGATTCACTACTACGAAAAACCCATTTAACGACGTCAGGTTTACCACGGATTTGTATCCCAACGTTGTAATACGTTAAAGAATTTATAACGTCATATTTAACAACGGTTGTACTAAAGAACCGTTGTAATACAAGCTGTGTAACAAGTTTCGATTCCCAGCTACTACATTTTTTCCATATTTTTACATTTTAAACACGGTTGTATTAAAACACCGTTGTAATACATGTAATAAGCTTCGATTCCCAGCAACTATATTTTTTGTCATATTTTTGTATTTTAAACATATATTTTATTTCTTTTGTTAGTGTTACAGGGATTTAACCTCAAAACTCAAAATCCATCATTGTTTTTCTTTTAAACATATATTTTATTTCTTTTGGTAGTGTTTTTAAGTGCAAGAGAATAGTATATATAACTTCAAAAATAAAACTGTAAGAGATGAGGATAAATAAAATAACATTTTATTAAGATTTCATTAAGAAGAGTACATTGATAATCATATTACATATATTTATCAATGTCAGAGCCCATTGCTGCAAATGCATCTTCATAATCCAGACATCTCTCCTCACTCCCCTCATCGGAATCATAATAAAAAGTTCTCCTTTTCTTCTTTATCTTTTTTTTCTTCAGCTTCTTCTTCTTCTTCTTATTCTTATCCTTCCTCACCCTTAAGGCATCCCTGGCCGCTGGTTGGACCTCCTCAATTGGCGCCTGACGTTCCTCATTGGTGATTCTAGCATTCTCATTTGTAGAACTCATTGTTACGAAGAATATATTATGAAGAAATGTAAAGTTGTCTATTTATAGATGAGGTTGAAGATGAAAAGTCTGATAGTTTAATGCTTGCAATGATGATAACTTGTAAATGGTTGATATTCTGGAACGATATTTTTTGAAAAACGGAGAAAATTTTAAATCATTATGGCCAGAGTGTTCTCTACTCCGGGAAGAGCAAGGGTTATAATATTACAACGGTTAGTAATAATAACTGTAGTGATACCCCTTATACTTGGTACAAGGTTCGACTCCAGGCAACAACATTTTTCTATTTTACGTAATTATAGAAAAATATTGTTGCCTGGAGTCGAACCTTGTACCAATTAGAAGGGGTATCGCTACGGTTAATATAACTAACAGTTGTGATATTATTAAAATAATATATATACTTATCATTACGGTTATTTTAGAAAACCGTTGTGAAATATTTACCTATATAAGGGAATTAACTTTCTATTTTTGACAGTAGCGTCGTTTCCTTCACAGCGAAACCCTAGCACCCATTTTTGGCAGCAAACTTCATCTTTTTATAGAATCTGCGAAAAGAAATACAAGAAGTATGAAGCTTTTGATTTAAGCTTCTTCCTCCTTGTATTTCTTCTTGCAGAATCTAAAACTAGATGAACATGGTGATGATGCTGGCGGTAGCAAGCATAATGTACATATTGTTTATGGAAAATAAGGTAGTCTTCTACTTCAATCTTTTTGTTAGATAGTTCCCATTATCTCGTTTGCTTCATGTTGTTTTTGTTGATTGTTCTCATTTTGTGCAGATTCGACTTCAATGCTTCACAAGCAAGGTGAACTTCATTGTAATGGTACAGTCCCACTTCTTAGGGTTTTGTTTCAACTTTTGGTTGTTTTGTTTTGAATACTAACTAATTTTCTTCATTGCTTCCCACTTCTTAGGGTTTGTTTCACATGGTGATGATGATGGTGGTACATATATATATGAATTCATTCTGATAAGGTACATATTTATGAATCCATTCTTATATTGTATATGAAATTTAGTTTATTATATACTATGTATATTGTTTGTTTCACTATCTTTTTATTGAAAATGCAATCAGTTAAATTGATATAGAACATTAGTTTATTATATATATACTTGTCATACCTCAAATTGGTCCTACCTGTATATATTTTCATCTGTACAATTCATCCATTAATAGTTATTCAGAAAAATCCAAAAATATGTTGTCTTCAACTTCATCCCTCTTTTAATTTTTATCCATATATATTTAACCATTTTAGTCCTTAATCCAATTAAATAACCATTTTCATATTCATCTAAATTTCCCATATTTATTTCATATCCAAAACCAATTCTCAAAAAATCCATTCATAATCCATTTCAAACCAATTATCCATCCATATCCATTTATTTATCCATTATCCATTTTTATGTCCATATCCATTTTTCAATTACCCAATTCCATTATCCAATTTCCTTATTTTAAGTTATCCATTTTTTCTATCCATTTTAGTATCCATTTCAAACCCATTTATTTAAACCTTTTTCTTTTTAAACCCTATCCAATTCAAAAAAAACTCATTTCATTATCCACATCCATTATCCACTTTTCACAAATAAAGCTCAAATCCATTTGTTTCGAATCATAATCCAAATATCCATTTCATCCACTTTTCATTCCAAAAATCCATACATCCATTTACATACAAAAATGTTCCAAAAATAGAGTCCATATTCATTACAAAGAAAAACTACAAAAAAAAAATAATAAGATGGTCTCATGCTAATTCACACGACCCACTTTTCAGCCTCTACACCAATTGCTTCATGCTACCAACTCACACACCCACACGACAATTACAACAACATGCTGCCCCTAATAAAGCTTCGTACAAGCCACTACCTGCTACACAAAATGTACAACCTAGACAAAACTTTTACCTTAAGCCACCAAATTCCAAAAAAGAGCCAAGAGAAAAACCAACAATGTGCTTTCACAAGTTGATATCACTACATACTGAAACAATTACATGACCCCACCTTCAGTATCACAATACCACTGTCGCACAAGACAAATTCCTGCAGCAAGGCGTTCCAACAAAACCTGCAAAATGACAACATGTACAACAAATTCCCCAACACCACAATACAGCTCACGCAACAAATTTCTTGAAGCCACCCAACCTGCTACAAACAGCCGCACAAAACCGTAATTCGCAGTGTACCTTGCCAAATTTTTTTCACAACAAAACCACGTTACAAACCGTACACTACGCGGAGCCATCCTATTTCACAAATTGCTACACGACCCCAACGAAGGAACCAATTTCCAAACTGTAACCTTCATCTTTAAACAAATACCCTCTTCTCCTCCTATAAATTGAACCCTGTTATCACTCTCAAAAGGGGGGAGCTGCCACAACAACCCCATGCTAACTTTCTTCAACCTTCATCACACTGAAATCAACCCCCAACCAACTGTAACCTTCTTCTCCAATAACCCTTGACCACAAATCTCCAAAAACCTTCAACATTTCACAACCAAAACCTTTGTCTTTGAATCACCACCGAACAAACCCTCAGCTCCCCAACCTCCATCAACAACGAATCGCAACACCCTTTATCACCTCACAAACTTGCGACCCACAAAACCACATCTTGTTTCACACCCAAAATCATAACAAACCACAAATCCCAAACCCCTTTTCAAACCAGAATAAGAACCCGAACAGAGATGAGGAGAAGATGAAATCCAACAAAACCCAAAAGCTCACAAACCTAAATCGGAAGAGAGACGAAGCAGTCGAGATCCGAAACAAACCTGAAGAAAGATAAGTGATTCGCAGCAAACAGAGGAAGGTGTGGACCGAAGCAAATCGAACAAAACTCGAACCAAATACAAACCTTCTGACCTGAATCCAAAATCGAGACCAAGCGTACGACTCACGGCGGAGGAGAGTGAGAAACCGAGACAAGAACGAGGCGAATCAGAGCGAGAGATCGAGAGAAGGAGAGCTTAATCGCACGAGAAGGTTGAACATTGTTGTCGCGGACCCTGTATCGTTTGTAATTTATTTTTCTTCCTTGTTGAGAAGCAATGACGAATAGGAAATTATTCTGAGCATGTTGCTTTTGACTTTTTCTTTTCCATATCTTAAAAAAACTTGATAGTGATTTGTTTTTCAAGCTTATGTTGTTTTTGAATTCGTGTGGGTCTCACTTCATAGCCCAAGTATTTTTTTTTATCATCCCCATTTTGCTAACCGTGCTTTTTTTTTAGGGAGGTGATGGGCTCATAAGCCCATATGATCCTAAGTTAATTTGTGATTTCGCCACTCATCCTTCTAGCGCCACCCCCTCCTTATTTTTTTTTATTTAATTAGTTTTGTTTTATTATTTCACATTTTATTTTTCAAAGAAGTTTTTACTATTTTTTCCTTTAATCTTTTATTTAGATCTCTATTTTAATTTCTTTTTTGATTTCGATTATATTTTCGATTTTATTTCAACATTTTGGGCCAATGATCTAACAATACTCATGGTTTAATTGGTTTTTTTAAACCAATGGAATTTTGATATATATGAGGCCTATTAATTTTTTTATTTCAATGTGTTTCATTATTTTATTTTTATTCATTTATTTTGGGTCATTGAAAACTAAACATCGACGATTTGTCGATTTCTCGACTTAATCTCGATAAAGGTGAAACCTTTATTCTTTTTCCTATACGTTTTCGATTTAATTTCATTTTTTGTCATTTTCTCATTATTTTTATTCATTTTTGGTCAATGAAAACCAAAATATTAAGATTTATCGATTTTCAATTTTAAATCTTGATAAAGGTGAGACCTTTATTATTTTTCTTATCATTTTTTATTTTATTTCATTTCCATTATTTTTATTTCATTTTTATTCATTTTTGGGTCAATGAAAATCAAATACTAAAGATTATCGATTTTTCGATTTAAAATCTTAGTAAAGATGAGACCTTTCTAAGTTTTTTTTTCTGATTTTTATGTCTATTTCGATTTATATTCTTTTATTTTCACTTTTGGTCAATGAAAGTCAAATGTTAAAGATTATCGATTTCTCGATTAAATCTTGATTAAGACGAGACCGATTTTATTTCCATTTCGATTTTATTTTCATTATCTTTTATTTTCACTTTAGGTCAATGAAAGTCAAAAGTCGTCGATTATCAATTTATCGATTAAATCGTGATTAAGACGAGACCAACTTTAATTTTATGTCAATATTATACATTGTTCATATTATCTCAATTATATTATTCACTATTATCATTGTTCATATCCATATTCATATTTATTCATCTAACCATTCTTATTTGTTCACCTTAACCAAAAAACGTTAACAACTATCGAAACCCTAAAAACAATTATTTGATGGATTGTTGGTTATGATCATTTGCTTGGCAACTTTCGATCAAGTTTAGTTTAGGACACCTCGCACACACACGGCTTTCTCTTGGACTACCTTACAATGAGACCCTTTATTTCATGTCATCCCTTGTACTTTACATGTACCCCTCTCCCATTCCGATGTACGCATTTAGCTTTCTTTTGATTGTGGTTTGTTTACTAGGAGCACCCCTAGGGACTAGCATAGGCAACCCATTTTCAAACTAATTCTCGATTCGTCGTCGAGCCATTTTCAAATCAACCTCTAACCAAATCTCTTTTCCAAACCAAACTCTTTTCATAACAATAAACCCTTGATCCAACGTCAAGCGGATTTTCATAATAAAATTCAAAAACAACTAACAACTATCGCAACTCTTTTAAGGTGAAAAATGGGGGTTCAAGTCTTTGATCTTCCTTCGATTGTTTGGGTGCGAGTTTTCTTACTCGTGTGTGAGCAATTGAGGCCTCTTCTTTTAACGAATCAAATCCTTTTCAAAATAACCAAGCGCATACAATAAACCCTTGATCCCACGTCAAGCGGATTTTCACAATAAAACTCAAAAATGACTAATAACTATCGAAACTCTTTTTCAAGGTGAAAAATGGGGGTTCAAGTCTTTGATCTCTCTTCGATTATTTAGGTGTGAGTTCTCTTACTCGTGTGTGAGTAATTGGCGCCTCTTTTAAAAATCAACAAACTCCCTTGTTTCGTGGGCGTACCACGAACTATGACTGCTCTGATTCTTTATTCTCATCCGAATAAAGATACGTAGGCACAAGATTGCGATCATCTTGGCGAGCGCACTTTTTCTTTTTCCCCCGTTTCCACACTACCACTTTTTTCCGTCAAACCCCGTAGTCGAACTACGATTGCACTGATTTCTCATTCTCGTCCGAATGAGCATACGTAGGCCCGAGGTCGCGATGATATGGCCGAGCACCCTATCCTTAAATCACCCATTTCCCCTTAGTATCTTTTACTTTTATCTTTACCTTTTCGCATTTATTTTAGAGGAAGAAAATAGACAAACTTAGCTAACGAGTATCGCGATTCGAATCAAGAGGTTCCCGTTGAGTACAACGGACGTGAGGGGGTGCGCGTACCTTCCCCTCACGTAACCGACTCCCGAACCCAGAATATGGTTGCGACGACCATGTTCTTATCCCTCCTTAAAGGTTTTCTCGATATTTTCCTTTCCCTCTTTTGGGATAAATAAAGTTCGGTACCGACTCTGTCGAACCGTTTTCCGCGCCTTTCGCGCGAGGGCCGTGTCTTCGTTTAAGCGATTTTTTCGAGGTGCGACAATACTATGTATATTGTATATAGATAAATTGAATACTAACTAATTTTCTTCATTGCTTCCCACTTTTTAGGGTTTGTTTTACATGGTGATGATGATGGTGGTACATACATATGAATTCATTGTGACAAGGTACATATATATGAATTCATTCTGATATTGTATATGAAATTTAGTTTATTATATACTATGTATATTGTTTGTTTCACTATCCTTTTATTGAAAATGAAATCAGTTAAATTGATATAGAAACTTATAATCTGAAAATTAGGATGTATTTGAAAACCAACCTTTATCATGTCAATGTTTTCCGAATTGCATCCATTTCATTCAGCACATTTAATGTTCCATAATATAAAATATGTGGTCCAATGGTCCGTTTGTTTCAATTCATCGATATCTTTTCTTATAGTTTACCTCATCGTCGTCACTAATCATCATGGTTGTTAAGATCATGATTGTTATGATGATAAAATCGCGATGATTTTTGGATGATGAGGTAAACTATAATAAAAGATATCGATGAATTGAAGGAAACCGACCATTGAACCATAAATTTTATGTTAAGGAACATAAAATGTGCCGAATGAAATGGATGCAATTCGGAAAACAGTGGTGTGTTTAAGTTGGTTTTCAAGAACAGTTTAATTTTCAGATTATATAGTTCTTTACCAATTTTAATGGTTGTATTTCTTTAATTAGGTGTATGGTAAAACAAGCAATATACATTTGTATTTAATAAACTAAAGGTACATTCCACAACGGTTGAGACACATAACCGTTGTAATAGTTAATGAAATTCTGGTACATGTGCAGAATTCAGATGTCCTAGAACATGCCGTTCGACATCTGGTCTGACATGATCACAAGGGCAAGGTATATTGCACTAATCATGGTACTGAAAAGATAAGAGCAAGACACACAGAATTGTTAACCCAGTTCGGTCTAACACACCTACTCTGGGGGCTACCAAGCCAGGGATGAAGTCCACTATTAGCAGTATCAATTCAAAGCTAAACTCTCCGTTTACAACTCATCACTCAATCACTGCCCAATGACCCTTCTACCTAGATCCTCTCTAGCTATGAGAATCACTTCTCACTCCCAATCATCGCAATGATGTCTAGCAGTTGACAATCCACCACTGCATCAATGGCTTTTTACCTATACACTGATTACACAGATAAACATGAATCCACACTCTTATGGCACATCAACATCTGATGAGAACAATACCTAGCTAAGTATGATGCCAAACTCCACCATTTGTTAGCTTTTTCCCTTAACTAAGACCACAACCTGGAGTTGCTTAACAGCTTCCTCCAAGAACAAAACGTACTGCCTCTTACCTACAGGTTTTGAGGAATACGGGTAACCTTCCCACAAGTCGAGAGGTTTACCTAGACAGAACCCTAGACTTCTACATGTTGAGCCGTCACCTCCAAGGTTACAAACCCTTCTATTTATAACATGTACCCAACTGGATTTGGGCCTTCAATCACAGCTTTAATAGCTGTTACAAATCAGCAGAAACTTCTGCTACAAAATAGGACTTTAATCTAATATTTCCTAATATGTCTCCATATTTAGAAAGTATTGATTTCTGATTGAATCTTCTAAACCTTCAAATATGTGCCACATAGAATGCATAATTTTCTCTTAAATATTCTGCACAATTCAAAACATAGCTGAATCTCATTAATCCAGCTCAGCAGGCGCGATGTCGAATGCTCCCTCATAGGACATCTTCTTCGACATGTTGTTCCAGTTGTTGAATAACTTCAACACAACATGTTCTGGCATTTCAAAAAGGATATCTTGTTGTACCTGTTCTTCTTAGCAAGTTTATACATCTTTTTCCCTATTACAATATTGCTGCTACTATTTGTTTTACAAAAATTAAGCCAATCCTAATACAAGAGAACTAACAATCTCCCCCTTTGGCAAATTTTGGCTAAAACAAATAATCTAAAAACAATTATAAACCAGAAGTTTACAGCAATATAAAAATACAGCCAACAGCTGTAGTGTTCAGAGTCTACAGCACACAGCAACAGAACTTCATGTTGAAAATAATGTCTCACCATCTTTGTTTGACATCTTCTTTGCAGCACTCTGAAGAACTCCACTGCATCATCACCAACGAACAGTAATCTTCAGGATAAAAGGAAGGAAGGTCCTGAAGTTTGTTGATGTACACGAGGAAGAAGATAGCAGAAGACAGCTTGTACTCCCCCTCAATCCAGGAACCTCTTCTTGACATTGAAGACCAATGGTGGCATAAGAGAACTCTTAATTGCTCTTTGAAGGGCATAAGAGGAAACTTAAGACCAAACCCTCCACCACTCCTGGTAACTCAGAACATAGATCACAACTGTGTTCATAACTCAGATCACAGGTCACAAAAATATCCAAAAAGAAACATGATAGACATTTGATTTGACATGTTTGGACAACATATGCAATCACAAACTCCTGTCTGAACCTCTGAGCAACAATCCCTTTCTCCCCCTTTTTGGCCAAAAATTGACAAAGGAGGCCATCACAAAACCAAACCCAGGAACAACTAACCCAGACCCGAACAAAACCCATAGTTTTTATGAGAACAACCCTTACCTGATGGTAGAGGATAGGAGAAGCCTCTCTAAATAGCAGAGCAGTTTCATAGATATTAACGATCTTTAATTCTTGGTCAAAGAGAATGTTAATTGAGAATGGAAAACCTGTAACTTAATTCAAGGTGCACCGTCCAAACTGACTTTGAACGCCTTTAATAGCTCTTAGACCAGTCCTGCATAGCCAATCAGCACTTACTAGGCTCCTTTCTTACGCGTGGCTGGATGCACAGTCTAGAATATTCCTTTGTTTGGCTCAGGGAAACATGTCTTGAGTGCTGTTCTGACGTCTTACCAAAATAGTTTGTCTGCTTGTTCACAAAGTTATCAACCCAAGACTCCTCAGAGATTTATACATTCCAAGCATATTTTCTTGGATTCCTTCAAAAACAACAGAGAAAAAGTATAGTCAATCAGATACAACAATTCTGCTTTTCAGACTTCTCCTGCATAGGCACTAACTCCACGCAGCTATGATATGCCCCATCATGATGTTTGACATTACACAGCACAAACTTGACCAGCACACATGCTGCAATAGGCTATAGACAACAGCCTTAACATTCAATGCCTTTTATGATATTACACCAATAATGCCACATTCTGGTAAAAGTTGAGCAAGACCTCACCATGGGGATTTTAGATACAAGGTCTGCCAAGTCCAATAAACAAAAGCCCACTCGATTTGAAATTTCTCACATATTCCAAACAAATGTCTTGCAACACAAGAAAAGGACTGCCACCCCCTTTTGCTTGTATTAGAAGAAACCTCCTGGCAACAACCTTATAACACCCTAATAGAGTCTTCAACATGAAAATAGCCATGTATTTCCAGAACTACTTACCATCAAGATTAGAATCTACCCATTCTAATCCACATTATGTCAGAACTGCCACTTCAGACGATAATGTTGCTTCTTCCAACTCCATAAGTATGGTACATGACAAACAAAAATGTTGTAACAAAGTGTAGGACATCAGCACGAGACAAAAGGACACACCACTTGATCACAACTAGCACCAGCAGTTATACCAAAAGCAAACTCATTAGACAACCAGACAAGACCTAGGCTCATCCTACTAGGACAACCTCTACCAAGGCACCAAACACGAAGTTCTGGTATCCAATGTGCCAAGAAAAAAACAGTTTCCCAAGAAGGACAGATTCTCACACCAAAGACTACTTTGACTGGTCAGGCGATACAAACAATGACTTTTTATCCATTATAAATAACAAACCTCCTTGCCCCTATCAGCATACCAAGGAAAGAATCATGAGTCAGTCTAACAAGAATGAAGCAAAGAGACACACGAAGGAGGACAAGAAGCCAGATCCACAGAAGTTGATGGACACACCACCGTCCACAGCTGGAGCAACTTCTGGAGCAACAAGAACACGAAGGACAACAGAGACAAGGATGAAGACCATCAAGAAAAACCAAGTGCAACTTCAAGCTTCTGATGATGAATGGGACGAAGATTGGAAAACTTTTCTTGATTCGGGGGGTTGGGATAACCTTTAGACCCTTTGTTTGGTGTATTTACTAATCTTGTATGCTTTCAAAAGTTCAATAAATTTCTGTTTTTAATTCTGTTCCATTAAACTTTACAAAAGCAATAAGGATCACATCACAACACACCTAATCCTTATGCAAATTCCTGATTTGCAAAAAAATGCCAACACCAACAGCTTGTAGATTTATCAATCTCCCCCTTAACATCACACTTCCAGCTGCAAAAAATTGTAACACTCTCCCCCTATCAAGAATAACATGTGATTCTTCGTACCTTGAAGAATGGAAAACATAAGCGCATCTTCATGTCTTCAAGAGCTCACTCTTTGTTCAACTCACAAGTTGAACACAATCATTACTCGTACAAATACTCACATGATCCCAATCTGATCAACTTCTCTCTATCTAAGACCACCAGTACTTCTTTGCAGGAAGAATACCTTAAATGAATGGAGAACATGAGACTCATCTTCATGTCTTCAAGAGCGCACTCTCTGTTCAACATACTTGCTGAACACATTCACCTACTGCTTGACCCTTACATCAGTACCAAAAATCAAGTAGAGACTTGTGATCTCAGGAGACAATCACAATGTTTTGCCAACAGATGTTAAGACATCAGTCTTGACCTCATGAACAGAATCCAGCTGCACTAAGGAAAACACCACATTCCAAAACCGAATCTCCAACCTTCCCCCTTTAAGCCTCGGGACCAGAAACAACCAACACAGAAATAGGAAAGTAGTATTCTCTCATCCAAATCTCCAATCTGTAATCAATCACCTTTAACCATAGCCCAGACTCTTTGATCCTAGTTCTTCATGTCCAATTAGTCTGCTAGCAAGAATACTTCTTGAAATCTCAGGTTCTCCACTCCTGCAGCAAGGACCAGAAATAAACTGACCTCAGGAGAAAAAAAACATGTTGATCACACCATGACTAACTCACACATCTAAGATAAGTTCCAGGGCCAGAAACTCTTAGACATACAACCCAGATGCCTCCTCTTCCAGATCAGGAGTAGGTTCCAAACTCATGTGATCAAATCACATTAGTTTAGCACCCAGAGCATCTGCTATGCCATTCCTTCAGACAGCAGAATTCAGTACAATTCTGACGTGATGTTCTAACACAAGATAGGACATCATTCCAATGAACACATCAAGAGATCAAAGACTGGAGATTAGCCCTTTTAGGAATAGAGGCAACAGTAAATAACTTTTCTTTCTTACAACTTCACTTATCAATGCCTTTATGAGTGGACTTGAACAAAAATATTCAAGTATCGTTGACAAAGTAAGTTGAAGCAGTATTGCAAATATCCCATCACCATAATGTATACATTCAGAGAAGAATAACCTCCTCAATTGCAACCTCAGGAGTTTTCAGATAGATACGCAGCAGATCAAAACACAAACTCCTCAAAACCTTCAGGTGTCACATATCACCCCTAGCATCATAGTCCAGGTGACACCACAAAACCACAGGTTTGAAAATAAATCAAACCTAACGTACCCACAACACAGCAGCTTTTCAACCACTCCTCCAAGCCTTCAGCCACTGCCTATCACGAACAGTCCATCCTCCACTTCTAGGGACCATTCTCACACCTATATGAACTACTCCAAGTTCAAACAACTTTTCAGTAGAAAGCTTCCACCTTGACCATGAACCAGAAAGTATCTTCCCTTCGATCTCATCCAGATACAGAACAGAATGACCTGCTCTGATACCAATTGAAATTCTGGTACATGTGCAGAATTCAGATGTCCTAGAACATGCCGTTCGACATCTGGTATGACATGATCACAAGGGCAAGGTATATTGCACTAATCATGGTACTGAAAAGATAAGAGCAAGACACACAGAATTGTTAACCCAGTTCGGTCTAACACACCTACTCTAGGGGCTACCAAGCCAGGGATGAAGTCCACTATCAGCAGTATCAATTCAAAGCTAAACTCTCCGTTTACAACCCATCACTCAATCACTGCCCAATGACCCTTCTACCTAGATCCTCTCTAGCTATGAGAATCACTTCTCACATCCAATCATCGCAATGATGTCTAACAATTGACAATCCGCCACTGCATCAACGGCTCTTTACCTATACACTGATTACATAGATAAACATGAATCCACACTCCTATGACACATCAACATCTGATGAGAACAATACCTAGCTAAGTATGATGCCAAACTCCACCGTTTGTTAGCTTTTTCCCTTAACTAAGACCACAACCTGGAGTTGCTTAACAGCTTCCTCCAAGAACAAAATGTACTGCCTCTTACCTACAGGTTTTGAGGAATACGGGTAACCTTCCCACAAGTCGGGAGGTTACCTAGACAGAACCCTAGACTTCTACATGTTGAGCCGTCACCTCCAAGGTTACAAACCCTTCTATTTATAACATGTACCCAACTGGATTTGGGCCTTCAATCACAGCTTTAATAGCTGTTACAAATCAGCAGAAACTTCTGCTACAAAATAGGACTTCAATCTAATATTTCCTAATATGTCTCCATATTTAGAAAGTCTTGATTTCTGATTGAATCTTCTAAACCTTCAAATATGTCCCACATAGAATGCATAATTTTCTCTTAAATATTCTGCACAATTTAAAACATAGCTGAATCTCATTAATCCAGCTCAACAGGCGCGATGTCGAATGCTCCCTCATAGGACATCTTCTTCGACATGTTGTTCCAGTTGTTGAATAACTTCAACACAACATGTTCTGGCATTTCAAAAAGGACATCTTGTTGTACCTGTTCTTCTTAGCAAGTTTATACATCTTTTTCCCTATTACAATATTGCTGCTACTATTTGTTTTACAAAAATTAAGCCAATCCTAATACAAGAGAACTAACAGTTAATATATATGACAACGGTTGATACTCATAACCGTTGTGATAGTTAATTTATATTACAACGATTGAAATACCTAACTGTTGCAATATAACGCGTGCTTCCAGAATACAACAACGGTTTCCAGACCGTTGTAGAAACAGCGAACTTACAACAACAATCTACATAACAACACCTTCGCCCGCGTCATTATATGTCATTCCCAACCGTTGCTAAATGGGCTTTTCGTAGTAGTGATTGTCGGTGGTTTGAAGAATTTGCTTCTTCTTGGTGACTTCTACCATGTGAATTGTTGTAGGATGCTCTACCATTATTGTCATTCCAGCTTCCTTTGCATTTCTTTTCTTTTGTTGATTGTCCCTACAAAGATATATCATTTTCCGTCTTGCTTGTCGATCTTTTGGCAATTCTTTGTTCATGAGATTCAAAGGTCTATTGAAACTCTTATTTTGTGATGCTTGACAGTTCCTTTGATTCTTCTATGTCTATTACCACAATATCAAATTTCGGAAGCAATGACCACAAGATCTTTACAACTATCGATCTTGATGTCAACACATCTCTACAAATCTTGATTTGATTCATAAGTTTTGTTACCCTAGTGAAGAAATCAACCGCACTTTCACTTTCTTCCATTTGAAATAACTCATATGTTCTTTTATGAGTTTGTAACCTCACCTCTTTTACCTTCTCAGAACCTCCAAATTATTTCTCCAGGATGTCCCATGCTTCATTTAATGAGTGTACATCTCCAACTTTCTCAAATTTGTCTCAATCAACGTATTTATGAATTATAAAGAGAGCTTTATAATATTTATTCTTCAAATCTTTATGTGCATCATTTTGTTCATCACTAGCATTCTCGTCAATTGGTGTTACTACATCTTCACAAGATCCCAAACGTCTTGATAACAAAAGAGAACTTTCATTTGCTTAAACCAATTATCAAAATTCTTACCATTCAAGATGGAACGATTTGATGGGAAATGCCTATTCAAATGAGAAGTCATTGTTATATGCTTCCCAAGAATCGCATCCAACGCTCTAGATATCAGATATTGAAATCGATATTGATACGCAACTCTGTATGGACATACTAACGTGAGTAGTATCACCAAAATTTATCCACCAATTATCCTTCGGTACATAAACTGAATTAGTTTTAGGAAATACAAAAGGGAAAACACTACTCTTCTTTACATGCCATACGATGTACTTGGAGCAATCCTTCTTCATGTGCCTAACTTTCTTGTCAAAGAAACATGTTGCCTTCTTGTTTTGAGAATATTTTCCCAAGTTCCTTTTTCATTTATTGTATTAAGAATATCCTTCTCTAACCTCTCTTCCACTTGCGCTCAGTAAGATTATAGCTTATTTAAGGAACATTTTTCTCCATGAGTATTATAAAGAGCATTTCTTAATGCACCATCCAAGTTTCTTAGGCACCACGTGAAATTATTTTTTGGCCCCCTGATTCCGGATGTACACATCCGGACGCACCGTATCCTTAAAAAATAAAAAGTGGTTCCGGATGTGCATATTCGGAAGACCTCCGGATCTGTATATCCGGACAAAAAAAGGTGATATATTTGAAGCTGCATGATCACTCCCCCTTCCCATTCTCAACATTTCTTCTACTACACTCACTCTCACCAACTCAAAAAACCCTACTTCATCAATCTCATTTCTCACTCAAAAAGTTTAAGTTTTTGGTGCAACAAATCAAAGGGAGCAAGGAAAGACTGAATTTCAGGTAAACATTCAACTTCATCCACTACATTGCTCACATTATCAATCTACATTTTTGAAAAAACAAGTTACGCTGCTTCCGGATCTACACATCCGTAATGAATTGAGCATGAACATTTCCGGATGTGCACATCCGGATAAATGGCTGAAGCTAATTAATTTAAATTTTCATCATTTTTTAATATATTTTATTTATACATATTAATTATTCTATTCTTGTTTATAAATAGATATGGTGCACCCCGATAACATGGCAAAAGAATTAGTAGCGCCGATTTCCCTGAAAGATGAAGGCATGCTCGTAAAGTCGGTTGATGTCGGCGGTGACTTTAACAACAAGCAAGACTTTGATGATCGTGAAAGCATGATCGCATACATTTGTAGGACGGCTATTGAGCTTGGCTTCAGAGTAAATATCGGGAGATGGGATAATGGGTCGGATAGAAGAAAAGCTTTTGTAATTTTGGGTTGCGAAAGAAGCGGCAAATATCAAGCACCTCTACGAAAGTTAAAGAAAGACGAGACCGGTACTAGAAGATGTGAGTGCCCTTTTAAGATTGGTGGTTACATGTTAGTTTCCAAGAAATGGAGATTTACCATTCGTTGTGGTATACATAACCACGAAATGTGCTCAAAGCTTCAAGGCCATCCAAGTGTATGTCGGCTCAAGGCGGAAGAGAACACATGTATAGCCAACATGACCTTGAACCTTGTCCAACCGAAGAATATACTTGCAACGTTGAAACAGAAAGAACCCGAAAATGTTGCAAACATAAAGCAAGTGTATAACATTCGGTATCAAACGAACAAGGCAATTAGGGGAGATAGGAGTGAGATGCAACAACTGTTGAAAGTGTTGGAGGGCAACGATTACGTCTCTCGGTACAGATACCGCGATGATGGAATTACAGTCCGAGTTATTTTTTGTACTCATCCGGATTCCATCAAGTTGTTCAACACGTTCTCGACAGTGCTCATTTTCTATAGCACCTACAAGACAAATAAGTATCGTCTTCCATTGTTTGAGATGGTTGGCGTTACGTCTACGGATAAGACATATGCCGTCAGCTTTGCCTTTTTGGAGTGTGAGAAAGAGGACAATTTCACGTGGGTGTTGGAGACGTGTCGGTCACTTTTGAAGAAACATGTTCAAATACCAAAAGCAATTGTTACAGACCGCGACAACGCCTTGATGAATGCGGTTGCAAAGGTCTTTCCTTCTTCCAATGCACTACTTTGTCGATTTCACATAACAAAGAATGTTCGAAGTCGGGTTAAGACCGCGGTGGGTGCGAAACAAGTGGAGTCGGAAGACGGAAAAGTGGTCAAGTCGGGTGTCATTGTAGAGAAAATTATGGATGCATGGACTCATATTCTAAATTCTTCCACAACGGAATTATATGTCGATTCGGTCATTAAATTCTGGAAAGTGTGTGAACGGTACCCCGCTTTGCTGAAATATGTTGAATCCACCATTTTTGATCAAGTGAAAGAAAATATTGTTTATGTGTGGACCGATAACGTACGACATCTTGGAAACACTACCACCAATAGAGTTGAGTCGACACATGCCACTTTGAAGAACTGGTTGGGGAATAGCAAGGGGGATTTATGTTGGGATTGGGACTCTGTGCATCTAATGATCAAAAACCAACACAATGAGATACAAACCACTTTCAGTCGGAGCATCACGGTTTTGGAACATCGGTTTAAAGGTAACTTCCTCTACTCTCATTTGATCGGCAACATGTCTCGGGCGGGGTTGGGCTATATTTTTTCACGAGGCCAACCGAGCCGAAACGGTAGGTTCTGATAGTGCAAAGTGTGGTTGCACTATTGTGAAAACCTACGGCCTTCCTTGTGCTTGTGCCATTGCTAAAAAGTTGAAACTAGGTGTGTCAATACAAATTGACGAAGTTTGCCCTCATTGGATGTGACTTAGTTATGATGATGATGGTTGTAAGGAAGGAGATAAACCGGATATCTCTATTTTGGCCGAATTGGAAGCGATTCAAAAGAGGTTTTTGAAAGCCGACGACAATATGAAGCTACACATCAAAGAAGAGTTGAGGAAGATTGCCTTCCCCGAAACAACCGCAATGATACCTGTTGTAACCCAAATTTTACCCTTAGATACATTGATCTCTTGCATGTCATTTTAGGTCAATCATGTTGCATAGCTAACCCTTTTTATCAGGTTTTTGTTTGTGTTTGTTTCTCTTTTTATCAGGTGCTATCTTAAGGAGATTCAAGAGGTGATTAATCAAGATTTTTGGATGGAGCATTGAATCAAGCAAGTCTCTAAGAGATTATCTCCATAACCCTAACCATGATCCTCTCCATAACCAAATTTCTACCCACCTTATCTACCCTCAATTGTCACCTTCAATTCCAAACCTATTTCAATAGCCCTTCATTTAACCAATTTTATCCAATTTGTCAATTTTAATTCTCCTAAACCATATCTATAACCCTAATCAATTGCCAAGTCCACCATTATTATTTTGATTTCCTAGTCATTTTCTTTTATAACAAGAGAATACAAAACCAATGCTAGCATTTTTATTCACAAGCCCGCATGATTGGCCCAACGTACAAAAATGTATTGCAAACTATATTGGATTTAAATTTCTTAACCAAGGACCAATAGGAGTCAAGCAAGTTGTTTTGACTTTTCAACTTTGATAATCAACCAATAGGAGAACGACATGTGGCATAAGAGAAACCAAAATCAACCAAAATGTTTTCTTCTTCTTTGGTCGTATTCGCAAGCTTCAGAATGGAAGAGAGAAATTTAAAGGAAACAAGTGAATCAATTCATCAGAAACCATTTCAACCTCAATCCTTGGCGCGCTATTTGCTCAATTTGAATTCTCCAAGACCATTCCCGTTTCAGCTTTCAAGGTTTGGCTCAATAAAAGTGGTTCCGAGGATTTGCCAGTTTCAGCATTCAACCTGCTCTCGTCTGCGGTCTCTCCACGCCATCCCCAACCTTTGCCTCATTTGATACCCCTCCCAATGACATCAAGTGAGGAGCTCTAAAGCAATACATGAAGTGATGAATTGACTCTGCACATCTGAGATTTTGGCAGTATAAACAGCATATTTGTCTCCAAGGAGTGGACCGTTTTTGAATTCAAAATAGACGTTGTGACTATAATTTCTACTCAACACTCCACATGTTTGATGTTTGGACTCACACAACCCTTGGGTTCAGCCTATAAAAGGGACTCGCTTCTACACATCTACACACCAAGAACTCTCACAAAGCACTCAAAAATCCTCTGAAGTTCCCTAAGTTTCGAGCAAGCAAGTTGGAAGTTGGCTTTGGAGTTGCTTTGGAAGGGAAGACAGTCATCATACTTGAAGACAGTGGACATTACTCCACTTGGTATTGTATTCTTATCCTTTTGTTAGTAATGCTCATTTGATATTATCATTGCCATATGTATTTCATTGTTCTTTACATGCGTATCTGGTTGATATATGCTTGAATATATTGTTTATGTGCTCATGACTTGAGTTTTTAAAATAAGATGATGTTTTTTTTCATTGATATGGTACACATGGAGGCCTTTGTGATGAGTTATAATACCTCTGTTTTGTCCATTAAATGGTTGTAACTATAAGTCCTCATTGTGGTTTTATATTAACAAGATTGGTGTTTGATTTTGTTGACCTACTTGGATAACGTATGTACTTAAATGTGATGTTGAGACAAGAGACTTGTGAACCTATGTTTCTTTTTGTAGTTCTGATGTGCTCTTAAGTTGTAGAATGTCTGAGTTTAGCTATCTTTATTGCTGATTTAATGATTTGTTTGGTATTATCAAGTTGTTCTTGCTAAAGTAGCACTAATTCCTTTTTCTGCTATCATCAATATGTGACCATTTGGTGTACTCAGTCATTGGTTTTAAGCCTTGTCATTGTGGATGTTTGTAATTTATGGTTGATAGTTTTGTACACATTTGTATGCACCACTGCCTTTGCATTGTTGAGGATTGACCTTGTATTTGAGTTTTGATTGTTTGAACTGTTAGTATCATACAAGTTATTGCTTAATGTTGCACCTCTTTGGACTGATTTTTGATTTAGTGGATGTTTAAGGTTTATGATTAGGAATATGGAGTTTAGGATGAAAACTGTGTTGTTGATGATCATATGTCTCTCTTGTTCTATGACATATGCTTTTCCATCTTGTACATGAAAAACCTTTGTGCTGAACTATTAATCTCAGAAGTTATGCTTTGATGATATCATGATTTGTTCTCTATGTTAATATTGTGCTCTTGATATGTGCTGCTAGCCTTGACATGTTTTAACATGTTCCTAAGTTATGCCTTTGTGATATCATGACTCCATACATATATGTTTGATAAATGTGCTTGTTTGATTGTTGCCCAAGTTTGTTTTTTTACTAAGTCCTTTGCTACTGCCCATTTTTTTAAGTGTTACCACTTGAATGAATTTGGTTATTATATTGTCTTGTAACATGTCCTATCCTTTCCTACATGTGCTTGCTCTTGACCATCATGATGTTTGTGTACTTGTCACTATGTTTGTACCACTTAGGTGAGTGTATGACTTTCTGCTTGTAATTCAGTTTGCTAGCTATCTTTGATTTGAAATGTCACTACCATGTTCCTAAGATGCTATGAACCTAAGTGAGTTTGTCTTGATATTGTATTTAACTTGGTCTTCCTTTAATCTTGACACATGAATCATTCTTGCTATTATTGAGAGCATCTTTCCTTGACACTATGTGACTATATGTTTGAGTGGTTTTCCTTGATAAGCATTTAAGTTGTATTGAGCCATCATCATTTGTCTTTGTGTGTGTGGAATTGTAATCAGACCATGCTGAGTTTTGTGGTATATACATTGTTGGATGTATGTATCAAGCTGTCATTAGGGTTTTAGTTTCCAATTCATTGACTTCCTATGTTTGAGTTTGCTAACTCACCTTGCTTTCACATTGATCTGCTTGTTTACATTAAACTGATGTTTAGTCCATGCTTGAATGTTTTGGATTCCATGATCTATGTATGGTGTATCAGCTGTGTATTTGCTTGAAATTCCATTTGAATGTGGTATGTTAGCTCACTGCCTTGTAATGACATGATGATTGTCTACTGCTATTTGTTTTTGTTAAGCTTTCTTAACAATGGGGTGCATGTATGCCATCTTTACCACAGTCCTATTATCTTTCATTTGGCATATCAGTCATGAAACCATCTTAATATGCATAAACTAAAACTAACACCATACTGCTATCAGTTTCCTTAGTCTTCATATGTGCTCTGTTTGGTTTCCAATTAAGTGTTGTATGCTTGCCGTCTGATGGATGTTATGATTGTGTTGGTTTTGTTGCTTTATTCATTCGAAGGTTTTTACTTGGAGGTCTAATTTGTATGGTCAACATTTCCTTGTTTTATGTAATAATTCATGATGTTGAAATGATAACATTGTGTGGCTGCTGCATTTTAATTTGATTGATGGTGAGAGGCGCAGTATGGAGGTCTGCAAGTCGTGAGCAGAATGAGTAATGGTTTGGTTTATGGGATTTATTTGGAATATACACGCATGTTTGGTTCATATATTTATTGAAGTAAATATAATACCAGATGTAACAGCCACCCCAGTGGCAAGCACACACTCACACGCCTTGCCTACCTCTAGGACTGGGGTTCGAATCCCCATCGCCCCAGTCCTTTTGTTTTTTTTCTGATTTTCGCCCTATTTCATATATGTATATGTGATTCCATTATATGTTCAACATGCGCGCTTTGGCCTGATGGTATGAGTTTTAGACTGCAAGCGAAGAGACCTGGGTTCAATCCCTAGGTGTACCACTTCCTTACTTTTTTATCACTTGTTGGTTTTAGTTTATTTTTCAAGTTTATGCTTTATTTTCTAATTTCCATAACTTGCTTATTTCTCATCCTTTTTCTTCCCTTCTTTTTGCTATGTTCTTCTAATTGAATTTACTTTTCAAATATAAAAGAAAATTGATAAAAATATTTAATCTTGAGACCTTTATTCATGATAGGATTAGAAATGCTTATTAGGGTTTTTATTGTACTTCTCTATGCATCTTACCATGTTATCTCTATTTATCATGTTTGATCTTTGTCCAACATGTATGATTCTAACTTTGCATTGACATCATAATTTTGTTTCATCTCATATCTTATTCATGTCTTTTACATCATCATATTTGAATTATAACTTATTATCTTTTAGTATTTTTACAACTGTTATCTTCCCCCCATTCCAAAGGGAGATCATTTTAAAATTGACTCATGAGTCACTAAACAACCACCCTACCTTATCCTTTTAGGTTTACCCTTATTTTTTGGCCTCATGAGAGCCAATGAAATCATAACTTAGAAGTAGGTTAGAGTTTTGAACTCTATGTGATTCTCATCATCATGAGAACTCACTTTTCCCCTATAACTTATATTTAGAGAGTTATCGTGAACTCTAAAATGAGCTCATACTCATTTCCCCTTGGAACTTTGGCAATAGTCAATGGTTCCTATCCCTCACCCTTAGATCGGTGAACTACGGATACTCTGATTCCACTCTCGTAAGGATACGTAGGCGCAAAGTGTGATGATTTGTCGAGTATACTTAGATATTAACCCCTAGGGTTTCAACCTTTAGCATAATGTAATACCCCAAAATTTTCCCTCTCTTTTCTTCATATCTCTTAGCATGAGCTTTCATTGCATTGCATTGCATTCAAGCATAGAAAAATAAAACATCAAGCATCTAGCATTGCATCTTGCATAAGGGCGTGTGATCAGGTGATTCTCTAAGGTGTTGGTCATCCAAAGAAGAAGACCAAGTGTTTCTCACAAGCCCCAAGGATCTCTTACATCATGTATCATCTCCATTTGATCTCACAAGTTATGGGAAGAGGAGAATCCATCAAGAAGATTGGATAGTGCATGAGCTCCTACACAAGGCAGTCAAAAGTTGGGATCTGACCCTCAAATGGGCAAGATCTTTGAGTTTTTATCATCTCCAAAGGACATATCTCATCATTGTTTGAGAGGATACACAACATATTCAGAGGAATTTGGATTTGGAGGATGTGTTATTTCCTCCTAACCAGAGGGTACCAAAATTAGGGTTTGACCTAAAATCAGTTTATTTCTGATTTCTTGGGCAAGACTTGATCTCATGGTATTTCTTATGTTCTTAAGTGTTCATGGGTGGAATCTTGGTCATTGGTTCTTCGGGAAAGATGTTCAATGGATCAGTTACTTGTGAAATAAGCAAAAGTCAACAGTTCAAAAGGAAAGTCAACCATGGGTTTGCAAAGATTCAAATCATGATTCTCAAGTCCATATACCTTTATTTGGTCAAGGAATGGCATGGATGGTATCATTCATCAAAAATCAAGAGTTTGTGCAAAAGTTACTAAATTTGGAAAATGACCTATAATGAGAACTTTCCATTTTTGGCAATTTTTCCACCACATTCAACTTGACTTTTCATCATCAAGGAAGCTCCAAACGAATTTTACTCCAACATGAAAGTTGAATATCTTTCTCTCCCATTTCCAAAAAGTACTAGAACATTTCCATATCATTTGTGGAACTCTAGTTATGGTCAAAACAATGGAAGGTGCATTTCTTAGATTTCTTATATGTCAAATTTTCCACCTTTTGCATTTTGGCACAAATGGACTTGTAATTAATCTTTTTGCTTCATGTTATATTACAACATCAAAATGAAAGTCAAGAGGAGTGTTTTTGGCCTTGGAATCAAATTATTTCATGCCATATTTCTCATTATTTTCACATAGTGCAAAAATGCAAATTGATTCAAAACTTACAAACCAAGAAAGTGAAAGGCCCAAATTCAATTCAGAGGTGATCCATAAGTAAATTGGAGGTGAATTATGCTGATTACAAGGGATGTGTACGTGTAGATTAGTGGCACAAGCAAAAAATGCATTCTTGCAAATTCATCAAAATCTCATTAACCAAGGTTCTAATCACTTTCTAATTCTAATCAGTGAACTAATAGAGAGTATATATGCTTACTCATACCCTCACAGCTAGGGTAGAGACTCTCATTTGCACAGTTTTGGTTTTTTGCTCTCACACTTCCTCTCTTTGGATCTCACTTTCCTTGGTGTTTCTTAGAGATTTCTCTTCACATTCTTGATCAGTGAAGAGAATAGAGAAAGAATCAACTGCTATTTTGAGCTCATACTGAAGATTTCACCAAGTTCCATTCAAGAGGATTCAAATCTCAAGATCTAGCACGATTTCAAGCTCTAGTTGCATTTATTTTGCAACTAGAGGTTCCAAGGAGTAGATCTGCAGTTTTTGGAGGGATTTCTTGGCGTATTTTAAGCTCTTCAAGGTTCAGGTTAGTGTAATTTTCACCATCATAGAACTCAAATTTTAAGTGTGCATAATGATCTATGTTGTTCACTGATTATTCTGATCTATTTTGTTTGAGATTTGGACGTGTGAATTGTGTGTATTGTGGATTTAAAGTTTTGGATCTAAATGTGTTTTCGTTCGATTCTCATTGTGTGTTTGTTGTTTGATAAAATGGTTTGGATATTTGAATTCCTCATGATTTTCTTGTCAAGATAGTGTGTTTGTTTGCCATTTTTGGGTGATTTCTTATTGCAGCTCACCGGAGAGGGTGGCCGGAGCCCTAGCTCCGGCGGCTGGTGATAGTTCAGTCCGGCGAGGGGTTTAAGTGGAGAAGAAGCAATCGTGGCCATCCATCACCTTGATCTAACGCCCCACGTGCTGCCACGTTTTCTTTTTTTGTTTTTATTTTAATGTTTGCATGTGTGTTGGACCATGGTCCTTATTGTGTTCCTCATATCTTGATCACTCATCATGAATAATATTTGTTTGTATGATTTAATGTGGTGTGTCAGATAAAATGTGTGGTTGTGAGTGTGCCAACGAATTAAAAAAAACATGTGCCAATCACGTGGGATCTGTATGGTATGCTGAGTATTTGTGTACGCGTGTGCTTAATTGATTATGGTGTGCTGGGTGATCTGAACCGTTGATCATAATTGTTTTTGGATATTTTGACTTATTTTTGGAGCGTGAGATTGATCTTATGGCTAATATTCAATCTGATGTTTGACTGAAGTCCATTGTTCTCCATTTGACTTTCGCTGGTGGGTTTTTTGTTTGGGCTTTACTTTCCACACCCCTCCTTTGATCCATGTTTTTATTTCCAACGTGAATTGTTACTGATGGCACCCCCCATGCTTATTTCTTTTGTTTTATTTCATTTTCATTTTATTTTGCATTTTAATTTTTTAAAATCATTTTAATGCATCAAAAAAACCATAAAAAAATTATGAAACTTCTTTTTAGTTTTATAAAAATTTTCCACATTTTATTTTCTTTTTTTATTTTATTTTTGGCATCTGATTTAATTAATTGCTTAATTTTCTTTTTTGAATTGTTTCACTTGCACACTTCAACTTGTTGAATTTCTTTCTCATCATCTATACATCATTTTCAACTCATTCTTTTTGCATTTGTTAGATAACATTCTGAATTGCATGAAAACATTTTTGTTTCATTTTTAAAACTTTTTCATATTGCATTTTGGTCCCTCTCTTTTGCATATTGATACATGTTTCTCACTTGATCCTTGTTTAATTGTTTGAATGGTTTAACTTGTGAATTTTTGTGAGATCTTTTAGCATGTGATTGTATTCTGACCTATATCATTTGAGTTTAAAGTTCAAAATTTTAGAATGTCATTTGAGGCATGTTTGATTTTTTGTGCTTAAGTGAATTATGCATGACTATATCTTGACACTTCTTTGCACAAGTTGACTTGCCATGTCCATTTGCTTGAGTTTCTTGTTGGTTCTTTGCATGTGCCTTTAATATGATGTCTACCCCTGGTTGAGGTCATTTGGGACTTAATTTTACACTTTGTGGATCATGTTTGAATCATGTTTGAGTATGCGTAAGTGTTGGAACTTTGTTCTTTTTGTAGTTTGCTTTGGTGCATGTTTTGAAGTTGTTGATTGATGTTTGAACTTGTATGACTTGAGTTTGGTCTTGATATGATATTGATGTATATTCTACTACCTCTTGAGTTCTATACTTGGTTTTCATGTTGTTTGAGCATAGTTGAATGCATTTGGTTTGAATTGGATGATGAATACCATTACCTTTTCTTTTGTGAACTTCTTTGGATCATTTTACTTCATTGTTTTGCCTCACTTGTGCACACATGAATTGTTGACGATAATATGATATTGGTTATGACTTGTCTTCATTTTCATCTTGCCTTTCTCATTTCACTTTGATATGAAGTCCATGTATGCTTCATTGTGCATTTCATACAAGTATGCTTGCTCCTTTCATTTTTATCTTTGCATGCTTACTTGATTTGTTTTGCATTGATATTTGAAACATGTTGATTGATTTGAGTTGGACATTTATGATATGATGTGCTTGCTGCCACTTTTTGTATTTCATTCTCTCTTCCTCTTCTTCTCTTTTCTCCTCTTTAACTCTTTCTCATCCCATGAATCTCAAGACTTGTTCAAGTCTTGGATTCTTTCCCTTTAGAGCTACCTAGTCCAACTTAATTTTTGATTAAGCTTGGAGTAGGATTAGCATTAGGTTTTAGTTAGTCTTTTCTCCTAAACCTCACTAACCATAGGACATCCATGCATGATTACATTAGGACTCTTAGTTTCCCTTTAGAGTTTCCCTTGTGTCGTTTCTCTTCTCATCTTCAAACAAAAGTAAAAAAATACTTAATAAAGGCCAAACAAACATTGTATTTAGGCCTTTCATGTAAGAATAAGATAGTGAGGGATCTTCTCTCATTTTCTTGGAATGTTTAGCGTTCGTCCCATCTCGGGTCGTTATGCGAGGCATTCGATTTTACATGAGGGACTTAAATACAATGTGCGTTACAAAACACAAAACAATCAAAACACTTCTTTCTAAAAAGCTTCAAACAAACAATAACGTCTTTTCTTCGGGAATTCTTTTCTCATCTCACTCACTCTCAACGTACGAACGTGCTCCTACTCATTCTCTTGCAAGATGGTAACGCACTCGGACCATCGAGCCTGCAACACCTGAGCTAGAACGTTAGTCGTTCCCTAAAAACACAAATAAAGTGACCCTCGTTGAGGGGAACTACGTCGCTCTGATTCTCATGCTCCCAATGAGATACGTAGGCAGTGGGGTAGGGCCCATTCGAGCACTTCTTTTGTTTTCCCTACATTTATTTCTTGTTTTCTCTTTTCTTTTTCTGTTCCTGTTTCTTTCCCTTTCCAGTAGCAGTGGAGCTCCAGACGACGACACCCTTTGATCGAGACAAGCAAGCGTGGATCCCATCGGGTACGATGGACGCATGTGGGTGCTAATACCTTCCCTTCGCGTAACCGACTCTCGAACCCAGTTCTCTTGGTCGTGAGACCTTGCTCTTTCCTTTTCCTCAGGTTTATGAGGTGTTTCCTTTCCCTCTCTTGGGATAAATACATATTGTTGGCGACTCTGTTTCGGTGCCACTTTCGCGTTTGTACTTGGATGAAAATCCAGGGAGCGACAGCTGGCGACTCTGCTGGGGACCGAACCCAGAATCTCTGGTTTCCTTAGCGAGTCAATCCTAGCGCTTGTCTGTTTTCTTTCATTGGGTGTTTACTGTTGTGCCGTATTACTGTTTTACTATATTGCTATTTACTGTGTTTTTGCTTTACTGTATATTACTGTATTTACTGCATTTTAGCATTTTCATTTCATATGATGTATTATGCTGCACTGCTGTACTGTTTTCTGTTTGGCGGGATGGGGTATTCTAAGAGATAGGCCCAATACCTAGGCCTGAGTGCACTTAGGATTAGCATGTTTCATATCCTCTCGCGTTCCATCTCGGTTCGAGGAGGGAATATGAAACACAATCTGGATATGGTTCTCTCTAGAGAATTCTGCGTTGTGGATTTCCCACGATGGTAGAGCTATCTGGAAGAGCTGCTAAGTCTGGATGACCTGTTAAGATGACCCCTCTTTATTTTGAAGTGAATCAGCAGACGACCTCTTTGATTGGCGATAGCATTGTATCCTTCGGGATGAATGTGCTATTGCTTCTCAAACCTCTGACGCTGAGGATCTTTCATCTTGGAGAATCAGTTGAGGCCTCCTCGATTGATGATGATGCCAAACCAGAAATGGTGAACGTATCATCATTTCTCGACCTGAGAGCCCGGGATACTGAACATCCTAGTACCTACATGTGAGATTGGGGGGATTGTTTACAGGTGTGCAGGAACCCTTGACCTTCAGAATACCTGGTTTTCTTATTTGTTTTGGATTGGTTACTGAAGTTATGATCCTGATCAGCTCACATGTGGTTCTGTATTTGTTATTGGATTTCTTATCCTGGTTGTTGTATATCTCACCAAACTCAGATTGCAGTACAGTGGATTCGGCTCTAGTTGTGCAGCACTGATCACATGCCCTTGCATACATATCATCATTAGCATTCTTGCATTTAACCTTCATGTTTATTCATTTGCAGGGTATACTTCCTTTCAGTTCCAGTTGACAGTTCCCTTTTGCAGTTATGGATGCTCCAAGGAAGAACAATGTGCATTATACTTTCTTTGACACAAAGGTGGGACAGTTGCGAAAGATGATTTCTCTTATTACTCCAGACCATGTGGGTATGTTCCGAAAGGCTTATGGGGAGATTATGACCATGGTTGTTGACTTGGATGCTTCAGAAAGGAGTGTCATCCATACGTGCTTACAGTTTTATGACCCACAGTTAAGATGCTTCACGTTCTCGGATTTTCAGTTGGGCCCGATGTTAGAAGAGTATGCTCTGCTTCTAAGTGTGCCTCTCAAGTACCAGATTCCTTTAAACTCTGACATGCGCCCTCCAAAGCCTGAAGAAATAGCTAAGGCCCTCCATCTGGGTGTACCTGTGGTAGCAGATAACCTCGCCACCAAAGGAGGTTTATCTGGTTTTCACCTGGACTTCTTGGTTGCCAAAGTTGAAGAATGTGCTGCTAAATCTCAGTGGGAAACCGTTTGTGCAATCCTGGCTTTGAGTATCTATGGAATTATGCTGTTTGCTGATGAACCAAAGTTTGTGGACATGAGTGCAATCCATATTTTTGTAATGAAAAACCCCATACCTACCCTCCTGGGTGATTTGTACTATTCTGTGCACTTCAAAAATGAGAAGACGCGAGGAGGTCTGGTTAGATGTTGTGCACCTCTGTTCCATAAGTGGCTTATGCGTCATTTACCAAATTCGGAGGCCTTTTTGAATCCTCAGCCTGCAAAGAACTGGGCTAAGAGGATGATTCAGTTGACAGCAAAGGACATTCGTTGGCTCAATCAGAGGACGATGGGGGGAGATTTCATCAGCAGCTGTGGGAGACATCCTAACGTGCCACTCTTGGGAGTAAAGGGTTGCATTAATTATAACCCTGTTATTCTCAGGAGACAATTAGGATTTGCCTTAATAGAGCCTCCGAGGGACGGTGATTTGGAAGAGTCTTTCTTTTTCCCTGTGAAGGATAACCTTTTGTTGGTAAGGCAAGCGGCTGGAGCTTGGGGTAATCTGCAAATGAAGGGTAAAGTCGTCTTTGGAAAGTGCAACAATGTGTCTTCCTCTCAATATGATGCTTGGTTGAAAAGAAGGGTTCAGATTACTCTTTTTCCGTTTTCTCAAGAAAGACCGTCAGATCCAGTTGCTGTGGACCCAGTGACCATGATAAGCATTGCTGAATATGACAAGCTTAAAGCGGAGATGGATAAGACTGTCAAAATGAATGAGAAGCTAAGTGAAGACTCAGAAAGAATCTTTGTGACAAGCATAAGGTTGAGTATGAAATGCAGAAGCTGACTGAGCGTCATGAGGCCAATGAGAAAAGAATTGCCGAAGACACTATCTATATTCGTAAGGTCAAACAGAATGAGATGGCGCTAAAGGAGGCGTGCAAGCGCATCAATGAGCAGTTGACCAAGTCAGAGAATGCCCTTGCCAAAGGACAACAGAGATGGGATGAGTTTTCTGAATGCCGGAGGGAGATCGAGGCGAGAATCAGGGCTGAAAACGACGAGTTGAGGAAATATTTGAAGACAAAGAAAGTGAATTTCTCCAACAACTAAGTTCAGCTAATCAAGAGATCGAAGAACTGAAGATCCGCGCCGGAGTAAAGAGAGCCAAAGAGTCAGCTGTCAAAGATCAAATCCGAAAGCTAGAAGAAGCCGTCAAGTTAAGGAGTCAATTGATCAGAAGTCTTACCGAGCGCCCAAATGATCCAGTTACTGAAGCACTTCTCAAGAAGGTCCAGGAGGATTTATATGGGCTCAGTGTTTGAGTTGTATTGTTGCTATTGTGGGAGTCACCATCAGGCTTGTTGATGGGTTTCCCTTTATTTGTATTCATACTATTCAGTTGTATTTGTTCGAAAATAATTTGTATTTGACTGTTCCACACCTGGCTGTGGGTTTTTTCATTTATTCTATTGGATTTTTTGGTAACTATTGAGGTGGATTCTTTGTCAGATTTTGCAATGATTCACACACTCACTAGGCTGTATGATGGGTATTTTGAATTACTAATATACACCTCTAGCGTTCTGTCGCTGTTAGCAACTGCAGGGATATGCGCTGTTCTCTTTTGGTCAAACTGGAACCGAAGGAAGGAATGCCTCAAAATGAATAAACATTGCATTGCATCACATCTCATGTTGCATTCTGTTGTTTATTTTCAGGTGCTTATTGTAGGAGATCTCTAACCTTTATTTGGTTTCAGGCACTATAGCTGAGAATCACATTCAGCGATACTCAACTCGAGGAAATCAAGCAAGGATAATGGATCAAATGCAGAGTGATTTGGCTGAAATGAGGGCACGAATGGACCAGTTCATGACTCTCATGACTGGTATGGCACAAACTCAAGAAAGATTGAGGCTTCTGGTCGAGCGTCCAGAGGCCATGCTTGGAGTTAATCAGAATGACAATTCACAGACTAATGGTACTCCTCCTCCTGTTGGCAATCCTCCTCCTGGTGGTAATTTGGGTAATGGAAATGGCAGAAATGTTGGTGGTATTTAGGAAGATGCTCAAGAAGACCAATTTACTCTGTTGGATGCTGAGATGGGTACTCCTAATGATAAAAGGTACGATGAGTTGGCTGAAAAGATACGGGCTATGGAATGCAAAAATTCTATGGGTATTGATGTTACTAGTTTGGGACTGGTACCAGGGGTCAGGATCCCTCCAAAATTCAAGCCGCCTACTTTTGATAAATATCATGGCAATACGTGTCCCCAGACACATATCCAAGCTTATTTTGGGAGGATCTCAGCTCATACAGATGATGAGAAGTTATGGATACATTACTTTCAAGACAGTCTGGCTGGAGCTTCTTTGACCTGGTATATGAAATTGAACAGAGCTGCTGTGAGAAGTTGGAATGATCTGGCTGAAGCATTCCTAAAACAGTACCAGTACAATATTGATATGGCGCCCAATCGCACTCAATTGCAGGGGTTGTCATAGAATGCTAAGGAAAGTTTCAAGGAATATGCTCAAAGGTGGAGAGAAATGGCTGCACAGGTTCAACCTCCTCTGTTGGATAGAGAAATGGCAGACATGTTTATGGGCACCCTACAAGGGGCATATCTTGATAGATTGGCTGCTTGTCCATCAACCGGATTTGCTGATATCGTGATTGCTGGAGAAAGAGTAGAGAGTTTGTTGAAGCTTGGAAAGATTCAAGATGTAAGTGGGACTGGCTCTTCTGGGACAAAGAAACCGTTTGCTAGTGGTCAGAAAAGAAGAGAAGGTGATACAAATGTTGTGTTTAGAGGACGAGGCAGAGGACGTTCTCAGGGTTATCATCAGGTAGGTGCAGTGACAATCCCAGCACCGTCTGTTCAGCAACAACAACCCCAACAGCAAGTTCAGCAGCAACAACAACCTCTTTTCTAACAGAGGTCTAGGCAGAGGGATCGTAAGATTGACCCTCTCCCTTTGACTTATTCTGCGTTGCTACCACAATTACTCAAGTTGAAGTTGGTTGAGCTCTGTACTATGAGACCTCCTGCCGCTGGCAACCTGCCTCCTAATTTTGATGTAAATGCTCGCTGCGAGTTCCACTCAGGTGCTCAGGGGCACTCCGTTGAAAAATGTTGGGCTTTTCATCATAAAGTGCAAGACTTGATTGATACAAAAGCAATCAATTTCTCTCAATCTCCTAATATTCTTCAGCACCCCATACCCAATCATGGTGCGGCAAATGTGCATGCTATCGAAGACGGAAAGAGATTGAATTTGGTAGCAGACATCAGTCAGGTGAAGACTTCTTTGTTGGTTGTAAAAGATTGTCTGTTGAGGGCACAGGTGTTCCCGGGCTGTGGTCAAGATTGTTCTGAGTGTATGAATCAAGAGAATGGCTGTGATAGTTGAAGGTGGGTTTGCAGAATCTGATCAATGAAAGATGTCTACAATTTGACAGGGTTGTGAAAGAAACTGATGAGATATCAACCGTGAGCATCTATTATACTCCTGCTAAGATCCAGGTGCCTGCAAGTACGGTTCCTGTGGCAAGTGTTGTGCAAGAAAGACCCAGTCCTGTTACCATCACGGTGCCAGGACCAGTTCCGTTTACAACTACAAAGGCAATCCCATGGCACTATGGGGCAGACGTGTATTATGAATGTAAAAAGCAAGAGGTTGGGACATCAGCCGGTTCGAATATTGATAATGTGGGTGGTGTAAGTGGTTTTACAAGAAGCGGAAGATTGTTTACTCCCTAAACTTCGCGCAGTGATAAAGAAGCTGAAGCTGCAGCAAAAGCTAAAGGAAAACAGGTGGTCGAGAGTGTGCCTGTACCTGAATCAGAGACAAAGATTACTTTTGATAATGAGATGGAAGAGTTCATGAGGATAATCAAGAAAAACGATTATAAGATTGTCGATCAACTGAATCAGACTCCTTTGAAGATTTCAATTTTATCATTGTTGATGTGTTCTGACGCGCATCGGGAGGCTTTATTGAAAGTGTTGAAGAGTGCATATGTGCCACAGGAAATCACTGTTAATCAGCTTGAAGGTGTAATTTCCAATGTTAATGTTAGCCATGGTTTGGGCTTTACAAGTAGGGATCTGACTGCTGAAGGAAGAAACCACAATAAGGCTTTGCACATCACAATGGAGTGTAAGGGTGCAGTGTTGTCTCATGTATTAGTAGACACTGGTTCCTCACTCAATGTCTTGCCTAAGAAGGCACTAATGAAGCTGGAAGTTGATGGTTTGATTTTAAGGCCTATGTGAATTGGTTGTCAGAGCATTCGATGGGACTAAAAGATCTGTGTTTGGCGAAGTAGAATTGCCCGTGCAAATTGGACCACAAGTGTTCAAATCCACATTCCATGTAATGGACATACAACCTGCATATAGCTGCTTATTGGGTCGCCCTTGGATTCATGGAGTCGGGGCTGTTACATCCACCTTACACCAAAAGCTGAAGTATGAGTTTGAAGGACAGGTTGTGACAGTGTGTGGTGACGAAGATATCTTTGTTAGTCATTTGTCCACGTTTAAGTATGTGGAAATGGATGGGGAAATTCACGAGATGCTTTTCCAATCATTTGAAGCGGTAAATATTGACAATGTGCCTGAGTCTTCCTCTACACCAGCTGGGGCTGGTACCTCCATTTCATCCTACAAACAAGCTGTCGAGGTCGTCAGAACCGGCAATGCCCAAGGCTGGGGCAAGTTGATAGAGACATCAATGAAGGAGGACAAATTTGGTATTGGTTATCATCCCTCTATGACTTCAGATGCGGAAAGCAGTGGACCCATCATTTTCAGTAGTGGGGGAATTATTTACACAGATCAGTCTTGTGCAGCTACAGAAGATGGTGTTGACAGTGACTGTGACCTGGACAACTGGGTACGCCCACGTGCTCCGGGACAACAATTGCAGAACTGGTCTGTTGAAGAAGTCGTCCGGGTTACTCTTCAGACAAAGTAATTTTTCTTTGTTTGTATAACCATAATGCATGTCAAAATCTTGCGCTCTGCCCAAGGCGCATAGATTCATTTGTAGGGCCACCCTGTTTGCATTTGCAATTTTAATCATCAATAAAGGACGTTTTGCACTCAAATTTTTGTTCTCTTTCTTTCAGTTTTTATTTTTTGCACAAAAATAATAAAATGGCAATGTTTCTTTTCTCTTTTTTGTTTTAAAATAAATTCTAAAATAAAGCATGAACCCGTTCGTGCAGACTTGATCCTCCGGATTCCATTGATAACGATTTTGCTATGGCTATGTATGACTTTGACAAACCGATTTATCAAGCCGAAGAAGGGGATGAGAAGGACTGTGAACTCCCTGAGGAACTGGCCAGATTGTTAAAACAAGAGGAAAGGGTCATCCAGCCTCATCAGGAGACTATAGAAATCATCAATATTGGTACCGAGGAGGCTAAGAAAGAGATCAAGATTGGTGCCAGCCTGCAAGCAGATGTGAAGAGAGCTTTGACTAAGTGTGTGAATATGTTGATACCTTCGCCTGGTCGTATCAAGACATGCCAGGGTTGGATACTAATATTGTTGTACACAGGCTGCCATTGAGAGAGGAATGTCCGCCAGTCAAGCAGAAACTTCGTCGGACTCACCCCGACATGGCCATAAAGATCAAAGAAGAAGTTCAGAAACAATGGGATGCAGGGTTTCTTGCAGTGACTCACTACCCTCCCTGGGTTGCCAACATTGTGCTGGTACCGAAGAAAGACAGAAAGGTTAGAATGTGTGTGGATTATCGAGATCTTAATAAAGCTAGCCCGAAAGATGATTTTCCACTACCTAACATTGATGTACTGGTCGACAATACAGCTCAGTTTTCAGTGTTCTCGTTTATGGATGGTTTCTCTAGGTACAACCAGATTAAGATGGCACCTGAAGATATGGAGAAGACCGCGTTCATTACTCTGTGGGGTACATACTGTTATAAGGTGATGCCTTTTGGGTTGAAAAACGCAGGGGCAACGTATCAACGGGCAATGGTAACTTTGTTTCACGACTTGATTCATAAAGAGATTGAATGTTATGTGGATGACATGATAGCCAAGTCGAGAACAGAAGAAGAACATTTGGTTAACTTGAAAAAGCTGTTTGAAAGGTTGAGGAAGTTCCGCTTAAGGTTGAATCCAAATAAGTGCACTTTTGGGGTGCGTTCTGGAAAGCTGCCAGGTTTCATTGTGAGTGAAAAAGGAATTGAGGTTGATCCTACCAAGGTGAAAGCAATACAAGAAATGCCTGAACCGAGAACGGAAAAAGAGGTTTGTGGTTTTCTGGGTAGATTGAACTACATTAAAAGGTTCATATCTCACCTAACAGCCACGTGTGAACCAATTTTTAAACTGCTAAGAAAGGATCAGACGGACAGGTGGAATGAAGATTGCCAATTGACATTCGATAAGATAAAAGAATACTTGCAGGAACCTCCAATTCTCATACCTCCAGTTGCAGGAAGACCTTTGATAATGTATTTGACAGTGCTTGAAGGTTCTATGGGTTGTGTTCTCGGTCAACACGACGAGACAGGTAGGAAGGAGCATGCTATTTACTACCTGAGCAAAAAGTTCAATGATTGTGAGTCCCGGTACTCAATGCTTGAAAAGACATGTTGTGCACTTGCATGGGCCGCAAAGCGATTGAGGAAATATATGATTAGGCACACAACCGTGTTGATTTCCAAAATGGACCCTATCAAATACATTTTTGAGAAACCAGCGCTAACAGGCAGAATTGCACGGTGGCAAATGGTTTTGACAGAGTATGATATTCAGTATACTTCCCAAAAGGCCATCAAAGGAAGTGTCTTGTCAGACTATCTTGCGCAACAACCAATTGATGATTACCAACCCATGAAATTTGATTTCCCTGATGAGGACATCATGTTTCTCAAAGCCAAAGACTGCGAGGAACCACTCCCAAAGGAGGGGCCAGACCCTGAATCCAAATGGAGTTTGATGTTTGATGGGGCCGTCAATATGAATGGATGCGGAGTTGGAGCAGTTCTTATCACGCCGGAAGGTGTTCATATGCCTTTCACTGCCCGAATAACTTTCGGATGCACCAACAATGAAGCAGAATATGAAGCTTGTATAATGGGGATTGAGGAGGCGATTAATTTACGAATTAAGACCCTTGATATCTTTGGTGATTCAGCTTTGGTAATTAATCAGGTGAAAGGGAGTTGGTACACGCACCAAGCAAATCTGGTTCCGTATAGAGATTATACAAGGAGATTGCTGACATTCTTTACAACAGTGAAGCTGTACCATATCCCTAGAGATGAGAATAGGTTTGCAGATGCCTTAGCCACATTGTCTTCCATGATCAAAGTGCAAGGGTGGAATCATGTACCTAAGATTGAGGTGTCTCGCCTTGACAGACCTATTTTTGTGTTTGCTGTTGATGCAACGTCTGATGACAAGCCATGGTTTCATGATATTAAGTGTTTCTTAAAAAGTCAAGAGTACCCGCCAGGGGCATCTGCCAAAGATAAGAAGACGTTGAGAAGGTTTTCTGGTAGTTTCTTCTTGAATCAGGATGACGTGTTGTACAAATGAAATTTTGACATGGTTCTGCTCAGATGTGTGGATAAACACAAAGCAGACCTGTTAATGCAGGAAGTACATGAAGGCTCTTTCGGTACCCATGTCGGAGGGCATGCAATGGCTAAGAAGTTATTGAGATTAGCATATTATTGGTTGACTATGGAGTCAGATTGTTGCAAGTAGGCCCGCAAGTGCCACAAATGTCAGATCTATGCAGACAAGGTGCACGTTCCTCCAAATCCGTTGAGTGTCATGTCCTCTCCTTGGCCCTTTGCTATGTGGGGCATTGACATGGTCGGAAAGATTGGGCCTACTGCTTCAAATGGCCATCGCTTCATCTTGGTCGCCATTGATTATTTTACTAAATGGGTTGAAGCTGCATCTTATGCCAATGTCACTAGGCAGGTGGTAGCTCGTTTCCTGAAACGGGATATCATTTGTCGCTATGGAGTGCCCGAGAGAATCATTACTGATAATGGTTCTAATCTGAATAACAAAATGATGGCTGAGCTGTGTCGGGACTTCAAAATTAAACACCACAATTCTTCTCCATATCGCCCGAAGATGAACAGCGCTGTGGAAGCGGCCAACAAAAATATTAAGAAAATTGTGCAGAAAATGGTGGTCACATACAAAGATTGGCATGAGATGTTACTGTTTGCTTTGCATGGGTACCGAACGTCAGTGCGCACGTCCACTGGGGCAACCCCATTCTCACTTGTATACGGTATGGAGGCAGTATTACCAGTTGAAGTTGAGATTCTGTCCCTCAGAGTCATGATGGATGTCAAGTTAGACGAAGCTGAGTGGGTTCGGGACAGGTTTGATCAGTTGAGCCTTATTGAGGAGAAACGACTGGCAGCTGTATGTCATGGGCAGTTGTACCAACGGAGGATGAAGCAGGCATTTGACCAAAAGGTGCGTCCTCGGGTATACAAAGTAGGAGATGTGGTACTCAAAAGGATCCTCCCTCTAGGTACAGATCACAGGGGCAAGTGGACTTCTAACTATGAAGGTCCATTCGTGGTTAAGAAGGTCTTTTCGGGCGGAGCTTTGTTACTTACAACCATGGATGGCGAAGACTTTTCATCCCCTGTCAACTCAGACGTAGTCAAAAAATACTTCGCATAAATAGACCCGCTGGACAGAAAAAAGGAAAAAGTCCAGGCAAAAACGGGCATCTCGGCGAACCACAAAAACAGAATAAAAAGGTTCGGGCAAAAATTAGGGATAATAAAGAAAAATTGTACACCCGGTGAGTTGAAAATCCGCAAGGACAACTCAGGCAAAAAAGGGTATCCCGGTGGATTGAAAACCCGAAAGGGCGGTCCACGCAAAAGAGAGATTTAAGCGAACGACTACGATATGAGTTTATCTGTACTCCATCATCGTTTCAATAACTAACATTCCAAAGGGTAGAAATCGGCCTGATCATTCCTCAGAAGGCAAGGTTGGGGAGTCTCGAAGACATATTGGCCATAGCAGAATTGAAACTCAGTGGAACGCCGTTTTCACATTGCCATTAGGATAGTTTCTTTTCTCAATTTTCAGTGATCACCTCTTTCCAGGGATTGCCTCCTGATGTAATTGCCTATTCTGGGCTTTTTGATCAATAAATTGAATTTCAGTTAAAAGCTTCTTATTTTGTTTTACTGCTTTGTTTGCAAAAACGTCCGAATTTTTGATAAAACATTGCATTTGAAAACATGGTGGCTTCACAATAACATGCACAGAAAAACATTTAAAATTACTTTGAATGTTGAATAATCCTGGATGGTGGATTCAAACCACGCAATATTCCGGGGCATGTGTGTGTTTCCTTTTGTTGCAGGTAATAGATTCAGATGATTTCAAGCACAAGAAAGGTAATCACTTATTCCCACGCAGAAGGCTGGGGCAATCATGATCAGGGAAGGGTTCACTTGTCCCCCTTTTGTCACAACATTTACTGATTGAGTCCATCATTCGGTCGATGGTCGTTCACGACATCTCGATATCAGTGACTTGAGTTCAACTGGGTATCGTTGTATCTTATTAAGTCGATTCTCACGTTCAGTACTTCCAACAGCTACAAGCTTTTCTGTGTCGATAACGGTTGCGAATTCCCAATAGAGTTGCTTCGCAGACACCGAAGTTGATGGTTAATCCCCATTGAAGTCGTCAGGAGTTTGAAGATGTTTAATCTCCTGTAAAATCCTCTTATGACGTTTCTTCAGGTAAGTCTTGTATTATGGAGCAGGAAGCGAGCTGTTGACCTTCCCAAGCCCGGGGCATTTTGATTTTCCCTAGCAGGAGATGTTCCAGATTTATTATCCCCAGTAGAGTTTGAGGACATTGGGTCTTCTGTAAAATCCTCTCAAAAAGGAATTCCCCAGCACGAGACGCTTTAAGGCGGTTTTCTCCAGCAAAGTTGGTTATAAACTCGTTATCCCCAACGTAGTCGTCAAACGGAAAATTCGCCTAGCATGGGGCATTATGGTACTTATCCTAAGCTCGACAGTCTCATTCCTCAGCAGACTACTGTGGAGCTGCTTTGGGTTTCCCAGCAGATTTCTAGGGACTCTTTCCCAGCGAGTTGCAGTGAAATGTTCTAACCAGGATTTGCATATCCCCGGCAGAGTAGCCCTAATTCTGATAGTGGCATTCCCCACAGAGTTCAGCGTTGAATCTTGTCAACAATACTCCCCCAGCTGAGTTGTTTTGTCCCCACAGAGGCTTATTGATCAACAAAATCTACTCCTCAGTAGAGTGATAGTTTATTCTTACCTCAGCCGGGTTAGAAGGTTGATTCTCCCCGCAAAGGACCTCGGGTTTGATAGATCCTCAAACAGAGTTTTAATGACTTTTCTTCCCTAGCAAGACGTCATGCAAAGAAATTCTCATCCCCAGCGGAGTTGCTGTGACCAGAATTCATTCCCCAAGCAGATGAAGTGATTCCTGGCAGGGTTATTATTCTTCAAGTCCACCCGTAGTGTGGCAGGTCAGTAGTCTTCTGACTCCATTCAAAAAAGACAGTGCACCCGTAGTGTGGCAGGCCAGTAGTCGTCTGGCGTTGTACAAAAGACATTGCTAAAGTCCACCCGTAGTGTGGCAGGCCAGTAGTCGTCTGGCGTTGTACAAAAGACATTGCTAAAGTCCACCCGTAGTGTGGCAGGCCAGTAGTCGTCTGGCGTTGTACAAAAGACATTGCTAAAGTCCACCCGTAGTGTGGCAGGCCAATAGTCATCTGACGTTGTACAAAAGACATTGTTAAAGTCCACCCGTAGTGTGGCAGGCCAGTAGTCGTTTGGCGTTATATAAAAGACAGCTTCCCAGTGGTTTTATTCATCACCAGAGTTTTATTCAAGCAGAGCTCGTTTGGCTGGGTTTATATATCCCTTTTCTTCTTCCCTGCAGAGTGCAAATTTTCGGGGTTATTTCTGGTATTCAATCTCTCCATACCTTGAAAGTATGACAGCAATTGCTATCATCCATTCAGGTCTACAGTGATTGAATAGGGGCAGCTGTAATACCCCAAAATTTTCCCTCTCTTTTCTTCATATCTCTTAGCATGAGCTTTCATTGCATTGCATTGCATTCAAGCGTAGAAAAATAAAACATCAAGCATCTAGCATTGCATCTTACATAAGGGCGTGTGATCAGGATTCTTTAAGGTGTTGGTCATCCAAAGAAGAAGACCAAGTGTTTCTCACAAGCCCCAAGGATCTCTTACATCATGTATCATCTCCATTTGATCTCACAAGTTATGGGAAGAGGAGAATTCATCAAGAAGATTGGATAGTGCATGAGCTCCTACACAAGGCAGTCAAAAGTTGGGATCTGACCCTCAAATGGGCAAGCTCTTTAATTTGTTATCATCTCCAAAGGATATATCTCATCATTGTTTGAGAGGATACATAACATATTCAGAGGAATTTGGATTTGGAGGATGTGTTATTTCCTCCTAACTAGAGGGTGCCAAAATTAGGGTTTGACCTAAAATCAGTTTATTTCTGATTTCTTGGGAAAGACTTGATCTCATGGTATTTCTTATGTTCTTAAGTGTTCATGGGTGGAATCTTGGTCATTGGTTCTTTGGGAAAGATGTTCAATGGATCAGTTACTTGTGAAATAAGCAAAAGTCAACAGTTCAAAAGGAAAGTCAACCATGGGTTTGCAAAGATTCAAATCATGATTCTCAAGTCCATATACCTTTATTTGGTCAAGGAATGGCATGGATGGTATCATTCATCAAAAATCAAGAGTTTGTGCAAAAGTTACTAAATTTGGAAAATGACCTATAATGAGAACTTTCCATTTTTGGCAATTTTTCCACCACATTCAACTTGAATTTTCATCATCAAGGAAGCTCCAAACGAATTTTCCTCCAACATGAAAGTTGAAGATCTTTCTCTCCAATTTCCAAAAAGTACTATAACATTTCCATATCATTTGTGGAACTCGAGTTATGGTCAAAACAATGGAAGGTGCATTTCTTGGATTTCTTATATGTCAAATTTTCCACCTTTTGCATTTTGGCACAAATGGACTTGTAATTAATCTTTTTGCTTCATGTTATATTACAACATCAAAATACAAGTCAAGAGGAGTGTTTTTGGCCTTGGAATCAAATTATTTCATGCCATATTTCTCATTATTTTCACAAAGTGCAAAAATGCAAATTCATTCAAAACATACAAACCAAGAAAGTGCAAGGCCCAAATTCAATTCAGAGGTGATCCATAAGTAAATTGGAGGTGAATTATGCTGATTACAAGGGATGTGTACGTGTGGATTAGTGGCATAAGCACAAAATGCATTTTTGCAAATTCATCAAAATCTCATTAACCAAGGTTCTAATCACTTGCTAATTCTAATCAGTGAACTAATGGAGAGTATATATGCTTACTCATACCCTCACAGCTAGGGTAGAGACTCTCATTTGCACAATTTTGGTTTTTTGCTCTCACACTTCCTCTCTTTGAATCTCACTTTCCTTGGAGTTTCTTAGAGATTTCACTTCACATTCTTGATCAGTGAAGAGAATAGAGAAAGAATCAACTGCTATTTTGAGCTCATACTGAAGATTTCACCAAGTTCCATTCAAGAGGATTCAAATTCAAATCTCAAGATCTAGCACGATTTCAAGCTCTAGTTGCATTTATTTTGCAACTAGAGGTTCCAAGGAGTAAATCTGCAGTTTTTGGAGGGATTTCTTGGCGTATTTTAAGCTCTTCAAGGTTCAGGTTAGTGTAATTTTCGCCATCATAGAACTCAAATTTTAAGTGTGCATAATGATCTATGATGTTCACTGATTATTCTGATCTATTTTGTTTGAGATTTGGACGTGTGAATTGTGTGTATTGTGGATTTAAAGTTTTGGATCTAAATGTGTTTTCGTTCGATTCTCATTGTGTGTTTGTTGTTTTATAAAATGGTTTGGATATTTGAATTCCTCATGATTTTCTGGTCAAGATAGTGTGTTTGTTTGCCATTTCTGGGTGATTTCTTATTGCAGCTCACCGGAGAGGGTGGCCAGAGCCCTAGCTCCGGCGGCTGGTGATAGTTCAGTCCGGCGAGGGGTTCAAGTGGAGAAGAAGCAATCGTGGCCGTCCATCACCTTGATCTAACGCCCCACGTGCTGCCACATTTTCTTTTTTTGTTTTTATTTTAATGTTTGCATGTGTGTTGGACCATGGTCCTTATTGTGTTCCTCATATCTTGATCACTCACCATGAATAATATTTGTTTGTATGATTTAATGTGGTGTGTCAGATGAATCATGTGGTTGTGAGTGTGCCAACGAATTAAAAAAACCATGTGCCAATCATGTGGGATCTGTATTGTATGCTTAGTATTTGTGTACGCGTGTGCTTAATTGATTATGGTGTGCTAGGTGATCTGAACCGTTGATCATAATTGTTTTTGGATATGTTGACTTATTTTTGGAGCGTGAGATTGATCTTATGGCTAATATTCAATCTGATGTTTGACTGAAGTCCATTGTTCTCCATTTGACTTTCGCTGGTGGGTTTTTTGTTTGGGCTTTACTTTCCACACCCCTCCTTTGATCCATGTTTTTATTTCCAACGTGAATTGTTACTGATGGCACCCCCCGTGCTTATTTCTTTTGTTTTATTTCATTTTCATTTTGTTTTGCATTTTAATTTTTTAAAATCATTTTAATGCATAAAAAAAACCATAAAAAAAATCATGAAACTTCTTTTTAGTTTTATAAAATTTTTCCACATTTTATTTTATTTTTATATTTTATTTTTGGCATCTGATTTAATTAATTGCTTAATTTTCTTTTTTGAATTGTTTCACTTGCACACTTTAACTTGTTGAATTTCTTTCTCATCATCTATACATCATTTTCAACTCATTCTTTTTGTATTTGTTAGATAACATTCTTAATTACATGAAAAAAATTTTGTTTCATTTTTAAAACTTTTTCATATTGCATTTTGGTCCCTCTCTTTTGCATATTGATACATGTTTCTCACTTGATCCTTGTTTAATTGTTTGAATGGTTTAACTTGTGAATTTTTGTGAGATCTTTTAGCATGTGATTGTATTCTGACCTATATCATTTGAGTTTAAAGTTCACAATTTTAGAATGTCATTTGAGGCATGTTTGATTTTTTGTGCTTAAGTGAGTTATGCATGACTATATCTTGACACTTCTTTGCACAAGTTGACTTGCCATGTCCATTTGCTTGAGTTTCTTGTTGGTTCTTTGCATGTGCCTTTAATATGATGTCTACTCCTGGTTTAGGTCCTTTGGGACTTAATTTTACACTTTGTGGATCATGTTTGAATCATGTTTGAGTATGCCTTTGGGACTTCATTTTCATCTTGCCTTTCTCATTTCACTTTGATATGAAGTCCATGTATGCTTCATTGTGCATTTCATACAAGTATGCTTGCATCCTTTCATGTTTATCTTTGCATGCTTACTTGATTTGTTTTGCATTGATCTTTGAAACATGTTGATTGATTTGAGTTGGAAATTTATGATATGATGTGCTTGCTGCCACTTTTTGTATTTCATTCTCTCTTCCTCTTCTTCTCTTTTCTCCTCTTTAACTCTTTCTCATCCCATGAATCTCAAGACTTGTTCAAGTCTTGGATTCTTTCCCTTTAGAGCTACCTAGTCCAACTTAATTTTTGATTAAGCTTGGAGTAGGATTAGCATTAGGTTTTAGTTAGTCTTTTCTCCTAAAACTCACTAACCATATGACATCCATGCATGATAACATTATGACTCTTAGTTTCCCTTTAGAGTTTCCCTTGTGTCGTTTCTCTTCTCATCTTCAAACAAAAGTAAAAAATACTTAATAAAGGCCAAACAAACATTGTATTTAGGCCTTTCATGTAAGAATAAGATAGTGAGGGATCTTCTCTCATTTTCTTGGAATGTTTAGCGTGCGTCCCATCTCGGGTCGTTATGCGAGGCATTCGATTTTACATGAGGGACTTAAATACAATGTGCGTTACAAAACACAAAACAATCAAAACACTTCTTTCTAAAAAGCTTCAAACAAACAATAACGTCTTTCCTTCGGGAATTCTTTTCTCATCCCACTCACTCTCAACGTACGAACGTGCTCCTACTCGTTCTCTTGCAAGATGGTAACGCACTCGGACCAGCGAGCCTACAACACCTGAGCTAGAACGTTAGTCGTTCCCTAAAAACACAAACAAAGTGACCCTCGTTGAGGGGAACTACGTCGCTCTGATTCTCATGCTCCCAATGAGATACGTAGGCAGTGGGGTAGGGCCCATTCGAGCACTTCTTTTGTTTTCCCTACATTTGTTTCTTGTTTTCTCTTTTCTTTTTCCGTTCCTGTTCCTTTCCCTTTTCAGTAGCAGTGGAGCTCCAGACGACGACACCCTTTGATCGAGACAAGTAAGCGTGGATCCCATCGGGTACGATGGACGCCTGGGGGTGCTAATACCTTTCCTTCGCGTAACCGATTCCCGAACCCAGTTCTCTTGGTCGTGAGACCTTGCTCTTTCCTTTTCCTCAGGTTTATGCGGTGTTTCCTTTCCCTCTCTTGGGATAAATACACATTGCTGGAGACTCTGTTTCGGTGCCACTTTCGCGTTTGTACTTGGATGAAAATCCAGGGAGCGACACATAGCACCCTTAGCAAGCGAGTAAGATATAACAACTTAAAACAAGAGGTTCCCGTAGAGTACTACGGACATTTAGGATGCTAATACCTTCCCTAGGCGTAACCAACCCCCGAACCTTAGATCTCCCCCCTTTAGGTTTTTCTCGATCTTGAACCTTTCCTTTGGATAAATCAAAGTCGGTTGTGAATTCAAAGAAATGTGATGCAAGTTAATTAATAGTTTGTTATCCGATTCTCACCGCAACAATACCGCCGTCTCAACCGGTTAAGACAAAGGGTGCTTCGAAGAAGTTGAAACCTACACCAAATGACAACTCAACAACTCTATCTCCTTCGTATTATGAGCGCGTTGACCAAATCTTTTCGGACTCTCCGACTCCTAAATCTCTACAAAGTGTCATGAAAGGCGCATTTCCAAACTGGCTCCGACACCGATTCCACGAGTTCCGACTCTGATTCCGACTACACGTATGATTTCCTTTATTGACGATATGCCGGTTTTTATGCACAAGCATATCGACGGTATCATCGATGTTGTAGGGGATGGTAATTGCGGTTACCGAGCCGTGTCGGCTCTACTCGGTAAAGGAGAGGAAGGTCATGCACTTGTACGTCATCAACTTATCCTAGAGTTGGAGACGCATAAAGAAGCATACTTGCGTCTCTATGAAAATCAAGAAAAATATGACAATGTTCACGAGTCACTTGTTCCGTGGTTGAGTGGTCCGGCACCGATATCGAAATGGGTGAGCTTCCCCGAGATGGGTCATCTTATAGCATGCGCCTACGATATGGTGTGCATCGACTTGACACGATACAGTTTTTCGGAAACCTTTTTTCCACTCCACACCACACCTCCGTCGAATCCAAATGATCGCATCATGTGTATCGGATGGCTTGCGAAATCAAGACATTTCGCACAAGTTATCTTGAAACCCGAATGCCCGATACCACCTAAATCACCGCAATGGGCGACGCATTCAACCGTAAATGCCGAGTCTTGGCCGGATAGTTTTTTCGAAAGGATGCTTGAATTCGAAAGATTGCACGCAATTGAAAAGGCATCAAATGCGGAAAAGTCGAAAGTTCAAGCTCCTATAGATTTAGACGGAGAATTTTGTTTTAACTCTTTTGTATAATCATACGACACACTGTACATTATTGAAGTGAAATATATTGTATTTTTATTCATATGTCTTTTTAATACACTTATGAATTTTATTGCAATGAAAGTATTCCAAGTGCATGCATAACATGTTCAATTCTGTTTTATAAATGTATCAGTAGAACATTCTGATTTGCATATCCGGGAAATTTCCGCATGTGCACATCCGGAACCAATATTTGTAGGGTTTGTCCGGATCTGCACATCCGGAACGAACTTAGACAGATATAACTTTACCCCAACTTTTCTATAAATTAGGGGTTTCATTTGATATCATTCACACAAACACTAAATGTCTCAATTGTATGATATCAAGATCCATTGGTATGTCGCAACTGTCTCCTATACCGACGGCATAACAATCGGTCGCAAGTATAAGTTAACGAGGGACATCTCAATCGGCGAGATCATTGACGACATCGAACATCTCCTACCTTACGAAGACAAACGGAAGGTTGCGAAGCTTCAGTATCGTTCACCTTCCGTTGATAACGAAGGGAACGTCACTTACAGCCTTGTTGAGCTCAAGAATCAAGAGGATGTTAGAGCGATGTGGCGAACATTTTCCGCCCACGAAGAACGATTCCCGCTCGAGTTCGAGGCGACCGTCAAAATCCGAAGAACGGTCGATGACATCTTAGAGAAGTGCAAGCGTCTACCGGGCTATTGATCTTGTAATATTTATATTTTTGTCGATGTCATGGCGATTTTCTCAATGTAATCCCGATTTTATTTTATGAATGTGAGAAACATTGTTGGATTTTTGGTGTTTTGCATCAGGTTTTATTCCGGATTTGCAAATACGAACGTTTACCGGATGTGCACATCCGGTAAAAACTGAAAATTTTTAAAACCTCGGTGCGTCCAGATTTACACATCCGAAACGCAAGGATATTTTTACCAGCGCGCCAGGTGCCTAAGAAGGCTGGGTGGTGTGTTAAAAAATTCTCATCGTAAATATCTTTGAGTTGCCCATAGCTTGTAAGGAAAGAAATCAAAACTAAATGCGTAATCAATTCTCTGAGAAGTTCTAATTTCAATGTCTTAAGTTTTGATCTGAGATAAACATTTTTATAAAGTAGTCCATTAACTTTCCTTTGCCTATATAACTCATTGAATGAGCTTGGACAAAGTAATGTTTGTCTTTACTTTAGCATTTTAGGCAAAAAAAACATTCAAAAGTTTCAAGAAACTTTTTGACACTTTTACTATCAATAATCGAGCCCATAATAATTTCATGTATGAATCTTTAAATCATCGTGAGAAACACTAGGCTTGATCGTTTTCATATATATATATATATATATATATATATATATATATATATATATATATATATATATATATCATCACTACTACGAAATTGATTAAATTTTGGAATTTGAGAAAATTGATTATTACATAAAATATATATTAAACCGGTTTCTAAATATGGATTTTAAACCAACTATGGTTATTAATTATTATTATTTTTTAATTATATTTTTAAAATTATTGATTTATACTAAAAAAATTATTAATTTATAAGTATCAATACCTTATTTACATCATTACATTATAAAAAAATTAAAAAAAAATCATTGTCAAAGATTAAAGGCTAAACCAACAACCCGCTTTCATTTAGCTCAACTAAAGAACTCAAAAATACCAGTTGATATATCTCATCCACCGCTTATTAACTATTATTTGAATATAATTTAAATGTTGAAATGTAGTATTTCATATTTTATTTAATAAAGAGTTCAATATAATATATATATATATATATATATATATATATATATATATATATATATATATATATATATATATATATATATATATATATATATATATTATTGAATCCTTTATTAAATAAAATATGAAATACAACATTTCGAACATCAGAATCACATTCAAATAATTACTAATAATAAGTGGATGGGGTATGTCAACTGCTATTTTTTAGTTCAACTAAATGGAAGCGTGTTGTTGGTTTAGCGTTTAGTCTTTGATAATGGCATTTGTTTATATTTTCTTATAATATAGTAATATAAATAAGGTATTGATACTTATAAATTAATAACTTTAAAATTATAATTAAAAAATAATAATACCTAATAAGCATGGTTGGTTTAAAATCCAAATTTATAAAATTGATTTGAAAATATATATTCTGTATGATAAGTGATTTACTCAAAATCCAAATTTTAGGGTCTGTTTGTTTTAGTTTTTAAAAAAATGAATTTTTTTTGTATTTTTAAAAATAAATTTTGTAAAATTCTATATTAATTTTTTTAAAATTGGAAGACTATTTTTTTTTTTTTTTAATAATCAAAGCTTCATTTATTAAGGCAACTTGATACAATTACAAAATGAATGAGACATTTCTAAGTTCTATTAGCCCAACTATAAACATGGCTTAAAGAACAAAGAAAGCAAGAAATAAAACAGATAATACATTAACCTCAATTAAGGCTAAAAAACAAGACCTTCTTAATTTCATAGAGATGCAATAGGCATCTTCACCCAATCATAGAAGTTACCGTCATATCCCCTCGTTTTCTGTTTCTTTCTCCACTTCCAAGTTAACATTTGGATTTCTAACAACATGTCTTTCTCTGCAATATCAGACCCTTTAAATAGAATGGCATTTCTATTCTTCCAAATACACCAACAGGCTGAAATCCATATGAAAAGTAATTTTGATTCAGCACCACCTGCTTTTGCCCATGTTAGAAACATTTCAATACAACAGTTCCCAGTAGGAAGTTTACATCCTAGCCAGTTTTCCATATCAGTCCATAACCGCATGATTTGATTGCATCCTAGAAACAAATGGTTGTTATCCTCTACCCTATCAGAACAGAAAGCACACAGCATACCATTCGAATCCGTAATGACACCTCTTTTGATGAGATTCAACCGTGTAGGCAATGTTCAACAAAAATCTTCATCCAAATATCAAAACCTTCAACGGTAACTTAAGCTTCCAAAGATATCCAAAAGCATCCCTAACATTTTCCTCCAATAAGTCGGCCTCATTACTTCTATTCCACCTGTCATAGCATTCTTTGACACTAAAAGAATAGTCCATCTTCCTTGGCTAAATAACAATACCTTCCTCTGAGCTGGACAACCTGCTTTCCCTCAATAAGCTCAATAATTCCTCGACGGATTCATCTACTGCATTAGCAAGGATTACATTTCTACCTCTGATGTCCCAATTCCACACATTATCACTCCAACTTCCACAATCTTTCACCAGCACATTTTGATTTGGAGATGAGTTATACAGAGTTGAAAACTGATTTTTGAGAGCCAAGTCACCTAACCACCTTGATTTCCAGAACAAAGTGTTCCTACCATTACCAATTTTCCACACCAAATTATTGAACATGCCCTGCTTATTGGAGTGTGAAGCAAGTCGACCCAAATCCTTCCACCAGCTAGAGCTCTGATATTTAGAATCTTCAAATTATTTAACCTTTTCCATATTGTATCTCAAAAATGATTTTTATGAAAAGCTATTTGAAATAGCTTCAAAATTAAGTGATTTTTTAAAATTATGATATCTAAGTTTTTTTTCGATAAAGTGTTGATGTATCTAAAATAACATTTTAAAAATAACTATTCAAACCAAATTTTCATTTGAAGCTTTTATAAATAGTTTCTTTATAAATTTTTTTTTCACAAAATTTTGTTACACTATAAAAATCATTTTTAAAAAAAGTCAAAACAAATGGGCTCTTAATCTATTTTGTAGTAGTGGTAATATTGCTATAAAATGAGGGAGAAAATTGAGAAAAAAAAATGAGAAAAAATTACATAAAAGGATAGAAATTATATGAATGAGGGACGAAATGGTTAATTTTAATATATATATAGAATTTTATATGGCTATACTTTATTAGTATTGGTAAGATTTCAAGTTTTACATTGAAAATATTAGAAAGACATAGAGTCTCTAAAGAATTTACATAGAGTGACATTCTTTATTTTATATAAATGAGTTGACTTTGAACTATTTATAATTTGATTCATTAGATTCATGAGGCAACTCAAATAATAAATTTAAAGATTTTCTCTAAATTTTAACTCTTGATTTTCTGTTTTTTTTTTTATAAGCTAAATATATTTAACAGGGATACTATAGGGGTATACATAAAAAAACCTCTCAAATCAAGGCCTACAAAAAATCACTTGGAGATTTTACCCAAATATAATAGTTACAATTGTGAGAACTATTGTGGTTCTTTCCTATCCACCACCAAGAAAACAAAACTATACGATTTGAAATCATATCTAAGTCCCAAAACTCATCTGTTTATCTAATTGGTTTTACTAATGGATCATTTATATTCTCAAATGAAAAAATAATTTTTTAAAAAATTATATAAATAAAATCAACACCATATAAAAAAATTATATTTCTATATTAAATAAAATAGATAGATTAAAATTATATATAGTCATTATATTCATACATAATATTCTAATAAAAAACCCCTTTTTAATTGGTGAAGAGAACGAGTTGAATCGAATTGTTTATTAATTTAAAATGAGATAAATTTGAATTTAAAAAAATTTGTGTTATCAAGTTGAATTTTAAACTAAATTAATTTCTATCGAGTCAAATCAAACAAAAACGAATTAGACTCAACTCAACTCAGTATAATCTTACAAAACTATATCTTATTTTAAATTATACTTTTAAAATTTGTTTCAATTCTCGACTCTTATTCTCTATAGGCTTCATTGATTCCTTTTATTAATCTACTATAAATATCAATTACATGTTTTTCCCAAAAAATAAACTTTAGGTTTCTTGAAAACTACCATTACCAGTAGAAGATAAGGTGCAATTATATCGCATGGTTCTTAAATTTTCAATTTTTTATATTTATTTTTGTGGTCACCACAAACACTCCATTTATAACTCACTCAATGTATAACTCACTCATACCTAACACAAAACTCTACCATGTCTTCATCAACATTAATATTCACAGTGAGGAGGTTCCAGCCAGAGTTGGTGCTTCCAGCTTCTTCCACTCCTCGAGAAGTTAAATTACTATCTGACATAGATGATTAACAAGGTTTACATATTAATATTCCATTCAGTATTATCTATCGCCACGAACCATCAATGAAAAAGAAAGACCCTGGAAAAGTTCTGAGAACACTACAACAAATACACGAATTATCTATGGATTTTTCTGCGGAAAATTATCTGCAGATTTACATGCGGTTTTAGCTGCGCGTTTATATTGTGAAGCGAGGTATAATGTAGCAACAATTTCCGCAAGAATTTTTTAAGATTTACCTGTGATTTTTTATTTTCAAATAATATATCAATTTTTCTACAGATTTAACTGCTTTTGCAGGAAATAGTTATCCCATGAAATCTCTAAATTCTATGGAAATTTTCCAGGAATTACTGCAAATTTTGTTGCAGAATTTTCTGCGAATTTTAAAATTAATTATACTTTTACTATGAATAAATAAAATTATAAAATATAATTTCCATATTGATTTTAAGAATATTTTTTGCGGCATTTTTTATGTAATATTAAATCTTATATTTTTTAAAGAAAATGATATTAATTAGGTTTGGTAGCTATTTCTTAATGAAAATTTGTTTATTTAATACTTTTTCATTATTGTGAAAATTAAAAAAATTAAAAATATAAACGTACGGTATAATTGGTGGTGTGTACCTTCAACTTTTAATTTTATATTTAATATAAAATTTAGAAAAAAAATTATAAAACATGTGAGAAAAATTATGGATTGACACTCGTTTTGCCGTGTAAAAAAGGTCAAAGTGGGCAATTTGGGTTTGGTTTGGCTAGCTACTTCTTGGAGCATTTGGTTAGGAAGGAATGTCATTTGTTTTAGGACGGAGAATTGGAATTTAAACAATACGGTTTGGGGTATAAAATATTTAGTTTGGAAGTGGGCTTTTTGCGGTGAAATCACACATTCCAATTATAGTTTTTACGAGTTTAGTAAAGACCCTTTACTTTTTCTCTCGTAAGTCAATTGGTTTGTAATTTCGGCTTTTGTCGGAGTTTTTTCCCGTTTGCGTTGTAAACAGGTTGGAGAACCCTTAGTTCTCCCGTTAAGGATATCTTGTTTACAAAAAAAAAAAAAATCAAATTCATGAACTTTCGGATAAGAGACACTGGTCTAACAAATTGATTTATTAAATTTAGGAAACAAATATATATATATATATATATAAACTATAAATCAAAAAAACCAAATAAAATAAAAAATTAAAATTAAAACTAATTTCGTAAAAGAATATTTATAAAATAAAGTTAAAATCAAAACTAAATAAAATCAAAACTATAAAATAAAACTAAAATTATAAATTAATAAAATAAAATAAAACAACTAAATTAATAAAATTAAACTAAATACAGAGTCAGTCGTTTTTGACATTTACATCCCAGTTTGGAGGTACTTTCAACATGTCATATGTCATCCTTCCTCACTCACAAATCACAACATTGTATTTCTGTTTAAGTCTTTGCCTAGTCTTTAAATTGCTGTTTAGGCCTTTTGTGGATGTTGTGTCTGTTATGGTTTGATTATGAATTATAATTTTTTTCTTTTAATTGAGATATTGAGTGGAGAAATGAGTGGTTGTAGTGCCCAAATTGGATTGGTCTAGATGTGGTTGAGTGATCATTGACTTGACTCTAAGTAGGTTTTTGGAAAAGTATTTTCTGTTTTTGAGTTTTTTGGAATCAGATAAGGAGATAATGCAATTCAGTGGACTATTATGGCATTTCTTAATGCACCACCCAAATTTTTTAGACACCACGTGAAATTATTTTTTTGCCCCTATATTCCGGATGTGCACATCCGGACGCACCAAATTTTTAAAAAACGCTGAAGTGTTCCGGATATGCATATCCGGAAATAATTCTGATGTGCACATCCGAAAGTATTTCTTATTAGTTCGCGTCAGACCTTCTTCCCCCCTCATTATTCACCTTTCCATTTCCACTCCTTCTCAAACTCTCTCAAACTCTCAAATTTTCAATCACCACAAATCTCGATTTTTTCCACTCGAGTTCGGCGCAGAGCAACTACTACAACGATCAACACACTCCAAATCCTCCGTATCACATTTTAATCGGTAAGTTTTCAAATTTTAGAGTTTCGGAGTAATTTTCGAGTAATCGACTTATAGTAGACATTTAGGTGTAGAAATTGTTAGGTTGTATGAATAACATAGGTTAGAGACAATGTGGGTCATTTTTACTGCTTCAAACGGACGATCAGGGCATAAAAATGCCCTTTTGGTTGTTACAGTGGCCATGAGTGCCGTTTTTAAACTTCAAAATACGTACCGGATGTACAGATCCGGAAATATTGGAACGTTTAGTGTTTCCGGAAGACTATTTTTTTTTCCTTTTTTAATTTTGCTTGTTTGTTTGTTTTTGTTTAATTATTTTTTAACAAAATTTAATTTATTTATTATGCTTTGCAGATTAGATGGCTGGCAGAGACGATTGTACCATACATGGACGGACAGCTCAGCACGCATCTGTCCGACGTGAGCGGATACAGTCTACAGCCGAGGCTTCCGACGCAGAGGGAGTTGGGGTAGCTCCTACAGCTGAGGGACATCCTACACCACATCCTACACCACAACCATCCACATCTCGGAGGCGTCGGGATTCTACTGCTAGTTCATCAGGGTCCCAGCCCGCACGCAGGCGTCGTCGGGAGACTACAGCTCCATCAGCTGCTCCTCCTCGTTTCCCTGGTTCTGTTCCTGTTCCAGAGGGTGATCACCCAACACATGAGGGTGTTGACGATGATGACGATTTCGATGAGCTGGGCGGTTACCCCGGGGGACCGTCTAAAATGTCCCTACTCGCGGGGTACTCTGAGCATACTGCCAGATTTGTCTGGCTAGGACAGGTAACCTTTCTCGGTTTATTTATAGAATTGTATTCGTTGAAAATATGTTCATTTGTAACATTGTTTTATTTGGAAATTTTCAGGATAAGGATTCACAGAAGTTCTATAACCATGGGGGCAAGGTTATGGACACGATTGAGATGCTGCCTACAGCTGAGTGGTTCACGTCTGCACTTGCGGAGTCTGGTCTTGGAGGCCTGTCTAGGATTGGGTATTCCCAGATCCAGTACAGTATCCTGATGGCATTTGTTGAGAGATGGCACTCTGAGACATCCTCATTCCATCTACCGTACGGCGAGATCACGATCACGCTAGATGACATCTCGTGCCTCTTACATCTACCGATCACGGGTACCCTTCTGAGTCACGGTAGGATGACGAAGGCGGACGTCATAGAGTTGTTGGTTACAGAGCTTGGGGCTAGCCCAGAGAAGGCACATACGGAGGTGCACCAGTTGAGGGGCGCACACGTCTGGTTCTCATTTTTTATGGATAGATTTACTGAGGCGCTTGCAGAGGCAGGACGGACAGATGGTGATCCAGCTGAGGTGGCGATCCACAGGACGCGTGCCCTTAGGTGCTACTACTTGTTTTTGCTAGGCACGCAGGTGTTTGTGGACACCAGCGCCTATTATGTTGATATCGTCTACCTCAGGTACCTTTCAGATCAGACAGAGATCCATCGGTACAACTGGGGGGCTGCTGCGCTGGCATTCACCTATTCCAGGCTCTCTGATGGTTGCCGCTGGGCAGCCAAGACTGTGGCAGGCAGCTGTACGCTATACATGGTAACAATCTAATATTCTAAGTGATTTTTTCATTTCTTTTCTTTCTGTATTCATTATAATGTTTGACACCCATGTTATGTTTTCCATTTCAGGCGTGGATTTTACAGCACTTTCCCTATATTACTGGTTGGGGGAGTGCCCAGGGGTACACTGAGGATATGCCACGTGCTGCTGCATTTGTCCTGCTCAGAGGGAACTAGGCGCCGGACCCCTTCAGAGTGTATCTAGATCGGATGGCTGCTGAGGACGTTTTGTATTGCCCCTATGCCGATCACCGTGTGACGCGCCCGTTTGATGAGGTTTGTTTGTTCTCAGGATGGTTGGCATGCAGTTCGACTGTTACTGCCCGATACCTGCCAGAGCGCGTCTTGCGTCAGTTCGGTTACACGCAGACGATACCCAGGATGCCTCATGAGTCTGCTCCTCTAGGCTTGACCCGCAGGCAGATAGATGAGCTATATGCTGACTACCAGTCCCACTTGGTACCGGAGGAGGCTCGGGCGACCAGAGCGGAGACAGACTGGAGTGTTGCTGCCGGGTACATCGTGTGGTTCTACACCATCTCACACCCATGCATGGTGCCCACTGCTGAGGGATCGCCACCCAGACCTGCTCATCAGGAGATATTAGAGGAGCGGCAGTCTCAGTTGGACCACACTCAGGATGTCCTACCACGCTGTCGTGAGATAGAGCAGATAGCGCGGCAGGCCATTGCGGACGGTCACCTCCCTGAGGGCTCTAGTGCCAGACTTGCCGTGGACAGGATTATTGCGATTTCTCAGGGGGCACTTCAGTACCGCAGACATCGATCCAGGATGACGGGTAGGGACAGAGGGGGCAGAGGAGCAGGGGAGCCAGAAGAGATCCTTCGCCATACGCAATAATTTTTTGTTTGATGTATTATATTTATATTAGATGTATGCACTGTATTTTGACAGAGATTTATTTTATATATATATATATATATATATATATATATATATATATATATATATATATATCATTTTATTTTATATATGGATGTTGTCAAATGTATATTAAATTGCGACGATTTATTAACATATGCGACCAAGCAAAAAAACCGATTTTAAAAAAAAAATAATGTTCTGCCTTTTCTGGATCTGCAGATCAGGAATGTTTCCGGATGTGCACTTCCGGAAAGAATCAGCGTTTTTAAAAAAATTGGTGCGTCCGGATGTGCACATCCGGAATCAGGGGGCAAAACCGGAAATTCAGATGGTGCCTAAGAAATAAGGGTGGTGTGATAAGAAATGCCGACTATTATATAGTTGGAAAATGTTACATATTTATTTACATTACATTGGTTAATGTTATTTTTGTAATGGGTTGAGTTTGAGGCTATTAGAGCTTTTAATCTTAGGATCTTTTATGGACAGCATCCTCAATAATCACCCTAGCAAACCCTTTGCGGATTAATCTAGTGAATTCAATTTTAGTAATTCTGAGTGGAAAATGTATGTATTTTCAAAAACACTTAATATATCAAAACACTAAAAAACAACAAGTGAAATTTATTAGAGAAATTGACTAATGAATTCAAAGAAGAGCAACAAAATATACTAATTAGTTTCCTCATTTTTGATACTCACTTTTTGGAGAAATATTAGACCAGTACCGTAGTTATCAAATCCGTCAGGAAGATTCAATAGTTTGAAAACAGAGAAGCTAAAAAGCTACTTTATAATAAGAAGTCTTGAACATTGAAGAAGCAAAATATTTTCTAAGAGGTTATTCATGTAATTATCCTTGATCAATCTTAACTTAGTCCTTATAATATTAAAAGAAAAATCAAGTATTATAGGGTCAGTTATGTTATAGTGAAAAGGTTCGTCTTTAAATAAAATTTGCTACCTTCTAATGCTGCTTTTTTATAGGACCACCTGCATTGTCATTGACAACCCTTCCATATATTTAGGCGCTAATGCGATCAATTGTTGTTTTTGCAGGTTGAAGTACAAATTTGAACTCATTTCTGACATTGGACAGAGCTATTAATTTTGAAATTTCTAGGCAGAGGTACTACTTCATGACTTAAACATGTTCCTATTGTTTACGTATTAAAATAAAGACTTAAATAATGTTTTCGTTCCTGTAAGTTAGCGAATTTTTGTTTTCGTCTCTGTATTTTTTTTTTGTTTTAGTCCATATATCTTACTTTTTGTTGGTGTTTAGTCCCTAAAGCCAAAATTCGCAAGAAAATCCGAAGGTTTTCTGCGGATTTTCCTACGAATTTTGGCTTTAGGGACTAAACACCAACAAAAAGTGAAATATATGGATTAAAACCGAAAAAAAAAAGATTTAGGGACGAAAACCAAAAACTCGCCATATTTTCCAAGTTATTCACCATAATGCCTTGAAACTTTTATCACTAGAATACCAAAAAAACATTGGAGCTACAATGAAAATAGAAATTTCTCCGCATCGAACATGAATATATATAATAGGCTTCCCCCTGGCCGGAGTGCACATACATATGAATTTTTAAAAGGTGTTGAAGAGTTTATAAACTTTGTTTGTCAGTAGAAAGACTATTTGAAGGATGGTGTAATAAGATGTTCGTGTAACTTGTGTAATAATGAGGACCACCTCACCCCATATAAGGAAAACACTCATATTCACTAACATGGGTTTACACTAGAATATTGGCATTGAACTTGCCATGGAGAGATAATTCTCACTACGCCAAAAATGATTTTTTGCAGCACAACAAAGACAGCGCTTTTTGACAGAAGCGCTGCTATATGTTTCGCTAAAAAAAAAATAAAAAAACGGAAGAAAAAAGCGCTGCTATATGAGGGACATAAGACATCCCTTTTCAAAAGCGCTGCTAAAGCCCTAAGGCAGGTGAACTTTAGAAAGTATTTCATGAAAAGCGCTGCTAAAGGGTTACCATAAGGCAGCGCTTTTGAAAAGCGCTGCTAAAGGCCTTTCGTACGACACGCTTTAGCCAACGCTTTTGGAAAGCGCTGCTAAAGGCCTTTCATTTTTCCCACATTAGAAAGCGCTTTTACCTCCAAAACGCTGCTAAAGGCTTAACATAAGAAAGCACTTTCTAAAAGCGCTGCTAAAGGTCTTTTAAAATATTAAAATTAAAACAGATTCTGATATCCCTCTATGAGTGGAGGTATGATTTGATATTATAATAGTAATGCTACTTGATAAGACAAGTCATCTATGATACTTATTAATACTTTTTTTCTATGTGTAGTGTCCTCGGCAACGTAATGATATCTATTGTGGTTATTTTGTCTTGAGATTCATGAAAGAAATTATTCTTTTGGAACACATAGAGATTCCAACCATGGTATGAATTTATATATAAGTTATGATTTATTTTAAGATTTATTATCGGATATTTCATCTAATTAATTACTTTTAACTAAATCATGCATATTATGTAAAATGTAGTATTTTGATGAATTCAAGTGTGTCACCTACACGAAAGACAAATTGGAAGAAATAAAGGAGGATTGGTGTCAATACATGGTTGAAATGAGAATTTGTTAGTTTTAGAAATTGTGTTAGGTTTATGGAAGGTGTTGTATATATAGGTGATGGATATATGGTGTATAAGGTTTCGAATTGGTGTATGGAATTTGTGTTGTATAGTTTGTATTGAGATATATATATGTAATGGTTATTTTGGTGTTGTATATATAATGGTTTCTACCATTTATGTCTTGAATTTTAATCGTATAAAGACCTATTGTTAAATTATAATGCTATAAGACCTATGTGTTGACATATAATGGTATCAAAGGCCATGTGATGAATGATTATGAATTCTGATAAATTATATAGGTTTATACAGGTTTAATAATTGATTTAAAAAAAAAACTTTTAAAAAGCACTTTTATAAAAGACAGCGCTTTCTAAAAAAAGCGCTGCTAAAGGGTGTCATGGCGTATACATAAGGCAGCGTTTTTTAAAGCGCTGCTAAAAGGGGTCCTACGAAAGCGCTTTTCTTTGAAAAAACGCTGCCTAAAGAGGGACCTATAGCAGCACTTTTAAAAGCGCTGCTAAAGGGGGTCTTACGAAAGCGTTTTTCTTTGGAAAAGCGCTGCTATATGGGGGTCATACGAAAGCGCTTTTCAAAGCGCTGCTAAAGGGGGTCCTATAGGGGGACCTATGACAGCGCTTTTTAAAGGAAAGAAGCGTTGTCTTTACCTTTAGCAGGGCCACCTTTGGAAGCGCTTTAAAGCGTTGCTAAAGGCCAAAAAAAGCGCTGCTAAAGGTCTTTTTTGGCGTAGTGTCTTCACATCAATGATAGTGACGATGCTGATATAGATCTGGTTGCGCTTTTCAAGAGTAGTTAACAGTGGAGTTATGAACATGTTCATAGATGTCAAGACATGGTGTTTGATGTTGCCGGTTTTAATCGCGAGCAACCTTTTATAGAACAAGAAGAGGAACCTCCAAATATGGAAGCAAAATTATTTTATGACATGTTGAATTCAACTCAACAACCATTGTGGTCGGGATGTAAAAACACAATTGAGTTATCTACTGCTATTAAGATGTTGAGTTTAAAATATAAACACAATATGTCACAAGCATGTTTCGATGACATGGTCAAGTTTATGAAGGAATCAAGCTACCCAGAGAATGTAATTCCCTCTAACTTTAGGGAAACAAAAGAACTTGTGGTTGGACTCGGTTTATCAAGGATAAAGATGGATTATTACATTGATGAGTGTATGTTGTATTATAAAGAGGACATAAATTTGAAGGAGTACAAGTTTTGCAATGAGACTTGATAAAAAAACATGTATTATGCGCAAGCGTAAGCGAAACTCTAAAGATGTTCCTCCCAAGAGATTGTATTACTTGCCTTTAATCCCTCGCCTTTAAATCTTATATGCTTCGGAGAGATCCATAGAGCATATAAGGTGGCACTATGAAAATCTTAGAGAAGAAGGTGTGTTGGGTCATCCTTCAGATGAGGAAGCTTGGAAACACTTTGACCAAGTATATTCTGCATTTTCTTCGAAACCTCGAAATGTTAGTCTTGGTTTATGTGCTGATGACTTCACCCCTTTTAGCCAATCTGTAGAACCATATTCTTGTTGGCCAGTAATTGTCACACCATATAACCTACCTCCTGAGCTATGTATAATGATGCCTTATATGTTCTTGACCTTGATCATTCCAGGTCCAGACAATCCAAAAAGTAAAATTGACGTGTACTTGCAACCGTTGAAAGACGAATTGCAACAATTGTGGAATGATGGTGTAGTAACATATGATGCATCAAAGAGGCAAAATTTTCGATTGAGAGCTGCACTAATGTGGACAATAAATGATTTTCCTACCTATGAGATGTTATCTGGGTGGAATACTGCAGGAATATTTGCTTGTCTATTATGCAAAGGAAGTTTAAAAGTTTTCTCTTTAGAAAAAGGAATAAAGAGATCTTGGTTTGATTTCCATTGTCAATTTTTACCTCATGATCACACTTTTAGAAGAAATAAGGTTGCGTTTTACAAAAGTAGAATTGAGACAAGGCAGCCTCTAAGGTTAATTGGTGAACAAGTGTGGAAAGGGGTTTGTGGGCTTCCTAAGGTTACTAACATGCGGAATTGCTTTGTTCCTGGCCGTGAAATTTCACACAATTGGACCAAAAGAAGCATAGTTTGGGATTTGCCTTATTGGAGACGCAATTTTTTGAGGCACAATCTTGATGTTATGCATATAGAGAAGAATGTTTTTGAAAATGTTTTTCATACCGTTATGGACAACAAAGAGAAAACTAAGGACAACTAAAACACAAGATTGAACTTGGAAAATTATTGTCATAGAAGAGAGTTGTTGTTGAAAATAATCCTAATGGGAACTATATGAAACCCAAAGCCAAATATTGTTAGTCGAATGAACAAAAAATTAATGTGTGCAAATGGGTGAAAGGATTGAAAATGCCTGATGGTTATGCTTCCAATTTGGGTAGATGTATAGATTCAAAGAAAAAAAAAGCTCTTTGGTGTGAAAAACCGTGATTGCCATATTTTTATGGAATGCCTACTTCTAAAAGCTTTTAGTTCTCTCTCCGAACCAATATGGAAGACCTTAATCTAGTTTAGTTAATTTTTTAGAGACTTGTGTTCAACAATGTTGCGAGAAAATCACTTATTACAAATGGAAAAAACATTCCTTTGATATTATGTAAGATGGAGTGCATATTTCCACCCGCATTGTTTGACTCTATGAAGCTCTTGCCGATTCATTTAACTGGTGAAGCTAAGATGGGTGGGTCAGTTCAATATTGTTGGATGTATCCATTTGAAAGATTTTTAAATAAAATTGATAAAATTGTAAAAAAAAAAACAAAAGAAATGTGGAAGGGTGTATTTGTGAAGCATATTTGGTGCAAGAGACATCTTATTTGAGTTCCCATTAGTTTTTGCCTCCTGCTCAATACTCAAGTGGTATTGGCATAAACAAGGGGATTCATCAAGATCATATGCAACTAACTTTGTCTATCTTTGAATATTTAAATGGCCAAACAACAGGAAAATATTGTGAAAGGTGGCTCGAGGATAGAGAAATGTCAGTTGCCTAACTACATGTTCTCTTAAATTACAAAGAGGTTAAGCCATTTATTGAGTAAGTATTGAGCAATAAATATATCTATATTTGTTAAACTAATAATGACACTAATTTTTAATAATATCATATGTAGTATGTATGTCCAAAGTTTGAAAAGTATGTACGGGGATCTAAACGATGATATCATTGATAAACAACTAGAAGTCGTCTTTCCGCGCTGGTTTCAAGAATACATAAGCATATTTATAAAGTGTTCAATTCTAGGATATTTGGGTTAGAACAAAGATGTAGAATTTTCTTTTAAACTAAGATGTATGAATTGATTTATTTGACTAGGTGACAATGAACCGCAAACATAAGAGACAAAATTATGACTTGTATGATTTGGAAAAAGGGCATTTAAGACTAGTGAAATCTTAGGCTCTTTATTTTGCAAATGGATACAAATTCCACACAACTTATTGTGGTGAAGGAAAAACAACCTATAAATGTGGGGTGTGTTAGTGGAATATGATAAGATGAAACCTCAAATGACTATAATGACATTATTACAAAGATTCTAGAATTTGAATGGCCAAGTCAAACAACAAAAAATGTCGTTTTATTTTATCGTGATTGATTTGACCCTTCATGACATGGGATGCGAATATATCGTCAGTACAACATTATAGAAGTTCTTAAGGGGAGAAAATATAGTAAATTTGATCCTTTTATTTTTCCAAAATTTGCAACTCAAGTTTACTATTCACCTTATCCTGGGCGCCCAAGAGATAAGGTTGATTGGTTTGTAGTTATAAAGACAAAGCCAAGAGGGGTTTTTTATGATAGACACACATTACAAGTTTCTTTTCAAGTACAAGAGTCACAAGTTAATGCAACAATTGAAGATGACCCAATTGATCACCTACAAGATGATGAAGTTGATGGTGAAAAGGTTAGTTTGTTAATGATGCAAGAAAATGAAGATGAAGAGGATTCCAATGACGACGCTGAAGATGAAAATGGTGAAGATGAAGATTTATAGAAAGCTGATTATGTTTTGAGTTTTTGTTATGGTTTTATTCTTTATTAACTATATATAGTCTTATTTATGCCCTTCATTTGGATGATATTATAAATAAAGACGAAAACTTAGAATATGTGTTTTTCAGTTGGATTTATCTTGTTATTAGCCTACCTTTGATATATGTACTCAACTCTGGAATAAAGTTTGGTAGTTATGTTGTACAAAGGTTTTTGCATAAACATTGTGTGTTTAAAGCAACAAGAAATAAATGAATAAACACTACTATGTATTGTGAAATAATTAGCCACCTGCTATATTATTATATTTTTTTACATGCTCTAATGTTTATTTAAGATGTAAAAAAGTTATTTATGTCCAATTGGGGCTCAACATACTTATTGTCTTTTCAGGCTTCTAACTCCTCTTGGGGCTCAACCCTTCAAACACCTGTACATTAGTAACTTGTTTTTCTATTAATTTACATGCATCATTCCATTTGATCTTGTTCTGTTTCAAAGTTATTTTGATTTTGCACTCTAACTTTTTAGGTTTTGCATTCCTTTAAATTCTTACAAGACGAAGTCACTTAAAAAGTCCAAGAAGAAGAATTATGGAAAAGGTTATATATCTACTCAACATGAAGTCATCCAACCCCAACCTATTCCCCATCTTAGTCAACCTCAACTCACTCAATCTCAACCCCAGCCTATTCCTCATCTCATTAAATCTTAATTGACTAAATATCAAACTCAACCTCGACCCACTCAATATCAAACTCAACCTCAACTCCAGCCTATTCCTCATCTCACGCAACCTCAACTCACCCAATATCAAGTTCAACCTCAGCCCCAACCTATTCCTCATCTCACTCAACCTCAACTCACCAATATCAAACTCAACCTCAACCCTAACCTATTCCACATCCAAGTCGACCTCAACTCACTCAACTCCGACCCCAAACATAACCCATTCTACATGCAATTCGAACTCAAGTCACTCAACCATTGTCTAGACCTGTATCCCAATCCCATCATTCTAAACATTGTCCTCAAACCTCCCAATCTCACCCTTTACCAACTCAACCCCAACACAATCAACCTCAACCTCAAAATCAACCTCGATCACGACCTAAACTCACCCAATCTTGAAGTCAACCTTCTCAACCTTAACCTAAGAAACCTTGTCCTCAATCCACCTAATCTCACCATTTGCCAACTCAATCCCAACACAATCAACCTCAACTTCAAATCATCCTCGATCATGTCCTAAACACATCTAATCTTACACTCTACCTTCTCAACCTCAACCTAATCAACCTCAATCTCGACCCATCCATTCTCAACCTAATCAACCTCAACCTCAACATCTATCTCGACCCATCCCTTCTCAATTTATGGTCGTTGAAGCCCTATCTTCATCTAGCCATGCTAGTGGAGACATTGTTGGAACTAGAATCCCAATACTTCGTGAAGGTGGCGGGTGAGTCACTTACTTGTATATAATAGTTAATAAAAAAAAACATACTTTATTTTATATGCAACATTACTTTCGCCATTTAAGTCAATATTTATTTGTTTAAAGTGTATCTTTTTCAGATTTGATCATCACAAATTATTAGTTATAGAAATTGCTCACATCATACATGCTCATTTGAATGAGGGAAAACCGTCATGGAAGAAATTATCAACAAAGCAATGAGATTCTTTCGTTGACCTGTTTAAGGTAATTAAATCTAAAGATGGCTAATACATAGAAACCAATTATTGTTGTCATAACACAGAAAAAGAGGCATGAATTTAATTTTAAGATTTGGTGCATTGTTTCATCTGAAAAATATGATTGAGGGTTGCTGTCAATCGAACTCCTCCTTGAGCTAATCGCAAACTGATGATAGGCAAACATGATAGGAAGTTATCATCTGGAAGACATTGTTTCATGACAGTGGGAAAATTTAATAAATCTAACTGCATGCAGAATTATAAGATATTACCATTACTTTCTAGTGTAGCATCTTTAGGGGCATCTTTATATGCGTATTGACAAGCATCCTTAACACCTTCAGATGCATAAACATCTGGGTATGTTGTGTCATCAGAACTGTATGCTTCCCAATCTGCTACTTCATCTGACCATGTTTCCTATATCAAAATATTTGAAGTAAATATTAAAGTTTGAAGTAAAAAAGCTTGTGCAAAATCGTAGACAAAATTAAAGTGGTGTTGCATGGAATACCGTGATTTTTTTAATGTCGTTGAAATACTCATCTATGTTATTGTCATAGAGTCTTTCTTCTGCTATTTAAATAATGTTAGCATCCCAAATCCAAGTTGTAGAAATTTAGTTAATAAAGTAGATAGTGGCTTTCATTACTAGTTCACTACATGCATGAGTCATGATACGTAATAAGTACGATGTACGATCCAACATTAGTTTGATCTATAGAGCTGCAACTTCTTATTTTTATTAGATATTAAATATAGATATACCATGGTGTCTTACCTCAAGAAATTTAGAACACGAACTCGCGAAGCGCAATAACGCTCGTGATATGGACTTAACAGAGTCACCACCTAACTTTATTTATTCCCAAAGAGGGAAAGGGAAAATATCGATAAAATCCAAAAAAGAACAACAATGATATTGGTCGTCGTAGCCATATAAGAGTTCAGGAGTTGATTACGCAAGGGGAAGGTATTAGCACTCCTCACGTCCATTGTACTCAACGGAAACCATTTAGTTACTATCGAATGAATGTTAGCATGATATTAGTTTGCAATCTTATAGTTATTTCTATAAAGTTCTGATATATGTTATAAAAGTTGTACAAAAGTTGTTTCTAAAAAGTGAGAAAAGTACATATATAGTAAAACAAAATCCTGTCATGTTCGCCTAGCGAACACCCTCATCGCCTAGCGAAGACAACTTTTGGGCACTTCAAGTTCCTCAGGAACAGTTAAAGCACCTTTGGAAAATATTTGAGTTCGTTGTGCGAAAATTTCTTCGCACAGTGAACCTCTTCGCTTCAACTTCGCCCAACGAACTTTGGGCCTTTTTCCTACTGCCTCTAATCTGGGCTGGTTCGCTGGGGTTTCGCTAGGGCCTCGCACTACGAGCATTCGCTTTCACCTCACTGGTGTTCGCACAACAAATATGCTGATTCCTCTTCATTTCTTTGGCTTCCTTGTCTAATCATTTGTGTCTTAATCTTTGATGTTTTATGCCTAACTCCTACACAATAACACACACATCAAAGAATCAAAAGGTATTTCCAATATAATTGAAGAATCACGCAAGAACAAGAAATATATCTATTAGAACATGAGAATTGAGTTAATAAAATGCCAAGAAAGAGGGTTCAATTTAAGCCAAAATTTGCACTTAACAAACTCTCATAAACTAGATTTTTGCTTATCCTCAAGGAAAGTATGCCCCTCATGAAAGCAAGAGAGATTTGCTCAAACAAGAGGATTTTTTCAAGCATAAGATTCAATCAAGAAACGAATAACGGTTCAAATTCAAATAAGAGAGATTTGCTCAAATAAGAGGATTTAGTCAAGCACGCGAATACGCACAAGCAATGTTCACCACTTAATAGAATCGAACAATGATAAAGAATTTAGTTCTTAAACGAATATCATGCAATGTTTCAAATAAAAACTAAATTCTCATGCTTGTACCGCCGTTGAGAGACACCCTTATCTCGTCATGGGCACTTCAACGGGACACGCCGCCTGATCACCATGTTAGGAAGACTTTCAACACAAGGAGTCGATCCCTTACTCGAACTAGTCTCTGATACCACTGATGAGTCATCATGAGGGGGAAGCATTCACATTGGGTCAAACACTCACCTAAAGGTCGAAGACTCACCCAAACAAGTGAGAGAGACACCACATATTCATCCAAAACCTTAATGTGATAGGTGTATGGATCCTCTTACTTATAAAATGTTTAACCACCACTTTTCTAAGCAATGTGAGACTTAGAACTCATGCTTACTTTTCCAAACAACTCACACTTGTTTCCCAACACTCTCTTGACATACGACTTCAATAGTTGGCTTAACAGAATGTTGCAGATATTATTAACAGCTTCGACAAAAGACTTTGGCTGTTTCTCCATGCTCACAACTTTCCCAATCACATCCTTCGTAACTGAGCTCTCACTCAAACCCTCGAGAAACTTCCATGGAACAACCGACAGCCCATTGACATTACAAAAAGCTTGGTTAACGATGAACAGTAACTCAATCGCAATCGCCTCTCATTTTCGTATATCTTTAAGTACATAAGAAAACTCTAAAAATAACTAGAAGTGACAACTGGATCCATATAATCATTATTCATCTTATCCGTCAATCAAATGATTCATCAAATTCATCCACATAAAATAAATTAACGGGGACAACTTCTCTACCCTCTTTAATTAATACATTGGATACACTTTATCCAATTAAAAATAAGAATGCATCTAATCTATTCACTATATTTTTATTATACATTTAAAATATATTTGATTATTTTTATTTTAAAAAAATCTCACACACTCCTCTCTCTTTCTCTCTCCCCACTTTAATGATGTTTTTTTATTTAAATAAATAAACTGTCTTTGTAAATTAGTTTTTTTTTTTATAAATAATTTATGAATTTAAAACAAATTTTGGTATTGTCTTTAACATTAAAATTTGTCAAAAACATTCATAAAAAATTCCTTTTGATCACCTGTAAATTTTTCTACAAATTCTAATATTATATAGAGTTGAAAATCAAAAACTCGTTAATTTACACGCATGTTTTACCTATTTAAACATTTTTCATTATTGAAAAAACATACACTGAAATTCTTGACTCCGTGTTTGAGTCATATGTTTCACATGCGTTTTTCCATTTGTATTTATGGTGGATGTATGCTTCTTATTTCTTTCTCTCTCTCTCTCCCATGTGCTTTCAGTTACACATATGAGTCTATTGCTCCTTTAGCCTTTCTTTTGGCAACATTTATTATTTTTGTCCCAAGTGGACAACTCTGTTTGTGAGTGGAGTAACTGAGAAAACATTCATAGTATATATGTCCAAGATTCAAACTCTCAAATTCTTATTTTGTTTGTGTACATGTGAATGGTTTGCAAAGTGGGGTAAACCATGTGTGAACTATATTTAAATGACAGTTTTTTGAGTGGGGGTAAACCATGTGCTCATATTGGAAGCATTTCAACCGTGTGGGCGAGGATCATTTGTCAAATCACGTAGCTCGGGACCATTCTTTTGTTCATAATAGATGTGAAAATATATGTCGATAATGCAGCAATTTTTTATTTAATTTTTTTTAATGTTTAGCATAAAAAAATAAAATGAATAACATCTTAAATTATCTTGTTTATAGATTGATATCATTTATAGTGTCCAGCCAAAGAAGTTTCAGAGCCGTATATTGCAATCTCTCTTTTGAAAGTTATTTGAATATATTAGGTTACTTTTAAGTCGGCAATATGCATGGAATACATAAACATTAATTAAATTTTAGATGTATAATTTAAAGTTTTTGGTTTTAATTTTTAAATCAACAAAAATATTGTTTGGAAACAAATCAGTCATTTATGTTTTTTTTTTTACAAATAGATCCTATTTATTTTTAAATTGTAACAAATAAGTTTATTTATTTTTAAATTATAACAATCAAATCTTTCAAATTTTATCTGATGTACAAATTACGATCTTACTGTAACAAAATTGGTATAGAATTGCAACAAGTGTTACATGAAAATATCAAAAGTCATGTCTTACGATACTAGCATCAAAATTAATAATGATTACCACTTCGGAATTAAAATACACATCAACAATATAAAAATCAAAACTAACAACATTATGACATAGACAATCTTCAACATTTTTGTTCTGGACTGGGCCAGCGCCTGCCCTACTGTCGGGCAGGCTCAAGCCCAATGACCAGCGAAGGCCCAACGAGGCCTAAAGTCGCCTCCGTGTCGGGCACGTACCAAGCCCCTTGGACATTGGACACGCGAGGTAAAAACTGTCCAGCAGAGGCATATAGCCCGTGGACGCACCTCTCCTCGACACCCACGTGCTCCTCCCCGCGAGGACACGTTCTCTTGTAACTTTCCACTCCCGAAAGAATCGGTCTGCCCTACTTCCGGAGATTTAGGGACCGTTACACCAGGGCGAAGACCACGTGCTGGTCTTCACTACGCCACGTAAGCCCTAGCAGTTGCTTGGATTGGGCCTTGCTATCCAGCCCAATGCAAGTGACCGTTGGCCCCGCGCTGGGGGCTCTCTATAAATACCCTCTCATTTGAAAGGGTCAGGACGAAACATTCTAAACTCACACTTGCTTTTCTGTACTTGCTTATTCCCTTTTTCTTACTTGAGCGTCGGAGTACCTTACAAGTACACCCCCTCGTCGTATCATCATCACCGGAGCTGAAGTTCATACGACGTTGCTGGCCACTGTCTAAATGTCTGATCCAGGTACGATCAGTGGCGCCGTCAGTGGGAAACACTGCTTCCCCGTTTTTCCTTCAATGATAAACCAAAGCAATTCCTCTGTTCATCACCAGCATGGCCAACAACCCGTCTGCGAACAAAGCTCTGGACACCGTCCTCGTGCAACTCGAGAACTGAAACCACCGTGAGGACAATGCTGCCCTCAACGTCGAAGAAGGCGACGTAAGAGACGGGAAGACCGCCTCCCCAGACTCCGAAGACACGACTTACGACGCCGCCCAACAGGACGACCAGCAAGCCGTATTTCAGCCAGTTGCTCCTCCGTCTAATGCAGATTCGAGCACCATGGCCCTATTCGCCTTGGTCAACCAGACCAACCAGCTGATCATGCACCAGAATCTCAAAATTGAAGCACTCGAGCGAGGGCGAACATGGCGATCTTCCCCGCGAAGACATCGTCATACACCCTTACCTCGTCGTCCTCCTTCCCCGCGAAGGACTCCTCCAGAAGAATCTCGGACCCCCTCGCCGGTGCACGAGGGCCGCCGGCCACGTCTCGAGCGCCCCCAGCCAGAAACCTCCCAGAAGCGCCATCGTTCCCCGCCTCAGAAGGAACCCAGGCACTCCTCGACTACCAAGAGGAGCAAGACCGCCGAGGAGAGGTCGGGGAACTGTTCTAGGAACTCCCCTCTACTACAAGGACCTGGTCGATACCACTGATCCCCGTCAAGGTCCCCAGTCGGAAGCGACGATGACGACCAGAGGACCCCCCTGTCATGGGAGATCATGGACGCGCCAATTCCTGCGGGCATGGAGAAACCCCCGCCACTGGGGACCTACGACGGCCTGGCCGACCCTGACGATCACGTCGAAAGTTTTGAAGCCATGCTCAACTTCAGAAACGTCAGGGGAGCCATTAAGGGCAGAATTTTCCCCACCACCTTGTGGAAGGGTGCCATGACCTGGTACACGAGTCTAGCACCCGGGTCGATCACGTCCTGGAGCCAACTAAGAGAACGCTTCACCAAACACTTCACGGCATCTGGCCGGCACCCGAAGACGGAGGCCGCACTAGAGAGCATCTTCCAGGGGAAGAACGAGTCTCTCGGGAACTACATTAAGAGGTTCAACAGGAAGGCTGTCGAGGTCCACACGACCGACGACATGAAGAACTTTTTAATCATCTGGAGACTGCGTCTTGGATCCGATTTTTCTAAATTCGTGGGCCTCCGCAGACCTCGCCGTTTGGAGGACCTCCTTCAACGAGCTCAGTCATACATCGAGTTCGAGGAGTCAGAGGCAGCACAGATCGCCCTCGACTCGAGGCGGAAGGAATGCCCTAGCGGCCGCAGAGAAGAAGACTCTCCTCCCCAACGAGGAGGAGAAAGAAAGAAGGAAAGCCGCCCCCGGGACTCTCGTGAACCGCGAGGACCAGCTGGCCGGTTCACGGAATACACGCCGTTTAACGCTCCGCGCGCACGAATCCTCTCCGAGTGCTCCAACTCGCAATTTCTGAAAAGAGGCATCCGCTTTTCGAAGCCAACGACCCCCAAATCAAACATGGACAGGTCCAAGTATTGCAGGTTCCACCGGAGCCACGGACATGTCACGGAGGACTACATCCATCTCAAAGATGCAATTGAGATCCTGATCAAGGAAGGTCACTTGAAGAAGTACGCCCAGAAGAATGACGCCCCTCGTCCTAGTTCCCGGGAAGCCCAAAACGACGAGAAGACGACACCTTCTCCCGACGATAGTCGGCTACAGGTCGCCCTCAGCGTCACTCGACCCGAAGACTTCTTTGTCCCCGAAGGCATCGAGGGCCAAGATGTAACATCCCAAATTTCGTAAGAATATTTATTTAATTTATTTAAATATTATATTCGTGGTTTTTTGTGAAATTTTTGGTGGTTGGTGTCGATGTCGGTATTTTTGGTGAAGTTTTGGTTATTTTAATTAAATAATAGTATGTAATATGGATATATTAGTATTATTATTAATTTAAAATAATATTAGAGGAATTAAGGGTAAGATGGACATTGGAGAGAATTAGTGAGAGTATTATGGAGAAAGCCCATATTTGAGGCCCAAGAGTTAAATTAACCAAAAAGGAGGAATTGAGCAGAATTAGGATTCATTTGTGGAGATTGTCAAAATAAGGAGAAAGTGCAGAGCTCTGAGGAAAAAGGGAGAAGGCGAGGATTTTCGTGAAGGTTTCCAAAGGCTCAAGAGAGAACTCGTCGGATCTACAATCTAAGGTATGGGGATTAATTACCTTTCATTGTTTTCATTATAGGATTCGATGTAATTGGAGTGGTTGTGATGTGTTTGAGGGTTTATGGGTTTTGAGGTAAACTGAGGATTTTAAGGGCATTTTTGTGAATCAATCAATAAACGTTGAATTGAACCGGTAAGGTAGACCTTGGGGCTGATTTCCCCGTCGTTGTTGTAGTTTTAACCTTGTGGTGAAGGGATTTATGGAGTTTATATGAAGCTTGAGAGTTTTAAAGGTTTAGGGAAATTAAGGTTTCCCGTAGTGTCCTGAATTGACCTAACAGACGTAGGTTTTAGGCCTTTAATTTTTGTGATATGTTAGGACTGTTGTAGGGATGATTTTGGGTCATTTGAGGCTGTGATCGCGGGTGCTTTGGTGGTTGTGGAGCTACTGATGCGTAGCAGCGATTTGCTGTAATCGCAGGTTCGCTAGGCGAACCATTGCTTCGCTAGGCGAATGTTCACCAAGGCTCGCTAAACAAGCAGTGCGACGAATGCGCGATAATATGAGTGTGAGTACAGAGGTGATTCTGGAGTAGGAGGAGTGATTCGCTAGAAGCCTCGCTAGGCGAAGGGAACAATGAGTAGGTTCGCTAAGCGAACGAACCAGCGAGTATGACAGATGGTTGTGTTTCTGGTGTTAAGGGTGGTGTCTGTGAGGTTCGTTGGCCGCTTCGCTAGGCGAACCCTGGAGCGAACGTCTGCTGTTTATGAATTTTTGTTTCTGCTGCTGTGCTGTTGTGATGTTTCGATGTTGTGATTTTTATGATGATTTTTCATGATGTTACTGATGATTATATGATGATGTTTTGGTGATTATTTGACGAATATGTGATGACATGACGTATATGAGAATTGATGAATGATGATGCACATGTGATGTTTAATTGATGATGATGATTAATGATGTTGTGTATCATACATTCATATGCATACTCTGTGACGACGCTTCATTCCCATTGTGCGGATATGAGGTAATTATGACGTGCTCTGGTTTCGATTGCGGGATCGATCCTATTGACGGGGGATCTTTTGAGGGTTGATGGCCTAGTGTCCATCTATTATGACGATTGGTACCACATGCATGAGTCTTGTTATGCATTGCATTTTATGTGGCATTGATGAATTTGTGATATGGTGTTTCCTGATGTTTTCATTGATGATAACCTTGATGATGTCGTTTATGAAGTTAAAGCCATTTTATGTATATCTTGTTTTATAATGATTATTATGAATTGTGATTACTCACCCTGCCTGTTTGAATGTTGCCTCCATGTGGGTAACGTGCAAGTGATCAGGTTTAGTTGTGGATGCTTTGAGGACCTCGAAGTGTATTTGCTTTTGGTCGATTTAGAGGGTCTTGCTCTGATAGTGTAACACCGGGTTGGGGTCCTTTGAGTCGAACTATGTTTTTTCCTTATTTTGTTGTCATTTGATGATATGGTTTTTTATGTTGAAAACCTCTTTGGATTATTACGATGTTTGTTGAAAACCTTTTAATTGAGAATTTTGAGTTCCGCTGCCATTTGAAGGCTTTTGAGTTATGTTGAGGAAATCCCTTGTTTACAGGACAAGTGTATTATTTTGATTTAAATGAGAAATGTGCACCCTTTGAGGGAACTTTTATGTTTTACTTTGTTATTTGAGTTGTTTCTGCTGTAACATTTGTGGGGGTAGAAAAGGGTGTTACATTAGTGGTATCAGAGTAGGTCGGTTCGTCCGGCCAGGTTTTTACTTGATGTATGTCCCTGTCAGTCGACGAGTGTGTGTACACTGTCGATGTTTTAGTTCTTCTAACCTTGTTGGTGGTGTGCAGGATGGCTGGAAGAAATGATCGTGCGATTGCTGATGCATTGGAATCGGTTGCTAACGTGGTGGCGCAACTGAATCCAAATGGTGGAGCTCCTGATGAGTTTCGCGCGTTGGGGAAGTTTCAAAGGAACAATCCACCGACTTTTGTGGGTACGCATGATCCAGCAAGTGCACACAAGTGGCTGAAGGTGATCGAGAAGATCTTCCGAGTGATGGGGTGTTCTGATGAGCAAAAGGTTCAGTTCGGAATGCATATGTTGGAAGAGGAAGCTGAGGACTAGTGGGATAACACCCGTCAGAGACTTGCAGATGTTGGCACTGTGATAACTTGGACTGTATTTAAGCAGGAGTTTCTGGGGAAGTATTTTCCAGAGGATGCTCGTGACAAGAGGGAAGTGGAATTCCTTGAGCTGAAGCAAGGAGATATGACAGTGGCAGAGTATGCCGTGAAGTTTGAGAAGCTAGTGAAGTTCTGTCCGCACTACAATCGTGCTGATGCTGAGATGTCTAAGTGTCTCAAATTCTAGAATGGACTGAGACCAGAGATTAAGCAGGGTATTGGGTATTAGCAGATCCGCAGGTATGCTGAGTTGGTTGACAAGAGTAGGATCTACGATGAGGATAGCCGAGCTCGATCTGCTCACTCTAAGCAATTGAGTGAGAAGAAAGGGCAGTATAGGGGTAAGCCTTATACGACTTCAGGTGACAAAGGGAAGCAGAAGGCTTCAGATGGGAAAAAGTCAAGTGGGGGAGCAGCTCCCGCTTCTGGAAAGTGTCATAAGTGTGGCGAGTAAGGTCACCGTGCTGATGTGTGCACCAATAATGTGGTGAGGTGCTACAGATGTGGTAAGAAGGGGCATAGAGCTACCGACTGCAAAGATGAAGGTCCAACCTGTTTCAATTGTGGTGAGAAAGGTCACATCAGTACTCAATGCTAGAAGCCGAAGAAGACTGCTACTGATGCCCAGACCAGTGGTCGCGTGTTTGCTTTGAGTGGTGCAGAGACGCCAGAGAAGGACAACCTGATTCGAGGTACTTGTTTTATTAATAATATCGAATTGGTTGCTATTATTGATACTGGTGCTACTCATTCTTTTATCTCGCTTGAATGTGCTAATAGATTGGGTTTGAAGTTATCTGATATGAATGGTAATATGGTAATAAAAACTCCAGCTAATGGTTTTGTTACTACTACCCTTGTGTGTTTGAGATGTCCTGTGACGATTTTTGAGAAGAGCTTTATGATGGATGTGGTGTACCTACCCTTGCACCAGATTGACGTGATCTTTGGAATGAACTGGTTAGAGTTCAACCGTGTTCATATCAATTGTTATAACAAGACTGTAGAGTTTCCTGAGATTGATCATAGTGGGGAGTTGATGTTCTTATCTGCTAAGCAAGTAGACGAACTTGTGGAAGACGAAGCTTTGGTGTTTGCAATGTTTGCATCATTGCAAATTGATCGTGAAGCTGCGAGTATGGAGTTGCCGGTTGTCTGTGAATTTCCAGATGTGTTTCCAGATAACATCAGTGATTTGCCTCCAGAGCGTGAAGTAGAGTTTGCAGTGGACTTAATACCAGGTACGAGTCAAGTGTTGATGGCTCCTTATCGGATGTCAGCTTCTGAGCTAAGTGAATTGGAGAAACAACTGGAAGAATTGCCTGAGAAGAGGTTTGTTCGACCAAGTGTTTCTCCGTGGGGTGCTCCTGTGTTGCTAGTGAAGAAGAAATATGGAAGTATGAGGTTGTTCGTTGATTATCGGCAGTTGAATAAAGTGACGATCAAGAATAAGTATCCACTTCCGAGAATCGACGATTTGATGGATCAACTAGTAGGTGCTTGTGTGTTTAGCAAGATTGATTTGAGGTCTGGTTATCATCAGATTCGAGTGAAGCCTAATGATATTCCGAAGACGGCTTTCAGAACGAGATACGGACACTATGAATACACTGTGATGCCATTTGGTGTATCCAATGCACCTGGTGTGTACATGGAGTATATGAATCGGATTTTCCATGAGTATTTGGATAAGTTTGTGGTGGTGTTTATCGATGATATCTTGATATATTCTAGATCTGAAGAAGAACATGTCGAGCATTTGAGGATTGTGTTGCAAGTGTTGAAAGAGAAGAAGTTGTATGCAAAGCTGTCGAAGTGTGAGTTTTGGTTGAAGGAAGTGAGTTTCCTTAGCCATGTGATTTCAAGTGGTGGTGTTGTTGTTGATCCTTCTAAGATTGATGTCGTGTTACAGTGGGAGACTCTGAAGTCTGCTACTGAGATACGGAGTTTTCTAGGATTAGCGGGTTACTACCGCAAGTTTATTGAAGGCTTTTCTAAGTTGGAATTACCTTTGACTAAGTTGACTTGAAAGGGTCAGACTTTTGTGTGGGATGTAGCTTGTGAATAGAGTTTTGTGGAATTGAAGAAGAAATTGACTACTGCTCCAGTGTTGATTTTGCCTAATCCGAGTGAATCTTTTGTGGTGTATTGTGACGCGTCAAAGATGGGTCTTGGTGGAGTATTGATGCAGAATAGACAAGTGGTTTCCTATGCTTCGAGACAATTGTGAGTTCATGAGAGGAATTATCCTACACACGACTTGGAGTTGGCCGCGGTGGTGTTTGTGTTGAAGATTTGGAGACATTATCTATTTGGCTCTAAATTTGAAGTGTTCAGTGATCATAAAAGTCTGAAGTACTTATTTAATCAGAAGGAATTGAATATGAGGCAGAGAAGGTGGTTAGAGGTGTTGAAGGATTTCGATTTTGATTTGAGTTATCATCCGGGCAAAGAAAATGTAGTGGCCGATGCGTTGAGTAGAAAGTCATTGCATATGTCGATGCTTATGGTGAAAGAATTGGAGTTGATTGAGCAATTCAGAAATTTGAGTTTGGTATGTGAAGCGACTCCTGACAGTGTGAAGTTGGGAATGTTGAATTTGACTAGTGGTATTCTGGAAGAGATCAGAGTGGGACAACAATCTGATTTAAAGTTAGTTGACCAATTGACTTTGATTAACCAAGGTAACGGAGGTGACTTCCAGATTGACAAGAATGGTATGATGATGTTCAGATATAGGGTGTGTGTCCCAGATGTTCCAGATATTAAGAAGAGCATTCTTGAAGAAGGACATCGAAGTAGGTTGAGTATTCATCCCGGTGCTACGAAGATGTACCAAGATTTGAAAAAGTTGTTTTGGTGGCCAAGTATGAAGAAAGATGTTACAGAGTTTGTTTATGCGTGTTTGACTTGTCAAAAGTCGAAGGTTTAGCATCAGAAGCCTTTAGGTATGATGCAGCCGTTGAGGATTCCAGAATGGAAATGGGATAGTATTTCCATGGATTTTGTGGCGGGATTGCCGAAGACTGCTAGGGAAATGTTTCAATTTGGGTGATCGTGGATAGATTAACTAAGTCAGCTCATTTCTTGCCGATGAAGATTAATCATTCTATGCAGAAGCTAGCCGAGATGTACATTAGGGAGATTGTGAAGTTGCATGGGTTACCTTCGAGTATTGTGTCGGATAGAGATCTGAGGTTTACATCGAGGTTCTGGAAGAGTTTGCAAGATGCTTTGGGTACTAAGTTGAGGATGAGTTCTGCATATCATCCGCAGACGGACGGTCAGACAGAAAGGACTATCCAATCTTTAGAGGATTTGTTGAGGGCTTGTGTGTTGGATCATGGAGGATCGTGGGATGGCCATTTACCGTTGATTGAGTTCACGTACAATAATAGTTTTCATGCTAGTATTGGGATGGCGCTCTATGAAGTTTTGTATGGGAGAAGGTGTAGGACTCCGTTGTGTTGGTATGAATCAGGCGAGAGTGTCGTACTCGGAACTGAAATTGTGCAAGAGACGACTGAGAAGATTAAGAAGATCCAAGATAGGATGAAAGCTTCGTAGAGTCGTCAGAAGAGCTACCATGATAAGAGGAGGAAAGCACTTGAATTCCAAGAGGGAGATCACGTGTTTTTGAGAGTGACGCCAGTGACTGGTGTGGGTCGAGCTTTGAAGTCTAGGAAGCTCACTCCACGTTTTGTTGGTCCATATATGATATCACAGAGGATAGGAGAGGTAGCCTATCGAATTGCTTTACCGCCGTCACTTGCGATTTTGTATGACGTGTTCCATGTGTCTCAGTTGAGGAAGTACATTCCGGATCCGTCGCATGTGATCCAGGTGGATGATGTACAAGTGAGGGATAATCTGACCGTGGAAGCATTGCCTGTGCGTGTCGATGGTCGGGAGATGAAGCAATTGCGGGGTAAAGACATAACTTTGGTGAAAGTGTTGTGGGGTGGACTAGCTGGCGAAAGTTGAACTTGGGAACGTGAAGATCAGATGACGGAGTCGTATCCGACTCTATTTCCTTGAGGTAATTTTTGGGGGTGAAAATTCTTTAAGTTGGGGAGAGTTGTAACATCCCAAATTTCGTAAAAATATTTATTTAATTTATTTAAATAGTATATTCGTGGTTTTCTGTGAATTTTTTGTGGTTGGTGTCGATGCCGGTATTTTTGGTGAAGTTTTGGTTATTTTAATTAAATAATAGTATGTAATATGGATATATTAGTATTATTATTAATTTAAAATAATATTAGAGGAATTAAGGGTAAGGTGGACATTGGAGAGAATTAGTGAGGGTATTATGGAGAAAGCCCATATTTGAGGCCCAAGAGTTAAATTAACCAAAAAGGAGGAATTGAGCAAAATTAGGATTCATTTGTGGAGATCGTGAAAATAAGGAGAAAGTGCAGAGCTCTGAGGAAAAAGGGAGAAGGCGAGGATTTGCGTGAAGGTTTCCAAAGGCTCAAGAGAGAACTCATCGGATCGACAATCTAAGGTATGGGGATTAATTACCTTTCATTGTTTTCATTATAGGATTCGATGTAATTGGAGTGGTTGTGATGTGTTTGAGGGTTTATGGGTTTTGAGGTAAACTGATGATTTTAAGGGCATTTTTGTGAATCAATCAATAAACGTTGAATTGAACCGGTAAGGTAGACCTTGGGGCTGATTTCCCCGTCGTTGTTGTAGTTTTAACCTTGTGGTGAAGGGATTTATGGAGTTTATATGAAGCTTGAGAGTTTTGAAGGTTTAGGGAAATTAAGGTTTCTCGTAGTGTCCTGAATCGACCTAACAGACGTAGCTTTTAGGCCTTTAATTTCTGTGATATGTTAGGACTGTTGTAGGGATGATTTTGGGTCATTTGAGGCTGTAATCGCAGGTGCTTTGGTGGTTATGGAGCTACTGATGCGTAGCAGCGATTTGCTGTAATCGCATGTTCGCTAGGCGAACCATTGCTTCGCTAGGCGAATGTTCGCCAAGGCTCGCTAAGCGGCCAGCGCAGCGAATGCGGGATAATATGAGTGTGAGTACAGAGGTGATTCTGGAGTAGGAGGAGTGATTCGCTGGAAGCCCCGCTAGGCAAAGGGAACAATGAGTAGGTTCGCTAAGCGAACGAACCAACGAGTATGACAGATGGTTGTGTTTCTAGTGTTAAGGGTGGTGTCTGTGAGGTTCGCTGGCCGCTTCGCTAGGCGAAGGCCACAGCGAACAGGTTCGCTAGGCGAACCCTGGAGCGAATGTCTGCCGTTTGTGAATTTTTGTTTGTGCTATTGTGCTGTTGTGATATTTCGATGCTGTGATTTTTATGATGATTTTTCATGATATTACTGATGATTATATGATGATGTTTTGGTGATTATTTGACGAATATGTGATGACATGACGTATATGAGAATTGATGAATGATGATGCACATTTGATGTTTAATTGATGATGATGATTAATAATGTTGTGTATCATACATTCATAAGCATACTCTGTGACGATGCTTCATTCCCATTGTGCGGATATGAGGTAATTATGACGTGCTCCGGTTCCGATTACGGGATCGATCCTATTGACGGGGATCTTTGGAGGGTTGATGGCCTAGTGTCCATCTATTATGACGATTGGTACCACATGCATGAGTCTTGTTATGCATTGCATTTTATGTGGCATTGATGAATTTGTGATATGGTGTTTCCTGATGTTTTCCTTGATGATGACCTTGATGATGTCGTGTATGAAGTCAAAGCCATTTTATGTATATCTTGTTTTATAATGATTATTATGCATTGTGATTACTCACCCTGCCTGTTTGAATGTTGCCTCCACGTGGGTAACGTGCAGGTGATCAGGTTTAGTTGTGGATGCTTCGAGGACCTTGAAGTTTATTTGCTTTTGGTCGATTTAGAGGGTCTTGCTATGATAGTGTAACATCAGGTTGGGGTCCTTTGAGTCGAACTATGTTTTTTCCTTATTTTGTTGTCATTTGATGATATGGTTTTATATGTTGAAAACCTTTTTGGATTATTACGATGTTTGTTGAAAACCTTTTAATTGAGAATTTTGAGTTCTGCTGCCATGTGAAGGCTTTTGAGTTATGTTGAGGAAATCCCTTGTTTACAGGACAAGTGTATTATTTTGATTTAAATGAGAAATGTGCACCCTTTGAGGGAACTTTTATGTTTTACTCTGATATTTGAGTTGTTTCTGCTGCAACATTTGTGGGGGTAGAAAAGGGTGTTACACAAGAAGCTGTTCGCAGCATGTGGGCAAACTTCCCCCACGAAGACCCCGTCGCTTCCCGCAGCACGTGGGAAGGTTTCCCCAAGACAATGGTCATATCCGGGGGTGGTTACGAGAAGGTGTCCGTCGGGTCGATCAAGCGGAAATTTAACGAACTGGAGTCCGCAACATCGGGGAAGACCACCAATCTCGAGAAGCACTACTACAAAATGCGTAAACAACGACGCCATGCTCACAACACTTCATCCCTACACCGTTGTGATATATCTAAACTAAGGCGCGGTTGTATTTTATTTGTTTATTGAATAAAACTTATCTGTATATAACAACGGTTTATAAACCAACCGTGGTGATTATCTGTATATAACAACGGTTGATAAATCAACCGTAGTGATACCTTCAAGCTTTCATGTGTTCGAACCTCAGCGCATTCATATATATTATTCCTTTTATGTTAAAGCGCGCCTTTACTTTTTTATTTACTTCTAATTGAAAAAATTAAAAGTTATGACTACGGTTGTTTTTATACACCCTTGTGATATATTTTGTATGTTTTTTTAATTTTTAATTCTAAAAATAACTCTGGCGCTTTAATATGAAATTTCATTATGTAAATAATATATCATAACGGTGTAAATTCTTGACCGTCGCAGTAGTGTTTCAATAGTCTCCAAACTAGCTAGTCTCATTGTCTCTTCAGTATCCTTATTTCGATTCCATTGAAAATAGAAACCAGACGAAACGTTACACGATTTCAACCCTAAACCCTAACCTTCAATACTGTGAAACAATACACGATTCCACCAAAGCTTGCATCATCAGTATCCATTTGTTGTCATTTTTGTCATCATTGTCACGATAGTGAAGAAAATAGAAGATTACGCACATACCAACACCGTCGTCATCATCGTCACCGTCGTTGTCGTAAGGAAGGAAGACAACAACAACACCAACACCAACATCGTTTACTTTGTCGTCACGTTTAGGGTACGTAAAATATTTTCCCCATGCATCTACAGTAAACTCTTTTGCCATTGTTGTTTATGTTTTTGTTGTTGTTTTTGAACTTAGATGTCGACCTTGTCGAGTTCTTCATTAGAAACCAGTGAAGAAACTCAAACAAATGAAAGGTTAGCTAATGAAACTCAAACAACTGAAAGTCAAACGAAAAGATCACAAAGAGGTGTCACAATGATGCCCCAGTTCACATCAGTCCGCAACTCATCTGGTGCAAAAATTCCGATCGAGTTTGATTCGCACTACAGATTAGTGGATTGTCCACATTACGCTACTTTTAGGAGTTATGTTGCGTTCCTTGCACGTAGCAAAGTCAGTATTCTGATTGATGATTGGAGATAAGTGGATGGTAATGTCAAAGACAGCTTATAGACAGACGTTAAGGTATTTCATACTATAATTTTCATATATTTGATATCACTACCTATAGTTTCTAATTCATACTTATATATTGATTTAATGTAGTTGAATTTTGAGTTTACCGATGACTCAAAATTGAAAAGAAAGTGGATGACTTATGCCGGTGTTCGTTGGAGGGGATTTAAGTCACGGCTCACGGATGACTACATTACGAAGCCTAAGAGCGGTTTTCAACCTCCATGGATTCGGTATAGTTTTTTATCGAAGAATTTGTGGCACAAGTTTGCGAAGAAACGCCGTTCTGAGGAATTCAAGGTTAGTACTAGTAGCCTTATGTAACCTATAATGTTATGCTAATAAGTTATAGATACTAATCATACACATTTTTCACTATGTTAATGACAGGCTAAAAGCGTAGTGGGAATTCAGAACAAGGCGAAAAACATGTACCCCCATAGATTGTCTCGTGGGGGTTACAGGAAACTTGAGAAGAGGATCCTGCAGGAAAAACTACAAGAAGGAGGAGATGGTGACATTCCATCTCCACCTTCAAGATATGAGAAGTGGAAGAGGGCTCGATTAAGACCTAATGGAGAGTACACCTCTGAGGCTTCAAGAGTAGTTGCTGAGAAAATTGTAAGTATATGTTTTGTTTAAATGCGTTTGCTTATGTAAATTGCTCATGATGAGTTGTTATTTAAATGTGTTTGCTTATGTAACTTGCTCATGTTGTGTAGGATAACTTGGTTGTGGCGGCCCGTGAAGGTACATTTGTTCCGGAAGCACGACATGAAATATTAGTCGAAGCTATCGGAACAGCTGAGCATGGAGGCCGTGTCCGTGGTGTTAGAGATGGTGTCGGCTTGAGGTCATACTTTGGATATCAAAGAAGAAGCACCGAAACCGCTGAATTTCTTGCTCAACGACAAAAGATTGATAATGTTAAGAAGCAATTGGCAGAGCAAAGGAGGCTGTTTGAGGAGGAGAGGGAAAAAAGGGAGAAAGAAGTGGAAAGGGTACAAGAGATGTATTCGGTATGTGTCGTAAATCGCGCTTATTTTTGTATGATATATATTATATGTTCTAATTGAATATATTGTGCTTTTTTTGTTTTATGTTCTAATTGAATGTTATGATGTAGAGATTAAGTGAAAGTCTCGAATAACGAACTAATGAAGATCGTCGTTGCGTTGGTGAAGATCAAACTCCAAGTAGAAGTGTCGTAAATCACGCTTCTACAAAAGGGAGTAATTGTACAGCCCCCCCCCCCCCCACCTGTAGATAACCGCAATGGGATATTGGACCCTAGTCCAAATGAAATAACAAGTTTATACTACTACATTTCAACAACAGACCTTGCGTAGCCCCTCACGCTAGAACATTGCCCACAATTGGATTTAGTGTATTACACTCCTGAAGATGTGAGGGATTTTCTCGCAGGATATAAGTGGCTTGACTTATCTATTTTGCAAGTTTGGTGCACGTAAGTATATAGTCGAATATCCATGTCATTATAGAACATTATAATTTTTTGTATTTTCTCCCGTAATTTATTCAGTTTCTTTGACCATTTAGGTACATTCACCGTGTTTGTATAGAATTGAATAAATCAAGTACATATGGAATCTTGGACCCAAGTTTTATTGCTTGGGCGTATAATGATAAAACTATCAGAGAAAAGTACTTGAAAAGTCGGCTAAATGACGGAGGAAAAGAATGTTACCTTGTACCATTCCTATGTAGGTTAGTATTGTTGTAATTTATTTCTATATTCTATATTTAGTTTTGTTTTAGTAACAACTATATATATATATATATATATATATATATATATATATATATATATATATATATATATATATTCTCGTGTTCATTCAGTGGTCATTGGCAATTGATCGTAATATCGTTTAGGACAAATACGGTGACATTACTGTGTTCCTTGCACGATCCACTCCACAAACCAATGAAAGATCTTGTATTAACGTAAGTGTCTTTGTTTAATATCATTTTCTTTGGCATTAATTGTAATTAGTTTATCATGTAATATGTTTAATTCAATTTTCAATGTGCAGTATTGTGGAGCAAGTTAATATATTGAAGAATGTTAGAAAAAAGCCCACATACCTTGCTCCTAAAGTAAGTGGCCCGATTACCTGTTTATTTCATTTACATTCATGCATGTGTGGTTGTATTCATGTTTTTATATTCATGTAATTTGTAGACGAGGAAACAACGCGGGAGTTACGAGTGTGGGTATTTTATCATGAAACATATGTTAAACATCGTCCTTGCCGGCACTGTTGATTCATGGGATACGGTAATATATGCCATAAAATGTTCATATATTAATATATAAGTTGACTATTGAATTATTATCATGCATGATGTATCTTCAATTTTTTGCTCTTATGTAGATGTTTAACGACGGAACCTCATTCCCCCTTGAGGACTTTGTGGATCTTCGTAAACATTGGGCGTATATCCACAATCAGCTTAAGGGTTCTGCTCCTGCTGTATGATATATCAGCAACATTTTTTGATGCACATATTTTTTGCTTTTGATGCACATAATATGAACAATAGTTTTGGCTTTTAAACAATGTTAGCAGTTTAATTCTCTGATTCATTTAGCTTTTGATGTAAATTTCTTTTGATGTAAATTCTGTGATTCATTTATAATGATACAATATAGGAAGAATTGTGTTTGATGCACATATTGTGTTTGCATGTAAACAGAAGCTGTTTTGACAGGATAAATTATGGGAATAATTTGATACGCAGATAAATTTTATATTTAAAACAGTCTGTTTTTGGCAGCGGTTATAAACCTATCCGTAGTTGTATGTAAAATGCTAATATAAATAAAAATGTTGTTGCTGAGAATCGAACCAGAGCACAGTTTAGTATATCACAACGGTTGACTAAACTAACCGTCGTGAAATGGTGCGCGCAAACTGGAATACAACAACGGTTCCCCGACCGTCATTGTACGTACCTCATATACAACAACACTCTACATAACAATGCCTTCGCCCCCGTCATTATATGTCATTTCCAACCGTTGTTAAATGGGTTTTTCGTAGTAGTGAAGGTGTAAGGGAAATCAAACCCTATCACCTTCTACCTTGAAGAGCTCCCAGGCGGAGCGTCCAACGCCACTATCCCCCTTTTGGTCAGGGCACAAATGGCGAATTTTGATGTTCGAAAGATCCTTGTCGACCAGGGAAGTTCGGTCGACATCATGTACGCTCACCTGTTCGGGACTCTCCAGCTCGACGAGAGACATCTGACCCCGTACGTCGGTTCATACCTGCAGGGGTTCAACGGAACCACCACCAGACCACGGGGCTACGTTAAACTGATGGTAACATTCGGGGCCGAAGACACTGTCCGTCAAGTGAAGACCTGTTTCCTGGTGGTCGAATGTCCATCCCTCTACAACTGCATCCTCGGGAGGACCACCCTGGCCGAACTCACAGCAGTACCATCAACGGTCCACCTCAAGATGAAGTACTACACGGCCAGGGGACGGGTAGTTACGATGCACGGGGACATAGACGTGGCCAGGAGGTGCTTCGACGCTGCGATCAAAGGCATGAGTTCCATCGGCACCAAGCCCAAGACTGGAGCAAAGTCATCCCCGGACACCGTACAAAGGCCTCTCCCGCGCGTCAACGCGGTCGACCTCGACAGCAGGTTCCTGGGCGAGCACGAAGAGGGCGGACCAGCGGACCTTGACCTCCAGGCAAAAAACAATGGGCAGCCTCTCCACCCAACGCGCCCCATCCCAGACGGAGACTTCGTGCTCGTCACCCTCGGAGATGATCCAGACCGTAACGTGAAGATTAGCACCAGGCTCCCCGACCTGGAGAAGAAGCAGTTGAAGGCATGTCTCTGAGAGAACCCTGATCTGTTCACGTGGAGCGCCTCCGAGATGCCTGGCCTTGACCCCGAAGTGGCCTGCCATCAGCTCGCAGTAGACCCGGCCGCTAGGGCCATAGTTCAACGTAGGCGTAGGCAGTCTCCCGAAAAAGCGGAGGCTGCTGAAAAAGCTGTAAAAGACCTCCTAGAGGCGAATTTTATTTCGGAGGCCAGGTACACGACCTGGCTGTCCATCATTGTACTTGTCAAAAAGAATAATGGAAAATGGAGGATGTATGTTGACTATACCGATCTTAACCGGGCATGCCCGAAAGACTGTTATCCTTTGCCTAACATCGACCAGCTGGTCGACAATTCTGCAGGTTACAGAGTGTTATCCTTCATGGACGCCTACTCAGGGTACAACCAAATCCCCATGGATAAGGATGACAAACAGGCACAAGGCCTTCATGACCGAGTCGGGCAATTACTACTACAACGTAATGCCCTTCGCCCTGAAGAACGCCGGCGCGACCTACCAAAAGATGATGAACAAAGTTTTCTGGGGGGAAATTGGCGACATGCTCGAGGTCTATATGGACGACATGATCGTCAAATCCCCAGAAGAAGTCGACCACGTCGTACACCTCAAGAAGGTGTTCGACATAGCGAGGAGATGATGCATGAGGTTCAATCCCGACAAATGCACCTTTGGGGTTCGGGCAGGTAAGTTCCTCGGCTTCTATCTCACAGAGCGAGGAATAACCCCGACAAGTGTAGGGCTTTCTCCGAGATCCCGACTCCGAACTCGAAGAAGTCAATACAATCACCGAACGGGATGCTGACCGCCCTCTCCCGCTTCGTCGCCAAATCCGCACAATACGCACTCCCATTTTTGAAGCTTCTTCGACAAAAAGCCATGTTTGAATGGAGCGAGGAATGCGAGCAGGATTTACTCCATCTCAAACAAGTCCTATCACAACCCCCGGTCCTCTCACGGCCAGAGAACGAGGAGACACTCTTCTTGTATCTCGCCATCACAAGCGAAGCGGTCAGCGCCGTCCTCATACGGGAAACCCCCGACGGGCAAAAACAGATTTACTTCACGAGCAAAGCCCTCCAAGGTCCCGAGCTCAGGTATCAGCAGATCGAAAAAGTTGCCCTGGCCCTCGTCACCGCGGCTAGGAGGCTGCGCCATTACTTCCTAGCCCACATTGTTGTCGTAAGAACCGAACAACCTATAAGGTAGCTCATTGGACGACCAGATATGGCGAGAAGGATGCTCAGGTGGTCGCTCGAACTCGTCGAGTTCGACATCCAATACGAGGGAAGGAAGGCCCTGAAGGCTCAGGTATTTGTCGACTTTGTGGCGGAGATGACCGTCCCAGAGCCTTCGACCAATGGATCCCAAAAGTGGACGATCTATGTCGATGGAGCATCTAGCACAAAGGGGAGCGGGGCGGGCATTATCCTCGAAAATGAGGAAGGCATCCTGATCGAGGTCTCCCTCGAACTATCCTTCCCGACTTCGAACAATCAGGCAGAGTACGAGGCTTTCCTCATTGGGCTTCGGTTGGCCGAGGACCTCGGCGCCAAGGAGGTCAAAATCTTCACTGACTCCCAGCTCGTAGCCTCTCAAGTCCAAGGAGAGTATCAGGCCAAGAACGATTGCCTCGTCGAATACCTGACCTTGGTAAAGGAAAAGATGAAGAATTTCGCCTCCGCGGAAGTGACCCACATCCCTCGTGAGCATAATACCCGAGCAGACTTCTTATCCAAATTTGGGAGCACAAAGAAGAAAGGCGGAAACAAATCTATCATACAAGAAGTGCTTTCCCGCCCGAGCATCGACAAACCCGTTCCGGAGGTGGACGTGAACGCCATTGGGGACAGCAATTGCTGGATGACCCCAGTATACGAGTACCTCACGACTGGCAGACTGCCCGAAGACCCCAAGGAAGCGGGGATGGTCAAGCGGCGGGCATGCTCATACACTATAGTCGAGGATAAGCTATACCGCCGCGGATTTCTATCCCCCTCCTCAAGTGTGTCGAGGAGACCAAGGTCCCCGGTATACTCCAGGAAATCCACGAGGGAATCAATGTACAGCACCTCGGCGGGCGATCTTTAGCCCGCAAGGCACTTCGGGCAGGGTATTACTGGTCCACCATGCAACAGGACGCCAAGGAACACGTCAAGAAGTGCAATAGATGCCAGCGACACGGGGACATGCACCTCACTCCTCCTAACGAGCTCAAAACACTGTCCGCCCCGTGGCCGTTTGCATGGTGGGGAATGGATATCCTCGGACCTTTCGTCGTGGGATCGTATCAAAACAAATACCTCATCGTCGGGGTGGATTATTTTACGAAGTGGATCGAGGTGGAAGCATTGGCCAAAATCACGGCCTTTAACATACTACGTTTCTACAAGAGGAACATCCTTGCTCGATTCGGCGTGCCCCAAGCTATTGTCACCGACAACGGAACACAGTTCACCGACAGGAACTTCCAAGACTTCGTCACCAAACTGGGCACGAAGCAGCACTTCACGTCGGTCGAGCACCCTCAAACGAACGGGCAAGCCGAAGCGGCGAACAGAGTGATCCTCCAAGGATTGAAACGACGACTCGGCGACACCAAACAACGGTGGGTCGAGGAGTTACATAGCTTCCTCTGGGCTTATCGAAGACCCTGCACTCCACGACCGGGGAGACCCCCTTTCGTCTAACCTACGGAACAGAGGCGGTGATCCCCGTGGAAATCAGGGAACCTTCGAGGAGGACAGAAGCCCCCTCGACAGAGACGCGAACAACGAAGCCCTGAGGGAAAAGCTCGATTTCGTCGAGGAGACACGGTCGGGCGCTTCCCTCCGAGAAGCCTCACTAAAACAAAAAATAACTCTACGTTATAACAGCAAAGTCATTAAGCGAGATTTTCAGGTAGGCACCCTCGTCCTACGAAGGAACCAGAAAGATTCGCGAGAAGGCAAACTCGCCACGAACTGGGAGGGCCCGTACCGCATCCACGCAAAAACGGGGACAAAAGCCTAGTTCCTCGAAAATTTGCACAGGGAAGAACTTGCTCGACCATGGAATGCTGATAAGCTTAAACAGTACTACAGTTAAGCACTGCCCGCGACACACTAGCATCGTGGTTATAGGGACACACTAGGGTACAAGCGCGGCACCCCTATACAAAACACGATGATCAAGGGCCACGTTGTGTGTGCGCGAGGACTTTTGATCCGACGAGGACACCTCGATCGAGCTCCGTCGTCGTTGTACCAATTAGGCAGAACACCCAACTCGCGATGGTAAGTTCACGCCACGAAGCTAAGACCTTGACCGAGCTCTTAGTCTCGTTGAAGGTCAGAATACACCTCCGACCACTCAGCTAGCTCTCCACGCAGTCAAGGATTTTCGAAGTCGAGCAAATTCCCAAAACCTCTATTACTTAGACAAAAATAAATAAAGTATAGCAAATACAATAACATCACACACAAGCGAAAACATACAAACATCACTTAAACAAAAATGCATTAAGCGGGCAGAAGCCCATTGTACAGGTATTACAAACAAGTATCAAAAAGCCCCTGGCACACAGGCCGGGCATAGGCATCAAAAAATAAAAAGGCTCGCAGGCCAAACAAAACGAGAAAGGAAAAACCAAGTCGGCGACGGTCCCCTCTAGCTGCTCGTGTTCGTCTGCCCCTCCGCCGACCTCTTCCTCTTGCATCGGCTGCACGATCTGACCGTCGACCACCTCGTAGTCGGGGTCAGTCCCTTCAGTTATAAGGTCGGGTTGAGAACCCGAAGCTGCTGCACGGTGTTCTTGAAACCTATGTCAGCCGCCACGAGGTTATCCTGGTCGGCTTCCCTGAGTTTCGCTATCAGCGCTGCCCGCGAAATTAACAACTTGTCTTCCTCGGTTTCCACCTCAGCCGGGCGAACAACTTCTTCCAGCTCGGCGTTCCTCGCCAAGAGACATTTCCTCTCCTCCTCAGCGTTCTTCAACCTCTCCTCCAACTTCTCTTGAAGCTCGACCTGGGCCTTGTTCTGGTTTTTGCAGTCAGTCAGCTCCTTGCCCACCTTCTCCATTTAAGCTGAAATGGACCTGAAACTCTCTTGCAGCCTGTTCAGCTCGTCCGCCAGGCATGTCTTGTCGTTCAGGACCAAGGCAGCAGCGCAAACCCGCATCACCGCGGACAAGTCCTCTACCAGCGCCCTTCTCCGAGAAACCCTGTCAACACCCAAGATGGTCTGAACTTCGGGTGCACCAACGCATAGGGAATTGTTCCCCATAAAGAAGTTCGGCCTTGAGTGGCAAGGCGGGAGCACAAAGTTCATAGCGGGAGGGCTTTCGTTCTCAGTGAGGTCGATGTCCACCTGATCAGCATACTGTTATCTCTTCGGGGAGTTCTGAGTACTGGGGGAGTCGCTACCCTGGGGAGAGCCAGAAGAACCCCCAGTTGCCGGAGTGGGACCGGGGACCTGCGATCGAAGTTGCTCGATACGACCTTTGTCGCCCTTCTTCAAAATACGGGAAGCTTTCAGTTTCTTGATACGCTCCTCAGCATCCGACATCTTGCCTGCAAATAAAATAAATGTGTCAGTAAATCGGAAACCATGACGCGAAGAAAAAGCAAGTCGAAGAGGGTTCCACCACCTAACAGCTAAAGGGCATCCTCGTCGGAAAACGTCTCGAGGAGGGCCCTCGTATTGATTAACCGGGGCTTCGTTAAGACCCGCCCGTCGTCACCCTGGATGAATTCTCCGTCCGACGTCACGAGCTTGGCCTTGTTAAAACCGTTGACGAAGGCGACTATCTTCTCATACGCCAGACGGTCCCCCTCGCAAAGTCGGCCAGGGCTGACAATGTAGCTGTCTGTCCCCTTTTTGAAATGTTCTTCCGTCCAGAATAAGGGGAATCTCGGTTTAAGGACCTCCTCCTTCTGCCCGTCCACTTCGCAGGAAACCCGGCGATATACCAAATTCACAGCCTCAAGCGCGACCGGCCTCACGATGTAATACCGATATTTAAAGTCCCGAACAGAGTCCAGGTAGGTGTGGAAGAGGCTGCTCACTTATTTAAAAGACACCCAACCGTGTCTGCCGTCGGAGGCCTGTCGTTGGAGGTGGAAGATACGAAAGAAAAGAGGCACGGTTTCCCCGATCTGGAGATATTTACAAATGAGCTCGAAGGCTCGGATAAAGGCAATGGAGTTAGGATGGAGCTGCGAGGGCGCCAGGCGAAGCCAAACAAACACCGCTTGTTGGAAATCCGTAAAGGGAAAACGCCACCTCGCCTGGTCGAACATGACTTCATAAAGGGGAAACCTCATCCCTCTATATGTCGAACAGATGCGATGGTGTGCCAGAGGCCGGAACACCTTCCACGTCTTCGGGGAGCCCGCCAACCGGTGTTCAACTGTACAAAAGATATCATCTTCTTCCTCGTCGACAAACTAGGAGATCATGTTTAGCGGCTCGCCACTAACCCACTCCGCAAGGAGACACTCCTCGGCGCTGGTGATCGGCTCCATCGGAGAGTCGGGATGATCGTCGACGTCTAACGATCCCACGGCCACAGACACAGACAAAGCTTCCATGTACCTAAATAGCAGAAGGAAATGGTGAATTCAATGATCCATATCAAATTCACCCCTCCACCGCTATTCAAGTGAAAGGGCGAAGAAGGAGCGTCGTGATCCCGAGACTGTCGTACTCGCCCACGTCCCCGTGACAATCGACGAGTGTCCCCGTGACCATCCTCAGGTCACTGGTGTGCCGCTTTGGGAGGGATCCCTCCCACAGAGGAGACATTGTTGAGGACCCCAAGATTTTCATCTCGTTTCCTCGGGACATTCTTCTTGTCCCCGGGGTATTCATCCATTCTCCCCGCGAGATTCAACAAAGAAACTAAGAAATTCTGCCGTTTTCGTCGGAGATTTCGTGATTCCCATTAGAACTTCATCAGTTCACCATGAAACCACCATATAAATACAAACAAACGGAGAAAAAAAAGAGAAACTTACTTGAAATACACTCCCGGTAGGGTTCCGGCGCGGCAGTCGGTGGCGGCGAACGGTGGCGAAATAGAGAAGGAAGAAAGAGAGAGTCTGAGCAAAGAGGGAGCGAAAGTGAAAATGAAGCGGGATGACCCCTATTTATAAGGGTCTCACGAGACTTGAGGATTTCCTAGGCAATCGATTACACTACCCTAGTGTAGCCGCCCTAGGCAATGATGAGGTGCGACACGTGGCACACGCGTCCCCACGCATGTCTTTTCATTCCCCAACACGCGTCCTTCCTTTCGCCTCGCTTCAGACTTCTCGTAGCCCCGCGACGTCGCCCAACCACGGCCAGTCTAGCGCGAGAAGTTCGACTTATTTCTGCCTGGTTGACCAACTGCTCCTCGTTTAGAATCCCTTCCCCGACGGGGGTACGTCCTCGACATAGTACTGGCCCTTAAGTCATTACTCTGACACCTCAGAGCAACGACTTGGGGGCTCCTGTTCTAGACTGGGCCAGCGTCTGCCGTACTGTCGGGCAGGCCCAAACCCAACGACCAGCGAAGGCCCAACGAGGCCCAAAGTCGCCTCCGTGTCAGGCACGTACCAAGCCCCTTGGACGTCGGACACGCGAGGTAAAGACTTTCAAGCAGAGGCATATAGCCCATGGACGCACCTCTCCTCGACACCCACGTGCTCCTCCCTGCGAGGACATGTTCTCTTGTAACTTCCCACTCTCGAAGGAATCGGTCTGCTCTACTTCCGGAGATTTAGGGACCGTTACACCAGGGCGAAGACCACGTGCTGGTCTTCACTACGCCATGTAAGCCCTGGAAATTGCTTGGATTGGGCCTTGCTATCCAGCCCAATGCAAGTGATCGTTGGCCCCGCGCTGGGGGCTCTCTATAAATACCCTCTCATTTGAGAGGGTCAGGACGAAACATTCTAAACTCACACCTGTTTTTCTGTACTTGCTTACTCCCTTTTTCTTACTTGAGCGTCGGAGTACCTTGCAGGTACACCCCCTGTCGTATCATCATCACCGGAGCTGAAGTCCATATGACGTTGCTGGCCACTATCTAACTGTCTGATCCAGATATGATCAATCTTCAACATGTTTTTTCATCATCTTCTTAAATGACACATAAGTGTCGTTGTGCCACATAAGCGTTTTTGGAACGGAGTTTGTGAAAAAGGTCAACGGTGAACATATTAGTTAACATAAAGGATCAAATTTTAGAAAAAAAAAACATAAAAATTGAGTTGTTATATTAAAATAACTTAAAGGACTCAGACAATATTTTTTGCCTTCTTTAAAATATTTTTTGTACGAACAATTAACTATAATTTTATGGGTTATTTATATGAAACCCCCTGCCATATGAGCGTGTTTCGCTTTATCCCCCCCACCCCACCCCACCCCACCGTTGCCATAGGCAGGTTTAGGCAACGCTTTTTTTGAAAAAACCGTTGCCAAAAACCGTTGCTAAAATATGTATATTCAATTCACTGAAATCATAAATAATTAATTTTTTCTAAAAAAATTGTATATATTCAATGAATTAAACATATAATATTTTTTTTTAATAAAAAAAAGGGCCAAGGCAAAAAAAAAGAAAAGAAAGAAAGCAGTTACTCAAAGACCTTCCTCAAAGAAAAATTACCTTCCAAGTCATTCAATAAAATGTCACCAGTGCCCCGAAACCACCGGTTAACATGACTATATTTAAAAATATCTCTTTAAATAAGTCTTTCGAGATAAATATTTTTCTCATATAATTTTTATTTATATCTTACTTGTGCAATTTTTTTTTATCTAACCTAATAATTCACTTAAAATGCCAAAATAATTTAGTTTTCAAAAAAATTCCCAAAGTAGCATACTTTTAACTTTGATGCGCCATATGATATGGCGACACCATTGAAATTGGAAATGGAAAGAACTGAAGCGCCACATGATATGGCGACACCACAAAAATTTGCCCTAATGTTTCAGAGGAGGCGCCATATGATATGGCGCCTCAGTTCGTTTCCTTTTTTTAATTATTATTTTAATTAGGAAATTAGGAAAGTAAATGGAAAAAATTAAAATAATCTAAAGAAAAATTAAATAACAATATTTGCAATATAAAAAGCGTACAACAGATGGAAAAAAAATTCAATGACCGACCCTATCAAAACGTCCACCAGTTCCACATCCCGGTGCATTTGTGCGGCGTCGAGGTCTACCACGATTTTGTTGAGGTGTTTCTGGTCTTTGCGTGTTGACTTATGGAAGAGGTATTTGTTGAGATGGTCTCGGCGTATCAGACAAATTTTGAAGCATTTGTCCCCAATAGCTGGGGGGTTGCTGCCAACGGCGCTTTCGTAATTCAATTACATGACCATGTTTTCATAGTTGGGACGGGGGGTTGGGTTGGGTGTAGACAGTATGGTTGGCCGAATTGGTACATTGAATCGTTTTGGAAACGATGCAATGGTTGTTGTGGGGTTTGGTAGTCAAATAGTGGCTGGGTATTTTGGTGGTAGGACGATTGTGTGTTCATTTGTGGGGGGCTATGGTGGGCTAGGGTGGGGTCGAAAGAGTTATCAGGGCTATAGCCAAATGCGGTGTCGGTGTCGGGAAGCTGGCGGTAAGGGTAAGGCTCTTGTTGTTGTGATTGGGTTGGTGGCATGAATGAGTTGCGATTCTGGAAGATTGATTGGGTCGGTATACTTTGATGTTGGGTATAGCACGGTGTTTGATGTTGGGCATGTGTTTGTTGTTGTGTGTTTGAGGAAGAAGCACGTTGGCGTGGATTAATCAGATATGTCGGCTCAGACACAAATTGTTGTGTTGTTGTAACCGACCTAAACCAAATCATATATTGATGACTTGTTCTAGCCCATTCCACAACAGGGTCGGCTAAGATGTGTCGATGTTGATTCTTCCAATGTAGACACATCTCTTTTGCAAAGTCTTTCCAATGATCTACACCTCATTGTGCATCCACCCAAATTTGATTCTAGTCTCCCAAAGACGTCGGAGTGACTGGAATATCCTGATGCATGTTGAACTGTAGTTTCACCCGATCACTTTGGTACATCTTTATTGTAGTGAACCGAATTATCGATGTTTTAGCTATCCACACTGCAGCATCATCGGTGTTGGGCTGATGGTTGAGACCCTCATACGGCCTCCAGAAAAATTACATGAACAAAAGAATTAATGAGAAAAACTACGGTGTGGTAATTTAATAGACAAATTTATGGAAGTGTAAGATTAAATTACATCGTCCAGCCCTATGTGTTCTAAAACGTTGCGGTAGACGATTATTGAGTTCCTGGGACATCGTTGGTAATTCATTCCGGTTGATAGGAGCCAGTGTTGGAATTCTAGACCAACCCCACGCTTGAAGTAGATAGGAGCAGCCATAAAAAGTACAAGTATTTTTTTTAAATTTTTACACAGTAAACTATATAGATGGGTCAGGACAGCTGAACCCCGACTATAGGTGCACACTGTAACGCCCAAAATATTTAATTATTTATTTAATTGGATATTTATTTAATTGTTGTGAATTATTCGGTTGATTTTGGTGTTGCGGCGAATTAAGTCGTTAAGTCGGAATTTTTAAGTTGGTAAGTCGGAGGAATAATATTAGAAATAATATTAAAGTCGCAGAATAATATTAGTAGTAATATTATCGTAGTTGGAGTGTGTTCGGTTAAGTGGGCTTGGTCTCGTGTCGGAATTAGTAATTTAAGGGGTGTTTGCTTTAGGCCCAATAGATATTATAATTGAGTATTATTATTTTAATAAAACAAATGAAACAAAAGAAATAGAAAGAAAGAAGTTAAGGTCATCAGTTAGTGGAAGTGGAAGAGAAAAGAAGAACGTGAGAGGAGAAGAAGTTGCGAGAGAGAAACCGCTGCCGGTGACGAATTTCCGAAACCCGATCGATCGTCGAGCTGCCTTCAATCCAAGGTAAGGGTGGGTTCGATTATTATAACTGGGTTATGATGATTGATATGTAGGGTTGGGGCTATATGGATTTCTACTATCTGTGTTGAATTTGTGATGTTGATTCTGATAAACTTACAGTGGCCTTTGGTGAAATCGTGTTGAATATAAATTGTGTATATTTCTGTTGTTGATATTGTGTTGCTTGGGATTTAATAGTTGGTGTATGGTGTGATTGAGTTATTGAATCGAAGCATGTTTTTTCTTAGAAGGTGAAGTAATCTGGGTAGAAAAATATAGCCGAAAAATATAGCAGGTATGAATGAATGAAGGAAATCTGAGACGGGGAAGAAGAAAGGAAAATGGAGGCGGGGGCCTCAAGAGGTGAGGTGGGCGCCTCCTTTTGTTTTTTTGGGTATAGGTTTGAGGCGGGGGCCTCCGATGAAGGGGGGTGGGCGCCTCCAATGAAGGGGGTGGGCGCCTCCAATGGTTTTTGGGAAGTGGGGCCTTCACTTTAATTGCCATGGTAAGATTTACATTATCATGTATGCTACCATGTTTTTTTAATTAATTGTTTTTAGGAGTTGTTTATTGATGGTGGTCCTTACGAAACTGTTGGGAATGGGGCGAATGGCCACTTGATTCCTACATCGTTCCAGCTTCATGATAGGTAATAAATATTGGCTACTCACTAAGTCAATGTGATAATAAACACCCATTTTAGTAACAGGACTTAGGGTAGTTGAGTATCACACTAGTTGCATATAAAAGTTACTGCTACTTATTCATGGCTGAGGTAATAGATCAAGATTTATGCATCACTTTTTATTACACTTAAGGATTGGCAAATTGGTTATACGTGTTGAATTAGAGAATTCACCAAATTCATGTGATAATAAATTATGCACTGGTAGTAATAATTAGTAGAGATACATGATATAATATCAGTAGTAGAATTTTGACAGCAAAATGGAACAATAACAGTAAGCAGAATTTTGACAGAAAATTGGAATTGTAGTGATATGTTGCAGCAGTGGTTTAACTGAATTAATAAATTAATCAGTATCAATCAATAACGGTGAAACAATACTGTTTTAGTCGGTTTAGCCGGTTTAGGCAAAAAAACTAGTTGTCCGGAATTTAACGGAAATTGTCGGGGTAAGTCGGGTAATTTAGTAGGTGGCTTTGGTTGAATTGTTTGGTTGAACCTATGTTGAAAAAGTGGAATTTCAGGTACAGCAGTTGAGTCTTAATGTTGTTCCGGTACACGGACGAATTTTAAGTTGAGGGCGTAATAGCCAAAGTTGATTAAGTGTTTATGTCGAAAAGTTGCTTTGTTGTTTAACTTGATTATGTTGTGGAAGTTGTTGAGTTGTTTATGTTGATGTTAAAGTTGTAGGTCGTATGACCAACGTTGATGTATATAAGTTGTAGGCCTATGGCCAAAGTTGAATCGTGTTAAATTAAAGTTGTTATGCGGTTGTTATATGTTGTTCGGAGTTGGTTGCCGTTTTATATTGAGTCGCTGCATCATGGCATTTGTATTTTTGTCGGAGCGTTGCTCACACCACGTTGGCCTTGATGGCATTGATTAAGTTGGCCGAGATGGCACCACGTTGAAGGCTTATGCCTTGTTGAAATGCCTCGATAACCTGGCATATGTTTAAGTTGGGAGTTTTACTCTGATGGTACCACATGCATGTGCATAGTTGCGTCACATTTTGAGTCGTTGTGAAGTTGCTGTTGTTCTTGATTCGTGGTTGTTGTGAAGTTGCTGTTGTTGTGAAGTTATTGCTTGTTATAAGTTGTTGTTGCTATGTCTTGTTGCTTGAGATAAATTACTAATGTCGTGAGCTGATGTTAGATATGTTGTTATTACTATAATTTGCATCTTTTATATAAGTTGTTGGTATATGTAGTTATTTGTTGTCAATACAAGTTGGGGTTGCTATTACGTTGCTTATTTCTGGTTGTTGCATGACTGTCGTATGAAGCGGTGGAATTTATATGATTCTAATCTAGCATGTTAATTATCATATTTTGTTTATAATATTCGATATCTCACCCCTTCTGTAATGATGTTACCTATTATGGGTAACTGAGCAGGTACTCAAGAATAGCTGCAGAAGTTGGGGTATAATGTGAAGTCTTAGATGCTGTTAGCTCGAGTTGGTCTTGCTCTGATACGTAGCACTCGGGGGGGGGGGGGGGGGGGGGGATGAACGATTGTTGTTTATTTGTTGTTATTGTCTTAGTAGTTGAATCTATAAATTGTTGTTATTAAAGAACTGTTGTTTCAAAGTTGTTTTGAGTCGAACATGAGGTTATGTCATTACAAGTTGAATTATGTGAAGTCGCTTATTAATAAAAGTTGTTTTGTTTTCAAAAGGATAATTCAGGCTGTTATCAGTTCATCCGAATCAGTGTTATGTATCTGAATTATTTGTGATTAATACGAAGTTGTTTTCTGTTGAAAATGTGACATCCTGTTTATGTTGAAGAATTTTTAAAATGAAAACTCTGATTTTATTACTTATCCGCCGAGTAGAAATGGGGTGTTACATTAGTGGTATCAGAGCAGGTCGTTCTGTTCGGCCAATGTTGTCTAATGTTATTTCTTCCTTAGTACTCGACATGTGTGTGGAATACTGTCGGTGCTTGTTTGTTAGTAGTTTCTAGTAGTTGTCTACAGGTTGGTTTGAATTAAGTGGGGGAGATGTTTGTTCCCATACGTGTTGTTGGTATGTAGAAGTTGTTTCAAGGTGATGTTGCTTGCAAGAGTGCATATGTTGGAGTGATGTTATTGCGGACCGGCGAGAGTTGGACTCGCGAATCCGTATCAGTCAAGTTGGAGATGCGCGTAGAGTCTGGACGTTGAATCAAAGATGATTGAAATTAAGGAATTATTCCGAATGGAATGATAAGTTGGTGGATTAATTCGGTAAGTTGTATATCTTGAGTATAGTTGGATTAAAGTTAAGTGATTTTCGTAGTTGGATGAAAGGAAAGGGTTGTTGGTAGATTCTGGAAGCAAGAGGGATAGATGGAACTTATGTTCATCAACCTCAAATTCTGGTTTTTGTGATTTTGGAGCAGCTGTCAGTAAACGAGGTATAACGTTTGACTCGTGATTCGGATGGAAGCGGTTATGGACTTTTTGGAAAGCTTACGAAATTCCCTACAGTTTGCATATAAGATTTGCCTTAAGGAAGTTTGTGAAGAAGGAGAAAGGTGCGTTTTAATATTTGGGTCTGTTGCTGATTTTTTTTGGAAAACTCTGCATACGGAAATTCTGGACCAGTCCCGTTGTGTAGCTGATAACTCTTTACTTGTAAGTCGGATTTGAGCGATTCTTGAAGTTCTGAAATCTACACAAAATTCTCTTCATTTTGGAATATGATTTTGTGATTGAGAGATCTGTATTGAAGGAGATATATATGATTGAAGTTGAGCGACAATTGCTGAAAAATTTTGGAAGGATGAAAACAAGTGTGGAATATTATTAAGAATAAAGTGGTGGTATTTGTAAGATGTGACTGTATCGGAGAATGCTTGGAGATGCAACTTATGTTGAATGAGGATGATTAAGACGATGATGTTTATTAAAGGTAAGGTTGAGAAAAATGTGAACGTTGATTTGTGTTGCTAAGAATTTTCACCTTGGTTGAAAGTTGTAATTGGAGCAAACTGAATTGGACCGTTCTCAATGTGGTAGCGATTTTGGTGTTGGAAAAATATTTAAAGTCGTGTTGTACTATGAACGTGCATAAGAGGATGCGTAATGGATTTTGAACGTTTTTGTATCATTGACGAAGTTGAACCTAAAGAAACTAAGAGTGGCATTGGTAAGCCTTAGAAAGTTGGCGGAGCATTAGGCTTACGGACTTTGGGCACAAGTTGAAGTACGCTATTGGGTTGGGTACTGATGATTTATTTCACCGTTATGGTTGTCGGCTGTCTATTGACAAATTGAGGAACTGATCACCCTTAATCTATTGTTGATAGTAGACGGAATCATAATTGATGGATAGATGTGTCGTGCCAACTAGTATAGTATGTACGTTGAATTGGTCGAAGTCAAGCCAAGTGCTTGAAGGTTGTTTTGCGGATACAAGTTCATATGTTAGAATATTAGTTGAATTTAAGGATGACAGCACGAAGCTGTGTTTGATTGATGAGTAGTATGGGGACTCACAGTCGAGTTCTAGATAACTTGAGTCGTTGTTTGTGATGAAGCGATTGGCTAGTATGCCTTAAGGTGTATGTATGGAGTATGAAGCGTATCTTCCATATTTGTTGGATGAGTTGGAACTGGTGTTTGTTGCAAATGTTTTGAGCTGTTGTAAAATCAGAGGAAGAACGCGTAGAATATTTGAAGGTTGAGTTGTGATTATTAAAAGAAGTTAAATTATAAGTTGATTTGTAAAAGTGGAGTTTTGGTTGGTAAAGATGATTGATCTTGTTGAATTTAAGTGGACTCAGGTGTCAAATGTTGTTGTAATGTTGTTATGCGCCTGAGGTGATTTTGGGAACTATGTTGATAAAAGATAGTAAAGTTGTAATTTATGTGTGGTGTTAACGGGGAGATCCCGAAGAGTTAAGTCGAAAGTCTTGGTATTATGTCGATTTTGATGATTGGAAGTTGGAGGTCAACTGAGTAGAGTTAGTACCTTGAAAGTAATCAGAGTGCGCAGCGAACGCGTAGTGTATTGCGGTTGTTCAGACGTGAATTGTACCGATGTTGATATTTGGTTACGTTGATGTTGTGTTTAAGTTGGTATTCTTAAGTTGTTATGTTCTGGTTCATAAACCGGAAAATTCTTAAGTTGGTTACTTCTTGTGTTGCGATGTTAGTTGTCAATTGCATCACTTGGGTAATATTCGTGTTGTTGTCGCCGTTGAGGTTAAGAACCGTTGTTCGTGCTATATGTAGAGTTGCCTTGCGAGGGCGAGATTTGATTACTCTGAAGAATTAAGTTATTGGAATAGTCGTGTCAGAATAATGTGTTTCTCGTAAACTTCACGGAGTCTATAATGATGTTATTATGGTTGTTGGTGATGGGGAGTTGTGCGTATATTCGTGAATTAAGCTGTTAAGTCGACGTTATAATTTTGCTCTCTTTGTCATGATGTTGTTGTTGGTTGCTGTAAGTAAGAAGTAATATTTCATGATATGACGAAGTTGATTTTGTTGGCTATGTTGATGTCACTATAAGAGTGATACGACGATATGAAGTAGAGTTATGGATATTTTGTTGATAATTGACAAACGTTTGTAGATGGGAATGAGATTGTGTATGAGTCTGAGTGTCGAAGATGTTGATAGGATGACGATGTGATGTTGTATATCCAAGCATAAGTGTGTTGTGGTTGTTACTACGGTGAAAGTTGATGTGCCTAGATATTGTTGAAGTGGTTGTTAGTTGTTAACGATTTTGTCGTGAAGATGTTGAATGATTAGCAAGTGAGTTTGGATTTAAATCGTATTGAGTTTTGTTATGTCGGAAAGTAATGATCGAAGTGTTGCAAAATGCGACTTGAGGATCCGGGAGCTGGATGCGGAATTTGCGTTAAGAGTAGTAGTATCGAGGAGATTTTCGAGGACGAAAATATTCTAAGTGGGGGAGAGTTGTAACGCCCAAAATATTTAATTATTTATTTAATTGGATATTTATTTAATTGTTGTGAATTATTCGGTTGATTTTGGTGTTGCGGCGAATTAAGTCGTTAAGTCGGAATTTTTAAGTTGGTAAGTCGGAGGAATAATATTAGAAATAATATTAAAGTCGCGGAATAATATTAGTAGTAATATTATCATAGTTGGAGTGTGTTCGGTTAAGTGGGCTTGGTCTCGTGTCGGAATTAGTAATTTAAGGGGTGTTTTCTTTAGGCCTAATAGATATTATAATTGAGTATTATTATTTTAATAAAACAAATGAAACAAAAGAAATAGAAAGAAAGAAGTTAAGGTCATCAGTTAGTGGAAGTGAAAGAGAAAAGAAGAACGTGAGAGGAGAAGAAGTTGCGAGAGAGAAACCGCTGCCGGTGACGAATTTCCGGAACCCGATCGATCGTCGAGCTGCCTTCAATCCAAGGTAAGGGTGGGTTCGATTATTATAACTGGGTTATGATGATTGATATGTAGGGTTGGGGCTATATGGATTTCTACTATCTGTGTTGAATTTGTGATGTTGATTCTGATAAACTTACAGTGGCCTTTGGTGAAATCGTGTTGAATATAAATTGTGTATATTTCTGTTGTTGATATTGTGTTGCTTGGGATTTAATAGTTGGTGTATGGTGTGATTGAGTTATTGAATCGAAGCATGTTTTTTCTTAGAAGGTGGAGTAATCTGGGTAGAAAAATATAGCAGGTATGAATGAATGAAGGAAATCTGAGACGGGGAAGAAGAAAGGAAAATGGAGGCGGGGGCCTCAAGAGGTGAGGTGGGCGCCTCCTTTTGTTTTTTTGGGTATAGGTTTGAGGCGGGGGCCTCCGATGAAGGGGGGTGGGCGCCTCCAATGAAGGGGGTGGGCGCCTCCAATGGTTTTTGGGAAGTGGGGCCTTCACTTTAATTGCCATGCTAAGATTTACATTATCATGTATGCTACCATGTTTTTTTAATTAATTGTTTTTAGGAGTTGTTTATTGATGGCGGTCCTTACGGAACTGTTGGGAATGGGGCGAATGGCCACTTGATTCCTACATCGTTCCAGCTTCATGATAGGTAATAAATATTGGCTACTCACTAAGTCAATGTGATAATAAACACCCATTTTAGTAACAGGACTTAGGGTAGTTGAGTATCACACTGGTTGCATATAAAAGTTACTGCTACTTATTCATGGCTGAGGTAATAAATCAAGATTTATGCATCACTTTTTATTACACTTAAGGATTGGCAAATTGGTTATACGTGTTGAATTAGAGAATTCACCAAATTCATGTGATAATAAATTATGCACTGGTAGTAATAATTAGTAGAGATACAGGATATAATATCAGTAGTAGAATTTTGACAGCAAAATGGAACAATAACAGTAAGCAGAATTTTGACAGAAAATTGGAATTGTAGTGATATGTTGCAGCAGTGGTTTAATTGAATTAATAAATTAATCAGTATCAATCAATAACGGTGAAACAATACTGTTTTAGTCGGTTTAGCCGGTTTAGGCGAAAAAACTAGTTGTCCGGAATTTAACGGAAATTGTCGGGGTAAGTCGGGTAATTTAGTAGATGGCTTTGGTTGAATTGTTTGGTTGAACCTATGTTGAAAAAGTGGAATTTCAGGTACAGCAGTTGAGTCTTAATGTTGTTCCGGTACACGGACGAATTTTAAGTTGAGGGCGTAATAGCCAAAGTTGATTAAGTGTTTATGTCGAAAAGTTGCTTTGTTGTTTAACTTGTTTATGTTGTGGAAGTTGTTGAGTTGTTTATGTTGATGTTAAAGTTGTAGATCGTATGACCAACGTTGATGTATATAAGTTGTAGGCCTATGGCCAAAGTTGAATCGTGTTGAATTAAAGTTGTTATGCGGTTGTTATATGTTGTTCGGAGTTGGTTGCCGTTTTATGTTGAGTCGTTGCATCATGGCATTTGCATTTTTGTCGGAGCGTTGCTCACACCACGTTGGCCGAGATGGCACCACGTTGAAGGCTTATGCCTTGTTGAAATGCCTTGATAACCTGGCATATGTTTAAGTTGGGAGTTTTACTCCGATGGTACCACATGCATGTGCATAGTTGCGTCACATTTTGAGTCGTTGTGAAGTTACTGTTGTTCTTGATTCGTGGTTGTTGTGAAGTTGCTGTTGTTGTGAAGTTGTTGCTTGTTATAAGTTGTTGTTGCTATGTCTTGTTGCTTGAGATAAATTACTAATGTCGTGAGCTGATGTTAGATATGTTGTTATTACTATAATTTGCATCTTTTATATAAGTTGTTGGTATATGTAGTTATTTGTTGTCAATACAAGTTGGGGTTGCTATTACGTTGCTTATTTCTGGTTGTTGCATGACTGTCGTATGAAGCGGTGGAATTTATATGATTCTAATCTAGCATGTTAATTATCATATTTTGTTTATAATATTCGATATCTCACCCCTTCTGTAATGATGTTACCTATTATGGGTAACTGAGCAGGTACTCAAGAATAGCTGCAGAAGTTGGGGTATAATGTGAAGTCTTAGATGCTGTTAGCTCGAGTTGGTCTTGCTCTGATACGTAGCACTCGGGGGGGGGGGGGGGATGAACGATTATTGTTTATTTGTTGTTATTGTCTTAGTAGTTGAATCTATAAATTGTTGTTATTAAAGAACTGTTGTTTCAAAGTTGTTTTGAGTCGGACATGAGGTTATGTCATTACAAGTTGAATTATGTGAAGTCGCTTATTAATAAAAGTTGTTTTGTTTTCAAAAGGATAATTCAGGCTGTTATCAGTTCATCCGAATCAGTGTTATGTATCTGAATTATTTGTGATTAATATGAAGTTGTTTTCTGTTGAAAATGTGACATCCTGTTTATGTTGAAGAATTTTTAAAATGAAAACTCTGATTTTATTACTTATCCGCCGGGTAGAAATGGGGTGTTACACACACTTTATTAATGTTGTGTAAAAATGGTAAATACATAATATTTACAGTATTTCCAGTGCTTTCTGGAAATAAAAAATGCCCAAATAAGATCATAATATAACACCGAGTTTTAACTATCTTGTCATACTCGGTCGATTCCTAGTTTAATATGATAGTTTTATAATGGACTCTTAGGTATTTTAAATTAATACCTTGGCCCCTTGGTCGACCTTCACGTTGTGGCTGAGGTGTTTCGACACAAAGAGGGGCGCCCAACAAATTTTCGCAAAGTTGGTTATTAACACCAACTATGCCGTTGAAGGCCTTACCATTGATGTGTAGGCCAAGTAACATATAGACATCTTGTAATGTGACAGTGCATTCACCGAAAGGAATGTGAAATGTGTGGGTCTCTGTTCTCCAACGTTCTAGCAAAGCTAGAATAAATTTGGGGTCTAGTCACTACTACCAAAAACTCATTTAACAACGGTTAGAAACTACATCCAATGATGCAGATCAGGGCGTTGTTAAGTAGAGTGTTGTCGTAAGTACGCTACCAATTATGACGGACCTGAGACCGTTGTTGTATTCTGGAAAGCGCGCGTTATACTGCAACGGTTAGGTATTTTAACTGTTGTAATATATAGTAACTATCACAACGGTTATGAGTCTCAACCGATGTACCCTTAGTTTATTAAATACAAATGTATATTGCTTGTTTTACCATACACCTAATTATTGAAATACAACCATTAAAATTGGTAAAGAACTATATAATCTGAAAATTAAACTGTTCTTGAAAACCAACATAAACACACCAATGTTTTCCGAATTGTATTCATTTCATTCCGCACATTTTATGTTCCTTAACATAAAATTTATGGTTCAATGGTCGGTTTCCTTCAATCCATTGATATCTTTTATTATAGTTTACCTCATCATCGCCACAAATCATCGCGATTTTATCATCATAACAATCATGATCTTAACAACCACAATGATTAGTGACGACGATGAGGTAAAGTAGAATTGTAGATATCAATGAATTGAAGCAAACAGACCATTGAACCATAAATTTTATGTTAAGGAATATTAAATGTGCTGAATGAAATGGATGCAATTCGGAAAACATTGACATGATAAAGGTTGGTTTTCAAATACATCTTAATTTTCAGATTATATGTTTCTATATTAATTTAACTGATTGCATTTTTAATAAAAGGATAGTGAAACAAACAATATACATAGTATATAATAAACTAAATTTCATATACAATATCAGAATGAATTCATATATATGTACCTTATCAGAATGAATTCATATATATGTACCACCATCATCATCACCATGTGAAATAAACCCTAAGAAGTGGGAAGCAATGAAGAAAATTAGTTAGTATTCAAAACAAAACAAGCAAAAGTTGAAACAAAACTCTAAGAAGTGGGACTGTACCATTACAACGAAGTTCACCTTTCTTGTGAAGCATTAAAGTCGAATATGAACAAAATGAGAACAATCAACAAAAACAACATGAAGCAAACGAGATAATGGGAACTATCTAACAAAAAGATTGAAGTAGAAGAATACCTTATTTTCCATAAACAATATGTACATTACGCTTGCTACCGCCAGCATCATCACCATGTTCATCTAGTTTTAGACTCTGCAAGAAGAAATACAAGGAGGAAGAAGCTTAAATCAAAAGCTTCATACTTCTTGTATTTCTTTTCGCGGATTCTAAAAAAAGATGAAGTTTGCTTTCAAAAATGTAGAGAAAAAATGGGTGCTAGGGTTTCGCTGTGAAGGAAACGGCGCTACTGTCAATAAGGGAAAGTTAATTCCCTTATATAGGTAAATATTTCACAACGGTTTTCTAAAAGAACCATAATGATAAGTATATATATTATTTTAATAATATCACAACAGTTAGTTATATTAACCGTAGCGATACCCCTTATACTTGGTACAAGGTTCGACTCCAGGCAACAACATTTTTCTATAATTACGTAAAATAGAAAAATGTTGTTACCTGGAGTCGAACCTTGTACCAAGTATAAGGGGTATCGCTACGGTTTTTATTACAAACCGTTGTAATATTATAACCCTTGCTCTTCCCGGAATAGAGAACACTCTGGCCAAGTATAATAATGATTTTAAATTTTCTCCGTTTTTCAAAAAATATCGTTCCAGAATATCAACCATTTACAAGTTATCATCATTTCAAGCATTAAACTATCAGACTTTTCATCTTCAACCTCATATATAAATAGACAATTTTACATTTCTTTATAATATATTCTTCGTAACAATGAGTTCTACAAATGAGAATGCTAGAAACATCACCAATGAGGGCACAAATGAACAACGTCAGCCGCCAAATGAGGAGGTCCAACTAGCGGCCAACGTCAAGGATGCGTTAAGGGTAAGGAAGGAGAAGAAAAAGAAGAAGAAGCTAAAGAAGAAAAAGAAAAAGAAGAAAAGGAGGATTGTTTATTATGATTCCGATGAGGGAAGTGAGGAGAGTCTTGGATTATGAAGATGCATTTGCAGCTATGGGCTCTGGCATTGATAAATATATGTAATATATGATTATCAATGTACTCTTCTTATTTGGAATCTTAATAAAGTTTTCTTTTATATATACTCATCTCTTTCACTTTTATTTTTAAAGAAGTTATGATCAAACTATTTCAACCTATTCTCTTGCACTTAAAATAGAAAAACAAAGATGAATTTTGAGTTTTGAGGTTAATTCCCCGTAACACTAACAAAAGAAATAAAATATATGTTTAAAATCTAAAAATATGGAAAAAAATGTAGTTGCTGGGAATCGAAGCTTGTTACACATCATGTATTACAACGGTGTTTTAATACAAGCGTGTTTAAAATGTAAAAATATGGAAAAAAAATGTAGTTGCTGGGAATCGAAGCTTGTTACACACCAGGTATTACAACGGTTTTTTAATACGACCGTCGTTAAATATGGCGTTATAAATCAGCTACAAAATTTTTAACTTATTACAACGGTGGGATACGAATCCGTTGTAAACCTGGCATGGTTAAATGGGTTTTTCGTAGTAGTGATTGAGTACGAATTGATTTTTATCAACTCACTAAAGGCACTTGAATTTAGGTATCCTTCTATGAATGAGTCGTGTGGTATGTAGTCATGCCCATGACAACGAAACCTTGTTACATCCTGACAAAGAATATAAATAACCTTAGTTATAAAGAAAAATACAACTAAGTAAGGGAATACAAAACAAATAAAGCAAAACACTTACAAACTCTGCAATGTTCTTAATTGTTCCTCTATGATCGTTGCCCATCGTGAGTAGAGACATTTTTTAGTAATTGGTATGAAGTTAGGTTGTGATGAAGTTATTGGCTTGCTTGCTGAAAGTTTGATGAGTAGAGTTTGTAATGGATGAGAAGAGCTTGTGATGGATGAGAAGATTTTGTAATGTGATGAGAAGAGTTTTGTAGCGAGCGATTTTGGACGCGGTTCTTAAGCGCTGGTCGCTCTCTGCGGTTGAGTTTACTACAGGTCGATTCATTTTTTATCCTATTGTGAGCTGAATAAGGAAGGGAAATAGATGTCTCCAATTAACCCTGCTTGCATACTGAGTTTAAACAGCGATCTATTAGGTTACGAATGCTATCAATGTGGGGGGGGGGGGGGCTTTGTACTGGTTATTTGTATTTTCGCCAATACGGTTTTCTTTTCTCTTTCTAGGACTTTATAGCGGGGAACAAGGATTAGGATGTTAGGACTGATGCTTTTGATAGATACATGAGAGTATGGGATTTTGGGTTTTTGTTTAGTGTGCTTGCTAAGATTTTTCTTTCAATCTTATGCCTACGTATTCCCGTTTACCAAAACAGGGAAATCAGAACGTTCGTAGTTCCTCCTATTCTATGGGAGGAAATGGTTGTTTTTGGTGTCTTGTTCAAAGCCCAAGACGTGAAGCGAAAGGTGATTTGTATCTTGTTCAAAGCCCAAGATGTGAAGCTAAAAAGGGTGTTGACTTTAGAGAGAATTTGTCATCTCTAAAGAGGTTTGTCTGTCACAACTGTTGGGTGACTGATTGTAAAGGAGGATTACTTTAACCGGGATACGCGGATCCGGCAATGCCATAATTTCCTTTATAGGGGATTTTAACCTGAAGGAGAAGAATTTAACTCAGTGTAGAGCAATGCTATCTTTCCTTAGGAATTTCTCATACTAAAACAGGGATATTGGCATGGATGTAGATGATCCAAAGGCTTTCCGCTTACAGCAGTAAGATGGAGGGGAAGGAGTTTTTGATGTTTGTGTACTGTGGACGAGGCACAACTTCGATGCTAAAAGGTTGATTGGATCAACCAGTGGTTTTCTTATACAAAGCCTAAGAGGAGGCTAATATGTGTCTCGTACAAAGCCCGAGAGAGAGGCTAAAAGGTTTTTTACTTGACGATAGAGTCTTTTGGTATCTCGTATAAAGCCCGAGATGGAGGCTATTTGACTCAACAAGATAGTTTTTGTATCTCGTACAAAGCCCGAGATGGAGGCGAAAGGGGTAATTGACTCAACGAGGGAGTCTCTGGTATCTCGTACGAAGCCCGAGAGAGAGGCTAAACGTTGCTTGACTCCGCTGGGGAGAATTGTAACGCCCCACTTTTAGTATTTTTATTTATTTGAGTCGTTTTTGACTATTTTATTATTATATTATTTTATTTTCGACTTTTATCTGAAATTATCTTATTTTTCGATGTGATTATATTTTACCGCGTTTTGGGAACATTTGCGAGATATTCGAGTGTAGGGGTATTTTAGGTATTTTGATTTATTTTGTTAAGATAGAAAGAAAATAGAAATATAAGGGGAAGAGAGAAAATAGAGAGAAAGAAATAGGAAGAGGAAAAAGAGAAGAAAGAAAGGAGAAGAGAAGAGAAAGAGAGAAAAAGAGGAAAGCTTGGAAATCCAAGAAAACAACTTCTAGGAATCGATTTAATCGGGTAAGGGTGCGAAACTCGATTATACTACGCTTGTATATGATTATGTATGTATGTGTTTGGATGATTCTCTTGCTTCCCATGTTTTTCACTTCTAGGTCGAAAACGATAAAATGAGTAGAATCGATGGTTTAGCGGATGGAAATCGATATAATTTGTGTTGTATGATCTCTTTATGTTTATGAACCATTGCTATTAACTATTTTGCTGATGGAAGTGATTTGGGGAAGAAAATGGAATTTTTGGGGTTTGGAACAGTGCCAAAAACGAAGCAGAAATTCTGCTTCTGGTGTGAAGCGCCGGGCGATGTGCCTGTTTCGCCGGGCGGTTCGTCCTTTCGCCGGGCTGTTTTGAGAGGCGCAGAGGTGCCAAGTTTCTGACTCTTTGAGTCATTTTGGTGGAATTGGCTTCGCTGTGCTTCGCCGGGCGAAGTAAAGGCGAAGTGTGTTTCGCCGGACGGTTGGTGTGCTTCGCCGGGCGGTTGGGAGTTTTTTTTATATAATCCTTTTTCCTTAAAAATTCATAACTCTCGGACCGTAATTCCGATTTAAGCATTATTTATATCGTTGGAAAGCTTATAAAATGTTCTTGCTTGTTATGATGTTTTGGAGATTGTTAGACGATTAAATTATGTCGGGAAATGTGAATAGTGTCGTTTTGTCGACTTTTGCCGTTTTAATGGTGTGTAAATGATGTGTATTATGCTATGTGCTTTTGATATGGATAACGTATGACTTGTATGACGTTATATAATGTGAATGCATGTAATGACATGTTGTGGTGATGAATTGTGGCCGAAAGGCAAATAAATGGAATGTGTTGTATTTGATTGTATATGCATGTTATGGTTGCATATATGTGTGAAAATGCATTGGTTGTCATGAGTTCTTGTGTGTCAAGCATCATGATATGCATTGTTGTGGCGGCCTGTGTGGCGGCGATTCCAGTGGGGAATCTTCTATAACATCGTGTGCCTCGAAAATATGAAGGTATGAATAGCCTGAGGACTGAAAGCGATGGTTATAGACGATCGTGAGCCTCTCTTGGTGGAGGTGTGAGCGATCGGGTCGTGAGCCTCTCTTGGTGGAGGTGTGAGCGATCCATAAACATCGTGAGCCTCTCTTGGTGGGGGTGTGAGCGGTGGGCGAACATCGTAGGCCCGACGGGGAGTTACAGTGATGTAACGAGCGATGGTTCCAGCAGAGTTCCTGAGTGAACTAGTGATGAGATATGAAATCTTGGAGTCGGTACCGCATATGCATTTGCATAGAGATTCGTTGTGTCGGTCTCTTTGCATCTGCATGAATTATGATTGCATTGGTTATATGTGGAAAATCATGATTTGGTTGATTATGTGCGAGACGTTGTGATATGCATTTGTGATAAATGTATTGGGCATGATTAATATGCAATTGGGGATGGAGACATTGTGTGATTGAGCTTGTGATAGCATTTGTGAATTGATGTGCATTCGTGTTAAATGCCTTGAATTATGACTGATATGTTTTGTGTGTATAAACATATGCATGATGTGTGAATATGGGATTATGTGAATATAATCTGTATATGTTTTATGTGTAGGCATGTGATAATTGTGGTGAGACAATTTGATATGTGTATTTTTATGTTGATATATATAATTATATGCATTTATATTATGGTTGTTTTTCTCACCCTTCTGTTGTTTTATAATGCTCTATGAGGCATTGCAGATTAGAGTTGCTGGAGGTCTTTTGTGAAGCTTATGTCTTCATTCTTTTGTCGGTCGGCTCTGATATGTGACACCGGGTAGTTAGGGAGGCCGTTAGTGATTATTGTGTATTATGTATATATATCTTTTGGCTTGTGCATGTATAACTTGATGTATGACCAACTTTTCATGTGATATATATATGATATTCAGATTTTAGATTTTCCGCTTTTATTCTAATTTCTGAAAAGTGGGTGTAAGGAACTGAGTTCCCTTTGAATGTATGCTACCCCACTGTTGCATATCTTTATGAGCGGGTGTTGTATGTTTTGTTTCAAATTGATGTGACCCACCCAGTCTATGCCATGTTTTTAAATGTACTCTGATGAAATTATTATTGTTTTATGATTATTTGGGGGTATAGGTTGGGGGCGTCAAATTAAGTGGTATCAGAGCCAATCCGTGTCAGTTTGTGTCAGTCCTTGTTGGTCTTTGTGGTTCGGTGAGCTGTTTGTTTAACCATAGTTGCTGTTATTGGAAATGAACAGAATATGGCTCGGGCTGTGCAGGGTGTACTGAATGTTACGGGTAATGATGAGTTCGGGAAGAACGAACTGCCTATCTTCAAGGGAAGATATGATCCTGATGGTGCACAATTTTGGATTGAGGAGGTTGAAAGAATCTTCCATGTGATGAATTGTGCTGAAGAGAATAAGGTGAGACTGGGTACTCACATGCTGAAAGAAGAAGCAGCTGGTTGGTGGGTTAGTTTGTGCCAAGTGCTGGGAGAGGGTGATGAAAAGGTTACTTGGGATTTATTTGTTCGAGAGTTTCGGAGGAAGTATTATCCTGAGGGTGTGAAGGAAAAGAAAGAAATTGAGTTCTTGGAGTTGAAACAAGGCAATATGTCTGTTGTGGATTACACAGCAAAGTTTGTGGAACTTGTGCAGTTCTATCCTCATTATGCTGAAGCGACTGCTGAGTTTTCTAAGTGTGTGAAGTATGAGAACGGATTGCGTCCGGATATTAAACGAGCAATCGGTTATCAGAGGATTAGAAGGTTTTCTGATTTGGTGGACAGTTGTAGGATTTACGAGGAGGATTGTAGGGCTAGTTCTACTCACTATAAGAGTGTGAATGACAGGAAAGGGAAACAACAGTCTCGTGGTGGCCCTTATGGCACACCAGCTGATAAGGGTAAGCAAAGGGAGAATTTTGAGAAAAAGGCAAGTGAAGGAGGAATGTCTAGTCCTCCTAGGTGTTACTTTAAGTGTTACAAGTGTGGGGAAGTAGGACGCCTTCGGCTTGATTGTGAGAAGAATGAACTGAAATGTTCCAAGTGTGGAGGTTCGGGACATGTTGCAGTGGATTGTAAGAGAATTAATGTGCAGTGTTTCAACTGTGGTGGAGCAGGTCATATTAGCACGGGGTGTACGAAACCGAAGAAAGCTCAGACTGGTAGGAAGGCTGTTGCATTGGTAGGAGATGAGACTACTAGTGCGGATCGTTTGACTAAAGGTACTTGTTTTATTAAGAGTAGGCCTTTATTTGCTATTATTGGTAATGGAGCGACTCATTCATTTATTTCGTCTGAGTGCGCGAAGCGTTTGAATTGTTGTGGTCTTTTTGGGATGGTAAGATGGTTATCGATATTTTTGCATAGGGGTCGGTAATTATTTCTTTGGTTTATTTAAATTGTTCTTTGACCATTTATGGTAAAGGATTTGTGATGGATTAGGAGTGTTTACAGTTGGAGAGGTTAGAATGAGATAAGTGGGGGAGAAGCTGGTACTTCTCCATGTTGTTTCAGGTGTAGAGCGCTGGCTCAGTGTGTTCGGGATTGCAAGATTATAAGTGTAGTTTCTGGTTCAAGAAGGGATGCGGAGGTAAGGATGTAAGGGAATGCTATTATAGTTTGGTGGAGACAGTTTATGCCTCATCATGGTTGTCGGTTGTCTATTGACAAATTGAGGAACTGATCACCCTTAATCTTTTGTTGATAGCAGACGGGAATTATGTTGGATGGAATGGATGTGTCTTTCCGGCTTTGATAGTGGTGCTGAATGGATTACTTGAAATGTAAGGAAATGGTTACAGATTGTTTTGTTGTGTCGATGAAGATTCTTATATCAGAAGATGAGATGGATTAGAGGTTCTGGTATGTGGTTAAGTTGAGAAGTCATTAAGAGTCCTTTTTGGTTGGTTGTTGCGATAAATCGGAATTTGGATTGTCAAGAGAAGGAATTGTGTATGGAGTACGGACAGTAGTATAGGGTTACGATTGAGAATAAGTGTTCATTTTCAGGATTAGGTAACTGGAATGGTTTGGTTGAGTTTGACTAGAATTACAAGTGTTGGAATGTTTGATAAGAGTGGTGGTTTGTTTAAGTTGTAGTTTATGTTCTTCGACATTTGAGGAGTCGTGGAAGGATCAATACTATCGTGGAAGTGGTTGTAGTTGTATTATGTTGGATTATTGGAAGTATTATCTTTATGATTCTAGATTCGAAGTGTTTGGTAATTACAAGAATATTGATTACTGGTTTGGTCTGAAGGAATAGAGATAACGAGAATGGTTAGAATTTGTGATGAGCTATGAATTGGGATTGGATTGTCCTTTGGGGAAAAGTTATTGTTGTGACTGAGGAGTTAAGTCGGAAATTTTTATGTATGTCTATTTTAATGGTCCGAGAATTAGAGTTGTTTGAGCAGTTCAGAGGCAAGTGCCTGGTGTGTGAGATAACACAGAGGAGTGTGAGGCTGGAAATAGTAAAAGTGAACAGTGGTTTGGTGAGTATGTGAAAGAGTTAGACTTTAGACGCGAGATTGGTAGTTTTGATGATTTCGAGTCATCAGAGTGCGCAGCGAAAGCGGGATGTGGCACATTTCGTATATGCGTGTGTGACTTGTAAGAGTTTTTAGGTGGAACATTGGAAATCTGTAGGAATGGTGAGACCAATGGATGTTTCAGAATGGAAGTGTTAGGTGAAAGGTTTGAATGGTATTCATGGGCTACTAAGTAGACGGATGTTTTGGTTATATGTTCGATTGGTGAATCGTAGCATTGTTTTGATAAGGTTGTGTGACAAGGAGGTTGGTATTCTTGTTTTGTTGATGTGGTTGAGGCCTTGTTGTGTCGTGGAACCTTATGTTCTTGTTTATGTTGTTGCCTCGTTTCCATTGTGTTGGTTCGAGTGCGTGTAACTAATTCCTGTGTGAGGAATTAGAGGTGGGTTACCTGCGGTGATGGTAACGATCTTGTTGTGTTTCGGTTCTAGAGTGAACCTTTGTGTTGGTATCGGGGTTTTCTTTAGGTAGTGAATTGGTCGTCAAGTGCATTGTATGGGCTTGTAGCTTGTCATTTTTGTTGTCGTCGTTGTCGTGTCGTTGTTGTATCTGTTGTTAGCAAGGTGGTTAGTCAGTTGTGTTATTTGTGGTGTGCTTTTGGTCGGTCTATGTTTGTTGGTCAGAAGCGAGAGTCGTGTCCGGAGTTGTTCGTCTCGGTTATATTTTTGAGGACGAAAATTTCTAAGTGGGGGAGAGTTGTAACGCCCCAGTTTTAGTATTTTTATTTATTTGAGTCGTTTTTTACTATTTTATTATTATATTATTTTATTTTTGACTTTTATCTGAAATTATCTTATTTTTCGATGTGATTATATTTTACCGCGTTTTGGGAACATTTGCGAGATATTCGAGTGTAGGGGTATTTTAGGCATTTTGAGTTATTTTGTTAAGATAGAAAGAAAATAGAAATATAAGGGGAAGAGAGAAAATAGAGAGAAAGAAATAGGAAGAGGAAAAAGAGAAGAAAGAAAGGAGAAGAGAAAAGAAAGAGAGAAAAAGAGGAAAGCTTGGAAATCAAAGAAAACAACTTCTAGGAATCGATTTAATCGGGTAAGGGTGCGAAACTCGATTATACTATGCTTGTATATGATTATGTATGTATGTGTTTGGATGATTCTCTTGCTTCCCATGTTTTTCACTTCTAGGTCGAAAACGATAAAATGAGTAGAATCGATGGTTTAGCGGATGGAAATCGATATAATTTGGGTTGTATGATCTCTTTATGTTTATGAACCATTGTTATTAACTATTTTGCCGATGGAAGTGATTTGGGGAAGAAAATGGAATTTTTGGGGTTTGGAACAGTGCCAAAAACGAAGCAGAAATTCTGCTTCTGGTGTGAATTGCCGGGCGATGTGCCTGTTTCGCCGGGCGGTTCGTCCTTTCGTCGGGCGGTTTTGAGAGGCGCAGAGGTGCCAAGTTTCTGACTCTTTGAGTCATTTTGGTGGAATTGGCTCCACCTGTGCTTCGCGGGGCGAAGTAGAGGCGAAGTGTGTTTCGCCGGGCGGTTGGTGTGCTTCGCCGGGCGGTTGGGAGTTTTTTTTATATAATCCTTTTTCCTTAAAAATTCATAACTCTCGGACCGTAATTCCGATTTAAGCATTATTTATATTGTTGGAAAGCTTATAAAATGTTCTTGCTTGTTATGATGTTTTGGAGATTGTTAGACGATTAAATTATGTCAGGAAATGTGAATAGTGTCATTTTGTCGACTTTTTCCGTTTTAATGGTGTGTAAATGATGTGTATCATGCTATGTGCTTTTGATATGGATATCGTATGACTTGTATGACGTTATATAATGTGAATGCATGTAATGACATGTTGTGGTGATGAATTGTGGCCGAAAGGCAAATAAATGGAATGTGTTGTATTTGATTATATATGCATGTTATGGTTGCATATATGTGTGAAAATGCATTGGTTGTCATGAGTTCTTGTGTGTCAAGCATCATGATATGCATTGTTGTGGCGTCCTGTGTGGCGGCGGTTCCGATGGGGAATCTGCTATAATATCGTGTGCCTCGAAAATATGAAGGTATGAATAGCCTGAGGACTGGAAGCGATGGTTATAGACGATCGTGAGCCTCTCTTGGTGGAGGTGTGAGCGATCCATAAACATCGTGAGCCTCTCTTGGTGGGGGTGTGAGCGGTGGGCGAACATCGTAGGCCCGACGGGGAGTTACAGTGATGTAACGAGCGATGGTTCCAGCAGAGTTCCTGAGTGAACTAGTGATGAGATATGAAATCTTGGAGTCGGTACCGCATATGCATTTGCATAGAGAGTCATTGTGTCGGTCTCTTTGCATCTGCATGAATTATGATTGCATTGGTTATATGTGGAAAATCATGATTTGGTTGATTATGTGCGAGACGTTGTGATATGCATTTGTGATAAATGTATTGGGCATGATTAATATGCAATTGGGGATGGAGACATTGTGTGATTGAGCTTGTGATAACATTTGTGAATTGATGTGCATTCGTGTTAAATGCCTTGAATTATGAATGATATGTTTTGTGTGTATAAACATATGCATGATGTGTGAATATGGGATTATGTGAATATAATCTGTATATGCTTTATGTGTAGGCATATGATAATTGTGGTGAGAAAATTTGATATGTGTATTTTTATGTTGATATATATAATTATATGCATTTATATTATGGTTGTTTTTCTCACCCTTCTGCTGTTTTATAATGCTCTATGAGGCATTGCAGATTAGAGTTGCTGGAGGTCTTTTGTGAAGCTTATGTCTTCATTCTTTTGTCGGTCGGCTCTGATATATGACACCGGGTAGTTAGGGAGGCCGTTAGTGATTATTGTGTATTATGTATATATATCTTTTGGCTTGTGCATGTATAACTTGATGTATGACCAACTTTTCATGTGATATATATATATATGATATTCAGAATTTAGATTTTCCGCTTTTATTCTAATTTCTGAAAAGTGGGTGTAAGGAACTGAGTTCCCTTTGAATGTATGCTACCCCACTGTTGCATATCTTTATGAGCGGGTGTTGTATGTTTTTTTTCAAATTGATGTGACCCTCCCGGTCTATGCCATGTTTTTAAATGTACTCTAATGAAATTATTATTGTTTTATGATTATTTGGGGGTATAGGTTGGGGGCGTCACAAGAATCATTTGTACAAAGCCCAAGAGGAGGCTAGGGTAACTGTTTCAGTTAAGTGACAGGTCCAGTATGCTGATCTTTACAGAGAAAATCAGTTCTTATATGAGCAACACTGTACTCAAGGATTTGGTTCGAGGACCCGGGATATTTCCTTGTCTTTGAGGAAACGGGAAATCCAAAAGGTATTGAGACTGTCCGAGTCTGCAGGTTTCCTTTCTATTTAACGAAGGGGTCACTTGAGAATGTCTTTGAGACTCAAGGAGATTAGATTGTCTAAGTCTAGAGTGTCATCTTTTATATTGTGCTTTGAGAAACAGTAGTAGACTCTATGAAAGGACTGTTCTATGCAGATGATTAAGTTCTGCTCCTATACCTCTAGGAGGTCGTCGGGACAATTTGTACGAAGCCCAAGAGGAGGCTGGAAACTTTTAAGAAGCCGACGGATCCTTGTACGAAGCCCAAGAGGAGGCTATCATTCCCGGAGGAAGAGATCATTATACGAAGCCTAGGAGGAGGTTGTGAATACTTCTAAGAAGCCGTAGGGTCCTTGTACTAAGCCCAAGAGGAGGCGGGGTTGCTTTTAGGAAGCCTGTGGGTCCTTGTACGATGCCCAAGAGGAGACCGATGCTTTTAAGAAGCCCGTGGGTCCCCAAACCCCGAGAAATTCAAGGCAAGCTATCCACAAGGAATAGATCAAGTCAGGAAAGTTCGAGAATTTGGAAGAAACTCAAAGATGCCATTCACGGAGAATACATTCATCTCTGGGAATAGAGTTTCTTGACAATTCCTAATGAGGACAGCCGAAGAGAAGACTGTATCTGGTGATCCTATTGGGGATCTAGTTGTCTATTTCTACTAATAAACGAAACGGCGTCACCTAGTTCTAGACGTAGTTGCCGGGGAAACTCGAAATATCTATACTATTATTACACAGTTGATATGAGTTTATGAAAGAAGACTTACAGTGAAACAGCCCCACAATACAGTTATATGTATATGAAAGCGGTAAATGAAAGCAATAAACACTTACTCGGTTGTAGAGCTTTCATGCTGTTTGGTTAGTTGTTCAACAAAGAAAGATTGAAAACAACAGTATATTCAAAATCAAAGGAGAAAGTGCTTTAAAAAAGAAAGATTTGGGGCTTACAGCTCGAGGAGAGGCCTAGGGTTTTATCAGTGAGCGCACTGTTGTTTTGAATTTGTACAGAGGGACTTATACAAGTGACTGAGGCCCAAAAAGTTCTCTGTACAAAGGGATGGGTCTTACACTCTCTCAAGAGGCCCAAAAAGTCTTAAAGAAAAAGGGTGGGGCTTATAACACAAGGGTAGGCCCAAATGATTTTTCCGTTTAAAATGACGATTGCGCCGAAGTTTTCTTTTAACGCAAAGGGACTTATACAATAAGTGAGGCCCAAAATGTTTTTGGTTAAAAGGGGATTGGGTCTTACACTCTATTAGAGGCCCAAAGTGTTTTGAAAATGATTTATGAGGGTTGAATTAATCCAAAAACCCTAATTTGTTTTCAAAAATGTATTTAATTGAATAAAAACTCAATTAAAATGATCAAAATTGTTTAACATATGAAAAAAAAATTGTGATCTTGGATTAATGCTTCAAAAATTAAGTATTGACCTACAAAATGCTTAGAAAGCATTAAAAGTTGCAAAATCAATGTGGAAAAAATATTTAAAATGTCAAAAACAATTAAAATAGTAATTCTTTGCAAAAATATCAATTATATGAACTAAATAATATTTTTGGGATTTTTTTGATAAAATAAAATATTTTAACATTTTTGTGAATTATAAAAAAAAAGAATCAACTCAAAATCATTAAAACTCAGAGAGAAATTAATTTTTGAATCAATTAAACAAAAATCACAAAATTCAAATATTCAAATTTCTGAAAATGGCGCCAAGAACACACCAAGAACACGCGCGTGTTCTGAGTTTCCCAGATTTGTGTTTTCCATCCAATCTCACTGAATACTTAACCATATCATGCAATCCACATACCAATCAACTCGTTTCAACCTCACGATCATGTCTATAACACTTAATTTCATTTAAATTAAACATAAAACATGAAATCACGAAGAAACCTCAAGAACCCTAATTTCTGCATGAAGGCTAAGATTTTTGATACACGATTCAAACAAAGCAATTAATCGAGGGAAAACATTCCATGCATGATTATGAACATATGGCCAAATTATTGTGCAGCAAAAATTGCATGGATCATAGAGTTAGAAGAGCTCATGCTTACCACTTGCAGCTGGTGATCGTGATTTGTGTAGGAGGTGTTACAGTTGTGTTGTGATGATCTGAACAGCTTCCCTATGTGCTATGGAGTGTGTTTGAATGCTTGGACTTGATGGAAATTGGCTGGATCACTTCATGGCATCTCAACTGCACTTTGGTTAAAACCTTGAGCAATTGACTGGTGATTATGAGAAATCAATGCTCCAGTTGTTGTTTAAGTGTTTGATCAGTTCATATGTGATGTATATGAGGTGTGTGAGTGATTGGTTTGAGTGGAATTGCCCTCTAGCTCAAAACCCGATAGTTACCTTGCTAAGAAAGGCATTTTTGCCAAGAGAAAGAGATTTTGAGAAAGGCAAGTGTTGTAGGCCTTTGGTGTACTTAAACTGAACACAATTGAGCTCTATTTATAGTAGAGCAAGTTTGTTTTGCAAGGAATAGTGAATGGCAACTGCTAAGTAGGTTTGGCCAATGTTGGCAAATGAAAATCCAAGTTTCCTCTAGCCATTGACTAGAGGTTAGGGCACAGAGCTTTGGTTCTCTTGGTCTTGGATAAGTCTTGACTGATTTCAGATGAGAATGGCTCAGTCCATGTCACCTTGATGCTTCCATTGAATGCTTCAATCCAAATTTGGAGTCTTGTCCCTATTTTGGCCATTCTAGGTTCAACATGCTATTTCTTGTTCCATGGACTTTGGAGGCTTGGCTCAGTGATTGTCCCATTAGATTCAATCCTCAGATGTGTCCAAGTGGATAGGAGCATTTGAATTTGGCTGATTTTGGCAAATCGAGCAAAATTGCAAATTCTGCCTTGCCTTTGACAGATTTCAGCAAGGCAACTTGCCAATGTCATATCTCATGGTGTAAGTAAAATTTGGTAATGTTCTTGACCATTTTGGAAAGCCCTTACATGATACAACAACTGTTTGAACATGTTTGGTTTTGATCTCTTTTGAATCCAAGTGAAAAATCCCCCTACATTTGGCAAAAAGTAAGGCAAAATCTGACTTAGTGAAATTTTCACTAAGTGTTGGAACAAAGTGTTTTCTCTTGATTTTGATCACTCCATAACTCAAAATCCAGGAGGAATTTGGACATAGGTCAGTATGAAGCTTTTGTAGAGGGAAATGAGATCTACAAATCAAGCTTTGAATGGGGCACAATGGCCTTGTGGTTTAGGAGTTATGGTCCTCCAAAGTTGGTGCATTAGTGGCACTTTTTCATGACTTAGAAAAATTTCTAAGTTTTATGTTTACCCCTTTTACAAGTTATCCAACTTTTCTTGATTTTTCTTGATGAATGATGATTCAAATCATACATTAACATGATTTTAGGGTTAAAAATCCATTTTGGTGAAAAATCTCAAAAAGTCAAAGTTGACTTTTGTGCACAGTTGACTTTTTATCAGATGAATTCCAAACTGTGCAATTCTTCAGGAAATCATGTCCTTGACCTAAATCAAACTTGATGGACATGTTCCATGGGTGTTATAGGGTATATTGGTGCATGTCCTGGTCAAAAGTCAAAGTTACAGTTGACTTTCCTCTTAAAACCCTAATTGTGGTGCAGATAAAATTGAGACTTGTTACTCAAGCTTCTTGGATTAATCCATTGTTCCAAATGGATCAATATAGTTCATTATAGAACCTCAAACCCTCTCTTGAGGTCTTGGCTCATGGTTTGTCCCAAAAGTCAACTTAGGGGTGAATTAGGTCAAGAAACCCTAATTCCTGATTTTTGATGAATGCATCCCTTGAGGCAAGATTGACTTGATGATTGGGTCCATGAGGTTCCATAGAGTATATTAGGTTAGGTTTTGGACCATTGGCTTGTGCCTAGATGAAAAATTTCCATCTGGAGGCCCTGGTTTACCAAAACCCTAATTTGGTGACACTGTCAATCTTGAGACTTGATCCACTTAGAAGGGAGCAGCCTTGTGCTTAATCCTTGAAGTGGGAGTCCTTTTGATCCATTGTGGATATTTTAGAGGCTAGACAAGTTAAAGATCAAGTCATTCCTTGATTGATCTTTTGTCTAAGGCTCTGAGAGGGCTTGAAACCCTAATTTTGATTGTGGTGAATGCTCAATAATTCCTTGAGGAGACTGATGAGGCATGATGGTTCATCCATATTGTGATGATGATTTGTACAATGATGGGAAATCTTAGTGGTCAAAATTTGGGGTATGACAGATGCCCCTATTTAATCTTCTTGGACACGAAGGTGTGAATGACGAAGGTATTCGGGCATTCGGGGTGCAAGAGGATTAAATATCGGAGTACCCGAAATTTTGATGGTGGTTATGAATGGTAGCTTACGTATTCATCTTCTTTTGCTAAGCAATGATGCTTAGAAAAGGTAAACTTCCCCTCGATCCTGGTCTTCAGCCAAGGAGCTGGTCTCAGTTTTCTTTTGAAATAAACCTTCCCTCGATCCTGGTTTCCTACCAAGGAACTGGTCTAAGTTACCTTTGTAAACTTCCCCTCGATCCTGGTTTCCTACCAAGGAACTGGTCTAAGTTTCTTTTGTCAATAAACTTAATTGACAAGGGACGCTTTGCGTAGCGGTTTTCCTCAAACTTCTCGCCGAATTTTCCTGGGGAGATGCCATTTGACGAAAAAAGTTTTGATGTCAGACTTGCCGGGGAACCCAACCGTCTGAGTTGTAGAGTTGCACAAACTTCTCTGTTTGGAGACGCCATTTGTTGACTCTACTCGGGGAATGCGAGTCCCTTGAGAGACTACATTCGTTTGGGGTCTTTACATCATACTTTTCTCGGAGATCTTCTCGGAGAAATGCCATATGATGTGATCCAATTTTGAGGTGTCGATGACCTTTTCATCAGTGGGTTTTTCGGAGAAAAACTGCCATACTGCCGAATCTTCGATTAGGAGGCTTTCTCTGTGGATTTTCCTTAATCCGGGAAAGCAAGGATATCATCTTCAATGGCGAAGAGTGATGTTAACTGAGGGCTTCTCTGGTTTTTCAGAGGTTCAAGTTATTAAAGTGGTCGAGGACCCAACTTCAATCCAGAAATAAAACTGGAGGAGAGAGAATGTTCAGACGCAGCGTTTCCTGACGAGACAAGAACTGACGACTCGATTGAGAGAACTTCTATCACTAGGGGACAAGACCGACTAGAGTGATAGTGATGCAATATGAAATGTGAATGCAAATCAATAATGCATGATGTGTGTATGTTTATACTGACAAAACTGACGCGACATACAAACTGACAGGTGAACACGACTGGATACTCGGCCATCGCGGGGCGAAGAAGTACCGTTGGTTCAGAATAGCAATTCCACTTTGCTTAGGAGAGATAGTCTCTGTTGGGAGCTATGTTGGTCGGGCTTAGGAGATAAGAACTCGGCCGAGGCGTGTCAGACGAAACAAGGTCTCTGACACAGGTGATCCCTTCATTCAGGCGTACTTGGTTAGAAGGAGTACTTTGATTCTGCACTTTGAAGTTCGATTACTTCTGAAGAAGTGACCGATGTTCCTCTGATGTTCAACAGTCAAAAGAAAATGCCGACTTTATTTTAAAAGCAGAAAAAGTTTTAACAAGTAAATTCAGTTTTTGTTTTATTTCAAGAATCATTAATCATGTTAACAACGTCGTTCTGTAATGCTAAAACAAATAAGAATTACAACCAAAAGCACAAGGGCTCAAATTTTATTGATAAGATGGAGATCAGCCAAACGCGTGATTCCAAAGAGTATTTTCAAAGTTAGAAAATGGTAATTTTACAAGGAAAAGGGCTACGTTGAAACATAATGACCACTATCCTTCTACCAACTTTGAATTCGGGACATCCTGAGCTTCCGTCGAAGATGACCTTGACTGGAGTTTTCCTCCGATGGATGGTGTAACTGCTGCTGCTGAGGGACCTGCCTCTGTTGAACATAGTTACTTGCCATTATCCCTAACTTTTGCCTGGATTGTACTATGAGATTTCCAATCCATCGGGATGATTTTTTTTCATGTCTCTAACTTTTGCCTGGACCGCCCTTTCGGGTTTTCAATCCACCGAGACGTTTTTTTTTTAGTTTAGGCGAGGTATTTCTTGACTACATCAACATTCGTGGGGTAGGCAAATTCCTCTCCGTCCATGGTTGCAAGTCTCAAGGAGCCGCCTGAGAAAGCTTTCGTGACCACATAGGGGCCATCATAATTCGGAGTCCATTTACCTCGCGAATCAGTGAGAAATGATTGAATTTTCTTGAGCACGAGGTCTCCTTTTCTGAAGACACGAGGTCAGACCTTTTTGTCAAACGCCCTCTTCATTTTCTGTTGATACAATTGACCATGGCATAGTGCCGTGATTCGCTTCTCCTCAATCAGATTCAATTCGTCGTGTCGGTTTTGACACCATTCAGCTTCGGTGAGCTTAGCTTCCATCAATACTCGGATTGACGGGATCTCTACTTCTATGGGAAGCACTGCTTCCATGCCATATACTAGAGAGAAAGGGGTTGACCCTATTGTAGTGCGGACAGATGTGCGATAACCGTGAAGAGCAAAGGGTAGCATCTCGTGCCAATCTTTGTTGGTTACAACCATCTTTTGAACGATCTTCTTGATGTTCTTGTTATCCGCTTCTACCGCTCCGTTCATCTTTGGTCGGTAGGGAGATGAGTTATGGTGTTCAATCTTGAACTCTGCGCACAACTCTTTCATCATCTTATTGTTCAAGTTAGATCCATTATCAATAATGATCTCGCTTGGAACACCATAACGGCAGATGATATTGTTTTTGATAAATTGGACCACCACTTTTCGGGTTACATTAGCGTACGACGCTGCTTCGACCCACTTGGTAAAGTAGTCAATGGCTACCAGGATGAACCGATGTCCGTTTGAAGCCTTAAGCTCAATCAAGCCAATCATGTCGATTTCCCATATGGAAAAAGGCCACGGGGAAGAAAGAACTTTGAGATGTGATGGTGGTACATGAATTTTTTCGGAGTATATCTGACACTTGTGACACCTCCTCATGTACTTGTAGCAGTCGGATTCCATTGTCAACCAATAGTACCCTGCTCTTAGAATTTTTCTCGCCATTGTGTGTCCGTTGGCATGAGTGCCAAAGGATCCTTCATGAATTTCTTTCATAAGAATGTCTGCTTCTGGTCTGTCCACGCATCGGAGCAAGACCATGTCAAAATTTCTCTTATAGAGAGTGTCGCCGCTCAGGAAGAAGTTTCCAGCCAATCTTCTGAGGGTTTTTCTGTCTTTTCTGAGTGCCCCAGGTGGGTACTCTTGTTTCTGAAGGAAGCATTTGATATCGTGATACCAAGGTTTATCGTCTATGACTGCTTCAATTGTGAAGACGTAAGCGGGCCGTTCAAGGCGCATTATGTCGATCTTAGGTAAGTCGTTCCATTGAGCTACACTAATCATGGAAGAGATAGTGGCTAATGCATCAGCCATGTGATTCTCCTCACGAGGGATATGATGAAACTCAACTCTGTTGAAGAAAGGTAGCAACCTCCTTGCGTAGTCTTTGTAAGGGATCAATCCTGTTTGGTATGTGTTCTAATCTCCTTTTATCTGATTGATAACCAAGGCTGAGTTGCCTTATACGTCCAAGTTTTTGATCCTTAAATCAATTGCTTCCTCGAGACCCATAATACAAGCTTCGTATTCGGCCTCGTTGTTCGTATATTTGAACGTAAGTCTGGCGGTGAAAGGAATGTGGGTACCCTGAGGGGTAACAATGATTGCCCCAATTCCATTTCCGTAATGATTAACTGCTCCATCAAAGATAAGTCCCCATTGGGAACCTGGTTCTGGCCCTTCACTGGGTAACGGTTCATCGCAATCTTTCATTTTTAGATACATGACATCTTCGTCTGGGAAGTCAAACCCGATTGATTCTTGATCGTCAATCGGTTGATGAGCCAAATGATCGACTAAAATACTTCCTTTAATGGCTTTCTGAGCGTGGTACTCTATGTCATATTCTGATAACAGCATCTGCCAACGGGCAATTCTTCCCGTGAGAGCAGGTTTTTCGAAGACGTACTTGATTTGATCCATTTCGGAGATTAACCAAGTAGTATGACGAATCATGTATTGGCGAAGACGTTTGGCTGCCCAAGCCAAAGCGCAGCAAATTTTCTCAAGCATCGTGTACCGAGTTTCACAGTCGGTGAATTTCTTGCTTAGATAGTAAATGGCAGACTCTTTCCGTTTAGTTTCGTCTTGTTAGCCAAGTACACGTCCCATTGAGTCCTCTAGGACTGTGAGGTAGATAATCAGTGGTCTTCCTTCCACTAGAGGTGATAGAATCGGCGGATTCAACAGGTATTCCTTGATACTGTCGAAGGCGGTTTGGCAATCTTCTGACCAAACACAATCCTGGTTCTTTTTGAGTAATTTGAAAATCGGCGCACACGTGGCGGTCATGAGGAATATGAATCTGGAGATGTAGTTCAAACGTCCCAGGAATCCTCTGACTTGTTTTTCAGTTTTCGGAGAAGGCATTTCTTGAATGGCCTTGACCTTGTCAGGATCAACCTTAATTCCTTTCTGGCACACGATGAACCCTAATAGTTTCCCTGAACGGACACCGAAGGTGCACTTGTTGGGATTCAAGCGGAGCTTGAACTTTCCTAAACGTTCGAACAATTTTGACAGATGTTCAATGTGCTCACTCTCCATTTTTGATTTTGCAATCATATCATCGACATATACCTCAATTTCTTTGTGTATCATGTCATGAAACAGAGTAGTCATGGCCCTTTGATAGGTGGCCCCGGCATTCTTCAAACCGAACGACATTACCTTGTAACAAAAGGTGCCCCATGGTGTAATGAACAAAGTTTTCTCCTTGTCTTTCGGCACCATTTTGATCTGGTTATAGCCCGAGAATTCATCCATGAAGGAGAAAACTTTGAACTTTGCTGTGCTGTCTACCAGCATGTCAATGTGTGGTAAAGGAAAGTCATCCTTTGGACTAGCCTTGTTTAGATCCCTGTAATCGACACACATTCTGACCTTTCCGTCCTTTTTAGGAACGGGTACTATGTTGGCTAACCATTGAGGATATTATGATGTGGCGAGGAAACCCGCGTCAATCTGTTTCTGTACCTCCTCTTTGATTTTGATGGCCATGTCCGGGTGAGTCCGTCTCAACCTTTGCTTTACTGGCGGACATTCCGATCTCAATGGTAAGTGCTGTTCCATGATGCTGGTATCCAACCCTGGCATATCCTGATAGGACCAAGCGAATACATCGGGAAATTCTTTGAGAAGCTTTATCAAACCCTCTCTGGCAGTTGGACTAAGCAGTGCCCCAATCCTGATTTCCTTTCTCTCTTTTTTCGAACCCACATTTACCGTTTCCAACGGCTCTTTGTGAGGTTCAATGGACCTTTCCTCTTGTCTGAGTAGTCGGGAGATCTCTTCTGGAATTTTGTCGTCATTTTCTTCTTCAGCCTCGAATACCGGGAACTCAAACTTGGGAGAAGGCATCGGATCGTATGTTTCAACGGGGTTTAAAACAAGCAATCTGCATGACGTGATGATTCGTGTTTAGAAGAGATAGAGAAAATGCAAGTGTGTGCAGTGTTTTATTTTACTGCTTGTTTTTATTATTGAATTGTTTTTTAGGATTACCATTTTCTGAAAAAGCAAAAAGAGAAAACAACAATAAATGCGGAAATTACAGAACGACGTTATTTTATTAATGAACAAGTCGATTCTTGAAACTACAACCCTATAAAACAAAACTCTATCGCTTTGGGCTAAGCGAAGAGGGAAATTTACAGAAAGCGAGCCCTATTAAAACATCCGTTTCACCTGGGCAGGGTGAAAGGTTAAAGATGGCAATTACTTTGACTGATGAACGATCTTCGGAACCTCGACGGCAACCCATTGGCGGCGAACTCCTCGGTGAATCACAAAGTCTGGCACCTTCCTTGATTTGTCTTCAGAAATAACGCTGATTTCTGGTGGAGCGGGATCATTGGAATCTGTCTCCCAGGCAGAGTTGTCGTAGGAGAATTCCTCAGTTGCATTTTGCATAGCATTTGTGCTCTCAGCTGTATCTCCCCATCCAGTTGGCTGGATATCTTCGAGCCTGATACGAGAGCTTTCGGGCGCAGTGTACTTGACCAAATAGTCGTATTTTCCACTCAGTTGTCCCAAGGTGTCCCACACTTCTCTGGAACTGGAGGAGTCATCTCTCTCGATGACGTTGACCTCGGGAAAAGTATATTTGATGATTTCAAGTCTTGTAAACGTTGAAAATTCATCTTCATGTTGAGTAGTTTCTGAATAACCTGAGTGTTGATCCCATGACATGGTGGGGACACAGGCATTCTATTCAATGATGCTCAGCTGATCTTCATTATTTGGCTGACTTTCTTGCCCCAAATCTCCTGGATAAGGTTGCCACATTGGCAGACCATCCATTGGGCCATAGTAAGTGTAGTCAAAATTGTCTTCCATCGAAGTGTCTTCCTCTAATGAATTTGGCGGAGCACGGCATCCTTCCGGATCACAATCCTCGTATATCATTTCGATGTCTGACCTGGGTATAAATCTCGGACTCTCTGTAGGAAAGCAAAAATGAGTTTGTGTTTCATCCATATAGATTGGAAGCCACCAGTGGTTCAACAAGTGCTGAAGTGTTTCCTGGACAAGGGTACAACCTCGATCATTTTCGCAACCCGCTTTACAACTTTGATAGTCATGTGATGTTAAGAATCCAAGTCGGACCTGCTCAGCATGTAACTCTACCAGGTTGGTATTCATCACACGAATATCGAAGATCTGAACCATGTTGATCTGATAAGGGTTCCTATCATGGTAGTCTTGGATCCATCCAAGATCCATCTGACGCTGGAGGGCCTCTTGTATGAAAGAGCATACCTGTTTGTTTACCGAGCAATTCAGACAGGAACTGTAATCGTGCCGCGGTAGATTATGATATTGGCTTTGCCTTGAGTGCATCGCCACCAAGTTGACATTCATTGCACAGATGTCGTGGTTCTGAATGACGTTGGAGTTCGTATAGACCATGTTAACTCCACGAACTCGGTGCTCTTGGATCCATCCAAGATCCATTTGTTCCCGTAGAGCTGCTTGCACCACAGAACATCCCTGGTTGTCTTTAGAGCAGATATCACACTGGTGATAGTTATGAGGTGGCACATGGCCATACCCACTCTGTCTACAATGCATCTTGACCAGATTGGTCTTTAACAAGAGTACATCGTGAATTTGATAGACATTGTTAGACTCTCCTTCTATCAAATTGACTGCAGCCTTCTTATGTTGAGGCAGCGGGTTCGTGAGAACATTAGGATTAGTATCCTTGAAGGATAAGACCCCGCTCCTAACAAGTTTTTGCACGTCGGACTTGAAATTAAGACAAGTCTCTATGTTATGCCCTGATCCTCCTTGGTGGTAAGGGCAAGTTTGATCCTCCTTAAACCAAAAAGGCAGATTTTCTGGTACCGTAAGAGGAGATTTAGTCTGAATGTGCCCCTTAGCCAGTAGTAATGGAAACAGTTCTGCGTACGTTACGGGTATAGAATCAAATCCTGGTGGCCGTGTTGTACGGTTGTTGTTATATGGAGGACAAGCCTGCTGAATAGGCTGTTGTGTCCTTTGTTGATCAGGTTGGCTCTACGCAACCTGAGGTTGATACGTAGGAATAGACGCAGGGTTGATAGCAGGAGTCACAGCTGCTACCGGTTGATAACGTCGTCTTTGCTTTCCGAGAGAGATATTCCCAATATCCTGCTCTTTTTTCTTAGGGAGAGCACTACCGTATTTTTTAGTACCGCTCGTCGATCCAGTGTCTTTTACTAAACGTCCTTCTCGGACGGCTTCCTCAAGACGTACGCCCATGCCGACCATTTCGGTGAAGTCACTGGGCGCACTGGCAACCATTCGGTCATAGTAAATGAGCTCAAGGTTTTTAAGAAGATCTTTGTCATCTCTTTTTCCTCAAGAGGTGGACAAATTTGAGCGGCAATTTCACGCCACCTTTGAGCGTACTCCTTAAAGGTTTCCTTGTCCTTTTGCGACATCGATCTGAGTTGATCTCTGTCGGGTGCCATGTCCAAATTGTATTTGTATTGTTGGACGAAGGCAGTGCCAAGATCTCTGAATATGTTAATCGTGGCACGGTTTAAACCCATGTACCATTTTAATGCGGCACCGGTTAAACTATCCTGAAAGTAGTGAATCAGTAGGTCCTGATTCTCCGTCTGAGCTAACATCCGCCGAGCATACATCACCAGATGGCTTTGAGGGCAAGAGTTACCCTTGTATTTTTCAAAGTCGGGCACTTGAAACTTGTGCGGGACTTTCACATTTGGGACCAAGCAGAGATCTGCGGCGTCCTTTCCAAATAGATCCTGATCGCGAATGGCTTGCAGTTCCTTATGCATTTCCAAGAACTGCTCTTGGAATTCCTCCATCCTGTCAAACATAGTTTCCTTCTTACCAGAAGGTGTCTGTGGAATCTGCCCTTCCGGGACAGTGTGCACCACAGGGGGTGGTATCGTGACTACGGTAGTAAATCTTGGCGTCTCCCAAAGTTTGTAACCTTCAGGAGTCTTCAGTATTCCCCTGGCATCTTCGTTTTCCCGAAGTTTGTAACCTTCAGGCCCAGCGGCTTCTGTTGTGATTCCCTGATCTTCAGTGATCGGCGGAACATATCCTTCCGGGATATAGTTAACAGGCATGCCCCAAGGACGATCTTTCGGTATTTGATACCTAGGATCATACTTTTCTACTATGGGAGTTGAGGTGATCTCTGAGATCACAGTTCGTTGTAGCTGAGCTTCTGCCATGGCTTACATGTCGTTACGAAGCTTTCTCATATCCTCTCTCAAAGCGTCGATCTCTTCTTTCAACTCTCTGTTTTCTTCCTCAAGATCATCCATCTTTTTCTGACGATTGGCCTGAGTATTATACGAATGAGATAGTTTGACTCTAGAATCGAGACACAAACGTGAGATTCGTAGGGAAGAAGAATACGCGATGTGAGAATGATGAATGCAATGATTATATTAATTGTTTAAGGTTTAATGAGAATAAACTTCGACAATTAGATTGCAAATATCAAACAGTGGGGAAACCCCTTTTTATTGAAATTCAAAGGATTACAGAAATGGAAATACAGTAGATTATACAGTACAAAAACAGAAACCTAAGCTAATGGGTCCCGAGTCCTCTTTGAAGAGAAATCAGGTGCTGACTCCGGTACTTTCCTTTTCTTTGATCGGGGCTCTTGGGTCGTTGTCGGGTTGTCATTCCTTTGCCAAGTGAGAGGAGTGAGCAAATTTCTTTGGTCATCTTGATTCTCTACAGCATGTTGCTCTAAAATGTCAATCTGAGCGTCTTTCTCTTTTAGTAATTGCTGTATTTTGATGCACTCTACGTTGAGGGTGCGATACTTGTTCTTCCAAGACCTTCTCTCCTGTTGAACTTTGTTGAGAGTAACCCGAAGCTTTTCAGTCTCAGTCATGAAGTACATGACAGATTCCCTCGACGGAAGAATCCCGTAACGAGGATAAGGCATCTTTAGCTTGAGAGCTCTAGTTTGTACCCAATGGAGATAAGGCTCCACCAAGACACAGTCCGGTTTTCCTAGAGACTCTCGTCCTTTCTTATGAACCAGCTTCCAAGCGTGCACTATTTCCATCTTTAGTGCTCTGTCATTTTCTCCTTCCTTAAAGAAAAGACCTTCCAGATGAACATTCCGTGGGACGTGTCTCATCGGGTATCCAAATTGACGATGAACGAGAACTGGATGATAGTTGATTCCTCCCTTAGTTCCTATAAGGGGTACGTTGGGGAAGTTTCCACAACGATCAATGATCCTGATTCCATCATAAATCCTATTACACCAATCTATATCAGAGTTGGTAAGAGACATGATCTTCTGCGACCAACGTAAGGCACTCTTACAATCCTAAAAAGCAGCAGACTTGGGTAAGTGAGAGATAAACCATTTGTAAAGCAGAGGTACACAGCATGTGATCTCCCCTCCGCTGTACAAATTCCCCAAGTGTACAGAATGATATGCATCTGCGAGCAAAGTCGGCACAGGATTTCCAATGAGAAAAACCTTAATGGAGTTGATATCTACAAAGTTATTGATGTTGGGAAACAAGAATAACCCGTAGGTGAGCAAGACAAAGATGCTTTCAAAAGCAGTCACGTTTCCTATACTGGCGAAGTACAGGGCTTTCTTTGTCAAGAACTGGGCTGGCAAACCTTGGATGCCACCCTTAGCGGTCATGTGAGTCCTAACCTCAGACTCGTCCAAATGAATTGCTCTTGCAATGGTCTGATTCTTTGGAATTTCTTCCAGTCCAAAAAATGGAGCTTGATCTGTAATGTGTAGATCAATCAGGTGAGAATACTCCTCCAGCGTTGGTGCTAACTGGTAATCCGGGAATGTGAAACAGTGATAAACTGGATCATAAAATTGAACGAGTGCGTCCATGATTCCCTCAATCACATGGACTCTTAATAGTGGTAGCAGGCCTCCGTGCTTGGCTCTGAAAGCCTCAGGGTTAGTGATCATCCTTGCTAACCTTCTCAAATCCTCTAGTTTTGGAACCTTGAAGGTATAACTATGAGTTCTCCTTCTACCGAAATCCATTAGTGCAATCCTTTTCTCTGATATTTGCAATCACAGTCTTAGTTTAATTTGAAAAACAGAGAGACTAGAAGAGAAAATTTTTTTTTGAATGTTTTAATGTTTTTTAAATGAATGCATGAATGCAGCACACAAAAACATAGAATAAACATGGGGTCAAAGGGTCGTTGTCATGAAGTCAAGGCTCTACCCATCCCCAAAGGTTTATACTAAGGTGATTTTTGTACGTGTACTCATTATCATCAGCTCCTCCCAGGAAAGCAAAACAACAAGCAGATCGCCAGCGAGTTGTAGAGCAATCTTAGAGTAAGTTCCATTCACCGAGAATAGATCACCAGTCTCAAATGAGGGTAGTATCGCGTGACAACTATTTCCGATAGCTTCCGCACTACAAAAGGGTTTGGCTCCTCAGCTTCTCTGACTTAACAATCGGCCCATTGTCTAGGTGAGAGAATGGGTTGCATTGGTCATCCTCCACCGAGGTTGATGGTCGACCTCGTCGCCATCACTTATCTTAAGTGTATACTCAATCTTTCCACATGCGGCATCACACGCATTCCCATTAGCAGAAAAATAAACACGTATAGCAATTAGGAAAAGCAGTATATATATTTGTCCTAATCATCCTAGACCTTTAAAGCTATGAATCCTAAGTTCCTGACAGAAATTGGGTTCCCCGGCGGAAGCCCCAATCTGTGGTTTCACACAAGAGATGAAAAGGAAAAAGAAATCAGCCCCACGATGGGCGCCATTTTTCTGTAGCGAGCGATTTTGGACGCAGTTCTTAAGCGTTGGTCGCTCTCTGCGGTTGAGTTTACTATAGGTCGATTCATTTTTTATCCTATTGTGAGCTGAATAAGGAAGGGAAATAGATGTCTCCAATTAACCCTGCTTGCATACTGAGTTTAAACAGCGGTCTGTTAGGTTACGAATGCTATCAATGTGGGGGGGCCTTTGTACTGGTTATTTGTATTTTCGCCAATACGGTTTTCTTTTCGCTTTCTAGGACTTTATAGCGGGGAACAAGGATTAAGATGTTAGGACTGATGCTTTTGATAGATACATGAGAGTATGGGATTTTAGTTTTTTTTTTAGTGTGCTCGCTAAGATTTTTCTTTCAATCTTATGCCTACGTATTCCCGTTTACCAAAATAGGGAAATCAGAGCGTTCGTAGTTCCTCCTATTATATGGGAGGAAATGGTTGTTTTTGGTGTCTTGTTCAAAGCCCAAGACGTGAAGCGAAAGGTGATTTGTATCTTGTTCAAAGCCCCAGATGTGAAGCTAAAAAGGGTGTTGACTTTAGAGAGAATTTGTCATCTCTAAAGAGGTTTGTCTGTCACAACTGTTAGGTGACTGATTGTAAAGGAGGATTACTTTAACCGGGATACGCGGATCCGGCAATGCCATAATTTCCTTTATAGGGGATTTTAACCTGAAGGAGAAGACTTTAACTCAGTGTAGAGCAATGCTATCTTTCCATAGGAATTTCTCATACTAAAAGAGGGACATTGGCATGGATATAGATGATCCAGAGGCTTGCCGCTTATAGCAGTTAGATGGAGGGGAAGGAGTTGTTGATGTTTGTGTACTATAGACGAGGCACAGCTTCGATGCTAAAAGGTTGATTGGATCAACCAGTGGTTTTCTTATAAGAAGCCTAAGAGGAGGCTAATATGTGTCTCGTACAAAGCCCGAGAGAGAGGCTAAAAGGTTTTTGACTTGACGATAGAGTCTTTTGGTATCTCGTATAAAGCCCGAGATGGAGGCTATTTGACTCAACAAGAGAGTTTTTGTATCTCGTACAAAGCCCGAGATGGAGGCGAAAAGGGGTAATTGACTCAACGAGGGAGTCTCTGGTATCTCGTACAAAGCCCATGAGAGAGGCTAAACGTTGTTTGACTCCGCTGGGGAGAATCATTTGTACAAAGCCCAAGAAGAGGCTAGGGTAACTGTTTCAGTTAAGTGACAGGTCTAGTATGCTGATCTTTACAGAGAAAATCAGTTCTTATATGAGCCACACTGTACTCAAGGATTTTGTTCGAGGACCCGGGATATTTCCTTGTCTTTGAGGAAACGGGAAATCCAAAGGGTATTGAGACTGTCCGAGTCTGCAGGTTTCCTTCCTATTTAATGAAGGGGTCACTTGAGAATGTCTTTGAGACTCAAGGAGATTAGACTGTCCAAGTCTAGAGTGTCATCTTTTATATTGTGCTTTGAGAAACAGTAGTAGACTCTATGAAAGGACTGTTCTATGCAGATGATTAAGTTCTGTTCCTATACCTCTAGGAGGTCGTCGGGGCAATTTGTACGAAGCCCAAGAGGAGGCTGGAAACTTTTAAGAAGCCGACGGGTCCTTGTACGAAGCCCAAGAGGAGGCTATCATTCCCGGAGGAAGAGATCATTATACGAAGCCTAAGAGGAGGATGTGAATACTTCTAAGAACCCGTAGGGTCCTTGTACTAAGCCCAAGAGGAGGCGGGGTTGCTTTTAGGAAGCCTGTGGGTCCTTGTACGATGCCCAAGAGGAGGCCGATGCTTTTAAGAAGCCCGTGGGTCCCTAAACCCCGAGAAATTCAAGGCAAGCTATCCACAAGGAATAGCTCAAGTCAGGAAAGTTCGAGAATTTGGAAGAAACTCAAAGATGCCATTCACGGAGAATACATTTATCACTGGGAATAGAGTTTCTTGACAATTCCTAATGAGGACAGCCGAAGAGAAGACTGTATCTGGTGATCCTATTGGGGATCTAGTTGTCTATTTCTACGAATAAACGAAACGGCGTCACCTAGTTCTAGACGTAGTTGCCGGGGAAACTCGAAATATCTATACTATTATTACATAGTTGATATGAGTTTATGAAAGAAGACTTACAGTGAAACAGCCCCACAATACAGTTATATGTATATGAAAGCGGTAAATGAAAGCAATAAACACTTACTCGGTTGTAGAGCTTCCATGATGTTTGGTTAGTTGTTCAACAAAGAAAGATTGAAAACAACAGTATATTCAAAATCAAAGGAGAAAGTGCTTTAAAACAGAAAGATTTGGGGCTTACAGCTCGAGGAGAGGCCCAGGGTTTTATCAGTGAGCGCACTGCTGTTTTGAATTTGTACAGAGGGACTTATACAAGTGACTGAGGCCCAAAAAGTTCTCTGTACAAAGGGATGGGTCTTACACTCTCTCAAGAGGCCCAAAAAGTCTTAAAGAAAAAGGGTAGGGCTTATAACACGAGCGTAGGCCCAAATGATTTTTCCGTTTAAAATGGCGATCGCGCCGAGGTTTTCTTTTAACGCAAAGGGACTTATACAATAAGTGAGGCCCAAAATGTTTTTGGTTAAAAGGGGATTGGGTCTTACACTCTATTAGAGGCCCAAAAGTTTTGAATGGGTCTTATAGCTCGAGGAGAGGCCCAAAAGGTTATTTTTCAAAAGGTGACGATCGCGCCGTTTGTTTTTGACGGTATCGGGACTTATACAATACATTGAGGCCCAAAAATGATTTGGTCAAAAAGGATTGGGTCTTACACTCTATTAGGGGCCCAAAGTGTTTTGAAAATGATTTATGAGGGTTGAATTAATCCAAAAACCCTAATTTGTTTTCAAAAATGTATTTAATTGAATAAAAATTCAATTAAAATGATCAAAATTGTTTAACATATGAAAAACAAATTGTGATCTTGGATTAATGCTTCAAAAATTAAGTATTGACCTACAAAATGATTAGAAAGCATTAAAAGTTGCAAAATCAATGTGGAAAAAATATTTAAAATGTCAAAAACAATTAAAATATTAATTCTTTGCAAAAATATCAATTATATGAAATAAATAATATTTTTGGGATTTTTTTGATAAAATAAAATATTTTAACATTTTTGTGAATTATAAAAAAAAGAATCAACTCAAAATCATTAAAACTCAGAGAGAAATTAATTTTTGAATCAATTAAACAAAAATCACAAAATTCAAATATTCAAATTTCTGAAAATGGCGCCAAGAACACACCAAGAACACGTGCGTGTTCTGAGTTTCCCAGATTTGCGTTTTCCATCCAATCTCACTGAATACTTAACCATATCATGCAATCCACATACCAATCAACTCGTTTCAACCTCACGATCATGTCTATAACACTTAATTTCATTTAAATTAAACATAAAACATGAAATCACGAAGAAACCTCAAGAACCCTAATTTCTGCATGAAAGCTAGGATTTTTGATACACGATTCAAACAAAGCAATTAATTGAGGGAAAACATTCCATGCATGATTATGAACATATGGCCAAATTATTGTGCAGCAAAAATTGCATGGATCATAGAGTTAGAATAGCTCATGCTTACCACTTGCAGCTGGTGATCGTGATTTGTGTAGGAGGTGTTACAGTTGTGTTGTGATGATCTGAACAGCTTCCTTAGGTGCTATGGAGTGTGTTTGAATGCTTGGACTTGATGGAAATTGGCTGGATCACTTCATGGCATCTCAACTGCACTTTGGTTAAAACCTTGAGCAATTGACTGGTGATTCTGAGAAATCAATGTTCCAGTTGTTGTTTAAGTGTTTGATTAGCTCATATGTGATGTATATGAGGTGTGTGAGTGATTGGTTTGAGTGGAATTGCCCTCTAGCTCAAAACCCGATAGTTACCTTGCTAAGAAAAGCATTTTTGCCAAGAGAAAGAGATTTTGAGAAAGGCAAGTGTTGTAGGCCTTTGGTGTACTTAAACTGAACACAATTGAGCTCTATTTATAGTAGAGCAAGTTTGTTTTGCAAGGAATAGTGAATGGCAACTGCTAAGTAGGTTTGGCCAATGTTGGCAAATGAAAATCCAAGTCTCCTCTAGCCATTGATTAGAGGTTAGGGCACAGAGCTTTGGTTCCCTTGGTCTTGGATAAGTCTTGACTGATTTCAGATGAGAATGGCTCAGTCCATGCCACCTTGATGCTTCCATTGAATGCTTCAATCCAAATTTGGAGTCTTGTCCCTATTTTGGCCATTCTATGTTCAACATGCTATTTCTTGTTCCATGGACTTTGGAGGCTTGGCTCAGTGATTGTCCCCTTTAGATTCAATCCTCAGATGTGTCCAAGTGGATAGGAGCATTTGAATTTGGCTGATTTTGGTAAATCGAGCAAAATTGCAAATTCTGCCTTGCCTTTGACAGATTTCAGCAAGGCAACTTGCCAATGTCATATCTCATGGTGTAAGTTGAATTTGGTAATGTTCTTGACCATTTTGGAAAACCCTTACATGATACAACAACTGTTTGAACATGTTTGGTTTTGAACTCTTTTGAATCCAAGTGAAAAATCCCCCTACATTTGGCAAAAAGTAAGCCAAAATCTGACTTAGTGAAATTTTCAGTAAGTGTTGGAACAAAGTGTTTTCTCTTGATTTTGATCACTCCATAACTCAAAATCCATGAGGGATTTGGACATAGGTCAGTATGAAGCTTTTGTAGAGGGCAATGAGATCTACAAATCAAGCTTTGAATGGGGCACATTGGCCTTGTGGTTTAGGAGTTATGGTCCTCCAAAGTTGGTGCATTAGTGGCACTTTTTCATGACTTAGAAAAATTTCTAAGTTTTATGGTTACCCCTTTTACAAGTTATCCAACTTTTCTTGATTTTTCTTGATGAATGATGATTCAAATCATACATTAACATCATTTTATGGTTAAAAATCCATTTTGGTGAAAAATCTTATAAAGTCAAAGTTGACTTTTGTGCACAGTTGACTTTTTATCAGATGAATTCCAAACTGTGCAATTCTTCAGGAAATCATGTCCTTGACCTAAATCAAACTTGATGGACATGTTCCATGGGTGTTATAGGGTATATTGGTGCATGTCCTGGTCAAAAGTCAAAGTTACAGTTGACTTTCCTCTTAAAACCCTAATTGTGGTGCAGATGAAATTGAGACTTGTTCCTCAAGCTTCTTGAATTAATCCATTGTTCCAAATGGATCAATATAGTTCATTAGAGATCCTCAAACCCTCTCTTGAGGTCTTGGCTCATGGTTTGTCCCAAAGTCAACTTAGGGGTGAATTAGGTCAAGAAACCCTAATTCCTGATTTTTGATGAATGCATCCCCTGAGGCAAGATTGACTTGATGATTGGGTCCATGAGGTTCCATGGAGTATATTAGGTTAGGTTTTGGATCATTGGCTTGTGCCTAGATGAAAAATTTCCATCTGGAGGCCCTGGTCGACCAAAACCCAAATTTGGTGACACTATCAATCTTGAGACTTGATCCACCTAGAAGGGAGCAACCTTGTGCTTAATCCTTGAAGTGGGAGTCCTTTTGATCCATTATGGATATTTTAGAGGCTAGACAAGTTAAAGATCAAGTCATTCCTTGATTGATCTTTTGTCTAAGGCTCTGAGAGGCTTGAAACCCTAATTTTGATTGTGGTGAATGCTCAACAATTCCTTGAGGAGACTGATGAGGCATGATGGTTCATCCATATTGTGATGATGATTTGCACAATGATGGGAAATCTTAGTGGTCAAAATTTGGGGTATGACAAGTTTGTCATGTGATGAACATTTATTTATAATGGTGAAATGTGATGAGAGGAGTCACGTGAAATTGCATGGTGAAATGAACCATGTCGCCATATGGTATGGCACATGGGAAAAAGAAAATAACACATACGCCATATGAGATGGCGCATGGGTTTTGTATTTCAAAACTTACACCCTCTCATATGGAGCCTTCTCATATGCATGGAAATGGAATCGTGTAAGTGAACTTTGTGTAAGGAATCGTGTACGTGTTCTCTTACAAGATTCTTGGTCATTGTCATGCAGAGAATCTTGTAGGCATTGCATGTGAAGCCATTAATTCATGGAGTGTAGTCTTGTCTTGCCTAGTCTTTAAATTGTTGTTTATGCCTTTTGTGGATGTTGTGTCTGTTATGATTTGATTATGAATTAAAATTTTTTTCTTTTAATTGAGATATTGAGTGGAGAAATGAGTGGTTGTAGTGCACAAATTAGATTGGTCTAGATGTGGTTGAGTGATCATTGACTTGACTCTAAGTAGGTTGTTGGAAAAGTTGTTTCTGTTTTTGAGTTTTTTGGAATCAGATAAGGAGATAATGCAATTCAGTGGACTATTATATAGTTGGAAAATGTTACATATTTACATTACATTGGTTAATGTTATTTTTGTAATGGGTTGAGTTTGAGGCTATTAAGGCTTTTAATCTTAGGATCTTTTATGGACAGCATCCTCAATAATCACCCTAGCAAACCCTTTGCGGATTAATCTAGTGAATTCAATTTTAGTAATTCTGAGTGGAAAATGTATGTATTTTCAAAAACACTTAATATATCAAAACACTAAAAAACAACAAGTGAAATTTATTACAGAAATTGACTAATGAATTCAAAGAAGAGCAACAAAATATACTAATCAGTTTCCTCATTTTTTTATACTCACCTTTTGGAGAAATATTAGACCAGTACCGTAGATATCAAATTCACCAGGAAGATTCAATAGTTTGAAAACAGAGAAGCTAAAAAGCTACTTTATAAAAAGAAGCCTTGAACATAGAAGAAGCAAAATATTTTCTAAGAGGTTATTCATGTAATTATCCTTGATCAATCTTAACTTAGTCCTTATAATATTAAAAGAAAAATCAAGTATCATAGGGTCAGTTATGTTATAGTGAAAAGGTTCGTCTTTAAATAAAATTTGCTACCTTCAAATGCTGCTTTTTTATAGGACAACCTGCACTGTCATTGATAACCCTTCCATATATTTGGGTGCTAATGCGATCAATTGTTGTTTTTGCAGGTTGAAGTACAAGTTTGAACTCATTTCTGACATTGGACAGAGCTATTGATTTTGAAATTTCTAGGCAGAGGTACTACTTCATGACTTAAACATGTTGCTATTGTTTACTTATTAAAATAAATTATACAACAAAGCAAACACTATACACATAATCACATAATCTCATTTTAAATATATTAGACTTCTATTTAGCCATTTCTGTGGAAAATATGCCATATTTTCCAAGTTATTCACCATAATGCCTTGAAACTTTTATCACTAGAATACCAAAAAATCACTGGAGCTACAATGAAAATAGAAATTTCTCCGCATTGAACATGAATGTATAATAGGCTTCCCCCTCGCGCGGAGTGCACATACATATGCATTTTTAAAAGGTGTCGAAGAGTTTATAAACTTTGTTTGTCATTAGAAAAACTATTTGAAGGATGGTGTAATAAGATTTTCGTGTAACTTGTGCAAAAATGAGGACCACCTCACCCCATATAAGGAAAACACTCATATTCACCAACATGGGTTTACACTGGAATATTGGAATTGAACTTGCCATGGAGAGATAATTCCTCACATCAATGATAGTGACGATGCTGATATAGATCTGGTTGCGCTTTGCAAGAGTAGTCAATAGTGGACTTATGAACATGTTCATAGATGCCAAGACATGGTGTTTGATGTTGCCGGTTTTAATCGCGAGCAACCTTTTATAGAACAAGAAGAGGAACCTCCAAATATGGAAGCAAAATTATTTTATGACATGTTGAATTCAACTCAACAACCATTGTGGCCGGGATGTAAAAACACAATTGAGTTATCTACTGCTATTAAGATGTTGAGTTTAAAATATAAACACAATATGTCGCAGGCATGTTTCGATGACATGGTCAAGTTTATGAAGGAATCAAGCCACCCAGAGAGTGTAATTCCCTCTAACTTTAGGGAAACAAAAGACCTTGTGGCTGGACTCGGTTTATCAAGGATAAAGATAGATTATTACATTGATGGGTGTATGTTGTATTACAAAGAGGACATAAATTTGAAGGAGTACACATTTTGCAATGAGACTTGATAAAAAACATGTATTATGCGCAAGCGTAAGCGAAACTCTAAAGATGTTCCTCGCAAGAGATTGTATTACTTGCCTTTAATCCCTAGCTTTTAAATCTTATATGCTTCGGAGAGATCCATAGAGCATATGAGGTGGCACTATGAAAATCTTAGAGAAGAAGGTGTGTTGTGTCATCCTTCAGATGGGGAAGCTTGGAAACACTTTGACCAAGTATATCCTGCATTTTCTTCGAAACCTCGAAATGTTAGACTTGGTTTGTGTGCTGATGGCTTCACCTCTTTTAGCCAATCTGTAAAACCATATTCTTGTTGGCCAGTAATTGTCACACATTATAACCTACCTCCTGAGCTATGTATAATGATGCCTTATATGTTATTGACCTTGATCATTCCAGGTCCAGACAATCCAAAAAGTAAAATTGACGTGTACTTGCAACCGTTGAAAAACGAATTGCAACAATTGTGGAATGATGGTGTAGTAACATATGATGCATTAAAGAGGCAAAAAATTTTATTGAGAGCTGCACTAATGTGGACAATAAATTATTTTCTTACCTATGATATGTTATCTGGGTGGAATACTGCAAAAATATTTGCTTGTCTATTATGCAACGGAAGTTTAAAAATTTTCTCTTTAGAAAAAGGAATAAAGAGATCTTGGTTTGATTTCCATTGTCAATTTTTACCTATTGATCACACTTTTAGAAGAAATAAGGCTACGTTTTACAAAAGTAGAATTGAGACAAGGTAGCCTCCAAGGTTAATTGGTGAACAAGTGTGGAAAAAGGTTTGTGGGCTTCCTAAGGTTACTAACATGTGGAATTGCATTGTTCTTGGCCATGAAATTTCACACAATTGGACCAAAAGAAGCATAGTTTTGGATTTTCCTTATTGGAGACACAACTTTTTGAGGCACAACCTTGATGTTATGCATATAGAGAAGAATGTCTTTGAAAATGTTTTTCATACCGTTATGGACAACAAAGAGAAAACTAAGGACAACGAAAACACAAGATTGAACTTAGAAAATTATTGTCATAGAAGAGAGTTGTTGTTGAAAATAATCCTAATGGGAACTATATGAAACCCAAAGCCAAATATTGTTAGTCGAATGAACAAAAAATTGATGTGTGCGAATGGGTGAAAGGATTGAAAATGCCTGATGGTTATGCTTCCAATTTGGGTAGATGTATAGATTCAAAGAAAAAAAAAGCTCTTTGGTGTGAAAAGTCGTGATTGCCATATTTTTATGGAATGCCTACTTCTAAAAGCTTTTAGTTCTCTCCCCGAACCAATATGGAAGACCTTAATCTAGTTTAGTCAATTTATTAGAGACTTGTGTTCAACAATGTTGCGAGAAAATCACGTATTACAAATGGAAAAAACATTCCTTTGATATTATGTAAGATGGAGTGCATATTTCCACCCGCATTGTTTGACTCTATGGAGCTCTTGCCAATTCATTTAACTGGTAAAGGTAAGATGGGTGGGTCGGTTCAATATCGTTGGATGTATCCATTTGAAAGATTTTAAAATAAAATAGATAAAATTGTAAAAAAAAAAAAAGAAATGTGGAAGGGTGTATTTGTGAAGCATATTTGGTGCAAGAGACATCTTATTTGAGTTCCCATTATTTTTTGCCTCCTGCTCAATACTCAAGTGTTATTGGCATAAACAAGGGGGTTCATCAAGATCATATGCAAACAACTTTGTATATCTTTGAATATTTAAATGGCGAAACAACAGGAAAATACTGTGAAAGGTGGCTCGAGGATAGAGAAATATCAGTTGCCTAACTACATGTTCTCTTAAATTACAAAGAGGTTAAGCCATTTATTGAGTAAGTATTGAGCAATAAATATATCTATATTTGTTAAACTAATAATGACACTAATTTTTAATAATATCATATGTAGTATGTATGTCCAAAGTTTGAAAAGTATGTACGGGGATCTCAATGATGATATCATTGATAAACAACTAGAAGCCGACTTTCCGTGATGGTTACAAGAATACGTAAGCATATTTATAAAGTGTTCAACTCTAGGATATTTGGGTTAGAACAAAGATGTAGAATTTTCTTTTAAACTAAGATGTATGAATTGATTTATTTGACTAGGTGACAATGAACCGCAAACATAAGAGACAAAATTATGACTTGTATGATTTGGCAAAAGGGCATTTAAGACTAGCGAAATCTTAGGCTCTTTATTTTGCAAATGGATACAAATTCCGCACAACTTATTGTGGTGAAGGAAAAACAACCTATAAATGTGGGGTGTGTTAGTTGAATATGATAAGATGAAACCTCAAATGACTATAATGACATTATTACAAAGATTCTAGAATTTGAATGGCCAAGTCAAACAACAAAAAATGTCGTTTTATTTTACCATGATTGATTTGACCCTTCAAGACATGGGATGCGAATACATCGTCAGTACAACATTATAGAAGTTCTTAAGGGGAGAAAATATATTAAATTTGATCCTTTTATTTTTCCAAAATCTACAACTCATGTTTACTATTCACCTTATCCTGGGCGCCCAAGAGATAAGGTTGATTGGTTTGTAGTTATAAAGACAAAGCCAAGAGGGGTTTTTTATGATAGGCACACATTACAAGTTTCTTTTCAAGTACAAGAGTCACAAGTTAATGCAACAATTGAAGATGACCCAATTGATCACCTACAAGATGATGAAGTTGATGGTGAAGAGGTTAGTTTGTTAATGATGCAAGAAAATGAAGATGAAGAGGATTCCAATGACGACGCTGAAGATGAAAATGGTGAAGATGAAGATTTATAGAAAGATGATTATGTTTTGAGTTTTTGTTATGGTTTTATTCTTTATTAACTATATATAGTCTTATTTATGCCCTTTATTTGGATGATATTATAAATAAAGAGGAAAACTTAGAATATGTGTCTTTCAGTTGGATTTATCTTGTTATTATCCTACCTTTGATATATGTACTCAACTTTGGAATAAAGTTTGGTAGTTATGTTGTGTCGCTCCCAGGATTTTCATCCAGGTACAAACGCGAAAGGGGCGCGGAAACAGAGTCGCCAGCAATGTGTATTTATCCCAAGAGAGGGAAAGGAAACACTACATAAACCTGAGGGAAGGAAAGAGCATGGTCTTACAACCAAGAGAACTGGGTTCGGGAGTCGGTTACGCGAGAGGAAGGTATTAGCACCCCCACGCGTCCATCGTACTCGATGGGATCCACGCTTGCTGCTTCAATCAAAGGGTGTCGGAAACTGGAAATGAACTGCTAACTGGAGAACTGGAAAAGAAAGATAGAAAGGAGAAGGGGAAAAAGGAAATAAGTGACTCGATAGGACATTATCGTTGTCCTAGGCCTACGTATTCCCTCAGTGCAATGGGAAAGTCAGAGTCAACGTAGTTCGACGGACTACGGGGAAAGGTTTCTCGTCGAGATATCGCATCTCGTGCCTACGTATCTTCAATCAGACGAGAAAGAAGAATCAGAACAAACGTAGTTCGGCTCAACAAGGGTTGCTTTGTTTGTGTTTTTTAATGGAAACGCCAGAGTGCACATCCCAGCAGTTAGGTGTTGCAGCTCGCTGTATGGAGACTTAGGCGTTACCTGTTTGTGGTAGAACGGACATGACGAGTCCTTAAGGAATAGAATAAAGGAGATGAGAAGAGAATTTGTTTTTTTTTTGTATTTTAGAAAGAAGTATTTTGATTATTAGTGTGTATAACGCATATTGTATTTAAGTCTTTCACGTAGGATCGAATGCCTCGCATATCGACCCAAGACGGGACGTATGCTAAACATTCTAAGAAAGTGAGAGAAGACCCCTCACTATCTCATTCTCACATGAAAGGCTCAAATGCAATATATGTTATGCCTTTATTAAGTGTTTTTTGCTTTTTGTGTTGAGATGAGAAGGAGAAGAAAGACTCAAAGGTTAAGAAAGGTAAAATCTAATGAGGGGGACTAAGACTCAAACCCTAAAGTTATCATACATGGATGTTCCTAATGGTTAATGTAGTTTAGTAACCTAACTCTAAAAGAAAAGAGAAGAAGAGTGAGTTCTAACTTACTTCAAAGATGGAAGCTAAGTTAAGAACTCAAAGGGGATGAAAGAGATTGAACAAAGAAAGCATAAGATGCTTATCAAAATCACAACTTGAAAGCTTAAAGACATAAGAGAAGAGGTTGTATGTGGGTGTACACCCACACACTTGACTTACCATTAGCCCCTGAAAATGTTAGCAAAAACAATTTGCACGTAAAGAAATAAAGAAAGAATAACAAGTAAAGATCAAACAAGTTAAGCACTAAAGAAGAAAGTTCCTAAAGGTTGAGAAGTACTCAAGGTCAGAACTTATACTCTAAGAAAGTCCTCTAAGGTTAAGGTACCAAACACAAGCAAACTTTGTACAAACAATGCCTTAAACATCAAAGAAATGCACCATGAAAGTAGTTGATGAAAGATGAGTAAAAATGCAAAATGAACATGTATTTATGCTTGATGAAATGTCAAGGTCAGAAGTATATATCATTTATGAATGTCTCCTAATGCATATGAATAATCATACAAGTCATGGATGAAATGATTCAAGTAGAAGAAAATAGATGAAAGGAGAAAGAAAAGGAGAGAAACAAGTTTCAATTAAGTGCACAAATGTACATGTTAAAGATGCATGACATATGAAATGAGTATGAATGCCTATAGACCAGTAGCATACAATTGATAATATTCAAATGGTATGAATGAAATGGCATACACAATGCAACCACAAATCATGTAGAGCACAAGAAGAAATGAGATGTGGAATTAGGTCAAAATTGCAAGTTAATATGCACAAACACACATCAAAGGTATACACAAATCAAAAGGACCTATAATGAATCAAGAAGGACCTATAATCTTCTATACAAACCCTATAATCTCACACAAAGCAAGCATAATAAGGTGGCACAAGTGCCTCCTCAAAATCATGTTAGAGGGAAGTAGAAGAATATGCACACATGTTGCTTCAAATGAAAGGTATCAAACAATTACCAAATCACATGAGAAAAAAAATGAAAATAGATCTCAACCCTAAGTCAGAAGCTAAAGACATGTCAAAAGCTCATGGCAAAACTCAAGAAGAAACCAATCAAAACAAGTCATCAAAGTCACATTAGGTCAACAATGAATAATGTACAATGATATGGTTCAAAAGCTATGTAAAAATGATTTTAAAAATATGAGAAAAATGGTTTTAGATGCCTCAAGATATTACCCAAATATGACAAAAAGAATGAGTGCAAAAGATTGTGTGAATTAAGAGAAATAAAATGTGAAAGGTCAAGTATCAATGAAGGACATCATTTAAAAGGAAATTAAAAGGAAATTATGAAAATATAAGCAAAAATTAATAAAATCAGAATTAAAAATAATAGAAAATTATTTTTAAGTATCAAGATAACATGTGAATTTATTTGGAACTTTTAGAGTTGAATTAGTATTTTTAATAAAAGAAAATGGAACATGTATAAAAATGAAATAAAATGCAAAAGGAATTAAGGCAAGGGGTGTAGAGATAGCAAGTTTTCAGTTTAAAATGCGTTTGGGCTTAAAAAGAGGTGTGTGGAAAGCATTTAGGGTCCAGTCCAATAAAAGCGCGTGTGTGTGTGAATTATGGTGCATCTCAGTCAAACATTTGACTCAATCTGAGCCATACGATTAGGTCATGATGAGATTATCAAAGAATTAATTCAATCTAAAGGATCAGAATGCACATACACTACAATAAACATACACGCACACATAGGGAAGAAGTCAAAAGTCAATTATTCAAAAAGAGAAAGTCACATGAGAGGGAGTGTGTTCATTAATGTGTTGTCACGCTGTGAACCATTAGATGAAGTAAATCAAACGGCTGTGATATGTTCTGGTGATTAAACCCTAGCAAACCCTCACTGGCCGGAGAAGGACCTCCGGTCATCTTCTCCGGCCACCTTCGGTCACCTGCAATTCCTCAAACCTCCCAGAACCTCACAAACCATACATCATTCGAAAGCTAGTGTCATGCACATCACGAATCTAGCATTAAAATTCATAAATCATGCAAGCATAGAAAGAATCGAAGCATTTCAGTTTGCCCTAAAAATTGAATCTACACCTCTAAAAGGTCTATCAACTAGCCAGATCATTCATAGCTTCTAGTAAGCTTCATAAACAACAAAACAAGCTTAAACAAAGTGAATTCATGCAAACAAGTTGAGAAATAATGAACCTGAAACTTGAAGAAATCTTGAAGCAAAAGAAAACCAGAGATGTAGGCCTATTCTTGAGCTTCAATAGAGCAAAATAAATGCTATGGAACTTGAGATCTTGAAGAAAACAGAATGAAATTCCAACTGAACTGAAACTGCACTTGAGGGAATGATCTTGATTCTTCCTTGTTCTTGATCAATGATGAACCATTGATGATGATAATGATGAAATATGGATGAATATGATGATGAAATCGTGCAGAGAAAGAGAGAATTCAGAGAGAAATTCAGAGAGTGTTTTGTGAGAAATGAAGCAAAATGAAGCGTTCTCTCAAAAACAGTTAGAAGTTTCTATTTATATCTATGGTTAGTGGTTAACCATCACAGTTGATGGTTAGAACGTGAGTTAGGTTGGTGGTGAGTGTAGCAATGTGAGGGTGGGTGAAATAAACAATTTTAAATGAAGAGGGAGTAGAATCGTGTGGTGTTGTTGTTGTTTATGTATGTGAGCATGGTAAGGAATGATGGTGATGATGTATGTTATTGCAGCATGCTTGTTGAACAAGTTTTCATCTCATTTCTTCTTTGATGTATGGAGCAAGCATGGCATGTATGTGTAAGAATATGTGGTTTGTCCAAATGAGGTAATGGGAAAGTATTTGTACGCGTGTGAACTGATTGGAACAACAACAAACAATGCCAAGCATCATCCTATTTTGGGCAGCCACACATTCAATGGAAATGTGGAAGTTTGAGGGAATATTTCTTTGTGTAGGGTGGATGGAATGAGGAGTTTTTGATGGCTATGGAAAGAGGGAACATGGTAGAACATGTTTGATGTTTGAATCCAAGTGAATGGAAGCTTGTAAGATGATCAAAGATGACTTAAAAATCAAGGAATCCAAACTGCATCATGGGCGAGGCAAATTGCTGGCAAACCTGGTCATGGACCTATGAGAAATTCAGTGTGAAACCCTTGTCTTGGAACCTCCATATGACCTTCATAACGTGTTCAAATGAGAAAATGCCCAACATGAAAGTTAAAGAGGACATGGAAATGAACAACTTTGATGTTCAACAAATTTTCATTTGAAGCCTTCTTGATAGATAAAATTAGCTTGACAATTGGCACACCAAGTGTTTGATGAAATTATGGCCTGGAGGCCTGAACTTGCCTTGCCATGACTTGGAATTTGCCTTGATTTTGCTCCACTTTGATTGATCATAACTCTCTCAATTTTGATCCAATGGAAGAGTTCTTTATATGGATTTGAAGCTTGGAATGTGATCTTTGATTGGCTCAACTTGGGCCTGAAGTTTGAAGCTTTTATCATGGAGAAAGAATGCCTTGAAGTGTAGTGCAAAATGGTCCAAACTTGCCATTTTTGGAAACCCTAAGTTTCTAAAAATGGAAACTTTGTGCAATTCTTGATTTTTGATGATTCCTCCAACATTTCTTGATCAAACCTTGTTCATTAAACATATGTAACTTGAATTTCATGAATTTGACCTAAAAAAGTCAGGACTTGACTTTTTCCTCTGCACAGTTGACTTTTTCCCAAATTTCTTGATTCTCAAGCAACTGACCAATTGAAACTCTTCTAAAATGAACCAATGGGCAATCTTCCATCCTTAGATACTTGACATCATGTAGAAAACATTGAGATCAAGTTTGAACCAAAATTTCATCAAGAGACTGCTTGAATCATAAACCCTAATTTTGACTGCTTTTGATAGGAGATGATGACTGCTCAATCTTCTTGATGAATTCCCATCTTCCAATGACTTGTGGGATCAAATGAGATGATATATGATATAAGAAACCTTTGAGGCTTGTTGGGAGACCCTTGACTCTAGCTCTCTTGCCTTAGATGATCAATACTCTGAAAACCACTTATCACATGCCCTATGCTGAATGCACAGATGAATGCTTTATTTTTCTATGACTTGAATGCAGTGTAATGCAATGAAAGCACATGCTAAATGATATGAAAAATGGGAGGGCAAATTTTGGGGTGTTGCATGTTGTACAAAGGTTCTTGCATAGACATTGTGCGTTTAAAGCAACGAGAAATAAATGAATAAACACTACTATGTATTGTGAAATAATTAGCCACCTGCTATATTATTATATTTTTTTACATGTGTTAGTTCCTGGATTGGCTGGAATTTTGGTAAAACAAAGTATATTCAATGTTGATGTCAAGGTGCTGATGTTGCAACATTGAAGTCTTAACACTGGGATGTGTTAAGTAATTAATAGCTGAAGTTGGATGTCTGATGTCACATAGGTGATGTTGTAACATCAGATCTGTAGAACTAACAACAGCAGGTTGTGATGTTGTTAGGGTTGCGTATTAGCTGGAATTGTGGAGAGCAAGCTCTCTCATTGGATGCGAATATCTTGGGATAGATATTTGCTGCTGCATAGGAGATCTGTTGCAGATTTGTAGGAGATTTAAAAGGTTGAAGATTTAAAAAGATTTTAGGAGAAAATCTGTTTTAAATATTCAGTTTTAAATAACAAATCTGGGAGATATTGTAGCAAGTCCAAGACCAATTCAAGGAGCTATATAAAGCGCACAAGACTAAAGGAAAAGGGTACAGAAAACATTCAGAAGATCAGGAGCTGGAGGCTTAGTGTCTAGAGTTTGTTTAGAGTGCTTGTATTTACACTATTCTAGGGTTTGAATAGGTGTTGTATTTCTGTCCTCTCTAGAAGCTGTGAAGCAATAGAGAGTGGTTGCTTGATCGAAGCTGTGAAGTATGATCAAGGTTACTCAAAGTGGTCTCTTTGAGTGTTTGTAAGGGATTGAGTGGTGTTCTCATACCTAAGTGGTTTCTTAGGTAGGAAGTCATTAGTAGAGTATAAGTTTAAGAGATTGTCAACAGGTTGTTGAGTCTGTAAATTATATCTACAAGTAGTGAATTCCATCCCCGGCTTGGTAGCCCCCAAAGTAGGTTGGTTGTAACCGAACTTGGTCAACAATTCTTGGTGTTATTTTACTGTTATTGTTGTCCATTGTGCAGAGTGTGTTGTTGTGACATCACACGTCTGATACCAGAATTTCAATTGGTATCAGAGCAGGCATCCTGTCTGCCTCTGGGTGAGATCTAGGGAAGTTACTTTCTGGTGTAAAGATGGACAAAGAAGTTGGTGGATTCGTCAACAGACCCCCTATTTTGGATGGATCCAATTATGACTATTGGAAGCCAAGAATGACCACCTTCTTAAAATCCTTGGACAGTAGGGCTTGGAAGGCTGTTATTAAAGAGTGGAAAACACCGATTGTATGTGAGATGGATGATGCTGGTAAAGATAAAGAAGGCACCTCTAAGTCAAAGCCTGAAGAAGAGTGGACCAAGGAGGAAGACGAGCTTGCACTTGGAAATTCCAAAGCTCTAAATGCCATCTTCAATGGAGTGGATAAGAATATCTTCAGGTTAATCAATACCTGTGAAGTTGCTAAGCATGCATGGGATATCTTGCAGGCTACTCATGAAGGAACATCTAGAGTCAAGATGTCAAGACTTCAGATTTTAACATCAAAATTTGAAAGCCTGAAGATGAAGGAAGATGAGACTATTCATGATTTCCACATGAGTGTTCTTGAGCTGGCCAATGCATCTAGTGCTCTTGGAGAGAAGATGTCAGATGAAAAGCTTGTGAGGAAGATCCTTAGGTCCCTACCTAAGAAGTATAAGATGAAGGTTACTGCCATTGAAGAATCACATGACACCAGCAAGAAGGATGGAGAGAAAACTACCCAAGATAAAGCAGTTCAGTGCTTTGAGTGTGAAGGGTATGGACATGTCAAGAAAGAATGTCCCACTTTATTGAAAAAGCAGAAGAAGGGCATGACAGTTTCCTGGTCTGACTCTGATAGTGAAAGTGAAGGCGAGTCAGCAAAGCATGTGAGAGCTTTAACAGGAGCTGTGGTTTCTGATGATGATTCTAGTGATGGAGAAGTAACTTATGAGGAGTTAGCTTCTACCTATCAAGAGCTGTGTTTAAAAAGTGCTGAGATTTGTCAAGAAAACAAGTGCCACAAACAACAAATTGCTCAGCTAGAGAATGAAAAGACTGATTTGGAAAATGAAGTGGTGCTAGTTAGAGCTCATCTTGATCAAATGACCAAGTCTGTTAGGATGCTGAGCTGTGGTACAGACACGCTTGACAAGATTCTTCAGTCAGAAAAAGCTGCTGGAGACAAAGCTGGGATAGGTTATGTGGCTGAGGATAAGAGAACTTCAGAAGAAAGCACTTCAGGTTCAAAGAAGGAAGTGTTACAACTTTCATCTCACCATCAGCCAAAGAAGCAGGATACTACCTCTAAGAAAGCTGATGTTTCACAACCTAAGAAGATTGAGAAGAAAACTGGTCCATATCAGAAGAGAAAGCAGCCACAAGGAGCTAGTCAGTATATGCCCCCACAATACCACGAGAGCATGCAAGCTGCTCAGTTCAAACAGCACATGTCTCATCAGGTGTCTCAACATCAGGACAACTGGTATGGTTATAGATATGGATACACCAATGTTATTCCCTATATCTATGGAAGAAGAAAGCCACACCATCATGGGAAACAATCAAGGAAACAACATTCTCAGGCACCCTATGGGAGAAGATACCAGCATAATAGATGGCAGGGCAGTTATGGTAGGAGGAGACCACATTATGGATGGCAGCATAAGCTATCTCATCATGGCAGAAGATTCAGAGATGAAAGGGTGAGATGCTATTATTGTGGAAGGTTTGGACATATGCAGTACTCTTGCTACAAGCTGCATGGATACCCTCAACCTCAAAACAGATGGAGAGAGCACAGGCCCAAAGTTGTTAAACAATGGGTACCTAAGGAGAAGGTGAAGTGCTTGTTGGCTCACATGGCTGATAGAGAGTTTGAAGAAGGAACATGGTATTTTGACAGTGGGTGTTCCAAACATATGTCTGGATGTAGATCCATGTTTGCTGAATTTAGAACTTGCCCCCCTCTTGAAGTTATATTTGGCAATGGAGAGAAAGGAGTTGTTGCAGGAGTTGGGAAAGTGAAAGGTGATGGTAGACCTGAACTTGACAATGTTCTGTTTGTCAGTGGTTTAAATGCAAATTTGATCAGCATAAGCCAGCTGTGTGATGGAGGTTACAAGGTAAACTACACTAAGCATGAGTGTGTGGTTTCTGATGAGCATAATCAGATTGTTATGAAGGGTGTCAGAACCAAGGATAACTACTATCAGTGGATTTCTCTTGAAGGAAATTCAACTATTGATGCTCAAGTTGATGTTACAACATCAGACTATGACATCAGGATGCTGAAAGATCACTCAGAGTTAGTGAGTCCTGATGTGAATTCTTTTAAATGTTTAAAAGTAAAGTCTTTATGGAGGGAGAAAATTAGTAATTGGTCTTTAAAAAATACAAAAAATCTGGCGCCATACCTCAGACCATCATTCTCTAGTGTAGCAAGATCACGGTTCATCAAAGAGCATATCTTCCATCCGTTCGTCTCCTTCAACAAGAAGAATCATCTGAACTCATACTGCCTCAAGGGAACCATGTCAAACCAGACGTCGTCTCCATCAAAGAAATCTGTCGCTCAAAGCTCTTCGCGAGATAAGGCTAGGGTTTCTTCAGAAGAGGGATTTGCAGAAGAAGCTTTGAATATAGAACCTATCTCAATGATGCTCCCAGAATCAGGTACTTCGAGACCCACTAAACTAACTCCTAAGAGACCTGCTACTATCTTCAAGAATCCTGAAACAAAGAAGGTTGTTACTAGTGTGTTATTTGGGGACAAAACTGTGCCGAAATCATATACGTCTCAGACTATTGAAGAGAAGTTTGATGTAGACAATAGGATGGGTAATCTTGCCTCAAAGATTCTGGACAAAGGCATCCCTGTCAAAGGAATTTCAATCCCACTGAATCGGATGCCAGCTGAGAAAGACAACATGCAGGAAGGTAAGTCAAGTCTTCAACAACTTGCAATGACAGCTATTGAAGATGCTGATCAGAGTGAAGACATGCATGAAGAAACAAATGTTGAGGAGAATGTTAGGACATCTGGTGAACCCACTTCTGTTGGTGGAAAAGATGATATTCATGGTGAAGCAGATGTTGAAGAAGAGGTTAGAACATCGCTTAGTAGGGATGCTGAGACTACTGATGTAATTGATGTTGATGACTTATCTGATGATGAAGTCATTGGAAGAGCAGTGCCTAGTCTGTCCAAGAGACTAAGAACAAGAAAAGGAAAGATGGTTGAATCTTCGTCAAATAAAGCTTCTGATGAGAAGAGGAAAAAGACTGTTGTTGGGCCAACAAAAGCATGGAGTAAGGTTGATGTGAATCCCAAAAAAAAGGAAGCTAATGGAAGAATCTGAATCAGAGTATGATGTTGAGGATGATGTTCAAGACATCACTCCTGTCAGAAAGTCAATCTTGAAGAGAATTGCTGATAAGATACCTGAGGTTCCGGTTGATAACATAGAGGTGATTAAGGAAGTTCATCTGTCAAAGAAGAATTGCTCTTGAAAGAGAGATTGGGAAAGAGATTATGGAGATTAAAGAAATCATAGAGGTGATTAAGGCTGCTGGTCTGATGAAGACGGTTCATGGGTTCTCCGAGTGCTATGACAGTCTGGTTAAGGAATTTGTGGTCAATATTCCTGTGAAGATTTCAGACAAAAGCAGTGTGGACTACATGAAAGTGTTTGTGAGAGGAAAATGTGTTGAATTCTCTCCTGAGGTTATAAATAAGTATCTAGGAAGAAAAGATGAAGAATTTGCTGAGCTAGAAGCCACTGATAATGATGTCTGCAAGGAAATAACTGTTGGTCAAGTTAAGGCGTGGCCCTTGAAAGGGAAACTGCCAACTAGCAAACTTAGTGTTAAGTATGCTATCTTACACAGAATTGGAGCCGCAAATTGGGTGCCTACCAATCATAAAACCACAACAATTGTGGGACTAGGGAGGTTTATTTATGCTGTGGGTACTAAGAAGAAATTTGACTATGGAGCATATGTGTTTGAGCAGACTGCTAGACATGCCACCACTAATGCTATCAAACTGCCTATAGCATTTCCTTCGCTCATCTGTGGAGTTATTATGAAACAACATCCAGGCATCTTAACAAGTTCAGACACAGCCTGCAAGAGGGAATCTACCTTATCCATACATCCAAAGTTACTTATTGGGAGTCATGTTCCAGACATTGTGACAACATCAAGTTCTGGGATTAAGAAGGTCAGTACAAAATCTGAGCTGATTGAAGGACTAAAAGTAACCTGCAAGGATCTTGATATGGTTATCAAGACCAGCACTGACAGGAAAATGAAGATTGAGCAGATGATTAAGGACTTGGAACAGGGGGAAGAAAATGCTGATGGTACCAGCTCGGATGAAGACTAACCTCCATCTGTTGTTTTTAGATAGTAGTTTCTATTTTTTTGTTTTTGCTGTGTTGGTTTTGTAATTTGAATATTGTGCTGTTTTATGCACTGGTTATGTTTTTAGTTTCCTTCTATGATTTGTTTTGCCTGTTTACTAACTGAAAGGCTAACAATGAGAGCTAGGGTATACTGACTATAGTTTATAGGGCTTCTAACTGAAGTTTGCCTAATTATGGGTAAAAAGGGGGAGAAAATAGCCAAGATAGTCAAGAGTGTTATTGCCATATGTTGCTAATGTGATGCAGATATTAAGGGGGAGATAAATTGATGCTGCTAAAAGGTGTTTAGTTGAAAAGTGGTAATACTGCATTGAGGGGAAGTTTTGACTGAACTAGTGAAGATATCATGGCATTTGAAGAATGCAGCCAAGCAGACATCAAAGGGGAGAAAAGTGCTGCACATTGTGAGCTACTGAACAGCTGTGATGCTGGTTCATGTTTTAGAGGGGGAGCACCAATTGGCTATTGTCAATAATGAAGATGGTGCTGCAGCAGATCAAGTGATGAAGACTAAGAGTATTGTCAAACTGCTGCTGATGGAGTTTCAAACTTTTGAAGATTATTCCGCTGCTGAAGTCTCTGAAGATGCAGAGATTGTTTTAGCCGAAATTAGCCAAAGGGGGAGATTGTTAGTTCCTGGATTGGCTGGAATTTTGGTAAAACAAAGTATATTCAATGTTGATGTCAAGGTGCTGATGTTGCAACATTGAAGTCTTAACACTGGGCTGTGTTAAGTAATTAATAGCTGAAGTTGGATGTCTGATGTCACATAGGTGATGTTGTAACATCAGATCTGCAGAACTAACAACAGCAGGCTGTGATGTTGTTAGGGTTGTGTATTAGCTGGAATTGTGGAGAGCAAGCTGTCTCATTGGATGCGAATATCTTGGGATAGATATTTGCTGCTGCATAGGAGATCTGTTGCAGATTTGTAGGAGATTTAAAAGGTTGAAGATTTAAAAAGATTTTAGCAGAAAATCTGTTTTAAATATTCAGTTTTAAATAACAAATCTGGGAGATATTGTAGCAAGTCCAAGACTAATTCAAGGAGCTATATAAAGCGCACAAGACCAAAGGAAAAAGGTACAGAAAACATTCAGAAGATCAGGAGCTGGAGGCTTAGTGTCTAGAGTTTGTTTAGAGTGCTTGTATTTACACTATTCTAGGGTTTGAATAGGTGTTGTATTTTTGTCCTCTCTAGAAGCTGTGAAGCAATAGAGAGTGGTTGCTTGATCGAAGCTGTGAAGTAAGATCAAGGTTACTCAAAGTGGTCTCTTTGAGTGTTTGTAAGGGATTGAGTGATGTTCTCATACCTAAGTGGTTTTTTAGGTAGGAAGTCATTAGTAGAGTATAAGTTTAAGAGATTGTCAACGGGTTGTTGAGTTTGTAAATTATATCTACAAGTAGTGAATTCCATCCCTGGCTTGGTAGCCCCCAGAGTAGGTTGGTTGTAACCGAACTGGGTCAACAATTCTGGGTGTTATTTTACTGTTATTGCTGTCCATTGTGCAGAGTGTGTTGTTGTGACATCAGACCTTAACATCACACGTCTGATACCAGAATTTCAACATGCTTTAATGTTTATTTAAGATGTAAAAAAGTTATTTATGTCCGATTGGGGCTCAACATACCTATTGTTTTCTCAGGCTTCTAATTCCTCTTGGGGCTCAACCCTTCAAACACCTGTTCATTAGTAACTTATTTTTCTATTAATTTACATGCATCATTCCACGTGATCTTGTTCTGTTTCAAAGTTATTTTGATTTTGCACTTAACATTTTAGGTTTTGCATTCCTTTAAATTCTTGCAAGACGAAGTCACTTAAAAGTCCAAGAAGAAGAATTATGGAAAAGGTTATATATATCTACTCAACATGAAGTCATCCAACCCCAACCTATTCCCCATCTTATTCAACCTCAACTCACTCAATCTCAACCCCAGCCTATTCCTCATCTCATTCAATCTTAATTGACTCAATATCAAACTCAACCTCGACCCACTCAATATCAAACTCAACCTCAACTCCAACCTATTCCTCATCTCACTCAACCTCAACTCACCCAATATCAAACTCAACCTCATCCCCATCCTATTCCTCATCTCACTCAACCTCAACTCACCAATATCAAACTCAACCTCAACCCTAACCTATTCCACATCCAAGTCGACCTCAACTCACTTAACTCCGACCCCAAACCTAACCCATTCTACATGTAATTCGAACACAAGTCACTCAACCATTGTCTATACCTGTATCCTAATGCCATCATTCTAAACATCATCCTTAATCCTCCCAATCTCACCCTTTACCAACTCAACCCCAACACAATCAATCTCAACCTCAAAATCAACCTCAATCATGACCTAAACTCACCCAATCTTGAACTCAACCTTCTCAACCTCAACCTAATAAACCTTGTCCTCAATCCACCTAATCTCACCATTTACCAACTCAATCCCAACACAATCAACCTCAACTTCAATATCATCCTCGATCATGTCCTAAATCCATCCAATCTTGCACTCTACCTTCTCAACCTCAACCTAATCAGCCTCAATCTCGACCCATCCATTCTCAACCCAATCAACCTTAATCTCAACATCTATCTCAACCCATCCCTTCTTAATTTATGGTCGTTGAAGCCCTATCTTCATCTAGCCATGCTAGTGGAGACACTGTTGGAACTAGAATCCCAATACTTCTTGAGGGTGGCGGGTGAGTCACTTACTTGTATATAATAGTTAATAAAAAACATACCTTATTTTATATGCAACATTACTTTCTCCATTTAAGTTAATATTTATTTGTTTAAAGTGTATCTTTTTCAGAATTGATCATCACAAATTATTAGTTATAGAAATTGCTCACACCATACATGCTCATTTGAATGAGGGAAAACCGTCATGGAATAAATTATCAACAAAGCAACGAGATTCTTTCGTTGACCTATTTAAGGTAATTAAATCTAAAGATGGCTAATACATAGAAACCAATTATTGCTGTCATAACACAGAAAAAGAGGCATGAATTTAATTTTAAGATTTGGTGCATTGTTTCATCTGAAAAATATGATTGAGGGTTGTTGTCAATCGAACTCCTCCTAGAGCTAATCGCAAACTGATGATAGGCAAACATGATAGGAAGTTATCATCTGGAAGACATTGTTTCATGACAGTGGGAAAATCTAATAAATCTAATTGCATGTAGAATTATAAGATATTACCAGTACTTTCTAATGTAGCATCTTTAGGGGCATCTTTATATGCGTATTGACTAGCATCCTTAACACCTTCAGATGCATAAACATCTGGGTATGTTGTCTCATCAGAACTACATGCTTCCCAATCTGCCACTTCATCTGACCGTGTTTTCTGTATCAAAATATTTGAAGTAAATATTAAAGTTTGAAGTAAAAAAGCTTGTGCAAAATCGTAGACAAAATTAAAGTGGTGTTGCATGGAATACCGTGATTTTTTTAATGTCGTTGAAATACTCATCTATGTTATTGTCATAGAATCTTTCTTCTGCTATTTAAATAATGTTAGCATCCCAAATCAAAGTTGTAGAAATTTAGTTAATAAAGTAGATAGTGACTTTCATTACTAGTTCACTACTGTAGCGCGAATTTTTGGACGTGGTTGCGAAGCACTATCGCCTTTGTGGTACTACAGTTCGATTCATTTTTTATCCTATTGAAGCTGATGAAGGAAGGGAAATAGATGTCTCCAATTAACCCTGCTTGCAAACTGAGTTTGAACAGATGACTGTTGGTTTACAGATGCTACAAAGATCGTGGGTCTCTCTTAGGTTATTTTGTTAAAATAGTGCCTGGGCGATTGGTGGGAGTTTAGGACTGATGCTTTTCAATTGATATGTGAAGGTATGGGATTTGGGACTTTGGATTAGTGTGCTCGCTAAGATTTTTCTTTCAATCTTATGCCTACGTATTCCCGTTTACCGAAACAGGGAAATCAGAGCGATCGTAGTAGAATAGGAGGAAATGGTGTTTTGGTGTCTTGTTCAAAGCCCAAGACATGAAGCTAAAGGTGGTTTGTATCTTGTTCAAAGCCCAAGATGTGAAGCTGAAGGTGTTGTCTTTAGAGAGAATTTGTCATCTCTAAAGAGGGTCTGTTTGTCACAACTGTTTGGGTGACTGACTATAAAGGAGGATTACTTTAACCGAGATATGTGAATCCTAGCAATGCCATAATTTCCTTTATAGGGGGTTTTAACCTGAAGGAGAAGACTTTAACTCAGTGTAGAGCAATGTTATCTTTCCTTAGGAATTTCTCATGCTAAAAGAGGGACAGTGGCATGGATGTAAATAATCCAGAGGTTTGCCGTTACCGCAATTAGATGAAAGGAGTTGTTGATGTTAGTATCCTATGAACGAGGCACAGTTTTGATGCTAAAAGGTTTATTGACTAAACCGGGGTTTTTCTTATACAAAGCCCAAGAGGAGGATATTGACCCAACAAGTGGGATGCTTTTGTGTCTCGTACGAAGCCCGAGAGGGAGGCTAAAAGGAGTTGACTCAACAAGAGAGTGCTTTTAGATGTGTCTTGTACGAAGCCCAAGACGGAGGCTAAAGGTTGACTCAACAAGAGAGTCTTTCATACTCAACAAGAGAGTGTTTTTGTATCTCGTATGAAGCCTGAGATGGAGGCTAAAAGGATTATTGACTCAACAAGAGAGTCTTTTTGTATCTCGTACGAAGCCCGAGATAGAGGCTAAAAGGAGTGCTATTTCAGTTGAGTGACAGGTCCAGTAGGTTGGTTAAAATAGAAAATCAGTTCTTATAAAGAGACTTATTAAAGGTAAGGCTATACTTTGGGATTGATCAAAGGATTAGGGCTATTTCCCGTTCTTTAAGGAAATGGGGAATCCAGAGGGTATTGGAGACTGTCCGAGTCTACTGGTGTTTTTCCCTACTTGAGAATGCCTTCGAGACTCAAGGATATTGGACTGTCCAAGTCTAGAGTTTTATCTTTTGTACTATGCTTAAATAAACAGTAATAGTACGTTTACGGTAGAAAGATCTAGACTCTTTGAAAGACTGTTCTATTAAGATGACTAATTTCTGTTCCTATACCTCTAGGAGGTCGTCGGGACAATTTGTACGAAGCCCAAGAGGAGGCTGGAAACTTTTAAGAAGCCGAGGGAAAATTTGTACGAAGCCCAAGAGTAGGCTCTCTTCCCGAAGGAAGAATCCTTATACGAAGCCTAAGAGGAGGCCGTGAATACTTCTAAGAAGCCGTAGGGTCCTTGTGCAACGCCCAAGAGGAGGCGGGGATGCTTTTAGTAAGCCTGTGGGTCCCCAAACCCCGAGAAATTCAAGACAGGCTATTCACATAGAATAAATCAAGCCAGGAAAGTCTGAGAATTTGGAAGAAACTCAAGAGATACCATTCACGGAGAAAAGATCATCTCTGGGGAGTAGAGTTTCTTTGACAATTTCTACGAGTGACAGTATGTGAAAGGGTTCAAAAAGAATCTGCCTTACACATCTCCATATTGTTTAACCCCAAGAGGAGGGAAGACTGTGTCTGGTAATCCTATGGGGATCTAGTTTTGCCTATTTAAGAGTGATCAACAGGGCTTAGTGCTAGACATAGTTGTCGGGGAAACTCTAAATATCTATACTAGTATTACAAAGTTGATATGAGTTTATGAAAGAAGACTTACAGTGAAACAGCCCCACAATACAGTTTATATGTATATGAAAGCGGTAAAGGAAAGCGGGTAAACACTTACTCGGTTGTAGAGCTTCCATGTTGTTTGGTTAGTTGTTCAAAAAAGAAAGCTTTGAAAACAACAGTATATTCAAAATTAAAGGAGAAAGTGCTTTGAAAAGATTGTTGGGGCTTACAGCTCAAGGAGAGGCCCAAGGTTTATCAGTGATCGCACTGTCGTTTTGTACAGAGGGACTTATACAAGTGACTGAGGCCCAAAAAGTTTTCTGTACAAGGGGATAGGTCTTACACTCTCTCAAGAGGCCCAAAAGATTTATTTTTGTACAAGTGGTGGGGCTTATAGCTCAAGGAGAGGCCCAGGGTCATTTTTTTAACGGACGATGATCGCGTCGAACTTTTTGAAATACAACGGGACTTATACAATAAGTGAGGCCCAAGATAGGTTTGTATTTACCAAGAATTGGGTCTTACACTCTATTAGAGGCCCAAAAGGTTTAAATAAAAGACATGGGCCTTATAACACGAGGGTAGGCCCATTTGGTTTGATTTTTGAATTGGCGATCGCGCCGAGATTTTCTTTTAATGCAGAGGGACTTGTACAATATCGGAGGCCCAAAAAGTTTTGGTTAAAAGGGGATTGGGTCTTACACTATATTAGAGGCCCAGAAAGTTTTTTTCAAATGTTTGATGAGGGTTGAATTAATCAAAACCCTAATTTGTTTCCAAAATGTATTTTAATTGAATAAAAAATTCAATTAAAATGATCAAAATTGTTTAACATGTGGAAAACAAATTGTGATCTTGGATTAATGTTTCAAAAATCATATTTTGACCTACAAAATGATTAGAAGTCATTAAAATTTGCAAAATCAAAAAGGAAAAAATATTTTAAATGTCAAAAACAATTAAAATATTAATTCTTTGCAAAAATATCAATTATATGAAATAAATAATATTTTTGGGTTTTTTTGGTAAAATAAAATATTTTAACATTTTTGTGAATTATTAAAAAAGAATCAACTCAAAATCATTAAAACTCAGAGAGAAATTAATTTTTGAATCAATTAAATAAAATCACAAAATTCAAATATTTGAATTTTCAAAAAAGGGCGCCAAGAACACCCATGAACACGCGCGTGTTCTGAGTTTTTCCCAGATTTGCATTTTCCTCCAATCTCACTGAATACTTGATGGAATCATGCAAACCACCTATCAATCTGCTCGTTTCAACCTCACGATCATGTCTATGGTCTTTAATTTCATTTATTTTTAACATGGAATGAGAAATCAAGACAAAACCTCAAGAACCCTAAAATTTGCATGAAGGCTGAGAATTTTGATACACGATTCAAACAAAGCAATTAATTGAGGGGAAACATTCTATGCATGATTATGAACATTTGGCAAAAGTGTTGTGCGAGGAAATATGCATATATTAAGAGATGACCAAGTTTAGGCTTACTTGAAGGTCGTGACAACAAGTGCAATGTGATTTTTGAGTTGTAGGTGTTACAGATGAGTTGTGATGATCTGAACAGCTTCCCTACACCCTATGGAGTGTGTTCGAATGCTTGGACTTGACTGGAAATGGCTGGATCACTTCATGGCATCTCAGCTGCAACTTGGTTAAAACCTTGAGCAACTGGTTGGTGATTCTGAGAAATCAGTGTTCCAGATGTTGTTTAAGTGTTTAGTTCACTTCTATATGATGTTTATGAGGCGTGTGTGTGGTTGGTTTGGTTGGAATAGCTCTTAAACTCAAAACCCGAGAGTGACTTGCTTTGGAAGGCAATTTTGGAGTGAAGAAGGAGATTTTGAGGAAAGCATCTATTTGATGGCTTTGGTGTACTCAAACTGATCACAAATGAGCTATATTTATAGTAGAGCAAGTTTGTTTTGCAAGCAATAGTGAATGGCAACTGCAGCAGAGGTTTGGCCAATGGTTGCACTTTGGAATCCAAGTCTCCTCTAGCCATTGACTAGAGGTTAGGGCACGGGGTTGTGGTTCCCTTGGTCTTAGATAAGTTTTGACTGAATTCAGTTGCAAATGGCTCAGTCCATGCCACCTTGGTGTATGCATTGAATGCTTCAATCCAAAATTGGAGTCTTGTCCCTCTTTTAGGCAATTCTAGGTTTGGCATGCTACTTCTTGTTCCAAGGACTTTGAAGGCTTGGCTTAGTGTTTGTCCCCTTTAGATTTGATCCTCAGATGTGTCCAAAGTGATGACAAGGCTTGGAATTATCTAATTTTGCCAAATCGAGCAAAAATGCAAAATTCTGCCTAGCCTTGGCAGTTTTCAGCAAGGCATATTGCCCTTGTCATATCTCATGGCTCAAGTGGAATTTGGTGATGCTCTTTGCCATTTTGGAAAGCCCTCATATGATACAACAACTGTTTGATCATATTTGGTTTTGATACCTTTTGGGTCCAAGTGAAAAATTCCCCTACATTTGGAAAAAAGTGAAGGCAGATTCTGACTTAGTGAAAATTTCACTAAGTGTTGGAAAAAAGTGACATTTTCACTTTTTGTGATTTTGATCATTCCATAACTCAAAATCCATGAGGAATTTGGAGGGGGGGTCAGTTTTAAGCTTTTGTAGAGGGTAATGAGATCTACAAATCAAGCATTGGATGGGGGAAAATGGCTTTGTGGATTAGGAGTTATGATCCTCCAAAGTTGGTACCCTTGCCACTTTGTTCATAACTTAGAAAATTTTCTAAGTTTTTATGGTTACCCCTTTTACAAGTTATCCCAATTTTCTTGATTTTTCTTGATGAATGATGATTCAAATCATACATTAACATCATTTTAGGGTTAAAAAACCATTTTTGTGAAAAATCTCAAAAAGTCAAAGTTGACTTTTGTGCACAGTTGACTTTTTGTCAGATGAATTCCAAACTGTGCGATCCTTTGGGAAATCATGTCCTTGACCTAAATCAAACTTAATGGACATGTTCCATGGGTGTTATAGGGTATATTGAATCATTTCCTAGGGTTTGGGAGCATGTCCTGGTCAAAAGTCAAAGATACAGTTGACTTTTCTCGCGAAACCCTAACTGTGGTACTGATGAAATTGAGACTTGCTGCTCAAGCTTCCTGGATCAATCCATTGTTACAAATGGATCAATGTGGTATGTTGGAGACCCTCAAATCATGTCTTGAGGTATTGGCTCATGATTTGTCCCAAAAGCCAACTTAGGGGTGAATTAGGTCAAGAAACCCTAATTCCTGATTTTTAGTGAATGCATCCCCTGAGGCTAAATTGACTTGATGATTGGGTCCAAGAGGTTCCATGGAGTATATTAGGTTATGCTTTGAAGTATTGGCTCATGCCCAGAGGAAAATTTTCATCTGGAGGCCCTGGTCGACCAAACCCTAATTTGGTGACACTGGCGATCTTGAGGCTTGATCCACCTGGAAGGGAGCAGCCTTGTGCTTAATCCTTGAAGCGGGAGTCCTCTTGATCCCTTGTAGATATTTGAGAGGCTATACAAGTTAAAGATCATGTCATTTCTTGATTGATCCTTTGTCTAAAGGCTCTGAGAGGGCTAGAGACCCTAAATTTGATTGTAGTGGATGCTCACCCATCTTTGGGGAGACTGCTGAGGGATGATGGTTCCTCCATATTGTGATGATGATTTGCACAATGATGGGAAATCTTAGTGGTCAAAATTTGGGGTATGACAGATGCCCCTATTTAATCTTGTTGGACCCGAAGGTGTGAATGGCGAAGGTATTCGGGCATTCGGGGTGCAAGAGGATTAAATATCGGAATACCTGAAATTTTGATGGTGATTAAGAATGGTAGCTTGCGCATTCATCTTCTTTTGCTAAGCAATGATGCTTAGAAAAGGTAAAAACTTCCCCTCGACCCTGGTTTCCTACCAAGGAATTGGTCTTGGTTTCTGAAATAAACTTCCCCTCGATCCTGGTTTCCTACCAAGGAACTGGTATAAGTTTCTGAAATAAACTTCCCCTCGATCCTGGTTTCCTACCAAGGAACTGGTATAAGTTTCTGAAATAAACTTCCCCTCGATCCTGGTTTCCTACCAAGGAACTGGTCTTGGTTTCTGAAATAAACTTCCCCTCGATCTTGGTTTCCTACCAAGGAACTAGTCTTGGTTTCTGAAATAAACTTCCCCTCGATCCTGGTTTCCTACCAAGGAACTGGTCTAAGTTTCTGAAATAAACTTCCCCTCGATCCTGGTTTCCTACCAAGGAACTGATCTTAGTTCCTTTTGTCAATAAACTTTCTTGACAAGGGACGCTATTCGTAGCGGTTTTCCTCAAACTTCTCGCCGGATGTTCTTAGGGAGATGCCATTTGACGAAAAAAGTTTTGATGTCAGAGTTGCTGGGGCACCCAGTCGTTTGAGTTGTAGAGGTGTACAAACTTCTCTGTTTGGAGACTCCATTTGTCGACTCTACTGGGGGAAACGAGTCTCTTGAGAGACTGGTTCCACGCTTGGGGATATTGCATCATACTTTTCTCGGGATCTTCCCGGAGAAACGCCATATGATGTGATCCAATTTTGAGGTGCTGATGACCTTTTCATCAGCGGTTTTTTTTGGAGAAAAACTGCTGTATTGCCGAATCTCTGCTTAAGAGGCTTCCTCTAGGGATTTTCCTTAATTCGGGAAAGCGAAAATATCATCTTTAATGGCGAAGAGTGACATCGGTTGAAGGTTCTCTGGTGTTTCAGAGGTTCAAGTTATCAAAGTGGTCAAGGGCCAATTCTGATCCAGAACTAAACTGGAGGAGAGAGATTGTTCAAACGCAACCTTTCTTGACGAGGAAAGAACTGCCAACTCGATTGAGAGGACTGTTATCACTAGGGGACAAGACCGATGGGAGTGATAGTGATGCAATATGAATGTGAATGCAAATCAATAATGCATGATGTATGTATGTATGCTGACAAAACTGACGCGACATACAAACTAATAGATGAACATGACTGGATACTCGGCCATCGCGGGGCGAAGAAGTACCGCTGGTTCAAGATAGCAATTCTGCCTTGCTTAGGAGAAACGGTCCCTGTTGGGAGCGATTCTGGTCGGGCTTAGGAGATAGGAACTCAGCCGAAGAGGTCAGATGGAGCATTCGCATCTGACATAGTTGATCCTTCATTCAGGCATACTGGTTTAGAAGGAGTACTTTGATTCTGCACTTTGAGGCTCGAACACCTTTGGAGAAGCGATCGATGTTCTTCTGATGTTCAACAGTCAAAAGAAATTGCCGCCTTTATTTTTAAAAGCAGAAAAATTTTAACAAGTAAATTCATTTTTGTTTCGTTTCAAGAATCGTTGATCATTTTAAAAACATCATTCTGTAAAGCTAAAGCAAATAAGAATTTCAAACAAAAGCACAAAGGCTCAAATTTTATTGATAGGATAGAAATCAGCCAAACGCATGATTCCATAGAGTATTTACAAAGTTTGAAAATGGTAATTTACGGGAAAAGGGCTACATTGAAACATAACGACCATTATCCTTCTACCAACTTTGAATTCGGGACATCCTGAGCTTCTGTCGAAGATGACCTTAACTGGAGTTTTCCTGACGGATGATGTAACTGCTGCCAAGGGATTTGACCCTTTGTCGAAAGTAATTACTTGCCATTATCCCTAATTTTTGCCTGGATTGTACTTTGAGATTTCCAATCCACCGGGATGATTTTTGATCATGCCTCTAATTTTTTCCTGGACCGCCCTTTCGGGTTTTCAATCCACCGAGACGTTTTTTTTTTATTTAGGCGAAGTATTTCTTGACTACATCAACATTTGTGGGGTAGGAAAATTCCTCTCCGTCCATGGTTGCGAGTCTCAAGGCACCGCCTGAGAAAGCTTTCTTGACCACATAGGGGTCGTCATAATTCGGAGTCTATTTGCCCCGAGAATCAGTGAGAAAAAATTGTATCTTTTTTAGCACAAGGTCTCCTCTCCTGAAGACGCGAGGTCAGACCTTTTTGTCAAACGCCCTCTTCATTCTCTGTTGATACAACTGACTGCGACATAGAGCCGTGATTCGCTTTTCTTCGATCAGAATCAGTTCGTCATGTCGACTTTGACACCATTCAGCTTCTGTAAGCTTAGCTTCCATCAATACCCGGATTGATGGGATCTCTACTTCTATGGGAAGCACTGCTTCCATACCATATACTAGAGAGAAAGGGGTTGCCCCTATTGAAGTGCGGACAGATGTGCGATAACCGTGAAGAGCAAAGGGCGGCATCTCGTGCCAATCCTTGTAGGTTACAACCATCTTTTGAACAATCTTCTTGATGTTCTTGTTAGCCGTTTCTACCGCTCCGTTCATCTTAGGTCGATAGGGAGATGAGTTATGGTGTTCGATCTTGAACTCTGTGCACAACTCTTTCATCATCTTATTGTTCAAGTTAGATCCATTATCAGTAATGATCTGGCTCGAAACACCATAACGGCAGATGCTATTGTTTTTGATAAATCGGACCACCACTTATCGGGTTACATTAGCGTACGACGCTGCTTTGACCCACTTAGTGAAGTAATCAATGGCTACCAGGATGAACCGATGTCCGTTTGTAGCTTTGGGCTCAATCAAGCCAATCATGTCGATTCCCCATATGGAAAAAGGCCATGGGGAAGAAAGAACTTTGAGATGCATTGGCGGTACATGAATTTTGTCGGACTATATCTGACACTTGTGACACCTCCTCATGTACTTGTAGCAGTCAGATTCCATTGTCAACCAATAGTACCCTGCTCTTAGAATTTTTCTCGCCATTGTATGTCTGTTGGCATGAGTGCCAAAGTACCCTTCGTGAATTTCTTTCATCAGCATGTCTGCTTCTGGTCTGTCTACACATCGGAGCAAGACCATGTCAAAATTTCTCTTATAGAGTGTATCACCGCTCAGGAAGAAACTGCCTGCCAGCCTTCTGAGGGTTTTCCTGTCCTTCTTTAGTGCCCCAGGTGGGTACTCTTGTTTCTGAAGGAAACATTTGATATCGTGATACTAAGGTTTGTCGTCTACGACTACTTCAATCGTGAAGATGTAAGCGGGCCGTTCAAGGCGCATTATGTCGGTCTTAGGTATGTCATTCCATTGACCTACACTAATCATGGAAGAGGGAGTAGCTAATGCATCAGCCATGTGATTCTCATCACGAGGGATGTGATGAAATTCAACTCTATCGAAGAAGGGTAGCAACCTTCTGGCGTAGTCTTTGTAAGGCATCAATCGTGATTGGTATGTGTTCCAACCTCCTTTAATCTGGTTGATAACCAGGGTTGAGTCACCATATACGTCCAAGTTTTTGATCCTTAAGTCGATTGCTTCCTCGAGACCCATGATACAAGCTTCGTATTCGGCCTCGTTGTTTGTGCACTTGAATGTAAGTTTGGCAGTGAAAGGAATGTGGGTACCCTGAGGTGTTATGATGATTGCCCCAATTCCGTTTCCGTAATGATTGACAACTTTGTCAAAGATAAGTCCCCATTGGGAATCTGGTTCTGGCCCTTCACTGGGTAGTGGTTCATTGCAATCTTTCATTTTCAAATACATGACATCTTCGTTCGGGAAGTCAAACCCGATTGATTCTTGATCGTCAATCGGTTAATGAGCCAAATGATCGGCTAAAATACTCCCCTTAACGGCTTTTTGAGCATGGTACTCTATGTCATATTCTGATAGCAACATCTGCCAACGGGCAATCCTTCCCGTGAGAGCAGGTTTTTCAAATACATACTTGATTGGATCCATTTTGGAGATCAACCAAGTAGTGTGACGAATCATGTACTGGCGGAGACGTTTGGCTGCCCAAGCCAAAGTGTAACACCCCAATTTAAATTATTAATCGTCGTGTTATTATTTCTGTTTATTGGGCTTTGTTAAGGGTGTGCGGTTGAGTGCAGGGGAAGGTATATCTTTAATAGAGGTGTTGGAGTAGTAAATTAATATTAGAAAATTAAGAGATGCATTTAGTAATGAGAAAATAATGAGAATATTAGTATTATTATTATTATTATTACTATTATTATTATTATTATTATTAAGAAAATTTAATTAAAAATCTAATTAAGGGGAATTAGAGAGGTTTAGTGGAGAGGAGGTTAATTTCACGTAAAACAAGAAAAAGAGAGAAAGAAGAACAAGGAAGAAGAAGGGGTGCTGGGGCAAGGATTTCTTCTCTTTTTTTTTTCCAGATTTCTGAACAATTTGAGGTAAGGGGGGAGAACGGGTTCATATTTGGTGATTAAATCGTATAAGGGTAGTGGGGAGTCCTTAACCCCGTAGGATTTTGTCTGATTTTGTGTTGTTGTATGATTTTGGTGTCTATATGTGAATTCATGTCGAAATTCGTGTAGTTGAATTGTTGAATCGATGTTATATGGATGTTGTTGCTGTTGTTTGAACATGATTATTGTAGATCTTAATTTTGGTACAGGTTAGGGAGGTGAAATTAATTCTAAAAACCTGTAGATTATGATTAGTAATCATAAGAATCAGAGATAAGATGAACATGAGTACTTAAAATCAATGTAGAACAAGTTTTAGGACTGTTTTGGAGTAGAAATTGGAGGAATTCGTACAACAGCGTACTACAACTTGCGCCCAAAGTCCGTAAGCACAATGCTCCGCCAACTCTCTGAGGCTTATCAACGTCTTCTTAGTTTCCTTAATTTCAACTTCGTCAATTATACCAAAACGTCCAAAATCCAATACATACTCTCTTATACATGCTCGTAGCACAACACAATTATTAAATATTTTTCCAACACCGAAATCGCTACTACTTCAAGTACTATCCAACTCGGCTCGCTCCAATTACAACTCTTATCCAAGTTAAAATTTTTAACGTTGCAAATCAACCATCCGTCTTTTTCTCAACATTACTATCACATGACATCATCACTTATTTCTCCTTATTTAACATAAATTGCGTCTCGATGCTTTCTCAGATACCGTCACATCCCTATAATTACCAACATATTATTCTTATCAAAATTTCACACTCGGCTTCGTCTTTCCATATTTTTCAGCAGTAGTTGCTCAACTTCAACCACAGATATCTCTTTCGATACAGACCTCTCAATCACAAAATCATATTCTAAAATGAAGAGAATTTCGTAAAGATTCCAGAACTTCAAGAATCGCTTGAATCCGAGTTACGAGTAAAAAGTTATCATCCTTACAACGGGACTGGTTCAGAATTTCCATATGCAGAATTTTCCAAAAATCAGCATCAGACCCAAATATAAAAACGCACTTTTCTCCCTCTTCACAAACTTCCCGAAGACAAATCGTACATGCAAACTGTAGGGAATTTCGTAAGCTTTCCAAAAAGTCCAGAACCGCTTCAATCGGAATCACGAGTGAAACGTTATGCCTCTTTTACCGACAGCTGCTCCAAAATTGCAAAAATCAGAATTTGAGATTGATGAACATAAGTTCCATCTCTCTCCCGCTTGCTCCAAAATCTACAAACAATCTTTTCTTTCATCCAACTCTAAAATTACTCGACTTTAATCCGACTATACTCAAGGCATTTAATCTACCGACTTGATCCCTCAACTTATCATTTCCATTGAAATACTTCCTTATTCTCAATCAATTCCTCATCCATATTCCCCACACTTCTCAAACTCGACCGATACGAATTCATGAGTCTAAACCCTCGCCGGTCCGCAACAACATCGCTTCAACAACATTTGCACTCTTGCAATCAACATCACCTTGAACCAACTTCTACATACCAACAACACGTCCGGGAGACAAGCTTCTCCCCCACTTAATCCAAACCAACACCTGCAGACAACGACCAGAAACTAACAAACAAGCACCGACAGTGTTTCCCACACATGTCGAGTACTAAGGAATAAACGACATTAGACAACTTGGCCGGACAGACCAACCTGCTCTGATACCACTAATGTAACACCCCATTTCTACCCGACAAATATATTGAAAATCAGAGTAGTAAAATTCAATCAACAAGTACACAAATAGGATGCCACATTTTACAACTTTAAAAACTTATTCATTTAAATCAAATAGTACATCGATACATAACACTTTTAATTCGGATGAAACTATAATAACAACTTTTATTCATTCTTGGAAACCAAAACAATTTTCACAACTACGCAGCGGATTCTCAAACATTCAACTATACATGATATAACATTTGTTCAACTTAAACAACTTAGTAACAACATATTTTCATGGAAACAACTTAAAATAACAACAGAGTAACTAAGCGTTCATCGCCCCGAGTGTTACGTATCAGAGCGACATCACCGGCTCAACTAGTAAAGCAAGCATCTCTACTCTGGATTACCTGCAGGATGGCGTATAAACTATCACCATACACAGAAGGGGTGAGATATCGAACAATATAAACAGGAGTATGATAATTAATACGTTAGATAGAATCATACAATTTCACTACTATCCAACAACAACAACAACTTAACAATAATCCACAATTTATCAACATAATTTATCGACTTATTACACATATCAACATTTACGACATAATCACTACAATCAACCTAATCAACATAACCAACTTCAACTCTGAAATCAACGTAAACACCTTCATCAACTTCAACAAATATACTCAACATATTCAACTTCTTCAACATCAACATAATCGACTTCATCCACTTAAACAACGCAAACAACTTTATCAACTTAAGCAACAAGAACAACTTTATCAACTTAAGCAACATGAACAACTTTATCAACTTGGACAACATAAACAACTTACTCAACTTCAACAAACACAATCAACACAAACAACATAAATAATGCGACACAGGATGCGACTCGACTATGCATATGCATGTGGTACCATCGGAGTAAAACTCCCAACTTAAAATATACCAGGTTATCGAGGTATCTGCAAGGCATAAGCCTTCAACTTAGTAATTTTCCCAATCCAGGCCAACGTGGTGAACATCAGCTCCAACTTAAAAATTGCCAATCCAGGCCAACTTAATAATGCTATGCTATGATGCAGCGACTCAACACAAAACAATAACCAACTCCGAACAACATATATCAAACCACATAACAACTTTAATTCAACACGATTCAACTTTGGCCATAGGCCTACAACTTATATACATCAACGTTGGTCATACGACCTACAACTTTAACATCAACATTGGTCCTTCGACCTACGACTTAAAAATGCCCATAAACCGGGACAAATCGACTTATTTAACTGTATCTACAAATCAACATATTCAACATAATTTTCAACAATATATTCTCCCATTAGGCCACAAACAACCACGACAATCATACAACATTTCATCATAAGTATTCACATCATATAACAGCACACAAGCTATACGTTATATAATAAAAGCATACCGCAAGATAACACATCAATCGCACACATTCACGACAGTAAAAATCAACACAACGATACGGTTTCAATTTTCTGATATAATTGAACCAGATACAGACCTCAAAACCATTTTTTCTAGAAAGAACATCTCGTTAGCTTTCCAACGCTTCGAACGGGGGTCAAAACTGACTTACGGATCAAAAGATATGAATTTTCGAAACTTTCCGAAACCAGAATTTCTCTGCACAACAGCCCTACGGGATTTTGCATTTTCGTCCAAAAATCCGACCGATTCAATTATTTTCTTCGAAACAAACACATACTCATTCATACCAAACATATAGTAGTGATTTGGAACCGTCAAACGTGAATTCTACGACTTTCGATTTCAATCCGAATCTTAAACCCTCAAATCTCCAAAAATGCAAAAACTTACAAAATCAACCAAATTCGATAAAACAAGCATACTCGATCATAGCCTAACATTACTCGACACAACTACGCAATTTATTCCGACTTTTTTCCGTGAAAACATCGATTTCTATTCATTCCTACCATTTCAACCTAAAATGAAAACTAGGAGAAAATCACCAAAATTCATCCATATAGTTCAACACGTAAAACCAACACAATTCGTCATAAAATCAACACAGTAGAAAATTATACAATCCCAATCCCAAGTATTAATCATCTTATTCCCGGTTATAAAATTCGAACCCCACCCTTACCTTAATTGATGGCCGCTCGAATCTCCGACCGACTTTTCCGACTTGGCTTTCCGACGGCAACTTCTCGTATCCCTCTTTCTCCAACTTTGGTGCCTCCAAACCCTCGTTCAACTTTTCTCCGTAACTTCCACGTCATTCTCCTATTATTCCTCTACTGATACAAAACCTAACTTCCTCTTCTTATATTTCTTTTTATTATAATTATTATTATAATTATAATCTCAATTTGGGCCTACTAATTAACACCTCACCGATTACTACCATCAACGCAACGACTAAGCCCACTTAAATAAAATACTCTTATAATTCCAAAATATTAATTCTAATATTATTTCTCTCTACTAAATCGACTATTTACCGACTATCAAATAAATCGTTCAAACCACCAAATCAACATATTTAACCGTAGACGGAAAATAATATTCAATATTATTTTTCCACAACTTAAATCAACTTGATTAATTAATCCAACTCGAACCAACTTAGAAATATCAACATAATATTCCGATATTCCGGAATCAACTTAAATCAACACAAATATCACAAACCAACGCAAATCGACACAAATACTCAAATCAACACGAATCAACACAACATACTACAATTATATTTAATTAAATACTTAATTAAATAAACAGGCGTTACAACTCTCCCCCACATAGAACATTTTCGTCCTCGAAAATTCATCCGATACAACTACTCCAACTATGTGATTCCATCCGACTAATCAACTCTCATCTCCGAAGGCAACCCACGTATAATACAAACAATTCATAACATCAACGGCGAAAACAACCCGAATACTACTCATGCAACACACTTTACAACTTAACATCACAACATAAAAAGTAACCAACTTAAGAATTGTCCGGTTTAATAACTAGAACGCAACAACCTACCAACACACAACTTAAACACGACATCACGCAACCAACTACCAACCTCGTTGTCACTCACACATGAACAACGGCACCATGCCACACGTTCGCTGCGCACTCTGATTACTTGCAAAGTATCAAGTCTACCCATTTTATTCTCAACTTCTCAATCGTCAAAACCGACATAACAAAAGACTTTCGACTTAACTCTTCGGAAATTCCATCCCAACAGGTATTCTACACTTTTGTAGTTACCGAATACTTCGAACTTAGATCCGTAGGACAACACCTCTGAACGTTCAACATAATTACAACGACGACAACTTCCCAATTATCATAAAATATAACTACAACTTTACCATCTCCTATTTACACGTTCCTCGAAAATCATCTTAAACACGCAACATCATTATAACAACATAGGGTACCTGTGTACAATTAACTTCAACCAGATAAATCATCTTTTCCTTTCCAACTAATCCAAAAAACCATATTATCGACTTTTACTCATACTGACACAATTCTTCATAATTCCTTATCCGAATTAACACAACCAAGTAACTCATATTTACCAACCAAAAGTCCCACTTTTTCAATTCAACTTATAACTTCACTTCTTTTTCTACTTGCAACTCAATTCTCAAATTACCCAGAACTCAACTGCGAATTTCCATACTACTCATCAATTAAATCGCAACCTCATGCCATCATCCTTAAATTCAACTAATATGCTCATATATGAATCTACATCGACAAAATAAACAATCCACCAACACTTGGCTTGACTTCAACCAATTCAACGTACGTACTTTACTAGTTGGCACGACACATCTATCCATCAATTATGATTCCGTCTACTATCAACAAGAGATTAAGGGTGATCAGTTCCTTAATTTGTCAATAGACAGCCGACAACCATAACAGTGGCATAAATCATCATTACCCAACACAATAGTGTACTACAACTTGCGCCCAAAGTCCGTAAGCACAATGCTCCGCCAACTCTCTGAGGCTTATCAACGTCTTCTTAGTTTCCTTAATTTCAACTTCGTAAATTATACCAAAACGTCCAAAATCCAATACATGTTCTCTTATACATGCTCGTAGCACAACACAATTATTAAATATTTTTCCAACACCGGAATCGCTACTACTTCAAGTACTATCCAACTCGGCTCGCTCCAATTACAACTCTTATCCAAGTTAAAATTTTTAACGTTGCAAATCAACAATCCGTCTTTTTCTCAACATTACTATCACATGACATCATCACTTATTTCTCCTTATTCAACATAAATTGCGTCTCGATGCTTTCTCAGATACCGTCACATCCCTATAATTACCAACATATTATTCTTATCAAAATTTCACACTCGGCTTCGTCTTTCCATATTTTTCAGCAATAGTCGCTCAACTTTAACCACAGATATCTCTTTCGATACAGACCTCTCAATCACAAAATCATATTCTAAAATGAAGATAATTTCGTAAAGATTCCAGAACTTCAAGAATCGCTTGAATTCGAGTTACGAGTAAAAAGTTATCATCCTTACAACGGGACTGGTTCAGAATTTCCATATGCAGAATTTTTCAAAAATCAGCATCAGACCCAAATATAAAAATGCACTTTTCTCCCTCTTCACAAACTTCCTGAAGACAAATCGTACATGCAAACTATAGGGAATTTCGTAAGCTTTCCAAAAAGTCCAGAACCGCTTCAATCGGAATCACGAGTAAAAAGTTATGTCTCTTTTACCGACAGCTGCTCCAAAATTGCAAAAATCTGAATTTGAGATTGATGAACATAAGTTCAATCTCTCTCCCGCTTGCTCCAAAATCTACAAACAATCTTTTCTTTCATCCAACTCTAAAATTACTCGACTTTAATTCGACTATACTCAAGGCATTTAATCTACCGACTTGATCCCTCAACTTATCATTTCCATTGAAATACTTCCTTATTCTCAATCAATTCCTCATCCATATTCCCCACACTTCTCAAACTCGACCGATACGAATTCATGAGTCTAAACCCTCGCCGGTCCGCAACAACATCGCTTCAACAACATTTGCACTCTTGCAATCAACATCACCTTGAACCAACTTCTACATACCAACAACACGTCCGGGAGACAAGCTTCTCCCCCACTTAATCCAAACCAACACCTGCAGACAACGACCAGAAACTAACAAACAAGCACCGACAGTATTTCCCACACATGTCGAGTACTAAGGAATAAACGACATTAGACAACTTGGCCTGACAGACCGACCTGCTCTGATACCACTAATGTAACACCCCATTTGTACCCGACAAATATATTGAAAATCAGAGTAGTAAAATTCAATCAACAAGTACACAAATAGGATGCCACATTTTACAACTTTAAAAACTTATTTATTTAAATCAAATAGTACATCAATACATAACACTTTTAATTCAGATGAAACTATAATAACAACTTTTATTCATTCTTGGAAACCAAAACAATTTTCACAACTACGCAGCGGATTCTCAAACATTCAACTATACATGATATAACATTTGTTCAACTTAAACAACTTAGTAACAACATATTTTCATGGAAACAACTTAAAACAACAACAGAGCAACTAAGCGTTCATCGCCCCGAGTGTTACGTATCAGAGCGACATCACCGACTCAACTAGTAAAGCAAGCATCTCTACTCTGGATTACCTGCAGGATGGCGTATATACCATCACTATACACAGAAGGGGTGAGATATCGAACAATATAAACAGGAGTATGATAATTAATACATTAGATAGAATCATACAATTTCACTACTATCCAACAACAACAACAACTTAACAATAATCCACAATTTATCAACATACTTTATCGACTTATTACACATATCAACATTTACGACATAATCACTACAATCAACCTAATCAACATAACCAACTTCAACTCTGAAATCAACGTAAACACCTTCATCAACTTCACCAAATATACTCAACATATTCAACTTCTTCAACATCAACATAATTGACTTCATCAACTTAAACAACACAAACAACTTTATCAACTTAAGCAACACGAACAACTTTATCAACTTAAGCAACATGAACAACTTTATCAACTTGGACAACATAAACAACTTACTCAACTTCAACAAACACAATCAACACAAACAACATAAATAATGCGACACAGGATGCGACTCGACTATGCATATGCATGTGGTACCATCGGAGTAAAACTCCCAACTTAAAATATACCAGGTTATCGAGGTATCTGCAAGGCATAAGCCTTCAACTTAGTAATTTTGCCAATCCAGGCCAACGTGGTGAGCATCAGCTCCAACTTAAAAATTGCCAATCCAGGCCAACTTAATAATGTTATGCTATGATGCAACGACTCAACACAAAACAACAACCAACTCCGAACAACATATAACAAACCACATAATAACTTTAATTCAACACGATTCAACTTTGGCCATAGGCCTACAACTTATATACATCAACGTTGGTCATACGGCCTACAACTTTAACATCAATATTGGTCCTTCGACCTACGACTTAAAAATGCCCATAAACCGGGACAAATCGACTTATTTAACTGTATCTACAAATCAACATATTCGACATAATTTTCAACAATATATTCTCCCATTAGGCCACAAACAACCACGACAATCATACAACATTTCATCATAAGTATTCACATCATATAACAACACACAAGCTATACGTTATATAATAAAAGCATACCGCAAGATAACACATCAATCGCACACATTCACGATAGTAAAAATCAACACAACGATACGGTTTCAATTTTCTGCTATAATTGTACCAGATACAGACCTCAAAACCATTTTTCCTATAAAGAACATCTCGTTAGCTTTCCAACGCTTCGAACGGGGGGCAAAACCGACTTACGGATCAAAAGATATGAATTTTCGAAACTTTCCGAAACCAGAATTTTTCTGCATAACAGCCCTACGGGATTTTCCATTTTGGTCCAAAAATCGGACCGATTCAATTATTTTCTTCGAAACAAACACATACTCATTCATACCAAACATATAGTAGTGATTTGGAACCGTCAAACGTGAATTCTACGACTTTCGATTTCAATCCGAATCTTAAACCATCAAATCTCCAAAGATGCAAAAACTTACAAAATCAACCAAATTCGATAAAACAAGTATACTCGATCACGGCCTAACATTACTCGACACAACTACGCAATTTATTCCGACTTTTGTCCGTGAAAACATCGATTTCTATTCATTCCTACAATTTCAACCTAAAATGAAAACTAGGAGAAAATCACCAAAATTCATCCATATAGTTCAACACGTAAAACCAACACAATTCGTCATAAAATCAACACAGTAGAAAATTATACAATCCCAATCCCAAGTATTAATCATCTTATTCCCGGTTATAAAATTCGAACCCCACCCTTACCTTAATTGATGGCCGCTCGAATCTCCGACCGACTTTTCCGACTTGGCTTTCCGACGGCAACTTCTCGTATCCCTCTTTCTCCAACTTTGGTGCCTCCAAACCCTCGTTCAACTTTTCTACGTAACTTCCACGTCCTTCTCCTATTATTCCTCTACTGATACAAAACCTAACTTCCTCTTCTTATATTTCTTTTTATTATAATTATTATTATAATTATAATCTCAATTTGGGCCTACTAATTAACACCTCACCGATTACTACCATCAAAGCAACGACTAAGCCCAATTAAATAAAATACTCTTATAATTCCAAAATATTAATTCTAATATTATTTCTCTCTACTAAATCGACTGTTTACCGACTATCAAATAAATCGTTCAAACCACCAAATCAACATATTTAACCATAGACGGAAAATAATATTCAATATTATTTTTCCACAACTTAAATCAACTTGATTAATTAATCCAACTCGAACCAACTTAGAAACATCAACATAATATTCCGATATTCCGGAATCAACTTAAATCAACACAAATATCACAAACCAACGCAAATCGACACAAATACTCAAATCAACGCGAATCAACACAACATACTACAATTATATTTAATTAAATACTTAATTAAATAAACAGGCGTTACAATACGCGTATGAAGCTAGGCAATACGTGTATGGTAAGGCGAGGCAGGACGCCTTACGCGTCTGGTACACGCAGGAGGGGGCGAGGGAACTAGTCATTACGCGTATGAATCAGGTCAATACGTGTATGGACAGCGTGAGTGCAGAATTTCACCGTTTTGCGATTTCTTTCCCGTTTTCGCGTCTGATTCGGTTTCTCTTGGTTTGAGAGGTTGGGATTGGGAGTCTGATGCTGAGTAATACACAGTTGGTGATGAAACTAATTAATTTTATAAATTTTAGGAAATAATTCGTGTTTGGTAAATTATGGTGACTTGTGAGGGTTCAATGATTATGGTGCAAGTGGGAACGATTATGTGTCTCATGTGTGATCAGGAGGATCGTAACTATGTATGTCTATTATTATACATGTGTGTTATATGTATGGTTGTTGTGGTCAGGAGGATCGTGAATTTGTTTATCATTTGTTATACATGTGTGTTATGTGTATCTCTTGTGTGATCAGTAGGATCGTGTAGATGTATGAATGTGTCATACATGTGTTGTTATGTGCATTGAGTCATGCATACATATTATTGGTGGGATGAAATCATTGCTCAGGAGGAGTGTATGTGATTCATCCGAACTCCCTTGAGGAGTGTGGTGGGATAAATCATTGCCAAGTAGGGGTGTATGTGATTTATCCGGGTTCGATTGAATGAACCATGGTGATGTTGGTACCACATGCATTGCATTGTTAATTGTTAATTGTTGGTGATTGTATATGACTGTAGGTCGTGATTATATGTTGTTGTTGTTGGTTTGAGATACTACCTCCTTATATGTATTATTCGCCTTTTTATATTGAATGTAGTTCTGACCCCTCTGTTGTTGTTATGTCTGTGCTTCTTCGGAAGTACAGATATTCAGGTGCCAGGTTAGTGCTTGGAGCTTGTGTAGCTTGTTCAAGTTTAGAGAGTCGCTCTGATACATAACACGAGATTTGGGGGTTTTTACCATTTGTTTTATGTTGTATACTTGTTACGTATCTTTTAATTGATGGATATTATGGTGGACCACAATTATGTGGAGTTTTTGGTGTTATAGGCAGATGGCCGTAAATCGAATAATTGAATAAATTTTCCGCTGTTTGATTTTATTAAAATAAAGGAGATTTGTTTTGTTGATTTTAAAATATGGCATCCTACTTTGGTGTGGAAACTCTGATTTATTTCATATATTTTGTTTATTTTGAAAAATGGGAAAGTGGGGTGTTACAATTGGTATCAGAGAAGGTCGGTCCATCCGGCCAGGTTGTTTAGTATAGTCCGTATCTTGGTATACGACACGTGTGTAGAACACGGTCGGTACGTGTTTGCTTTCTAACCGCTTGTTTACAGGAGTTGAGGATGAGATAAGTGGGGGAGAAGCAGGTGCTCCTCCAGGGTGCTTCCACTATGGAAGGATGAATCGGGGAGTATGGGAGTGCTATCATAGTTGGTAAGGAAGGGTTTATACTTCATCAGGATGATCAGCTGTCTATGAACAAATTGGGGAACTGATCACCCTCAATATCTTGTTAATAGTAGTCGGAAATCAAGATGAAGAGATAGATGCACCTTGACGGTTAAGATAGCAGGGGATGTGGAAGATGGTTGTGTTGAGTCGGTAGAGATCTTTATTATCTAAAAGAGGATGTAGAAGAGAAGTACTTATCGATCAAGTTGAAGAATATCTCCGAGGAGGGACAATCAGGTATGGTTAGTGATTGCTTGTCAGGGAGTAGAGAACAAGGTGATGGCTAGAGAGATGCCGGTGTTGGGTAATCCTTGATGTCTTTCTGAGGTGTGGATCCGAATGGGATAATGGTAAGGAACTGTTATTGATGTGTGCTGAGTGAACGGGTGAATATTTATCAGGCGAAGCCTCAGTGTATTAACATTCGCGTTGTAACGAGTTAGTAGTGAAGTTGTACGTGTCGAGTTTCTGGTTGTTTGTGAACTTTTTTTTTGGATTTATTTTCAGGCGAGATAAGTGGATCATAGGCACGTTAAGAAGATAGAGGTGATTATTGATCCAACACTTGGTACGAGTCTGATGTCAATGACTCCGTACGGAAAGTAGATGCAGGGTGTATTTGTGGAGTATATGAATTAAACCGTCAGGATTTGTTGATGATGTTTGAGTATTCCGAATCGGAGGAAGATCACGCAGAGCATATGAGAATTGTTTTATAGGTGCAGAAGGATAATGAATTGTTCGCAAGTTTCGAATTGGGAGTTTTGATTGTAAACGGTGGGTTTATTGGAACAAGTTATTTTTTTGTGAGGGTATTGTGGTAGATCCATCGGGAAATTAGCGCAGTGCTTCGGTGGAAAACCTTTGAAGACAGTGACGGAGATTAAGAGTATCTTGGACTTAGTAGGTCATTATTGAAGATTCTTATATCGGAAAATGAGGCGGATTAGAGGTTTTGGTATGTTGGTCAGGTCGGGATGTCTCTGAGGGAAAAACTCTTAGGGGATGAAACCAAGATGTTTGCTATGTTTGTGATAGTATCGTTCTAGAATTGACAGGAAAGCCACAGTAAAGGGCTGCCAGTTGCTCGTGATTTCCAGAGGTGTTTTCGGGTGGAATCTTGGATGTTAGTATTAGGTTTACCTAGTGAAAGATTGTGCAAAGACTTTAAGAATTTGTATCTTTTGGAATGTGGTTGAGCATTACAATGTACAGTGATGTTGTACAGTGTTAGTAATACGTCTGGAATGTTTGTGCAGTATATGAATCGTATATTCCATACTTAATTGGATAAGTTCAAGGTGGTGTTCATTAGGAATATTCGGATCTATTATTAAATCAGAAGGAGAATTTGTAGGGTGTTTGAAAATTGAGTTGCAAGTGTTGAAACGAAAGAGATTTATATGCTGAATTATTCAAGTGAGGATTTTGGTTAAAAAGGTTAGTTTTCTTGGATATGTTATAGTATTGTTATGGATCCATCAGAAGTAGATGCAGTTCTACAATGAGAGGCTCCGAAGTCGGTTAAGGTGATTAGAAGCTTTTGGACTTTAGTTAGTTATTACCGGAGGTTATGGAAGGCTCTTCCAAGTTAGAATTTTTGTTACTTCAGTTGACTTGCAAAGGGTAAGTCATTTGCTTTGGATGTTCATTGTGAAGAAGTTTGAGAGGGCTAAAGTAGAATTTGTTTGCGGCTCCAGTTTTGCTTCTTCGTGATCCTAATAAACCATTGTGAGGTATTGGAATGTGTCCATGATGAATTTAGTCGGTGTGTTAATGCAGGATGGTAAATTCGTCGCTTATGCTTTACGACAGTTGAGAATTCATGATTTCAAGATGGCTGCGGTTATTTTTGTGTTAAGGATCTAGCAATATTATTTTTATGGTTTTGAGTTCAAATTGTTTTGTAATCACAAGAATATTTAGTACCTGTTTGGTCGGAAATAATAGAGTATGAGACAACGAGGACGGTTGAGATTCCGGATGAGTTATGACCTTAGCTAGAATTATCCTATTGGAGAAGTTAATGTCGTGCCAGATGAGTTAAGTCAGAAGTTTTTATACATGTCTGTTTTGATGGCCAGATGGATTAGAATTATTTGAGCAGTTCAGAGACTTGCGTCTGGTGTGTGAGATAACACAGCAGAGTGTGAGGTTGGGTATATTGGTAATGAACTATGATTTTTCTAGTGAAGATTAGAGAGAGTCAAAAGTTGGATATGAATTTGGTAAATTTGATTGTTGCGAGTAATCAGAGTGCGCATTGAAAGCGTGATATGATACCTTTTGTATGTGTGTGCGTAACTGGTAAGAGTTCATAGGTTGAACAGTGGAAATATGTAGGAGCGGTGAGACCATTGGACGTTTCAGAATGGAAGTAGAAAAGGTTAAATATTATTCTTGGACTATTAAGTAGATGGATGTTTTAGTCTTATGTTGATTGGTGAATCGTAGCATTGTTGTAATAATATTGTGTGACAAGGATGTTGATATCATGGTTATGTAGAGGTTGTTGAAACGATGTTGTGTCGTGGAACTTTATGTTCTTGTTTTTTGTTGTTGCCTCGTTGCCTATGGTGATGGTTCGAGTGCTAGTGGCTAATTCCTATGGTGGGGAATTAGGAGAGGGTTACCTATAGTGAGGGTAACGATCTTTGTGTGTTCGTAACTTGAGTATTCTTTGGGTCGTGAATTAGTCGTCAAGGGCATTGTATGGGCATTGCATCTTGTCGTTGTTGTAGTTACTGTTAGCAAGGTCGTCTGTTAGATTGTGTTATTCATGGTGTACCTTTTGTTGGTATGATTGTTGGTTGTCGAATGTGAGAGTTGTACCCGAAGTGATTCATTTCCGTTATATTTTCGAGGACGAAAATAATTTAAGTGGGGGAGAGTTGTAACACCCCAATTTAAATTATTAATCGTCGTGTTATTATTTCTGTTTGTTAGGCTTTGTTAAGGGTGTGCGGTTGAGTGCAGGGGAAGGTATATCTTTAATAGAGGTGTTGGAGTAGTAAATTAATAATAGATAATTAAGAGATGCATTTAGTAATGAGAAAATAATGAGAATATTAGTATTATTATTATTATTATTATTATTACTATTATTATTATTATTATTATTATTATTATTATTAAGAAAATTTAATTAAAAATCTAATTAAGGGGAATTAGAGAGGTTTAGTGGAGAGGAGGTTAATTTCACGTAAAACAAGAAAAAGAGAGAAAGAAGAACAAGGAAGAAGAATGGGTGCTAGGGCAAGGATTTCTTCTCAATTTTTTTTCCAGATTTCTGAACAATTCGAGGTAAGGGGGGAGAACGGGTTCATATTTGGTGATTAAATCGTATAAGGGTAGTGGGAAGTCCTTAACCCCGTAGGATTTTGTCTGATTTTGTGTTGTTGTATGATTTTGGTGTCTATATGTGAATTCATGTCGAAATTCGTGTAGTTGAATTGCTGAATCGATGTTATATGGATGTTGTTGCTGTTGTTTGAACATGATTGTTGTAGATCTTAATTTTGGTACAGGTTAGAGAGGTGAAATTAATTCTAAAAACCTGTAGATTGTGATTAGTAATCATAAGAATCAGAGATAAGATGAACACGAGTACCTAAAATTAATGTAGAACAAGTTTTAGGACTGTTTTGGAGTAGAAATTGGAGGAATTCGTAGCAGAACTCAGTCTGGTGTGGAAGAGGACGAATTGCGTAATGGATCTGGCCATACGCGTATGGGAGAAGTTGATACGCGTAAGGCTGGGCAGGACATGGGCCATTACGCGTAAGGAGAGGCCATGAGGAGGAATTGGCACGGCCCTCTGCCCATACGCGTAAGGGTACGCGTATGGTAGGCAAGGCAATACGCGTATGGGGATGGTCGTACGCGTATGCAGATCTGGAATTTGACATTGAAGGGAAAATGGGTCTCTGCCGATACGCGTATGAAGCTGGGCAATACGCGTATGGTAAGGCGAGGCAGGACGCCTTACGCGTCTGGTACGCGCAGGAGGTGTAATACCCCAAATTTTGACCACTAAGATTTCCCATCATTGTGAAAATCATCATCACAATATGGATGAACCATCATGCTTCATCAGTCTCCCCAAAGATGGGTGAGCATCCAATACAAGCAAAATTAGGGTTTCAAGCCCTCTCTGAGTGCTTAGACAAAGGATCAATCAAGAAATGACATGATCTTCAACTTGTCTAATCTCTCAAACATCCACAAATGATCAAAAGGACTCCCACTTCAAGGATTAATCACAAGATTGCCCCCTTCTAGGTGGATCAAGTCTCAAGATCGACAGTGTCACCAAATTAGGGTTTTGGTCGACCAGGGCCTCCTGATGGAAATTTTCATCTGGGCACAAGCCATTGATCCAAAACATAACCTAATATACTTCATGGAACCTCATGAACCCATGCATCAAGTCAATTTTGCCTCAGGGGATGCATTCATCAAAAATCAGGAATTAGGGTTTCTTGACCTAATTCACCCCTAAGTTAACTTTTGGGACAAACCATGAGCCAAGACCTCAAGAGATGATTTGAGGGTCTCTAATACACCATGTTGATCCATTTGGAACAATGGATTGATCCAAGAAGCTTGAGCGACAAGTCTCATTTTCATCTGCACCACAATTAGGGTTTTAAGGGAAAAGTCAACTGTAACTTTGACTTTTGACCAAGACATGCTCCCAAACCCTAATACATGATTGAATATACCCTATGACACCCATGGAACATGTCCATCAAGTTTGATTTAGGTTAAGGACATGATTTCCTGAAGAATTGCACAGTTTGGAATTCATCTGATAAAAAGTCAACTGTGCACAAAAGTCAACTTTGACTTTTTGAGATTTTTCACCAAAATGGATTTTTAACCCTAAAATGATGTTAATGTATGATTTGAATCATCATTCATCAAGAAAAATCAAGAAAAGTGAGATAACTTGTAAAAGGGGTAACCATAAAACTTAGAAATTTTTCTAAGTTAAAAATAAAGTGGCAAAGGTACCAACTTTGGAGGACCATAACTCCTAAACCACAAGGCCATTTTTTCTCATCCAAAGATGGATTTGTAGCCCTCACTATCACCTACAAAAACTTCAACTACAAGTCATTCTAATTCATTAAGGATTTTGAGTTATGGAGTGATCAAAGTGGCTGAAAAGTGAAAAAGTCACTTTTTCCAACACTTAGTGAAATTTTCACTAAGTCAGAATTCTGCTTCACTTTTTGCCAAATGTAGGGGGATTTTTCACTTGGAATCAAAAGAGATCAAAACCAAACTTGTTCAAACAGTTGTTGTATCATGTTAGGGCTTTCCAAAATGGCAAAGAACATTGCCAAATTCAACCTACATCATGAGATACAACATTGGCAAGTTGCCTTGCTGAAATCTGTCAAGGCAAGGCAGAATTTGCATTTTGGCTCGATTTGCCAAAATCAGCCAATTGCAATTGCTCCAATCCACTTGGACACCTCAGAGGATTGAATCCAAAGGGGACAATCACTGAGCCAAGCCTCCAAGGTCCAAGGAACTAGGAATAGCATGTTGAACCTAGAGTTGCCAAAGTAGGGACATGACTTCAAATTTGGAATGAGGCATTCAATGGAACCATCAAGGTGGCATGGACTGAGCCATTCTCATCTAAAATCAGTCAAGACTTATCCAAGACCAAGGGGACCGAAGCTCTGTGCCCTAACCTCTAGTCAATGGCTAGAGGAGACTTTCATTTCCATTGGCCAACATTGAGGAAACCTACTTACCAGCTGCCATGCACTATTCCTTGCAAAACAAACTTGCTCTACTATAAATAGAGCTCAATTGTGGTCAGTTTAAGTACACCAAAGCCATCTAACAGATGCTTTCCTCAAAATCTCTTTCTCTTGGCAAAAATGCCTTTTTTAGCAAGGTAGCTATCAGGTTTTGAGTTTGAGAGCAATTCTGCACAAACCAATCACTCACACACCTCACATACATCACATATGAGCTGATCAAACACTCACATAACATCTGGAACATCAAAATCTCAAAATCACTTGCCATCCACACAAGTTTGAAGTGAAGTTGCAGCTGAGATGCCATAAACTGATCCAGTCCATTTCAATTCAATCCAAGTGTTCAAACACACTCCATATGGTGTAGGGAAGCTGTTCAGATCATCACAACTCATCTGTAACACCTCCAACCCAGAATTTGATTTGCTCTTGCTGTCACGACTAGGAGGTAAGCCTAAACTTGGTCATCTCTCAATCTATGCATATTTCCTCGCACAATAATTTGGCTATATGTTTATAATCATGCATGGAATGTTTTCCCTCAATTAATTGCATTGTTTGAATCGTGTATCAAAAATCCTAGCCTTCATGCAGAAATTAGGGTTCTTGAGGTCTCTTCGTGATTTCTTGTCGTATGTTTAATTTAAATGAAATTAAAGTATATAGACATGATCGTGAGGTTGAGGCGAGCATAATGATATGTGGATTGCATGATATGGTTACGTATTCATGGAGATTGGATAGAAAATGCAAATCTGGGCAAACTGAAAAACGCGCGTGTTCTTGGTGTTGTTCTTGGCGCCATTTTCATATATTTGAATATTTGAATTTTGTGATTTAGTTTAATTGATTCAAAAATTAATTTCTCTCTGAGTTTTAATGATTCTGAGTTGATTCTTTTTTTAATAATTCACAAAAATGTTAAAATATTTTATTTTATCAAAAAATCCCAAAAAATATTATTTATTTCATATAATTGATATTTTTGTAAAGAATTAATATTTTGATTGTTTTTGGCATTTTAAATATTTTTTCTACATTGATTTTGCAACTTTTAATGCTTTCTAATTATTTTGTAGGTCATTACTTAATTTTTGAAGCATTAACCAAGATCACAATTTGTTTTCCATGTGTTAAACAATTTTTGATCATTTTAATTGAATTTTTATTCAATTAAATACATTTTTGAAAACAAATTAGGGTTTTGGATTAATTCAACCCTCATAAATCATTTTCAAAACACTTTGGGCCTCTATTAGAGTGTAAGACCCAATCCTTTTTTTGACCAAATCATCTTTGGGCCTCACTTATTGTATAAGTCCCGATACCGTCAAAAGACAAACGGCGCGATCGTCGCCTTTTCAAAAATCATCTGGGCCTACCCTCGAGTAGTAAGACCCATTTATTTTTCTTTAAACCTTTTTGGGCCTCTTGAGAGAGTGTAAGACCCATCCCCCCTTGTACAAAAACTCTTTGGGCCTCACTCATTGTATAAGTCCCTCTGTACAAGTAAACGGCGCGATCGTCGCCCGTTTAAAATTAAAAACCATCTGGGCCTACCCTCGTGTTATAAGCCCCTCTCTTTTCTTTAAACCTTTTTGGGCCTCTTGAGAGAGTGTAAGACCCATCCCTTTGTACAGAAAACCTTTTTGGGCCCCAGTCACTTGTATAAGTCCCGCTCTACAAAGTCAAACAGTGCACTCACTGATAAAACCCTGGGCCTCTCCTTGAGCTGTAAGCCCCAAATCTTTCTTTTTCAAAGCACTTTCTCCTTTGATTTTTGAATATACTGTTGTTTTTATCTTTCTTTGTTGAACAACTAACCAAACAACATGGAAGCACTACAACCGAGTAAGTGGTTATCGCTTTCATTTACTGCTTTCATATTATAAACTGTATTGTGGGGCTGCTCACTGTAAGTCTCATTTCATAAACTCATATCTACTGTGTAATAATAGTATAGATATTTCGAGTTTCCCCGGCTACTACGTCTAGAACTAGGTGACGCCGTTTCACTTATTCGTAGAAATAGACGCCTAGATCCCCAATAGGAGCACCAGATACAGTCTTTTCTTCGGCTGTCCTCCTTAGGAATCGTCAAGAAATTCTATTCCCCAGAGATGAATTATTCTCGGTGAAACTTCTCTTGAATTTCTTCAAACCTCCGAACTGTTCAAACTCTCTTGAAAAGATAAAAGTTGCTAGATAGTAAACCTCGCACGTTTACCAGTGGTTTTATCTTTAAAAGAGTCTTTTTGAACTTTTCTTTGGTTTGGGACCCACGGGCTTCTTAAAAGCATCGGCCTCCTCTTGGGCATCGTACAAGGACCCACAGGCTTCCTATAAGCAACCCGGCCTCCTCTTGGGCATTATTCAAGGACCCTACGGCTTCTTAGAAGTATTCACAGCCTCCTCTTAGGCTTCGTATAATGATCTCTTCCTCCGGGAATGATAGCCTCCTCTTGGGCTTCGTACAAGGACCCGTCGGCTTCTTAAAAGATTCCAGCCTCCTCTTGGGCTTCGTACAAACTGTCCCGACGACCTCCTAGAGGTATAGGAACAGAACCTAGTCATCCTCATAGAACAGTCCTTTCATAGAGTCTACTACTGTTTCTCGAAGCATAATACAAAAGATAAAACTCTAGACATGGACAGTCTAACTTCCTTGAGTCTCAAAGACATTCTCAAGCACCCTTCGTTAAATAGGAAGGAAACCCGCAGACTCGGATAGTCTCAATACCCTTTGGATTTCCCGTTCCCTCAAATAAAAGAAAATATCCCTGATCCTCAAATTAAACCCCTGTGTACAGTGTTACTCATATAAGAACTGATTTTCTCTTTTAAATCAGTATATTGGATCTGTCACTCAACTGAAACAGTTACAATAGCCTCCATCTCGGGCTTCGTACGAGATACCAAAATTCTCCCCAGTGGAGTCAAAACAACCTTTTAGCCTCTCTCTCAGGCTTTGTATGAGACACAAAAGATTCCCTCATTGAGTCAATCACCCCTTTTTTTTTGCCTCCATCTCGGGCCTCGTACGAGATATAAATCCCTTAAGCAAGAGTCAAGCTCTTTGCTAGCCTCCTCTTAGGCTTTGTATAACGATATGCCCCACTGGGTCAAAACCTTTTAGCCTCTCTCTCGGGCTTTGTACGAGACACAAAATAGCCTCCTCTTAGGCTTTGTATAATGATTTTCCTAGCGGAAATTAGCCTCCTCTTAGGCTTTGTATAAGAAAACCACTGGTTGATCCAATCAACCTTTTAGCATCAAAACTGTGCCTTGTTCACAGTACACAAACATCAACAACTCATTTCCCTTCATCTAATCGCTGTAAGCGGCAAGCCTCTGGATCATCTACATCCATGCCACTGTCCCTCTTTTAGCATGAGAAATTCCTAAGGAAAGATGGCATTGCTCTACACTGAGTTAAAGTCTTCTCCTTCAGGTTAAAACCCTTTCTTCGAAAATTATGGCATTGCTCGGATCCGCGTATCCCAGTTAAAGTAATTCTCCTTCTCCCCTCTTTAGAGATGACAAATTCTCTCTAAAGTCGAGGCCTTTTAGCTTCACATCTTGGGCTTTGAACAAGATACAAACCACCTTTCGCTTCACGTCTTGGGCTTTGAACAAGACACCGAAAACCAATTTCCTCCCATAGAATAGGAGGAACTACGAATGCTCTGATTTCCCTGTTTCGGTAAACGGGAATACGTAGGCATAAGATCGAAAGAAAAGATCTTAGCGAGCGCAATCAACAAAAAACCCAAATCCCATATCTCCATCAATTAAAAGAAGTAATTCAAAAGCATCAGTCCTAACATCCTAATCCTTATTCCCCGCCAGAAACCCTTTGCCTAGAAAAAAGAAAGAAAGAACCTGTATTGGCGAAATACGAATAACCAGTACAAAGGCCCCCCACATTGATAGCATCCGTAACCTAACAGGCCGCTGTTTAAACTCAGTATGCAAGCAGGGTTAATTGGAGACATCTATTTCCCTTCCTTATTCAGCTCACAATAGGATAAAAAATGAATCGACCTGTAGTTTTAAGCTCAACCGCAGAGAGCGACCAGCGCTTAAGAACCGCGTCCAAAATCACTCGCTACAGGAGGGGCAAGGGAGCTAGTCATTATGCATATGACTCAGGTCAATACGCGTATGGACAGCGTGAGTGCAGAATTTCCCCGTTTCGCGATTTCTTTCTCGTTTTCGTGTCTGATTCGGTTCTCTTGGTTTGAGAGGTTGGGATTGGGAGTCAGATGCTGAGTAATACACAGTTGGTGATGAAACTAATTAATTTTATAATTTTTAGGAAATAATTCGTGTTTGGTAAATTATGGTGACTTGTGAGGGTTCAATGATTATCGTGCAAGTGGGAACGATTATGTGTCTCATGTGTGATCAGGAGGATCATAACTATGTATGTCTATTATTATACATGTGTGTTATATGTATGGTTGTTGTTATCAGGAGTATCGTGAATTTGTTTATCATTTGTTATACATGTGTGTTATGTGTATCTCTTGTGTGATCAGTAAGATCGTGTAGATGTATGAATGTGTCACACATGTGTTGTTATGTGCATTGAGTCATGCATACATATTATTGGTGGGATGAAATCATTGCTCAGGAGGAGTGTATGTGATTCATCCGAACTCCCTTGAGGAGTGTGGTGGGATAAATCATTGCCAAGTAGGGGTGTATGTGATTTATCCGGGTTCGATTGAATGAACCATGGTGATGTTGGTACCACATGGATTGCATTGTTAATTGTTGATTGTTGGTGATTGAATATGACAGTAGGTCGTGATTATATGTTGTTGTTGTTGGTGTGAGATACTACCTCCTTATATGTATTATTCGCCTTTTTATATTGAATGTAGTTCTCACCCCTATGTTGTTGTTGTGTCTGTGCTTCTTCGGAAGTACAGATATTCAGGTGCCAGGTTAGTGCTTGGAGCTTGTGTAGCTTGTTCGAGTTTAGAGAGTCGTTCTGATACGTAACATGGGATTTGGGGGTTTTTACCATTTGTTTTATGTTGTATACTTGTTACGTATCTTTCAATTGATGGATATTATGATGGACCACGATTATGTGGAGTTTTTGGTGTTATAGGCAGATGGTCGTAAATCGAATAATTGAATAAATTTTCCGCTGTTTGATTTTATTAAAATAAAGGAGATTTGTATTGTTGATTTTAAAATGTGGCATCCTACTTTGGTGTGGAAACTCTGATTTATTTCATATATTTTGTTTCTTTTGAAAAATGGGAAAGTGGGGTGTTACACAAAGCACAATAAGTTTTATCAAGCATCGTATACCGAGTCTCGCAGTCGGTGAATTTCTTGCTCAAATAGTAGATGGCAGACTATTTCCGTTTGGTTTCGTCTTGTTGGTCAAGTACACAACCCATCGAGTCCTCTAGGACAGTTAGGTAGATGATTAATGGTTTTCCTTCCACTGGAGGTGATAGAATCGGAGGGTTCAACAGGTATTCCTTAATACTGTCGAAGGCGGTTTGGCAATCTTCTGTCCAAACGCAGTCCTGATTCTTTTTGAGCAGTTTGAAAATCGGCGCACATGTCGCGATCATGAGTAATATGAATCTGGAGATGTAGTTCAAACGTCCCAGGAATCCTCTGACTTGTTTTCCAGTTTTTGGAGAAGGCATTTCTTGAATGGCCTTGACCTTGTCAGGATCAACCTCAATTCCTTTCTGGCTGACGATGAACCCTAAGAGTTTCCCTGAACGGACACCGAACGTGCACTTGTTGGGATTCAAACGGAGTTTGTACTTTCTCAACCGCTCGAATAGCTTTGACAGATGGGTCACATGCTCCTCTTCTGTCTTAAAATTTGCAATCATATCATCGACATATACCTCGATTTCTTTGTGTATCATGTCATGAAAAAGAGTAGTCATGGCCCTTTGATAGGTTGCCCCGGCGTTCTTCAAACCGAACGACATCACCTTGTAACAAAAGGTACCCCAGGGTGTAATGAACGAAGTTTTGTCCATGTCTTTCGGCGCCATTTTTATCTGATTATAGCCCGAGAATCCATCCATGAATGAGAAAACTTTGAACTTTTGTTGTACTGTCTACCAGCATGTCAATGTGTGGTAAAGGAAAGTCGTCCTTTGGACTAGCCTTGTTTAGATCCCTGTAGTCTACACACATTCTGACTTTTCCGTCCTTTTTTGGAATGGGTATGATGTTGGCTAACCATTGAGGATATTCTGATGTGGCGAGGAAACCCGCGCCAATCTGTTTCTGTACCTCCTCCTTGATTTTGATGGCCATGTCTGGGTGAGTCCGTCTCAACCTCTGTTTTACTGGAGGACATTCCGATCTCAACGGTAAATGATGTTCCACGATGCTGGTATCCAACCCTGGCATATCCTGATAGGACCAAGTGAATACATCGGGGAATTCTTTGAGAAGCTTTACCAAACCCTCTCTGGCAGTTGGACTGAGCAGTGCCATAATCCTGATTTCTTTTCTCTCTTTTTCTGAACCTAAGTTTACCATTTCCAACGGTTCTTCATGAGGTTCAACGAACCTTTCCTCCTGTCTGAGTAATCGGGAGATCTCTTCTGGAATTTCGTTGTCATTTTCTTCTTCAGCCTCGAATACCGGGAACTCAAAGTTGGGAGAAGGCATCGGATCGTATGTTTCAACGGGGTTTAAAACAAGCAATTTGCATGACGGTATGATTTATTTTTAGAAGAGATAGAGGAAATGCAAAAGTGTGTGCAGTGTATTTCTTTGGAAAACTGCTTGTTTTTTATTATTGATTTGTTCTTTAGGATTACCATTTTCTGAGAAAAGCAAAAAGAGAAAACAGCAATTAATGCGGAATTTATAGAACGACGTTATTATATTTATGAACAAGTCGATTCTTGAAATTACAGCCCTATAAAACAAAGCTCTGTCGCTTTGGGCGGAGCGAAGAGGGATATTTACAAAAAGTGAGCCCTATCAAAACATCTGTTTCACCTGGGCAGGGTGAAAGGTTAAAGACGACAATTACTTTGACTTATGAACAATCTTCGGAACAACGACATCAACCCATTGGTGGCGAACTCCTCGGTGAATCACAAAGTCTGGTACGTTCCTTGATTTGTCTTCAGAAATGACGCTGATTTCTGGTGGAGCAGGATCATTGGAATCTGTCTCCCAGGCAGAGTTGTCGTAGGAGGATTCCTCTGTTGCATTTTGCATAGTATTTGTGCTCTCAGGTATATCTCCCCATCCAGTTGGCTGGATGTCTTCGAACCTGATACGAGAGCTTTCGGGAGCAGTGTACTTGACCATATAGTCGTATTTTCCACTTGGTTGTCCTAAGGTGTCCCACACTTCTTTGGAACTGGATGAGTCATCTTTCTCGATGACGTTGACCTCTGGAAAAGCATAGTTGATGAATTCAAGTCCTGCAAACATTGAAATTCATCGTCGTACTGGACGTTTTCTGAATGACTTGATTGTTGATCCCATGACATGGTGGAGACGCAGGTATTCTTTTCAATGATGCTCAGCTGATTTTCATTGTTCGGCTGATTTTCTTGCCCCAAGTTTCCTGGATACGGCTGCCACATTGGCAGGCCATCCATTGGGCCATAATAGTTGTGGTCAAAGTTGTCCTTCATCAGAGTGTCCTCCTGTAATGAGTTTGGTGGAGCACGGAATCCTTCTGGATCATAATCTCCGTATATCATTTCGACATCTGACCTGGGTATAAATCTCGGACTCTGTGTAGGAATGCAAAAGGACGTAGGCACCTCTTCCTGAGACATATATTCGTCCTTGTTAAGATAGGACCCTGTCATACCCCAAATTTTGACCACTAAGATTTCCCATCATGGTGCAAATCATCAGCACAATATGGATGTACCTTTGTACCTCATTAGTCTCCCCAAAGATGGGTGAGCGTTCACTACAATCAAACTAGGGTTTCAAACCCTCTCAGAGCTTTTAGACAAATAATCAATCAAGGAATGACATGATCTTCAACTTGTCTAACCTCTTAAAGATCCACAAAGCATCAAGAGGACTCCCACATCAAGAATTAGGCACAAGAGTGCAACATTCCAAGTGGATCAAGCCTCAAGTTCATCTAATACAAAGTCAACTGACGCAGAAAGTCAAAGTTTGACTTTTTGGTCAACTATGAGCTTCACAAGCCATTACTCAAGAAAATATGATGGATGATTTAATTTGATCAAATTTAAATCAAGAAATCATACAAAATTGCAAAATTGATCAAATTGAAAGAAACTTAGATATTTTTTCTAAGTTAAAATCATGTTCAAGTGCACAACTTTTCAAGGTTGTAACTATTGATCCAAGCATCCATTGATTTTGAGTAAGAGCTACTTTTAAAGAGGGTATTTGATACTTCAACATTGTAGAAGGAATCAACTCAAAATATCATAAGGATTGAAAGATATAAGTGATCAAAGTTGGGAATTCTTAATGTCCAATGTTCTGACATTGCATGGGACATCATTAATATTTTTTCAGCAAGAATGTCCCAACTTCAAGGATGTTTTTCTCCATGATCCAAGTTGAACCAGGTCTGGGGTCAAACATGAAAGTTGAAGTACATCATCTCAGCTTTCCAGAAATTCCTAGAATGTCCTTGTAGCATACTCGAGCAAGGAGATATGATTTTTGAAAAAAGCATTGATAAAGCAGAATTTTCATGACAGCTTTTAGGACAGATTTGACTACACAAGTTCAAGACCATTTTTGATGACTTTGCAAGCTGAACCAAGACCAAAGTAAAACATCAAAGTTAAAGTATGTCATTAGGGCTTTCCAAAATGTATAAGAACTCCCATTAATTCAATTTGAGCAAGGTGTTATGCACCTCACAATAGGCCTTGCTCGAGCTGATTTTTTTAGGACAGATTTTATGCACTTTTCTTGTGCCACCCAATTTTCAAGCTTTGTCACCATGCAAGACAAGCATCAAAGATGTAATTCACTTCAATTCAAAATATCATAGTGGATTAAAAGATACAAGTGATTAAAGTTTGGAATTATTAATGTTCAAAGTTGTCTGATGTTCCAACATTGCATAGGACATCACTAATATTTTTCCAGCAAGAATGTCCCAACTTCAAGGCTATTTTTCTCCATGATCCAAGTTGAACCAGGTCTGGGGTCAAACATGAAAGTTGAAGTACATCATCTCAGCTTTCCAGAAAGTCCTAGAACGTCCATGTAGCATACTCGAGCAGGGAGTTATGGATTTTACAAAAAGGCTTGCTGCAGCTGAATTTTTCATGGGGCAGATTTGCACATTTCTTGTGCCACAGGAATTTTTAAGCCTTGTCATCATTTTGAACACATCTGAGGATCAAATCTAAAGGGGAAAATCACTGAGCCAAGCCTCCAAAGTCCTTGGAACAAGAAGTAGCATGATAAACCTAGAAATGCCTAAAAGAGGGACAAAACTCCAATTTTGGATTGAAGCATTTAATGGATGCTTAGAGGTGGCATGGACTGACACATTTGCAACTGAATTCAGTCAAGATTCCTCCAACAACTAGGGAACCAGCAGCCTGTGCCCTAACCTCTATTCAATGGCTAGAGGAGACTTGGATTTTCATTGGACAACATTGGCCAAACCTCTGCTACAGTTGCCATTCACTGTGGATCCCAAAACAAACTTTCTCTACTATAAATAGAGCTCATTTGTGCTCAGTTTGAGTACACCAAAGCCATCAAACAAATGCTTTCCTCAAAATCTCTTCGTTCACCTCAAATTTTCCTTCCAAAGCAAGTAATTCTAAGTTTTTGAGTTAGAGAGCAATTCCACTCAAACTAATCACACACACACCTCACATATATCATATGTAAGTTGTCCAAACTATCAAAAGTGACCTGTAATCACAACATCACAAAGTCACATCTCAAAACCTCAAAATTGGACTTTTTTGCATTTTTCAAGCCATGTCTTGATTCAGTCACTTTCCAAACCAGATAAAACCTCAAACACACTCCAAATATCATCCTTGAACTGTCCCAAATGGTTTGCCCCATCTGGCACACCATTTGAGAGAGTTGCTATTGTGGTCACTTTTAACCCCTTTTGCAAGAAAGGGACAGTTTGTGTTTTTGCAGGTACCAGCTGATTCCAATCATCCTAAAAGCATCCAAGAGGTCATTTGAGGGTGTCCAGAGCATCAAATCATTTCTGGAACAAAGCATTTGGTAGGTTGCACAAAATCTCCAAAAAAGAGGTAAAATTCACAACTTGAATTCTTTGAATCATGCTTTCCTTTGTTGTCCACATACATGCATCATATTGAACAATTCTTGAAGCAAAAATGTAGTCCTTAATGTGTATGTTATGATCCTCCTACTGTTTGCACTTTAACATGTTTATATGTCGAGTTTATGTTGTTTTAAACTTAAGGTGCAGATCTGGTTTTTTGCCTTGTGTGTGTTGTACATTAAGTTTCAGTATGTATGAGTGATACCATTGGATTCCTTGCGAAAAATTGGTCAAGATAGGTTCTTACGGATTTTAATTTCGTTAAAAATTGAGAGAGTTATGAATGTTTGAAGTTTGATAGCAAAGATGTTGAAAAACCAAGGTGCAGTTCTGATGTCAAATTTGATGTTGTGACATCTTCCCTTTTTCTCTTATCTTCAAAACTCATGAGTGATGTCGAATGTGATGTTGTGACATTAGTTTATTCTAAAAAAAACTCAACCAATTCTTTTACATAGCAAAAATCATCATTTTCCAATTCTGTTTTACACACTTCTTATTCATACTCCAAAATATTTTATTCCACAAAAAAATTAGTTTTATATTATTTATTTAATATAATTAGTGTTTTTGTGAATAAATTCCTTTTTAATGTTTTTAAAACATTTTAAAAGTGAATTCTCATATTGAAAATCAAGACCAAATGAATTTTATTTCATCTTGTGATTAAAACATCATTTTTCAAACCCCAACCAAAAATCACAAGTTGCTTATTTGGTATTTTTATCATTTTGTATTGATTTTCTTTTAAGAATTTACTTTTAAAATGATAAAATTAGGATTTCTTCGATTTTCACCATCATAAAACTTTTTCAAAGACTCATGGGCCTCTAATACAGTGTAAGACCCAATCCTTTTTTTGACCAAATCATTTTTGGGCCTCAGTATATTGTATAAGTCCCAATACCGTAAAAAACAAACGGCGTGATCGTCGCCTTTTCAAAACAAAAAACCTTGGGCCTACCCTCGAGTAGTAAGACCCATTTCTTTTCTTAAAACTCACTTGGGCCTCTATTAGAGTGTAAGACCCAATCCCCTTTTAACCAAAACATTTTGGGCCTCAGATATTGTATAAGCCCCTCCGCGTTAAAAGAAAATCTCAGCGCGATCGCCATTTCAAACGGAAAAACAAACTTTGGGCCTACCCTCGTGTTATAAGCCCCACTATTTTTCTTTAAACCCTTTGGGCCTCTTGAGAGAGTGTAAGACCCATCCCTTTGTACAAAAAACCATTCTTAGGGCCTCAGTCACTTGTATAAGTCCCTCTGTACAAAATAACAGTGCGCTCACTGATAAAACCCTGGGCCTCTCCTTGAGCTGTAAGCCCCAAAATCTTTCTTTTCCAAAGCACTTTCTCCTTTGATTTTGAAATATACTATTGTTTTCAATCTTTCTTTGTTGAACAACTAATCAAACAGCATGGAAGCTCTACAACCGAGTAAGTGTTTACACGCTTTCATTTACCGCTTTCATATACATATAACTGTATTGTGGGGCTGTTTCGCTGTAAGTCTTCTTTCAAAAAGTCATATCAACTGTGTAGTAATAGTATAGATATTTAGAGTTTCCCCGACAACTACGTCTAGCATTAAGCCCGTTGATCACTCTTAAATAGTCAAAAATAGATCCCCATAGGATTACCAGACACAGTCTTCCCTCCTCTTAGGGTTAAACAATATGGAGACATGAAAGGCAGCATTCTCGGTGAACCCTTTCATAGACTGTCACTCGTAGAAGTTGTCAAAGAAACTCTATTCCCCAGAGATGATCTTTTCTTCGTGAATGGCATCTCTTGAGTTTCTTCCAAATTCTCGGACTTTCCTGGCTTGATCTATTCCTCGTGAATGGCCTGTCTTAAATTTCTCGGGGTTTGGGGACCCACAGGCTTCTTAAAAGTACTTGTCAAGAAACTCTATTCCCCAGAGATGATCTTTTCTCCGTGAATGGAATCTCTTGAGTTTCTTCCAAATTCTCGAACTTTCCTGGCTTGATCTATTCCTCGTGAATGGCCTGTCTTGAATTTCTCAGGGTTTGGGGACCCATCGGCTTCTTAAAAGCATCGGCCTCCTCTTGGGCATTGTTCAAGGACCCACAGGCTTCCTAAAAGCATCCCCACCTCCTCTTGGGCGTTGTACAAGGACCCGTCGGCTTCTTAGAAGTATTCAAAGCTTTCTCTTAGGCTTCGTATAATGATTCTTCCTCAGGGAATGATAGCCTCCTCTTGGGCTTCATACAAGGACCACTCGGTTTCTTAAAAGTTTGCAGCCTCCTCTTGGGCTTCGTACAAATTGTCTCGACGACCTCCTAGAGGTATAGGAACAGAAATCAGTCATCTTAATAGAGCAGTCTTTCCAAGAGTCTACTACTATTTTTCAAAGCATAGTACAAAAGATGACACTCTAGACTTGGACAGTCTAATTTCCTTGAGTCTCCAAGACATTCTCAAGCACCCTTCAAGAATAGGAAGGAACCCCGTGGACTCAGACAGTCTCAATACCCTTTGGATTTCCCATTTCCTTAAAGAAAAGGAAATAACCCTGATCCTCGAATCAAATCCTTGAGTACAGCATTACTCATATAAGAACTGATTTTCTCTTTAAATCAGCATACTGGACCTGTCACTCAACTGAAACAGTCACAATAGCCTCCTCTTGGGCTTTGTACAATGATTCTTCCCAGCGGAGCTAACAATAGCCTCCGTCTTGGGCTTTGTACAAGACACAAATCACTCCCTTGTTGAGTATAAAACCTTTAGCCTCCATCTCGGGCTTCGTACGAGATACCATAAAAGACTCTCTTATTGAGTCAACTCCCTTTTAGCCTCCATCTCGGGCTTCGTGCGAGATACCAAAAAACTCTCTTGTTGAGTCAAATAGCCTCCATCTCAGGCTTTATACGAGATACCAAAAGACTCCATCGTCGAGTCAAAACCTTTTAGCCCCTCTCTCAAGCTTTGTACGAGACACATATTAGCCTCCTCTTAGGCTTTGTATAAGAAAACCACTGGTTGATCCAATCAACCTTTTAGCATCAAAGTTGTGCCTCATTCACATTACATAAACATCGACAACTCCTTCCCCTTCATCTAATCGCTGTAAGCGGCAAGCCTCTGGATCATCTACATCCATGCCACTGTCCCTCTTTTAGCATGAGAAATTCCTAAGGAAAGATGACATTGCTCTAAACTGAGTTAAAGTCTTCCCCTTCAGGTTGGAAATCCCCTATAAAGGAAATTATGGCATTGTCGGATTCACAAATCCCGGTTAAAGCAATTCTCCTTTATAAACAATTGTGACAGACAAACCCCTCTTTAGAGATAACAAATTCTCTCTAAAGTCAAACCCTTTTAGCTTCACATCTTGGGCTTTGAACAAGATACAAACTACCTTCAGCTTCACATCTTGGGCTTTGAACAAGATACAAACCACCTTTAGCTTCACGTCTCGGGCTTTGAACAAGACACCAAAACACCATTTCCTCCCATAGAATAGGAGGAACTACGATCGCTCTGATTTCCCTGTTTCAGAAAAAACGGGAATACGTAGGCATAAGATTGAAAGAAAAATCTTAGCGAGCACACTAAACAAAAACCCAAAATCCCATACTTTCATATATTTGTCCTAACATCCTAACCGATAGCCTAAAGCACCCCTTTTCAACAAAATAACCTAGGAGAGACCCCGAATCTTTGTAGCATCTGTAAACCAACAGTTTTGACTGTTTAACCTCAGTATGTAAGCAGGGTTAATTGGAGACATCTATTTCCCTTCCTTCATCAGCTTTAATAGGATAAAAAATGAATCGAGCTGTAGTACCAGAGCGATCGTGCTTCGTAACCACATCCAAAAATCACTCGCTATAGAAAAATGGCGACTCTGCTGGGGAGAATCTTTAGGGATCTTGTTCTCTTCTTGTCCCCTAGGTAGAAACCTTGACGTCACTAGGATCTTAGGTCAAAACGCCGTTAATTTGGAATGAAACCACAGGATGGTGACTCCGCCGGGAAACCATTTTCTGTCAGGAACTTAAGATTCTTAGCTTTTAAAAGTCTAGGACATTAGGACAAATATATATACTGCTTTTCCTAATTGATATCTGTGTTTATTTTTCTGCTAATGGGAATGCGTGTGATGCCGCATGTGGAAAGATTGAGTATACACTTAAGATAAGTGATGGCGACGAGGTTGACCATCAACCTCAGTGGAGGCTTCCCAATGCAACCCATTCCCTCTCATAGGCAATGGGCCGATTGTGACGTCTGAGAAGTTGAGGAGCCAACCCTTTTGTAGTACGGAAACTATCGGAAATAGTTGTCACGCGATACTACCCTCATTTGAGGCTGATGATCTATTCTCGGTGAATAGCATTTACTCTAAGATTTCATACAGCTAGCTGGCGATCCGCTTGCTGTTTGTTATCCTGGGAGGAGCTGATGATTTTGAGTACAGGTACAAAAAATCACCCTAGTATAAACCTTTGGGGATGGGTAGAGCCTTGACTTCATGACAACGACCCTTTGACCCCATGTTTTTTCTATGTTTTTGTGTGCTGCATTCATGCATTCATTTAAAAAAACATTAAAACATTCAAAAAAAAAATTTCTCTTCTAATCTCTCTGTTTTTTCAAAATAAACTAAGACTGTGATTGCAAATATCAGAGAAAAGGATTGCGCTAATGGATTTCGGTAGAAGGAGAACTCATAAGTACACCTTCAGGATTCCAAAACTACAGGATTTAAGAGGTTTGGCGAGGATGATCACAAACCAAGAGGCTTTCAGAGCCAAGTACGGGGGTTTGCTATCTCTGCTAAGAGTCCATGTGATTGAGGGAATCATGGATGCGCTCATTCAGTTCTACGATCCGGTCTGTCACTGTTTCAGATTCCCGGATTACCAGCTAGCACCAACGCTGGAGGAATATTCTCATCTGATTGATCTACACATCACTGATCGAGCTCCATTTTCTGGACTGGAAGAAATTCCAAAGAATCAGACCATTGTAAGAGCAATTCATTTGGACGAGTCTGAGGTCAGGACTCACATGACCACTAAGGGTGGCATACAAGGTTTGCCAGCCCAGTTCTTGACAAAGAAAGCCCTGTACTTCGCCAGTATAGGGAACATGACTGCTTTTGAAAGCATCTTTGTTTTACTCACTTACGGGTTATTTTTGTTGCCAACATTAATAACTTCGTCGATATCAACTCCATTAAGGTCTTTCTCATTGGAAACCCTGTGTCGACTTTGCTCGCAAACGCATATCATTCTGTACACTTGGGAAATTTGTAAAGCGGAGGGGAGATCACATGCTGCGTACCTCTGCTTTACAAATAGTTTATCTCCCATTTGCCCAAGTCTGCTGCGTTTTGGGAAAACAAGAGTGCCTTACGTTGGTCGCAGAAAATCATGTCCCTCACTAACTCTGACATTGACTGGTGTAATAGGATTTATGACGGAATCAGGATCATTGACCGTTGTGGAAACTTCCCCAACGTACCCCTTATAGGAACTAAGGGAGGAATCAATTACCATCCAGTTCTTGTTCATCGTCAATTTGGATACCCGATGAGGCATGTCCCGCGTAATGCTCATCTGGAAGGTCTTTTCTTCAAGGAAGGAGAAAGTGACAGAGCACTAAAGACGGAAATAGTGCACGCTTAGAAACGTGTTCATAAGAAAGGATGGGAGTCTCTAGGAAAACCGGACTGTGTCTCGGTGGAGCCTTATCTCCACTGGGTACAAACTATAGCTCTCAAGCTAAAGATGCCTTATCCTCGTCATGGAGTTCTTCCACCGAGGGAGTCTGTCATGTACTTCATGACTGAGACTGAAAAGCTCCAGGTTACTCTTAACAAAGTTCAACGGAAGAGGAGGTCTTGGAAGAACAAGTACTGCACCCTCAACATGGAGTGCATCAAAATACAGCAACTACTGAAAGGAAAGGACGCTCTGATTGAAATTTTGGAGCAACATGCTGTAGAGAATCAAGATGACCAAAGGAATTTGCTCACTCCTTTCACCTGGCAAAGGAATGACAACCCGACAACGGCCCAAGAGCCCCGGTCAAAGAAAAGGAAAGTACCAGAATCAGCACCCGATTTCTCTTCAGAGAGGACTCGGGACCCATTAGTTTAGGTTTCTGTTTCTGCACCTTGTAATCTACTGTATTTCCATTTTTGTAATCCTTTGAATTCAATAAAAAGGGGTTTCCCCACTGTTTGATATTTGCAATCTAATTGTCGAAGTTTATTTTGATTAAACCAAAAAACAATTAATATAATCGTTGCATTCATCATTCTCACATCGCGAATTCTTCTTACCTACGAATCTCACGTTTGTGTCTCGATTCTAGAGTCAAACTGTCTCATTCGTACAATACTCGGGCCAATCGTCAGAAAATATGGATGATCTTGAGGAAGAAAGCAGAGAGTTGAAAGAAGAGATCGACGCTCTGAGAGAGGATATAAGAAAGCTTCGTAATGACATGCAAGCCATGGGAGAAGCTCAGCTACAAAGGATCGTGATCTCAGAGATCACCTCAACGCCCATAGTGGAGAAGTATGATCCTAGGTATAAAATGCCGAAAGATCGTCCTTGGGGCATACCTGTTAACTATATCCCGGAAGGATATGTTCCGCCGATCACTGAAGATCAGGGAATCATAACAGAAGCCGATGGGCCTGAAGGTTACAAACTTCGGGAAAGCGAAGATGCCAGGGGCATACTGAAGACTCCTGAAGGTTACAAACTTCGGGAAATGCCCACATTCACTGCCGTAGTCACGGTACCACCCCCTGTGGTGCACACTGTTCTGGAAGGACAGATTCCGCCGATACCTTCTGGTAAGAAGGAAACTATGTTCGATAGAATGGATGAATTCCAGGAACAGTTCTTGGAAATGTAAAAAGAACTGCAAGCCATCCGCGGTCAGGATCTATTTGTAAAGGACGTCGCGGACCTCTGCTTGGTCCCCAATGTGAAAGTTCCGCACAAATTCCAGGTGCCCGAATTTGAAAAGTACAAGGGTAACTCTTGCCCTCAGAGTCACTTGGTGATGTACGCTCGGCGAATGTCAGCTCAGACGGAGAATCAGGACTTACTGATTCACTACTTTCAGGATAGTTTAACCGGTGCCGCATTAAAATGGTACATGGGTTTAAACCGTGCTATGATTAGCACATTCAGAGATCTTGGTACTGCCTTCGTCCAACAATACAAATACAATTTGGACATGGCACCGGACAGAGATCAACTCAGATCAATGTCACAAAAGGACAAGGAAACCTTTAAGGAGTACGCTCAGAGATGGCGCGAAATTGCCGCTCAGATTTGTCCACCTCTTGAGGAAAAAGAGATGACAAAGATCTTCTTAAAAACCTTAAGCTCATTTTACTATGATAGAATGGTTGCCAGTGCGCCCAGTGATTTCACCGAGATGGTGGGCATGGGAGTTCGTCTTGAGGAAGCCGTCCGAGAAGGACGTCTAATAAAAGACGCTGGATCATCGAGTAGTACAAAACGATACGGTAGTGCTCTCCCTAAGAAAAAAGAGCAAGATATTGGGAATATTTCTCTCAGAAAGCAAAGGCGGCGTTATCAACCGGTAGCAACTGTGACTCCTGCTATCAGCCCTGCGCCTATTCCTACGTATCAACCTCAAGTTGTACAAAGCCAACCTAATCAGCAAAGGACACAACAGCCTCTTTAGCAGGCTCGTCCTCCATACAATAACAATCGTACAACACGGCCATCAGGGTTTGATCCTATACCTATGTTGTACGCAGAACTATTTCCATTACTACTAGCTAAGGGGCACATCCAGACTAAGTCTCCTCTTACAGTACCGGAATATCTACCTTTTTGGTTCAAAGCAGATCAGACATGCCCTTATCATCAAGGAGGATCAGGGCATAACATAGAGAATTGTCTCAATTTCAAATTCGACGTGCAAAAGCTTGTTAGGAGCAGGCTCCTATCTTTCAAAGATACGAATCCCAATGTTCTCACGAACCCGCTGCCTCAACATGAGAAAGCTGCAGTCAACCTGATTGAGAAAGAATTTAACAATGTCTATCAAATTCACGATGTACTCTTGTTGAGGGCCAATCTGGTCAAGATGCATTGTAGACAGAGTGGATATGGCCATGTGCCACCCCATAATTATCACCAGTGTGATGTCTGCTCTAAAAACAATCAAGGATGTTCTGTGGTGCAATCAGCTCTACAGGAACAGATGGATCTCGGATGGATCTAAGAGCACCGAGTTCGTGGAGTTAACATGGTTTATACGAATTCCAATGTTATTCAAAACCACGACGTCTGTGCAATGAATGTCAACCTGGTGACAATGCATTTAAGGCAAAGCCAGTATCATAATCTGCCGCGGCACGATTACAGTTCTTTTCTGACTTGCTCGGTAAACAAACAGGGATGCTCTTTCATACAGGAGGCCCTCCAGCGTCATATGGATCTTGGATGGATCCAGGACTATCATGATAGGAATCCCTATCAGATCAATATGGTTCATATCTTCGATATTCGCTTAATGAATACCAACCTGGTAGAGTTGCATGTTGAGCAGGTCCGACTCAGATTCCTGATATCACATAATTATCACAACTGTAAAGCGGGTTGCGAAAATGATCAGGGATGTGCCCTTGTCCAGGAGGCACTTCAGCACTTGTTAAATCATTGGTGGATGCCAATCTACATGGATAAAGATACTCAGCAAATTAGTATCAATAACAGAAACCCCACTCGGCGTCAAAGTCAGGATGTCCGACTCATGGAAGCTAACTTAGTGAGGTTACATTGTATTCAAAGTGGGCGTGGTCAGGTGCCACCACACAATTATGAATGTTGTGGAGTCTGTTCGGAAAGTAACCAAGGGTGCTACCTTGTGCGAGCAGCTCTCCAAGGGCAATTGGATCGTGGAGAGATCCGCCCATATCCAGGTTTCGGACCCATCAATTGGTCGCCGAACTACCTTGCCAATCAAATTGAGGACGTTGTTGTAATCTCTGATCATCAAAGAACTAGGGATGTTTTCGCCATTATACCTCTGCTTGACGAATCAAGAATTCCCAACCGGGAACGGATCGAGATTACCTACGATGGTCAGAAAAACCAGAAGGTTCCCATAGTCGTCTATCTGTCGGGAGCACTACCGTATGAATCAGCTAAGGCGATCCCTTACAAATACGGTGCGACGATAATTGAAAATGGAAAGGAAATTCCATTACCCTCCATCGTGAATATTGCAGACATCAGTCGTGTAACACGGAGCGGTAGAATCTTCAACAAAGGAGTTGGAGAGTCCAGCAAAGAAAAGGAACTTCAGACAGAAGCTCCCGATCCACCAGTCGGTCAATCCAGTAATCCCGACCTTTCGAAAAACGATGATGAGATGCTGAAGCTCATCCAAAGGAGTGAATACAACATTGTCGATCAACTGTTACAGACTCCTTCAAAGATCTCGGTATTATCACTGTTACTCAGTTCAGAAGCGCACAGGGAGGCTCTACAGAAAGTCTTGGAGCAAGCCTTTGTGCAACAGGATGTAACCATCAGACATTTCGATAGTATTGTCTCTAACATCACTTCTTACAATAACTTGGGATTTAGTGATGAGGAATTACCCGAAGAGGGTCGCCGTCATAACATGGCGCTCAATATTACAGTCAACTGCCAGGACGATGCTTTAGCCAGCATACTGGTAGACACAGGGTCAACCCTGAATGTTATGCCAAAGTCCACTTTGACTCAATTATCATTCAAAGGCCCTCCAATGAGAACCAGCAAGGTCGTCGTCAAAGCGTTCGACGGATCCAGAAAAATAGTTATCGGCGAAGTTGATCTTCCCATAACTATTGGTCCTCACACTTTCTAAGTCACCTTCTAGGTCATGGATATCCGGGCAACGTACAGTTGTTTATTAGGAAGACCTTGGATACATCAGGCTGGAGTGGTCACCTTAACCCTCCACCAAAAGCTAATGTTCGTTCAGAACGGCCAACTCATCACAGTCTGTGGGGAACAGGCCTTGCTCGTCAACAATTTATCGTCATCCACTTATGTGGAACCAGAAGGGATAATCGAAACCCAGTTCCAAGCGCTTTCGTTACACAAGGACGATCAATCCGGAGGAGGAACTTCGATTTCCTCATACAAAGATGTTATTAAAGTGGTCGAGAGTACCGATACAATATGATGGGGACAGCTTGTCATTCCTACTAGCAATACGAAAAAGAAGGGTCTTGGTTTTTCTGCAACCTGCACCCAGACAGCTGCCAGCGATGAAAGTCTTCATCCCATTCAGGACTTCTTCCACAGTGGAGGTTTCCTTCACCCAGTGTCTCAAATAGTCCATGCTATCAACGAGGAGGATCCCTCCGACATGGATAAAGGATGGAAGTCCTATCTTAATGAGCACGGTTATATGTCTCAGGAAGAGGTGCCTACGCCATTTTGCTATCCCGCACAGAGTCCGAGATTTATACCACGGTCAAATGTCGAAATGATATACGGAGATTGTGATCCAGAAGGATGTCGTGCTCCACCAAATTCATTAGAGGAGGACACTCAGATGAAAGACAACTTTGACCACAATTAATATGGCTCGATGGATGGCCTGCCAATGTGGCAGCCTTACCCAGGAGACTTGGGGCTAGAAAGTCATCCGAGTAATGAAACTCAGCTGAGTATCATTGAACAGAATACCTGTGTCTCCACCAATTTTACAGAAAGCGAGCCCTATTTTAATAGAGTTTTGTTTTATAGGGCTGTAGTTTCAAGAATTGACTTGTTCATTAATAAAATAACGTCGTTCTGTAATTTTCGCATTATTTGCTGTTTTCTTTTTTTGCTTTTTCTCAGAAAATGGTAATCCTAAAAAACAATTCAATACTAAAAACAAGAAGTTTTTCAAAAAAAAATACACTGCACACACTTTTGCATTCTCTCTATCTCTTCTAAACACGAATCATCACGTCATGCAGATTGCTTGTTTTAAACCCCGTTGAAACATACGATCCGATGCCTTCTGTAACGCCCCAGTTTTGTGTGAGTTTTATTTAATCGAGTCGTTTGATTATTTTATTATTATATTATTTTATTTTTGACTTTTATCTGAAAATATGTTATTTTTCAATGTTGTGATATTTTATCGGGTTTTGGAAACGTTTGCGAGATATTTTAGTGTGGGGGTATTTTGGTCATTTCATGATATTTTTCATTAAGTAGAAAAATAGAAAATAGAAAGAGAGAAAAATAGAGAGAAAGAAAAGGAGAAGAAAGAAAAAGAGGAGAAAAGAGAAGCAGGAGAGAAATAGTAAGAAAAGCTTGGAAAAATAAAAAAAATCAACTTCTAGAATCGATTTAATCGGGTAAGGGTGCGAAACTCGATTATTATATGCTAGTGTATGATTATGTATGTGTGTTTGTGATTGTTATTGGATTGAAATGATAAATATAGTGAAAATCATAATGTTTAGAAATTGGTAAAAATTCATCCAAATGTGTCTAAACTTATGTGGATTGTGTTCCTTGTTGCTTATACATGTTGGGTATGTATTGTTATACCTCAAATTGGTGTTTTTCTGAGTATTGGATGATGATTTGGGGAATTTTAGGTTGAACCCGTAACAGCAAGAACATGCAGAAATTTTTCTGGTTTTTCCAGGGGATATGCGTATGGGGCATGTTCATACGCGTATGGACCTTGGCATTATGCGTAACATGGGCGAGGCATGGGCCAATACGCGTATGGATCTTCAATTTTCTCGGTCATCTGCCCATTTGCGTATGGTACGCGTAACATTTTAGGGCATACGCGTACGGTGTTGGGCATTACACGTATGGACTTTTACACGTGAACTTTGGGAAAATGAGTCTCTGCCCATACGCATATAGCTCAGGGCAATACGCGTATGGCCAGGAGAATGGTAAAATGGGACTTTTTCAAAATATCGTTTTCGTTTTCTTTCGTAACTTGGGTTCCGTTCATCCGATTTTTACATTCTTAGTATCGTTGGAAAGCTATTGAGTTGTACTTTCTTATTATGATGATTTGGAAATTGTTAGCCGATTTAATTATGTTGGAAATTGGAATAGTGTCATTTTTTCGATTTTTGTCGTTGTAATCGTGCGTAATTGAGGTGTATCATGCAAGGTGCTATTGTACGATGTAAATGCATGTGTTTAAATGGTGTTGTGACGATTTGTGGCCGTATGGCAATTAAATGCATTGTTTTGGGTTTAAGTGCAAGTGTGATTTTGTTGATGGAGATGAATGCATGTATGTGTGCATATTAAATGTCATGAGTCATTGTATGCCAAGCATCATGATATGCATTGTTGTGACGTCCTGAGTGACGGATTGATTCCAAAGGGAATCTGCTATAACATCGTGAGCCTTAAAAATAAGAGAACTGAAAGCGATTGGATATATCGTGAGCCTTAAAAATAAGAGGACCGAAAGCGATGGTTATAGACGATCGTGTGCCCATGTGGGGTGTGAGCGATCGGATCGTGAACCTTATACAAAGAGGACCGAAAGCGATCCATAAATGTCCGGAGCCTTATACAAAGAGGACCGAAAGCGACGGGGAACATCGTATGCCCGACGGGGAGTTACACTAAGTAACGAGCGATGGTTCCAATAGTTCCTAAGTGAACTGGTGATGAGAAATATTGGGAGTCGGTACCGCATGGCATGTGCATAGAGTCGTTGTGTCGGTCTCTGTGCATTTGTATAAATCATAAATATGATTGACTATGTGTGAGGATTGTGAATGGATTAATCGTGTGCGTAATTGATGAATTGATATTCTTGGTGATAATTGCATAGTGTACAATTAATATGCATTGGTGTTAGATAAATGAAATATGTAGGATGTTGTGTGGTATTTGGATTCGGTTGTATGTTGTGGTGAGAAATCTATATGTGCATTTCTGTGTTAATATATAATTATATGCAATTGTATTATGATTGTTTTTCTCACCCTTCTACTGTTTTATAATGCTCTATGAGGCATTGCAGATTAGAGTTGCCGGAGGTATTTTTGTGAAGCTTTGCGTCTTCATTATTTTGTCGGTCGGCTCTGATATGTGACACCGGGTAGTTAGGGAGGCCGTTTGTGATTATTGTGCATTATGTATATGTATATCTTTTGGCTTGTGCATGTATAACTTGAAGTATGGCAAACTTTTCATGTGATATATACATATATATATATATATGTTATTCAGTTTTAGATTTTTCGCTTTTATTCTAAAATCTGAAATGTGGGTGTAAGGAACTGAGTTCCTCTGTTGATTGCTACCCCACTGTTGCATATCTTTATGAGCAGGTGTTGTATGAATTGTTTCAATATAATGTGATTCTCCCGATCTATGCCATGATGATTTAAACATACTCTGACGAAATTTTGAATTTTCTTTTACCGCTTTAATTAGTTGGGGGTATAGATTGGGGGTGTTACATTAAGTGGTATCAGAGCCAGTCCGTGTCAGTTGTGTCAGTCCTTGTTGGTCGTTGTGTTTGGGCGAGCTGTTTGTTTAACCATAGTTTCTGTTATTGGAAATGAACAGAATATGGCTGGTAGGAACGATGCTGCTTTGGCTGCTTCTATGCAAGCTATGGCTCGGGCTGTGCAGGGTGCACCTAATGCTGGAGAGAATGATGAGTTTAGAAAGAATAGACCGCCTGTCTTCAAAGGGAGACATAATCCTGATGGTGCACAGATTTGGCTGAAAGAGATTTAGAGGATTTTCAGAGTTATGGATTGTGCTGAGGACAGTATGGTGAGACTGGGAACTCACATGTTACAGGAAGAAGCGGATGACTGGTGGGTTAGTACTCGTCTTGTGTTAGAAGCTGGTGATGAAGAGGTAACTTGGGAATTGTTTAGTCAGGAGTTTCTGAGGAAGTATTTCCCACGAGGATGTAAGAGGAAAGAAGGAAATTGAGTTCTTGGAACTGAAACAAGGTAATATGTCTGTAATTGATTATACGGCTAAGTTTGTGGAACTTGTGCAGTTTTATCCTCATTATGCTGAAGCGACTGCGGAATTTTCTAAGTGTGTGAAGTTTGAAAGTGGATTGCGTCCTGAGATTAAACAGGAAATCGGTTATCAGAGGATAAGAAGGTTTTCTGATTTGGTGGAATGTTGTAGGATTTATGAAGAGGATAGTAAGGATCGTTCTACTCATTACAAGAGTGTAAGTGACAGGAAAGGGAAGCAACAGTTCCGTGGTGGTCCGTATGTGACACCAGCTGATAAAGGTAAACAAAGGGGTACTTTTGATCGAAGGTCAGGTGGAGGAGGAATGTCTGGTCCTCTGAGATGTTTTAGATGTGGTGATGTGGGACATCGTCAGTCCGAATGTAAGAAAGATTTGAGGAAGTGTTCTAATTGTGGAGGTGTAGGACATGTTGGTGCTGATTGTGCCAGGAAGAATGTGGTTAAGTGTTTCAATTGTGGTGAACCTGGTCATATTAGTACGAAGTGTCAGAAACCGAAGCAAGCTCCAGCTAGTGGAAATGTATTTTCTTTGGCAGGAACTCAGACTTCAAGTGCAGATCGTCTGATCAGAGGTACTTGTTTTATTAATAGTACGCCTTTAGTTGCTATTATTGATACTGGAGCGACTCATTCGTTTATTTCGTCTGAGTGCGCGAAGCGTTTGAATCTTGTGTTGTCTTTGATGGTTGGTGAGATGGTTATTGATACTCCAGCAATGGGGTCAGTAACTACTTCTTTGGTTTGTTTGAGTTGTCCTTTGACCATTTATGGTAAAGACTTTGAGATGGATTTAGTGTGTTTGCCGTTGGAGGGTTTAGATGTGGTTCTGGGAATGAATTGGTTGCAATTCAATCGGGTTCACATTGATTGTTATCATAAGCTGGTAAGGTTTCCTTTTCTTGAGGAAGATGAAGACTCGAGTTTATTATCTACCAAAGAGTTGAAGAGACTTTTGGCGGATGAAGCTCAGTTGTTTGGGTTGTTTGCATCTTTAACTGTGGATAGTCAAGTTTCACTTGATGTGTTTCCTGTTGTTTGTGATTTTCCTGAAGTGTTTCCTGAGGATATTTCGGACTTGCCGCCAGAGAGAGAGAGGTGGAGTTTTCTATAGATCTAGTTCCTGGTACTAGACCTGTATCTATGGCACCTTATCGTATGTCGGCATCTGAGTTGGTTGAGTTAAAGAAACAGTTGAATGAGTTGTTGGAGAAGAGGTTTGTAAGGCCAAGTGTTTCTCCTTGGGGTGCTCCAGTTTTATTGGTGAAAAAGAAAGATGGAAGTATGCGATTGTGTATTGATTATCGCCAGTTGAATAAGGTGACGATTAAGAATAAGTATCCTCTTCCAAGAATTGATGATCTGATGGATCAATTGGTTGGTGCTTGTGTGTTCAGTAAGATTAACTTGAGGTCAGGGTATCATCAGATTAGGGTGAAAAAGGAAGATATTCAGAAGACGGCTTTTAGGACATGATACGGTCATTATGAATATTCTGTGATGCCGTTCGGGGTTTCTAATGCGCAAGGTGTGTTTATGGAGTACATGAATCGTATTTTCCATTAGCAGTTGGATCGTTTTGTGGTGGTGTTTATTGATGATATCCTAATTTATTCTAAGTCTCGGGAGGAGCATGCGGAACATTTACGTATTGTTTTGCAGGTTTTGAAGGAAAGGAAGTTTTTTGCCAAATTGTCCAAGTGTGAGTTTTGGTTATCCGAAGTGAGTTTTCTTGGGCACGTAATTTCAGGTAATGGTATTGTTGTGGATCCATCTAAAGTAGAAGCAGTTCTACAATGGGAGGCTCCGAGATCTGTTACTGAAATTCGAAGCTTTTTGGGTTTGGCTGGTTATTATCGAAGGTTTATTGAAGGGTTTTCTAAGCTAGCACTTCCTTTGACCCAGTTGACTTGTAAAGGGAAAGTGTTCATTTGGGATATTCGGTGCGAGGAAAGTTTTAATGAGCTGAAGAGAAGATTGACGACAGCTCCGATTTTGATTTTGCCAAATCCTAATGAACCGTTTGTGGTGTATTGTGATGCTTCTTTGATTGGTCTAGGTGGTGTTCTGATGCAAGAAGGTAAGGTCGTGGCTTATGCTTCAAGGCAGTTGAGAGTGCATGAGAAGAATTATCCTACTCATGATCTTGAATTAGCGGCTGTGGTTTTTGTGTTGAAGATTTGGAGGCATTATCTCTACGGTGCAAGGTTTAAAGTCTTTAGTGATCATAAAAGTTTGAAATATTTGTTTGATCAGAAGGAGCTAAATATGAGGCAGCGTAGATGGTTGGAGTTCTTGAAGGACTACGACTTTGGCTTGAATTACCATCCTGGTAAAGCTAATGTAGTAGCCGATACGTTGACCCGGAAATCGTTACATATGTCCGCTTTAATGGTTAAGGAGTGGGAACTTTTGGAATCGTTTAGAGATTTGAGTTTGGTTTGTGAAGTGACGTCGGAAAGCGTAAGGCTTGGAATGTTGAAGGTTACTAATGATTTTCTAAGGACGGTTAGTGAGAAACAAAAGCTGGATGTGAAATTTGCGGAGTTGATGTTGGTGGGAGAAAAAGATGCGAATAGTGATTTTCAAGTGGATGTTAATGGTGTTTTGAGATTCCGAGGTAGAATTTGTATTCCGGATGATGCTGAGTTGAAAAGGATGATTTTGGAGGAAGGACACCGGAGTAATTTGAGTATACATCTGGGAGCGAATAAGATGTATCAGGATTTGAAGAAGATTTTCTGGTGGTCTGGATTGAAAAGAGATGTGGCTTAGTTTGTTTATGCATGTTTGACTTGTCAGAAATCGAAGGTGGAACATCTGAGGCCTAGTGGTTTGTTACAACCGTTGGATATTCCTGAGTGGAAGTGGGATATCATTTCCATGGATTTTGTGACAGGGTTACCGAATACTCTGCGAGGGCATAATGCTATTTGGGTGGTTGTTGATAGACTGACTAAATCGGCCCATTTCATTCCGATTGACATTAGTTTTACTTTGGAGCGGTTAGCTGAGATTTACATCAGTGTGGTTGTGAAGTTGCATGGGGTTCTATTGAGTATTGTCTCTGATCGAGATCCTAGATTTACTTCGAGATTTTGGGAAAGTTTACAGAAGGCTTTGGGTTCTAAATTGAGATTGAGTTCAGCTTATCATCCGCAGACGGATGGTCAGACGGAGAGAACGATTCAGTCATTGGAAGATTTGTTGAGGGCTTGTGTTTTGGAACAAAGTGGTGCGTGGGACAGTTATCTTGCATTGATTGAATTCACGTATAATAACAGTTTCCATTCTAGTATTGGAATGGCACCGTTTGAAGCATTGTATGGACGAAGGTGTCGAACACCTTTGTGTTGGCACGAATCTGGTGAGAGTTCGGTGGTTGGACCAGAGTTGGTGCAACAGACGATGGAAAAAGTGAAGTTTATTCGTGATAAAATGAAGGCTTCTCAGAGTAGGCAAAAGAGTTATCATGATCAGAGGCGGAAAAATCTTGAGTTTCAAGAGGGCGATCATGTATTTCTGAGAGTTACACCGGTAACGGGTGTGGGTCGTGCATTGAAATCTAAGAAGCTTACTTCTCGATTTATTGGTCCTTATCAGATATCTGCGAGAGTGGGTGCTGTGGCTTATAGGGTGGCGTTGCCGCCGAATCTGTCGAATTTGCACGATGTGTTCCATGTTTCACAGCTTCGGAAGTATGTTCCGGATCCGTCGCATGTGATTCTGATGGATGAGGTTGAGGTAAGGGAGAACCTGACGGTTGAGGCGTTACCAGTTAGGATTTTGGATCGCGAGGTGAAGCGGTTGAGAGACAAGGATATTGCACTTGTGAAAGTGGCGTGGGGAGGCGCTGCTGAGGTTTCGACTTTTATCTGAAAATATGTTATTTTTCAATGTTGTGATATTTTATCGGGTTTTGGAAACGTTTGTGAGATATTTGAGTGTGGGGGTATTTTGGTCATTTCATGATATTTTTCATTAAGTAGAAAAATAGAAAATAGAAAGAGAGAAAAATAGAGAGAAAGAAAAAGAGAAGAAAGAAAAAGAGGAGAAAAGAGAAGCAGAAGATAAATAGTAAGAAAAGCTTGGAAAAATAAAAAAAATCAACTTCTAGAATCGATTTAATCGGGTAAGGGTGCGAAACTCGATTATTATATGCTTGTGTATGATTATGTATGTGTGTTTGTGATTGTTATTGGATTGAAATGATAAATATAGTGAAAATCATAATGTTTAGAAATTGGTAAATATTGATCCAAATGTGTCTAAACTTATGTGGATTGTGTTCCTTGTTGCTTATACATGTTGGGTATGTATTGTTATACCTCAAATTGGTGTTTTTCTGAGTATTGGATGATGATTTGGGGAATTTTAGGTTGAACCCGTAACAGCAAGAACATGCAGAAATTTTTCTGGTTTTTCCAGGGGATACGCGTATGGGGCATGTTCATACGCGTATGGACCTTGGCATTACGCGTAACATGGGCGAGGCATGGGCCAATACGCGTATGGATCTTCAATTTTCTCGGCCATCTGCCCATTTGCGTATGGTACGCGTAACATTTTAGGGCATACGCGTACGGTGTTGGGCATTACGCATATGGACTTTTACACGTGAACTTTGGGAAAATGAGTCTCTGCCCATACGCGTATGGCTCAGGGCAATACGCGTATGGCCAGGAGAATGGTAAAATGGGACTTTTTCAAAATATTGTTTTCGTTTTCTTTCGTAACTTGGGTTCCGTTCATCCGATTTTTACATTCTTGGTATCGTTGGAAAGCTATTGAGTTGTACTTTCTTATTATGATGATTTGGAAATTATTAGCCGATTTAATTATGTCGGAAATTGGAATAGTGTCGTTTTGTCGATTTTCGTCGTTGTAATCGTGCATAATTGAGGTGTATCATGCAAGGTGCTACTGTACGATGTAAATGCATGTGTTTAAATGGTGTTGTGACGATTTGTGGTCGTATGGCAATTAAATGCATTGTTTTGGGTTTAAGTGCATGTGTGATTTTGTTGATGGAGATGAATGCATGTATGTGTGCATATTAAATGTCATGAGTCATTGTATGCCAAGCATCATGATATGCATTGTTGTGACGTCCTGAGTGACGGATTGATTCCAGAGGGAATCTGCTATAACATCGTGAGCCTTAAAAATAAGAGGACCGAAAGCGATTTGATATATCGTGAGCCTTAAAAATAAGAGGACCGAAAGCGATGGTTATAGACGATCGTGTGCCTATGTGGGGTGTGAGCGATCGGATAGTGAACCTTATACAAAGAGGACCGAAAGCGATCCATAAACGTCGTGAGCCTTATACAAAGAGGACCGAAAGCGACGGGGAACATCGTATGCCCGACGGGGAGTTACACTAAGTAACGAGCGATGGTTCCAATAGTTCCTGAGTGAACTGCTGATGAGAAATATTGGGAGTCGGTACCGCATGGCATGTGCATAAAGTCGTTGTGTCGGTCTCTGTGCATTTGCATAAATCATAGATATGATTGACTATGTGTGAGGATTGTGAATGGATTAATCGTGTGCGTAATTGATGAATTGATATTCTTGGTGATAATTGCATAATGTACGATTAATATGCATTGGTGTTAGATAAATGAAATATGTAGGATGTTGTGTGGTATTTGGATTCGGTTGTATGTTGTGGTGATAAATCTATATGTGCATTTCTGTGGTAATATATAATTATATGCAACTGTATTATGATTGTTTTTCTCACCCTTCTGCTGTTTTATAATGCTCTATGAGGCATTGCAGATTAGAGTTGCTGGAGGTATTTTTGTGAAGCTTTGCGGCTTCATTCTTTTTTCGGTCGGCTCTGATATGTGACACCGGGTAGTTAGGGAGACCGTTTGTGATTATTGTGCATTATGTATATGTATATCTTTTGGCCTATGCATGTATAACTTGAAGTATGGCAAACTTTTCATGTGATATATACATATAATATATATATATATATATATATATATATATATATATATATATATATATATATGTGTGTGTTATTCAGTTTTATATTTTCCGCTTTTATTCTAAAATCCGAAATGTGGGTGTAAGGAACTGAGTTCCTCTGTTGATTGCTACCCCACTGTTGCATATCTTTATGAGCAGGTGTTGTATGAATTGTTTCAATATAATGTGATTCTCCCGGTCTATGCCATGATGATTTAAACATACTCTGACGAAATTTCGAATTTTCTTTTACCGCTTTAATTAGTTGGGGGTATAGATTGGGGGTGTTACATTAAGTGGTATCAGAGCCAGTCCGTGTCAGTTGTGTCAGTCCTTGTTGGTCGTTGTGTTTGGGCGAGCTGTTTGTTTAACCATAGTTTCTGTTATTGGAAATGAACAGAATATGGCTTGTAGGAACGATGCTGCTTTGGCTGCTGCTATGCAAGCTATGGCTCGGGCTGTGCAGGGTGCACCTAATGTTGGAGAGAATGATGAGTTTAGAAAGAATAGACCGCTTGTCTTCAAAGGGAGACATAATCCTGATGGTGCACAGATTTGGCTGAAATAAATTGAGAGGATTTTCAGAGTTATGGATTGTGCTGAGGACAGTAAGGTGAGACTGGGAACTCACATGTTATAGGAAGAAGCGGGTGACTGGTGGGTTAGTACTCGTCCTGTGTTAGAAGCTGGTGATTGTCATACCCCAAATTTTGACCACTAAGATTTCCCATCATTGTGAAAATCATTATCACAATATGGAGGAACCATCATACTTCATCAGTCTCCCCAAAGATGGGTGAGCATCCACTACAATCAAAATTAGGGTTTCAAGCCCTCTCTGAGTGCTTAGACAAAGGATTAATCAAGGAATGACATGATCTTCAACTTGTCTAACCTCTAAAATATCCACAATGGATCAAAAGGACTCCCACTTCAAGGATCAAGCACAAGGCTGCTCCCTTCTAGGTGGATCAAGTCTCATGATCTATAGTGTCACCAAATTAGGGTTTTGGTCGACCAGGGCCTCCAGATGAAAAATTTCATCTGGGCATGAGCCAATGATCCAAAACATAACCTAATATACTCCATGGAACCTCATGGACCCAATCATCAAGCCAATTTTGCCTCAGGGGATGCATTCATCAAAAATCAGGAATTAGGGTTTCTTGACCTAATTCACCCCTAAGTTGACTTTTAGGGAAAATCATGAGCCAAGACCTCAAGAGAGGGTTTGAGGGTCTCTAATGAACTATATTGATCCAATTGCAACAATGGATTAATCCAAGAAGCTTGAGCAACAAGTCTCAATTTCATCTGCACAATAATTAGGGTTTTAAGGGAAAAGTCAACTGTAACTTTGACTTTTGACCAGGACATGCTCCCAAGCCCTAAGACATGATTCAATATGCCCTATGACACCCATGGAACATGTCCATCAAGTTTGATTTAGGTCAAGGATATGATTTCCTGAAGAATTGCACAGTTTGGAATTCATCTGATAAAAAGTCAACTGTGCACAAAAGTCAACTTTGACTTTTTGAGATTTTTCACCAAAATGGTTTTTTAACCCTAAAATGATGTTAATGTATGATTTGAATCATCATTCATCAAGAAAAATCAAGAAAAGTTGGATAACTTGTAAAAGGGGTAACCATAAAAACTTAGAAAATTTTCTAAGTTAAAAATAAAGTGACAAGGGCACCAACTTTGAAGGATCATAACTCCTAAACCACAAAGCCATTTTTTCTCATCCAAAGATGGATTTGTAGCCCTCATTACCCTCTACAAAAACTTCAACTAGACCTAAGTCCAATTCATTAAGGATTTGGAGTTATGGAGTGATCAAAATGGCTGAAAAGTGAAAATGTCACTTTTTCCAACACTTAGTGAAATTTTCACTAAGTCAGAATCTGCCTTCACTTTTTGCCAAATGTAGGGGGATTTTTCACTTGGATTCAAAAGAGATCAAAACCAAACATGTTCAAACAGTTGTTGTATCATGTAAGTGTAGCACCCCAAAATTTGCCCTCCTTACTTTAGCACTAACTGGCTTATGTTTCATTTCATTTTTTGCATTATCATGTATGCATATCATTAGCATGGGGTCAAGGTGCTTGAGGCAGTTCAAGAAGGTCTTATCTGGTCTATCACATCATCAAGAGTTCACAAGTGGCAAGGGATCTCAAGTGGATCACTCTCTCCTAACCAGTGCAGGAATTAGGGTTTTGAGATTCTTGGGTTTATGGCTCCAATGGGAAAGCTCCTTGGATTTTTATTATCACCAGATGGCATATCTTATCTTTGTTGGAGAGGATACACATCATATTCAGAGGAATTTGGATTTGGAGACTGTGTTATTTCCTCCTAGACTGAGGGTACCAAAACTAGAGTTTGCTATAAAGTCAGTTTATTTCTGATTTTATGGGCAAGACTTGATTCTATGGTATTCCTTGGGTCCCTAAGCATCTAGGAGTGGAAGATTGTCCATCAGTTTGATTCAGGAGAGATTCAATTGGCCAATGGATTGGGAATCAGGAGAATTGGATAAAAGTCAACAGGGAGAGGGAAGTCAACTGTGGAATTTAGGGATTCTCTCCAAGGTTTTCAAGGTCTCACATCCTCATGTGGTCTTCAAGAGTCAAGTTTCATGCCATTTATCAAGAATCAGGAGTTGGTGCAAAAGTTACTAAATATGGAAAGTGACCTATAATGAGAAGTTTCCATTTTTGGCAAGTTCTTACACTACATTCAACTTGACTTTTCACCATCAAAGGAGCTTCAAATGAATTTTCCTCAAACATGAAAGTTGAATATCATTTTCTCCTCTTTCTAACAAGTACTAGTGGGTCTCCATATCATTTGTGAAACTCAGGTTATGATCAAAAGAAGCCAAAGTGGTTTTTAGGGTTTCTCATGATTCCATTTTCACAACTTTGGGCATAGTGACCTATAATCAATTCCATTGCTTCATGCCACATTCTAATATCAAAGAACATTCCTTGAGGATTATTTTGGGCCCAAGAATCAAGAAATTCCATGGTTTATTCTTCACTTATTCTCCATTATTTCAAATTGCCAAATTATTGAAATCTCATGAACCAAAATGTTTCAAGGCCCAATTTCAATGTGGGTGTGATTAGCAATCAGAAGTTAAGTGATCCATCATAGATTTCTTAAGTGTACACGCATGGAGAGAGGTGTATTCCATATTATGTAAAAATCCAAATTTGTCCAAAACTCATTAAACAAGGAATTGCCCAAGCCCAAACTATTATCAGTGAGAAACCCTGGAGTATTTAAACTCATCCATGCACTGGTTAGGGGATTACAGGTGACATTTGGAGGAGTGGAGAACTTGAACCCTAAGGCATCTCACATCCATATCTCTCAATCTATAAGGAGTTTTCAAGAAATTCTTTCACCAACAGAACCCTTGTGATCAATAGAGTGCAAATCACCCCCCATTCGCAGCTAAGAGCAAGGAAAAGGGTTGTGCCATCTCAGGTTAGTCACTTTTTTCATGATCATGAAACTCTCCTTTTAAGTATGCATATTGATGTGTGATGTCTGCTGATCATCCTGATATAGTTTTTGTTGAGTTTGGACGTGTGTATTGCTTGTGCTTTGAGTTTAAAGTTTTGAACCCTAACTTATTTCTCATCGTTTTTTATTATGCGTTGATTATTTGCAATTTTTGATGACATATATTCGCACGAAAATTCTGGGTTGTTTTAGGTTGCAGGTGATGGAGGACGGTGGCCGGAACCCTAGCTCCGGCGGCTTTGAGGGTTCCGGCGAAGGAAGGTGGCTGGAGGTTGAAGACACAATCAAGGTCATTCATTTTGTTGATAGCACGACCCAGATCGTGCCACGTCTTATTTTTTTTATTTATTTTAATTTATTGAATGTGTGTTATTTACCCCATTATAGCTTCCGTGGTCTACCAATCAGGTTATTTCGTTTTGCTTACTTTTTGTTTAGTTGACTTAACCGTGTGTGTTGATCAAATCATGTGGCCATAACTGAGACAGCACATTAAAAATCTCACATGCCCCTCACGTGGGATTCCATAGGTAGTCTGAATGTTTGGTGTGCACGCGCCCATGCGTAGTCTCGTGTGCCTTGCAATCTGGGGCGTCTATCATGAGTACTTGGACTTTTGGTTGACTAAGTCAGGCACGTTAGATCAATCCAATGGAAGGTAGTGAGTCAACCCATTGACTGAAAGCCCACATGCACTCCTTTTTTTATTATTTCGCTGATTAATTATTTGGTCTGGGCTTGCTAATTGCACCCCACGCTTCAGCCCATTTCCCAATTCCAATGCATTTTTCCTACTAAACGCACCCCCTTGCATTCTTATTTCATTTTATTTTTATTTTAATTATTGTTTTCATTTATAATTATTAAAAATAGATTTTTACGTTAAAAAATTACTAAAAAATTCATGCATCATATTTATCATTTTATAAAATTTTCCAAATTTTATTTTTTATTTTTATTTTATTTTTTATCATCTAAATTAACTATTTAATTATTTTCTTTTTGCATTACTCATATCATGCGTACCTGAATTTATTTATTTTATTTCTCTGCATCCATAAAACATTTTCAATCCATTATTTTTGTATTTGTTAAATAACATTCTGAGATGCATTAAAATATTTGTCTATCATTTTTAAAATTATTTCATATTGCATTTTAGTCCTTCCCTTTGGCACATTGGACCACACTTCTCATCTGAGCTTAGCCTAATTGTTTAAGTGACTAACATCTTGAATTTTTGCAGGAATTTTTGATGTGTTGTTTGTCTATGGTTGATCAACTTTGATATTTAATTTGGTTATTTTAGAAGTTGTTTTACTATTTTTTTTAATGGCTCTTTGTGTGAGATTTTCTCGTATGTGTATCCTTGATCTTGTCTGATTATCTGTTTGGAGAGGCACTTGTGCCATTGCTTTGGGGTTGTTTATTTGACTTCTTAATTCATATTTGGATTGTTATCACTATTATATGCCATTGTTTGGTTTTCATTTGCTTTGATATCACTTATGTCTGTTTGGTACTAACCTTTTGTGCAGGGGCTAAGGTAAGTCACTTAAGGGTGTGGATAATCCTCCATGTTCACCCCTACTCTTTCCTCCTCTCATCTTTTTTCTTTAGGTTTAGGTTATCGTCAAACCTCACTAACCATAGGTCACCCATGCATGATAACTTTAGGACTCTTAGTTCCCTTTAGAGTTTCTTTCGTGTCTGCTCTCTTCTCATCTCAAACTTCTCAAAAATACTTAATAAATAAAAAGTGTATTGTGCACGAGCCTTAAGCGTGGGGAATGAGAAATGAGGGGCTTCCTCTCATCTTTCTAGAGTGCTTAGCGAGCATCCTGTCTTGGGACGATGCGTTAAGTATTCGCCCCTGTGCCCTAGACTTTGGTGCAATGCAATTTATGAACTAACTTAAATCACTTCTGTCCTAAAAAATACAAACCAACTTCAAACCTTTTTGTCCTTCGGGATTGTCAAACTAAAGGATATTTTCAAAAAGGGCACGTTACTTTCCGTCTGAGACGCAAACAGGCATCGACCCTAACTGCCGGACGCGAACTTAACGTCGCTCATAAAAAACACAAAAAGAACTTGGTCCGAACTACGTTGACTCTGAATTCCCCATTGCACAAAGGGGGTACGTAGGCCTAGGACGTCGATGTCCTACCGAGTCTGTCTTAGTTTTTCCCACCTCGTTTTAGTACAGCCATAGATGATAGTATAACTCACCCTTCGAATAGACAACAAGCGTGGATCCCATCGAGTACGATGGACGCGTGGGGTGCTAGCACCTTCCCCTCGCGTAACCGACTCCCGAACCCAGGCTATGGTTGCGATGACCATTCCTTTCCCTCTTCCTCAGGTTTATGCGGTGTTCCCTTTCCCTCTCTTGGGATAAATTTACACGGCTGGCGACTTTATTTTCTGTGCCACTCTCGCGTTTGTACCTGGATGAAAATCCTGGGAGCGACAGCTGGCGACTCTGCTGGGGAATCTGGTTGACCTATGCTGGTCTATCCCTAAGCGAGTCAGTCCTAGCGCTTGCTTGTCTTTGTTCTCTTTGGGTGTCTTTATGTTTGTTTTGTTGTATTTGTTGTATTTAATTTTTTACAGCTTTTCTGCATTGCATTTCATTTTTATTACTGTTATACTGTTGTGTTGTGCTGGCTGTGTTTGTTTTGCAGGTTGGGTGGTTTTGAGAGATAAGCCCAATACCCATGCTTGAGTATACCCTAGGACTAGAGTGGAAAGTAGTGGGACCTACGTGCCCGCTTGGTACGTTTGTGTGTTCATGAAATTCACAATCAGACGAGGCTATCTTGGGACGCATTCTAACGTGTGTGTCTTGCGCATGTTGGGATGTTGATCTAGAGAGCTGTCGACTCTGGTGACCGATCATTGAGGACCTTAGTGGAAACATCCCTTTTTAGTGGTGACAGTGGCAGACCACATCCTGTGGCAAACCCATTCGCACCCGAGGGCCCACTTTGGAACTTGCATAGGATGGCCCCTATCTTTTGAAGAGAATCAGTGGAGGCACTCCTCGATTGACGGTAGTACTGTACCCCGAGGGATGAATGTACTATTGTTTTTCGACCTCAGTGTCAAAGCTGAGGACCTTCCTTTTTGGAGAATCAGTTGAGTCCTCCTCGATTGATGATGATGCCAAACCAGAAATGGTGAACGTATCATCATTTCTCGACCTGAGAGCCCGGGATACTGAACATCCTAGTACCCACACGTGAGAGGGGATGGGTGTTTGCAGGTTTGCAGGTAACCGAAACTTTCAACCTACCCGGTTTTCTAGATTTCTCATCAGTGTTTAATTATTTGGGTTCCTGGTTATCTCAGTGGCTCGGTACTTTTGGAATTCTGGTTTTCTGGGTTGTGGTTCTCGTTCAGTTAACAGCACAGCACATCCAGCAATGTTGCCTTGATCCCATGTTTGTATGAGCATATCATTTTCTTGCATTCTGACATGTTTAACATTTTCAGGGCTTGCATCTTACTCTTGATTCTGGTTTTTTGAGGTTACCTTAGCATGGATGTCCAGAGAAAGAAGATTGTTGCCTATTCGTTGCTAGAGCCGACCTTGACATTGATTCACAAGCTGATTAGTATGGCTGGTCCCGGAGTTCGTACAGAGTTCAGTGGAGGGTATGGGAGACTTCTGAAGTTTGTCTACAATATCTCCAAGTATGAGAAGGATGCCATTCATACACTTCTTCAGTTTTACGATCCGTCTTTGCGTTGCTTCACTTTCCCAGACTACATCTTGGCCCCAACGTTGGAGGAGTTCTTATTTATTTTGGGAATCCCCATCAGGCACGACATAGTATTCTTTTCTGAAGAACACCCCGGGATAAAAGAAATGGCTAGTGCTCTTCATATTGATGAATCAGTTCTGAGCAGTAATATTGAGGAAAAATAAGGAGCCAAGGGTTTCTTATTGAAGTTCTTGTTTGATCAAGCTTGCATACATGTTAAAGAGAAGAATTGGACTGCCTTCCAGGCTATTCTGGCTATGTGCATCTATGGGATTGTCCTGTTTCCCAATGTTCCTGATCTGGTGGATATGCATGCTGTCAGAATCTTTATTTCGAAGAATCCTATACCTACCTTGCTAGGTGATGTGTATCACTCAGTCCACTACAAGAATGAAAATAGGCGGGGAAAAACTGTGAGTTGTTGTGCACCACTTTTATCTACTTGGTTTCTGAGTCGTCTCCCCGAATCTGGCGCTTTCGTTGATACGAAAGATTCTCTGAAGTGGTCAAAGAGGGTTATGGGCTTGACTGCTGACAACATTGTTTGGATCAATCATGACTTGCTAGGAATGGAGATTATTTACAAGTGCGTAGAATTCCCTAATGTACCCTTGATAGGGAGGAAAGGTGGAATTAACTACAATCATTCCCTAGTTATCAGGCAGTTTGGTTATCCTTTGAAAAGTCCACCCGAAGAGCGAGATGTCAGAGAGTTTTTATTCTTCAATGGTATTGAGGATCAAGAGATGATAAGGAAGGTTGTGAATGCTTGGAAACAGGTAACCAAGAAGGGTAAAATGTCATTCGGGAAATGTAATAACCAGGCTTTCCCGTCCTATAAAGAGTGGATTAAGAAGAGAGCAGAAGAGGAGCTTCTTCCCTTCCCGGTGGAACCACCTTTGTATCCTTCGATGATTTAGCCTCCTACCACAGTTGAATTGGAAAAGTATAACAAATTATGGTCTGAAAAGGAAAGGTTGCGGGAAGAAAATAGTGAGCTAAAAAGAGAGATTTATCAGTGGAAACATGAGCGGGGTAAAGCCGTTCATACCGCCAAGTTGAAGACAAAGCTTCTTGCTAAGGCAGAAAAAGAGCTAGCTGACATGGTCGCATCCAGACAAAGGATGAAACAAGCTTTGGATGGTATCAGTAAAGTTCTCGAGTCCAAGGAGGAGGAATTGGACAAGGCTTTCTTGAAAATTCACAAGTTCAATGATCACCGAGAAACTGCAATGGCTAGGAATAAGAGAAAGGAAGACGATTACATGGCTCAGATTGATTAACTGAAGTCGCAGCTCAAGAAGAAAGACGCTGAGATCTTGTCAGGGGTATTCAAGAGACAAGGAGTCGAGGGTCGACTTAATGAAGCCATAGCCTCCATAGAGGAACTGAAGGTCCAAGCTGAAGTGAAGAGATCTAGACATGAGGGACCTAGCATGGATGGTGTTTCTGAAGAAGACACTTGGGAGTTACATTGCCGATACTTGGATGGGATGATACACAGGAGAGACCTTCTCATTCAAGAACTAATTTAGAGACCAAAGCATCCCGACACCAGAAAGCTATTCAAGGAAATTCAAGACTGGTGCAGAAAGCATAATGGATGGGGGGGATTGACACTTGTAAACTTTGATGACATGCCGTAATTTTTTGTTTTCTTTCTTGTATTGGGATCACCACCAGGCCTGTTGGTTGAGACCTATTGTTTTGTGTTCAGACTTGTTACCTTGGAGTTATGATTATTGACCTTTGGCTTTTCTCTGGTTTTCTTAATATATGAGCAGAAGTTCCATTATATCTTGTTGTTAAACCGGAATCAAGGGGTGGATCGCCCTGTGAATATTCAAACATGTTCATTTGCATTTGCATATTCATAATCATTTTGCATAATCATTTTGCATAACAGGTGTTTATCTTCGGTATTCTTATCCTGTTCCAATCTCATAATTGCATATTTAACTCCTCAGGCCGTTCAAGAGTTGATCATGGAGCAAGTTCAAGCTGAGTTGAGGGAACTGCGAAGCCAGATGAGGCAATTTGGGGAAGACATGCTCCAGGAGCAGAAGATGCTGAGGGAGGAGATCAATCAGATGAAGACTCAGATGGGTTTAATCATGGAGATTTTGAAAACAGTGTCAAAAAAGGAAGACATTCCTGTGCCCGCTTCCACAACAGAGGTTCTCATTCCTCCCATCTCTTTGGGGTCTCCTCTAGACCATGGATTTCCTCGTGGATCCTCTCCACCGTCAGAGTTTTTTCATCAACAACCGTTTCTTGAGGGTCTTAATCCAGAAAAGCTTGATAAGAAGTTTGATCAGGTTCCGATGCCATACGCTCAGTTGCTTCAGCACTTGCTCAAGTTTCAGCTAATTGAATTGATTGCTGCGGGACCTCCACACACCAAGTTTCGTATGGGTTCCAATGTCCATGATAGGTGTGAATTCCATTCAGGGGTACCTGGTCATAATGTTGAAGATTGTAAGATGCTCAAGTACAAAGTCCAAGAGCTCATTGATTCAGGGGCAATCAAGTTTACATCAGTTGGCACTGGTAAATAAAGTGATGTTACTCCCAGTTTTGCAAAGGGACTGAGGACTCCCTCTTTGCAGGATCCACCTCATGTCATGGACTTTCTCCACAACCTTTTGCTGCAGAAGCGCTACGTCAGCAACCTTTGTTTGTGCCTCAGCCAAATGTGGAAGGGAAAGTGCAAGCGCAGGTGAGGCGCCCAAATCAGCACCGACAGCAGAGTTATCAGCAGCAGGGGCAACCGAGACCAAGAGGGCCCAAGAGGATATTTGATCCTATTCCTATCCCTTATAGTCAGTTGTTTACTCGTCTGCTCAAGGACTCTCTGATTCAAACGAGGGGTACCGCGCCAGTACCGTACCATATTCCTCTGGATTATGACATGACTGCTAGGTGTGTGTTCCACTCGGGAACGTTTGGGCACACAATTGATGAGTGTAATGTATTCAGGCGCAAGGTACAAGACCTGGTAGACTCAGAAATCATTGTATTCACTGAAGATGATATGTACATCAATGGAGGCCTCCTTTCTCAAATGAACACTCAGTCTCCAAGTACGTCCAGACAGAATTAAGCTTCCTCAGCAATGGCAATCTTCAGCTTCTTTACTTGCATTTTCATTTGTAGTTTTTCATTTCATGTTAAAGCATCGTATGCATGTAAGACTTGATTGTTTTTTATGATGATATTAATGCAATGAGTATGTTTTTCTTGAAGTAATCCATTCGTTTTCACTCTTAAATGTTTATATGAACTGCAATACCAATTTTTTTGTTTAGAACTCTTGAGGGAGGATGATGAGACGAAAACGCAAAATCTCTGGTTGTACGTTCAAGGATAGAACCCTATTGAGGATGTACAAGCATTGTTTCAAACCCCTAAACACTGGAGAGATAAGGAGATAAACCTTCGTTAACCCCTTTGAGCCTTGGAGTAGGAGCTTCTTTCGTACGAAAAAACCCTCATACTTAACCCAGGGGCAGGTTAGGCGTCAGTTAGTTTGACCGAGCGTTCAAATTTCGAGGAAAGTGTGCATCTGAGGATCCATTACCTTCTATCCCACCATCAAGAGGTCAAGAGATGTGAAACCACAATGGTTACCCTTCAACAATCAAGGAGTGAGGCAGTCACAACCCTTTCAAGCAAGTAAGACAACCAGTGTCACACGCTTTGTTCAAAGGGGAATAAAAAAGGAAAGCCAGCTAAGTTGAAACTTGAAAACAAGCGACTTAGGCAAAAGTTAGGGCATCCCGCTGGACTTCAAAATCTAAAAAAACTCAAAAGAGTCAGTCCAGGAAAAAATCAGGGATCAAAAAAGCAGAAGAAAGAAAAGTGAAAAGCATTAGAAAATCCCCGATAAGAACAAATTCGTGTGATTACAGACACAAGATAAAAAGGGATGACTGTTATTCCAAAACCCCCTTAGGTGCCAAACCATTAGTGGCGTAGGTTCCTTAAAGATCGTAAACCTTTTGAGAGATGAGCGTTTGGGTCAGATTAACTAAACATAGGATTGGAGAACATCACGAAGAGTGGGTGGGCACCGATAAATTTTGAGCCATAAATCCTTTTTTCTGAAACCGTGAACCAGACCACGTTACAGCCCTTAAAAGTCCAAATTGAAACAGGGTTCAGTCCGAAAGCGTACTCCAACCGGATGGCGTTCCTGACTCCTATGAGTTGTGCTAATAAGATTCGTTGGTAATGCATGTGCGCATTGTTTTTGCCATTCAAAAATCAAGGTCGCATCCCAGCAAGTGATTCATTCACAAGGCTCGGCGACGCATTTTCAATAAAAACTTCAAGGTTAACATGAGTGTTGCATTAGGATTATCATTCTCATAAATAACTTGTTCTGTTTGCATACATATGCCTAAGCATCAATGCAGCCTACACAGTGAACGTCAGTCAAGAAGCTCGATCACGCCAAGTTGGGATGTTTGAAAATTCTGAAGGACAATCAAAGGGCAGGCTGCCAAGAGACTCAGTATAGAAGGGGCTCTTTCCAGTAAGTCATCTTAAGATGTAGCCAATCTGGGGCAGTCACGTCGAGAAAACTCTCCAAAATTCAGTTATTCTGGGGCATTCATTCTAGGATCAGGGGCAAAGTCACTTCAAAGCCCATAGTGGGGCAGGCCACCTCTAGAGCATGGGAGATCGTCCACTCCTGAAAATGGTTAATTGAAAACACCTCCTCAAGGTTCAAGATGCTAAAGCAGAGTATTGTCAAGTCATTACGATCCCCTTCGAGGTTGTAAGTTCTTGTAAATGGCTGAAATTTTGTTAAAACAATGTTGTTGTCATGGTTGATGTTACAACATGAGCTTCTAACAGTATAGGTATGTTTTGGCTAACATTCTGGTTTGTGAATATTGTTGAAGAGTTAAAGTGCTGAAGAGTGATGTCACATGCGATGTCTTAACATCACTATACCAGAACATTAAAACATCAGACTGTAGTGTGTTTAGGGCTGCACGTGTTTCTAGTGTGAATAAGATATTCTGCTAAAGAGAATCAGAGAATGCAGGCGAAGATCAAGGGAGAGATATATTCTGTTGAAATTAATTATGAAGATCAGTTTGTTGCGAATTTAAAGCATAAAGATATGGAGAATATTCAGAGTTAATTATTGAAGATTTAATTGAAGATATGATTGAAGATCTATTTAGAAGTAGGATCTGTTGCAGATTTGTTACAGAAGATTTGATATGTTTTGATGGCCCAAATCCAGTTGGGATTATATTATAAATAGTATGCTTGTAACCTAGAATAGGTACGGGTCCAAGATGTAGATCATTGGGGCTTTGTCTAAGTGAACCACTCGGGTTGTGAGATGGTCACTGTGTTTAACTCAGAAACCTGTAGGTAATGAGTTTGGTATTGTTCTTGGAGGAAGCTTTGAAGCAACTCCAAAGGGTGTCATGGAAGGGTGTCTTCCATGGTTGTACAGTTGTTGGTAATCGAGTTGTTGATGCAGTAACGGTGTAGTTGACTGCTAGACATCATTGTGATGATAGGAAGAGAGATGGAGTCTCTTACCTAGGGAGGACTTAGGTAGAAGGGTCATTGGGTAGTGATTAAATTAGGTAGATTGTCAACTGGTCTGTTGAGTCTGTAATTTGATACTACTAATAGTGGACTTCCTTCCTGGCTTGGTATGCCCCCAGATATAGGTTGTTGAACCGAACTGGGTGAACAATTCAGTGTGTTATTTACTGTTTCTATTATTGCCTTGTTCAGCAGATTGCGATGTTGTGACATTGCACAAAGACATCACACATCTGTACCAGAATTTCAATTGGTATCAAAGCAGGCATCCTGTCTGTTTCTGGATGAGATCTAGGGACGATACTTTCTGGTTCATGAGCAAGGAAGATAGTTAGTTCATAGAGTATTTTGTATGATCCCTTGGAGTGAAGAATGAAGATATCAGGCCTGTTGCTGTGTGGTTTGACTTATTTTCAAACCTATGATAACCTAGTGCACTTGAAGTGTTGGGCAAGGGTTATTATGTTTTGCCTGAAGGTTGTAGAGGAGTTTTCTGGTGTATGTTCCGCTGCATATATTTTTCTGATGGAAAATTCCTGGTGGTTGTGTGAAGATTCATCAAGAAAGAAGCTGAGCTTAATATGTCAATCAGCCTTTGGTCATTTGGAATTGGTGGTTGCATCAGCCTTGTGGCTGGAAGGATCAGAAAAAGATAGAGCCAAAGCAAAAGAGTATCACTGTCAAAGTTTTCATGCGGGAGTGAAGATCTTGATAAGTTATCTCTTAAGCTTAGTTGTGGTAACCTAATGAGGATGGCATCAAAAGTTTGAAGATTCTTGGAATATTAGAGTATGCTGGGTCATGTGACTGGTGATGTTAAAACATTATGCTCACAGTGAAGTATCAGGTCAAGCTACTTACCTAATCTAATGTGATCAGTGGGTTGGATTAGCAAAAGAAGGATCAATCAGTGCCTCAAGTCTGCAGAAAAAGGATGTCAGACCAGATAAAATGTTGTATCTTGATTGACAATAGTTGAATATTTGTCTGCTTTGGGTAGAGTTGTGCAGTCAACTGATGACAATATACATTGACGGGAGACTATGTATTTGTCTGAGGTTAAAGTTTAGGACTGCAGAAGGTTTGAGAATTTACTTTATGAAAGTATTTTCAAGGGTTAAGCATCCTGGAGTTGAATCAACTGGTGGAGTTGATGGAGTATTATCCATACTGTCTGGGGTGAGAGGCAGATAGATTCTGGAATGTTGATGACATCCAACATATCTAAGTCAGACAGTGGCTGAGGCTGTAAGATATGATGTCATCACATCTTGATGGTTACAGCATGGTCCAGTTGGTGGAGCATATCAAGAATCATGGTGATGATGTCTTGATGAGTGGCAGATGTTCTAACGTGTGTTGGGACATTATCTAGTTGGATATCCTTGGTGAAGGATGATTATGCTCTGGTTCAGAAGCGTTGTGTCTACATTATGCCTAAGGAGCGTCTACATAGTCATACGGGAGGATGATGAAGTATAAGGTCTACCTTGGATGGAAATCTGAAGGTGAAGATGAAGAGCATGGTAAGGAATGAATGCCTTTGGAGAAAGGGACAATGGTGCCAAAATGCATGTACTCAGCAAGTGCGCTCAAATGTTCATCTTCATCCAGAGCATTAGTTACCCATGACAGGGGGAGTACTTGTCTTTGGATTATGCTGCAAAGGTGCATATATTGTGAAGCTTGCATGATGATCAAGATTGTGAAGATTGGTTGAATCTTGTGAGGAGTGAGCTCTTGAAGACATAAAGATACAAGAAGCACATGTTACCCTTGATAGGGGGAGATTATTAAAAGTTTGTGCAGCTGGATGTGTGACGAATATGTCTGCAGCCTTTGGTGATGGCACTTATTGGGAGGTTGCATACATAAGAAGTTAGTGTATTATGCACTTGTGTTCCTTATTGCTTAGTATAGATGGAACAGAATTAAAACAAAAGTTTATTGCTTTTTGGAAGCTTACAAGATAAGTAAAAACAACAAGCAAAGAGTCTAAAGATTATCCCAACCCCCTAAATCAAGAAATGTCTTCCAATCTTCATCCCATTCATCATCAGATGCTTGAAGCTGCACTTGGTTTTTCTTGATAGTCTTCATCCTTGTTTCTGAGGTCTTGCGTGTTCTTGTTGCTCCTGAAGATGCTTCTGCTTTGGACTGTGTTGTGTCCTTTAACTTCTGGGGATCTGGCTTCTTGTCCTCTTGCATGTGTCTCTTTGCTGCATTCTTGTTAGACTGACTCATGATTCCTTCCTTGGTGTGCTGATAGGAGCAAGGAGGTTTGGTATTTATAATGGATAATATGGCATTATTTGTATCGCCTGACCAGTCAGAGTAGTCTTTGTTGTGGGAATCTGTTTTTCTTGACATATTGGTTTCCAGAACTTCGTGCTTGGTGCCTGGGTGGAAGTAGTCCTAGTAGGATGAGGCTAGGTCTTGTCTAGTTATCTGATGTTATTCCTTCTGGTATAACTCTGGTGCTGATTAAGTGGGATGGTCTTTTGTCTCGTGCTGATGTCCTACATGTTGTTACAACATTATAGTTGGGTATGTACCATACTTATGGAGTTTGAAGAAGCAGCATTATAGTCTGAAGTGGCAGTTCTGACATAGTGTGGATTAGAATGGGCAGATTCTAATCTTGATGGTAAGTAGTTCAGGAAATACATGGCTACCTTCATGTTGAAGACTTCATTAGGAGCTGGTGAATGTAAGGACAGAAGGGTGTTTATCTTGTGTGAGAAATTTCCAATCAAATGGGCCTTTGTTTATTGGACTTGGCATATCTTGTATCTAAAATCCCCATGAGGAATGTGGCATTATTGGTGGGATATCATAAAGGGCATTGAGTGTAAGGCTGTTTACTATAGCCTATTGCAGCATGTGTGCTGATCAAGCTTGTGCAGTGTGATGATGGGACCTGTCATAGCTGTGTGAAGATAGTGCCTATACAGGAGAGGTCTGAAAAGCAAAAGTGGTGTACTTGGCTGATGGTTGGAAGCAATCTAGAAGAAGTTGTGAGAAGTTGTATCAATACCCATTAGATAAGAAAATGTGTTTGTAGAGTCTTGGGTTAATGAGCCAGCAGGCAATGTCTGAAGAGATGTCAAAACATGATATAGGACATGTTTTTATTGAGCCAAACAGGGAAGTATTTTAGACGGTGGTGTTAGGATAAAGTGAAACACGTGGCTTCGACTATGCATGGAGCGTTATTGGCCTAATTTATGGTAAGATTCAGTTATGAATTATTTAAGGCAGTTTTGGAAGGTAGGCATTGAATTTGAATGCAGTTTTTGGTTCCTAAAATAGCGTTTGTTTGACCAAGAACATTGACATATTCAAGGCTCATTAATTTCTAAGTTACTGGTCAGCTATTTATAAGGGTTAGTTTGTTCTCCTTCAGCCAGTGGTGTTCTCATCTCATAAGTCTTATGGCATTTATTCGTGTATGGGTAAGCACTTCTTGGGTCTGGTTTTGTGAGGGCTTCCTTTGCCAATTTGTGGCTAAAAAGGGGGAGAAAGGAAAAAGATGGACTAAAAGGTTGGCGCAGTTGTTATGCCTGGAATCTGCAGTTCCTGATGCAGCAGAAAAGGATGGCACATCCTTGAGTTGGTGTTGAGTCTTTGTGACTTGTGTCCTGAGTTATGAACACAGTTGTGACTTGTGTTCTGAGTTACCTGGGTTGGCAGAATGACACTTCTTAAGTTTCCTCTTATGCCATGGTCTAAACCCAGTGTCTGATCAATGATGGTATGCAGAAGTATCTTATGCCACCATTGGTCTTTGGTGAATAGACAAACACGTCTTTTTTGGGGGAGTCTTCCACAATGAATCCGGGTCTGAGTTGAAAGAAAAAAGAAATGTGTTGTATTAAGGGGGAGTGTCTAAAATCTTCTTCCTCATGTACACCAGATGTCTTCTTCTTCATGTGCATAACTTCGGGACTTTCTACTTCTTCCTCCTGATGTGCTGCCTGAAGTGATTGTAGTGGGTTGTGCTGCCAAAAGAAGTTGTCAGACATGATGTCTTAACATCATTCAAATATTCCCTAGAAGATGGTTCTCAAGGATTGCTGTTCACAGTAGCTACTGATGGTTACTGGTAGGTTCAGGAGTTGCTGATGACTTCTGACAGTAGTATAGAGCTATAATTACTGATGTAATCTGAGTTGTAATGTTTTGTGTTTTAGCCAAAATTAGCCAAAGGGGGAGATTTTAAGTTCTTGTAATTAGCTAAAATTTTGTTAAAACAATGTTGTTGTCATGGTTGATGTTACAACATGAGCTTCTAACAGTATAGGTATGTTTTGGCTAACATTCTGGTTTGTGAATATTGTTGAAGAGTTAAAGTGCTGAAGAGTGATGTCACATGCGATGTCTTAACATCACTATACCAGAACATTAAAACATCAGACTGTAGTGTGTTTAGGGCTGCACGTGTTTCTAGTGTGAATAAGATATTCTGCTAAAGAGAATCAGAGAATGCAGGCGAAGATCAAGGGAGAGATATATTCTGTTGAAATTAATTATGAAGATCAGTTTGTTGCGAATTTAAAGCATAAAGATATGGAGAATATTCAGAGTTAATTATAGAAGATTTAATTGAAGATATGATTGAAGATCTATTTAGAAGCAGGATCTGTTGCAGATTTGTTACAGAAGATTTGATATGTTTTGAAGGCCCAAATCCAGTTGGGATTATAATTATAAATAGTATGCTTGTAACCTAGAATAGGTACGGGTCCAAGATGTAGATCATTAGGGCTTTGTCTAAGTGAACCACTCGGGTTGTGAGATGGTCACTGTGTTTAACTCAGAAACCTGTAGGTAATGAGTTTGGTATTGTTCTTGGAGGAAGCTTTGAAGCAACTCCAAAGGGTGTCATGGAAGGGTGTCTTCCATGGTTGTACAGTTGTTGGTAATCGAGCTGTTGATGCAGTAACAGTGTAGTTGACTGCTAGACATCATTGTGATGATAGGAAGAGAGATGGAGTCTCTTACCTAGGGAGGACTTAGGTAGAAGGGTCATTGGGTAGTGACTAAATTAGGTAGATTGTCAACTGGTCTGTTGAGTCTATAATTTGATACTACTAATAGTGGACTTCCTTCCTGGCTTGGTATGCCCCCAGATGTAGGTTGTTGAACCGAACTGGGTGAACAATTCAGTGTGTTATTTACTGTTTCTATTATTTCCTTGTTCTGCAAATTGCGATGTTGTGACATTGCACAAAGACATCACACATCTGTACCAGAATTTCAGAGGTAATGTACGTCATGGATTATGAAGACTGGGGCAGTTATGTCGAGATATAATAAATCTCTCCAAGAGTTTGAAGACCCTGGGGCAGTGCGAACGCCCGATCTTCTATAAAATCCTCTTGAGATGAAAAGTTCAAAGAGCTGCTTATGACCATAAAGACAAGTCAGGTTGCAGGGCAACAGATTGTACATCCCCAGCAGTTGGCTCTCCCCAGCATTGAGATTGCTCCTTCCCCAGCAGGGCAAACTTTCCTCAGCAGAGCAGACCGCCCCCAGCAGGAGACCTGGAAAGTATTTTATCTGAATCAAAACGTTATCTCCCCACAGAATCAGGGTTTTCACTTCCCCCATCCAGTCAGGAAGTGTGCTTTCGCCGATGATGTCATATTCTAATCCCCAACAAGAAGGGAGTAAAGTCATTCTCCCCATCAGCAGGTTAAGTTCAGCAATATCCCCAAGCAGGATGGTATTATGGGCTGACATCCCCCAGCAGGTTCTGAGCCTAATTGAATATTAGCAATCTTCAGTAACAGACTTCCGGTTCTGTTATTGGAGTTCATTCTCAACTCCCCCAGCTGAGGAGAAATCTCAGGTTTTTAATGTTACCTTCAGTGAAAGACAGGTGGGGTCCCCGGTAGTTCTTACGGGATTTCATCCCCGGCGGAAGTTGTTGATCCGACGAGTCGATCAGTATAACCCTTCTCAGCAGAGTTCCTGGATCCAGAGGACAATTTATTTTTGTCATCCCCAGCTGAATCAATCTTTTCTCTCCAGCATTTATTTTGCTGGAGGGACCCCTTTTGCATATCATAAGCATTTGCATTGCATCCTCAAACACATAGCATTTCCATTTCGTATGGAGCATTACGCCACTATTCAAACATATGCATTCGAAGCATAAGACAGGTTTGGTACTTTCTTTGCCAGTTCTCTTTCCCAGCAGAGATGGCATAACTCAGGTGATTTTGGAGGGATGCGTTCCTCATACTGGTGCTCCCCGGCAGAGTCTTTTATTTAGACTTCTCCTTTCCTCGGCGGAGTCATCTTATCTATGGATCATGGGTCCGTTAGAAGTTTGTCTGGCCTTTCTCTTTTGTGAAATCCCGTTCTTGCTTGACATATTGTGGTTTAAACCAGAAGTTTTGTTTCACGTTATCCCCAGTGAAGTCGCCATTTATGTTCCTAGTTTCTCTTTATCAGCAGAGATAGCAATCTTTTGAAGATTTTCTTTTGTCAGTTTCCCTTTATCAGCAGGGATGGCATTTTTGTTGCTAGTTCTCTTTATCAGCAGAGATAGCAATCTTTAAATATTTTCTTCGTCAGTTTCCCTTTATCAGCAGGGATGACATTTATTTTGCTAGTTTCTCTTTATCAGCAGAGATAGTAATCTTTTGAAGATTTTCTTTTGTCAGTTTCCCTTTATCAGCAGGGATGGCATTTATTTTGCTAGTTTCTCTTTATCAGCAGAGATAGCAATCTTTTGAAGATTTTCTTTTGTCAGTTTCCTTTTATCAGCAGGGATGACATTTATTTTGCTAGTTTCTCTTTATCAGCAGAGATCGCAATCTTTTGAAGATTTTCTTTTGTCAGTTTCCCTTTATCAGCAGGGATGGCATTTTTGTTGCTAGTTCTCTTTATCAGCAGAGATAGCAATCTTTCGGATATTTTCTCTGTCAGTTTCCCTTTATCAGCAGGGATGACATTTATTTTCCTAGTTTCTCTTTATCAGCAGAGATAGCAATCTTTTGAAGATTCTTTTGTCAGTTTCCCTTTCTCAGCAGGGATGGCATTTATTTTGCTAGTTTCTCTTTATCAGCAGAGATAGCAATCTTTTGAAGATTTTCTTTTGTCAGTTTCCCTTTATCAGCAGGGATGGCATTTATTTTGCTAGTTTCTCTTTATCAGCAGAGATAGCAATCTTTTGAAGATTTTCTTTTGTCAGTTTCCCTTTATCAGCAGGGATGGCATTTATTTTGCTAGTTTCTCTTTATCAGCAGAGATAGCAATCTTTTGAAGATTTTCTTTTGTCAGTTTCCCTTTATCAGCAGGGATGACATTTATTTTGCTAGTTTCTCTTTATCAGCAGAGATAGCAATCTTTTGAAGATTTTCTTTTGTCAGTTTCCCTTTATCAGCAGGGATGACATTTATTTTGCTAGTTTCTCTTTATCAGCAGTGATAGCAATCTTTTGAAGATTTTCTTTTGTCAGTTTCCCTTTATCAGCAGGGATGGCATTTATTTTGCTAGTTTCTCTTTATCAGCAGAGATAGCAATTTTTTGAAGATTTTCTTTTGTCAGTTTCCCTTTATCAGCAGGGATGACATTTATTTTTCTAGTTTCTCTTTATCAGAAGAGATAGCAATCTTTTGAAGATTTTCTTTTGTCAGTTTCCCTTTATCAGCAGGGATGGCATTTATTTCGCTAGTTTCTCTTTATCAGCAGAGATAGCGATCTTTTGAAGATTTTCTTTTGTCATTTTCCCTTTATCAGCAGGGATGGCATTTATATTGCTAGTTTCTCTTTATCAGCAGAGATAGCAATCTTTTGAAGATTTTTTTTCGTCAGTTTCCCTTTGTCAGCAGTGATGGCATTTATATTGCTAGTTTCTCTTTATCAGCAGAGATAGGAATCTTTTGAAGATTTTCTTTCGTCAGTTTCCCTTTGTCAGCAGGGATGGCATTTATATTGCTAGTTTCTCTTTATCAGCAGAGATAACAATCTTTTGAAGATTTTCTTTCGTCAGTTTCCCTTTATCAGCAGGGATGGCATTTATTTTGCTAGTTCTCTTTATCAGCAGAGATAGCAACCTTTTTGGATATTTCCTTTGTCAGTGCTCTTTATCAGCAGGGATGTCATTTATTCTGCTAGGTCTCATTATCAGCAGAGATAGCAATCTTTTGAAGTTGTTCTTTCGTCAGTTCCCTTTATCAGCAGGGATGGCGTATTTTGAAACTCATTTGTCAGTTCTCTTTATCAGCAGAGATGACATAACCTGGGAGAGTTTGTTTCCTTACAACATTTATGGCTAATTCTCCGGTGGAGGATTGCAAATTTCCGGGTTCTTTGGTATTCAATATCCGTGCATCCTGATTGTCTGAAAGCCGTCGCTATCATACCCTCAGGACCAAGTTGATTGAATAGGGGCAGCTGTAGCACCCCAAAATTTGCCCTCCTTACTTTAGTACTAACTGGCTTATGTTTCATTTCATTTTTTGCATTATCATGTATGCATATAATTAGCATGGGGTCAAGGTGCTTGAGGCAGTTTAAGAAGGTCCTATCTGGTCTATCACATCATCAAGAGTTCACAAGTGGCAAGGGATCTCAAGTGGATCACTCTCTCCTAACTAGTGCAGGAATTAGGGTTTTGAGATTCTTGGGTTTATGGCTCCAATGGGCAAGCTCCTTGGATTTTTATTATCACCAAATGGCATATCTTATCTTTGTTGGAGAGGATACACATCATATTCAGAGGAATTTGGATTTGGAGACTGTGTTATTTCCTCCTAGACTGAGGGTACCAAAACTAGGGTTTGCTATAAAGTCAGTTTATTTCTGATTTTTTGGGCAAGACTTGATTCTATGGTATTCCTTGGGTCCCTAAGCATCTAGGAGTAGAAGATTGTCCATCAGTTTGATTCAGGAGAGATTCAATTGGCCAATGGATTGGGAATCGGGAGAATTGGATAAAAGTCAACAGGGAGAGGGAAGTCAACTGTGGAATTTAGAGATTCTCTCCAAGGTTTTCAAGGTCTCACATCCTCATGTGGTCTTCAAGAGTCAAGTTTCATTCCATTTATCAAGAATCAGGAGTTGGTGCAAAAGTTACTAAATATGGAAAGTGACCTATAATGAGAAGTTTCCATTTTTGGCAAGTTCTTACACTACATTCAACTTGACTTTTCACCATCAAAGGAGTTTCAAATGAATTTTCCTCAAACATAAAAGTTGAATATCTTTTTCTCCTCTTTCCAACAAGTACTAGTGGGTCTCCATATCATTTGTGAAACTCAGGTTATGATCAAAAGAAGCCAAAGTGGTTTTTAGGGTTTCTCATGATTCCATTTTCACAACTTTGGGCATAGTGACCTATAATCAATTCCATTGCTTCATGCCACATTCTAATATCAAAGAAAATTCCTTGAGGATTATTTTAGGCCCAAGAATCAAGAAATTCCATGGTTTATTCTTCACTTATTCTCCATTATTTCAAATTGCCAAATTATTGAAATCTCATGAACCAAAATGTTTCAAGGCCCAATTTCAATGTGGGTGTGATTAGCAATCAGAAGTTAAGTGATCCATCATAGATTTCTTAAGTGTACACGCATGGAGAGAGGTGTATTCCATATTATGTAAAAATCCAAATTTGTCCAAAACTCATTAAACAAGGAATTGCCCAAGCCCAAACTATTATCAGTGAGAAACCCTAGAGTATTTAAACTCATCCATGCACTGGTTAGGGGATTACAGGTGACATTTGGAGGAGTGGAGAACTTGAACCCTAAAGCATCTCACATCCATATCTCTCAATCTACAAGGAGTTTTCAAGAAATTCTTTCACCAACAGAACCCTTGTGATCAATAGAGTGCAAACCATCCCCCATTCGCAGTTAAGAGCAAGGAAAAGGGTTGTGCCATCTCAGGTTAGTCACTTTTTTAATGATCACGAAACTCTCCTTTTAAGTATGCATATTGATGTGTGATGTCTGCTGATCACCCTGATATAGTTTTTGTTGAGTTTGGACGTGTGTATTGCTTGTGCTTTGAGTTTAAAGTTTTGAACCCTAACTTATTTCTCATCGTTTTTTATTATGCGTTGATTATTTGCAATTTTTTATGACATATTTGAGATCCTCACATTTTTCTGGTCAAAATAGTATATTCGCACAAAAATTCTGGGTTGTTTTAGGTTGCAGGTGACGGAGGACGGTGGCCGGAACCCTAGCTCCGGCGGCTGTGAGGGATCCGGCGAAGGAAGGTGGCTGGAGGTTGAAGACACAATCAAGGCCGTTCATTTTGTTGATCGCACGGCCCAGATCGTGCCACGTCTTATTTTCTTTTTTTTTTCTGATTTTAATTTATTGATTGTGTGTTATTTACCCCATGAAAGCTTCCGTGGTCTACCAATCAGGTTATTTTGTTTTGCTTACTTTTTGTTTAGTTGACTTAACCGTGTGTATTGATCAAATCATGTGGCCATAACTGAGACAGCACATTAAAAATATCACGTGCCCCTCACGTGGGATTCCATAGGTAGTCTGAATGTTTGGTGTGCACGCGCCCATGTGTAGTCTCGTGTGCCTTGCAATCTGGGGCGTCTATCATGAGTACTTGGACTTTTGGTTGACTAAGTCAGGCACGTTAGATCAATCCAATGGAAGGTAGTGAGTCAACCCATTGACTGAAAGCCCACATGCACTCCTTTTTATTTTTTTTATTTCGCTGATTTATTATTTGGTCTAGGCTTGCTAATTGCACCCCACGCTTCAGCCCATTTCCCAATTCCAATGCATTTTTCCTACTAAACGCACCCCCTTGCATTCTTATTTCATTTTATTTTTATTTTAATTATTGTTTTCATTTATAATTATTAAAAATAGATTTTTACGTTAAAAAATTACTAAAAAATTCATGCATCATATTTATCATTTTATAAAATTTTTCAAATTTTATTTTTTATTTTTATTTTATTTTTTATCATCTAAATTAACTATTTAATTATTTTCTTTTTGCATTACTCATATCATGCATACCTGAATTTATTTATTTTATTTCTCTGCATCCATAAAACATTTTCAATCCATTCTTTTTGCATTTGTTAAATAACATTCTGAGATGCATTAAAATATTTTTCTATCATTTTTAAAATTATTTAATATTGCATTTTAGTCCTTCCCTTTGGCACATTGGACCACACTTCTCATCTGAGCTGAGCCTAATTGTTTAAGTGACTAACATCTTGAATTTTTGCAGGAATTTTTGATGTGTTGTTTGTCTCTGGTTGAGCAACTTTGATATTTAATTTGGTGATTTTAGAAGTTGTTTTACTATTTTGTTTAATGGCTCTTTGTGTGAGATTTTCTCGTATGCGTATCCTTGATCTTGTCTGATTATCTGTTTGGAGAGGCACTTGTGCCATTGCTTTGGGGTTGTTTATTTGACTTCTTAATTCATGTTTGGATTGTTATCACTATTATATGCCATTGTTTGGTTTTCATTTGCTTTGATATCACTTATGTCTATTTGGTACTAACCTTTTGTGCAGGGGCTAAGGTAAGTCACTTAAGGGTGTGGATAGTCCTCCATGTTCACCCCTACTCTTTCCTCCTCTCATCTTTTTTCTTTAGGTTTAGGTTATCGTCAAACCTCACTAACCATAGGTCACCCATGCATGATAACTTTAGGACTCTTAGTTCCCTTTAGAGTTTCCTTCGTGTCTGCTCTCTTCTCATCTCAAACTACTCAAAAATACTTAATAAATATAAAGTGTATTGCGCATGAGCCTTAAGCGTGGGGAATGAGAAATGAGGGGCTTCCTCTCATCTTTCTAGAGTGCTTAGCGAGCGTCCTGTCTTGGGACGATGCGTTAAGTATTCGCCCCTGTGCCTTAGACTTTGGTGCAATGCAATTTATGAACTAACTTAAATCACTTCTGTCCTAAAAAATACAAACCAACTTCAAACCTTTTTGTCCTTCGGGATTGTCAAACTAAAGGATATTTTCAAAAAGGGCACGTTACTTTCCGTCTGAGACGCAAACAGGCATCGACCCTAACTGCTGGACGCGAACTTAACGTCGCTCATAAAAAACACAAAAAGAACTTGGTCCGAACTACGTTGACTCTGAATTCCCCATTGCACAAAGGGGGTACGTAGGCCTAGGACGTCGAAGTCCTACCGAGTCTATCTTAGTTTTTCCCTCCTCATTTTAGTACAGCCATAGATGATATTATAACTCACCCTTCGAATAGACAACAAGCGTGGATCCCATCGAGTACGATGGACGCGTGGGGTGCTAGCACCTTCCCCTCACGTAACCGACTCCCGAACCCAGGCTATGGTTGCGATGACCATTCCTTTCCCTCTTCCTCAGGTTTATGCGGTGTTCCCTTTCCCTCTCCTGGGATAAATTTACACGGCTGGCGACTCTGTTTTCCGTGCCACTCTTGCGTTTATACCTGGATGAAAATCCTGGGAGCGACAGTAAGGGCTTTCCAAAATGGTCAAGAACATTACCAAATTCAACTTACACCATGAGATATGACATTGGCAAGTTGCCTTGCTGAAATCTGTCAAAGGCAAGGCAGAATTTGTAATTTTGCTCGATTTGCCAAAATCAGCCAAATTCAAATGCTCCTATCCACTTGGACACCTCAGAGGATTGAATCTAAAGGGGACAATCACTGAGCCAAGCCTCCAAAGTCCATGGAACAAGAAATAGCATGTTGAACCTAGAATGGCCAAAATAGGGACAAGACTCCAAATTTGGATTGAAGCATTCAATGGAAGCATCAAGGTGGCATGGACTGAGCCATTCTCATCTGAAATCAGTCAAGACTTATCCAAGACCAAGGGAACCAAAGCTCTGTGCCCTAACCTCTAGTCAATGGCTAGAGGAGACTTGGATTTTCATTTGCCAACATTGGCCAAACCTACTTACCAGTTGCCATTCACTATTCCTTGCAAAACAAACTTGCTCTACTATAAATAGAGCTCAATTGTGATTAGTTTGAGTACACCAAAGCCATCTAACAGATGCTTTCCTCAAAATCTCTTTCTCTTGGCAAAAATGCCTTTCTTAGCAAGGTAGCTATCGGGTTTTGAGTTTGAGAGCTTTTCTAATCAAACCAATCATTCACACACCTCACATACATCATATAGAAGTGATCCAAACACTCACATAACATCTGGAACACAGATTTCACAAAATCACCAGCTGGTTGCTCAAACTTTCAATCAAGTTGCAGCTGAGGTACCACAAATCGTTCCAGCCATTTTCAATCAAGTCCAAGCATTCAAACACACTCCATAGGGTGTAAGGAAGCTGTCCAGATCGTCACCACTCATCTGTAACACCTCCAAATCAAAAATCACATTGCACTTGCTGTCACGGCCTAGAGGTAAGCATACACTTGGTCATCTCTCAATCTATGCATATTTCCTCGCACAATAATTTGGCCATATGTTCATAATCATGCATGGAATGTTTTCCCTCAATTAATTGCATTGTTTGAATCGTGTATCAAAAATCCTAGCCTTCATGCAGAAATTAGGGTTCTTGAGGATTTTTCATGATTTCTTGTTATATGTTTAATTTAAATGAAATTAATGGACATAGACATGATCGTGAGGTTGAGACGAGCATAATGATATATGGATTGCATGTTATAATCAAGTATTCAGGGAGATTGGATAGAAAATGCAAATCAGCCAAACCCAGAACACGCGCGTGTTCTTCAGCTGTTCTTGGCGCCTTTTTTGAATTTTCAAATATTTGAATTTTGTGATTTTTCTTTAATTGATTCAAAAATTAATTTCTCTCTGAGTTTTAATGATTTTGAGTTGATTCTTTTTTTAATAATTCACAAAAATGTTAAAATATTTTATTTTCCCAAAAAATCCCAAAAATATTATTTATTTCATATAATTGATATTTTTGCAAAGAATTAATATTTTAATTGTTTTTTACATTTTAAATATTTTTTCCACCTTGATTTTGCAACTTTTAATGCTTTCTAATTATTTTGTAGGTCAATACTTAATTTTTGAAGCATTAATCCAAGATCACAATTTGTTTTTCACATGTTAAACGATTTTGATCATTTTAATTGAATTTTTATTCAATTAAATGCATTTTTGAAAACAAATTAGGGTTTTTGGATTAATTCAACTCTCATAAATCATTTTCAAAACTTTTGGGCCTCTAATAGAGTGTAAGACCCAATCCTTTTTTTGACCAAAACATTTTGGGCCTCAGTGTATTGTATAAGTCCCGATACCGTCAAAAATAAACGGTGCGATCGTCGCCTTTTAAAAATAACATTGGGCCTCTCCTCGAGCTATAAGACCCATTCAAAACTCTTGGGCCTCTAATAGAGTGTAAGACCCAACCCCCTTTTAACCAAAATCAACTTTGGGCCTCACTTATTGTATAAGTCCCTCTGCGTTAAAAGAAAATCTCGGCGCAATCGCCATTTTAAACAAAAAAAATCAATTGGGCCTACCCTCGTGTTATAAGCCCCACTCTTTTTCTTTAAACTTTCTGGGCCTCTTGAAAGAGTGTAAGACCCATCCCTTTGTACAGAAAAAACATTTTGGGCCTCAGTCACTTGTATAAGTCCCTCTGTACAAATTCAAACAGTGCGCTCACTAATAAAACCCTGGGCCTCTCCTTGAGCTGTAAGCCACAAATCTCTCCTTTACAAAGCACTTTCTCCTTTGATTTTGAATATACTGTTGTTTTTCAATCTTTCTTTGTTGAACAACTAACCAAACAACATGGAAGCTCTACAACTGAGTAAGTGGTTATTGCTTTCATTTACCGCTTTCATATACATATAACTGTATTGTGGGGCTGTTTCACTGTAAGTCTTCTTTCATAAACTCATATCAACTGTGTAATAATAGTATAGATATTTAGAGTTTCCCTGGCAACTACGTCTAGAACTAGGTGACGCCGTTTCGTTTATTCGTAGAAATAGACAGCTAGATCCCCAATAGGATCACCAGATACAGTCTTCTCTTCGGCTGTCCTCATTAGGAATTGTCAAGTAACTCTATTCCCAGAGATGAATGTATTCTCCGTGAATGGCATCTTTGAGTTTCTTCCAAATTCTCGAACTTTCTTGACTTCATCTATTCCTTGTGAATAGCTTGCCTTGAATTTCTCGGGGTTTGGGGACCCACGGGCTTCTTAAAAGCATCGGCCTCCTCTTGGGCATCGTTCAAGGACCCACAGGCTTTCTAAAAACGACCCCGCCTCCTCTTGGGCTTAGTATAAGGACCCGCCGGCTTCTTAGAAGTATTCACAGCCTCCTCTTAGGCTTCGTATAATGATCTCTTCCTTCGGGAATGATAGCCTTCTCTTGGGCTTCGTACAAGGACCGATCGGCTTCTTAAAAGTTTCCAGCCTCCTCTTGGGCTTCGTACAAATTGTCCCGACGGCCTCCTAGAGGTATAGGAACAAAACTTAGTCATCTTCATAGAACAGTCCTTTCATAGAGTCTACTACTGTTTCTCAAAGCATAATACAAAAGATAACACTCTAGACTTGGACAGTCTAATCTCCTTGAGTCTCAAAGACATTCTCAAGTGACCCCTTCGTTGAATAGGAAGAAAACCCACAGACTTGGACAGTCTCAATACCCTTCGGATTTCCCGCTTCCTTAAAGAACAGGAATAACCCGGATCCTTGAATCTAATCCATGAGTACATTGTTGCTCGTATAAGAACTGATTTTCTCTTTAAAATCAGTATACTGGACCTGTCACTCAACTGAAACAGTAACCACAGCCTCTCTTGGGCTTTGTACAATGATTCTCCCCAGCGGAGTCAAACAACGTTTAGCCTCTCTCTCGGGCTTTGTACGAGACACATAAGGGACTCCATCGTTGAGTCAATCACCCCTTTCGCCTCTATCTCGGGCTTTATACGAGATACAAAAAGGTTCTTATTGAGCCAAATAAATTTTAGCCTCCATCTCGGGCTTCGTACGAGATACAAAAAAAACTCTCTTGTTGAGTCAAATAGCCTCCATCTCGGGCTTTATACGAGATACCAAAAGACTCCCTCGTTGAGTCAAAAACTTTTTAGCCTCTCTCTCGGGCTTTGTACGAGACACATATTGGCCTCCGCTTAGGCTTTGTATAAGAAAACCACTGGTTAATCCAATCAACCTTTTTGCATCAAAGTTGTGCCTCATTCACAGTACACAAACATCAACAACTCCTTCCCCTCCATCTAATCGCTGTAAGCAGCAAGCCTCTGGATCATCTACATCCATGCCAATGTCCCTCTTTTAGCATGAGAAATTTCTAAGGAAAGATGGCATTGCTCAACACTGAGTTAAAGTCTTCTCCTTTAGGTTAAAACCCCCTATAAAGGAAATTATGGCATTGCTAGGATCCGCGTATCCCGGTTAAAGTAATCCTCCCTTTATAATCAGTCACCCAACAGTTGTGACAGAAAAACCTCTTTAGAGATGACAAATTCTCTCTAAAGTTGAGACCTTTTAGCTTCACATCTTGGGCTTTGAACAAGATACAAATCACCTTTCGCTTCACGTCTTGGGCTTTGAACAAGACACCAAAAACAACAATTTCCTCCCATAGAATAGGAGGAACTACGAACGCTCTGATTTCCCTGTTTCGGTAAACGGGAATACGTAGGCATAAGATTGAAAGAAAAATCTTAGCGAGCACACTAAACAAAAACCCAAATCCCATATCTCAATCAATCAAAAGCAGTAATTCAAAAACATCAGTCCTAACATCCTAATCCTTGTTCCCCGCCAGAAACCTTCTGACAAGATAAAAAGAAAGAAACTATATTGGCGAAAATACAAATAACCAGTACAAAGGCCCCCCCACATTGATAGCATCCGTAACCTAACAGACCGCTGTTTAAACTCAGTATGCAAAGCAGGGTTAATTGGAGACATCTATTTCCCTTCCTTCATCAGCTTTAATAGGATAAAAAATGAATCGACCTGTAGTTTAAACTCAACCGCAGAGAGCGACCAGCGCTTAAGAACCGCGTCCAAAATCGCTCGCTACAGAAAAATGGCGCCCACCGTGGGGCCTTTCAAAGTTAGATCTAGGCACGGTCTTCCTTTTCATCTCTTGTGTGAAAACCACAGATTGGGGCTTCCGCCGGGGAACCCATTTCTGTCAGGAACTTAAGATTCATAGCTTTAAAGGTCTAGAATGATTAGGACAAATATATATACTGCTTTTCCTAATTGCTATACGTGTTTATTTTTCTGCTAATGGGAATGCGGGTGATTCCGTATGTGGAAAGATTGAGTATACACTTAAGATAAGTGATGGCGACGAGGTCGACCATCAACCTCAGTGGAGGCTGACCAACGTAACCCATTCTCTCACCTAGACAATGGGCAGGTTGTTAAGTCTGAGAAGCTGAGGAGCCAAACCCTTTCGTAGTGTGGAAACTATCAGGAATAGTTGTTACGCGATACTACCCTCATTTGAGGCTGGTGATCTATTCTCGGTGAATGGCACTTACTCTAAGATTGCACTACAACTCGCTGGCGATCCGCTTGTTGTTTTGCTTTCCTGGGAGGAGCTGATGATAATGAGTACAGGTACAAAAATCACCTTAGTATAAACCTTTGGGGATGGGTAGAGCCTTGACTTCATGACAACGACCCTTTGACCCCATGTTTTTTCTATGTTTTTGTGTGTTGCATTCATGCATTCATCTAAAAAACATTAAAACATTAAAAAAAAAAACTTCTCTTCTAGTCTCTCTGTTTTTTTTCAAAACTTAAACTAAGACTGTGATTGCAAATATCAGAGAAAAGGGATTGCACTAATGGATTTCGGTAGAAGGAGAACTCATACGTACACCTTCAAGGTTCCAAAACTTGAGGATTTGAGACGGTTAGCGAGGATGATCACTAACCCTGAGGCTTTCAGAGCCAAGCACGGAGGTCTGCTACCACTATTAAGAGTCCATGTGATTGAGGGAATCATGGACGCGCTCGTTCAATTCTACGATCCGGTTTATCACTGTTTCACATTCCCGGATTACCAGCTTGCACCAACGCTGGAGGAGTATTCTCATCTGATTGATTTACACATCACAGATCGAGCTCCATTTTCTGGACTGGAAGAAATTCCAAAGAATCAGACCATTGCAAGAGCAATTCATTTGGACGAGTCTGAGGTCAGGACTCACATGACCGCTAAGGGTGGCATCCAAGGTTTGCCAACCCAGTTCTTGACAAAGAAAGCCCTGTATTTTGCCAGTATAGGAAACGTGACTGCTTTTGAAAGCATCTTTGTCTTGCTCACCTACGGGTTATTTTTGTTTCCCAACATCAATAACTTCGTCGATATTAACTCCATTAAGGTTTTTCTCATTGGAAATCCTGTGCCGACTTTGCTCGCGGATGCGTATCATTCTGTACACTTGGGAAATTTGTACAGCGGAGGGGAAATCACATGTTGTGTACCTCTGCTTTATAAATGGTTTATCTCCCACTTGCCCAAGTCTGCTGCTTTTTGGGATTGTAAGAGTGCCTTACGTTGGTCGCAGAAGATCATGTCCCTTACCAACTCTGATATAGATTAATGTAATAGGATTTATGAGGGAATTAGGATCATTGACCGTTGTGGAAACTTCCTCAACGTACCCCTCATAGGAACTAAAGGAGGAATCAACTACCATCCGGTATTGGTTCGCCGTCAATTTGGATACCCGATGAGACACATCCCACTGGGTGTTCATCTGGAAGGTCTTTTCTTCAAAGAAGGAGAAAATGACAGAGCACTAAAGATGGAAATAGTGCACGCTTGGAAGCATGTTCATAAGAAAGGACGAGAGTCTCTAGGAAAACCGAATTGTGTCTCGGTGGAGCCTTATCTCCATTAGGTACAAACTAGAGCTCTCAAGCTAAAGATGCCTTATCCTCGTTACGGAATTCTTCCGCCGAGGGAATCTGTCATGTACTTCATGACGGAAACTGAAAAGCTTCAGGTTACTCTCAACAAAGTTCAAAAGGAAAGAAGGTCTTGGAAGAACAAGTACCGCACCCTCGATGTAGAGTGCATCAAAATACAGCAATTACTGAAAGAGCAGGACACTCTGATTGAAATTTTGGAGCAACATTCTGTAGAGAATCAAGATAACCAAAGGAATTTGCTTACTCCTTTTACCTGGCAAAGGAATGACAACCCGACAACGGCCCAAGAGCCCCGGTTGAAGAAAAGGAAGATACCAGAATCAGCACCCGATTTCTCTTCAGAGAGGACTCGGGACCCATTAGTTTAGGTTTCTGTTTCTGCACCTTGTAATCTACTGTATTTCCATTTCTGCAATCCTTTGAATTCAATAAAAAGGGGTTTCCCCACCGTTTGATATTTGCAATCTAATTGTCGAAGTTTATTTTGATTAAACCAAAAAACAATTAATATAATCATTGCATTCATCTTTCTTACATCGCGTATTCTTCTTCCCTACGAATCTCACGTTTGTGTCTCGGTTCTAGAGTCAAACTGTCTCATTTGTATAATACTCGGGCCAATCGTCAGAAAAGGATGGATGATCTTGAGGAAGAGAACAGAGAGTTGAAAGAAGAGATCGACGCTCTGAGAGAGGATATGAGAAAGCTTCGTAACGACATGCAAGCCATGGCAGAAGCTCAGCTACAAAGGACTGTGATCTCAGAGGTCACCTCAACGCCCATAGTGGAGAAGTATGATCCTAGGTATCAGATACCAAAAGATCGTCCTTGGGGCATGCATGTTAACTATATCCCAGAAGGATATGTTCCGCCGATCACTGAAGATCAGGGAATCACAACAGAAGCCGCTGGGCCTGAAGGTTACAAACTTCGGGAAAACGAAGATGCCAGGGGCATACTGAAGACTCCTGAAGGTTACAAACTTCGGGAAACGCCAAGACTCACTGTCGTAGTCACGGTACCACCCCCTGTGGTGCACACTATCCCGGAAGGACAGATTCCACAGATACCTTCTGGTAAAAAGGAAACTATGTTTGACAGAATGGAGGAGTTCCAGGAGCAGTTCTTGGAAATGCAGAAGGAACTGCAAGCCATTCGCGGTCAGGATCTTTTTGGAAAGGACGCCGCAGATCTCTGCTTGGTCCCAAATGTGAATGTCCCGCACAAATTTCAAGTGCCCGAATTTGAAAAGTATAAGGGTAACTCTTGCCCTCAAAGCCATCTGGTGATGTACGCTCGGCAGATGTTAGCTCAGATGGAGAATCAGGACCTGCTGATTCACTACTTCAAGGATAGTTTAACCGGTGCCGCACTCAAATGGTACATGGGTTTAAACCGTGCCACGATCAGCACTTTCAGAGATCAAGGCACTACCTTCGTCCAATAATACAAATACAATTTGGACATGGCACCCGACAGAGATCAACTCAGATCAATGTCACAAAAGGACAAGGAAACCTTTAAGGAGTATGCTCAAAGGTGGCGTGAAATTTCTGCTCAAATTTGTCCACCTCTTGAGGAAAAAGAGATGACAAAGATCTTCTTAAAGACCTTAAGCTCATTTTACTATGACCGAATGGTTGCCAGTGCGCCCAGTGATTTCACCGAAATGGTCAGTATAGACGTACGTCTTGAGGAAGCCGTCCGAGAAGGACGTTTGGTAAAAGACACTGGATCGACGAGTGGTACTAAAAAATACGGTAGTGCTCTCCCTAAGAAAAAAGAGCAAGATATTGGGAATATCTCTCTCGGAAAACAAAGGCGACGTTATCAACCGGTAGCAGCTGTAACTCCTGCTATCAACCCTGCGTCTATTCCTACGTATCAACCTCAGGTTGCGCAGAGCCAACCTGATCAGCAAAGGACACAACAGCCTCTTCAGCAGGCTCGTCCTCCATATAACAACAACCGTACAACACGGCCACTAGGATTTGATCCTATACCCGTAACGTATGCAGAGCTATTTCCATTACTACTGGCTAAGGGGCACATCCAGACTAAGTCTCCTCTTACAGTACCGGAAAATACGCCTTTTTGGTTTAAGGTGGATCAGAGATGCCCTTATCATCAAGGAGGTTCAGGGCATAACATAGAGAATTGTCTCAATTTCAAATCCGACGTGCAAAAACTTGTTAGGAGCGGGGTTTTATCCTTTAAGGATACAAATCCTAATGTTCTTACAAACCCGCTGCCTCAACATGAGAAGGCTGCAGTCAATTTGATAGAAGGAGAGACTAACGATGTCTATCAAATTCATGATGTACTCTTGTTGAAAACCAATTTGGTCAAGATGCATTGTAGACAGAGTGGATATGGCCATGTGCCACCTCATAACTATCATTAGTGTGATATCTGCTCTAAAAACAATCAAGGATGTTCTGTGGTGCAAGCAGCCCTACAGGAACAAATGGATCTCGAATGGATCCAAGAGCACCGAGTTCGTGGAGTTAACATGGTCTACACGAATTCTAACCTTATTCAGAACCACGACATCCGTGCGATGAATGTCAACTTGGTGGCAATGCACTCAAGGCAAAGCCAGTATCATAATCTGCCGCGGCACGATTACAGTTTCTGTCTGACTTGCTCGGTAAACAAACAGGGATGCTCTTTTGTACAAGAAGCCCTCCAACATCAGATGGATCTGGGATGGATCCAAGACTACCATGATAGGAACCCTTATCAGATCAACATGGTTCAGATCTTCGATATTCGCGTGATGAATACCAACCTGGTAGAGTTACATGCTGAGCAGGTCCGGCTCGGATTCTTAATATCACATGACTATCAAAGCTGTAAAGCGGGTTGCGAAAACGATCGAGGTTGTACCCTTGTCCAGAAGACACCTCAGCACTTGTTAAATCATTGGTGGATGCCAATCTACATGGATGAAGATACTCAGCAAATTAGTATCAGTAACAGGAATCCTACTCGGCGTCGAAGTAAGGATGTCCGATCAGTGGAAGCTAACCTAGTAAGGTTACATTGTAATCAAAGTGGGCGTGGCCAGGTGCCACCACACAACTATGACAGTTGTAGCGTCTGTTCGAAAAGTAACCAAGGGTGTTACCTTATGAGAACAACTCTTCAGGGTCAGGTCGATCGTGGAGAAATTCGTCCATATCCGGGTTCTGGACCCATCAACTGGACGCCGAACTACCTTGCCGAGCAAGCTGAGGATGTTGTCACGATCTCTGGTCATCACAGGACCAGGGATGTTTTTGCCATTATTCCTCTACTTGACGAATCTAAAGTTCCCAACCGGGAACGAATCGAGATCACTTATGATGGTCAGAAAAATTAGAAGGTTCCCATAGTCATCTATCTGCCGGGACCACTACCGTGTGAATCAACTAAGGCTATCCTTTACAAATACGGTGCAACAACAATTGAAAATGGAAAGGAAATTCCATTACCCTTCGTCGTGAATATTGCAGACATCAGTCGAGTAACACAGAGTGGTAGAATCTTCAACCGAGGAGTTGAAGAACTTAACAAAGAAAATGAACTTCAGACAGAAGCTCCCGATCCACCAGTCGGTCAATCCAGTAATCCCGACCTTTCGAAAAATAATGATGAGATGTTGAAGCTCATCCAAAGGAGTGAATATAACATTGTTGATCAACTGTTACAGACTCCTTCAAAAATCTCGATATTATCACTGTTACTCAGTTCAGAAGCCCACAAGGAGGCTCTACAGAAAGTCTTGGAGCAAGCCTTTGTGGAACGGGATGTAACAATTAGACAGTTCGATAGCATTGTCTCTAACATCACTTCCTGCAATAATTTGGGATTTAGTGATGAGGAATTACCCGAAGAGGGTCGCCGTCATAACATGGCGCTCAATATCACAGTTAACTGCCGGGACGATGCTTTAGCCAGCGTACTGGTAGACACAGGGTCAGCCCTGAATGTTATGCCGAAGTCCACTTTTATGCAATTATCATTCAAGGGCCCTCCGATGAGAATCAGCGAGGTCGTCGTCAAAGCGTTCGACGGATCCAGAAAAACAGTTATCGGCGAAGTTGATCTTCCCATAACTATTGGTCCTCACACTTTCCAAGTCACTTTCCAAGTCATGGACATCCGGGCAACACACAGTTGTTTATTAGGAAGACCTTGGATACATCAGGCTGGAGCGGTTACTTCAACCCTCCACCAAAAGCTAAAGTTCGTCAAGAACGATCAACTTGTCACAGTCTGTGGAGAACAAGCCTTACTTGTAAGTAACTTGTCATCATCTGCTGGTATAGAACCCGAGGAGGTTATTGGAACTCGGTTCCAAGCACTGTCGATGAGCGAGAATAATCAGTTCAGAGGAGGAACCTTGATTTCCTCATACAAAGATGCTATCAAAGCGGTCGAGAGTATCGATACAACAGGATGGGGACAGCTTGTCATTCCTACTGACAATAAAACAAAGAAGGGTCTTGGTTTTTCTGCAACCTGTACCCGGACAGCTGCCAACGATGAAAGTCTTCATCCTCTTCAAAACTTCTTCCACAGTGGAGGTTTCCTTCATCCCGTGTCTCAGGCAGTACATGCTATCAATGAGGAGGATCCCTCTGACTCAGATATGGAATGGAAGTCCTACCTCAACGAGGACGGTTATATGTCTCTGGAAGAGGTGCCTATACCATTTTGCTTTCCTACACAGAGTCCGAGATTTATACCCAGGTCAGACATCGAAATGATATACGGAGGTTGTGATCCGAAAGGATGTCGTGCTCCGCCAAATTCATTAGAGGAAGACACTCCGATGAAAGACAACTTTGACCACGACTACTATGGCCCAATGGATGGTCTGCCAATGTGGCAACCTTATCCAGGAGACTTGAGGCAAGAGAGTCAGCCGAACAATAAAAATCAGATGACCGTCATTGAACAGAATACCTGTGTCCCCACCATGTCATGGGATCAACACTCAGGTCATTCAGAAACTACTCAACATGAAGATGAATTCGCAACGTTTGCGGGACTTGAGTTCATCAACTATGCCTTTCCCGAGGTCAACGTCATCGAGAGAGATGACTCCTCCAGTTCGAAAGAAGTGTGGGACACCTTGGGACAACCGAGTGGGAAATAAGACTATATGGTCAAGTACACCGCTCCCGAAAGCTCTCGTATCAGGTTCGAAGACATCCAGCCTACTGGATGGGGAGATACAGCTGAGAGCACAAATGCTATGCAAAATGCAACTGAGGAATTCTCCTACGACAATTATGCCTGGGAGACAGATTCCAATGATCCTGCTCCACCAGAAATCAGCGTCATTTCTGAAGACAAATCAAGGAAGGTGCTAGACTTTGTGATTCACCGAGGAGTTCGTCGCCAATGGGTTGCCGTCGAGGTTCCGAAGATCGTTCATCAGTCAAAGTAATTGCCATCTTTAACCTTTCACCCTGCCCAGGTGAAACGGATGTTTTGATAGGGCTCGCTTTCTGTAAGTTTCCCTCTTCGCTTCGCCCAAAGCGACAGAGTTTTGTTTTATAGGGCTGTAGTTTCAAGGATCGACTTGTTCATTAATAAAATAACGTCGTTCTGTAATTTCCGCATTAATTGCTGTTTTCTCTTTTTGCTTTTTCAGAAAATTGTAATCCTAAAAAACAATTCAATAAAAAAAACAAGCAGTAAAATAAAACACTGCACACACTTGCATTTTCTTCTATCTCTTCTAAACAGGAATCATCACGTCATGCAGATTGCTTATTTTAAACCAGTTGAAACATACGATCCGATGCCTTCTCCCAACTTTGAGTTTCCGGTATTCGAGGCTGAAGAAGAAAATGACAACGAAATTCCAAAAGATATCTCCCGACAACTCAGACAAGAGGAAAGGTCCATTGAACCTCACAAAGAGCCATTGGAAACGGTAAACTTGGGTTCAGAAAAAGAGAGAAAAGAAATCAGGATTGGGGCACTACTCAGTCCAACTGCCAGAGAGGATTTGATAAAGCTTCTCAAAGAACTCCCCGATGTATTCGCTTGGTCCTATCAGGACATGCCAGGGTTGGATACCAGCATCGTGGAACATCACTTACCGTTGAGATCGGAATGTCTGCCAGTAAAGCAAAGGTTGAGACGGACTCATCCGGACATGGCCATCAAAATCAAAGAGGAGGTGCAGAAACAGATTGACGCGGGTTTCCTCACTACATCTGAATATCCTCAATGGTTAGCCAACATCGTACCCGTTCCCAAAAAGGACGGAAAGGTCAGAATGTGTGTCGATTACAGGGATCTGAACAAGGTTAGTCCAAAGGACGAATTTCCTTTACCACACATTGACATGCTGGTCGAAAATACAGCAAAGTTCAAAGTTTTTTCCTTCATGGATGGATTCTCGGGCTATAACCAGATCAAAATGGCGCCGAAAGACATGGAGAAAACTTCGTTCATTACCCCATGGGGTACCTTTTGTTACAAGGTGATGTCGTTCGGTTTGAAGAACGTCGGGGCAACTGTAATACCCCAAATTTTGACCACTTAGATTTCCCATCATTGTGAAAATCATCATCACAATATGGATGAACCATCATGCTTCATCAGTCTCCCCAAAGATGGATGAGCATCCACTACAATCAAAATTAGGGTTTCAAGCCCTCTCTGAGTACTTAGACAAAGGATCAATCAAGAAACGACATGATCTTCAACTTGTCTAATCTCTCAAACATCCACAATGGATCAAAAAGGACTCCCACTTCAAGGATTAAGTACAAGGATGCTCCCTTCTAGGTGGATCAAGTCTCAAGATCGACAGTGTCACCAAATTAGGGTTTTGGTCGACCAGGGCCTCCAGATGGAAATTTTCATCTGGGCACAAGGCAATGATCCAAAACATGACCTAGTATGCTTCATGGAACCTCATGAACCCATGCATCAAGTCAATTTTGCCTCAGGGGATGCATTCATCAAAAATCAGGAATTAGGGTTTCTTGACCTAATTCACCCCCAAGTTGACTTTTGGGACAAACCATGAGCCAAGACCTCAAGAGATGATTTGAGGGTCTCTAATATACCATATTGATCCATTTGGAACAATGGATTGATCCAAGAAGCTTGAGCAACAAGTTTCATTTTCATCTGCACCACAATTAGGGTTTTAAGGGAAAAGTCAACTGTAACTTTGACTTTTGTCCAAGACATGCTCCCAAACCCTAATACATGATTGAATATACCCTATGACACTCATGGAACATGTCCATCAAGTTTGATTTAGGTCAAGGACATGATTTCCTGAAGAATTGCACAGTTTGGAATTCATCTGATAAAAAGTCAACTGTGCACAAAAGTCAACTTTGACTTTTTGAGATTTTTCACCAAAATGGATTTTTAACCCTAAAATGATGTTTATGTATGATTTAAATCATCATTCATCAAGAAAAATCAAGAAAAGTTGGATAACTTGTAAAAGGGGTAACCATAAAACTTAGAAAATTTTCTAAGTTAAAAATAAAGTGGCAAAGGTACCAACTTTGGAGGACCATAACTCCTAAACCACAAGGCCATTTTTTCTCATCCAAATATGGATTTGTAGCCCTCATTATCACCTACAAAAACTTCAACTATAATTTATTCCAATTCATTAAGGATTTTGAGTTATGGAGTGATCAAAGTGGCTGAAAAGTGAAAAAGTCACTTTTTCCAACACTTAGTGAAATTTTCACTAAGTCAGAATTCTGCTTCACTTTTTGCCAAATGTAGGGGGATTTTTCACTTGGAATCAAAAGAGATCAAAACCAAACTTGTTCAAACAATTGTTGTATTATGTTAGGGCTTTCCAAAATGGCCAAGAACATTGCCAAATTCAACCTACATCATGAGATACAACATTGGCAAGTTGCCTTGCTGAAATCTGTCAAGGCAAGGCAGAATTTGCATTTTGGCTCGATTTGCCAAAATCAGCCAATTGCAATTGCTCCAATCCACTTGGACACCTCAGAGAATTGAATCCAAAGGGGACAATCACTGAGCTAAGCCTCCAAGGTCCAAGGAACAAAGAATAGCATGTTGAACCTAGAATGACCAAAATAGGGACAAGACTTCAAATTTGGAATAAGGCATTCAATGGAACCACCAAGGTGGCATGGACTGAACCATTCTCATCTAAAATCAGTCAAGACTTATCCAAGACCAAGGGGACCAAAGCTCTGTGCCCTAACCTCTAGTCAATGGCTAGAGGAGACTTTCATTTCCATTGGCCAACATTGAGGAAACCTACTTACCAGCTGCCATGTACTATTCCTTGCAAAACAAACTTGCTCTACTATAAATAGAGCTCAATTGTGGTCAGTTTAAGTACACCAAAGCCATCTAACAGATGCTTTCCTCAAAATCTCTTTCTCTTGGCAAAAATGCCTTTCTTAGCAAGGTAGCTATCGGGTTTTGAGTTTGAGAGCAATTCTGCACAAACCAATCACTCACACACCTCACATACATCACATCTAAGCTGATCAAACACTCACATAACATCTGAAACATCAATTTCACAAAATCACTTGCCATCCACACAAGTTTGGAGTGAAGTTGCAGCTGAGGTGCCATAAACTGATCCAGTCCATTTCAATTCAATCCAAGTGTTCAAACATACTCCATATGGTGTAGGGAAGCTGTCCAGATCATCACAACTTGTCTGTAACACCTCCAACCCAGAATTTGATTTGCTCTTGCTGTCACGACTTGAAGGTAAGCCTAAACTTGGGCATCTCTCAATCTATGCATATTTCCTCGCACAATAATTTGGCCATATGTTCATAATCATGCATGGAATGTTTTCCCTCAATTAATTGCATTGTTTGAATCGTGTATCAAAAATCCTAGCCTTCATGCAGAAATTAGGGTTCTTGAGGTTTCTTCGTGATTTCTTGTTGTATGTTTAATTTAAATGAAATTAAAGTACATAGAAATGATCGTGAGGTTGAGGCGAGCATAATGATATGTGGATTGCATGTTATAATTACGTATTCAGTGAGATTGGATAGAAAATGCAAATCTGGGCAAACTGAAAAACGCGCGTGTTCTTGGTGTTGTTCTTGGCGCCATTTTTGAATAATTTAAACATTTGAATTTTGTGATTTTGTTTAATTGATTCAAAAAATAATTTCTCTCTGAGTTTTAATGATTTTGAGTTGATTCTTTTTTTAATAATTCACAAAAATGTTAAAATATTTTATTTTCCCGAAAAATCCCAAAAATATTATTTATTTCATATAATTGATATTTTTGCAAAGAATTAATATTTTAATTGTTTTTTACATTTTAAATATTTTTTCCACCTTGATTTTGCAACTTTTAATGCTTTCTAATTATTTTGTAGGTCAATACTTAATTTTTGAAGCATTAATCCAAGATCACAATTTGTTTTTCACATGTTAAACGATTTTGATCATTTTAATTGAATTTTTATTCAATTAAATGCATTTTTGAAAACAAATTAGGGTTTTTGGATTAATTCAACTCTCATAAATCATTTTCAAAACTTTTGGGCCTCTAATAGAGTGTAAGACCCAATCCTTTTTTTGACCAAAACATTTTGGGCCTCAGTGTATTGTATAAGTCCCGATACCGTCAAAAACAAACGGCGCGATCGTCGCCTTTTCAAAAATCATCTGGGCCTACCCTCGAGTAGTAAGACCCATTTATTTTTCTTTAAACACTTTGGGCCTCTATTAGAGTGTAAGACCCAATCCTCCTTTTAACCAAAACATTTTGGGCCTCACTTATTGTATAAGTCCCTCTGCGTTAAAAGAAAACCTGGGTGCGATCGCCATTTTAAACGAAAAAATCATTTGGTCCTACCCTCGTGTTATAAGCCCCACACTTTTTCTTTAAACCTTTTTGGGCCTCTTGAGAGAGTGTAAGACCCATCCCTCTGTATAGAAAACATTTTGGGCCCCAGTCACTTGTAAAAGTCCCTCTGTACAAATTCAAACAGCGCGCTCACTGATAAAACCCTGGGCCTCTCCTTGAGCTGTAAGCCCCAAATCTTTCTTTTTCAAAGCACTTTCTCCTTTGATTTTGAATATACTGTTGTTTTCAATCTTTCTTTGTTGAACAACTAACCAAACAGCATGGAAGCTTTACAACCGAGTAAGTGTTATCGCTTTCATTTACTGCTTTCATATTATAAAACTATATTGTGGGGCTGCTCACTGTAAGTCTCCTTTCATAAACTCATATCTACTGTGTAATAATAGTATAGATATTTCGAGTTTCCCCGACAACTACGTCTAAAACTAAGTGACGCCGTTTCATTTATTCGTAGAAATAGACGCCTAGATCCCCAATAGGAGCACCAGATACAGTCTTCTCTTCGGCTGTCCTCCTTAGGAATCGTCAAGAAATTCTATTCCCCAGAGATGAATTATTCTCGGTGAAACTTCTCTTGAATTTCTTCAAACCGCCGAACGGTTCGGACTCTCTCTAAAAGTTAAAGTCACTGGATAGTAAACCTCGCACGTTTACCAGTGGTTTTAACTCTAAAAGAGTTTTCCTGAACTTTTCTTTGGTTTGGGACCCACGGGCTTCTTAAAAGCATCGGCTTCCTCTTGGGCATCGTACAAGGACCCACAGGCTTCCTATAAGCAACCCGGCCTCCTCTTGGGCATTATTCAAGGACCCTACGGCTTCTTAGAAGTATTCACAGCCTCCTCTTAGGCTTCGTATAATGATCTCTTCCTCCGGGAATGATAGCCTCCTCTTGGGCTTCGTACAAGGACCCGTCGGCTTCTTAAAAGTTTCCAGCCTCCTCTTGGGCTTCGTACAAATTGTCCCGACGACCTCCTAGAGGTATAGGAACAGAACCTAGTCATCTTCATAGAACAGTCCTTTCATAGAGTCTACTACTGTTTCTCAAAGCATAGTACCAAAGATAAAACTCTAGACTTGGACAGTCTAACTTCCTTGAGTCTCAAAGACATTCTCAAGCACCCTTCGTTAAATAGGAAGGAAACCCGCAGACTCGGACAGTCTCAATACCCATTGGATTTCCCGTTTCCTCAAAGAGAAGGAAATATCCATGATCCTCAAATCAAATCCCTGAGTACAACGTTGCTCATATAAGAACTAATTTTCTCTTTTAAATCAGTATATTGGATCTGTCACTCAACTGAAACAGTTACAATGGCCTCCATCTCGGGCTTCGTACGAGATACCAAAATTCTCCCCAGTGGATTCAAAACAACCTTTTAGCCTCTCTCTCAGGCTTTGTATGAGACACAAAAGATTCCCTCGTTGAGTCAATCACCCCCTTTTTTTGCCTCCATCTCGGGCCTCGTACGAGATATAAATCCCTTAAGCAAGAGTCGAACTCTTTGCTAGCCTCCTCTTAGGCTTTGTATAATGATATGCCCCACTGGGTCAAAAACTTTTAGCCTCTCTCTCGGGCTTTGTACGAGACACAAAATAGCCTCCTCTTAGGCTTTGTATAATGATTTTCCTAGCGGAAATTAGCCTCCTCTTAGGCTTTGTATAAGAAAACCACTGGTTGATCCAATTAACCTTTTAGCATCAAAGTTGTGCCTCGTTCACAGTAAACAAACATCAACAACTCCTTTCCTTTCATCTAATCGCTGTAAGCGGCAAGCCTCTGGATCATCTACATCCATGCCACTGTCCCTCTTTTAGCATGAGAAATTCCTAAGGAAAGATGGCATTGCTCTACACTGAGTTAAAGTCTTCTCCTTCAGGTTAAAACCCTTTCTTTGGAAATTATGGCATTGCTCGGATCCGCGTATCCCAGTTAAAGTAATTCTCCTTCTCCCCTCTTTAGAGATGACAAATTCTCTCTAAAGTCGCGGTCTTTTAGCTTCACATCTTGGGCTTTGAACAAAATACAAATCACCTTTCGCTTCACGTCTTGGGCTTTGAACAAGACACCAAAACACCCATTTCCTCCCATAGAATAGGAGGAACTACGAACGCTCTGATTTCCCTGTTTCGGTAAACGGGAATACGTAGGCATAAGATCGAAAGAAAAGATCTTAGCGAGCGCAATCAACAAAAAACCCAAATCCCATATCTCTATCAATTAAAAGCAGTAATTCAAAAGCACCAGTCCTAACATCCTAATCCTTATTCCCCGCCAAAAACCCTTTGCCTAGAAAAAAGAAAGACAGGACCGTATTGGCGAAATACGAATAACCAGTACAAAGGCCCCCCACATTGATAGCATCCGTAACCTAACAGACCACTGTTTAAACTCAGTATGCAAAGCAGGGTTAATTGGAGACATCTATTTCCCTTCCTTATTCAGCTCACAATAGGATAAAAAATGAATCAACACGTAGTTTTAAAGCTCAAACTGCAGAGAGCGACCAGCGCTTAAGAACCGCGTCCAAAATCGCTCGCTACAGCAACCTATCAAAGGGCCATGACTACTCTGTTTCATGACATGATACACCAAGAAATCGAGGTATATGTCGATGATATGATTGCAAAATCAAAAACAGAGAGTGAGCACGTTGAACATCTGTTAAAATTGTTCGAACGTTTAAGAAAGTTCAAGCTCCGCTTGAATCCCAACAAGTGCACCTTCGGTGTCCATTCGGGGAAACTACTAGGGTTCATTGTCAGCCAGAAAGGAATTGAGGTTGATCCTGACAAGGTCAAGGCCATTCAAGAAATGCCTTCTCCGAAAACTGAAAAACAAGTCAGAGGATTCCTGGGACATTTGAACTACATCTCCAGATTCATATTCCTTATGACCGCCACTTGTGCGCCGATTTTCAAATTACTCAAAAAGAACCAGGATTGCGTTTGGTCAGAAGATTGCCAAACTGCCTTTGACAGTATTAAGGAATATCTGTTGAATCCTCTGATTCTATCACCTCCAGTGGAAGGAAGACCACTGATCATTTACCTCACAATCCTAGAGGACTCAATGGGATGTGTACTTGGCCAACAAGACGAAACTAAACGGAAAGAGTCTGCCATTTACTATCTAAGCAAGAAATTCACCGACTGCGAAACTCGGTACACGATGCTTGAGAAAACTTATTGCGCTTTGGCTTGGGCAGCCAAACGTCTACGCCAGTACATGATTCGTCATACTACTTGGTTAATCTCAGAAATGGATCCAATCAAGTACGTTTTCGAGAAACCTGCTCTTACGGGAAGAATTGCCCGTTGGCAGATGTTGTTATCAAAATATGACATAGAGTACCACGCTCAGAAAGCCGTTAAAGGAAGTATTTTAGCCGATCATTTGGCTCATCAACCGATTGACGATCAAGAATCAATCGGGTTTGACTTCCCAGACGAAGATGTCATGTATCTAAAAATGAAAGATTGCGACAAACCGTTACCCAGTGAAGGGCCAGAACCAAGTTCCCAATGGGGACTAATCTTTGACGGAGTAGTTAATCATTATGGAAACGGAATTGGGACAATCATTGTTACCCCTCAGGGTACCCACATTCCATTCACTGCCAGACTTACGTTCAAGTGTAGGAACAACGAGGCCGAATACGAAGCTTGTACCATGGGTCTCGAAGAAGCAATTGATTTAAGGATCAAGAACTTGGACGTATACGGCGATTCAGCCTTGGTTATCAATCAGATAAAAGGAGATTGGAACACATACCAATCAAGATTGATTCCTTACAAAGATTATGCAAGAAGGTTGTTACCCTTCTTCAACAGAGTTGAGTTTCATCATATCCCTCGTGAGGAGAATCACATGGCTGGTGCATTGGCCACTATCTCTTCCATGATTAGTGTAGGTTAATGGAATGACATACCTAAGATCGACATAATGCGCCTTGAAAGGCCCACTTATGTCTTCGCAATTGAAGCAGTCATAGACGACAAACCTTGGTATCACGATATCAAATGCTTCCTTCAGAAACAAGGATACCCATCTGGGGCATCCAGGATAGACAGAAAAACCCTCAGAAGATTGGCTGGAAACTTCTTCCTGAGCGGTGACACTCTCTATAAGGGAAATTTTGACATGGTCTTACTCCGATGCGTCGACAGACCAGAAACAGACATTCTTATGAAAGAAATTCATTAAGGATCCTTTGGCACTCATGCCAACGGACACACAATGGCGAGAAAAATTCTGAGAGCAGGGTACTACTGGTTGACAATGGAATCCGAGTACTACAAGTACATGAGGAGGTGTCACAAGTGTCAGATATACTCTGACAAAATTCATGTACCGCCATCACATCTCAAAGTTCTTTCTTCCCCGTGGCCTTTTTCCATATGGGGAATCAACATGATTGGCTTGATTGAACCTAAGGCTTCGAACGGACATCGGTTCATCCTGGTCGTCATTGACTATTTCACCAAGTGGGTCGAAGTAGCGTCATTCGCCAATGTAACCCGGAAAGTGGTGGTCCGATTTATCAAAACAATATCATCTGTCGTTATGGTGTTCCAAGTGAGATCATTACTGATAATGGATCTAACTTGAACAATAAGATGATGAAAGAGTTGTGTGCAGAGTTCAAGATTGAACATCATAACTCATCTCCCTACCGACCCAAGATGAACGGAGCGGTAGAAGCGGCCAATAAGAACATCAAGAAGATCGTTCAAAAGATGGTCGTAACCTACAAAGACTGGCACGAAATGCTACCCTTTGCTCTTCACGGTTATCGCACATCTGTCTGCACTTCAACAGGGGCAACCCATTTCTCTCTAGTATATGGCATGGAAGCAGTGCTCCCCATAGAGGTAGAGATCCCATCAATCCGGGTATTGATGGAAGTTAAGCTCACCGAAGCTGAATGGTGTCAAAGCCGACACGACGAACTGAATCTGATCGAAGAAAAGAGAATAACGGCACTATGCCACGGTCAGTTGTATCAACAAAGAATGAAGAGGGTGTTTGACAAAAAGGTCCGACCTCGCGTCTTCAGGAAAGGAGACCTCGTGCTCAAGAAGATACAACAGTTTCTCACTAATTCGCGAGGTAAATGGACTCCGAATTATGATGGCCCCTATGTGGTCACGAAAGCTTTCTTAGGCGGCACCTTGAGACTTGCAACCATGGACGGAGAGGAATTTGCCTACCCCACGAATGTTGATGTAGTCAAGAAATACTTCGCCTAAACTAAAAAAAAAAAACGTCTCGGTGGATTGAAAACCCGAAAGGGCGATCCAGGCAAAAGTTAGAGACATGAAAAAAAAATCATCCCAGTGGATTGGAAACATCATAGTACAATCCAGGCAAAAATTAGGGATAATGGCAAGTAACTATGTTCAACAAAGGCAGGTCTCTTAGCAGCAGCAGTTACACCATCCATCGAAGGAAAACTCCAGTCAAGGTCATCTTCGACAGAAGCTCAGGATGTCCCGAATTCAAAGTTGGTAGAAGGATAGTGGTCGTTATGTTTCAACGTAGCCCTTTGCCCTGTAAATTACCATTTTCAAACTTTGTATATACTCTTTGGAATCACGCGTTTGGCTGATCTCCATTTTATCAATGAAATTTGAGCCCTTGTACTTTTGTTTGTAATTCTTATTTGTTTTAGCTTTACGGAACGACGTTGTTAACATGATTAACGATTCTTGAAATAAAACAAAAATGAATTTACTTGTTAAAACTTTTTCTGCTTTTTAATAAAGATGGCAATTTCTTTTGACTGTTGAACATCGAAAGAGCATCGATTGCGTCTCCAAAGGCGTTTGAACTTCAAAGTGCAGAATCAAAGTACTCCTTCTAGGCCCAGTACGCCTGAATGAAGGGATCAACTGTGACAGAGACCTTGTTTCGTCTGACACGCCTCGGCCGAGTTCTTATCTCCTAAGCCCGATCAACGGTGCTCCCAACAGGGACTATTTCTCCTAAGTAAGGTGGAATTGTTATCTTGAACCAGCGATATTTCTACACGCCCCGCGATGGCCGAGTATCCAGTCGTGTTCATCCATTAGTTTGTATGTCGCGTCAGTTTTGTCAGCATAAACATACATACATCATGCATTATTGACTTGCATTCATATTGCATCACTATCGCTCTATTCGGTCTTGTCCCCTAGTGATAGAAGTGCTCTCAATCGAGTTGTAGTTCTTGCCTCGTCAGGAAACGCTATGTTTGAACAACCTCGCCTCCAGTTTATTTCTGGGAGAAAGTTGGCCTTTGACCACTTTGATAACTTGAACCTCTGAAAAGCCAGATAAGCCTTCTACAAATGTCACTCTTCGCCATTGAAGATGATATCCTTGCTTTCCCGGATTAAGGAAAATCCACAGAGAAAGCCTCTTAAGCAGAGATTTGGCAGTACAACTGCCATTCTCCGAAAAACCCACCGATGAAAAGGTCATCGGCACCTCAAAATTGGATCACATCATATGGCATTTCTCCGAGAAGATCTCCGATAAAAGTATGATGTAAAGACCCCAAGCGACAGCAGTCTCCCAAGAGACTCGCTTTCCCCAGTATAAACAAATGGCATCTCCAACAGAGAAGTTTGTGCAACTCTACAACTCAGACGACTGGGTTCTCCAACAAGTCTGACATCAAAATTGTTTCCGTCAAATGGCATCTCCCCAGGAAAATTCGGCGAGAAGTTTGAGGGAAATCTGCTACAAATAGCGTTCCTTGTCAGTAAAGTTTATTGACAAAAGAAACTAAGACCAGTTCCTTGGTAGGAAACCAGGATCGAGGGGAAGTTTATTTTAGAAACTAAGACCAGTTCCTTGGTAGGAAACCAGGATCGAGGGGAAGTTTATATCAGAAAGTAAGACCAGTTCCTCGGTAGGAAACCAGGATCGAGGGGAAGTTGACAAAAGAAAACTGAGACCAGTTCCTTGGCTGAAGACCAGGATCGAGGGGAAGTTTACCTTTTCAAAGCATCATTGCTCAGCAAAAGAAGATGAATACGATCCGCCATTCATAACCAACATCAAAATTTTGGGTATTCCGATATTTAATCCTCTTGCACCCCGAATGCCCGAATACCTTCGTCATTCACACCTTCGGGTTCAAGAAGATTAAATAGGGGCATCTGTCATACCCCAAATTTTGACCACTAAGATTTCCCATCATTGTACAAATCATTATCACAATATGGAGGAACCATCATACTTCTTTAGTCTCCCCAAAGATGGGTGAGCATCCACTACGATCAAAATTAGGGTTTCAAGCCCTCTTTGAGTGCTTAGACAAAGGATCAATCAAAGAATGACATGATCTTCAACTTGTCTAACCTCTAAAATATCCACAATGGATCAAAAGGACTCCCACTTCAAGGATCAAGCACAAGGCTGCTCCCTTCTAGGTGGATCAAGTCTCATGATCTATAGTGTCACCAAATTAGGGTTTTGGTCGACCAGGGCCTCCAGATGAAAAATTTCATCTGGGCATGAGCCAATGATCCAAAACATAACCTAATATACTCCATGGAACCTCATGGACCCAATCATCAAGTCAATTTTGCCTCAAGGGATGCATTCATCAAAAATCAGGAATTAGGGTTTCTTGACCTAATTCACCCCTAAGTTGACTTTTAGGGCAAATCATGAGCCAAGACCTCAAGAGAGGGTTTGAGGATCTCTAATGAACTATATTGATCCATTTGCAACAATGGATTAATCCAAGAAGCTTGAGCAACAAGTCTCAATTTCATCTGCACAACAATTAGGGTTTTAAGGGAAAAGTCAACTATAACTTTGACTTTTGACCAGGACATGCTCCCAAGCCCTAAGACATGATTCAATATGCCATATGACACCCATGGAACATGTCCATCAAGTTTGATTTAGGTCAAGGACATGATTTCCTGAAGAATTGCACAGTTTGGAATTCATCTAATAAAAAGTCAACTGTGCACAAAAGTCAACTTTGACTTTTTGAGATTTTTCACCAAAATGGTTTTTTAACCCTAAAATGATGTTAATGTATGATTTGAATCATCATTCATCAAGAAAAATCAAGAATAGTTGGATAACTTGTAAAAGGGGTAACCATAAAAACTTAGAAAATTTTCTAAGTTAAAAATAAAGTGACAAGGGCACCAACTTTGAAGGATCATAACTCCTAAACCACAAAGCCATTTTTTCTCATCCAAAGATAGATTTGTAGCCCTCATTACCCTCTACAATAACTTCAACTAGACCTAAGTCCAATTCATTAAGGATTTGGAGTTATGGAGTGATAAAAATGGCTGAAAAGTGAAAATGTCACTTTTTCCAACACTTAGTGAAATTTTCACTAAGTCAGAATCTGCCTTCACTTTTTGCCAAATGTAGGGGGATTTTTCACTTGGATTCAAAAGAGATCAAAACCAAACATGTTCAAACAGTTGTTGTATCATGTAAGGGCTTTCCAAAATGGTCAAGAACATTACCAAATTCAACTTACACCATGAGATATGACATTGGCAAGTTGCCTTGCTGAAATCTGTCAAAGGCAAGGCAGAATTTGCAATTTTGCTCGATTTGCCAAAATCAGCCAAATTCAAATGCTCCTATCCACTTGGACACCTCAGAGGATTGAATCTAAAGGGGACAATCACTGAGCCAAGCCTCCAAAGTCCATGGAACAAGAAATAGCATGTTGAACCTAGAATGGCCAAAATAGGGGCAAGACTCCAAATTTGGATTGAAGCATTCAATGGAAGTATCAAGGTGGCATGGACTGAGCCATTCTCATCTGAAATCAGTCAAGACTTATCCAAGACCAAGGGAACCAAAGCTTTGTGCCCTAACCTCTAGTCAATGGCTAGAGGAGACTTGGATTTTCATTTGCCAACATTGGCCAAACCTACTTACCAGTTGCCATTCACTATTCCTTGCAAAACAAACTTGCTCTACTATAAATAGAGCTCAATTATGATCAGTTTGAGTACACCAAAGCCATCTAACATTTGCTTTCCTCAAAATCTCTTTCTCTTGGCAAAAATACCTTTCTTAGCAAGATAGCTATCGGGTTTTGAGTTTGAGAGCTTTTCCAATCAAACCAATTACTCACACACCTCACATACATCATATAGAAGTGATCCAAACACTCACATAACATCTGGAACACAGATTTCACAAAATCACCAGCTGGTTGCTCAAACTTTCAATCAAGTTGCAGCTGAGGTACCACAAATCGTTCCAGCCATTTTCAATCAAGTCCAAGCATTCAAACACACTCCATAGGGTGTAAGGAAGCTGTCCAGATCGTCACCACTCATCTGTAACACCTACAAATCAAAAATCACATTGCACTTGCTGCCACGGCCTAGAGGTAAGCATACACTTGGTCATCTCTCAATCTATGCATATTTCCTCACACAATAATTTGGCCATATGTTCATAATCATGCATGGAATGTTTTCCCTCAATTAATTGTATTGTTTGAATCGTGTATCAAAAATCCTAGCCTTCATGCAGAAATTAGGGTTCTTGAGGATTTTTCATGATTTCTTGTTATATGTTTAATTTAAATGAAATTAATGGACATAGACATGATCGTGAGGTTGAGACGAGCATAATGATATATAGATTGCATGTTATAATCAAGTATTCAGGGAGATTGGATAGAAAATGCAAATCAGCCAAACCCAGAACACGCGCGTGTTCTTCAGTTGTTCTTGGCGCCTTTTTTGAATTTTCAAATATTTGAATTTTGTGATTTTTCTTTAATTGATTCAAAAATTAATTTCTCTCTGAGTTTTAATGATTTTGAGTTGATTCTTTTTTTAATAATTCAAAAAAATGTTAAAATATTTTATTTTCCCAAAAAATATCAAAAATATTATTTATTTCATATAATTGATATTTTTGCAAAGAATTAATATTTTAATTGTTTTTGACATTTTAAATATTTTTTCCACCTTGATTTTGCAACTTTTAATGCTTTCTAATTATTTTGTAGGTCAATACTTAATTTTTGAAGCATTAATCCAAGATCACAATTTGTTTTTCACATGTTAAACGATTTTGATCATTTTAATTGAATTTTTATTCAATTAAATGCATTTTTGAAAACAAATTAGGGTTTTTGGATTAATTCAACCCTCATAAATCATTTTCAAAACTTTTGGGCCTCTAATAGAGTGTAAGACCCAATCCTTTTTTTGACCAAAACATTTTGGGCCTCAGTGTATTGTATATGTCTCGATACCGTCAAAAACAAATGGCGCGATCGTCGCCTTTTAAAAATAACATTGGGCCTCTCCTCGAGCTATAAGACCCATTCAAAACTCTTGGGCCTCTAATAGAGTGTAAGACCCAACCCCCTTTTAACCAAAATCAACTTTGGGCTTCACTTATTGTATAAGTCCCTCTGCGTTAAAAGAAAATCTCGGCTCAATCTCCATTTTAAACGAAAAAATCAATTGGGCCTACCCTCGTGTTATAAGCCCCACTCTTTTTCTTTAAACTTTCTGGGCCTCTTGAAAGAGTGTAAGACCCATCCCTTTGTACAGAAAAAACATTTTGGGCCTCAGTCACTTGTATAAGTCCCTCTGTACAAATTCAAACAGTGCGCTCACTGATAAAACCCTGGGCCTCTCCTTGAGCTGTAAGCCCCAAATCTCTCCTTTACAAAGCACTTTCTCCTTTGATTTTGAATATACTGTTGTTTTTCAATCTTTCTTTGTTGAACAACTAACCAAACAGCATGGAAGCTCTACAACCGAGTAAGTGGTTATTGCTTTCATTTACCGCTTTCATATACATATAACTGTATTGTGGGGCTGTTTCACTGTAAGTCTTCTTTCATAAACTCATATCAACTGTGTAATAATAGTATAGATATTTAGAGTTTCCCCAGCATCTACGCCTAGAACTAGGTGACGCCGTTTCGTTTATTCGTAGAAATAGACAGCTAGATCCCTAATAGGATCACCAGATACAGTCTTCTCTTCGACTGTCCTCATTAGGAATTGTCAAGTAACTCTATTCCCAGAGATGAATGTATTCTCCGTGAATGGCATCTTTGAGTTTCTTCCAAATTCTCAAACTTTCTTGACTTCATCTATTCCTTGTGAATAGCTTGCCTTGAATTTCTCGGGGTTTGGGGACCCACGGGCTTCTTAAAAGCATCGGCCTCCTCTTGGGCATCGTTCAAGGACCCACAGGCTTCCTAAAAGCGACCCCGCCTCCTCTAGGGCTTAGTATAAGGACCCGCCGGCTTCTTAGAAGTATTCACAGCCTCCTCTTAGGCTTCGTATAATGATCTCTTCCTTCGGGAATGATAGCCTTCTCTTGGGCTTCGTACAAGGACCGATCGGCTTCTTAAAAGTTTCCAGCCTCCTCTTGGGCTTCGTACAAATTGTCCCGACGGCCTCCTAGAGGTATAGGAACAGAACTTAGTCATCTTCATAGAACAATCCTTTCATAGAGTCTACTACTATTTCTCAAAGCATAGTACAAAAGATGACACTCTAGACTTGGACAGTCTAATCTCCTTGAGTCTCAAAGACATTCTCAAGTGACCCATTCGTTGAATAGGAAGAAAACTCGCAGACTTGGACAGTCTCAATACCCTTCGGATTTCCCGCTTCCTTAAAGAACAGGAATAACCCGGATCCTTGAATCTAATCCATGAGTACAGTGTTGCTCATATAAGAACTAATTTTCTCTTTAAAATTAGTATACTGGACCTGTCACTCAACTGAAACAGTAACCACAGCCTCTCTTGGGCTTTGTAGAATGATTCTCCCCAGCGGAGTCAAACAATGTTTAGCCTCTCTCTCGGGCTTTGTACGAGACACATAAGGGACTCCATCGTTGATTCAATCACCCCTTTCGCCTCTATCTCGGGCTTTATACGAGATACAAAAAGGTTCTTATTGAGCCAAATAAATTTTAGCCTCCATCTCGGGTTTCGTACGAGATACAAAAAAAAACTCTCTTGTTGAGTCAAATAGCCTCCATTTCGGGCTTTATACGAGATACCAAAAGACTCCCTCGTTGAGTCAAAAACTTTTTAGCCTCTCTCTCGGGCTTTGTACGAGACCCATATTGGCCTCCGCTTAGGCTTTGTATAAGAAAACCACTGGTTGATCCAATCAACCTTTTAGAATCAAAGTTGTGCCTCGTTCATAGTACACAAACATCAATAACTCCTTCCCCTCCATCTAATCCCTGTAAGCGGCAAGCCTCTGGATCATCTACATCCATGCCAATGTCCCTCTTTTAGCATGAGAAATTCCTAAGGAAAGATGGCATTGCTCAACACTGAGTTAAAGTCTTCTCCTTTAGGTTAAAACCCCCTATAAAGGAAATTATGGCATTGCTAGGATCCGCGTATCCCGGTTAAAGTAATCCTCCCTTTATAATCAGTCACCCAACAGATGTGACAGACAAACCTCTTTAGAGATGACAAATTCTCTCTAAAGTTGAGACCTTTTAGCTTCACATCTTGGGCTTTGAATAATATACAAATCACCTTTCGCTTCATGTCTTGGGCTTTGAACAAGACATCAAAAACAACAATTTCCTCCCATAGAATAGGAGGAACTACGAACGCTCTGATTTCCCTGTTTCGGTAAACGGGAATACGTAGGCATAAGATTGAAAGAAAAATCTTAGCGAGCACACTAAACAAAAACCCAAATCCCATATCTCCATCAATCAAAAGCAGTAATTCAAAAACATCAATCCTAACATCCTAATCCTTGTTCCCCGCCAGAAACCTTCTGACAAGATAAAAAGAAAGAAATTGTATTGGCGAAAATACAAATAACCAGTACAAAGCCCCCCCCCCCCCCACATTGATAGCATCCGTAACCTAACAGACCACTGTTTAAACTCAGTATGCAAAGCAGGGTTAATTGGAGACATCTATTTCCCTTCCTTCATCAGCTTTAATAGGATAAAAAATGAATCGACCTGTAGTTTAAGCTCAACCGCAGAGAGCGACCAGCGCTTAAGAACCGCGTCCAAAATCGCTCGCTACAGTGATGAAGAGGTAACTTGGGAATTGTTTAGTCAGGAGTGTCTGAGGAAGTATTTCCCCGAGGATGTAAGAGGAAAGAAGGAAATTGAGTTCTTGGAACTGAAACAAGGTAATATGTCTGTAATTGATTATACGGCTATGTTTGTGGAACTTGTGCAGTTTTATCCTCATTATGCTGAAGGATCTGCGGAATTTTCTAAGTGTGTGAAGTTTGAAAGTGGATTACGTCCTGAGATTAAACAGGCAATCGGTTATCAGAGGATAAGGAGGTTTGCTGATTTGGTGGAATGTTGTAGGATTTATGAAGAGGATAGTAAGGCTCGTTCTACTCATTACAAGAGTGTAAGTGACAGGAAAGGGAAGCAACAGTTCTGTGGTGGTCCGTATGTGACACCAGCTGATAAAGGTAAACAAAGGGGTACTTTTGATCGAAGGTCAGGTGGAGGAGGAATGTCTGGTCCTCTGAGATGTTTTAGATGTGGTGATGTGGGACATCGTCAGTCCGAATGTAAGAAAGATTTGAGGAAGTGTTCTAATTGTGGAGGTGTAGGACATGTTGCTGCTGATTGTGCCAGGAAGAATGTGGTTAAGTGTTTCAATTGTGGTGAACCTGGTCATATTAGTACGAAGTGTCAGAAACCGAAGCAAGCTCCAGCTAGTGGAAAGGTATTTTCTTTGGCAGGAACTCAGACTTCAAGTGCAGATCGTCTGATCAGAGGTACTTGTTTTATTAATAGTACGCCTTTAGTTGCTATTATTGATACTGGAGCGACTCATTCATTTACTTCGTCTGAGTGTGCGAAGCGTTTGAATCTTGTGTTGTCTTTGATGGTTGGTGAGATGGTTATTGATACTCTAGCAATGGGGTCAGTAACTACTTCTTTGGTTTGTTTGAGTTGTCCTTTGACCATTTATGGTAAAGACTTTGAGATGGATTTAGTGTGTTTGCCGTTGGAGGGTTTAGATGTGGTTCTGGGAATGAATTGGTTGCAATTCAATCGGGTTCACATTGATTGTTATCATAATCTGGTAAGGTTTCCTTTTCTTGAGGAAGACGAAGACTCGAGTTTCTTATCTACCAAAGAGTTGAAGAGACTTTTGGCGGATGAAGCTCAGTTGTTAGGGTTGTTTGCATCTTTAACTGTGGATAGTCAAGTTTCACTTGATGTGTTTCCTGTTGTTTGTGATTTTCCTGAAGTGTTTCTTGAGGATATTTCGGACTTTCCGCCAGAGAGAGAGGTGGAGTTTTCTATAGATCTAGTTCCTAGTACTAGACCTGTATCTATGGCACCTTATCGTATGTCGGCATCTGAGTTGGTTGAGTTAAAGAAACAGTTGAATGAGTTGTTGGAGAAGAGGTTTGTAAGGCCAAGTGTTTCTCCTTGGGGTGCTCCAGTTTTATTGGTGAAAAAGAAAGATGGAAGTATGCGATTGTGTATTGATTATTGCCAGTTGAATAAGGTGACGATTAAGAATAAGTATCCTCTTCTAAGAATTGATTATCTGATGGATCAGTTAGTTGGTGCTTGTGTGTTCAGTAAGATTGACTTGAGGTCAGGGTATCATCAGATTAGCGTGAAAGAGGAAGATATTCAGAAGACGGCTTTTAGGACACGATACGGTCATTATGAATATTATGTGATGCCGTTCGGGGTTTCTAATGTGCCAGGTGTGTTTATGGAGTGCATGAATCGTATTTTCCACGAGCAGTTGGATCGTTTTGTGGTGGTGTTTATTGATGATATCTTAATTTATTCTGAGTCTCGGGAGGAGCATGAGGAACGTATTGTTTTGCAGGTTTTGAAGGAAAGGAAGCTTTTTGCCAAATTGTCCAAGTGTGAGTTCTGGTTATCCGAAGTGAGTTTTCTTGGGCACGTAATTTCAGGTAATGGTATTGCTGTGGATCCATCTAAAGTAGAATCAGTTCTACAATGGGAGGCTCCGAGATCTGTTACTGAAATTCGAAGCTTTTTGGGTTTGGCTGGTTATTATCGAAGGTTTATTGAAGGGTTTTCTAAGCTAGCACTTCCTTTGACCCAGTTGACTTGTAAAGGGCAAGCGTTCATTTGGGATATTCGGTGCGAGGAAAGTTTTAATGAGCTGAAGAGAAGATTGATGACAGCTCCGATTTTGATTTTGTTGAATCCTAATGAACCGTTTGTGGTGTATTGTGATGCTTCTTTGATTGGTCTAGGTGGTGTTCTGATGCAAGAAGGTAAGGTCGTGGCTTATGCTTCAAGGCAGTTAAGAGTGCATGAGAAGAATTATCCTACTCATGATCTTGAATTAGCGGCTGTGGTTTTTGTGTTGAAGATTTGGAGGCATTATCTCTATGGTGCAAGGTTTGAAGTCTTTAGTGATCATAAAAGTTTGAAATATTTGTTTGATCAGAAGGAGCTAAATATGAGGCAGCGTAGATGGTTGGAGTTCTTGAAGGACTACGACTTTGGCTTGAATTACCATCCTGGTAAAGCTAATGTAGTAGCCGATGCGTTGAGCCAGAAATCGTTACATATGTCCGCTTTAATGGTTAAGGAGTGGGAACTTTTGGAATCGTTTAGAGATTTGAGTTTGGTTTGTGAAGTGACGTCGGAAAGCGTAAGGCTTGGAATGTTGAAGGTTACTAATGATTTTCTAAGGACGGTTAGTGAGAAACAAAAGCTGGATGTGAAATTTGTGGATTTGATGTTGGTGGGAGAAAAAGATGCGAATAGTGATTTTCAAGTGGATGTTAATGGTGTTTTGAGATTCCGAGGTAGAATTTGTATTCCGGATGATGAGGAGATGAAAAGGATGATTTTGGAGGAAGGACACCGGAGTAATTTGAGTATACATCCGGGAGCGAATAAGATGTATCAGGATTTGAAGAAGATTTTCTGGTGGTCTGGATTGAAAAGAGATGTGGCTCAGTTTGTTTATGCATGTTTGACTTGTCAGAAATCGAAGGTGGAACATCTGAGGCCTAGTGGTTTGTTGCAGCCATTGGATATTCCTGAGTAGAAGTGGGATAGCATTTCCATGGATTTTGTGACAGGGTTACCGAATACTGTGCGAGGGCATAATGCTATTTGGGTGGTTGTTGATAGACTGACTAAATCGGCCCATTTCATTCCGATTGACATCAGTTTTACTTTGGAGCGGTTAGCTGAGATTTAAATCAGTGTGCAGGTGTTGTATGAATTGTTTCAATATAATGTGATTCTCCCGGTCTATGCCATGATGATTTAAACATACTCTGACAAAATTTCAAATTTTCTTTTACCGCTTTAATTAGTTGGGGGTATAGATTGGGGGTGTTACACCTTCTCCCAACTTTGAGTTCCCGGTATTTGGGGCTGAAGAAGAAGTTGACAACGAAATTCCAGAAGAGATCTCCCGATTACTCAGACAAGAGGAAAGGTCCATTGAACCTCACAAAGAGCCGTTGGAAACAGTAAACTTGGGTTCAGAAAAAGAGAGAAAAGAAATCAGGATTGGGGTACTGCTCAGTCCAACTGCCAAAGAGAGTTTGATAAAGCTTCTCAAAGAATTCCCCGATGTATTCGCTTGGTCCTATCAGGATATGCCAGGGTTGGATGCCAGCATCGTGGAACATCATTTACCATTAAGATCGGAATGTCCGCCAGTAAAGCAAAGGTTGAGACGCGCTCATCCGGACATGGCCATCAAAATCAAAGAGGAGGTACAGAAACAGATTGACGCAGATTTCCTCGCTACGTCAGAATATCCTCAATGGTTAGCCAATATCGTACCTGTTCCGAAAAAGGATGGGAAAAGTCAGAATGTGTGTTGATTACAGAGATCTGAATAAGGCTAGTCCAAAGGACGACTTTCCTTTACCACACATTGACATGCTGGTTGACAGTACAGCAAAGTTCAAAGTTTTTTCCGTCATGGATGGATTCTCGGGCTATAACCAGATCAAAATGGCGCCGAGAGATATGGAGAAAACTTCGTTCATTACCCCATGGGGTACTTTTTGTTACAAGGTAATGTCGTTCGGTTTGAAGAACATCGGGGCAACCTATCAAAGGGCCATGACTACTCAGTTTCATGACATGATACACAAAGAAATCGAAGTGTATGTCGATGATATGATTGCAAAATCTAAGACAGAGGAGGAGCATGTGACCCACCTGTCAAAACTATTCGAGCATTTGCGAAAGTACAAACTCCGCTTGAATCCCAACAAATGCACCTTCGGTGTCCGTTCAGGGAAACTTTTAGGGTTCATCGTCAGCCAAAAAGGAATTGAGGTTGATCCTGACAAGGTCAAGGCCATTCAAGAAATCCTTCTCCGAAAACTGAAAAACAAGTCAGGGGATTCCTGGCACGTTTGAACTACATCTCCAGATTCATATTCCTCATGACCGCGACATGTGCGCCAATCTTCAAACTGCTCAAGAAGATACAATCATTTCTTACTGGACTCCGAATTATGACAGCCCCTATGTGGTCACGAAAGCTTTCTCAGGCAGCGCCTTGAGACTTGCAACCATGGACGGAGAAGAATTTGCCTACCCCACAAATGTTGATGTAGTCAAGAAATACTTCGCCTAAACTAAAAAAAAACGTCTCGGTGGACTGAAAACCCGAAAGGGCGGTCCAAGCAAAAATTAGAGACATGATCAATAATCATCCCGGTGGATTGGAAACATCAAAGTACAATCCAGGCAAAAATTAGGGATAATGGCAAGTAACTATGTTCAACAGAGGCAATTCCCTCAGCAGCAGTTACATCATCCATCGGAGGAAAACTCCAGTCAAGGTCATCTTCGACAGAAGCTCAGGATGTCCCGAATTCAAAGTTGGTAGAAGGATAGTGGTCGTTATGTTTCAACATAGCCCTTTTCCCTGTAAATTACCATTTTCTAGCTTTGTATATACTATTTGGAGTCACGCGTTTGGCTGATCTCCATCTTATCAATAAAATTTGAGCTCTTGTGCTTTTGTTTGTAATTCTCATTTGTTTTAGCTTTACAGAACGACATTTTAACATGCTCAACGATTCTTGAAATAAAACAAAAATGAATTTACTTGTAAAACTTTTTCTGCTTTAAAATAAAGATGGCCATTTCTTTTGACTGTTGAACATCAAAAGAACATCAACCGCTTCTCCAGAAGTAAGCGAACCTCAAAGTGCAGAATCAAAGTACTCCTTCTACGCCAGTGCGCCTGAACAAAGGATCAACAGTGTCAGATGTGACTTGTTGATATTTGTAAATATATATAGTGTTAAGAATATTTGTATATAGAATAGTCCCACATCGACTATATCATGTAATTAGTTGTAATCTATCTATATATAATAATGTCTCCGTAGTGCTTTTCAAAACACACGGTTTATTCATATGTCTCTTAGTCTCTTGTATTTTAACATGGTATCAGAGCCTATCGATCGGACCTTGGGCAGCCCACCGTTTAAATCCACGCACCAAGCCCAAAAAAGAGTGCTGGGCGTGAGGGGGTGTATTAGGAAGATCTTAGAAGTCCCACATTGGTTGGAGATAGAGCAATGAAATAGTTTATATAGAGTGACACCCCTCACCTTACCAACCGGTTTTGTAAGGTTGTGTTAGAGCCTGCTAAGAGGCAATTCTTTTTTCGCCGTGGTTTACCCGGTTGACCCACTGTCTTCCGGTGAGAAAATTTTCTTTTTGCAAACCGTGTTGTCACTCCGGTGTGCCTCTCACTTTTCAAAATTCTCCGGTAACCACCCTGCCGCCACTGCCGTCGTTACTGTTGCCGCGACGTTTCAGAAAGCCGACCCCACCGCCATCCGCCGCCGTCGCTACTATTCCCGGTGACCTTCCGGCAAACTTCCGATCGCGTGATATTTTCTCTCTTCAGATACTCATGGCTACTACTCAGAACTTTACGCCAAACTATGATGATTTCCTCAGGTGGTATCAGAATTATCAGAACTCAGATTCTACTGCTACGGTAGCACACACTGGTAATTCATCTGTTTGCCTCTCTCAATCATCTCTTCGACCTTGGGTCCTTGATTCTGGTGCGTCTGATCATGTTACTGGTAATAAAAATCTTTTTTCTTCCTTCTCTACCTCTGGTTTGTTACCTACTATAACTTCTGCCAATGGTTCTCAAACCCGATCCGAAGGGATTGGTACTATTCAAATTCTACCTTCGCTCTCTGTTACTTCTGTCCTCTATGTACCTAATTGTCCTTTTAATTTACTTTCAGTCAGTCGTTTAACTCGTTTTCTTGATTGTAGTGTCACCTTCACTAACAATAATGTTATCCTGCAGGATCGGAATTCGGGTCGGACGATTGGCGTCGGATATGAGTCTCAAGGCCTTTATTACCTCTCATTGTCATCTCAGACATGCTTAGCCAAAGATTCTCCACTCACTATCCATGCTCAGTTAGGTCATCCCAGTCTTTCCAAATTACATCAGTTGGTGCCAAATTTATCGAAGGTATCTAATTTACATTGTGAGTCGTGTCAGTTAGGGAAACACACTCGTAGTCAATTTCCCAATCGAGTCAACAAACGAGCTTCGTCCCCTTTTGCTTTAGTTCACACTGATGTTTGGGGTCCCTCGCGTACTGTCTCTACTCTTGAGTCTAGGTATTTTGTCACCTTTATTGATGATTTTTCACGTTGCACGTGGTTATTTTTAATGAAGAATAGATCTGAATTATTTTCTATTTTTGAACAATTTTATCGAGAAATAAGAACTCAATTCGGTGTGTCTATCCGTACCTTAAGAAGTGACAATGCCCGTGAATATTTATCCCAACAATTTCAAAATTTTATGTCACACAATGGTATTCTCCATCAAACATCTTGTCCTCACACACCTCAACAAAACGGTGTAGCCGAACGCAAAAATCGGCATCTCGTAGAAACCACTCGGACCCTACTTCTCCATGGTAATGTTCCACTTCGGTTTTGGGGGGATGCTGTGCTAACAACATGTTACCTTATAAATCGCATGCCCTCATCTGTCCTTAACAATAAAATCCCTCATTCAATCCTTTTTCCCAATTCCCCACTTCACCCAATTCCTCCGCGAGTCTTCGGGTCCACATGTTTTGTACACAATTTTTCCCCTGGTCTTGATAAATTATCAGCTCGATCACTAAAGTGTGTCTTTCTTGGTTATCATCGATCCCAAAAAGGGTATCGTTGTTATTCACATACTCTACAACGATACCTCATATCAGCCGACGTTACCTTCTTCGAGTCTGTTCCATATTTCGAGTCCAGTCAAGCAACTCCGGAACCCCTTCAGGAAAGTATTCCCACAGCTCTTCCGGAAGTCCCATCTGTCATTATCCCCCATCATTCTAGGGAACCTGGCCCACTAGATACCCCTACGGTTGACCCCCGCACTCCTCGCCCACTTCAAACATATCAGCGTCGTCACCCAATGTCTGTCGTACCTGTCCCTGAAGTCGTACCTGTCCCTGAAGTCGTACATGTCCCTGAAGTCGTACCTATCCCTGAGGTCACTACAGACTCTCCTCCGACGCTTTCGCCATCACCGGATCCGATCCTGCAACCTGAGTCTGATCTTCCGATTGCCCTTCGAAAAGGTATGCGTCAAACACAAAATCCTTCTCCACATTATATTGATTTATGTTATCATCGTCTTTCCCCTTTGCAGTATACTTGTTTGTCTTCTTTGTCTTCTGTTTCTATTCCTAAAACTCCAGGTGAAGCATTATCTCACCCTGAGTGGAGGCAAGCAATGATTGATGAAATGTGTGCTCTTCAAAGCAGTGGTACCTGGGAACTGGTTCCTCTACCCCATGGGAAATCTTTAGTAGGTTGTCGTTGGCTTTATACAGTGAAGGTTGGTCCAGATGGTAAGATTGATCGATTTAAAGCTCGCTTGGTAGCTAAAGGATACACTCAGATTTTTGGGTTGGATTATAGTGATACCTTTTTGCCTGTAGCCAAGATGGCATCTGTTAGACTTCTTCTAGCCATTGCAGCCATTCGACATTGGTCTCTTCATCAACTTGACATCAAAAATGCATTCTTACATGGTGATCTTGAAGAGGAAGTATATATGGAGCAACCACCTGGGTTTGTTGCTCAGGGGGAGTCATCGAATATGGTTTGTAGGCTACACAGGTCTCTTTATGGTCTTAAGCAATCTCCGAGAGCTTGGTTTGGCAGATTCAGCACTGTAGTACAACAGTTTGGTATGATCCGTAGTGAAGCTGACCATTCTGTTTTTTATCATCACTCACCCCAAGGGTGTATTTATCTTATTGTGTATGTAGATGACATTGTCATAACTGGTAGTGATCAGCAGAGAATACTTCAGTTGAAACAACATCTCTCGAAACAATTTCAGACAAAAGATCTTGGTAAACTTCGCTATTTCTTGGGTATTGAAGTAGCCCAATCTAAAGATGGTTTGGTGATTTCTCAGCGGAAATATGCTATGGATATTTTGGAAGAAACAGGTTTGTTAAATGCTAAACCAGCCGATACTCCTATGGATCCAAGTGTTAAACTTCTACCCAATCAGGGGGAGCCTTTATCTGACTCAGGAAGATATAGGAGATTGGTCGGAAAGTTGAATTATCTCACAGTCACTCGTCCGGACATTTCTTTTGCAGTCAGTGTGGTAAGTCAATTCTTAAATTCCCCTTGTCAAGAACACATGGATGCTGTTATCCAGATTCTGAGATACATCAAATGTGCTCCAGGAAAAGGTCTTGTGTATGAGGATAAAGGATATACCCAGATAGTTGGATACTCCGATGCTGATTGGGCAGGGTCACCCATTGATAGACGATCCACCTCTGGGTATTGTGTACTTGTTGGAGGAAACCTTATATCCTGGAAGAGTAAGAAACAAAATGTAGTTGCAAGATCAAGCACCGAGGCAGAGTATAGGGCCATGGCAATGGCAACATGTGAACTTATTTGGTTAAAACAGTTGCTCAAGGAACTTCAAATTGAAGAAGCAAGACCAATGACACTTATTTGTGATAATCAAGCTGCATTGCACATTGCTTCAAATCCAGTCTTCCATGAGAGGACCAAACATATTGAGATAGACTGTCACTTTGTCAGAGAGAAGATCGAGTCAGGCGACATCGTCACAAGCTTTGTCAACTCTAATGATCAATTGGCAGATGTGTTTACAAAATCCCTACGAAGCCCCAGAACTAACTATATATGTAACAAACTTGGTGCATTTGACTTATATGCTCAAGCTTGAGGGGGAGTGTTGATATTTGTAAATATATATAGTGTTAAGAATATTTGTATATAGAATAGTCCCACATCGACTATATCATGTAATTAGTTGTAATCTATCTATATATAATAATGTCTCCGTAGTGCTTTTCAAAACACACGGTTTATTCATATGTCTCTTAGTCTCTTGTATTTTAACATGACTAATCCATCTGACATCTTCGGCAGAGTCCTTATCTCATAAGCCCGATTAATAGTATTCCCCGTAGGGATTATTATTCCTAAGCAAGGCAGGATTGCTATCTTGAACCAAGTGATACCTTTCATCTCTAGCAGTGGCCGAGTATCCAGTCGTGTTCATCCGTCAGTCTGTGTGTTGTGTCAAGTCTTTGGCAGTATATACATACATACATCATGCATTATTGATTTACATTTGCATTCATATTGCATCACTATCACTCTAGTCGGTCTTATCCCCTAGTGATAACAGTCCTCTCAATCGAGTTGTCGATTCTTTCCTCGTCAGGAAGTGAATCATCTGAACAATCTCGCCTCCAGCTATTTCTGAATTGAAGATAGATCCTGGACCACTTTGATAACTTGGACCTCTGAAAGACCAGAGAACCTTCAACCGATGTTACTCTTCGCCATCGAAGATGATATCTTTGCTTTCCCAGATTAAGGAAAATCCCCAGAGGAAGCCTCTTAAGCAGAGAGTCAGCAATACAGCAGTTTTTCTCCGAAAAGACCGCTGATGAAAAGGTCATCGGCACCTCAAAATTGGATCCCATCATATGGCATTTCTCCAGGAAGATCCTGAGAAAAGTATGATGTAATATCCCCAAGCGTGAAGGCAGTCTCTCAAGGGACTCGCATTCCCCAAATAGAGTCAACAAATGGCATCTCCAACAGAGAAGTTTGTACACCTCTACAACTCAGACGACTGGGTTCCCCAGCAAGTCTGGCATCAAAACTTTTTTCCATCGAATGGCATCTCCCCAGGAAAATTCGGCGAGAAGTTTGAGGAAAACCGCTACGCATAGCGTCCCTTGTCAATAAAGTTTATTGACAAAAGAAACTAAGACCAGTTCCTTGGTAGGAAACCAGGATCGAGGGGAAGTTTAAATCAGAAACTAAGACCAGTTCCTTGGTAGGAAACCAGGATCGAGGGGAAGTTTATTTCAGAAACTTATACCAGTTCCTTGGTAGGAAACCAGGATCGAGGGGAAGTTCATTTCAAAAGAAACTGAGACCAGTTCCTTGGCTGAAGACCAGGATCGAGGGGAGGTTTTACCTTTTCTAAGTATCATTGCTTAGCAAAAGAAGATGGATGCACAAACTACCATTCATAGACGCCATCAAAATTTTGGATATTCCGATATTTAATCCTCTTGCACCCCGAATGCCCAAATACCTTCGCCATTCACACCTTCGTGTCCAAGAAGATTAAATAGGGGCATCTGTCATACCCCAAATTTTGACCACTAAGATTTCCCATCATGGTGCAAATCATCATCACAATATGGATGTACCATTGTACCTCATTAGTCTCCCCAAAGATGGGTGAGCGTTCACTACAATCAAACTAGGGTTTCAAACCCTCTCAGAGCTTATAGACAAATGATCAATCAACGAATGACATGATCTTCAACTTGTCTAGTCTCTTAAACATCCACAAAGGATCAAGAGGACTCCCACGTCAAGAATTAGGCACAAGAATGCAACATTCCAAGTGGATCAAGCCTCAAGTTCATCTAATACAAAGTCAACTGACGCAGAAAGTCAAAGTCTGACTTTTTGGTCAACTATGAGCTTCACAAGCCATTACTCAAGAAAATATGATGGATGATTTAATTTGATAAAATTTAAATCAAGAAATCATACAAAATTGCAAAATTGATCAAATTGAAAGAAACTTAGAAATTTTTTCTAAGTTAAAATCAGGTTCAAGTGCACAACTTTTCAAGGTTGTAACTATTGATCCAAGCATCCATTGATTTTGAGTAAGAGCTACTTTTAAAGAGGGTATTTGATACTTCAACATTGTAGAAGGAATCAACTCAAAATATCATAAGGATTGAAAGATATAAGTGATCAAAGTTGGGAATTCTTAATGTCCAATGTTCTGACATTGCATAGGACATCATTAATATTTTTTCAACAAGAATGTCCCAACTTCAAGGATGTTTTTCTCCATGATCCAAGTTGAACCAGGTCTGGGGTCAAACATGAAAGTTGAAGTACATCATCTCAGCTTTCCAGAAAGTCCTAGAACGTCCTTGTAGCATACTCGAGCAAGGAGATATGATTTTTGTAAAAAGCATTGATAAAGCAGAATTTTCATGACAGCTTTTAGGACAGATTTGACTACACAAGTTCAAGACCATTTTTGATGACTTTGCAAGCTGAACCAAGACCAAAGTAAAACATCAAAGTTAAAGTATGTCATTAGGGATTTCCAAAATGTATAAGAACTCCCATTAATTCAATTTGAGCAAGGAGTTATGCACCTCACAATAGGACTTGCTCGAGCTGATTTTTTTAGGACAGATTTTGTGCACTTTTCTTGTGCCACCCAATTTTCAAGCTTTGTCACCATGCAAGACAAGCATCAAAGATGTAATTCACTTCAATTCAAAATATCATAGTGGATTAAAAGATACAAGTGATTAAAGTTTGGAATTATTAATGTTCAAAGTTGTCTGATGTTCCAACATTGCATAGGACATCACTAATATTTTTCCAGCAAGAATGTCCCAACTTCAAGGCTGTTTTTCTCCATGATCCAAGTTGAACCAGGTCTGGGGTCAAACATGAAAGTTGAAGTACATCATCTCAACTTTCCAGAAAGTCCTAGAACGTCCATGTAGCATACTCGAGCAGGGAGTTATGGATTTTACAAAAAGGCTTGCTGCAGATGAATTTTTCATGGGGCAGATTTGCACATTTCTTGTGCCACACGAATTTTTAAGCCTTGTCATCATTTTGAACACATCTGAGGATCAAATCTAAAGGGGACAATCACTGAGCCAAGCCTCCAAAGTCCTTGGAACAAGAAGTAGCATGACAAACCTAGAAATGCCTAAAAGAGGGACAAAACTCCAATTTTGGATTGAAGCATTTAATGGATGCTTAGAGGTGGCATGGACTGACACATTTGCAACTGAATTCAGTCAAGATTCCTCCAACAACTAGGGAACCAGCAGCCTGTGCCCTAACCTCTAGTCATTGAATAGAGGAGACTTGGATTTTCATTGGACAACATTGGCCAAACCTCTGCTGCAGTTGCCATTCACTGTGGATCCCAAAACAAACTTTCTCTACTATAAATAGAGCTCATTTGTGCTCAGTTTGAGTACACCAAAGCCATCAAACAGATGCTTTCCTCAAAATCTCTTCTTTCACCTCAAATTTGCCTTCCAAAGCAAGTAATTCTGAGTTTTTGAGTTAGAGAGCAATTCCACTCAAACTAATCACACACACACCTCACATATATCATATGTAAGCTGTCCAAACTATCAAAAGTGACCTGTAATCACAACATCACAAAGTCACCTCTCAAAACCTCAAAATTGGACTTTTTGCATTTTTCAAGCCATGTCTTGATTCAGTCACTTTCCAAACCAGATAAAACCTCAAACACACTCCAAATATCATCCTTGAACTGTCCCAAATGGTTTCCCCCATCTGGAACACCATTTGAGAGAGTTGCTATTGTGGTCACTTTTAACCCCTTTTGCAAGAAAGGGACAGTTTGTGTTTTTGCAAGTACCAGCTGATTCCAATCATCCTAAAAGCATCCAAGAGGTCATTTGAGGGTGTCCAAAGCATCAAATCATTTCTGGAACAAAGCACTTGGTAGGTTGCACAAAATCTCCAAAAAAGAGGAAAAATTCACAACTTGAATTCTTTGAATCATGCTTTCCTTTGTTGTCCACATACATGCATCATATTGAACAATTCTTGAAGCAAAAATGTAGTAGTCCTTAATGTGTATGTTATGATCCTCCTACTGTTTGCACTTTAACATGTTTATATGTGGAATTTATGTTGTTTTAAACTTAACGTGCAGATCTGGTTTTTTGCCTTGTGTGTGCTGTACATTAAGTTTCAGTATGTATGAGTGATACCATTGGAATCCTTGCAAAAAATTGGTCAAGATAGGTTCTTACGGATTTTAATTGTGTTAAAAATTGAGAGAGTTATGAATGTTTGAAGTTTGATAGCAAAGATGTTGAAAAACCAAGGTGCAGTTCTGATGTCAAATGTGATGTTGTGACATCTTCCCTTTTTCTCTTATCTTTAAAACTCATGAGTGATGTCGAATGTGATGTTGTGACATTAGTTTATTCTCAAAAAAACTCAACCAATTCTTTTACATAGCAAAAATCATCATTTTCCAATTCTGTTTTACACACTTCTTATTCATACTCCAAAATATTTTATTCCACAAAAAAATTAGTTTTATATTATTTATTTAATATAATTAGTGTTTTTGTGAATAAATTCCTTTTTAATGTTTTTAAAACATTTTAAAAGTGAATTCTCATATTGAAAATCAAGACCAAATGAATTTTATTTCATCTTGTGATTAAAACATCATTTTTCAAACCACAACCAAAAATCACAAGTTGCTTATTTGGTATTTTTATCATTTTGTATTGATTTTCTTTTAAGAATTTACTTTTAAAATGATAAAATTAGGATTTCTTCGATTTTCACCATCATAAAACTTTTTCAAACACTCATGGGCCTCTAATAGAGTGTAAGACCCAATCCTTTTTTTTACCATATCATTTTTGGGCCTCAGTATATGGTATAAGTCTCGATACCGTAAAAAACAAATGGCGCGATCGTCGCCTTTTCAAAACAAAAAACCTTGGGCCTACCCTCGAGTAGTAAGACCCATTTCTTTTCTTAAAACTCACTTGGGCCTCTATTAGAGTGTAAGACCCAATCCCCTTTTAACCAAAACATTTTGGGCCTCAGATATTGTATAAGCCCCTCCGCGTTAAAAGAAAATCTCGGCGCGATCGTCATTTCAAACGGAAAAACAAACTTTGGGCCTACCCTCGTGTTATAAGCCCCACTCTTTTTCTTTAAACCCTTTGGGCCTCTTGAGAGAGTGTAAGACCCATCCCTTTGTACAAAAAACTTTTCTTTGGGCCTCAGTCACTTGTATAAGTCCCTCTGTACAAAACAACAGTGCGCTCACTGATAAAACCCTGGGCCTCTCCTTGAGCTGTAAGCCCCAAAATCTTTCTTTTTCAAAGCACTTTCTCCTTTGATTTTGAAATATACTGTTGTTTTCAATCTTTCTTTGTTGAACAACTAACCGAACAGCATGGAAGCTCTACAACCGAGTAAGTGTTTACACGCTTTCATTTACCGCTTTCATATACATATAACTGTATTTTGGGGCTGTTTCGCTGTAAGTCTTCTTTCATAAACTCATATCAACTGTGTAGTAATAGTATAGATATTTAGAGTTTCCCCGGAAACTACGTCTAGCATTAAGCCCGTTGATCACTCTTAAATAGTCAAAACTAGATCCCCATAGGATTACCAGACACAGTCTTCCCTCCTCTTGGGGTTAAACAATATGGAGACATGAAAGGCAGCATTCTCGGTGAACCCTTTAATAGACTGTCACTCGTAGAAGTTGTCAAAGAAACTCTATTCCCCAGAGATGATCTTTTCTCTGTTAATGGCATCTCTTGAGTTTCTTCAAAATTCTCGGACTTTCCTGGCTTGATCTATTCCTCGTGAATGGCCTGTCTTGAATTTCTCGGGGTTTGGGGACCCACAGGCTTCTTAAAAGCACTTGTCAAGAAACTCTATTCCCCAGAGATGATCTTTTCTCCGTGAATGGCATCTCTTGAGTTTCTTCCAAATTCTCGAACTTTCCTGGCTTGATCTATTCCTCGTGAATGGCCTGTCTTGAATTTCTCGGGGTTTGGGGACCCATCGGCTTCTTAAAAGCATCAGCCTCCTCTTGGGCATTGTTCAAGGACCCACATGCTTCCTAAAAGCATCCCCGCCTCCTTTTGGACGTTGTACAAGGACCCGTCAGCTTCTTAGAAGTATTCACAGCCTCCTCTTAGGCTTCGTATAATGATTCTTCCTCCGGGAATGATAGCCTCCTCTTGGGCTTCATACAAGGACCACTCGGCTTCTTAAAAGTTCCAGCCTCCTCTTGGGCTTCGCACAAATTGTCCCGACGCCCTCCTAGAGGTATAGGAACAGAAATCAGTCATCTTAATAGAGCAGTCTTTCCAAGAGTCTACTACTGTTTCTCAAAGCATAGTACAAAAGATGACACTCTAGACTTGGACAGTCTAATTTCCTTGAGTCTCCAAGACATTCTCAAGCACCCTTCAAGAATATGAAGGAACCCCGTGGACTCGGACAGTCTCAATACCCTTTGGATTTCCCATTTCCTTAAAGAAAAGGAAATAACCCTGATCCTCGAATCAAATCCTTGAGTACAACATTACTCATATAAGAACTGATTTTCTCTTTAAATCTGCATACTGGACATGTCACTCAACTGAAACAGTCACAATAGCCTCCTCTTGGGCTTTGTACAATGATTCTCCCCAGCGAAGCTAACAATAGCCTCCGTCTTGGGCTTTGTACAAGACACAAATCACTCCCTTGTTGAGTATAAAACCTTTAGCCTCCATCTCGGGCTTCGTACGAGATACCATAAAAGACTCTCTTGTTAAGTCAACTCCCTTTTAGCCTTCATCTCGGGCTTCGTACGAGATACAAAAAAACTCTCTTGTTGAGTCAAATAGCCTCCATCTCGGGCTTTATACGAGATACCAAAAGACTCCATCGTCGAGTCAAAACCTTTTAGCCTCTCTCTCGGGCTTTGTACGAGACACATATTAGCCTCCTCTTAGGCTTTGTATAAGAAAACCACTGGTTGATCCAATCAACCTTTTAGCATCAAAGTTGTGCCTCGTTCACAGTACATAAACATCGACAAGATACAAACTACCTTTAGCTTCACATCTTGGGCTTTGAACAAGACACCAAAACACCATTTCCTCCCATAGAATAGGAGGAACTACGATCGCTCTGATTTCCCTGTTTCGGAAAAAACGGGAATACATAGGCATAAGATTGAAAGAAAAATCTTAGCGAGCACACTAAACAAAAACCCAAAATCCCATACTTTCATATATCTGTCCTAACATCCTAACCGATAGCCTAAAGCACCCCTTTTCAACAAAATAACCTAGGAGAGACCCCGAATCTTTGTAGCATCTGTAAACCAACAGTTTTGACTGTTTAACCTCAGTATGCAAGCAGGGTTAATTGGAGACATCTATTTCCCTTCCTTCATCAGCTTTAATAGGATAAAAAATGAATCGAGCTGTAGTACCAGAGCGATCGTGCTTCGCAGCCACATCCAAAAATCACTCGCTACAGACCCATATTCTTCCTCCATATCAGAGGAATAATCTTTATTAATGGTATGCACTTCTTGAGGCACTGGGTGAAGGAAACCTCCAGTGTGGAAGAAGTCCTGAATGGGATGAAGACTTTCATCTTTAGCAGCTGTCTGGGTACAGGTTACAGAAAAACCAAGACCCTTCTTTGTTTTATTGTCAGTAGGAATGACTAGCTGTCCCCATCCTGTTGTATTGGTACTCTCGACCGCTTTGATAGCATCTTTGTATGAGGAAATGGAAGTTCCCTCTTCGGATTGATTGTCCTTGCTCACCGACAGTGCTTGGAACCGAGTTCCAATAACCTCCTCGGGTTCTACACCAGTAGATGATGATAAGTTGCTTACAAGCAAGGCTTGTTCCCCATAGACCGTGACGAGCTGGTTATTCTGGACGAACTTTAACTTTTGGTGGAGGGTCGAGGTGATCGCCCCAGCCTGATGTATCCAAGGTCTTCCTAATAAATAACTGTACGTTGCCTGGATGTCCATGACCTGGAAAGCGACTTGGAAAGTGTGAGGACCAATAGTTATGGGAAGGTCGATTTCACCGATAACCGTTTTTCTGGACCCGTCAAATGCTTTGACGACGACCTCACTGGTTCTCATCGGAGGTCCTTTGAAGGATAATTGCATCAAAGTGGACTTTGGCATAACATTTAGGGCTGACCCTGTGTCTACCAGTATGCTGGCTAAAGCATCGCCCTGGCAGCTGACCGTGATATTGAGCGCCATGTTATGACGGCGACCCTCTTTAGGTAATTCCTCATCACTAAATCCCAAGTTGTTGCAGGAAGTGATGTTAGAGACAATGCTATCGAGCTGTCTGATTGTTACATCCTGTTCCACAAAGGCTTGCTCCAAGACTTTCTGTAGAACCTCCCTGTGCGCTTCTGAACTGAGTAAAAGTGACAATACCGAGATCTTTGAAGGAGTTTATAACAGTTGATCAATAATGTTGTATTCACTCCTTTGGATGAGCTTCAGCATCTCATCATCGTTTTTCGAAAGGCCGGGATTACTGGATTGACCGACTTGTGGATTGGGAACTTCTGTCTGAGGTTTCTTTTCTTTGCTGGGTTCTCCAACTCCTCTGTTGAAGATTCTACCACTCCGTGTTACTCGATTGATGTCTGCAATATTTACGACGGAGGGTAATGGAATTTCCTTTCCATTCTCGACTGTTGTTGCACCGTATTTGTAAGGGATAACATTAGTTGATTCATACGGTAATGGTCCCGGTAGATAGATGACTATGGGAGCCTTCTGGTTTTTTCGACCATCGTAAGCAATTTCGATCCGCTCCTGGTTGGGAACTCTCAATTCGTCAAGTAGAGGGATGATGGTACAAACATCCCTAGCCTTCTGATGATTAGAGATTACGACAACATCCACAATTTTATCAGTGAGGTAGTCTGACGCACAGTTGATTGGTCCGGAACCCGGATATGGGCGAATCTCTCTACGATCCACCTGACCCTGAAGAGCTGCTCGCACAAGGTAACATCCTTGGTTATTTTCCGAACAGACTCTACAGCGTTCAGAGTTGTGTGGTGGCACCTGGCCACGCCCGCTTTGAATACAATGTAACTTTACTGGGTCAGTTTCCACAGGACGAACGTCCCGACTTTGATGCCGAGTAGGGTTCCCGTTGGTAATACTAATTTTCTGGGTGTCTTCATCCATATAGATTGGAAGCCACCAGTGGTTCAACAAGTGCTGAAGGGTTTCCTGGACAAGGTCACAGCCTTGATCGTTTTCGCAACCCGCCCTACAGCTCTGATAATCATGTGATACCAGGAACCCGAGCCAGACCTGTTTAGCATGTAACTCCACCAGGCTGGTACTCATCAAGCGAATATCGAAGATTTGAATCATATTGATCTGATAGGGATTCCTATCATGGTAGTCCTGGATCCACCAAGATCTATCTGACGCTGGAGGGCCTCTTGTACAAAAGAGCATCCCTGTTTGTTTACCGAGCAAGTCAGACAGGAACTATAATCGTGCCGCGGCAGATTATGATACTGGCTTTGCCTTGAATGCATCGCCACCAAGTTGACATTCATTGCACGGATGTCGTGGTTCTGAATGATGTTAGAATTCATGTAAACCATGTTAACTCCACGAACTTGGCGCTCTTGGATCCATCCGAGATCCATCTGTTCCTATAGAGCTGATTGCACCACATAACATCCTCAATTGCTTTTAGAGCAGATATCACACTGGTGATAGTTATGAGGTGGCACATGGCCATATCCACTCTGTCTGTAATGCATCTTGACCAGATTGGTCCTTGACAAGAGTACATCATGAATTTTATAGACGTTGTTAGTCTCTCCCTCTATGAAATTGACTGTAGTCTTCTCGTGTTGAGGCAGCGGGTTTGTGAGAACATTAGGATTCATATCCTTGAAAGATAAGACCCCGCTCCTAACAAGCTTTTGTACGTCAGATTTGAAATTGAGACAGCTCTCTATGTTATGCCCTGGTCCTCCTTGATGGTAAGGGCAATTCTGATCCACCTTAAACTAAAAAGGAAGATTTTCCGGTACTGTAAGAGGGGACTTAGTCTGGACATGCCCCTTAGCCAATAGTAACAGAAATAGTTCTGCGTACGATACGGGTATAGGATCAAATCCTGGTGGCCGCGTTGTACGGCTGTTATTGTATGGAGGGCGAGCCTGCTGAAGAGGCTGTTGAGTCCTTTGCTGATTAGGTTGGCTCTGTGCAACCTGAGGTTGATACGTAGAAATAGGCACAGGATTGATAGCAGGAGTCACAGCCGCTACCGGCTGATAACGTCGCCTTTGCTTTCCGAGAGAGATATTCCCAATATCTTGCTCTTTTTTCTTAGGGAGAGCACTACCGTATCGCTTTGTACTACTTGATGATCCAGTGTCTTTGACTAGACGTCCTTCTTGGACGGCTTCCTCAAGACGAACTCTCATACCGACCAACTCGGTGAAGTCACTGGGCGCACTGGCAACCATTATGTCGTAATAAAATGAGCTTAAGGTCTTTAAGAAGATCTTTGTCATCTCTTTTTCCTCAAGAGGTGGACAAATTTGAGCGGCAATTTCACGCCATCTCTGAGCGTATTCCTTAAAGGTTTCCTTGTCCTTTTGTGACATTGATCTGAGTTGATCTCTGTCGAGTGCCATGTTCAGATTGTATTTATATTGTTGGACGAAGGCAGTGCCAAGATCTCTGAAAGTGCTAATCGTAGCACGGTTTAAACCCATGTACCATTTTAGGGCGGCACCGGTTAAACTATCCGGAAAGTAGTGAATCAGTAAATCCTGATTCTTTGTCTGAGCTGACATTCGCCGAGCGTACATCACCAGATGGCTCTAAGGGAAAGGGTTACCCTTGTACTTTTCAAAGTTGGGAACCTGGAATTTGTGCGGGACTTTCACATTGGGAACCAAACAGAGGTCCGCGGCATCCTTTCCAAATAAATCCTGACTGCGAAGGACCTGCAGTTCTTTCTGCATTCCCAGGAACTGTTCCTGGAACTCGTTCATTCTTTCAAACATGTTGTCGTTTCCACCAGAATGTATCTGTGGAATCTGTCCTTCTGGGACAGTGTGTACCACGGGCGGTGGTATAGTCATTATGGCCGAGACTCTCGATGCCTCCCGAAGTTTGTAACCTTCAGGAGGTGCTGTCATGCCCCTGGCATCTTTGCTTTCCCGAAGTTTATAACCTTCAGGACCAGCGTTTCCTGCTGCGGTTCCCTGATAAACATTTATCGGCGGAACATATCCTTCCGGGATATAGTTAAGTGGCATGTCCCAGGGACGATCTTTTGGCATTTTGTACCTAGGATCGGACCTTTCCATTATGGGCGTTGAGGTGATCTCCGAGATCACAGTCCTTCATAGCTGAGCTTCTGCCATGGCTTGCATGTCGTTATGAAGCTTTCTCATATCCTCTCTCAGAGCGTCGATCTCTTCTCTCAACTCTCTGTTCTCTTCCTCGAGATCATCCATCTTTTTCTGACGATTGGCCCGAGTGTTGTACGAATGAGATAGTTTGACTCTAGAACCGAGACACAAATGTGAGATTCGTAGGTAAGAATAATACGTGACGTGAGAATGATGAATGCAATTATTATATTAATTGTTTTTTTTGTTTAATCAAAATAAACTTCGACAATTAGATTGCAAATATCAAACAGTGAGGAAACCCCGTTTTATTGAATTCAAAGGATTGCGAAAATAGAAATACAGTAGATTACAAGGTGCGGAAACAGAAACCTAAGCTAAGGGGTCCCGAATCCTCTTTGAGGAGAACTCGGGTGCTGATTCTGGTACTTTCCTTTTCTTGGACCGGGGCTCTTGGGCCGTTGCCGGGTTGTCATTCCTTTGCCAAGTGAAAGGAACGAGCTAATTCCTTTGGTCATCCTGATTATCAATAGCATGTTGCTCTAAAATCTCGATCAGAGCATCCTTATCTTTTAGCAGTCGCTGTATTTTGGTACACTCCACATTGAGAGTGCGATACTTGTTCTTCCAAGACCTCCTCTCCTTTTGAACTTTGTTGAGAGTAACCTAAATTTTTTCCGTTTCAGTCATGAAGTACATGACAGATTCCCTCGGCGGAAGAACTCTGTGACGAGGATAAGGCATCTTTAGCTTGAGAGCTCTAGTTTGTACCCAGTGGAGATAAGGCTCCACCGAGACACAGTCTGGTTTTCCTAGAGACTCTCGTCCTTTCTTATGAACATGTTTCCAAGCGTGCACTATCTCCATCTTTAGTGCCCTGTCATTTTCTCCTTCTTTGAAGAAAATCCCTTCCATATGAGCATTACGCAGGGCATGCCTCATCGGGTATCCAAATTGACGACGAACCAATACAGGATGGTAGTTGATTCCTCCCTTAGTTCCTATGAGGGGTACGTTGGGGATGTTTCCACAACGATCAATGATCCTGATCCCGTCATAAATCCTATTGCACCAATCTATATCAGAGTTGGTAAGAGACATGATTTTCTGCGACCAACGTAAGGCACTCTTATGATCCCAAAACGCAACAGCCTTGGGTAAATGGGAGATAAACCATTTATATAACAGGGGTACACTGCACGTGATCGTCCCTCTGTTGTACAAATTTCCTAAGTGTACAGAATGATACGCGTCCGCGAGCAAAGTTGGTACAGGGTTTCCAATGAGAAAAACCTTAATGGCGTTGATATCGACGAAACTATTAATGTTGGGAAACAGAAATAACCCGTAGGTGAGTAAGACCAAGATGCTTTCAAAAGCAGTCATGTTCCCTATACTAGCAAAGTATAGAGCCTTCTTTGTCAGGAACTGGGCTGGCAAACCTGGGAGCCCACCCTTGGTGGTCATGTGAGTCTTAATTTCCGACTCATCCGAATAGATTGCTCTTGCAATGGTCTGATCCTTTGGAATTTCTTCCAGTCTAGAAAATGGAGCTCGATCAGTAATGTGTAGATCGGTTAGGTGAGAATACTCCTCCAACGTTGGTGCGAGCTGGTAATCCGGGAATGTGAAACAGTGATAGACCGGATCGTAAAACTGAATGAGTGCCTCCATGATTCCTTCAATCACATGGACTCTTAACAAAGGTAGCAGACCTCCGTACTTGGCTCTGAAAGCTTCAGGGTTAGTGATCATCCTCGCTAATCCTCTCAAATCTTCTAGTTTTGGAACCCTAAAGGTATACTTATGAGTTATCCTTCTACCGAAATCCATGAGCACAATCTTTTTCTCTGACATTTGCAATCATTGTCTTAGTTTAATTTGAAAAAGAAAGACTAGAAGAGAAAATTTTCTTTGATGTAATGTTTTTTAGATGAATGCATGAATGCAGCACACAAAAACATAGAAAAAACATGGGGTCAAAGGGTCGGTGTCATGAAGTCAAGGCTCTACCCCCCCCCTCCCCCAAAGGTTTATACTAGTGATTTTTGTACCTGTCTCTCAACATCATCAGTTCTTGTCGAGGAAACACCAGCGGGCCGGGAACTGTGCTAGGTGATGTTTTTCGAAGAACCATCAGAAGAGGGTAGTATCGCGTGACAACCATTTCCAATAGTTTACGCACTACTAAAAGAGGTTTTTCCTAGGTGTATACTCAATCTTTCCACATGCGGCATCACACGCATTCCCATTAGCAGAAAAATAAACACAGATATCAAATAGGAAAAGCAGTATATATATTTGTCCTAAAGTCCTAGACTTTAAAGAGCTATGAATCCTATGTTCCTGACAAAAATGGTTCCCCAGCGGATTCGCCATTTTGTGGTACCTTCCCAACTTTAAAGGTTTTGACCTAAGATCCTAGTGAAGTCAAAAAAGGTCATATCCCAGTGAAATCCCCAAAGAAAGAAAGAAAAAGAAAAGAGCCCCACTGTGGGGGCCACTTTTCTGTGGTACTTTATTAAGGTTTCTACCTAAGAGATGGGAAGAGAACAAGATCTCGCTATCCCCAGTGAAGTCGCCATTTTTCTGTAGCGCAAATTTTTGGACGTGGTTGCGAAGCACTATCGCCTTTGTGGTACTACAGTTTGATTCATTTTTTATCCTATTGAAGCTGATGAAGGAATGGAAATAGATGTCTCCAATTAACCCTGCTTGCAAACTGAGTTTGAACAGATGACTGTTGGTTTACAGACGCTACAAAGATTGTGGGTCTCTCTTAGGTTGTTTTGTTAAAATAGTTCCTGGGCGATTGGTGGGAGTTTAGGACTGATGCTTTTCGATTGATATGTGAAGGTATGGGATTTGGGACTTTGGATTAGTGTGCTCGCTAAGATTTTTCTTTCAATCTTATGCCTACGTATTCCCGTTTACCGAAACAGGGAAATCAGAGCGATCATAGTTCCTCCTATTCTATGGGAGGAAATTGTGTTTTGGTGTCTTGTTCAAAGCCTAAGACATGAAGCTAAAGGTGGTTTGTATCTTGTTCAAAGCCCAAGATGTGAAGCTGAAGGTGTTGTCTTTAGAGAGAATTTGTCATCTCTAAAGAGGGTCTGTTTGTCACAACTGTTTGGATGACTGACTATAAAGGAGGATTACTTTAACAGGGATATGTGAATCCTAGCAATGCCATAATTTCCTTTATAGGGGTTTTAATCCTGAAGGAGAAGACTTTAACTCAGTGTAGAGCAATGCCATCTTTCCTTAGGAATTGCTCATGCTAAAAGAAGGACAGTGGCGTGGATGTAAATAATCCAGAGGCTTGCCGCTTACAGCGATTAGATGAAAGAAGTTGTTGATGTTTGTATCCTGTGAACAAGGCACAGTTTTGATGCTAAAAGGTTGATTGACTCAACCGGGGTTTTTATTATACAAAGCCCAAGAGGAGGCTATTGACCCAACAAGTGGGATGCTTTTGTGTCTCGTACGAAGCTCGAGAGGGAGGCTAAAAGGAGTTGACTCAACAAGAGAGTGCTTTTAGATGTGTCTTGTACGAAGCCCAAGACTGAGGGTAAAGGTTGACTCAACAAGAGAGTCTTTTATACTCAACAAGAGAGTGTTTTTGTATCTCGTACGAAGCCCGAGATGGAGGCTAAAAGGATTATTGACTTAACAAGGGAGTCTTTTTGTATCTCGTACGAAGCCCGAGATAGAGGCTAAAGATTGCTGTTTCAGTTGAGTGACAGGTCCAGTAGGTTGGTTAAAAGAGAAAATTAGTTCTTATAAAGAGACTGATTAAAGGTAAGGCTATGCTTTGGGATTGATCAGAGGATCAGGGTTATTTCCTATTCTTTAAGGAAATGGGGAATCCAGAGGGTATTGGAGACTGTCCGAGTCTACTGGTGTTTTTCCCTACTTGAGAATGCCTTCGAGACTCAAGGATATTAGACTGTCCAAGTCTAGAGATTTATCTTTTGTACTATACTTAAAGAAACAGTAGTAGTACGTTTACGGTAGAAAGATCTAGAATCTTTGAAAGATTGTTCTATTAAGATGACTAATTTCTGTTCCTATACCTCTAGGAGGTCGTCGGGACAATTTGTACGAAGCCCAAGAGGAGGCTGGAAACTTTTAAGAAGCCGACGGACAATTTGTATGAAGCCCAAGAGGAGGCTCTCTTCCCGAAGGAAGAATCCTTATACGAAGCCTAAGAGGAGGCTGTGAATACTTCTAAGAAGCCGTAGGGTCCTTGTACAACGCCAAGAGGAGGCGGGGATGCTTTTAGGAAGCCTGTGGGTCCCCAAACCCCGAGAAATTCAAGACAGGCTATTCACAGAGAATAGATCAAGCCAGGAAAGTCCGAGAATTTGGAAGAAACTCAAGAGATGCCATTCACGAAGAAAAGATCATCTCTGGGGAGTAGAGTTTCTTTGACAATTTCTAAGAGTGACAGTCTGTGAAAGGGTTCAAAAAAAATCTGCCTTTCACATCTCCATATTGTTTAACCCCAAGAGGAGGGAAGACTGTGTCTGGTAATCCTATGGGGATCTAGTTTTGCCTATTTAAGAGTGATCATTAGGGCTTAGTGCTAGACGTAGTTGCCGAGGAAACTCTAAATATCTATACTAGTATTACACAGTTGATATGAGTTTATGAAAGAAGACTTACAGTGAAACAACCCCACAATACAGTTATATGTATATTAAAGCGGATAAAGAAAGCATATAACCACTTACTCGGTTGTAGAGCTTCCATGTTGTTTGGTTAGTTGTTCAACAAAGAAAGATTGAAAACAACAATATATTCAAAATTAAAGGAGAAAGCATTTTGAAAAGATTGTTGGGGCTTACAGCTCAAGGAGAGGCCCAAGGTTTATCAGTGATCGCACGGTCGTTTTGTACAGAGGGACTTATACAAGTGATTGAGGCCCAAAAAGTTTTATGTACAAGGGGATGGGTCTTACACTCCCTCAAGAGGCCCAAAAGATTTATTGTTGTACAAGTGGTGGGGCTTACAGCTCAAGGAGAGGCCCAGTGTCATTTTTTTAACGGACGATGATCGCGTCGAACTTTTTGAAATACAACGGGACTTATACAATAAGTAAGGCCCAAGATAGGTTTGTATTTACAAAGGATTGGGTCTTACACTCTATTAGAGGCCCAAAAGGTTTAAAGAAAAGACATGGGGCTTATAACACGAGGGTAGGCCCATTTGGTTTGATTTTTGAATTGGCGATCGCGCCGAGATTTTCTTTTAACGCAGAGGGACTTATACAATATCGGAGGCCCAAAAAGTTTTGGTTAAAAGGGGGATTGGGTCTTACACTCTATTAGAGGCCCAGAAAGTTTTTTTAAAAGGTTTGATGAGGGTTGAATTAATCAAAACCCTAATTGTTTCCAAAATGTATTTTAATTGAATAAAAAATTCATTTAAAATGATCAAAACTGTTTAACATGTGGAAAACAAATTGTGATCTTGGATTAATGTTTCAAAAATCATATTTTGACCTATAAAATAATTAGAAGTCATTAAAATTTGCAAAATCAAGAAGGAAAAAATATTTTAAATGTCAAAAACAATTAAAATATTAATTCTTTGCAAAAATATCAATTATATGAAATAAATAATATTTTTGGTATTTTTTGGTAAAATAAAATATTTTAACATTTTTGTGAATTATTAAAAAAAGAATCAACTCAAAATCATTAAAACTCAGAGAGAAATTAATTTTTGAATCAATTAAATAAAATCACAAAATTCAAATATTTGAATTTTCAAAAAAGGGCGCCAAGAACACCCAAGAACACGCGCGTGTTCTGAATTTTGCTCAGATTTCCATTTTCTCTCCAATCTCACTGAATACTTGATGGAATCATGAAAACCACCTATCAATCTGCTCGTTTCAACCTCACGATCATGTCTATGGTCTTTAATTTCATTTATTTTTAACATGGAATAAGAAATCAAGACAAAACCTCAAGAACCCTAAAATTTGCATGAAGGCTGAGAATTTTGATACACGATTCAAACAAAGCAATTAATTGAGGGGAAACATTCTATGCATGATTATGAACATTTGGCAAAAGTATTGTGCGAGAAAATATGCATAGATTAAGAGATGACCAAGTTTAGGCTTACTTGAAGGTCGTGACAGCAAGTGCAATGTGATTTTTGAGTTGGAGGTGTTACAGATGAGTTGTGATGATCTGAACAGCTTCCCTACACCCTATGGAGTGTGTTTGAATGCTTGGACTTGACTGGAAATGGCTGGATCACTTCATGGCATCTCAGCTGTAACTTGGTTAAAACCTTGAGCAACTGGCTGGTGATTCTAAGAAATCAGTGTTCCAAATGTTGTTTAAGTGTTTGGATCACTTCTATATGATGTTTATGAGGTGTGTGTATGATTAGTTTGGTTGGAATAGCTCTCAAGCTCAAAACCCGATAGTGACTTGCTTTGGAAGGCAATTTTGGAGTGAAGAAGGAGATTTTGAGGAAAGCATTTGTTTGATGGCTTTGGTGTACTCAAACTGATCACAAATGAGCTTTATTTATAGTAGAGCAAGTTTGTTTTGCAAGCTATAGTGAATGGCAACTGCAGTAGAGGTTTGGCCAATGGCTGCACTTTGGAATCCAAGTCTCCTCTACCCATTGACTAGAGGTTAGCGCACAGGGTTGTGCTTCCCTTGGTCTTGGATAAGTTTTGACTGAATTCAGTTGCAAATGGCTCAGTCCATGCCACCTTGGTGTATGCATTGAATGCTTCAATCCAAAATTGGAGTCTTGTCCCTCTTTTAGGCAATTCTAGGTTTGGCATGCTATTTCTTGTTCCAAGGACTTTGGAGGCTTGGCTCAGTGTTTGTCCCCTTTAGATTTGATCCTCAGATGTGTCCAAAGTGATGACAAGGCTTGGAATTATCTGATTTTTCCAAATCGAGCAAAAATGCAAAATTCTGCCTAGCCTTGGCAGTTTTCAGCAAGGCATATTGCCCTTGTCATATCTCATGGCTCAAGTGGAATTTGGTGATGTTCTTGGCCATTTTGAAAAGCCCTCATCTGGTACAACAACTGTCTGGTCATATTTGGTTTTGATACCTTTTGGATCCAAGTGAAAAATCCCCCTACATTTGGAAAAAAGTGAAGGCAGATTCTGACTGAAAATTTCACTAAATGTTGGAAAAAAGTGACATTTTCACTTTTTGTGATTTTGATCATTCCATAACTCAAAATCCATAAGGAATTTGGTGGGGGGTCAGTTTTAAGCTTTTGTAGAGGGTAATGAGATCTACAAATCAAGCTTTATATAGGGAAAATGGCTTTGTGGTTTAGGAGTTATGATCCTCCAAAGTTGGTACCCTTGCCACTTTGTTCATAACTTAGAAAATTTTCTAAGTTTTTATGGTTACCCCTTTTACAAGTTATCCCACTTTTCTTGATTTTTCTTGATGAATGATGATTCAAATCATACATTAACATCATTTTAGGGTTAAAAAAACATTTTTGTGAAAAATCTCAAAAAGTCAAAGTTGACTTTTGTGCACAGTTGACTTTTTGTCAGATGAATTTCAAACTGTGCGATCCTTTGGGAAATCATGTCCTTGACCTAAATCAAACTTGATGGACATGTTCCATGGGTGTTATAGGGTATATTGAATCATGTCCTAGGGTTTGGGAGCATGTCCTGGTCAAAAGCCAAAGATACAGTTTACTTTTCTCGCGAAACCCTAACTGTGGTACTGATGAAATTGAGACTTGTTGATCAAGCTTCTTGAATCAATCCATTGTTATAAATGGATCAATGTGGTATTTTGGAGACCCTCAAATTATGTCTTGAGGTCTTGGCTCATGATTTGTCCCAAAAGTCAACTTAGGGGTGAATTAGGTCAAGAAACCCTAATTCCTGATTTTTAGTGAATGCATCCCCTGAGGCTAAATTGACTTGATGATTGGGTCCATGAGGTTCCATGGAGTATATTAGGTTATGCTTTGAAGTATTGGCTCATGCCCAGAGGAAAATTTTCATCTGGAGGCCCTGGTCGACCAAACCCTAATTTGGTGACACTGGCGATCTTGAGGCATGATCCACCTGGAAGGGAGCAGCCTTGTGCTTAATCCTTGAAGTGGGAGTCCTCTTGATCCCTTGTAGATATTTGAGAGGCTAGACAAGTTAAAGATCATGTCATTTCTTGATTGATCCTTTGTCTAAAAGCTCTGAGAGGGATGGAGACCCTAAATTTGATTGTAGTGTATGCTCACCCATCTTTGGGGAGACTGCTGAGGGATGATGGTTCCTCCATATTGTCATGATGATTTGCACAATGATGGGAAATATTAGTTGTCAAAATTTGGGGTATGACACCTAGTCAATAAGATACCTTGTTGGACCTCAGATATTGTATAAGACCCACTGTGTTTTCAAAAACCTCGGCGCGATCGCCGTTTTCAAACAAACCATCTGGGCCTACCCTCATGTTGTAAGTCTCGTATTTCTTTTTCAAAATAATCTTTGGGCCTCTAATAGAGTGTAAGACCCAACCCCTTTTGGAAACCAAACTTATTTTGGTCCTCAGACATTGTATAAGTCCCTCTGTACATTTTCAAAAGTTCGACGCGATCGTCGTCTTTTTAAACAATAAACCTTGGGCCTCTCCTTGAGTTTTAAGCCCCACCACTTATATAAAAACAAATCTTTGGGCCTCTAATAGAGTGTAAGACCCAATCCTTTTTCAACCAAAACCTTTGGGCCTCAGACGTTGTATAAGTCCCATTACAATCTTTTCAAAACAATTTCCCTTTTGATTTAGATTCAAGTATACAGTTGTTATCAAAACTTTCTTTAATTTCTTTAAACAACTAACAATACAGCATGGAAGCTTGCTCGCCTGTAAGTTTTATCCGCTTTCATTTACTTGCTTTAATATATATATATATATATATAACTGTATTTTGGGAAGCTGCGCATGGTTAGTCTTCTTTCATTCTTTTAAATACATGTCAAATATATATAACTGTATTATGGGAAGCTGTGCACGGTTAGTCTTCTTTCATACCCTTTTAAAATACTTGTCATATATCAACTGTATATATACTAGTATAGTTATTTAGAGTTTTCCCTGGCAACTAGGTCTAGAACTAGGTAAATCCAGTTTGGTCACTCTTAAATACAAACAAAACTAGATCCCCATAGGATTTCCAGATACAGTCTTCCCTTCTCTTGGGGTTAAACAATATGGAACAAAGAGAAAGGCAGTATTCTCGGTGAACCTTTTCTCAAACTGTCACCCCTAGAAATTGTCAAAGAAATTTTACTCCCAGAAGTTGATCTATTCTCAGTAAATAGAATCTCTTGAATTTCTTCAAACCTCAGAACTTTCACTAAATGATCTATTCTCTGTGAATAGCATTTCTTGAACTTTTCTTGGTTTGGGACCCACAGGCTTCCTAAAAGCATCCCCGCCTCCTCTTGGGCTTTGTACAAGGACCCGTCGGCTTCTTAAAAGTTCTCATGCCTTTTCTTGGGCTTCATACAAGGACCCTCACGACCTCTTAAAGGTATAGGACAGAACTTAGTCATCCTTTGTTAGAGTTGTCTTTTTAAAAGGAGTTACAAAAGCCCTCAGGCCAATTTTAGGGTTGATACTCATCCCTTAAACGAGTCGGCCTCCTCTTGGGCGTTGTACAAAGATAGACCTTTACAATAGACTTGGACAGTCTAAATCTCCTTGAGTCTCAAAGACATTCTCAAGTTCCTTATAAATATAGGAGAAACCCCAGATTCTGGATTACTCTCCAGCAGAGTTAAAACTTGTGGGTTCTAAAACCCAGTCTCTCTCCTAAATAACTCCCCAACTAGGGTCAGTTTATCATCATATAACACTATCTCAAATCAGAAAGTCAAGGTATCTGATCTATCAACTCTTCTGCATTCCCCTGCAAGAGTTGGTTTCCCCATTTGGACATGCCTCGGGATCTCAAGAATCCCCAGCATAAGCTAGCCTCCTCTTAGGCTTTGTATAATTATCCTTTCCTCAGGAAATTCAGCCTCCTCTTGGGCTTTGTACAATGATTCTCCCCATTGGAGTTAACCTTTTCAGACTCTCTTGTTGAGTCAATCAATTACTTCCCAGACTCTCTTGTTGAGTCGATCACCTTTTCAGACTCTCTTGTTGAGTCAATCACCTTTTTGTACTCTCTGGTTGAGTCGACCCTTTTAGCCTCAATCTTGGGCTTTGTATGAGACAGATAAAAGCACTCTCTTGTTGAGTCCACCCTTTTTAGCCTCCATCTCGGGCTTCGTACGAGACAGGTAAAAAATACTCTCTTGTTGAGTCAATCCTTTCCAGCCTCCCTTTGGCTTGGTATAAATATTTCCCCTAGCACAAGTTAGCCTCCTCTTAGGCCTTGTATAATAATTTCTCCAGCTTGTTCAGCCGCAATCCTGGGCTTTGTACAGGACAGATAAAAGCACTCTCTTGTTGAGTCAAACCCTTTTTGCCTCAATCTTGGGCTTTATACAAGACAGATAAATACCTCCCCAGCGGAGTTAGCCTCCTCTTAGGCTTCATATAATGATATCCTCAAAGAGTCGGTCTCTTTTTTGTCTCTGTCTTGGGCTTTATACAAGACACCAATATATCCACTCTCTTGCTGAGTCGGTCTCATACAACTTCCTCTTAGGCTTTGTATAAGGACTACCCTAGTGGAGTCAATCAACCTCTTAGCTTAAACCTTGGGCTTTGATCAAGGCACACAAAAATCAACAATCCCTCTTTAGAGATGACAAATTATCTTTTATTCAACCTTTTAGCTTCAATCTTGGGCTTTGAACAAGACATAAATGAACATTTTAGCTTCAATCTTGGGCTTTGAACAAGACACCAAAACATCATTTTCCTCCCTTAGAATAGGAGGAACTACGGTTGCTCTGATTTCCCTGTTTCGTTTAAACAGGAATACGTAGGCATAAGTGTCGCTCCCGAAAGATTCGCATCCAATGGTACAAACGCGAGAGTGGCGCGGAAAACACAGAGTCGCCAGCAATGTGTATTTATCCCGAGAGAGGGAAAGGAAACACTGCATAAACCTGAAGAGAAAGGAGGAAAGACATGGTCATCGCAACCATAGTCCGGGTTCGGGAGTCGGTTATGCGAGGGGAAGGTGTTAGCACCCCATGCATCCATCGTACTCGATGGGATCCATGCTTGTTGTCTAAACAGAGGGTGAGCTGTCCTACTATCTATGGCTGAACAAAAGAAAACGGGGACGGGGATGACTAAGACGGACTCGGTAGGACATATTCGATGCCCTAGGCCTACATACTCCCTCAGTGCAATGGGAAAGTCAGAGTCAACGTAGTTCGGATGGGAACTATGGGGGAAGGTTTCTCGCCAAGACAATCACTGTCTTGTGCCTACATATCCTCAATCCGACGAGAGAGAGGAATCAGAGCTAATGTAGTTCGTGGGTACGACCACGGATGGGTAAGTGTTTTTTATGAGCGACGTTAGATTCGCGTCCAGCTGTCATACCCAAAATTTTGACCACTAATATGTCCCATCATTGTTCAAATCATCATCACAATATGGAGGAACCATCATACTTCATCAGTCTCCCCAAAGATGGGTGAGCATCCACTACAATCAAAGTTAGGGTTTCAAGCCCTCTCAGAGCCTTAGACAAAGGATCAATCAAGGAATGACATGATCTTCAACTTTTCTAACCTCTCAAACATCCACAATGGATCAAAAGGAGTCCCACTTCAAGGATCAAACCCAAGGCTGCAACCTTCTAGGTGGATCAAGTCTCAAGATCGACAGTGTCACCAAATTAGGGTTTTGGTCGACCAGGGCCTCCAGATGGAAATTTTTCATCTGGGCACAAGCCAATGATCCAAAACATAACCTAATATACTTCATGGGACCTCATGGACCCAATCATCAATTCAATTTTGCCTCAGGAGATGCATTCATCAAAAATCAGGAATTAGGGTTTCTTGACCTAATTCACCCCTAAGTTGACTTTTAGGGCAAATCATGAGCCAAGACCTCAAGAGAGGGTTTGAGGGTCTCTAATGAACTATATTGATCCATTTGGAACAATGGATTAATCCAAGAAGTTTGAGCAACAAGTCTCAATTTCATCTGCACCACAATTAGGGTTTCGCGGGAAAAGTCAACTGTAACTTTGACTTTTGACCTGGACATGCTCCCAAGCCCTAGGACATGAATCAATATACCCTATGACACCCATGGAACATGTCCATCAAGTTTGATTTAGGTCAAGGACATGATTTCATGAAGAATTGCACAGTTTGGAATTCATCTGATAAAAAGTCAAGTGTGCACAAAAGTCAACTTTGACTTTTTGAGATTTTTCACCAAAATGGATTTTTAACCCTAAAATGATGTTAATGTATGATTTGAATCATCATTCATCAAGAAAAATCAAAGAAAGTGGGATAACTTGTAAAAGGGGTAACCATAAAAACTTAGAAAAATTTCTAAGTTATGGAAAAAGTGACACTAATGTGCCAACTTTGGAGGACCATAACTCCTAAACCACAAGGCCATTGTTCCCCATTCAAAGCTTGTTTTGTAGATCTCATTGCCCTCTACAAAAGCTTCATACTGACCTATGTCCAAATTCCTCATGGATTTTGAGTTATGGAGTGATCAAAATCACGAAAAGTCACTTTGTTCCAACACTTAGTGAAAATTTCACTAAGTCAGATTTTACCTTACTTTTTGCCAAATGTAGGGGGATTTTTCACTTGGATTCAAAAGAGATCAAAACCAAACATGTTCAAACAGTTGTTGTATCATGTAAGGGCTTTCCAAAATGGCCAAGAACATTACCAAATTCAATTTGAGTCATGAGATATGACATTGGCAAGTTGCCTTGCTAAAATCTGCCAAGGCAAGGCATATTTTTACACTTTTGGTCGATTTGCCAAAATCAGCCAAATCCAAATGCTCATATCCACTTGGACACATCTGAGAATTGAATCTAAAGGGGACAATCACTGAGCCAAGCCTCCAAAGTTTTTGGAACAAGAAATAGCATGTTGAACCTAGAATTGCCAAAATAGGGACAAGACTCCAATTTTGGATTAGAGCATTCAATGGAAGCATCAAGGTGGCATGAACTGAGCTCTTAGCAACTGAATTCAGTCAAGACTTATCCAAGACCAAGGGAACCAGCAGCCTGTGCCCTAACCTCTAGTCAATGGCTAGAGGAGACTTGGATTTTCATTTGCCAAAATTGGCCAAACCTACTCAGCAGTTGCCATTCACTATTCCTTGCAAAACAAACTTGCTCTACTATAAATAGAGCTCAATTGTGATCAGTTTGAGTACACCAAAGCCATCAAACAGATGCTTTCCTCAAAATCTCTTCTTTCACTCCAATTTTGCCTTCTAAGGCAAGTCACTATCGGGTTTTGAGTTTGAGAGCTTTTCTAATCAAACCAATCACACACACACCTCATATACATCATATAGAAGTGATCCAAACACTCACATAACATCTAGAACACAGATTTCACAAAATCACCAGCCAATTGCTCAAGTTCTTGACAGATTTGCAGTTGGGGTACCATCTCAAGTTCCAGATCATTTCAATCCATTCCAAGCATTCATACACACTCCATGGCACCTAGGGAAGCTATCCAGATCATTGGAACCTAGCTGTAACACCTCCAACACAAATCACGATCACCAGCTGCAAGTGGTAAGCATGAGCTCTTCTAACTCTATGATCCATGCATTTTTTGCTGCACAATAATTTGGACATATGTTCATAATCATGCATGGAATGTTTCCCCTCAATTAATTGCATTGTTTGAATCGTGTATCAAAAATCCTAGCCTTCATGCAGAAATTAGGGTTCTTGAGGATTTTTCGTGATTTCTTGTTTTATGCTTAATTTAAATGAAACTAATTGCCATAGACATGATCGTGAGGTTGAAACGAGTTGATTGGTATGTGGATTGCATGATATAATCAAGTATTCAGTGAGATTGAAGAGAAAATGCAAATCTGGGCAAACCCAGAACACGCGCGTGTTCTTGGTGTGTTCTTGGCGCCATTTTTTGAAAATTCAAATATTTGAATTTTGTGATTTTATTTAATTGATTCAAAAATTAATTTCTCTCTGAGTTTTAGTGATTTTGAGTTGGTTCTTTTTTTAATAATTCACAAAAATGTTAAAATATTTTATTTTCCCAAAAAATCCCAAAAATATTATTTATTTTGTATAATTGATATTTTTGCAAAGAATTAATGTTTTAATTGTTTTTAACATTTAAAATATTTTTCCACCTTGATTTTTACAACTTTTAATGCCTTCTAATTATTTTGTAGGTCAATACTTAATTTTTGAAGCATTAATCCAAGATCACAATTTGTTTTCCATATGTTAAATAATTTTGATCATTTTAATTGAATTTTTATTCAATTAAAACACATTTTGAAAACAAATTAGGGTTTTGGATTAATTCAACCCTCATAAATCATTTTCAAAACACTTTTGGGCCTCTAATAGAGTGTAAGACCCAACCCTTTGTAAATACAACCTATTTTGGGCCTCACTTATTGTATAAGTCCCGTTGTATTTCAAAAAGTTCGACGCGATCATCATCCGTTGACAAACAAACCTTGGGCCTACCCTCGAGTAGTAAGACCCATTTCTTTTCTTTAAAACACTTTGGGCCTCTATTAGAGTGTAAGACCCAACCCACTTGTACAGAAACACCTTGGGCCTCACTTATTGTATAAGTCCCTCTGCACATTTTTAAATTCGGCACGATCGTCGCCAGTTTAAAGATAAACCATCTGGGCCTCTCCTTGAGCTATAAGACCCATTCAAAACTTTTGGGCCTCTATTAGAGTGTAAGACCCAATCCCCTTTTAACCAAAACCTTTTGGGCCTCAGATATTGTATAAGCCCCTCTGCGTTAAGAGAAAATCTCGGCGCGATCGCCATTTTAAACGGAAAAATCATCTGGGCCTTCCCTCGTGTTATAAGCCCCACTCTTTTTCTTTAAAACTTTTTGGACCTCTTGAGAGAGTGTAAGACCCATCCCTTTGTACAGAAAACCTTTTTGGGCCTCAGTCACTTGTATAAGTCCCTCTGTACAAATTCAAATAGTGCGCTCACTGATAAAACCCTGGGCCTCTCCTTGAGCTGTAAGCCCCAAATCTTTCTTTTTCAAAGCACTTTCTCCTTTGATTTTGAAAATACTGTTGTTTTCAATCTTTCTTTGTTGAACAACTAACCAAACAGCATGGAAGCTCTACAACCGAGTAAGTGTTTATATGCTTTCATTTACCGTTTTCATATACATATAACTGTATTGCGGGGCTGTTTCGCTGTAAGTCTTCTTTCATAAACTCATATCAACTGTGTAATAATAGTATAGATATTTAGAGTTTCCCCGGCAACTACGTCTAGCATTAAAGCCCGTTGATCACTCTTAAATAGTCAAAACTAGATCCCCATAGGATTACCAGACACAGGCTTCCCTCCTCTTGGGGTTAAACAATATGGAGATATGAAAGGCAGCATTCTCGGTGAACCCTTTCATAGACTATCACTCGTAGAAGTTGTCAAAGAAACTCTACTCCCCAGAGATTATCTTTTCTCCGTGAATGGCATCTCTTGAGTTTCTTCCAAATTATCGGACTTTCCTGGCTTGATCTATTCCTTGTGAATAGCCTGTCTTGAATTTCTCGGGGTTTGGGGACCCACAGGCTTCTTAAAAGCACTTGTCAAGAAACTCTATTCCCCAGAGATGATCTTTTCTCTGTGAATGGCATCTCTTGAGTTTCTTCCAAATTCTCAAACTTTCCTGGCTTGATCTATTCCTCTTGAATAGCCTGTCTTGAATTTCTTGGGGTTTGGGGACCCATCGGCTTCTTAAATGCATCGGCCTCCTCTTGGGCATCGTACAAGGACCTACAGGCTTCCTAAAAGCAACCCCGCCTCCTCTTGGGCTTAGTACAAGGACCCGTCGGCTTCTTAGAAGTATTCAAAGCCTCCTCTTAGGCTTCGTATAATGATTCTTCCTCCGGGAATGATAGCCTTCTCTTGGGCTTCATACAAGGATCACTCGGCTTCTTAAAAGTTTCCAGCCTCCTCTTGGGCTTCGTACAAATTGTCCCGACGACCTCCTAGAGGTATAGGAACAGAACTTAGTCATCTTCATAGAATAGTCCTTTCCAAGAGTCTACTACTGTTTCTCAAAGCATAGTACAAAAGATGAAACTCTAGACACGGACAGTCTAACATCCTTGAGTCTCAAAGACATTCTCAAGTGACCACTTCGGTAAATAGGAAGGAAACCCGTAGACTCAGACAATCTCAATGCTCTTCGGATTTCCCACTTCCTTAAAGAACAGGAATAGCCCGGATCCTCGAATCAAATCCTTGAGTACAGCATTACTCATATAAGAACTGATTTTCTATTTAAATCAGCATATTGGACTTGTCACTCAACTGAAACAGTGACCATAGCCTCCTCTTGGGCTTTGTACAATGATTCTCCCTAGCGGAGCTAACAATTTTAGCCTCCATCTCGGGCTTCATACGAGATACCAGAGACTCCCTCGTTGAGTCAATCACCCCTTTCGCCTCCATCTCGGGCTTTGTACGAGATACAAAAACTCTCTTGTTGAGTCAAATAGCCTCCATCTCGTGCTTTATACGAGATACCAAAAGACTCTATCGTCGAGTCAAAAACCATTTAGCCTCTCTCTCGGGCTTTGTGCGAGACACATAATAGCCTCCTCTTAGGCTTTGTATAAGAAAACCACTGGTTGATCCAATCAACCTTTTAGCATCAAAGCTGTGCCTCGTTCACAGTACACAAACATCAACAACTCTTTCCCCTTCATCTAATCGCTGTAAGCGGCAAGCCTCTGGATCATCTACATCCATGCCACTGTCCCTCTTTTAGCATGAGAAATTCCTAAGGAAAGATAGCATTACTCTACACTGAGTTAAAGTCTTCTCCTTCAGGTTAAAATCCCCTTTAAAGGAAATTATGGCATTGCCGGATTCACATATCCCGGTTAAAGTAATTCTCCTTTATAAACAGTTGTGACATACAACCCCTTCTTAAGAGATGACAAATTCTCTCTAAAGTCAACACCCTTTTAGCCTCACATCTTGGGCTTTGAACAAGATACAAATCACCTTTAGCTTCACATCTTGGGATTTGAACAAGATACAAACCACCTTTCGCTTCACGTCTTGGGCTTTGAACAAGACACCAAAACAACCCTTTCCTCCCATAGAATAGGAGGAACTACGAACGCTCTGATTTCCCTGTTTCGGTAAACGGGAATACGTAGGCATAAGATTGAAAGAAAAGATCTTAGCGAGCACACTAAACAAAAACCCTAAATCCCATACTCTCACATATCTATCAAAAAGCATCAGTCCTAACATCCTAATCCTTGTTCCCCGCCAGAAACCTGTCATTCTGTCAAAATAACACAAGAAAGGCCCCACCACATTGATCGCATCTGTAACCTAACAGACCGCTGTTTAAACTCAGTATGCAAGCAGGGTTAATTGGAGACATCTATTTCCCTTCCTTCATCAGCTTTAATAGGATAAAAAATGAATCGACCTGTAGTAAACTAACCCAGAGAGCGGCAGCGCTTAAGAACCGCGTCCAAAATCGCTCGCTACACTGGCAGTTAGGGTCGATGCCTGTTTGCGACTCAGACGGAAGGTAACGTACCCTTTTCTGAAAATGGTCTGGAACCAAACAATCTCGAAGGATAAAAAGATTTGAATTTTTTTTTGTGTTTTTTTAGACATAAATGTTTTTAAGTTAGTTCCTAACTTGCATTGCACCAAAGTCTAGGGCACAGAGACGAATACTTAACGAATCGTCCCAAGACAGGACGCTCGCTAAGCACTCTAGAAAGATGAGAGGAAGCCCCTCATTTCTCATTCCCTACGCTTAAGGCTCGTGCGCAATACACTTTATCTTTATTAAGTGTTTTCAAGAAGTTTTGAGATGAGAAGAAAGAAGACCCAAGGGTAACTCTAAAGGGAAACTAAGAGTCCTAATGTTATCATGCATGGATGACCTATGGTTAGTGAGGTTTAGGAGAGACGACTACCTAAAACCTAATGCTAATCCTACTCCAAGCTTAATCAAAAATTAAGTTGGACTAGGTAGCTCTAAAGGGAGAGAATCCAAGACTTAAACAAGTCTTGAGATCCATGGGAGGAAAAGAGTGAAAGAGAAGAATGAGAAAGAGAAGGAGAAGATGAGATACAATAAATGGCAGCAAGCACATCACATCATAAATGTCCAACTCAAATCATCAAAAATGTTTCAAAGATCAATGCAAAACAATTCAAGTAAGCATGCAAAGATAAACATGAAAAAAGGGCAAGCATACTTGTATGGAATGCACAATTAAGCATACATGGACTTCATATCAAAATGAAATGAGAAAACCAAGATGAAGATGAAAACAAGTCAGAACCAAAATCATATTATCATCAACAATTCTCATGTGCAAAAGGAAATCAAAGCATGAAACATTATGCACCAAAGAAAGCTACAAAAAGAGGACAAAGTTCCAACACTTAAGCATACTCAAACATGATTCAAACATGATCCATAAATGGCAAAACTTGGTCACAAGGGACCTCAACCAGGGGTAAACATCATATCAAATTCACATGCAAAGAATAAAGAAGAAACTCAAGCAAATAGGCATGGCAAGTCAACTTGTGTAAAGAGATGTCAAGATATAATCATGCATAAGTCATTTAAGTACAAATAAACAAACATATATCAAATGACATTCAAAAATTGTGAAATTAACACTCAAATGACCTAAGTAAGAAGCCATTCACATGTCAAAATATCTCACAAAAATTCAAAAGTTAAGCACCTCAAACAAATGAGCAAAGATCACATAAGAAACATGACTCAATATGTAAAAGAGAGGGACTAAAATGCAATATGAAATGATTTTAAAAATATGAGAAAAAAATTTTTAAGGACCTCAAGATGTCCTCTAAAAAATGCAAAAAGAATGAGATGCAAATCATGTATAGATGATGAGAAAAAAAATCAACAAGGCAGGGTGTGCATATATGAAACAATCCAAAAAGAAATTAAACAAACAATTAAATCAAAGGCACAAAATAAAATAAAATAAGAAAATAAAATTTGAAATTTTTTTATAAAATACCAAAGATGATCAATGATTTTTTTGGTGATTTTTAAATGCATAAAACTAATTTTAAAAATCAAAAATGGAAATGCATCAATTAAGAAAAATAAAATGAAAATAAAAACAGCCAGGGGTGCATACAAAGCAAATTACACATTGAAAATAACAAATGGGCTGAACAGGGGGGTGGGGAAAGCAAGCCCAAGTCAAACAATCCATCATCGCACCAAACAAAAAACACATGGACCCAGTCAACCATCTGGACTCACATAAACCATTGGATCAATCAAACGCTTCACATGCAGTCAACAAAATCACAAGGTAAACAAAATGGAAGGCCAGGATTAAAGGTTCACGATACCAATGATACACGCGCACACATCCACACCATTCAAAAATTAAAAAGCAAACACGTGAATAGCACATGGCATTTTAATGCGTTGGCACAAAGAGAAACGTCAGATCAAATCAACGTGCAAGATCAAGTCAACCAATCAACAAGTCAATCATGATAAGTGGCTCAGATTTGATGCACATGATAACAAACATGGAATGTAAACACACAATTACTAAAATAAAAGGTTATTTTAAATGACTTGGTAACACGTGAGCCCTCAGATCTGGACCACCAACGGTCCAGATTATGTCTTCTCCAATGAAACCTCACCGGCCTGAAACAAAAACCAAACGCCGGAGCCCTAGCTCCGGTCGTCTCCTCCGGCAACCTGCACATCAAAAATCTCCATAAATTGCAAACAAGTATACTATCTTGACCAAAATTCAACAAGGATCTCATATATGCAATTATTTTTCACAAACAACCAACACACAAGCCAAATCGAACAGAATAAGTTTGGATCTAAAAACTTAAATCTCAAAATTCAAACAATCCACACGTCCAAACTCAAAACTAAATAGATCAGCATCATCAGTGAACATCATAGATCATTTTGCAAACAAGAAAAACAAGTTACATGATCATGAAAAGTATGCTAACCTGAGAACTGTAGAGCTCAAAATACACCAAGAACTCCTTCCAAAAGCTGCAGATCTTCCTCTTTTGAGCTCTATTTGCAAAATAAATGCAAATAGAGGCTTGAAATTGGCTGGACCTAAGGTTTTGAACTTGAGCAACTTGAACACGAACTTGATGTAATCCTCATTCTAAGCTCAAACCAATGGTAGAATCTTGTTCCCCTCACCACACTGATCAATAATGTGCAAAGAAAACTTCAAAAACTCTCAAGAGAAGAGAGATTCGAAGAGAGAAAAGTTTGGAGGTGAAAATGGGTTTTGAACAAATGAGGGGCATGACCTAGCTTTGTGCGTGTGAGTTGGCTTATATACACCTCATTAGACCTCTGATCATGATTAAAATTTGATTAATCCCTTGGTTAATGAGTTTGGATGGTTTATGCAAATTTGCACTTTGTGTTGTACCACTTGATTCACATGTGCATGGGTCATGAAATCAGCATGATTCACTCACATTCCACTTACTTATCACAATGGAATTGAAATTGGGCCTTGTGGTTGACTGGTTAATGAGATTTGGATCAATTTGCAAATTGTTTATTTGTTAAATACACCATGAATAAGGCACGGTTTGGCATGAAACAAGGGTCAAAATTGGTGCTCATGGCTTGTACTTTGATGGTACAATATGACTTGAAGCAATTGAAGTGATTACAAGTCCTTTTGGATGAAAATGCAAATGGTGGAAAATTGGTACATGTGGAAAACCTCAAAATGCACCTTGCCTTGCCTTAGCCATAACTTGAGTTCTACAAAAGGTATGAACATGTTCTAGTACTTTTTGGAAATGGGAGAGAAAGATCTTCAACTTTCATGTTTGAGGAAAATTCATTTGAAGCTTCTTTGATGATGAAAAGTCAAGTTGAATGTGGTGGAAAAACTGCCAAATATGGAAAGTTCTCATTATAGGTCATTTTCCAAATTTAGTAACTTTTGTACAAACCCTTGATTCTTGATAAATGGTATGAAGCTTGACCCTTGAAGACCATATAAGGATGTGAGACCTTGAAAACCCTGAAGAGAACCTCCAAATTCCACAGTTGACTTCCCCTCTCACTGTTGACTTTTCTTGGCCTACAAGCAATTGATCCACTGAACATCTTTCACAATGAAACACTAGCCAAGTCTTCCTCTATGAGCACTTGTGAGCATATGAAACCCATGAGAGCATGCTTGAATCCACAAAGTTCAACAAGAAGCCCTTTTGAAACCAAAACCCTAATTTGGTCCCTCTGGTTAGGAGGGAAAGATTCACTTGAAATCCTTTGCCATTCTTGACCTTATGAAGATGTGATGAACTCCTCAAACCACCTTGAGGCTTGAGACTCCTTTGAGATGAACCAAGTACCTTGATCCCATGCTAAGAACCAATGCCATGTACAAATGCTAATGCAAGAAATGCAAAGAAACATAAGCCAGTTAGCTAAAAGTAAGAGGGCAAATTTTAGGGTGTTACAGCTGCCCCTATTCAATCGACTTGAACCTGAAGGGATGATAGCAACGGCTTTCAAACATTCAAGGTAGAAGGTGATTGAATACAAAAAGAACCCAGAAATTTGCAACCTGGTGGTAATGAAAACGAAAACGAGTATGACCGTAAGCGGACTCGAAAAGGATAAACGAGTACGACCGAAAGCGAACTCGAAAAGAAAGACCGGCCGAAAACGCTCTTCCAACAATAAACGAGTACGACCGAAAGCGGACTCGAAAAGGATAGACGAGTACGACCGAAAGCGGACTCGAAAAGGATAGACGAGTATGACCGAAAGTGACTTCGAAAAGGATAAACGAGTACGACCGAAAGCGGACTCGAAAAGGAAAAACGAGTACGACCGAAAACGGACTCGAAAAGAAAGACCGGCCGAAAACGCTCTTCCAACAACAAACTAGTATGACCGAAAGCGGACTCGAAAAGGATAGACGAGTACGACCAAAAGCGGACTCGAAAAGGATAGACGAGTACGACCGAAAGCGGACTCGAAAAGGATAAACGAGTACGACCGAAAGCGGACTCTCAAACAGCAAAAGAGTACGACCGAAAGCGGACTCACTGGAGATATGAGAACAACCGAGTATGACCGAAAGCGGACTCGAAAAGAAAGACCGACCGAAAGCGCTCTTTCGACAATAAACGAGTACGACCGAAAGCGGACTCGAAAAGGATAGACGAGTACGACCGAAAGCGTACTCGAAAAGGATAGACGAGTACGACCGAAAGCGGTCTCGAAAAGGATAGACGAGTACGGCCGAAAGCGGACTCGAAAAGGATAAACGAGTACGACCGAAAGCGGACTCGAGAAGAAAGACCGACCGAAAACGCTCTTCTAACAACAAACGAGTACGACCGAAAGCGGACTCGTAGCAACAAACGAGTATAACCGAAAGCGGACTCGAAAAGAAAGACCGGCCGAAAACGCTCTTCCAACAACAAACGAGTACGACCGAAAGCGGACTCGAGGAGAAAGACCGGCCGAAAACGGAATTTCAAAGAGAGGACAAACCACATGGGATACTTCTACTAGGGATGATGAAATAACAATGAGTGCGAGGATGGCCGAAGACGAAATCGAAAAGAAAGACCGACCGAAAATGGACTTTCAATCAACAAACGAGTATGACCGAAAGCGGACTCGAAAGGAAAGAACGAGTACGACATAAAGCGAACTCGAAAAGAAAGACCCAGTCGAAGATGGACTTTCCAACCCAAGATAAGCAGAATCAACAGATCTACAAAGATAACTCCGCTGGGGAATAGAGAAATCTAAACAGACAACTCTGCGGGGAGTGTAAGGAGGATGAGTAAGAAGGACGAATCCACTGGTTGCGGTGCGATGCTTGAACAAAATCTCCTGACTCAAGTCACTTTCTGCTAGGGAAAGGAACTGGTAAGGATATCAAACCTGGCTTATGCTTCGAATGCATATGTTTGAATTTTGCCGTAATGCTCCACACGAAGTGGAAATGCTACGCGTTTGGGAGGATGCCATGCCAGAATGCTTATGCAATGCAAAAGAGGTGCCTCAGCAAAATAAATGCTGAAGGCAAAGGAAAACTCCACTGGGGGCGACAAAATAAATTGTCCCCCGAAATAAGAGACCCCGCTGAGAAAGACTTCACTTTACTGAGGAAGACATTGACCACAAATTCTGCTGGAGATGAAAGCTCCGAGAGAAAACCCACTCTGTTGGGGATGGCTAGGAACGAATATTGAAGATGGAACCCAAAGAGAGGTTCTCTCCGCTGAGAATTACCAACTGACTTCTACCTAGATCTAAAAGGATTCTAAAGACAATTAGACTTAAGACTTGTTGGGGATTTCAACTGCTGTTGAACAAACCACTGTGAAGATCACCGCCAAACTCTGCCTGGGGAGACAAGTCAATAATTTTGAACCTGCTTGGGAGATGCTCTTACCTTTACCCTGTCGGGGAATATTAGTACTTTTACCCTGCTGGGGATACTAATCGCCAACAAACTCTGCTTGGGGATGGAAACCAAATATTGAAAATGGAAACTCCTCCGCTGGGGATCACCAAATACTTCAGAACTTGGATTTGATGCCTGCCAAAAACGATTGGACTTAAGGCCTGCTGGGGGTACCAATCACCACCAGACTCTGCTTGGGGATGTCGGTGAGCTTAATCTACTGCTAGGGAAATAACTTTACCCTCACCCTGCTGGGGATTAGATCAAACCGTTGTCGGTGAGACTATACTTTCTAACCAACTGAGGAAAGTAGACCCCAGGACTATGTGGGGATAATAACATCTTTGTCCACGAATCTCCTGTTGGAGATACAACAACATCCACCTTAAAGCAATCAACTTCTGAATGCTTGTTGGGGAATAATAATCCAAACACAACTTCGGCTGGGTATACAATCCTCTGTACTCCTGCTGAGGGGGTCGATCCTCTTATATCCTGCTGAGGGGGACGATCCTCAACGACTCCGCTTGGGGAATCACTTCTTTATAATCTGCTGAGGAAGACGATCCTCGATACTTTGACTGGGGAGAGCAACAAACTGCTGAGGACGATCAAACTTTAAAGTTGGGGAGATCAGCTCTACTGGGGAGGTACACCTGTCATCCTGCAAAACCAACAGAAAGGTCTATGTGTAAAAATGATTACTTTGATTATCATCATAGTGACTGGCGCCTAAGCAATTGCCACTGTTTTCCAACTTGCTTCATAAAGCTCAACATTTTAGCATGTAATGTTTATTAAAAAAATCAGACATTTTCACAAACAAAACAGGTAAAACAAAAAACAAAAGCTCTTTGACTGAAATGCAAACTTTATTGAATGATCAGCCTGTAAATAGGCATTTACATCTGGAAGAAATTCCTGAAAAGAGGTAATTGCACAAAAAGTAAAAGAAAATACACATGTCGGCAATTTGGGGAACAGATATCCACCATGACTCGACTCAGCTATAACCCATATGACTTGTTTATCCGCAGATGCTTTGGCCTTTGAAGATGACTGACTGGACTGATTCCTTTCCTTCGAATTTTCCAAGTGTGAATAGTGATCACAGATCGAACGCGGATCGTAGTCTTTGCTTTTAAATCCCTAACTTTTGCCTGGATCGCCCTTTTTGGGTTTTCAATCCACCGGGATACCCATTTTTGCCAAAGTTTCCTTTTCAGGTTTTCAACCTTGCGGGTTTATTTATTTTCTTTTTTTTATCCCTAATTTTTGCCCGAACCTTTTCTTTTTATGGTTCGCCAGGATGCCCATTTTTGCCTGAACCTTCTTTTTATGTTCAGCGGGTCTTTTTTTATGCAAAGTATTTTTTTACTACGTCCGCGTTCACAGGGGACGTAAAATCTTCGCCATCCATAGTTGAGAGTAATAAGGATCCACTGGAGAAAACCTGTCTTACTACATATGGCCCTTCGTAGTTTGGAGTCCATTTGCCCCTGTGATCTGTTTGAGGAGGAGTGATCCTTTTCAGGACTAATTCACCAGCCTGAAAACACCGAGGACGCACTTTCTGATCAAATGCCTTTTTCATCCTACTCTGATACAACCAGCCATGCGCAATGGCTTTCAATCTCTTCTCTTCAATAAGGTTCAGCTCATTCAACCGAGAACGTACCCACTCAGCTTCATCAAGCTTCACGTCCGTCAGAATTCTCAAAGAAGGAATCTCAACTTCTAATGGTAGAACTGCTTCCATACCATATACCAGTGAGAAAGGAGTTGCCCCAGTTGATGTGCGTACCGAAGTATGATATATGTGCAAAGCGTAAGGTAACATCTCATGCCAGTCTTTGTATGTCACTACCATCTTCTGCACAATCTTCTTTATGTTCATCTTTGTCGCTTCAACAGCCCCATTCATCTTCGGACGATAGGGAGAAGAATTGTGATGTTCGATTTTAAAGCTCTGACATAGCTCCTTCATCATCTTGTTATTCAGATTTGAACCATTATCAGTAATGATTCTCTCCGGGACTCCATACTGGCAGATGATGTCCTTCTTAATAAACCGGGCTACCACTTGTCTGGTGACGTTGGCTTACGATGCTGCTTCTACCCACTTCGTGAAATAATCAATAGCCACCAGGATAAAATGATGTCCATTCGAAGCAGTCGGCTCGATCTTCCCAATCATGTAAATGCCCCACATGGCAAAAGGCCAAGGTGACGACAAAACATTCAAAGGAGTAGGCGGTACGTGCACCTTATCAGCATATATCTGGCATTTATGACATTTTCGGGCGTATTTAAAACAATCAGACTCCATAGTCATCCAATAATAACCCGCTCTTAACAATTTTCTTTCCATAGCATGCCCATTGGCATGAGTACCAAAGGAACCTTCGTGAACCTCTTCCATTAACAGGCCTGCCTCGTGTTCATCAACACAACGTAGCAAAACCATGTCGAAGTTTCTCTTGTATAACACATCGTCTTTGTTCAAAAAGAAGTTTCCTGATAACCTCCTCAACGTCTTTTTATCCTTGGAAGATGCCCCAACTGGGTATTCCTGACTCTTCAAAAAGACCTTGATATCATGATACCAAGGCTTGCCATCTAATACACCTTCAACCGCAAATACAAAAACAGGTATGTCCAAGCGCATGACTCTGATTGAAGGAGTTTCATTCCAACGATTCACTTGATACATTGATGACAACGTTGCCAACGCATCAGCCATCTATTTCTCTATCCGGGGAATGTGATGGAAGTCCACTCTGTCAAAGAAAGGTAATAACCTTCTGGCATAGCTGTTATACGGAACAAGATTCGCTTGACGAGTCTCCCATTCACCTGTAATCTATTTAACCACCAACGCAGAATCACCATAAACATCGAGGTTCTTGATTCTCAAATCAATCGCTTCTTCTAACCCCATGATGCATGCTTCATACTCTGCCTCATTGTTGGTGCATACGAACGCCAATCGGGCAGTGAAGGGTATATGAGAACCCTTTGGAGTCATAATGATTGCTCCGATTCCGTTACCATATGAATTTACAGCCCCATCAAAGACCAACTTCCATTGAGATCCAATCTCAGGTCCTTCATCAGGCAAAGGTTCTTCACAATCCTTCATCTTCAGATACATGATGTGCTCATCCGGAAATTCAAACTTCATCGGTTGATAATCCTCAATTGGCTGTTCGGCAAGATATTCTGACAAAACACTTCCCTTAATGGCCTTTTGGGAAACATACTGAATATCGTATTCTATCAGAACCATCTTCCATCGGGCTATTCTACCAGAAAGTGCCTGCTTCTCAAACACATACTTGATCGGATCCATCTTCGAAATCAAAAGGGTTGTGTGGTTTAACATATACTGCCTCAAACGCTTAGCTGCCCAAGCGAGTGCACAACATGTTTTCTCCAGCATCGAGTACCTCGACTCACAATCAGTAAACTTTTTACTCAGGTAGTAGATGGCATGCTCTTTTCTACCTGACTCGTCGTGTTGACCGAGCACACACCCCATTAAATTCTCAAGAATTGTAAGATACATAATCAAAGGCCGTCCTGGCACTGGTGGCATAAGGACCGGAGGTTCCTGCAAGTATTCTTTTATCCTTTCAAATGCCTTTTGACAATTTTCATTCCACCTGACCGCTTGATCTTTTCTTAGCAACTTGAAGATTGGTTCACACGTGGCTGTGAAATGCGAGATAAACCTGGCAATGTAGTTTAATCTCCCCAAGAAACCACGAACCTCTTTTTCTATTTTTGGCACAGGCATTTCTTGTATGGCTTTTACCTTTGCAGGATCAACCTCGATACCTTTTTCACTAACAATAAACCCCATCAATTTTCCTGATCTCACCCCGAAGGTGCATTTGTTTGGATTCAACCTCAGTCTGAATTTTCTCAATCTTTCAAATAGCTTCTGAAGATTCACCAGATGTTCTTCCTCCGTCTGTGACTTCGCAATCATGTCATCAACATAGACCTCAATCTCTTTGTGAATCATATCATGAAAGAGAGTCACCATCGCCCGCTGGTAAGTTGCCCCTGCATTTTTCAATCCAAAGGGCATCACTTTGTAGCAAAAAGTTCCCCACGGTGTTATGAATGTTGTTTTCTCCATGTCCTCTGGGGCCATCTTGATTTGGTTATACCCAGAGAAGCCATCCATGAAGGAGAACACCGAATATTGAGCAGTATTGTCAACTAACACGTCAATGTGAGGGAGTGGGAAGTCGTCCATTGGGCCTGCTCTGTTCAAATCTCTATAATCAACACACATCCTGACCTTCCCATCCTTCTTAGGTACAAGCACGATGTTAGCAACCCATGGAGGATAATTTTTTACGGCAAGAAAATCGGCATCTAGCTGTTTCTGAACCTCTTCCTTGATTTTGACAGACATCTCCGGTTTAGTTCTTCTCAACTTTTGCTTGACCGGAGCACAACCTTCTTTAAGTGGTAGCCGGTGTACAACAATATCAGTATCGAGCCCAGGCATGTCTTGGTAAGACCAGGCGAAGATATCCACATACTCACGGAGCATTTCAATCAGTCTTCCCTTGACACTGTCTTCCAATGCAGCCCCTATCCTTACTTCCTTTTTGGCGTCCTCGGTTCCCAGATTCACAATCTCAATTTCCTCCTGATGAGGTAGGATGACTCTCTCCTCTTGCTTCAACAATCTGGCCAACTCTTCGGGCAGTTCACAATCTTTGTCAGTCTCTTCTTCAGCTTGATAGATTGGATTGTCAAAGTCATACCGAGCTATAGCTGAGTCATGATCGGTGTCATCTGAACAAAAAGACCTGCATGATTGATGAGGTATGTCTTATTATGTATGCAACAAAAGAAACACATTGCCATTTTGATGTGGGTTTTTAATGCATAAAAATAAAAACAGAAAGACAGAGATCAAAATATTTGAGTGTGAAAAGTCCTTTATTGATGATAAAGCAAAACATGCAACAGTTAAAAGCCCTACAAACAAAATCACTACGTCTTGGGCAGAACACAGGATTAACATAGCAGGAAAACAAAGCAATTACTCGAAACTAGTCACTTGAATGACTTTCTCAGAAGACCAGTTGCACGGAATTTCTCCTGGAATGCAAGGGCGAATCCAGATATCCATGTCACAATCATTGTCCCCTTTTTCCTCAATGGCATTAACTCTGTCGAAGAAAACACCGGCACTGGTGAAACGGACTGGGCCATAGAACTTCGGAGGCTCTTCCTGACGCCTAGGTGGTTTGTACCCTAATCCATAAGTATCCCTCTTCTCCTGAACTTCAACCACTTGGCCCCACCTCTGTGAGCTACCAGCCTCAACTACAGCTTTGGTGTCTTTAAACGAAGACATAGATATCTCAGACTGATTTGCCCCTACAGGCTGCTCTATAGCTTCAGACTGGACAACTTCTTCAGAAACCTTCACCTTCTCAAACCTCTGACACAAAGTCTCATGGATTTCACCATCCAGTTCCATGTATTTGAAGGTTGACAGCTGACTAATCATTATGTCTTCTTCTCCGCACACTGTCACTACGTGACCATCAACCATGTATTTTAGTTTTTGATGCAAAGTGGAGGTTACAGCGCCTGCAACATGATCCAAGGACGACCCAACAGACAGTTGTATGCTGGCTGAATATCCATTATATAAAATGTTGCATCAAAGATTTCTAGCCCAACCTTGATCGGAAGCACAATCTCACCAAAGACAGATCTCTTCGAGCCATCAAAAGCTCGCACCACCAAGTCACTTGGTGTACAAATAAGTCCCCTGGTATCTAACTTCATTAATGCTTTCTTTGGCAATACATTTAATGATGATCTAGTATCAACCAGCACATGTGACATCAGTGAACCACGGCACTCAATCGAAATATGCATGGCATTGTTATGATTCCTCCCAGCGGGAGTCAAATCAAGATCTATGAAACCCAAGCCATTACCCGCATTCACGTGCGCTACAACCCCCTTCCAGCTGGTTAACAGAAATCTCTTGAGGAACATAGGCTGCATTCAAAACTTTCAGAAAAGCATTCCTATGGGCTTCAGAGCATAACAACAATGACAGAATAGAGATCTTGGACGGGGTCTGATGTAACTGGTCCACAATCTTGTAATCACTTTTCCGGATGAGTCTCATAAACTCCTCTACATTTTCAAAAAAGGCATCATCAACCGGCTTTACTATAGAATCAATAGTCACTGGGGTCTGAACAGAACCATCCATTGCATGTTTTCCCCTATCTTGCCTAAAAGTACTGGGTTGATCATTAACAGGAGTAAGCACTCTACCACTTCTCGTTATAGCATCGGTCTCAACTTTAGCTTCTGAACTAGCACCCACTGGTGGAGTAGTCATTAATTCCTGCTTTTGTCCATTAACAAATACACTAGCATCATAATTCCAAGGGACGGCTTGGGTACTTTCATACGGAATGGGTCTAGGACTTGAAATAACAACCAGCGCTGGTCTCGCTGGCCCTGATATTACAACTGTCTTGAAAGGAATAACAATAGTAGCAACATCGTCATTAACAACCTCTTTTTGCTGATTCCCTCTATCAAACTATAAGCAGCCCTCATTAATCATATTCTGGATACCCCTCTTCAGCGAATCACAACCATTGTCCTTTGTCAAACAATCTGAACAGTTCTCATCACAACCCGGATAGACGCCACCCTTCAATAACCTGTTTTTAACCACAGCCAGTGGAGTTTTCAGCTCCTCAACATCCATGATCAAATTCAAAGCTTCACATTCCTCGATTATCGCATTCACCCTCGGCCCATTGTGATCAGGCATCGGGTTCTGCACAACATTAGGTCCATCATTAGCAAATCTGATAGCCTTTGAATCTACCAAGTCCTGGACTTTATGCTTAAAAGCTTTACAGTCCTCGAGATGATGCCCAGGTGCCCCAGAATGAAAATCTCAATGGGCGTTAGAATTGTGCCCGGGAGGCAGATTACCAACAGGAGGAGCCAAAGTCCTCTTTTCAACTAACTTCAACTGAAGCAAATGCTGAAACAATTGTGAATATGGTAGAGGTGGAGTATCAAAGTGTCTATTCTGCTTAGGTGTGAATTGTTGTTGGCGCGGAGCGCGATTCTGTCGTTGAGGTGCTGCCGGAGGTGGGAGTGCTGCAGGAATAACCACTGAAGCCACCTGTCGGTTATGGCTTTGTTGTTGTTTCCCCTTTCCCCTATAGAATGATACAGTATTGGCCTCTTGTTTCTTCTTATAACCATCAAATGGCTTCTTTCCATGCCCGGAAGACGATCCGTCACCACTAGAAACTTTTCCAGCCTTAATTCCAACCTCTACCTTCTGTCCGATCGCAATCACATCTGCAAACTTGCCTAAGGAACAAGGCAATAGCTTTTCATAATAGTGCTTAGGCAGTGTGTCCATAAACATATCCAACATCTCTTTTTCCAGCATTGGTGGTTGTACCCTAGCCGCCAATTCACTCCACCTTTGCGCGTATTCTTTGAAACTTTCATCATTTTTCTGGGACATGCTCAACAGCTGAGTTCTGTTGGGAGACATGTCTGTGTTGTACTGGTAATGCTTGATAAAAGCTGCAGCTAGCTCTCTCCAAGTACGAACATCTCTACTTTCCAGTGCCATGTACCATTCCAAAGACGCGCCGGACAGGCTATCTTGGAAAAAGTGCATCATTAGCTTTTCATCCTTGGCATGGGCAGCCATTTTCCTGGTATACGCCTTTACATGAGTTCTCGGACAGGTAGAACCATTATACTTCTCCAGTGTAGGAATCTGAATCTTGTGCGGAATGACAATATCAGGGACCAACCCTAGGTCGTCCAAATCTATTCCCATATCATCCTGCTTCACAACCCCTTTCAGTTGCGCCTCGATTAAACGGATCCTCTCATCAATGACCACAGGAAGACCAGCGTCCAAGCTTCTGACTGAAAAAACATCATCCTGTTGATCATCAAAACGATGACCATGGATAGCTCGAATAGTGTTTCCTTCTCCAACCACTGAAGTAATCCCACCCTGTCCACCAGCACCAGTGATAGGAATGTTGATACCAGCACCACCTCCGCCCAGAGGAATAACACGATTAAGAAGACCACCATGTAAAATACCATTTTCATCAACCTGCGCCTTCAAAGGCTGAACTAGAGTTCTGAACTCATTCTGACTCTGCACCACACCTTGCATCATCTCCATGAATTGATCGATGCGAGCTTGCATAGCTACCATGTCTGCCTGAACTTTGTCCATCACTCTACTTTGATTAAGCCTGGTAGAATACCGATGAGTTGGTTGATCAATCCTGACTGTCAAAAAGAGAGAGCATAAGAAAACCAGAGAAACCAAGATAACCTGCTATGCAAAAAAAAAAGATGATTATGCAAATGCAAACATGTATGAACATTATCAAGGCGATCTATCCCTTGATTCCAGTTTTAACAACAGAAGAGAACTAAATTCCTGATCATATAAAGAGAATAAGCATCTGTTACAACACAAGTCTGAATAAGCATAAACAAAGATCTCGACCAACAAGCCTGGCGGTGATCCCGAAAATACAAAGAAAACAGCAGCAAGGAAACTAAGGCATGTCATCAAGACTCAGTCGTGCTAGAATTCCCCATTCGTCATTCTTTTTGCACCAATTCTGCACTTCCTTGAGAAGCTTCTTGGTATTAGGATGCTCTGGTCTCTGAATCAACTCCTGAATCAGAAGATCTCTCCTATGCAAGATTCATGTTAAATAACGACTATGCAACTCCCAATCATCTTCTCCAGAAGCTCCACCTGAACTTGGACCTTCGCTTCTGGCTCTTTTCACTTCGGCTTGAATCTTCAGTTGTTCCATATCTGCCATGGTTTCCTTGAGCTTTTCCTCAACTTCTCTCCTCTCAAAGATCCCTGATAAAATCTCCTAATTTTTTTTCCGAAGCTCTATCTTTAAACCTTTAATCTATTCCAGATAATTGTCCTCTTTCAACCTGTTGGCAGTAATTGCTGTATTTCGTCGGTCACTGAACCTGTGAATTCTTGACATAGCATAAGCTAACTCTTTCTTTTTGGACGCAAGTACCTTGCTAACACTTTTCAACGCTTGAGCCACTTTCTCTCTGGTTGTGGCTTCTTTAGATAATTCTTTCTCCTTCGCAGCCAAAAGTTCTGATTTCAAACTGGCAACATGGATAGCTTCGCCTTTTTCGTGCTTCAACTGACCAACCTCTCTGCCCAGCTCACGATTCTCCTCTCGGAGTTTCTCCTTCTCAGCCCATAACTTATCATACTTCTCTATATCAATAGTCATGGGAGCCTCGATCATCAAAGGATACAAAGGTGGTTCCACCGGGAAGGGACGAAAGTCCTCTTCTGCTCTTTTCTTAATCCACTCTTCATAGGAAGGAAAAGCCTGGTTATTACATTTCTCGAATGAAGTTTTTCCCTTCTTGATCACCTGCTTCCAAGCATTCACAATCTTCCTTATCATCTCTTGATCCCCAGTACCATTGAAGAATAAGGACTCTCTGATATCTCGCTCTTCAGGTGGACCTCTCAAAGGATAACCAAACTGCCTGATAACAAGGGAAGGATTATAATTAATTCCACCTCTTCTCCCTATCAAAGGTACATATGGGAATTCTCCGCACTTGCAAATAATCTCCATCCCTAGCAAGTCATGGTTGAACCAAACAATGATGTCAGCAGTCAAGCCCATTAACCTCTTTGACCACTTCAGAGAATCTCTCGTATCAACGAAAGCGCCAGCTTCGGGGAGATGACTCAGAAACCAAGTAGATAAGAGTGGTGCACAGCAACTCACAGTTTTTCCACGCCTATTTTCATTCTTGTAGTGGACTGAGTGATACACATCACCTAGCAAGGTAGGTATAGGATTCTTTGAAATAAAGATTCTGACAGCATGCATATCCACCAGATCAGGAACATTGGGAAACAGGACAATCCCATAGATGCACATAGCCAGAATAGCTTGGAAAGCAGTCCAATTCTTCTCTTTAACATGTATGCAAGCTTGATCAAACAAGAACTTCAATAAGAAACCCTTAGCTCCTTGTTTCTCCACAATATTATTGCTCAGAGCGGATTCACTAATATAAAGAGCAATGGCCATTTCTTTTATCCCAGGGCGTTCTTCAGAAAAGAATACTATGTCATGCCTGATGGGGATTCCCAAAATAAATGAGAACTCCTCCAACGTTGGAGCCAAGATATAGTCTAGGAAAGTGAAGCAACGCAAAGACGGATCATAGAACTGAAGAAGTGTATGAATGGCATCCTTCTCATACTTGGAGATACTGTAGACAAGCTTCAGAAGTCTCCCATACTCTCCACTGAACTCTGTACGAACTCCGGGACCAGCTATACTAATCAGCTTGTGAATCAACGTCAAGGTCGGGTCTGGGAACGAATAAGTAACAGTTTTCTTTCTCTGGACATCTATGCTAAGGCAACCTCAGAAAACCGGAATCAAGAGTAAGATGCAAGCCCTGAAAAATGTCAAACATGTTAGGATGCAAGAAAAATGATATGCACATGCAAGCATGGGATCAAGGCATCACTGCTGGATGTGTTGTGCTGTTAGCTGAACAAGAACCACAACCCAAAAAACCAGAATTCCAGAATACCGAACCACTGAGATAACCAGAAACCCAGATAATCAAACACTGATGAAAAATCCAGAAAACAAGGTAGGTTGAAGGTTTCGGTTACCTGCAAACCTGCAAACACCCATCCCCTCTCACATGTGGGTTCTAGAAAGGCGAGGATCCTCAATATCCCGGGCTCTCAGGTCGAGAAATGATGATACGTTCACCATTTCTGGTTTGGCATCATCATCAATCGAGGAGGCCTCAACTGATTCCCCTCAAAAAATAAGGTCATCCTATGCGAGTCCCTCAGCATTGGGTCCTCGGATCGAGAATGTGCAATGGGTTTGCCACGGAACGTGGTCTGCCACTGTCACATCTCGGGAGGAGAGGCGCAACTGAGGTATCGGAGAAACGGTCACCAGAGTCGACAGCTCTCTAGATCAACACCCTGAAATGCGCAAGACACGTACATCAGAATGCATCCCAAGATAGCCTCATCTGGTTATGGATTTCGTGAACAGACAAACGTACCAAGCGGACACGTAGGTCCCACTACTCTCCACTCTAGTCCTAGGGTGTACTCAAGCCTGGGTATTGGGCTTATCTCTCAGAACAACCCAACCTGCCAAACAGAAACCAGCCAGCACAGCACAGCAATATCCAGTATGACAGTAATAAAATGAAATACAATGCAGTAAAAGCTGTAAAATAGTAATATACAACAATATAAAGCACAACAAATAAACACCCAACGAAAACAACAAACAAGCGCTAGTATCGACTCGCTAAAGGGGATGGACCAGCAAGAGGTCAACCAGAGTCCCCAGCAGAGTCGCCAGCTGTCGCTCCCGAAAGATTTGCATCCAACTGTACAAACGCGAGAGTGGCGCGGAAAACACAGAGTCGCCAGCAATGTGTATATATCCCGAGAGAGGGAAAGGAAACACTGCATAAACCTGAAGATAAAGGGGGAAAGACATGATAATCGCAACCATAGTCCGGGTTCAGGAGTCGGTTATGCGAGGGGAAGGTGTTAGCACCCCACGCATCCATCGTACTCGATGGGATCCATGCTTGTTGTCTAAACGGAGGGTGAGCTGTCCTACTATCTATGGTTGAACAAAAGAAAACGGGGACGGGGATGACTAAGACGGACTCGGTAGGACATATTCGATTCCCTAGGCCTACGTACTCCCTCAGTGCAATGGGAAAGTCAGAGTCAACGTAGTTCGGACGGGAACTATGGGGGAAGGTTGTTCGCCAAGACAATCGCTGTCTTGTGCCTACATATCCTCAATCGGACGAGAGAGAGGAATTAGAGCTAATCTAGTTCGTGGTTACGACCACGGATGGGTAAGTGTTTTTTATGAGCGACGTTAGATTCGCGTCCGGCAGTTAGGGTCGATGCCTGTTTGCGACTCAGACGGAAGGTAACGTGCCCTTTTCTGAAAATGGTCTAGAACCAAACAATCCCGAAGGATAAAAAGATTTGAATTTGTTTTTGCGTTTTTTAGACAGAAGTGTTTTTAAGTTAGTTCATAACTTGCATTGCACCAAAGTCTAGGGCACAGGGACGAATACTTAACGAATCGTCCCAAGACAGGACGCTCGCTAAGCACTCTAGAAAGATGAGAGGAAGCCCCTCATTTCTCATTCCCTACGCTTAAGGCTCGTGCGCAATACACTTTATCTTTATTAAGTGTTTTCAAGAAGTTTTGAGATGAAAAGAGAGAAGACCCAAGGGTAACTCTAAAGGAAAACTAAGAGTCCTAATGTTATCATGCATGGATGACCTATGGTTAGTGAGGTTTAGGAGAGACGACTACCTAAAACCTAATGCTAATCCTACTCCAAGATTAATCAAAAATTAAGTTGGACTAGGTAGCTCTAAAGGGAGAGAATCCAAGACTTAAACAAGTCTTGAGATCCATGGGAGGAAGAGAGTGAAAGAGAAGAATGAGAAAGAGAAGGAGAAGATGAGATACAATAAATGGCAGCAAGCACATCACATCATAAATGTCCAACTCAAATCATCAAAAATGTTTCAAAGATCAATGCAAAACAATTCAAGTAAGCATGCAAAGATAAACATGAAAAAAGGGCAAGCATACTTGTATGGAATGCATAATTAAGCATACATGGACTTCATATCAAAATGAAATGAGAAAAACAAGATGAAGATGAAAACAAGTCAGAACCAAAATCATATTATCGTCAACAATTCTCATGTGCAAAAGGAAATCAAAGCATGAAACATTATGCACCAAAGAAAGCTACAAAAAGAGGACAAAGTTCCAACACTTAAGCATACTCAAACATGATTCAAACATGATCCATAAATGGAAAAACTTGGTCACAAGGGATCTCAACCAGGTTTAAACATCATATCAAATGCACATGCAAAGAATCAAGAAGAAACTCAAGCAAATAGGCATGGCAAGTCAACTTGTGTAAAGAGATGTCAAGATATAATCATGCATAAGTCATTTAAGCACAAATAAACAAACATATATTAAATGACATTGAAAAATTGTGAAATTAACACTCAAATGACCTAAGTCAGAAGCCAATCACATGTCAAAAGATCTCACAAAAATTCACAAGTTAAGAACCTCAAACAAATGAGCAAAGATCATATAAGAAACATGACTCAATATGCAAAATAAAGGGACTAAAATGCAATATGAAATGATTTTAAAAATATGAGAAAAATGTTTTTAAGGACCTAAAGATGTCCTCTGAAAAATGAAAAAATAATGAGATACAAATCATGTATAGATGATGAGAACAAAAATCAACAAGGCAGGGTGTGCATATATGAAACAATCCAAAAAGAAATTAAACAAACAATTAAATCAGAGGCACAAAATAAAATAAAAAAAGAAAATAAAATTTGAAAAATTTTATAAAATGCCAAAGATGATCCATGATTTTTTTGGTGATTTTTAAATGCATAAAACTAATTTTAAAGATCAAAAATGGAAATGCAACAATTAAGAAAAATAAAATGAAAATAAAAACTGCCAGGGGTGCATACAAAGCAAATTACACATTGAAAATAACAAATTGGGGTGAAAAGGGGGGGTGGGGAAAGCAAGCCCAAGTCAAACAATCCATCAGCGCACCAAACAAAAAACACATGGACCCAGTCAACCATCTGGACTCACAAAAACCATTGGATCAATCAAACGCTTCACATGCAGTCAACAAAATCACAAGGTAAACAAAATGGAAGGCCAGGATTAAAGGTTCACGATACCAATGATACACGCGCACACATCCACACCATTCAGAAATTAAAAAGCAAACACGTGAATAGCACATGGAATTTTAATGCGTTGGCACAAAGAGAAACGTCAGATCAAATCAACGTGCAAGATCAAGTCAACCAATCAACAAGTCAATCATGATAAGTGGCTCAGATTTGATGCACATGATAACAAACATGGAATGTAAACACGCAATTACTAAAATAAAAGGTGATTTTAAATGACTTGGCAACACGTGAGCCCTCAGATCTGGACCACCAACGGTCCAGATTATGTCTTCTCCAATGAAACCTCACCGGCCTGAAACAAAAATCAGACGCCGAAGCCCTAGCTCCGGTCGTCTCCTCCGGCAACCTGCACATCAAAAATCTCCAGAAATTTCAAACAAGTATACTATCTTGACCAGAATTCAACAAGGATCTCATATATGCAATTATTTTTCACAAACAACCAACACATAAGCCAAATCGAACAGAATAAGTTTGGATCTAAAAACTTAAATCTCAAAATTCAAACAATCCACACGTCCAAACTCAAAACTAAATAGATCAGCATCATCAGTGAACTTCATAGATCATTTTGCAAACAAGAAAAACAAGTTACATGATCATGAAAAGTATGTTAACCTGAGAACTGTAGAGCTCAAAATACACCAAGAACTCCTTCCAAAAGCTGCAGATCTTCCTCTTTTGAGCTCTATTTGCAAAATAAATGCAAATAGAGGCTTGAAATTGGTTGGATCTAAGGTTTTGAACTTGAGCAACTTGAACAAGAACTTGATGAAATCCTCACTCTAAGCTCAAACCAATGGTAGATTCTTGTTCCCCTCACCACACTAATCAATAATATGCAAAGAAAACTTCAAAAACTCTCAAGAGAAGAGAGATTCGAAGAGAGAAAAGTTTGGAGGTGAAAATGGGTTCTGAGAAAATGAGGGTACATGACCTAGCTTTGTGCGTGTGAGTTGGCTTATATACACCTCATTAGACCTCTGATCATGATTAAAATTTGATTAATCCCTTGGTTAATGAGTTTGGATGGTTTATGCAAATTTGCACTTTGTGTTGTACCACTTGATTCACACGTGCATGGGTCATGAAATCAGCATGATTCACTCACATTCCACTTACTAATCACAATGGAATTGAAATTGGGCCTTGTGGTTGACTGGTTAATGAGATTTGGATCAATTTGCAAATTGTTTATTTGTTAAATACACCATGAATAAGGCACGGTTTGGCATGAAACAAGGGTCAAAATTGGTGCTCATGGCTTGTACTTTGATGGTACAATATGACTTGAAGCAATTGAAGTGATTACAAGTCCTTTTGGATGAAAATACAAATGGTGGAAAATTGGTACATGTGGAAAACCTCAAAATGCACCTTGCCTTTCCTTAGCCATAACTTGAGTTCTACAAAAGGTATGAACATGTTCTAGTACTTTTTGGAAATGGGAGAGAAAGATCTTCAACTTTCATGTTTGAGGAAAATTCATTTGAAGCTTCTTTGATGATGAAAAGTCAAGTTGAATGTGGTGGAAAAACTGCCAAAAATGGAAAGTTCTCATTATAGGTCATTTTCCAAATTTAGTAACTTTTGTACAAACCCTTGATTCTTGATAAATGGTATGAAGCTTGACCCTTGAAGACCATATGAGGATGTGAGACCTTGAAAACCCTGAAGAGAACCTCCAAATTCCACAGTTGACTTCCCCTCTCACTGTTGACTTTTCTTGGCCTACAAGCAATTGATCCACTGAACATCTTTCACAATGAAACACTAGCCAAGTCTTCCTCTATGAGCACTTGTGAGCATATGAAACCCATGAGAGCATGCTTGAATCCACAAAGTTCAACAAGAAGCCCTTTTGAAACCAAAACCCTAATTTGGTCCCTCTGGTTAGGAGGGAAAGATTCACTTGAAATCCTTTGCCATTCTTGACCTTATGAAGATGTGATGAACTCCTCAAACCACCTTGAGGCTTGAGACTCCTTTGAGATGAACCAAGTACCTTGATCTCATGCCAAGAACCAATGCCATGTACAAATGCTAATGCAAGAAATGCAAAGAAACATAAGCCAGTTAGCTAAAAGTAAGAGGGCAAATTTTGGGGTGTTACAATAAGATTGCGAAATCTTAGCGAGCATACTAATCAAAAACTCTAGGTCCAATACCTTCATACATCAATCGAAACTTAGGTCCAGCGCCTTCCCAAAAAACATCAACAAAAACCCACTCTCCCTGTCACATTTCCCAAGAAACTTTCCCAAACCCATTAACGGATAAACACCATCAAGTATAAAGCAAAACCTAAAGCTAACATCCTGTGGATAACCACATGTAGGATGGGTAACTGACAACTGCCCATTGTATAACCTGACCCCGGACCCCCCAATCTCTTTAAGCGTTTGTTCAGTTAAACATTCGCGTGCAATGTTAGTTTTAGATACCTTCCCTTTCCCTTCCAGCTTCATGGGATAAATAAGAAATCAGAAAGTAGCACCCCCTTTCTCCTCGAGGAGGAAAACCCAACCCAGCGGTAAGGTGGTCGCGTCACCGACAAAAATCGCTCGCTACAGTAAAATGGCGACTTCACAGGGGATGCATTTTATTGTTTAGGACTAGGATTATTATAGCTCCTAAGAGGTTTAGGATGTTAGCTTTAGGAATGAATATATATATATATATATATATATTGCTTTTCCAACTTGATATCCGTGTTTATTTTTCTGCTAATGGGATTGTGGGTGATGCCACATCTGGAAAGTTTGAGAGTCACCTAAGATAAGTGATGGCATGAGACGGGTAATCTTACAGGGAGTGACTCCCAAATAAGAGGTCCCGGTAGACCATCGAATCAGTGGAGATACCCTTTGCGGATTCAATGCTTATACGACTTCAGTTGTTGAAAGCAGATTGTTCAATTGGGTTGTCCATAAAACTAAGGATTTTAGTAGACTAAGACCATGTTACTATTTTGTAGTGCAGAAGCTATCGGAAATAGTTGTCACATGATACTACCCTCATTTGAGATTACTCTAAGATACTGCAGCTCGCTCGGGTGAACCAGCATGCTGTTGTTATCCCAAGAGGGGTCAATGATTTTGCGGACAAGTACAAAAAATCACCAGTACAACCTTTGGGGATGGGTAGATCCATGACTTCATGACACCGAACCTTTGACCCCGTGTTTTTTCTATGTTTCTGTGTGCTGCATTCATGCATTCATTTCATTAAAAAACTTTAAACAAAGAAAAAATTTCTCTTCTAGTCTCTCTTTTTCAAATTAAACTAAGACAATGATTACAAATGTCAGAGAAAAAAGATTGCGTTATGGATTTCGGTAGAAGGAAGACTCACAAGTACACCTTCAAGGTTCCAAAACTAGAGGATTTAAGAGGGTTGGCAAGGATGATCACCAACCCTAATGCTTTCAGAGCTAAGTATGGAGGACTGCTGTCTCTGTTAAGGGTTCATGTAATCGAAGGAATCCTGTCCATGCTAATCCAGTTCTACAATCCGGTTTATCACTGTTTCACTTTCCCGGATTATCAGCTAGCACTAACACTGGAGGAGTATTCTCATCTGACTGATTTACCTATCACTGACCAAGCTCCCTTTTCTGGACTGGAAGAAATTCCAAAGGATCAAACCATTGCACGAGTAATCTATTTGGATGAGTCAGAAGTCAGGACTCACATTACCACTAAGGGTGGAATCCAAGGTTTACCATCCAACTTTCTGATAAAGAAAGCTCTGTACTTTGCTAGTATAGGGAACGTGACTGCTTTCGAGAGCATCTTTGTCTTACTCACCTACGGGTTATTTCTGTTTCCCAACATTGATAGCTTTGTTGATATCAATGCCATTAAGATTTTTCTGATTGGAAACCTTGTACCTACCTTGCTCGCAGATGCTTATCATTCTATACACCTAAGGAATTTGTACAGCAGAGGAATGATCACATGCTCTATACCCCTGCTATACAAATGGTTCACTTCCCATTTACCCAAGTCTGCTACTTTTTGGGATCATAAGAATACTTTGCATTGGTCACAGAGAATCATGTCTCTTACCAACTCTGACATCGATTGGTACAATCAGATCTACGATGGAATAAGGATCATTGACCGTTGTGGAAACTTCCCTAATGTGCCCCTCATTAGAATTAAAGGAGGAATCAACTATCATCCAATTTTAGTTCATCGTCAATTTTGATACCCGATGAGACATATCCCACGTAATGTTCATCTGGAAGGTCTTTTCTTCAAGGAAGGAGAAAATGACAGGGCACTAAAGACAGAAATAGTGCATGCCTGGAAACATGTTCACAGGAAAGGAAGAGAGTCTCTAGGAAAACCAGATTGTGTCTCGGTGGAACCTTATCTCCACTGGGTACAAACTAGAGCTCTCAAGCTGAGGATGCCTTACCCTCGTCAGGAAGTTCTTCCGTTAAAGTAATCCTTCCTTTATTTTATGTCTGATACGGAAAAACTTCAGGTTACTCTCAACAAAGTTCAACAGAAGAACAAGTCTTGGAAGAACAAGTACCATATTCTCAACGTGGAGTGTAAGAAAATACAGCAACTGTTAAAATATAAAGATGCTCTGATTGAGATTTTAGAGCAACATGCTGTTGAAAATCAAGAAGACCAAAGGAATTTGCTCGCTCCTTTCACTTGGCAAGGGAATGACAACCCGACAACGGCTCAAGAGCCCCGATCAAAGAAAAGGAAAGTACAAGAACCAGCACCTGAGCTCTCCTCAGAGAGGACTCAGAATCCATAAGTTCAGACATTCCCTTTTTCAGCACTTTGTAATTACTGTATTTCCATTTCCGCAATCTTTCGAAATTCAATAAAACAGGGTTTCCCCACTTGTCATACCCCAAATTTTGACCACTAATATTTCCCGTCATTGTGAAAGTCATCATCACAATATGGATGGGCCATCATACCTCATTAGTCTCCCCAAAGATGGGCGAGCATCCACTACAATCAGACTTAGGGTTTCAAGCCCTCTCAGAGCTCTTAGACAAAGGATCAATCAAGAAATGACATGATCTTCAACTTGTCTAAACCTATCAAACATCCACAAAGCATCAAGAGGACTCCCACATCAAGGATCAAGCACAAGGCTGCAACCTTCCAAGTGGATCAAGCCTCCAGATCGCCAGTGTCACCAAATTAGGGTTTTGGTCGACCAGGACCTCCAGATGGAAATTTTCCTCTGGGCATGAGCCAATGCTTCAAATCATAACCCAAAATACTCCAAGGGACCTCATGGACCTAATCATCAAGTCAATTTAGCCTCAGGGGATGCATTCATCAAAAATCACGAATTAGGGTTTCTTGACCTAATTCACCCCTAAGTTGACTTTTGGGACAAAACATGAGCCAAGACCTCAAGACATGATTTGAGGGTCTCCAATAAACTACATTGATCCATTTGCAACAATGGATTAATCTAAGAAGCTTGATGCACAAGTTTCAATTTCATTTGAACCACAGTTAGGGTTTTTGAAGAAAAAGCCAAGTGTACCTTTGACTTTTGACTAGGACATGCTCCCAAACCTTGGGACATGATTCAAAACACCCTATAACACATATGAAATCACTCCATCAAGTTTGATTTAGGTCAAGGACTTGATTTCATAGAGGATCGCACAGTTTGGAATTCATCTGATAAAAAGTCAACTATGCCCAAAAGTTAAAGTTTAACTTTTTGATTTTTTGATCAATTATGGTTACCTAACCCTAAAATGATGTTAATGTGTGATTAGAATCATCATTCATCAAGGAAAATCAAGAGAAGTGGGATAACTTGTAAAAGGGGTAACCATAAAAAACTTAGAAATTTTCTAAGTTATGGAACAAAGTGGCTAGGGTACCAACTTCCAAGGATCATAACTTGTGATCCAAGCAACCATTTTGGTTGATCCAAAGATGGATTTGTAGCTCTCATGGCATACTTTAAAAGTTTAAACTACACCTCACTCTAATTCCTCATGGATTTTTAATTATGGAGTGACTAAAATGACAAAAACATGAAAATGCCACTTTTTCCAACGCTTTGTGAAATTTTCACTATATCAGAATATGTTTCACTTTTTGCAAAATGTAAGGGCATTTTTCACTTGGATCCAAAAAGTATCAAGACAAACTATGACCACACATATGTTGTATCATATGAGAGCTTTCCAAAATGTCCAAGAACCCCGTGAAATTCCATTTGAGCTAAGAGTTATGACAGTGCCAATATGCCTTGCTGCAACTGTCATAACAAGGCAGATTTGTGCATTTTACTCGATTTGAGCAATTTGTGCAAATGATAAACAAGTTTATCCATCTGAACACCTTAGGAGGAGACCAAGGAGGGACAAACACTGATCCATAAGCCTCCCAAGTCTTTGGAAGTAAAAGTAGCATGTCAAACCTAAAATGCCTAAAAGGGGGACAAGACTCCAACTTTGTTTTGGGGCATTCAATGGATGCACCAAGGTAGCATGAACTGAGTCTTTTCCAACTGAATGAGTCAAGGATGATCACTGAACTAGGGAACCAAAAGCCTATGCTCTAACCTCTAGTCAATGGCTAGAGAAGACTTAAGATTCCAAAGTGATGCAATTGGACAATGATCTGCTGCAGTTGCCATTCACTATTGCTTGCAAAACAAACTTGATCTACTATAAATAAAGCTCATTTGTGCTCAGTTTAAGTACACCAAATCCATCAAACTGATGCTTTCCTCAAAATCTCTTCTTTCACTCCAAAATTGCCTTCCAAAGCAAGTCACTATCGGGTTTTGAGTTTGAGAGCCATTCCAACCAAACCAATCACACACACACACACACACACACACCTCATAAACATCATATAGAAGTGATCCAAACACTTAAACCACATCTGGAACACCAATTTCACAAAATCACCAGCCAATTGCTCAAGGTTTTAACCAAGTTGCAGTTGAGATGCCATGAAGTGATCCAGCCATTTCCAATAAAGTCCAGGCATTCAAACACACTCCATATGATGTAGGGAAGCTGTTCAGATCATCACGACTCAACTGTAACACCTTCAACTCAAAATTCACTTTTCTCTTGTTGTCACGACCTCAAAGTAAACCTAAACTTGGTCATCTCTTAATCTATGCATATTTCCTCGCACAATACTTTTGCCAAATGTTCATAATCATGCATAGAATGTTTCCCCTCAATTAATTGCTTTGTTTGAATTGTATATCAAAATTCTCAGCCTTCATGCAAATTTTAGGGTTCTTGAGGTTTTGTCTTGATTTCTTATTCCATGCTTAAAATGAATGAAATTAAAGACCATAGACATGATCGTGAGGTGAAAACGAGTAGATTGATATGTGGATTGTGTGATTTCATCAAGTATTCAGTGAGATTTGTGAGAAAATGCAAATCTGCAGAAACAGAGGGGTGGCGCGTGTTCTTGGTGTGTTCTTGGCGCCATTTTTTGAATATTTGAATATTTGAATTTTGTGATTTTATTTAATTAATTCAAAAATCAATTTCTCTCTGAGTTTTAATGATTTTGAGTTGATTCCTTTTTTAATAATTCACAAAAATGTTAAAATATTTTATTTTTCCAAAAATTCCCAAAAATATTATTTATTTCATATACTTGATATTTTTGCAAAGAATTAATCTTTTATTTGTTTGTTTACATTTAAAATATTTTTTCCTCCTTGATTTTCCAAATTTAATTGGTTTCCAAACATTTTGTGGATATAAACATGATTTTTCAAGCATTAATCCAAGATCATAACTTGTTTTTCACACATGTTTGATAATTGTGATCATTTTAATTAAATTTTTATTTAATTAAAATACATTTTGAAATTAATTTAGGGTTTTAATCTTAATCACCCTAAAAAAATCATTTTCAAACACTCATGGGCCTCTAATAGAGTGTAAGACCCAACCCCTTTGTAAATAAAACGATTTTGGGCCTCAGTGCATTGTATAAGTTCCGATACCCTCAAAAAGTTCGGTACGATCGTCGCCTTTTTAACAAAAATCTTTGGGCTTCTCCTTGAGCTATAAGACCCATCTTTATTCATTTTCAAACTCTTTGGGCCTCTAATAAAGTGTAAGACCCAATCCCCTTTTAACCAAAACCTTTTGGGATCAGATATTGTATAAGTCCCTCTGTGTTAAAAGAAAAAAATCTCGGCGCGATCGCCAGTTTAAAACAAAAACAATTGGGCCTACCCTCGTGTTATAAGCCCCATTTCTTTTCTTTAAGTTTCGTTGGGCCTCTAATAGAGTGTAAGACCCAACCCTTGTTGTACAAAAATCATTTTGGGCCTCAAATATCGTATAAGTCCTGACGCAATAAAAAATCTCGGCGCGATCGCCAGTTTAAAATCACTTGGGCCTCTCCTTGTGTTGTAAGCCCCATCATTTCTACAAAAATAAAGTTTCGGGCCTCTAATAGAGTGTAAGACCCATCCCCTTGTACATAAAAACTTTTTGGGCCTCACATATTGTATAAGTCCCTCTGTACAATTTTCAAAACAACGGTGCGATCGTCGTTAAAACTTGGGCCTCTCCTTGAGCTACAAGCCCCAACAATCTTTTCAAAGCACTTTCTCCTTTGATTTTGAATTCAAATATATGTTGTTACCAAAACTTTCTTTGTTGAACAACTAACAAAACAGCATGGAAACTCTACAACGGGTAAGTGTTTATCCGCTTTCATTTACCGCTTTCATATATATATATAACTGTATTGTGGGGCTGCTTCACTGTAAGTCTTCTTTCACATCCTTTAATATACTTGTCACATATCCACTGTGTAATACAAGTATAGTTATTTAAAGTTTTCCCCGGCAACTACGTCTAGAACTAGGTAAAGCCCTGTTGGTCACTCTTAAATACAAACAAAACTAGATCCCTGTCGGATTTCCAGATACAGTCTTCCCTTTTCTTGGGGTAAACAAGATGGAACAAAGAGAAAGGCAGTATTCTTGGTGAACCTTTTCTCAGACTGTCACCCTTAGAAATTGTCAAAGAAACTCTAACTCCCCAGAGATGATCTTTTCTCCATGAATGGTATCTCTTGAGTATCTTCCAAATTCTCGAACTTTCCTGGAATGATCTCTTCTCTGTGAATTGCATTTCTTGAACTTCTCTTGGTTTGGGGGACCCACAGGCTTCCTAAAAGCATCCCCGCTTCCTCTTGGGCATTGTACAAGGACCCTTCGGCTTCTTAGAAGTTCTCATGCCTTCTCTTGGGCTTAATACAAGGACCCCGACGACCTCTTAAAGGTATAAGACAAAACTTAGTCATCCTTTGTTAGAGCAGTCTTTCCAGCGTCAAAACTCCGACCATTTTAGGGTTGATACTCATCCCTTAATGCCCGTGCCTCCTCTTGGGCATTGTACAAAAGATAAAACTTTAGACTTGGACAGTCTAAAATTCTTGAGTCTCAAAGACATTCTCAAGTTCCTTTCAAACATGGGAAGAAACACCGATCACTCTGAAACCCGGCCTCTCTCATGAGAGTTCCCCACCCTTGGGCCTGCCTATGGATCTAATCTTCAACAGTAATACAACCTCCTCTTGGGCTTTGTACAAATGATTCTCCCTAGCAAAGCTAACCTTTTCATACTCTCTTGTTGAGTCAAACTCTTTTAGCCTCCATCTTGGGCTTTGTACAAGACATATAAAAAAAAGCACTCTCTTGTTGAGTATAAAAGATTCTCTTGTTGAGTCAACTTTTAGCCTCCGTCTTGGGCTTTGTACAAGACATATAAAAACACTCTCTTGTTGAGTATAAAAGATTCTCTTGTTGAGTCAACTTTTAGCCTCCGTCTTGGGCTTTGTACAAGACATATAAAAACACTCTCTTGTTGAGTATAAAAGATTCTCTTGTTGAGTCAACTTTTAGCCTCCGTCTTGGGCTTTGTACAAGACATATAAAAACACTCTCTTGTTGAGTATAAAAGATTCTCTTGTTGAGTCAACGTTTAGCCTCCGTCTTGAGCTTTGTACAAGACATATAAAAACACTCTCTTGTTGAGTATAAAAGACTCTCTTGTCGAGTCAATCTCCTTTTAGCCTCAATCTCGGGCTTCGTACGAGATAGCATATCACTCTCTTGTTGAGTATAAAAGACTCTCTTGTTGAGTCAATCACCTGCTCAAGACTCTCTTGTTGAGTCAACTCTTTTAGCATCCGTCTTGGGCTTTGTACAAGACACATACAAGCGTTTTCTTGTTGAGTCAAACTCAGTTCAGCCTCCATCTTGGGCTTTATACAAGATACATTTTCCCTAACGGAATCAAAAATTCCTTTTAGCCTCAATCTTGGGCTTTGTACAAGACAGAAAGAACATTTTCCCCGGAAAAGTCAAACTTCTAGCCTCCTCTTAGGCTTTGTATAAAGAAATCCTCGGTTGAATCAATCAATCTTTTAGCATCAAATTGCTGCTTTGCTCATAGCATATAAACATCAACAATCCCTCTTTAGAGATGACAAATTCTCTCTTAGTCAAAACCCTTTAGCTTCATATATTGGGCTTTAAACAAGATACAAATAACCCTTCAGCCTCACATTTTGGGCTTTGAACAAGATACAAACCACCTTTAGCTTCCTGTCTTGGGCTTTGAACAAGACACCAAAACGCCTTTTTCCTCCCGTAGAATAGGAGGAACTACGATCGCTCTGATTTCCCTGTTTCGTTAAACGGGAATACGTAGGCATAAGATTGTGAAATCTTAGCGAGCATACTAATCAAAAACCCAAAGTCCAGTACCTCTATACATCAATCAAAGAAAATCAGGTCTAGTATCCTAAGCAAAAGCCTCCTGTACAGTTAAGACACTCCGTTCTTTTAAGCAAATAACTAAAGACATACCCCCCTTTTGATAGCATCTGTAAACCAACAGTTTTGACTGTTTAACCTCAGTATGCAAGCAGGGTTAATTGGAGACATCTATTTCCCTTCCTTAATCAGCTTCATAGGATAAAAAATGAATCGAACTGTAGTACCAAAGCGATAGTGATTCGAAACCACAAAAATCGCGCTACAGAAAAAATGGCGACCACAGTGAGAGGCATTCTTTCTCACAGTTTTAAGTAGAAGGCCTTAAATTCACAAAGTGTCACAGAAATGACGACTCTGCTGGGGAGTCATTGTCTGTTAGGATCATAGGATCATAAAGGTCTAGGATGTTAGGACAAATATATACTGCTTTTCCTAATTGATATCTGTGTTTACTTTTCTGCTAATGGGAATGCGTGTGATGCCGCATCTGGAAAGATTGAGTATACACCTAAGATAGGGGATGGCACTATACGGGTAATCTTATGGGGAATAAATCCCAGATAAGAGGTCCCGGTCGACCATCAAATCAGTGGAGATGCCCTTTGCGGATTCAATTCCTATACGACTTCGGTTGTTGAAAGCAGATTGTTCCATTGGGTTATCTGAGAAGCTGAGGATTTTAGTAGACTGAAACCATTTTGTAGTGCAGAAGCTATCGGAAATAGGTGTCACGTGATACTACCCTTATTTGAGATTACTCTAAGATGAACCAGCTCGCTTGGTGATCCACTTGTTATCGTCATCCGATGAGGGGTCATTGATTTTGAGAACAGGTACAAAAATCACCAGTATAAACCTTTGGGGATGGGTAGAGCCTTGACTTCATGACACCGACCCTTTGACCCCATGTTTTTTCTATGTTTTTGTGTGCTGCATTCATACATTCATTTAAAAAAACATTAAAACAAAGAAAATTTTCTCTTCTAGTCTCTCTTTTTCAAATTAAACTAAGACAATGATTGCAAATGTCAAATAAAGAGATTGCTAATGGATTTCGGTAGAAAGAAGACTCACAAGTATACCTTCAAGGTTCCAAAACTAGAGGATTTAAGAGGGTTGGCGAGGATGATAACCAACACTGAGGCTTTCAGAGCCAAGTATGGAGGACTGCTGTCTCTATTAAGGGTCCATGTAATTGAAGGAATCATGTCCACACTAATCCAGTTCTACGATCCGGTCTATCACTGTTTCACATTCCCGGATTATCAGCTAGCACCAACACTGGAGAAGTACTCTCACCTGACTGATTTACATATTATTGATCAAGCTCCCTTTTCTGGACTAGCAGAAATTCCAAAGGATCAAACCATTGCAAGAGCAATCTATTTGGACGGGTCAGAAGTCAGGACTCACATGACCACTAAGGGTGGTATCCAGGGTTTTCCAGCCCAGTTCTTGATAAAGAAAGCTCTGTACTTTGCTAGTATAGGGAACGTTGTCGCTTTCAAAAGCATATTTGTTTTGCTTACCTACGGGTTATTTCTGTTTCCCAACATCGATAACTTTGTAGATATCAATGCCTTTAAGATTTTTCTGATTGGAAATCCTGTACCGACCTTGTTCGCAGATGCGTATCATTCTGTACACTTAAGGAATTTGTACAGCGGAGGAATGATCACTTGTTGTGTACCCCTGCTGTACAAATGGTTCATTTCCCATTTGCCAAAGTCTGCTGCATTTTGGGATCAAAAGAATACTTTACGTTGGTCGCAGAGAATCGTGTCTCTTACCAACTCTGACATCGATTGGTACAATCGAATCTATGATAGGATCAGAATCATTGACCATTGTGGAAGTTCCCAAATGTACCCCTCATAGGAATTAAAGGGGGAATCAATTATCATCCAGTTTTGGTTCATCGTCAATTCGGATATCCGATGAGGCATGTCCTGCGAAATGCTCATCTGGAAGGTCTTTTCTTCAAGGAAGGAGAAAATGACAGAGCACTAAAGACAGAAATAGGGAATGCTTGGAAAAATGTTCACAGGAAAGGAAGAGAGTCTCTAGGAAAACCAGACTGTGTCTTGATGGAACCTTATCTTCACTGGGTACAAACTAGAGCTCTCAAGCTGAGGATGTCTTACCCTCGTCGAGAAGTTATTCCATTAAGGGACCCTGTCCTTTATTTTATGTCTGATACGGAAAAACTTCAGGTGACTCTCAACAAAGTTCAACAGGAGAAGAAGTCTTGGAAGAACAAGTACCGTATTCTCAATGTGGAGTGCAAGAAAATATAGCAGTTGTTAAGAGAAAAAGATGCTCTGATTGAGATTTTCGAGCAACATGCTGTATAAAATTAGGAGGACCAGAGGAGTTTGCTCGCTCCTTTCACTTGGCAAAGGAATGACATCCCGACAACAGCTCAAGAGCACCGGTCAAAGAAAAGGAAAGTACCAGAACCAGCACTTGAGCTCCCCTCAGAGAGGACTCGGGACCCATAAGTTTAGATTTCCTTTTACAACACTATGTAAATTACTGTATTTCCATTCTGTAATCTTTGAATTCAATAAAACGGGGATTTCCCCACTGTTTGATATTTGCAATCTAATTGTCGAAGTTTACTTTGAATAAACAAAAAAATATATAATATATAATTATTGCATATCATTCATCATTCTCATGTAACGCATTCTTCTTACCTATGAATCTCAAGTTTGTGTCTCGATTCTAGAGTCAAACTGTCTCATTCGCACAATACACGGGCCAATCGACGGAAAAAGATGGATGATCTCGAGGAAGAGAACAGAGAGTTGAGGGAAGAGACCGACACTCTGAAAAAGGATCTGAGAAAGCTTCATAACGACATGCAAGCTCTAGCAGAAGCTCAGACGCAACAACAAAGGACTGTGATCTCAGAGATCACATCAACGCCCATAGTGGAAAAGTATGACCCTCGGTATACCATGCCTAAAGATTGTCCTTGGGGTATGCCACTCAACTATATCCCAGAAGGATATGTTCCGCCAATCACTGAAGATCAGGGAAGGAGTCGCTGGGCCTGAAGGTTACAAACTTCGGGAAAGCGAAGATGCCAGGGGCATGACAACAACTCTTGAAGGTTACAAACTTCGGGAGGCACCAAGAGTCACAGCCATGATGACTATACCACCGCCCGTGGTACACACTGTCCCGGAAGGACAGATTCCAAGATACCTTCTGGTGGAAACAAAAGTATGTTTAACAGAATGAATGAGTTCCAGGAACACTTCCTGGAAATGCAGAAGGAACTACAAGCCATTCGCAGTCAGGATATATTTGGAAAGGCCGCTGTAGACCTTTGTTTGGTCCCCAATGTGAAAGTTCTGCACAAGTTCAAAGTGCCCGAATTTGAAAAGTACAAGGGTAATTGTTGCCCTCAAAGCCATTTGGTGATGTATGCTCGGAGAATGTCAACTCAGACAAAGAACCAAGAGCTACTAATCCATTACTTCCAGGATAGTTTAACCGGTGCCGCACTCAAATGGTACATGGGTTTAAACCGCACTAAGATCGGCACTTTCAGAGATCTTGGCGCTGCCTTCGTTCAACAATATAAGTATAACCTGGACATGGCACCAGACAGAGATCAACTCAGAGCCATGTCGCAGAAGGACAAGGAAACCTTTAAGGAAAACGCTCAGAGATGGCGTGAAATTGCTGCCCAGATTTGTCCACCTCTTGAGGAAAAAGAGATGACAAAGATCTTCTTAAAAACTTTGAGCTCATTTTACTACGACAGAATGGTCGCCAGTGCGCCCAGTGACTTCACCGAGATGGTGGGCATGGGAGTTCGTCTTGAGGAAGCAGTCCGAGAAGGATGTTTAGTTAAAGACGTTGGATCATCAAGTAGTACAAAACGATACGGTAGTGCTCTCCCTAAGAAAAAAGAGTAGGATATTGGGAATATCCTTCTCGAAAAGCAAAGGCGACGGTACTAACCAGTAGCAACTGTAACTCCTGCTATCAACCCTGCGCCTGTTCCTACGCATCAACCTCTGGTTGCTCAGAGCCAACCGAATCAACCACAATATCAGCAAAGGACACAACAGCCTCTTCAGCAGGCTCGTCCTCCATATAACAACAACCGTACGACGCGACCACCAGGGTTCGACCCTATACCAGTGTTGTACGCAAAACTGTTTCCATTATTACTGGTCAAGGGGCATGTCCAAACCAGGGCTCCTCTTACAGTACCGGAAAATCCGCCTTTTTGGTTTAAAGCGGATCAGACTTGCCCTTATCATCAAGGAGGACCAGGGCATAACATAGAGAACTGTCTCAGTTTCAAATCTGACGTACAAAAGCTTGTTAGGAGCGGGGTCTTATCTTTCAAAGATACTAATCCAAATGTTCTCACGAACCCGTTGCCTCAACACGAGAAAGCAGCGGTAAATTTGATAGAAGGAGAGTCTAACAACAACTATCAAATTTATCATGTACTCTTATTGAGGGCCAACCTGGTCAAGATACATCGTAGACAGAGCAGATACGGGCATGTACCATCTCACAATTATCACCAGTGTGATATCTGCTCTAAAAATAATCAAGGATGTTCTGTGGTACAATCAGCTCTACAGGAATAATTAGATCTCGGGTGGATCCAAGAGCACCGAGTTCGTAGAGTTAACATGACTCATGCAAGTTCCAACATCATTCAGAACCACGACATCCGTGTGATGGATGTCAACTTGGTGGCAATGCACTCAAGGCAAAGCCAGTATCATAATCTGCCACGGCACGATTACAATTCCTGTCTGATTTGCTCGGTAAACAAACAGGGTTGCTCTTTTGTACAAGAGGCCCTCCAACGTCAGATGGATCTTGGGTGGATCCAGGACTACCAGGATAAAAATCCTTATCAGATCAACATGATTCAGATCTTCGATATTCGCTTGATGAATACCAGCTTGGTAGAATTACACGCTAAGCAAGTCCAGCTCGGTTTTCTGACTTCGCATAATTATCAGAACTTTAAGGGATGTCGTGAGAGTGACCAAGAATGTGCTCTCGTTCAAAGAACTTTACAACACTTGTTAAACCGTTGGTGGCTTCCGATCTATCTAGAAGAAGACACGCAACAAATCAGTGTGACAAACGGGAACCCTACTAGACATCAAAGTCAGAATGTCCGATCTATGAAAATAGACCTAGTAAGGTTACACTGCATTCAAAGCGGACATGGCCGAGTGCCACCATATAACTATGAGCGTTGTAGAGTCTGCTCGGAAAATATCCAAGGATGCTACCTCGCACGGGCAGCTCTTCAGAGTCAGTTGGACCGCGAAGAGATTCGACCGTGTCCAAGTTCGGGGTCCATCAACTTGATGCCCGACTATTTCACCGACCAGATCAAAGATGTTGTTGTAATCTCTGATCTTGAGAGGACCAAGGATGTTTGTACCATCATCTCTCTACTTGACGAATCAAAAGTTCTTAACCAGGAACTGATTGAAGTTAATTACGATAGTCAGAGAAATCATAAGGCTTCTGTAGTTATCTATCTGCCATGACCAGTACCGTACAAGTCTGATAAGGCGATCCCTTACAAATATGGTGCAACAACAATTGAGAATGGAAAGGAAACTCCATTACCCTCCGTCGTGAATATTACAGACATCAGTCGAGTAACACGGAGCGGTCGAATCTTCAACAGAGGAGTTGGAGAACCCAGAGAAAAGGAACTTTAAACAGAAGCTCCCAATCCACCAGTCGGTCAATCCCGTGATCCCGACCTTTCAAAGAACGATGATGAGATGCTGAAGCTCATCCAAAGGAGTGAATACAACATTGTTGATCAGCTGTTACAAACTCCTTCAAAGATCTCTGTGTTATCTCTTTTACTCAGTTCTGAAGTCCACAAAGAGGCTCTACAGAAAGTCTTAAAACAGGCCTTTGTGGAATAGGATGTGTCAATAATACAATTCGACAGCATCATCTCCAACATCACTTCCTGCAATAACTTGGGGTTTAGTGATGAGGAATTACGAGAAGAAGGCAAAAGTCACAACATGGCGCTCAATATTACAGTTAACTACCAGGACGATGCTTTAGCCAGTGTACTGGTAGATACCGGATCAGCTCTAAACGTTATGCCAAAGTCCACTTTAATGCGACTATCGTTCAAAGGATCTCCGATGAGAGGTAGTGAGGTCATCGTCAAAGCATTTGACGGATCCCGGAAAACAGTTATCAGCGAAGTCGACCTTCCCATAACTATCGGTCCCCACACTTTCCACGTTACTTTCCAGGTCATAGACATTTGAGCAACATACAACTGTTTGTTGGGAAGACCTTGGATACACCAGGCTGGGGCAGTCACTTCGACACTTCACCAGAAGCTGAAGTTTGTCAAGAATAACCAACTCGTCACGGTCTGCGGTGAACAAGCCTTGATCGTGAGTAACCTATCATTGTCCACTTTTGTAGAACCCGAGAAGGTTGTCAGAACTCAGTTCCAGGCACTTTCTGTGAGCAATAAGAATCAATTAGAGAAGGGAACATCAATATCCTCGTACAAAGATGCTCTCGAGGTGATCAAAAGTAACAATACAAAGGGATGGGGATAGCTTGTCATTCCTACGGATAACAAAGTGAAGAATGGTCTTGGTTTTTCTGCAACCTGTACCCGGACAGCTGCTAATGATGAAAGTCTTCATCCCATTCAGGACTTCTTCCACAATGGAGGTTTCCTTCACCTAGTGTCTCAAGAAGTACATACCATCAACGAGGGAGATTCCTCCGACACAGATAAAGAGTGGAAGTCCTATCTTAACGAGGACGGTTATATGTCTCAGGAAGAGGTGCCTATGCCATTTTGCTATCCCGCACAGAGTCCAAGATTTTTATACCAAGATCAGATGTCAAAATGATATACGGAGATTGTGATCTGGAAGGATGTCGTGCTCCACCGAACTCATTAGAGGAAGACGCTCTGATGAAAGACAACTTTGACCACGACTATTATGGCCCAATGGATGGCCTGCCTATCTGGCAGTCGTACCCAGGAGACTCGGGGCAAGAAAATCAACCGAACAGTGAAAATCAGCTGAGCATCATTGAAAAGAATACCTGCGTCCCCACCATGTCATGGGATCAACACTCAGGGCATTCAGAAAATATCCAGCACAACGATGAATTTGCAAAGCTTGCAGGACTAGAATTCATTAACTATGCTTTTCCTGAGGTCAACGTCATCGAAAGGGATGACTCCTCCAGTTCCAAAGAAGTGTGGGACACCCTGGGACAACCAAGTAGCAAATTCGATTACCTGGTTAGGTACACTGCTCCTAAAAGATCTCGTATCAAGCTCGAGGGCATCCAGCCAACTGGATGGGGAGATTTACCTGAGAGCACAAATTCTATGCTAAATACAACTGAGGAATCCTCCTACGACAACTCTGCTTGGGAGACTGATTCCAATGATCCTGCTCCACCAGAAATCAGTGCTATTTCTGAGGACGAACCAAGAAAGAAGGTGCCAGAATTTGTAATTCACCGAGGAGTTCGCCGCCCATGGGTTGCTGTCGACCTACCGAAAGTCGTTCATAAGTCTAAGTAATTGTCGTCTTTATCTAAACCTTTCACCCTGCCTAGGTGAAACGGTTGTTTTAATGGGGCTCACTTTCTGTAAATTTCCCTCTTCGCTTTGCCCAAAGCGACAGAGTTTTGTTTTATAGGGCTGTAATTTCAAGAATCGACAAAATCATAAATAAAATAACGTCGTTCTGTAATTTCCGCATTTATTGTTGTTTTCTCTTTTCGCTTTTTCAGAAAATGGTAATCATAAAAAACAGCTCAAATAATAAAAACAAACAGTTTTCCAAAGAAAATACACTGCACACACTCTTGGATTCTCTCTATCTCTTCTAAAAACAATCATCACATTATGCAGATTGCTTGTTTTAAACCACGTTGAAACATACTATCAAATGCCTTCTCCCAACTTTGAATTCCCGGTATTTGGGGCTGAAGAAGAAGTTGACGACGAAATTCCAGAAGAGATCTCCCGATTACTCAGACAAGAGGAAAGGTCCATTGAACCTCACAAAGAGCCGTTGGAAACGGTAAACTTGGGTTCAGGAAAAGAGAGAAAAGAAATCAAGATTGGGGCACTTCTCAGTCCAACTGTCAAAGAAAGTTTGATAAAGCTTCTCAAAGAATTTCCCGATGTATTCGCTTGGTCCTATCAGGACATGCCAGGGTTGGATACCAGCATCGTGGAACATCATCTACCGTTAAGATCAGAATGTCCACCAGTAAAACAAAGGTTGAGACGGACTCATCCAGACATGGCCATCAAAATCAATGAGGAAGTACAGAAACAGATTGACGCGGGTTTCCTCGCCACATCAGAGTATCCTCAATGGTTAGCCAACATAGTACCCATTCCAAAAAAGGACGGAAAGGTCAGAATGTGTGTGGATTACAGAGATCTAAACAAGGCTAGTCCAAAGGACGACTTTCCTTTACCACACATTGATATGCTGGTAGACAGTACAGCAAAGTTCAAAGTCTTCTCCTTCATGGATGGATTCTCGAGCTATAATCAGATAAAAATGGCGCCGAAAGACATGGAGAAAACTTCGTTCATTACCCCATGGGGTACTTTTTGTTACAAGGTAATGTCGTTCGGTTAGAAGAACGTCGGGGCAACCTATCAAAGGGCCATGACTACTCTGTTTCATGACACGATAAACAAGGAAATTGAGGTATATGTCGATGACATGATTGCCAAATCTAAAACAAAAGAGGAGCATGTGACCCACCTATCAAAACTATTCGAGCGGTTGAGAAAGTACAAACTCCGCTTGAATCCCAACAAGTGCACCTTCGATGTCTGTTCAGGGAAACTCTTAGGGTTCATCGTCTGCCAGAAAGGAATTGAGGTTAATCCTGACAAGGTCAAGGTCATTCAAGAAATGCCTTCTCCAAAGACTGAAAAATAAGTTAGGGGATTCCAGGGACGTTTGAACTACATTTCCAGATTTATATTCCTTATGACCGCGACATGCGCGCCGATTTTCAAATTACTCAAAAAGAACCAGGATTGCGTTTGGACAGAAGACTGTCAAACCGCCTTCGACGGTATCAAGGAATACCTGTTGAACCCGCCGATTCTATCACCTCCAGTGGAAGGAAGAACACTGATCATCTACTTAACAGTCTTGGAAGACTCGATGGGATGTGTACTTGGCCAACAAGACGAAACCAAAAGGAAAGAGTCTGCCATTTACTATTTGAGCAAGAAATTCACCGGCTGCGAGACTCGGTATACTATGCTTGAGAAAACTTGTTATGCTCTAGCTTGGGCAGCCAAACGCCTTCGCCGATATATGATTCGTCACACTACTTGGTTAATCTCCAAAATGGATCCGATCAAGTATGTCTTCGAAAAGCCTTCTCTCACAGGGAGAATTGCCCGGTGGCAGATGTTGTTATCAGAATACGACATCAAGTACCATGCTCAGAAAGCCGTAAAAGGAAGTGTTTTAGCCGATCATTTGGCTCATCAACCGATTAACGATCAGGAATCAGTCGGGTTTGACTTCCCAGACGAAGATGTCATGTTTTTGAAAATGAAAGATTGCGATGAACCGCTACCCAGTGAAGGGCCAGACTCAGGTTCCCAGTGGGGACTTATCTTTGACGGAGCTGTAAATCATTATGGAAACGGGATTGGGGCAATCTTTATAACACCTCAGGGTACCTACATTCCTTTCACTGCCAGAGTGACATTCAAGTGTACAAACAATGAGGCTGAATACGAAGCTTGTATCATGGGTCTCGAAGAAGTAATCGATTTGAGAATTAAGAACTTGGATGTATATGGCGACTCAGCCCTGGTTATCAATCAGATCAAAGGAGATTGGAACACATACCAATCAGGATTGATTCCTTACAAAGATTACGCGAGAAGGTTGTTACCCTTCTTCAACAGAGTCGAGTTTCATCACATCCCTCGTGAAGAGAATCACATGGCTGATGCATTAGCCACTCTCTCTTCCATGATTAGTGTAGGTCAATGGAACGACCTACCTAAGATCTACATAATGCGCCTTGAGAGGCCCACTTACATCTTCATGATTGAAGCAGTCATAGACAATAAACCTTAGTATCACGATATCAAATGCTTCCTTCAGAAACAAGAGTACCCACCTGGGGCATCCAAAAAAGACCGAAAGACCCTCAAAAGACTGGCTGGCAGCTTCTTCTTGAGCGGTGATACACTCTATAAGAGAAATTTCGACATGGTCTTGCTCCGATGCGTAGATAGACCAGAAGCGGAAACGCTAATAAAAGAAATTCATGAAGTATCCTTTGGCACCCATGCCAACGGACACACAATGGCGAGAAAAACCCTAAGAGCCGGGTACTACTGGTTGACCATAGAATCCGACTGCTACAAGTACATGAGGAAGTGTCACAAGTGTCAAATATACTCAGACAAAATCCATGTACCACCAACACATCTCAAAGTTCTTTCTTCCCCGTGGCCATTTTCCATATGGGGAATCGACATGATTGGCGTGATTGAACCTAAAGCTTCAAATGGACATCGGTTCATCCTGGTAGCCATTGATTACTTCACCATGTGGGTCGAAGCAGCGTCATACGCTAATGTAACCTGACAAGTGGTGGTCCAATTTATCAAAAACAATATCATTTACCGTTATGGTGTTCCTAGCCAGATCATTACTGATAATGGATCCAACTTGAACAACAAGATGATGAAAGAGTTGTGCGTTGAGTTCAAGATCGAACACCATAACTCATCTCCCTACCGACCTATGATGAATGGAGCGGTAGAAGCGGCTACCAAGAACATCAAGAAGATTGTTCAAAAGATGGTTGTAACCTATAAAGATTGGCACGAGATGCTACCCTTTGCTCGTCACGGTTATCGTACGTCTATCCGCACTTCAACAGGGGCAACCCCTTTCTCTCTAGTATATGGCATGGAAGCAGTGTTTCCCATAGAAGTAGAGATCCCATCAATCTGGGTATTGATGGAAGCTAAGCTAACAGAGGCTGAATGGTGTCAAAGTCGACACGACGAACAGAATTTGATCGATGAGAAATGAATGACGGCATTATGCCATGGTCAATTGTATCAGTAAAGGATGAAGAAGGCGTTTGACAAAAAGGTCTGACCCTGTGTCTTCAGGAAAGGAGACCTCGTGCTCAAGAAGATACAATCATTCCTCACTGATTCCCGGGGCAAATGGACCCCGAATTATGACGGCCCCTATGTGGTCAAGAAAGCCTTCTCAGACGGCGTTTGAGACTAACAACCATGGATGGAGAGGAATTTGCCTACCCCACAAATGTTGACGTAGTCAAGAAATACTTCGCCTAAATAAAAAAAAATAAAAAAATAAAAAAAAACGTCTTGGTGGATTGAAAACCCGGAAGGGCGGTCCAGGAAAAAATTAGAGACATAAGTAAAAACCATCCTGGTGGATTGGAAACATCACAGTATAATCTAGGCAAAAATTAGGGATAATTCCAAGTAACTATGTTCAACAAAGGGGCAAATCCCTCAGCAACAGTAATGCCATCGGTCAGGAAAATGCCAGTCAAGGTCATCTTCGACAGAAGCTCAGGATGTCCAGAATTCAAAGTTGGTAGAAGGATAATTGTCGTTATGTTTCAATGTAGCCCTTTTCCCTTAAATTACCATTTTCTAAACTTTGTAAATACTCTATGGGATCACGCGCTTGGCTGATTTCCATCCTATCGATAAAATTTGAGCCCTTGTGCTTTTGTTTGCAAGTCTCATTTGTTTTAGCTTTACAGAATGACGCTTTAACATGATTAACGATTCTTGAAATAAAAAAAATGAATTTTACTTGTCAAATTTTTCTGCTTTTAAAACAAAGATGGCAATTTCTTTTGACTGTTGAACATCGAAAGAACATCGATCGCTTCTTCATAAGTAATCGAGCTTCAAAGTGCAGAATCAAAGTGCTCCTTCCAAACCAGCACGCCTGAATGAAGGATCAGTTGTGTCAGATGCGAATATTCTGTTTGACACCCCTGGAAGAGTTCTTACCTTCTAAGCTCGACCAGCGTTGTTCCCCGCAGGAACTTTTTCTCCTAAGCAAGGCAGAATTGCTATCTTGAACAAATGATACTTCTTCGTCCCCTGCAGTGGCCGAGTATCCAGTCGTGTTTATCTGTTAGTATGTATGTCGTGTCAGTTTTGTTAGCATATACATACATACATAATGCATTATTGATTTACATTCATATTCATACTGCATCACTATTACTCCGGTCGGTCTTATTCCCCAGTGATAAAAAGTCCCCTCAATCAAGTTGTCAGTTCTTTCCTCGTCAGGAAATGTCGCGTTTTAACAACCTCTTCCTAATTATTTCTGGATCAGAACTGGTCCCTTGACCACTTTGATAACTTTAACCTCTGAAAAATAAAGAGAACTCTCAACAAACGTCACTCTTCGCCATTGAAGATGATATCTTTCCTTTCCCGAATTAAGGAAAATCCCAGAGAGAGCCTCGCAACTAAAGACTCTCAGCAACATAGTGGTTCTTCTCTCCAGAAAATCAATGTCACTGAAGTCATCAGCACCTCAAAATTTGGGTACATTGTATGGCATTTCTCCGAGAAGGCCTCGAAGAAAAGTATGATGTAATATCCCAACCCGAAAGCAGTCTCTCAAGAGACTCATTTTCCCCAGTAGAGTCGACAAATGGCATCTCCAAACAGGGAAGTTTGTGCACCTCTACAACTCAGACGAATGGGTTACCCAGCAAGTCTGACATCAAAAGTTTTATCCATCAAATGACATCTCCCTTGGAAAATTCGGCGAGAAGTTTGAGGAAAACTGCTACAAATAGCGTCCCTTGTCAAGGAAGTTTATTGACAAAAGAAACTGAGACCAGTTCCTTGGTAGGAAACCAGGATCGAGGGGAAGTTTATATCAAAAACTGAGACCAGATCCTTGGTAGGAAACTAGGATCGAGGGAAAGTTTATTTCAGAAACTGAGACCAGTTCCTTGGTAGGAAACTAGGATCGAGGTAAAGTTTTTACATTTTTTAAGCATCATTGCTTAGCAAAAGAAGATGTATGAGCAAACGACCATTCATAACCACTGTCAAAATTTTGGGTATTCTGATATTTAATCATCTTGCACCCCGAATACCCGAACACCTTCGCCATTCACACCTTCGGGTCAAAGAAGATTAAATAGGGGCATCTGTCATACCCCAAATTTTGACCACTAAGATTTCCCGTCATTGTGCAAGTCATCATCACAATATGGATGGGCCATCATACCTTATTAGTCTCCCCAAAGATGGGTAAGCATCCACTACAATCAGACTTAGGGTTTCAAGCCATCTCAGAGCTCTTAGACAAAGGATCAATCAAGGAATGACATGATCTTCAACTTGTATAAACCTCTCAAACATCCACAAAGGATCAAGAGGACTCCCACATCAAGGATCAAGCACAAGGTTGCAACCTTCCAAGTGGATCAAGCCTCCAGATCGCCAGTGTCACCAAATTATAGTTTTGGTCGACCAGGGCCTCCAGATGGAAATTTTCCTCTGGGCATGAGCCAATGCTTCAAAGCATAACCCATAATACTCCAAGGGACCTCATGGACCTAATCATCAAGTCAATTTAGCCTCAGGGGATGCATTCATCAAAAATCATGAATTAGGGTTTCTTGACCTAATTCACCCCTAAGTTGACTTTTGGGACAAAAAATGAGCCAAGACCTCAAGACATGATTTGAGGGTCTCCAATAAACTACATTGATCCATTTGCAACAATGGATTAATCCAAGAAGCTTGATGCACAAGTTTCAATTTCATCTGAACCACAGTTAAGGTTTTTGAAGAAAAAGCCAAGTGTACCTTTGACTTTTGACCAAGACATGCTCTCAAACCTTGGGACATGATTCAATACACCCTATAACACCTATGAAATCACTCCATAAAGTTTGATTTAGGTCAAGGACTTGATTTCATAGAGGATCACACAGTTTGGAATTCATCTGATAAAAAGTCAACTATGCCCAAAAGTCAAAGTTTGACTTTTTTATTTTTTGATCAATTATGGTTACCTAACCCTAAAATGATGTTAATGTGTGATTGGAATCATCATTCATCAAGGAAAATCAAGAAAAGTGGGATAACTTGTAAAAGGGGTAACCATAAAAAACTTAGAAATTTTCTAAGTTATGGAACAAAGTGGCTAGGGTACCAACTTCCAAGGATCATAACTTGTGATCCAAGCAACCATTTTGGCTGATCCAAAGATGGATTTGTAGCTCTCATGGCATACTTTAAAAGTTTAAACTACACCTCACTCTAATTCCTCATGGATTTTTAATTATGGAGTGACCAAAATGACAAAAACATGAAAATGCCACTTTTTCCAACACTTTGTGAAATTTTCACTAAATCATAATCTGTTTCACTTTTTGCAAAATGTAAGGGCATTTTTCACTTAGATCCAAAAAGTATCAAGACAAACTATGATCACACATATGTTGTATCATATGAGAGCTTTCCAAAATGTCCAAGAACCCCGTGAAATTCCATTTGATCTAAGAGTTATGACAGTGCCAATATGCCTTGCTGCAACTGTCATAACAAGGCAGATTTGTGCATTTTGCTCGATTTGAACAATTTGTGCAAATGACAAACAAGTTTATCCATCTGAACACCTTAGGGGGAGACCAAGGAGGGACAAACACTGATCCATAAGCCTCCCAAGTCTTTGGAACTAAAAGTAGCATGCCAAACCTAAAATGCCTAAAAGGGGGACAAGACTCCAATTTTGTTTTGGGGCATTCAATGGATGCACCAAGGTGGCATGAACTGAGTCTTTTCCAACTGAATGAGTCAAGGATGACCTCTGAACTAGGGAACCAAAAGCCTGTGCTCTAACCTCTAGTCAATGGCTAGAGAAGACTTACGATTCCAAAGTGATGCAATTGGACAATGATCTGCTGCAGTTGCCATTCACTATTGCTTGCAAAACAAACTTGATCTACTATAAATAGAGCTCATTTGTGCTCAGTTTAAGTACACCAAAGCCATCAAACTGATGCTTTCCTCAAAATCTCTTCTTTCACTCCAAAATTGCCTTCCAAAGCAAGTCACTATCGGGTTTTGAGTTTGAGAGCAATTCCAACCAAACCAATCACACACACACCTCATAAACATCATATAGAAGTGATCCAAACACTTAAACCACATCTGGAACAAAAATTTCACAAAATCACCAGCCAATTGCTCAAGGTTTTAACCAAGTTGCAGTTGAGATGCCATGAAGTGATCCAGCCATTTCCAATCAAGTCCAGGGATTCAAACACACTCCATATAATGTAGGGAAGCTGTTCAGATCATCACAACTCATCTGTAAGACCTCCAACTCAAAAATCACTTTGCTCTTGTTGTCACGACCTCCAGGAAAGCCTAAACTTGGTCATCTCTTAATCTATACATATTTCGTCGCACAATACCTTTGTCAAATGTTCATAATCATGCATAGAATGTTTCCCCTCAATTAATTGCTTTGTTTGAATCGTGTATCAAAATTCTCAGCCTTCATGCAAATTTTAGGGTTCTTGAGGTTTTGTCTTGATTTCTTATTCCATTCTTAAAATAAATGAAATTAAAGACCATAGACATGATCGTGAGGTGAAAACGAGTAGATTGATATGTGGATTGTGTGATTTCATCAAGTATTCAGTGAGATTGGTGAGAAAATACAAATCTGCAGAAACAGAGGGGTGGCGCGTGTTCTTGGTGAGTTCTTGGCGCCATTTTTTGAATATTTGAATATTTGAATTTTGTGATTTTATTTAATTGATTCAAAAATTAAGTTCTCTCTGAGTTTTAATGATTTTGAGTTTATTCTTGTTTTAATAATTCACAAAAATGTTAAAATATTTTATTTTGCCAAAAATTCCCAAAAATTTATTTATTTCATATACTTGATATTTTTGCAAAGAATTAATCTTTTATTTGTTTTTTACATTTAAAATATTTTTTCCTCCTTGATTTTCCAAATTTAATTGGTTTCCAATCATTTTATGGATATAAACATGATTTTTCAAACATTAATCCAAGATCACAACTTGTTTTTCACACATGTTTGATAATTGTGATCATTTTAATTAAATTTTTATTTAATTAAAATACATTTTGAAATTAATTTAGGGTTTTGATCTTAATCACCCTAAACAAATCATTTTCAAACACTCATGGGCCTCTAATAGAGTGTAAGACCCAACCCCGTTGTAAATAAAACAATTTTGGGCCTCAGTGTATTGTATAAGTCCCGATACCATCAAAAAGTTCGGCACGATCATCGCCTTTTTAACAAAAATCTTTGGGCTTCTCCTTGAGCTATAAGACCCATCTTTATTCATTTTCAAACTCTTTGGGCCTCTAATAGAGTGTAAGACCCAATCCCCTTTTAACCAAAACCTTTTGGGCCTCAGATATTGTATAAGTCCCTCTGTGTTAAAAGAATTAAATCTCGGCGCGATCGCCAGTTTAAAACAAAAACAATTGGGCCTACCCTCGTGTTATAAGCCCCATTTCTTTTCTTTAAGTTTCTTTGGGCCTCTAATAGAGTGTAAGACCCAACCCTTGTTGTACAAAAACCATTTTGGGCCTCAGATATCGTATAAGTCCCGACACAATAAAAAATCTCGGCGCGATCACGAGTTTAAAATCACTTGGGCCTCTCCTTGAGTTGTAAGCCCCATCATTTATACAAAAATAAACTTTTGGGCCTCTAATAGAGTGTAATACCCATCCCCTTGTACATAAAAACTTTTTGGGCCTCACATATTGTATAAGTCCCTCTGTACAGTTTTCAAAACAACGGTGCGATCGTCGTTAAAACTTGGGCCTCTCCTTGAGCTGTAAGCCCCAACAATATTTTCAAAGCACTTTCTCCTTTGATTTTGAATTCAAATATATGTTGTTACCAAAACTTTCTTTGTTGAACAACAAAAAAAATAGCATGGAAGCTCTACAACGGGTAAGGGTTTATCCGCTTTCATATATATATAATTGTATTGTGGGGCTGCTTCACTGTAAGTCTTCTTTCACATCCTTTTATATACTTGTCACATATCCACTGTGTAATACTAGTATAGTTATTTAAAGTTTTCCCTAGCAACTACGTCTAGAACTAGGTAAAGCCCTGTTGGTCACTCTTAAATACAACTATATCCCCGTAGGATTTCCAGATACAGTCTTCCCTTTTCTTGGGGTTAAACAATATGGAACAAAGAGAAAGGCAGTATTCTCGGTGAACCTTTTCTCAGACTGTCACCCTAAGAAATTGTCAAAGAAACTCTAACTCCCCAGAGATGATCTTTTCTCCGTGAATGGCATCTCTTGAGTTTCTTCCAAATTCTCGAACTTTCCTGGAATGATCTCTTCTCTGTGAATTGCATTTCTTGAACTTCTCTTGGTTTAGGGGACCCACAGGCTTCCTAAAAGCATCCCCGCATCCTCTTGGGCGTTGTACAAGGACCCTTCGACTTCTTAGAAGTTCTCATGCCTTCTCTTGGGCTTAATAGAAGGACCCTGGCGACCTCTTAAAGGTATAAGACAGAACTTAGTCATCCTTTGTTAGAGCAGTCTTTCCAGCGTCAAAACTCCAGCCATTTTAGGGTTGATACTCATCCCTTAATGCACGTGCCTCCTCTTGGGCATTGTACAAAAGATAAAACTTTAGACTTGGACAGTCTAAAACTCTTGAGTCTCAAAGACATTCTCAAGTTCCTTTCAAACATAGGAAGAAACACCGATCACTCTGAAACCCGGTCTCTCTCATGAGAGTTCCCCACCCTTGGGCCTGCCTATGGATCTAATCCTCAGCACTAAGACAGCCTCCTCTTGGGCTTTGTACAAATGATTCTCCCTAACGAAGCTAACCTTTTCAGACTCTCTTGTTGAGTCAAACTCTTTTAGCCTCCATCTTGGGCTTTGTACAAGACATATAAAAAAATGCACTCTCTTGTTGAGTATAAAAGATTCTCTTGTTGAGTCAACTTTTAGCCTCCGTCTTGGGCTTTGTACAAGACATATAAAAACACTCTCTTGTTGAGTATAAAAGATTCTCTTGTTGAGTCAACTTTTAGCCTCCGTCTTGGGCTTTGTACAAGACGTATAAAAACACTCTCTTGTTGAGTATAAAAGATTCTCTTGTTGAGTCAACTTTTAGCCTCCGTACTCTCTTGTTGAGTATAAAAGACTCTCTTGTCGAGTCAATCTCCTTTTAGCCTTAATCTCGGGCTTCGTACGAGATAACATATCACTTTCTTGTTGAGTATAAAAGACTCTCTTGTTGAGTCAATCACCTGCTCAAGACTCTCTTGTTGAGTCAACTCTTTTAGCCTCCGTCTTAGGCTTTGTAAAAGACACATACAAGCACTCTCTTATTGAGTCAAACTCAGTTCAGCCTCCATCTTAGGCTTTATACAAGATACATTTTCCCCAACGGAATCAAAAATTCCTTTTAGCCTCAATCTTGGGCTTTGTACAAGACAGAAAGAACATTTTCCCCGGAAAAGTCAAACTTCTAGCCTCCTCTTAGGCTTTGTATAAAGAAATCCTTGGTTGAGTCAATCAACCTTTTAGCATCAAATTGGTGCTTTGCTCATAGCATATAAACATCAACAATCCCTCTTTAGAGATGACAAATTCTCTCTCAGTCAAAACCCTTTAGCTTCATATCTTGGGCTTTAAATAAGATACAAATAACCCTTCAACCTCACATATTGGGCTTTGAACATGATACAAACCACCTTTAGCTTCCTATCTTGGGCTTTGAACAAGACACCAAAACGCCTTTTTCCTCCCGTAGAATAGGAGGAACTACGATCGCTCTGATTTCCCTGTTTCGTTAAACGGGAATACGTAGGCATAAGATTGCGAAATCTTAGCGAGCATACTAATCAAAAACCCAAAGTCCAGTACCTCTATACATCAATCAAAGAAAATTAGGTATAGCATCCTAACCAAGAGCCTCCTATACAGTCAAGACACTCCATTCTTTTAAGCAAATAACTAAAGACAAACCCCCCTTTTGATAGCATCTGTAAACCAACAGTTTTGACTGTTTAACCTCAGTATGCAAGTAGGGTTAATTGGAGACATCTATTTCCCTTCCTTAATCAGCTTCATAGGATATAAAATGAATTGAACTGTAGTACCAAAGCGATAGTGATTCGAAACCACAAAAATCGCGTTACACCATTGTATGATATTTGCAATCCAATTGTTGAAGTTTCTTTTGAAAATAACAAAAAATTAATCATATAATCATTGCATATCATTCATCATTCTCGCATCACGCATTCTTCTTACCTACGAATCTCACGTTTGTGTCTCGATTATAGAAGTCAAACTGTCTCATTCGTACAATACTCAGGCCAGTCAATAAAAGAAAATGGATAATCTCGAGGAAGAGAACAGAGAGTTGAGAGAAGAACTCGACGCTCTGAAAGAAGATCTGAGGAAGCTTCACAATGACATGCAAGCTCTGGCAGCAACCCAGATGCAACAACAAAGGACTGTGATCTCAGAGATCACATCGACGCCCATAGTGGAGAAATATGATCCTCGGTATAACATGCCTAAAGATCGTCCCTGGGGCATGCCTATTAACTATATCCCGGAAGGATATATTTTGCCGATCGCTGAAGATCCGGAAACTGCAGAATGAGCCGCTGGGCCTGAAGGTTACAAACTTTGGGAAAGCGAAGATGCCAGGGGCATAACAGTAACTCCTGAAGGTTACAAACTTCGGGATAGGGAAGCACCAAGAGTCACTGCCGTAATGACTATACCACCACCCGTGGTACACACTGTCCCGAAAGGACAGATTCCACATATATCTTCTGGTGGAAATGAAAGTATGTACGAAAGAATAAATGAGTTCCAGGAGCAATTCTTGGAGATTCAGAAGGAAATGCATGCCATTCGCGGTCAGGATCTATTCAGTAAGGACGCCACACACCTTTGTTTGGTCCCCAATGCGAAAATTCTGCACAAATTCAAGGTGCCCGAATTTGAAAAAAACAAGGGTAACTCTTGCCCTCAAAGTCACTTGGTGATGTACGCTCGGAGGATGTCAACTCAGACAGAGAACCAACAGCTACTGATCCATTATTTCCAAGATAGTTTAACCAGTGCCGCACTCAAATGGTACATGGGTTTAAACCGCACTAAGATCGTCACTTTCAGAGATCTTGGCGCTGCCTTCGTTCAACAATATAAATATAACCTGGACATGGCACCAGACAGAGATCAACTCAGAGCCATGTCGCAGAAGGACAAGGAAACCTTTAAGGAATATGCTCAAAGATAGCGTGAAATTGCCGCTCAGATTGGTCCACCTTTTGAGGAAAAAAAGATGACAAAGATCTTTTTGAAAACCTTGAGTTCGTTTTATTACGACCGAATGGTCGCCAGTGTGCCCAGTGACTTCACTGAGATGGTGAGCATGGGAGTTCGTCTTGAGGAAGCAGTCCAAGAAGGACGTTTGGTCAAAGATACAAGACCATCAAGCAGTACCAAAAGATACGGTAGCGTTTCCCTAAGAAAAAAGAGCAAGATATTGGCAATATCTCTCTCCGAAAGTAAAGGCGACGGTACCAACCAGTAGCAGCTATAACTCCTGCTATCAACCCTGCGCCTATTCCAACATATCAACCTCAGGTTGCTCAAAGCTAACCGCATCAACAACAATATCAGCAAAGGACACAACAGCCTCTTCAGCAGGCTCGTCCTCAGTACAACAACAACAACCGTACAACGCGACCACCAGGGGTTGACCCTATACCAACGTTGTGCACAGAATTGTTTCCACTATTACTGATCAAGGGGCGCATCCAAACCAGGTCACTTCTTACAATACCGGAGAATACTCCTTTTTGGTTCAAGGTGGATCAGACTTGCCTTTACCATCAAGGAGGACCAGGGCATAACATAGAAAACTGCCTCAGTTTCAAATCCGATGTGCAAAAACTTGTCAGGAGCGGGGTCTTATCCTTCAAGGATACGAATCCAAATGTTCAGATGAACCCGCTGCCTCAACACGAGAAGGCTACAATAAATTTGATAGAAGGAGAGTCTAACCACAGCTATCAAATTCATGATGTACTCTTATTAAGGGCTAACCTGGTCAAGATACATCGCAGACAGAGCGGGTATGGGCATGTACCATCTCATAATTATCACCAGTGTAACATCTGCTCTAAAGACAATCAAGGATGTTCTGTGGTGCAATCAGCTCTACAGGAACAGTTAGATCTCGGTTGGATCCAGGATCACAGAATTCGTGGGGTCAACATGACTTATACAAATTCCAACATCATTCAGAACCACGACATTCATGCGATGAATGTAAATTTAGTGGCAATACACTCAAGGCAAAGCCAGCATCATGATCTGCCACGGCACGATTACAATTCCTGTCTGATCTGCTCAGTAAACAATCAGGGATGCTATTTTGTACAAGAGGCCCTCCAGCATCAGATGGATCTTGGATGGATCCAGGACTACCATGATAGAAATCCCTATCAGGTCAACATGATTTAAATCTTCGATATTTGCTTGATGAATACTAGCTTAGTGGAGTTACACGCTAAGCAAGTCCAGCTCGGTTTTCTGACTTCGCATGACTATCAGAACTGTGAAGTGTGTCGTGAGAGTGACCAAGGATGTGATCTCGTTCAAAGAGCGCTACAACACTTGTTGAACCACTGGTGGCTTCCGATCTATCTAGATAAAGAGACACAACAAGTCAGTATGATTAATGGGGACCCTACTAGGCATCAAAATCAGGATGTTCGATCAATGGAAACAGATCTAGTGAGGTTACACTGCATAAAAAATGGACGTGGTCGGGTGCCACCGCATAATTATGAGCGCTGTAGAGTTTGCTCGGAGGATAATCAAGGATGCTACCTCGTGCGAGCAGCCCTTCAAAGTCAGTTGAACCACAAAGAGATTATACCATGGTCAAGTTCTGGTTCAATGTCAAACTATCACCCTGATTGAGACCAAAAGGTTGTCTTGATCCCTAAACGAGAAGTGGCCAAATATGTATGCACCATAATCCCTTTACTCCATGAATCAAGAGTTCCTCTCGATAGTGGAAGGATTCTCAATCTCGAACCAATAGAGGCCAGCTATGATGGGCAGAAAAATCAAAAGGCTCTTGTAGTTATCTATTTGCCGGGACCAGTACCGTACAAATCCGATAAGGCTATCCCTTAAAAATATGGTGCAACAACAATTGAGAATGGAAAAGAAGTTCTAATACCCTCCATCGTGAATATTGCAGGCATCAATCAAGTAACATGGAGTGGTCGAATCTTCAACCGAGGAGTTGGAGAACCTACCAGAGAAAAGGAACCTCAAGCAGAAGTTCCTAATCAACCATTCGGTCAATCTAGTGATCCCGACCTTTCAAATAACAACGATGAGATGCTAAAGCTCATCCAAAAGAGTGAATACAACATTGTTGATCAACTGTTGCAGACTCCATCAAAAATCTCTGTGTTATCTCTTTTACTCAGTTCCGAAGCTCACAGGGAAGCTCTACAGAGAGTCTTAGAGCAAGCCTTTGTGGAACAAGATGTGACAATAAGACAATTTGATAACATCGTCTCCAACATCAATTTTTGCAACAACTTAGGGTTCAGTGATGAGGAACTACCGGAAGAAGGCAAAAGTCACAACATGGCACTCAATATTACAGTCAGTTGCCAGAACGATGCTTTAGCCAGCGTACTAGTAGATATTGGATCAACTCTAAATGTTATGCCAAAGTCTACATTAATGTGACTATCATTTAAAGGATCTTCAATGAGAGGCAGTGAGGTCATCGTCAAAGCATTTGATGGATCCCGAAAAGCAGTTATCGGTGAAATCGATCTTCCCATAACTATCGGTCCTCACACTTTCCAAGTCACTATCCAGGTCATGGATGTCCGAGCAGCATACAACTGTTTATTAGGAAGACCTTGGATACACTAGGATGGGGCAGTCACTTCGACACTTCACCAGAAGCTAAAGTTCGTCAAGAATGACCAACTAGTCACAGTCTGCGGAGAGCAAGCCTTGATCGTGAGCAACTTATCATCGTCCACTTTTGTAGAACCAGAGGAGGTTGTTGGAACTTAGTTCCAAGCACTTTTGATGAGCAATGACAACCGATCAGAAAAAGGAACATCGATTTCCTTGTACAAAGATGCTCTCGAATTGATCAAAAGTAACAATGCAAAAGGATGGGGACAGCTTATCATTCCTACTGACAACAAGGCAAAGAAAGGCCTTGGCTTTTCCTCAACCTGTACCCAGACTGCTACTAACAATGAAAGTATTCATCCCATTCAGGACTTCTTCCACAGTGGAGGTTTCCTTCACCCAGTATCTCAAGAATTACATACCATCAACGAGGGTGATTCCTCCGATACAGATGAAGAGTGGAAGTCCTATCTTAACGAGGACAGTTATATGTCTCAGGAAGAGGTGCCTACACCATTTTGCTATCCCGCACAGAGTCTGATATTTATACCAAGGTCAGATGTCAAAACGATATATGGAGATTTTGATCCAGAAGGATGTCGTGCTCCGCCAAACTCATTAGAGGAACACACTCTTATGAAAGACAACTTTGACCACGACTATTATGGCCCAATGGATGGCCTGCCTATCTGGAAATCGTACCCAGGAGACTTGGGACAAGAAAGTCAGTCCAACGATGCTTATCAGCTGAGCATCATTAAAAAGAATACCTGCGTCCCCACCATGTCTTGGGATCAACACTCAGGGAATTCAGAAAGTATCCAGCGTGACGATGAATTTATAAAGATTGCAAGGCTAGAGTTCATTAACTATGCTTTCCCTGAGGTCAACGTCATCGAAAGAGATGACTCCTCCAGTTCCAAAGAAGTGTGGGATACCTTAGGACAACCGAGTGGAAAATACGACTACTTGGTCAAGTACACCGCTCCTGAAAGCTCTCGTGTCAGGTTCGAAGACATCCAGCCTACTGGATGAGGAGATTTACCTGAGAGCACGAACACTATGCAAGATATAGCTGAAGAATCCTCCTACGGCAACTCTGCCTGGGAGACAGATTCCAACGATCATACTCCACCAAAAATCAACGTTATTTCTGAAGACAAATCAAGAAAGAAGGTACCAGACTTTGTGATTCACCGAGGAGTTCGCCGCCAATGGGTTGCTGTCGATGTTCCAAAATTCGTTCATAAGTCTAAGTAATTACCGTCTTTGTCTTAACCTTTCACCTTGCCCAGGTGAAACGGATGTTTTTATAGGGCTCACTTTCTGTAAATGTCCCTCTTCGCTTTGCCCAATGCGACTGAGTTTTGTTTTATAGGGCTGTAGTTTTAAGAAGCGACAAGATCATAAATAAAATAACGTCGTTCTGTAATTTCCGCATTTTATTGTTGTTTTCTCTTTTCGCTTTTTCAGAAAATGGTAATCCTAAAAAACTCAAATAACAAAAACAAGCATTTTTCAGAAAATACATTGCACACACTCTTGCATTCTCTCTATCTCTTCTAAAAACAAATCATCACGTCATGCAGATTGCTTGTTTTAAACCCCATTGAAACATACGATCCAATGCCTTCTCCCAACTTTGAATTCCCAGTATTTGAGGCTGAAGAAGAAAATGACGAAGAAATTCCAGAAGAGATCTCCCGATTACTCAGACAAGAGGAAAGGTCTATTGAACCTCACAAAGAACAGTTGGAAACGGTCAACTTGGGTTCAGAAGAAGAGAGAAAAGAAGTCAAGATTGGGCACTACTCAGTTCAATTGTCAAACAAGATTTGATAAAGCTTCTCAAAGAATTCCCCGATGTATTCGCTTGGTCCTATCAGGACATGCTAGGGTTGGATACCCACATCGTGGAACATCATCTACCGTTACGATCATAATGTCCGCCAGTAAAACAAAGGTTGAGAAGAACTCACCCGGACATGGCCATCAAAATCAAGGAGGAAGTACAGAAACAGATTGACGTGGGTTTCCTCGCCACATCAGAATATCTTCAATGGTTAGCCAACATCGTACCAGTTTCGAAAAAGGACGGAAAGGTCAGAATGTTTGTGGATTACAGAGATCTAAAGAAGGCCAGTCCAAAGGATGACTTTCCTTTACCACACATTGACATGCTGGTTGACAGTACAACAAAGTTCAAAGTATTCTCCTTCATGGATGGATTCTTGGGCTATAATCAGATAAAAATGGCGCCGAAAGACATGGATAAAACTTCATCCATCACCCCTTGGGGCACTTTTTGTTACAAGGAAATGTCGTTCGGTTTGAAGCATGTCGGGACAACCTATCAAAGGGCCATGACTACTCTCTTTCATGACATGATACACAAAGAGATAGAGGTATATGTCGATGATATAATTGCCAAATCCAAAACAAAGGAGGAGCATGTGACCCACCTGTCAAAGTTATTCGAGTGTTTGAGGAAATATAAACTCTGCTTGAATCCTAACAAGTGCGCATTCGGTGTCCGTTCAGGGAAACTGTTAGGGTTCATCGTCATCCAGGAGGGAATTGAGGTTGATCCTGACAACGTCAAGGCCATTTAAGAAATGCCTTTTCCAAAAACATAGAAACAAGTCAGGGGATTTTTAGGGCGTCTGAATTACATTTCCAGATTTATATTCCTCATGACCGCGACATGCGTGCCAATCTTCAAATTACTCAAAAAGAATCAGGACTGCATTTCGATAGAAAACTGCCAAACTGCCTTCGACAGTATTAAGGAATAACTGTTGAATCCACTGATTCTATCACCTCCAGTGGAAGAAAGACCACCGATCATCTACCTAACAGTCTTGGAAGACTCAATGGGTTATGTACTTGGCCAACAGGATGAAACCAAAAGGAAAGAGTCTGTCATTTACTATTTGAGCACGAAATTCACCGAGTGTGAAACTCGGTACACTATGCTTGAGAAAACTTGCTGCACTCTGGCTTGGGCAGCCAAACATCTTTGCCAGTATATGATTCGTCACACTACTTGGTTAATCTCCCAAATGGATCCAATCAAGTATGTCTTTGAAAAACCTGCTCTCACGGGAAGGATTGCCCGTTGGCAGATGTTGTTATCAGAATATGACATAGAGTACCATGCTCAAAAAGCCATCAAAGGAAGTGTTTTAGCCGATTATTTGGCTCATCAACCGATTGACGATCAAGAACCAATCAGGTTTGACTTCCCAGACGAAGATGTCGTGTATTTAAAAATGAAAGATTGCGATGAACCGCTACCCAGTGAAGGGCCAGAACCAGGATCCCAATGGGGATTAATCTTTGAAAGAGCTGTCAATCATTACGGAAACGGAATTGGGGCAATCATCATAACACCTCAGGGTACCCACATTCCTTTTACCACCCGACTAACCTTCAAGTGTACAAACAACGAGGCTGAATACGAAGCTTATATCATGGGTCTTGAAGAAGCGATCGGCTTAAGGATCAAGAAATTAGATGTGTATGGAGACTCAGCCCTGGTTATCAATCAGATCAAAGGAGATTAGAACACATACCAATTAGGACTGATTCCTTACAAAGACTATGCAAGAAAGTTGTTACCATTCTTCAACAGAATCTAGTTTCATCACATCCCTTGTGAAGAAAATCACATGGCTGATGCATTAGCCACTATCTCTTCCATGATTAGTGTAGGTCAATGGAATGACGTACCTAAGATTGACATAATGCGCCTTGAACGGTCCGCTTACATCTTCTCGATTGAAGTAGTCATAGACGACAAACCTTGGTATCACGATATCAAATGCTTCCTTCAGAAACAAGAATACCCGCCTGGGGCATCCAAAAAAGACAAGAAAACCCTCAGGAGGCTAGCAGGCATCTTCTTCCTAAGTTATAATACACTCTATAAGAGAATCTTTGACATGGTCTTGCTCCGATGCGTAGACAGACTAGAAGCAAACATGCTGATGAAAGATATTCACGAAGGATCCTTTGACACTCATGCCAATGGACGCCCAATGGCGAGAAAAAATCTAAGAGCAGGGTACTACTGGTTGACCATGGAATCCGATTGCTACAAGTACATGAGGAAGTGTCACAAGTGTCAGATATACTCAAACAAAATCCATGTACCGCCAACGCATCTCAAAGTTCATTCTTCCCCCATGGCCTTTTTCCATATGGGGAATCGACATGAATGGCATGATCGAACCCAAGGCTTCAACCGGACATCGGTTCATCCTGGTAGCCATTGACTACTTCACCAAGTGGGTCGAAGCAGCGTCATACGCCAATGTAACCCAACAAGTGGTGGTCTGATTTATCAAAAATAATCTCATCTGCCGTTATGGTGTTCCAAGACAGATCATTACTAATATTGGATCTAACTTGAATAATAAGATGATGAAAGAGTTATGTGTTGAATTCAAAATTAATCACCATAACTCATCTCCCTACCGACCCAAGATGAACGGAGCGGTAGAAGCGGCTAACAAGAACGTAAAGAAGATTGTTCAGAAGATGGTTGTAACCTACAAAGATTGGCATGAGATGCTACCCTTTGCTCTTCACGGTTATCGCACATCTGTCTGCACTTCAACAGGGCAACCCCTTTCTCTCTAGTATATGGCATGGAAGCAGTGCTTCCCATCGAAGTAGAGATCCCATTAATCCGGGTATTGTTGGAAGCTAAGCCAACAGAAGTCGAATGGTGTCAAAGCAGACATGGCAAACTCAATCTGATCGAAGAAAAGCGAATGACGGCACTATGCCATGGTCAGTTATATCAGCAAAGAATGAAGAAGGCGTTTGACAAAAAGGTCCGACCCCGTGTCTTCAGAAAAGGAGACCTTGTGCTCAAAAAGATACAATCATTTCTCACTGATTCCCGGGGCAAATGGACTCTGAATTATGACGGCCCCTGTGTGGTCAAGAAAGCTTTCTCGGGCGGTGCCTTGAGACTCGCAACCATGGATAGAGAAGAGTTTGTCAACCCCACAAATGTTGACGTAGTCAAGAAATACTTCGCCTAAATAAAAAAAACGTCTCGGTGGATTAAAAACCCGGAAGGGCGGTCCAGGCAAAAATTAGAGACATAATCAAAAGTCATCCCGGTGGATTGGAAATCTCAAAGTACAATCCAGGCAAAAGTTAGGGATTAATGGCAAGTAACTACGTCTAATTAGTTCAACTCCTCAGCAGTAATGCCATCCATCAGAAGAAACTCCAGTCAAGGTCATCTTCGATGGAAGCTCAGGATGTCCAGAATTCAAAGTTGGTAGAAGGACGACGGTCGTTATGTTTCGATGTAGCCCTTTTCCCTTAAATTACCATTTCTAACTTTGTAAATGCTCTATGGTATCACGCGTTTGGTTGATTTTCATCCTATCAATAAAATTTGAGCCTTAGTGCTTTTGTTTGCAATTCTTATTTGTTTTAGCTTTACAGAACGACATTTTAACATGATTAACGATTCTTGAAATAAAACAAAAATGAATTTACTTGTAAACTTTTTCTGCTTTTAAAATAAAGATGGCAATTCTTTTTACTGTTGAACATCGAAAGGACATCGATCGCTACTCCCAAAGGCGATTAAGCTTCAAAGTGCAGAATCAATGTGTTCCCTCTAAACCAGTACACCTGAATGAAGGATCAGCTGTGTCAGAGACCACGTTTCATCTGACATCCCCGACAGAGTTCTTACCTCCTAAGCCCGACCAAGGTTGCTCCCCACAGGGACTATCTCTCCTAAGCAAGGCAGAATTGCTATCATGAACGAATGGTGCTTCTTCGTCCCCCGCAGTGGCCGAGTATCTAGTTGTGTTCATCCGTTAGTTTGTATATCGTGTCAGTTTTATCAGCATATATTTACATACATCATGCATTATTAATTTGCATTCACATTCATACTGCATCACTATCACTCTAGTCGGTCTTATCCCCTAGTGATAAAAGTCCTCTTGTCAATCGAGTCATTAATTTTTTCCTCATTAGGAAGCGAATCATCTAAGCAATCTCTCCCCAGTTTATTTCTGGGATGAAGTTGGTCCTTGACCGCTTTGATAACTTGAACCTCTGAAAAATAAGAAGACCTTCGACAAGCGTCACTCTTCACCATTGAAGATGATATCTTTGCTTTCCCAGATTAAGGAAAATCCCCAGAGAAAGCCTCGCAACCAGAGTCGGCAGAGATGTCTGGCGCGGAGGCAGAGAGTAATTCGATTTTAAAATTCCAAAAGTCCAACAGTGGATTGGCAAAAGTCCATCTTCGGGTGGCAAAGCAGCTAAAAGTCCAACAGTGGATTGGCAAAAGTCCGTCTTCGGGTGGCGAAAGTCCAACAGTGGATTGGCGAAAGGTCCATCTAAGGGTGGCATATTCTCAAAGTCCAACAGTGGATTGGCGAAAGGTCCATCTAAGGGTGGCATATTCTCAAAGTCCAACAGTGGATTGGCAAAAGTCCGTCTTCGGGTGGCGAAAGTCCAACAGTGGATTGGCGAAAGGTCCATCTAAGGGTGGCATATTCTCAAAGTCCAACAGTGGATTGGCAAAAGTCCGTCTTCGGGTGGCGAAAGTCCAACAGTGGATTGGCAAAGGTCCATCTAAGGGTGGCATATTCTCAAAGTCCAACAGTGGATTGGCAAAAGTCCGTCTTCGGGTGGCGAAAGTCCAACAGTGGATTGGCAAAAGTCCATCTTCGGGTGGCACGAAGCTGCAAAGTCCACCAGTAGCGTGGCAGGCCAGTAGTCGTCTGGAATTGCATAAAAGACATTATTAAAGTCCACCAGCAGCGTGGCAAGCCAGTAGTCGTCTGGCGTCGTTCAAAAGACGTTATCAAAGTCCACCAGTAGTGTGGCAGGCCAGTAGTCGTCTGGAGTTGCATAAAAGACATTATTAAAGTCCACCAGTAGTGTGGCAAGCCAGTAGTCGTCTGGCGTCGTTCAAAAAGACATTATTAAAGTCCACCAGTAGTGTGGCAAGCCAGTAGTCGTCTGGCGTCGTTCAAAAAGACAGTATTAAAGTCCACCAGTAGCGTGGCAAGCCAGTAGTCGTCTGGCATCGTTCAAAAGACAGATCTCTCCGACGTTTCATCGAGGACTCAATCCAGCAGTCTCGTTGGGTTTATATCCCTGTTATTCTTCATCATCCAGAGCAAATTTTTGGTTATATTTGGTATTCAATCACTATATACCTTGAAAGTCCGAAAGCAATTGCTTTCAGGCATTCAGGTCTACAGCGCTTGAATAGGGGCAGCTGTAATACCCCAAAATTTGCTCTTCCCTTTTGGCATCATAGCATGGCATTATCATTTATCATATCATATCCATCTCATTAGCATTGCATTGCATTTAACATAGAAAAATGAAGCATGGCATCCTTCTTACCATCAGGGCATGTGATCAGGTGGAAGGTGGACAATCAAGGGATCATTCAAAGCACAAAAAGGTCAATCAAGTTGGCTCTAGACAAGCCAAGAGGTCTCTCATGTCTCATACTATCTCAATTGATCTTCCAAAACCTCAAGGAAGTGAGATTCAATGGAAGATTGAAGCACTACATCTTTCACTATGCAAGAGATTCAAAAATTGAAGGAAAACCCTCAAAAGAGATAGCTCATTGATTCAAAATCATCCTCAAGTGGCATTTCTCATCATCCTTTAAGAGGATACACAACATACTCTGAGGAATTTGGATTTGAAGACTGCACATTTTTCTCCTAGGAGGTGGGCACCAAAACTAGGGTTTCCCATTAAATCAGGGAATCTTTGATTTTTTGAACAAAACTTGATGTCATGGTATTCCATATGTCCTTAAGTGTATGTGTGTGGAAGATTGCATCTCAATTGGTTTTAGAAGTGGTTCAATTGGAAGAAAGATCAAGAATCAGAGAAATTGGGGCAAAGTCAAATAATCAGAGGAAAAAGTCAACTCTTGACTTTTTGAGCCCAAAATCATGAAATTCATGTTACATATGTCCAATGTACAAAATTTGGTCAAGAAACTCCAAAGGAATCATGAAAAAATCAAGATGTGGAAAGTTGCCATTTTTGGATGAAGTAGGGTTACTAAAAATAGCAAGTTTTGGCCATTTTGCATCAGAATTTGAACCAAGGCCATTTAAATTTGGAGCACCAAATGAAAAATCCACTCTGCCTCAATGAAAGATCTTGTTTTAAGCTTCAAATCCATGTGTAGAACATCTCCATTGGATAAAAATTGAGAGAGATATGATTGATCAAAGTTGGAGGAAAGTAGGTTCAAAACTAAGTCATGACCAAGATTTTCAGGTCACGCGCGCAATCATTTTAACAAACAGTTGGTGGGCCAAATGTCCACTCATTTTTCTCATGGTTAAAGACCTCAAATGAAAAACTTTTCAACATCAGAGTTGTTCCTTGTAGTGTCATATTCAATACTCATGTTGGACAAAATTCCATTTGATCAAGTTATAGAGGCGATATATGGGGCCAAAGTCATGGTGATTATGCTGAAAATCCCATGCCAACATGCCTTGCCAGCCAACCTCACTCACACGCCCATGATGCAGTCTCACATCCTTGTGTTCTAAGTCATTTTCCATCACTTTAAAGGCATTATTTCACTTGGATTCAAACATCAAACATGTTCTATGATGCATCCTCAATCCATTGACACCAAGATGATCCATTTTCATGCATTGGTCATAAAGAAATCCATGTTCAAACATCACCATTTGCATTGATGCATTGAATGTCTTGTATAGTAATTCACACATTGTTTTTGGTTCAGTCATTCAACAAACTTTCATGATCACTTCAGTCCATTTCCTCATTAAACCAAACAATTCATGCACGTGCCTCCACCATACTGCTTCTTACATGAGAAGGGAAATGTATGAAACTTCCACCACAAGCTACTGCTGCAAGCTGCTACACAAGCCGTGCCAATTCATCTTCTCATTACTCCCACCATAACTCCATGGGCTGCACCACACCAAAACAAAACCTCTCCAACTCGTGTCACTAACCTCCTCACTCATTCTGTTAACTCAGAACTCAGTTAACTAGCTCAGTTAACTTGAGTTCTAACTGTCAACCTTGTGAGTTAATTCTTAACCAGCCACATAAATAGAAATCTCACACGCATTTGAGAGGGGATTCATTTTTCACTCTCACTTCAAGTTGCTCTCACTTTTTTCTCTCAGAATTCTCAGTGTCTCTCTCTTTTCATACGAGTCCTCCAACTTTCTGCTCCAATCTTCATCACTCATCAATCTTGCAGCAATGGTGCATTGAAGCGTGGCACTAAACTTCATCATCTCCAAACTCATCTCACTGATCTCACACGGATTCAAGCTTCTAATAAGCATTTATTTTGCTCAACTCAAGCTCTAGAATTCAAGAAGGAACCTCTGGTCTTCTTTCAACATTTGTCTCATCAAGTTCAGGTTTCATCATCTTAACTTTTCTTCTCTAATTCGAACTAATGTGAGCATATTCTTACTTGTTTGAAGTTCATTAGGAACAGTTTATATCTCTGGCTAGTGATAGGCTTATTAGAAGCATAGATTCAGTTTTAGGGCGAAACTTCTTGCATCTGATTCTCTTTGTATGATTATAATTGTTGAATTTTAAGACCAGATCCTTGTTCTACATGAGTTTAGCTTTTGATTGATACGTGTATTGTGAATTTCTGGAAGAATGTGAACTTTCAGGTGGTGGCTGCTGGCCGGAGAAGATGACCGGAGGTCATCTCCGGCCGGTGATTTTGAATACTAGGGTTTGTGTGCGTTTTAATCTCGTTCGTCCATTTTTTTTGATCGTGTGACTGAGAACGTGCCAACGCATTAAAAGACATGTGCATGTCATGTGCCAAAATTCTGAAGTCACTTAAGCGTGGTGTGGTGTAGTGCATGGTAACTTGTGTGTGGCCTCACGCATGTGCATTGATTCTGTGTACTTTGACTTTAGCATGACTTTGACTTGATCCAGTGGTTAATAGTGAGTCAAGTTTGTTGACTGAAGGTGCATGTTTGTTATGGTGTTTTGCGCGTAAATGGACCCAAATCAGAATACTATCCACACCCCCAATCTTGAGGCCCATGTGATTTGAACATGCTGATTTGCTACATTCATACCCCCCTCTCATATTGCATTTTATTTTTATTTTCATTTTACATACGCGTTTCATAATTAATTTTTAAAAATACCAAAACATATTGGAAAATTCTACAAAAATTCATGTGTATTCTTAAAACATTTAGGAAATTTTCTATGATTTTATTTTCTGATTTTATGACCATTTTGCCCCTGTTCCATTATTTCTTTTGAATTTCCATTTGCATGCATACTTAATGTGACATATGATTTTGTGCATTTTTGTTCTTGATCATAAAAAATGATTTTGATGCCTTTCTTTTTGCATTGTGGTCACAATATGTTGAGGTATGTTTGAGATTTATGAGATGATTTTTAAGTCTTTTTTGGATGACTTTTGATGTGTTGCTTTGAGCATGAATACATGAAACTTCCATGAGACTTTGACCTAATTGTTGAGTGACTTTGGTTCTGATTCATTGCTTGTGGACTTGATATGTTAATGGCATGTGTTTAAGGTGTTTGATTGGTGAAAGTCATAATTTTTGAAGCATGTTTGCTATTTGTTTGAAGCATGAAGTTTAACTTGTTCATTTTGTGAATGCATGCCTCATGTTTGGTTTGCTTGATCATGAAGGCACTTGTGCCATGAGTTGTGGTTTTGTTTGAGGATGTATAGCATGTTAATTGACTTCTGATTGTGACATTTGGGTTTCATCTTTGCATGTTTGATGTTTATCTTGCACCTTAAGTCACTTGTTTCACAAGTATGAACCACATTCACATCACTTCACCTTTTCTTCTTTGCTTCTTGTTGGATTGAGATTTTGTTTGCATGATTTGGTATGCTCATTTAGGATAACATTAGGTTGTGTAAATATGAGTTACATTCTGACTTGGAAGCATGTATAGCGTTCAATCTCATTTTACTTTGTTTGTCAACTTGTTTGAATTTGATTTGTTCATTATACTTTCTTACTTTACTTGTAAGTGATTGTGCTAACCATGTAGGGGCTTTGGTAAGTTTCAATTGAGTGTGGATAAGGAATCCACATTCAACTTCTATCCTTTCTCTTTTACAATTCCATGTTTTGTTAAGCACTTATGTGCTTTCTTTTAATAACTCATCACTTTCCCTTTGTGAATTACAATTCATCTTCTACTTTAGAAGTGAATTGTTTAATTCATTCTTTCTTTAGACTTTAGGTTGAAACCTCACAAACCTTAGGATCACTCCCTTAACTAATCAATTAGGATTGAGTCTTAGTCCATATAGATTTTTACCTTTATCCTCCCTTGAGTCTCTTTTCTCATCTCAAAGAAAATTCAAAACATATAATAAAGGTAGGCATTTATTGCATTTAGGCCTTTCATATAAAGAAAAGGTTATAAGGGGTCTTCTCTTATAATCTTAGAATGTATAGCATATAGCCCATCTTGGGTCAATGTGTTAAACATTTGATCTTGTATGAGGGACTTAAATGCAATACTTGTTGAAGGTGCAAATAATAAAAAACACTTCTTCATTTCTTAATCAATAAAACACTTAATAAACACAAGTATGCTAGTGTGTTTGAACCTTGACAATTGGAACTAAGTGTGGGGGTCTTCTTCACTCTTAGTGTGCTTTCTTACCCATTCCATCTTGGAATGTGAGGATGTACATATTCCAATGACTAAGATTCAGATACACTATCATATGCAAACAAATGAAAAAACTCTTAAAAGACAAAAACAAACAATAACGTCTTTCCTTCGGGAATTCTTTTCTCACCTCATTCACTCTCAACGCACGAACGCGCTTCTACTCGTTCTCTTGCAAGATGGTAACGCACTCGGACCAGCGAGCCTGCAACACCTGAGCTAGGACGTAAGCCGTTCTCTAAAAAACACAAACAATCCATCCCTAGTGAGGGGAACTACGTCGCTCTGATTCTCATGCTCCCGATGAGATACGTAGGCAGTGGGGTAGGGCCCATGCGAGCACTTCTTTTATTTTCCCTACATTTGTTTCTCTTTCTTTCTCCTTTCCTTTTTCAGTTCTTTCTCAGTATTCCTTTCTTTACACCCTTTTGATCGAGACAAGCAAGCGTGGATCCCATCGGGTACGATGGACGTGAGGGGGTGCTAATACCTTCCTCTCGCGTAACCGACTCCCTTACCCACTTCTCTTGGTCGTAAGACCATGCTTTTCCTTTCCCTCAGGTTTACGCGGTGTTTCCTTTCCCTCTCTTGGGATAAATACACATTGCTGGCGACTCTGTTTCGGTGCCACTTTCGCGTTTGTACTAGGATGAAAATCCCGGGAGCGACACAAGTCTGACGTCAAACTTGTTTCCCATCAAATGGCATCTCCCCAGGAAAATTCGGCGAGAAGTTTGAGGAAAACCGCTACACATAGCGTCCCTTGTCAAGAAAGCTTATTGACAAAAGAAACTAAGACCAGTTCCTTGGTAAGAAACCAGGATCGAGGGGAAGTTTATATCAGAAACTAAGACCAGTTCCTTGGTAAGAAACCAGGATCGAGGGGAAGTTCATATCAGAAACTTATACCAGTTCCTTGGTAGGAAACCAGGATAGAGGGGAAGTTCATATCAGAAACTTAGACCAGTTCCTTGGTAGGAAACTAGGATCGAGGGGAAGTTTATATCAGAAACTGAGACCAGTTCCCTGGTAGGAAACCAGGATCGAGGGGAAGTTTTACCTTTTCTAAGCATCATTGCTTTGCAAAAGAAGATGGATGGGCAAACTGCCATTCATAACCACCATCAAAATTTTGGGTATTCCGATATTTAATCCTCTTGTACCCTGAATGCCCGAATACCTTCGCCATTCACACCTTCAGGTCCAAGAAGATTAAATAGGGGCATCTGTCATACCCCAAATTTTGACCACTAAGATTTCCCATCATTGTGCAAATCATCATCACAATATGGATGAACCATCATGCCTCATCAATCTCCTCAAGAAATTGTTGAGCATTCACTACAAACAAGAATTAGGGTTTTGAGCCCTACCATAGCACTTAGACAAAGGATCAATCAAGGAATGACATGATCTTCAACTTTTATAAACTCTCAAACACCCATAAAGGATCAAGAGGACTTCCACATCAAGAATCAAGCACAAGGTTGCAAAATTCCAAGTGGATTAAGCCTCAAGATCGCTAGTGTCACCAAATTAGGGTTTTGGTCGACTGAGGCCTCCAGATAAAAGTTTCATCTGGGCATGAGTCAATGCTTCAAAGCATAACCTAAGATACTCCATGGGACCTCATGAACCAAATCATCAAGTCAATTTAATCTCAGGGGATGCATTTATCAAAAATCAGGAATTAGGGTTTCTTGACCTAATTCACCCCTAAGTTGACTTTTGGGACAAAGCATGAGCCAAAACCTCAAGACATGATTTGAGGATCTCCAATACACCACATTGATTAATTTCCAATAATGGATTGATCCAAGAAGCTTGATCTATAAGTTTCAATTTCATCTGGACCACAATTAGGGTTTTGAAGAAAAAGTCAATTGTGCCTCTGACTTTTGACCAAGGCATGCTCCCAAACCTTGGGACATGATTCAATACACCCTACAACACCTATGGAATCCATCTATTAAGTTTGATTTAGGTCAAGGACTTGATTTCATAGAGGATCGCACAGTTTAAAATTCATCTGATAAAAAGTCAACTGTATAAAAAGTCAAAGTTTGACTTTTTGATTTTTTGGTCAACCAAGGTTCCTTAACCCTAAAACAATGTTGATATGTGATTTGAATCATCATTCATCAAGAAAAACCAAAGAAAATGAGTTAACTTGTAAAAGGGGTAACCATAAAAAACTTAGAATTTTTCTAAGTTATGGAACAAAGTGGCTAGGGTACCAACTTTCAAGAATCATAACTTTAGATCCAAGCAACCATTTTGGATGATCCAAGATCGATTTGTAGCTCTCATGGAATACTTTAAAAGTGGCAACTACACCTTATCCTAATTCCTCATGGATTTTTAGTTATGGAGTGGTCAAAATGGCTGAAAATATGAAATGTCACTTTTTCCAACACTTCGTGAAATTTTCACTAAGTCAGAATCTGTCTTGCTTTTTTCCAAATGTAGGGGCATTTTTCACTTGGATCCAAAAAGTGTCAAGAAAAAATATGATCACACATGTGTTGTGTCATATAAGGGCCTTCCAAAATGCCCAAGAACTCCATCAAACTCCACCTGAGCTAGGAGTTGTGACAGCTGCAACATGCCTTGCCGCAAACTGTCTTGGCAAGGCAAATTTGTGCACAAGAGCTCAATTTGTCCAAATTGTGCAATAACAAGCATGGTTATCCATCTGCACACCTCAAGGAGGAACAACCAAGGGACAAGCACTGATTCATCAGCCTCAAAAGTCCCAAAATCTACAAGTAGCATGCCAAACCTAAAAAGGCTAAAGATGCTTCAAGACTCCAATTTTGTTTTGGAACATTTAATGGATGCTTAGAGGTGGCATGTATCAGAGCAAGAATGAACACTTCAGTCAAGCCTTATCTTTGAATCAAAGAACCATAAGCTTGTGCTCTAACCTCGAGTCAATGGCTAGAGGAGACTAAAGATTCACTTTGATCACAATTGGTCACAGACCTGTACCAGTCACTATTCCTTGCAAAACAAACTTGATCTACTATAAATAGAGCTCAATTGTGATCAGTTTGAGTACACCAAAGCACCCAAACTGATGCTTTCCTCAAAATCTCCATTTTCACTCCAATTTTACCTTCTAAAGCAAGTCACTATCGGGTTTTGAGTTTGAGAGCAATTCCAACCAAACCAATGGTTCACACACCTCACATATAACATATAGAAGTGATCCAAACTCTCACATAACATCTGGAACATCAGAATCACAAAATACCAGCCATCTGCACAAGCCTTTGACAGATTTGTAGTTGAGGTACCATCTCAAGTTCCAGTTCATTTCAAATCATTCCAAGCATTCAGACACATCACTTGGCACCTAGGGAAGTTGTTCAGATCATTGGAACCAGCTTGTAACACCTCCAACTCAAAACACGATCACCAGCTGCAAGAGGTAAGCCTCAACTTGGTCATCTCATGATTCATGCATATTTCCTCGCACAATAATTTTGTCATATGTTCATAATCATGTATAGAGTGTTTACCCTCAATCAATTGCTTTGTATGAATCGTGTATGGAATTTCTGAACTTTCATGCAGAATTTAGGGTTCTTGAGTTTTCTCTTTGATTTCTTATTCCAGGCTTGAAATAAATGAAATTAAAGACCATAGACATGATCGTGAGTTGAAAACGAGCAGATTAATATGTGGTTTGTGTGATTTCATCAAGTATTCAGTGAGATTGATGAGAAAATGCAAATCAGCCAAGAACAGGGCACGCGGGCAAAACCAAGGTTTTCTTGGCGCCCTTTTTCAAATATTTGAATATTTGAATTTTGTGATTTTATTTAATTGATTCAAAAATTAATTTCTCTTTGAATTTTAATGATTTTGAGTTGATTCTTTTTTTAATAATTCACAAAAATGCTAAAATATTTTATTTTACAAAAATTTCCCAAAAATATTATTTATTTCATATATTTGATATTTTTGCAAAGAATTAATTTTTATTTGTTTTTCAACATTTTGAAAATGTTCTTTCTCTTGACTTTCTAAACTTGAATGATTTTCAATCATTTTGTGGATAAAAACATGATTTTTGAAACATTGATCCAAGATCATCACTCATTTTTCACATGTTTTCAATGATTTTTATTAATTTTTAATCAAAATTAATTCCATGTTAAACAAAATTAGGATTTTGATTGATTTCACCCTAACAAATCTTTTTCAAACACTTTTTAGGCCTCTAATAGAGTGTAAGACCCATTCCTTGTAAATAAGATACCTTGTTGGGCCTCTAATAGAGTGTAAGACCCATTCCTTGTATATAAGATACCTTGTTAGGCCTCAGATATTGTATAAGACCCACTGTGTTTTCAAAAACCTCGGCGCGATCGCCGTTTTCAAACAAACCATCTGGGCCTACCCTCGTGTTGTAAGTCCCATTTTTCTTTTTCAAATAATCTTTGGGCCTCTAATAGAGTGTAAGACCCAACCCCTTTTGGAAACCAAACTTGTTTTGGGCCTCAGACATTGTATAAGTCCCTCTGTATATTTTCAAAAGTTCGACGCGATCGTCGTCTTTTTAAACAATAAACCTTGGGCCTCTCCTTGAGTTGTAAGCCCCACCACTTATACAAAAAAAAATCTTTGGGCCTCTAATAGAGTGTAAGACCCAATCCCTTCTCAACCAAAACCTTTGGGCCTCAGACGTTGTATAAGTCCCATTACAATCTTTTCAAAATAATTTCCCTTTTAATTTAGATTCAAGTATACAGTTGTTATCAAAACTTTCTTTAATTTCTTTGAACAACTAACAATACAGCATGGAAGCTTGCTCGCCTGTAAGTTTTATCCGCTTTCATTTACTTGCTTTAATATATATATAACTGTATTGTGGGAAGCTGCGCATGGTTAGTCTTCTTTCATTCTTTTAAATACATGTCAAATATATATAACTGTATTGTGGGAAGCTGCGCACGGTTAGTCTTCTTTTATACCCTTTTAAAATACTTGTCATATATCAACTGTATATATACTAGTATAGTTATTTAGAGTTTTCCCCGACAACTAGGTCTAGAACTAGGTAAAGCCCGTTTGGTCACTCTTAAATACAAACAAAACTAGATCCCCATAGGATTTCCAGATACAGTTTTCCCTTCTCTTGGGGTTAAATAATATGGAACAAAGAGAAAGGCAGTATTCTCGGTGAACCTTTTCTCAGACTGTCACCCCTAGAAATTGTCAAAGAAATTCTACTTCCCGGAGTTGATCTATTCTCGGTGGATAGCATCTCTTGAATTTCTTCAAACCTTAGAACTTTCACTAAATGATTTATTCTCTGTGAATAGCATTTCTTGAACTTTTCTTGGTTTGGGACCCACAGGCTTCCTAAAAGCATCCCTGCCTCCTCTTGGGCTTTGTACAAGGACCCGTCGGCTTCTTAAAAGTTCTCATGCCTTCTCTTGGGCTTCATACAAGGACCCTCATGACCTCTTAAAGGTATAGGACAGAACTTAGTCATCCTTTGTTAGAGCTATCTTTCTAAAAGGAGTTACAAAAGCCCTCAGACCAATTTTAGGGTTGATACTCATCCCTTAAACGAGTCGGTCTCCTCTTGGGCGTTGTACAAAGATAGACCTTTACAATAGACTTGGACAGTCTAAATCTCCTTGAGTCTCAAAGACATTCTCAAGTTCCTTACAAATATAGGAGAAACCCCGGATTCTGGATTACTCTCCAGCAGAGTTAAAACTTGTGGGTTCTAAAACCCAGTCTCTCTCCTAAAAAACTCCCCAACCAGGGTCAGTTTATCATCATATAACACTATCTCAAATCAGAACCTCAAGGTATCCGATCTATCAACTCTTCTACATTTCCCTACAAGAGTTGGTTTCCCCATTTGGACATGCCTCGAGATCTCAAGAATCCCCAGCATAAGCTAGCCTCCTCTTAGGCTTTGTGTAATGATCCTTTCCTCAGGAAAGTCAGCCTCCTCTTGGGCTTTGTACAATGATTCTCCCCATCGGAGTTAACCTTTTCAGACTCTCTTGTTGAGTCAATCAATTACTTCCTAGACTCTCTTGTTGAGTCGATGACCTTTTCAGACTCTCTTGTTGAGTCAATCACTCTCATAGACTCTCTTGTTTAGTCAATCACCTTTTTTTACTCTCTGGTTGAGTCGACCCTTTTAGCCTCAGTCTCGTGCTTTGTACGAGACAGATAAAAGCACTCTCTTGTTGAGTCAACCCTTTTTAGCCTCCATCTCGGGCTTCGTACGAGACAGATAAAAAATACTCTCTTGTTGAGTCAATCCTTTCCAGCCTCCCTTTGGCTTGGTATAAAGATTTCCCCTAGCACAATTTAGCCTCCTCTTAGGCCTTGTATAATAATTTCTCCAGCTTGTTCAGCCGCAATCTTAGGCTTTGTACAGGACAGATAAAAGCACTCTCTTGTTGAGTCAAACCCTTTTCGCCTCAATCTTGGGCTTTATACAAGTCAGATAAATACCTCCCCAACGGAGTTAGCCTCCTCTTAGGTTTTATATAATGATATCCCCAAAGAGTCAGTCTCTTTTTTGCCTCCGTCTTGGGCTTTGTAAAGACACCAACATATCCACTCTCTTGCTGAGTCGGTATCATACAGCCTCCTCTTAGGCTTTGTATAAGGACTACCCTAGTGGAGTCAATCAACCTCTTAGCTTCAACCTTGGGCTTTGATCAAGGCACAGATGACAAATTCTCTTTTAGTCAAGCTTTTAGCTTCAATCTTCGGCTTTGAACAAGACACAAATGAACCTTTTAGCTTCAATCTTGGGCTTTGAACAAGACACCAAAACATCTTTTTCCTCCCTTAGAATAGGAGGAACTATGATTGCTCTGATTTCCCTGTTTTATTTAAACAGGAATACGTAGGCATAAGATTGTGAAATCTTAGCAAGCATACTAATCAAAAACTCTAGGTCCAATACCTTCATATATCAATCAAAACTTAGGTCCAGCACCTTCCCAAAAAACATCAACAAAAACGCACTCTCCTTGTCACATTTCCCAAGAAACTTTCCCAAACCCATTAACGGATAAACACCATTAAGTATAACTGCCCATTGTATAACCTTGGAACTTTGTTTTATTGATTTCCTTGCCTTAAAAAGCAAGGAGCATTCACTTAAGGTTTAGTTGAAAATAAGTTGGGGAGAATGAAAAAGATGATTGGTAAATTGCTCAAACTTTTGATAAATTCAAGCAAGCATGAAAAGAAAAAGAAAATGTGAAAAAGAAAAAAAAAGAGAAAAATAATGTTTGCTTGAATGAGAAAAATAGAGTCCAATAATTGTGCATAAGGAAGTTTGAAAAGTTTGGTGATAAAGGAATGAAAATGGTGAATGAAGTTGAGATGTTTGTGAATACCTTGTATAGTGAATGTTCTTTTGCATCGGAAATTTCTATTCAATGGTCATTAGAAATGTCTCTTTATTGTTAACCCGATCAAGCTACAACCTTAAAAGCCCTTAGTGATCTTTTGCTTCCATGATTTCTTATGTGATCGATTAGATATTGTATGAATTGCTTTGTACTTGCATCATTAGTCATTTGAGCGAAATTGCCCCGCGGTTGCAAACGCGTTAATTTCCTTCAATTCTTTTTCGAAGAGGAGTGTTAGAGTGACATGAGCATGATAGTTTAGTTGTCTTTTGAAACATTATCTGAGATTTGTTTAAGAATCAAGTTCTTTTGCATTGTTGATTCTAGGAATGTGTAATTGTTGCTTTGTTACAATTGTTGTTTATTTGAGCCATTTATCTTTTTTTGGTTGAATTAAATGCTTGAGCAAATCCTCTTGTTTTCAATGAGAGGCATACTTTGCTTAAGGACAAGCAAAAAGCTAGTTGGGAAGAGTTTGTTAGATGTCAAACATGACTAATATTTATATTGTATACTTGGCATTTTTCAACACTTTCATGTTTTAATTGTGGATTTTAGTATTGAATTGTTGTTGTTTTTCAAACATTGTTTATATACCTTTGGTGCTTGTAATATGTGTGATATTATGCGGGAAAAGGCACTAATTGGTCAAAGATGTAAGACACAAAGAAATGATACAAGTTGCCAAATAAAAGAGGAAAACATCAGCAAGTTTGCTTTGCGAACTTGCCAGCGAACAACTGGTGAAGTCCTAGCGAATGGTCCCAGGATTTGGACAGTATGAAAAGAGACTAAAGTTCACTTTGCAAACTCCCAGCAAATGTTCGCTGATTTACTCGCTTTGCGAAGACATGGCGAAGGAACCCTTGGATGAGGCAGTAGGAAAAGGGGCCTAAGTTCGCTTTGCGAACTTGTAGGTGAATAGTTCGCTTTGCGAACTTATGCAGACAAACAAGGGTGGTTTAGCTTATCAGAAGGCACTTCAGGTGCCACTTTCATCATCCGCTAGGCGAACAAAATGTTCGCAGTGCGAACTCATCTGATTTCAAGTGTACTATAAATGTATTTTGTGATTTTTCTTGGGATCATAACTTCACTTTATCATACCAAAACCTATTTTTCTTATATTTCTTCATCCAAGAGTGATTTTACACATTGAGAAGCTGAAGTCGCATCCGATCTCGATTATTCGACACGGATGCTTTTTCATCTCCTCACGAAACTTGTGATACAAGCTACCATGAATATGTGTAGCTAAACACATTTTGGGTCAAGATTAGAGGTAGTTAATCTTGCTCGTATGTATTTCTTTTGATCTTTTGTATATGAACAAGGTTGATGATCAATATATGATGAAGTTATTTGCTTTTAATTAATGGTATATTTGTGGTTTGAATCACTCTAGACATAGATTTTCCAAATCTTGACCTAATATTTTCATCTCTTAAAAACCAAACTCTAGATATAGATTTGGGGTTAATATTCGCTTTGTATCGATCTCAACGTTTGTTGTTTCGATTGTTAGCGTGAGACATCATCTAACGATTTAAACAATAATACTCACAAATTTGCTTTAGACATAAACTTATTTGCGAGGATACACGATTGTATTAATCGAAAATAAGTTCATATGCTTGATTAATCGGATATGTACGAAAAGGATTAGTGAAATCTAGTCTTGACATGCTTTTCTCAAACTTACAACATCTTTGTTCTAATTTACTTCTTTGCTACAAACTTATGTTACAAAACCAAGAATCATTTGAAAACCCTTTACTTAAAATGGTAAACTATTGAACGGCAAGCATTGATAACGCACAATCCCTGTGGATACAATAAAACACCCCCCGAATTGCTCTTCAACAAAATGGCGCCGTTGTCGGGGATTGTTGTTTGTTATTGCAAGCATCACAATAGTTGTTAAGTTTTAAGCTTGTTTAACTTTTTCTTGTGCTTGTTAATTTGTTTGGCTAAGTGTGCAGACTCTGTTTATGCGAGGGAAGTTACCCGCAGACCAACTTCTTTTCGATCCTGAGATTGAAAGAACTGCACGTAAGTTAAATAGCAGGACAAGGCGGAGGAGGCAACTTGCTAAGGAAAGACGAGAACAAAAGGAAAGTTCAACTTCGACACCAATACCACAGTTACCGCCAACCATGGCTGCACCACCACCACCACCACCACCTGCTTCAACACCATGTGTTAATAGTCCAAGGCATACTGCTCAGTTCGCACGTAATGCTCATAATGGTCGGCACTCTGAAATGAAAACGGGTATTCTCACTCTTCTATACCAGAATCCATTCACCGGTATGGATCACGAGGATCCCTTTACTCACTTGACCAAATTCTAATTTACTTCTTTGCTATAAACTTATGTTACAAAACCAAGAATCATTTGAAAACCCTTTACTTAAAACGGTAAACTATTGAACGGCAAGCATTGATAACGCACAATCCCTGTGGATACGATAAAACACCCCCCAAATTGCTCTTTAACAATCTTCTCAAAAGATTTTGTTAAAACGCGACAATCTAGCACCTGTTGCACAAGGACCATATGTCGTACCAACATGCTGGAGCATCATGCCCAGCATGTGTCCCTTTTTCAGTTTCATTCAGTTTTATCAAGCTAGGCTAAATTTGAACAGTGTTTATTAAATGCAGCCAATCCAAAGGACCAATCCACTAGGAACAATAATGGTTCATATACCTTCTCCTTGAAGATTTGCAAGAATTTAATTAGATGCCATATACATTTATTTCAAACTAGTAGAAGGTATTATCTCATCTATTTTGTTTATACTTCTGAATTATTATTGCATCTAACTATACTTACACATGTGACATGAACTGATTCCTATAGTTCATGACATTAATGCTTATATGGAAAAAAAGTTGTGTGTAAATCATCTTTATAGTAATTGGAAGAAGTACCCTTGATTGGAATTAAAAGAGTTTATGTGGGCATTGTAACACCCCGATTTATTTTAATTATTTTTCGTAATTAAAATTATATGATGTTGTGTATATGTGTATGACTAAGTGTGTTTTGGTTGAGGTTGGGTTGCCCTTAGTATGGGGTAGTGACCTTAGAATTGGATAGAATAAGGTATCGGAGGGTGTGTGACTAATTGTGTAGAGATGTAGTGTGGTTAGTAAGCAATTATTAATTTAAATAATTTAGTTGGAATTATTTAGATTTAAAATAATCAGTTTAATTATTTTATTTATTTGAAAATTGAATAATATGAGTGGAGAGATAGTAAGTGAGAGGTGGTCCATTCATAAGGATTAGTAAGGGTAAAGAAGGAAAAAACATATTAGGGGTCTAAGCGTTATAGTAGGAAAAAGAGGAAATTGGAAAAGAGAGAATCAGTTGGAAACGATCGCATTCTGGGAGAAAAGAGGAACGACAGAGAGAAGCAGAGCTAGGGCTTAGAGAACCTTCGAAGAATCGTCACTAAGGTAAGGGTGGGGTTCTTTAATCTCTTAAGGGTTGTATAATGTTTGTATGAGGGTAGGTAAACCTTTAGGATCATCCCTATGTGTTGTTTGTGTTGATTTGAAATTGAGGTTGTCGCGTGTCGAAGGTTTTGGTAAGAGAATAAAAAGCATAAATAACCGACTGAAATGCGAGTTATATGTTTCTAATCGATTGTGTGATGATCTATGAACTTATGTGCAATTTCTGGACTGATTGTGAGTGAAATCAGAGAAGGGTTAGGGTTTGACTTGTGCAGAATCGCAATCGCGGGATTGCTGATTTGTGCAGTTTTGCCGGGCGAATGGGGTGCTTCGTCGGGCGAATATGACTTTGCTGGAAGGTCGCCAGGCGAACTGAGGAGCGAGCGAGGGTGAAAATAGGGGGTTGCTGGAATTTGTATAGGGAAAGAGATTCGCCTCTGCTTCGCCGGGCGAGCATGAGGCAAAAAGGGAATTCATCGAGCGAAAGAGGAGTTCTCTAGGAGAACGTGGATTCGCTGGTGCCTCGCTGGGCGAGTATCAGGCGAGTAGAGCTGAGACGAACTGAATTTTCTAAAACTTTAAAAATTCGTATCTTTTGATCCGTAGGTCCATTTCAGTCGTCGTTCGAAGCATTGGAAAGCTGGTTTCATATACTTTTTATAAAAATTAATTTTTGTACCAGAATTCCAACCCTTTGACACGATAATTGGGTTTTTGTGTATGTGTTTGGTGTTGTGCGTTAGAATGATGAATTTGGTTGTATGTATGCGTGTTGGTTGTGGATTGTTGTTGTTGTATGTGTTGGCAGGTATATGTTGCATGTTAGATAATTATAGTATAATGTATTGACGCATTGTTAGTCATATGTATTTAGTCGTCGTTGTATGTCGTCGTTATATGCATGCCATGTTGCATAAGTTGTGCGATAAGTCGTGTGCCCATGTGGGGTGTGAGCGTCTTATTGGGATGATTTGAAATAGAATCGTGTTGTAGTTGTTGTTGAGGTGATCATGTGCCCATGTGGGGTGTGAGCGATCACGGATGTCGTGTGCCCAAGTGGGGTGTGAGCGACTGATATAGAAATTCCGACGAGAATTGTGATCATGAAAAAGGGATCGAATTGGTACCACATGCATTGAGTCGAGTCGTGAGTCTCATTGCATTGCATTATGTTGTGTTGTATGGTGAATTGTACGGTTGTCTGCTTATGTGTTTAGCACCCCAAAATTTGCTCTCCTTACTTTAGTATTAACTGGCTTATGTTTCATTTCATTTTTGCATTATCATGTGTGCATATCATTGGTTCTTAGCATGGGGTCAAGGTGCTTGAGGCAGTTCAAGAGGAGAATGTGTTCTTCAAAGGGTCAAGCAAATATCCTTGTATTGTCTAAGAGATTAAGAGGTTCAATTGGTCAATTGATTGCAAATCAGGAGAATTGGGAAAAGTCAACAGTGAGAGGGGAAGTCAACTGTGGAATTTTGAGGTTCTCTTCAAGGTTTTCAAGGTCTCACATCCTCATATGGCCTTCAAGGGTCAAGTTTCATACCATTTATCAAGAATCAAGGGTTGGTACAAAAGTTACTAAATATGGAAATGACCTATAATTTGAAAGTTTCCATTTTGGGCAAGTTTTTACACTACTTTCAACTTGACTTTTCATCATCAAGGAAGCTTCAAATGAATTTTTCTCAAACATGAAGGTTGAATATCTTTTTCTCCCCTTTCCAACAAGTACTAGATGGTCTCCATATCACTTGTGAAACTCAAGTTATGATCAAAAGAAGGCAAGGTGGTTTTTAGGGTTTTCTCATGGTTCCATTCTTACACCTTTTGCATTTTGGGACATATTGACCTATAATTGGTTCTATTGCTTCAAGTCACATTCTAACATCCAAGTGCACCTCATAAGGATCATTTTTGGCCTTTGAACCAAGAGATTTCATGACAAATTCATCACTTATTTCACATTATGCAAAATTGCAAGAAGCATCAAAGCTCATGAATCAAGATGTTTCAAGGCCCAAATCCAATTCAGGTGTGATTAGCAATTGACAAATAAGTGATCAATCATAGAATGCATGGGTGTACACGCATGGAGGAGGGTGTATAACTCAAAGTGAAAATTTGCCAAATTACCCAAAACTCATTAACCAAGGAATTATTCAGACCTAAATGCTAATCAGTGGAATAACCTAATGTATTCAAGCTTACTCATGCACTGATTGGAGGAGGAGACACGTTATTTTGAAGAGAATCCAAGTTTCAACCCTAATCCTTCTTTCCTTCGAATCTCTCAATCCACTAGAGCTTTTCACAAAGTTCTTTCACATTCTGAGTCCTGGGGATCCATAGAATACAAAGCTCCCATCAATGATCTATGATATCCACTGATAATTCTGGTATGTTTTATTTTGAGATTGGACGTGTATTATGTGCATACTGTGATTTTGAAAGTTTTGAACCCTAACTTGTTCCATTCGATTCTCCTTATGTGTTGGTTATTTGTGATTTTTAATGGCATATTATTGATCCTCATGGAATTCTGGTCAGAATAGTGTATTCGTTTGCGTGTTCTGGTAATTTTTTGGTTGCAGGTGGCCGGAAGGGACGACCGGAGCTAGGGCTCCGGCGTCTAGTTGTTTTTCCGGCGAGATTAGGGTTCCAAGGTTGAAGACATAATCTCAACCGTCCATGGCCTTGATCGTGTGGTCCACATCGTGCCACATAATCTAAAATTCTGTTTTATTTTATTAGTCGTGTGTGTGGCGTTCCATGGTAGCTATTATGTACCTTAAATCTAAACCACGCATCCCATTTACTTTTGATTTTGTTGACTTGATCCTGTACATTGATATGATCTGACGGCATACATTGGGCCAGCGCATTAATGATATGGTGTGTTCCCCACGTGCTTCTTTTTTAATTTCTGATAATCTGATGTGTGCGCGTGTTTTATTATTATGGTGTACTTTTGATTTGTGCCTCATATCATGCTTACTTTTGTTTTGATTGATTTGATGCCACGCGTTAGATGGATCCAATGGTTGGTGTGAGTCTCTGCATTGACTGGGTTTCACGTGTTCTCCTTTTTTTATTTCGCTGATGGATTTAGTGTTGGGCTTGCTTTCTGCACCCCTCCCTCAAGCCCATTATCATTTTCCAACGTGTTTGGGCTGCTAGTTACACCCCCTTTATTTATTCCATTATTTTTATTTTCATATAATTATTGTTTTGCATTTTGATTCTTAAAAATAGTTTTGTGCATTAAAAAAATCATTAAAAAAATCATGGATCATGTTTAGAGTTTTATAAAATTTTACCAAATTTTATTTTATTATTTTATTTTATTTTTATCATCTGAAGTAATTATTTGGTTATTTTCTTTTGAATTTATTCCATATATGCATACCATAGCTTGTAGAATTTATTTCTCATCATCCATAAAACATTTTGAGCCCATTCTTTTTGCATTGTTTCACCAACACATTGAATTGCATAAAAAAAATTTTCTCTTATTTTTAAAATCATTTCATATTGCTTTTTAGTCCCTTTCTTTTGCATATTGAACCATGTTTCCTACTTGATCTTTGCATGATTGTTTGAGTGACTTATCTTGTGAATTTTTGCATGAGTTTTTAACATGATGTTTACCCCTGGTTGAGGTGTTTTGATAATTAATTTGGTATTTGTTAAATATGTTTTTCTAATTGTTTGATTGCTCTTTGTTTGAGGCCTCTTTTATGCACATCTTTGATCGTGTCTGATTACTTGTTTGAGAAGGCACTTGTGCCATCATTTGGGTTTGCTTCTTTGAATTCATGAATCATGTTTGAATCATCATAGGTCACTTGATTAAAATTATAGGTCATTGGTGTGAGGTTGTTGCATATTGTGTGCCCATGTTCAATGTTTGATTTACATGCCTCTTTTGACTTATTTTCTCAATTCTTCTCATCTGTGTCTCTTCATGATTTATGTTTGGTTTATGTATGACATGCCATATCATTCATTTGCATTTCATTTGATGTATGTTTCTGACTTTGGAGCTTTGCTTTCATATCATATGTCATTCATGTTTCATCTTGCATACTTGAACATGTTTCACTTATATGTTTCTTTCTTCTTCTATTGATGTTTGATGCTTGGATATCTGTTTGCATGTCTCATGTGACGTTTGCATAGCATGTTTAGGCACATGTTTAGGCCATCCACATTCTGACTTGGATGAGTTTCATTTGGTTTATAACCATTTCTCTTTGGTTTGTGACTTACTTGGGTTTCATTTGTCTTATAGTTACTTATGTCTGTTTTGTACTAACCTTTTATGCAGAAGCAGAGGTAAGTTATTTGAGGGTGTGGATAGTCACCCATGTCCACCCTCACTCTTTCTTTCCCTCATCTTTTCTTTTCTTTAGGACTAAACTCCATAGGATAATCTCCCTCCTAAACCTCCCCTTAGGGCCATCTTTGCATGATAACATTAGGATAGAATCCCCTTAGTGTTTTTCTTTTCTTTTGAGTCCCTCTTCTCATCTCATAACATCTCTAAGATACTTAATAAGGTCAACTTGCCTTGCACACAAGCCTTAAACATAGGAAATGAAGATTGAGGGGTCCCCCTTCTCTCTTCTAGAGTGTTGAGCATACGTCCCATTGGGGACGACCATGCGACGCATTCGTTCCCGTGTCATAGACTTTGGTTCAAGGTGAGTTATGAACTAACTCAACTCACTTCTGTCCTAAAAAATACAAACAGACTTCAAACCTTTTTATCCTGTGGGATTGTCAAACTAAAGGCTATTTTCAAAAAGGGCACGTTACTTTCCGTCTGAGTCGCAAACAGGCATCGACCCTAACTGCCGGACGCGAACTTAACGTCGCTCATAAAAAACACAAAAAGAACTTGGTCCGAACTACGTTGACTCTGAATTCCCCATTGCACAAAGGGGGTACGTAGGCCTAGGACGACGATGTCCTACCGAGTCGGTCTTTGTTTTTCCCTCCCCCGTTTTAGTACAGCCATAGATGTTAGGATAACTCACCCTTAGAATAGACAACAAGCGTGGATCCCATCGAGTACGATGGACGCGTGGGGTGATAACACCTTCCCCTCGTGTAACCGACTCCCGAACCCAGGTTATGGTTGCGATTACCATTCCTTTCCCTCTTCCTCAGGTTTATGCGGTGTTTCCTTTCCCTCTCGTGGGATAAATATACATTGCTGGCGACTCTGTGTTCCGCGCCACTTTCGCGTTTGTACCTGGATGAAAATCCTGGGAGCGACAGCTGGCGACTCTGCTGGTGACTCTAGTTCCCTAAGCGGGTTTGTCCTAGCGCTTGTTTGTTTTTGTTCTCTTTGGGTGTTTTTGTTTTGTGTTTTTGCTTTATTTGTTGTATTTTATTTTTTTTACCGCACTTACTGCATTGCATATTATTATCATCTGCTGCACGTTTTTCTGTTTGGCGGGTTGGGAGTTCTGAGAGATAAGCCCAATACCCAGGCTTGAGCGTACACGTAGGATTAGCGTGGAAAGTAGTGTGACTTGTGTTGCATTTCGCCAGACGTAGTATACATGAAAACTCCACATCCAGACGAGGTTTTCTTTGGTAATGTTCTATCCTGCGCATTGGTGCAGATGATTGAATGTAACTTGGAGAACTGTCGACTCTGGCGGCCATTCCCGAGGACTCAGTAACGGCACTCCTCCCGAGATGTGATAATGGCAGACCAAAAATGGCAAACCCATTACACCTGTCGATCCGAGGACCCAATGCTGGGAACTTGCTATAGGGTTTCCTTTTGGAAAAGAATCAGTGGAAGCACTCCTCGATTGGCGATAGTACTGTACCCCGAGGGATGAATGTATTATTGCTTCTCGACCTCAGTGCCGAAACTGAGGACTTGCCATAGGATATTTTCTTTTGAGGGGAATCAATTGAGGCCTCCTCGATTGGTGATGATGCCAAACCAGAAATGGTGAACGTATCATCATTTCTCGACCTGAGAGCCCATGATATTGAGGATCCTCGGCTTTCTAGTACCCACATGTGAGAGGACAGGGTGTTTACAGGTTTGCAGGTAACCTTGACCTTCAACATACCCGGTTTTCTGATCAGCAGATTTATCAGTGTGGTACTATGGTTATTTTGGTATTCTGGGTATTTGGGCAGACCTTTGAGATTATACAGTTGTTTAGTACAGCAGTTGTCCAGTCTGTGTGGCATCCTTGATCCCATGTATGCATTTGCATCATCATTTTGTATCCTAACATGTTTATTCATTTGCAGGGTTGCATCCTAACTTTGATTCTAGTTTTTGAAGACTATCAAGGATGAGTACTGAGAAGAGAAAGAACATCATAATGTACAAGTTCCCATCACTTATTCTGGATCCTGTTCACAAGATTGTGTCTATGGCAGAACCTGGGGTATTGGCAGACTTTAGAGGAGAGTATGGAAGAATTCTGAATTTTGCTCGCAACATCACTGAATACGAGTATAGGGCTTTGCACACTCTGGTGCAATTCTATGACCCTCGCCTGCGTTATTTTCTATTCACTGATTATCTTTTGGCTCCGACATTGGAGGAATTTGCTCTCATCCTGGATGTTTCTATTAAAGAAGAGGCTCATTTCTATCCTTCTACAGAACTTCCTGATTTGGGAAAGGTCTCCGAGGCTTTGCATTTGGATTTATCTTTGTTGAAAGATAACGTTTCCAGTAAGGGAGGGTGTAAAGGCTTTCATGTGAAATTTTTGGTAGAACAGGCTGCTGTGTATGCTAAGGCTAGATGTTGGTCGGTTTTCAACGCCATCTTGGCTATGTGTGTCTATGGAACGGTGTTGTTTCCAAATATGAAGGATTTTGTGGACATGCACGTTGTCCGAATATTTACCATGAAGAATCCGGTACCTACTTTGCTTGGAGATCTGTATTATTCAGTGCATTATAAGAACGAGAAGAGGAGGGGAGGACCCCTTTACTTTTGTGCGCCAGTCTTCTACAAATGGTTTGCTGATCGTCTTCCCAAATCTGGGGCATTTGTAGATACTCAAGGAACATTGGAGTGGTCCAAAAGATTGATGGGCTTGAGGGCAGATAATCTAATTTGGGTTAACCGTGACTTGTTGGGCCAAGATATCATGATTAGTTGTGGAGGTCTCCCAAATGTGCCTCTAACAGGAAGGAAATGGGGGATTAACTACAACCATATTCTTGCTATTAGGCAATTCGGGTATGCCTTGAAAGAGCCACCAAAAGACGAGGAGGTCCGAGAATCTCTATATCTGAGTGGAGAAATCAATCCAGAACTGTTAAAAGAAGTTGCAAATACTTGGGAAGATCGTCATAAGAAGGGGAAGATTTCTTTTGGGAAGAGCAATAACAGAACGTTTCCTGCGTATGAAGATTGGATTCAGAAAAGGGTAGAGAAGGAGCTTTTGCCATTCTCCAAAGAACCACCATCTTACCCCTTGCTGATTGAGCCTCCTACCACAGTTGAAATAGAGAAGTTTAACAAGTTGTGGGCTGAAAAGGAAAAGCTGCGAGAAGAAAACAGTGAACTACAAAGAGAGATTTATCAGTTGAAACATGAGCGGGGTGAAGCTGTTCATATCGCCGAGTTGAAAATAGAGCTTCTCACTAAGGCAGAAAAGGAGCTAGCTGACAAGGTCACAGCCAGACAAAGGATGAAGCAAGCTCTAGAGGGTATCAGTAAGGTTCTCAAGTCTAAGAAGGAGGAATTGGCCAAGGCTTTATTGAAAATTCACAGGTTCAATGCTCATCGAGACACTGCAATGGCTGATAATAAGTGAAAGGAAGACGATTATCTAGCTCAGATTGATCAATTAAAGTTGAAGCTCAAGAAAAAAGACGCTGAGATCCTATCAGGGGTATTCCAGAGACAAGCAGTCGAGGGTCGACTAAATGAAGCCATAGCCTCCATAGAGGAACTAAAGATCCAAGCTGAAGTGAAGAGACCTAGAAATGAGGGTCCTAGCATGGATGGTGTTTTTGAAGAGGACGCTTGGGAGTTGCATTGCCGATACTTGAAAGGAATCGTACATAGGAGAGATGTCCTTATTCAAGAGCTGATTCAGAGACCGAAGCATCCTGACACTAAAAAGTTGTTCAAGGAAATTCAAGACTGGAGCAAAGAGCATAATGGATGGGGGATTGGCACTTGTGGACTTTGATGACATGCCGTAGTTTTCTATTTTCTTTTATTGTATTTGGATCGCCACCAGGCTTGTTGGTTAGGATCTATTATTATTGTGTTCAGACTTATTATTTTGGGTTGTGATTGTTGACAATTGGTTATCCTCTGGTTTTTCTTAATACATGAGCAGAAGTTCCATTCTATCTTGTTGTTAAACTGGAATCAAGGGGTGGATCGCCCTGCGAATTTTTTAAACATGTTCATTTGCATTTGCATATTCATAATCATTGTGCATAACAGGTGTTCAAGGCTGGTTATTCTTATTCTGATCTGGCTTTCTTCAGAATTGCAGACTTAACTCCTCAGGCCATTCAAGAGTTGATCATGGAGCAAATTCAAGCTGAGTTGAGGGAAATGCGAGGCCAGATGGGGCAGTTTATGGGGAATATGCAAACTCTCATGCAAGACTAGAAGATGCTGAGGGAGGAGGTTAATCAGATGAAGACTCAGATGGGTTTGGTCATGGATATTTTGAAAACAGTGTTAAAGAAGGAAAACAGTCATGTGCTCGCTTCCGCGACAGAGGTCCTTACTCCTCCCATCTCTTTGGGATTTGATCTATATCGTGGATTGCCTCGTGAATCTCTTCCACAAGCTGAAGTTCCAGAACTTTCCCAACAGCAACCAGGTCTTATCTCCCAAGATAAGCTTAAGAATAAAAAGGGTGCACAGAGACCGAAGCAGTCTGAAAGAGTTTTTCATCCGCTCCCTATGCCATATTCTCAACTATTGCAGCATCTCCTTCAGTTGCAGCTGGTACAGAAAAGGACTTTGGCTCCTCTCACTGGTAATCCCCCACCAGGCTACAATGCAAGAGCCCATTATGATTTCCATTCTGGGGCACCAGGGCATACTGTGGAGAAATGTAGGGCCTTTCAGCACCAAGTCTAGGATTTGATTGATGCAGGGGCAATTGAATTCACGTCGGGCGGCGTGAGCATACAAGGTGATTTTACTCAAATTGTCGCAAAGGAAATGGAGACTCCTCCCCTCTTTACAGGATCCACCTCATGTCATGGACTTTCTCCACAACCTTTTGCCGAAGAAGCTCTACGTCAGCAATCTTTGTTTGTGCCTCAGCCAAATACGGAAAGGGAAGTGCAAGCGCAGGTGAGGCACCCAAATCAACAGCAGCCGCCAAATCATCAGCAGCAGAGGCAATTTGGACCAAGAAGGCCCAAGAGGATATTTGATCCCATTCCTATTCCTTATAGTCAGTTGTTTGCACGCTTGCTCAAGAACTCTCTGATTCAAACAAGGAGTACCACACCGGTACCGTACCCTATTCCTCCGGACTTTGATATGAATGCTAGGTGCGAGTTCCACTCAGGAACGTTTGGGCATACAATTGATAATTGCGATGCATTCCAGCACAAGGTGCAAGACTTGGTCGACTCAAAGGTCATCACGCCAGATGGTACCCCTTTGGATTGAAGCTTCTTTATCAGAGTGAGCACTCGAGGCTGTGAAAACATCATCAGAAGCAATAAGTCCAGACGGAGTCAAGTCTCCTCAACAATGGCAATCATCAGTTTCTTTATTACATGTTCATATGTAGCTTTCATTTATTTGTTTAAACATTGTCTGCATGTAAAAATTTGTTTGTGTTTGAATGTAGATTTTTAATGCAATGAGTTTGTTTTTCTTGAAGAATTCCATTCGTGTTCACTCATTTTAAATGTTTATATGCACTGCAATACCAACCTTTCTTGTATAGAACTCTTAAGGGAGGATGACGAAATAAGAGCACAGATTTCTAATGGTACGCTTTTGGATAAAAACCCTGTTAAGGATGTACAGGCATTTTTTCCAATTCACAAACACTTGAGAGATAAGGAGATAGACCTTTGTCAACCTCTTTGAGCCTAGTAGTAGGAGTTCTTTCTGGAAACGAAAAAACCCTCAATCTTAACCTGGGGCAGGGTAGGCGTCAGTTAGTTTGACCAAGTGTTCAACTCTCAGAAGGAGTGTACATCTGAGGATCCATTACCTTCCATTCCACTAGCAAGAGGTTAAGAGGTGTAGAACCACAATGGTTACCCCTCACCAATCGAAGAGTGAAACAGTCACAGCCCTTTCAAACAAGTCAGACAAAACAGTGTTACACGGCTTGTTCAAAGAAAAAAGAGAAAAAGAAAAAGCCTGCTAAGTCGAAAAACTTGAAAGCCAGTGACTTAGGAAAAAGTTAAGGCATCCCGCTGGACTTTAAAATTGAAAACTCAAAAGAGTCAGTCCCTGCAAAATTAGGGGAAAAAAGCAAAAGAATGAGAAAGCCAAAAGCCAAAAGGATTACAAAGAAAATTTTTTAGCAGAACAAAGTCGTGTGACTACAGACACAAAAGACAAAAAGGGGTGACTGTTACTCCAAAACCTCATTGGGTGTCGAACCACCAGATGCATGGTTTCTTTAAGGATCATAAAACCTTTTGAGAGATGAGCGCTTGCGCCGAATTAGCTGAACTTAGGACTGGAGAACGTCATGGAGAGTGGGTGGGCATTGATAAACTTTGAGCCTTAAATCTTTCTTTTTCTCAAAACCGCGAACCAGACCACGATACAACCCTAAAAAGTCCTAATTGAAACAGGGTTTATTCCGACGGCGTACTTCATTGAGATAGCGTTCCTGACTCCTATAAGTTGTGTTAATAAGATTTTTGTTGGTATTGCATGTGCGTATTGTTTTCCATTCAAAAATCAGTGCCGCATCCAGCTAGTGATTCGTTCACGAGGCTTGGCGACACATTTTCAACAAAACTTCAAGGGTAACATGAGTGTTGCATTAGAATTGTCATTCTCATAATAAACATTTTCTGCTTGCATGTGTTTGATATCAAAGAAGCTTACACGATGAACGACAGTCGAGAAGCTCGATCACGCCAAGTTGAGATGGTGAAAACTCCGAAGGACAATCATGTCAAGGGGTATGTGGCTAAGAGATTGTGCACAGCCTGGGGGTTCCCGATAAATGGTGATAAGATGCAGCTAATCTGGAGCAGCCACGTTGAAAACTCTCCCTAAAGCAGCCGAACAGGGGCAATCAGGTCGATTTGACAAATCTCTGTAAGATCAGTCAGGGGAAAAGTTCCTTCAAGAATTGGGGCAGGCCACCTCTAGAGCATGAGAGATTGTCCACTCCTGAAAACGGTTAATTGAAAACACCTCCTCAAAGTTCAGAATACTGGGAAAGAGTATTTTCAATTCATTACAAATCCTTTCGAGGTAATATACTTCATGGATTATGAAGTCTCACTACGGGAAAAGAGGGAAAAGAGGACGCTTTTTTTGCCCTATGAAAGCGCTTAAAAGCGCTGTCTAAGCCTGCGTTGTCGTAGGTAAAGACAACGCTTTTTTATTTATGAAAAAGCGCTCTCTAAAAGGGGGACTTTAGACAGCGCTTTTAAAAGCGTTGTCTAATGTATACGTTTAAAATTAAAAAAAAAATTATATACTTTAGAGAGAGCTTTTTCCTTCAAAAGCGCTCTCTAAAGTGGGCTTTAGACAGCACTTTTCAAAAGCGCTTTCTAAAGTATACGTAAAATGATTTTTTATATACCTTTAGAGAGCGCTTTTTCCTTAAAAACGCTCTCTAAAGGGGACTTTAGACAGCGCTTTTTAAAGCGCTGTCTAATGTATACGTATTAAATTTTTTATATATACCTTTAGAGAGCGTTTTTTCCTTAAAAGCGCTCTCTAAAGTATACCTATAATTTTTTTGAATTTTTTCCTATACCTTAAGAAAGCGCTTTTTTCTCAAAAGCGCTGTCTTTTGTCTATGTATAATTTTAAAGATTTTTTTTTAAAATCCAATTTTAACCATTTTTTAATGCAGAAACCTGCATATTTTCAAACCTGCATATTTTTAAACCTGCATATTTTCTCAACAGAATTCATAGAATTCATATACATTTCAATAAACAGAATTCTTACAAGCATTCTAGAATTCATACAGAATTCATATAAATAGAAACCTGTTGTAAGAATTCTTACAATATACATTTCAATCAACATAATTCTTACATTTCAATAAACATAGAATTCACAAAACTAAAATTTACAACAGAATTCTTACACCAGAATTCTTGCAACAGAATTTCCTTCTATTCACAAAACTACAATTTATAACAGAATTCTTCTTGCAATAGAATTTCCTTATATTCACAAAACTAGAATTTACATTCACAAAACTATACATTCAAAGAATTCTTCTTTGAATAAAGAATTCGCACAATTCTTCCGTAATATAATTCAATTGTTTCCTTGTGTAATACGAACACACCATATCATCGAAATACTACATAACAAAACAAAATATGCATTATTTAGTTAAAAATAATAAATTATATGACATATCAGATAAATATTAAAATAAATCATAATTTATAAAACCATACATACCGTGATAGGAATCTCCAGTTGTTCCATTTGAATGATTTCTCTCATGAACCTCAAAACGAAGTAGCCCGTGCTACTCGAATCTCTCTTTGTGCACGGTACACTAGTATAGCTCTATAAAAGAAAAACGTAAACTTAGAACAATGTCACAGAAAAAATTAAATATACAATGTCACAGAAATAATTAAGTATAGCTCTATTGTTGGATTTGTTACACACCAGAAACTAGCAGATAACAGAGAATTCACATAACATAAACAAAAAAAAACTTACAAAGGCTCATAACCGAATTCTCAACTTCTCTAACCAAATTCTCTCCAATCACTAACACAAACTCTAACAGTTTCAATCTAACCAACTAACTTTAACAGAAGTAACCTATCCTAACCATTTTACACCAGAAAATCTCATAACTGATAATACAAAAACCAACTAACACCATAGTTTTCTTCAATCTTTTACCGCAAATTCGCGACCGGCATCACAAGTCACAGCGCCACTACAAGTGCAAAACTCTGCATTCTTCATGCATCATTTTCATCTTCCCCAATTCATAAACCTGCGGAAAATCAATAAGATTCAAAGAACGACAATTGAAGCATCGCAAAAGAAAATAAAAGAAGGAACATTCAGAATAAAAAACAAGAACGGAGTCGAAGCAATGGCAACAACAAAGGATTGAATTCATACCTGAATAAGATTCGCGTGAGAGCGTGATTGGAGAAGAAGAGTGAGACGGAGAAGAAGATGTCGCCGACAATGTTTTCGCGGCGGGTACATGAAACGAGAGAGAGTGATAGTGTAATGTTGAATCCTGATGTTCATATGCCCTAGTAGTTTCCTTCTTGGACCGGTTTGGACCTCAGACGCAATGGACTGGCTGTTTGCACCCTATATTTTCATCCATGCACCCCCATGGAAATCTCTTCCCACACGCCTTAAATCCACTACTGCACCCTCTCTCTCTTACTTATTGTAATTTATTTGTTTTTGTTAATCATTTAGTTCTACAGTTAGTTTTGACAATTAATTTTAGTTAGATATGATTTTTTAGAAATTAAGTTATAATTTTAGCCTTTTTTTTAGAAATATATTATTTGAATAATTTAAAATAAATTTAAATATAATTTAAATATATTAAATATAATTTAATATATTAATATAATTTAAAGTATATTTTAAATTAATACATTTTAAATTATATATTAATATAATTTATATATATTAAATATAATTTAAATAAGTTAAAATGTTTGTATTTAAAACATATATATTTAAATATATTATCTGAATAATTTAAAATATAATTTAAAATAAATTAAAATATAATTTAAATATATTAAATATAATTTGATATATTAATATAATTTAAAGTATATTTTAAAATAATATATTTTAAATTATATATTAATATAATTTATATATATTAAATATAATTTAAATAAGTTAAAATATATAATTTAATTAGTAAATGACTTTAGAGGGCGCTTTTCCTTAGAAAGCGCTTTCTAAAGTGAAAAGAAATTGAGCCCTATTAGAGCGCTTTCTGAAAGCGCTTTCTAAGGTGGCCTTTAGACAGCGCTTTTAAAAAGCGCTCTCTAAAGTAATACCTATAGCAGCGTTTTTTGGAAAGCGCTGTCTAAGGTGACACTCTTTTACACTATTTTACAGCGCTTTTGAAAAGCGCTTTCTAAAGTCTTTCTTTTAAATAAGTTAAAATGTTTGTATTTAAAACATATATATTTAAATATATTATTTGAATAATTTAAAATATATTTTAAAATAAATTAAAATATAATTTAATATAATTTAAATATATTAAATATAATTTGATATATTAACATAATTTAAAGTATATTTTAAATTAATATATTTTAAATTATATATTAATATAATTTATATATATTAAATATAATTTAAATAAGTTAAAATGTTTGTATTTAAAACATATATATTTAAATATATTATTTGAATAATTTAAAATATATTTTAAAATAAATTAAAATATAATTTAATATAATTTAAATATATTAAATATAATTTGATATATTAACATAATTTAAAGTATATTTTAAATTAATATATTTTAAATTATATATTAATATAATTTATATATATTAAATATAATTTAAATAAGTTAAAATGTTTGTATTTAAAACATATATATTTAAATATATTATTTGAATAATTTAAAATATAATTTAAAATAAATTTAAATATAATTTAAATATATTAAATATAATTTGATATATTAATATAATTTAAAGTATATTTTAAATTAATATATTTTAAATTATATATTAATATAATTTATATATATTAAATATAATTTAAATAAGTTAAAATATATAATTTAAATATATTAAATATAATTTGATATATTAATATAATTTAAAATTCCTTTCCCTACCTAAAGGGCGTGGGTTCGACCCCCCCTTTTGCCATTTTTTGTGATTCTTGATGTTTTTCAGTATAATTGTGTCAAACAACAAATACAGCGCTGTCTCTGAAAATATTTAGAATTGTTTTATATTTTAATTAGTAAATGACTTTAGAGGGCGCTTTTCCTTAGAAAGCGCTTTCTAAAGTGAAAAGAAATTGAGCCCTATTAGAGCGCTTTCTGAAAGCGCTTTCTAAGGTGGCCTTTAGACAGCGCTTTTAAAAAGCGCTCTCTAAAGTAATACCTATAGCAGCGCTTTTTGGAAAGCGTTGTCTAAGGTGGCACTCTTTTACACTCTTTTACAGCGCTTTTAAAAAGCGCTTTCTAAAGCCTTTCTTTTAAGGCGCTTTTTTTTAGCGAAATTTTTTTATTCTTTTTAGCAGCGCTTTTGCATAAAAGCGCTGTCTTTTTGGTGCTGTCTAATCATATTTTTGGCGTAGTGTCTGGGGCAGTTATGTCGAGATCTGATAAATCTCTCCAAGAGTTTGAAGACCCTGGGGCAGTGCGAACGCCCGGTCCTCTATAAAATCCTCTTGACATGATTTCTTCCATTAGACCTGGTGGTCTGGGACAAGTGGAAAGTTCAAAGGGCCGTCTATGACCGTAGAGACATATCAGGTTGGATGGCAACAGGATTGTACTTCCCCAGCAGTTTGCTCTCCCCAACATTGAGATTGCACTTTCCTCAGCAGAGCAAACTTGCCCCAGCAGGAGACTCGGGGAATTTGTTCTCTGGATCAGGACGTTGTCTCCCCACAGAATCAGGGTGTCCACTTTCCCCAGCCAGTTAGGAAGCGCGCTTTCACCGACAACGTTATGTTCTAATCCCCAGCAAGGTGAGGATAAAGTCATTCGCCCCTCCAGTAGGCTAAGTTCAGCAGTATTCCCCAAGCAGGATGGTGTTATGGGCTGGCATCCCCAGCAGGTTCTAAGCCCATTGGTTATTAGCAATCCTTAGCAACTGACTTCTGGTTCTGCCATTGGCATTCATTCTCAACTCCCCCAGCAGAGGAGAAATCTCAAGTTTTGGATGTTACCTTCAGTAGAGGTCACGTGTAATCCCCGGTAGTGTGGATGTTCTTTTGGGATTTCATCCCCAGCAGAAGTTGTTGATCCAAAGAGTCGGTCAGTGCGATCCTTCTCAGCAGAATTCTTGGATTCAGAGGACAACTTATTTTTGTCATCCCCAGATGAATTGGTCTTTTCTCTCCAACATTTATTTTGCTGGAGGGGCCCTTTTGCATATCATAAGCATTTGCATTGCACCCTCAAACGCATAGCATTTCCATTTCGTATGGAGCATTACGCCCAAATTCAAACATTTGCATTCGAAGCATAAGCCAGGTTTGATACTTTCTTTGCCAGTTCTCTTTCTCAGCAGGGATGGCATTTATTTCGCTAGTTCTCTTTATCAGCAGAGATAGCAATCTCTTGAAGATTTTCTTCGTCAGTTCCCTTTATCAGCAGGGATGACATTTATTTTACTAGTTCTCTTTATCAGTAGAGATAGCAATCTTTTAAAGATTTTCTTCGTCAGTTCCCTTTATCAGCAGGGATGGCATTTATTTTGCTAGTTCTCTTTATCAGCAGAGATAGCAATCTCTTGAAGATTTTCTTTGTCAATTCCCTTTATCAGCAGGGATGGCATTTATTTTGCTAGTTCTCTTTATCAGCAGAGATAGCAATCTTTTGAAGATTTTCTTCGTCAGATCCCTTTATCAGCAGGGATGGCATTTATTTTGCTAGTTCTCTTTATCAGCAGAGATAGCAATCTCTTGATGATTTTCTTCGTCAATTCCCTTTATCAGCAGGGATGGCATTTATTTTGCTAGTTCTCTTTATCAGCAGAGATAGCAATCTTTTGAAGATTTTCTTCGTCAATTCCCTTTATCAGCAGGGATGGCATTTATTTTGCTAGTTCTCTTTATCAGCAGAGATAGCAATCTCTTGAAGATTTTCTTCGTCAGTTCCCTTTATCAGCAGGGATGGCATTCATTTTGCTAGTTCTCTTTATCAGCAGAGATAGCAATCTTTTGAAGGTTTTCTTCGTCAGTTCCCTTTATCAGCAGGGATGGCATTTATTTTTCTAGTTCTCTTTATCAGCAGAGATAGCAATCTCTTGAAAATTTTCTTCGTCAGTTCCCTTTATCAGTAGGGATGGCATTTATTTTGCTAGTTCTCTTTATCAGCAGAGATAGCAATCTTTTGAAGATTTTCTTCGTCAGTTCCCTTTATCAGCAAGGATGGCATTTATTTTGCTAGTTCTCTTTATCAGCAGAGATAGCAATCGCTTGAAGATTTTCTTCGTCAGTTCCCTTTATCATCAGGGATGGCATTTATTTTGTTATTTCTCTTTATCAGCAGAGATAGCAATCTTTGAAGATTTTCTTCGTCAGTTCCCTTTCTCAGCAGGGATGGCATTTATTTTGCTAGTTCTCTTTATCAGCAGAGATAGCAATCTTTTGAAGATTTTCTTCGTCAGTTCCCTTTATCAGCAGGGATGGCATTTATTTTGCTAGTTCTCTTTATCAGCAGAGATAGCAATCTTTTGAAGATTTTCTTTGTCATTTCCCTTTATCAGCAGGGATGACATTTATTTTGCTAGTTCTCTTTATCAGCAGAGATAGTAATCTTTTGAAGATTTTCTTCATCAGTTCCCTTTATCAGTAGGGATGGCATTTATTTTGCTAGTTCTCTTTATCAGCAGAGATAGCAATCTTTTGAAGATTTTCTTCGTCAGTTCCCTTTAACAGCAAGGATGGCATTTATTTTGCTAGTTCTCTTTATCAGCAGAGATAGCAATCTTTTGAAGATTTTCTTCGTCAGTTCCCTTTATCAGCAGGGATGGCATTTATTTTTCTAGTTCTCTTTATCAGTAGAGATAGCAATCTTTTAAAGATTTTCTTCGTCAGTTCCCTTTATCAGTAGGGATGGAATTTATTTTGCTAGTTCTCTTTATCAGCAGAGATAGCAATCTTTTGAAGATTTTCTTCGTCAGTTCCCTTTATCAGCACGGATGGCATATTTCGAGATTCCTTTGTCAGTTCTCTTTATCAACAGAGATGACATAACCTGGGAGAGTTTGTTTCACTTTATCCCCAGCATAGCTAACACTCGTCCGTGTTTATTTCAAGACATTTTAATACATCTTCTGTATTGGTTTCCAACACTCGTACGTGTTGTGACAGGTGCAACATTTATTGCTTGTTCCCCAGTGGAGTCGTCCCTCCTTTGAGGATTACAAATTTCAGGTTTCTTTTGGTATTCAATCCCCGTGAATCCTTTGAACGCATGACAGTCGTTGCTATCATACCTTCAGGACCAAGTTGATTGAATAGGGGCAGCTGTAGCACCCCAAAATTTGCTCTCCTTACTTTAGTATTAACTGGCTTATGTTTCATTTCATTTTTGCATTATCATGTGTGCATATCATTGGTTCTTAGCATGGGGTCAAGGTGCTTGAGGCAGTTCAAGAGGAGAAGGTGTTCTTCAAAGGGCCAAGCAAGAATCCTTGTATTGTCCAAGAGATTAAGAGGTTCAATTGGTCAGTTGATTGCAAATCAGGAGAATTGGGAAAAGTCAACAGTGAGAGGGGAAGTCAACTGTGGAATTTTGAGGTTCTCTTCAAGGTTTTCAAGGTCTCACATCCTCATATGGCCTTCAAGGGTCAAGTTTCATACCATTTATCAAGAATCAAGGGTTGGTACAAAAGTTACTAAATATGGAAATGACCTATAATTTGAAAGTTTCCATTTTGGGCAAGTTTTTACACTACTTTCAACTTGACTTTTCATCATCAAGGAAGCTTCAAATGAATTTTTCTCAAACATGAAGGTTGAAGATCTTTTTCTCCCTTTTCCAACAAGTACTAGATGGTCTCCATATCACTTGTGAAACTCAAGTTATGATCAAAAGAAGGCAAGGTGGTTTTTAGGGTTTTCTCATGGTTCCATTCTTACACCTTTTGCATTTTGGGACATATTGACCTATAATTGGTTCTATTGCTTCAAGTCACATTCTAACATCCAACTGCACCTCATAAGGATCATTTTTGGCCTTTGAACCAAGAGATTTCATGACAAATTCATCACTTATTTCACATTATGCAAAATTGCAAGAAGCGTCAAAGCTCATGAATCAAGATGTTTCAAGGCCCAAATCCAATTCAGGTGTGATTAGCAATTGACAAATAAGTGATCCATCATAGAATGCATGGGTGTACACGCATGGAGGAGGGTGTATAACTCAAAGTGCAAATTTGCCAAATTACCCAAAACTCATTAACCAAGGAATTATTCAGACCTAAATGCTAATCAGTGGAATAACCTAATGTATTTAAGCTTACTCATGCACTAATTGGAGGAGGAGACACGTTATTTTGAAGAGAATCCAAGTTTCAACCCTAATCCTTCTCTCCTTCGAATCTCTCAATCCACTAGAGCTTTTCACAAAGTTCTTTCACATTCTGAGTCCTGGGGATCCATAGAATACAAAGCTCCCATCATTTAAAGCTAAAAAAAAGGATACGAATTGCATAATCTCAGGTTAGTGATAATTTGCATGCTCTTAAAACTCATTTTTTTGAGGTGCACAATGATCTATGATATCCACTGATAATTCTGGTATGTTATATTTTGAGATTGGACGTGTATTATGTGCATACTGTGATTTTGAAAGTTTTGAACCCTAACTTGTTCCATTCGATTCTCCTTATGTGTTGGTTATTTGTGATTTTTAATGGCATATTATTGATCCTCATGGAATTCTGGTTAGAATAGTGTATTCGTTTGCATGTTCTGGTAATTTTTTGGTTGCAGGTGGCCGGAAGGGACGACCGGAGCTAGGGCTCCGGCGTCTGGTTGTTTTTCCGGCGAGATTAGGGTTCCAAGGTTGAAGACATAATCTCAACCGTCAATGGCCTTGATCGTGTGGTCCACAGCGCGCCACATCATCTAAAATTTTGTTTTATTTTATTAGTCGTGTGTGTGGCGTTCCATGGTAGCTATTATGTACCTTAAATCTAAACCACGCATCCCATTTACTTTTGATTTTGTTGACTTGATCCTGTACATTGATATGATTTGACGGCATACATTGGGCCAGCGCATTAATGATATGGTGTGTTCCCCACGTGCTTCTTTTTTAATTTCTGATAATCTGATGTGTGCGCGTGTTTTATTATTATGGTGTACTTTTGATCTGTGCCTCATATCATGCTTACTTTTGTTTTGATTGATTTGATGCCACACGTTAGATGGATCCAATGGCTGGTGTGAGTCTCTGCATTGACTGGGTTTCACGTGTTCTCCTTTTTTTATTTCGCTGATAGATTTAGTGTTGGGCTTGCTTTCTGCACCCCTCCTTCAAGCCCATTATCATTTTCCAACGTGTTTGGGCTGCTAGTTACACCCCCTTTATTTATTCCATTATTTTTATTTTCATATAATTATTGTTTTGCATTTTGATTCTTAAAAATAGTTTTGTGCATTAAAAAAATCATTAAAAAAATCATGGATCATGTTTAGAGTTTTATAAAATTTTACCAAATTTTATTTTATTATTTTATTTTATTTTTAGCATCTGAATTAATTATTTGGTTATTTTCTTTTGAATTTATTCCATATATGCATACCATAGCTTGTGGAATTTATTTCTCATCATCCATAAAACATTTTGAGCCCATTCTTTTTGCATTGTTTCACCAACACATTTAATTGCATAAAAAAAAATTTCTCTTAGTTTTAAAATCATTTCATATTGCTTTTTAGTCCCTTTCTTTTGCATATTGAACCATGTTTCCTACTTGATCTTTGCATGATTGTTTGAGTGACTTATCTTGTGAATTTTTGCATGAGTTTTTAACATGATGTTTACCCCTGGTTGAGGTGTTTTGAGAATTAATTTGGTATTTGTTAAAGATGTTTTGCTAATTGTTTGATTGCTCTTTGTTTGAGGCCTCTTTTATGCACATCTTTGATCGTGTCTGATTACTTGTTTGAGAAGGCACTTGTGCCATCATTTGGGTTTGCTTCTTTGAATTCATGAATCATGTTTGAATCATCATAGGTCACTTGATTAAAATTATAGGTCATTGGTGTGAGGTTGTTGCATATTGTGTGCCCATGTTCAATGTTTGATTTACATGCCTCTTTTGACTTATTTTCTCAATTCTTCTCATCTGTGTCTCTTCATGATTTATGTTTGGTTTATGTATGCCATGCCATATCATTCATTTGCATTTCATTTGATGTATGTTTTTGACTTTGGAGCTTTGCATTCATATCATATGTCATTCATGTTTCATCTTGCATACTTGAACATGTTTCACTTATATGCTTCCTTCTTCTTCTATTGATGTTTGATGCTTGGATATCTATTTGCATGTCTCATGTGACGTTTGGATAGCATGTTTAGGCACATGTTTAGGTCATCCACATTCTGACTTGGATTAGTTTCATTTGGTTTATAACCATTTCTCTTTGGTTTGTGACTTACTTGGGTTTCATTTGTCTTATAGTTACTTATGTCTGTTTTGTACTAACCTTTTATGCAGAAGCAGAGGTAAGTTATTTGAGGGTGTGGATAGTCATCCATGTCCACCCTCACTCTTTCTTTCCCTCATCTTTTCTTTTCTTTAGGACTAAACTCCATAGGATAATCTCCCTCCTAAACCTCCCCTTAGGGCCATCTTTGCATGATAACATTAGGATAGAATCCCCTTAGTGTTTTTCTTTTCTTTTGAGTCCCTCTTCTCATCTCATAACATCTCTAAGATACTTAATAAGGTCAACTTGCCTTGCACATAAGCCTTAAACATAGGAAATGAAGATTGAGGGGTCCCCCTCTCTCTTCTAGAGTGTTGTGCATACGTCCCATTGGGGACGACCATGCGACGCATTCGTTCCCGTGTCATAGACTTTGGTTCAAGGTGAGTTATGAACTAAATCAACTCACTTCTGTCCTAAAAAATACAAACAAACTTCAAACCTTTTTATCCTGCGGGATTGTCAAACTAAAGGCTATTTTCAAAAAGGGCACGTTACTTTCCGTCTGAGTTGCAAACAGGCATCGACCCTAACTGCCGGACGCGAACTTAACGTCGCTCATAAAAAACACAAAAAGAACTTGGTCCAAACTACGTTGACTCTGAATTCCCCATTGCATAAAGGGGGTACGTAGGCCTAGGACGACGACGTCCTACCGAGTCGGTCTTTTTTTTTCCCTCCCCCGTTTTAGTACAGCCATAGATGTTAGGATAACTCACCCTTAGAATAGACAACAAGCGTGGATCCCATCGAGTACGATGGACGCGTGGGGTGCTAACACCTTCCCCTCGCGTAAACGACTCCCGAACCCAGGTTATGGTTGCGATGACCATTCCTTTCCATCTTTCTCAGGTTTATGCGGTGTTTCCTTTCCCTCTCGTGGGATAAATATACATTGCTGGCGACTCTGTGTTCCGCGCCACTTTCGTGTTTGTACCTGGATGAAAATCCTGGGAGCGACAATGTGGAAGAGTGTGATTTCGTTTAGGTGGTGATGATATGATGAATCATGTCATTGTTTAAATGTTTTTATATTTATATTATGCATTTCTTTTGTTGATTGAGAATCTCACCCCTTCTGTTTGAATGTTACCTCTACGTGGGTAACGTGCAGATAATCAAGATTAGTGCGGAGTTGGAGTTAGTGAAGACAGAGTCTTCTCTTTTATTTCGTTGAGCCTGCGTCTGCTCTGATTATAACACTAGGGTTTTGGAATGCTTGTCATTGTTTATTCTATTATTTGTAGTCGCTTTATTTACTTGTTGATGATTATGTGGTATTACACACGTTACATTTTAGTTGAATTTTCGCTGCTATATAAGAATACCAATTAAGTATGGTTTTAAATTTGTGATATCTATGTGTTACATATCGTATGCATGAGCATGTGTTTGTTGAATGTAGCATCCTAAATGTTGTATGTGTTATTTTACTCTGATATTCTTTTATTTATTGTCTCGGGGGTTTAGGGTGTTACATAGTGGTATCAGAGCAGGTCGGTCCATTCAGCCAAGTTGTCGAGTCGTTGTCGTGCGACAGCTGATTACTGTCGATGTCGTTTCCTTAACCATTGTATTATGTTGTTGATGTGTAACAGATGTAGAATGGCTAGAAGGAACGATGCTGCTATTGCTGCTGCTTTGCAGGCTGTTGCCCAGGCGGTATAGAACCCGCCTCATGCTAGTGAGAATGACGATTTTCGGAAGAACATATCGCCTACCTTCAAGAGAAGATATGATCCGGATGGAGCGCAGGATTGGCTCAAGGAGATTGAGAGAATCTTTCGGGTTATGGAATGTCTAGAAGCACAGAAGGTGCGGTTAGGTACTCACATGCTGGCTGAGGAGGCTGATGATTGGTGGGTCAGCACTCGTCAACTGTTGGGGGCAACAGGAGAGGCAATCACTTGGGCTGTGTTCAGTAGGGAGTTCTTGAGGAAATACTTTCCTGAAGATGTCCGTGGAAAGAAAGAGATCGAGTTTTTGGAACTGAAGCAGGGTAACATAACGGTTACGGAGTATGCTGCCAAATTCTCAGATCTGGCTAAGTTTTACCCTAACTACAGTGCGGCAACTGCTGAATTCTCAAAGTGTGTCAAGCTTGAGAACGGGTTGAGGCCTGAGATCAAACAGGCAATCGGTTATTAGCGAATCAGAAGGTTTTCAGATTTGGTGGATTGTTGTAGGATCTTTGAGGAAGATAGCAAGGCTCGATCGGCTCACTACAAAGGGCTGGCCGAGAGGAGGGGAAAACAACCGATGAACCGTGGGAAGACTTATGCAGCTCCAGATGAGGAAGGTTAATAGAAACACGCTGATGGCAAGAAGTCAAGTGGGGGAGGTGCCCCTGCCCCTCTTAAGTGTTACAGGTGTGGTGAAATAGGTTATAGTGACAGTGAGTGCATGAGTGATGTGAAGAAATGCTTCAAGTGTGGACAGGCAGGACATTTAATTACTGACTGCAAAGTTAATGTGGTGACTTGTTACAACTGTGAAGAACAGGGTCATATTAGTACTCGTTGCCAGAAACCCAAGCAAGCTTCAACTAGAGGAAAGGTGTTTGCTTTGATAGGGACTCAGACGTCCAGTGATGAGAGACTGATCAGAGGTACATGTTATATTAATAATACGCCTTTGATTGCTATTATTGATACTGGTGTTACTCACTCTTTTATTGTTGCTGATTGTGTGAGAAGGTTAGGCCTTGTTGTTTCCCTGAAAGGAGAGATGGTTGTCGAAACTCCTGCAAAGGGATCGGTGACCACTTATTTAGTTTGTTTGAATTGTCCACTATCAATCTTTGATAAGGACTTTGGTGTGGATCTGATTTGCTTACCGTTGGGAGGTCTCGATGTGATCTTGGGTATGAACTGGTTAGAGTTCAATCATGTTCATATTAACTGTTTTAACAAGTCGGTGTGATTTCTTGCTCCTGAGGAAGAGGAAGAATATGGTTTTCTATCTGCTAGAGAGTTGAGAAAGCTCTTGGAAGAAGAAGCTCAGGTGCTTGCATGGTTTGCATCTTTGTTAGTGGAGAGTGAGTCGGTAAGTAATGAATTGCAAGTAGTGTGTGAATTTCCATAAGTGTTTCTGGATGATATTGCTGATGTACCGCCAGAGAGGGAAATGGAGTTTACTATTGACCTTGTCCCTGGCACCAGACCTATTTCTATGGCACCATACAGGATGTCGGGATCGGAATTAACAGAGCTGAAGAAGTAACTGGAAGAGTTGTTAGAAAATAAATTTGTGAGACCAAGTGTATCGCCTTGGGGAGCTCCAGTGTTGTTGGTTAAGAAAAAGGATGGCAGTATGAGGTTGTGTATCGATTACAGACAGCTGAATAAAGTGACGATTAAGAACAAGTATCCACTTCCAAGAATATATGACTTAATGGATCAGTTAGTCGGTGCCCGTGTATTTAGCAAGATTGACTTGAGGTCGGGTTATCATCAGATACGAGTGAAGGATGAAGATATCCAGAAGACGACCTTCAGAACCCGATATGGACATTATGAGTATGTGGTGATGTCGTTCGGAGTTACTAATGTACCTGGTGTATTCATGGAGTATATGAATCGAACTTTTCGTGCTTACTTGGATCAATTTGTGGTTGTCTTTATTGACGATATTCTAATTTATTTTAAGTCAGAAGAGGAACACGCTGAACATTTACGAATCGTACTGCAAGTGTTGAAGGGGAAGAAGCTCTATGCTAAGTTGTCTGAGTGCGAATTCTGGTTGAGGGAGGTAAGTTTTCTTGGGCATGTTATTTCAGGTGATGGTATTGTTGTAGATCCGTCCAAAGTAGATGCAGTTCTACAATGGAAGGCTCCGAAGTCGGTGACTGAGATTAGGAGTTTAATATGAGGCAAAGAAGGTGGTTAGAGTTCTTAAAGGATTATGATTTTGGCTTGAACTATCATCCCAGTAAAGCAAATGTTGTGGCTGATGCTTTGAGTCGGAAGACGTTGCATATGTCTGCTATGATGGTTAAAGAGTTAGAATTGATTGAACAATTCAGAGATATGAGTTTGGTTTGCGAACAGACACCGCATAGTGTGATGTTGGGTATGCTGAAGATCAACAATGAATTTCTTAATAGTATTAGAGAGGGTTATAAATTGGATGTGAAACTGGTGGATTTGATGATCGGAAATGAGCAGACAGAAAGTAACGAATTCAAAGTGGATGAACAAGGTGTGTTGAGGTTCCGTGATAGAATTTGTATTCCTGATGATCCTGAGTTAAAAAGAATGATCCTAGAAGAAAGTCATAGGAGTAGCTTGAGTATCCATCCAGGAGCTACAAAGATGTATCAAGACTTGAAGAAGATATTTTGGTGGTCTAGATTGAAACGTGACGTGGCTAAGTTTGTGTATGCTTGTTTGACTTGTCAGAAGTTGAAGGTGGAACATCAGAAACCTGCTGGGTTGATGCAACCGTTAGATATTCCAGAGTGGAAATGGGACAGTATTTCTATGGATTTTTTGATCGGGTTGCCTAATACACCGAGGGGACATGATTCCATTTGGGTAGTGGTGGATAGAGTGACGAAATCGACACACTTCATTCTGATTAATATCAGTTTTCCTTTGCAGAAGCTGGCAGAGATTTATATTCAGGTGATTGTGAAGTTGCATGGAGTTCCGTTGAGTATTGTATCAGATAGAGATCCAAGATTCACTTCCAGATTTTGGGAAAGCTTGCAAGAAGCTTTGGGATCAAAACTGAGATTAAGCTTAGCTTATAACCCGCAGACAGATGGGCAGACGGAGATACAATCTTTGGATGATTTGTTGAGGGCTTGTGTGCTTGAACAATGAGGTGCTTGGGATAGCCATTTGTCGCTGATTGAGTTCACTTATAATAATAGTTATCATTCCAGTATTGGGATGGCACCTTTTGAAGCTTTGTATGGTCGGAGATGTCGGACGCCTTTGTGTTGGCATGAATCTGGTGAGAGTGTAGTACTTGGACCTGAGATTCTTCAGCAGACTACTGAAAAGGTGAAGCTGATTCGGGAAAAGATGAAAGCTTCACAAAGTAGGTAGAAGAGCTACCATGATAAGAGGCGGAAAGATCTTGAGTTTCAGGAAGGAGACCATGTGTTTTTGAGAGTCACCCCGGTGACCGTGTTGGACGTGCGTTGAAGTCGAGGAAGCTTACTCCTCGGTTTATTGGTCCGTACCAGATTTTTGCAAGAGTTGGACCTGTTGCCTACAGAGTGGCGTTGCCACCCAATTTGTCGAATTTGCACGATGTGTTCCATGTGTCACAGCTTCGGAAGTATGTTCCGGATCCATCACATGTGATCCCGATGGATAATATGGAAGTAAGGGATAACCTTACGGTCGAGGCCTTACCAATACGGATTGAAGACCGTGGGGTAAAGCAATTGAGAGGTAAATAGATCGCTCTTGTGAAGGTAGTGTGGGGAGGCGCTACCGGTGGAAATATGACTAGGGAATTAGAGAACAGGATGCGAGAGTCGTATCCAGAGTTATTCGTATGAGGTAAATTTTCGAGGACGAAAATCTTCTAAGTGGGGGAGAGTTGTAACACCCTGATTTATTTTAATTATTTTTCGTAATTAAAATTATAAGATGTTGTGTATATGTGTATAACTATGTGTGTTTTGGTTGAGGTTAGGTTGCTCTTAGTATGGGGTAGTGACCTTAGAATTAGAGAGAATAAGGTATCGGAGGGTGTGTGACTAATTGTGTAGAGATGTAGTGTGGTTAGTAAGTAATTATTAATTTAAATAATTTAGTTGGAATTATTTAGATTTAAAATAATCAGTTTAATTATTTTATTTATTTGAAAATTAAATAATATGAGTGGAGAGATAGTAAGGGCGAGGTGGTCCATTCATGAGGATTAGTAAGGGTAAATAAGGAAAAAGCATATTAGGGGTCTAAGGGTTATAGTAAGAAAAAAAGGAAATTAGAAAAGAGAGAATCAGTTGGAAACGATCGCATTCTAGGAGAAAAGAGGAACGGAAGAGAGAAGCAGAGCTAGGGCTTAGAGAACCTTCGAAGAATCGTCACTAAGGTAAGGGTGGGGTTCATTAATCTCTTAAGGGTTGTATAATGTTTGTATGAGGGTAGGTAACCCTTTAGGATCATCCCTATGTGTTTTTTGTATTGCTTTGAAATTGAGGTTGTCGCGTGTCGAAGGTTTTTATAAGAGAATAAAATGCATAACTAACCGACTGAAATGCGAGTTATATGTTTCTAATCGATTGTGTGATGATTTGTGAACTTATGTGCAATTTCTGGACTGATTGTGAGTGAAATCGAAGAAGGATTGGGGTATGACTCGTGCAGAATCGCAATCGCAAGATTGCTGATTCGCGCAGTTTCGTCGGGCGAATGGGGTGCTTCGCCGGGCGAATATGACTTCACTGGAAGGTCGCCAGGCAAACTGAGGGGCGAGCGAGGGGTGAAAATAGGGGGTTGCTGGAATTTATATGGGGAAAGAGATTCGCCTCTGCTTCGTAGGGGGAGAATGAGGCGAAAAGGGAATTCGCCAGGCGAAAGAGGAGTTGTTGGTGCCTCGCTGGACAAGTATCAGGCGAGCAGAGCTGAGACGAACCGAACTTTCTAAAACTTTAAAAATTCGTATCATTTGATACGTAGGTCCGTTTCAATCGCCGTTCGAAGTGTTGGAAAGCTGGTTTCATATACTTTTTGTAAAAATTATTTTTTGTACTAGAAGTCCAACCCTTAGACACGTTAATTGGGTTTTCGTGTATGTGTTAGGTGTTGTGTGTTAGAATGATGAATTTGGTTGTATGTATGCATGTTGTGGTTGTGGATTGTTGTTGTTGTATGTGTTGGAAGGTATAGGATGCGTGTTGGATAATTATAGTATAATGTATTGACGCATTGTTAGTCATATGCATTTAGTTTTCGTTGTATGTCATTGTTGTATGCATGCCATGTTGCATAAGTTGTGCGATAAGTCGTGTGCCCATGTGGGGTGTGAGCGTCTTATCGGGATGCTTTGAAATAGAATCGTGTTATTGTTGTTTTTGAGGTGATTGTGTGCCCATGTGGGGTGTGAGCGATCATGGATGTCGTGTGCCCATGTGGGGTGTGAGGGACTGATATAGAAATTCTGACGGGAATTGTGATCATGAAAAAGGAATCGAATTGATACCACATGCATTGAGTCGAGTCGTGAGTCTCATTGCATTGCATTATGTTGTGTTGTATGGTGAATTGTACGGTTGTCTGCTTATGTGGAAGAGTGTGATTTCGTTGAGGTGGTAATGATAGGATGAATCGTGTAATTGTTTAAATGCTTTTATATTTATATTATGCATTTCTTTTGTTGATTGAGAATCTCACCCCTTCTGTTTGAATGTTACCTCTACGTGGGTAACATGCAGATAATCAAGATTAGTGCGGAGTTGAAGTTAGTGTAGATGGAGTCTTCTCTTTTATTTCGTTGAGTCGACGTCTGCTCTGATTGTAACACTGGGGTTTTGGAACGTTTGTCGTTGTTTATTCTATTATTTGTCGTCGCTTTATTTACTTGTTGATGATTATGTGGTATTACACACGTTACATTTTAGTTGAATTTTCACTGCTATATAAGAATACCAATTAAGTATGGTTTTAAATTTGTGATATTTATGTGTTACATATCGTATGCATGAACAGATGTTTGTTGAATGTAGCATCCTAAACGTAGTATGTGTTATTTTACTCTGATATTCTTTTATTAATTGTCTCGGGGGTTTAGGGTGTTACAGGCATCTACAAGGGTAACTACCGTACCAACATGGGATACAACAATGATAATGATGAAAGCCTTAAATAAAAGTGCATGGAAGGACATGTTGAAAGTCCCTGCACAATATTGGAGCAGGTCACACTTCTAGACATATACAAATTATGACCTACAAGTAAATAACACATGTGAGGCATTTAATAGGGAAATGTTGGAATATAATGATAAACCTATAATCACGTTATTGAAAGGGATCAAACATCACATAACAAAAAGTATAACTAGCTAAAAGGAATTGTTGTAGAGGTCTACTATAAGTACATGTCTTAGAATCCAACTAATTACTAAAAAGAACAAAAAACAAACAGAAAGATGCACCCCTACATGGCATGATGATGATAATCTTGCAATATTTGGTGTAATGAATGATAATGAGACCTACTATGTTAATATGAAAAACACTACTACAGAAAACACATATAATGACGATTGCAAAACACATATAATGATGGTTTCACGTCCGTTTTTAGGTAGCATGTGATTATATGTATGTTAATTTCCACAACGGGCGAGTGACTAGGGTTATAAATTACGTAGTGTGTTACTTATAACAACGGTAAAAGAAAACGGCCGTTGTGAAATAATTTATAGGTCCTTGATTCGAATCCCAGCAACGCCATTCTTGCCTTTTATTATTCTGCACGCTACTTATAACAACTGTTGAGTTGTGATATTATTTGTTTTTTATATATTTTTTCAATTTTACAGTATTCCCAAATTTTTAACCTGAATATTTATGGATCCTCTCAGATCAAAAACATCAATACAACCATTTGTGAATTGAATTAGACCAAAAATTGTATTACATCAATGACACAATTCCATTAGGAACCAAAAAATGTATATTACATCAAAACAAAAATGGCGCAAAACAGCCCACAATGTACACATCATTACATCAAATAATATTATCTTGTTGTCTTGGTGTCTTGTCTTTAAACATCTATAATTTCAAATAATAATAGTTGTTAGAGAATAACATCATTAGAAATTATAACATACAATAAATTATGAATGAAAGATATAAAATACTTACTTGTTAATTTTCTCATATGCCTTCCTGATGATCGTTACAAATAACATGCACATCATCTCTATCAACTTCTTCATATAAAGTAGGCACTTGTGTTGCATAAGAAGGAGTGGACGGAATATCAAAACTTTCATCATCATTAGAAGGAATGTGTTTTCCTTTTAGAATAATTGACCATATTCTCGTTAAGTCCGCAGGGTCTGTCACATAAAAAACTTGTTTTACTTGAGTAGCCATGATGAATGGTTCGATGTTATAAGTTGGCTTGCCAAGATCAACCCGTGTGAATCTTAACTCATCAGTTTGTACACCATTTTTATTGGGAATCCACCTGCGTTTAAATAAAGGAACTTTGAAAATAACTTCATCAATCTTCAAAATCTCCTCAATGACACCATAGAACGCGGTGGCTGTCAAAATAGGATTCTTATCTTTGGAACTAGAGAAATTCATGGATTCAGCCTCAACCATAACCCCACTATTTTGCATTGTACTACGACCATCTTTTTCTTTTGTATAAAAGGAATAATTAGAAATGTAGTATGTCTTCCAAGTTATCACAATATATTTTTGGCATGTACGACAACCATTTAATTGTCTTTGATGCACAATCATCGTTAGAAATCCTCTTATTAAACCAATATACAGTGTCAACAACTTGTTATTCATTTAGGGATATTTTTCTTTATAACTATTTTGTGAGTAGCTATGTAAGGTTCAACTACACTAAAATTACTCAATGTATAGAAATGTGTTTGAAGTACTACATCCCAACCCATCGACTTAACATTTAAACCTTGAGTACCTACCTTTAAATTTGTCAGCATGACGAGACTTTAGAATTCCAATAGACTGTTTTCGACAAATTGTTTGAACAAAACTCAAGAGTTGCTTGTGTGATGTACCTTTCAATGATCGAAGCTTTCAGTTAGTGATGATTCTTCGTATATCCTTTAAATATCTTCATGTATCACTTTATAGGATACATCCACCTCAAATAAACTAGACCACAATATCTAATTTCTCTTACTAGATGAACAAATAAGTGAACCATAATGTCAAAAAATGATGGAGGAAAATACATCTCCAATTGACACAATATTATTGTAGCCTCATCTTTTAATTCATCAAACTTTTTGAAATCAATAACCTTATTACATATATCATTGAAGAATAAGCACAATATGGTTATAGTTACTCTTACATTTTTTGGAAGGATGTCACAGACAGCCACTGGTAGAAGTTGTTGCATCAAGACATGACAATCATGAGATTTTTTTTTGGGAATCAAAAGATGTTTTATTTCCAAAACAAAGAATACAACCAATCCTAAGATCCAGGTGATGATTCACTCATCCTGCCTACTAAATAACAACTCAGGCAAAATACTTAAAGTATCTATGTTTACATGAGAACAAATCGCCTTATGTAAGCTACTCTTAACTATAATATTATGAATAATGGTTTTAGTGATGTGGGGGTCAATAGGAACCTGATTAAACATAATGTCATTTCTATGTTTCCATATGTCATAAATGCTTTCTACAACAACAATCTTTGGTAGATCTCGTCTCCAACCTTTCTTACCAATTTCCTCAATAATCCAATTCCTCTCTTAGTTCCAACCAAAGGTCTTCTATTATACCATATCCAAGTCAGAATATCCTGCCACCAAACTTTGGTAATGCTGCAATCACAAAACAAATGCTCCATGTTCTCCTCATTCATAGAGAAGTTATAGCATTTATCCGTAATTGTTCCAAATTTGTGCAACATATCTTTAGTGGCCAGATGACCTAGCAGGCCGAGTCATAAGATAAATTTTGCTCTAGGTTTAGTCTGGTTTTTGTAGAATAAATTCCTCCAATCCACAGGATTCTTATCACCTCTAAGCTCCCTATAAATTGCAACAGTGTTGTATATACCAGTTTTCATGACAGTCGCCCAAGCATTAGTCTGCTTGATTTTGTCCCTGCATTTTATGATATTTGCCAGAATCAAAGAACAATTGTGATGTTGCCAATCCATATAATAGTTTGCATGACACAATCATGAAAGTTTAAGCCAATTAACTTGATATATTTCATTAATTCAAGTTTCTTGATGTTTGAAGAGTAACCTTGGGGAACTTTGATATCATGCAAACACTCGCAAAAACTTTTCTTTTCTTTTTTAGATAGAGTGAGACATGCCAGAGGCAAATAATATATTTTTCCTCTATCTTCTAGAGCCAACTGTTGTCGTATACCCATATCTAAATTAGAATTCTTATTATCTTTAGTCTTGCTTGGAATGTTTAGAAGTGTTCCTACCAAACTATCACACACATTTTTCTCCATATGCATCACATCAAGACAATGTCTTACATCGAGTCTAGACCAATATGGAAGATCAAAGAACACCGATCTCTTTTTCTAAATATTTCTCTCAACTAGGTCGTCTTTATTCTTTCCAAAGATAACATTAAGGTGTTCTTGTCATTTATAAACTTCATCGCCAATTAAAGGTTTAGGAGCACTTTCAAGCTCGTGGTCTCCGTTAAAAGCCTTCCGCAATCTACGATAAGGATTATTGAGTTTTACAAATTTTTGATGCCCAAGGTAAACGGTTTTTTTTTCAAACTCAAGTTGGTGAAAACAGGTATCAGATTCACATATAGGACACATTTTATGTCCTTTGACACTATATCCAGCCAAATTACCATATGCAGGAAAGTCATTGATTGTGCAAAATAACATTGCACACATATTAAACTTTTCACCAGAATATGCATCATCAACGTCAACACCTTTATCCCATAAAAGTTTTAAATCCTTAATTAATAAACTTAGATAAACATCTATGTTGCTTCCAGGTTGTTTTGGTCCAGAAATCATCATACTTAACATCATATACTTACGCTTCATGCACAACCAAAAAGATAAGTTGTAAATCATGAGAAGAACATGCCACGAAGAATGGTTAATTCCCATATTACCAAAGGGATTCATTACATCAGTGGCAAGCCCAAGCATAAGGTTTCTTGGCTCAAGGCCAAAATCCAGAAATAATGAATTAATTTTCTTCCATTGCAAAGAATCAGCTATACGGTGAATGTTTCCATCACATTTTCTTTAATCTGCATGCCATCTAATATTCTTTGCATTATTCACATTAGCAAAAGTTCTATTTAACCTTGAGCTTATTGGCAAGTACCATAACGTTTTAGCAGGAGGGTGTTTCTTACTAACACTGTCATTGTCATCATCATTGTTGTTCTTCAACTTGTAGCGTGACTCACTACATTTTGGACACTAATCCAAATTTCCACACTCTTTCTTGTATAATATGCAATCATTAGGGCATACATGTATTTTGACATACTCCAAACCCATTGGACAAAATATCTTCTTGGCTTCATAACAATGATCCGACAAATTGTTATCTTCTGGCAGCATTTGTTTCAATAAATTAAGCAATTATGTGAAATTTTACCTGAACACCCACCTTTTGCCTTTAGATTAAACAATTTTAACAACACGGATAATCGTGTAAAACTTGTGCACCCCTTTTATAAAGGCATAATTTTCTCGATACATAAAGTTTCGTAAATATGGGCTTTCATATAAGACGATTCTCCAATATCACGAATCATATCTTCTAGTTGATTATCCATATCATCACCATCTTCATCCATTTGTGACATTGCATTTCGATTATTATCCACTTCTCCATGCCACGTCCATGTTGTATAATTTTGACATATTCCATCATAACATAGGTTATGTAATATTTCTTTCTTTGACCATTTTCTGATATTCCCGCAAACAACACAATGACAATAAAATATACCATTATTGTCGGGAACATTTTTTCGACAAATTCAAGTAGTTCAAGAACTTCTTTCTCATACACCGGACCTAATCTATCAGCTTTCATCTAACTACGATCCATAACAAATTCTAAAATTTATATAAAAAAATTAATGTGAATGGCACACTAATGCTACACACACAGCATCCTAATATGATTATATGCATATGCATATCCAACACCAAAACCTAAAGCATATTCACAAAATTTGAATAAAACATGAACATGTCAACAAGAACAATACACATGACAATGTCAATACACACAACATCCTAGCGAAGAGCATAAATATTTAAAAGCGTTAGAGAGAGAGAGAGAGAGAGAGAGAGAGAGGGAGAGAGAAAGAGAGAGAGAGAGAGAGAGAGAGAGAGAGAGAGAGAAATACCTGTTATGAACGAAATGAAGTACCTGTTATGTTTTAATTTTGTGGGAACTAATTTCACAATAGTTGCAAGCTTCAACCGTGGTGAAATGTGGAACATATAACCACAGTTGAGTGAAACAACCGTGGTGAAATATGGGACATATAACCACAATTGAGTGAAACAGCCCTAATTGTTAGACTTTTAATTTTTAAATTACAATAAATATGAAGGGACACACGCTTATTTTTAATGAAAAAATGGAAAAATGTTGATGTTAAGATTCGAAGCTTGTCATCCAAATTCTATAACCACAGTTGTTTTTAGGAACCGTGATGAAAAGTTTCTTAATAAAATAAAAAAAACATGCGTGTAAAAAATGTGATATGACTACAGTGGAAAAATGACCATTGTAATATTGTGTCACTGATGGAATATTTTCTAGTATTTAAAGGACACGTGTTCATATAGGAAATGAGATTTGTATTGGATACCATGTTGTCATGTCATAGCATGTATATGGCACATAAAGAAACAACATGGAGATTATGCGTCTGACTTTTACAAGTTTGAAACACTGTCTATATATGTTTAATTGTCTATTTGTTTGTAGAAAATACATAACCTGATGATATTTTTTGCTTGTAGGAAATCAACATTTGAAAACAGTTGCTTAAACATTATCTTCCTAACAAATTTACCATAATTGTGGCCTTTGGTTGATTAGATAGCAATTACTCCACAAATAATGAGACGGACAATTGGTCGTCAAAAAAATATTAAAAACAAGACCAATAATGAACCAATAAATTTTCAAGTTCTACCAAGGAAACTAAAAACACTTACATGTACAAAATGTGGATCAACGAGGCATAATATGAGGAGCTATAAAGGAAAAATGACAGCTAACATGGCAATGCCAAATGGTGATAACAAGGCAAAAAAGGCTAATGATTTAAAGGCTAGAAAAAGAAAAGAAGAAGGCAAGGAAAAACAAACATAAATTGTACAAAGATCATAAGTACCCAACCTTCTCAACCTATTCAAGAGTAGAATATTTTGATATTATTTGTCAATTATGTAATAGTTGAATGTTTTTGACAAATTGTGTAATGAATCAGTTCAGTAAAACTTTAATGTTATTAGTGAATTATGTAATGGGTCAATTAAGTATTAGTCTGATGTCATCGGTCAGTTAGGTTTTCTTTTGATGTAATGAAAAAATTATGGTAGAATATGTGTAAACAAATGTTATATTTTGATCAAATATATGTTTAACTGTTATATGTTCAAACATATTCAAATATCTTCAATTATGTTCAAATATGTACAACTGTTGACAAAGTGTGCAAATAGATTCAATTGTTATATGTGTTATATGTTAAAAAATATACAGGATGGAAAAATGTGCAATATGATCAACCGTTATAGATTGGCTAAATGAACATACTATGTTCAGCAGTTATAACTATTATGTGCAAACTATGTTCATGAATTATAACAATTATGTGCACACATGTTATAATCCAAATTATAGGTTGGCAAAGTTTATAGTGCAAACATGTTATGGCAAAACATAAGTTTGACAACTTATGTTTATAGTCCAAACAAGTTATGGACATAATTCAAATAGGTTATGGAAATGTTTTTTGAGAATTTCTTATCCCACCCCCTGGCCTTCTTAGGCACCATGCGCTCTGCCTAAAATACCCCCTGATTTCTGAGATGTATCTCTGGACGCACATTTTTTCAGCTTTTTGTAATTAATTGCGTAGATGCATCTATGGAATATTTCCGTATGCGTATTTACGGAAGAAAACCAGATACAGAATACCAGAAAATCAACATTGCAACGATAAAATAAACATTCATAAAATAAAATCAGCGTTACATTGATGATTTCGACAGAAATTTAAATACTACATTTCAATAGCCCGGTGGACGCTTGCACATCTCTAAGATGTCATCGACCGTTCTTCAGACTGTCGCCTCCAACTCGAGCAGAATTTTCTCTTTGAAACCGAAATACGCTCGCCACATCGCCCTAACATCATCTTGATTCTTGAGCTCAAACTTGTTGTAAACAATGTTCCCTTCGTTGTCAACTGAAGGTGAACGGTACTCAAGCTTCACAACCTTTCGTTTGTCATTGTAAGGTAGGCGATATTGGATATCGTCTATGCAAACCACAAATAACACTAAATTTCCACTTTTTTGGTACTCAACATGTAACCACGAATCTTAAAAGGACATTCACATTTTCTACTACCGGTGTCGTCTCTTTTAAACTTTCGCGGAGGAGTTTGATATTTCCCGCTTCTTTCGCACAACAAAGTTACAAAAGCGTTTATTCTTTCCGAACCATTATCCAATCTTCCTATAACCACACCAAAACCAAGTCTAGTTGCAGTCCTACGAATCCATGTGAGCATGCTATCACGATCATCAAACTCTTGCTTGTTATTAAAGTCAACGCCGACATCTACCGACTTTACGACAACCCCTTGAACATTCGGAAAAACATCGTTTGTAGAAACTAATTCTTTTGAGATATTATCGGGGTGCACCATGTCTATTTGTAAACAATAAGAAAAATAAATAAAAATTACAAATCTGCTGTAAAATAACATGTCACATACACGTTCCGGAGACGTACATCCGGAAGTCTTCATCTTCAACACGTTCCGAAGGTACAACTCCTGAAGTAACGTGTAACACCCCAAAATTTGCCCTCCCTTTTTCTAACTTTAACTGGCTTTTACTTCACGTTCATCTGCATATCCATTAGGTCATAACTTTGCATTCATTCATTTGCATTGTTCCTAAGACATGGGATCAGGATATTTTCCTTTGATTTGAATCTTTTGTATTCAGAGGATTAGTCAAGTATCAAGTGTATCAAGAGCCTAGGGCTTTATCACTCATTTGATTCAAGTTTGTTGGCAAGCCTATATTCAATTGGTTCAAGATTAGGGTTTTGTTTCTCGTTATTGATAGAAGATCAGGTTTATCAGGATCCATCAGTTCAGATTATGCTCCTCTGTGGATTTATTTTCCCAGAGATTTACTCAAATAGATTCAAAGTGATTCAGGATTCACTTGATCGGAGATTCAGAGGATGACTCAATCAGATGGTTGTTGTTTCTGTTGCAAGTTGTTCAGTGGTAGCTGTGTGCATTTAATCAGATGTTTGTGAGAAGTTTGAAATAGGTTTTGGATTCATTTGGTTATTCATTCTTTAAATTGAGTTCATAATCCATTTAAATCCATTTATATCCATCTCCTAATCCATAAACCAATTATCCATTTCCATTTTTCTTTACCTATTTCATTTTTTTTAATATCCAATTACTTCTAAACCATCCAATCCCATGTTAATATCCACTCCATATCAAAAGCCTTGTCTAACCATTTCTTTAAATACATATCCATTTTCTAATTTCATTATAGAAAGCACAATTTCATTATATTAGAGTCCATTCATACAAAGTTATCATACAAAAATTGTACAAAGGTAAAAAGAGACTTGCCCAAAAGCCCATGTATCATTCATGAAAGTTGCAAGAAAATAATATGAAACCATTACACAAATATTGTCCAAAACTCAAAGTCCCTTTACAATAAAAATTGCAAAAATAAAAAATAAACAAGATGATTCTTTTCATGAAGCCTCACGAACCAACCTGTAACTTGCAACAATAAATCAAGCTCATAAAGCCTTACACATAAAGGGCATACACGTGAGCAACACTTTTTTTTCTTTCAAGACCAAGGCACCTGCAAACCAAATTTCAGCCACTGCACAACACACGTACAAACAAAACCTTTGCAGCAGCTATCACTAAAACAAAACACCACCTGCAAAATTTGATTCCACGCACCCAATTTCTCACACGGGACCCACCTTGATTTACAAAACCAATTCGCAAGTGATTTTCCAAATCACAACCATTACATGACATAACACTTTTTTTCGTCACAAAACAATCACCAAAAGGCAGCTACCGCAACAACCCTGCTCTCATCACGCACCATCAAGCCAACTCGCACACCATTCCCTCATACCAGCATTACCTTACTCACTGCAAAAAAAATCCTCGCATCACAAACTTTTCCACCAAGTTTCACAAACCACGCAATACGCGTTCATACAAACCGTTTCACAGAAATTCTCGCATAACAAAATCATTACACCTCTCCACGACTTTCTCTGAAGAACATTTCTCCTTTTCCAAACTTTCCTCCTCCACCTAAAAACCTTCTCCATCTTTCTCTGATCATCTTTCATACGAGTCTTCAAAAACAACTTTCAACATCACAACAATAACAACCAACCAAACAATCTTCACTCACCCTGCAACCGAACCTCAAGACTACGAATTCACAAACAAACCTTCTGAACCGAACTACCCCTCTTTAACCAAACACTCATCAACCAGAACCAATTTCAAACCTAGATCGAAAAGAAGAAAAATATGAAGCGAAACTGTACAAGCCTGGTACGAAGCGAATTGAAGCCACACAAACCTTGAGCTTTTTGTACGCATTGAAGAGGCAACAGGCCTTCTCCGTTAGGTACCACTTAAATCTCAATGTTCATGCCTCATACTAGGATTTATCTATACTGAGTACACTTGAAGTCCTACCACGAAGTAGGCTCTGTTTGCGCATCGTAGTACTTAGATGGTTACCTTGAAGTTGGAAAACTTATTTGATGCTTTGAATCTTTCTTGAGAACATGTTGTTGATGATATGAGGCATGCCTAGGGTTTATCATTTTTGCTTACGACTTCTTGTTGATTGAGGAGTCTTCACTCCTAGTTGTATGTTTGGCTTGTGTGCCAATATAATTGTTACTTTGGTTTCGTTTGCTACCATTTCGTCGTACTTTGTGGTGAGCGAGGAGTCACTCAGTCTTGCCTTTTAGCTGAGATCATGACATCGTTCTTTTGGTTGTGGATGAGGAGTCACTCAGTTTTGTTCCTTAGCTGAGATCACGACATCGTCCTTCTTGTGATTGTTAGTATAATGTTTACTTGTGTTTGTTCACATGACCCCTTTAGGATTCCTAGCTCGACTTAATTTCCGATTAAGCTTGAGGTAGGAGAGACATTAGGCTTTCAATCCTTTGTATGATAACAATTAGGATAACCCCTTTTAAACCTTAACCTTAGGTCTAACTCTTTGCATGCTAACATTAGGTAGAATTCCCTTTTATCCCAACTTTAGGACCATTGTGCATGACAACATTAGGAGTTAGTTTCCCTTAGTTGTTTTCTTTTCAACCTTTGAGTCCTCTCTCTTCTCATCTCAAAACAAATCAAAAACACTTAATAAATACAATGAGTATTGTGTGTCACGAGCCTTAAGTACATGGGAAGTGATAAGCGGGAGTCTCTCCTTACCTTGTCTAGGGTGTTTGCATACGTCTCGTCTTGGGTCGATCTTGCGAAGCATTCGATCCTATGTCATAGACTTTAGTGTGATACGAGTTCGAAATAAAGTCAATTCACTTGTGTCTAAAACTCACAAACAAAAATGCAAATTTTTTTATCCTTTAGGATTGGTGTCAAATCATTTTCAGAAAAGAGTACGTTATTTTCGTTCTACCGTAAACAGGCATCGACCCTAACTGCTGGAACGCAAACTTAACGTCGCTCATAAAAAACACTTGTTCGGCCGAACTACAATTACTCTGATTTCCTCTCTCTCTTCCGATTGAGGATACGTAGACACAAAATGACGATGTCTTGGCGAGCACCCTTTTCACCTTTTTCCCGTAGTCCCACAAACTACGGACGCTCTGATTTCCTCTTTCTCGTCCGATTGAGGATACGTAGGCACAAGACGGCAATGTCTTTACGAGCAACCTTCCCCTTCCACCCGTAGTCCTTCGAACTACGTCGACTCTAATTCTTCATTCGTCTATGAAGATACGTAGGCATAGGATTGCGATGATCCTTGCGAGTCCTCTTTTGGTTTCCCCCGTCTCCTTTTGTTTTTTCCCTTTCCGTTTAGCAGTAGGCTTTAGATAACACACCCTTTGATTAGACAATCCTAGCGCTTGTCTATTTTTTATTTCATTGGGTGTTTATTTATGTACATTATATGTTGTATATTACTCTATTTTATTGCATTATTGCATTTGATTACTGTTATTATTTTGCTGTTGTTGTTGTTGTTGTGTTGTTAGGTGGGTTGGTTCCATGAGAGATAAGCCCAATACCCAGGCTTGAGTACATACTTAGGATTAGAGTAGGTAGTATTGTGGCCTGCGTAGTGTCTTAATACGTTTGGTTTACACGAGACCCACATTCAGATGAGGTTTTTTTGGAGATATTATATCATGCGCGTCTGGTGCAGATGATAGGGTATTGACTTAGAGAGCTTATGACTCTAGAGACCGTTCATTGGAAATCGGTTGAGGCCCCCTTGATTGATGATGATGCCAAACCAGAAATGGTGAACATAGCATCATTTCTCGACCTGAGAGTCCGTGATACTGAGGACCTGCTAGGATGCCTCTGTCCAAGACTAGAACCCACATGTGAGAGGGGATGGGTTTTACAGGAAACTTTAACTTTCCACCTACCTGGTTTTCTGGTTTTCTGATCAGTGTGGACTTTTGAACCTGGTATTCTGATTACTCTGGTATTCTGGTATTCTGGTTTTCTCTTCAGAGTGGACTTTTGAAATTATTCAGTCAGTAGCACAACAGTTATCCAGAATTTGTGGAAGCTTTGATCCCATGTCTACTGCATTACATTTGCATACACATCTGCATAATTTTGCATATCATTCTTCAACCCGTCAGATTTCTCATCCCGCCTTTGTCTGTGACCAGCTAGTTGATTCCCCGGTACTTGTTCTAAACAAGTGGGATTGTTGAAAGATGACAAAGTATTTGAAGCAAGATCAAGTAGTGTCAAGAAGTAAAGTCAAGTTGGAAGCCGTTGGTAGCTATGTCAGGGGGAAATCTCAAGAATGTTGATCTCCCACCAGGTTTTACTATGACAACCAACCCACTGTACGGTTTTCTGCTTGATGATAATCCTCCACAAGTGAACAACCTTACTCAAGCTCCATCTGTGCAGCTCTCTGTTGAGAATCAGGGTTTACATGAAGAGTCTGTTGTCCGAAGTGGACATTCCTCTTCTTTTGATACTACGGACTATCGTGGTTTTGCACTCTCGGTGTCAAATTCCCAAAGGGAGATCCCGATGATGAAAGCTAAGGACCCGAGAGCTCTTGAGTTTGCTGAAAAATATCATGTGTTGGATGAGAAACTCAAAGCCTTGGAAGTTCAGGATACTTTTGGTCTTGACGCTTCAGACATGTGCCTGGTATCTGACCTGGTATTACCTCTAAGTTTCAAAGTACTGAGGTTTGAGAAGTACAATAGGGATAGTTCCCGAGGCAGCATTTGGTGATGTTTTGCAGAAGAATGACTTCGTTTATTCACAACGATAAGCTAATGATTCACTGTTTTTCAGGAATGTTTGAGCGGGGCATCTTTAAGTTGGTACATGCAGTTAGAGAGTGGCCACATCCAATCATGGATGGACTTAGCCAGAGCTTTTCTGAAACATTATGAATACAATTTTGACATGGCTCTCAATCGCATGCAGTTACAAGGCTTGTCTTAAGAGAACAATGAATCCTTCAGAGGGTATGCTCATAGATGGAGAGAATTGGCTTCCAGAGTTGAACCACCACTTCTAGAAAGGGAATTGGTTGACCTATTCATGGACACTTTACAAGGACCGTACCTGGATAAAATGATTGGTAGTGGGACATCAAACTTCTTTGATCTGGTGATAATTGAGGAACGCATTGAGAGCGACCTAAAGAGTGGAAAAATTCAAGATGTCTCAAGCAGCCATGCAAGTGAAATTGAATCCCTCGGCAACTCCCAAGAGGGACAAGAGGATGTAATCAATGCAGTCATGTCAGATGTTGGGTATTCTCAGGATGCGCCGGTAAAATCTTTTGGGTCTTCATCTTCTTATCAATCGTCACTTCCTAGGGCACCATATCAGAAACCTTCGGTCGATCCTCATACAAATCAACGATCCCATGACCAAGGTTATCAGAATCAGCGCCAGAATCAGAATAAGCCCCGCAACAACTTGGAAAGAAAGAATGCTCCTCTTTATCCAGTTCCTATGTCGTACAGTCAACTTCTGCCACATCTGGTTCGAAACTCATTGGTGGAGCCTAAAACTCTCAAACATGTGCCAGAACCTTACCCTCTTGGCTACAATCCTCATGTACAGTGTGGATATCATGGAGGATCCATGGGGCACTCAATTGAAGATTGCAAAGCCTTCCAAGGCAAGGTACAATAGTTGATTGACAATGGGTTTATATCCTTTCTAGAAGGAAATTTGGTTGTGCATGTCAACCTCTCCTCTGTTTGAGCTCAAAGATTTCAAGGGTCATCTCCTAAAGTCAGTAGTCCAGACAAGAAGACATCCTCAACATTGGCAATCCTTGGGCACTTGTATCATTTGCATTTGTAGTTTCTTTCCTATTAATTGCTACTTATTTTTAAATATTGTTATTTTGAATGGTAATATTAATGAAGTGATTATGCATTTTCTGAATTAATCATGTCGCATTCGCTCATTTTTCTCATTTATTGCAAAGCACGGACACATATACCTCTTGTTCACCTCACTTTATCACTGTTGTTTTAGCATATCTGAGGGAGGATGACGAAAACTGAATGCCCATAATTGTTGATGGTGTGCTTTTGGATAAAACTCTGCTGATGATGTACAGACATTACTTCAAATCCCCAAACACAAAAGATATAAGGGAGATAGACCCTCGTCAACCCCTTTGGGCCTTGAAGTAGGAGTTTCATTTCGTAAAAAAAAACCTCAATCTTAACCTAGGGCGGGGTAGTTGTCAGTTAATTTGACCATGCGTTCGGATTTCAAAGAGGACAAGATGAGTGTCCCCATTCGAGGACCAATCATATCTTATCCCTCTCAAGAGGTCGTACCTCACCAACCACAATGGTTATCCCTCACTGCGAAGAGCGAGACAATCACAACCCTTCCGAAATCAAGACAACCAGTGTCACACGATTTGTTCAAAAGAAAAAGAATCAAAAGAAAAAAAAAGAAGGAAAGCCCGCTAAGTCAAAAACTTGAAAGCAAATGACTTAGGCAAAAGTTAGGGCATCCTGCTGGACTTTAAAACCGAAAATTTCAAAAGAATCAGTCCAGGCAAAAATCAGGGAAATCAAAAGCAAAAGAATAAAAATCGAAAAGGATTACAAAAGGAAAATCCTTGAGTAAGAACCAAGTCGTGTAACTACACACACCAAAGACAAGAGGGGTGACTGTCACTCCAAAAACCTTGTGGGTTCCTTAACCATAACTCCTACCATTCAATAAACTTTTTGAAAGGTGAGCGCTTGTGCCAAGTTAGCTGAACGTAGGATTGAGGATCATCACGAAGAAGGGGTGGGTAATAATCAAACTTTGAGCCTTTCATCCTTTATTTCTGTAATCGTGAACCAGACCACGATTCAACCCTTAAAAGACCTAATTGAGGCGGGGCTTATTCTGAAGGCATATTACAGCAAGATTGCGTAAACTAACTCCTATAAGATTTGTTAATCTTCTTCTTGCTATATCTTTCTTAGCTAAATTAGCATTGCGCCTGGACTAATGGTTCATCCGTCACACATTATCACATCACTCTAATGCTTATTGATTTTTTTTTAAATATGCATGAGCATTGCATTAAAATTACCATTCAAGAACAAACCATTTTAATTGCATGTCAGTATTTGACATTGAGGAAATTCCAACAAGGAGCAGTCAAAGAGAACTTGATCATTCAGCAGTATGAATCAGAATCAGGTGTATCTTGAAGCCCTATGGATCTGGGGCATTGACATCCAATGAGTATGGAACAAGTCAGTCTAAGTCAAGTCCTCAAGCATCAGTTGATTATGGGGCAACTCATTCAAGAATCAGTCGATCTGAAGTGAATCATCTAGAGACTCTACCAATCAGGGGCAGGCCACCCAAAGGTTCTTTGATTTGAGGACAAATCCCTCCGGTGTTCAATCAACACAAGTTAAGTCGCTTTAACGCTCATTCAGGGACAAGCTACCTCAAGAGTAAATCGAAGCCAATCACTCTGAGAGTCGGTTAATCAAGGACAAATTATTTCATGGTGCAAATTTTGGGTCAAGCCATCTGACCATCTCGAGTTCATCTCATGGCAAATTGCTTTTAATTTCCTTTCAAGGTGAACCTTCCCGAGGACCAGACTGGGGCAAGTTGAACTACACTAGGGCAAAAACCTTTCCTTGCTTTCAAGCTACTCAAGCAAGTTCTACTTCGTCAGCAAATGTTGAGTTCAAGACGAGTATCGAGGAATCATGTCATTACCTCATCAAATAACCTTTGCCTTCTGAAGAAGCCTTGCTACAAAAGACTTTCCTTCCGATTCTGGGAACCTTCATATCATTGGATTTCATCCTACAGCCTGAACCTGTCATCTGTCAAAAACTTTGTAACCTAAATCACTTCAAAACTATTTCCCGTCTGGCAAATTATCTCAAGATACCGGTTCCCGTCTGGTAGACAATCTTTTAACCAGTTCCCGTATGGTAAACACTGTTTCAAAATCCAGTTCTCGTCTGGCAAACCACAAAATCAATTCTCGTCTGATACAAAAACAAGGAGTCAGTTCTCGTCTGACAACTTAACCTTTTGCCACCAGTTCTCGCCTGGTAGTATACCCTTTTAAACTAGTTCTCGTCTGGTAGTTCCCCTTCAAGGTCCAATTTCATTGGCAACCAAGAACAAAATCCCTAAAAATCCAATCACCATCAATCTTGGAACCATAAAACAAAATCCCAATTGTACTTGGCACAATCATTCCTAGTGGCTCACATATCTTCACATCCCCCGACATGAGGCCCGTTTGATCTCTCTTCTTTCCCCCGTAGAGTTGCTCTCCCTAGCAGAGATTACTAAGGTTTTGTCATCCTTAGCAGAGCATTACGAAGATTCTGATTACTTTCCCCAGCAGGAGTTCGAAAGATTGCTTTCCCCAGCCAGATTTATTTATTACTCCCCAGCAAGTATTCAGAAGTTGGCTACCCTAGATAAGATAGTGTTGGTTAGCAAACAGGTGAGTATCCAGCAGAAGACTTATTGGATGTCTCTCCCTGGTAGAGATTTTATATTCCCCACAAAGTCTTGGTATTTACTTTCCTCATCAGGCCAGGAAGTGTAATTTCGCCAACGATAGTGTGCTCTTATCCCCAGCAGGGTAAGGTTAAAGGATATTTCCCCAACAGCAGAGTAAGTTCAATGTCGTTCCCTAGCAGTTTTGGTACCGTTGACTTTTCTCCCCAAGCAGAGTTTGGTATTGATTCCCTCGGCAAGTAAATACACAGTGATTGGTATCACCGGCAGGTTCCAAGCCCAATCGTTATTGGCACTTTTGTGTATCAGATTTATGGGATGATTTCCCAGCATGTGGTACTCATAACTCCCAGCATATTGGAAGTTTATTGTGGTTTTCTCGTCAACAGAGGTTTTGATCAGGAAGGCAGTTCAGTTTGTCTTCCTCAGCAGGATTTATTTTTGGGTTTTCTCAACACTTCTCTCGGTGGAGTGTCTTTTGCATATCATAAGCATTTTTGCATTGTATCCTCCAAATGCGTAGCATTTCCATTTCGTATGGAGCATTACGCCATAGAAAAATTCAAACATATGTATCCAAAGCCTAAGCCAGGTTTGGATACTCTCTTTTCCGGACGTTTCCCCAGCAGAAAATGGCATAACTAGGGAGATTTTGTTTACTTTATCCCCAATGAAGTCGCAGATGGATGTGTTTATCTTACTTGTATCCCCCTGCAGGGTTGTCTATTCAGGACATTTTTATTTCGCACAGAATTGTTAGTCTGCGATTTTTTTTCACCCCTTTGTTCAGGTGGTTGATCGAATTATCCTCTCAGATTTGTTAGGTGATTGTTTTCTCGATACTTTCACCCCTCGTTCAGATGTTAGAGGCATTAATCTCATGTTGGTTTGATTTTTCAACACTCATCCGTGTTGGTTTCATTGCTTCTTCAATACTCGCCCGTGTTGGTTTTATTGCTTCTTTAATACTCGTCTGTATTGATGTTTCAACACTCGTCCGTATTGGTTTTATTGCTTCTTTAATACTCGTCTGTATTGATGTTTCAACACTCGTCCGTGTTGGTTTTATTGCTTCTTCAATACTCGTCCGTATTGATGTTTCAACACTCGTCCGTGTTGGTTTCATTTCTTCTTCAATACTCTTCCGTATTGATGTTTCAACACTCGTCCGTGTTGGTTTTATTGCTTCGTGAATACTTGTCCGTATTAATGTTTTAACACTTGTCTGTGTTGGTTTTATTGCTTCTTTAATACTCGTCTGTATTGATGTTTCAACACTCATCCGTGTTGGTTTCATTGCTTCTTCAATACTCGTCTGCATTATTGTTTCAACACTCGTCCGTGTTGGTTTCATTGCTTTTCAATACTCGTCTGTATTGATGTTTCAACACTTGTCCGTGTTTATTTTGATGTTTTAATACTCGTCTGTATTGATTTCTAGTCACTCGTCGTGATCCTAAACACCCGTCCATGTTTGTTTTGACCTTATCAATACTCGTATGTATTGATTTCTGTCGATACTCGTCTGTATAGATCTGTGACACTTGTTTGTGTTGGTGTTGGCCCTTTCAATACTTATCCGTATTGATTTAAACACTTGTCCTTGTTTCTTTCATATTTCTTTTCGATACTCGTCCGTGTTTGTAGCAGTTTCATTGATATTTGTCCGTATTGATGGTAAACACTCATTGTGTTCTTTTCGACACCCATCTATTCTAGTGCTAACCTCTTCAATACTCGTCCGTGTTGATCTCAGACACTCGTCCGTGTTTATCCCCTACGCAGTCAGCATTCGTCCGTATATCTTGGACACTCGTCATGTTCTTTTAGACACTCGTCTGTGTTTGTTTCAGCTTCACCAATACTCGTCCTTATTGATCTTAGACACTCTTCTTGACCTTCCTCAATATATCGTCTGTACTGATCCTTGACACTCGTCTGTGTCCGATCTCTTTTGTCAATACTCGTCCGTATTGATCCTATGCACTCGTAGTGTTTATTCCTTGACACTCATCTGTGTCTATCCCTGTTTATGTCACCATTTGTTGGTGGTTATTCCTTGTGAATTTTGATCATACCCTTTTTTCTTGTTCCCCAGCAGATTCGTCTCTCCCTTGGTAAGTTGCAAATTTATGTGGTTATTTTGGTATTCAATCTCCTTTTACCCTGAATGTTTGAAAGCCGATGCTATCATTTCTTCAGGTTCAAGTCAATTGAATAGGGGCAGCTGTAACACCTCAAAATTTGTCCTCCCTTTTTCTAACTCTAACTGGCTTTTGCTTCACGTTCATCTGCATATCCATTAGGTCATAACTTTGCATTCATTCATTTGCATTGTTCCTAAGACATGTGATCAGGATATTTTCCTTTAGTTTGAGTTTTTCGTATTCATAGGATTAGTCAAGTATCAAGTGTATCAAGAGCCTAGGGCTTCATCACTCCTTTGATTCAAGTTTGTTGGCAAGCCTATATTCAATTGGTTCAAGATTAGGGTTTTATTTCTCATCATTGATAGAAGATCAAGTTTATCAGGATCCATCAGTTCAGATTGTGCTCCTCTATGGATTTATTTTCCTGGAGATTTACTCAGACAGATTCAAAGTGATTCAGGATTCACTTGATCGGAGATTCAGAGAATGACTCACTCAGATGGTTATTGTATCTTTTGCAAGTTGTTCAATGGTAGCTGTGTGCATTTAATCGGATGTTTGTGAGAAGTTCGAAATAGGTTTTGGATTCATTTGGTTATTCATTCTTTAAACCGAGTTCATAACCCATTTAAATCCTTTTATATCCATCTCCTAATCCATAAACCAATTATCCATTTCCATTTTTCTTTACCTATTTCATTTTTTTTAATATCCAATTACTTCTAAACCATCAAATCTCATGTTAATATCCACCCCATATCAAAAGCCTTGTTTAACCATTTCTTTAAATCCATATCCATTTTCTAATTTCATTATAGAAAGCCTAATTTCATTATATTAGAGTCCATTCATACAAAGTTATCATACAAAAATTGTACAAAGCAAAAAAGAGACTTGCCCAAAAGCCCATGTATCATTCATGAAAGTTGCAAGAAAATAATATGAAACCATTACACAAATATTGTCCAAAACTCAAAGTCCTTTACAATAAAAATTGCAAAAAATAAAAAAATAAATAAACAAGATGATTTTTTTCATGAAGCCTCACGAACCAACCTGCAAGTTGCAACAATAAATCAAGCTCATGAAGCCTTACGCATAAAGGGCATACACGTGAGCAACACTTTTTTTTTCTTTCAAGACCAAGGCACTTGCTAACCAAATTTCAGCCACTGCACAACACAACGTACAAACAAAACCTTTTTAGCAGCTATCACTAAAACAAAACACCACCTGCAAAAGTTGATTCCACACAACCAATTTCTCACACGGGACCCACCCTGATTTACAAAACCAATTCGCAAGTGATTTTCCAAATCACAACCGTTACATGACATAACACTTTTTTTCCGTCACGAAACAATCACCAAAAGGCAGCTACCGCAACAACCCTACTCTCATCACGCACCATCAAGCCAACTCGCACACCATTCCCTCATACCAGCATTACCTTACTCACTGCACAAAAATTCCTCGCATTACAAACCTTTCCACCAAGTTTCAAAAACCACGCAATACACGTTCACACAAACCGTTTCACAGAAATTCTCGTATAACAAAATCATTACACCTCTCCACGACTCTCTCTGAAGAACATTTCTCCTTCTCCAAACTTTCCTCCTCCACCTAAAAACCTTCTCCATCTTTCTCTGCTCATCTTTCATACGAGTCTTCAAAAACAACTTTCAACATCACAACAATAACAACCAACCAAACAATCTTCACTCACCCTGCAACCGAACCTCAAACCTGCGAATACACAAACAAACCTTATGAACCGCACTACCCCTCTTTAACCAAACACTCATCAACCAAAATTAATTTTAAACCCAGATCGAAAAGAAGAAAAAGATGAAGCAAAATAGATCCAAGCGAAACCGTACAAACCTGGTACGAAGCCAATTGAAGCCACACAAAGCTCGAACGGGAAAGGTGAAGACGGAGATAGAGCGATTCGTATAAGAGAAGGTTTAGTTCCTTCACGTTGATGATGGTGATGAGCCATGGGCGTGTTGTGTTTTCGCTTTCTTCTCTTCCTGATGCGGCGCGGTGATGATGATGTATTCTGGTTGTGTCTGATGCGATGCGATGGTGGTGACAAAGGTTGAGCATTCTGTTTGTTTTCATTTTGGTTAACTTAGACATTAACCATTATATCTTATTCATTGGCTTCGCTTCGGCTTGTAAAGCCCGTTGGTTCCTTTTTTTTTACTTGCCTCATATTCCTTTTTTGTGAACCTTGTGAGGGAATGGGCTAAGCCCATCATGATCCACACCCTTCTTTCCTGATCTGAACCCTATTTTTTTTATTGTGGTTTTTGCTAATTTCTTAAAATGAGATTATGGTTTTTATTAATATGGAATTAATTTTGATCTTGAATTGTTAAGTTTTAATTTGAGCTTTGACTTTGATTAGGATTTAATTTTTGATTAAATGCTGACTTTTATTTTATTTTGATAATTTGTTTAGTTTGATTTTGGTCTTAGGTTATTTAGAATTTAATTTGGATTTTTGATTAATTAGATCTTGTTAATACTTTTGGTTAATTTTTCGTGTGAAGATTTAATTGGGTAATTATTAGAGTATTCCTAATAGTTGATTAATTTTTTTTTATAATTGTTAATCTTCTTTAGAAATTTTATATTAATAGATTTTTAGAATCCTATTTGATTTCTTAGTCGAGTTTTCATTAAACCTTGTAATTAATTCTTGATTCATTTCTCTTGATTTTTCCTTAGTGGACAAGTTGATTAACTTTGTTTAGACTTTTGATTGTTTTTCTTGTCATATAAGTTTTGATTAATCTTGTGGAGATTTTGTGTGGAATATTTTTCATAACCTTGTTTAGACTGATGAGACGTGATGTAGATTGTGCTTAATCCCTGATATTGTTTGGACCAATTCTTGATGTTAATTTTGGTTCTCCTTGTTGATTGCCTTTGATGCTGGTTGCTTACATTTGATTCTTGTTAGATTCTGGTATATTTTGAACTTGATGTTGGATACTTGACTGTTGGATCCTCTTACTTGTTTGAAGTACTTGATCACTTGATTCTCTTCCACCTTGGAATCTTCTTCCTTTGAGTCTTGCCCATTTGAGCTTGTTGATCTTGTATGTTGATAGGATTGATCGTGTGAAGCTTCTACAAGTGTTATTGAGCTTTTTGTGCGCATTAAAGAGGCAACATACCTTTTCTGTTAGGTACCACTTGAATCTCAATGTTCATGCTGAAGGTGTGAAAAACGCAAGAAAGGGGGGTTTGAATTGGTTTTTCAAACTAATTGTTTCTTTTAAATAACTTTCTTGTCAAAAACTTTTACCCCTTTTTAAAGAACAACAGCTTAGTTAAACACAGAGATATAAACACATTATGTTTATACTAGTTCACTTAAGAATCTCTCAAGTTAATCTAGTCCACCCGCCAAGGTGATTTAGCCCCTCTCAACGAGGTCTTAATCCATTATTCAACAAAATAGTACACTGCACGAGCTACACAGCTGGTGACTAACAACAACCTCTAGAACTCACACGTTCTAGACTTCTCAAGTAATCCAACCACACAGGTCTTACTTAAGGCATAACCTCTAAGACACACGTCCTAGACTTCTCAAGAAATCTGATCACTAAGACTCTCTTAAGGAATACAACTTTTAGTTTAAATACAATGAGTTTACAGAGAATTGCTTCTTATCAAGCTGATAATGTAAACAAGTTTTTAGACCAAGAATGACTTAAGAAAGAATAGAGTTAGAGAGTATTGTCGTTGTTCGCGTGTGTGTCTTTCTTCAAGTCTTTGAGCTTTCTTTTATAGCCGAGTGAAAAGAGGCGTTGAGATGAAATCATGAAGGCTAGGTAGGCTTACGGCTAGAAGCGTGAGGACAGGTACAAAATCTTCTGCATGCTGCGCGTCCTGTCTGTGTCAGATTATCTCGTTTATATTTCGCATAGTCTTCAAGAATATTAACGTTGTAATGTGGTACAGCTGTATAGTGTAGCAGGTTTTCTTGGCTTCTCAACTTCAGAGGCTTTTTGTGAGCGTGAGTAAGAAGGGAAAACATTGCTCGGTTCTTGAGATTATCAAGTCTTTGAATCATCAGCTCTGCGCTTCCAGAATCTTCAGAACTTGTCTTTGGAACCTTGTTCTCTTAATCCACTTTCTCTATATCTTCAGAGGCTTCTGATAATATTTGATTGAAGCATGAATAGAGTTTTCAGAATATCTGATGCTTCAAGTCTTCCGTCGATTGAAGAAGTCCATTAGGAATCAGTCTTCAGAACTTCAACACTTGGTCTTTAAGAACGTTCTTCTTTTCTGCTTCAAGTCTTCCGAATCTTCAGAGCCTTGATCGAAAATCGTGAGGCTTCAGCATCAGGACTTTGTTCCATCAGAACCCTTGTCTTTTGACCTTCAGAATTCATTTTCTTTTCGTATCAGAGTTGTGTGAATCTTGTTTTATCTTCGAAATGAGTTCAGTTCTTCGAAGCATCTTTCATTGCGCCAATTCACAGAAGCAGGACCTGTTTTGCTAGGTTCTTACAAATAACAACATTAGTTGCACAAAATTGTTCATACAAATATTCATCTATTATCATCAAAACTTAGAGATAATATTGCAGAACCAAATCTTGTTCTCACAATTCCCCCTTTTTAATGATGACAAAACTATATAATTTGATGACACAATTTTGATATATATAACACAGGGAAAATGAAAAAGTTTTTAGGATAGCTTATCCTTTTTATGAAGTGCTCCCCCTGAGTATTAGATTAAGGTTCTTGCTAGGGCTCCCCCTGACTTCATTGACCTTTTGAGTCTTTCTTCATCATCAGAATTCTGAGTTATCTGCACAGAGAAGAAAAATACAGAAAAACAATCTAATAGAGATGATGGATTTATCTGTTAGCATGTAAGCAGCATTGTTTTTCGAAGAATGACTATAGGATCAAAATTATCACATTCATATAACTTTCTCCCCCTTTTTGTCATGAATAAAAAAGATAAACATAGGGTAGTCCAAGGGTGAAAAACACAGAACTAAAACTTTAAAAGAAAAACAGAGGTTTATTTGTTGTCAGAGGACAGTTTGTCCCAGATTTTCTTCATCGTGATCTGAAGATTTTCATTGACAGTATCTTGCTTGTCAAACCTTTCTCTGAAGTTCTTCTGTTCAGTTCTGATTTCATCAACAACGTCTCCCAGACGGTTGATAACAGGATCAGAGGTGGAAGCAATCATAGCACTTTCTTTATCCTTTTCAGCCTCTGCAGCTTCTTGTGCCTTTCTAGCAACTTGCTCTTCTGCTTCTTTAGCAGCCTTTTCTTCAGCTTCTATCTGCTTAGCAGCTAAGAACTTGAGTACTCTGATTCTTGCTTCAGCTTCTGCTCTCTCCTTAGTTTTTGCTAGTTCAGTAGTTATGGTTGTGTTGAGAAACTTACAATTCTTGTAAGTTCCACGTCTAACCATTTTTGAAAACTTTGACAGACACTCTCAAGTTCCATGAGTTTTGTGCTTGTACAAAGTTCCGCTCTTAACTTAGCAAACTTCTCAAGTGCTTTGTCATGAAATTGACTTGTACACTCTTCAAAAGAAGTTGGAGGTGGAGTATTGTAGACAACCAGAGCGAGATTAGATTCGGCAGAGTTGGTTTCTGGTGGTGTTTGCTGAGATAAGTCAACCTCAGTCGCAGCAGGTTCAGGTGGTTGTTGTTGATTGTTGGGAGAGGTTACTTCTAGATTGTTAGAGTTTATGAGGTTTTCAGGTAAGACAATTTCTAGAGATTCATAGGAGGTTTCCTCAGAACTAGATTCAGTAATGGGAGCTTGATTTGCTGGTTCTAGTTCATTTGGCTGAATTGTTGAGGTAGTTGTTGTTGAAATATGGGTAAAAACAATCTCAGACCGGATTGGGGTAGTTATTGATGAACTGTTGGTTGATTGATTAGTGGTTGGTAAAGGAATAGAGAAAGATGGAGGTTTAAACCTTACTTGTGGAATGGAGGTAGAGATGATTGATGAAGATGGTGCAGCAACAGATGGATTTGCATCAACTTTATTGATTTTCTCAAGAAGAAGGGCTTCTTTTCTGGAGATTTCAGTTTCATCCTTTTTCTTATTTTTACCCTCCGTGTCCTATTCAGCAAGCTTCCTCTTACTCCTGGTAATATGCTTTGACTGAGGGACAGCTTCTTCAACTCTAGATTCTGCTTCTCTCATTATGGCAATATAAGAGGCTATTGCTGTTGGATTATCTTCTTTGCATTAGAATGGATAGTTTTCCACTGGATTCCTGATCTTTCTCACCGTGTCGGGAGAAATAGGTGTTGGTTTCACTTCTACACTTGCAATCATCTTCATATGTTTAAGATTTACAGCATTGAAAACTTCTCTAACTCTTTCATTCAGATATTCCATGAAATTTACTTCTTTGGTCAGATAATCCACTAATCCGCATTCAACCAGAATGTCCGAGATTAATCTTCCAAAAGGAATATAGTTGACAATCTTCTTTTCTGGTGAGGCCGTTGTTCTGGTTTTGCGTACCATATCCCTTAAATAGTAGAACAGAATGGAGGGAAGGCACATTTTCTCATGTTTGTGCAGGTAGTACAACATGTGTTTTTTATTTGCGTTGGCAAAATCTGTAGCACTCTTTGCCGGTCTTGGATTGATGCATCCAAGAATGATCTTGTGCCAGATCCTTAGGTTATCGCACAAGTTTTTGCTTTTGTAGTCCGTTGTTCCGGATTGACAGCTCTTGAAGATAACTTTGTTGATGACTGACTCAGATTTCTCAGTTTTTCCGTACACCCTCTTTCTTTCCAAGAACTTCATTCCTAGCAATTCGGAGATAGATCTCTCAGTAATGATAATCTTCTGCTCCAGAACAAAAGATACCACATGGAATTCGTCTGTATCTGCATGTCTCCAGAATTCTTTCACTAGATCATCAAAGCATGGACCTTTTAGTCTATCAAAGTAATTCTTCCATTCTTGAGCACCCAATTGATTAATTAGGTTAAACCTATTATCAGAGAGGTTGTTGAAATCAACATCTAGCTCTTTCAGAACAGTTAGATCGTTTGCATGTGTCACACATGTCACAAAGCGAGTTTTCTGGGTGACATGGTTTGCATCAATTAAGGGAAGATTTAATGGATCTGAAACAACTGGTTCAGTCGTTGAGAGAGTAGTAGTGGGTGTGATGGATGAGGATGGTAGTTCTTGGGAGATTTGAACAGTATCTTGTTGATGAGTGTTCATCCTTACGGTGGTAAGAGGGAATGGGGATTAAACTTTGAGTTGATTTTGAGAGAGTGATAGATAGAGAGAGAAATAGATGAGAGTCGATTAACCTTTTTAGGGTTTGTGAGAAAAAAATTCTCGAGGGTTTAAAGGACAGATACACTCTTGAGGGGATAAGCTAATAAATGTGATAAAGTTGGGTCAATCTCGAGAGAAATGTTGTTCGTTTAATTTGAATAGTTAAAGTGACTTAATTTTATTTAAATCACGTACAAAAATAATTTTCCGAAAATATGACATGTCACAAAATTATCAGAACTTGAGATACGTTAAGAGAATGGTTCTGATGATTTGAAAAATACTTTTCTCTGACTAAACAAATGAGGTTCTAAAAATTTTTTATTCTGAACAGTACTTCATATTCAGGTGTTTTAAATGATTAGAAATCTATCTTCAGCTAAGGGTTTTGTGAAAATATCAGCCCACTAATGGTCTGTATCAATAAATTTTAAGCATAGAGTTTCCTTCTGAACATAGTCCCTAATAAAGTGATGTTTTAACCTTGAGAACCTTGAGAACATGGTTTCAACATGCTCATCTTCTTCCATTTTGAAGACTTCGTATTTTTGGATTAGCGCAAAAGCCTTCGTCTCCTTGACTTGAGCATTTCCTTCGTGAGTCATACGAAGAGAGTCAAAGATAGACTTTGCAATTTCTTTGTTTGTGATTTTCTCATACTCGGTATAAGAAATTGTGTTCAACAGAATGGTTCTTGCTTTGTGATGATTTTTGTAAGTTTTCTTCTGAGCATCTGTAAACTCACTTCTTTCAATCTTTTTACCTACAGAATCTACAGGATGACTATAGCCATCAAGTACTAAATCCCATAGATATAGATCAAATGATAAGAAATAACTTTCAATTCTATCTTTCCAATAATTAAACTTTTCACCATCAAAGATAGGAGGTTTTGCAGTGTAAGATTCTTTTTCAATAACATTTGTTTCAGAGGTTGTTGGTGGTGGTGTAGTCACTGTTTTTCACACTTGGATCGGTACTGAACATTGTTAAGTGCTTGATAAAAATTCAATCTTTTTATCACCTCAGAACCGGAGCTCTGATGCCAATTGAAGCTGTGAAAAACGCAAGAAATGGGGGTTTGAATTGGTTTTTCAAACTAATCGTTTCTTTTAAATAACTTTCTTGTCAAAAGCTTTTCAATAGCTTAGTTAAACACAGAGATATAAACACGTTATGTTTATACTAGTTCACTTGAGAATCTCTCAAGTTAATCTAGTCCACCCGCCAAGGTGATTTCGCCTCTCTCAACGAGGTCTTAATCCACTATTCAACAAAATAGTACACTGCACGAGCTACACAGCTGGTGACTAACAACAACCTCTAGAACTCACACGTTCTAGACTTCTCAAGTAATCCAACCACACAGGTCTTACTTAAGGCACAACCTCTAAGACACACGTCCTAGACTTCTCAAGAGATCTGATCACTAAGACTCTCTTAAGGAATATAACATTTAGTTCAAATACAATGAGTTTACAGAGAATTACTTCTTATCAAGCTGATAATGTAAACAAGTTTTTAGACCAAGAATGACTTAAGAAAGAATAGAGTTAGAGAGTATTGTCGTTGTTCGCGTGTATGCATTTCTTCAAATCTTTAAGGTTCCTTTTATAGCCAAGTGAAAAAAGCCGTTGAGATGAAATCATGAAGGCTAGGTAGGCTTACGGTTAGAAGCGTGAGGACAGGTAAAAAATCTTTTGCATGTTGCGCGTCCTGTCTGTGTCAGATTATCTCGTTTATATTTCGCACAGTCTTCAAGAATATTAACGTTGTAATGTGGTACAGCTGTATAGTGTAGCAGGTTTTCTTGGCTTCTTAACTTCAGAGGCTTTTTGTGAGCGTGAGTAAGAAGGGAAAACATTGTCCGGTTCTTGAGATTATCAAGTCTTTGAATCATCAGCTCTGCGCTTCCAGAATCTTCAGAACTTGTCTTTGGAACCTTATTCTCTTAATCCACTTTCTCCATATCTTCAGAGGCTTCTGATAATATTTGATTGAAGCATGAATAGAGTCTTCAGAATATCTGATGCTTCAAGTCTTCCGTCAATTGAAGAAGTCCATTAGGAATCAGTCTTCAGAACTTCAGCACTTGGTCTTTAAGAACGTTCTCCTTTTCTGCTTCAAGTCTTTCGAATCTTCAGAGCCTTGATCGAAAATCGTGAGGCTTCAGCATCAGGACTTTGTTCCATCAGAACCCTTGTCTTTTGACCTTCAGAATTCATTTTCTTTTCATATCAGAGTTGTGTGAATCTTGTTTTATCTTCGAATTGAGTTCAGTTCTTCGAAGCATCTTTCATTCCGCCAATTCACGGAAGCAGAACCTGTTTTGCTAGGTTCTTACAAATAACAACATTAGTTGGACAAAATTGTTCATACAAATATTCATCTGTTATCATCAAAACTTAGAGATAATATTGCAGAACCAAATCTTGTTCTCACACATGCCTCATACTAGGATTTTATCTATATTGAGTACATTTGAAGTCCTACCTCAAAGTAGGCTCTGTTTGCGCATCGTAGTACTTAGATGGTTACCTTGAAGCTGGAAAACTTTTTTGATGCTTTGAATCTCTCTTGAGAATATGTTGTTGATGATATGAGGCAGGCCCAGGGTTTAGCATTTTTGCTTACGACTTCTTGTTGATTGAGGAGTCTTCACTCCTAGTTGTATATTTGGCTTGTGTGCCAGTTCAATTGTTACTTTGGTTTCGTTTGCTACCATTTCGTCGTACTTTGTGGTGAGCGAGGAGTCACTCAGTCTTGCCTTTTAGCTGAGATCATGACATCGTTTTTTTGGTTGTGGACTGGGAGTCACTCAGTTTTGTTCCTTAGCTGAGATCACGACATCGTCCTTCTTATGATTGATTAGCATAATGTTTACTTGTGTTTGTTCACATGATCCTTTAGGATTCTTAGCTCGACTTAATTTTCGATTAAGCATGAGGTAAGAGAGACATTAGGCTTTCAATCCTTTTCATGATAACAGTTATGATAACCTCTTTTAAACCTTAACCTTAGGTCTAACTCTTTGCATGCTAACATTAGGTAGAACTCCCTTTTATCCTAACTTTAGGACCATTGTGCATGACAACATTAGGAGTTAGTTTCCCTTAGTTGTTCTTTTTTTCAACCTTTGAGACCTCTCTCTTCTCATCTCAAAACAAATCAAAAACACTTAATAAATACAACGAGTATTGTGCGTCACGAGCCTTAAGTACATGGGAAGTGATAAGCGGGAGTCTCTCTTTACCTTGTCTAGGGTGTTTTGCATACATCCCGTCTTGGGTCGATCTTGTGAAGCATTCGATCCTATGTCATAGACTTTAGTGCGATACGAGTTCCAAATAAAATCAATTCACTTCTGTCTAAAACTCACAAACAAAAATGTAAATCTTTTTATCCTTCAGGATTGATGTCAAATCATTTTCAGAAAAAAGTACGCTATTTTCGTTCTACAGCAAACAGGCATCGACCCTAACTGCTGGAATGCGAACTTAGCATCGCTCATAAAAAACACTAAACCAATATGTGGTTGTTCGGCCGAACTACGACTGCTCTAATTTCCTCTCTCTCTCTCTCTCTCTCTCTCTCTCTCTCTCTCTCTCTCTCTCGTCCGATTGAGGATACGCAGGCACAAGACAGCGATGTCTTGACAAGCACCCTTTTCACCTCTTTCCCGTAGTCCCATGAATTACAGACACTCTGATTTCCTCTTTCTCGTTCGATTGAGGATACGTATGCACAAGATGACGATGTCATGGCGAGCAACCTTCCTCTTTCACCCGTAGTCCTTCAAACTATGTCGACTCTAATTCTTCATTCGTCTATGAAGATACGTAGGCATAGGATTGTGATGATCCTTGCGAGTCCTCTTTTGGTTTCCCCTGTCTTCTTTTGTTTTTTCCCTCTCCGTTTCCGTTTAGCAGTAGGCTTTAGATAACACACCCTTTGATTATACAACAAGTGTGGATCCCGTTGAGTACAACGGATGCGAGGGGGTGCTAATACCTTCCTCTCGCGTAACCGACTCCCGAACCCAGACTTTGGTTGCGATGACCATGTCTTCTCCCTCTTGAGGTTTCTTCGATCGTTTCCTTTCCTCCGTCGGGATAAATAATGTTTGGTGGCGACTCTGTTTTTTCCGGCGGTTGTTTTTCGCGTTGCTGTCATACCCCAAATTTGTCCTACCTGTGTAAATTTTCATCTGTACATCCATACACTAACCGATATCCAAAAAATTCAAAAAAATCCATTTATTTTAAACCACGTTCATACCCATTATTAATAACCATGTGTCATGATCATAACCATGTTATTAGTATCATTTTTATCCAAAAAATAATTTCCAAATTCATTTTCACCAATGAAAAACCCATCACAAATTCCATGAGTTCAAGCCCATTACACTTTCATTTCATTAAAAAAAATTCCATATTCCAAGTCCACATTTTTTTAACTAATCCATATCCATGTTCATACCAAATTCCAAAAAAATTAACCATTTAACCAATTTCATCCATATGCCATTTTCCATTTTCATTTCGTATTTATAATCCTTTTTTATTATTACTGCCATTTCAATAAAAAAACATGAGTCTATGTTCACATATTACAAAAGGCTCAAAGAAAAAATAAAAACATGCCAAAGCCCATTACCAAGATTCCAAACACAATTCTATTACACTTAAATTCAGCCATCATACAAGAAAAACAAAGCCAAAGTATTGTTACAAGATTAAGCCACAAATTGCAAGCCAAGAGAAACTTCATGCGCAACATGATTTACAGCACGGCCTACACCTTCATTGCAGCTTGCCCAAAACCAGTTTCCACCATGACCTGTACACACAAAACAAACAAAGCATTAACCCGACCCCACAACACGATAACCTGTAAATGCGCAAAACCATCACGAAGTTGAATGTGAGGGAAACTGAAAACGACAAAACCTGTACCTGCAGCAAAAATTCCAGCTCATTATTTTCACACTTCATTCCCGTTTATACCCCTCATCTCCTCGCTATAAATTCGACCTCCACCCTCATTTAACCACAACCCTAGCCGCCACGAAACCTAGCAAAAATCACTCTGACAATTTCTATCCTTAACCTTCATCATCCACAATGCATCGTAACTCAAAACCCGATTCTCTTCTTCATTCATTCCGTCTTCAACCCATTTCAACCTAAAAACCTTCTTCCACCTTTAAACGCGACCCAACCTCCAACAACTCTTACTCAAACAATCACCCTTCATCGTGCTCACTCCACCAAAACCAAATCAAACCTTCAATAACCATACCCAGAAACCTGAATCGAAAACAGAACCAAAACAGAGGGAGAAGAAGTGAGAAACCGGAAACAGTGAGAACGAGATCAAAAGCGGAGAACACAAACCTGGTCGAAACGGACCATCAAACCAAAATAGAACCGGACAGAACGAGATCGAGAGAGAACAAAACCATGAAATCGAAATTGTGAGAAAGAAGCCGTAAGCGAGTAGAGAGTGAGACCGAGCGTGAGCGTGATCGCAGTGTCTTCTTCTTTTTTTCGGCGATTTGAAGTTTTAGAAGAAGGGTTCGTGTCTTTGTTTTCATATACTGAATATTGAATTCCTGATTTTGTTTTTTTCTAATATAAAAAGAAGCCAAACCCTTATAGGCTGTTGTCTTGGAATGGGCCTCATGGGCGTAGGTTTTTAATTTTTGCACGCCTCTATCACTGTGCACACCCTTCCCTTATCTTATTTGATTTTCTTTTAAGTAATGGTTTCTTTATGTTTTAATTGTTATTTTATTTTTTTATTAGGCTTCAATTTCACTATTAGATCTTCTTTTTATTTCATTTCATTATTTTTGTTTCATTTTGAACTTTTTAATTCTAGTTTAGGGCCAATGATATACAAAAATCTTGACTTGGTGGATTTATCCAAATTACTAAAAGTCTTGATAAATATGAGGCCACGTTTTATTTACTTTTATTGGTCGATGAAAGTCAAATATCAAGATTATCGATTTAACGATTTAAATCTTGATTAAGACGAGACCGATTTTATTTTTCATTTCAATTCCATCTTCTTTATTTTGGCCAATGATATAACACAACTCATGATTTAGTCAAACCGATTAAATTTTGATTTATTTGAGGCCTACTATTTTTTTTTATTTCAATTTATTTTTCATTATTTTATTTCTATTAATTTTGGGTCAATGAAAACCAAAATATCAATGATTTATCGATTTTCGATTTAAAATCTTGATAAAGGTGAGACCTTTATTCTTTTTCTCTTTTCAATTTTATTTCATTATCTTTATTAATTTTGGGTCAATGAAAACCAAAATATCAAAGATTTATCGATTTTCGATTTAAAATCTTGATAAAGGTGAGACCTTTCTTATGTACCTCTTTTCGATTTAATTTCATTTTTATTATCCTTTCATTATCTTTATTCATTTTGGGTCAATGAAAATCAAATACAAGAGACTATCATTTTTTCGATTTAAAATCTTAGTAAAGATGATACCTTTCTTAGTTTTCCGATTTTATTTCTATTTCAATTTATTTTTCATTACCTCATATTCTTTTATTTTCACTTTTGGTAAAGGAAAGTCAAAAATCGTTGATTATCGATTTACCGATTTAAATCTCGATTAAGACGAGACCAACTTTATTTTATGTCGATATTATATCTTGTCAATATTATCTTGATTATTATTGTTCATATTCTTATCATATTGTCCATATCATATTCATATCATGTTTATCTAACCATTTCATTTTTTCATATTTTAATCAAACACACTAACAATTATCGAAACGCCTAAGCATTTAATTTTCGATTAAAACCACTTAACACACATATTCAAACCGTTTTTTAATTAAATCGCGAAAGAACTGAATTCTTGAGGTCTAGCACTTCTTGGGTTCTTGAGTGACCGCTATTGAGGCGCACGCCTTAGGTGGTGATCATTCGACCTTTCGCTCCTAAAACACTCGTCTTAACTATTTGGACAAAGAAATACCATTGGAGTTTAGCATTCCACGTGGTACTCTCGTTGTTCATCAAACAATATTTCACAAATCAATCGAATGAAAAAGGTGTCGTTGGGATCTAGCATCCCAATAATGCTCCGATTAGTTGGTTGCGAGGCCGACGTCTCGTTTATCGAATAACCGTCCTTCTCCCTAAAACATTTAACAAACCAAATCATTTCCAAACCAATTCTCGACTCGTCGTCGAGCTACTTCTCGAAACATTCTTGTAAGTTGAGTGTCTTTTGCCTCGTCGTCAAATGCACACTTGCACATTTCGTAGGTTTTGTTACTAGGAGCACCCCTAGGGACTAGTATCGATCCTCACCTCTTTTCTCAACCAATTCGACTCAATCTTTTTTCAAACCGTTTTTTAATCAACTCGCGAAAGAATTGAGTTCTTGGAGTCTCGCATTCCTTGGATTCTTGAGTGACTGCTCTCGAGGCACGCCCCTTGGGTTGTTTGTCATTCAATCTTTCGTCTCCTAAAACACTAACCCCATTCTTTTCGTGGGCGTACCACAAACTACGACTGCTCTGATTCTTTATTCTCGTCCGAGTAAAGATACGTAGGCACAAGATTGCGATGATCTTGGCGAGCTACCTTCCCTCCATCTTCCATCTTCCGTCTTCCCTCTATCCCTTCCTGTAGTCGAACTACGATTGCTCTGATTCCTCATTCTCGTCCGAATGAGCATACGTAGGCCCGAGGTCGCGATGATCTTGCCGAGCACCCTATCCTTAAACCACCCATTTCCCCTTAGTATCTTTTCCTTTTATCTTTACCTTTTCGCATTTATTTTTGAGAAGAAAACAAACAAGCTTAGCTAACATTTCCTCACGAATCGAACTAAGATGTTCCCGTTGAGTACAACGGACGTGAGGGGGTGCGCGTACCTTTCCCTCACGTAACCGACTCCCAAACCCGGAATGTGGTTGCGACGACCATGTTCTTATCTCTTAAAGGTTTTCTCGATATTTTCCTTTCCCTCTTTTGGGATAAATAAAGTTCGGTGGCGACTCTGTCGAACCGTTTTCCGCGCCTTTCGCGCGAGGGTCGTGTCTTCGATTAAGCGATTTTTTTTTTAGGTGCGACAGATGGCGACTCTGTTGGGGATTAATTGCTCAATGCAAGAGAGATTTGAGTCTAACTTAGAGCAATTTGTGAGGAGCGTTATCTTTGTTTGCTTGTTTTCTTCTCGTTTACGTATTTGTTCTCTTATTGCTTTCTCTTATGTACTTATTATCCTGTTTGGCTGTTGGACCATGGGCCAATATCATGAGTAAAGCTCTATACCCGAGCTTTGGTAAAAGCAGAGGGAACACATAGTTTAGAATTGGATGTCGAGTAGTGTTAGTCCCCAAGGACTCGCTCCTTGCGTGCCTAGCATGAAAGCTCCCCTAGAGTAGACCTTTTCGTAGATCCTGTTGTAACATAGCTAGCCTGTCGCACGACTTGATTCATGAAGGGTCTGTGACTATATGAACCGCTCTTAGAACCAAGTTCTATATTGGTGGTTGTGTAGTGTTAGTCTCCAAGGACTCGCTCCTTGTGCGCCTAGCATAAAGACCCCGCTCAGGGGAGACCTTGTCGTCATTCTCGTCGTAATGCAACTAGCCTGTTGCGTGACGTTGATGCGATTAGTGTCCGTAATCCTGGAAACCTTATCCATCAACGTAGAAACTATCCTGTGAGTGGGTTTATGGGTAAAGAACCTAGAACTTTCCTCATAGAGCCTACCTATAGGGTTTCTTTGATCGGAGACTTTGGTTATTTACCCGTGAACGGCCAACCTCAGAATTGTTTGAACCTGCGATCTGCGATCCTGGATCTTGCATCTTGCATTACATACATGTCATTGCATTGCATTGCATTAGTTATACATCTTGCATTGCATTTCAACATCAGAATCTCACTTCAACTTCCTTCCTTCTCCAGTAAATCAAGCTGATTCCTCGACACCAGTACGCAACTCGAGCCAACACAAGAAGAACGATTGAGCAGATTCAGCAAGAGCAAGCTGCCTTCAGAGAGGAGTTAGACTCTATGAAGGGAAAGATTGATCAGATTCTTGAAGCCATCATGATGGCCAGAAGAGAAGAAGAACTGCGTGAAGCCGCTGCTGCCAACAACACCGCGCCTGTGCAAGGGTCACCCTCAAGGCTCTCAGTTCCTGTTCCTAACCCTATCAATTACGGGATACCAATGAACTTTACGCCTGCCGCTGAAGGGGCCATTTCTCAACCACTTCCAACATCTAGAGTCGCTGTTGGTGCTATTCCGCAAGCCCAACCTGTTGTCACTCAGATTCCTATTCCTCGTGTTGAGGAAAATTTGGTAGATCAGTATGATGAGGTACAGAACTACCATACTGCTATTCCAATTGTCAATCCTACTGCTGCTCAGGATTCTGAAGCCATCAAAATGTGTCGTGATCTAGCTGAGAAACTCTAAGTCATGGAGGGGCGTAACTCAACTTCTTTGAATGCTCTGGAAATGTGCTTGGTGCCAGATGTTGTCATTCCTCCCAAGTTCAAGGTACAGGAATTCCCGAAGTACAAAGGCCTCAGTTGCCCATACATTCATCTGAAGACGTACTGCCGCAAGATGGCTGCCTATGCCAAAGATGAAAACTGATGATCCATTGCTTCCAAGACAGTTTGTCTGGGGCATCACTCGAATGGTATATGCAGCTGGAGCGTAGCAATGTGCGCACTTGGGATGATCTAGCTGATGCATTTGTCAAGCAATACAAGTACAACACTGGCCTTGCTCCAAACCGTACTCAACTTCAGAGTATGGCTCAAAAGGACAACGAATCCTTTAAGGAGTACGCGCAACGCTGGAGAGAGTTAGCTGCAAGAGTGCGTCCACCTCTTGTTGACCGTGAACTGATTGACATCTTCATGGGTACTTTGCAAGGCCAATACTATGAGAAGTTGATTGGTAATGTTTCTGCCGAATTCTCTGATTTGGTAATTGTCGGTGAGAGAATTGAAGAAGGTCTGAAAAGTGGAAAGATCCAAGGAGTTTCTAGCAGTCAGTCTGCAGTCAAGAAGCCCTTCAATGGATTCAAAAAGAAAGAGGGTGAAACAAATGCTATCTCTGCTCAGAAAGGGCAAGCTCAACAAGCTCCCCCTCCAATGCCTTTTCAAATCCCTTACTTCCAGTATCCGTATGTTGCTGCTGCGCAATACGCTTCAATGCCTTATCAGCCAACAATTCAAGTTGTTCAAGCTCCAATGCCTCAACAACAGGTTCCTCAGCAACAATCCTACAATCAACAAGGGTATCAATATCCTCCTCAACATCAACAACAGAGAGCTGCTCAACAACGTCAGCCTAATCAATAGAGGATAAGGAGGTCAGATAGAGACTTTGATCGCTTACCTACGTCATATGCTCAGATCTTTGCTCAATTGATGGAGAAGAGGGCCATTACTCTGAGGGACCTAGCTCCTCCAACTGTCATTCCCCTAGATTATGATGCTAATGCTCATTGCGAGTTTTATAAGGGTGCCCCAGGGCATACGATCGAGGACTGCAGAGTTTTCAAACACAAGGTTCAAGACATGATCGACTCAAAGTTTCTCACGTTCAATGGGAAGGCTCCAAACGTCATCAAAAACCCGCTGCCGCCGCCAAACTAGTGCCAGCATCAAGTCAAGTCAAATCAAGTCAAGTTTATTCCCCGAAGGAGGTAGTCATGTTGCCATCCCATCATTTGCATTCTTGTATTTTGTCTTTATTTGTTTAAGTACTGTATGCTTTGAACATTGCCTTTCGTATGTGGTTTTCTTAATGTATTGACTATGCATGTTTTGAATCAGTTATGTCGTATTCACTCATTTTTTCCTTTTACTGCAAAACACCGACACATTTTTCCACTTCACTCTCTATATCAAACTGTTGTTAGCAATGATTGGAGAGAGGATGATGACAACGAAATACCCATAATTGCAAAATGTATGCTTTCGGATAGAATCTCGCCGATGATGTACAGGCATTGTTTCAACCCCCAAACACTGGAGAGACAAGGAGTTAATCCCTAGTAAACCACTTCGAACCAAGAAGTAGCAAGTTTCCTTCGGATATTCAAACCCTTACACTCAACCTGGGGCAGGGTAGTGGTCAGTTAAAATCACAAACCAAAGACCACAAGACATGACGGTTGTTCATCAATAACCATGACTTGGCAGTTACAATCATCCAACAAAACCAAAATAAAAAAATCAAAAGCCTGCCAAGTCGAGCACCTCAAAAGGAGACTTAGGCAAAAATCAAAGCAATCTCGATGGACTCAAAAGCGAAATCAGTCCATGCAAAAGATAAGGATCAAAAAACAAAAGAGGCCCTCGAATCCTCAACAAAAACGAAATAAGACTCAGTGACCACCAAATCAAAACCAAAGGGTCACTGACATCCATCAAAAATAAAGTAAGGTGACTGCCATTTCGAGCATACCTTGAAACATCACTCTTACACCGTCAACCCTTTTGGAAGACAAATGTGTGCAAGATTAACTGAACGTAGGACTGGAGATCATCACGAAGAAGGGGTGGGTACAAATCATACTTTGAGCCTAATATCCTTTGTTTCATAAACCGTAAACCAGACCACGTTACAACCCTCAAAAGACCTAATTGAGGTGAGGTTTATTCTGAAAGCATGCTATTGCAAGGTTGCATAAACTGACTCCCCATATTTGCTAATCTTCAACATTGGTGTCATTCTCCTTGCTATATCTTTCACACCATCAAAATTAGCACAACGTCTGGACTAACGGTCCATTCGTCTCACAATATCACGACACTCGAATAAACGACTCTTTTTCAAAACTTGCATGAGCATTGCATTAAGATTACCATTTATGAGCAATTTTAACTGCAAATCAGTGCTAGACATCAAAGCAACTCCAACAAGGGGCAATCAAAAAGGAACTTAAACTTTCAATGGTGCCGACCCGAATCAAGACTCCCTCAAACCCTCAATCTGGGGCAAATCACTCAACAGCTCGATCAGGGGCAAGTCATCTCAAAGCACATCAAAGATCAACTGCCAAAAATCAGACATCGTCAGAACTGGTTAATCAAAGGCAAACCATCACCATGTTTAGACTGGGGCAAGACCCATTACAATATGCAGATCCCTCTGTATCTTTAAGTTGGACAAGCGTACCTTGCCAGACATTATCAATCATCAAGTTCAGAGCAAGAGCACAATCTTCATGAGCTGATCACATCGCTACACTCAAGCCATTCTGACCATCAAGCACAATTTTAGAGAGCATCTTCGTCTACTTCGATCATGGCGTCTTCAACGAACTGAGCGTCGAGGAAATCAAATCCCTCCCACCGCCCAAAGTCCAATCTGCATTGGCAACTACCAAAAGTCCACCACGCTAACACCTCTCCAGACATATCCAATCACCCATCTGCAATCATGTGCATCATACGCATCATACGCATCGCATTCAACATCATATGCATACAAAAACCAAATCATACTTCCCCATCACTTGCATCTCTGCGCGTCAGCATTTGCATTTACATTTCCATTCGATATGGAACATCATTACAAAATCAAGCATTCGTGCATATCAAGGTCCAGGATCAATCTCAAGGCAAGCTCAAGACAATCTCCAGGCCAGCCAGGGGCATCTTCTTCAAGTCCGTGGGCGTTCCTCACAAAGTTGTTTCAACTTTTTGTTGATCAAGCTCAGACGATCTTCAGCCCAGGCAGGGGCATCTTCTTCAAATTCATAGGCGTTCCTCATGAAATTATTTCGACCTTTTGTTGATGAAGCTGTGATCTCCAAGCAAGTCAGTGGGCGTTCCTCATTGAGTTGTATCTTTGCCTCAACTTTTTTTTGATGTCTTCAAATAAGTCTCACTCACCACATCCCCAACAAACTTGACCTTTTGTCAATTGCCTTACTATCATCCTTTTGGTGATAGCCAAACCTTGTCAATTCAACCTAACCTACATCCTTTTGGTGTTGGTGACCCTCAAAATCAGAAACTTCCTATCATCCTTTTGGTGGTAGCCGTTCATGTCATATCAACCTAACCTGCATCCTTTCGGTGTTGATCCTCGCAAGTGGGAAGTTCCTATCATCTTTTTGGTGGTAGTAGCTTGTATTGATTCGTCATCCTTTTGGTGTCGCCGATCCGTGAACCTTTGGTCTGTGTATCATCCTTTTGGTGAATGACAACCTTTATGTGCGTGTGCCCTATTATCCTTTTGGTAATAGCAGACTTTGACCTTATTTTCATCCTTTTGGTGGAAGGGTCTCTGTGTGTGTGCCCTATTATCCTTTTGGTAATAGCAGACTTTGACCTCATTTTCATCCTTTTGGTGGAAGGGTCTGTGTGCGTGTGTGCCCTATTATCCTTTTGGTAATAGCAGGCTTTGACCTCATTTTCATCCTTTTGGTGGAAGGGTCTGTGTGTGTGTGCCCTATTATCCTTTTGGTAATAGCAGGCTTTGACCTCATTTTCATCCTTTTGGTGGAAGGGTCTGTGTGTGTGCCCTATTATCCTTTTGGTAATAGCAGGCTTCGACCTCATTTTCATCCTTTTGGTGGAAAGGTCTGTGTGTGTGTGTGTGCCCTATTATCCTTTTGGTAATAGCAGGCTTTGACCTCATTTTCATCCTTTTGGTGGAAGGGTCTGTGTGTGTGTTCACTATCATCTTTTTGGTGATAGGTTTGTCGTCCTTTTGGTGTCGGATTTCCTATATTTCAATTTCCGAATCCCTTTTCTTTCTTTCGGACAAATTTATGGTCTTTGTTATATCTAATTGACTTATACCTCGATAGAACGAACACCGTAGCAGATCAACTTACTCGGTTTAAGCCAATTAGATAGGGGCATCTGTCATACCCCAAATTTGTCCTACCTGTGTAAATTTTCATCTGTGCATCCATACACTAACCGATATCCAGAAAATTCAAAAAAATTCATTTATTTTAAACCACGTTCATACCCATTCTTAATAACCATGTGTCATGATCATAACCATGTTATTAGTATCATTTTTATCCAAAAAATCATTTCCAAAATCATTTTCACCAATGAAAAGCCCATCACAAATTCCATGAGTTCAAGCTCATTACACTTTCATTTCATTAAAAAAAATTCCATATTCCAAGTCCACATTTTTTTAACTAATCCATATCCATGTTCACCATACCAAATTCCAATAAAATTAACCATTTAACCAATTTCATCCATATGCCATTTTCCATTTTCATTTTGTATTTATAATCCTTTTTTATTATTACTACCATTTCAATAAAAAAAACCATGAGTCTATGTTCGCATATTACAAAAGGCTCAAAGAAAAAATAAAACCATGCCAAAGCCCATTACCAAGATTCCAAACACAATTCTATTGCACGTAAATTCAGCCATCATACAAGCAAAACAAAGCCAAAGTATTGTTACAAGATTAAGCCACAAATTGCAAGCCAAGAGAAACTTCATGCGCAACATGATTTACAGCACGGCCTAAACCTTCATTGCAGCTTGCCCAAAACCAGTTTCCACCATGACCTGTACACACAAAACAAACAAAGCATTAACCGACCACACAACACGATAACCTGCAAATGCGCAAAACCATCACGAAGTTGAATGTGAGGGAAAATGAAAACGACAAAACCTGTACCTGCAGCGGAAATTCCAGCTCATTATTTTCACACTTCATTCTCGTTTATACCCCTCATCTCCTCGCTATAAATTCGACCTCCACCCTCATTCAACCGCAGCCCTAGCCGCCACGAAACCTAGCAAAAATCACTCTGACAATTTCTATCTTTAACCTTCATCATCCACAATGCATCGTAACTCAAAACCCGATTCTCTTCTTCATCCATTCCGTCTTCAACCCATTTCAACCTAAAAACCTTCTTCCACCTTTAAACGCGACCCAACCTCCAACAACTCTTACTCAAACAATCACCCTTCATCGTGCTCACTCCACCAAAACCAAATCAAACCTTCAATAACCATACCCAGAAACCTGAATCGAAAACAGAACCAAAACAGAGGGAGAAGAAGTGAGAAACCGGAAACAGTGAGAACGAGATCAAAAGCTGAGAACACAAACCTGATCGAAACGGACCATCAAACCAAAATAGAACTGGACAGAACGAGATCGAGAGAGAACAAAACCATGAAATCGAAATTGTGAGAAAGAAGCCGTAAGCGAGTAGAGAGTGAGACCGAGCGTGAGCGTGATCGCAGTGTCTTCTTCTTTTTTCCAGCAATGTGAAGTTTTAGAAGAAGGGTTCGTGTCTTTGTTTTCATATACTGAATATTGAATTCCTGATTTTGTTTTTTTTTTAATATAAAAATAAGCCAAACCCTTATAGACTGTTGTCTTGGAATGGGCCTCATGGGCGTAGGTTTTTAATTTTCGCACGCCTCTATCACCGTGCACACCCTTCCCTTATATTATTTGATTTTCTTTTAAGTAATGGTTTCTTTATGTTTTAATTGTTATTTTATTTTTTTATTAGGCTTCAATTTCACTATTAGATCTTCTTTTTATTTCATTTTAAACTTTTTAATTCTAGTTTAGGGCCAATGATATACAAAAATCTTGACTTGGTGGATTTATCCAAATCACTAAAAGTCTTGATAAATATGAGGCCACGTTTTATTTATTTTTATTTGTCGATGAAAGTCAAATATCAAGATTATCGATTTACCGATTTAAATCTTGATTAAGACGAGACCAATTTTATTTTTCATTTCAATTCCATCTTTTTTATTTTGGCCAATGATATAACACAACTCATGATTTAGTCAAACCGATTAAATTATAATTTATTTGAGGCCTACTATTTATTTATTTATTTATTTATTTCGATTTATTTTTCATTATTTTATTTCTATTAATTTTGGGTCAATGAAAACCAAAATATCAATGATTTATCGATTTTCGATTTAAAATCTTGATAAAGGCGAGACCTTTATTCTTTTTCTCTTTTCGATTTTATTTCATTATCTTTATTAATTTTGGGTCAATGAAAACCAAAATATCAAAGATTTATCGATTTTCGATTTAAAATCTTGATAAAGGTGAGACCTTTCTTATGTACCTCTTTTCGATTTAATTTCATTTTTATTATCCTTTCATTATCTTTATTCATTTTGGGTCAATGAAAATCAAATACAAGAGACTATCATTTTTTCGATTTAAAATCTTAGTAAAGATGAGACCTTTCTTAGTTTTCCGATTTTATTTCTATTTCAATTTATTTTTCATTACCTCATATTCTTTTATTTTCACTTTTGGTCAAGGAAAGTCAAAAATCGTTGATCATCGATTTACCGATTTAAATCTCGATTAAGACGAGACCAACTTTATTTTTATGTCGATATTATATCTTGTCAATATTATCTTGATTATTATTGTTCATATTCTTATCATATTGTCCATATCATATTCATATCATGTTTATCTAACCATTTCATTTTTTCATATTTTAATCAAACACACTAACAATTATCGAAACGCCTAAGCATTTAATTTTCGATTAAAAACACTTAACACACATATTCAAACCGCTTTTTTAACTAAATCGTGAAAGAACTGAATTCTTGAGGTCTAGCACTTCTTGGGTTCTTGAGCGACCGCTATTGAGGCACACGCCTTAGGTAGTGATCATTCGACCTTTCGCTCCTAAAACACTCGTCTTAACTATTTGGACAAAGAAATACCATTGGAGTCTAGCATTCCACGTGGTACTCTCGTTGTTCATCAAATAATATTTCACAAATCAATCGAATGAAAAAGGTGTCGTTGGGATCTAGCATCCCAATAATGCTCTGATTAGTTGGTTGCGAGGTCGACGTCTCGTTTATCGAATAATCGTCATTCTCCCTAAAACATTTAACAAACCAAATCATTTCCAAACCAATTCTTGACTCGTCGTCGAGCTACTTCTCGAAACATTCTCGTAAGTTGAGTGTCTTTTGCCTCGTCGTCAAATGCACACTTGCATATTTCGTAGGTTTTGTTACTATGAGCACCCCTAGGAACTAGTATTGATCCTCACCTCTTTTCTCAACCAATTCGACTCAATCTTTTTTCAAACCATTTTTTAATCAACTCACGAAAGAACTGAGTTCTTGGAGTCTCGCATTCCTTGGATTCTTGAGTGACTGCTCTCGAGGCACGCCTCTTGGGTTGTTTGTCATTCAATCTTTCTTCTCCTAAAACACTAACCCCATTCTTTTCGTGGGCGTACCACGAACTACGACTGCTCTGATTCTTTATTCTCGTCCGAGTAAAGATACGTAGGCACAAGATTGCGATGATCTTGGCGAGCTACCTTTCCTTCATCTTCCGTCTTCCCTCTATCCCTTCCCGTAGTCGAACTACGATTGCTCTGATTTCTCATTCTCGTCCGAATGAGCATACGTAGGCCCGAGGTCGCGATGATCTTGCCGAGCACCCTATCCTTAAACCACCATTTCCCTTAGTATCTTTTCCTTTTATCTTTACCTTTTCACATTTATTTTTTAGAAGAAAACAAACAAGCTTAGCTAACATTTCCTCACGAATCGAATTAAGAGGTTCCCGTTGAGTACAAAGAACGTGAGGGGGTGCGCGTACCTTCCCCTCACGTAACTGACTCCCGAACTCGGAATGTGGTTGCGACGACCATGTTCTTATCTTTTAAAGGTTTTCTCGATATTTTCCTTTCCCTCTTTTGGGATAAATAAAGTTCGGTGACGACTCTGTCGAACCGTTTTCCGCGCCTTTCGCGCGAGGGTCCTGTCTTCGATTAAGCGATTTTTTTCGAGGTGCGACAGTTGCGACACAACATTACTTTTTTTTTCCAAAAGTTTGATGATTAATGTGAGCAATGTATTGGACAAAGTGCAATCTTTACCTGAAATTCGATCTTCTCTTGCTCCCTTTGATTTGTTGCACGAAAAAGTTGGAGTTTTGGAGTGAAAAATGATATTGAGAATGTAAGGTTTTTTAGGTTGGTGAAGGTGAGTGTGGAAGAAGAAAACACAACAATGAGGGGAGTGATCATGCAGGTTTCAAATATAGCAAAAACTTCCGGAGCTGTATCTATGGAACAATCTGACGCTTAGACGTTCCGGAGGTGCATCTACGAAAGTTTTCCTGAACTGAATTATTTTGAAGTTTTTCCCAGCGTTTACCGGTTTAAAATTATTCCGTAGATGTAACTCTGGAAAAAACCAAATTTTGGCAAAAAAAGGTGCGTCCGGATATGTATTTCCGAAAGCAAGGGGCATAAAAGAAAATACGCTAGGTGCCTAAGAGTATCAATGGATGGATTAAGAAATTCTCTTTTTTTTTTACTACAAACACGTTATGCCCATTCCAAATAGGTTCTGGCAAATTTTTTACCGCAAATATAGAGCAAACATTTTATACTTTGACATAAACATATATTATTATGATAGAAACAAATTTTTCGTCATTCATTATTCAAACTTGTTACAATATTATGAAAACTTAATCACATAATCACTTGTTACCACAAAATCATTTAACGATCACTTAGACATTTAATTAACTAAACATTTAATAGTCACCTAAACACCTAATTAACTAAACTTAATGATCACCTAAACACTTAATCAACACCTATTTCATTAGTGTTGAAGCAACTAAGACAAACAACATAATGAAGGTCATGAACTTCAATTGCTTATACATAAACTTCATCTTTATCTTTTACTTTGACATCATTAACCTTTACTTCTTTTCATTTATTTATAAAGTAATGAAGAGATTAACTCCTTTGCTCTAAGGTTTATTTCTCCATCCAACCAAACAAAATGGCTATATTTCTTATAGCTTTACAGTTAGAAACATCAATGGAGATAAAAGAAGATTAATAAATTGCAAAAATGATGATCTGGGTAAAATAAGACAAGATCAAAATCTATAGAAATGAAAATCTACCTTATACATCCCTCATCTTTAAAAACAACGATCCAGGTTCGAATCAGTCCATGCAATCATCAATAGAGCGTCAAAATTGCATTTGCATTCATACCTAATATGAGGAGATATGTTTTTCATACTATAAACAATGTAGTGCGACATTGATGAGAGAAACATAGATACTTTTCTTAGCGAGAAAGAAGAAAACAAGGAAGTTCGCGTAAAAATTCGTTCCTATGTTTTTGAGGAAAATGATGGAGATAAAATCTAAAAAAAAACATTGGTAAATATTTAAATAATAAATTTAATTAATTAATATAATATCAACTTAAATTAAAAATTAAATTAATCATTTTATTTATTTTTGACATAATAATTTTTGCTTACTTGACGCCAACAATTATACATATTAAATGAAAGAGTCGCATGTGCAAAAGTAGAAGAGAATTAAAATATCTCAAAAATTGTGAAATAGAAAAAAACTAAATCTATAATATAAGAAAAGAAGATGTCCTGGAAAATTCTCTTATGCCCTTCTTTCTTATTATGCCACCTCATCAAATTGAGAGCATTTTGTGTCCAAATATTACTTTTTCCAACCGATGATGTCAATTTGTTCTATTTCAACTACATGTTTATTCAATTAGGCCTTTGTTTGCTGGGTGTAGTTCATTTGATGATGTCATTTGGTTTCAAACCAACAAATTCAATTCAACTTTTTATCTTTTCTCTTCACCCAATGTCATATCCAATTCAATTTTTTTATTTTTTTCTCTCACTTTTCACTTCAGTCTTCTCTCACTTCTCTCCCTTTCTCTTCCCCAATCCTTTTTTTCTGCCCTCTTTATCTTCCTTTACGTCTACTATCTTCATCTTCCTCTTCCCTCTTTTTTCTCCATCTCTCTCTTTCTTCTTTCAACTTCTTAGAAGATAAATCTCACTCTCATCTCTCTTGCAAACAAATATCATAAGTAATTTGTTAAGAAAATATTCTCACCAATGAACAGCTCTCTTCCTGTCTTTTTTTCTTCTCACCTTCTTTCTTTTGCATTTCCACTACTTCCTTTCTATTTCTTATTACATTTTGTATTATGTGCAAGTTCAACAAGTATATTTTTTCAAGAAAATTCTCAGAAACAAGAACAACAATAACAAAGTAAATCTATGATTTATTTACTTTTTTCTTCTGCTATCTTCTTTAGTTTGATTAAATATTTATTTATTTATTTATTTTATTGTCAATTTACTTATATTTTATAAAAGAATAAAATATTTTTTTAGATTAATTTAATTTTCAGATCTGAAAAAATGACATATAAAAAAAGATAGATAAAATAAAAATATCAAAAAATAAAATACAAATCTAAGAAGAAAAAAAATTATAGACACAAAGTTAACATTTTTTTAAGAGAGACATATTTAGCAAAGATAGTGCATTTTTTATGATACTTTGAAAACATGACAAAATTATATTTTATTATTTTTCTTAATACAAACCATTTTCTTCTAAAAGAACTAAGGGAGAGTAATTGTTATAGTGGCTAAGTGGAGAAATAAAAATGATTCTTTCTATTTTGTAAAAAAAATGTTGTGTGAAATTTTAATAGTTCATATGACCAAAGACATTGTTCTAAAAATACTATATTTATTTTTTCTATTTGAATTTTTAAACTCCTAAAATAATCAAATTAAAAATGAGTAAAAATGTTCATATGTACAATAATCAGATCTAAAAAATGCAGAAATCTAATGCTATACAAAATAAGTAGAAGAAAATATAGATATCTAATAGAGAGAAGATTTTTTTGTGCGCTGATAATATTGAGTTTATTTATTTGTAATGAAGAAAAAATGTTAAAGATTAAAAGAGAAAATAATATTCAAAAAATTTGAATTATTATTAAAAATTGAAAATTAATATTGAAGAATTGTTAAATATTAAATAAGCAGAATGTTTAAGCTAAAAAGAGGTTGAAGTATTAAGAGAAAAACACGTTAATAGAAATTTTATACAAGGTTTGTCCTAAAATTTGTGTTGGATGCGGAAATTGAATGTGCATTTATGATTTGAATTATGTATATTAGGTCTACAATAATACGGTATTGATTATTCATCTAATATTATTACTAATTTATTTATTATATAAAAATATATCAGGTAAAATTTTGAATATATATTGTGTTGTTAGCATTATTTTCAACTTTTGATTTATTATTGATTATTTTTGTTCCGGTGATTTTTTTTTTAATATTTATGATTATGAAGAAGTTAGACTATATTTCTATTTGCTATTAATAGTTTTATTGTTTTTTATTTAAATACATTTTTGTTATAGTTTGGTATACTAAATGTGTTTACTATACATGTATAACTATTCTGTTGAAAGAACAAAAAATGTTATTGCAAAGTTAACTTAGAGCATAATTATTGGTGGTTTTTAAAGGTTTTTATACAGTTTTTTAGACAATAAAAAATAATATAGTCTATTTAAAAAATATAAAATATTAAGTGGGACCAATTTAAAAAATTTTAATGAATATCATGGATGTGTACCACTCTATAAAAGGGCTGGGCTTTGCTGCCTTTATGGCGGCAAAGGCACCGTGCCTTTGTGCCTTTTTCACTCTTCAAATTTTCTCTTTCATGCTTTTATTTATTTTATTTTATTTTTTAAAAAATTGACTGATTATACCTAAAGACATGCTACCTTTGCCGCCATAAAGGCAGCAAAGCCAAATCCCTCTATAAAATTCAATAAATGATAAGTCTCATCAAAGTTGGCACTATGCTAGCGTGTTATTGTAAAATTACAGCTATGTAAAATTCAATCAATAATAGGTCTCATCAAAGTGACACTCCGATAACATGTTTAGCACTTCATTCAATAAAATAAGTGGCTGGAAATGCCTTCCACAAATTACAAGGAATGACCCCCTTTTTGTTATGGACCACTGTGTAATGTAGGCAAGAGAAAATAATATCATAAGTAACTTGATTCAAATTTTAATTTATAGAGTTTGGATCTCAACTAAATCAAATCAAATAATATAGATACTACTTAAATTTAAAAAAAATATTTTTATCAACTTATATGGCATGCAAATATCAATAATAAAAAGAAAAAAAGTTATACAATGTATTAATTATTTATGTAAATTAACAATAACATTAAATTACTCATTTAATTTTAATCAACTATATTAAATAGTTATTTTTAATTTAAAATTATAATTTAATAACATTTAATTATAAAATTAAATATGTTTTTTATTCTTATTGTCAATTTTAAATATTTAAATTAATTGAATTGAAATATTTCAATCACTTTTCAATATGTTGTTTTTGAATTAATGATGATATGATACTTTTGAATTGATAATAATAGTAAACTAGAAAGGTAACAATTAAAATAAGTAAAGATTAAATTTTAAAAAGAAAATAGTGTCTTAGAAACGAAACATAGGGTCATCAGGTTGTAGTCCTTACAAATCTTCTGGTTGTGGTTATGGTTAGAGTAAACGAAATTTATAACAATTAGTACTAATAGTTGTATGTTTTCTTTGACAAAAGGATCATTTATTTAAGTAATAACTATTAAATATTAATTGATTATTTAATTATTTTAACTATTAAATATTGCTATACATTCAAGTATGTCATTGTGCATGTTACTGCTTATTAATACAAAAAATTATGTAAGTATTTATGTGCTTACAATGTCTTATTTCTGTACTTACAGAGCCATACTATGTCCATCACATAGTAGCAATGTCACCGGCATTAGCTTCAATGGCTCAGGCTGTATTTTCCGAGGATCTTAGGGAAAAGACAGAAATAATAGACATGATTTGCATCACAAATATATTAAAATATATATGACACACATTTACAAATTTAAAGGATATATAAACAAGTAAATCAGGAATTGTAAAGATAAAATTATTTGCTAGATATTAGCATATCAATTCTGATAAAATATACTCGAATACATTATGTGATGGATATTATGATATCAATTCCGATAATATACTCGAATACAGATTCATACCGACATGTATAGTAATTTTATTACTCCTACCTTAACTTTTATTACCTTCATATTAGTACCACATGAAAATTGAATCTTCTCTTTCTGTATTTTTTTAATTTAAGACTATTGGAATGTATCATTGATTGGAGTATTGATAGAGTTCAAATTATCTATGTAGAAAATACTGTTTTGGTGCAGCTGATGAGTTGACATAACAACAGGCTAGACACTGTTGTAAACAGTCCTCTAAAGATGGGTGCACCTAGCCCTATTCCTATCCAACTATATAGATTGTCCTCTATATAGACTGACTTAAATGAAAAAGAAAAAGTAGTAGCTTAATAGAATTGGTGTTGGGGAAAGACTCTTTTGATAAAAGATTATTTTTTACTGCAGTAATTGTTAATTGTACTATGTAAGATAGCTATTGTAAAGGTAAATAAAGACATAATATTAATTGGTTTACAATATTCAACTTACATTTTGACATTTTGAAGAATCAAAGATGTTGAAGAATCAATCTAACAAACCTTCTTACCAATCCTCATCTCTTCAACTCTTTTTCTGCAACTCTTTTTTACAAAGCAACTTTAATTTTTTTTAAAACGTTTAAAAATATTAATTTTTATTGTATTTATTTAGATTTAAAAAATTAGCATAAAAATTATTATTTTTTTACTAATTTATGAGACATAGAAAAGACGACTATATAGAAAATAATTGTTTTTAAAACATTTAAAAATATTAATTTTATATTATAATATTTTAATTTAAAAAATTAGCATAAAAACTAATTATTTTTTACCTAATTTTTGAAAGAGAGAAAAGACGTCTATATAGAAAATAGGTTTTGATGAGATCTCAAAATTTAGATATGAACACTTTTTATAGTATTTCTAAGAAAAAAATTTCAACTTCTTTCTTTTTAAAAAAAACATAATCATGTTATATCTAAATTATTTATTTTCTATTTAAATTAAGAATAACATTATAGTTTTTTTTTTCAAATCAACTAAAAAATTATTTTTTGTAACATTTACAAAAAACAATACAATTTTTGTTTTGTTTTTTAGATCTAAAAGAAATTAACATAAAAAGCTAATAATTATTTTATTTTACCAATTTCTGAGATAAAATTATATTTTTTTAAGAACAAAAATCGCAAAGACTTGCATCATCATCATCAACAAAACAGTAGAGATAATTTAACATTGTTGAGGTGAAATTGAATACATGAAGTTGTCTTCTAAGAGTTATTTTGAGTGTGAAATGTGAAAAGAAAAAAGTGAGAGATGCATATTCTATTGTTTCTTCTCTATTTTATCTTTTTTAAGGGATATTTACTTACCACATATTATTTCTTTAATTTTATATGATTAAATTAATAAAATAGCATTTTTTTAATTAAAATGTTTTTACAAGACACTTTTGTAGTCAAATTGAAAATGGTTATAAATCAAGCTATTCCCGTATATTTTTACTATTAATTCGGTATAACTTGTATTGCTAGCTATAAAAGTCGCATGACAGTATAACCTGTATTGCTAGCTTTACTATTTGATTAATAAACCAATTCGGTATAACTTTACAATTTTCAACCAATTCAGTATAGCTTGTATTGCTATCTAAACAATTACAATAATATCATGTACTTTTATAGTCAATTATAAAAGACATGTATCAATCAATTCAATATAGCTTGTATTGCTATCTAAACAATTTTCCTGTTGTACTTTCAATGTTCATTAATGTTCTGTCATTAGCACAGTTCCATTCCAACTGGTTGCCTCTTAGTTCGATTGGCCGATACGTTTTGTTTCTTAACCCTTTACAATATCATTATTTCACAACAGTTAAATTCAAACATTTAATAATATAATATATGAACACCATATATGCCATGATATTTTTAATACTACCATGCGATTTCTGTCAAAACTCATCATATATGCCTTTACAATTATACCATGATATTAACTAATATATTTACGTGAATTTGTGTTAATGTCATGCTATTTACTGTCATGCCATGATGTTAAATAATAATTTATATGTCATGCGATCTTAATATACATTAAAAAAATATATATAATTAAGAATAAAATAAATAATATTATCTCAATTTTAAGCGAGTATGTGTTTTAATGAATCATTTTTTGTATTAAGAAAAAAATACTATTGTTATAAACGACCACAACTTTAATTTTGATTCAAATTTTGTTATATACAAAAAAAATACTATTATTTTAAACGGGCACAACTTTAATTTTGATTCAAATATTTTTATATGAGAAAAAAATATTATTGTTATAAATGGACACAAGTTTAATTTTGATTCAAATATTTTTATATACGAAAAAAGTATTATTGTTCTAACCGGGGACAACTTGAATTTTGATTAAAATTTTTTGATATACGAAAAATTATTATTGTTTTAAACGGGCACAACTTTAATTTTGATTCAAATTTTTTTATATAAAATAAAATACTACTGCTATAAACGGGGACAATTATAATTTTGATTCAAATATTTTTATATAAGAAAAAAAATACTATTGTTATAAACGGGGACAACTTGAATTTTGATTCAAATTTTTTTATATACAAAAAAATATTGTTGTTTTAAACGAGCACAACTTTAATTTTGATTCAAATTTTTTTATATAAGATAAAATATTATTGTTATAAAAGGGGATAACTATAGTTTTGATTCAAATATTTTTATATACGAAAAAAATACTATTGTTATAAACGGGGACAACTTTAATTTTGATTCAAATTTTTTTATATATGAAAAAAATACTACATGTTATAAACAGCCACAACATTTTCTTATACTTACCAATATAAATTTTAAATTTCAATCATATCTATTTTTATAATTTTACCATTTTTCTTTTCAATCTGATTAACAATTATGTAACACTCATATATAAAACTCATACATCAAAGCATAAATATTATATATAGATCCAAGTGTTTGGTACTGAAACACATAAGCTTCTAGTTAACACATTGTATCAAATAAATGCCCTAAAGTACAAAGTACAAAAACCTAAGGCATATTATACACAAGATGTTCAAATGATAAAAACTAAGAACTAGATCAACAATGATCCCAAAATACACTTCGCTACGGAAGCTAGCCATCAACAAGCAAGGAAAAGATCACACGACCTTATCCTTACCCTTTTCGGAACCTGAAGCACCTGAAATACATCAACAATGTGGGGTGAGATACATCAAATCTCAGTGAGTTCCCTATCTTATGGGTTCTCTCGGATTATCAAGGTTCTAACAATCCTAACTCAAGTCCGGGGAAAAGGGAAAAGGACCCTTGAGTTCACACTTTATAATTCTCACACTATATGGAAACATGACATGAGTTCATTAACTCACAACATCACTAATCGATAACCATACCAAGACATCTCATCTTCCCGTCCGCTTCTACGTCTAGAAGGCGACCCGAGTCATAGATACTTATAGTTACTTGGCATACGAATTGGATTCGGGATCATCGGCCTGTTAACCGTGAACCGTCACTTCTCATGGCCTGTTAACCATCGCAAGTCTCTACCCATAGCATAGGTTCCAATCGTACTACACGTAGGGAATCAAACCTACCAAGTAATTATGTACCCGTTTCAGAGGAGCTCGAGATCCATAAAACTACACTCAAAATATTCTAGTTACGATTACATGATTACATACAACAAATACGATTGTATTCGACAATCACAAGACTACACCGCCTTAAGGCCTCTCTTGCCTTTTCACAACCACAAATGTTAACCACATGTTCCATACTAGTGTTCACTCTCAACTAGGCCAATACTCGACAAGGGTGTACCTTTCAACAACACGTGCCCGAGCATCGCCATCTAGAGTTGTCTAAAATTTCTAGTTCCTTACTAGATTCTCCTATAGTTCAAGTTTGAGGTTTCCTCACTCTTCCTATATCGTTTTCATATTTGCATACATATTCACTTACAATCATGTTAAACAATAATAGGATAGGCAAGACATGTCATAATTGCATAGCAGAATAATATATAACAATTAAAACATAACTATATCACTTTTGGAACTTTCTCGATTATTTAATCGGTCGGTAAAATCGACATATTTCATCTCCATTGCATAGAATATTTCCTCAGCTTTACATCGATATAAAGAATGATCGAATCCGATAAACGAGTCGAAAGTTATGAATTTTCTCGCTTAAGGAATAAAATTCCAAGTCCCAGGTCGCGCTGAGCGCAACTCTCTGCAATTTGGGGTTGCAGGATTTCAGAACCGCGCTGAGCGGGCTCCTGCGCGCTAAGCGCGCTCTGCGAAACTCAGAAAAATGCTTCAGCAAAACAGAAATTTCCCACACCTCCTAACCTATTCTCAACCATAAATTACAACCAACAGAGGTGCTACAACCTAGTTCTAGCAAGGTTTGATCAACAACATTCTTAAAACCTACATTTTTCTCAAGAACACAACATTTCACAAACCCTATAATTTTCCAATCAATCCAAAGTAATCAAAACATCAAAACAAGCATCAATATATGTTTCTACAAGCATATTGATCATTCCTTTCAATTTATATAAAATTTCAACCGTTAAAACATCGATTTCCATAAATTCGACCTAAACCCAACAATTCCAAAACCTCTAAACAATGGTACTAACTAGAACCCACCTTGGATAGATGATGAAAATGATGAAGATGAGATGATTGGATGAAGTTTGGATCAATGGATGATGATTTCTCTTGGATTATCTTCCAAAACCCTTTTTCTCCTCTTTTTCTCCTTTCCTCTTCTTTTCCTTCTTTTGTCTTTCTTTCCTTTCTTACTATCTTTTTCTTTTTATATGTTGGAAAGTGGAAGGAAAATAAGTAACAAACTTAGTATTAGAAATAATACTACTAAATGTCCAAAAAGTCTCTAAAGTCCAAATTAGTAAAAATACGGGGTATTACATCCTCCCCCCTTAAATAGAAATTCGCCCTCGAATTTAAAGATTACCTGAACAGATGAGGGTAAGCATCTCGCATTTCTGATTCAAGTTCCCAAGTTGCATTGCCCGGATGCGTTACATCCCACTGCACCTTAACGAGTGAAATGTCCTTGTTCCTTAATACCTTCGTTTCTCTTCCCACAATGCGGCTCGGTTGAGGTTCAAACGTTAAGTCTGCCTCTATTTCAATAGTATCAGGTAGAACCGGCTGAAGAGGATCTGGAACAAACCTCCGAAGTTGAGATACATGAAAAACATCATGCATTTCCGACAGAGAAGGAGGTAAGGCCAACCTGTACGCTACTTCGCCAATCCTTTCTAAAATTTGATACGGTCCCACGTACCTCAGACTTAACTTCTGTGACTTAAACGGTCCTTTCAGTCTTAATCTCGAAGTAACTTTCAAAAACACATGGTCACCTTCTTCAAATTCTAAAGGTCTCCTTCGATTGTCTGTATAACTCTTTTGTCGATCTTGTGCTTGCTTAATTTTCTCGCGGATCATTCGAATCTTTTTCGTAGTCTCTTGGATAATTTCGGGTCCTAAGATTCTATCTTCCCCAACTTCCGCCCAACACAAAGGGGTCCTACACTTTCTTCCATACAAAGCTTCATAAGGAGCCATTCCAATGCTCGCATGGTAACTATTGTTATAAGAGAACTCAATCAATGGTAGAAGTTCTTTCCAATTCCCCTTACTCTCTAACACACAAGCTCTCAACATATCCTTCATTGTTTGTATTGTTCGTTCAGTTTGACCATCCGTCTGTGGATGATTAGACGTGCTCAAACGCAACTCCGTCCCCATAGCTTGTTGAAAAACTTTCCAAAACCTTGAAGTAAACTTCGGATCTCTATCCGACACAATATTAGAGGGAATACCGTGCAATTTTACAATTTCCGCAATAAACAACCTCGCAAGATGACTTGCCTTGAAAGTAGTCTTCACGACCAAGAAATGCGCCGACTTTGTCAACCGATCTACTATTACCCAAATCAAATCATAACCACCTTGCGTACGGGGTAAACCTACTGCGAAATCCATAGAAATACTATCCCATTTCCAAACTGGGATTTCTAATGGTTGTAATAATCCACCCGGTCTTTGATGTTCAATCTTAACTTGTTGGCATACCGCACATTCCGACACAAAGACCGCAACATCTCTTTTCATACCGGACCACCAATAGTCTTTCTTTAAATCTTGATACATCTTTGAAGAACCCGGATGTATAGTAAAAGCACCCTTATGCGCTTCTTCCAAAATCTTTCTTTTCAAAGTCGCATCGTTCGGAACGCAAATTCTTTTGTTAAACATAATCATTCCATCGCTAGCGTGCACAAAACCCGGTTGACTTAGCATCTCTTGCAAATTCTCATCCAATAATTGTCCTTGTTGAATTTCAACTCTTAACGTAGAATTGACATTCAAATTCCCCATAATCACTCCATTGGGAGTCCACACAAATTGAAGATTTAAGTCTCTAAACTTTTCCAACAACGAATACTCTAACATCATCAATTCGGCCTTTCTCAAAACTTTCCTACTCAAGGCATCAGCCACTTTGTTTGCTTTACCCGGATGGTATTTTAGCTCTAGATCATAATCCTTTAAATATTCCATCCACCTCCTTTGACGCATATTCAACTCTTTTTGGTCAAAGAGGTACTTTAAACTCTTGTGATCACTAAACATTTCAAAATGTACTCCATATAAATAGTGACGCCACACTTTCAAAGTAAACACCACCGCCGCTAATTCCAAATCGTGGGTTGGATAATTCTTCTAGTGAATTTTCAGTTGTCGAGAAGCATAAGCCACAACGTGACTTTCTTGCATTAAAATGCCTCCTAATCCCATCTTAGACGCATCACAAAATACCTCATACGACTTGGTAGGATCGGGAATAATCAGAACGGGAGCTGTAGTTAGTCTTTCCTTTAAACTCATAAAACTTTGTTCACACGCCGAATCCCACTCAAAGGGGCAATCCTTCCGAGTAAGCTTAGTCATAGGTAATGCTAATTGCGAAAAGCCTTTGATAAACCTTCTGTAGTAACCTGCTAGACCCAAGAAACTTCTAATTTCCGATACATTCTTCGGTCTCTCCCAATTAATCACAGCTTCAACCTTCGACGGATCCACCGCTACACCACCCTGTGATATGACGTGACCAAGAAAACTAACTTCAGACATCCAGAACTCGCACTTACTTAACTTGGCAAAAAGTTGCTACTCTTGTAAGATCGATAAGACGATTCTCAAATGTCCTTCGTGCTCTTGCGGAGTACGGGAATAGATAAGAATGTCATTAATGAAGATCACAACAAATTGATCCAAGTAAGCTTGAAATAACCGATTCATATAATCCATAAAAACAGCTGGAGCATTAGTCACACCGAAAGGCATCACTAAGAATTCGTAATGACCATAACGGGTCCTAAATGCAGTCTTAGGTACATCGGAACTCTTCACTCGGATTTGGTGATAACCCGACCTCAAATCAATCTTCGAGAACACACAGGCTCCTTTCAATTGATCTAATAGGTCGTCTATCCTTGGCAAGGGATACTTGTTCTTAATGGTGACTTTATTCAGCTGACGATAGTCGATACACAATCGCATCCCGCCGTTTTTCTTCTTTACTAACAAAACTGGGGCACTCCATGGTGAGATACTAGGTCTAACAAAATGTTTAGCCATAAGCTCTTCCAATTGTTCCTTCAGTTCTCTAAATTCAAGCGGTGCCATCCGGTACAGAGAAACGGATATAGGAGCCGTTCCCGGCACCAGGTCAATAGAAAATTCCACTTCCCTCTTCGGAGGAAGAGAAGTGACATCTTCGGGGAAGACTTCGGAAAACTCGCAAACTACTGAAATATCCAAAACTTGAAGGTCGCTACTCCCTTCCTTAGTGAGAACCAAAAGAACCGATTTCTCTTCTTCGAACAAGAAATTTATCATTCCAATCGTACCTTCTAGAATAGTTGTTAAGACATCTTTCGGGGTAGCATCAATAAATGGAATGATGATGAGCTTTTCTTCACACCTAATAAACACCGAATTAGCAGAAAGCCAATCCATTCCCAAAACGACATCAACTTTCTTAAGCGGTAGGCAAATAAGATCAATCTGAAAAACTCTACCGTCCACAAACAAAACACAGTTTTCACACATCAACGGTGTCTCAACTATTTCATCCATGGCGGTAGTGACCATTGTCGCTCCCGGGATTTTCATCCAAGTACAAACGCGAAAGTGGCACCGAAACAGAGTCGCCAGCAATGTGTATTTATCCCAAGAGAGGGAAAGGAAACACCGCATAAACCCGAAGGGAAGGAAAAGCATGGTCTTGCAACCAAGAGAAAGGGTAAGGGAGTCGGTTACGCGAGAGGAAGGTATTAGCACCCCCACGCGTCCATCGTACCCGATGGGATCCACGCTTGCTTGTCTCAATCAAAGGGTGATAAAAAAGGATACAGAAAAAAGAACTGGAAAAGGAATGGAAAGAGAAAGAGAAACAAATGTAGGGAAAATAAAAGAAGTGCTCGCATGGGCCCTACCCCACTGCCTACGTATCTCATCGGGAACATGAGAATCAGAGCGACGTAGTTCCCCTCACTAGGGATGGATTGTTTGTATTTTTTTAATAGAAACGTCAACGTTCGCGTCCTAGCAGTTCGGTGTTGCAGCTTGCTGTAGGGAGACTTAGGCGTTACCTGTTTGCAGTAGAACGGAAATGACGCATCCTCAAGGAAAGAGTGAATGAGGTGAGAAAAGAATTCCCGAAGGAAAGACGTTATTGTTTGTTTTTGTCTTTTAAGAGTTTTTCATTTGTTTGCATATGATAGTGTATCTGAATCTTAGTCATTGGAATGTGTACATTCTCACATTCCAAGATGGAATGAATAAGAAAGCACACTAAGGGTGAAGAAGACCCTCACACTTAGTTCCAATTGTCAAGGTTCAAACACACTAGCATACTTGTGTTTATTAAGTGTTTTTGTTGATTATGAAATGAAGAAGTGTTTTTATTTATTTATACCTTCAACAAGTATTGCATTTAAGTCCCTCATACAAGGTCAAATATTTAACACATTGACCCAAGATGGGTTATATGCTACACATTCTAAGATTATAAGAGAAGACCCCTTATAATATTTTCTTTATATGAAAGGCCTAAATGCAATAAGTGCCTACCTTTATTAGATATTTTGAATTTTCTTTGAGGTGAGAAGATGAAAGACTCAAGAGAGGAGAGAAAGGTAAAATCTATGTGAACTAAGACTCAATCCTAATTGATTAGTTAAGGGAGTGATCCTAAGGGTTTGTGAGGTTTCAAAACCTAAAATCTAAAGAAGGAATGAGCTAAACAATTCACTTCTAAAGTAGAAGATTGTAAGTTCCTGGATTGGCTAGAATTTTGGTAAAACAACAAGGTGTTCAATGCTGATGTCATGGTGTTGATGTTGCAGCATTGAGTCTTAGTACTGGGCTGTACTAAGTTGTGAAGGTTAACTATGTTTGATGTCATGGGCTTGATGTCATAACATTGCACTTAACACTGGGTTGTGTTAAGGTTGCTAGTTGTTGAAGTGGATGTCTGATGTCACATAGGTGATGTTGTAACATCAGACCTGCAGAACTGAAGCTAATGACAACATGGGCTTGTTGTTATTAGGGTCGCGTATTAGCTGGAATTGTGGAGAGTGTTGACTCGTTGGATGAGAATATCTTGGGCTAGATATTTTCTGTTACATGGGAGATTTGATTGCAGGTTTATTGGAGAATTAAAAGGTGGAAGATTTAAAAAGATTTTGGGGATAAAATATGTTTTAAAAGATTCAGTTTTTAATTAACAAATCTGATCAAATATTGTGACAAATCCAATCCAAATTCAAGGAGCTATATAAAGCGCACAAGACCAAGGAAGAAGGTACAGAAAACAGATTGAAGATCAAGAGCTGAAGGCTTAGAGTCTAGGGTTTGTTTATAGTACTTGTAATCACACTATTCTAGGGTTGAATAGGTGTTGAATTTTCTGTCCTCTCTAGAAGCTGTGAAGCAATAGAGAGTTGTTGATTGATCGAAGCTAGGAAGCAAGATTAAGGGATCTCAAAGAGGTTGTTCTTTGAGTGTTTTAGGGGATTGAGTAGTGTTCTCATATCTAAGTGGTTTCTTAGGTAGAAAGTCACTAGTAGAGTATAAGTTTAGGAGATTGTCAACTGGTGTGTTGAGTCTGTAAATTATATCTACAAGTAGTGAATTTCATCCCTGGCTTGGTAGCCCCCAGACGTAGGTAGTTAGACCGAACTGGGTGAACAATTCCTTGTGTTTTCCTGTTGCTTATTCTGTCCATTATTGCAGAGTGTGTTGTTGTGACATCGCACCTTAACATCACACGTCTGGTACCAGAATTTCAATTGGTATCAGAGCAGGCATCCTGTCTGTCTCTGGGTGAGATCTAGGGATGTTACTTTCTGGTGAAAGATGGACAAAGAGGTTGGAGGATTCGTCAACAGACCCCCTATCTTGGATGGCTCAAACTATGAGTATTGGAAGCCTAGAATGACTACTTTTTTAAAGTCATTAGACAGCAGAGCTTGGAAGGCTGTCATTAAAGAGTGGAAAGCTCCAGAGGTATGTGAGAAAGATGAGGCTGGCAAGGATAAAGAAGGCACCTCAAAGCCTAAGCCTGAAGAAGAATGGACCAAGGAAGAAGATGAGCTTGCCCTTGGGAATTCAAAAGCCCTAAATGCTATCTTCAATAGGGTTGACAAGAACATATTCAGGCTGATCAACTCATGTGAAACTGCTAAGGCTGCTTGGGATATTTTGCAGGCTACTCATGAAGGCACATCTAGAGTTAAGATGTCTAGACTTCAGCTTCTAACATCTAAGTTTGAAAGCTTGAAGATGAAGGAAGATGAGACTATTCATGACTTCCACATGAGTGTGCTTGAGCTGTCAAATGCATCCAGTGCTCTTGGTGAGAAGATGACAGAAGAGAAGCTGATGAGAAAGATTCTTAGGTCCCTCCCTAAGAAGTATAAGATGAAGGTAACAGCCATTGAAGAATCTCAAGACATCAGCAAGATGAGAGTTGATGAGCTTATTGGATCTCTTCAAACATTTGAACTTGGGCTGAATGAGGAAGAACCAGAAAAGAAGCCCAAGAGTATAGCCTTAGTCTCCACTCCTGCAGCAGCTAAAGATGATGAGTCCCAGGAGGGTCTGCCTCAGGCTATAGTTATGTTGGGAAGGCAATTCAACAAAGTGTTCAAGAAGATGAATTATAACTACAGGCCTAATGTCAAGAACATCTCCATTGACATTAGTAAGTCAAAAGAGAAAGATGAAGAGAAGACTGTCCAAGATAAAGGTGTTCAGTGCTTTGAATGTGAAGGGTATGGACATGTCAAGAAAGAGTGTCCCACATTCTTGAAGAAGCAGAATAAAGGCTTGACAATTTCCTGGTCTGACTCTGACAGTGAAAGTGAAAGTGAGTCAGCAAAGCATGTTGCAGCTTTGACAGGAATTATTGAATCTGATGATGATAGTGATGGAGAAGTCACTTATGATGAGTTAGCTTTAACCTACAGAGAGCTGTGTTTTAAGAGTGCTGAAGTCTGTCAAGAAAACAAGTGCCACAAGCAACATATTGCTCAGCTTGAGAATGAAAAAGCTGATATGGAAAATGAAGTGGTGCTAGTAAGAGCTCATCTTGATCAAATGACCAAGTCTGTTAGGATGCTGAACAGTGGTACAGACACTCTTGACAAGATTCTTCAGACGGAAAGGATAGCTGGAGACAGGACTGGATTAGGATTTGTGGTTGAGGGAAAAGTATCTACAGAAGCAAGCACTTCAGGAACCAAAGTGGAGATGTCTCAACCATTGTCTCAACATCAGCCAAAGGTGCAGGATCCTACTCCTAAGAAAGCTGATGTTTCACAACCTAAGAGGATTGACAAGAAGACTGGTCCTTATCAGAAGAGAAAGCAGCCACAAAGAGCTAGTCAGTATATGCCCCCACAATACCATAAGAGCATACAAGCTGCTAGGTTCAAACAGGGCATGTCACATCAGATGTCTCAGCATCAGGTCAATGGGTATAGTCATGGCTTTAGATTTAACAATGATGTGCCGTATAATTATGGAAGAAGGAAGCCTCATCACCATGGAAGACAGCCTAGAAGACAGCATCCTCAGTTCAAACAGCACGTGTCTCAACATCAGGGGTATGGTTACACTAATGCTGTGTCTCATTATGGAAGGAGAAAGTCCCACCATCATGGGAGACAATCCAGGAAAAAGCATTCTCAGCTTCCTTATGGATACCAGCATAATAGAAGACAAGCTAACTCTGGAAGGAGAAGACAACATTATGAGTGGCAGCCACAGCTTTATCATTAAGATGGGAGAAGGTTTAACCACTTCAGAGATGATAGAATCAGATGTTTCTATTGTGGAAGGTATGGACACATGCAGTACTCTTGTTACAAGCTGCATGGATACCCTCAGCCTCAAAACAGAGGGAGAAAGCACAAGCCCAAAGTTGTTAAACAATGGGTACCTAAGGAGAAGGGGAAGTGCCTATTGGCTCAGTTGTCTGACAAAGAAGCAGAAGAAGGAACTTGGTACTTTGACAGTGGATGTTCAAAGCACATGACTGAATCCAAGGAGTATTTGGTGGAGTTCATGTCTGGGCATGCTAACAAGGTTGTCTTTGGTAATGGAGAAGAAGGAGTTGTAGAGGGAGTTGGAAGAGTGAAAAATCTTGATGGACTCACTCTTGATAGTGTGATGTTTATCCAAGGGTTGGATGCTAATCTAATCAGCATAAGTCAGCTATGTGATGAAGGGTACAAAGTCTGCTACTCAAAGGATGAGTGTCTGGTGACAAGTGAGAAGGATGAAGTGGTCATGAAAGGAGTCAGAACCAGAAACAATTGTTATTCTTGGATACCCATAAGGGTTAGCCCTACTGTGGATGACAAGACTGATGCTTTAACATTAGGTTGTGACATCAAGTATGAAGGGATACTGAAAGGTCAAACTGAGCTAATGAGCTCTAGGGTGAATCATTTTAAATTTTTAAAAGGAAAGGTTTCGTGGAGGGAAAACTTTAGTAATTGGAACCAAAATCAGGGGCCTTACCATATTAATATCACATCAAGACCTTCCAAAACCATCTCATCACAACGCCTCATCTTCCTAAATCTCAACAACATAGAGAGTTTTGTTCTAAACCTGGTCTGTTTCAAAGGAATGATGTCTTCCAAGAACTCTGAACCGGCACGAACTAGGGTTCCCTCCGAAAACGACCTAGGCAATGATGAACACGGTTCTGGTGCTCCTTCTGAGTCAGATAACCCTAAACCCTCCCCTACGAATAAAACTGAAGGCAGGACATCATCATCCCAAGCTGTTGAAGAGAAGTTTAATGTAGACTTGGAGTTGGAACAACTTACCACCAAAATCCTGGAGAAGGGGATACGCGTAAAAGGGATTTCTGTCCCTCTAAGGCAAATGGCTGCTGAGAAGGTCGCCACTCAAGAGGACAAAGATCTTCAAAAGGATGAGGGTAAAGATCCTGATGTCAATGGTAATGTCAGAACATCATCCCCTAGGGAAGCTAGTCACAAGGGTAAAGAGAAGGATCAGGTCGAGGTCATTGAGATTGAGGACTCATCTGGTGATGAGAAAATTGGAAGAAGGAAGAACAAGAAAAGGGCCTCAAGTAAAGATTCTCCAAAATCGTGGAGCAAAGTTGACAAGGAGGGCAAAAAGAGGAGAATCAGTAAAGAGTCTGAGTCTGAGAGCGATGCTCAAGACATCGACCCAACTGATAATCAAGTGCAAAATCACTATGGAGCCATGTGGAATTATGTGCCTCAAAGAAAGATTGCACTGGAAAGAGAGGTAGCTGCAGAAGACACTGAAATTACTGACCTCATTGAGTGTGCTGGTCTGCGAAGGACTGTGACGGGGTTGACCAATTGTTATGATGGGCTGGTCAGAGAATTCATAGGTAATATCTCTGAATCTATAAACAACAGCAAGAATCGAGCCTTCAGAAGAGTTACCATCAGAGGCAAATGTGCATGGTTCTCTCCTAAAGTGATCAATGGCTACTTAGGAAGAAGTGAGGAAGAATGTGAAGAATTGGAAGTCTCCAACAATGTGATATGTAAAGAAATCACTGGTGGTCAGGTAAAAGTTTGGCCAGAAGATGGAAAGCTGCAAACCAGGTTGTTGAGTGTCAAATATGCCATTCTGCACAGAATTGGTGCTGTCAACTGGGTTCCTACTGAGCACAAGACCACAATTTCGGTTGAATTGGGGAAGATAATCTATGCTGTAGGGACAAAGCAAAGAATTGACTATGGCTCCTACATCTTTGATTACACTGTTAAGCATGCTGCTACTATGAAGATACCAATTGCTTTTCCCTCTCTCATTTGTGGGATTATCTTATCTCAACAGCCTGGAATTCTACAGCATTGGGATATAGCTTGCACAAGGAAGCCTGCCTTGTCAGTCCATTCCAAATTGTTTGAAGTGAAACATGTTTCTGACAATGTCAAGACATCTGCTTCAACATCACAAAGGCAACCTGCAAGGACCTTGATATGGTTATCAGTACCAACACTGTTAGGAAGATGAAGATTGAGCAGATGATCAAAGACTTGGAACAGGGAGAAGATGCTGGGAATGGTGACATTGAGGAGTCCAGGTCAGGTGAAGGTGATGAGGATGGTGAGAGTACCAGCTCGGATGAGGACTGAATTCCATCTGCTGTTTGTTAGTAGTTTAGTTTTCTTGTTTTGTTGTTTTGCACTTAATGTGCTTGCCTGTGTAATTTGAATATTGTGCTGTTTTTGCACCTATTTTTGTTCTATGATTTGTTTTGCCTATTTGCTGACTGTGAGGCTAACAATGAGGGCTAGTGTAGGACTAACTTTATTGGGATAATTGTCTAATTATGGCTAAAAAGGGGGAGAGTTAAAAATTGCCATGAGGAGAAGAGTAGTTGCTGCTAAAAGAATAAAAATAAAAGGTGTTTAGTTGAAAAGTGTTGATGCAGCTGTGGAAGGGGAGTATAGACAGCATAGTTATGGAGCTGCTAGTGAAGTATTCATAGCATTGAAGAGTGCAGAGTGCAGCAAAGCAGACATCAAGGGGGAGATGTGCTGCACATTGTGAGCTACTGAACAGCTGTGATGCTGGTTCAAGTTTTTGAGGGGGAGCACCAATTGGCTGTTGTCAATAATGAAGATGGTGCTGCAGCAGATCAAGTAATGAAGACTATATGAAGATTGTCAAACTACTGCAAGTTAATGTTTCAAAATATTGAAGATATTCCGCTGCTGAAGTCTCTGAAGATGCAGAGATTATTTTAGCCAAAATTAGCCAAAGGGGGAGATTGTAAGTTCCTGGATTGGCTGGAATTTTGGTAAAACAACAAGGTGTTCAATGCTGATGTCATGGTGTTGATGTTGCAGCATTGAGTCTTAGTACTGGGCTGTACTAAGTTGTGAAGGTTAACTATGTTTGATGTCATGGGCTTGATGTCATAACATTGCACTTAACACTGGGCTGTGTTAAGGTTGCTAGTTGCTGAAGTGGATGTCTGATGTCACATAGGTGATGTTGTAACATCAGACCTGCAGAACTGAAGCTAATGACAGCATGGGCTTGTTGTTATTAGGGCCGCGTATTAGCTGGAATTGTGGAGAGTGTTGACTCGTTGGATGAGAATATCTTGGGCTAGATATTTTCTGTTACATGGGAGATTTGATTGCAGGTTTGTTGGAGAATTAAAAGGTGGAAGATTTAAAAAGATTTTGGGGATAAAATCTGTTTTAAAAGATTCAGTTTTTAATTAACAAATCTGATCAAATATTGTGACAAATCCAATCCAAATTCAAGGAGGTATATAAAGCGCACAAGACCAAGGAAGAAGGTACAGAAAACAGATTGAAGATCAAGAGCTGGAGGCTTAGAGTCTAGGGTTTGTTTATAGTACTTGTAATCACACTATTCTAGGGTTGAATAGGTGTTGAATTTTTTGTCCTCTCTAGAAGCTGTGAAGCAATAGAGAGTTGTTGATTGATCGAAGCTAGGAAGCAAGATCAAGGGATCTCAAAGAGGTTGTTCTTTGAGTGTTTTAGGGGATTGAGTAGTGTTCTCATATCTAAGTGGTTTCTTAGGTAGAAAGTCACTAGTAGAGTATAAGTTTAGGAGATTGTCAACTGGTGTGTTGAGTCTGTAAATTATATCTACAAGTAGTGAATTTCATCCCTGGCTTGGTAGACCCCAGACGTAGGTAGTTAGACCGAACTGGGTGAACAATTCCTTGTGTTTTCCTGTTGCTTATTCTGTCCATTATTGCAGAGTGTGTTGTTGTGACATCGCACCTTAACATCACACGTCTGGTACCAGAATTTCAATTGGTATCAGAGCAGGCATCCTGTCTGTCTCTGGGTGAGATCTAGGGATGTTACTTTCTGGTGAAAGATGGACAAAGAGGTTGGAGGATTCGTCAACAGACCCCCTATCTTGGATGGCTCAAACTATGAGTATTGGAAGCCTAGAATGACTACTTTTTTTAAGTCATTAGACAGCAGAGCTTGGAAGGCTGTCATTAAAGAGTGGAAAGCTCCAGAGGTATGTGAGAAAGATGAGGCTGGCAAGGATAAAGAAGGCACCTCAAAGCCTAAGCCTGAAGAAGAATGGACCAAGGAAGAAGATGAGCTTACCCTTGGGAATTCAAAAGCCCTAAATGCTATCTTCAATGGGGTTGACAAGAACATATTCAGGCTGATCAACTCATGTGAAACTGCTAAGGCTGCTTGGGATATTTTGCAGGCTACTCATGAAGGCACATCTAGAGTTAAGATGTCTAGACTTCAGCTTCTAACATCTAAGTTTGAAAGCTTGAAGATGAAGGAAGATGAGACTATTCATGACTTCCACATGAGTGTGCTTGAGCTGTCAAATGCATCCAGTGCTCTTGGTGAGAAGATGACAGAAGAGAAGCTGATGAGAAAGATTCTTAGGTCCCTCCCTAAGAAGTATAAGATGAAGGTAACAGCCATTGAAGAATCTCAAGACATCAGCAAGATGAGAGTTGATGAGCTTATTGAATCTCTTCAAACATTTGAACTTGGGCTGAATGAGGAAGAACCAGAAAAGAAGCCCAAGAGTATAGCCTTAGTCTCCACTCCTGCAGCAGCTAAAGATGATGAGTCCCAGGAGGGTCTGCCTCAGGCTATAGTTATGTTGGGAAGGCAATTCAACAAAGTGTTCAAGAAGATGAACTATAACTACAGGCCTAATGTCAAGAACATCTCCTTTGACATTAGTAAGTCAAAAGAGAAAGATGAAGAGAAGACTGTCCAAGATAAAGGTGTTCAGTGCTTTGAATGTGAAGGGTATGGACATGTCAAGAAAGAGTGTCCCACATTCTTGAAGAAGCAGAATAAAGGCTTGACAATTTCCTGGTCTGACTCTGACAGTGAAAGTGAAAGTGAGTCAGCAAAGCATGTTGCAGCTTTGACAGGAATTGTTGAATCTGATGATGATAGTGATGGAGAAGTCACTTATGATGAGTTAGCTTCAACCTACAGAGAGTTGTGTTTTAAGAGTGCTGAAGTCTGTCAAGAAAACAAGTGCCACAAGCAACAGATTGCTCAGCTTGAGAATGAAAAAGCTGATATGGAAAATGAAGTGGTGCTAGTAAGAGCTCATCTTGATCAAATGACCAAGTCTGTTAGGATGCTGAACAGTGGTACAGACACTCTTGACAAGATTCTTCAGACGGAAAGGATAGCTGGAGACAGGACTGGATTAGGATTTGTGGTTGAGGGAAAAGTATCTACTGAAGCAAGCACTTCAGGAACCAAAGTGGAGATGTCTCAACCATTATCTCAACATCAGCCAAAGGTGCAGGATCCTACTCCTAAGAAAGCTGATGTTTCACAACCTAAGAGGATTGAGAAGAAGACTGGTCCTTATCAGAAGAGAAAGCAGCCACAAAGAGCTAGTCAGTATATGCCCCCACAATACCATAAGAGCATACAAGCTGCTAGGTTCAAACAGGGCATGTCACATCAGATGTCTCAACATCAGGTCAATGGGTATAGTCATGGCTTTAGATTTAACAATGATGTGTCGTATAATTATGGAAGAAGGAAGCCTCATCACCATGGAAGACAGCCTAGAAGACAGCATCCTCAGTTCAAACAGCACGTGTCTCAACATCAGGGGTATGGTTACACTAATGCTGTGTCTCATTATGGAAGGAGAAAGTCCCACCATCATGGGAGACAATCCAGGAAAAAGCATTCTCAGCTTGCTTATGGATACCAGCATAATAGAAGACAAGCTAACTCTGGAAGGAGAAGACAACATTATGAGTGGCAGCCACAGCTTTATCATCAAGATGGGAGAAGGTTTAACCACTTCAGAGATGATAGAATCAGATGTTTCTATTGTGGAAGGTATGGACACATGCAGTACTCTTGTTACAAGCTGCATGGATACCCTCAGCCTCAAAACAGAGGGAGAAAGCACAAGCCCAAAGTTGTTAAACAATGGGTACCTAAGGAGAAGGGGAAGTGCCTATTGGCTCAGTTGTCTGACAAAGAAGCAGAAGAAGGAACTTGGTACTTTGACAGTGGATGTTCAAAGCACATGACTGGATCCAAGGAGTATTTGGTGGAGTTCATGTCTGGGCATGCTAACAAGGTTGTCTTTGGTAATGGAGAAGAAGGAGTTGTAGAGGGAGTTGGAAGAGTGAAAAATCTTGATGGACTCACTCTTGATAGTGTGATGTTTATCCAAGGGTTGGATGCTAATCTAATCAGCATAAGTTAGCTATGTGATGAAGGGTACAAAGTCTGCTACTCAAAGTATGAGTGTCTGGTGACAAGTGAGAAGGATGAAGTGGTCATGAAAGGAGTCAGAACCAGAAACAATTGTTATTCTTGGATACCCATAAGGGTTAGCCCCACTGTGGATGACAAGACTGATGCTTTAACATTAGGTTGTGACATCAAGTATGAAGGGATACTGAAAGGTCAAACTGAGCTAATGAGCTCTAGGGTGAATCATTTTAAATTTTTAAAAGGAAAGGTTTCGTGGAGGGAAAACTTTAGTAATTGGAACCAAAATCAGGGGCCTTACCATATTAATATCACATCAAGACCTTCCAAAACCATCTCATCACAACGCCTCATCTTCCTAAATCTCAAAAACATAGAGAGTTTTGTTCTAAACCTGGTATGTTTCAAAGGAATGATGTCTTCCAAGAACTCTGAACCGGCACGAACTAGGGTTCCCTCCGAAAACGACCTAGGCAATGATGAACACGGTTCTGGTGCTCCTTCTGAGTCAGATAACCCTAAACCCTCCCCTACGAATAAAACTGAAGGCAGGACATCATCATCCCAAGCTGTTGAAGAGAAGTTTAATGTAGACTTGGAGTTGGAACAGCTTACCACCAAAATCCTGGAGAAGGGGATACGCGTAAAAGGGATTTTTGTCCCTCTAAGGCAAATGGCTGCTGAGAAGGTCGCCACTCAAGAGGACAAAGATCTTCAAAAGGATGAGGGTAAAGATCCTGATGTCAATGGTAATGTCAGAAAATAAAATCATCAAAAAATTTATAAATGTCTTAATGATGTTCATGAATTTTTATGGAATTTTATGATGCTATTTGGTATTTTTAAAAATTAAAACTCAAACGCACATAAATTGAAGAAAATAAAACAAGAAAAGAAATGAGATAGGGGTGTATACATAGCAATCCATCAGTTCAAAAATGACTTGGGCTTTGAAAACGTGGTGTGAATAGCAATAATCTCAAGTCCATTAAGCGCGCAGACCACACCAACAATGGTGCACTATCAGTCAAACAAAGTCAAAATAATACATGCCATTGGATCAAGCCCAGTCAATAGGTCAGTCAAAGTACACCAAATCAACGCACACACATGAAGGACTACACTCACTAACATGCACCACACCACATATGGATTAAAATGAAATCAGCAATTAACACGTAAGGTACATGCTTCCTTTTATGCGCTGGCACCACTGCAGCCACACGATCAAGAACATCCAACGGCCGTGTTTAAATCTGAGCGAAACCCTAGCCATCAAAGCTACCCGCCGGAGAGGGACCTCCGGTCACATTCTCCGGCCAACAACCACCGTCTACAACCTCCATTTCCCCAGAATCTCACAAATAATATACCAAAATGAAGAGGAAGTAACACACATCATGATTCTACCAATGAAATCATCAAGCCATTCACATACAGCAAGAAACAAGCATGAACATGTTGCCCTAAGTCTTTGGATCTAAGCTTCTAAGAAGCTCTATCAACTAGCCAGATATTAAAGGCTTCTATTAAGCTCAAATCAGCAAGAAACAATTGATAATGAATAGAAATCGTGCAATCAATGTTCGAGAGATCAAACCTGAAACTGCTGAGTCTTTGAGCAAACAAGAATACCAGAGGAATGAGCTTCTTCCTTAAGCTTCACTTGGCCAAATAAAGGCTTTGATGAAGTACTTGCTGATGATTCAATGGAGAAGAAATGAGATCCAAGCTTCAAAACCAGTTGCTATGGTGAGAAATTGAGAGAGAAGAAGATTGATTCTGAGTTGAATATGGAAGATGAATGTTGAAATGGAAGAAGGGTGAGAGAATCAGAGAGAGAGTGGCGAGAGTTTTTGAGATGTAAATGGAAAAATGAAGTTAGAAACTGAAGTTAGAGGATGAAGTTTTGTTTTATAGTGTGAGCTAACCATGGTTTAGTGAGTTGATTAGAGTGAGTCAAGGTGGTTAAACTGAGTCATCCCTAACTAACTGAGTCAAGTTAGTTAGGGAGAGCAAGGATATGGTGCAGCTGGCTTATGGTGAGCTATGGTGGAGGTAAAGAGAAACGAATGGCAAAGGCTGTTGCATTAGAAACTTGCTCAGCAAGTTTGTTCTTTCTATTTCCATGCAAAGCACGTGCTAGTGTATGAGATTTATGTCATGTGTGTTTGGTTTAATGTGGAAAGCTGAGGTTATGAAGTGTTTGTGGTGTGTGTGAACCAAATCGTGTATCAAGCTGTTAATGCATCAGTGCCAACATAGGGTGGTTTGCAAATGTTTTTCTCCCTACTCAATGAATGGTTTGGTGAGCTTTTGGATTCATTTGAAGGAGGGGATGTAATACTACAAGTTTGGTTTGAAATTTGGGTTGAAATGAGGCTAGGAAAAGGTTGAAAAATGACCTAAAACACACAAGTTTGGAAACTGGTTAGGGGCGAGGAAATGAGGTTGACTGGCAATGCATCTTGGCATGAAATTTCAGCAAAATCACCCTAACTTGAGACCATTATATCTACTTCATAGCTTGATCAAATCAAATTTTGCCCAACATGAAACTTGAAGAGGACATTGCAAGGAACATTTTTTATGTTGACAAGTTTTGCAAATGAAGCCTCTAACCATGAGAAAAATAGGTGAACATTTAGCCCACCAACTGTTTGTAAAAAGGACATGCGCATGACCTGAAAATCCTTGGTCATGACCTAGTTTTGAACCTACTTTGCCCAAACTTTGGTCAATCATATCTCACTCAATTTTTATCCAATGGAGATGTTCTACACATGGATTTGAAGCTTGAAACAAGATCTTTTGTTGTGGCCGAGTGGAATTTTCATTTGAGGTCTTGATTTTAAATGGCCTTGGTTCAAACTCTGATGCAAAATGGTCCAAAATTACTATTTTTGGAAACCCTACTTCTTCCAAAAATGGCAACTTTCCACATCTTGATTTTTCATGATTCCTTTGGAGTTTCTTGATCAAACTTTGTACATTGGTCACATATAACATGAATTTCATGATTTTGGGCTCAAAAAGTCAAGAGTTGACTTTTTCCACTGATTATTTGACTTAGCCCCAATTTTCCTAATTTTTTATCTTTCTTCCAATTGAACCACTTCTAAAACCAATTGAGAGGCAATTTTCCACACTCATAGACTTGAGGACATGTAGAATACCATGACATCAAGTTTTGTCCAAAAAATCAGAGATGCTCTGATTTAATTGGAAACCCTAATTTTGGTACCCTCCTCATAGGAGAAAAATGTGCAGCCTTCAATTTCAAATTCCTCTGAGTATGTTGTGTATCCTCTTAAAGGATGATGAGATATGCCACTTGAGGATGATTTTGAACCAATGACCTATCTCCTTTGAGGGTTTTTCCTTCATTTTTGACCTTTTGCATAGTAAAAGATGTAGTGCTCCAATCTCTTATTGAATCTCACCTTCTTGAGGTTTTGGATGATCAATTGAGATAGTATGAGACATGTAAGACCTCTTGGCTTGCCTTGAGTGAACTTGTTTGACCTTTTGTGCTTTGAATGATCCCTTGATTGTCCACCTTTTACCTGATCACATGCCTTGATGGTTAGAAGGATGTTATGCTTCATTTTTCTATGTGAAATATACAATGCAATGCTAATGAGATGAATATGATATGATATATGATAATGCTATGCTAGGATGCCATAAAAGGGAGAGCAAATTTTGGGGTATTACAGCTGCCCCTATTCAAACGCTGTAGACCTGAATACCTGAAAGCGATTGCTTTCAGACTTTAAAGGTATATAGCGATTGAGTACCAAGTATAACCAAAAATTTGCTCTGGATGATGAAGAACAAAAGGGATATAAACCCAACACGACTGCTGGATTAAATCTTCAATGAAACGTTGTCGGAGAAATCTGTCTTTTGAACGACGCCATATGACTACTGGCTTGCCATACTGTCGATGGACTTTCAACAATGTCTTTTTGAACGACGCCAGATGACTACTGGCTTGCCATACTGTTGATGGACTTTAGCTGCTCTGCCAATCTGTCGTTGGACTTTCTGCCAAACTGTCGTTGGCCTTTCACCAATTTGTGCTGGATTTCTGCCAATCTGTCGTTGGACTTCAAGGATTACCAAACCGGCATGGGAATCTCAAACTTGCCATCTTCAGATGGACTTCTTGCAGCTTTGCCAAACTGTCGTTGGACTTTTAGTGCTTACCAAACTGTCGTTGGAAGCTTTGCCAAACTGTCGTTGGACTTCGGTGCTTACCAAACTGTCGTGGAAAGCTTTGCCAAACTGTCGTTGGACTTTGGTGCTTACCAAACTGTCGTTGGAAGCTTTGCCAAATCGTCGTTAGACTTTTAGTGCTTACCAAACTGTCGTTGACAGCTTTGCCAAACTGTCGTTGGACTTTGGTGCTTACCAAACTGTCGTGGAAAGCTTAAAATTGCCAAATGATCACTCCACCTGCTGGAATAACATGAACAAACTGTACGCATGCCAAAAATAAATTGGATTTTGGATTGTAAATGAGCACTGCTGATAATTACACCACCTGCTGGGTAATATCATATGTTGACATCTTGCTGAAGGAGAGATTCTGTCGATCTCTTTAGACCTTGCTGGGGAAATTACTGCGACTCAGCTGGGGAGTATAGCAGACAAGATTCAATACTGAACTCTGTGGGGGTACCATTACCAGAGATACGATCTTGCTAGGGACCAGGGCTGCTCTGCCGGGGATATGCAAATCTTGGTTGAAAGACAATCTGTTGCAACATACTGAGAAAGAGTCCCTAGGGATCTGTTAGGGAAACCCAAAGCAATTCCACGGTAATCTGCTAAGGAAGAAGACTGTCGAGCTTAGGATAAATATCACAATGCCCCATGTTGGGCGAACTTTCCCTTTGACGACTCCGCTGGGGATAATGAGTTTACAACACGCTCTGCTAGAAAAAACTGCTTTAAAGCGTCTCGTACTGGGGAATGCCCTTTTAAGAGGATTTTACAGAAAACCAAGCGTCTTCAAACTCTACTGGGGATAACAGATCGGGAGTATCCTTTGCTGGGGAGATAACATGCCCCATGCATGGGATGGTCAATAACTCCGCTGGGGATTAATCTTTGACAAATTTCACATGCTGAAACCTGCGGGAGATATGATACTACCACTTGCTGGTACATTCTGCCAAGAGTAAACTCCACAAGGGATGTTAGTACTAAAAGTTTCGTCTCTTAAGAGGATTTTATAGAACCAAGCGTCTTCAAACTCTTATACGAACACTCTGCCTTGAACTACCCTTCACATCGTCTGCAAGGTACCGGAGGGTTGACACTTGTTATTGACTTGGAGCGTTCATTGCATTAATAACCGTTATCAACACAGAAGAATTCCATCTTCGACCGCCGTTGCCGTCACAAAACTCGGTGGGAACTCTTGAATGGAAGAATCGACTTAATAAGATACAACAGTATCAAGTCAAAGCAAATATCTGTCGATTGTGCTGAGAGACACTCTCTATGCTGCTCGGGTCGATCGCACTCGTTACCTGCAACCGAAAAGATATATGCACATGCCCAGGATATCGTGTGGTCTTTTGAGTCCACCATCCAAGGTTGTCCAACAAGCAAAGTAATTTTTATTGTCTTTGTGCATGTTTTTGCAAGGCCAAGATATTTTCAAAGTAATGTTTTATTATCAAAAAACGGACGTTTTTGCAAACAAAACAGTAAAATGAAAATAAAAGCCCGTGACTGAATATTCAATTTTATTGATGAAATGCCAAAATCAGCGACTTTACAATCAGAAGCAAACCCCTGAAAGAGGCGATTGCCATAAAATTGAGAAAAGAAATCTATCCTAATGATAATGCGGAAATTGGATTCCAACTGATTTCTGATTCTGTTATAGCCAGTATGTATTCCAACTCTCTTGATTATCTTCGCCTTCGGAAGCTCGTGGTCGGACCAATTCCTCCTTTGGAATTTTGCCAGTTCGTTGAAGAGTAGAAAACGTACAGACCAATTCAGATTACAGTCATTCGCTTTAATCCCTCTTTTGCGTGGATCGCCTTTTCAGGTTTTCAATCCATCGGGATACCCATTTTTGCCTAAGTTGCCCTTTCGGGTTTTCAACTTACCGGGTATACAATTCTTTTCAATTTTATCCCTAATTTTTGCCCGAACCTTTATTCTGTTTTTGGTTCGCCGGGATGCCCTTTTTTGCCTGGATTTTTCTTCTCTTTTTTTTTTCTATCCAGCGGGTCTCTTTATACGAAGTATTTTTTAACTGCATCTGAATTAACAGGGGATGAAAAGTCTTCACCATCCATGGTTGTCAGCAACAAGGCTCCACCTGAGAAAACCTTTTTAACCACGAATGGACCTTCATAGTTAGGAGTCCATTTGCCCCTGTGATCTATACTCGGAGGAAGTATTCTCTTGATTACCACATCCCCGACCTTGTAGACTTGAGGTCGAACTTTTTGATCGAATGCCCTCTTCATTCTGCGCTGGTATAGCTGGCCATGACATACTGCTGCTAGTCGTTTCTCCTCAATAAGGCTCAGGTGATCAAATCTGGCTCGTACCCATTCAGCTTCATCCAGCTTAACGTCCATCAATACTCAGAGAGAGGGGATCTCAACTTCTACCGGCAGAACTGCCTCTATACCGTATACAAGTGAGTATGGTGTTGCCCCAGTGGACGTGCGGACTGATGTTCGATACCCATGCAAAGCCAATGGTAACATCTCATGCCAATCTTTGTACGTGACAACCATCTTCTGCACAATCTTCTTGATATTTTTGTTGGCCGCTTCGACCGCGCCATTCATCTTCGGGCGGTACGGAGAAGAATTGTGATGCTCGATTTTGAAGTCCCGGCATAGCTCAGCCATCATCTTATTATTCAAATTAGAACCATTATCAGTAATGATTCTTTCGGGAACTCCATATCGACAAATGATATCTCGTTTCAAGAAACGGGCTACCACTTGCTTAGTGACATTGGCATAAGATGCTGCTTCAACCTATTTGGTAAAGTAATCAATGGCGACCAAGATGAAACGATGGCCGTTTGAAGCAGTAGGCTCAATTTTCCCGATCATATCAATGCCCCACATTGCAAATGGCCACGGAGAGGACATGATACTCAACGGATTGGGAGGAATGTGTACTTTGTCTGCATAGATTTGACATTTATGACACTTGCGAGCATACTTGCAGCAATCTGACTCCATGGTCAGCCAATAATACCCCAATCTCAACAATTTCTTAGCCATCGCATGTCCTCCGGCATGGGTACCGAAAGAGCCTTCGTGCACTTCAATCATCAACAGGTCTGCCTCGTGTCTATCCACACATCTGAGCAGAACCGTGTCAAAATTTCTCTTATACAGCACGTCATCTTTATTCAAGAAGAAACTACTGGCTAGCCTTCTTAATGTCTTCTTGTCATTGGAAGATGCCCCATGCGGGTATTCTTGATTTTTCAAGAAGCATTTGATGTCATGGTACCAAGGCTTATCGTCAGACACTGCATCAACCTCAAACACAAAAGCAGGCCTATCAAGACGAGATACATCAATCCTGGGTACAAAGTTCCAACCATGCACTTTGATCATCGAAGATATGGTGGCCAAGGCGTCTGCAAACTTATTTTCATCTCTAGGAACATGGTATAACTTGACAGTTGTAAAGAATGTCAGCAATCTCCTCGTATAATCTCTATACGGAATCAAATTCTGCTGATGTGTGTGCCAAGTTCCCTTTACTTGATTGATTACCAGTGCTGAATCACCAAAGATATTGAGGGTCTTGATTCGTAAATCGATAGCCTCCTCAATCCCTAGTATGCAAGCTTCGTATTCTGCTTCATTGTTGGTGCACCCGAAGGTTCTCGGGCAGTGAAGGGCATGTGAACACCTTCTGGCGTAATGAGAACTGCACCAACTCCGCACCCATTCATATTAACTGCCCCATCAAACATCAAACTCCATTTGGATTCAGGGTCAGGCCCCTCCTCCAGAAGTGGTTCCTCGCAGTCCTTCGCTTTGAGAAACATGATGTCCTCATCAGGGAAATCAAATCTCATGGGCTGGTAATCATCAAGAGGCTGTTGCGCAAGATAATCTAACAGTATACTTCCTTTGATTGCTTTTTGCGAAGTAAATTGAATATCGTACTCCGTCAGTACCATCTGCCACCTTGCAACTCTGCCTGTAAGTGCTGGTTTCTCAAAAATATACTTGACCGGATCCAATTTTGAGATCAACAGGGTTATATGTGTGAGCATGTATTGTCTCAATCGCTTGGCGGCCCATGCGAGTGCACAACATGTCTTCTCAAGCATTGAATAATGCGATTCACAATCTGTAAATTTCTTGCTCAGGTAGTAGATAGCATGTTCTTTCCTACCTGTCTCGCCGTGTTGACCGAGAACACAACCCATGGATCCTTCGAGCACTGTTAAGTACATAATCAGTGGTCTCCCTTGAACTGGAGGTATCAGAATCGGAGGTTCCTGCAAATATCTTTTTATTTTATCGAATGCATTTTGACAATCATCATTCCACCTGACCGTTTGATCTTTTCTTAGCATTTTGAAAATCGGTTCGCAGGTGGCAGTTAGGTGAGATATGAACCTTGAAATGTAGTTCAATCTCCTTAGAAAGCCGCGAACTTCTTTCTCAGTCCTCGGTACAGGCATATCTTGTATAGCTTTTACCTTAGCAGGATCAACCTCTATCCCTTTTTCACTGACAATGAAACCAAGCAATTTTTCGGATCGCACGCCGAAAGTACACTTGTTAGGATTCAATCTCAACCTGAATTTCCTCAACCTCTCAAATAGCTTCTTCAAGTTGATCAGATGTTCCTCTTCTGTCTTTGATTTAGCAATCATGTCATCCACATAGCACTCGATCTCTTTATGAATTAGATCGTGGAATAACGTCACCATTGCTCTTTGATAAGTTGCCCCTGCGTTCTTCAACCCAAAAGGCATTACTTTGTAACAGAAGGTACCCCAAGGGGTAATGAATGTCGTCTTCTCCATGTCTTCAGGCGCCATCTTTATCTGATTGTACCCGGAGAATCCATCCATAAATGAGAACACTGAAAACTGAGCGGTATTATCAACCAGCACATCAATATGAGGGAGTGGAAAGTTATCTTTAGGGCTCGCCCTGTTGAGATCTCTGTAATCCACACATATTCTGACTTTGCCATCTTTCTTCGGCACCGATACTATGTTGGCCACCCAGGGAGGATAGTTGGTTACTGCCAGAAAACCTGCATCCAACTGTTTTTGTACTTCTTCCTTGATCTTCAACGCCATTTCCGGTTTTGTTCTGCGCAACTTCTGCTTGACCGGTGGATAGTCCTCTTTCAATGGTAGTCTATGCACAACTATGTCTGTATCTAAACCCAGCATATCTTGATATGACCAAGCAAAGATGTCAACGTATTCACGTAGTATGACTATCAGTTCTTGCTTTACCTCAGCCCGCAGATTTGCACCGATTTTAATCTCTTTCTTGCTTTCTTCTGACCCAATATTGATAACCTCTAGAGCTTCCTGATGAGGCTGAATGGTATTCTCTTCCTGTTTCAACAATCTAGCTAATTCTTCTGGGAGTTCATAGTCTTCATCACTTTCTTCTTCGGCTTGATAGATCGGATTGTCGAAATCATACGTGGGCATAACAGAATCATTTTCAGAGAAATCCACATAATCAAGTCTGCATGATTGGATTTATGCTTTATTTTAGATTATTTTTGCTTGAAAACAAAAGAAAAGAAAGTGCATTATCATTTTTTAATTTTCTTTGTGCAAAAATAGAAATAAAGAAAGAATAAAGGAACACAAATTTGTAAACAAAAACGTCCTTTTATTGATATTTGAACATTATATGAGAAAATATGGTGGCCCTACAAATGGATCCTCACACCTTGGGCAGAGTGTGGGATTTTATGCATTATGAAAGACAAGAATTATTACTCTGAATGGTGTACAACATGAATAATTTCTTCACCAGACCAATTTTGCAATGCTTCGCCCGGAGCCATGGCATACACCCATCTGTCCAGATAATCTGAGCTTTCAGCGTCATCTTCTATTACTGAGCAGGACTGATTGGGATTGATAATTCCTCCACTGTTGAAGGTGATTGGCCCACGGAATCGGAGAACTGGCGTCCGGCCCGGCTGGTATCCAATGCCAAACTTATCTTCTTTCATGAACACATCTATAGCTTTACCCCAACTTTGGGCATTTCCGCTTTCAACCACTTCTCTGGCCTGCTTGTAGGACGCAATTGATGCACTCGGCCCAACTGGCACATTTGACACCACAGCTGCTGAAGTAGATTCTGGAGATTTGTTGATATTCAGGGCTTCAAAAGACTGGCACAGGGTTTCATGAATCTCTCCATTCATTTCCACATATTTAAAAGTGGATAGATGACTCACAAATATATCTTCTTCACCGCAAACAGTAACCACTTGACCCTCGAACACGTATTTGAGCTTCTGATGAAGTGTGGAGGTAACTGCGCCTGCTGGGTGAATCCACGGTCGGCCCAACAAACAGCTATAAGCAGGCTGAATGTCCATAACATGAAAGATCGTCCTGAATATCTGTGGACCAACCTGTATTGGTAGTTCTACCTCTCCAAACACCGATCCTTGGGATCCATCGAAAGCTCTCACAATCAGATCGCTGGGTCTAAGAATCAATCCATCTACTTCAATTTTCATCAGGCCCTTTTTGGGTAACACGTTCAAGGAAGAACCTGTGTCAACCAGCACATGCGACAAAATAACTCCTTTGCATTCAAGTGTGATGTGCAACGCCTTGTTGTGATTACGTCCATCTGGAGTCAAATCCCTATTCGTAAACCCCAACCCGTGGCTCACATTCACATTAGAAATTACTCCCTCCAACTGATTCACTGTAATCTCTTGGGGAACGTATGCCATATTCAGAACCTTCAACAAAGCAGCCCGGTGTGCATCTGAACTCATTAACAGGGATAATATCGAGATTTTAGAGGGCGTCTGATTGAGCTGGTCAATTATCTTGTAGTCGCTCTTTTTGATAATCCTCATAAATTCCTCAACATCATTATCAAAATTGACTTTAGGGTCCTCTTCCTGAGCAGGCACCTTGTCATCAACAACCTGTTTTCCTTTTGCTCTTGCAGCGGCTTCAGCCTCTTTATCATTCCTTAGAGTATGGGGAGCAAACAGTCGACCACTCCTGGTGAAACCACTTGGTCCACTGACATTCTCAACACTGGTACCAATAGCCTATGCTTTCTGCTGACTTCCTCCTTGACGAGTATCAGTTCCATACTGCCATGGAACTGCTCTATTAGACACATAAGAAGCAGATTCAGGAACCATAATTGTAACTGGTCTCGGCCTCTCGGGCACGATGATAGCAACAGGCTCTTCAACAGCCACCTGTATTTCAACTGGATTATAGTAAATAGTAACGGCAGAAACATCTTTCTCCTTCTCTATTTTATCAAACTGAAGTCTTCCTTCGTCCATAAGATCCTGCAGTCCAACTTTCAACTTACTGCAGCCATTAATCTATTTTGAACATTCTTCACAATCAGAGCCACATCCAAGAAATACCTTTCCTTTTAACAAACGCTCTTTTACAATCAACAGCGGCGTCTTTACCAAATTCACATCAGTAATCAGATTTAATTTCTCACCATCAAAAATAGCATTCATGCTTGCACCTCCATGATGGGGCATTGGATTATCACGAACATTCGGCGACTTAGAGAAATTAATAGCTTTTGTGTCAATCAAGTCCTGAACCTTATGGTGGAAAGCCCAGCACTTCTCTATCGAGTGACCTTGCGCACCAGAATGAAATTCACATCTAGCGTTGGCGTCGTAACCTTGAGGCAATTTTCCAGTGTCTAGCGGCCTCATAGTCCGAAGTTCCACCAACTTCTCTTTGAGCAGTTGTGGTAACAAAGCAGCATATGACATAGGCAAGGGATCAAACTTACGGTCCCTTGGTCTATTATTCTGGAATCGGGGTCTACCTTGCTAATCTGGAGCTTGCTGTCCAGCTGGAACCGGAATGGTTACAGCATCCACCTAATGATAGGATTGATTCCTTCCTCTGCCCTCTCCTCTATGCACAACACTGAACTCCCATTCTCTTTTCCTCGATCCATTAGCAAAGGGTTTCCTTGAACCCGAAGCACCAGTCCCACTGACGTCTTGAATCTTACCCAACTTCAGCAGACTCTCTATACGCTCCCCAGCAACAACAATGTCAGCAAACCCCGTGGAAGGACACGTAGCCAATCTATCCAAATACGACCCTTGGAGTGTGCTCATGAACATATCAGCCATCTCACGGTCACCCAGAGGTGGTTGAACTCGTGCAGCCAATTCCCTTCATCTATGTGCGTACTGCTTAAAGCCCTCATTAGGATCCTAAGTCATACTCTGCAGCTGAGTACGATTAGGTGCCATATCCAAGTTATATTGATACTGCTTTAAAAACGCAACGCACAAATCTTTCCAGCTCTTTATGTGAACCCTATCCAGCTTAACGTACCATTCCAGGGAGGCGCCTGACAGGCTATCCTAGAAAAAATACATCCAGAGCTTCTGGTCATCAGTATAAGCGGCAACCTTGCGATTGTAAGCTTGCAAATGTGTTTTGGGACAGGTACTGCCATTGTACTTATCCAAAGCAGGAAGCTTGAACTTGGGAGGGATTCGCACACCCTGCACGAGACCCATGTCTTCTACATCAATTCCCAGAGGATTTTGGCTCTCAATAGCCTTGAGTCTTTCATCTAACCCTTCGTACTTCCGATCGTCATTGTAGAACCCCATGTCATTGTTGAATGCAGTGAACTGGTCATCTTGATCATCCTCATTATTATCAAATCCCAGATGTACCCCACCAGCAGGGATGGTGCCACCAGGAGGAGTGCGCACAGTGCGATTTGGGATTTCAGTTTCCTGCCTCTGGATAGTGGTTCTCATAGCTTCTTGTCCAATCCTCGTGTTTTCTTGACCGGTTCTCAGCTCCTGCTGACCTTGAGCAATCCCCTGCATAAGGTTCATGAACTGTTCCATCCTTCCCCTCAAATCAGCTAACTCAGTCCGAACTTGCTCCATTACTCTTGCTTGATTGCGTCGGGTAGAATATCGGTGAACTGGAGTATCAGCTATCGTGCCTGCAAGCGCCTGCAAAAAGAAAGAAAACCTGCAATGCAAAATGATATGATATGCAAATGCAAATGCACAGTTATGTTTGTCATTTCAAGATACTTTTCAAATCCTGATCCAATCGTAACCACAAATTCCTGACGACCAGAAATCATGATTAGTGAGTTTTGCCTTGGAGAGATAATCATATACGCCAATCACAAATATCTGATGACCAGAAATAATGATTTTGTAGTGTGCCAGTGTGCAGATATCTTATTACATCACATATATCTGAAGACCAGAAATTGTGAACAGAAATAACTCCTTTCATACAAATTCCCAAAAGTTTTCAAGTACATTTGTCATAGTTTCAGTAACAGAAAAAGAAACAAGTAGTCAAATGGATCCATCAATAATTCTGATGGTAACCATTGCAAATTACAAAGAAATGGCGAAAATCCTTAATCTGATAGCTCTACATCTTTCAGCTTCTGGCTGGAATACTTAGTCTCTTCAAACAGGATGCGGGTACGCTGATGATGCGGCTTCTCAATCAGCTCCTTGATTACTACATCCCTTTTTTCCAATGCATCCTCTAATGACCCCACGTGCATCAGCAATGCTTCATCTTCACTGGCTCCTTTGCGCCTCTTAATTCCAGCTTGAATTTTAACCAGCTTCAGATCTGCCGTGACCTCTTCAAGCTCTTTGTTGGCAGTTTTCAGCTTATCTTCAGCGTTCCTTACCTGTTATTGGCTTCTGTCAAGGTCATCTCGATGCTTTCTTCTTGCTTCATGTGCTTTCTTCAGCTCTTCATTTTTATCTTTTAACTGGGTCAGTAATTCAGAGTTCTCAATTCTGACTTCATCCCAAGCTTGACGGAGTTTAGCTAACGAATCCTTGCTTCGGGCTAGAGCCTGCTTTGTAGTCTTGTGAGCCTGACTAGTATCATCTGCTCCCAAGGTAAGCTTCCGGAAGTATCGAGCTCTGTCATCAAAATCTTCTTCTTTGTCTGCCAAGGTTTTCTCCGCTTTCAACGCTCTTTTTTCCAACTCTTTGTTGTCAGCTAGAGCTTTCTGAAGACATCTGCTCATTCCAGAGTTCTCTATCTGCAGCTCTCTATCCATTTTCTTCCATTTCTCGCACTCTTCAATAGCCACCATGGTGGGCTGTTCTGGCTGTACTGAACATAAAAGAGGTCCTCTTGAAAAGGGTAAAAGCAAATCCTTTACTTTCATCTCGATCCATCTGTCATAGTCAGGATAAGACCTGCAGTCTCCCTTCCCAAAAAACGCTTTTCCAGTTTTATGTTTATCTTTCCAAGCGTTCACTACCTCTACCACTTTCTCATCTTTAGTTCCTGTAAAGAACAAAGATTCTTCCACATCTTGCTCTGTAGGAGGATCCCTAGAAGCATATCCGAACTGTCGGATGGCCAAAATCGGATTATAATTGATCCCTTCTTTTCTGCCAATCAGAGGTACATTTGGAAAACTTTCGCATTTTGTGATAAGCTCTATTCTCAACAACCGATGATCAAACCAGACAATATTATCAGCAGTTAAACCTATCATTCGCTTAGACCATTTTGCAACATCTATGGTTTCTACAAAGGCACCTGTTTGAGGCAAATGCTTGAAGAGCCAATGGCACAGCAGTGGAGTGCAACAACTAACAGGGCCTCCCCTTCTTTTCTCGTTCTTGTAATGCACGGAATGAATAAAATCCCCTAACAAAGTCGGAACTGGATTTTTAAGAACGAAAACTCTCGTAGCTTGCATATCCATAAAATCTTGCTGATTGGGGAAAAGGACTAGACCATATATGCAGAGAGCCAGAATGAAGTTGTAAATCGCCCAGTTTTTAGCATTAGCAGCCTCTTGGGCTTGATCAGAAAGGAACTCCAGATGAAATCCGTCAACTCCGTTTTTGTTACTCACACCACTTTTGATCACGGACTGATCCATTTGCATTGCAGCGGGAATTTCTTTTACACTAGGAGAGCTACCAGAAAAGAACGGTATTGCAGACATGATTGGAATCCCCAAAATAAATGAGAATTCTTTTAGCGTTGGCATCAAAATGTAATCTGGAAAGAGGAAACATCTCAGCGAAGGCTCGTAGAATTGCAGCAGAGTGTGCAAAGCATCATGTTCATACTTCGTGATAGTACGAACCATCTTAACCAAATTCCCATACTTCTTTTGAAACCTATCAAGAACATTCGGGCCGGCCATATCTATAACTTTGAGCAATGAATCCAAGGTAGGGTCGGGAAACTTGTAAGAAACATTATTCTTCCTTCTCTCTTCATTCTCCATTGAACCCATGGATTGGGATCAGAAGTGTATTATGCACCTGAAAATGACAAACATAACTGTTATGATATGAAAATGCAATGCAAAAGAGCAATGTGATCGGGTAATCAGGTGTCTGTGTTGGACGGTGTGCGGTGTCAGTGTAGCTCTGGGAACAGTATGGAACCATAAATAGAAACCGTCTGAATATAATAGGATGAACCATCCCTTTGTGTAATGTCAATAGAAAACCGGGTATGTAGGAAGTCATGGTTACCTGCAAACCTGCAAACAACCCTCCCCTCTCACATGTGGGTACTAGGATGTTCAGTATCCCGGGCTCTCAGGTCGAGGAATGATGATACGTTCACCATTTCTGGTTTGGCATCATCATCAATCGAGGAGGCCTCAACTGATTCTCCAAAACGAAAGGTCCTCAGCTTCTGGCACTGAGGTCGAGAAGCAATAGTACATTCATCCCTCGGGGTACAGTACTATCGCCAATCGAGGAGTGCCTCCACTGATTCTCTTTCCAAAAAGGAAACCCTATGGCAAGTTCCCAGCATTGGGTTCTCGGGTCGAGAATGTGCAATGGGTTTGCCACAAAATGTGGTCTGTCACTGTCACATCTCGGGAGGAGTGCCGCAACTGAGTCCTCGGGAATAGTCACCAGAGTCGACAGCTCTCTAGATCAACACCCTAACATGTGCAAGACACACACGTCAGAATGCGTCCCAAGATAGCCTCGTCTGGCTGTGAATTTCGTGAATACCCAACGCACTCCAGACGGCACGTAGGTCCCACTACTCTCCACTCTAATCCTAAGTGTATACTCAAGCCTGTGTAATGGGCTTATCTCTCATAAATCCCATCCCGCCAAACAGACAGAACAGTGCAACACAGTATAATATATGAAATGTAAATGCTAACATGCTGTAAATATGGTACAAGTAATAAAATACAGTAAACAACAAATACAAGATAACAGTAAACACCCAATGAAAGAAAAGCAAACAAGCGCTAGGATTGACTCGCTTAGGATGGACCAGCAGGAGGTCAACCTTTCCCCAGCAGAGTCGCCAGCTGTCGCTCCCGGGATTTTCATCCAAGTACAAACGCGAAAGTGGCACCGAAACAGAGTCGCCAGCAATGTGTATTTATCCCAAGAGAGGGAAAGGAAACACCGCATAAACCTGAAGGGAAGGAAAAGCATGGTCTTGCGACCAAGAGAAAGGGTAAGGGAGTCGGTTACGCGAGAGGAAGGTATTAGCACCCCCACGCGTCCATCGTACCCGATGGGATCCACGCTTGCTTGTCTCAATCAAAGGGTGATAGAAAAGGATACTGAAAAAAGAACTGGAAAAGGAATGGAAAGAGAAAGAGAAACAAATGTAGGGAAAATAAAAGAAGTGCTCGCATGGGCCCTACCCCACTGCCTACGTATCTCATCGGGAACATGAGAATCAGAGCGACGTAATTCCCCTCACTAGGGATGGATTGTTTGTATTTTTTTAGTGGAAACGTCAACGTTCGCGTCCTAGCAGTTCGGTGTTGCAGCTCGCTGTAGGGAGACTTAGGCGTTACCTGTTTGCGGTAGAACGGAAATGACGCATCCTCAAGGAAAGAGTGAATGAGATGAGAAAAGAATTCCCGAAGGAAAGACGTTATTGTTTGTTTTTGTCTTTTAAGAGTTTTTCATTTGTTTGCATATGATAGTGTATCTGAATCTTAGTCATTGGAATGTGTACATTCTCACATTCCAAGATGGAATGAATAAGAAAGCACACTAAGGGTGAAGAAGACCCTCACACTTAGTTCCAATTGTCAAGGTTCAAACACACTAGCATACTTGTGTTTATTAAGTGTTTTTGTTGATTATGAAATGAAGAAGTGTTTTTATTTATTTATACCTTCAAAAAGTATTGCATTTAAGTCCCTCATACAAGGTCAAATGTTTAACACATTGACTCAAGATGGGTTATATGCTACACATTCTAAGATTATAAGAGAAGACCCCTTATAATCTTTTCTTTATATGAAAGGCCTAAATGCAATAAGTGCCTACCTTTATTAGATATTTTGAATTTTCTTTGAGGTGAGAAGATGAAAGACTCAAGAGAGGAGAGAAAGGTAAAATCTATGTGAACTAAGACTCAATCTTAATTGATTAGTTAAGGGAGTGATCCTAAGGGTTTGTGAGGTTTCAAAACCTAAAATCTAAAGAAGGAATGAGCTAAACAATTCACTTCTAAAGTAGAAGATGAATTGTAACTCAAAAGGGAAAGTAATGAGTTAATCAAAGTAAGCATATCAGTGCTTAACAAAACACAAGATTTGAATTGTAAAAGAGATGAAAGGAGAAAAGTTTGAATGTGGATCTCTTATCCACACTCAATTCCAACTTACCAAAGCCCCTACATGGTTAGTGAACATGTATAAGAAATACAAGAAGTAAAAGAACACTTAATGCACCATAAAACTCAAAGAATTAGATGTAAAATCAAATCCTAATACCACAACCAGAATGTACATCATATGGAAAACAAATGATTATCATCATGCAAGTCCAAGTGGATAAGCAACAAACATCATCCATGGCATTAGAACATGTTACCATAGGAAGATGAAAGATGAAAAGAAATGGAAGAAACATGCATAAATGGAATATGTAATCCAAGGATCAGAATTGAAACTAAATGCAAAAAAGGTTCACAAACATCTCACAAGTATTCATGAAACAACTATCAAGACATTCAAGAAGTAATAGGAAAAGGAGAATTGAAATGGAAGTTCAAAAGAAAACACAAGTACTTCATACTAATGATACACAAAGTTCAAATGAAAGTGAACATGCAATGATGCCACATAATATGTACCAATGACCTATAATGTCAAATGAATAGTTCACAAAATAGGCAAATGATCATGCAAGTATGCACAAAAGCAATCCTGTAAACATGCACAAAGATTAAAATGATATGACATGTTATTATGCTTCACATGTAATGTTTTTAAACAAAAATCAAATGGACTTATGAAAATTATGCAAGCATGGTTTTGAGATACACAAATCAGAAGTGAATCATACATCAAAGTAGCATGTAAAAATTCAAGCAAAATGCCTTCATTCAATGCACTTAGGTCAAATTGGATGCACATGCAAAGTATTACAAAAATGAACACCAAGACATGTCATAAAATGTCCTAAAAAATCAAATAAAAATCACATGACATACTTCAAGGCATTAGTGAATCAATTCAAAAAGAAGCAAAGCAAAACCATTTTTGATGATCAAGAACAAAAATGCACAAATTCAGGTATCATCAATGGAATGCACACAAATAAAAAATTCAAAGAAAATATACAACAGGGGCAAAAATGTCATAAAAATCAGAAAATAAAATCATCAAAAATTTTATAAATGTCTTAATGATGTTCATGAATTTTTATGGAATTTTATGATGCTATTTGGTATTTTTAAAAATTAAAACTCAAACGCACATAAAATGAAGAAAATAAAACAAGAAAAGAAATGAGATAGGGGTGTATACATAGCAATCCATCAGTTCAAAAATGATTTGGGCTTTGAAAACGTGGTGTGAATAGCAATAATCTCAAGTCCATTAAGCGCGCAGACCACACCAACAATGGTGCACTATCAGTCAAACAAAGTCAAAATAATACATGCCATTGGATCAAGTCCAGTCAATAGGTCAGTCAAAGTACACCAAATCAACGCACACACATGAAGGACTACACTCACTAACATGCACCACACCACATATGGATTAAAATGAAATAAGCAAATAACATGTGAGGTGCATGCTTCCTTTTATGCGCTGGCACCACTGCAGCCACACGATCAAGAACATCCAACGACCGTGTTTAAATCTGAGTGAAACCCTAACCATCAAAGCTACCCGCCGGAGAGGGACCTCCGGTCACCTTCTCCGGCCAACAACCACCGTCTGCAACCTCCATTTCCCCAGAATCTCACAAATAATATACCAAAATAAAGAGGAAGTAACACACATCATGATTCTACCAATGAAATCATCAAGCCATTCACATACAGCAAGAAACAAGCATGAACATGTTGCCCTAAGTCTTTGGATCTAAGCTTCTAAGAAGCTCTATCAACTAGCCAGATATTAAAGGCTTCTATTAAGCTTAAATCAGCAAGAAACAATTGATAATGAATAGAAATCATGCAATCAATGTTCGAGAGATCAAACCTGAAACTGCTGAGTCTTTGAGCAAACAAGAATACCAGAGGAATGAGCTTCTTCCTTAAGCTTCACTTGGCCAAATAAAGGCTTTGATGAAGTACTTGCTGATGATTCAATGGAGAAGAAATGAGATCCAAGCTTCAAAACCAGTTGCTATGGTGAGAAATTGAGAGAGAAGAAGATTGATTCTGAGTTGAATATGGAAGATGAATGTTGAAATGGAAGAAGGGTGAGAGAATCAGAGAGAGAGTGGCGAGAGTTTTTGAGATGTAAATGGAAAAATGAAGTTAGAAACTGAAGTTAGAGGGTGAAGTTTTATTTTATAGTGTGAGCTAACCATGGTTTAGTGAGTTGATTAGAGTGAGTCAAGGTGGTTAAACTGAGTCATCCCTAACTAACTGAGTCAAGTTAGTTAGGGAGAGCAGGGATATGGTGCAGCTGGCTTATGGTGAGCTATGGTGGAGGTAAAGAGAAACGAATGGCAAAGGCTGTTGCATTAGAAACTTGCTCAGCAAGTTTGTTCTTTCTATTTCCATGCAAAGCACGTGCTAGTGTATGAGATTTATGTCATGTGTGTTTGGTTTAATGTGGAAAGCTGAGGTTATGAAGTGTTTGTGGTGTGTGTGAACCAAATCGTGTATCAAGCTGTTAATGCATCAGTGCCAACATAGGGTGGTTTGCAAATGTTTTTCTCCCTACTCAATGAATGGTTTGGTGAGCTTTTGGATTCATTTGAAGGAGGGGATGTAATACTACAAGTTTGGTTTGAAATTTGGGTTGAAATAAGGCTAGGAAAAGGTTGAAAAATGACCTAAAACACACAAGTTTGGAAACTGGTTAGGGGCGAGGAAATGAGGTTGACTGGCAATGCATCTTGGCATGAAATTTCAGCAAAATCACCCTAACTTGAGACCGTTATATCTACTTCATAGCTTGATCAAATCAAATTTTGCCCAACATGAAACTTGAAGAGGACATTGCAAGGAACATTTTTGATGTTGACAAGTTTTGCAAATGAAGCCTCTAACCATGAGAAAAATAGGTGAACATTTGGCCCACCAACTGTTTGTAAAAAGGACATGCGCGTGACCGGAAAATCCTTGGTCATGACCTAGTTTTGAACCTACTTTGCCCAAACTTTGGTCAATCATATCTCACTCAATTTTTATCCAATGGAGATGTTCTACACATGGATTTGAAGCTTGAAACAAGATCTTTTGTTGTGGCCGAGTGGAATTTTCATTTGAGGTCTTGATTTTAAATGGCCTTGGTTCATACTCTGATGCAAAATGGTCCAAAATTACTATTTTTGGAAACCCTACTTCTTCCAAAAATGGCAACTTTCCACATCTTGATTTTTCATGATTCCTTTGGAGTTTCTTGATCAAACTTTGTACATTGGTCACATATAACATGAATTTCATGATTTTGGGCTCAAAAAGTCAAGAGTTGACTTTTTCCACTGATTATTTGACTTAGCCCCAATTTTCCTGATTTTTTATCTTTCTTCCAATTGAACCATTTCTAAAACCAATTGAGAGGCAATTTTCCATACTCATAGACTTGAGGACATGTAGAATACCATGTCATCAAGTTTTGTCCAAAAAATCAGAGATGCTCTGATTTAATTGGAAACCCTAATTTTGGTACCCTCCTCATAGGAGAAAAATGTGCAGCCTTCAATTTCAAATTCCTCAGAGTATGTTGTGTATCCTCTTAAAGGATGATGAGATATGCCACTTGAGGATGATTTTGAACCAATGACCTATCTCCTTTTAGGGTTTTTCCTTCATTTTTGACCTTTTGCATAGTAAAGGATGTAGTACTCCAATCTCTTATTGAATCTCACCTTCTTGAGGTTTTGGATGATCAATTGAGATAGTATGAGACATGTAAGACCTCTTGGCTTGCCTTGAGTGAACTTGTTTGACCTTTTGTGCTTTGAATGATCCCTTGATTGTCCACCTTTTACCTGATCACATGCCTTGATGGTAAGAAGGATGTTATGCTTCATTTTTCTATGTGAAATATGCAATGCAATGCTAATGAGATGAATATGATATGATATATGATAATGCTATGCTAGGATGCCAAAAAAGGGAGAGCAAATTTTGGGGTATTACAACCACCATAGGAGGAGACAAAGGAACGGACCTCAACCCAAGTCGCTTCATACATTGCATCGATACAAAAGAGTGTGTAGCTCCGCAATCAAATAGAATAAAACAAGGAAATCCGTTAACGAAGCACGTACCAGCAATTAAGGAATTATCACTCTTCTTCTTCCTTGCATCTAAGGTATAAACCCTTCCTTGTGTCTGAGTCCTATTCTGAAGACAATCTATTTTTAGATGACCCACCTTCTGACATTGGAAACACTTTACCCCTTCAAAACTACACCTTCCAGAATGATTCTTGCCACAAGTGCGACACACAGGAGGTGTACTCGCCCTTGAATCTTGAACTTGTTTCCCTTTGAAGGGTTGTTGTCTAGGCCTGAATTGTTGGTTGGATCTTTCGCGATCCCCTTGATTCACTCTACTCGCAATACCCTCAGCTTGGACTTTCTTCAAACTATGCTCGACCACATAGCATTGCCTTAAAACCTCAGCATATGTAGTGAACTCTCTCTGAGATACACTATGAGATATTTCAGCTTTTAGTCCAAACAGAAACTAGTCTATTTTCCACCTTTCATCAGGAGCATACATAGTCTGCCTAGAATAAGCAGTCATGTCCTCAAACTTCTCAGCATAACTGGCCACAATCATACTACCTTGTCTTAATTATTAAAATTCAAATTCTTTCTGAGTCCTCAATGAGCTCGGGAAATACTTCTCCATGAAAATATCTTTGAACTGTTCCCAAACCTTAGGCACTTCCTGAATAGCCATCAAAGCCGAAGCGCTCTCCCACCATCTCATAGTGGGACCCTTCAGTGAATGAGAAGCGAACAACACCTTATTCTCTTCGCTGCATTGGACTATCAAGAAAATCCTCTCCATGCCAGAAATCCATTCATGAGCCTTCACGGGATCTAATCCACCATGAAATTCTGGGGGGTTCATGCGGATAAAATCCCAGAATTTCCCACCTCCAGCTTCTGGAGCAACCACCGTAGGATGCAAACCTCCATTCATTTGTTGCACCATTTGTTGCATAAATAGATTCTGTTGCTGCTGCATCTGTTGCATAAACTGGTACAGAGGAGCATTGTCGTCGCCGCCTGGCGGATTCGTCCTTTCAGGAGTGGTGCGGGGTCTACTACGAGTGTTTCTACGTCCTTCAGCCATGTTCCTAAAGGTCATACAAATAGAATTAAGTTGATCAGGCTCAATGCCATAAATATAACACTTAAGACCAATGGCGACACAACGTATATGAAACAGAAAGAAATACTTATACTATTTCATGGCTAGGTCGAGGATACGACCTGCTCTGATACCAACTGTAACACCCATATATAAAACTCATATATCAAAGCATACATATTATATATAGATCCAAGTGTTTGGTACTGAAACACATAAGCTCCTAGTTAACACATTGTATACAAATAAATGCCCTAAAGTACAAAGTACAAAAACCTAAGGCATATTATACACAAGATGTTCAAATGATAAAAACTAAGAACTAGATCAACAATGATCCCAAAATACACTTTGCTACGGAAGCTTGCCATCAACAAGCAAGGAAAAGATCACACGACCTTATCCTTACCCTTCTCGAAACCTGAAGCACCTGAAATACATCAACAACGTGGGGTGAGATACATCAAATCTCAGTGAGTTCCCTATCTTATGGGTTCTCTCGGATTATCAAGGTTCTAACAATCCTAACTCAAGTCCGGGGAAAAGGGAAAAGGACCTTTGAGTTCACACTTTATAATTCTCACACTATATGGAAACATGGCATGAGTTCATTAACTCACAACATCACTAATCGATAACCATACCAAGACATCTCATCTTCCCGTCCGCTTCTACGTCTAGAAGGCGACCCGAGTCATAGATACTTGTAGTTACTTGGCATACGAATTGGATTCGGGATCATCGGCCTGTTAACCGTGAACCGTCACTTCTCATGGTCTGTTAACCATCACAAGTCTCTACCCATAGCATAGGTTCCAATCGTACTACACGTAGGGAATCAAACCTACCAAGTAATTGTGTACCCGTTTCAGAGGAGCTCGAGACCCATAAAACTACACTCAAAATATTCCAGTTACGATTACATGATTACATACAACAAATACGATTGTATTCGACAATCACAAGACTACACCGCCTTAAGGCCTCTCTTGCCTTTTCACAACCACAAAGGTTAACCACATGTTCCATACTAGTGTTCACTCTCAACTAGGCCAATACTCGGCAAGGGTGTACCTTTCAGCAACACGTGCCCGAGCATCGCCATCTAGAGTTGTCTAAAATTTCTAGTTCTTTACTAGATTCTCCTATAGTTCAAGTTTGAGGTTTCCTCACTCTTCCTATATCATTTTCATATTTGCATGCATATTCACTTACAATCATGTTAAACAATAATAGGATAGCCAAGACATGTCATAATTGCATAGCAGAATAATATATAATAATTAAAACATAACTATATCACTTTTGGAGCTTCCTCGATTATTTAATCGGTCGGTAAAATCGATATATTTCATCTCTATTGCATAGAATATTTCCTCGGCTTTACATCGATATAAAGAATGATCGAATCCGATAAACGAGTCGAAAGTTATGAATTTTCTCGCTTAAGGAATAAAATTCTAAGTCCCAGGTCGCGCTGAGCGCAAGTCTCTGCAATTTGGGGTTGCAGGATTTCAGAACCGCGCTGCGCGAGCGCGCTCTGCGAAACTCAGAAAAATGCTTCAGCAAAACAGAAATTTCCCACACCTCCTAACCTCTTCTCAACCATAAATTACAACCAACAGAGGTGCTACAACCTAGTTCTAGCAAGGTTTGATCAACAACATTCTTAAAACCTACATTTTTCTCAAGAACACAACATTTCACAAACCCTATAATTTTCCAATCAATCCAAAGTAATCAAAACATCAAAACAAGCATCAATATATGTTTCTACAAGCATATTGATCATTCCTTTCAATTTATATAAAATTTCAACCGTTAAAACATCGATTTCCATAAATTCGACCTAAACCCAACAATTCCAAAACCTCTAAACAATGGTACTAACTAGAACCCACCTTGGATAAATGATGAAAATGATGAAGATGAGATGATTGGATGAAGTTTGGATCAATGGATGATGATTTCTCTTGAATTCTCTTCCAAAACCCTTTTTCTCCTATTTTTCTCCTTTCCTCTTCTTTTTCTTCTTTTCTCTTTCTTTCCTTTCTTACTATCTTTTTCTTTTTATATGTTGGAAAGTGGAAGGAAAATAAGTAACAAACTTAGTATTAGAAATAATACTACTAAATATTCAAAAAGCCTGTAAAGTCCAAATTAGTAAAAATATGAGGTATTATAAATTACACGTCCATAACATAAAATCTTCGAATAGACATGCCCGTGCGAACGCACGAGTTAGTTACTAATTTTAAGTTAAAGAAATAAAAAAGATAAAACCATCGAATAAATCTAAATAAATCTAGATAAAAAGATATTACACATGCATTTAATTAGAAGTAGTTGGACAAGTATAGGATGGAAAACTAATTTTCCACTCCCTTTCTTTCCGCTATATTTCGATGGATCCAAACACAGTGTTAGTGTCATCAAAGTACTAGTCGGCCACCGCATCCGCATCGTACATTCGAAACTGGCAACAGAGATCTTCATCTCTTAAATTTTATTTCCTTCTCTCTCTCCCCGGTCGTTTCCGAACCGGACCAAGCCGAACCGAACCGGAAATATGGGAGTGCCAGCGTTTTACCGGTGGCTCGCGGATCGGTACCCTCGGTCGATCGTCGACGTCGTGGAGGAAACACCCGCCGGCGGTGGTTCGTTTCCCGTTGACGTGTCTAAACCTAATCCCAACGGCATGGAGTTCGACAACTTGTATTTGGACATGAACGGCATCATTCATCCTTGTTTTCATCCTGACGGCAAGGTACCTACTCTACCTCCTCCTCACTTCAATTTCGTTCAATCATGATGCTATTTGCTTAGCTTTTTCCGTTGAGCAAGAAATTTTTGCACTAAATTTCTGCGATTTCATTTCTATTCATCATTTAAGGTTTTCGTATGAGTTTTTGAGATTTGATTTACTTGTTAAGTTCGTCGTGTGTAGTGAATTGATGCTTTGTGCTTAGTTTTGTGTTGTTGAATTGATTGTTTCAAAGCTTGTTGCTGCGTTTAGAGGATTTGTGAGCTTTTTGTGTTACCAGTGTTTATTGATTGAAGATATGATTTGACGTTTTAAATGATTACATGAGTAGAGTGGAAATTTGGAATCAGAAATTTATTGATTGTGTTTGAAACCATGGAATGTAAACTTAGATTTTTATTTATTCTATTCTGTAAAATGCTTGTTGATTGGTTTTTCGAATGCAGCCAGCACCTGCTACCTATGATGAAGTATTCAAATTAATGTTTGACTACATTGACCATCTCTTTTCATTGGTTCGGCCAAGGAAGCTTCTTTATCTTGCAATTGGTATGTTGCATTTTAATGTTTTTTGTATTTCGGTAATGCACTAACTTAACTCATTATAGACGTGTCAACTTTACTTATGTTACTGGATCTTCATTGCCACTTCAGATGGAGTTGCACCAAGAGCCAAAATGAACCAGCAACGTTCTCGGCGTTTTCGAGCTGCTAAAGATGCAGCTGAGGCTGTAAGGAAATGAATGTGCCTTTGTTTACAATGGTCTCTTACTATTTTTGTGACAAAGTTTTGACTTACAACGGGGTTTTGTAGGAAGCCGAAGAAGAAAGGCTCAGGAATGAATTTGCGGATCAGATAGAACTTTTGACACCTAAAGAAAAACCCGAGACTCATGACTCAAATGTCATTACTCCTGGCACTCCGTTTATGGCAGCGCTGTCAGTGGCACTTCAGTATTACATACAAACTAGATTGAATTACAACCCTGGCTGGCGGTATACAAAGGTGCACTAGATTTTATCCTGATATATTCTTTACCCAAATGGCACATGCATCTGTTTTCAAGATAGTTTGTCTGTGTATTTATATATTTTTATTAATGGAGCTGCTTTGGGTGATTATTTGAAGGTCTTGCTTTCTGATTCAAATGTTCCTGGCGAGGGAGAACATAAAATAATGGAATATATTCGATTGCAGCGTAATCTTCCTGGTTTCAATCCAAATACTAGACACTGTTTGTATGGATTAGTGAGTTTTTTTGGTCCAATTCGGGATATCCCACCTTATCTGATGTTAGTATATTAATCCATTCATTGATCTTTACGTTGGTTGATGTGATCTCTAAATCAGGATGCTGATTTGATTATGTTGTCCTTAGCTACACATGAAATTCATTTTTCAATATTGAGGGAGGTTAGTTTCTAGTGTATGAATTGTGGTGCTGATTTTATCTCTTGATCTCAATGGATTGCCTTGGTGATTAATTATCTCAATGAACAGGTAATTACTTTTCCTGGACAACAAGAGAAGTGTTACATGTGTGGCCAAGTTGGACATCTTGCAGCTGAATGTCGTGGTAAGCCAGGGGATAAAGCTGTTGATGATACCCCAATTCACAAGAAGAAATATCAGGTTTGAGGATTGGAATCTGGCATGTCAATCTGAATCTTTACTTTTCTGTTGATGATATTCACAAGAAGAAATATCAGATTCGAGGCTTGGAATCTGGCATGTTGATTTTTCATTACTAACTAACGCTATTTACAGTTTCTTCACATTTGGGTGCTGCGTGAATATTTGCAAGGGGAATTGTTGATTCCCAACCCTCCGTTTGAGATCGACTTTGAGCGCATATTAGATGATTTTGTATTCCTATGCTTCTTTGTTGGAAATGACTTTCTTCCGCATATGCCTACATTAGAGATACGTGAGGTAAGAATCTGGTAGGTGCCATGTTAAACTGAGCCGTAGCTCAAAACAGAAAATATGCCAATTCAATCTGCTTCTTGTTACTACCTATTGATCTTTAGTATGTAGCACCTTAACATACTTAAGTTTTTCCCTTTTATCGGGATATTTTGCTTTCTACCCGACGGTTGATATACTCTTTGCTAAACATTTTTTTACCTTCTCAGGGGGCTGTGAATTTATTGATGCATATCTATAGAAAGGAATTCACTGCCATGGGTGGCTATCTTACTGATGCGGGTGAGGTAAATTCTTTTTCTCTGAAATTGTGTTCAGTTATGCATTTGGTACTGTAAGGTAGTGGTTTGTTCTTGAACATGATAGATTCTTTTCCAGCAATCCTTCAGTAGCTTTTTTTTTTATGTGCTTTGGTTTTTTCCTTTTTCAATGAGCATTGAAATGTGAATATCAATAAACCTCCCAGGTTTTCTTAGAGAGAGTGGAGAAATTCATTCAGTGCGTTGCTGTTCATGAAGAACAAATATTTCAGAAACGAGTTCGGATTCAGCAGGTATTGTGATTTCTGACTTTCTGTGTTTGGCTTCTTGATTTTTGGAAGGGGTGTAAATATTACGAATCCTTAAACTTGTGAACCCTTGGATGTTATGCAATAATCAAAGTTATTAACCGTCAAGAGTTATGATAATTTCATGTTCTGTTATTTAGAATTGGTAACAAAGTTGTTCAGTCAATATTGACTACCAAACATAGAGTTTTGGTTATGGATGTAAGGGTTAAAGAGGGGAACAAAGAGAAAAAGCTACAGGGGCTCCACAGATAAAGTGGTGCATTTTAATGGTGAAAACAAAGGATTTTCCTACATAAGATCTTCAAGTGTGGTTTCTGACAGCCACAAAATAGACCAAATGATATGTGAGATGATATGGCAATGGGATTATAAAAGTAGCAAAAGAGACGATTGGAGATTTAAGAGGTGGGAGTAAAGAATCTTGGTGGTGGATTGACACTGTTGTGAGCAAAGTTAAAATCTAAAGGGAATGTTTTAAAGATTGGTTTAAGTATAAAAATGTTGAAATTTGGAAAACTATAATGAAGTTAAGAAAGAAACAAGCTTTTGACAAGTTATGCCAATCCTTAGTCTTAGAAGTGTGGTTGAGTTGATTTGAAATTAATTTGGTAAAGACAAGTTGAATTTCCGCTGCAAAACATTTAAAGTTGCAATGAACGAGTATATAAGGAGGAACTAAATTGGCTTTGGCTACTTGAAAATTTAAAATAATTGTTAAAGGGGGCGTAAACCCTCGCTATAACATGAATTTGATCTGCTTTTATTATACTTATCCTTCAAATGTATGATGAATGAAGGAAATGACTAGTACAACTCAATGTTTAGTCAGGTTTTGGCCAGGATGGAGCATGCTAAGAATTAATAAGGTCCTTAATCCAATAAATTTCTAGATTATTGTTTTTTCATCCCTGTGGCATTGTAATCTGTAATTCTCTGGTTCAGGTTTGGTTGTTTAGTCGGGTTTCATCCCTGTAAATGTATAATATATGTGATGTGATTGTGATTTATATGTTTTTAGGCTCAAGAAATTAATGAAGAGATGAAAGCTAGCGCTTGTCAATCTCATGAACTGATATGCACAAACCATATGCATCTTTAATATGGTTTGAAGTTTTCTTGCAATTGTATATTATTTGTGACTTGTGATTTGGTTGTATTTTAGGCTCAAGAAATTAATGAAGGGATGAGAGCTAGGGCAAGAGGAGAAATGCCTGAAGAACCACGAGCCTCAGCTGTAGATAAGGTTCAGTAATAATTTTTATTGCCAGAATCATTTGAGCAATTGGCTTTATTTTTTTTTTTATTAAATTTTTAAATGCATGTAAACATGGTCTTTGATAGAACATTATGGCAAAATTTGATCCATGTAGCCGACCCCATATAGTGGGATGGGATAAGACTTGGTTGTTGTTTTAAATGAATGTTTGGGAACCCCACCACAATTAACTTTCTAGAGTCTAAGATCTAGTTATTCTATTGGCTTCCCAATCATACACCAAGGATAGCAATGTAGCTTGTATAGGAATTATGCTGACATTGTTTTTCCATAGAACTGTGGTTACTGAATTCACACTCTGACTTACAGAATTATACCATTTATGTATATGTGTGTTTTCAAAAGGCCCCTCCAATCCTGATTCCATCTTTAAACACACCAGGTTTTTTGCATTCAGAAGTGTGTTCACTAAACTTGCCATGTTGGTCCAGCTGAATTTTTTGAACCCTTGACAAGTGGGCGGTGTGGTTTCTTCAAACCCCTGCTGCTACTATGTGGTTCAAAGCTTTGTTGTGACCTTGTGTGATTGTATAGGTTATGGGATGGGTGACTTTGGGTTTGATAGAATTGGTAGAGGGAGATAGTGAATGCATTTTAGATCTAACTAACTTTTGATTTCAGAAACAGTTAATTACAACAAACTACAACTATCTGCTTTATATATAGTGAATTAGTTGACCTCCAATAGCAGGTTTTATTAGTGCTCAAGCTGACATGTGTCAGTCTTGAGCCAAATCCTATTACATACTCTAATAGGGTTGACTCAATTTACGGGGCCTCTGTTTCTGCATGAATGGTCTTGGTTGAAATTGAATAGGTTGTTTGTGGGCATGTGCAAATCATTTGTAAACTGCTGGTCTGTGGGTGATGTTTTGCTGATCCCTGTTTCTCTATCATTTGATTTTGACATTATACTCTTTAAAAACATTGTAAAGAAACTTTGTTTTAGTATAAAAGTTTTGTATGTAGCCTTGCAAAGTTACCTTTATCATGCATTTTGTATTAGAAAATACTTAAATGCTAGGATTGTTTAATTTTGTTATTAAATTAAATATACTTTCATATAGAAGGTAGTATCTTATGTCCCTTTTATGTTTCTACCTTCCTTGTCCAATCCATGGTAGGATATACAGTTTTCGCAACATGGGAATGTATGGTCGCTGAGGTCAAATTTCATAGTTTGGCTCATTGCTTTCATTTTAACTATTCTCTAAATTAACTGTTTGGATGCATGGTACATAATGTATGCTATGTTTGTAATGTATCTCTTCTAAAATAATTGAGTTTGTCTTTTTAAGTGGTTCTTTTAGAATAACTTGATTGTAACTCCCTTTCTTTCCAGGCTAAAGTGTGCTTTTTTGAAATTGAACATTCCTTTTATCGGTTAGAAGTAGATTAAGGGTCCTTGATCAGTAGATGGATTCACTTTTTTAGGGTGCAATTGATGTAAAAAGTAAAAACTGAACACTAAAGCATGGCTAATGTTAGGCCACAAGGGTTAAGAAATCTAGAAGTCATGGGAATTTTTTTCTATGTTATCAATAGCGCGCTATAGTATAATAGCATAGCAGTGGTAGGGTTTGGTGCGACGCTTTTGGCCTGCGAGCCGCCGTCAACATTTGTGGGTGTAGCCGTTGCTATTGCAGCCCTAAACCCTGCTATTACAGCCACTATTAGGAGGGTTTGGGGGCGAAATTCCTTAGAGCCATTTTTCAAACACGTCTTTTTTAAGGGTATAAAAGCCAATTCGGACCCTTTTAAGAGTAAAATTATGTTCTTCATTATGTTATGCTCTTGCTCACAAACAGTCGATCTGTTCTTCCTACTTTTGCTTCAGTTCTGTTATGTTTTTCTTCTGTGTTTAAGTTTTATTGCTATGTAGTTTAGGTTTTTTAATCATTAAGTATGAAGGTGTCTTTAAATTTGTGTATTTATGTTTTGCAGTTTGCAAGCTGATTTTGTCTTTGCAATAGTGGCTATCCCACTATAGTATTTTAGGGGGTCGATGCTACACCACACTATTTGGGATTAACAACATAGATTTTTTTATAAACTGCCTGGTGTTTATTATCTCAGGTTAAGTTAGGAGAGCCTGGGTACACGGAGAGGTATTATGCTGAAAAGTTTGGTGCATCAGATCCAGAGGAGATTAAGAGAGTTAAGAAAGATATAGTAAGTTCAGCCAGTATTTTTGGAATTGTTTACTGTTCTTTTACACATATTCACATTGCGACCGACGATAAAATAATGATGGCACAAAAAGGTCATAGGTATTTAAACTACAATTTCGTTGCTTAAAATTTTCGAAGTCCCATATCTCCAGTGATGAGATTTTCAATTGATCTTTCTATCAGCTTGTGTTTCACAAGAAGGAAGAAAAATTTAGTGCTAAAGGAGTATGTATTCCTTCAATTCAAATTGGAAAACTTGGCATGTATGGTTATATCTATTTTAACTTCTCTTGAAAAAAAAAACTGTCAAACTTTGAGATTATTAGTAGTAGTAGGACTGGAGGATTTCCCAAAACTAGTTCCTTGTATATTATGCTCATGAGTAAATAGGGCTGAGCACTGCTGCACTGGCTGATAATTTATTTTATGTATTAATAGATATTCCTTGGATTGTATATTTTTTACTTTCTTGGTAATGACTATCGTACTCAACTTCATTATTTTTTGGTTTTTATTTATATCACATTTTTCCTTGTAGGTTTTGAAATATGTAGAAGGTCTTTGCTGGGTTTCCCGGTATTACTATCAGGGTGTTTGCTCATGGCTGTGGTTAGTTGTACTTTTATGCGATAACAGTTATAGGTTATATTTGCTCTCCAGGGCTTACTATTTTTATGATATTAGATCAACAAGCTATACATTTACATGTGATATACTGTTGGGAACTAGTTTTGGTGAAAAATGTACTTCTAGACTTATGCTGAGCGAAGTTACCCCATTATTAGTCCCACAAGGATCAATTGCAACTACTTTGACCTTTCTTTAGTACTATGAAGCTGACTTGTCTCAAATTCGGGATATTTGTTTGACTTACAATTATTTGGTAGCTTGATACTGCCATTCTAGGACTATACTGTTAGAATGTGTGAATCTCCATTGATGGAGGAAAAGCTTTGATAAAAGAGAAAGAAAAAGATAGAAAGCAATGAACTTGATTTAGAGAAGAAGCTGCAAACTGTATTAATTCAGCTCAAGGAATGAAGAGCTATGTTACAATAATATATATACATTAGCTCATAACAAACTAACCAACTAATCTTAACCAACTCATAACTGAATTACAAGAGCAAAGTTTCCTCTAATGGAAAGTAGTTAGTAGCTATACATGTTATGAGATCTTCACTTCTTCATTCATTCTAACAGCCTCCCTCAAGCTTATGCATGATATATGTTGATCATGCCAAGCTTGGACACAAACAAATTGAACTTAGATGGTTGAAGTGGTTTTGTCAAAAAGTCAGCCAACTGTTCTTTTGATGAAATAGGTAACAACCTCTGCATACCTTGTTGGACTTTCTCCCTCACCAAGTGACAATCAATCTCAAGGTGTTTTGTCCTTTCATAGAACATTGGATTGGATGCTATGTGAATAGCACTTTGGTTGTCACAATACAGCACTGGTGGCTTGGAACATGAGGCATGTAAATCCCTCAAAACATACAATAATCACATCAGTTCACATGTAGCTGTACCTAGGGCTCGATACTCAGCCTCTGATGAACTTTTAGAAATGGTTTGTTGTTTCTTGGCCTTCCATGAGACCATTGATGATCCCAAGAAGAACCAATAACTTGAAGTTGATTTTCTTCTGTCAACACAACCTGCCCAATCCGCATCTATGTAGCCCAATATTTGAAATTTGGATGATCTAGGATAAAATAGACCATAGGCTGCTTGATAGTGAACATGCGTAGGTTTGTGGAGTAATTGACTCAACTGTTGTGTAGCAAGGGTGATATCTGGCCTGGTGTTGTTCAAATAAATCAGTCTGTCAATCATCCTTCTATATGCAGTAATGTCTTCCAATGGTTCACTAGCATCCTGATGCAGTTTTAATGATGGATCTAGGGGTGTTGTAGTTGGTTTTGATGCAAGGAGGCATGAGTCAATAAGTAAATCTAGGTAATATTTTCTCTTGTGATATAGTGATGCCATCCTTGGAATGTGCAACCTCAAGCCCAAGAAAATATTTCAGAATTCCTAAGTCCTTGATTTTAAAGTTTTCATCCAGAATGCACTTGATGCGATCAAACTCCCTTAAAGATGTCCCTGCAAGTATGATGTTATCTGCATATACTAGTAGGACTATGATGTGATCATCCTTTTTCAAGGTGAACATGGAGTAATCAGCAGTGGACTGTGTATAGCCAAATTTAGTAGGAGTGATGTGAGTTTTTCATACCACTTTCGACTGGCCTGCCTCAAACCATACAAACTCTTCACTAATTCGCAAACTTGGTTGGGTTTGGAGCTACAAACTCTTCACTAATTCGCAAACTTGGTTGGGTTTGGAGCATGGAACACCTTGTGGTACAAGCATATAAACATCTTCATCTAAATCACCATGCAAAAATGCATTATTTACGTCAAGTTGATGTAAATGCCAATGATTGATGGATGCTGTGGCAAGTAGAATTATGACTCTGGACAAGGCAACTGGTGAGAATGTGTCAAAAAAGTCTAGTCCTTCAACTTGGCTATACCCTTTTGCAATCAACTTGGCTAATGCCTCTAATTCAGACTGTATAGCCATCTGCCAATTCTCATCTTTGCAAGCTTCCTCATAAGTGTTAGGCTCAAAATCATGTGTTTAGAAGACTTATGATTAGAAGGCAAAGACTCAAAAGAATGGAAAGAGGATATGGGATAAGCGATACCTGAAGTTGATGATGCAGCCAAACTGTTTGATGAATTGCACACATAGTCCTCAAGGTGAGATGGAACCTGCCTGAGTCTAGTGGTCCTGGCATATGTTGGTGGGGGGGTCTACATCATCAAATGTGTGAGTTTCAGGAATGTTAGGTGTGTTTTCAGTGGAAGGAGGGTCATTTTGTGGTGACTGTAATGAGTCATGACAGTCATGTGAATTATGTTGTTCTAAGGGCAAAGGGTCAATGTGAGAGTTGATGGGTTCATGAGTCACATTATCACCAGTATGGTATTGCCAATTGGGTTTAAAAGGGAAAATATAATCATGATGAACAACATGTCTAGATATAAAAACCTCATTGTTGTTGACATCAAGAGGTACAGTCCCTTTTACACCTTGCTTGTATCCCAAGAAAATACATTTTCTACCTCGATGGTCAAGTTTAGTTCTATGTGCATGTGATGCTGAGGCATATGTGAGTGTACCAAAAATTTTCAAATCATGTAAGTCAGGGTCTTTGTTGTACATGCACTGATAAGGTGATTTATTTTGCAAAACAACACTTGGAACACGATTCATGATAAAAACAACATGATTAACAGCAAAGGACCAAAGCTTTTTAGGTAAATTTGCTTGGAAAAGAAGGGCTCTAGCTATGTTTAAAATGTTTTGATGTTTCCTCTCAACCCTCCCATTTTGTTGAGGGGAAAAGAATGCCTTTAGAGGCATAGAAGTTTGGCATGATAAATTCTGGTCCATTATCACTTCTAATGCATTTGCACTAGTTTGATGTTGAATTTCAACCATTTTGATGAAGTTAATCACATTTTGTCTAGTTTCAGCCTTAGTTTTCATCAAAATGATCCGAGTATACCTGCTGAAATCATCTACAACTGTCAAGAAATAAGAATGGTCATTATGTGACTTGATGGCCAAGGGACCCCATACATCAAAATGAATTAGTTCAAAAGGTTGAGATGGAGTATTAAAACTGTTATTGAAAGGTAATTTCTTATGTTTAGCATAGTGACAAACATCACAAATTGCCTTTTTATCAGCAACAACAAAAGGAAATATAGATTGTAAAGCTAGTAATCTAGCAAATGACAGGTGTCCTAATCTAAAATGCCATAAGGCACTGCTAGGGATGGTGCGAGTCGAGGCATTGTTTATACTAGAGGTTTCTTCATGTTTGTCTTTGAGAACTAGGTGATACAATCCTTCAATCTTTTCAGCTGAACCAATCATCTTCAGTGATTGTGGATCCTGAATGAAGCAATTAGAAGCATGAAAAGTGACATTATAATGAAAAGTTTGACATAATTTTGGAACTGAAATGAGATTATCTGAAAATTCAGGAATGTATAAAACATTAGATATGCTAAATTCTGGAGAAAACTGAACTGTGCCAAGAAACTTGGCCAAAGCAAATTGACCATTTGACAATTTAACATTAATAAGGCTGATTGAGCTAAGATGATGGAACCAAGAACGATTAGAACAAATATGGTCACTAGCTTTTGAGTCTATTGAGTCTATTATCCAGGAGTTAAGAGTGAAGGCACTTATAAATGAAAGAATGAGGATTACCTTTAGCATCTACAGATGTATGACCTGTAAATGAGGATGAGCACACTTGATTGGAAGCTGAGAGGTTGATCCTTGGTGGATCGTTGATTGCTGAAGAAGATTCACTAGTTTAGCAAATTGTTCTCGAGTAATAGGGGCATGTCCATGCTGCTCACTTTGCTGTTGAATTGAAGCACGATCACCCTCTTCATTATGCTCCTCATTGGTAACTGCATTGTTAGCTGTTGATCCTTTACCAAAATGTGGTGGAAAGCCATGTTTTCTATAACAAACCTTAACTGTATGACCAGTTCTCCCACAATGAGTACAAATCTTGGATTTTGTTGTGGTGGATTGAAAACCATAATTACCAATCTTGGAACCTGTTTTCTTGAAACCTACAACATTGATCAATGCCTGAGAGTCATCAGAGGGAGTGAAATTACCTTGGCGCTCATGTTGTAACACCATAGAGGAAATCTTGTCCACGGCAAAAGGATCCATGAGTAAGATCTGAGATTTAACAACTGCAAAGTTTTCATTCAAGCCAGTAAGAAATCAAATGACATACAACAGATTGTGATTGCTTCTTGCATTTCGCATGGCAGCACAAGAACACCTAATTCTACACACACTTTGTGGAATAGGCATGTAAATCTCCAATTCTTCCCAAAATATCTTTAGTTCAGAGAAAAAATCAGTGACAGATTTAGAATCTTGTTTCAATGCATATATTTCTTGGTGTAGTTCAAGATATACAAACGAGATCACCTTGAGAGAACCGCTCTTTCAAATCGTTCCATACATCTATTGCATTCTCCATGTAAACGATTGACTGAGCTATAGATTCTGAAACCGAATTGATGATCCACGAAAGGATCAACATATTGCATCGATTCCATGCACGTGTGGATGGATCAAACTGATCTTCAGGAATTGGAATGGAGCCATCAATGAACTCAAGTTTCATCTTAGAACCAAGAGCACAACACATGGAACGGGCCCAAGAATGGTAGTTAGAACCATTGAGAGGTGGCGCAACCTTGACTGAACCAGGTCCATCACTGGGATGAACAAAGTATGGACTGGTTGGATCAAGTTGAGGATCAGCCGGAGGATTAGTGCGTGGTGGTGCCATTGTTGAAGACGGAAGAATTGAGAAAGGAAGAAATGCAGAATTAGAGAGATGTAGATGAAGGTTGAATCGAAATGACAAATGATACCATGTTAGAATGTGTGAATCTCCATTGATAGAGGAAAAACTTTGATAAAAGAGAAAGAAAAAGATAGAAGTAATGAACTTGATTTAGAGAAGAAGCTGCAAACTGTATTAATTCAGCTCAAGGAATGAAGAGCTATGTTACAACAATATATATACATTAGCTCATAACAAACTAACCAACTAATCCTAACCAACTCATAACTGAATTACAAGAGCAAAGTATCCTCTGATGGAAAGTAGTTAGTAGCTATACATGTTTTGAGATCTTCACTTCTTCATTCACTCTAACATATACGATTATAACGAATATAAGGTAATCTGATTATAAGGAATGTAAAGTAATCTGGATGCCTTGATGACTATGGTTGTCAGAGTCAAGATTCTACACAGGATCGGGAAGCGGTCACAAGATCGTGAATTGGGGATCTTAATATATGTGGTTTTTTTGACAGGTCATTTATATGCATATAAACGTAATTAAGTAAAAAAAATTCAAATTACATACAAAATGCTCAATAAACTCAAATTTTTTATCATAAAATTTGTTACATATTTATACAAAAGTCATAAATGCCACAAACAACTGAGGGGGAATAGTTGCTTGCAATTGTAGTGAACTGTACTTTCAGATAACAGTAGCAAAACAGAGCAGGGTGAGAGAGGGAATTCATTCGCAAAAAAAACAAAGCAGAATGCAATGTGAGAGAGGGAGTTCATACGCACAAGAAGTTGGATGGTTTTCCAAAAACAAATGGGATTCAGGGACAAGAAATTAGTTGTCGCAGCTAGTGAAGTGTTTAAAACAAGTTTTTTTAGACTTTTCTTATCCCAAAAGATGTGTTTAAGGAACTGGGTCGCGGACTCGACCCACAAATCCTACTGAGAAACCCAAAAATGGAAGAGTCGCACAATTCCACCGTTTTGCGCGGAAATCCCAGCTGTGCCCACCAGATTGCGATTCTATCCATGCATGAACATGCCCAGACCCATCTAGATCACGCGATGACTTGCGATCTTGACTTCTCTGTTGTTGACTGGGATATAGGTGTTGGTGTTTGAATTGCTTCATGATGTCATAATTATCTAGTTTCTTTCATTTGTATTGAATTACCACTTTATTCAAAATTTTCAACATTTATTGTTTCATCAGGTATTACCCGTACCATTATGCTCCTTTTGCTTCTGATCTTAAAGATTTAGCTGATCTGGAAATAACTTTTTTTATGGGAGAACCATTCAAACCATTTGATCAGCTCATGGGGACTCTACCCTCTTCAAGGTTACCTCGCTTCCTGCATCTTTAGATCTGTTGTATCACGTGACTATTCATATATTGATGCTTGTTAATTTTTTGATACAGTTCAAGTGCACTGCCTGAAAGATATCGGGATTTGATGATTAATCCTTCATCACCTATTCTTCAATTCTATCCTTCTGGTGAGATCACTTGGCTGTTATTGATGTATTCTGCTACATCTTGTATACTTTCTAGTATTTTACTTGGATTGCTTTTTGACAGATTTTGAGATTGATATGAATGGCAAAAAATATTCATGGCAGGTAATGTAGTAATGTTTTGTCTTGTGTACACATGCGCTCGTATGTAATTTTTCATCACAAACATTTTATGAATGCTTTAGAATGAAGTGGCAATAAGGCTATTGTTTGGAGTTTTTGCAGGGTGTTGCCAAGCTGCCATTCATTGATGAGAAGAAGTTGCTTTCTGCCACAAGGACGCTTGAAGGCACATTAACGGTCTAGAAAATTTTGTAGTTATTGCTTTTGTATGGGATGTGTTGTTTGTTACTATGTTTATTTCTCGTCTACCACATTTATGAACTAATTCAGATTTGTGGTCCAAAGCTGCCAGCTTTCAAATTATATCAAAGAATAAATCTGATAAAAAAAATGATGATTGTGGTTTATTCAAATAGAAATTGTTTATTGACAGTAGCAACTTTTAATTAGACCTGATAAGTACCAGTGCTCTGTCATTGCGTTCTCTTGTTACACTAATTATCCCAACTTTTTTGTACTCAATTGCACATTCTTTTTGAGAGGTGGGGGTTGGGGTTTGAGATGGATTTTTTTTTCTTTGTATTCTTTCCAACTGGTAGCTTCAAATATTGTTTTTGTCTAGAGCGAGCCATGTTCTACAGTATATGAATTAATGAGACCAATCTATTCTTATTTGCACTCGAGTGCTCAATTTCATTATGAGTTGTTATGTGCAGGAGGAGGAACATCGCCGAAATAGTAGGATGCTTGATTTGCTTTATGTCAGCTGTGCGCATAAGTTGGTTCCACAGATCCTGTGCTATTATCAAAATTTTAGTTATATACCTCTTGGAGAAAGACCTGCTATGCCAATTGATCCAAGTGCTAGGTTAGTGAATGTGTTGGTAATGGCAACTAATCGAATATTGCTTAGCCTTTTAATAGGACTCATGTGCTTGTCATGTTTCCTTTATTGGCAGTGATGGTATGAATGGATTTTTTTGGTCATATGAAAGAAATCTGTTCAGTGATGTCGTATCTTCTCCCATCAGAGGCTTGCAGGATATCACACATAATCAAGTTTTGTAAGTGTTTTCCTTCAACATGCCTAATATTTTAAAATCTTCGAATGTACTCATGTTTAGTGTTTTTAAATTTCAGAAATATTACTTACCTTAATCCTCGTAGTCATAGGCATATCCCAAAACCTCCGGATGATGTAGTAATGCCCAAAAAGGTCCGTATACTTCTCTTAGCATCTAGCATAAAATTTTAATGAATTCATCCCGTAGACAGTGTTCCATGACTAGATGTGTTTGTCAATAACATGGCTTAGATGGTTGCCATATGTAAATTCATTTTATCAACCATTGTTACATCATTTTCAAAGAAAGTTTAATTCTTGTCTATTCCCTTTTGGTTCAAGGACATTGATCACATAGACTTTGACATTGATTATGTTTACAGATATTAAGAGCCGCTGATATTAGACCTCTTCCTTTGTTATGGCATGAGGACAATAGTAGGCGGCATCAAGCCAGAGAAAGGTGAGAATCCATTCTGGAGTTTGTTAGCTTGGTCATTGGTGTGACATTATTTTCATATTCTTGCCTTTTGTTAAACAATATTACAACCATCGCATCCCAGAACTACTTAAATTTAATGTTCAGTGCGGTAATATTATTACTATATGCGGATTTTTTCCTGAAGAAATCATCCATACTTCAAGAAATATTCTTGTGGAAAATCTAGAAAATTTCATGTTATGTAGAGGCTGTTATATTCTCGTATTGCTGTTCAAACTAAGCACATGAAGATTTTGGTGTGTGAAATCTGGTCTTTATATTGTCAGTGATAAGTCGTATAATTTCAAAGAGCTCTTTTCTATTTTGTTACATCTCAGACAACATGTACCTGGAGCAATTGCCGGCCCTCAACTAGGAGAAGCAGCTCACCGTCTTGTCAGAAATTCCCTACAGTTTAATAATAATACATCCTATGGATTACCGGACCAGTTTCAAGGCCATCATACAATGAACAAGGTTAGACCAACTGGAGCCTCTGGATCTGGAAGATATTATGGTGAGGAATCAAACAATTATTATGGACAAAATTACAGTCCCCAGGGAATAATGACTAGGCCTAGATTTCCAATGTCGTCTAATGGTTGGCAAAATGACAGACAGAATATTAGGATACAAGATAGGTCGCAGTATCATGAACAGTTCCACAACATGAAAACTGGATTTCATGCTTTGACAATGGATGAAGGTGTGAAACCTAGGTCATCTGTAGCACCTTCACCCAAAACACCTGCAATGATGTTAATGAGGCCGCAAAATTCAGGGCACACAACCAATCTACAATCCCAATTTGTCCAGAACATTGGTCCTCCTATACCCCCTCCAAACTGGATTAGTAAAGCTCCAGATACGGATGGAATATACACTATGCATCAAGAAGCTGGATTAGGGGGAGCTTATGATAAGCCCATTAAGAAGGTGTACCAAATTAAAACTCGTAATCCCCAAGATATGCCAGAGCAGGGGAATCAATGGTGATTGTTGTGGATTTTATCTGTCTTATTTAACTGGAATGCTCTTGCTTGTTGCTTCTCTCAGCCTCAGATTGGAGCTCATCCAAGTTCATCACTGGATTTTCAGCGGACGTCTATTTGATACCCTAATGCGATAGGCTGACAAATGCTCATCAAAAGCCATCAAAGACATTCTGCAAGGAAGGGGCTGCTATTATCTGCCACCATGCTTGATAGTGGCTTGAGCTTGTACCAGTGTCGGAAAGGTGTCAGAGCCATGAGATGTTCATGATTTTCATACATTCCAAGTTCTGTACTCATTGAGCTGGTCAAGGCCATTGGAGGATATCAACTTGATTATTGTAAAGTGTTCTTAAATTGCCCTGAGCTAGGTGCTCATTCAATTGTTGTATTTTATTTTTTGTTTCTGATTTTAACCTTAAATGTTATGCAACATTTACCGGTGGAGTAGGATGGATTAAATGACTGGATACAGGGGAGACTGCAAAAATGGAAGGTAGAATGTCATTCTTTTCTTCTAGTCTTCTTCGTGTGCATTGTCGTTCAGACTTGAATAATAATAATAAAGTTTATTACTTGAATTATTTATATAAACAAATTATATTTTCATTTCTTCCTGTTTCATCATGACTTTATTTGTTTGATTTGATTGTTTCATTCTATAATATGGAACATTCAATTGAAATCTTTGTTGTTTATTTACAAGAGAATTTATGCCTGTTTAACTGTTGCAGTCCTTGAAACTTTTTGAGAGCACCTTATCACTTGTCATTTAAACACCCACCCTCTTATATTCGAAGAAAAGTTTCTTTTGGGGTTTATGTGAGATCTTATTGTATTACCGTGTTAACCTTTTAATCTCTTTGTAACGTTGACGTTGGCTTACAATATATGTTACAAGTGATTCATACAACAATATATGTTATATACATTTATATAGAATATGATTCACAGAATTATTCTGATTTGATATTGCCCATATTCAAGAACAAATGACATACTTTGATGAATTGATGAATTGTAAAAAAAGAAAAGACATTTGGATGATATTTGTCTGAACGGGGTAAATGAATCCAAATAAGGACTAAGAACAATACATTTGAAGTGTGGGCTCCACCCTTTCGGCTGAGAAATTAACTTGCCAATCCCCATTTAAATACGGCAATATAATTAACTTGCCACCCTCCAATTTAAATATGGCACTCTATAGTGTCATAATTCCAAAGAGTAATTTGAAACAAATTTTCTGTACACATTACATTTTCTAAAATTTAGGTGAACTTAAAAATATTACTGAAAATTTTAAATTTTCCATTTTATATAGAAAATTGTTGGATATGGAAGTGAACCTTTTACCAAATAAAATTGTTGAGAAACCCGTATGAAAAAATTTAGCTTGGAGATGAATCTTCGTATGCATTAAAGGTTAACCCATAGATGCATCTCCGTAATTTTCCTTAGTTCAATACAATGTTTTAAAAATCGGATCGGAGATCGAATCGGTAAGACTTCTGATTTAAGGTTCAATTGGTTTAACCGGTTAATCCCATGATTAAACCGTTTATTCAATAAACTATAAATATTAAACTAAATTTCATAGATATGTCACATATAATTATATGTTCACAACTTAATAAAATAAATATTTTAAAAATTCATTACAAACTTAATACAATAATATCGGCAGTATATGAACATAACATATTTGTACATTTCATTTCAACCTTCATTTAAGAATAATGTGAAAAAATTAAAGAGTTACAATAAAATAAGTAAAACTAATTCAAACCAAAATTAAAATAATAGAACATAATAACTAAAATAATATTTAAATAATTAAGAATACATAAATTAAATAAGATAAAATACCAAAAATAAACAATACAACATAATTAACAACAAAAAACAAATTTGAGTTGAATTACGACAAACAAAGTCATAACTGACAACAACAAACAATATTGACTTGAACGACAATGAATATTGAGTTGCACAGCGTGACTATGTTTGAAAGACAATAACATGACAAAACTTAAAAGTTTGTATGATTGTAAAAAAAATACGAAATTCTTTTTTTGTGATTGAGAAATGTATGTTAAAATTTGATATTGACATATTAAGCTTTTAAAAAATTTATAAAAAAATGGCCTATTTGATGCATTTTTTTTGAACGGGACGATTTTTCAAAACTAGCTCCGGTTCTTTGGTTCGAATGGTTTTGGGCGATTCAATCCGGTTTTTTCGGTTTTATTCCGGTTTTAACCCACTAACGGTTTTGAAAGGTTGACCTAACCGGATTCATCTCCGGTTCCCGATCTAACCGGTTGAACCGACCGGCTCGGTCTGCTTTTCAAAACATTGGTTCAATATTCAGTAAGTTTTTGGAAGATGTAACTTTGGAATATGATATGTTAGTTCAAACCAAAACAACCAGAACAATGACAAAATGGAAAAAAATAAATTGACATCAAATTAAACATTACATAAATAATTATTAACATTAACATAAATTTAACATTACATCCCATTACAAACGGGTGGTTCAGAATGTTGCAATATCCTCATAATATCTTCGGCTGATCTTTTAATCATCGTATCCACTTCAATCATACCTTTGTTGAGTAACGGTAAAATGTACTTCTCATAACCTTTAAATCATCACTTCAGTTTAAGCATGGTGAACCATATATTTTCTTTGTTGTCAATCGAGGGTGAACGTTACTCGAGCTTGACAGCTCTCCATTGTTTTTAGATATTGCAGGAGAGTATTTAATGAATTATGCAGTGCAAAATTTATAAACACTAAAATTGTTCAAAAATTATCATCCTATTTTATAACATTATGCGGTGCGTTACATACAAAAAACGAGTTACATTCTTATATTAAAACTAAAATGGATCAAAAGGTATGTCACTACCTAAATCTATTGGCGGTTCCTTCTTTGACCTTTCCTTATTTGTTTCTCTTTCAATGTCGCTCAACTTGGTGAAATCTTCCATCATTTCTAGAAAGTGACTCGGCCAAGTTTCAACATCTTATGTGAAATGTATCGTCCACTCCGGTGATGTCTTTGCTATAGGACACACCGGTTTCAAATAAACACAAAATATTATTTTTGATAGCCAACCAATACACATGATGCGTTCAGATGGATTTTGAGGTGACTAATTCAGAAGTGGAAAGGATGTTTCCGAGAAACCATATAGTGTTAAATCAATACGTCCTATCATAAGCACTCACTATAAGATGTCTCATTTATGAGAAACACATCCATTGGTCAAAGGGATCCGGACTAGTAAGACAAAGAACAAGAGTATTGAAAATTGCATCGTAATTTTCTTTGTTTCCGTATAGATTTGTGTATGATTTTCTATGTAACACCCATATATAACAACATACATCAAAGCATATATATTATACATGAATCCAAGTATTTGATACTGAAATACCATATGTTCCTAGTTAACACATTATATACATTAATTGCCCTAAATACAAAGTTCTAAAGTCTACGGCATAACATATACAAGATGTTCCAAAAAGCACTAAGAACTAGATCAATACAATGATCTCAAAATAACACGCCATAACGGAAGCCATGCCATCTCAAAAGCTACGATCCGTAAGGAAAAGTCAAACCACTTTGTTCTTACCCTTCGCCGAACCTGTAGTACCTGTGATGTAAACAACAACAGTGGGGTGAGATACATCAATCTCAGTGAGTTCCCTATCTTAAATGTCCTCTCGACTCTACAAGGTTCTATCACACCTAACTCAAGTCGAAAGGGAAGGGAAAAAACTTTGAGTACTCACACACACTATATGGAAATATGTCATGAGTTCACCAACTCACAATATCACTAATCGGTAACCATGCTAAGGCATCCCCTATTCCCGTCCTCATCTATGTCTAGAAGTCGACCCGGGTCATGGATCCTTGCAACCTACTTGACATACGAATAGATTCGGGTTCTACGGGCCTTTTACCGTTATGAACCGTCACTTTACACGGGCCTTATACCGTCAGAAGCATTCACCCAACGGGCGCCATTCGTACAGCACGGGGAATCAAACCTGCCAAGTAGTTATGCATATGTTTCAGAGGAGCTCGAGACCCATGAAACACAACTCAAAGAACTGGTAACGATTACGTGATCACACACACACAAACATGATTGTATTCGACAATCACAAGGACATTACACCTTCTCACAACCAAACGGTTAACACACATGTTCCATACTAGTGTTTATTCATTCTACATTTTTCCAACAATGTTTACGGTAATAATTCTCACTCTACCTATTTCGTATTTTAACATGCATATACATTTACTATCATGTTACACAACAATAGGATAGGCAAGACATGTCATAATTGCATAGTAGAATAATGTATAACAATTAAAACATAATTATATCACTTTTGGAACTTTCTCGATTATTTAATCGATTGGTAAAATCGACATATTTCCTCTCCATCGCATAGAATATTTCCTCGGCTTTACATCGATATAAAGAATGATCGAAACCGATAAACGAGCCGAAAGTTATGAATTTCTCGCTAAAGGAAGAAATTTCAACTCCCAGGTCTGCGCGCTGAGCGCGGTTCTCCCTGACTTGAGGGGTTGTAAATTTTATTGAGCGCGCTGAGCGGGTTACTGCGCGCTGAGCGGGCTCTGCGATTTCCAGAAAAATAAAACTCTTAACAGAGCTTTACCCAACCTGCAACAATATCTCCACAACATACTCAACAACCCATCGAGGTATAATATCACGGTTCTATTACGGTTTAATCGATAAACTTCATACAATATGATTTTCAACATTTATCACATAATTTCCACTAAACCCTAACATTTCAAATAACATAAACCGATCCAAACATTCATAACGATTATCGGTAAATGATTCCACACCAGTATAGATTATACTACACAATTTATAACTCATTTCAACCGCTAGATTCCTCGATTTTCCACAAAACCCCATTTTCTCCCAAACCTAACACAACCCCAAAAACCTCAAGAAATTCTACACTAAGGTTTCTATCAAGAACCCACCTGGATTAGAAGTTGAAGATGAAGGAGATGAGATGATTCTTGAAGTTCTTGAACTTTTCTTCAAATTTTCCTCTTCTCCCCTTTTCTCTCCTTCCTTTCCTTTCTTTCTTCTTTCTTTCCTTTTCCTTCTCTTCTCTTACTATCTTTTTCTTTTGTTTGGAAAATGGGAGGAAAAGGAAACATATAGTAAACTATCATTAATAAATAATACTACTAAATATCCAAAAAGTCTCTTAAGTCCAAATTAGTAAAATACCTCAGAGTCAGATAATATTAATTGGACTTATTCTAAGTTCCACAGTTATTCTAATTATTTTGTCAAATAATTTCTCAGAGTACACTGGGCTTAGTCGATCACAATATAATATTATCCGGAGTAATAAAATACGGGGTATTACATCCTCCCCCCCTTAAATAGAAATTCACCCTCAAATTTAAAACAATTACCCGAAAAGATGGGGATACGCGTCTCGTATCTCTGATTCTAGTTCCCACGCCGCATCTCGAAATGTACACCATACAAATAATGACGCCACACTTCCAAAGTAAACACAACTGCCGCTAATTCTAAATCATGCGTCGGATAATTCTCTTCATGGACTTTCAACTGCCGAGAAGCATAAGCTACTACATGTCCCTCTTGCATTAGCACACCTCCTAATCCCATCTTCGATGCATCACAATATACCTCATTCGACTTGCTAGGATCAGGAATAATCAAAACAGGAGCGGTCGTTAATCTTTCCTTCAAATTCATAAAACTTTGCTCATAAGCCGAATCCCATTCATAAAAACAATCCTTCCGAGTAAGTCTTGTCATCGGCAACACTAGTTGGGAAAAGCCCTTAATAAACCTCCTATAATAACCTGCTAGTCCCAAGAAGCTTCTAACTTCAGACACATTCTTCGGTCTCTCCCAATTTATCACGACTTCAACTTTTGATGGATCAACCGCTACTCCTCCTTGAGATATGACGTGACCAAGAAAATTTACCTCCGACATCCAAAATTCACACTTACTTAGCTTGGCAAAAAGTTGTCTTTCTTGTAAGATGGATAAAACGATTCTTAGGTGTTCTCCGTGCTCTTGAGGATCACGAGAATAGATAAGAATGTCATCAATGAAAATCACCACAAATTGGTCCAAGTAAGGTTGAAATATCCTGTTCATATAATCCGTGAAAACTGCTGGAGCATTAGTCACACCGAGAGGCATTACCAGGAATTCATAATGACCATAACGGGTCCTAAACGCAGTCTTCGGTACACCCGAACTCTTCACCCGAATCTGATGATAACCCGACCGTAAATCAATATTCGAGAACACACAGGCTCCTTTCAATTGATCTAACAGGTCGTCTATCCTTGGTAATGGGTATTTGTTCTTGATGGTGACCTTATTCAACTGACGGTAATCAATACACAACCGCATTCCACCGTCCTTCTTCTTTACCAACAATACTGGAGCTCCCCAAGGCGAAACACTTGGTCTAACAAAATGCTTAGCCGTCAATTCTTCCAATTGATCCCTTAATTCTCTTAACTCATGTGGTGCCATCCGATACGGAGAAACGGATATTGGGCCATCCCCGGTATCAGGTCAATAGAGAATTCCACTTCCCTCACCGGAGGAAGAGAAGTGATATCCTCAGGGAAAACTTCAGGAAACTCACAAACTACCGGAATACTCAAAACTTGACAGTTACTACCCTCCTCCTTAGTAAGAATCAAAAGAACGGATTTTTCCTCCTCAAACAAGAAATTAATTATTCCAACCGTACCTTCTAAAATAGTAGTTAACACATCCTTCAGAGTAGCCTCGGTAGATGGAATAATGATTAGTTTTTCTTCACACCCGATAAATACCGAATTAGCTGAAAGCCAATCCATTCCCAGAACAACATCCACTTTCTTAAGCGGTAAACAAATCAGATCAATCTGGAAAACTCTTCCATCCACAGATAAAACACAATTTTCACACATTAAAGGTGTTTCAACCATCTTATCCATGACAGTAGTAACCACCATGGGTGGAGACAACGGAACCGCTTGCAACCCAAGTCGCTTTACACATTGCATCGATACAAAAGAGTGTGTAGCTCCATAATCAAATAAAACAAAGCAAGGATTTCCATTCACAAAACACGTACCAGCAATCAAAGAGTTATCACCCTTTGCTTTCATCGCATCCAAGGTATACACTCACCCGGTATTCTTCTCTTGCGTCTGATTCCTCCTTTGAGGACAATCCCTCGCCAAGTGGCCCACTTTCTGACACTGATAACACTTCACCCCTTTGAAGCGACATCCGCCAAAATGCATCTTACCACACGTACGAAACATAGGAGGTGCACTATTCCGAGAATCCTGGACTTGTTTCCTTTTGAAAGCTTGTTGCCTAGGCTTAGACTGTTGGCTTGACCTCCCACAATCAATCTCAACCACGTAACCTTGCCTCAACTGTTGGAATTCAAACTCTCTTCAGATCCTCAAAGAACTAGGAAGGTACTTTTCCATAAAAATAGCCCTGAACTGCTCCCACACTTTAGGTACACCTTGCATAGTCATAAAAGCTGAAGCAATATCCCACCATCTCCTAGCAGGACCTCTCAGTGAGTGAGAAGCAAACACTACCTTGTTCTCCTCACTACAGTAAATTATCAGAAAGATTCTTTCCATTCCAGCAATCTAGTCATGAGCTTTCACAGGATCCAATCCGCCGTGAAATTCTGGAGGATTCATGCGGATGAAATCCCGAAAACTTCCACCTACAACATCTGGAACAACCACCCGAGGATGAAGACCTCCATTCATCCGCTGCACCATCTGTTGCATGAATTGGTTCTGCTGCTGTCGCATCTATTGCACAAACTGATACAAATGAGCATTCTCATTGCCGCCTGGCGGATTCGTCCCAGCTGGAGGATTTCTAGGTCTACCACGATTATTTCTGCGCCGATCGGCCATGTTCCTAAATGTCATACAAATAGGATTAAGTTGATCAGGCTCAATACCATAAATATAACACGTAAGACCAATGGCGACGCAACGCATATGAAACAGAAAGAAATACTTATACTATTTCATGGCTAGGTCGAGGATACGACCTGCTCTGATACCAACTGTAACACCCATATATAACAACATACATCAAAGCATATATATTATACATGAATCCAAGTATTTGGTACTGAAATACCATAAGTTCCTAGTTAACACATTATATACATTAAATGCCCTAAATACAAAGTTCTAAAGTCTACGACATAACATATACAAGATGTTCCAAAAAACACTAAGAACTAGATCAATACAATGATCTCAAAATAACACGCCATAGCCGAAGCCATGCCATCTCAAAATCTACGATCCGTAAGGAAAAGTCAAACCACTTTGTCCTTACCCTTCGCCGAACCTGTAGTACCTGTGATGTAAACAACAACAGTGGGGTGAGATACATCAATCTCAGTGAGTTCCCTATCTTAAATGTACTCTCGTCTCTACAAGGTTCTATCACACCTAACTCAAGTCGAAAGGGAAGGGAAAAGACTTTGAGTACTCACAAACACTATATGGAAACATGTCATGAGTTCACCAACTCACAATATCACTAATCGGTAACCATGCCAAGGTATCCCCTATTCCCGTCCTCTTCTACGTCTAGAAGTCGACCCGGGTCATGGATCCTTGCAACCTACTTGACATACGAATGGATTCGGGTTCTACGGGCCTTTTACCATTATGAACCGTCACTTTACACGGGCCTTATACCGTCATAAGCATTCACCCAACGGGCGCCATTCGTACAACACGGGGAATCAAACCTGCCAAGTAGTCATGTATATGTTTCAGAGGAGCTCGAGACCCATGAAACGCAACTCAAAGAACCGGTTACGATTACGTGATCACACACACAAATGTGATTGTATTCGACAATCACAAGGCCATTACGCCTTCTCACAACCAAACGGTTAACACACATGTTCCATACTAGTGTTTATTCATTCTACATTTTTCCGACAATGTTTACGGTAATAATTCTCACTCTACCTATTTCGTACTTTAACATGCATATACATTTAATATCATGTTACACAACAATAGGATAGGCAAGACATGTCATAATTGCATAGTAGAATAGTGTATAACAATTAAAACATAATTATATCACTTTTGGAACTTTCTCGATTATTTAATCAGTCGGTAAAATCGACATATTTCCTCTCCATCGCATATAATATTTCCTCGGCTTTACATCGATATAAAGAACGATCGAAACCGATAAACGAGCCGAAAGTTATGAATTTCTCGCTAAAGGAAGAAATTTCAACTCCCAGGTCTGCGCGCTGAGCGCGATTCTCCCTGACTTGAGGGGTTGTAAATTTTCTTGAGCGCGCTGAGCGGGTTACTGCGCGCTGAGCGGGCTCTGTGATTTCCAGAAAAATAAAACTCTTAACAGAGCTTTACCCAACCTGCAACAATATCTCCACAACATACTCAACAACCCATCGAGGTATAATATCACGGTTTAACCGATAAACTTCATACAATATGATTTTCAACATTTATCACATAATTTCCACTAAACCCTAACATTTCAAATAACATAAACCAATCCAAACATTCATAACGATTATCGGTAAATAATTCCACACCAGTATAGATTATACTACGCAATTTATAACTCATTTCAACCGCTAGATTCCTCGATTTTCCACAAAACCCCATTTTCTCCCAAACCTAACACAACCCCAAATACCTCAAGAAATTCTACACTAAGGTTTCTATCTAGAACCCACCTGGATTAGAAGTTGAAGATGAAGGAGATGAGATGATTCTTGAAGTTCTTGAACTTTTCTTCAAATTTTCCTCTTCTCCCCTTTTCTCTCCTTCCTTTCCTTTCTTTCTTCTTTCTTTCCTTTTCCTTCTCTTCTCTTACTATCTTTTTCTTTTGTTTGGAAAATGGGAGGAAAAGGAAACATATAGTAAACTATCATTAATAAATAATACTACTAAATGTCCAAAAAGTCTCTTAAGTCCAAATTAGTAAAATACCTCAGAGTCAGATAATATTAATTGGATTTATTCTAAGTTCCACAGTTATTCTAATTATTTTGTCAAATAATTTCTCAGAGTACACTGGGCTTAGTCGATCACAATATAATATTATCCGGAGTAATAAAATACGGGGTATTACATTCTATGCATCGTCATCTCTTGTATAAGATGACGACAAACAAATTGGCAGTCATCATGCCCTTTACCGAGCAAATCCGAAACACCTCGAAAATCATAGTTGCCGTCACCTTTAACAGTTACAATCCGTTCAATGTATTTGTGCATAAAAATGAACATTTATTCAATGTGTTTGATTTTTGGTAACAGCAGTGAGGAGATGGTTTGCTAATGCGGGCACCCTTGAAAACACATTTTTGCGATTTTGGAGTCGGAGAATCCGAAAAATGTGAGTCACCGTGTTTATAGTATGAAGGAGATCGTCGCTTGGAGTTGTCACTTTGTGTCGGTTTGACCTTTTTAAGGGCATCATTTGTTTTAACCAGTTCCGATAATGGTTTCAAATCTGTTGTTTATGGATATACAATCTTCCTTAGCTTCTTTTTTATGTGCAATTTCATGATGTCATCAACTTTCATAAATCTCTCTTAGATCACTTTCCACTCGGTCATAATAGATATGTTTGATTTATCATCCTCAATCACACCATCATCATCAAAACTAAGCATTTTCCAGTGAGTGCAAACTTCGTCCATACATATTGGTTTTTTAAGCTTCATCTTCTTTGAAATTAAACAAGCACATGGAAGATCGTACATCTACCTAAGTGTACATCCACACTTTGAGCTATCTGAACCTATTTTATCTGCTCGCTTGGCTTCGTGAAAAATAAAATTCAATGCCGCTCGATATACGTTGCCAACCAATTATGAATAAAGGATGTTGTCTTTAATCAGTGTTCTAACACAGTACTGCTCAGACCAAAATATGTTTGTATCTCATTGTGTTGGTTTCAAAACATTTGATTCACGTTGTGCCAATCTCAAAAAAAATTCACCTTTATTATTTTCCAACAAATTCCTCATTCTAGCATGTGCAGATTCAACTCTGTTAGTTGTTGTATTACCAAAGTGTCGAACCTGATTGGTCCAAGTACAATCAATCTCCTATTTAACCAGATCCAGAATAATGCCTTCAACATATTTCAGCAAATATGGATATCTTGCACACTCACTCCAGAAATGTCACTACTACAAAAAACACTTGTAACCTCAGACGCGAAGTTAATTTAACTTTGGTTAAAGAGGCGAGGTAGCGAAAGGCGTCATGAAAAGTTATCACTTTACCCCTTAGTTTAAAAGTAATCAAGAGGTTAATTGAAATGGTCATGGATTTGATCCCCAACACTAAATTTTTTATAATTTCCAAACTAACATCATATACATCTCTGTTAAATAACAAAAATGAGGGGGTATATATATATATATATATATATATATATATATATATATATATAGTCATACCCCAAATTTTGACCACTAAGATTTCCCATCATTGTGCAAATCATCATCACAATATGGATGAACCATCATGCCTCATCAATATCCTTAGAGATGTTTGAGCATCCAACACAAACAAGAATCAGGGGTTTTGATCCCTCTTAGGACACTTAGACAAAGGATCAATCAAGAAATGACATGATCTTCAACTTGTCTAACTTCTCAAACACCCATAAAGGATCAAGAGGACTCCCACATCAAGAATCAAGCACAAGGGTGCTACATTCCAAGTGGATCAAGCCTCAAGGTCGCCAGTGTCACCAAGTTAGGGTTTTGGTCGACTGAGGCCTCCAGATGGAAATTTTCCTCTGGGCATGAGCCAATGCTTCAAAGTACAACCCAAGATACTCTAAGGGACTTCATGGACCCAATCATCAAGTCAATTTAACCTCAGAGGATGCATTTACCCAAAAAAAAATCAGGAATTAGAGTTTCTTGACCTAATTCACCCCTAAGTTGACTTTTGGGACAAAACATGAGCCAAGACCTCAAGACATGAATTGAGGGGCTCCAATACACTACATGGATCCATTTGCAATAATGGATTGATCCAAGAAGCTTGATTCACAAGTTTCAATTTCATCTGATCCACAATTAGGGTTTTGAAGAAAAAGTCAACTGTATCTTTGACTTTTGACCAGGACATGCTCCCAAACCTTGGGACATGATTCAATACACATTATAACACCTATGGAGTCCATCCATTAGGTTTGATTTAGGTCAAGTGCTTGATTTCACAAAGGACCGCACAGTTTGGGTTTCATCCGATTAAAAGTCAACTGTACAAAAATCCAAAGTTTAACTTTTTGAATTTTTGGTCAACCAAGGTTCTTTAACCCTAAAAAAATGTTAATATGTGATTTGAATCACCATTCATCAAGAAAAATCAAAGAAAATGAGTTAACTTGTGAAAGGGGTAACCATAAAAAACTTAGAATTTTTCTAAGTTATGGAACAAAGTGGCTAGGGTACCAACTTCCAAAGACCATAACTTGAGATCCAAGCAACCATTTTGGATGGTCCAAAGCTGGATTTGTAGCTCTCATTACACACTTCAAAAGTGTCAACTACATCTAATTCCAATTCCTCATGTATTTTAAGTTATGGAGTGATCAAAATGGCTAAAAACATGAAAATGACACATTTCCAACACTTAGTGAAATTTTCACTAAGTCTGAATCTGCCTTATTTTTTCCAAAATATAGAGGCATTTTTCATTGTAATTCAAGTTGAATCAAAACCAAAGTTGGACATCATGTTGAAATAGGATATATCAGCTTTCCAAAATGACCAAGAACTCCATCAAACTCCACCTGAGCTAGGGGTTATGACACCTGCAACATGCCTTGCTGCAAACTGTCTTGGCAAGGCAGATTTGTGTACTAGGGTTTGAATTGATCAAATTATGAAAAAATAAACATGGTTATCCATTTGCACACCTCAAGGGGGAACAACCAAGGAACAAACACTGATCCATAAGCCTCACAAGTCCATGGATCTATGTTTAGGCATGTCATCCCTAGAATTCAAGATGCTTCAAATATTCAATTTTGTCTCAAAGCATTTAACTAATGCATAGAGGTGGCATTTTGTAGCCACCTTATCGCTGGAGTTGGGTTTTCCTCCTCGAGGAGAAATGGGTGCTACTTTCTGATTTCTTATTTATCCCATGAAGCTGGAATAGAAAGGGAAGGTATCTAAAACTAACCTTGCACGTGAATGTTTAACTGAACAAATGCTTAAAGAGACTGGGGGGTCCGGGGTCAGGTTATACAATGGGTATTTGTCAGTTACCCATCCTATATGTGGTTATCCACAGGATGTTAGCAAAACGTTCTGCTTTGTAATTGATAGTGTTTATCTGTTAATGGGTTGGGAAAGTTTCTTGGGAAGTGTGATAGAGTGAGTGAGTTTTTGTTGATGTTTTTGGTAAGGTACTGGACCTAGAGTTTTGGATTAGTATGAAGGTATTGAACCTAGAGTTTTTTATTAGTATGCTCGCTAAGATTTCGCAATCTTATGCCTACGTATTCCCGTTTAAACGAAACAAGGATATCAGAGCAATCATAGTTCCTCCTATTTTAAGGGAGGAAAAAGATGTTTTGGTGTTTCGTTCAAAGCCTAAGACAGATGCTGAAAGGTTTATTTGTGTCTTGTTCAAAGCCCAAGATTGAAGCTAAAAGGTTTGACTGAGAGAGAACTTGTCATCTCTAAAGAAGGATTATTTATTTTTGTGTGCTTTGATCAAAGCATAAGTTTGATGCTAAAAGGTTGATTGACTCAACTAGGGATTTCCTTATACGAAGCCTAAGAGGAGGCTAGATAAGACCAACTCAACAAGAGTGTGGATATGTCTTGTACCAGGCCCAATATTGAGGCAAAAAAGAGACTGACTCTTTGGGGATATCATTATATGAAGCCTAAGAGGAGGCTAACAGTTGAATTTTCTGAGGAAAGTGTTCTTTCTGTCTTGTACAAACCCCAAGATTGAGGCTAAAAGGGGTTTTTGACTCCGTTGGGGAGGTTTATATGTGTCTTGTACAAAGCCCAAGACGGAGGCTAAAGAAGTTGACTCAACAAGAGAATGCTTTTATATGTCTTGTACAAAGCCCAAGATGGAGGCTAAAGGAGTTGACTCAACAAGAGAGTCTTGCCAAGGTGATTGACCCAACAAGAGATTCCTTTATAATCAACAAGAGAGTGATTTGTTGTCTCGTACGAAGCCCGAGATTGAGGCTAAAAGGAGATTGACCCAACTAGAGTGTCTTGAAAAGTGATGGACTCAATAAGAGAGTCTGAAATAAATGATTGACTCAACAAGAGAGTCTGAGAAGTGATTGACTCAACAAGAGAGTCTGAAAAGTGATTGTCTCAACAAGAGAGTCTGAAAAGGTTAGCTCCGCTGGGGAGAATCATTTGTACAAAGCCCAAGAGGAGGCTGACTTTCCAGACGGAAGGATCATTATACAAAGCCTAAGAGGAGGCTAACTTCTGCTGGGAATTATTGAGATCCCGAGGCAGGTCCAAGTGGGGAATCAACTCTTGCGCGGAGGAATACAGAAGAATTGATGGATCAGATACCTTGAGGTTCTGATTTGAGATAGTGTTATCTGATGATAAACTGACCCTGGCTGGGGAATTTTTAGGAGAGAGGCGGGGTTTTAAAACCCACAAGTTTTAACTCTCCTGGAGATTAATCCAGAATCCGGGGTTTCTTCCTATGTTTGTACTGAACTTGAGAATGTCTTTGAGACTCAAGAGGGATTTTAGACTGTCCAAGTCTATTAGTGTGGTCTATCTTTGTACAACGCCCAAGAAGAGGCCGAAGGGATGAGAATCAACCCTAAAATTGGTCTGAGGGCTTTTGTGACTCCTTTTAGAAAGACAACTTTAGCAAAGGATGACTAAGTTCTGTCCTATACCTCAAAGAGGTCGTGAGGGTCCTTGTATGAAGCCCAAGAGATGGCATGAGAACTTTTAAGAAGCCGACGAGTCCTTGTACAAAGCCCAAGAGGAGGTGGGGATGCTTTTAGGAAGCCTGTGGGTCCCCAAACCAAGAGAAGTTCAAGAAATGCAATTCACAGAGAATAGATCATTCTAGGAAAGTTCGAGTATTTGGAAGAAACTCAAGAGATGCTATTCACGGAGAATAGATCAACTCTGAGGAGTAGAATTTCTTTGACAATTTCTAGGGGTGACAGTCTGAGAAAAGGTTCACCGAGAATACTGCCTTTCTCTTGTTCCATATTGATTAACCCCAAGAGAAGGGAAGACTGTATCTGGAAATCCTATGGGGATCTAGTTTTGTTTGTATTTAAAGAGTGACCAACAGGGCTTTACCTAGTTCTAGACGTAGTTGCCGGGGAAAACTTTAAATAACTATACTATTACATATACAGTTGATATATGACGAGTATTTAAAAGAGTATGAAAAAAGACTAACCATGTGCAGCTTCCCACAATACAATTATGTATATTTGACATGCATTTAAAAGGATGAAAGAAGACTAACCATTCACAGCTTCCCACAATACAGTTATGTATATGAAAGCATATAAAAGAAAGCGGATAAACACTTACCTGTTGTAGAGCTTCCATGTTGTTTTGTTAGTTATTCAACAAAGAAATTAAAGAAACTTTTGATAGCAACTATACATTTGGATTCAAAATCAAAGGAGAGAGTATTTTGAACAGAGATCGGGGCTTACCGCTCAGGAAGAGGCCCAAATTTTAACAGTGATGGCACTGTTGTTTTGTATCGGGACTTATACAACGACTGATGCCCAAAAGGTTTTCTGTATAACGGTATGAGTCTTACAACTCAAGGAGAGGCCCAAAAGAGTTTGAAAATGAATAGAGATAGGTCTTATAGCTCAAGGAGAAGCCCAGTTGATTTTGTTAAAAAGGCGACGATCTCGCCGAACGTTTGAAAATATACAGAGGGACTTAGACAATGTGTGAGGCCCAAAAGGTATTATTTACAAAGGGGTTGAGTCTTACACTCTATTAGAGGCCCAAAGAGATTTAAGAAAAGGTACGGGGCTTATAGCTCGAGGAGAGGCCCATATGGTTTGTTTGAAAACGGAGATCGCGCCGAGGTTTTTGAAAACACAGTGGGTCTTATACAATGTCTGAGGCCCAAATTATTTTGGTTTTCAAAAGGGGGTTGGGTCTTATACTCTGTTAGAGGCCCAAAAGTGTTTGAAAAAGATTTGTGAAGGTGAAAATTTATCATTTTTAAAAGTAAATTCTTAAAGAAAATCAATAAATAATGATAAAATACCAAATAAGCTTGAATAAACAACTTGTGATTTTTGGTTAAGATTTGGAAAATGAGGTTTTAATCACAAGATGAATTAAAACTCATTTGGTTTTGATTTTCAAGATAAAAATTCACTTTAAAAATGTTTAAAAACAATAAAAAATGAATTTATTTACAAAAATACCAACTATATTAAATAAATAATATAAATATGATTTTTTTTGTGGAATAAAATATTTTAACATTTTTGTGATTTTTTGCAAAAAGAATCAATCAAAAATAATTAAAATTGAGAGAGTTATTAATTTTCCAAATCATTAAAAAAATAATATGAAAAATAATAAAAAGTGGAAAAGGTGATAAAAAAAGAGGTCTGGGGCGAGGGGGATTCGAACCCCAGACCCTCCACTCGCTCAATACACACAAACCAGCTGATCAACCACTGGAGCGCAATGTCAATTCATTAAAAATATGGCAAAAGAAAAATATATAGAGAACTTGGTTTAATTTCTAAAGCATGGCGCCATGGCCATCTTCAACCTCAAGCTCAGATACGTGAAGGTCCATATCTCATTCATCTCTCAACCATTTCACACGATCCAAATATAAAAATCATGCGTTTTCAGATGAGGAACACAATGTTAATACCCAATTTTATTGAAATTAATTTAATCAGAACATATCATGATAAAACCTGAAGAACCCTAAAATTGGCATGAACTTAATGAAATCCTATACACGAATTGTAAGCAACAATTGATTGAGGGTAAATGATCTACAAATATCCAGAAACACAATGATAACAAGAAAACATGTTTATGATGCATGATTCATTGAGTTTGAGAGTTCAAGTTTTACCTCTGCAAGTGAGAATCGAATTCTGGTTTGGAGGTGTTACAGATGAGTTCCAACGATTTGGATAGCTTCCTTGTACCTCAATGGATGTGTTTGAATGCTTAGGTTGATTGGAAAACCTCTGGATTGATCAACCTGATTCCTTCTGCAGCAAGTCATGAGTTTTGAGCAATTGGATGGCCATTTGGTGATTTTGATGTTACGGATGGGAGGTGAGTGTTCAGACACCTCCAATATGTTATATGTGATGTGTGTGAATCATTGGTTTGAGCTGCATTGGTCTCCAACTCAAAACCCGACAGTGCTTTCTCAAGAACAATGAAATTTGGAGTTTAAGAAGGAAATGAGAGAAAGCAATGTTGTAAGCTGCTTTGGTATGATTTGAATGATCAGTTGGGACCTCTATTTATAGTAGAGGAGTTGTGTTGAAGTGGTTCTCTTGAAGCTCAGAGGATAGGGCCATGGTTCAATGGTCTTGGCTTGGCATAAATGCCTCTTGCACTAGGTGTAACAGCTGCCCCAAATAGCTCAGCTATGGTCTGACAAATTCCACATTCTGGAGCCTTCTTATTGGTGGATTATGAAGGCAGCTTGACTGATCATAAAGGGAATGTTGAATATTCACTATTTGCTCATAAATGCACATTGGATTCCAAGCATATTCTCTTATACTCATGCTCTCATTGGCTGGACTTGAACTGAATTGGCAGGTGGTGCAGATCTTGTAGTCATCAAAGTGAGTGCAACAGTCTTGTGATTAATGCTCTTTGGATAAGAATCGAGTTCATCAAGTTATGCAACAAAATCTGTTACAAAACAGCTGCAACAAGGCATGTTTTGTCATGAATTTCTCTTGGCTCAAGTTGAATCAATTCATGCTAATAAGTTCTTTGAATTCCTAGCAACATTTGCAACAACATTGATGTTTACAGTTGGAGTTGATTTCCCTTGCAACTATGTGAAAAAACCTCACAAGTTTTGGTGTTTTCAACAAAATCTATTTTGGACAAAAATTTGTCTAAGTGTTGGAAAAGATGTATTTTCATGTTTTTAGTGATTTTGATCCAATCATAACTCAGAATCCACAATGAATTGGAATGAGGTGTAGTTAACACTTTTAAAGTATGCCATGAGAGCTACAAATCCATCTTTGGATCATTCAAAATGGTTGCTTGGATATCAAGTTATGATCCTTGGAAGGTGGTACCCTAGCCACTTTGTTCCATAACTTAGAAAAATTCTAAGTTTTTTTATGGTTACCCCTTTTACAAGTTATCTCACTTTTTTTGGTTTTTCTTGATGAATGATGATTCCAATCACACATTAACATCATTTTAGGGTTAAGGAACATTGGTTGACCAAAACTTGTAGATCAAGCTTCTTGGATCAATCCATTGTTGCAAATGGATCAATATGGTGTATTGGAGACCCTCAAATCATGTCTTGAGGTCTTGGCTCATGTTTTATCCCAAAAGTCCACTTAGGGGTGAATTAGGTCAAGAAACCCTAATTCCTGTTTGTGGTGAATGCTCACCCATCTTTGGGGAGACTGATGAGGCATAATAATACATCCATATTGTGGTGATGATTTACACAATGATGGGAAATCTTAGTGGTCAAAATTTGGGGTATGACACATTCATCAAGACAATGTTATCCAAGTTCAGTCAAGACTTATCCCTGAACCAAAGAACCTTAGGCCTGTGCTCTAACCTCAAGTCAATGGCTAGAGGAGACTTGAGATTCCATTTGATCACAATTAGCCACAGACCTGTACCAGTTGCCATTCACTATTGCTTGCAAAAAAAACTTGCTCCACTATAAATAGGCCTCATTTGTGATCAGTTTAAGTACACCAAAGCACCCAAACTGATGTTTTCCTCAAAATCTCCACTTTCACTCCAATTTTGCCTTCTAACTCAAGTCACTATCGGGTTTTGAGTTTGAGAGTAATTCCAGCCAAACCAATCACACACGCACACACCTCATAAACATCATATGTGAGTGATCCATAACACAAAATCACATCTGGAACATCAGATTCTCAAAATCACCTGCCAATTGCTCAAGTTCTTGACAGATTTGCAGTTGGGGTACCATCTCAAGTTCCAGATCATTTCCATTCATTCCAAGCATTCAAACACAATCCTTGGCACCTAGGGAAGCTGTCCAAATCATTGAAACCTAGCTGTAACACCTCTAACTCAGAACTCGATCACCAGCTGCAAGAGGTAAGCATGAACTCTTCAAACTCCATGATGCATGCATATTTTACTGCACAATAATTTTGCCATATGTTCCTAATCATGTATGGATTGATAACCCTCAATCAATTGCCATGAATTAGTCGTGTATGGAATTTCATAGTGTTCATGCTGAAATTAGGGTTCTTGAGAGTTTCTTCTGATTTCTCACTCAATACTCAAAATAAATGCAATTAATCTATATGGTTGTGATCCTTGTTAAAAATGAGCAAGATTGGTACTTGAATCGTGCAAAACCATTGAGAAATCATGGAGAAAAGTGAGAAAATGTAAATTTGGAAAAACAGAGGGTGCGGGCAAGAACTTGGTGTTCTTGGCGCCCTTTTTCAAATTTTTGAATATTTGAATATTTTGTTATTTTTGTTAATTGATTCAAAAATTAGTTTCTCTCTGAATATTTATGTTTTTGAATTGATTCTTTTTCTCAAAATTCACTAAAATGTTTAAATATTTTATTTTACAAAAAAATCCAATTTATATTATTTATTTAATATAGTTAGAATTTTTGTAATTAATTTCATTTTTGTTGTTTTTAAACATTTTTAAATGAAATTCCCACTTTGATCTTTCAAAACTAATTGAATTTCAAACTCTCATGTAATTAAACACGACTTTTCAAAATATTTTTCAAGGTGTACAACTTATTTTTGAATATATTTGGTATTTTATATCATTTTTTTATTTAATTTCCTTTGAAATAACATTTTTTTTAAAACTAGGGTTTCCTCTTGATTTTAAATTTTTAAATACTTTTCGGCCTCTAATAGAGTGTAAGACCCATCCCTTATCATATACAAACAATTTGGGCCTCAGTCATTTGTATAAGTCCCGATACGATTCTCAAAACGACGGTGCGATCACTGTCCTTCACATGGGCCTCTCCCTGAGTTGTAAGCCCCATTCTTTTTTCTTTTTAAAACTCTGGGCCTCTAATAGAGTGTAAGACCCAATCCCCTTTTAACCAAAACCATTTTCGGGCCTCAGGTATTGTATAAGTCCCTTTGCGTTAAAAGAATCTCGACGCGATCGCCATTTCAAAACAAATCATCTGGGCCTCCCCTCGTGTTGTAAGTCCCATCTTTATTTTTCAAAACATCCTTGGGCCCCTCCTTGAGTTGTAAGACCCAACCCTTTTGTAAATAAACCTCTGTGGGCTTTAGTCATTGTATAAGTCCCTCTGCGATTTTCAAAACAATGGTGCGATCACTGTTAAACCTTGGGCCTCTCCTTGAGTATAAGCCCCAACAATCTTTTCAAAACAACTTCCCTTTTGATTTAGGTTCAAGTATATATATGTTGTTATCAAAACTTTCTTTAATTTCTTAGAACAGCTAACAATACAGCATGGAAGCTTGCTCACCTGTAAGTTTTATCAGCTTTCATTTACTCGCTTTCATATATATATATATATATATATATATATATATATATATATATATATATATATATTGTGGCAAGCTGCGCACTGTAAGTCTTTTTTCATATCCTTTTAAATACTTGTCATATATCAATTGTATATAAACTAGTATAGCTATTTAGAGTTTTCCCCGACAACTAGGTCTAGAACTAGGTAAAGCCATGTTGGTCACTCTTAAATACAGTCAAAACTAGATCCCCATAGGATTTCCAGATACATTCTTGCCTTCTCTTGGGCTTAAACAATATGGAACAAAGAGAAAGACATTATTCTTCGTGAACCTTTTCTCAGACTATCACCCCTATAAATTGTCAAAGAAACTCTACTCCCCAGAGTTGATCTATTCTCGGTGAATAGTATCTCTTGAGTTTCTTCAAACCTCAGAATTTTCACTAAATGATCTATTCTCGGTGAATAGCATTTCTTGAACTTTTCTTGGTTTGGGACCCACAGGTTTCCTAAAAGCATCCCCGCCTCCTCTTGGGCTTTGTACAAGGACCCTCCGACTTCTTAGAAGTTCTCATGCCTTCTCTTGGGCTTAATATAAGGACCCTGAAGACCTCTTAAAGGTATAAGACAGAACTTAGTCATCCTTTGCTAGAGCAGTCTTTCCAGTGTCAAACCTCTGACCAATTTTGGGTTGATTCTCATCCCTTAATACACCCGCCTCCTCCTGGGCATCATACAAAAGATAAAACTCTTCCACACCAGTAGACTTGGACAGTCTAATCCCCTTGAGTCTCAAAGACATTCTCAAGTTCCCTATAAACATAGGAGAAACCCCGGTCACTCTGGATCAATCTCCAGAATAGTCTAAAACCCGGCCTCTCTCCTAAAAATCCCCAAACCAGGGACAGTATATCCCCAGTATCAGAACCTCAAGGCATCTGATATCTCAACTCTTCTGAAACCCTCAGCAAGAGTTGATTCCCCACTTGGACCTGCCTAGGGATCTCAATAATCCCCAACAGAAAGATAGCCTCCTTTTAGGCTTTGTATAATGACCTTCCCTCGGCAAAGGCAGCCTCCTCCGTGGCTTTGTACAATGATTATCCCCAGCGGAACTAACCCTTTTTAGACTCTCTTGTTGAGTCAATCACCTTTTCAGACTCTCTTGTTGAGTCAATCACCTTTTTAGACTCTCTTGTTGGGTCAATCACCTTTTTAGACTCTCTTGTTGGGTCAATCACCTTTTTAGACTCTCTTGTTGAGTCAATCACCTTTCAGCACTCTCTTGTTGAGTCAACCTTTTTAGCCTCAATCACGGGCTTTGTACGAGACAGCCAAAAATACTCTCTTGTTGAGTCAATCTTTTTTCAGCCTCCTCGTAGGTTTGATGTAAATATTTCCCCTAGCTAGAGCTAGCCTCCTCTCAAGTTGTGTCGAATAATTTCTCCAGCTTGTTCAGCCACAATTCTGGGCTATGTACAGGATAGATAAAAGCACTATCTTGTTGAGTCAAACCCTTTTAGCCTCAATCTTGGGCTTTGTAGAAGACATAAATCTTCATCTCTTAAGCTTGGGACATATATCTTCCCCAGCGAGGTCACTTCCTCCCAGCCTTCTTTTAGGCTTTGAGGAATGATTTCCCAAGCAGAGTCAAACTCATTTCAGCCTCTATCTTGGGCTTTGTACAAGACATATACAAACATCCCCGGTGGAGTCAAAACCTTTTTTAGCCTCAATCTTGGGCTTTGTACAAGACAGATAGCACACTTTCCCCAGAAAAGTCAAACTTTAAGCCTCCTCTTAGGCTTTGTATAACGATATCCCTAAAATAGTCAGTCTCTTTTTTGCCTCAATCTTGGGCCTTGTACAAGACACCAATATACACACTCTCTTGTTGAGTTTGTCTTACCCAGCCTCCTCTTAGGCTTTGGGTAAAGATTTCCCCAGTGGAGTCCATCAACCTCTTAGCTTCAACCTTGGGCTTTGATCAAGGCACCCAAAAATCAACAATACCTCTTTAGAGATGACAAGTTCTCTCTCAGTTAAACCTTTTAGCTTCAATCTTGGGCTTTGAACAAGACACAAATAAACCTTTTATCTTCAATCTTGGGCTTTGAACAAGACACCAAATATCTTTTTCCTCCCTTAGAATAGGAGGAACTACGATTGCTCTGATTTCCCTGTTTCGTTTAAACGGGAATACGTAGGCATAAGATTGCGAAATCTTAGCGAGCATACTAATTAAAAACGCTAGGTCCAGTACCTTCACACATCAGTAAAAAACTTCAGGTTTCATACCTTAGTCATCATTCATCCCCATTTTCCACAGAAAGCAAAAACTCACTCACTCACTCATACTTCCCAAGAAACTTTCCCAACCCAATAACGGATAAACACCATCAAGTATAAAGCGAAACCTAAAGCTAACATCCTGTGGATAACCACATATAGGATGGGTAATTGAAAACTCCCCATTGTATAACCTGACCCCGGACCCCCAATCTCTTTTAAGCGTTTGTTCAATTAAACATCCGCGTGCAAGGTTAGTTTTAGATAGCTTCCCTTTCCCTTCCAGCTTCATGGGATAAATAAGAAATCAGAAAGTAGCACCCTCTCCTACCATTGCGGTGAGGAAAGCCCAGCGATAAGGTGGTCGCGTCACCGATAGAAATCGCTCGCTACAGTAAAATGGCGACTCTGCTAGGGAGTCCTTAGAATGATCCTTGGGGCATCGTCCTAATTTTCCAACAGAAAAATGGCGACTCTGCTGGGGAGTCATTATCTGTATAGGACTAGGATTATAGCTCTTAAGAGGTCTAGGATGTTAGTTTAGGAATAAATATATATATCGCTTTTCCTAATTGATATCCGTGTTTATTTTTCTGCTAATGGGATTGCGGGTGATGCCGCATCTGGAAAGTTTGAGTGACACCTAAGATAAGTGATGGCATTAGACGAGTAATCTTACAGGGAGTGACTCCCAAATAAGAGATCCCGGTAGACCATCGAATCAGTGGAGATACCCTTTACGGATTCAATGCCTATACGACTTCGGTTGTTGAAAGTAGATTGTTCGATTGTGGTGTCCGTGAAACTGAGGATTTAGTAGGCTGAGACCTTGTTACTATTTTGTAGTGCGGAAGCTATTGGAAATAGTTGTCACGCGATACTACCCTCATTTGAGATTACTCTAAGATACTGCAGCTCGCTCGGGTGAACTAGCCTGTTGTTGTTATCCCAAGAGGGGTCAATGATTTTGAGGACAAGTACAAAAAATCACCAGTACAACCTTTGGGGATGGGTAGAGCCATAACTTCATGACACCGAACCTTTGACCCCATGTTTTTTCTATGTTTTTGTGTGCTGCATTCATGCATTCATTTCATTAAAAAACTTCAAACAAAGAAAAATTTTCTCTTCTAGTCTCTTTTTTTAAAATTAAACTAAGACAATGATTGCAAATGTCATAGAGAAAGATTGCGTTATGGATTTCGGTAGAAGGAAAACTCACAAGTACACCTTCAAGGTTCCAAAGCTAGAGGATTTAAGAGGGTTGGCAAGGATGATCACCAACCCTGATGCTTTCAGAGTAAAGTACGGAGGACTGCTGTCTCTGTTAAGGGTCCATGTAATTGAGGGAATCCTAGCTACGCTGATTCAGTTCTACGATCCGGTTTATCACTGTTTCACATTCTCAGATTATCAATTGGCACCAACACTAGAGGAGTACTCTCACCTAACTAATTTACCTATCACTAACCAAGCTCCCTTTTCTGGACTGGAAGAAATTCCAAAGGATCAAAACACTGCAAAAGCAATCTATTTGGACGAGTCAGAAGTCAGGACTCACATGACCACTAAGGGTGGAATCCAAGGTTTACCAGCCAAGTTTTTGGTAAGGAAAGCTTTGTACTTTGCTAGTATAGGCAACGTGACTGCTTTCGGGAGCGTCTTTGTTCTGCTCACGTACGGGTTATTTTTGTTTCCTAACATTGATGACTTCGTAGATATCAATGCCATTAAGAATTTTCTAATTGGAAACCCTGTGCCAACCTTGCTCGCAGATGCTTATCATTCTGTACACTTAAGGAATTTGTACAGCGGAGGAATGATCACATGCTGTGTACCCCTGCTGTACAAATGGTTCACTTCTCACTTGCCCAAGTCTGCTGCTTTTTGGGATCATAAGAGTACTTTACGTTGGTCATAGAGAATCATGGCTCTTACCAACTCTGACATCGATTGGTACAATCGAATCTACGACGGGATCAGAATCATTGACCGTTGTGGAAACTTCCCTAATGTACCCCTCATAGGAACTAAAGGAGGAATAAACTATCATCCGGTTTTAGTTCGTCGTCAATTTGGATACCCGATGAGACATGTCCCGCGTAATGTCCATCTGGAAGGTCTTTTCTTCAAGGAAGGAGAAAATGACAGGGCACTAAAGACAGAAATAGTGCATGCCTGGAAACATGTTCACAGGAAAGGAAGAGAGTCTATATGAAAATCGGATTATGTCTCTGTGGAACATTATCTCCACTGGGTACAAACTAGAGCTCTCAAGCTGAGGATGCCATACCCTCGTCAAGAAGTTCTTCTGTTAAAGGAATTTGTCCTTTATTTTATGTCTGATACGGAAAAGCTTCAGGTTACTCTCAACAAAGTTCAACAAGAGAAAAAGTCTTGGAAGAATAAGTACCGTATTCTCAATGTGGAGTGTAACAAAATACAACAACTATTAAAAGAAAAAGATGCTCTGATCGAGATTTTAGAGCAACATGCTGTAGAGAATCAAGAAGACTAAAGGAATTTGCTCGCTCCTTTCACTTGGCAAAGGAATGACAACCCGACAATGGCTCAAGAGCCCCGGTCAAAGAAAAGGAAAATACCAGAACCAGCACCTGAGCCCTCCTCAGATAGGACTCGGGATCCATAAGTTTAGACATTTCCTTTTACAACACTTTGTAAATTACTGTATTTCCATTTCCGCAACATTTGAATTCAATAATACGGTGTTTCCCCAATGTATGATATTTGCAATCCAATTTTCGAAGTTTCTTTTGATTTAAAAAAAAATTTAATTAATATAATTATTGCATATCATTCATCATTCTCACATAACGTATTCTTCTTCCCTACGAATCTCACGTTTGTGTCTCGATTCTAGAGTCAAACTGTCTCATTCGTACAATACTCGGGCCAATCGACAAAAAAAGATGGATAATCTCGAGGAAGAGAACAGAGAGTTAAGAGAAGAACTCGACACTCTGAAAGAAGATCTGAGAAAACTTCACAATGACATGCAATCTCTGGCAGCAGCCCAGATGCAACAACAAAGGACCGTGATTTCAGAGATCACATCGACACCAATAGTGGAAAAGTATGATCCTCAGTACAACATGCATAAAGATTGTCCCTGGGGCATGCCACTCAAATATATTCCGGAAGGATATATTTCGCCGATCACGGAAGATCCAGAAACTGCAGCAGGAACCGCTGGGCCTGAAGGTTTCAAACTTCGGGAAAGCGAAGATGCAAGGGGCATGACAATAACTCTTGAAGGCTACAAACTTCAGGAAAGGGAAGCACCAAGAGTCACTGCCGTAATGACTATACCACCACCCGTGGTACACGCTGTCCCAAAAGGACAGATTCCACATATATGTTCTGGTGGAAATGAAAGTATGGACGACAGAATGAAGGAATTCTAGGAGCAATTCCTGGAGATGCAGAAGGAAATGCATGCCCTTCGCAGTCAGGATCTATTTGGAAAGGACGCCGCAGACCTTTGTTTGGTCCCCAATTTAAAAGTTCTGCACAAATTCAAGGTGCCCGAATTTGAGAAATACAAGGGTAACTCTTGCTCTCAGAGTCATTTGGTGATGTACGCTCAGAGGATGTCAACTTAGACAGAGAATCAACAGCTACCGATCCACTATTTCCAAGATAGTTTAACCGGTGCCGCATTCAAATGGTACATGGGATTAAACCGCACTAAAATCGTCACTTTCAGAGATATTGGTGTTGCTTTTGTTCAACATTATAAGTATAATCTGGATATGGCACCGGACAGAGATCAACTCAGAGCCATGTCGCAGAAGGATAAGGAAATCTTCAAGGAATATGCTCAGAGATGGCGTGAGATTTCCGCCCAGATTTGTCCACCTCTTGAGGAAAAAGAGATGACAAAGATCTTCTTGAAAACCTTGAGCTCATTTTACTACGACAGAATGGTCGCCAGTGCGCCCAGTGACTTCACCGAGATGGTAGGCATGGGAGTTCGTCTTGAAGAAGCAGTCTGAGAAGGACGTTTAGTTAAAGATGCTGGACCATCAAGCAGCACCAAAAGATACGGTAGTGCTCTCCCTAAGAAAAAAGAGCAAGATATTTGCAATATCTCTCTCGGAAAGCAACGACGACTATACCAACTAGTAGCAGCTGTAACTCCTGTTATTAACCCTGTGCCTGTTCCTACGTATCAACCTCAGGTTACTCAGAGCCAACTGAATCAACAACCATATCAACAAAGGACACAACAACCTCTTCAGCAGGCTAGTCCTCCGTACAACAACAACCGTACAACGCGACCACCAGGGTTCAAGCCTATACCAATGTTGTACGCAGAACTGTTTCCATTACTACTGATCAATGGGCATGTCCAAATTAGGTTTCCTGTTACAATACCGGAAAATCTGCCTTTTTGGTTCAAGGCGGATCAGACTTGCCCTTACCATCAAGGAGGACCAGGGCATAACATAGAAAACTGTCTCAGCTTCAAATTTGATGTACAGAATCTTGTCAGGAGCGGGGTCTTATCCTTCAAGGATACAAATCCAAATGTTCAGACGAACCCGTTGCCTTAACACGAGAAAGCTGCAGTCAATTTGATAGAGGAAGAGTCTAACCACATCTATCAAATTCATGATTTACTCTTATTAGGAACCAACCTGGTCAAGATGCATTGCAGACAGAGTGGATACGGTCACATACCATCTCATAACTATCTTCTGTGTGATATCTGCTCTAAAAACGATCAAGGATGTTCTGTGGTGCAATCAGCTCTACAGGAATAGATGGATCTTGGATGGATCCAATATCACCGAGTTCGTGAGGTCAACATGACTTATACAAATTCCATCATCATTCAAAACCACGACATCCGTGCGATGAATGTCAACTTGGTGGCAATGCACTCAAGGCAAAGTCAACATCATAATCTGCCACGACACGATTATGATTCCTGTCTGATTTGCTCGGTAAACAATCAGGGATGCTCTTTTGTACAAGAGGCCCTCCAGCGTCAGATGGATCTTGAATTGATTCAGGATTACCGTGATAGAAGTCATTATCAAGTGAATATGATTCAAATCTTTGATATTCGCTTGATGAATACCAGCTTGGTAGAGTTACACGCTAAGCAAGTCCAGCTCGGTTTTCTGACTTTGCATGATTATCAGAACTGTAAAGTGTGTCGTGAGAGTGACCAAGGCTGTGCACTCGTTCAAAGGACACTTCAACATTTGTTAAATCACTGGTGGCTTTCGATCTATCTAGATGAAGACACACAACAAGTCAGTATGATTGACGGGAACCCTACTAGGCATCAAAGTCAGGATGTTCGATCAACGAAGACAGATCTAGTAAGGTTACACTGCATATAAAGTGGACGTGGCCAGGTGCCACCACACAACTATGAGCGCTGTAGAGTTTGCTCTGAAGATAATCAAGGATGCTACCTTGTGCGAGCAGCCCCTCAAAGTCAGTTGGACCACAAAGAGATTCAACCGTGTTCAAGCTCTGGTTCAATTAACATAATGTCCGACTATCTTCCCAATCGAGGCAAAGATGTTGTCTTAATCCCTAAACGAGAAGTGACCAAAGATGTGTGCGCCATAACCCCTTTACTCCATGAATCAAGAATTCCTCTTGATAGTGGAAGGATTCTCAACCTTGAACCAATTGAGGCCGGCTACAATGGTCAGAAAAATCAGAAGGCTCCTAAAGTTATCTATCTGCCGCGACCAGTACCGTACAAATTCGATAAGGCTATCCCTTACAAGTACGGTGCAACAACAATTGAGAATGGAAAGGAAACTCCATTACCCTCCATCGTGAATATTGCAGACATCAGTCGAGTGACACAGAGCGGTCGGATCTTCAACAGAGGAGTTGGAGAACCTACCAAAGAAAAGGAACCTTAAACAGAAGTTCCCGATCAACCAGTCGGTCAATCTAGTGATCTCGACCTTTCAACAAACAACGATGAGATGCTGAAGCTCATCCAGAAGAGTGAATACAACATTATTGATCAACTATTGCAAACTCCTTCAAAAATCTCTCTGTTATCTTTTCTACTCAGTTCCGAAGCTCATAGGGAGGCTCTACAGAAAGTCTTAGAGCAGGCCTTTGTGGAACAAGATGTAACAATAAGACAATTCGATAGCATCATCTCCAACATCATTTCCTGCAACAACTTGGGATTTAGTGATGAGGAACTGCAGGAAGAGGGCCAAAATCATAACATGGTGCTCAACATTACAGTCAACTGCCAGGACGATGCTTTAGCCAGCGTACTGGTAGACACCGGATCAGCTCTAAATGTTATGGCGAAATAAACTTTAATGCGACTATCATTTAAAGGATCTCCGATGAGAGGCAGTGAGGTCATCGTCAAAGCATTTGACGGATCCCGAAAAACAGTTATCGGCGAAGTCGACCTTCCCATAACTATCGGTCCTCACACTTTCCAAGTCACTTTCCAAGTCGTGGACATCCTGGCAGCATACAACTGTTTGTTAGGAAGACCTTGGATACACGAAGCTGGGGCAGTCACTTCGATACTTCACCAGAAGCTGAAGTTCGTCAAGAATGACCAACTAGTCACAGTCTGTGGAGAGCAAGCCTAGATCATGAGCAACTTATCGTCATCCACTTATGTAGAAACAGAGGAGGTTGTTGGAACTCTGTTTCAAGCACTCTCGGTAAGCAATGAGAATCAATCAGAAAGAGGAACGTCGATTTCCTCGTACAAAGATGCTCTCGAAGTGATTAAGAATAACAATGCAAAGGGATGGGGACAACTTGTCATTCCTACTGATAACAAAACAAAGAAAGGTCTTGTTTTTTCCTCAACCTATACCCAGACAGCTATTAACGATGAAAGTCTTCATCCTATTCAGGACTTCTTCCGCAACGGAGGTTTCCTTCATCCAGTGTCTCAAGAAGTACATACCATCAACGAGGATGACTCTTCCGATACAGATGAAGAATGGAAGTCCTACCTTAACGAGGACGGTTATATGTCTCAGGGAGAGGTGCTTATGCCATTTTGCTATCCCGCACAGATTCCGAGATATATACCGAGGTCAAATGTCAAAATGATATACAGAGATTGTGATCCGAAAGGATGCCGTGCTCCACCAAACTCTTTAGAGGAGGACACTCTAATGAAGGACAACTTTGACCATGACTATTATGGCCCAATGGATGGCCTGCCTATCTGACAGCCGTACCCAGGAGACTCAGGGCAAAAGAGTCAGTCGAACGATGCATATCAACTGAGCATCATTGAACATAATACCCGCGTCCCCACCGAATCATGGGATCGTTACTCAGGGCATTCAGAATATATCCAGTATAACGATGAATTTGCAAAGATAGCAGGACAAGAGTTCCTTAACTATGCTTTTCCCGAGGTCAACGTCATCGAAAGGGATAACTCCTCCAGTTCCAAAGAAGTGTGGGACACCTTAGGACAACCGAGTGGCAAATACGACTTCTTGGTCAAGTACACCGCTCCTGAAAGCTCTTGTATCAGGCTCGAAGACATCCAGCCAACTGGATGGGGAGATCCACCTGAGAGTACAAATACTGTGGAAGATACAACGGAAGAGGTCGCCTACGACAACTCTGCTTGGGAAATAGATTCCAACGATCCTGCTCCACCAGAAATTAGCGTTACTTCTGAAGACAAATCAGGAAGGAAGGTACCAGACTTTGTGATTCACCAAGAAGTTCGCCGCCAATGGGTTGCTGTCAATATTCCGAAAGTCGTTCATAAGTCTAAGTAATTGTCGTCTTTACTTTAACCTTTCACCCTGCCCAAGTGAAACAGATGTTTTGATAGGGCTTACTTTCTATAAATATACCTCTTTGCTTTGCCCAAAGCGACAGAGTTTTGTTTTATAGGGCTGTAGTTTCAAGAATTGACAAGATCATAAATAAAATTACGTCGTTCTGTAATTTCCGCATTTATTGCTGTTTTCTCTTTTCGCTTTCTCAGAAAATAGTAATCCTAAAAACAACTCAAATAATAAAAACAAGCATTTTTCAGAAATTACACTGCACACACTCTTGCATTTCTCTCTATCTCTTCTAAAAACAAATCATCACGTCATGCAGATTGCTTGTTTTAAACCCCATTAAAACATACGATCCAATGCCTTCTCGCAACTTTAAATTCCCGGTATTTGAGGCTGAAGAAGAAAATGACGACGAAATTCCAGACGAGATCTCCCGATTACTCAGATAAGAGGAAAGGTCCATTGAACCTCACAAAGAGCCATTGGAAACGGTCAACTTGGGTTCAGAAGAAGAAAGAAAAGAAGTCAAGATTGGGGCACTGCTCAGTCCAACTGTCAAAGAAAGTTTGATAAAGCTTCTCAAAGAGTTTCTCGACGTGTTTGCTTGGTCCTATCAGGACATGCCAGGGTTGGATACCAGCATCGTGGAACATCATCTACCGTTAAGATCAGAATGTCCGCCAGTAAAACAAAGGTTGAGACGGACTCATCCAGACATGACCATCAAAATCAAAGAGGAAGTACAAAAATAGATTGATGCGGGTTTCCTCGCCACATCAGAATATCCTCAATGGCTAGCCAACATAGTGCCAGTTCCGAAAAAGGACAAAAAGGTCAAAATGTGTGTAGACTACAGGGATTTGAACAAAGCAAGTCCAAAGGATGACATTCCCTTACCGCACATAGACATGCTGGTAGACAATACATCGAAATTCAGAGTATTCTCCTTCATGGATGTATTCTCGGGCTATAATCAAAACAAAATGGCGCTGAATGATATGGAGAAAACTTTATTCATCACCCCATGGGGAACTTTTTGTTACAAGGTAATGCAGTTCGGTTTGAAGAACGCCGGGGCAACCTATCAAAGGGCCATGACTACTCTATTTCATGACATGATACACAAAGATATCGAGGTATATGTCGATGATATGATTTCCAAATCTAAAACAGAAGAGGAGCATGTGACCACCCGTCAAAACTATTCGAGCGTCTGAGAAAGTACAAACTTCGCTTGAATCCCAGTAAGTGCACATTTGGTGTCCGTTCAGGGAAACTGCTAGGGTTCATCGTCAGCCAGAAAGGAATTGAGGTTGATCCTGACAAGGTGAAGGCCATTCAAGAAATGCCTTCTCCAAAGAGTGAAAAACAAGTCAGGGGGTTCCTTGGACGTCTGAACTACATTTCCAGATTTATTTTCCTCATGACTCTGATGCGTGCGCCGATCTTCAAATTACTCAAAAAGAATCAGGACTGCGTTTGGACAGAAGACTGCCAAACTGCCTTCGACAGTATCAAGGAATACCTGTTGAATCCACCGATTCTATCACCTCTAGTGGAGGGGAGACCGCTGATCATCTATTTAACAGTCTTGGAAGATTCAATGGGTTGTGTACTTGGTCAACAGGATGAAACAAAAAGGAAAGAGTCCGCCATCTACTATTTATGCAAGAAATTCACCGACTGCGAGATTCGGTACACTATGCTTGAGAAAACTTGTTGTGCTCTGGCTTGGGTAGCCAAACGTCTTTGCCAGTATATGATTCGTCACACTACTTGGTTAATCTCCAAAATGGATCCGATCAAGTACATCTTTGAAAAGCCTGCTCTCACGGGAAGGATTGCCCGTTGGCAGATGTTGTTATCAGAATATGACATAGAGTAACATGCTCAGAAAGCCGTCAAATGAAGTATTTTAGTCGATCATTTGGCTCATCAACCGATTGACGATCAGGAATCAGTAGGATTTTACTTCCCAGACGAAGATGTCATGTATTTGAAAATGAAAGATTGCGATGAACCGCTACCCAGTGAAGGGCCAGAACCAGGTTCCCAATGGGGACTAATCTTTGACGGAGTTGTTAATCATTATGGAAACAAAATTGGGGCGGTCATCATAACACCTCAGGGTACCCATATTCCTTTCACTGCCAGACTAACATTCAAGTGTACAAACAACGAGGCCGAATACAAAGCTTGTATCATGGGTCTCGAAGAAGCGATCAATATAAGGAACAAGAACTTGGATGTATACGGTGACTCAACCCTGGTTATCAATCAGATCAAAGGATATTGGAACACATACCAATCAGGACTGATTCCTTACAAAGATTATGCGATAAGGTTGTTACCCTTCTTCAACAGAATCGAGTTTCATCATATCCCTTGTGAAGAGAATCACATGGCTCATGCATTAGCCACTCTCTCTTCCATGATTAGTATAGGTCAATGGAATGACATACCTAAGATTGACGTAATGCGCCTGGAATAGCCCGCTTATATCTTCATGATAGAAGCAGTCGTAGACGGCAAACCTTGGTATCACAATATCAAATGCTTCCTTCAGAAACAAGAATACCCACCTGGGGCATCCAGAAAAGACAGAAGGACCCTTAGAAGACTAACATGCAGTTTCTTCCTGAGCAGTGATACACTCTATAAGAGGAATTTCGACATGGTCTTGTTCCGATGTGTAGACAGACCAGAAGCAAACATGCTGATGAAAGAAATTCAAGAAGGATCCTTTGGCACTCATGCCAACGGACACACAATGGCGAGAAAAATTATAAGACCAGGGTACTATTAGCTGACAATGGAATCCGATTGCTACAAGTACATGAGAAGGTGTCACAAGTGTCAGATATACTCAGACAAAATCCATGTACCGCCAACACATCTCAAAGTTCTTTCTTCCCCATGGCCTTTTTCCATATGGGGAATCGACATGATTGGCATGATTGAACCCAAAGAGTCGAACGGACATTGATTCATCCTGGTAGCCATTGACTACCTCACCAAATGGGTCGAAGCAGCGTCATACGCCAATGTAACCCGACAAGTGGTGGTCCGATTCATCAAAAACAATCTCATATACCGTTATGGTGTTCTAACCCAGATCATTACTTATAATGGATCTAACTTGAACAACAAGATGATGAAAGAGTTGTGCGCTGAGTTCAAAATTGAACACCATAACTCTTCTCCCTACCGACCCAAGATGAACGGAGCTGTAGAAGCAGCTAACAAGAACATCAAGAGGATTGTTCAAAATATGGTTGTAACCTACAAAGACTGGCACGAAATATTACCATTTGCTCTTCACGGTTATCGCACATCTGTCCGCACTTCCACAAGGGCACCCCCTTTCTCTCTAGTATATGTCATGTAGGCAGTGCTCCCCATAGAAGTAGAGATCCCATCAATCCGGGTATTGATGGAAGCTAAGCTAACAGAAGCTGAGTGGTGTCAAAGTCGACACGATGAACTGAATCTGATAGAAGAAAAGCGAATAACGACTCTATGCCATGGTCAGTTGTATCAACAAAGGATGAAGAAGGCTTTTGACAAAAAGGTCCGACCTCGCGTCTTCAGAAAAGGAGACCTTGTGCTAAAAAAGATACAATCATTTCTCACTGATTCCCGGGGCTAATGGACTCTGAATTATGACGGCCCTTATATGGTCAAGAAAGCTTTCTCAAGCGGCGCCTTGAGACTCGCAACCATGGATGGAGAGGAATTTTCCTACCCCACGAATGTTGATATAGTCAAGAAATACTTCGCCTAAATAAAAAAAACGTCTCGGTGGATTGAAATCCCGAAAGGGCGGTCCAGGCAAAAATTAGAGACATAATCAAAGATAATCCCGATGGATTGGAAATCTCAAAGTACAATCTAGGCAAAATTTAGGGATTAATGGCAAGTAACTACGTCCAATAAAGGGGCAAATCCCCCAGCAGCAGCAATGCCATCCATCAGGAAAACTCTAGTCAAGGTCATCTTCGACGGAAGCTAAGGATGTCCAGAATTCAAAGTTGGTAGAAGGATTGCGGTCGTCATTTTCAATGTAGCCCTTTTCCATTAAATTACCATTTTCTAACTTTGTAAATTCTCTATGGAATCACGCGTTTGGCTGATTTCCATCCTATCAATAAAATTTGAGCCCTAGTGCTTTTGTTTGCAATTCTTATTTGTTTTAGCTTTACAGAATGACATTTTGAATATGATCAATGATTCTTGAAATAAAACAAAAATGAATTTACTTGTCAAATTTTTCTGCTTTTAAAATAAAGATGGCAATTCTTTTGACTGTTGAACATCGAAAGAACATTGATTGCTTCTCCAAACGCGAGTAGGCTTCAAAGTGCAGAATCAAAGTACTCCTTCTGAACCAGTACGCCTGAATGAAGGATTAACTGTGTCGGAGACCATGTTTCATCTGACGTCCCTGGTAGAGTTCTTACCTCCTAAGTCTGACCAACGTTGCAGTTTTCCCCACATGGATTATCTCTCCTAAGCAAGGCAGAATTGCTATCTTGGAACATTGATACTTTTATCCCCCGCAGTGGCCGAGTATCCAGTCGTGTTCATCTATTAGTCTGTATGTCGCGTCAGTTTTGTCAGCATAAACATACATACATCATGCATTATTGATTGGAATTCATATTCATAGCGCATCACTTTCACTCTAGTTAGTCTTAACTCTAAGTGGTAAAGTCCTCTTGTCAATCGAGTTGTCAGTTCTTTCCTCGTCAGGAAGCGAATCACATAAGCAATCTCTCCCCCAGTTTATTTCTGGAATGGAGATGACCCTTGACCACTTTGATAACTTGAACCTCTGAAAGACAAGAAAACCTTCGACAAATGTCACTCTTCGCCATTGAAGATGATATCTTCTCTTTCCCGGATTAAGGAAAATCCCCAGAGAAAGCCTCGCGACTAGAGACTCTTAGCAACACATTGATTTTTCTCCCCAAGAGAGTCAATGTTCATGAGGTCATTAGCACCTCAAAATTGGGTTACATCACATGTCATTTATTTGAGAAGATCTCGAGGAAAAGTATGATGTAATATCCCCAAACAGGAAACAGCCTCTCAAGAGACTCGTTTTCCTCAGTAGAGTCAACAAATGGCGTCTCCAACAAAGAAGTTTGCACACCTCTACAGCTCAAACGAATGGGTTCCCCAGCAAGTCTGACGTCACAACTTTTTCCCATCAAATGACATCTCCCTAGGAAAATTCGGCGAGAAGTTTGATGAAAACCGCTACAAATAGCGTCCCTTGTCAAGAAATTTTATTGACAAAAGAAACCGAGACCAATTCCGTGGCTAAAAACTAGGATCAAGGGGAAGTTTATATCAGAAACTGAGACCAGTTCCGTGGTTGAAGACCAGGATCGAGGGGAAGTTTATGTACAAAAGAAACTGAGACCAGTTCTGTGGATGAAGACTCGGATCGAGGAGAAGTTTATATCAGAAACTGAGACCAGTTCCATGGCTGAAAACTAGGATCGAGGGGAAGTTTCACCTTTTCTAAGTATCGTTGCTTAGTAAAAGAAGATGAATGAGCAAACTGTCATTCATAACCACCATCAAAATTTCGGGTATTCTGATATTTAATCCTCTTGCACCCTGAATGGCCGAATACCTTCGTCATTCACACCTCTAGGTCCAAGAAGATTAAATAGGGGCATCTATCATACCCCAAATTTTGACCACTAAGATTTCCCATCATTGTCCAAATCATCATCACAATATTGATGAACCATCATGCCTCATCAATATCCTCAGAGATGTTTGAGCATCCACCACAAACAAGAATCAGGGGTTTTGAGCCCTCTCAGGGCACTTAGACAAAGGATCAATCAAGAAATGACATGATCTTCAACTTTTCTAACCTGTCAAACACCCATAAAGGATCAAGAGGACTCCAACATCAAGAATCAAGCACAAGGGTGCTACATTCCGAGTGGATCAAGCCTCAAGGTCGCTAGTGTCACCAAGTTAGGGTTTGGTCGACTGAGGCCTCTATATGGAAATTTTCCTCTGGGCATGAGCCAATGCTTCAAAGTACAAGCCAAGATACTCCAAGGGACCTCATGGACCCAATCATCAAGTTAATTTAAGCTCAGGGGATGCATTTACCCAAAAAAATCAGGAATTAGGGTTTCTTGACCTAATTCACCCCTAAGTTGACTGTTGGGACAAAACATGAGCCAAGACCTCAAGACATGATTTGAGGGGCTCCAATACACTACATGGATCCATTTACAACAATGGATTGATCCAAGAAGCTTGATTCACAAGTTTTAATTTCATCTGAACCACAATTAGGGTTTTGAAGAAAAAGTCAACTGTATCTTTGACTTTTGACCAGGACATGCTCCCAAACCTTGGGACATGATTCAATACACCCTATAACACCTATGGAGTCCATCCATTAGGTTTGATTTAGGTCAAGGGCTTGATTTCACAAAGGATCGCACAGTTTGGGTTTCATCCGATAAAAAGTCAACTGTACAAAAATCCATAGTTTGACTTTTTGAATTTTTGGTCAACCAAGGTTCTTTAACCCTAAAAAAATGTTAATATGTGATTTGAATCATCATTCATCAAGAAAAACCAAAGAAAATGAGTTAACTTGTAAAAGGGGTAACCATAAAAAACTTAGAATTTTTCTAAGTAATGGAACAAAGTGGCTAGGGTACCAACTTCCAAGGACCATAACTTGAGGTCCAAGCAACCATTTTGGATGGTCCAAAGTTGGATTTGTAGCTCTCATTACACACTTTAAAAGTGTTAGTTCTTGGATTGGCTAGAATTTTGGTAAAACAAAGTTGTTTGTTCAATGTTGATGTCATATGGCTGATGTCTTAACATTGAGTCTTAACATTGGTTAATGTTATATTTTTAAGTTTTTGAAGTTTAGAAGTCTGATGCCACATGCAATGTCATGACATCAGATATGCAGTTTATTAAAACATCAGGTTTGAGATGTTTTTAGGGTTAAGCGTATTAGCTGGATTTTGGGAGAGCTGTTAGAGTTATTGGATGCGAATATCTTGGAGGAGATATTTTCTGTTGCAAACAGATTTGATGCAGATTTGTAGGAGTGTTTAAAGGCTGAAGATTTAAGAAGATTTAGAGAGAAAATCTGTTTTGAAGATTCAGTTTTAAATAATAAATCAGGTCAGATATTGTAGCAGGTCCAAGCCCAAATCAAATAGTTATATAAAGCGCATCAATCCTTTGAAGACAGTACACAGAAGATAGAGAGCATAGACTGAGTGTCAATCATTGACTTTGTACGAGTATTTTGTAAACCATTCTAGGTTGAATTGGTGAGTTGTAAGCTGTACTCTCTTAGAGCTGTGAAGCAAGAGAGTGTTGTTACTTGATTAAAGCTTGTAAGCAGGATCAAGGTGTTTCTCAAAGTGTGATCTTTGAGGTGTTTTAGGAAGTGAGTAGTGTTCTCATACGTAAGTGGTCTCTTAGGTAGAAAGTTCATTAGGTAGAGATTAAGTTTAGGAGATGTCAACTGGGTTGTTGAGTCTGTAAATTAATTCTACTAATAGTGAAATTCCTTCCTGGCTTGGTAGCCCCCAGAGTAAGTTGTTTAACTGAATTGGGTGAACAATTCTTTGTGTACTCTTCTATTGTTTTATATTGTTCATTGTAGAGTGTGTTGTTGTGACATCACACGTAACATCACATATCTGGTACCAGAATTTCAATTGGTATCAGAGCAGGCATCCTGCTCTGCATCTGGGTGAGATCTAGGGCTGATACTTTCTGGTAAGATGGACAAGGAAGTTGGTGGATTTGTGAATAGACCCCCTATTCTGGATGGCTCTAATTATGATTATTGGAAGCCAAGGATGATTACCTTTTAGAAATCCTTGGACAACAGGGCTTGGAAGGCTATCATAAAAGAATAGAAAGCACCTATTGTTGTTGAGAAAGATGATGCTGGGAAAGAAAAAGAAGGCAGCTCAAAACTGAAACCTGGAGAAGAATGGACAAAGGAAGAAGATGAGCTTGCCCTTGGTAATTCTAAAGCTCTAAATGCTATTTTCAATGGAGTTGATAAGAACATATTCAGGTTGATCAATACCTGTGAAGTTGCTAAGGAAGCTTGGGACATCTTGAAGACTACTCATGAAGGAACTTCAAAGGTTAAGATGTCAAGACTTCAACTTCTGACATCAAAGTTTGAAAGTCTAAAGATGAAGGAAGATGAAACTATTCATGACTTTCATATGAGTATTATTGAGCTGTCTAATGCCTCTAGTGCTCTTGGAGAGAAGATGACTGAAGAAAAGCTGGTGAGGAAAATCCTTAGATCCCTTCCCAAGAGGTATAAGATGAAGGTGACTGCAATTGAAGAAGCTCAAGACATCAGCAAAATGAGGGTTGATGAGCTTATTGGATCTCTTCAAACTTTTAAGTTAGGGTTGAATGAGGAGGAACCTAAAAAGAAGACCAAGAGTATAACCTTGGTATCCAATACTCAAGAAGAGAAGAAAGGGAATGGTGCTGAATCTCAGGAGGAGCTATCTCAGGCCATTGCTATGCTGGGAAGACAGTTTAACAAGGTTTTCAAGAGGATGAATAAGAACTACAAACCTAATGTTAAGAACATCTCCTCTGACATCAGCAAGTCAAAAGATAAGGATAAAGAGAAGGCTGCTCAAGACAAAGGGATTCAATGCTTTGAGTGTGAAGGTTATGGACATGTCAAGAAAGAATGTCCTACATTCCTTAAGAAGCAGAAGAAGGGCATGACTGTTTCCTGGTCTGATACTGACAGTGAAAGTGAAGAAGAGTCAGCCAAGCATGTCAGAGCATTGACAGGAACTTGTGTTTCTGATGGAGAATCAAGTGATGAGGAACTGACTTTTGAGGAGTTAGCAGTCTCCTATCAAGAGTTATGTCTGAGGAGTACAGAGATTTGTCAAGAAAGTGAGAAACAAAAGAAACAAATTGTTCAGCTTGAGACTGTTAAAGCTGATCTTGAAAGTGAAGTCTTGTTGGTTAAATCTCAACTTGATCAAATGACAAAATCTGTGAGAATGTTGAACAGTGGATCTGATACTCTAGATAAGATCCTTCAAGCAGAAAAGGTAGCAGGAGATAAGTCTGGATTAGGATTTGTTGTTGAGGAGAAGGTTTCTGCTGAAGCTAGTACTTCAGGAACCAAGAAGGACATGTCTCAACCAATGTCTCAACATAACAAAAAGAGACATAATCCTAAACCTAAGCAGGTTGCTCACCAACAGCCTCAAAACGTTGGGAAAAGATATGCTCATTGTAACACCCCATTTTAATTATTTAGACGTCTTGTGTTATTTTATTTGCGTGACCTTGTTTGGGGGAGTGTTTTGAGTGCGTTTATGGGTTGCCCTTAGTTAGAAAGGTGAGTTGGTGAGATAAAGCCTTTAGATTAATATTAATAGTGGTATAGTTAATAATAATAATAATAATTTAATTAATAATAGGAATATTATTATTTTATTATTATTATTGTTATTATTGTTATTATTATTAATTAATTTAATTAAAATAGGATTAAGAGAATTAGAAGAGGTTTAAGGAAAATAGAAAGGTTTTGGCACGTGAAACGAGGAATAGAGAACCAAGAGGAGAGAAAGAACAAGGTGTGCTAGGGCTTGATCTTCTTCCCCAATTGTCCAGATTTTCTGTAAAGATTCGAGGTAAGGGGGGAGAAAAGGGTTTAATATTGGTGTTTTATTCATGATAGGGTAGTGGGGAGTCCTTAACCCCGTAGGAATTTGTATGCAAACTATTGTGTTGTTGATCTGTTGTATATGCCTGTTATGATTCTGAAATCGTGCATGAATTGGTGTGTGCTTTCATGAATTTTTGTTGTTGTTGCTATTGTATGAACATATGTTACAGATCCGTCATTTTTGATTCAAATTGGGAGAACGATTTGAGATTATAGACCTGTAATACATGTAGTAATTCTAGGTACAAGAGAAAAGATGAAAATTGGACCTAAAATTCATGTAGAAACGATTATAGGACTGGTTGGAAGTGAAGAAGTGTGGAAATCGTAGCAGAGTGCAGAATGGTGAGGCCTCTGGTGATTTGCGTAATGGATCTGGCTATACGCGTATTGGGCTAGGCCATATGCGTATGGGAGTGAAGGAAAAGGGGCCTTACGCGTAAGGGGAGCTTGAGGGGAGGGTTTGGCACGGCCCTCTGCCCATACGCGTATGGAGTAGCCTTACGCGTATGTAGATCTGAGAATTGAATTTTTGAAGGAAAATGGGTCTCTGCTCATACGCGTATGAAGTTGGGAAATACGCGTATGGCAGGGCGAGGTAGGAGGCCTTACACGTATCATATGGTGGTATATGCGTAAGGAAGGGCGAGGGAGCAAGTCATACGCGTATGACTCAGGTTAATACGCGTATGGACAGTCTGAGTGCAGATTTTCACCGTTTTGCGATTTCTTTCCCGTTTTCGCATCGGAATTATTTTCTCTTGGTTTGAGAGGTTGGGAATAGGTTCCAGGTGCTAAGGAATAAGACATAGGTGATGAAAATATTAATTTTAATAATTTTTAATTAATTAATTAATTAATTGGGTGTTTGGTATGTATGAAGAAAATTACATGACCATGGTGTTAATGATATGTATGATGTGATCGGGAGGATCGTGTGCATGTATTTACGCTTGTATACATGTTTTGTTGTGTATAGTTGAGTCTTGCATATTCATGGTGATTGGTGGGATGAATCATTGCTCAGGAGGAGTGTATGTGATTCATCCGTACTCCTATATGGAGAATGGTGGGGGATAGATCATTGCCAAGTAGAGGTGTATGTGATCTATCCGGGGTTCAATTGAATGAACCAATGAGTCGGTACCGCATGCATGGTGTCTTGTTGCATTACATTATCATTTGATGTTGTTGATGATATTGGACATTAGGTCGTGTTGGTGTGTTGTTGACTTATATATGTGAATGCTACCTTGTTATCATGTATTTATTCACCGATAATATTGAATGTGATTTCTCACCCCTTTGTTGTTGTTGTTGTGTCTGCGCTTCTTCGGAAGTACAGATAATCTAGGTACTTAGGTAGCTTGGATATTGGTGTTGCTGATCGAGTCCATAGGAGTGCTCTGATACGTAACACGGGATTTTGGAGATTTCATTCATTTTGTTATTTGTTATTCTTTTTGTTACGTATCTTTATTTTGATGAACATTATGGTGAACCACGATTTTATGTGGAGTTTTGGTGTTATTGGCAGATGGTCGTAATTCGAATAATTTTCTGCTGCATATTTTATCAAAAATAGAAGGATTTTATTTGTTGGCTTTTAATGTGACATTCCACTTGGTGAAAACTTTGATTTATCTTTAATATTTTGTTTATTTTTTCAAAATGGAAAAGTGGGGTGTTACAATTGGTATCAAAGCAGGTCGGTCCGTCTGGCCAGGTGTTAGAGTTGAGTCTGTCCTTAGAATAGGAGTTGATTTGGTTTTCTGACCTTATGTTGATTGATGAACAGTATGGCAGGAAGGAATGATGCTGCTTTTGCTGCTGCTATGCAAGCCATGGCACAAGCTGTGGAGAACGCCAATCAGGCTGGAGGTGCTCAATTTTGTGACTTAGCGCAGTTCCAGAGCAACAAGCCGCCTACTTATGAGGGAGGTATCGTAGATCCAGAAGCTGCACAGAAATGGCTGAAGGCTGTGGAGAAGATCTTCAGGATAATGGGATGCAGTGATGCTCAGAAGGTACGGTTTGGTACGCATATGTTGGAAGGAGAGGCTGAGGCTTGGTGGGACAATAGTCGTCAGAGATTGGAAGCTGCAGGTACTGAGATTACTTGGGCTGTGTTTCAAGCTGAGTTCCTGGAAAAATATTTTCCAGAAGACATTCGCAGTGCAAAAGAGGTAGAATTTTTGGAGCTGAAACAGGGTGATAAGACTATTGCTGAGTATGCTGCTAAGTTTGAGGAGCTGGTTCAGTAGTGTGCTCATTACAATACTGAAGAAGCGATGACTTCGAAGTGTTTGAAGTTTGAGAACGGGCTGAGTCCCGAGATCAAATTGGGTATTGCTTGTCAAAAGATAAGAAATTATCCAGAGCTGGTGAGCAGAAGCAGAATTTATGATAATGACAACAGAGCCAGAATTGCTCATTACAAGGCTGTGAATGAGAAGAAGGGTAAGCAGAGATTTGGAGGTACTCCTTACAGTGCTCCAGCTGATAAGGGGAAACAGAAAACTGATGTGAGAAAGAAACCAAAAGAGAAGGGAATAGGTGTTGATACTCTCAAGTGCTTCAGATGTGGTGGCGCGGGTCACCGTGCTAACAACTGTCAGAATGAGGTGAAGAAGTGTTTCAAGTGTGGCAAAACAGGTCATGTTATAGCTGATTGCAGAGCCACTATGGCTACTTGTTATAATTGTGGGGAGAAGGGTCACATCAGCACCCACTGTGAGAAGCCGAAGAAGTCTCAGGCGTCTCAAACTGGTGGGAAAGTGTTTGCCTTGGTGGGAGCCCAATCCACTGAGGAGGAGCGTTCCGTCAAAGGTACTTGCTTTATTAATGATGTTCCTTTGATTTCTATCATTGACACGGGTGCAACGCACTCGTTTATTTCTGTTGACTGTGTGAAGAGATTAGGGATTGTGCCATCTACTCTAGAGCAGAGGATGACGATTAAAACCCCATCTATTGTTTCCGTGGTTACTTCTTTGGTGTTTTTGAAGTGTCCGCTGACCATGTTTGGTAGAGATTTCAGAGTGGACTTGATTTGTTTGCCACTCGGTAATCTTGATGTTATTTTGGGAATGAACTGGTTGGAGTTCAACCGGGTGTATATTGATTGCTTCAGGAAGACATTACTGTTTCTTACTCCTGAAGAGGAAGCATTAGCAGATTCGCTATCTAGCAAGGAGTTGAGGGCGTTGTTGGAGGACGAAGCGAAGCTGTTTGCGGTGTTTGCCTCGTTATCTACTGAAATCAAGACTTCAGTTAATGAATTACCAGTAGTGAATGAATTTCCTGAAGTGTTTCCAGAAGACTTCACAGAATTGCCTCCGACAAGGGAAGCTGGATTCACTATTGATCTTGTACCGAGTACCAGACCTATCTCTATGGCGCCGTACAGGATGTCTGCATCAGAATTGGCAGAGTTGAAATCTCAGGTCGGGGAATTGCTCGATAAGAAGTTTATCAGGCCAAGTGTGTCGCCGTGGGGAGCTCCAGTGTTGTTGGTGAAAAAGAAGGATGGTAGTATGCGTCTGTGCATTGATTACCGTCAGTTGAATAAAGTAACCATTAAGAATAAGTATCCACTTCCGAGGATTGATGACTTAATGGATCAGCTGGTAGGAGCTCGAGTTTTTAGCAAAATTGATCTGAGGTCGGGTTACCATCAGATCAAAGTAAAGGAAGATGATATTCAGAAGACTGCTTTCAGAACTCGCTACGAACATTACGAATATGCAGTGATGCCTTTCAGAGTGTCTAACGCGCCAGGTGTATTTATGGAATATATGAATCGCATTTTCCATTCTTATCTAGATCAGTTTATTGTGGTATTTATTGATGATATACTGATTTATTCTAAGTCTGACGAAGAGCATGCAGGTCACTTGAGAATTGCATTGCAGGTGTTGAAAGATAATAAACTGTTTGCGAAGTTCTTGAAGTGTGAATTTTGGTTGAAGACTGTGAGTTTCTTGGGTCATGTGATTTCTGGTGATGGTATAGCGGTGGATCCCTCTAAAGTAAGTGCAGTACTTCAGTGGGAAACTCCGAAGACCGCAACGGAGATTAGAAGCTTTTTGGGTCTGGCAGGTTACTATAGAAGATTCATTGAAGGGTTTTATAAATTGGCGTTGCCATTGACTCAGTTGACCAGGAAGAATCAAGCTTTTGTATGGGATGCTGCCTGTGAGGAAAGTTTTGAGGAACTGAAGAAGAAATTGACTACAGCACCAGTGTTAATTTTACCAAGTCCAAATGATTCTTTCATAGTGTATTGTGATGCGTCTAAGATGGAATTAGGCGGTGTGTTAATGCAAGATGGCAAGGTTGTGGCTTATGCTTCACGACAGTTGAGGGTGCACGAGAGGAAATATCCTACTCATGATCTGGAATTAGCTGCAGTGGTGTTCGTGTTAAAAGTCTGGAGACATTATTTGTATGGATCAAGATTTGAAGTATTCAGTGATCACAAAAGTTTGAAATATTTGTTCGACCAGAAAGAATTGAATATGAGGCAGAGAAGGTGGTTAGAGTTCTTAAAGGATTATGACTTCACTTTGAGTTACCATCCAGGAAAAGCTAATGTTGTGGCAGATGCTCTGAGTCGGAATACAATCCATATGTCTGCGTTAATGGTGAAGGAAATGGAACTGATTGAACAGTTCAGATATTTGAGTATGGTTTGTGAAACTACACCGGGAAGTATTAGATTGGGTATGCTGAAGGTGAATAATGACTTTTTGGATGTAATTAAGGAAAATCAGAAACTGGATGTGAAATTAGTGGACTTGATGCCTACAGGAGGAGATGATCCTGATAGTGACTTTAAAGTGGATAATGTTGGTGTGTTGAGATTCTGGGGCAGAATTTGTGTACCGGATAATGAGGAATTGAAAAAGGTAATCTTGGAGGAAAGTCATCGGAGTAACTTGAGTATTCATCCGGGAGCTACAAAGATGTACCATGATTTGAAGAAGTTGTTTTGGTGGTCCGGTATGAAGAGGGACATAGCTCGGTTTGTCTACGCTTGTTTGACATGTCAAAAGTCAAAAGTAGAGCACCAGAAGCCTTCGGGATTGATGCAACCGTTAGAGATTCCTGAATGGAAATGGGACAGTATTGCTATGGATTTTGTGACTGGTTTACCAAATACGGCGAGGGGCTTTGATGATCTTTGGGTAGTGGTGGATCGACTTATGAAGTCCGCACATTTTATACCAATTAACATCAGTTTTCCGTTGTCGAAGCTGGCGGAAATTTATATCAGGATAATTGTGAAGTTACATGGTGTTCCGTCGAGCATAGTGTCGGATAGAGATCCGAGGTTTACTTCAGAATTTTGGAGGAGTCTGCAGGAATCCTTGGGTTCTAAGTTGAAGTTGAGCTCGGCTTACCATCCACAGACCGATGGTCAGTCAGAGAGGACCATTCAGTCTTTGGAGGATTTGCTGAGAGCCTATGTGTTGGAAAAAGGTGGTGCGTGGGATACTCATTTGCCATTGATTGAGTTCACGTATAATAACAGTCACCATTCTAGCATTGGAATGGTGCCTTTCGAAGCTTTGTATGGTAGGAGGTGTAGGACACCTCTGTGTTGGTATGAAACGGGTGAGAATGTGGTGCTTGGACCAGAAATTGTACAACAGACTACTGAGACGATTCAAATGATCCGCGAAAAGATGAAGGCGTCTCAGAGTAGGCAGAAAAGTTATCATGATAATCGGAAGAAAGATTTGGAATTCAGTGAAGGTGATCATGTGTTCCTGAGGGTTAACCCAGTGACCGGTGTGGGTCGTGCTTTGAAATCCAAGAAGTTGGATCCTAAGTTTATTGGACCGTATCAAATCTTGCAGAGGGTTGGTACAGTGGCTTATAGGGTGGCGCTGCCGCCTGAACTTTCGAACTTGCATGACGTGTTTCATGTGTCGCAACTTCGGAAGTATGTTTCAGATCCGTCTCATGTGATTCAGAGAGACGAAGTTCAGATCAGGGAGAATCTTACCGTAAAGACGATGCCGTTGAGGATCTAAGATCGTAAGATGAAACAACTCAGAGGGAAGGAGATACCTCTAGTGAGAGTAGCTTGGGGAGGTGCTGCAGGAGGCAGTGTGACCTGGGAATTGGAAAGCAGGATGCGAGAGTCGTATCCAGATTTGTTTCCATCAGGTAATTTTCAAGGACAAAAATAATTTAAGTGGGGGAGAGTTGTAACACCCCATTTTAATTATTTAGACGTCTTGTGTTATTTTATTTGCGTGACCTTGTTTGGGGGAGTGTTTTGAGTGCGTTTAAGGGTTGCCCTTAGTTAGGAAGGTGAGTTGGTGAGATAAAGCCTTTAGATTAATATTAATAGTGGTATAGTTAATAATAATAATATAATTAATAATAGTAATATTATTATTTTATTATTATTATTGTTATTATTGCTATTATTATTAATTAATTTAATTAAAATAGGATTAAGAGAATTAGAAGAGGTTTAAGGAAAATAGAAAGGTTTTGGCACGTGAAACGAGAAATAGAGAACCAAGAGGAGAGAAAGAACAAGGTGTGCTAGGGCTTGATCTTCTTCCCCAATTGTCCAGATTTTCTGTAAAGATTCGAGGTAAGGGGGGAGAAAAGGGTTTAATATTGGTGTTTTATACATGATAGGGTAGTGGGGAGTCCTTAACCCCGTAGGAATTTGTATGCAAACTGTTGTGTAGTTGATCTGTTGTATATGCCTATTATGATTCTGAAATCGTGCATGAATTGGTGTGTGCTTTCATGAATTTTTGTTGTTGTTGCTGTTGTATGAACATATGTTACAGATCTGTCGTTTTTGATTCAAATTGGGAGAACGATTTGAGATTATAGACCTGTAATACATGTAGTAATTCTAGGTACAAGAGAAAAGATGAAAATTGGACCTAAAATTCATGTAGAAACGATTATAGGACTGGTTGGAAGTGAAGAAGTGTGGAAATCATAGCAGAGTGCAGAATGGTGAGGCCTCTGGTGATTTGCGTAATGGATCTGGCCATACGCGTATTGGGCTAGGCCATACGCGTATGGGAGTGAAGGAAAGGGGGCCTTACGCGTAAGGGGAGCTTGAGGGGAGGGTTTGGCACGACCCTCTGCCCATACGCGTATGGTACGCGTATGGTGGCATGGAAATACACGTATGGAGTAGCCTTACGCGTATGTAGATATGAGAATTGAATTTTTGAAGGAAAATGGGTCTCTGCCCATACGCGTATGAAGTTGGGCAATACACGTATGGCAGGGCGAGGCAGGAGGCCTTACGTGTATCAGATGGTGGCATACGCGTAAGGAAGGGCGAGGGAGCAAGTCATACGCGTATGACTCAGGTCAATACGCGTATGGACAGTCTGAGTGTAGATTTTCACCGTTTTGCGATTTCTTTCCCGTCTTCGCATCGGAATTGTTTTCTCTTGGTTTGAGAGGTTGGGAATAGGTTCCAGGTGCTGAGGAATAAGACATAGGTGATGAAAATATTAATTTTAATAATTTTTAATTAATTAATTAATTAATTGGGTGTTTGGTGTGTATGAAGCAAATTACATGACGATGGTGTTAATGATATGTATGATGTGATCGGGAGGATCGTGTGCATGTATTTACGCTTGTATACATGTTTTGTTGTGCATAGTTGAGTCTTGCATATTCATGGTGATTGGTGGGATGAATCATTGCTCAGGAGGAGTGTATGTGATTCATCTGTACTCCTATATGGAGAATGGTGGGGGATAGATCATTGCCAAGTAGAGGTGTATGTGATCTATCTGTGGTTCGATTGAATGAACCAATGAGTCGGTACCGCATGCATGGTGTCGTGTTGCATTACATTATTATTTGATGTTGTTGATGATATTGGACAGTAGGTCGTGTTGGTGTGTTGTTGACTTATATATGTGAATGCTACCTTGTTATCATGTATTTATTCACCGATAATATTGAATGTGATTTCTCACCCCTTTGTTGTTGTTGTTGTTGTTGTGTCTGTGCTTCTTCGGAAGTACAGATAATCCAGGTACTTAGGTAGCTTGGATATTGGTGTTGCTGATCGAGTCCATAGGAGTGCTCTGATACGTAACACGGGATTTTGGGGATTTCATTCATTTTGTTATTTGTTATTCTTTTTGTTACGTATCTTTATTTTGATGAACATTATGGTGAACCACGATTTTATGTGGAGTTTTGGTGTTATTGGCAGATGGTCGTAATTCGAATAATTTTCCGCTGCATATTTTATCAAAAATAGAAGGATTTTATTTTTTGGCTTTTAATGTGACATTCCACTTGGTGAAAACTCTGATTTATCTTTAATATTTTGTTTATTTTTCAAATTGGGAAAGTGGGGTGTTACACTCATGGTCCTCATCAAGGGAAGGTACATACTTCTGGAGCCAGGCAGTATATGCCTCCTCAATACCATAGGAGTATGCAGGCTCCTAGGTTTAACATGTTCCATCAGATGTCTCAACATCAGGGGAATATGTATGGCTTTGAATATAATAATGTTGTGCCTCATTATTATGGAAGAAGGAAGCCACATCACCATATAAGACAGCCTAAGAGACAGAATCCTCACTACAGGAGACAGGCAAACTATGGAAGAAGACAGCACCAGTACTATGGATGGGAGCCACAGCAGTTTCATCATCAAGGTGGCAGGAAGTTTAACAACTTCAGAGAAGAGAGAGTAAGGTGCTTCTATTGTGGAAGATTTGGTCATATGCAGTTTTTTTGCTTTAAACTACATGGATATTCCAAATCTGTCCCCCAACCTAGACAGAAGGAGAACAGGACTAAGGTTGTTAAACAATGGGTTCCTAAAGCTGAGGTTACATGTCTATTGGCTCACACATCAGATAGACATTCTGCTAAGGATGGATGGTACTTTGACAGTGGATGTTCAAAGCATATGACTGGGTCCAAAAATCATTTGGTGGAGATCAATTCTTGCTCCTCAAATGATGTTACTTTTGGTAATGGAGAGAAAGGGGAGGTAAAAGGAGTTGGAAAATTGAAGTGTCATGATGGACCTGATCTTGACAATGTGCTTCTTGTCAAAGGTTTGAGTGCTAATTTGATTAGCATAAGTCAGCTTTGTGATGAAGGATACAAAGTCAGCTACACTAAAGATGAGTGTTTGGTGACTAATAAGAAGAATGAGGTTGTTATGAAGGGAGTCAGATCCAGAGATAATTGTTATCAATGGGTACCTCAAGAGGTCAGCTCTTCTAATGATGTTAAGGTTGATGTTGTGACATCAGACTGTAACATTAAGTGTGAAAGTCTGAGCATGTTGAAAGGTCAATTAGGGTTAATAACTTATGGTGTGAATTCTTTTAAAAATTTAAAAGGAAAGTTATTTTGGAGGGAGAAACTCATTAATTGGCGTTTAAGTGATCCACAAAATCAGCCTCCATACTTTAGGCCATCATTCCCTATTATAGCCATCTCACGCTTCATCAAACTTCATATCCCTAAACTGTTCATCTCCTTCTCCTTCAACAGAAATTGCCATTCATCTCTGAATCTAAAGTGCTTCACAGGAACAATGTCAAAACATATATCATCTCCATCTAAGAAATCTGCTTCACAAAGTTCATCGCGCGAAAAAGCCAGGGTTTCTACAGAAGAAGGCTCTGCAGAAGAAGCTCTGAATATAGCACCCATCTCCATGATGCTTCCTGAATCAGGTAAGCCAAGACCTCCTAAACTTCAACCAAAAAGGGCTGCAACTAAATTTAATGATAATGAAACTAAGAGGCTAGTCACTAGTGTACTTTTTAGCGATAAATCTGCATCTAGGTCATCTACCTCTCAAAATGTTGAAGAGAGGTTTGATGTTGATAAGAGCATTAATCAAATTGCAACGAAAATACTGGATAAGGGTTTAGCTGTGAAAGGGATTTCTGTACCCCTGAGACAAATGCCTGCTGAAATGGAGGACATGCAAAGTGCTGATACAAATCTTCACAGACTGGCTATGTCTGTCATTGAAGATGCTGAAGTAGGTGTTGAAGAAGAAGGTGTTCATGAGGAAGCTGATGTTGAAACAAATGTCTGAACATCGCCTGATAGGGATGTTGAAACTAGCCCTGGTGGAAAGAAGAATGAAGATGTGGTAAATGTTGTTGACCTGTCTGATGATGAAGTGATTGGAAATGTTGTACCTAGTCTTGGCAAAAGACTTAAAACTAGAAAAGGAAAGAATGTGGAATCTTCTCCTAAGAAGTCAGCTGAAGGAAAGAAGAAAAAGACTTTTGTTGTTGGTCCAACAAAAACATGGAGTAAAGTTTCTGTGAATCCCAGAAAGAGGAAGCTGTTGGAAGAATCTGAATCAGAGTATGATGTTAAGGATGATGTTCAAGACATCACTCCTGTGAGAAAGTCAATCTTGAAGAGAATTGCTGACAAGATACCTGATGTTCCTGTTGACAACATTTCATTCCATTATGCAAGCAGTGCTTCCATGTGGAAATTTGTTTGTCAAAGAAGACTTGCTCTTGAAAGAGAGATTGGCAAAGAGGCTATGGAAATTAAAGAAGTCATAGAGGTGATAAAGGTGGCTGGATTGATGAAGACTGTTTGTGGGTTCTCCAAGTGTTATGACAGTCTGGTTAAGGAATTTATGGTTAACATTCCTATGAATATTTCTAACAAAAGAAGTGTGGATTTCATGAAAGTGTTTGTTAGAGGCAAGTGTATTGAGTTCTCTCCTGAGGTTATCAACAATTACCTAGGAAGAAAAGAAGAAGAGTTTACAGAGTTAGAAGTTACTGATAATGATGTCTGCAAGGAGATAACTGCTGGTCAAGTAAAGGTGTGGCCCTTGAAAGGAAAATTGACAACTAGCAAACTTAGTGTTAAGTATGCTATCTTGCACAGAATTGGAGCTGCAAATTGGGTGCTTACCACAACAGCTATGGGATTAGGAAGGTTCATTTATGCTGTTGGCACTAAGAAGAAATTTGACTATGGATCATATATTTTTGAACAGACTGTGAAACATTCCACCACTAATTCTATCAAAATGCCTATAGCATTTCCATCTCTCATTTATGGAGTAATTCTGAAACAACATCCTGGCATATTGACAAGTTCAGACACAACCTGCAAGAGGGAGTCTACATTATCTCTGCATCTAAAATTGTTTGTTGGGAGTCATGTTCCAGACATTGTCTCAACATCAGATGCTGGTGTCAAGAAGAAAAGTACCAAAGCTGATTTGCTTGCAGAATTGAAGGCTACTTGCAAGGATCTGGATATTGTGATCAGTACCAGCATGACTAAAAAGAAGGAAATTGAGAAGCTGATCCAGTCCTTGGAACAGGATGATAATGATGATGTTCATGTCAATGCTGAAGGTGTCAATTCTGAGGAAGATGATGAGGATGATGAAGATGGGCCTAGCTCTGATGAAGATTAAGTTTCTTTTGTTGTTTCTGCTAGACAGTAGTTTTTTTTTGCTTTTGTTGTTTTGCACTTGATGTGTTTGGTTTGTAACCTGAATATTATGTTTTAAGCACTTTTTATGTTTTTGTTCTATGATTTGTCTTGTCTTGAATGCTGACTTTAGACTAACAATAAGAGCTAGCTTAGGACTAACTGGTAGTTAGTAGGTGTTTGTCGAATTATGGCTAAAAAGGGGGAGAGTTAGCCAAGGGTGTGGTTGTGAATCCTATTTCTGATGTGGTGCAGAAGTTGAGGGGGAGAGTGTCTGTGCAGCTGTATGCTGGTTCTGGTTTTGAGGGGGAGCTTGGTGTCACCTTGGCTGAGCTGATGGAGTATGTGCAGCATTTTGAAGTGGGAGCTGTTTTGAAGGAGTGTTGCTAAGAGTTTTTTTAACATTTTTCAATTTTTATCCGCTTCTGAAGTCTCTGATGTTGCAGAGATTGTTTTAGCCAAAATTAGCAAAATGGGGAGATTGTTAGTTCTTGGATTGGCTAGAATTTTGGTAAAACAAAGTTGTTTGTTCAATGTTGATGTCATATGGCTAATGTATTAACATTGAGTCTTAACATTGGTTAATGTTATATTTTTAAGTTGTTGAAGTTTTGAAGTCTGATGTCACATGCGATGTCATGACATCAGATATGCAGTTTATTAAAACATCGGGTTTGAGATGTTTTTAGGGTTAAACGTTTTAGCCGGATTTTGGGAGAGTTGTTAGAGTTATTAGATGCGAATATCTTGGAGGAGATATTTTCTGTTGCAAACAGATTTGATGCAGATTTGTAGGAGTGTTTAAAGGCTGAAGATTTAAGAAGATTTAGAGAGAAAATCTGTTTTGGAGATTCAATTTTAAATAACAAATCAGGTCAGATATTGTAGCAGGTCCAAGCCCAAATCAAATAGCTATATAAAGCGCATCAATCCTTTGAAGACAGTACACAGAAGATAGAGAGCATAGACTGAGTGTCAATCATTGACTTTGTACGAGTATTTTGTAAACCATTCTAGGTTGAATTTGCGAGTTGTAAGGTGTACTCTCTTAGAGCTGTGAAGCAAGAGAGTGTTGTTACTTGATCAAAGCTTGTAAGCAGGATCAAGGTGTTTCTCAAAGTGTGATCTTTGAGATGTTTTAGGAAGTGAGTAGTGTTCTCCTACCTAAGTGGTCTCTTAGGTAGAAAGTTCATTAGGTAGAGATTAAGTTTAGGAGATGCCAACTGGGTTGTTGAGTCTGTAAATTAATTCTACTAATAGTGAAATTCCTTCCTGGCTTGGTAGCCCCCAGAGTAAGTTGTTTAAATGAAATGGGTGAACAATTCTTTGTGTACTCTTCTGTTGTTTTATATTGTCCATTGCAGAGTGTGTTATTATGACATCACACGTAACATCACATATCTGGTACCAGAATTTCAAAAAGTGTCAACTACATCTCATTCTAATTCCTAATGGATTTTATGTTATGGAGTGATCAAAATGGCTAAAAACATGAAAATGACACATTTCCAACACTTAGTGAAATTTTCACTAAGTCTGAATCTGCCTTATTTTTTCCAAAATGTAGAGGCATTTTTCGTTGTAATTCAAGTTGGATCAAAACCAAAGTTGGACATCATGTTGAAATAGGATATATCAGCTTTCCAAAATGACCAAGAACTCCATCAAACTCCACCTGAGCTAGGGGCTTTGACAGCTGCAACATGCCTTGCTGCAAACTGTCTTGGCAAGGCAGATTTGTGCATTAGGGTTCGAATTGATCAAATTGTGCAAAAATAAACATGGTTATCCATCTTCACACCTCAAGGGGGAACAACCAAGGAACAAACACTGATCCATAAGCCTCACAAGTCCATGGATATATGTTTAGGCATGTCATCCCTAGAATTCAAGATGCTTCAAATATTCAATTTTGTCTCAAAGCATTTAACTGATGCATAGAGGTGGCATTCATCAAGACAATGTTATCCAAGTTCAGTCAAGACTTATCCCTGAACCAAAGAACCTTAGGCACGTGCTCTAACCTCAAGTCAATGGCTAGAGGAGACTTGAGATTCCATTTTATCACAATTGGCCACAGACCTGTACCAGTTACCATTCACTATTGCTTGCAAAACAAACTTGCTCCACTATAAATATGCCTCATTTGTGATTAGCTTGAGTACACCAAAGCAGCCAAATTGATGCTTTCCTCAAAATCCCCACTTTCACTCCAATTTTGCCTTCTAACTCAAGTCACTATCGGGTTTTGAGTTTGAGAGCAATTACAACCAAACCAATCACACACACACACACACACACACACACACACCTCATAAACATCATATGTGAGTGATCCATAACACAAAATCACATCTGAAACATCAGATTCTCAAAATCACCAACCAATTGCTCAAGTTCTTGATAGATTTACAGTTGGGGTACCATCTCAAATTCCTGATCATTTCCATTCATTCCAAGCATTCAAACACAATCCTTGGCACCTAGGGAAGCTGTCCGGATTGTCATACCCCAAATTTTGACCACTAAGATTTCCCATCATTGTGCAAATCATCATCACAATATGGATGAACCATCATGCCTCATCAAATGCGCAAGGGTTGTTGAGCATTCACTACAATCAAAATTAGGGTTTTCAGCCCTCTCAGAGCCTTAAACAAAGGATCAATCAAGGAATGACTTGATCTTCAACTTGTCTAGCCTCTAGAATATCCACAATGGATCAAAAGGACTCCCACTTCAAGGATTAAGCACAAGGCTGCTCCCTTCTAGGTGGATCAAGTCTCAAGATCGACAGTGTCACCAAATTAGGGTTTTGATCGACCGGGGCCTCCAGATGGAAATTTTTCATCTGGGCACAAGCCAATGATCCAAAACATAACCTAATATACTCCATGGAACCTCATGGACCCAAGCATCAAGTCAATTTGACCTCAGGGGATGCATACATCAAAAATTAGGAATTAGGGTTTCTTGACCTAATTCACCCCTAAGTTGACTTTTAGGGCAAGTCTTGAGCCAAGACCTCAAGAGAGGGTTTGAGGGTCTCTAATGAACTATATTGATCCATTTGGAACAATGGATTAATCCAAGAAGCTTGAGCAACAAGTCTCAATTTCATCTGCACCACAATTAGGGTTTCGCGGGAAAAATCAACTGTAACTTTGACTTTTGACCAGGACATGCTCCCAAACCCTAAGACATGATTCAATATACCCTATGACACCCATGGAACATGTCCATCAAGTTTGATTTAGGTCAAGGACATGATTTCATGAAGAATTGCACAGTTTAGAATTCATCTGATAAAAAGTCAACTGTGCACAAAAGTCAACTTTGACTTTTTGAGATTTTTCACCAAAATGGATTTTTAACCCTAAAATGATGTTAATGTATGATTTAAATCATCATTCATCAAGAAAAATCAGAGAAAGTGGGATAACTTGTAAAAGGGGTAACCATAAAAACTTAGAAAAAATTCTAAGTCATGGAAAAAGTGACACTAATGTGCCAACTTTGGAGGATCATAACTCCTAAACCACAAGGCCATTGGTCCCCATTCAAAGCTTGATTTGTAGATCTCATTGCCCTCTACAAAAGCTTCATACTGACCTATGTCCAAATTCCTCATGAATTTTGAGTTATGGAGTGATCAAAATCAAGAAAAGTCACTTTGTTCCAACACTTAGTGAAAATTTCACTAAGTCAGATTTTACCCTACTTTTTGCCAAATGTAGGGGGATTTTTCACTTGGATTCAAAAGAGATCAAAACCAAACATGTTCAAACAGTTGTTGTATCAAGCAAGGGCTTTCCAAAATGGCCAAGAACATTACCAAATTCAATTTGAGTCATGAGATATGACATTGGCAAGTTGCCTTGTTGAAATCTGTCAAGGCAAGGCAGATTTTGCATTTTTGGTCGATTTGCTAAAATGAGCCAAATCCAAATGCTCCTATCCACTTGTACACCTCTGAGGATTAAATCTAAAGGGGACAATCACTGAGCCAAGCCTCCAAAGTCTTTGGAACAAGAAATAGCATGTTGAACCTAGAATGGCCAAAATAGGGACAAGACTCCAATTTTGGATTGGAGCATTCAATGGAAGCATCAAGGTGGCATGGACTGAGAAATTCTCAACTGAATTCAGTCAAGACTTATCCAAGCCCAAGGGAACCACAACCCTATGCCCTAACCTCTAGTCAATGGCTAGAGGAGACTTGCATTTCCATTGGCCAACATTGAACAAACACCTGCTACAGTTGCCATTCACTGTGGATCCCAAAACAAACTTGCTCTACTATAAATAGAGCTCAATTGTGATCAGTTTGAGTACACCAAAGCCATCAAACAGATGCTTTCCTCAAAATCTCTTCTTTCACTCCAATTTTGCCTTCTAAGGCAAGTCACTATCGGGTTTTGAGTTTGAGAGCTTTTCCAATCAAACCAATCACTCACACACCTCACACACATCATATAGAAGTGATCCAAACACTCACATAACATCTGGAACACAGATTTCACAAAATCACCAGCCAATTGCTCAAGTTCTTGACAGTTTTGCAGTTGAGGTACCATCTTCAGCTCCAAACCATTTCAATCCATTCCAAGCATTCATACACACTCCATGGCACCTAGGGAAGTTATCCAGATCATTGGAACCTAGCTGTAACACCTCCAACACAAATCATGATCACCAGCTGCAAGTGGTAAGCATGAGCTCTTCTAACTCTATGATCCATGCAATTTTTGCTGCACAATAATTTGGCCATATGTTCATAATCATGCATGGAATGTTTTCCCTCAATTAATTGCATTGTTTGAATCGTGTATCAAAAGTCCTAGCCTTCATGCAGAAATTAGGGTTCTTGAGGATTTTTCATGATTTCTTGTTATATGTTTAATTTAAATGAAATTAAATACCATAGACATGATCGTGAGGTTGAAACGAGTTGATTGGTATGTGGATTGCGTGATATGATCAAGTATTCAGTGAGATTGGAGAGAAAATGCAAATCTGGGAAAACCCAGAACTCGTGCGTGTTCTTGGCGCCATTTTTTGAATATTTGAATATTTGAATTTTGTGATTTTATTTAATTGATTCAAAAATTAATTTCTCTCTGAGTTTTAATGATTTTGAGTTGATTCTTTTTTTAATAATTCACAAAAATGTTAAAATATTTTATTTTCCCAAAAAATCCCAAAAATATTATTTATTTTGTATAATTGATATTTTTGCAAAGAATTAATGTTTTAATTGTTTTTGACATTTAAAATATTTTTTCCACCTTGATTTTGCAACTTTTAATGCTTTCTAATTATTTTGTATGTCAATACTTAATTTTTAAAGCATTAATCCAAGATCACAATTTGTTTTCCATATGTTAAACAATTTTGATCATTTTAATTGAATTTTTATTCAATTGAAACACATTTTGAAAACAAATTAGGGTTTTTGGATTAATTCAACCCTCATAAATCATTTTCAAAACACTTTTGGGCCTCTAATAGAGTGTAAGACCCAACCCTTTGCAAATATAACCCATTTTGGGCCTCACTTATTGTATAAGTCCCGTTGTATTTCAAAAAGTTCGACGCGATCATCATCCGTTGAAAAACAAACCTTGGGCCTACCCTCGAGTAGTAAGACCCATTTCTTTTCTTTAAAACTCTTTGGGCCTCTATTAGAGTGTAAGACCCAATCCCCTTTTAACCAAAACATTTTGGGCCTCAGATATTGTATAAGCCCCTTCGCGTTAAAAGAAAATCTCGGCGCGATCGCCATTTTAAACGAAAAATCATCTGGGCCTACCCTCGAGTAGTAAGACCCATTTCTTTTCTTTAAAACTTTTTGGGCCTCTTGAGAGAGTGTAAGACCCATCCCTTTGTACAAAAAACAATTTTTGGGCCTCAGTCACTTGTATAAGTCCCTCTGTACAAATTCAACAGTGCGCTCACTGATAAAACTCTGGGACTCTCCTTGAGCTGTAAGCCCTAAATCTTTCGTTTTCAAAGCACTTTCTCCTTTGATTTTGAATATACTGTTGTTTTCAATATTTCTTTGTTGAACAACTAACCAAACAGCATGGAAGCTCTACAACCAAGTAAGTGTTTACACGCTTTCATTTACCGCTTTCATATACATATAACTATATTGTGGGGCTGTTTCGCTGTATGTCTTCTTTCATAAACTCATATCAACTGTGTAATAATAGTATAGATATTTAGAGTTTCCCCGGCAACTACGTCTAGAACTAGGTGACGCCGTTTCGTTTATTCGTAAAAATAGACAACTAGATCCCCAATAGGATCACCAGATACAGTCTTCTCTTCGGCTGTCCTCATTAGGAATTGTCAAGAAACTCTACTCCCAGAGATGAATGTATTCTCCGTGAATGGCATCTTTGAGTTTCTTCCAAATTCTCGAACTTTCCTGACTTGATCTATTCCTTGTGAATAGCTTGCCTTGAATTTCTCGGGGTTTGGGGACCCACGGGCTTCTTAAAAGCATCGGCCTCCTCTTGGGCATCGTACAAGGACCCACAGGCTTCCTAAAAGCAACCCCGCCTCCTCTTGGGCTTAGTACAAGGATCCTCTGGCTCCTTAGAAGTATTCACAACCTCTTCTTAGGCTTCGTATAATAATCTCTTCCTATGGGAATGATAGCATCCTCTTGGGCTTCGTACAATGACCTCTCGGCTTCTTAAAATTTCCAGCCTCCTCTTGGGCTTCGTACAAATTGTCCCGACGACCTCCTAGAGGTATAGGAACAGAACTTAGTCATCTGCATAGAACAATCCTTTCAAAGAGTCTACTACTGTTTCTCAAAGCATAGTACAAAAGATGAAACTTTAGACACGGACAGTCTAATCTCCTTGAGTCTCAAAGACATTCTCAAGTGACCCCCTTCGTTAAATAGGAAGAAAACCCGTAGACTCGGACAGTCTGGATACCCTTCAGATTTCCCACTTCCTTAAAGAACAGGAATAACCCGGATCCTCGAATCAAATCCTTGAGTACAATGTTGCTCATATAAGAACTGATTTTCTCTTTCAAAATCAGTATACTGGACCTGTCACTCAACTGAAACAGTCACCATAGCCTCCTCTTGGGCTTTATACAATGATTCTCCCCAGCGGAGTCAAACAACGTTTAGCCTCTCTCTCGGGCTTTGTACGAGACACATAAGAGACTCCCTCGTTGAGTCAATCACCCCTTTCGCCTCCATCTCGGGCTTTATACGAGATACAAAAAATTTCTTATTGAGCCAAACATATTTTAGCCTCCATCTCAGGCTTTATACGAGATACCAAAAGACTCCCTCGTTGAGTCAAAACCTTTTAGCCTCTCTCTCTCGGGCTTCGTACGAGACACATATTAGCCTCCTCTTAGGCTTTGTATAAGAAAACCACTGGTTGATCCAATCAACCTTTTAGCATCAAAATTGTGCCTCGTTCACAGTACACAAACATCAACAACTCCGTTCCCTTCATCTAATTGCTGGAAGCGGCATGCCTCTGGATCATCTACATCCATGCCACTGTCCCTCTTTTAGCATGAGAAATTCCTAAGGAAAGATGGCATTGCTCTAAACTGAGTTAAAGTCTTCTCCTTCAGGTTAAAATCCCCTATAAAGGAAATTATGGCATTGCCGAATTCACAAATCCCGATTAAAGTAATCCTCATTTACAGTCAGTCACCCAACCGTTGTGATAAACATACCCCTTTAGAGGTGACAAATTCTCTCTAAGGTCAACACTCCAGCTTCACATTTTGGGCTTTGAACAAGATACAAACCACCTCTAGCTTCACATCTTGGGCTTTGAACAAGATACAAATAGACTCTCTAGCTTCACGTCTTGGGCTTTGAACAAGACACCAAAACAGCCATTTATTCCCATAGAATAGGAGGAACTACGAACGCTCAGATTTCCCTATTTCGGTAAACGGGAATACGTAGGCATAAGATTGAAAGAAAAATCTTAGCGAGCACACTAAACAAAAACCCAAAATCCCATACTTTCATACATTCGTCCTAACATCCTAACCGATAGCCTAAAGCACCCCTCGTCAACAAAATAACCTAGGAGAAACCCCGAATCTTTGTAGCATCTGTAAACCAACAGTTTTGACTGTTTAATCTCAGTATGCAAGCAGGGTTAATTGGAGACATCTATTTCCCTTCCTTCATCAGCTTTAATAGGATAAAAAATGAATCGAGCTGTAGTACCAGAGCGATCGTGCTTCGCAACCACATCCAAAAATTACTTGCTACAGAAAAAAGGCGACTCTGCTGGGGAGAATCTAGGGATCTTGTTCTCTTCTCGTCTCCTAGGTAGAAATCTTGGACTGAGGTACCACAAAAAAAGGCGCCTTTCAAGGCATTTTGTTCCTCTTATCTCTTGAAACCTTGACGTCACTAGGATCTTAGGTTAAAAGGCCGTTAATTTGGAATGAAACCACAGGATGGTGACTCTGTCGAGAAACCATTTTCTGTCAGGAACTTAAGATTCTTAGCTTTTAAAAGTCTAGGACATTAGGACAAATATATATACTGCTTTTCCTAATTGCTATACGTGTTTATTTTTCATCTAATGGGAATGCGAGTGATGCCGCATGTGGAAAGATTGAGTATACACTTAAGATAAGTGATGGCGACGAGGTCGACCATCAACCTCAGTGGAGGCTGACCAAAGCAACCCATTCTCTCACCTAGACAATGGGCTGATTGTGATGTCTGAGAAGCTGAGGAGCCAAACCCTTTTGTAGTGCGGAAGCTATCGGAAATAGTTGTCACGCAATACTACCCTCATTTGAGGCTAGTGATCTATTCTCGGTGAATGGCACTTACTCTAAGATTGCTTTACAACTCGCTGGCGATCCGCTTGTTGTTTTGCTTTCCTGGGAGGAGCTGATGATAATGAGTACAGGTACAAAAACCACCTTAGTATAAACCTTTGGGGATGGGTAGAGCCTTGACTTCATGACAACGACCCTTTGACCCCATGTTTTTTCTATGTTTTTGTGTGCTGCATTCATGCATTCATTTAAAACATTAAAACAAAAAAAAAATTTCTCTTCTAGTCTCTCTGTTTTTCAAATTAAACTAAGACTGTGATTGTAAATATCAGAGAAAAAGATTGCGCTAATGGATTTCGGTAGAAGGAGAACCCATAGGTATACCTTCAAATATTCAATTTTGTCTCAAAGCATTTAACTGATGCATAGAGGTGGCATTCATCAAGACAATGTTATCCAAGTTCAGTCAAGACTTATCCCTGAACCAAAGAACCTTAGGCACGTGCTCTAACCTCAAGTCAATGGCTAGAGGAGACTTGAGATTCCATTTTATCACAATTGGCCACAGACCTGTACCAGTTACCATTCACTATTGCTTGCAAAACAAACTTGCTCCACTATAAATAGGCCTCATTTGTGATTAGCTTGAGTACACCAAAGCAGCCAAACTGATGCTTTCCTCAAAATCCCCACTTTCACTCCAATTTTTCCTTCTAACTCAAGTCACTATCGGGTTTTGAGTTTGAGAGCAATTACAACCAAACCAATCACACACACACACACACACACACACACCTCATAAACATCATATGTGAGTGATCCATAACACAAAATCACATCTGAAACATCAGATTCTCAAAATCACCAACCAATTGCTCAAGTTCTTGATAGATTTACAGTTGGGGTACCATCTCAAATTCCTGATCATTTCCATTCATTCCAAGCATTCAAACACAATCCTTGGCACCTAGGGAAGCTGTCCGGATTGTCATACCCCAAATTTTGACCACTAAGATTTCCCATCATTGTGCAAATCATCATCACAATATGGATGAACCATCATGCCTCATCAAATGCGCAAGGGTTGTTGAGCATTCACTACAATCAAAATTAGGGTTTTCAGCCCTCTCAGAGCCTTAAACAAAGGATCAATCAAGGAATGACTTGATCTTCAACTTGTCTAGCCTCTAGAATATCCACAATGGATCAAAAGGACTCCCACTTCAAGGATTAAGCACAAGGCTGCTCCCTTCTAGGTGGATCAAGTCTCAAGATCGACAGTGTCACCAAATTAGGGTTTTGATCGACCGGGGCCTCCAGATGGAAATTTTTCATCTGGGCACAAGCCAATGATCCAAAACATAACCTAATATACTCCATGGAACCTCATGGACCCAAGCATCAAGTCAATTTGACCTCAGGGGATGCATACATCAAAAATTAGGAATTAGGGTTTCTTGACCTAATTCACCCCTAAGTTGACTTTTAGGGCAAGTCTTGAGCCAAGACCTCAAGAGAGGGTTTGAGGGTCTCTAATGAACTATATTGATCCATTTGGAACAATGGATTAATCCAAGAAGCTTGAGCAACAAGTCTCAATTTCATCTGCACCACAATTAGGGTTTCGCGGGAAAAATCAACTGTAACTTTGACTTTTGACCAGGACATGCTCCCAAACCCTAAGACATGATTCAATATACCCTATGACACCCATGGAACATGTCCATCAAGTTTGATTTAGGTCAAGGACATGATTTCATGAAGAATTGCACAGTTTAGAATTCATCTGATAAAAAGTCAACTGTGCACAAAAGTCAACTTTGACTTTTTGAGATTTTTCACCAAAATGGATTTTTAACCCTAAAATGATGTTAATGTATGATTTAAATCATCATTCATCAAGAAAAATCAGAGAAAGTGGGATAACTTGTAAAAGGGGTAACCATAAAAACTTAGAAAAAATTCTAAGTTATGGAAAAAGTGACACTAATGTGCCAACTTTGGAGGATCATAACTCCTAAACCACAAGGCCATTGGTCCCCATTCAAAGCTTGATTTGTAGATCTCATTGCCCTCTACAAAAGCTTCATACTGACCTATGTCCAAATTCCTCATGAATTTTGAGTTATGGAGTGATCAAAATCAAGAAAAGTCACTTTGTTCCAACACTTAGTGAAAATTTCACTAAGTCAGATTTTACCCTACTTTTTGCCAAATGTAGGGGGATTTTTCACTTGGATTCAAAAGAGATCAAAACCAAACATGTTCAAACAGTTGTTGTATCAAGCAAGGGCTTTCCAAAATGGCCAAGAACATTACCAAATTCAATTTGAGTCATGAGATATGACATTGGCAAGTTGCCTTGTTGAAATCTGTCAAGGCAAGGCAGATTTTGCATTTTTGGTCGATTTGCTAAAATGAGCCAAATCCAAATGCTCCTATCCACTTGTACACCTCTGAGGATTAAATCTAAAGGGGACAATCACTGAGCCAAGCCTCCAAAGTCTTTGGAACAAGAAATAGCATGTTGAACCTAGAATGGCCAAAATAGGGACAAGACTCCAATTTTGGATTGGAGCATTCAATGGAAGCATCAAGGTGGCATGGACTGAGAAATTCTCAACTGAATTCAGTCAAGACTTATCCAAGCCCAAGGGAACCACAACCCTATGCCCTAACCTCTAGTCAATGGCTAGAGGAGACTTGCATTTCCATTGGCCAACATTGAACAAACACCTGCTACAGTTGCCATTCACTGTGGATCCCAAAACAAACTTGCTCTACTATAAATAGAGCTCAATTGTGATCAGTTTGAGTACACCAAAGCCATCAAACAGATGCTTTCCTCAAAATCTCTTCTTTCACTCCAATTTTGCCTTCTAAGGCAAGTCACTATCGGGTTTTGAGTTTGAGAGCTTTTCCAATCAAACCAATCACTCACACACCTCACACACATCATATAGAAGTGATCCAAACACTCACATAACATCTGGAACACAGATTTCACAAAATCACCAGCCAATTGCTCAAGTTCTTGACAGTTTTGCAGTTGAGGTACCATCTTCAGCTCCAAACCATTTCAATCCATTCCAAGCATTCATACACACTCCATGGCACCTAGGGAAGTTATCCAGATCATTGGAACCTAGCTGTAACACCTCCAACACAAATCATGATCACCAGCTGCAAGTGGTAAGCATGAGCTCTTCTAACTCTATGATCCATGCAATTTTTGCTGCACAATAATTTGGCCATATGTTCATAATCATGCATGGAATGTTTTCCCTCAATTAATTGCATTGTTTGAATCGTGTATCAAAAGTCCTAGCCTTCATGCAGAAATTAGGGTTCTTGAGGATTTTTCATGATTTCTTGTTATATGTTTAATTTAAATGAAATTAAATACCATAGACATGATCGTGAGGTTGAAACGAGTTGATTGGTATGTGGATTGCGTGATATGATCAAGTATTCAGTGAGATTGGAGAGAAAATGCAAATCTGGGAAAACCCAGAACTCGTGCGTGTTCTTGGCGCCATTTTTTGAATATTTGAATATTTGAATTTTGTGATTTTATTTAATTGATTCAAAAATTAATTTCTCTCTGAGTTTTAATGATTTTGAGTTGATTCTTTTTTTAATAATTCACAAAAATGTTAAAATATTTTATTTTCCCAAAAAATCCCAAAAATATTATTTATTTTGTATAATTGATATTTTTGCAAAGAATTAATGTTTTAATTGTTTTTGACATTTAAAATATTTTTTCCACCTTGATTTTGCAACTTTTAATGCTTTCTAATTATTTTGTATGTCAATACTTAATTTTTAAAGCATTAATCCAAGATCACAATTTGTTTTCCATATGTTAAACAATTTTGATCATTTTAATTGAATTTTTATTCAATTGAAACACATTTTGAAAACAAATTAGGGTTTTTGGATTAATTCAACCCTCATAAATCATTTTCAAAACACTTTTGGGCCTCTAATAGAGTGTAAGACCCAACCCTTTGCAAATATAACCCATTTTGGGCCTCACTTATTGTATAAGTCCCGTTGTATTTCAAAAAGTTCGACGCGATCATCATCCGTTGAAAAACAAACCTTGGGCCTACCCTCGAGTAGTAAGACCCATTTCTTTTCTTTAAAACTCTTTGGGCCTCTATTAGAGTGTAAGACCCAATCCCCTTTTAACCAAAACATTTTGGGCCTCAGATATTGTATAAGCCCCTTCGCGTTAAAAGAAAATCTCGGCGCGATCGCCATTTTAAACGAAAAATCATCTGGGCCTACCCTCGAGTAGTAAGACCCATTTCTTTTCTTTAAAACTTTTTGGGCCTCTTGAGAGAGTGTAAGACCCATCCCTTTGTACAAAAAACAATTTTTGGGCCTCAGTCACTTGTATAAGTCCCTCTGTACAAATTCAACAGTGCGCTCACTGATAAAACTCTGGGACTCTCCTTGAGCTGTAAGCCCTAAATCTTTCGTTTTCAAAGCACTTTCTCCTTTGATTTTGAATATACTGTTGTTTTCAATATTTCTTTGTTGAACAACTAACCAAACAGCATGGAAGCTCTACAACCAAGTAAGTGTTTACACGCTTTCATTTACCGCTTTCATATACATATAACTATATTGTGGGGCTGTTTCGCTGTATGTCTTCTTTCATAAACTCATATCAACTGTGTAATAATAGTATAGATATTTAGAGTTTCCCCGGCAACTACGTCTAGAACTAGGTGACGCCGTTTCGTTTATTCGTAAAAATAGACAACTAGATCCCCAATAGGATCACCAGATACAGTCTTCTCTTCGGCTGTCCTCATTAGGAATTGTCAAGAAACTCTACTCCCAGAGATGAATGTATTCTCCGTGAATGGCATCTTTGAGTTTCTTCCAAATTCTCGAACTTTCCTGACTTGATCTATTCCTTGTGAATAGCTTGCCTTGAATTTCTCGGGGTTTGGGGACCCACGGGCTTCTTAAAAGCATCGGCCTCCTCTTGGGCATCGTACAAGGACCCACAGGCTTCCTAAAAGCAACCCCGCCTCCTCTTGGGCTTAGTACAAGGATCCTCCGGCTCCTTAGAAGTATTCACAACCTCTTCTTAGGCTTCGTATAATAATCTCTTCCTATGGGAATGATAGCATCCTCTTGGGCTTCGTACAAGGACCTCTCGGCTTCTTAAAATTTCCAGCCTCCTCTTGGGCTTCGTACAAATTGTCCCGACGACCTCCTAGAGGTATAGGAACAGAACTTAGTCATCTGCATAGAACAATCCTTTCAAAGAGTCTACTACTGTTTCTCAAAGCATAGTACAAAAGATGAAACTTTAGACACGGACAGTCTAATCTCCTTGAGTCTCAAAGACATTCTCAAGTGACCCCCTTCGTTAAATAGGAAGAAAACCCGTAGACTCGGACAGTCTGGATACCCTTCGGATTTCCCACTTCCTTAAAGAACAGGAATAACCCGGATCCTCGAATCAAATCCTTGAGTACAATGTTGCTCATATAAGAACTGATTTTCTCTTTCAAAATCAGTATACTGGACCTGTCACTCAACTGAAACAGTCACCATAGCCTCCTCTTGGGCTTTATACAATGATTCTCCCCAGCGGAGTCAAACAACGTTTAGCCTCTCTCTCGGGCTTTGTACGAGACACATAAGAGACTCCCTCGTTGAGTCAATCACCCCTTTCGCCTCCATCTCGGGCTTTATACGAGATACAAAAAATTTCTTATTGAGCCAAACATATTTTAGCCTCCATCTCGGGCTTTATACGAGATACCAAAAGACTCCCTCGTTGAGTCAAAACCTTTTAGCCTCTCTCTCTCGGGCTTCGTACGAGACACATATTAGCCTCCTCTTAGGCTTTGTATAAGAAAACCACTGGTTGATCCAATCAACCTTTTAGCATCAAAATTGTGCCTCGTTCACAGTACACAAACATCAACAACTCCGTTCCCTTCATCTAATTGCTGGAAGCGGCATGCCTCTGGATCATCTACATCCATGCCACTGTCCCTCTTTTAGCATGAGAAATTCCTAAGGAAAGATGGCATTGCTCTAAACTGAGTTAAAGTCTTCTCCTTCAGGTTAAAATCCCCTATAAAGGAAATTATGGCATTGCCGAATTCACAAATCCCGATTAAAGTAATCCTCATTTACAGTCAGTCACCCAACCGTTGTGATAAACATACCCCTTTAGAGGTGACAAATTCTCTCTAAGGTCAACACTCCAGCTTCACATTTTGGGCTTTGAACAAGATACAAACCACCTCTAGCTTCACATCTTGGGCTTTGAACAAGATACAAATAGACTCTCTAGCTTCACGTCTTGGGCTTTGAACAAGACACCAAAACAGCCATTTATTCCCATAGAATAGGAGGAACTACGAACGCTCAGATTTCCCTATTTCGGTAAACGGGAATACGTAGGCATAAGATTGAAAGAAAAATCTTAGCGAGCACACTAAACAAAAACCCAAAATCCCATACTTTCATACATTCGTCCTAACATCCTAACCGATAGCCTAAAGCACCCCTCGTCAACAAAATAACCTAGGAGAAACCCCGAATCTTTGTAGCATCTGTAAACCAACAGTTTTGACTGTTTAATCTCAGTATGCAAGCAGGGTTAATTGGAGACATCTATTTCCCTTCCTTCATCAGCTTTAATAGGATAAAAAATGAATCGAGCTGTAGTACCAGAGCGATCGTGCTTCGCAACCACATCCAAAAATTACTTGCTACAGAAAAAAGGCGACTCTGCTGGGGAGAATCTAGGGATCTTGTTCTCTTCTCGTCTCCTAGGTAGAAATCTTGGACTGAGGTACCACAAAAAAAGGCGCCTTTCAAGGCATTTTGTTCCTCTTATCTCTTGAAACCTTGACGTCACTAGGATCTTAGGTTAAAAGGCCGTTAATTTGGAATGAAACCACAGGATGGTGACTCTGTCGAGAAACCATTTTCTGTCAGGAACTTAAGATTCTTAGCTTTTAAAAGTCTAGGACATTAGGACAAATATATATACTGCTTTTCCTAATTGCTATACGTGTTTATTTTTCATCTAATGGGAATGCGAGTGATGCCGCATGTGGAAAGATTGAGTATACACTTAAGATAAGTGATGGCGACGAGGTCGACCATCAACCTCAGTGGAGGCTGACCAAAGCAACCCATTCTCTCACCTAGACAATGGGCTGATTGTGATGTCTGAGAAGCTGAGGAGCCAAACCCTTTTGTAGTGCGGAAGCTATCGGAAATAGTTGTCACGCAATACTACCCTCATTTGAGGCTAGTGATCTATTCTCGGTGAATGGCACTTACTCTAAGATTGCTTTACAACTCGCTGGCGATCCGCTTGTTGTTTTGCTTTCCTGGGAGGAGCTGATGATAATGAGTACAGGTACAAAAACCACCTTAGTATAAACCTTTGGGGATGGGTAGAGCCTTGACTTCATGACAACGACCCTTTGACCCCATGTTTTTTCTATGTTTTTGTGTGCTGCATTCATGCATTCATTTAAAACATTAAAACAAAAAAAAAATTTCTCTTCTAGTCTCTCTGTTTTTCAAATTAAACTAAGACTGTGATTGTAAATATCAGAGAAAAAGATTGCGCTAATGGATTTCGGTAGAAGGAGAACCCATAGGTATACCTTCAAGGTTCCAAAGCTAGAGGATTTGAGAAGGTTAGCGAGGATGATCACAAACCAAGAGGCTTTCAGAGCCAAATACGGAGGTTTGCTATCTCTGCTAAGAGTCCATGTGATTGAGGGAATCATGGATGCGCTCATTCAGTTTTATGATCCAGTTTATCACTACTTTACATTCCCGGATTACCAGCTCGCACCAATGCTGGAGGAGTATTCTCATCTGATTGATCTACACGTTACTGATTGAGCTCCATTTTCTGGACTGGAAGAAATTCCAAAGAATCAGACCATTGCAAGAGCAATTCATTTGGACGAGTCTGAGGTCAGGACTCACCTAACCACTAAGGGTGGCATCCAAGGTTTGCCAGCCCAGTTCTTGACAAAGAAAGCCCTGTATTTTGCCAGTATAGGAAACGTGACTGCTTTTGAAAGCGTCTTTGTCTTGCTCACCTACGGGTTATTTTTGTTTCCCAACATCAATAACTTCGTCAACATTAACTCCATTAAGGTTTTTCTCATTGGAAACCCTGTACCGACTTTGCTCGCGGATGCATATCATTCTGTACACTTAGGAAATTTGTACAGCGGAGGGGAGATCACATGTTATGTACCTCTGCTTTATAAATGGTTTATCTCCCATTTGCCTAAGTCTGCTGCTTTTTGGGATTGCAGGAGTGCCTTGCGCTGGTCGCAAAAGATCATGTCTCTTACCAACTCTGATATAGATTGGTGTAATAGGATTTATGATGGAATCAGGATCATTGACCGTTGTGGAAAATTCCCCAACGTACCCCTTATAGGAACTAAGGGAGGAATCAATTACCATCCAGTGTTGGTTCGTCGTCAATTTGGATACCCGATGAAACACGTCCCATGGAGTGTTCATCTGGAAGGTCTTTTCTTCGAAGAAGGAGAAAATGACAAAGCACTAAAGATGGAAATAGTGCACGCTTGGAAACACGTTCATAAGAAAGGACGGGAGTCTCTAGGAAAGTCGGATTGTGTCTCGGTGGAGCCTTATCTCCATTGGGTACAAACTAGAGCTCTCAAGCTAAAGATGCCTTAACCTCATCACGGAGTTCTTCCACCGAGGGAGTTTGTCATGTACTTCATGACTGAGACTGAAAAGCTTCAGGTTACTCTCAACAGAGTTCAATGAGAGAGGAGGTCTTGGAAGAACAAGTACCGCACCCCGACATAGAGTGTATCAAAATACAGCAATTACTGAAAGAGAAAGATGCTCTGATTGAAATTTTGGAGCAACATGCTGTAGAGAATCAAGATGACCAAAGGAATTTGCTCGCTCCTTTCACTTGGCAAAGGAATGACAACCCGACAACGGCCCAAGAGCCCCGGTCAAAGAAAAGGAAAGCACCAGAATCAGCACCCGATTTCTCTTCAGAGAGGACTCGGGACCCCTTAGCTTAGGTTTCTGCTTCTGCATCTTGTAATCTACTGTATTTCCATTTCTGTAATCCTTTAAATTCAATAAAAAGGGGTTTCCCCACTGTTTGATATTTGCAATCTAATTGTCGAAGTTTATTTTGATTAAACCAAAAAACAATTAATATAATCATTGCATTCATCATTCTCACATCGCGTATTCTTCTTACCTACGAATCTCACATTTGTGTCTCGATTCTAGAGTCAAACTGTCTCATTCGTACAATACTCAGGTCAATCGTCAGAAAAAGATGGATGATCTTGAGGAAGAAAACAGAGAGTTGAAAGAAGAGATCGACGCTCTGAGAGAGGATATGAGAAAGCTTCGCAACGACATGCAAGCCATGGAAGAAGCTCAGCTACAAAGAACTGTGATCTCAGAGATCACCTCAACGCCCATAGTGGAGAAGTATGATCCTAGGTATCAAATGCCGAAAGATCGTCCCTGGGGCATGCCTGTTAACTATATCCCGGAAGGATATGTTCCGCCGATCACTGAAGATCAGGGAATCTCAACAGAAGCCGCTGGGCCTGAAGGTTACAAACTTCGGGAAAGTGAAGATGCCAGGGGCATACTGAAGACTCCTAAAGGTTACAAACTTCGGGAAATGCCAAGATTTACTGCCGTAGTCACGGTACCACCCCCTGTGGTGCACACTGTCCCGGAAGGACCGATTCCACCGATTCCTTCTTATCAGAAGGAAACTATGTTCGATAGAATGGATGAATTCCAGGAGCAGTTCCTTGAAATGCAAAAGGAACTGAAAGCCATCCGCGGTAAGGATTTATTTGAAAAGGACGCCGCAGACCTCTGCTTGGTCCCCAATGTGAAAGTTCCGCACAAATTTCAAGTGCCCGACTTTGAAAAATACAAGGGTAACTCTTGCCCTCAGAGCCATCTGGTGATGTACGCTCGGCGAATGTCAGCTCAGACGGAGAATTAGGACCTACTGATTCACTACTTCAAGGATAGTTTAACCGGTGCCGCACTCAAATGGTACATGGGTTTAAACCGCGCCATGATTAGCACATTCAGAGATCTTGGCACTGCCTTCGTCCAACAATACAAATACAATTTGGACATGGCACCCGACAGAGATCAACTCAGATCAATGTCGCAAAAGGACAAGGAAACCTTTAAGGAGTACTCTCAGAGATCGCGTGAAATTGCCGCTCAGATTTGTCCACCTCTTGAGGAAAAAGAGATGACAAAGATCTTCTTAAAAACCTTAAGCTCATTTTACTACAACATAATGATGCCAGTGCGCCCAATGACTTCACCGAGATGGTGGGCATGGGAGTTCGTCTTGAGGAACCCGTCCGAGAAGGACGTTTGGCAAAAGACGCTGGATCATCGAGCAGTACAAAATGATACGGTAGTGCTCTCCCTAAGAAAAAAGAGCAAGATATTGGGAATATCTCTCTCGGAAAGCAAAGGCGATGTTATCAGCCGGTAGCAGCTGTAACTCCTGCTATCAGCCCTGCGCCTATTCCTACGTATCAACCTCAGGTTGCGCAGAGCCAACCTAATCAGCAAAGGACACAACAGCCTCTTCCGCAGGCTTGTCCTCCATATAACAACAACCATACAACACGACCATCAGGGTTTGATCCTATACCCATGTTGTACGTAGAACTATTTCCGTTACTTCTGGCTAAGGGGCACATTCAGACTAAGTCTCCTCTTACAGTACCGGAAAATCCGCCTTTCTGGTTTAAGGTGGATCAAACTTGCCCTTATCATCAAGGAGGTCCAGGGCATAACATTGAGACTTGTCTCAATTTTAAGTCCGACGTACAAAAGCTTGTTAGGAGCGGGGTCTTATCCTTCAAGGATACAAATCCTAATGTTCTCACGAACCCGCTGCCTCAACACGAGAAAGCTGCAGTCAACTTGATTGGGAAAGAGACTAACGATGTCTATCAAATTCACGATGTACTCTTGTTGAAAACCAATCTGGTCAAGATGCATTGTAGACAGAGTGGATATGGCCATGTGCCACCTCATAATTATCATCAATGTGATGTCTGTTCTAAAAACAATCAAGGATGTTCTGTAGTGCAAGCAGCTCTACAGGAACAAATGGATCTCGGATGGATCCAAGAGCACCGAGTTCGTGGAGTTAACATGACCCATACGAATTCCAACATCATTCAGAACCACGATATCCGTGCAATGAATGTCAACTTGGTGGCAATGCATTCAAGGCAAAGCCAGTATCATAATTTGCCGCGGCACGATTACAGTTCTTGTCTGACTTGCTCGGTAAACAAATAGGGATGCTCTTTCATACAAGAGGCCCTCCAGCGTCAGATGGATCTTGGATGGATCCAAGACTACCATGATGGGAACCCTTATCAAATCAACATGGTTCAGATCTTTGATATTCGCATGATGAATACTAACTTGGTAGAGTTACATGCTGAGCAGGTCCGACTCGGATTCCTGGTGTCACATAATTATAACAGCTGTAAAGCGGGTTGCGAAAACGATCGAGGTTGTACCCTTGTCCAGGAGGCACTTCAGCACTTGTTAAATCATTGGTGGATGCCAATCTACATGGATGAAGATACTTAGCAAATTAGTATCAATAACAAGAGTCCTACTCGGCGTCAGAGTCAGGATGTCCGATCTGTGGAAGTTAACCTAGTGAGGTTACATTGTATTCAAAGTGGGCGTGGCCATGTGCCACCACACAATTATGACCGTTGTAGCGTCTGTTCGAAAAGTAACCAAGGGTATTACCTTGTGAGAGCAACTCTTCAGGGTCAGGTGGATCGTGGAGAGATGCGCCCATATCCGGGTTCTGGACCCATCAACTGGACGCCGAACTACCTTGCCGATCAAGTTGAGGATGTTGTCACGATCTCTGGTCATCACAGGACCAGGTAGAGCCATCAAAATGGGCCGAACCCCATGGTCGTCCCACCGAGCCCGAAAAAAGTTAGGGCTTGGGCCTTATTTTTGGAGCCCATATTATTCCGGGCCTTTTTTAGCCCGACCCGAAAAAGCCCGAAAAAAAATGGGCCAGCCCGTATGGGCTATGGGTAGCCCGGCAGCCTGACAATTTTTTTTTAAAAGAATTAATTTAACTATTTGGCCCATAATATAAATTAATAAATATATATAATTGGACCTAAAAAATAAATTTGGTCCAAGAAACATTTGGATATATTACATTATGCTACTAATATCATTAAAATGAATATCTATTACATTATGCTTATGAAGTTATGCTACCAGAACATTAATTTATATTACGTTATTTTACATTACAGTATTCTAAAATGAACATTAAAATGAGAATTTTTTAATTGTTATAAACTCCTTACTTACTAAAATGAACGTAATCAAGAAATGATGAGACCTAATAAAATGACGTTATTAATAAAATGAGTAATCAATTATGAGACCTCCAGAAATGAGTATTAATTTATTAGGCCAAACCAGAAATGAGTCATTTAAGACCTAATAAATTAATGAGTATTAATTATGAGACCTAATAAAATGACGTCATTTGAGATCAATGAGTATTAATTTATTAGGCCAAACCAGAAATGAGTATTAATTTATTAATGATGAGGCCTCCTTAATTACAGTATTAATTTCTATAACATTATATATTAAAATGAGTATTAATTTCTATTACATTATATATTACTTTAGAAAATGAATATATTACATTATAGTATTCTAAAATGAACATTAAAATGAGAATTTTTTATTTTTTTTTAAAAATGGGCCCGTTTAGGGCTGGGTAGCCCGCAGCCCAGACAGGGCTGGGCCTGGGTAGTAAAAAAGGAGCCCGTATTCAAAATGGGCTTTTTGGGCCCAGCCCGGAAAAGCCCGAGGCCCGCTAGGGCCGGCCCGTTTAGGGCCGGGTAGCCCGTTTTGATAGCTCTAGGACCAGGGATGTTTTTGCCATCATCCCTCTACTTGACGAATCTAAAATTCCCAACCGGGAACGGATCGAGATTACGTATGATGGTCAGAAAAATCAGAAGGTTCCCGTAGTCATCTATCTGCCGGGACCAACACCGTATGAATCAACTAAGGCTATCCCTTACAAATACGGTGCAACGACAATTGAAAATGAAAAGGAAATTCCATTACCCTCCGTCGTGAATATTGCAGACATCAGTCGTGTAACACGGAGCGGTCGAATCTTCAACCGAGGAGTTGGAGAACCTAACAAAGAAAAGGAACTTCAGACGGAAACTCCCGATCCGTCAGTAGGTCAATCCAGTAATCCCGACCTTTTGAAAAATAATGATGAGATGCTGAAGCTCATCCAAAGGAGTGAATACAATATTGTCGATCAACTGTTACAGACTCCTTCAAAGATCTCTGTGTTATCACTGTTACTCAGTTCAGAAGCGCATAGGGAGGCTCTACAGAAAGTCTTGGAGCAACCCTTTGTGGAACAGGATGTAACAATCAGACAGTTCGATAACATTGTCTCTAACATCACTTCCTGCAATAATTTGGGATTTAGTGATGAGGAATTACCCGAAGAGGGTCGCCGTCATAACATGGCGCTCAATATCACAGTTAACTGCCAGGACGATGCTTTAGCCGGCGTACTGGTAGACACAGGGTCAGCCCTGAATGTTATGCCGAAGTCCACTTTGATGCAATTATCATTCAAAGGCCCTCCGATGAGAATCAACGAGGCCGTCGTCAAAGCGTTCGACGGATCCAGAAAAACAGTTATCGGCGAAGTTGATCTTCCCATAACTATCGGTCCTCACACTTTCCAAGTCACTTTCCAGGTCATGGACATCCGGGCAACATACAGTTGTTTATTAGGAAGACCTTGGATACATCAGGCTGGAGCGGTTACTTCCACCCTCCACCAAAAGCTAAAGTTCGTTCAGAACAATCAACTTGTCACAGTCTGCGGGGAGCAGGCCTTGCTGGTGAGTAACTTGTCATCATCTCCTGATATGGAACCCGAGGAGGTTATTGGAACTCAGTTCCAAGCACTGTCGGTGAGGAAGAACAATCAGTTCAAAGAAGAAACCTCAATTTCCTCATACAAAGATGCTATCAAAGCGGTCGAGAGTACCGATACGACAGGATGGGGACAGCTTGTCATTCCTACTGGCAATACAACAAAGAAGGGTCTTGGTTTTTCTGCAACCTGTACTCAGACGGCTGCCAACGATGAAAGTCTTCATCCCCTTCAAAACTTCTTCCACAGTGGAGGTTTCCTTCACCCAGTATCTCAAGCAGTACATGCTATCAATGAGGAAGATCCCTCTGACACAAATGAAGGATGGAAGTCCTACCTTAACGAGGACGGTTATGTGTCTCAGGAAGAGGTGCCTATACCATTTTGCTATCCCGCACAGAGTCCGAGATTTATACCACGGTCAGATGTCGAAATGATATACGGAGGTTGTGATCCGGAAGGATGCCGTGCTCCGCCAAACTCATTAGAGGAGGACACTCTGATGAAAGACAATTTTGACCATAACTACTATGGCCCAATGGATGGTCTGCCAATGTGGCAACCTTACCTAGGAGACTTGGGCCCAGAAAGTCAGCCGAGTAATGAAACTCAGCTGAGCATCATTGAACAGAATACCTGTGTCCCCACCATGTCATGGGAGTAACACTCAGGTTATTCAGAAACTACTCAACACGACGATGAATTTGCAACGTTTGCAGGACTTGAATTCATCAACTATGCTTTTCCCGAGGTCAACGTCATCGAGATAAATGACTCCTCCAGTTCCAAAGAAGTTTAGGACACCTTGGGAGAACCGAGTGGAAAATTCGACTATATGATCAAGTACACCGCTCCCGAAAGCTCTCGTATCAGGCTCGAAGATATCCAGCCTACTGGATGGGGAGATGCAGCTGAGAGCACAAATGCTATGCAAAATACAACTAAGGAATTCTCCTACGACAATTCTGCCTGGGAGACAGGTTCCAATGATCCTGCTCCACCAGAAATCAGTGTCATTTCTGAAGACAAATCAAGGAAGGTTCCAGACTTTGTGATTCATCGAGGAGTTCGCCGCCAATGGGTTGCCGTCGAGGTTCCGAGGATCGTTCATCAGTAAAAGTAATTGTCATCTTTAACCTTTCACCCTGCCCAGGTGAAACAAATGTTTTGATAGGGCTCGCTTTCTGTAAATTTTCCCTCTTCGCTTTGCCCGAAGCGACAGAGTTTTGTTTTATAGGGCTGTAGTTTCAAGAATCAACTTGTTCATTAATAAAATAACGTCGTTCTGTAATTTTCGCATTAATTGCTGTTTTCTCTTTTTGCTTTTTCAGAAAATGGTAATCCTAAAAAACAATTAAAAATTAAAACAAGCAGTAAAATAAAACACTGCACACACTTGCATTTTCTCTATCTCTTCTAAACACGAATCATCACGTCATGCAGATTGCTTATTTTAAACCCCGCTGAAACATACGATCCGATGCCTTCTCCCAACTTTGAGTTCCCGGTATTCGAGGCTAAAGAAGAAGATGACAACGAAATTCCAGAAGAGATCTCTCGATTACTCAGACAAGAGCAAAGGTCCATTGAACCTCATAAAGAATCGTTGGAAATGGTAAACTTGGGTTCAGAACAAGAGAGAAAAGAAATCAGGATTGGGGAACTTCTCAGTCCAACTGCCAGAGAGGGTTTGATAAAGCTTCTCAAAGAATTCCCTGATGTATTCGCTTGGTCCTATCAGGACATGCCAGGGTTGGATACCAGCATCGTGGAACATCACTTACCATTGAGATCGAAATGTCTGCCAGTAAAACAAAGGTTGAGACGGACTCACCCGGACATAGCCATCAAAATCAAAGAGGAGGTACAGAAACAGATTGATGCAGGTTTCCTCGCCACATCAGAGTATCCTCAATGGTTAGCCAACATTGTACCTGTTCCCAAAAAGGACGGAAAGGTCAGAATGTGTGTTGACTACAGAGATTTGAACAAGGCTAGTCCAAAGGACGACTTTCCTTTACCACACATTGACATGCTGGTAGACAGTACAACAAAGTTCAAAGTTTTCTCCTTCATGGATGGATTCTCGGGCTATAACCAGATCAAAATGGCGCCGAAAGACATGGGGAAAACTTCGTTCATTACCCCATGGGGTACCTTTTGTTACAAGGTGATGTCGTTCGGTTTAAAGAACGCCGGGGCAACCTATCAAAGGGCCATGACTACTCTGTTTCATGACATGATACACAAAGAGATAGAGGTATATGTCGATGACATGATTGCAAAATCTAAGACAGAAGAGGAGCATGTGACCCACCTGTCAAAACTATTCGAGCGTTTGCGAAAGTACAAACTCCGCTTGAATCCCAACAAGTGCACATTCGGTGTCCGTTCGGGGAAACTCTTAGGGTTCATCGTCAGCGAGAAAGGGATTGAGGTCGATCCTGACAAGGTCAAGGCCATTCGAGAAATGCCTTCTCCGAAAACCGAAAAAGAAGTCAGGGGATTCCTGGGACGTTTGAACTACATCTCCAGATTCATATTCCTCATGACCGCGACATGTGCGCCGATTTTCAAGTTACTCAAAAAGAACCAGGATTGCGTTTGGTCAAAAGATTGCCAAACCGCCTTCGACAGTATTAAGGAATACCTGTTGAATCCGCCGATTCTATCACCTCCGGTGGAAGGAAGACCACTGATCATTTACCTCACGGTCCTAGAGGACTCAATGGGGTGTGTACTTGGCCAACAAGATGAAACCAAAAGGAAAGAGTCTGCCATTTACTATTTGAGCAAAAAATTCACCGACTGCGAGACTCGGTACACAATGCTTGAGGAAAATTGTTGCGCTTTGGCTTGGGCAGCCAAACGTCTTCGCCAATACATGATTCGTCATACTACTTGGTTAATCTCCGAAATGGATCCAATCAAGTATGTTTTCGAAAAACCTGCTCTCACGGGAAGGATTGCCCGTTGGCAGATGCTATTATCAGAATATGACATAGAGTACAACGCTCAGAAAGCCATTAAAGGAAGTATTTTAGCCGATCATTTGGCTCATCAACCGATTGACAATCAAGAACCAATCGGGTTTGACTTCCCAGACGAAGATGTCATGTATCTAAAAATGAAAGACTGTGATGAACCGCTACCCAGTGAAGGGCCAGAACCAGGTTCCCAATGAGGACTTATCTTTGATGGAGCAGTTAATCATTATGGAAACGGAATTGGGGCAATCATTATTACCCCTCAGGGTACCCACATTCCTTTCACCGCTCGACTTACGTTTAAATGTACGAACAACGAGGCCGAATACGAAGCATGTATCATGGGTGTCGAAGAAGCGATTGATTTAAGGATCAAAAACTTGGACGTATATGGCGACTCAGCCCTGGTTATCAATTAGATAAAAGGAGATTAGAACACATACCAATCAGGATTGATTCCTTACAAAGACTACGCAAGAAGGTTGCTACCTTTCTTCAACAGAGTCGAGTTTCATCACATCCCTCGTGATGAGAATCACATGGCTGATGCATTAGCCACTATCTCTTCTATGATTAGTGTAGGTCAATGGAATGACTTACCTAAGATCGACATAATGCGCCTTGAACGGCTCGCTTACATCTTCACGATTGAAGCAGTCCTAGACGACAGACCTTGGTATCACGATATCAAATGCTTCCTTCAGAAACAAGAGTACCCGCCTGGGGCATCCAGAAAAGACAGAAAAACCCTCAGAAGACTGGCTGGAAACTTCTTCCTGAGCGGTGACACTCTCTATAAGAGAAATTTTGACATGGTCTTGCTCCGATGCGTGGACAGACCAGAAGCAGACATGCTTATGAAAGAAATTCATGAAGGATCCTTTGGCACTCATGCCAACGGACACACAATGGCGAGAAAAATTCTAAGAGCAGGGTATTACTGGTTGACCATGGAGTCCTACTGCTACAAGTACATGAGGAGGTGTCACAAGTGTCAGATATACTCCGACAAAATTCATGTACCGCCATCACATCTAAAAGTTCTCTCTTCCCCATGGCCATTCTCGATATGGGGAATCGACATGTTTGGCTTGATCGAACCTAAGGCTTCAAACGGACATCGGTTCATCCTGGTGGCCATTGACTACTTTACCAAGTGGGTCGAAGCAGCGTCATTCGCCAATGTAACCCGACAAGTGGTGGTCCGATTTATCAAAAATAATATCATCTGCCGTTATGGTGTTCTAAGCGAGATCATTACTGATAATGGATCTAACTTGAACAACAAGATGATGAAAGAGTTGTGCTCAGAGTTCAAGATCGAACATCATAACTCATCTCCCTACCGACCAAAGATGAACGGAGCGGTAGAAGCGGCTAATAAGAACATCAAGAAGATCGTTCAAAATATGGTTGTAACTTACAAAGATTGGTACGAAATGCTACCCTTTGCTCTTCACGGTTATCGCACATCTGTCCGCACTTCTACAGGGGCAACCCCTTTCTCTCTAGTGTATGGCATGGAAGCAGTGCTCCCCATAGAAGTAGAGATCCCATCAATCCGAGTATTGATGGAAGCTAAGCTCACCGAAGCTGAATGGTGTCAAAGTCGACACGACGAACTGAATCTGATCGAAGAAAAGAGAATCACAGCACTATGCCATGGTCAGCTGTATCAACAGAGAATGAAAAAGGTGTTCGACAAAAAGGTCCGACCTCGTATCTTAAGGAAAGGAGACCTCGTGCTCAAGAAGATACAATCATTTCTCACTGATTCGCGAGGCAAGTGGACTCCGAATTATGACGGCCCCTATGTGGTCACGAAAGCTTTCTCAGGCGGCGCCTTGAGACTTGCAACCATGGACGGAGAGGAATTTGCCTACCCCACGAATGTTGATGTAGTCAAGAAATACTTCGCCTAAATTAAAAAAAAAACGTCTCGGTGGATTGAAAACCCGAAAGGGCGGTCCAGGCAAAAGTTAGAGACATGAAAAAAAATCATCCCGATGGATTGGAAACATCATAGTACAATCCAGGAAAAAATTAGGGATAATGGCAAGTAACTATGTTCAACAGAGGCAAGTCCCTCAGCAGCAGCAGTTATACCATCCATCAGAGGAAAATTCCAGTCAAGGTCATCTTCGACTGAAGCTCAGGATGCCCCGAATTCAAAGTTGGTAGAAGGATAGCGGTCGTTATGTTTCAACGTAGCCCTTTTCCCTGTAAATTACCATTTTCAAACTTTGTATATACTCTTTGGAATCACGCGTTTAGCTGATCTCCATCTTATCAATAAAATTTGAGCCCTTGTGCTTTTGTTTGTAATTCTTATTTGTTTTAGCTTTACAGAACGACATTTTAACATGATCAACGATTCTTGAAATGAAACAAAAATGAATTTACTTGTTAAAACTTTTTCTGCTTTAAAATAAAGATGGCAATTTCTTTTGACTGTTGAACATCAAAAGAGCATCAACCGCTTCTCCGGAAGTAAGCAAACTTCAAAGTGCAGAATCAAAGTACTCTTTCTACGCCAGTGCGCCTGAATGAAGGATCAATAGTGTCGGATGCAACTATTCCATCTGATACCCTCAGCCGAGTTCTTATCTCCTAAGCCCGACCAACATAGCTCCTAACAGGGACTATCTTTCCTAAGCAAGGTGGAATTGCTATTCTGAACCAGCGGTACTTCTTCGCCCCGCGATAGCCGAGTATTCGGTCATGTTCATTTTTTTAGTTGGTATGTCGCGTCAGTTTTGTCAGCATAAACATACATACATCATGCATTCTATTTGCATTCTCATTCATATCGCATCACTATCACTCCAGTCGGTCTTATCCCTAGTGATAGTTGTCCCCTCGGTCGAGTTGTCAGTTTTTTCCTCGATTAAGAAATGTTGTGTTTGAACGATCTCTCCTCCAGTTTATTTCTGGATTAAAGGTGGGTCCTTGACCACTTTGATAACTTGAACCTCTGAAAGACCAGAGAACCTTTACCAAATTTCACTCTTCGCCATTGAAGATGATATCCTTGCTTTCCCGGATTAAGGAAAATCCCCAGAGAAATCCTCTTAAACAGAGATTCGGCAGTACGGCAGTTTTTCTCCGAAAAACCCACTGATGAAAAGGTCATCGGCACCTCAAAATTGGATCACATCATATGGCATTTCTCCGAGAAGATCTCCGAGAAAAGTATGATGTAAAGACCCCTAACGAAGGCAGTCTCTCAAGAGACTTGTTTTCCACAGTAGATTCGGCAAATGGCATCTCCAAACAGAGAAGTTTGTGCACCTCTACAATTCAGACGACTGGATTCCCCAGCAAGTCTGACGTCAACTTTTTCCGTCAAATGGCATCTCCCCAGGAAAATTTGGCGAGAAGTTTGAAGGAAAGCCGCTACGAATAGCGTCCCTTAGCAATAAAGTTTATTGACAAAAGAAACTGAGACCAGTTCCTTGGTAGGAAACCAGGATCGAGGGGAAGTTTAAAATCAGAAACTGAGACCAGTTCCTTGGTAGGAAACCAGGATCGAGGGGAAGTTTAAAATCAGAAACTGAGACCAGTTCCTTGGTAAGAAACCAGGATCGAGGGGAAGTTTAAAATCAAAAACTGAGACCAATTCCTTGGTAGGAAACCAGGATCGAGGGCAAGTTTACCTTTTCTAAGCATCATTGCTTAGCGAAAGAAGATGAATGCGTGAATTACCATTCATAGACGCCATCAAAATTTCGGGTATTCCGATATTTAATCCTCTTGCACCCCGAATGCCTGAATACCTTCGTCATTCACACCTTCGGGTCCAAGAAGATTAAATAGGGGCATCTGTCATACCCCAAATTTTGACCACTAAGATTTCCCATCATTGTGCAAATCATCATCACAATATGGATGAACCATCATGCCTCATCAAATGCCTCAAGGGTTGTTGAGCATTCACTACAATCAAAATTAGGGTTTTAAGCCCTCTCAGAGCCTTAGACAAAGGATCAATCAAGGAATGACTTGATCTTCAACTTGTTTAGCCTCTAGAATATCCACAATGGATCAAAAGGACTCCCACTTCAAGGATTAAGCACAAGGCTGCTCCCTTCTAGGTGGATCAAGTCTCAAGATCGACAGTGTCACCAAATTAGGGTTTTGGTCGACCAGGGCCTCCAGATGGAAATTTTTCATTTGGGCACAAGCCAATGATCCAAAACATAACCTAATATACTCCATGGAACCTCATGGACCCAAGCATCAAGTCAATTTGACCTCAGGGGATGCATACATCAAAAATCAGGAATTAGGGTTTCTTGACCTAATTCACCCCTATGTTGACTTTTAGGGCAAGTCATGAGCCAAGACCTCAAGAGAGGGTTTGAGGGTCTCTAATGAACTATATTGATCCATTTGGAACAATGGATTAATCCAAGAAGCTTGAGCAACAAGTCTCAATTTCATCTGCACCACAATTAGGGTTTCGCGGGAAAAGTCAACTGTAACTTTGATTTTTGACCAGGACATGCTCCCAAACCCTAAGACACGATTCAATATACCCTATGACACCCATGGAACATGTCCATCAAGTTTGATTTAGGTCAAGGACATGATTTCATGAAGAATTGCACAGTTTAGAATTCATCTGATAAAAAGTCAACTGTGCATAAAAGTCAACTTTGACTTTTTGAGATTTTTTACCAAAATGGTGTTTTAACCCTAAAATGATGTTAATGTATGATTTGAATCATCATTCATCAAGAAAAATCAAAGAAAGTGGGATAACTTGTAAAAGGGGTAACCATAAAAACTTAGAAAAATTTCTAAGTTATGGAAAAAGTGACACTAATGTGCCAACTTTGGAGGATCTTAACTCCTAAACCACAAGGCCATTGGTCCCCATTCAAAGCTTGATTTGTAGATCTCATTGCCCTCTAAAAAAGCTTTATACTGACCTATGTCCAAATTCCTCATGGATTTTGAGTTATGGAGTGATCAAAATCAAGAAAAGTCACTTTGTTCCAACACTTAGTGAAAATTTCACTAAGTCAGATTTTACCCTACTTTTTGCCAAATGTAGGGGGATTTTTCATTGTATTCAAAAGAGATCAAAACCAAACATGTTCAAACAGTTGTTGTATCATGTAAGGGCTTTCCAAAATGGCCAAGAACATTACCAAATTCAATTTGAGTCATGAGATATGACATTGGCAAGTTGCCTTGTTGAAATCTGTCAAGGCAAGGCAGATTTTGCATTTTTGGTCGATTTGCCAAAATCAGCCAAATCCAAATGCTCCTATTCACTTGGACACCTCTGAGGATTGAATCTAAAGGGGACAATCACTGAGCCAAGCCTCCAAAGTCTTTGGAACAAGAAATAGCATGTTGAACCTAGAATGGCCAAAATAGGGACAAGACTCCAATTTTGGATTGGAGCATTCAATGGAAGCATCAAGGTGGCATGGATTGAGCCATTCTCAACTGAATTCAGTCAAGACTTATCCAAGACCAAGGGAACCACAACCCTGTGCCCTAACCTCTAGTCAATGGCTAGAGGAGACTTGCATTTCCATTGGCCAACATTGAACAAACACCTGCTGCAGTTGCCATTCATTGTGGATCCCAAAACAAACTTGCTCTACTATAAATAGAGCTCAATTGTGATCAGTTTGAGTACACCAAAGCCATCAAACATATGCTTTCCTCAAAATCTCTTCTTTCACTCCAATTTTGCCTTCTAAGGCAAGTCACTATCGGGTTTTGAGTTTGAGAGCTTTTCCAATCAAACCAATCACTCACACACCTCACACACATCATATAGAAGTGATCCAAACACTCACATAACATCTGGAACACAGATTTCACAAAATCACCAGCCAATTGCTCAAGTTCTTGACAGTTTTGCAGTTGAGGTACCATCTTCAGCTCCAAACCATTTCAATCCATTCCAAGCATTCATACACACTCCATGGCACCTAGGGAAGCTATCCAGATCATTGGAACCTAGCTGTAACACCTCCAACACAAATCACGATCACCAGCTGCAAGTGGTAAGCATGAGCTCTTCTAACTCTATGATCCATGCAATTTTTGCTGCACAATAATTTGGCCATATGTTCATAATCATGCATGGAATGTTTTCCCTCAATTAATTGCATTGTTTGAATCGTGTATCAAAAATCCTAGCCTTCATGCAGAAATTAGGGTTCTTGAGGATTTTTCATGATTTCTTGTTATATGTTTAATTTAAATGAAATTAAATACCATAGACATGATCGTGAGGTTGAAACGAGTTGATTGGTATGTGGATTGCATGATATGATCAAGTATTCAGTGAGATTGGAGAGAAAATGCAAATCTGGGCAAACCCAGAACACGCGCGTGTTATTGGGTGTTCTTGGCACCATTTTTTGAATATTTGAATATTTGAATTTTGTGATTTTATTTAATTGATTCAAAAATTAATTTCTCTCTGAGTTTTAATGATTTTGAGTTGATTCTTTTTTTAATAATTCACAAAAATGTTATTTATTTTGTATAATTGATATTTTTGCAAAGAATTAATGTTTTAATTGTTTTTGACATTTAAAATATTTTTTCCACCTTGATTTTGCAACTTTTAATGCTTTCTAATTATTTTGTAGGTCAATACTTAATTTTTAAAGCATTAATCCAAGATCACAATTTGTTTTCCATATGTTAAACAATTTTGATCATTTTAATTGAATTTTTATTCAATTAAAACACATTTTGAAAACAAATTAGGGTTTTTGGATTAATTCAACCCTCATAAATCATTTTCAAAACACTTTTGGGCCTCTAATAGAGTATAAGACCCAACCCTTTGCAAATACAACCCATTTTGGGCCTCACTTATTGTATAAGTCCCATTGTATTTCAAAAAGTTCGACGCGATCATCATCCGTTGAAAAACAAACCTTGGGCCTACCCTCGAGTGGTAAGACCCATTTCTTTTCTTTAAAACTCTTTGGGCCTCTTGAGAGAGTGTAAGACCCATCCCTTTGTACAAAAAATAATTTTTGGGCCTCAGTCACTTGTATAAGTCCCTCTGTACAAATTCAACAGTGCGCTCACTGATAAAACTCTGGGCCTCTCCTTGAGCTGTAAGCCCCAAATCTTTCTTTTTCAAAGCACTTTCTCCTTTGATTTTGAATATACTGTTGTTTTCAATCTTTCTTTGTTGAACAACTAACCAAACAGCATGGAAGCTCTACAACCGAGTAAGTGTTTACACGCTTTCATTTACCGCTTTCATATACATATAACTGTATTGTGGGGCTGTTTCGCTGTAAGTCTTCTTTCATAAACTCATATCAACTGTGTAATAATAGTATAGATATTTAGAGTTTCCCCGGCAACTACGTCTAGAACTAGGTGACGTCGTTTCGTTTATTCGTAGAAATAGACAACTAGATCCCCAATAGGATCACTAGATACAGTCTTCTCTCGGCTGTCCTCATTAGGAATTGTCAAGAAACTCTACTCCCAGAGATGAATGTATTCTCCGTGAATGACATCTTTGAGTTTCTTCCAAATTCTCGAACTTTCCTGACTTGATCTATTCCTTGTGAATAGCTTGCCTTGAATTTCTCGGGGTTTGGGGACCCACGGGCTTCTTAAAAGCATCGGCCTCCTCTTGGGCATCGTACAAGGACCCACAGGCTTCCTAAAAGCAACCCCGCCTCCTCTTGGGCTTAGTACAAGGACCCGCCGGCTTCATAGAAGTATTCACAGCCTCCTCTTAGGCTTCGTATAATGATCTCTTCCTCCGGGAATGATAGCCTCCTCTTGGGCTTCGTACAAGGACCTCTCGGCTTCTTAAAAGTTTCCAGCCTCCTCTTGGGCTTCGTACAAATTGTCCCGACGACCTCCTAGAGGTATAGGAACAGAACTTAGTCATCTGCATAGAACAATCCTTTCAAAGAGTCTACTATTATTTCTCAAAGCATAGTACAAAAGATGAAACTCTAGACACGGACAGTCTAATCTCCTTGAGTCTCAAAGACATTCTCAAGTGACCCCCTTCGTTAAATAGGAAGAAAACCCGTAGACTCGGACAGGCTCGATACCCTTCGAATTTCCCACTTCCTTAAAGAACAGGAATAACCTGGATCCTCGAATCAAATCCTTGAGTACAGTGTTGCTCATATAAGAACTGATTTTCTCTTTCAAAATCAGTATACTAGACCTGTCACTCAACTGAAACAGTCACCATAGCCTCCTCTTGGGCTTTATACAATGATTCTCCCCAGCGGAGTCAAACAACATTTAGCCTCTCTCTCGGGCTTTGTACGAGACACATAAGAGACTCCCTCGTTGAGTCAATCACCCCTTTCGCCTCCATCTCGGGCTTTATACGAGATACAAAAAAGTTCTTATTGAGCCAAACAAATTTTAGCCTCCATCTCGGGCTTTATACGAGATACCAAAAGACTCCCTCGTTGAGTCAAAACCTTTTAGCCTCTCTCTCAGGCTTCGTACGAGACACATATTAGCCTCCTCTTAGGCTTTGTATAAGAAAACCACTGGTTGATCCAATCAACCTTTTAGCATCAAAACTGTGCCTCGTTCACAGTACACAAACATCAACAACTCCGTTCCCTTCATCTAATTGCTGTAAGCGGCAAGCCTCTGGATCATCTACATCCATGCCACTATCCCTCTTTTAGCATGAGAAATTCCTAAGGAAAGATGGCATTTCTCTAAACTGAGTTAAAGTCTTCTCCTTCAGGTTAAAATCCCCTATAAAGGAAATTATGGCATTGTCGGATTCACAAATCCCGGTTAAAGTAATCCTCCTTTACAGTCAGTCACCCAACAGTTGTGACAAACAAACCCCTTTAGAGGTGACAAATTCTCTCTAAGGTCAACACTTTCAGCTTCACATCTTGGGCTTTGAACAAGATACAAACCACCTCTAGCTTCACATCTTGGGCTTTGAACAAGATACAAATAGACTCTCTAGCTTCACGTCTTGGGCTTAGAACAAGACACCAAAACAACCATTTCCTCCCATAGAATAGGAGGAACTACGAACGCTCTGATTTCCTTGTTTCGGTAAACGGGAATACGTAGGCATAAGATTGAAAGAAAAATCTTAGCGAGCACACTAAACAAAAACCCAAAATCCCATACTTTCATACATTCGTCCTAACATCCTAACCGATAGCCTAAAGCACCCCTCGTCAACAAAATAACCTAGGAGAAACCCTGAATCTTTGTAGCATCTGTAAACCAACAGTTTTGACTGTTTAATCTCAGTATGCAAGCAGGGTTAATTAGAGACATCTATTTCCCTTCCTTCATCAGCTTTAATAGGATAAAAAATGAATCGAGCTGTAGTACCAGAGCGATCGTGCTTCGCAACCACATCCAAAAATCACTCGCTACACGGATCATTGGAACCTAGCTGTAACACCTCTAACTCAGAACTTGATCACCAGCTGCAAGAGGTAAGCATGAACTCTTCAAACTCCATGATGCATGCATATTTTACTGCACAATAATTTTGCCATATGTTCCTAATCATGTTTGGAGTGATAACCCTCAATCAATTGCCATGAATTACTCGTGTATGGAATTTCATGGTGTTCATGCTGAAATTAGGGTTCTTGAGAATTTCTTCTGATTTCTCACTCAATATTACTCAAAATAAATGCAATTAATCTATCTGGTTGTGATCCTTGTTCAAAAACGAGCAAGATTGGTACTTGAATCATGCAAAACCATTGAGAAATCATGGAGAAAAGCGAGAAAATGCAAATATGGAAAAACAGAGGGCGCGGGCAAGAACTTGGTGTTCTTGGCGCCCTTTTTCAAATTTTTGAATATTTGAATATTTTGTTATTTTTGTTAATTGATTCAAAAATTAATTTATCTCTGAATATTTATGTTTTTGAATTGATTATTTTTCTCAAAATTCACTAAAATGTTTAAATATTTTATTTTACAAAAAAATCCAATTTATATTATTTATTTAATATAGTTAGAATTTTTGTAATTAATTTCATTTTTGTTTTTTTAAACATTTTTAAATGAAATTCCCACTTTGATCTTTCAAAACCAATTGATTTTCAAACTCTCATGTAATTAAACATGACTTTTAAAAATATTTTTCAAGGTGTACAACTTATTTTTGAATATATTTGGTATTTTATATCATTTTTTCATTTAATTTCCTTTGAAAAATAACATTTTTTTAAAATTAGGGTTTCCTCTTGATTTTAAAATTTTAAACACTTTTGGGCCTCTAATAAAGTGTAAGACCCATCCCTTATCATATACAAATAATTTGGGTCTCAGTCATTTGTATAAGTCCCAATACGATTCTCAAAACGACGGTGCGATCACTGTCCTTCACATGGGCCTCTCCCTGAGTTGTAACCCCCATTCTCTTTTCTTTTTAAAAACTCTGGGCCTTTAATAGAGTGTAAGACCCAATCCCCTTTTAACCAAAACCATTTTCGGGCCTCAGGTATTGTATAAGTTCCTCTGCGTTAAAAGAATCTTGGCGCGATCGCCATTTCAAAACAAATCATCTGGGCCTTCCCTCGTGTTGTAAGTCCCATCTTTATTTTTCAAAACATCCTTGGGCCTCTCCTTGAGTTGTAAGACCCAACCCTTTTGTAAATAAACCTCTATGGGCCTCAGTCATTGTATAAGTCCCTCTGCGATTTTCAAAACAACGGTTCGATCACTGTTAAACCTTGGGCCTCTCCTTGAGTATAAGCCCCAACAATCTTTTCAAAACAACTTCCCTTTTAATTTAGGTTCAAGTATATATATGTTGTTATCAAAACTTTCTTTAATTTCTTTGAACAACTAACAATACAACATGGAAGCTTTCTCACCTGTAAGTTTTATCAGCTTTCATTTACTCGCTTTCATATATATATATATATATATATATATATATATATATATATAACTGTATTGTGGGAAGCTGCGCACTGTAAATCTTCTTTCATATCCTTTTAAATACTTGTCATATATCAACTGTATATATACTAGTATAGCTATTTAGAGTTTTCCCCGACAACTAGGTCTAGAACTAGGTAAAGCCATGTTGGTCATTCTTAACTACGGTCAAAACTAGATCCCCATAGGATTTCCAGATACAGTCTTGCCTTCTCTTGGGCTTAAACAGTATGGAACAAAGAGAAATGCAGTATTCTTCATGAACCTTTTCTCAGGCTGTCACCCCTAGAAATTGTCAAAGGAACTCTACTCCCCAGAGTTGATCTATTCTCGGTGAATAGCATCTATTGAGTTTCTTCAAACCTCAGAATTTTCACTAAATGATCTATTCTCGGTGAATAGAATTTCTTGAACTTTTCTTGGTTTGGGACCCACAGGCTTCCTAAAAGCATCCCCGCCTCCTCTTGGGCTTTGTACAAGGACCATCCGGCATCTTAGAAGTTCTCATGCCTTCTCTTGGGCTTAATACAAGGACCCTGAAGACCTCTTAAAGGTATAATACAGAACTTAGTCATCCTTTGCTAGAGCAGTCTTTCCAGTGTCAAACCTCTGACCAATTTTGGGTTGATTCTCATCCCTTAATACACCCGCCTCCTCTTGGGCATCATACAAAAGATAAAACTTTTCCACACCAATAGACTTGGACAGTCTAATCACCTTGAGTCTCAAAGACATTCCTAAGTTGCCTATAAACATAGGAGAAACCCCGATCACTCTGGATCAATCTCCAGAAAAGTCTAAAACCCGGCCTCTCTCCTAAAAATCCCCACACCAGGGACAGTATATCCCCAGTATCAGAACCTCAAGGCATCTGATATATCAACTCTTCTGGAATCCTCAACAAGAGTTGATTCCCCAATTAGACCTGCCTAGGGATCTCAATAATCCCTAGCAGAAAGATAACCTCCTCTTAGGCTTTGTATAATGACATTTCCTCGGCAAAGTCAACCTCCTCTTGGGCTTTGTACAATGATTCTCCCTAGCGGAGCTAACCCTTTTCAGACTCTCTTGTTGAGTCAATCACCTTTTCAGACTCTCTTGTTGAGTCAATCACCTTTTTAGACTCTCTTGTTGAGTCAATCACCTTTAGACTCTCTTGTTGGGTCAATCACCTTTTCAGACTCTCTTGTTGAGTCAATCACCTTTCAGCACTCTCTTGTTGAGTCAAACTTTTTAGCCTCAATCTCAGGCTTTGTACGAGACAACAAAAAATACTCTCTTGTTGAGTCAATCTTTTTTCAGCCTCCTCGTAGGTTTGATGTAAAGATTTCCCCTAGCTAGAGCTAGCCTCCTCTCAAGTTGTGTCGAATAATTTCTCCAGCTTGTTCAGCCACAATTCTGGGCTTTGTACAGGACAGATAAAAGCACTCTCTTGTTGAGTCAAACCCTTTTAGCCTCAATCTTGGGCTTTGTACAAAACATAAATCTTCATCTCTTAAGCTTGGGACAAATATCTTCCCCAGCGAGGTTACTTCCTCCCAGCCTTCTTTTAGGCTTTGAGGAATGATTTCCCAAGCAGAGTCAAACTCATTTCAGCCTCAATCTTGGGCTTTGTACAAGACACATACAAACCTCTCCGGTGGAGTCAAAACATTTTTTAGCCTCAATCTTGGGCTTTGTACAAGACAGATAGAACACTTTCCCCGAAAAGTCAAACTTTCAGCCTCCTCTTAGGCTTTGTATAACGATATCCCTAAAATAGTCAGTCTCTTTTTTGCCTCAATCTAGGGCCTTGTACAAGACACCAATATACACACTCTCTTGTTGAGTTGGTCTTACCCAGCCTCCTCTTAGGCTTTGGGTAAAGATTTCCCCAGTGGAGTCCATCAACCTCTTAGCTTCAACCTTGGGCTTTGATCAAGGCACCCAAAAATCAACAATACCTCTTTAGAGATGACAAGTTCTCTCTCAGTTAAACCTTTTAGCTTCAATCTTGGGTTTTGAACAAGACACAAATAAACCCTTTAGCTTCAATCTTGAGCTTTGAACAAGACACCAAATATCTTTTTCCTCCCTTAGAATAGGAGGAACTACGATTGCTCTGATTTCCCTATTTCGTTTAAACGGGAATACGTAGGCATAAGATTGTGAAATCTTAGCGAGCATACTAATAAAAAATCCTAGGTCAAGTACCTTCATATATCAGTCAAAAACATCAGGTTTCATACCTTAGTCATCATTCATCCCCATTTTCCACAGAAAGCAAAAACTCACTCACTCACTCATACTTCCCAAGAAACTTTCCCAACCCATTAACGGATAAACACCATCAAGTATAAAGCGAAACCTAAAGCTAACATCCTGTGGATAACCACATATAGGATGGGTAATTGACAACTCCCCATTGTATAACATGACCCCGGACCCCCCAATCTCTTTTAAGCATTTGTTCAGTTAAACATCCGCGTGCAAGGTTAGTTTTAGATAGCTTCCCTTTCCCTTCCAGCTTCATGGGATAAATAAGAAATCAGAAAGTAGCACCCCCTCCTACCATTGCGGTGAGGAAAACTCAGCGATAAGGCGGTCGTGTCACCGACAGAAATCACTCTCTCTCTCTCTCTCTCTATATATATATATATATATATATATATGGTCATGCTAATACACACCCATGTAGGTGTGTATTAGCAACATACACCTTAGTGTATTTTTGTGTGGGGCCCACCAATTTTGGGTGGGACCTACATTAGAAAGATGAAGGAAAAAAATAGAAAGAAAATAGATGTAGTGTATTTTTATGTGGGACCCACCATTTTTTGGTGTATGTTAGCATTTCCATATATATATATATATATATATATATATATATATATATATATATATATATATATATATATATATATATATATATATATATATACTCATTACATTGTTTGGAAAGTTAAGTCCAAAACATTCAATTTAGAAGACTTCGTTTGAAAAGTCATACTGCCCATGGATCGAAAGGATAGAGGTTTGGGCAAGTGGTCCCCCTAATTGGGAAGGACCATTTAAAATTATGCAAGTATATACAAACAACGCGTATGAAGTCGAAGAATTGACCCTTGAAGGCCGAATCCTGCAGATAAATGGCAAGTATTTAAAACAATATAGACCTATTTTGCAAGAGATACATATTAATACAGAATAAGATAACTTTAGAATTAAGAAGGCTAAAAAATAATAGCCTTAAAATTGTTGAAATGCCTCAAAGAGCATATTTAAATTACAAGAATACAAAATGTTACTACCAATGACAAAAGACTTCAACAAAATAACAAAAATAGTGCAGCCCTAGAATGGGAAAGAAGTTTTGAGCCTCTCATATTAAAGCTTTGCTGTGGTCAGTCGAGGATCAGCTTGGAAAATTATTGAAGCATGACCAACAATCTTAGTGTCGAGAGTGGTGACACTTTCAAAGTGTTGGATCCCAATCTGGGTTTCTTCATCTATTTGTAGTTAACTGGCTCTCCGAATTGCCTTTTTTCGCCTTCAACCTCTTCCACCCTTTTCTGTAATGCTTCAATCTCCTTTTTCCAGCCGAGAACTTTAGCATCCAAAGCAGCCACGACTCCATCTTCTTGGCTAAAGTTTTCTTCCAATTGCTCAACACGTTGGCCGGATTCGCTAGCTAGGTTCCAGGCCATAGATATTTCGTCTGCTTTAGGTGTTATCTTTGTCTTAGCATCATGCTTTCTTTGGAAATCAGCAATAATATAGTCGAAGAGTAGCCTCCAAAGGATACTAAGAAATCAACAACTTCACTGGGGGCATCAGGAACGTCGAGTTTCTTCAGTAGCATTTTAATGCCATAACCATATAAAAGTCTTTTTTCAGGGATCCAAAGAAATCCACTCCTCCAAGTTGAGCTTTCAATTGTTTCAGAACTCCATAAATAGTTTTAGGCCCATTGTTTCCTCCAAAGACGACTGAGTAGCTTGAACACTTGTTAGTGGAACTACCATTGCTGCTCAGCACCATTTTCATATAAGCTCAGGGATTGGCTTTCTTCAAGGCATCCAGTTCCTCTTGATATAGAGTTCCTTTTTCGCCATTTGGTATAGTCTCCACGTTGGGCTGTTCAACGTTGGTTAAGGTCTCAATAGTTATTTGAGTGAAAGCCGACACAGGTTTGACGGTTTGCACTGCAAAATTCAGTTGTTAGTACTTAGAAAAAGGATGTAAAAAGAATAAAGAATAGTAGGCATACTTTTAAAGTGTCTGCATCTGGGCTTGAGTTGACGCTCTAAGTAAAGACCATTTTTCTTAATGTACCTGTCGTTTTTCAGGTTTCCCTGAGGGAGATTTCTTCCCCTTCTTTGCCTTTGGGGTAGGAGCCACTCTAGGGCTACATGGGATTTTCGTGGTACCAGCACCGGTGCCCCCTGGCATTTTCTTTAATGCGGGAGGCTCAGGAGATGAGTCTTCAACATGAATTGGCTCAAGAATTGTTTTAGCAGATTCACCCTCGGCGTTCACATTATCAAACTTCATAGACAATAAATAGAGTTCAAAATGTGAAAATTATCTAAGTCTAATATGTCGAGAAGCCTAAGATTTAGCATCAGAATTTGGAGCTTACCTGGGCAGGCTTGGAGGAAGTTACCTCGATATTTGGGTTGCCTAAACGCTACTTTAGCAATGGCAGAATCCCTAGTCCTCTTTTTGTGCTCGACAACTGTGAACAAACAAAATTGATTGTGAGTACAAAGAAAGAAGATTTTAGGGTTGGAAAATGGTGAAGAGATCCTTTTGCTTTCCTCACCCTCATGTATGGGAGTTTCGACCATGAGAGAATTTATGTCGACATGAAGGTGGCCTTTGAAACTGTATATGTCGTGTTTAGTAAGAGTCACACACTGAGCAAGTTTCGGGCATTCATTTTTATGAACCCTCAAAAATTCCCCACAGACAAACCACCATGGAAACGAATGGGCAGAAGACAAATCCATTTCGCTGGTGGGCAAAGGGGGAAATCTAGGAGGGTAATAATTTAAATCAAACGTGTACTTGCCTTTCACGTAGTTAGGAATATGTAAGTTGGGAAGCTTCACCAATATTTTTTCCTTCAGGGTAACAGCTGCTTCACTGATCGTCTGACTAAGGTCATTAGGGTCATACATAGTTTTAAAGTATTTCTGGAAAGCCTGGATCTCTTTGACGTGTTGAGCTCTACCTTTTTTTTAACTGTTATTGCAGAGAAGAAAAAACACCAGTTAGAAGTTGGCTTAACGCTGCATCAATCATGAACTCTTTGGCATGATACGCTTTTCACCAGGTTTCGAATTTTGGGGGTAACATAGAATAATGGTTGGAAAGCGAATGGAGTCAGCATATGGCGATCAACAGCATGTCGAGTTATTCATCGAAAGTAGTCATTTTCAGAGTAATTAATGGTGCAAAGGCACAATTCACTTTTTTGATTGAAAAAGGGTTTGGGTATAGTTTGAGTGATTCCAAACTGGTGTGACACCAAGTTGGGTTGGTAGCAAAAAATCTTCACGCTGTCTTTGGAAGTTCCAAGTCTGGTGGAGAAAAGTTTGGGAGTCATGAAAGCTGCCCATATCTTCTTCAATTCAGATTCATGTTTGCTAGTGGCTGGGAACTCACAAGTGAACCATTTCGGTCCATGAGTCCTTTTGCAAAATGAGCCATTGTTGCGGTGAAGTGGTGGCGTTTTACGAACATTAAGAAGTAGGACGAGAACGCCTCTTGATCTTATCTGTTCTTATCAGTTGGGTCAGCAAGTTTAAACGAACACCTTTGGTGCATTGATCCTTAATGGCTTCGTTAGCATTGTTAGGTTGTTTAACGTCTAGAGAAATATCAAATGTGGCATTGAGCCAGAGTTGGAGTAACCAAAAAGATCAAGATAACAATAAACTATCTTTGGGTATGTTCCTTAAAGTTTCAGTGGCTAGTCCTAGGGATTCGTAAAGGGATCCTATAATCCGTTGGCTAAGGCAAACGTTTTTACCTTCATACAGTTGGTTAGATAGAGTTAAATATCTCTTCACCACCTTTAAGGACCTACAACAGAAAACGCACCTTGACAACCAAAATGCAAGAAACACGATATGTTCCTCATCCAAAACTTCAGCGTCAAAAATGTGGTAGTCTTCAATATACCTTCTAAAGCTCGCACGGTTAGGGTCGAAATTGATGGTGTCCTCGTCGCTCTCATTTGGGTCGAAAGTTTCACCAGTTGGGCGAAGGCCAGTAATGACCGCCACGTCGAAGAGAATGGGTGTCACCATTCCACAGGGAAGTCAAAAGGTGTTAATGGTGCTTTCCCAAAAGTATAGGGATGCGACCAACATGTTTTGGCAATAGGCGGGACTAGTTCTCGACAACTGGATGAGGTCGAAGACGCCTATTTCCTTCCAAAATTCACTCTTTTTTGCCTCAATCTTGTTCAGCCAGAGGATGTAATCCTCATGTTTCTTAGTGGGGGGAGTTGAACGAAAGACACGTAAAGAGGTTGGTATATACTCTAAGTTTAAGGGTCCTTAAATGCTAACTATGAGTTTGGTCCTATGGTAAGATGGGAAAAAAATCCCTAAGTTTGGAAAATTCCACAGTAGGATCATCCAGTGGACCCATAAGTGCATGGGTATTTTCAGAGATAGAATAAGGGATAATTACCTGAGATTTGTAAATGCACGGTTTCTCCTCGTAGTTGGGTGGCTCCGAAACGTATTCTTGGATTCCAATCACAGTGGCGCAGGGGAGCACGTTGGCCACTAAGAGAGGTTCTTTTGTAGCTTTGGTGTTCTTGGTTGTGGATGCCATTGTTATGGGCTTAGAAGTTCTGGTAGCTTTGAAAGAAGAAATTTTTAGAGAAGAAGCTTTGAAGACAATGGAGGAAAAGAGATGAAAAACGAAAGAAGAGATATTTATAGTGAAGAAGAAAAAAACTCTTCAGTCTTCACGCTTGACAAATGGTGCAAAGTAGTTTGGCACGTGTCACCTCCTTAGTGGCGAGATCAAAACAGTCGTATTCATGTAGCCAAGCCACCCTACGAAGGCGAATCCATGATGATGAAACTTATGGGATAGGGGGAGACACACATTTTCGAGGTGACAGTTGATAAAAAGGTCATCATGAGCATGACATCATCCTGTTATGTGAACAATGTTCGAGAAGGTCAAAAACACCTTTATTTCCTAGTTCGTCGAAAGAGGCCATTTTGTAGGACAATTTATTAGCTGAGATTTTCGACAAGGAAAAAAACTTAGCATAGAACAAGGTTAAAGGTATATGAATCTTGGATGGAAGGTGCGTGGTTGGAGTCTCGAGTGAAGGAAATTGAGACTTTGTATTTTTTGGGAAGTATGTTTGGAGATATTTCGACATTGATATTCTCGACAACATCAAGTGCATGGATAAGCAGTTATTTGGGTGCGCAGGTGCTTTGTTCAAATACGAGTAACTACTTCTAGAGTTCATCCTGAAGGACAGTGGAGGTAGTTCAAAAGCGAAATGCATGCAGGCTTCCACGTGGCGAAAGCTGGAGATATGGACATTGGGAGCATTTATTTCATACTAGTATAAATAGAATTTTCATTTGTAGAATTTGGGGTGTTCATTTCATTACAAAATCTGACTTACACTCAAAATACCAGCGTTAGAGAACAGAGTTTTTTGAAAGAATGTATGAACCTTGAAACACCACCTTTATTTCAATGCAAAATCTTTCAATTCAATTTACAATTTTTGCACGGCTACTTTCATATTTACTTTAGTTGCATTGTCATTTTAATTTTGTTTCTCACAAACAGTCTTGCTTTTACTACCGTCGAAATTACATTTCAACAACCTTTTCATTACTATTTCGACCAGATCGAAATTAGTCTTTTCTCAACTGAAAACTATAAAATAAAATCTTTAGCACTATGTTCTAGGATTCCCTAGTTGATCTTGCAAGTAACTTTTAATAAGAGATAAACAATTGTTTATCAATTTTCAATGTAAACACTTATATAGTTAATAAACGATTCAACCATAAACTTAAATGGTTGAATCAACTGAACCTTAAACCAAAAATCTTATTAGTTTAACCTACACTCTAGTTTTCAAAACATTGCTTATATGGCTTGAAGCAGACACTGTGAGCTTATAATAAAAGGATTGACATCTTCCATGTCAAACTAGGCTTTCACAAAATACACATAAGAGCATGAAGTATATTGACGACAGTTCATCATAACAAGTTATTAGTAAGTATTATTCAATTTAAGTACTTCTTACTTTTAATTCGTTTATTTTTTTAAAGGATTTAATCAATATTCTGAAGAAGCGTAGAAAAAGACTAATCTAAACCAAAATCTTCTAATTAGACATATTCTATAATATTTTAATACAAAAGTTATGATGACAAAGCAAGAGAAAACTAACACACAACAAACGAAATAAAAAGATAAATGAAATAAAAAGAGGAGGTAGACTTAATTGTTTCTATCATTATATCTTCCGATAGTTTAATTTAGTTAATTTTCTAATTATTACACAACCAACTCAAATGTGTTATGTGCACCTCTTGTTTACATTATTACGTTTGTTTTCCTAATGACAAGTGTAGTCACCTTAACTTTGTAGTAGTTAAAACAAATCCATGTGGATACGGACTTTACTCATCACTTATGGTTTTTGTTGGCAAAACTTGTACACTATTTTCACACCAACATATATGTTAAGCATGCAAATGAGAAAGAAACATTGATCATCCATCTATATGTAGATGATCTACTAGTAAAAAGCTCAAACAACTGAAAAATGCAAAAATTCAAGACATGGACGTTGTATGAATTTGAAGTGTCTGATTTTGGAAATCTATCCTACTTTTTGAGGATAAAATTCAAAACACAAGTAGAAGAATTTTCTTGCACTAGAAGAAATATGCAAAAGATGTGTTAAAGAAATTCAACATACTCAATTGCAATGTAGTTATGACACCTATTGAGTATGGAGCTATATTTGGCAAAGAAGATAATAAGGAGCTTGTGAATGCCACTTTTTTCAAATAAATCATAGGCCGCTAAAATATCTTTGCAATACTAGACCTGACCTATGCCAAAGTGTTGGTCTAGTGAGCATATTTATGGGGCATCCAAAGGTATCATATCTAAAAGGTGCTAAAATAATTATGACATATGTGAAATTTGCCATGATCATGGAACCCTGCTACCTAACAATGGCAAAGAAAAGAAGTAATGGTTAGCTATTTTGACTCAGATTGGAAGGAGACCAAGATGATTAGAAAAAGTACATCCAGATATTTGTTTATGATATGCAAAGCTCCAATCTCTTAGTGTTTAAAACAACAAGTGATAGTTGTACTATCATCATGTGAAGCTGGGTATCTAGTAGTTTCGTTCGGAGCATGTCAAGCCTTATTGATAGGAACAGAACACTGCTAGATGAATTGAAGAAATCTAGGACATCTAGCTTGAAATTGCTTGTAGACAACAAATCAACCATAAATTTAGCCAAACATCATGTTAGCCATGGCAGGGTATAGAAAGGAAGTTTCACTTTCTTCGTGATAAAGTCAATAAGGAAAAGATTGAATTGCAGTATTGCAATACCAATTTGCAACTTTCAGATATTCTCACTACACCATTGAAGCAATCAAGGTTTTATGATTTTAAGGTTTTACAAGAACAAATTCATTAAAAACTATGAATTAGGTTGTGTATTGCGAATAATTCATAAGTTTTGAGTCAAATGTTTGTTTCATAAGCAACCGTTGGTCTTGGTTACGAACGAGAAAGCTTCTTATGTCATGAAGTTACGATGGTTACCAAGTTTTTAGGATAGCTTATGCTACAAGTAAACATCATCCTAACCCTTGTAATTATTAATTCTCCTTAATACAACACCATTACTTCATTTCTTTTTCTTCAACATATATATTCATCATCAAGAGTCACATTCAATAAATAGATAATTTACCAAAATAACAAAAACTTGGGCTAGCCTAATTTCTCCGATCATTGAAAAATTAATGTATCTGAATTACTAATATTCCTACATTGATTATTCAATGAATCTATCGAGTATCTGGACTAAAAAAGTAAATTTTTTTTTATATTAAGGATCAAAGAGATAGTAATATGTAAGATGATTGATTGATAATCCTCGTACTTGGCTCTTACTATTGAGTATTGACAACATTACATACACTTGTCACCAACAAAGCATCAAATCCAACACAAATTAAGAAACAAAAAAGAATGATAATAATAACTATTGTATGAAGTAGCCACTAAGAAAAAGCGCAAAGAAAAACAACAAAGTACCATAAATAAGCACAGTTTTCTGACCAGAAGTAAGAGAATTTCCACCCAATCCATACTGTTGATTCTGAGCAAACCCAGCAATCTCAACACTCTTGCTCTCAAAGAAACTCTGCGCCGCACCGCAAGTAGGACATCTCCAATCATCCGGAAGCTTCTCGAACTGATAACCAGGAGGAATGGGATACGAAGGGTCACCTACACTTTCGTCGTATTTATACCCACATGAACGGCATTCGTAGATTCCGGTGTTCAAGACGGCGAATTTCTCTTCCAGGCGAAGCTTTTCGGAATCGGTTGAAGGTTGTTGCTGTTGTTGTTGTGGTTCTTCTTCGTTTGAAATGTCGATGGAGTTAATGGTGAATTTTCGGGGGTGGACGGGTTTGGGATTGTGGGAGAGATGGGGTTTGGAGAGGAGGAAGAGAGAGGGAGTGGTGAAATGGAGTTTGGGTTTGAGAGGGTGGATTTGAGAGAAGGGAGTTGAGAGATGAAACGTGGAAGCCATTGTTAGAGTTTAGTTTAACCGACGGAAGGTGGTTGTAGTGACAGGGAAGTTGAGTTGAGGAGTGGATGATAGCATAGCATCGTAATGTGCCGTTGGGATGGAAACACGCTTGGATAAGGTAACCCATTCTATTTTTATTTTGTTTTAATGAAAAATTGGTTTTGAATTTGTGTTTTTTTTATTTATTTATGAAAATTAAACCAAAGTTATTTGAAATGGGCTTTGTGTTGGTCTTGAGAGAATTATACTTGATTCACACCCCTCAAATTGTACATGACTTCTTTACATCGTTTTAAAATGTTAATAATGAGCCTTCATAATTTCAAAATATAAATAATGACCCTCTCATTACAAGAACAAAGGAAAATTAGAAGTTACTTTTAGTAGAAGAATTGAGTGTTTTTTCAATTGAGATATGTGTCAAATGGTTGAGGTTGGAACATAAATGTTAGATGTGACATTTACAAGCACTGTTTAATTGAGGATTTAGACGATTGTGGCACATTAAGTTGTTTAAGACCCGAAGAAAGATAGTTTATGAATGACATGACAAAGTACAACATTGACGTTGAGGTACATAATAGATGTATTGAAAGATATGAATGTTGAGAATCTGACAAGTGTCAAGAAAACGTATAGAGCAAAAGTTATATACCAATTTACTATTAGAGGTTCATTAACTGAAAGGTAACATTTTGATGAACTTAGTTCATAATGAGAATTATTTGTGTTGGGCTAGACATAAGGAGAATTTAGACGTTGTGGGTGATATATTTTGGACACTTTCTGTTTCAGTGAAGTTTTTTAATATGTTTCATTTGGTTTTTGATATTTGACAGCACATATAAAACTAACAAGTGTAAGCTACCAGTACTTGAGATATTGGTGTTACGTCAACCTAGTTGACATTCTCTGTTGGGTTTACATACTTGGGTTGGACAAGTGACTTCAAGCACAAGAAGGGGTGAATTGCGGTATTCAAAATTCGTGATTAATTTTAACCTTTTCTCGTTTAAGATAGATTGGTAAATTTGAGTGTAACTGCAGTAGAAAATTAAATAATGAAAGTAAATTGTAGAAAAGTAAAAGGATATGGTTAGAAAGATTGTACCAGCGATTTATACAGGTTTGACTGACGTTGGCCTAGTTTTGTCCCCAAGAGGTCTTCTTGAGATTCTGACTATAAAATTTGAGCTTTTGAAGGTTATGCCCACAGACCTTTAATACGGACTTATCCCTAGTCAAATGACAACTTTTACCCAGGCTACGCTATTGAATCGTTTAGAGATTTATGGCTGATCTCAATAACCAAAATAAAGCTTTTTATGGCGAAGCTTAATAAACTAATAACAGAGATTTTATAAAGGTTGATCCCAATATCAAAACTCAATCTTTTAAAGGTACACAACCTTAAGAATATAAACGACCATCACAACCACTTACAAACGTATCTTCCTCACAAGTAAAACTTTACTTAGTAGCACTAAGGCAAATAGAAGTGAAATAGAAGATACTTTCTGATCTAACCTGTCGATCAGAATGTGGCCGGTAACACGTCCGTAGCAGCAACGGTTAAGCCCAATCCACAGAGGGGCAAAAATGACATGTCTGTCCCTCCAACCGGGCAAGGAACGCAACGTTCCTCCCCGGCTTTTACGCCAGTTACGCACGGCTGCCTCGCTGCCCGAACAGCAAAGGACAGGTGCCCGGAACTGCATCTTTTCCCGACATAACGGCTAGTTTCTGGCACCCTGCCCGACATAACAGCTAGTTTGGGCAGTTACCTATTCTTTGGGAAAAACGGTTATTTCGCCCCGAAAATAGGACCGTTGGCCACGCGCTGGGGGCTCTATATAAACCCTCTCGCTTGAGAGGGTCAGGTATCATATTTTCACCCTAGAATACACTTTGTACTTGCCCCCTTTTCTCTGACCCTTTCTCACTTGAGCGTCGGAGTGCCTTGCAGGTACACCCCCTCCTCTCCTCACCAACATTCCAAACACCTCGCCCATCTGACGACCAGCATACGTCCGAGCACCTTGCCTTCTGACGACCAGCTTACGTGGACCCGTTCGAATACTCCGGATCAGATACGAATTTTCAAAGTTTTGGAAGGTTCGGTTCATCTCAGTTCTGTTCGCATGACACTTGCTCCGCGAGGCACCAGCGAAACCCCGTTCACCCAGGGAACTCCTCTTTCACCCGGCGAATTCCCTGTTCGCCTCGTGCTCGCCCGGCGGAGCAGAGGCGAATTCCTTTCCCCATACAAATTCTAGCAACCCCTATTTTCATCTTCTCACTCGCCCTTCCGTTCGCCTGGTGACCTACCAGCGAATTCATATTCGCCCGGCAAAACCCACCATTCGCCCGGCGAAACTGTGCGAATTAGCAATCATGCGATTGCAATTGTGCATGAGTCAGACCCCAATTCTTCTCCGATTTAGCTCACAGTCAGTCTAAAAATTGCACACCAATTCACAGATTACCACACAATCGATTAGAAACATATAATTCACATTTCAATCAGTTAATTCCTGCATTTTATCCCCTTATCAAAACCTCATACATGTGACAATCCCAATTTCAGATCAACACAAATGACACATAGGAATGATCCTAAAAGTTTACCTACCCTTATGCAAACATTATACAACCCTTAAGAGATTAAAGAGCCCCACCCTTACCTTAGAGTTCTTGAAAATCTTCCCTCTCAGCAATGGAGTCTCCTTTCTCTCACCCTAGCTCTGCTCTTCCTCTTTTCTTCCAAAACACGTACTGAAACCTTTTCCTCTCTTCTAACCCCCTTTTCTATTTTATATTATTATTAGTATTATTAATATTATTATTATTAATATGATTATTATTAATATTATTTCAATTATCATTATTATTATCTTACTAATTAAATAGTAATAACAATATCCCTTAATAATTTAAAATAAAAATATTAACCAAATAACCATTCTCACAACCTCACCAAATCCTACTAAATTGGTCACGAACTCCCAACATCTTAATCCCCTATAATTCTACGGTCACTACCCCAAGCTAAGGGCAACCCAACCTCAACCAAAACATACAAAATCATACACATATACACAACATCATACAATTTTAATTACGGAAAATAATTAAAATAAATTGGGGTGTTACAACTCTCCCCCACTTAGAATATTTTTTTCCTCGAAAATTTACCTCATATGAATAGCTCCGGATACGACTCTCGCATCCGGCTCTCTAATTCCCAAGTCATATTTCCACTGGCAGCGCCTCCCCACACCACCTTCACAAGGGTGATCTCTTTGCCCCTCAGCTGCTTTACCTCGCGGTCTTCAATCCGTATCGGTAAGGCCTCAACCGTAAGGTTATCCCTTACTTCTACATTATCCATCGGAATCACATGCAACGGATCTGGAACATACTTCCGAAGCTGTGACACATGGAACACATCGTGTAAATTCGACAAATTGGGTGGCAACGCCATTATGTAGGCAACAGGTCCAACTCTTGCGGAAATCTAATATGGACCAATAAATCGAGGAGTAAGCTTCCTCGACTTCAATGCACGACCAACACCGGGCACTGGAGTGATTCTCAAAAACACATGGTCCCCTTCCTGAAACTCAAGATCTTTCCTCCTCTTATCATGGTAGCTCTTCTGCCTACTCTGCGAAGTTTTCATCTTCTCCCGAATCAGCTTCACCTTTTCGGTAGTCTGCTGAACAATCTCAGGTCCAAGTACTACACTCTCACCAAATTCATGCCAACACAAAGGCGTCCGACACCTCCGACCATACAATGCTTCAAAAGGCGTCATTCCAATACTGGAATGATAACTGTTATTATAAGTGAACTCAATCAGCGGCAAATGGCTATCCCAAGCACCTCCTTGTTCAAGCACACAAGCCCTTAACAAATTCTCCAAAGATTGTATAGTTCTCTCCGTCTGTCCATCCATCTGCGGATGATAAGCCGAACTCAATCTCAGTTTCGATCCCAAGGCTTCTTGCAAACTCTCCCAAAATCTGGAAGTGAACCTTGGATCTCGGTGCGACACAATATTCAACGGAACTCCAGGCAACTTCACAATCACCTGAATATAGATTTCTGTCAGCTTCTGCAAAGGAAAACTGATATTAATCGGAATAAAATGTTCGGATTTCGTCAGTCTATCCACTATTACCCAAATGAAATCATGTCCTCTCGGCGTATTAGGCAACCCGATCACAAAATCCGTAGAAATGTTGTCCCATTTCCACTCTGGAATATCTAACGGTTGCATCAAACCAGCAGGTTTCTGATGTTCCACCTTCGACTTCTGACAAGTCAAACAAGCATACACAAACTTAGCCACATCACGTTTCAATCCAGGCCATCAAAATATTTTCTTCAAGTCTTGATACATCTTCGTAGCTTCTGGATAGATACTCAAACTACTCTTGTGACTTTCTTCTAGAATCATTCTTTTCAACTCAGGATCATCAGGCAAAGTTATCAATTGTTGGATAAATGGGAAGTAGAGCCATTGGACACTAAGATGTCATTTCACTAAGGCGGCAAACTGCATTTCTGTTGAAGAAACGGATACCAAATGCGCTACATATCCAAAGTCGAAATGAGGTGGAGTTCACCTTGGCCTTGTTATACAATGTGATGGCCAAAGGCTTGAAGAAATTATTCATCAAATATTTGAGACCAGACACTTCATCATCTAGAAGGACGTTTATATACAACAAGTAATGATGCGAATAGGCTTTGTTTTGGTTCCAAAATGAAGAACATAGTAGACGAGATTTTGAAGGCTTCCTACGGATTATTACAAAAATTAAAACCAAAGTCAGCACAATTCAGCATAAAAATAATAATCACACTGCTCCTACACAGTACTTGGTTAAGAAGAATATCATATTCAATTCACAAGGAGAATGAAGGCGTACATTTTGGGAAATATGTAACTATGCTGCTCATTGAAAATAGTATAATCCAGCATTTTTACACTCTGGTTGCTACTGTTATGCCAATATCCACACAAAAGTATAAGTGTGATTACACAAGGACCATCTAGTTTCAAGTGATTGCAAAGAGAGTTCCTACAATCTAGACACTCGCATGCTACTGCGTGTACATGTTCATAATATGCCACTCAAACACATGAAACTTATGCATAAAACACTACAGAGTGACATTGCTGCTTATTTTTGCCACGATAAGAACCATGTATTAAGCACCCATTATCCAAATCTTGAATTAAGGAGTGCAGCAGTGGCTTCCGTAAAGATAACGAGTCGGATTCGTCGCGGTCAGCTGCAAAAATCAAGTGGCCAACGGTTCATCACTCTGGAGTGGATTCCTGTTAAAACAAAAACATTAATCTTCAGATGATCGAGCTGTTAAGTGTTTTCCACACGATATACGCAATTATCGCTTCACCACTTTATTTCGGATAGTAAGCTGCCTACCACCGAAACAACCCAGAATGGATATCATACGGACATGCCAGATACTGCAGACAAACGTAACGTTAGTTTTTTTTTAATCCAAATAAACACTTAATTCATCAATGCAAAGGTAAAGCTGGACGGCACTTACGGTTGTTGGCACTGTTTGAGTCACAAGCAGCTCAAAACGAATCATCATCATCAAACCTTTCACATTAAAAACAATAAAGGATCAATATCGGATATGGAAGCATATAATTACATTCATCACGAAACTCTCGAACAGCCATTGAATAAAATGAAACGGAATAGCATCAAAGGGACGAGATGAATAGAAAGCAAACAAAAGAACCTTGCAGAAGTTTTTTGAGATGCAACTCCTCTGTCATGAGCTTTCCTTCCCGTCCAGCCAGTCGTAACGCATTTGATGAAGGTGTTAAGATTACATCGTCTTTTGTAGCAGAGCTCGCTCATTTGCACCATGTCTCCTCTTCAACTGAGGGCGTAAGGTGTAGATCAAATGTCCACCAGTCCTCTCCAGGCAAAGCCATTCGGACCTGTTCAAATAACCACAAAATATACCGACACGAGACGGAATAAGAGTTTAAGTAAAGAAACTGAAGTTGGATTTCAGCAAAAACAGAGAAGAACTGAAGAGAATTGGTGTTGTTACCAAATTAAAAGATGGAGCGAAGCTTAGCACAACTGTCCCCGTGTTGAGTATTGGGTCCATTGGGCTTGGCTTTGTTTTGGCCCAATTAGATCTTAAACTGTTTTGGTTATATTGGTTGTAGCCTATACTAGGCAAGTTGTTGAATGAATAAACAAGCAATACAATTCTTTACTATACAAGTGGTATCATTCCTCTGGTTCTGATCCATACACTTTCATTCGTCTTCTTCCTTCCTCACTCACACTGAAGTTTTTTCCCAGATTTCTTTTCTGCGTTTTTTTGCTGTTTCCATGGTTGAATCCTCCACCTTCACTCATCCCACAGTCCCCAAATTCGATGGATTTTATGAACACTGGTCTATGCTCATGGAGAATCTTCTTCGCTCCAAGGAGTATTGGAGTTTGATTGAGACGGGCATCGTCACAGCACCGGCCGATGCTACGCCGGAGCAACGCAAGGCTGCTGAGGAGAGCAAATTGCGTGATTTTAAGGCCAAGAATTATCTCTTTCAATCAATTGATCGGACAATTCTTGAAACCATCTTGGTTCGTGACACGGCGAAAGATATTTGGGAAGCGATGAGAAGAAAGTATCAAGGCTCCACAAAGGTGAAACGCGCTCATTTACAATCCTTGCGTCGTGAATTTGAAGTTCTTGCAATGGGGGAGAGTGAATCTGTAAATGAGTACTTTGCAAGAACCCTAGCCATTGCAAATCGCATGACTGCACAAGGAGAAAGACTGGAGCAGGTTGCGGTGGTAGAGAAGATTCTGAGATCAATGCCTGCCAAATTCAATTACGTAGTGTGTTCCATAGAAGAGTCTAATGACGTGACAGCTATGTCGATTGATGAATTACAGAGTAGTCTCCTTGTTCATGAACAAAGAATGCAAGGGCAAAAGGAACATACTGAAGAACAAGCTCTGAAAATGAGTAATGCTGGTAGAGGTAGAGGAAGAAGTACTTCAAGGGGTCGTGGTCGTGGAAGACAAAGTAGAGAATTTGTAGAATGCTACAGGTGTCATAAACTTGGACATTATCGCAATGAATGTCCTGATTGGGAAGAAAATGCAAATTATGCAGAGTTCAAAGAAGAAGAGATCCTTTTGATGGCTTATTCTGAAGATGGTATAGCACTAAAAGAAGAAAGGTGGTACATTGATAGTGGTTGCAGCAATCACATGGTTGGGAATAAAGAGTGGTTCTTTGACTTTGATGACAAGTTCAGAGAGTATGTGAGACTTGGCAATGACTCGAAGATGTCTGTAATGGGAAGAGGAAATGTGAAGTTGTGCATTGAAGGAAGGATACATGTCATTACTGATGTGTACTACCTACCTGGTTTGAACAACAACTTGCTCAGTGTGGGATAATTGCAGCAAAAGAATGTCACAATTGTGTTCAAGAACAATGTGTGTCAATTATTTCATGGAGAGAAGGGTCTAATTCTGAAAACTGAAATGTCAAACAATAGGATGTATATTGTTAAAGCATCAGTATTGGCACCAAAATGTCTTCAGGTCTCCACCTTGGAAGAAGCAAATTTGTGGCATAATAGATATGCTCATCTCAGCATCAAGGGTTTGAAGACTCTGCATCAAAGACAAATGGTTAAAGGGCTACCAGAGATAAGTGAATTGGAAGGCAAATGTGATGACTGTTTGGTTGGGAAGCAGCACAGAAACAGCATACCAAAGCAAGCAAATTGGAGAGCCTCCAAGAAACTTGAATTGATTCATTCTGACATCTGTGGACCTATCACTCCTAAATCGAATGCTGGCAGCAGGTACTTCATTACCTTTACTGATGACTATAGTAGGAAAACATGGATCTATCTTCTAAAGGAAAAATCTGAAGCTTTGGAGGTCTTTAAGAGATTCAAAGCTTTAGTTGAGCATGAGTCTGGTAATTCTATCTTATGTCTTAGAACTGACAGGGGAGGTGAGTTTACCTCAACTGAATTCAAAATTTTTTGTGATTCTAATGGCATGAAAAGGCAATTAACTGCAGCATATACCCCTCAGCAGAACGGGGTGTCTGAGAGAAAGAATAGAACATTGCTAAACATGGTGAGAAGCATGATGTCTACTAGGAGTGTACCTAAACAATTTTGGCCAGAAGCAGTGAAATGGGCAGCATATGTGATGAATAGATGTCCTACACATGCTGTGAAGGACATCACACCAGAAGAAGCTTGGAGTGGAGTAAAACCCTCTGTGCATCATTTTAGGATTTTTGGTTGCTTGGCCTATGTTCATGTGTCTGATGTTCATAGAAGGAAATTGGACAACAAGAGCATCGAGTGTGTCCTCCTTGGTGTTAGTGAAGAGTCAAAAACTTATAAGCTTTATAACCCAATTGAGAAGAAAATAGTTATCAGCAGAGATGTTGTTTTTGGGGAATTAAAAGGGTGGAATTGGAGCAAGTCAAATGAAATCAAGCAAGATGAACACTTAAGTGAAGCTGAAGTCAATGATGAGATTGAGTTACAAGATGACCAAGATAAGAATACTAGTAATGATGGAACAGAAGACATTCATGAAGGCAGTCCTGATGGTGAACATTCAAATGAGGAAATTGAAGCTGAACAAGGCAACACTGAAAGTCCACCTGCAAGGAGAAGAAATCCACCTAGCTATCTCAGAGACTACATTACTGATCTTGAGGAAAGGCAGACTGATCACATGCAGAATTTTGCAACTGCTATGTTCAGCTCCAATGAAGATCCAAATTCATATGAAGAGGCAGTCAAGTCAGCCACCTGGAGGAGAGCTATGGAGAGTGAAATGCAGTCAATAGAAGACAATGATACTTGGGAGTTGACAACACTTCCACATGGAATGAAGGCCATAGATGTAAAGTGGATCTTCAAGACCAAATACAATGAAAAGGGGCAAGTAGAGAAGCATAAAGCAAGGTTGGTGGCAAAGGGATACACACAAAAGTATGGAATTGATTATAGTGAAGTCTTTGCTCCTGTAGCAAGGTGGGATACCATAAGAGCAATTCTAGCCCTTGCAGCTCACAAACACTGGTGTGTATTTCAACTAGATGTAAAGAGTGCCTTTTTACATGGAGAGTTAACTGAGGATGTGTATGTACAACAACCAGTGGGATTTCACAAGGGTAGAAATGGTCAAGTCTACAAGCTTAAAAAGGCACTGTATGGGTTAAGGCAGGCACCTAGAGCCTGGTATAGTAAGATTGAATCTTACTGCAGTGCAGAAACATTTGTTAAGTGCTCTCATGAGCCAACTCTGTTTGTCAAACATGGAAGCAAGGGAAGGATTCTGATTGTAAGCTTGTATGTGGATGATCTGATTTACACTGGCAATGATGAAGAAATGTTTGATGCATTCAAACTATCTATGCAGAGAAAATTTGCCATGACTGATCTGGGAAAAATGAAGTATTTCTTGGGAGTGGAAGTGAGCCAAGGTAATCAAGGGATATTCATTCATCAGCACAAATATGCCTCTGAAATTCTGACAAGGTTTGGTATGGGGGATTGTAACAAAGTATCAAGTCCAATTGTACCAGGAAGCAAGCTTGTGAAAGATGAAAAAGGTAAAGCCACTGATGCCACCCTGTACAAGCAAATGATTGGCTGTCTGATGTACTTGTTAGCCACAAGACCAGACATAACATTCTCAGTATGTTTAGCCGCAAGGTACATGGAAAGGCCAACTGAAATGCATGTTGCTGCTGTGAAAAGAATCCTGAGATATTTGAAGGGAACTATAAGTTTTGGCATCTTGTACAAGAATCACATTTCTGATGAGTGGATAATCCAGGGCTGGACTGATTCTGATTATGCAGGGGATTATGATGACAGGAAAAGCACTTCAGGATATGTATTCGCAATGGGATTGAGTGCAGTTTGTTGGTCATCAAAGAAATAACCCATTGTCACACTGTCCACAACTGAAGCTGAATTTGTGTCAGCTGTTTCAAGTGCTTGCCAATGCATCTGGTTGAAAGCTGTGTTGAATCATTTGAGTCTAAAGCAAAGTGGCAGCACTATTATAAACTGTGATAACAACTCTTCTATCAAGCTGTCGAAAAACCCTGTTATGCATGGAAGATGTAAACATATTGATGTAAGATATCACTTTCTTAGAGAACTCAGCAATGATGGAGTTATAGAATTGAAGTTTTGCAGGTCTCAACATCAATTGGCAGACATTATGACCAAGGCCTTGAAAGTTGAAACCTTCTTCAAATTAAGGGAGGGCTTAGGAATGTGTGACTCAAGCCATATCAAGTGAAATGTTTCCACTGTTTGTTTAGTTTTTTCTGTTTTTCTTTGTATTTGTTAGTTGATCATTTGTTGTATAGAGATCAACCTAAGGGAGGGTTTGTTGAGTATTGGGTTCATTGGGCTTGGCTTTGTTTTGGCCCAATTAGATCTTAAACTGTTTTGGTTATATTGGTTGTAGCCTATACTAGGCAAGTTGTTAAATGAATAAACAAGCAATACAATTCTTTACTTTACAAGGCACTCTTTTATTCAACCCATCTGATTGGCTTCTACATAATGAAGTTTTGCCCTAGTCACGTGGAAATGATCATCACTTGTATACTCTTCCAAACGAAAGGCTTGTATTACTTAACTATAAGCGTGAGTTTACTGTGACTCCTGTCTTTGCTTGGCTTACGTATAGAAAGGATTCGTCGCGCGAGTTGCGTTACAATATGAGAACATCTGCCAGGTTCAATTGAGAAATGCGGCAGGGAAATATTAGAGGTTTTGTGGTTGGCTCGTAACCATATCCCGAGGGTTGAACGGTAATCATTATGTCACACCCAAAGGCGTCCAAACACAAGTTCAAGCCTGCATTCAACAAGCTGTGCATTAATATCATACAGATGCAGTATCAAAACAAATTACAGTTGGCATAAATCACGAATTCTTTATGAGCATTCAAGAAGACTAATCTGAATAGAAAGGTTATGCCTATTGTTTAAAGTCTCAAAACCCTACATTTTTTAGAGAAGCCAGAGAGAGTCAGAGAGAGAGAGGAGACCGTTCTATCTCCTTTCTTTTTGTTTTGACTTTAAACGAATAATCATATACACGCGCACACACGCCACATCTCATGCACCTTTCATTTTATCCGTTAGATTTGGCACAAACTAGGACTTAAGGTTGGAGTTTGAGGGTCCGCGACCCTCCCCCTTGCGTAACATATATTCGCTCAGTTTATTAAATCAAACTTTTTTTTTAACTTAACCTTTTATTTCATCTCTTCTAAAATATTTAAAATTTGCTTTTTTAACATAATAAAAAAATAAAATCTAGAACCTCTCTTTTTTCTAATTAAAAGAAAAACCTCTAATAAAAATTTTTAAAAATATTAAAATTAATATTTTTAGGAGAAAAAACTTTATTAACTTTTTTATTGATAATAAAAACTTTCATTTATAAAAATTAAAAGTAAAACTTTTTTTTTAAAATTAGTACGAAAACTCTTTCATCCTTTTTTTTCTTCTCTTAATTTGACTTAAAAAAATAATAATAATAAAAAAAAATTTAAAATAATTAAACCTTTTAAGAAAACCCTTTTTATTTATTAATATAACTTTAAAACTAAAATAATGATAAAAATTTTATTAAAACCTTTTAATAAGAAAATCCTTTTATTTATTAACTTTATAACTTAAAAAAAACTAAAATAATAAAAACTTTAAATAACTAAAACTTTTTGTTAATAAGAAAACTCTAACTTTTAATTAAAATAATTGTTAATATAAACTCTAAGATTAGTTCAAACTCTTTCAATAAACTGTATCCTTTTAGGATCCCTCACGTGAGTGTATGCCCATGCGTTCTTTTATTCATCTTGTTTGTGATTGACGATATACCTTATTATTGCTTGTCTTGATGCTTATTCGTTATTGTTTTAAAACCTTTCAAAAACATAAAAAAATCCTCGATCCAACGTCGAGCCCATTTTCTACCCATGTAAGTCGATTTCCTTTAGGCATCGCATTCAACCTTTTTGGTCACCATACATTATAGTAGCTCACCTTTTGCTAGTGCGCACAACTAATCTAAGTTAATCGTCCCCTTAATTCCAAAGGAAAGGTCACCTAATATTGACTCAACGTCATAAGACTAACTTTAGAACCCTTGGCCTTAGGATTCGGAGTCTTCGTACTCCACGTCTCGCCGTAGACACTTAGAATCTTAGCCTTAGGGTTGGAGTATTCGTACTCCTAGTAAATGCTTCTCCGTGAACATTTACAAGCCTACCCCTCTTAAACCAACTTACAACTTTAGAGTCGCCGCACTCTATGTAAGGTTAGGGATGGCAGGCAGACCCAAACCCGCGGGTCCCACCCGCACCCGAGTCAACGGGTGAAAACCCGAGTTGACTGGGTTCGGGTTTGGGTTCGGGTGCCACCCGATATTTCGGGTGCGGGTGCGGGTAGTGTAAAACTCGTGCCCAAAACCCGAAACCACACCCGTTTAGCCTTAAAATTACTTAACTGCCCCTACATATATATAATTGTAAAACAAATTAAATTAGGGTTTCACTTTCAGTTTGTTTCCTTCTCCCCTCCGTTTTTCACTCTCCCTCTGTGACGGCTACTGCAGCTGCTTCCGCCTTCCGTCTCTCAATCTCCTTCCGTCGTTCACTCTCCATCCGCCTTCCGTCTTTCATTCTCTCTCCGTCGTTCACTGCAGGCTTCCGTCTTCCACTCTCCATCCGTCGATCACTCTCTCTCTCTTCGTCGTTTCTGGTGAGTTTGTGTAAGATTTGAATTGTTCTTTTTTATTGTTGCGCCTCTGCGCCTCTGTTTCTTAACTATGTCCTATGAATTGAGCGTGAATGTGTTCAATGGTGAAGACATAGTCTTCTTGCTGATTTGTTATTGTCGGTTAATTGATTATTAGCTTCTTTTTTTGTTTGGTGAAATCGTTTTGTTGTGATGCTCTGTACAGTGAGTTTGATTTGCGTAACTATGCATTGAATTATACTATTATGTGTTGAATAAGCTTGGTTATTTTTTGGAGATTTGTTTGCAGATTCGGAATGCGGTGATTTTTAACCTTATTAACACAATTAGTACTAGTTGTATAACATCACAATTTATAATCATTTTTTTTTAATTTTGAGATTCTTATTTGATTTTGTTAGTTTTTGCTAATAAGATGGATAATTTAGGGCACTGGAGTTCAATGTTTTTAGTCACATTGAATTTTGAGTTTTGCTTTCACTTTTGTTTAGTTGATTCCGAATTCAGATTTTGTACTTTTTATGGCTTCTTTTGTGTAATTGTATTTCCGTAGTCTTTGATTAGTCAAAGTCACTAGTTTTCTTTCCCTAGAATGAGATAAACTATATCAATTTTTTATTTGTCTTTTTGTCTTTTGTTTTGTTTTATATTATTGTGAAACAAAACTTTGTTTTTGGTATATAGACAAGTTTTTGTTGCCATAATCCCACTGTTTTCGTTGTTTTTCTTCCATTTTTGAGAGATAGAAGAGAAGATATGTTTTGATTTGAGACAGAGAGAAGTTATAATGTGAACTGTGAAGTTGTGAGTTGGATATATAAAAAGGGAAGTCTTGTTATGAGAGTTTCACACGTCCTATAGATATATTGAATTTTACTAACATTTAGGCATTAAATCCGTGTGGAGATTTTCATTTTTTAAGTTTATTGTGCCAGCGTTGCAGTTATAGGGTGATTCTTTCTACTACCTGCAACCTCCATACTATTACTGGTTGAATATGTGTATTGATTATTACTCTTCTACAGATAAGCTTCAATTATAAAATATTGGAAAGCAAATAATTTATCTGTTGAATTGAATAAATATATATTGGCTCTTTTTGCTAAATATTGATTATTTCTACCTTTATGTACATGCATCTGTTCTTTTATTGACATCTGATGTTAGTTCTTGATTTAGTGTAGATCAAATCTGTACATAAACCAGGTTGATGCAGCAATATGTTTTAATGATTAATTTTCTGTTTAATAGGTCAAATGATTAATTTTCTGGTTTCCTAAGTTGTATGGCCAAGATTCAAGTGCACAAGTTAGTTGAATCAAGGAGATGTGTTATGAATTGCTCAATGATTATCAACAGATTAGACTTAGAGATGCACAACCTACCACTCCATCCATTGGTACAACTGTTATTGTTGCTGATGGTGAGTATTGTTGTTTATGAGCTATAGTTGCTATTGTTTCTGTTTTGGTATAATGGTTTAGTTGCTATAAATTCTGTTTTGAAATTCTGTCATAGAGTAATTTAGGCTATTGTTTCTGTTTTGGTCAATGATTCTGTGCTATTTTTTCTATTTTGGTCATGATTCTGTCATAGAGTAATTCTGTTTTGGTCAAGATTTATAGTTGTTATTGTTTGTTTTGGTCATGATTTATAGTTGCTATTGTTTTGGTCATGCTAATAACATTTGAAGTAATTCTGGTAGTAGAGTAATTCTGTTTTATAGTGCAGGCCTGTCAAAGAAAAAAAATTAGTTTTAGAATCCTTCCATCAGCTTTTTAAATTTTGTTTTCACTTTTGAGTAATTCTGAAATGTGACTATAGTGCAGGCCTAGTTTTAGAACGTGTGTGTAAAAATACTATTAATAATACTATGTTGGACTAAAGCTTGTGTGTAAAAATACTAGATTGATAATATATGTTAAGTTCAAATTATAAAATCTAAAGCTTGTGTGCAGACCTAGTTTTACACATTCTAAACGTGTGTGTAAAAATACTATGTTAAGTTCAAATTATAAAAAGTTCAAATTATAAAATACTATTAATAATATATGTTAAATAAGACAGATATATAAAGTTTATAAAGCAAGGACAAGGATGCCTTGTTGAATTAATAATATATGTTAAATTCTGCAGATTGAAAATGAAAGAAGTTACTAGATTGAAAATACTTTTTGTTCTAGATTGAAAAAATTCCAATTCTTATGGCACAAGTACCATAAGACAGATATGTTAAATAAGACAAATATGTTAAGTTCAAATTATTAAAAGTTCAAATTATAAAATACTATTAATAATATATGTTAAATAAGACAAATATATAAAAGTTTATAAAGCAAGGACAAGGATGCCTTGTTGAATTAATAATATATGTTAAATTCTGCAGATTGAAAATGAAAGAAGTTACTAGATTGAAAATACATTTTCTGCAGATTGAAAATGAAAGAAGATACAATATTAAATTCTGCAGATTAATAATATATAAAATACTTTTTGTTCTTGTGTTGTTCGTGCTGTGTTGTTTGATTGAAAATGAAAGAAGTTACTAGAGCTTGTTATTAGGTTAATGGTAATGTTGTGTTGGACTAAAGCTTGTTATTATTAATAACAAGTGTTTCTAATTTTGGTTATCATTTTGTTTTACAGGAGAGAGCCATGTTTCTGATTCATAACTTTGGTGCAGGAGAGAGCCATGTTGCTGTCTGTTGGAGAATGGAGAATTCTATGTTAATGTTGTATTTTAATTGAATGTTAATGTTGATGTTAATGTTGTATTTTAAACAAAGTATTCTTTAATTGAATGTTGTATTTTAACAAAGTATTCTATGTTAATGGTGGATCTTTATTGTAATGAACTTGCTTATTATGGTGGTAGGCATATCTTATGGCAAGTTAATAAAAATCTTTTAGCTGATTAAAAAAAAAACTTAAGATCTTGAAACTTAATTTAAATTTCAATGTTAATGTTGTATTTTTGTGTTTTTGCTACGGGTTCGGGTTTGGGTGGAAAAACCCGAACCCAACGGGTGTGGGCGCGGGTGTCATTTTGCCACCCGAATAGCATTCGGGTTCGGGTGGTGATTTCGAGTGTGGGTTTGGGTAGTGCAAAACCCGCACCCGACCCTACCTGTTGCCATCCCTATGTAACGTCTTGCCCAAGACTTTAGCTCCCCTTAGGACCTTGACCCCGTCAAGAAGTTCCTCTTCTCAGAACTACGCATACTCTGATTTCGTTCCCCTTGGGATACGTAGGCACAGGGTGCGATGCCTTGTCGAGTATACTTAGATACTACCCCCTAGGGTTTCAACCTTTAGCATAGCACCTTTAGCAAGCGAGTAACAAATAACATAAATACTAACGAGAGGTTCCCGTAGAGTACTACGGACGTTTAGGATGCTAATACCTTCTCTAGGTATAACCAACCCCCGAACCTTAGATTCTCTAGCTTTGCATTGCATTTCATATTGTGGGTTATTCGATCTTTCTCCCTTCCCTTGGATAAATCAAAGACCGGTGGTGAATAATGATTTGCGATTCAAGTTAATCAATAGCTTGATATCCAATTCTCACTGCGACAATCGCTCACACCCCACATGGGCACACGATCACCACCACAACAATAACAACAACATGATTCTATACTAAGGAATCCCAATAAGACGCTCACACCCCACATGGACACACAACTTATCGCACAACTTATGCAACATGGCGTGCATACAACGAAAACATACAACGTCAATTAATGCATATGACTATCAATGCGTCAATACATCATACTACAATTATCCAACATGCAGCATATACTTGCGAACACATACAACAACAACAATCCACAATCACAACTCGCATACATACACAGAAATTCGTCATTTCGACTTACAATAGATAACGACATACACAAAAACTCAATTAACACGTTAGAGGGTTGGAGTTCTAGTACAAGGTTAGTTTTTACAAAAAGTATGTGAAACCAGATTTCCAACGCTTCGAACGGCGACTGAAATGGACCTACGGATCAAAAGATATGAATTTTCAAAGTTTTGGAAGGTTCAGTTTGCCTCAGTTCTGTTCGCCTAACGCTCGCCCCGCGAGGCATCAGCGAAACCTCGTTCACCCGACGAACTCCTCTTTCGCCAGACGAATTCCCTGTTCGACTCGTGCTCGCCCGACAGAGCAGAGGCGAAATCCTTTCCCCATACAAATTTCAGCAACCCATATTTTCATCTTCTCACTCGCCTCTCCGTTCTCCTGGAGACCTACCAGCGAATTCATATTCGCCCGGCGAAACCCACCTTTCACCCGGCGAAACTGTGCGAATCAGCAATCCTGCGATTGCGATTCTACACGAGTCAGACCCCAATTCTTCTCCGATTTCGCTCACAATCAGTCCAAAAATTGTACACCAATTCACAGATTACCAGACAATCGATTAGAAACATATAATTCACATTTCAATCGGTTAATTCATGCATTTTATCCCCTAATCAAAACCTCCGACACGTGACAATCCCAATTTCAGATCAACACAAATGACACATAGGGATGATCCTAAAAGTTTACCTACCCTCATGCAAACATTATACAACCCTTAAGAGATTAAAGAACCCCACCCTTACCTTAGAGTTCTTGAAAATCTTCCCTCTCAGCAATGGAGTCTCCTTTCTCTCACCCTAGCTCTGCTCTTCCTCTTTTCTTCCAAAACACGTACTGAAACCTTTTCCTCTCTTCTAATCCCCTTTTCTATTTTATATTATTATTATTATTATTATTAATATTATTTCAATATTATTATTATTACTATTATCTTACTAATTAAATAATAATAACAATATCCCTTAATAATTTAAAATAAAAATATTAACCAAATAACCATTCTCACCACCTCACCAAATCCTACTTAATTACCTCACCCCTATAATTCTATGGTCACTACCCCAAGCTAAGGGCAACCCAACCTCAACCAAAACACACATAATCGTACACATATACACAACATCATACAATTTTAATTACGGAAAATAATTAAAATAAATCGGGGTGTTACAGTTGTTCTCTTCAATCTTTTGTTGATGAAGCTATTCTCTTCAGACCGAACCATTCATTGGTATTTCTCCAAGCAGAGTTCTGACCAGGCGTTGTTCAGCGGGCATTCCCCGTTGAGTTGTTTCCTTCAACCTTTTATTGATGAAATTGTTATCCTCAGACCAGTCATGTGGTATCTCTATGAATAATTACTACCTTACTTATTGGGTGTTCCCCAGTGAGTTGATTTCTTTCAACCTTTTGTTGATAAGGATGGTTTTCCTTGATGAATTCTCTTTCTACAACCTTTTTTTTATCCCCCTAAGCCAATCTTACTACCATCTTTTTGGTGATAGCAAGATTTGTGGTTTTGATTTCACTTTCATCCTTTCGGTGATAGTAATCATTAAGGTATGTGTTTGTTATCATTCTTTCGGTGATACCAAGCTTAGTCGACCTTCATTTCATCCTTTCGGTGAGGGAGGTCATGGAAATTATGTGCCTACTATCATCCTTTTAGTGATAGCGAGTGGTGTATGTTTACTATTATCCTTTTGGTGATAGTGAATTGTGTTATTGCCTTCATCCTTTTGGTGTTGGGAATTTACTATCATCCTTTTGGTGATAGCAAATTGTGTTATTACCTTCGTCCTTTTGATGTCGGTGATCTTTAAGGTTGGGAATTTACTATCATCCTTTTGACTGTAGAAAATTGTGTTATTACCTTCATCCTTTTGGTGTCGGTAATTTTTGAAAATTGGAGACTTACTATCATTCTTTTGGTGATAGCGAGTGGTGTGTGTTTACTATCATCATTTTGGTGATAGCGAATTGTGTTATTGCCTTCATCCTTTTGGTTTTGGGAATCTACTATCATCTTTTTGGTGATAGCGAATTGTGTTATTACCTTCTTCCTTTTGATGTCGGTGATCTTTAAGGTTGGGAATTTACTATCATCCTTTTGGTGATAGCGGATTGTGTTATTACCTTCGTCCTTTTGATGTCGGTAATCTTTGAAGATTGGGAACTTAATATCATCCTTTTAGTGATAGTGAATTGTGTGTGTTTACTGTCATCCTTTTGGCGTCGGCCATCTTTGCAGTTATGATCTCACCATTGTCCTTTTGTCAATGGCGATCCTTGCAGATTAGTGGCCTTGTTGTCATCCTTTTGGTGCTAGTCATTTGGGATCTAACCATCATCCTTTTGGTGATGGTGTTCTTTGTCATTATGATTTAACCTTCATCCTTTTGATGTTGGTGGTCTTTGAAGACGATCGAGTTAACTATCATCCTTTTGGTGATAGAAAGCTTTGTGTATTGATCTTACTGTAATCCTTTTGGAAATAGCAAGTTTCAGTGTGATAAATATCATTCTTTTGATGGTAGCGATCTTTGTCAATTTGAATTATTCATCATCTTTTTGGTGATGGCTATTATCCTTTTGGTAATAGAAATCTGTGAATCGCGGGTCTCATTATTATCCTTTTGGTGATGTTGACCTTAGTCTTGATGCCTAATCATCATCCTTTTTGTGATGACAATCATTAATGTTTAATAACCGATATCCTTTTGGTGTTGGAAATTTTTGAAATCATTGTGAACCTATCATCTTTTTTGTGATATCCAGTTTGGTTGATCTTACTAATATCCTTTAGGTGTCATCGGTTTTTGTAGTTTTGAGTTTACCGTCACCCTTTTGGTGTCATTAACTTTTATCATCGCAAGTTTGTTTAGTGTCCACTCGAGGGTCGACATTGTTTTGGTTTCTTTAAAAACTCATCACACTTTCTTTCTTAGACAAAATCAGGGTCTTTTAGTATTTAATTATTTTCAACCATGAATGTATGAAGACCGTTGTCATTCATACCTTCTGGTTCAAGAAATTAAATAGGGGCATCTGCCAAACTCCAATTTTGTCCGGGCATTTTTAATTTTTCATATATCTGACTTTATTTTAATTTTGCATCATCTGTACAGCATAACATGCACATCATCTTGTATAGTGTCTAAAATGCCAGTCAGAATAATTTCTCAGATTTACAGACACACTCGTCAAACTGAATCTCAACCGTGCATAAAATCAGTGTACGAAAAATTTTGAAATCGAGCTTGCAGGTGTCAATTATATTAATCTACGGTTCACTTAGTTTCACCTGGCATGCTCATTTTAGTTTTTCGACTATTTTTCGATTGCGTTTTGATCAGTTTGAGCATTCTCACCGGTGAAAATTTATTTCAAAATTTGACCAAACGCTGTATTTTTCTGAGTCGTTTATTTCGCACTGATTATTTTAGTGCACTCGGTTTATTTTTTCGAGTACTTTGGTACCCGACCTTTTATTCAATTTTAATCTTTTTATTTTTAAATTTTTAGTTAAATTAATCATTTTAATTTATTTATTTAATTAAGTATTTTAATTTAAATTTATTTTAATTATTTAATTTTATATTTAATTTGTTTATCAATGCTTTTCTTATATATAAAAACACATAAATATTTAAGTTTAATTTTTTTTAATATCCTTATCCACGATGTTTTGGAAATGCATTTATTTTGTTTGGCTAATCTAGGAATATATATATATATATTGTTAATTTTATTTTTTTTATTAAATTATTTAGATCGAATCTTGTCGATACGTTGTTTGCACATTGGTGTACATGATGCGTGACATTTGTGTTGGTTTGATCCGGCTGCGATGATCGCATCTTTGCGTTAGCAACATTGTTGGTTTTTTTAGCAGGTTGAATTTACTTTTTCTATGCATTTTCTATTTTTATAAACTTAGATCCGCACGATTTGGATCCACGTTGCGATTAGCAAGTTAATTATTTTATCGTTTTATGTGTGATATGTTTAATTGATTATCGTGGTGTTTCGATTTTTTACACGTGTCCGACAGTTTAGCATATTGACAATTCATTTTTTTTTGCGCTTACCGATTTGCATCTCGATTTGCAATTTGTGATTTTTTTTTATTACAATGTTGTTTCTTGATCCGATTTGCAATGACCGCTTACGCGTAGCAATTTGCCTTTTTCAATCTGTGCTAATTTTTTATCCAACATTGGTATATTTAGATCTGATTAAATTTCTTTTGGTAGCTTCGCACCCTTTGCGTCACTATTCGTATTCACCATATTAAACCCTTTTCAAAAATATCAAACAATTCTCGATTCAATAATCAAGCCCTTTTTAAACCCTATAAGTTGATTGTTTCTACGATCGCCATCAACCAAACCCAAAACATTCTTGATTAATATATCAAGTCATACCCAAACTTGTAAGTCGACTCCATTTTTGCATCGTTGTCAACTTCATGCACACACTTTCTCTTTTTCTTTGGTTGTGGTTTCGTTTACTAGGAGCACCCTTAGGGACTAGGAATCGACCTGACTTTTTCTCAAACCCTTGATCCAACGTCAATTGGTTACTTCCCTCATAAGTCGGTTGCCTTTTGCAATTGTCGTCACGCAAATTCAAACCTCGATCGTACATCGATTATTTTTTCTTAAAACTAAAATCTCTTTTCTTAAAAAATCCAAAAATACTTTAACTCATCTCTAACTTTTTTTTCAAATCCTAAAAAACACTTCACAAATCACAAACTTTTTTGGCACTTGGCTTTTCAATTTAAAACTTTTCAAAAAGGATATGTTTCCTAGCATTTTCCATAAAAAATACACAACAAACCAAAAATATTTTCAATATAAACTACGGAGTTCTTATTCCCTCTGGGATACGTAGGCATTGAGTTGCGAAACTCAGACTAACTCAATAATAAAAAATCTTTCTTTTTCCCTCAAGTATTCATCCACTTTCCCTTAGTAAGCTTATTGATAACAAATATCTTTCATGCCTAGACAATTTAGATGGTTCCCATCAAGTACGATGGATGTAGGGAGTGTTAATACCTTTTCCTTACATAACTGACTTCCGAACCCAACATGGTTATGATGAACATACCCTATCCTTTTTTTCCCATGGGTTTTCTCGATATTTTCCCTTTCCCTTCATGGAATAAATAAAGTTTGGTGGTGACTCTCTGTCAGTCCATCCGCGAACTTTCTTTGCTAGGTCGTATTTTTTTAGGTACGACAACAACATAATCTACTTGGTCATAAGATATGGTTTTCTCAACAACTAGATTTTGCACTATATCAAGGAAAACAATTTTGATTTCTTCCAATTTTGCTTGGATATAGGGTGAAAGAGGTGAAATGTCTGTTTTTGGATGGCCAGAAGGTTGGTTTTCTTTGATGGTTTGGTTTAGAGAAGTTTTTGGATGAAGTTAGTCAAAAGAGATTTGTTTAGTTTCAATCCAAGGTTCAGATGTAATTTGATCTTGAGGTTGATTCTGAACAATTTGTTCAGTCTCAATCTGAAGCTTAGATATAACATGACCTTGAGATTAGGTTTGAACAGGACTAGGTTCTAGTTGAGGTAATGGTTGGGTTGTAGATTGATGTTCTGATTGATGTTTTGGTGTAGATTTAGGTTCTGGTTGATTAAGAGTTACATGTTTAGCTTCATTCTGGACAGATAAATCATTTTGTTCATAAGTTGCATCCGTAGAACATGCTTCTTTAGTTTGTAGGTCTTGAGGGGAAAGGTTTGAAGAGGGATAACTTGTAGAGGTCTAATAAAAATAGGTGTGAGATTTACAGGTTTAAGATTAAGACTAGCACTACTACGAAAAACTCATTTAACAACAGTTGGAAATGACATATAATGACGGGGGCGAAGGCGTTGTTATGTAGAGTGTTCTTGTATATGAGGTACGTACAATGACGGTCCTGGGACCGTTGTTGTATTCCAGTATGTGTGCACCATTTCACAACGGTTAGTTTACTCAACCGTTGTGATATAACTAAAGGTGATCTGGTTCGATTCTCAGTTACAACATTTTTTATTTATATTATTCTGGTCAGCGTTTAACATACAACTACTGATAGGTTTATAACCGCTGCCAAAAACAGTCTGTTTTAAATATAAAAATTATCTGCTTATCAAATTCTTCCTATATTTTATCCTGTCAAAACAACTTATGTTTACATGCAAACACAATATGTGCATCAAACACAATTCTTCCTATATTTTATCCTTATAAATGAATCAGAGAATTTACATCAAAAGAAATTTACATCAAAAGAAATTTACATCAAAAGCTAAATGAATCAGACATTTAAACTGCTAATATTGTTTAAATCAAAAGCCAATATTATTGATTTCATTATGTGCATCAAAAGCCAAAACTATTGTTCACATTATGTGCATCAAAAGCCAAAAGTATGTGCATCAAAAAATGTTGCTGATATATCAAACAGCAGGAGCACCCTTAAGCGCATTATGGATATACGCCAAACGTTTACGAAGATCCACAAAGTCCTCAACGGGGAATGGGGTTTCGTTGTTAAACATCTACATAAGAGCAAAAAATTGAAGATCATGCATGATAATAATTCAATAGTCAACTTATATATTAATATATGTAAACATTTTATGGCATATATACCGTATCCCATGAATCAACAGTGTCGGCAAGGACAATGTTTAACATGTGCTTCATGATAAAATACTCACACTCGTAACTCCCGCGTTGTTTCCTCGTCTACAAATTACATGAATATAAAAACATGAATACAACCACACATGCATGAATTTAAATGAAATAAATAGGTAATCGGGCCATTTACTTTTGGAGCAAGATATGTGGGTTTTTTCCTAACATTATTCATTATATTAACTTGCTCCACAATACTGCACATTGAAAATTGAATTAAACATATTACATGATAAACTAATTACAATTAATGCCAAAGAAAATGATATTATTAAACAAAGACACTTTCATTGGTTTATGGAGTGGATCGTGCAAGGAACACAGTAATGTCACTGTATTTGTCCTAAACGATATTATGATCAATTGCCAATGACCACTGAATGAACACGAGAATATATATATATATATATATATATATATATATATATATATATATATATATATATATATATATTATTAGTTGTTACTAAAACAAAACTAAATATAGAATATAGAAATAAATTACAACAATACTAACCCACAGAGGAATGGTGCAAGGTAACATTCTTGTCCTCCGTCATTTAGCCGGCTTTTCAAGTACTTTTCTCTGATATTTTTATCATTATACGCCCAAGAAATAAAACTTGGATCCAAGATTCCATAGGTACTTGATTTATTCAATTCTATACAAACACGGTGAATGTACCTAAATGGTCAAAGAAAATGAATAAATTAAGGGAGAAAATACAAAAAATTATAATGTTCTATAATGACATGTATATTCGACTATATACTTACGTGAACCAAACTTGCAAAATAGCTATGTCAAGCCACTTAAATCTTGCGAGAAAATCCCTCACATCTTCAGGAGTGTAATACACTAAATCCAATTTTGGGCAATGTTCTAGCGGGAGAGCTTGCGCAAGGCCTGTTGTTGAAATGGACAAGTATAAACTTATTATTTCATTTGGACTATGGTCCAATATCCCATTGCAGTTATCTACAGAGGGGAGGGGTTATACAATTACTTCCTTTTGTAGAAGCGTGATTTACGACACTTCTACTTGGAGTTTGATCATCACCAACGTAATGATGATCTTCATTATTAGTTCGTTGTTCGAGGCTTTCACTTAATCTCTACATCATAACATTCAATTAGAACATAAAACAAAAATAAGCACAATATATTCAATTAGAACATATAATATATATCATATAAAAATAAGCGCGATTTACGACACATACCGAATACAACTCTTGTAACTTTTCCACTTCTTTCTCCCTTTTTTCAATCTCCTCTTCAAACAGCCTCCTTTGCTCTGCCAATTGCTTCTCAACATTCTCAATCTTTTATCGTTGAGCAAGAAATTCAGCAGTTTCAGTGCTTCTTCTTTGAGGTCCAAAGTATGACCTCAAGCCGACACCAACTCCAACACCACGGCACGACCTCCATGCTCAGCTGTTCCGATAGCTTCGACTAATATGTCATGTCGTGCTTCAGGAACAAATGTGCCTTCACGGGCCGCCAAAACCAAATTATCCTACACAACATGAACAACTTACATAAGCAAACGCGTTTAAATAACAACTCATGAGCAACTTACATAAGCAAACACATTTAAATAACAACTCATGAGCAACTTACATAAGCAAACACATTTAAACAAAACATATACTTACAATTTTCTCAGCAACTACTCTTGAAGCCTCATAGGTGTACTCTCCATTAGGTCTTAATCGAGCCCTCTTCCATTTCTCATGTCTTGAAGGTGGAGATGGAATGTCACCATCTCCTTCTTCTTGTTGTTTTTCCTGCATTATCCTCTTCTCAAGTTTCCTGTAACCCCCACGAGACAATCTATGGGGGTACATGTTTTTCGCCTTGTTCTGAATTCCTACTTCGCTTTTAGCCTATTATTAACATAGTGAAAAATGTGTATGATTAGTATCTATAACTCATTAGCATAACATTATAGGTTACATAAGACTAGTACTAACCTTGAATTCCTCAGAACGTAGTTTCTTTGCAAACTTGTGCCACACCTTCTTCGATAAAAAACTATACCGAATCCATGGAGGTTGAAGACCGCTCTTAGGCTTCGTAATGTAGTCAGCCGTGAGCCGTGACTTAAATCCCCTCCAACGAACACCGGCATAAGTTATCGACTTTCTTTTCAATTTTGAGTCATCGGTAAACTCAAAATTCAACTACGTTAAATCAATATATAAGTATGAATTAGAAACTATAGGTAGTGATATCAAATATATGAAAATTATAGTATGAAATACCTTAACGTCTGTCCATATGTTGTCTTTGACATTAACATCCACTTCTTTCCAATCATTAATCAGTATACTGACTTTGCTACGTGCAAGGAACGCAATATAACTCCTAAAAGTAGTGTAATGTGGACAATCCACTAATCTGTAGTGCGAATCAAACTCGATCAGAATTTTTACACCAGATGAGTTGCGGATTGATGTAAATTGGGGCATCATTGTGACACCTCTTTGTGCTCTTTTCGATTGAGTATCAATCGTTTGAGTTGTATTCGCATAACACTCAATCGTTTAAGCATCTTCGTTGCTTCCTGATGTAGAACTCGACAAGGTCAACATCTATGTTGAAAAACAACAACAACAAAATGAACAACAATGGCAAATGAGTTTACTGTAGATGCATGGGGAAAATATTTTATGTACCCTAAACGTGACGGCTAAGTAAACGATGTTGGTGTTGGTGTTGGTGTTGTCTTTCTTCCTTAAGACAACGACGGTGTTGTTGTTATCTTCCTTCTCGACGGTGACGATGATGACGACGGTGTTGGTAGGTGCGTAATCTTCTATTTTCTTCACGATCGTGACGATGATGACGAAAATGACAACAACACGGTGAAGAATGGATACTGATGATGCAAGCTTTGGTTGAAATCGTGTATTGTTTCACAGTATTGAACGTTAGGGTTTAGGGTTGAAATCGTGTAACGTTTCGTCTGCTTTCTATTTTCAATGGAAAAAAGGATACTGAAGAGACAATGAAACTGGCTAGCTTGGAGAATATTGAAAAGCTACTACGACGGTCAACATTGTAAACCATTATGATATATTATTTTCATAATGAAATTTCATATTAAAGCGCCAGAGAGTTATATTTATAATTAAAAATTAAAAAAACATACAAAATATATCACAACGGTGTAAATAAATAACCGTAGTCATAACTTTTAATTTTTTTTAATTAAAAGTAAATAAAAAAGAAAATGCACGCTTTAACATAAAAGGAATAATATATATGATGACGCTTAGGTTCGAACACAAGAAAGCTTGATGGTATCACCACGGTTGATTTATCAACCGTTGTTATATACAGATAATCACCACGGTTGGTTTATCAACCGTTTTTATATACAGATAATTTTTATTCAATAAAGAAATAAAATACAACTGCGCCTTAGTTTAGATATGTCGCAACGGTGTAGGGATGAAGCGTTGTGAGCATGGCGTCGTTGTTTACGCATTTTGTAGTAGTGTAGCAACGAACCTAGGTTCATCAAATTCTGACACAGAGTCAGAAGAAGCTTTCCCACTAGAAACATCTATGGGTGGTTCACACATGGTGCTCAAGGTGTTGGTTGTTTAAAAGCACATAAGTATGTTAGTTATTTCTTTTAACATCAATGGATTCACTAGCAGGATATTCATAAACAACTAAATTCATAGCCTTTTCTAGAATCTAGATGATATGAGTTGGGTTAGGAGACTCCACCACAAGTTCTGATTGTTGAACAATTGATGATGTATGTTTTGGAGAAGGTTTGGGTGAGTGTGTTAATGATTTATGATTTAAGGTGGAATAATCAAAACAATCCACAAGATAAAGTTTAGACTTTTACCTGTCATATTAGTCTTCATAGCATCTAGAGTAGATAGATTCTGTTCACCAGTAGTTTATGATACAACTTCTTCTTGAACAATAGAAGCTTCTGCTTCGGGGACCTCTTCAGCAGACTTTGACCCAGCTATGACTTCATCAGTCGCTAGAAGGTTTGTACACATCAACAGGTTCATTTGGTAAGTTTTCATATCTCAGAACCACACCTTATTCTCTTGCCATTTGAATCTATATTATGATTACAACAGGATTGTCCTGCTTGGTAATGACATGATAATCCTTAAGATAACCAGTATTAGTACATCTAAATCTGAAAGGGTCTTTAAATACCACCACTTCACTTTTCTTCAGAAGCTTCGTGTTGGCATTAACAGAAGCAGAAAGAATGTTCCCATGGATCTCCTCCAGATCCTCCTTATCGGGAATAGTTTTAAGGGCATCAATCAGACGAACCTAATGAAACAGTTCAGACAGAAGTCTAACATAGGGTACATTCTTCTTATTGTGTTTCTTACTATCCTTGATAGCTTCACAAAGATGGTGGAAAATGTAAGCATGGAGATTGATTTTATCTTCATTGATCAAGTAAAAAATGAAGTGCTTGTGATCCCATGAGATTTGATCAATGCTGCCTTCTCTGGGGATCAAACAACCAATGAGAATTTTGAACAGGTGCTTGAAGTTTATGTTCATGTTCTTGACCTTTCCAAAATATGAAGAACACATATCTCCAGAGAGCTCAAACAAACTTCTTTTAATGGAATCAGCTTCAGGACTTTTTTTCTTTTGTGTTCGAAATGAACCTTCCAGTGCTTATTACCCTCAGAAGCTTGGAAGCTGAGTTATGGTTACATTAACACCCTTCATTTATGATATAATCTCCACTTCTACAAATTCCTTCAGACTCATTTCCTTTTTGCTTTTCTCTTTCAAGGATTTGTCACTCTGCACCATCAAATCTTATTCCATAGACACAAAAAGTTCATCATAAACTTCAGACTTAACCCAGAAATCCCTTATCAGATGAGGGTGAGTTGGTCCATTCAACATATCAAATAACAATGACCATTCTTGAACTCTGATGAAACTCCAAAGGCCATACCCATTCCAATTGAAAGAGTCAAAATCAATAATTTGTTCCACTATTAGCTTCAGATCCTCCTTATTGATACTCATGGTTTTGGGTTTGATAGCCAGACTCTTTCCATATTCGACAATCACATGTGCATGTCGAAAGGATGACGAAGACGCCATTGTAGAAAGGGTTTTAGGGTTTCTTTTGAAATGGGTTATTTTTCAGAGGAGGTTTGAGACAACGAAAGTGTGAGAAGTGAGAGAGAGAGAGAGAGAGAGAGAGAGAGAGAGAGAGAGAGAGAAGTGTGTACCTCTGATATAAGTAGAGTGTTTTGAGTGAAAAATTAATTTTGATCAATAAAAAAAATTAAAGACAACATAGGCAAGAAGCATAGTATCTAAGACAAATCATCATGAACTGAAGGGTTTTTACCCATCAATTACAATTCTCGTGTTAAAAGACATTTTAGATTTCTGACACGTAGGTGGATAGGTGCTAGAAGCAGTTGAAAAATTTTGTCCACTTGTGTGTCTACCAGAGCCAGTTAATCTTATTCAGAGTTTTAGAGGCTAAGATGCTTCTAAGGCTACTATTCATAAGAGGCTTGTTTTGAGCCTCTGATCATAGTAGCTTATAGTCATTTTCAGACTCTGATTTTCAACTCAGATGTAAGCACAATTTTTTTTAAATTTAAGATGCTTCACTCTGATGAAGAATAAGATTTTTTGCAATTCTGACAGAAGTAGTATTATCATAGTGAAGTGTAATTCTACTTACATAAATATTAAGTTCTTTTGATTGATATTGGAATATTAGGATAAAAAAGGATATAGCCATACCTTTCTTTGTGAAACTTCTGATCTGCTATTGAGATTTTTCTTGAGGAGCTGCATTATTCCAACAATTCTCTGTAGCTTCTGATTGATCATCTCTAGTCCTCCCTGTACCAGTGATCTTTTCTTACTGGTTTCTTCCAGACTCCACATTTTCTCCCTCCTTATGAGTTGGGATTTGGAACATAGGCTTTTCTGCTTTTATAAGTTGTAAGCAAACATTGTCCTTGAACTAAAGTTGTTGCTTTATTCTTTCCTTTCAGCACATCTGCAGTAAAAATAATCTCATTCTTTGGTAGCCATACTCTTATGTGTCCTTTGAGGTTAGTTTTAATGGGCTTCCTCTTATTTTGAGCCTTTGCTTTATAATAAGGCTTTGAATTATTCAAGACTTTATTTTTAAAAGTTTGTTGTCTAGAATGAGCCTTATTCTTAGGTTCTATACCTTTTAGAATCTTGTAAGTAGATGTCTTAGGTCCTACATTCTTTAGAACCTTTGACTTTGAGGTCTTGGATTCTGATTCTTTTAGAACCTTTGACTCTATAGTTATAGGTTATGATTGGTTTAGAGCCTTATTATTAGTAGCAGGCACAAACTGAGAGTACAACCCTTTTTTAGCAACGCTTGAAGAAGAGGGATATGATGATTTTATCAAGTTATTAATCCCTGGATTAAAAAGTTTTTGGTGATAACTAAGACCTTATCCTTAGTTGTTACTTACTATATATCATGGAAGCAAATTTAGTTCTTTCAAAACCAAATATGATAAATTCTTGAAGGGTCATTTCATGCTCACTCAAGGGTTTATCAAACTCTTTATATTGTTGAGCGATATGATCTCTTTCAAGAGATTCAGTTTTCTTTTGAGATACTTTTAGTTCATCTTCAAAATATCATATTTCTTTTTCAATGTTCTCATGTGTCTGGCTTTTTGCTAACATTTTTCCATAAGATCTTGACAAAAAGTAATTAGATCAGATCTAGTAAGTTTAGAGAATACCTCATCAGTATCTTCTGAATCTGAGTTAGAATCAGCTTCTGATTCTGAGTTTGAGAACGTTGAGACCACCAAAGCAAGATTGGCTTCTTCTTTATTTTTATCAGCTTCTTCTTATTCATTATTAAGCTCATCCTATGTTGTTGTGAAACTCTTCTTCAATTTTCTTCTGAAGTTATCTTTCTGAGAGCTTCCTTTCTTTGCTTTATCCTTCTGAAGTTTAGGACAATCAGCTATAAAATGATTAGGCTTCTGATAGTTGAAGTAACCCTTCTGATCATCATTGTTGAGTCTGAAGCTTGATCCTTTGTATCCATATTTTCTTCCAGAGAACCTTCTTTTCATGTTGGCAAGATATTGAAATCTCTTAATTATGAAAGTCATTTCATCATCAGAATCATCTTCAAAAGCTTCATCTTGAGTGAATTCTTTATGCTCCCAAGTGTGTGAAGATTTAGCAGATTTCAAAGCCACAGACTTTTATTATTTGATAGGTTCTTCATCTCCATTGAGTTCCAACTTATGGCTTTGGTTACTGATCATACTTATAAGAATGATCTTGTTCAGGTCTTTAACCTCATGAATAATAGTCACTTTAGGTCTGTATCTGACAGGAAGACTCCTAAGAATTTTCTTGACATGATCAGAGGTGGTATAACTCTTGTTCAAAAACTGAAGTCCAAACACAAGAATTTAAGACCTGGAAAACATAATTTCAATGCTTTCATTTTCTTTCATTTTGAACAACTCATATTACTGAACCAGAAGATTGGCTTTGGCTTCTTTTGTAACACCATTTTCTACCCCACGAATATACACGGCAAAATACATAAATTACCAGAGTAAAAATCACCTCAGAAGGGTGCACATTTCTCAATAAAATCAAAATAAAACATTTGCTCCGTAAACAACGGGTTTTCCTCAAAATAATCAAAAAGCCATCAAATAGCAGCGGAACCACCATAACCACAATAATCCAAAATCGAAAGGGTTTTTATTAAAAGCCATAATAATCAAATAACAACAAAAATAACAACTCAACATGGTTCGACTCAACGACCCAACCTGATGTTAAAATATCAGAGCAAGACCCTCTATATCTACCAAAAGTAAATAAACTCCAAAAGTCCTCGAAGGCATCCACAACTAAGTTTGATCACATGCACGTTACCCACGTGGAGGCAACATTCAAACAGGCAGGGTGAGTAATCACAATTCATTATAATCAATATAAAAACAGGATATGCATAAATAGCGTCATCATCATATACAACATCTTCAGGATCATCACAAGGAAAACATCAAAATCACATTATCATAAATCACATCAATGTAAAATAAATGCAATGCACAACAAGACTCATGCATGTGGTACCAATCATCACGGTCGATGGACACTTAGGCCATCACCCTCCAAAGATCCCTGTCATTAGGATCGATTCCACACAAGAACCGGATTACGTCAAAACCACCTCACATCCACACAATAGGATGGAAGCCTCAATAGACCGAAGTCTAACTCACTGAAATGCTATGAATACATGATACACAATGTCATAATCATCATCATCAATAAAAGCCATTACGTGCATCATCATCGATCAAAATCGCATGTTCATCATGTCATCAATTATTCATCAAAACATCACGAACAAAACCAGAAAAACCTCATTATGTCTCTCTCTCTCTCTCTCTCTCTCGCTTCAGCCCGCTCCTGCTCGCCTTGCAAAGTCACTCAATGGGAAGCTCGTCGTGCGAGTCTGGGGCGAGTGTTCGCTTTGCAAAGAAACCATTCGCTTTACGAACCTGCGATTTCCTACAATCGCTGCTACGCATCAGTAGCATATCAGACCCAAAAACTCTTACGATTTCAGCCTCATTTACCCCAAAAGCATCCCCAAAACATTCCTAAGGCATTACGACAACCAAAGGCACAAAACCTACGACTATTAGGTCGATTAATTATACTATCTTGACCTCAAAATCACTTAAACCTTCACAACCCCAAGGATTATCATAAACCCCATAAATCCTTTTCTCTACAAGATCCCACTTATCATCAACAGAAGGTTTAGCATCGAAGGCCTACTTTTATCCGATTCAATTCAACCCTTAATAATCAATCCACAAAATGCCCTAAAGCACCGATTTACTCAAAAACCCACAAACCCATATAAACCTCAAAACCAGCTTTAAACACATCGAATTCCTATATTGAAAATAATGAAAGGCAATACTCTCCATACCTTAGATTGTCGATTCCAAGCTTTCTTTCTTGAGTTCTTGGAAACCTTCTCGAATCCTAAGATTTTCCCTCTTTCCTCAGAGCTCTGGCATTTTCCTTCTTTTCACGGTCTAACCAAATGAAAGATATTCCTCTCAAATTCTCCTTTTTGTTAAACCTTTGGGCTTCTGAAATGGGCTTTCCCACTAATACCCTCACCAATCCTCCTCAAAAGTCCATCTTACCCTTAATTCCTCTAATATTATTTAAATAAATAATAATACAATATATTCTATTTTATATACTATTATTTAAATAAATAACCAAAACTCCACCCTATTTTCGACATCAACACAAACCACCAAAATTCGCCAAAATCATAAATATTATACTTAAATAAATATTCTAACAAATTTAGGGTGTTATATCTTTCACCTGTTGATTTCCCCCATAGGTGGCATATAAATATTCAAAGATAGATTTGGCGATAGATATGTCAATGATTTTTATGTACTTCGAATAAGGCAAGACATCAACAAGAATCCCTCTCACTCTATGGTAATTTGTGTAGATCTTTTTCATAACTGATGTGAGAGCTTTTCTATCAAATACCATTCCTACCCCATTCACAAGAATATCAATGCTATCTTCAAAAATGTCCCACAACTCATCATCAAGAATTATAATATGTGTATACATTTTACTTTTCCACCATTCAAATTCAGTGGAATCCCCACTGAATATTGGAGGTCTAGTGACATAGTTGTTCTTTCCAGATGTGTTATGATCATGATTAACATTATCCAGAGGATTAGGTTGTGGAGAGGGACAACCTTCAGCAGAGTGATATGATTCAATTTCAAAATCACTCATGATAAAAGAGGAAGTGTTCTTCTCAGGATCTTTTATGTACCACTGTCAAGAGTTGAGCACAGTCTGTGCTCTGATTCCAACTGAAGGTGAGAAAAACATAAGGGGGTTGAATTATGTTAGCTTTTTCACATTTTTTCTGCTACTGCTTCTGATTGATCTTTAATCAGAGTCTGAGCCTACAGTTCAGAGTCTAACTTCATAATCACTCAGAGTCTGAACACTTAAACGTCTTTATCGAATTTTGCAACAGAATGTGATTCAGAGATAAACAATAGATAGCAACAGAAAAATGTTCATAAGCAAGTAAAGTAAAAGCACAAAACACATTAGTTATCCTGGTTCCTCTCACAACTTGAGAGTAGTCCAGTCCCCTTGCTCTTTTAGGGATTTCCACTAACCAAATTTGATTACAAATACTCAAGCCTACCAGCAAGAGACTTCCTTTGCTTACACACACAAAAATAAGACTTCCTTGCTCAGACCCATATGTCTAAGACTTCCTTACTCAAGCACACTAGCTCAAGACTTCTTTTCTCTAGCACACAAGCTAAAGACTTCCTTGCTCAAACACACAAGTATGAGACTTCCTTGCTTAAGCACACAAGCTTAAGACTTCAAATTCTAGAGTAATAAAGCAAGATACTTCTGACTCTAAACAAGCAGTTAATAGTTTAGGGTAACAACTACACCTGATATACAATCAAAGATATATATACAATACAACTTAGAAAGTCTCTAAGACTTAAGAAATTCTAAAATATACACGAAGTTAAGATGTTCTAAGTCTTGTAAATTTGACATAGTAACTTCTCTTTGAATGGCAATGAACAGAGTCTGTAACAGATTTGTATTAGCACATTGGTATCTTTCTTCTTCTTCAACCTTTATGCTCGTTAAATAGAGAAGAGAAAAAAAGAGACGTTGTAGACTTTCACTAACTAGGTTGGGCTAGATTTATACTTGATTAGACACATCAATAAAGCACATTTTTCTGCAAGAGGAATTATCTGTTAAAGCTTAGGAATTAAGAAAGAGATTTTAATTAAGTCTTCACGTGATCAAAAAGTCTCTGAGTCTATCATAGTTGCCTTGGTAGAAGAGCTTCTACTTCAGAGGATGACTTTCCTTAAGACTTCGAGTGTAAGTGAGATTTTGTAATGGAATGAACACCCTCAATTCTAGAAATGAAATTCCTACTTATACTAGTACGAAATAGCTGTTTCCAACGCTCACATCTTCATCTTTCGCCACATAGTGTAATTTACTTTTGCCTTCTGTCCACGTGTCCTTCAGAATGGACCACCAAAGTAGTTATCTGTATCTGAACGTGATATTTGTGCACCCAAATAACCGCTTCTTCGAAGCACTTGATGATGTTGAGAATATTTCTATCGAAATGTTTCCAAAACATTCCAAAAAACACTAAGTCTCAAATTCCTTTAATCTGAGACTCCCATTGCGTATACGTCATTAATGGTTCATGTACCTTTTGCCTTGTCCTATGCTGAGGTTTTTTCCCTTGTCAAAAAATCCCAGCTAACAGTCACTCCACTTATATATATGTTAAGATGCCTATCTCTTTTCCTAAAACATGTATTAACTATAGTAAGATCAAAAGTGGATGGAAAGTCTAGGATGAATTTACCTTCCACATTTACCTCCCCGAGATCATATCCCTCATGCATATTCCCAAAAGCTTTTGATATGCTCCCTACATGTCCATTTAGATTTCCTTTAAAAAACAATCTTCTTTTCTTGGGGATTTCAGGAAATACGCTTTCTAATTCCTCCCAAAATTATACTTTACGCTGTTTTACTAATCCAACACGAGGACATTAATAATATCAAAGGTATCTTGTTCCAGTATAAATTTCAAGGCTACAACTATTTTAAGAACCACAATATCCTTCTTCTACCCCCTGTCTACAATAATTCGCATTCCATGTCTTGCCAAAGCTTATATTTTGAGTTTTCTAATTCTTTTGTCTTTTCACCTATCCACTTAGTTTCATGTAGGCACATAAAATTGATCTTCCTTTTAACAATTTTGCGTCTTTTATTTCCATAGGTTTTACAATAAACATGTCTATATTTCAAGTTCGAAAATGAATGTTACTCTCTTGAACAAACTTCTTTACTCACACCTACAAAGCAAATATAGAAACCTTTGCTTATTTTTCACTACATTTGGACGATGATGCAACAACCCTTATTTTACTCCAGCTATACAACATGTTGCTTATGGATAACAATATATCATTCACATAATCACATATTTGATCTATATCATAAATACTCGACAAGATTTTATATTGGTTGTTGTCTAGCTAATAAATTATCTCTTTTTTTTCCGTAATTGAAACCAACTATGGTTAGCAAAACTATTATAAAACAAAACCCTTTATCTAATCACGACTCCGACAATTATTTAACATCTTAGAACACCGTCACCATAGATAACCAATGGGCGATAAATCATTCAGATTGCAGCCATGAACTGCATTTCTAAAACCCAGAGTTCCAAAACTCAAAATCCTCCAAGGTGTATAATCCACTCTGCCTCTTATAATCATTTGGGAGTAAATCATTAAAACCTCCCATTATAGACTATGGTAATGAATTGTCTTGGGCTAGTGTACATGTTTCTCGTAGTATTTTCCCTTTCGCCACATGGCTGGCACTCTCATCATTATTTTATATATTGACATATATGAAACATTTGATAATGGATAAACTAATCATTGCACAAATCTATAGTAAAAAAATACTAAAAAATTGCTCAAATCTATTGTAAATACAAAAGCCCTGCACAAAATCTAAACTTGTTTCTAACCCTCTCACTTCCCAATAAACATTTTTTATAACAGATTATCAAAATTCTAAGCCAAATAACAAAAAAAATCAAAGGAATTCTCCAAAGTTACATTTTTTATTAAACACAGATGCTATTCAAATTAAACACAAAAAGAAAAGAAAATAACTAGCTGCTAAACTATGAGTATCATCATTCATCAACCATATTGGTTGATAAATCAGGAACCAAATCTGTATAATAATGAAGTGAGAACACGAAGAAGAATTACAATAACTTAAACTAATCACTAAGTTAAAACAATAATTAACTAAAAGCTGTGAATTTTCACCCTCATGTTCCGCCAACTGAACGCAACTCATCAAGAGATGCTTTGATCTGATCCTGAACCAATTCCAATCTCTTCGAATACACTTCCAATTCCAAAATCTGTTGCTTCCTCCATTTCTCATCCACAATTTCTCCGCTGCTGCCGCCTCCGAAACCGAAATTCATGAACTGAAACGGCAACGGATTCATCGAGAAACCTAAACCTCCTCGCCCTCCTCCAACCGATCCTCCCATCGCAGACGCGCCCGCACCGGCCACCAATTCCTTCAACAAAGGCGATAAACAACTCCTCACTGTTTCTTCAATCACACCTGCTACACTATTCCCAATACTACTGCAATTATTACTATAATTATTAGCATTAACTGCAGGATTAGTATTAGGATTAGGAGTAGTAGTAATAGTAGGTGTTATAGCAGCATTAACAGTAGCTGTAGTAGTAGCGTAAGGATTAAGATTAGGATGAGGAATTGGAATTGGAGTTGGAAGAGGACTCGGATTTGGATTTGGATTCGGATTGTTGAGGTTGATATTGAGATAATCACGATCTCTAATCGATAAATCAATAGATTCGCGTTTCTCGAACGTTCTGACAACGGATCGAGGCCGCGAACGCTTCCTCGTGTTCGAATTCGCCTCGGCCTTGAGAATTACCGGACTGAAATTGAGGTTAGGGTTCGGACTTGGATTCAGGTTGATTTCGTCGTCGTCTATGGCAACATCACCTGCAATTGGCGGGACGTTGTTCCAGATCTTGCGTGAGATTTCGAAAGTAGCTTGATCGTGAGCGGTTTTGAAGACGAATTCCTTGCCGGAGCTGATTTTGTTCAGAACGTTTCGGTATTTCTTCTTCAACCTTCGGATCTTCTCGACGAGCTGATTCTTGTTGAAATCGAGTTGGAGTTTGGATTTGATTTGGTCGTAGAATTGAGCTGTGTCGTTGTGGTGAGAAGATCCTCTCTGCGTTGTGTAGTCGAGGAAGCCTTGCAGGAGTTCCATCTCGTCTTCGTCGGTCCATAAGCGTTGAAAAAGCTTGCGTGAATCTTCGAGAGGTTTTTTCTCTTCAATTTGATCTATACGTTGGCGTTTTGAATCGGAGGGAAAGGAATCGGCGAAGACGATGGTTGTTGCGGTTGGAGTTGAAATTGGGGGTCTGATAACGCCGTTGGAGATGACGGAGCCGGGTACGGCGACTGTGACGGAGGGGACAGAGCGGGAAGAAGAGGAAGGATCGTTTTCTTCTTCGTCGACTAAAACGTCGTCGTCTTCTTCATCTTCTTCGTATTCGTGAAATTCGTCTTCGTCGTCGTCGATGTCTTCTTCTGGGAAAACGGTGTCGTGTTGCTGTGAGGCCATAGAGAGAGGGTTTGTTTGGTTGGTTAGTGGTTAGAACTTAGAAATGGTTAAGCCTAGAGAGAGTGGGCACACGGGTTTGGTTTATGGTTGGACTCATTCATTGAGAAATGCACTTTGCTTGGTGGTAAGTAGTAATGCGATTTGTTTGTATGAGTGAGTGGTTTTCCTTGTGGTTTTGGTTTAGGTGGTGGACTAACCAACCACTCCTTGTTGCCTCATATTTCTTTTTTTACTTATTGTTAATCTTATTTCTAATATTGTATATGATTTTTTTACCAATACAAAATTTCCGTATGGAATATGCGAATTCTTTTGAGAAAGAAATATTTTTTAAATTCTTTTATAAAAATAAAATAAAATTAACACTTAAATTAAATATGGTTAGGATGACAAACGGGCACGTCCATTCTGATTTTGCTCATCCTGCAAAAGTCAATAAAAAAAAAGACGAAACGAGATAAACATATTTGAGGGTGTGAGCCTAAATCTTTGTGACGCCCCTGTAAAGTGAAAGGGGCGAATATGTGGGCATTGAATCTTTTAGACTTAAAAATTACAAAATTGTATGTAAAAATTCGTGTCAGCAAATATCTGCAAAAAACAGAGCAATGTGGGGTGAACACATTAAAGGATGTGGGTCTAAAACCTTGATCCGTCCCACGGAAAAGTTCCTGCAAAATCGGTATGTTCGATTGACTAGACTTGTTTTGGCACTGTTGGAAATACGTTTGATTCCTGCTTAAGAATTTCACCAAAACTTGATGAATTCCGAGCCAAATCTTGATGAACAAGAGTCAATCTTTCTGATTAATTATCCCTCTTGTTCTTCACTCTTTACTCGAGTGAATCAACCACTGTTGGTTACAAGATTATATCGTTGCACAATTGATAATTGAAGGAAGAAAAGAAAACTGAATTTGGGAAAGAAAAGTGTTTTAGAGTTTTGCGAGAGAACGAAGAATATGAATTATCTACAGAGTTTCTCTATGTTATTTACTTTGCAATCTGCAATTGTTCACTTTTCAAGTTACAATCAATAATAGGGTATCTCTCTATTTATAGATTGGGATTTCTTGCAACCCAAGCAATCTATTAACAAACTAACTCAACTAAAACACAAATAAAGCTAAGTTTAACGGACATGTCAAAGATACAATTCTTTCGACATCTCGACAACTATTACAATTCAGCACTTAGCATTTCGACATTTTCTTACTTTTGTTAAGCAGCATGCTTCAACATAAGGAATTACAATTCAACACGTCACCTAATTCATTATGTTTAAGCTATCTATTTTCATCATAGACCTTAATTTTCTTAACACTTTAACCTGCACTCCTTTTGTCATGTTGTTTGCAATCTGATTCTCAGTTATGCAATGTTTCAAGTTCATTTTCGCTTCTGTTACTTGTTCTTGAAGATAATAGAACTTCATTTTGATGTGTTTGCTTCTTCCATGCGCTATCAGATTCTTTCGCCAGATTAATAGTAGACATGTTGTCGATCTTCATGGTAATTGCTCCATGATCCTTCACTGTAATCTCTTCGACCAAATTCACCATCCACATTGTTTCACATGCACAGAGAAGAAACTATGCAATCTACTACACACAACGACAGTTTTATTACTGGTTCTTTTCTTGAACACCAAGCAATTGTTGCACCGCCTAGCATAAACACATAGCCAGTTGTGGATTTTCTATCCTCAACATCACTACACCAACTTGAGTCGGTGTAACCCACTAGTTTGCATTATTTTCCTTCATCAGCTGCAGGAACCAAAATGCCATGGTCGAGAGTTCCTTTCAGATACCTTAGTATCCTCTTTGTCGCTGCTAGGTGTGATACCTTTGGCTTCTGGATGAATCTACTCACCATACCTACACTGTATGCTAGATCGGGCCTTGTGTGACAAAGGTATCGAAGTGATCCAATAAGTCTTTTATACTGAGTTAAATCGGCATCATCTTCATCTCTGTATTTCGATAGTTGTAGTTTAGGCTCAGCTGGGGTTGAAGTTGGGTTGCAATCTTGCATCTCTAATTTCTTGAGTATTTCGCCTGCATATCTTCTTTGGTGCATCATCAAACCTCTACTGCTCTAGTAGAATTTAATGCCAAGGAAGTATAGAAGATTTCCCAAGTCTGGCATTTCAAACTCCTCACTTAAGTCATGTTTGAAGTATTAGGTCACCTTCTTGCAACTTCCTGTAATCAACAGGTCATCGACATTGAGACGTTGTATAAGAAATTCATTATTGCTTCTTCTTACATATAATCTATGCTCAGTTGTGAACTTCACAAATTCCTTCTCCCTTAGAAATCTATCTATCTTCTTATTCCAAGCTCTTGGAGCTTGCTTAACTCCATACAAGGCTTTATGCAGCTTATATACCTTGCTTTCTTTGCCTTATTTCACAAACCCAACTGATTGTGCAACATAAATTTTTTCATTTAGGGGATCATTTAGGAATGCACATTTAATATCCATATGACATACTGTTAGCTCCTAATTTCGACGCTACATGATTTCAAATGGATTTGGCTTTTAAAGAAGTTATTCTTTAAAATAATAAGCTAAAGGAGAAGAAGGCTTCGACCATATTTGTTGAAAGCCTGAGTCGAAGAGAATGATTTTTAGACTTCAAACATGTCCAAGTCCAAAAAGTCAATTCGACAGGGTAAAATGGCTATGGATAATGCGCTGCAGTTACAGTTAATTATTGGAGGGAAATTCTACTATTTAAATTTGAAAAGAGGACAAGTGGCGAATATCCAGAAGTTGAAGACATGCAAAGTGCCAAGTGGCGTGTTCTAGGAGTAAACCATCAAGTGGTGGTTATTTTAGAGTATTATAAATAGGTTAGTTCTAGAGTTAGAATGTGTGAAAAAATCGTGTTGTACAAGTAACTCTAAAATCACTCAAAGTATCCAGCGTGTAGAGAAAAGAGTGAGGCGAGAATGTACGTGATTGTAATCACCATTATCTTTTATTGCAATGCCATTTTCTTTGAAGTTTCTATCTTAGATCCTTTACTTTGAAATCCTTAAATTCAGTCTTTTACTTCTAAGCATTCTACGTTATAAAGTTTTTATTTTGCAGTTTTACATTAAAAAGCCTTTACCTTCAAGCATTTACACTTCTGCAGTTTAAGATCTTTATGCACTTTTTTCCAACATTTAACTCCAGTTTTTATCAAACCTTTACATTCAGTTTTTTTCCTTTGATGTGTTGTTCGACTTAAACATTTCTTTGATTTCTGTCACTTTAATTTACATTTCAAAACACGTTCTTTTATTTATATGCACTGTCGAAATGTATACTTTGTCTAATTGTGAGATATTCTAAATACACTCATAGCACATGTCCTAGGATTAATCTGGTCCTAGGATTAATCTGATCGATCCTGTAAGTTACTAGAACTTTGTTGTTTTAGAAGATCAGCGGCTGTTTACCAATTTTCAAGGTAAACAAATTGGCACGCCCAGTGGGACTGTGCTAAACGTGTATTTGGAAGTTTATAACTTTTAAATAACTATCAAAAGGAAGTTTTATAACTGCCTTTTTTTTTTGAAATTTTTTTCGTTTCATTGGTCGAGATTTTGGCAAACTTTATTGTATGCACTTGAGAAGTGGAAAGGTAGCCAGTTCAAACGAATATAGACCAAAGAGAAGAAACCCGAGGAAAATGGCATCTGGCCAAGGGAATTCAAATCCCAGTTCTGCTGGGACTAATCCTAAACCAAGCAGTTCAAGGGTTCAGAACAGCACCATCAATCCTCAAGAATTACCAAGAAGTACTGTGGCGCCAACTCCAGTTCCTTCGACAGGAGGGCCAACAGTGTTAACCATGGTGACAGAGCCAGCGCCTTCGACAGTAGGGCCAGGGGCGACATATGTGAGGCCTTACACTCAGCCAGTCCTGGAGTACATTGGCCCATCAGTGACAAATCCTCAGACTCCGCCAGGAGGAGGTTCGACGTATAGGCAATTTCCTCCCCCAGGATTTTCACAGCCTTTGCCTAGGAACCTAATCTATGGCATGCCAACGACAATGATGCAGAATTTGCGTACTGCGCCCCCAATATTTTCAGAGAATGTGATATCTTCCCCTTTGCAGGAGTCAGACTCTGGAATTAACATGGGTCGAAACAGCCAGTCCATAGGTTTGGGATATTCTGCTCAAGGACCCAACTTAACAAATGAATCTACAGCATATTTGCGACAACAGATGGATGACAGCAACATGCAAATGGAACATACTTTGTCTCAGACAATGGGAGAGATTTTCCAGCCATTGATCAAGAATACTACTCAAACCAATCAAATGATGACAGCCCAGATGGCGCGTATAGCAGAATTCATGGGAATGCCCGCTCCTGTTCAACACCAAAATCAAGGAGTCGAGATGAGGGAAAACGCTCAACAAGTGAATCCGGTGAATCCAGAGTTGGTTGAACCACCTAGGGAGGAGTCTCCTAGGAATCAAATACCTATACTTGAAGAGGAGGAACCAAGGATGGTGTTAGTAAACAGAAATCAAAACGATGATTATGTGGTGAATCAGGTTCGACGCAATAATGTAGCAGTAGAGAACAATTTGGCAGCCATGGTCGAGAGAATAATGGCTCGAAATGGCCTGAATATGGGTTTTCCTAGGCCAAACTTCACTTCGCCTATAGTAGACTATATACTTCAGGCTGAATTACCCCCCAGGACAAAAGTACCAAAGTTTACTAAGTTTTCAGGAGATACTACAGAATCTACCGTCGAACATGTGGCGCGCTACCTGATCGAAGCTGGTAAGATTGCGAATGATGAGAGTCTAAGGGTGAAGTATTTCCCTAGTTCCCTCACTAAAAATGAATTCACGTGGTTCACTACGTTACCATCTGGTTCGATTTGTAATTGGACCCAGTTAAAACATTTGTTCCATGAGCAATTTTACATGGGGCAGACTAAAATTAGTTTGAAAGAATTGGCTAGTGTGAAACGAAATTTCAATGAGCCAATAGATGATTACTTGAACAGGTTTCGACTACTTAAGGCTAGGTGCTTTACACAAGTGCATGAGCATGAACTTGTCGAAATGGCTGCTGGTGGCCTTGATTACTCTATCAGGAAAAAACTGGACACCCAGTATCTAAGGGATATGGCCAAGTTAGCTGACAGAGTTCGACAACTAGAGCGTCTCAAAGATGAGAAAGCTAGGGTGAACAAAAATAAGAAGGTAGCTTACGTCGAATACCAGGAGGGCATCGAAGAGTTGTATGACGAGCCTGTTAGGTTCGACGAAAGTGAAATAGATCTTGCTGAACTTAAGCAAGCTCCTCCTTATTCTTGTAAATTATTAGTCCCTTCAAATGGGAAAAACCCTGTCGAAACCGAAAAGAACGATAGGTTCCCAAAAAAAACATACACTTTCAACATCACTAAATGTGATGAAATTTTTTATTTGTTAGTTAAGGATGGTCAAATACTAGTGCCTCCTGGTGCTAATATACCACCTTTAGAGCAAAGAAAAAAGAGAGGCTTTTGTAAATACCATAATTATTTGGGTCATAAAACTTCTCAATGTTTTCTTTTCAGGGATCTGGTGCAGAATGTTATTTAGGAAGGCAGACTCAAATTTGGGGAGAAGACTAAGACCCAGATGAAAATTGATACCAACCCTCTTGAAGTAGCTGAAGCAAATTACACAGAGCCCGAAGAGGTTAACATGGTCGAACTAGTTGAGGAATCTGACAGTAGCTCAGATAGTGTTAACACCAACGAAGCTCTTGGCAGAAATGCCACAGTGGTGGAGGTTACTGAAGACCTTACCAATGATGTTGTGTTTATTAGAGAAGTCGAGGAAATGAATGGCTGCCAGCTTGAGCATTTGATATGTATGGTTGCTGAACACTATTTTAGGACATCTTCTGAAGTTCAAAGGTTTGACGTTGAGGCTACAGTCGAGATCCATGCTGAAGTTGAAGCATCAAAATTGCAGATGGTGACAAAAGAGACTGTTGACCGTTTTAGACAGATGGACGAGGCTGCTGAGGGCCTTGATGTTAACTTCTCCAAAATGCGCTTAAAAGATTAAATTAACATAAACATGGTCGAAGTGACTAACAGACAGGCCATGGATGTTGATGAACATGTTCATCAAGAAGACTGCAACAAGTTGGCTTATCCCAGAGAAGATAAAACCATTGTTGATTTTCTCCACATGTGCCAAGGAAAGAACTCTGAAGTCATGTTGTGCCCTCGATACAGTGCTATCTTCGACAAAGAAGCTGCTCATAGCCTCCAAGCAGGGAAAGAAGCCAAATCTGGACGTGAGAAAAGAGCTGCTCAAGGGCCAGGGCGTTTCGACCCAAGGAAAGCTGCTCAAAAACAATATGGCCAAAGGCCACAAATGCCAAGGGCTAAGCAGGTTACTTTCAAGCCTAGCAGTGATGTACCAACTGGAAAGTGGGTCAAACCAGTTGAAGCAGCAGGGAAAGGGGAACAGAGATGGAAGAATTTCGACGTGGCTAGAGGTTCTTCAATGGAGTACCGGAAAGAATTCAAGTCCTCCAATAAAGCTGCCTATATTTCTGAATTACAAAGGCAAAAATCCTATGTCCAGGTCCCAGTGGAGAAGGGAACATAGACGAAGGAAGGCTTTGAGGGAAGCTCAGGCCAAAGATCAAACTGAAACTAGTACCAACGTCCTGCCTGCTAGCAATAAAGACGTTGGGACAAAAATAACAAATAAGATGCCTGTGGGGCGTAGGTTATTTACTTCTAAGAAGGAAGAAGCTGAGAGGTTTGCAGTTGAAGCAACTGAGGACGGAGATTCGACTCACAACTTTGATTCCGACTCTGATGCCTCTTTAAACATCATTGTTAATGTGGTTTCAGTAATGCCAAGAGAATATGATAGGATAACTGAAGTGGAAAACTTGGATGCCAACGCTGAGGCTGAAATGGCAGCGCACCAACCTGTGTGCTACTATGTGATGAACAATGGCTGTGTCGAAGAACATAATGCTCTCTTTGAATGACCAACTGAGGCCATGAAAGGGCACTTGAAACCTCTGTACATTACAGGGAAGGTAGAGAACGTGGCTGTGAATAAAATCTTGATGGATTGTGGGGCTACAGTCAATTTAATGCCACATTTCCTAATAAGCAAGATCGGTAAATTCGACTCTGATCTTAAGCCCCACAACATGGTCCTTTCTAACTATGAAGGGAAAATTGGGACCACTCTTGGTGTTCTGCAGGTTGATTTAACCGTGGGAACGATGACAAGGCCTACCTTGTTTATGGTAGTCGAAAGCAAAGCTAACTATAACCTTCTGCTGGGGAGGGAGTGGATCCATGGTGTTGGAGCAGTACCTTCGTCAATGCACCAGCGGATCACAATCTGGAGACCTGATGGTATAGTAGAAAACATTGAAGGTGATCAAGGGTACTTTAAGGTGCCTGTTAATCATGTTTATGGTGTCGAGTTTGACAAAAAATTGGTGTATATTGCGCCTTGTACTCTAGCAGAATTTGATTTCACCCCAGAGGACCATGCATTCTGCTCATTACACCTGTACCCTGTGGAGGGATTTCGATGGGATTGAGAGGTCATAAGGGAAGAAGGCAATGTCCTATACTGTGGGGAGCCTGATGTAGACCCCAGAGGCTGGGGAAGTGAATTCAGTAACAATGACTGAATTCGACGCACTGCAAAGAATTTCGACCTATGTGGCCGAATCTAACCTACAAGCGGCCTTGGAGGCTGCACACAACCACACGGCTGTCGAAGCCACAACTCAAATTTGTGAAGTAGGCCCTGGTAAGGACTTTGAGCCTGAACCACCTGATGGGTCTCAAATCGAAGACCAAAATCAAAGGCTTGATGCTATTTATGATAATGAGCCTTTGGGTCGAAAAGGATCCATTGTCATACAACATTAAAATGCTGGCGCAAGATCCTTTGGAAGAAATTGACTTGGGTGAAGGGGGAGTAAAAAGGCCTAATTATGTTAGTGCTAATCTCGACCCACAACTCAAAATCGAAATAGTCCAACTATTGAAGGAATTCAAGGATTGCTTCGCTTGGGACTATGACGAAATTCCTGGTTTGAGGAGAGAGCTTGTTGAACATAAGTTGTCAATCATACATGGAAAAAAACCAGTCAAGCAAAATCCAAGACGGTTTGCCCCAACAATCCTTTCAAAGATCAAAGAGGAAATTGAGAGGTTACTTAGATGCAAGTTCATCCGTATAGCTAGGTATGTCGAATGGCTAGCTAATATTGTACCAGTCATTAAAAATAATGGTTCTTTAAGGGTCTGTATAGATTTTAGAGATCTAAATTCTGCAACCCCTAAGGACGGATATTCTATGCATGTGGCAGAAATGTTGATTAATTCTGCATCAGGACATGAATACTTGAGTATGTTGGATGGTTATTCTGGTTATAACCAAATATTCATTGCTGAGGAAGATGTTCCAAAAACCGTTTTTCGATGTCCAGGGGCATTAGGCACTTATGAATGGGTAGTAATGCCTTTTGGTCTAAAAAATGTTGGGGCAACTTACCAGCGAGCAATGAATTCGATCTTTCATGATTTTATTGAGACTTTTATGCAAATCTATATTGATGATATTGTTGTTAAGTCTTTTTCAGGAAAAGATCATTTAAGCTATCTTCGACATTCCTTTGAAAGGATGAGAAAGCATGGTCTTAAAATGAATCCTCTCAAATGTGCTTTTTGTGTGCAGGCAGGGGATTTCTTAGGCTTTGTGGTCAACAAGAAGGGGATCGAAATTAACCAGAATAAAACCAAAGCCATTATGGAAGCAAAAGCGCCATCAACAAAGAAGGAATTGCAGTCTCTCTTGGGCAAAATAAATTTCTTGAGGAGGTTTATATCCAACTTGAGTGGGAAAACGCAAGACTTTTCGTCATTGCTTCGAGCTAGCAAGGATGGGTTCGACTGGGGGCAAGCACAACAGGAAGCCTTCGACAAGATCAAAGAGTACCTGAGTCACCCCCCCGATTCTCTCACCACCTTGTGGCAATAAATGTATGAGATTGTACTTAGCTGCGTCAGATAGAACTTTAGGGAGCATGTTAGCTCAAGAGGATGATGATGGTGTCGAAAGGGTCGTCTATTACCTTAGTAGAGTTTTAAATGATGCAGAAACTAGATACAACATGATTGAAAAATTATGTTTATGTTTGTATTACTCGTGTACAAAATTGAAGCATTATATAAAACCAGTTGATGTGTATGTTTCTTCTCGTTATGACGTTATTAAACATATGTTGTCCAAACCTATTTTGCATAGTCAAATTGGAAAATGGGCATTAGCATTAACTGAATATTCTTTAACTTATAAGCCTTTAAAAGATGTTAAAGGGCAAGTAGTGGCAGACCTTATAGTTGACCATTCTACACACGAGACCCCTCTGAACTATCTTGAAGTGGAACCTTGGAAGTTATACTTCGACGGGTCAAGCCACAAAGATGGGACAGGCATAGGAGTGCTTGTTATTTCTCCTAATAAAATTCCAACAACACTTAAGTATAAAATTGAAGGCCGTTGTTCTAACAACGAAGCTGAATATGAAGCTTTATTTGCTGGACTTGAAGTATTGTTGGAATTGGGGGCAACGCATGTCGAAATAATGGGAGATTCAGAGCTGGTCATAAAACAAGTTACCAAGGAGTACAAATGCATAAAAGAAAACTTGATTATGTACTTTGTAGTTGTCAATCGACTGTTGAAGAAGTTCGACGCAGTTAGTTTTCGACACATCCCTAGATTGGAAAACCAGGTCGCTAATGACTTGGCCCAGATTGCATCAGGGTATAAAATTTCGAAAGACAAACTTCAAGATGCAATCGAAGTCAGAGGGAAGGTGGTGTCGGTAGGATTAGCCCCATCAGACTTGGAAGAAACTAAGCTTGGATACGCTGATGAAGACAATTTTGCAATTCTGGCAGTTGATAGTATAACTGACAAGGATTGGAGAAAGCCTATAATGGATTACCTGAAAAATCCAATATCTTCGGCAGAAATAAAAATTAAGTATCAGGCTTTGAGTTATGTCTTGTTGGGTAATGAATTATTCAAAAAGACTCCTGAGGGAGTATTGCTTAAGTGCCTCAGTGAGGCAGAAGCATACTTGGCCCTTTCAACTGTCCATAGTGGGACGTGTGGGGCACATCAGGTAGGCCATAATATGAAATGGTTATTATTTCGACAAGGCATGTATTGGCCTACCATGTTAAAAGATTGTATCGAATTTGCTAGGGGTTGTCAGGAAAGTTCACGCTGGCATTCAACACATCCCTGCAAGTGAATTACACTCTATAGTGAAACCTTGGCCTTTTAGAGGATGGGCTTTGGATTTGGTTGGAGAAATTCGACCAGCATCATCTAAAAATCATAAGTACATTTTGGTGGGTATTGATTATTTTACCAAATGGGTCGAAGCTATCCCTTTACCAAATGTTGATCAAGAAGATGTGATTGAATTTATCCAGAAACACGTCATCTATAGGTTTGGAATCCCAGAGACAATTACAACAGACCAAGGATCAGTCTTCACTAGTCAAAAAATGTAAGAGTTTTCTAAAGAAATGGGATTCAAGCTTCTAACATCCACACCTTATTATGCTCAAGCTAATGGCCAAGTCGAAGCGGCAAATAAAGTAGTTATTGGGTTGATAAAAAAACATGTGGGAAAAAGGCCAAAAAATTGGCATAAAACTTTGGACCAAATACTCTGGGCATGTCGAACGTCCCCAAAAGAGGCAACTAATACAACCCCATTTCGACTGACATTTGGTCATGATGCAGTTTTGCCTGTAGAAATTCATCTTCAGTCCATAAGGATCCAAAGGCATCATGAGATCCCATCTGAGTCTTATTGGAATATGATGCTTGATGAGTTAGTGGATTTAGACGAAGAAAGGCTCAATGCATTAGAGTTGCTGAAAAGGCAAAAGAAAAGGGTGGAGAAGTCTTATAACAAAAAGGTCAAGAGTAAAACTTTTTCAACTGGGGAACTGGTGTGGAAAGTGATCTTGCCTATGGATCGAAAGACCAGATCTTTAGGGAAGTGGTCTCCTAAGTGGGAAGGTCCTTTTCAAATTATTGAGGCATTCAGTAATAATGCTTACGAGGTTCAGGAGATTGAGGGTGATCTAAGAGTCTTGAGGGTAAATGAGAAATATTTGAAAAAATATAAGCCTATTTTGCAAGAGATACATATTAAGACATAAGTTTTATTCAGATTATAAAATCCAAAATAGGCCATGTGAGGCCAAAATGGCATACGAAGGAAAGGAAATAAGTACAACAACATGAAAGCTAGGAGAAAGATCATTCATAGAGTCTCTAATTAATAGAGTTGAGGAAGGAGACATAATCTTCGTCAGCTTCATCATCAGAGTTTTGTGCTTTGGAATGTCCTTTCTTGGGGACCTTCATCTTAGTTTCTCGCTTCTTGGCGCGAGAGGTTGCTCCAGTTAAAGTATCATCGTAGGCAGTAGTTGTTGCCTCAGCTTTCTTTGTCTCCTCAGCCACCTTCTTGGTCACTGCCTTCTTTGAGAGAGTACTCATGCTTGCTTCAGTGAGTGCAAAATATGGCTCATGTGAAAAGGATTTTATAGAGGCAAAGCCTTGTAAGGATTGGCCAGTCAACAATGGAAACACGTGAAATTGCTATTGGGAATATACCCTAGGGTTATGCTATTAATATTCCTTTATGGAATGGAAACTTGTGCCGTTGGAACACTAAGTTGTTAAAAGCTGCGTTATTTTCATGATTTCCAAGAAAAGAGGCAGAGTGCTTTAATTACAAAGATTAGTAAAGTTTAAGAGAAAATGTGCCATGATTTTATCAAAGATTTTGCAAGTCGAAGAGCTAATAGCAAACAGAAGTATTTAGATAGATGCCAGGAGGCATTGAGTTTGTCTTTACATAGGGCCTCAAAAGGGCCAGAAAACATGATGATCAAAAAGAAAAAGAACTACAAATAAGAAATCATAGGACAATAAAAAAGGGAGCTTCGACATCAACTCAAGAAAGTTGACCTTGTGAGTCTTAAGGCGTTTCTCACACAGAGCTTTGTTGAGCTTAGCTGCTGAAAGTTCCTTTTCAAGCGTTTGGGCCTTATCAAGGAAGTCTATAGTGCGCTTTAGCTCTCTGGCCATTTCAGTATCGTCGAAGTCTTTCAGCTCAAGGTTGCACTTTTCAGCGTTAGAAATCTTGTTTTGCAGTTCTTCAATTTGCTGCTTCCAGATATCAATGTCCTTTTGGTTCGACTCTATCTTTGCCTGCCTTTTGTTTTGGTCAATCTCCAGAGTTTCGACCTTAGCTTTTAATGCGTGTGCTTCATCCCAAGCTGAATGTTCCAATCCAGTTGTAACTTCAATGGTGTGTTGGATCTTGGGAAGAAGTTTGAAGTCCTCAGACATCTGATTTACTAAAGCAGTCAACTCCACAAGGAATTCAGACACATCTTTACTAAGAGTCGAAAGGTCCAGTTTTTGGAGGCTATCTTTCAGGAAGAGAGGAGCAGTTCGATCTGAAAGTAAGACATTGTGGATGTCTCCCTTGAAGAATTTGTCTTTGATCTTTTGAAGGATAGGGCTGGCAAAGTCATCTGGAGCTGGACCCCCAAAACTGGTCGAAGTACTAAGGCTAGTACCTGAAGAGCTGTACTTCTTCCCAAGTATCACTCTGGCATACTCTCGAGGATTCGGCCATTTAAGAGCAGCCAGTGGGTCTCTAGTGGGGGATCCTCTAGTAGTCAAAGTGACTGTAGGCCCAGGAGTTGGATTGTTGACAGGACATGTTTCAGCCACAGGTGAATGGGTCTGATCCTGCTCAGTCCTTTCCCTCTCTTCTTCTTATTCTTCTTCATTTTCAACCTCCTCTTCTTCCTCTTCAATTGGCCTTCCTTCTACGTCCATGGCAATGGTCTATGTATGGTCGAGAGGTTGTTGGTTAGAAACATCATCCTCTTCATGTTCAGAGCCATCGGTTTGGGATTGTTGAGTGTTGGTCCTGGTGGGCGAGTTTTTGTTTGTTTCATCTGCTTCAAAAGGAGGAACTGTAAGATGAATAGGTTGGTTAATTTCGCTCAGTGAACTGTATCCAAAACCAAGGTCAGAGGTAGGGTGATAAGTTGGCTCACCTTGGCTATTCAGGATAGTTGTTGTAAAGCTGAATGAAGTTTGTGGTGGGTTAGAACCACCTACATCAGCCTGAAGACCACAAGTAAAGAGAATAAGTTTGAAAGAAATCTGAATAAGGAATGCAAATGCTGAGTAAAGATAGTGTGCATACCTGTACAGTTGCGGCATCAGGACTTGATTTTGCGCTCTCAGGATCACCAGCAGTCATTTTCGACGCAATCTGGGAGAGTTGTTTCTTGACACCACTATCAGCAGGTGTCTTCTCAAGAATTCTGGCTGCCTTTGAGGAGGATTGGGTGGTAGCTCCATAAGCTTTGGTAAGCTTCCTTTTCTTTTTAGCCACTGCCTCCTCAGGGGATTCATCATTAGCATCTGAAGGGATAACTGTTTGAGCACCCTTCTTGCCCTTTTTTGAAGGCGTTGGAGGTTTTCGAGCAGTCTAAAAGGTGATGCAAATATTAGAAGTTGGTTACACAAAAAGATTTAGGCAAGGGATATGAAATACCTTTGTGCCTTCAGTTTCCTTTTCGACTCTTGCAACACCCTTCGATGAGCTGGTCTTCCTTGCCATAGCTGATAGACAAATGATTATTACAAGATTAATAATTGAGTGGTTAGTTAAAAATCACAAATCGAGGGCCTCAAACCTTCATATATTTCGGATTCGACATGAACATCCTCGACCCTTATATGAAGGTGTCCTTTGAAACTGTCCAGCGTATGTTTAGTCGCAACCACCTGTTGGGCTTTCGGTTGAGACTGTTTTCGAAAGAGTTTTAGGTGCTCACCACAGACAAACCAGTCTGGAAATGGGGGGGGCAAGTGCCACTCCAAAATCAGCGTTAGGCAGTCGAGGGAACTTTGGAGGAAAGAGTTCAAAAGCCACCTCATAACGTTTCTCAAGAGGAACGTTTGAAGGGATTTTCAACTGGTCCATTTTTTGTAGAAATTTCTCCTTCAAAGTGACAGCAGTCTCACGAACGGTTCGACTAATATCATCTGGTCGATAGACAGTTTCAAAGTACTTTTGGAATGCCTGAATTTCTTTGACATGAATGAACTTACTCTTCTTGGTCTTCTCCTGCACATCAAGAAAAGCTTGGTCAATTAATGAAGAGAAGGAAGTAACATCAAAAAATTGTTCACTGTAGTACTTCGACCACCAGTTGTGAAATGGTTTAGTGCACAAAAATGTGGGTTGAAAGTGCACAGGGGAAAGAGTTGCTTTTCTAGCGTTCCGCCGGTCGAAAGGGACTGCAGCACCTCCTTCATCAAAACTGGCAGTATGAAGGACTACATGGCCTTTCTTCCCATACATACACTTGGGGAAAATTTGAGCCAACCCAAACCGTCGAGAGACAAGATTTGGTTGGTAAGCAATCAAGGCTGCCATATCTCTTCCAAGATTCAGCCTCTGAATTATAAATCTAGGAATAAAAAAGGCTTCCCAGATTGAAACAGATTCGGTATCGAGTTTTTTGGATGAATCAGGGAATGGCCTTGTAAACCACTAAGGTCCACATTTTCTTTCAGCAAAAGGGGCCATACTGGGTGTGAAATCATACTGCTTGGCGAACATCATGATGTAACTGGAGAAGGCTCTTTTGAGAGTTTCCCTATCATCATTGGGTGTGAGTTTCACCAGGCAAGTACCTTCGACCCTCCTTTCTTTGATTTCAGCAGAGTCCTCATTGACTTGCCCTTTTCTGGGAAGGCTAGCTTCGAAAGTTGCATTAAGCCACAATTGAAGCAGCCAGAGGGGGCCATTCAAGTGAACAGTGCCCTGGGCCTCCAAGTCTTTGAGTCGAGCCACCCCTTCGTTGAGAGACTCATAGAGGTTTGCCAAAATCAACCCACTAAGGCAAACTCCTCTGTTGTTGTGAAGTTGGTTGGCCAGAGTGAGATATTTCTTGGCCACCTGTATGGATTTTGAGCAAAATACATACCTCGACAACCATACGGTGAGGAATGCAATGTGTTCCTTGTCAGTTATTTCTTCAGTGTCACGTTTGTGGTGGTTTATGAAGTGGGTGTATGTAAGCTTGGAATCAGAGATCCCTATGGTATCTTCTGCATCAGTTTCAGGATCATATGAAATGCCATATGGTCGAAGCCCTGCAATGGCAGCTAGGTCGAAGAGTGTGGGGGTAACCATCCCACAAGGAAGATGAAAAGCGTAGCATCTTTTCAGTATATATGTTGTAGTCGACACAGTTTCTCCCCATAATTCTTTGGGTAAATGCTTGTCTTTCAACATACTTCTCACCATATTCATGATGATTTTGTTCTTCCTTTCCGTAATTCCATTCAGTTGTGGAGTGTAAGGTGGCACCACCTCATGCACAATCCCTTCTTTCTCACATAATGTGTCGAAGTCCTTTGACACATATTCTCCACCATCATTAGTCCTTGGAATCTTGAGATTTCAACCGCTTTCTCTTTCGACCATAGATTTAAACTTGACAAATACCTCGATCACTTCACTTTTTTTGTTGATTAGGCACGTTTATAGTTTTTTATTGAAATCATCTATAAATGTGACAAAGTATCTATTACCTCCAATTGAATCCACCTGGATAGGTCTACACACATCAAAGCATATGACTTCATGAATTCCCTTCGACTTGCTTTCTACATCCTTACAGAAATTGTTCTTGCGTTGCTTCGCCTGCACACATACCTCACACACTTCATTTGTAATGTCGATTTCTGGTAACCCTGAACCATATTTCTTCTCTTCAGATCTCTGATGTCTTTAAAGTTGAGATGACCAAGACTGTAGTGCCATATCCATTCATCTCTGCTAGCTGCAACTACAAGGAATTTGTGCTCCATCACATTAAGTTCAATCCTGAAGGTTCTATTTTAAGACATATGAGCCTTCAAGATTAACCTTCCTCCTGAGTTGAGAACTCTGATCATCTTGTCTTCAATCAAAACTTTATAACTCTTCTCGACCAACTGACCTATGCTAAGCAAATTACTATTCATGCCTGGTATGCACAATACATTGGAAATTACTGACCTCTTGCCATCTTTCCTCATAATCATAACATCATAAATACCTTCAACTGCTAGATTATCGCCATTTGCAAATTTCACCATGTTCTTCATTGAGGGTTTTATGTTGACAAACCAATCTTTCCTACTAATCATGTGATGAGAATCCTGAGTCTAAGTACCATTGGTCCTAGAATCTTTCTTCATTGTTGTGACCATCAGCAACATCTCTTGTTCTCCATGCTTTGCAAACTTTGCATCATTATCTTGGTTCTTTTGTTTCTCAGGACAATCACTAGGGTAGCGATCATACTTCTGACAATTGAAACACTGAATGTGACTTTTGTCAAGTTTTCGACGACCCTCTTCCTCTACCTGCCGCACCACCTCTTTGGTTGCTTTGATATGAGGAATTTTTCAGTTCGACTATACTCCTTCTTGTTGATTTCGACCATTCTAATTTTTGTGGCCTCGTCTGCCTTTATTGTCGAACCACTTCCATTTGCCTTTCTTTTCTCTTATTGATTGCGCCAATAAAGCCACGCCACTTTTTGAGTTATTTGCAGCTCTTTCATCCATTCTTTGTTCATGAGATTCAAGTGTCCCTTGAAGCTATTCCTTTGTCAATGTTGACAAATATTTCGACTCTTCTATGTCTACTACCACGTGGTCGAACTTTGGAGCAAATGACCTCAAGATCTTTGCAACAGCTGATCTTGATGTCAACACTTCTCCACATACCTTGATTTGATTCACCAGTTTTGTAACCATAGTGAAAAATCATTTATGCTTTCATTTCCTTTCATCTGAAGCAGTTCATACGTTCTTTTGTGAGTTTGTAACCACACATCTTTCACCTTCTCAGCCCCTCTAAATGATTTCTCCTAGATTTCCTATGCTTCTTTTGATGATTCTACATCACCGACCTTTTCGAAATTATATGGATCAACACAATGATGAATTATAAAGAAAGCTTTCTAATATTTCTTCTATAATTTTTGTGTGCAGCCTTTTCTTCATCAGTCGCGCTTTATGGAAGCGCGTCACTTCACAAGATCCCAAAGGTCTTGACAACAGAAAACAACCTTCATTTGTTTACACCAATTCTCATAATTGTGACCCTTTAGAATTAGGAGACTCGTCAAAAATGTCCATTTGGATGACTCATCGCCATCGCATTTTACTTCCCACGAATCTCTCAATCAGTGCTCTAGATACCTGATGTTGGAAATACACTTGATTCCCGCTCCATAATATCACCAAAACTTGATGAATTCCGAACCAAATCTTGATGAACAAGAATCAATCTTTTTGATTGATTATCCCTCTTATTCTTCACTCTTCACTTGAGTGAATTACCACTCTTGGTTGCAAGATTATATCGTTGCACAATTAATAATTGAAGGAAGAAAAGAAAACTGAATTTAGAAAAGAAATGTGTTTTAGAGTCTTGCGAGAGAATGAAGAAGATGAATTGTGAAATCTACAGAGTTTCTCTCTGCTCTTGACTTTGCAATCTGCAATTGTTCACTTTTCAAGTTACAATCAATAATAGGGTATCTCCTTATTTATAGATTGAGATTGCTTGCAACCCAAACAATCTCTGAATAAAATAACTTAGCTAAAACATAAATAAAGTTAAGTCTAACGAACATGTCGAAGATACACTTCTTTCGACATTTTCACAGTTATTACAATTCGACACTTAGCATTTTGACATTTCCTTACTTTTGTCGACCAACCTGCTTCGACACAAGGAATTCAATTTAACAACCACCCATAAATATGGTTCATCGAAGATGAGAAAAATGGAGAAAAAACGAGGATTTTTTTTAAAATGTGATTGGTTTATTAGGGAAGAGGAAAATTTTTAATGGAAAGAATGTTTGCAATGATATTTTTTATCTTTTAAATATATATGATCATGTTAATTATAAAATTATTTAAGTCTAAATTTAAACAAAATTGCCCTTTATTGAATTTCAAATATATCTCTCACCTTCTCCATTAACCAAACAAGCCTTATATCATCCATCGAGATAAATCTTCAATGTTTCCATGATAAAACTTCACTTTAAATATTGCCATTTACGAAAGAAAGAAGAATTAGCATTCCCTTCATATTGACACTTATTTGTAGATGGATAGAGCCAATAAATTTTAAGGATTTTTTAATATACCCCATGAGTTTCTTAGGCACCGCGCGAAATTCCTTTTTTGCCCCCTGATTCCGGATGTGCACATCCAGACGCACCATTTTTTTTAAAAACGTTGATTTGTTCTGGATGTGCATATCCGGAATAAGTCCTGATGTGCAAATCCGGAAGAATTCTTATAACTTCGCGCCAGACCCTTCTCTCCCCTCTCATTCTTTAGCTTTTCACATTCTAAACAATCAAACTCTCTCAAACTCTCAATTTCTCATTCCCACAAATCCCGATTTTTTTCACTTGAGTTCGGCGCAGAGCAACTTCTACAACGATCAAGACACTCCAAATCCTCTATATCTCAATTTAATCGGTAAGTTTTCGAATTTTAGAGTTTCAGAGTTATTTTCGAGTAATCGATATAGAGTAGAAATTTAGGTGTAGAAATTGTTAGGTAGTATGAATAACATAGGTTAGAGACAAAGTAGGTATTGTTTGCTGCTTCAAACGGACGATCATGGCATTAAAATGCCCTTTTCTATGGTACAATAGCCATGACTACGTTTTTTAGAACTTGAAATTCGTACCGGATGTGCAGATCAGGAAAAATTTTAACGTTGATTGCTTTCCTGATATGCACATCCGAAAAATCCAACGTTAAATATTCTGAGTATTTCCGGATGTGCATCCACGGAAGTTTTCCTGATGTGCAAATCCGGAAGCAACTTGATTTCTATTTTTGTTTTTATTTTGTTTATTGTATGATACATGGACGAACAGCTCAGCATGCATCTGTCCGACGTGAGCGGACGCAGTCTATACCGTCTCACACCCATGCATGGTGCCCACTGCTGAGGGATCGCCACCCAGACCTGCTCATCAGGAGATATTAGAGGAGCATTAGTCTCAGCTGGACCATACTCAGGATGTCCTACCTCGCTGTCATGAGATAGAGGAGATAGCGCGGGCGGCCATTGCGGACGATCACCTCCCTGAGGGCTCTGGTGGCAGACTTGCCATGGATAGGATTATTGAGATTGCTCGGGGGGCACTTCAGTACCGCAGACATCGAGGCAGGACGACGGGTGGGGGCAGAGAAGCAGGGGAGCCAGGAGAGATCCTTCGGCAAACACAGTAGTTTTTTATTTGATGTATTCTATTTTTATTACATTTATGTACTGTATTTTGACAGAAGTATTATTATGTATATATATATATATATATATATATATATATATATATATATATATATATATATATATATATCAATTTATTTTATATATGGATGTTTTCGAATGTATATTAAGTTGCGACGATATATTAACATCTGCGACCAACCAACAAAACTGATTTAAAAAAAAAAAAAGTTCTGCTATTTTTCCGGATCTGCAGATCAGGAATTATTTCTGATATGCACATCCGGAATAAATCAGCGTTTTTAAAAAAAATAGTGCGTCTGGATGTGCACATCCGAAAACTGAGGGCAAAAACGAAAATTCGCGTAATGCATAGGAAAGCTATGGCGTGTATTAAGAAATGCTCAGATTTTTTCCATGTTGATCATTTGTAAATATTATTTTCGACAATATTTCTCAAACTATATTAACCTACCGTTATCTTCTATTAATATATTTTTTTATTAATGCATTCTAGATTTCGGATAATTTTCTTTTTCCTATTAAAAAATTTATTAAAATGTTAAGGTTAAGATTTTTTTCTATAGAATCTAAAGAGATTATAGAAAAGATAAAATATGAAAAAGTGAAATAAATTTATTATTAACTATGAAAGTTTATAAAATTAGTGATACAATGAGAATTATATAGATTATAAGAATAAAGTTACCCATAAAGAGATTATAGAAGAAATCAGAAGAAATGGAAAAGGTCAAAACAAGATGATGGAACCTGAGATGATTAAAAACATGACTGAAGTGATGTGTAACAACATAAAGAAGAAGCTGAAAGGGTTTACCGGAGCTAGCGTTATGTATACGAGTAGAAGAAACAACAACATAAAACACATTTTAGCAAGTAAGACTAGTATGAATGATAGAAAAATTTGGTTAAAAGAAAACCCAAATTGTATTTAGGCTCAATACATGTATGAAAAAACCTAATTAAACCATAAATAGAGCTTATTTCTATTTTCAAAAAAAAGTTATAGTCTAATATAATTAATTTGTAACTAATTGATTATATTAGTGTAATTAATTTGTAATAACTTACAATCAATTTGTAACTAATGTTAATATCTGTAGCACCCCCTTCAATCTAGAAGAACAACAAAAATGTAATCAACAATCAATGAAAATACAAAAAAAAAAAAATGCAAATTGATAGTAGTTAAAGTGTATAGCTCTTATAAGTCTCCACAACATTTACTCCAAAAGAAAAACAAGAAAAAACTTCACTCTTGAAAGTAACCTTCCAAAATGTTAAATAAGACAACAAAATTTTTACTGTCAACTAGAAATCAAAACTCAAGATTTTAACGCTCAAAGGAATCAACAAACAAACACTTAACAATCAAGTTTAAGCCATAACTCAAGACTTTAACACTTAAAAAAAGAAAAAGTAATACCAATAAAACACAAAACATGAATATCAAGAGCACTCAACTACTCAAGATATAAGTATACACTACTACAAAACGCGTAAGCAGCAACGTCATGGTCACCACGGTTCTTCCCTACATCGTGGTGACATCTCTAAACTAAGGCGCTATCATATCATTTTTGTTTTTTGATTAAAAATTATTTGTATATTACAACGGTTGAGGAGCCAACTGTGGTGATACCATCAAGCTTTCTTGAGTTCGAACCTCAGCGCCCTCACATATATTATTCCTTTAATGTTAAGGTGCGCATTTTCTTTTTTATTTATTTTTAAATAAAAAACTTAAAGGGTTATGACTACAGTTGATGAGTTCCACCGTTGTGATATATTTTGTTTTTTTTTTTAATTTAAAATTTTTAATTGTAAATTAAACTCAGACGCTTCTTTATGAAATTTTGCTATGAAAGTAATATATCATAACGGTTGCTAGTATTGGCCATTGTGGTAGCTTTATAATATTATACACTCCTAGTTAGCTTGTCTCTTCAGTGTCCTTTTTTCCATTGAAAATAAAAACTAGACGAAACAATACCTGATTTCAACCCTAAACCCTAACGTTCAATACTGTGAAACAATACACGATTTCAACCAAAACACCATAGTTTACCCTAACTTGTCTCTTCAGTATCCATTCTTCACTGTGTATTTGTCATTTTCGTCATCATCGTCAAGGAGGTTGACAAGACCATCACGATCGTGACGTCGAGAAGTAAGAGTACACCAACCAAGTTGTCACCGTCGAGAAGGAAGACAACAACAACAACACCGTTGTTGCCGTAAGGAAGGAAGACAACACCAACATCATTTACTTATTCATTACGTTTAGGGTACGTAAAATATTTTCCCCATGCATCTACAGTAAACTTAATTTGCCATTGTTGTGGTTGGTGTTGTTTATGTTGTGGTTGTTATTTATGTTCTTGTTGTTCATGTTGTTGTTGTTGTTTTTGAACATAGATGTCGACCTTGTCGAGTTCTACATCATATACTAGCGAAGAAACTCAAACAAATGAGGGTTGCGCGAGTGAAACTCAAACAAATGATACTCAATCGAAAATATCACAAAGAGGTGTCACAATGATGCCCTAATTCACATCAGTCTGCAACTCATCAGGTGAAAAAATTTCGACCGAGTTTGATTCGTTCTACAGAGTAGTGGATTGTGAAAATTACTCTACTTTTAAGAGTTATGTTGTGTTCCTTGCACGTAGCAAAGTCAGTATACTGATAGATGATTAGAAACAAGTGGATGATAAAGTCAAAGAAAGCATATGGGCAGGCGTTAAGGTATTACATACTATAATTTTCATATATTCGATATCACTACCTATAATTTCTAATACATACTTATATATTGATTTAAATGTAGTTGAATTTTGAGTTTACCGATGACTCAAAGTTGAAAAAAAATGGATATCTTATGCCGGTACTCGTTGGAGGGGATTTAAGTCACAACTCACAGGCTTACTACATTAGGAAGCCTAAGAGCGGTCATGCTCGTCCATGGATTCGATATAGTTTTATATCGAAGAAGCAATGGAACAAGTTTGTGAAGATACGTCGTTCTGAGGAATTCAAGGTTAGTACTAGTCTTATGTAACCGATAATGTTATGCTAATGAGTTGTAGATACTAACCATATATATTTTTCACTATGTTAATAGCAGGTTAAAAGCGAAGTAAGAATACAAAATAAGGCAAAGAACATGTACCCCCATAGATTGTCTCGTGGGGGTTACAGGAAACTTGAGAAAAGAATCATGCTTGAAAAACAACAAGAAACAGGAGATGATCGCATCCCATCTCCACCGTCAAGACATGAGAAATGGAAGAGGGCTCGATTAAGACCAAATGGAGAGTACACCTCTGAGGCATCAAGAGTAGTTGCTAAGAAAATTGTAAGTATGATTTGTTTTGCTTATGTTATTTGTTATTTAAATGCGTTGGTAACAATATATATAAGTTGCTCATGTTGTGTAGGATAAGTTGGTTGAGGCGGCCCGTGAAGGTACATTTGTTCCAGAAGCACGACATGACATATTAGTAGAATCTATCGGAACAGATGAGCATGGTGTGCATGTCTGTGGTGTTGGAGAAGGTGTCAGCTTGAGGTCATTCTTTGGGTCTCAAAGAAAAAGTACCGAAAGCCCGGAATTTAATGCACAAAGACAAAAGATTGAGAATGTTGAGAAGCAATTAGAAGAACAAAGGAGGATGTTAGAAGAGGAGAGGGAAAAAAGGGAGAAAGATATGGAAAGGTTTCAAGAGTTATATTCGCTATGTTCTTTACTTGAGATGTTAGTGTTTTATCGCAAATGTATGATATATATTGTGCTTATTTTTGTTTTATGTTCTAATTGAATATTATGATGTAGAGATTAAGTGAACACCTCGAACAACGTACAAATGAAGATCACCGTTATGTTGATGGTGATGATGATGATGATCAAACTCCAAGTAAAAGTGTTGTACATCGTGCTTCTACAAAAGGAAGTAATTGTTCAGCCCCCTCCAGATAACCGTAATGAGATAATGGACCCTAACACAAATGAAATCACCACGCTATACTTGAACGTTGCGGTGATAAATGATACACAACCTCTCCTGCTAGAACATTTCCATGTTTGGAGTTATTCTATTACAGTCCTGATGATGTAAGGGATTTTCTCGGTGGATATAAATGGCTGGACGTAGGGATATTGCAAGTTTGGTGCACGTAAGTATATAGTTGAATATACATGTCATTATAGAACATTATTCTTTTTTGTATTTCCTCCCTTAATTTATTCATTTTCTTTAACCATTTAGGTACATTCACCGTGTTTGTATAGAGTTAAATAAATCGAATATTTATGGAATCTTAGATCCGCTTTTTATTCGATGGACGTTTAATAAGCGAGGAAAAGAATGTACTTAGCACCATTTCTCAGTTCGTAAGTATTTTTGTAATTGATGTTTATGTATTCTATATTTAGTTTTATTTTAGCAAATACTAATAATATATATAGTCGTGTTTATTCAGTGGTCATTGGCAATTGATCATCATATCATTTAAGACGAATATAATAACTGTACTGTGTTCCTTGAATGATCCAATCGAAAAGAAAATGAAAGACATTATTAATTCGTAAGTGTATGTTTAATTCATTTTCTTTGACATTGTAATTAGTTTATCATGTAAAATGTTTAATTCATTTTCAATGTACAGTGTTGTGGAGCAAGTGAATATTATGAACAATGTTAGAAGAAAACCCTCATGGATCTTTCCTAAAGTAAGTGGCCCGATTACCTGTTTCTTTCATTTACATTAATGTGTGGTTATATTCATGTAATTATTGCTTAAATTTATAGACGAGGAGACAACCCGGGACTTACGAGTGTGGGTATTATGTCATGAAACACACGTTAAACATTGTCCTTGCCAACATTGTTGATTCATGGGATAAGGCATATATGTCATAAAATGTTTACATATATTAATATATAAGTTGACTATTGAATTATTATCATGCATGATATTCAATTTTTTGCTCTTTCTTATGTAGATGTTTAACGACGAAACCTCATTCCCCGTTGAGGACTTTGTAGATCTTCGTAGACGTTGGGCGTATATCCACAATATGCTTAAGGGTCTTGCTGATTGATTTATTGAGATGTGCTAATGACTTATTTTCTGTATTGATGATGTGAATATTACTTTTGACTTAAACATATTGTGTTTAATGTAAATATTAATTTTGGCTTTTGATGCACAATGTTAGCTGTTTTTTATGCTCTTTATGCATGGTTAACAAAAATACAGGTTATTGTAAATTCCCTGATATGGTTATAATAGTTACATGATAAAAAATGTGAAAATTTTGAAAAGCAGAGAATTGCATATTTAAAACAGAGGAAGTTTTGATAGTGCTTATAAAACCTAACAATGGTTGTATATTGAACGCTGACCAGAATAATATAAATTACAAAATATTGATGCTGAGAATTGAACCTGAGACCTTTAGTTCTATCACAATGGTTGGGTTAACTAACCGTTGTGATATGGCGCGCGCTTTCTAGAATACACAACGGTCTTTTGGAAAACCCGTTGTGATAGGGTGCACGCTTTCCAGTTTATTACAAAGGTTACTGGGCTGTAATTGTACGTATTATATATACAACGACACTCTACATAACAACGCCTGACCCCGCGTGATTATATATCTTTCCCAACCGTTGTTAAATGAATTTTTCGTAGTAGTGATACTAGAAAAGCATAATCATCCTTATAAGAAAAACTAATGAAGTTTTAACCATCATGGACAAAAGATATAAATTAAGCAAAAAAAGACGCTAAATAACAACAAAAGCGTCTTGAAATCTTGTTCATCCAATTCAAAATCCACTATTCTTTCTGTTGGAATGACACTTGATGTGATAAAGAAAAGCTTTTCAAGATTAAAATAAAAATCTACCTCTCCTACTACTTTAACCCTCTGATACTTGAGTTACCAAGTATTATTACACCAATCATTATGAGTAGAGCATCTGCAAACCACTGGGAATAATGTGATTCATGAAAGAAGAAGATGCAAACTAAATCAGAAGTGTTGAAATTGATAGCGAAATTGGTGACGGTAGCTTGGAGAGATAAAAGAGCTTTAAGGTTGTTGACAATACAATCTGTAGCGCGAATTTTTGCGTGGTTGCGAATCACTATCGCTTTTGGGTACTACAGTTCGATTCATTTTTTTCCTATTGAAGCTGATGAAGGAAGGGAAATAGATGTCTCCAATTAACCTTGCTTGAAAACTGAGTTTAACAGATGACTGTTGGTTTACAGATGCTATTAAGATTGTGGGTCTCTCTTAGGTTATTTTGTTAAAAAGGAATAGTGTCTAGGCCGTTGGTAGGATGTTAGGACTGATGCTTTCTGAAATTCTGGTATCAAACGTGTGATGTTAAGGAGTGATGTCACAACAACACACTCTGCACTATGGACAACAATAACAGTAAAATAACACCAAGAATTGTTGACCCAGTTCGGTTACAACCAACCTACTCTGGGGGCTACCAAGCCAGGGATGGAATTCACTACTTGTAGATATAATTTATAGACTCAACGACCCGTTGACAATCTCCTAAACTTATACTCTACTAATGACTTCCTACCTAAGAAACCACTTAGGTATGAGAACACCACTCAATCCCTTACAAACACTCAAAGAACCCACTTTGAGTACCCTTGATCTTACTTCACAGTTTCGATCAATTCAAACAACTCTCTTTGCTTCACAGCTTTAGAGAGGACAGAAACTTAACACCTATTCAAACCCTAGAATAGTGTAAATACAAGCACTTTAAACAAACTCTAGACACTAAGCCTTCTGCTCTTGATCTTCTGAATGTTTTCTGTACTCTTTCCTTTGGTCTTGTGCGCTTTATATAGCTCCTGAATTGGGCTTGGACTTGTCACAATATTTGATCAGATTTGTTAATTAAAACTGAATCTTCAAAACAGATTTTATCCCCAAAATCTTTTTAAATCTTCAACCTTTTAATTCTCCAACAGATCTGCAATCAAATCTCCCATGTAACAGAAAATATCTATCCCAAGATATTCTCATCCAATGAGTCAACCACTCTCCACAATTCCAGCTAATACGCGTGCCCTAATAACATATCCTGCTGTTATTAATTCTGTAGGTCTGATGTTACAACATCACCTGTGTGACATCAGACATCCATATTCAGCATTTAACAACTTAACACAGCCCAGTGTTAAGACTTCAATGTTACAACATCAGCACCTTGACATCAACATTGAATAACCTTTGTTTTACCAAAATTCCAGCCAATCTAGGAACTATCAATCTCCCCATTTGGCTAATTTTGGCTAAAACAATCTCTGCACTCTGCAATCAACTTCTGCACTCTGCACCTTCAGAGATTTCAGCAGCGGAATAATCTTCAATCAATTTGAAACTCATTAGCAGCAGTTTGACACTTTGCATAGTCTTCATCACTAGATCTGCTGCAGCACCATCTTCATTATTGACAGCAGCCAATTGGTGCTCAGTTTGACACTTTGCATAGTCTTCATCACTAGATCTGCTGTAGCACCATCTTCATTATTGACAGCAGCCAATTGGTGCTTCTCCTTGAAAATATGAACCAGCATCACAGCTGTTTAGTAGCTCATAATGTGCAGCAATTTACTCCCCCTAGATGTCTGCTTGGCTGCACTCTTCACATGTCATGATATCTTCAATACTCCCCCTTAATAACTGCATCACCACTTTTCAACTAAACACCTTGTAGCAGCAACAACTTATCTCCCCCCTTAATATCTGCACCACACTGGCAGCATATGGCAATAATCCTCTTGACTATCTTGGCTATCTTCTCCCCCTTTTTAGCCATAATTAGGCAAGCTTCTATATGAAGCCCTATTAACTATAGTCGGTATACCCTAGCTCTCATTGTTAGCCTCTCAGTTAGTAAACAGGCAAAACAAATCATAGAAGGAAACTAAAAGCAAAAACAGTGCATAAAACAGCACAATATTCAAATTATAAAACCAAGCATAGCAAAAACTAAACTATTAACAAAACTATAACAGGTAAGAGACGATAAGCTAGTATTCTTCTGAGCTTGCTTCATCAGCACTATCATGTCCTTCATCTTCAGTATGATCATCTTGTTCCAAACTTTGAATCATCTTCTCAATCTTTATTTTCCTGTCAGTGCTGGTCTTGATAACCATATTAAGATCCTTGCAGGTTGCCCTTAATTCTTGAATCAGCTCAGATTTTGGACTGACCTTCTTAATCCCAGAACTTGATGTTGTAACAATGTCTGGAACATGACTCCCAGCAAACAGTTTGGGATGCAAGGATAAAGCTGATATCCTCTTACATGCTGTGTCTGAACTTGTTAAGATGCCTGGATGTTGTTTCATCATAACTCCACAGATGAGCGAAGAAAATGCTATAGGCAGTTTGATGGCATTAGTGGTGGCATGTCTCACAGTCTGCTCAAACACATATGCTCCATAGTCAAACTTCTTCTTAGTACCCACAACATAAATAAACCTTCCTAGTCCCACAGCTGTTGTGGTTTTATGATTGGTAGGCACCCAATTTGCGGCTCCAATTCTGTGTAAGACATCATACTTAACATTGAGTTTGCTGGTTGGCAGTTTCCCTTTCAAGGGCCACACCTTAACTTGACCAGCAGTTAATTCCTTGCAGACATCATTCTCAGTGGCTTCTAGCTCAGCAAAAACTTCATCTTTTCTTCCTAGATACTTGTTTATAACTTCAGGAGAGAAATCAACACATTTTCCTCTTACAAACACTTTCATGTAGTCCACACTGCTTTTGTCTGAAATCTTTATAGGAATATTTACCACAAATTCCTTAACCAAGCTGTCATAGCACTCGGAGAACCCATGAACCGTCTTCATCAGACCAGCAGTCTTAATCACTTCTATGATTTCTTTCATTTCTATAATTTCTTTCCCAATCTCTCTTTCAAGAGCAAGTCTTCTTTGACAGATGAACTTCCACATCGACGCACTGCTTGCATAATGGAATGAAATGTTATCAACCGGAACCTCAGGAATCTTGTCAGCAATTCTCTTCAAGATTGTCTTTCTGACAGGAGTGATGTCTTGCACAGCATCCTCAACATCATACTCTGATCCGGATTCTTCCATTAGCTTCCTTTTTCTGGGATTCACATCAACCTTACTCCATGCTTTTGTTGGCCCAACAGTCTTTTTCCTCTTCTCATCAGAAGCTTTCTTTGAAGACGATTCAACCATCTTTCCTTTTCTTGTTCTTAGTCTCTTGGGCAGACTAGGCACTGCTCTTCCAATGACTTCATTATCCGACAAGTCATCAACATCAATTACATCAGTCTCAGCATCCCTGCTAAGCGATGTTCTAACCTCCTCTTCAACATCTGCTTCAACAGAAGTGGGTTCAGCAGATGTCCTAACATTCTCCTCAACATTTGTTTCTTCATGCATGTCTTCACTCTGATCAGCATCTTCAATAGCTGTCATTGCAAGTTGTTGAAGACTTGACTTACCTTCCTGCATGTTGTCTTTCTCAGCTGGCATCCGATTCAGTGGGATTGAAATTCCTTTGACAGGGATGCCTTTGTCTAGAATCTTTGAGGCAAGATTACCCATCCTTTTGTCTACATCAAATTTTTCTTCAATAGTCTGAGACGTAGATGATTTCGGCACAGTTTTATCCCCAAATAACACACTCGTAACAACCTTCTTTGTTTCAGGATTCTTGAAAATAGTAGCAGGTCTCTTAGGAGTTAGTTTAGTGGGTCTCGAAGTACCTGATTTTGGGAGCATCACTGAGATAGGTTCTATATTCAAAGCTTCTCCTGCAAATCCCTCTTCTGAAGAAACCCTAGCCTTATCTCGCGAAGAGCTTTGAGCGACAGATTTCTTTGATGGAGACGAAGTCAGGTTTGACATTGTTCCCTTGAGGCAGTGTGAGATCAGATGATCCTTCTTGTGGAGGACGACGAATGGAAGGAAGAAATACTCTTTGATGAACTGTGACCTTGCTGCACTAGAGAATGATGGTCTGAGGTATGGCGCCAGCTTTTCAGTATTTAAAGACCAATTACTAATTTTCTCCCTCCATAAAGACTTTCCTTTTGAAACATTCACATATGAACTTGTTAACTTTGAGTGACCTTTCAGCATCCTGATGTCATAGTCTGATGTTATGACATCAACATCATTAGTTGAATTCCCTTCAAGAGAGGTCCACTGATAGCATTTGTCTTTGGTTCTGGTACCCTTCATAATAACTTGATTATGTTTATCAGAAACCACACACCCATCCTTAGTGTAGTTTACCCTGTAACCTTCATCACACAACTGGCTTATGCTGATCAAATTTGCACTTAAGCCATTGACAAACATAACATTGTCAAGTTCAGGTCTACCATTACCTTGCACTTTCCCAACTCCTGCAACAACACCTTTTCCTCCATTGCCAAATATGACTTCATGAGAGGGACAAGGTCTAAGATCATCAAACATGGATCTACATCCAGACATGTGCTTGGAACACCCACTGTCAAAATACCATGTTCCTTCTTCATCACCCATGAGAGCCAATAAGCACTTCACCTTCTCCTTAGGTACCCATTGTTTAACAACTTTGGGCCTGTGCTCTCTCCATCTGTTTTGAGGCTGAGGGTATCCATGCAGCTTGTAGCAAGAGTACTGCATATGTCCAAATCTTCCACAATAATAGCATCTCACCCTTTCATCTCTGAATCTTCTGCCATGATGAGATTGCCTATGCTGCCATCCATGATGTGGTCTCCTCTTACCATAACTGCCCTGCCATCTATTCTGTTGATATCTTCTCCCATAAGTCGGCTGAGAATGTTGTTTCCTGGATTGTCTCCTATGATGGTGTGGCTTTCTTCTTCCATATACATAAGGAACAACATTGGTGTATCCATACCCATACCATTTTTCCTGAGGTTGATATCTCTGCTGAGACATGTTCTGCTTGAACCTGACAGCTTGCATATTCTGGTGAAATTGGGGAGGCATACACTGACTAGCTCCTTGGGGCTGTATCTTCCTCTGATGAGGGCCATTCTTCTTCTCAGCATTTTGGGGCTGAACAATCTTCTTTGAGGAAGGCCCCTGTTTCGTAGGTTGATGTTGAGACAACGGTTGAGACATCTCCCTTTTTGTTCCTGAAGTACTAGCCACATATCCTATGCCTGATTTATCTCCAGCAGATTTCTCTAACTGAAGAATTTTATCAAGATCAGCAGTACCACTGTTCATCATCCTAATGAATTTAGTCATCTGATCCAGTTGGGACTTAACTAACACAACTTGGTTTTCCCGATCAGCTTTTTCATTTTCAAGCTGAGCAATCTGTTGCTTATGATACTTGTTTTCTTGACAAATCTCAGCACTTTTCAAACACAGCTCTCGATAAGTAGAAGCTAGCTCTTCATAAGTTATTTCTTCATCACTACCATCATCAGACACAACAGTTCCTGTTAAGGCTCTAGCATGCTTTGCTGACTCACCATCACTTTCACTATCAGATTCAGACCAGGAAACTGACATGCCCTTCTTCTGCTTCTTCAAGAATGTGGGACATTCTTTCTTGACATGTCCATACCCTTCACATTCAAAGCACTGAACACCTTTATCCTGAGCAGCCTTCTCTTCATATTTCTCTTTTGAATTGGTGATGTCAGAGGAACTGTTCTTGACACTAGGCTTTTAGTTATTGTTCCATCTTTTTAACACCTTTTTGAACTGCCTTCCCAACATTGCAATGGCTTGTGACAAATCTTCCTGAGAATCTTTGACAACCTTATCTTCTGTAGGAGTGGAGACCAAAGCAATACTCTTGGGCTTCTTTTCTGGTTCTTCTTCATTTAAACCAAGTTCAAAAGTCTGAAGAGATCCAATGAGCTTATCTACTCTCATCTTGCTGATGTCTTGAGCTTCTTCAATAGCAGTTACTTTCATCTTGTACCTCTTAGGTAGGGACTTAAGGATCTTCCTCACGAGCTTTTCCTCTGACATCTTCTCACCAAGAGCACTGGATGCATTAGCCAGCTCCAGAATACTCATGTGGAAATCATGTATAGTCTCATCTTCCTTCATCTTCAGGCTTTCAAATTTTGATGTTAAAATCTGAAGTCTTGACATATTGACTCTAGATGTTCCTTCATGAGTAGCCTGCAAGATATCACATGCTTCTTTAGCAACTTCACAGGTATTGATTAACCTAAAGATGTTCTTATCCACTCCATTGAAGATAGCATTCAGAGCTTTGGAATTTCCAAGGGCAAGCTCATCTTCCTCCTTGGTCCACTCTTCTTCAGGCTTTGGCTTAGAGGTGCCTTCTTTATCTTTACCAGCATCATCCTTCTCACACATAACAGGAGCTTTCCATTCTTTAATAACAACCTTCCAAGCCCTACTGTCCAAGGATTTTAAGAAGGTGGTCATCCTTGGCTTCCAATAGTCATAATTGGATCCATCCAAAATAGGGGGTCTGTTGACGAATCCTCCAACTTCTTTGTCCATCTTATCACCAGAAAGTAACTTCCATAGATCTCACCCAGAGACAGACAGGATGCCTGCTCTGATACCAATTGAAATTCTGGTATCAGACGTGTGATGTTAAGGTGTGATGTCACAACAACACACTCTACACTATGGACAGCAATAACAGTAAAATAACACCAAGAATTGTTGACCCAGTTTGGTTACAACCAACCTACTCTAGGGGCTACCAAGCCAGGGATGGAATTCACTACTTGTAGATATAATTTACAGACTCAACGACCCGTTGACAATCTCCTAAACTTATACTCTACTAATGACTTCCTACCTAAGAAACCACTTAGGTATGAGAACACCACTCAATCCCTTACAAACACTCAAAGAACCCACTTTGAGTACCCTTGATCTTACTTCACAGTTTCGATCAATTCAAACAACTCTCTTTGCTTCACAGCTTTAGAGAGGACAGAAACTTAACACCTATTCAAACCCTAGAATAGTGTAAATACAAGCACTTTAAACAAACTCTAGACACTAAGCCTTCTGCTCTTGATCTTCTGAATGTTTTCTGTACTCTTTCCTTTGGTCTTGTGCGCTTTATATAACTCCTGAATTGGGCTTGGACTTGTCACAATATTTGATCAGATTTGTTAATTAAAACTGAATCTTCAAAACAGATTTTATCCCCAAAATCTTTTTAAATCTTCAACCTTTTAATTCTCCAACAGATCTGCAATCAAATCTCCCATGTAACAGAAAATATCTATCCCAAGATATTCTCATCCAATGAGTCAACCACTCTCCACAATTCCAGCTAATACGTGTGCCCTAATAATATATCCTGCTATTATTAATTCTGCAGGTCTGATGTTACAACATCACCTGTGTGACATCAGACATCCATCTTCAGCATTTAACAACTTAACACAGCCCAGTGTTAAGACTTCAATGTTACAACATCAGCACCTTGACATCAACATTGAATAACCTTTGTTTTACCAAAATTCCAGCCAATCCAGGAACTATCACTTTCTAATTGATGTATGAAGGTGTGGGATTTTGATTAGTATGCTCGCTAAGATTTTTCAATCTTATGCCTACGTATTCCCGTTCAGGGAAATCAGAGCGATCGTAGTTCCTCCTATTCTATGGGAGAAAAGGGATTGTTTTGGTGTCTTGTTCAAAGCCCAAGACGTGAAGCTAAATGTGGTTTGTATCTTGTTCAAAGCCCAAGATGTGAAGCTGAAGGGTTTGACTTTAGAGAGAATTTGTCATCTCTAAATAGGGGTATTTGGTCTGTTTGTCACGACTGTTGGGTGACTGATTATAAAGGAGAATTACTTTAACTAGGATATGTGAATCCAGCAATGCCATAATTTCTTTTATAGGGGATTTTTAACCTGAAAGAGAAGACTTTAACCACTACGCCAAACAAGGGAAAAGAGAGCGCTTTTTTTGGCCTATGACAGCGCTTAAAAGCGATGTCTAAGCCAGCGCTGTCGTAGGTAAAGACATCGCTTTTTTATTTATGAAAAAACTCTCTCTAAAAGGGGACTTTAGACAGCGCTTATAAAAGCGCTGTCTAATGTATACGTTTAAAATTTTAAAGAATTTTTTTATACACTTTAGAGAGCGCTTTTTTCTTCAAAAGCGCTCTATAAAATGGGACTTTAGACAACGCTTTTGAAAGCGCTTTCTAATGTATACGTATAATGATTTTTTTATATACCTTTAGAGAGCGCTTTTCCTTAAAATCGCTCTCTAAAGGTGGACTTTAGACAGCGCTTTTGAAAGCGCTGTCTAATGTATAACCTTAGACAGTGTTTTTTTCTCAAAAGCGATGTCTTTTGTCTACGTATAATTTTGAAGATTTTTTTTAAAAATCTCATTTTAACCATTTTTTATGCAGAAACCTGTATAATTCACATTTCCATAAACCTGTATAATTCACATTTCAATAAACCAGTATGGATACGCATTTCCATCAACAAATTCTATTTCAAAACTAGAATTTACATTAATGTAGAATTCGCACAAATTCTATAAACTAGAATTTGTACATTTCAATAAACTAGAATTTACATGCAGAATTCGCACAAATTCTATTGTATGGTTTCAAACCTGCATAGAATTTACATTTCAATAAACTAGAATTTACATTCACAAAACTATACATTCAAGAAAGAATTCTTCTTGCAATAAAAAATTCGCACAATTCCTCCTTAGTATCTTGCAATTGTTTCCTCGTGTAATAAGGACACGCCATATCATCCAAATACTACATAACAAAACAAGATACACATTAGTTAAGAAATAATATATAGATGTTTTGTGTTATCAAGTAGCATCACTAATAAGCAATATTGTGAAAATTAATATACCTCCACTTTGACCCATGTAATATTGGTTGCTCTAGCTCGTGCTACTCGTGCGTATCTTCCTGGTTACTAGACATTTGACCTTTAAGAAAGAAAAAAACAAAAATTAAATGACAAATATAAAAATCCATAATCCTAATCTATTGAATGATATAAGCTATATTGAATGATATAAGCTATAATTTTACAACTAGTATCTTTTTCACTAACGTCTCTTTCTTTTCTTGTTTGGAGTATGTTCTACCCGTCTCTTAACAACACGGACGGTTGGATTGATCCAAATACCCTCATTATGATCATTTCTAGTATATGATTTATTCGCTATAATATTTTCATCTTGATCATTTCTAGTAAATGATTCAATATCAACATCAATATCACCTTGATCTCCAACGTTTTCATCAATTACTTTGTTAGATAAAAGCACTATAGACCATTTTGTACTTGTCGGATTAGTGACATAGAACACTTGTTTAGCTTGAGAGGCTAGAATAAAAGGCTCATCTTTGTACCCCACCCTATTAAGATCCACTTACAAAAATCCTGACTTATCCATTCATACGGCATTATTATTTTCAACCCACTTGCAATGAAATATAGGAATCTGAAACTTCTCATAATCAAACACCCAAATGCGCTCGATAACCCCAAAATATGACAGATTTGCAAATTTGGGGTTTAAGTCTTTCACACTTGAAATGTGCACTGCTTCAGCTACCACGGTGACACCACTATTTTGCATAGTACTTTTATCATCTTGTTCTTTGGTATAAAATGTGTATCCATTAATTGTGTATGCGCTATAAGAAAACACGACCATACTTGGACCATATGCTAAACATCTCAACATTTCTGTTATTGAATCGCGGTCTGAATAATACTTTGAATAAATATAATCCTTAAACCAAGGTATGAAACTTCGATTGTGCTCTCGTACTATCCAATTCTCATTTCTATTCGGATTTAAACCTCGGAGAACATCCTTGTGCATTTCAACATATGGCTCAACCTCATTCTCATTGTGCAGAACATACAAATGCACTTGATCCCGTTCGACCCTTGATACTGTCATAACTTCATTTCCAATTAACTTTTTTCCTTCTTTTTTTTCGACAATATGAGATTTGGGGAGTCCAATTGATTGTACATTGGACAGATATTCAGTACAAAACTCAACCGCTTCTTCAACAATGTATCGTTCAGCAATACAACCCTTTGGTCGACTTTGGTTTTTCACATACCCTTTTAATATTTTCATATAACGTTCAGCAGGGTACATCCATCTCATATAAGCCGGTCCACACAATAGTGTCTCTTTCACTAGATGAACAACTAGATGAACCATTATGTCAAAAAACGAGGGAGGAAAATACATTTCAAGATCACACAAAGTAATAACTAGTTCTTTTTGCAATGTTGGTAAGATCGCAGGATCGATCACCTTACTGCAAATTGACTTGAAGAAAAAACACAATTTAGTTATTGCGCTTCTTACTTTATCTGGCAGAATAGAACGTATACCTATTGGTAGAAAATGTTCCATTATAACATGGCAGTCATGCGTCTTTAAACTCTTTAACTTGAGGTCTTTCATAGACACAAGTCTTCTAATATCTGAAGAGTATCCTTCTGGAACTTTAACTTCACTTAGAAACTTACACAATACTTTTTTCTCCTTTCTAGATAGAGTATACGCAGCAGGTGGTAGATATGTTCGTTTTCCTTTCTTCAAGGGTCCTAATTCAGTTCTTATCCCCATATGTACCAAGTCCTTTCTTGCTTTAAGGCCATCCTTAGACTTTCCTGGTATATTGAGTAACGTACCAATAACACTGTCAAATACATTTTTTTCAATATGCACAACATCGAGAAAATGTCTTACATACAACGACTTCCAATATGACAGTTCAAAAAAAATTGACCTCTTCTTCCACCCACTCTTGATAAGTGTATGTGCAAAAGGCTTTCCAAACTGAGTTGTCACATCTTTCACCTTTTCAAAAATTTGATCACCTGTCAATATAGTTGGAGCTCTACCATGTTCTGGCTCTCCATTGAATGCTTTTCTCCACCCACGATAGTGATTATTAGAATTTAAGAATCTACGATGACCGAGAAAGACATTCTTCTGACCAAACTCCAATCGCGTCCAATCTGTTTTATCTTCACAAATAGGACACACACATTGACCTTTTATGCTGTACCCTGATAGATTTCCGTATGCTGGAAAATCATTAATTGTGCCAAACAACATCGCCCTCAAGTTGAAACTTTCTTTCCTATACCCATCATAAACCTCTACACCGTTCTCCCACAAAAATTTTAAATCTTCGATTAAGGGTGCCAAGTATACGTCTATGTCATTCCCTGGTTGTCTAGGCCCATAAATTAACATAGATAACATCATGTACTTACGCTTCATACATAGCCATGGAGGTAGGTTATAAATCATTATGATCACAGGCCAAGTGCTATGTGAGATACTTTGAATACTGTGTGGGTTCATTCCATCAGTAGATAATGCCAAGCGAAGGTTTCTTGCTTCTTTTCCAAATTCAGGATAATCATCATCAATTTTCATCCACTGTGGTGAATCTGCCGGATGTCGAAACTTTCCATCAATAATTCTTTCATCTGTATGCCAAGTCAAGTGTCTTGAATCGGTCTCACTACGAAACATGCGTCTAAATCTCGGAATTATAGGAAAATACCATAAGACTTTTGCTGGAGACAACTTTTTCTTATATCAAGAGACACCACATTTAGGACACTCATTTAACGATGCATACTCATTTCGAAACAATACGCAATCGTTTGGACAGGCATGTATCTTATCATAGCTCATGCCAATAGAGCACAACATCTTTTTGGCCTCATATGTTCGATTGGGAAGAGCATTATCCTCTGGAAGCATATCTTTCATAAGGGCCAATAATTCTGTGAAACTTTTATCCGACCATCCATTGCCCGCCTTTAAGTTATACAACTTTAATACCGCAGACAATCTTGTAAATTTGGTGCAACCATTATACAACGGTTTCTCTGCATCGCTTACCAACCTCTCAAACATTTTGGGACAATCCTTAAGATCTTCTTCAAGTGCTTCTGCAATCTCTTCGACTCGATCAGAATCGTATGTATCTGTGCCATTGTCGTATGAAGCGTAGGTCGTATTATCCCCCGATTCAACATTCCTGTTAATTTTCTCACCATGCAAATTCCAACATGTATAACTTCTATCAATTCCACTCCTCAATAAATGCGATGCCAACTGAACCGCGTCAACCCGACTCCCAAAACAGCAACCCAAGCAAGGACATATCATTAGACCGAGGTCTTTGGCGTGCGCAACAACAAACTTAACGAATTCCGATACCCCATTGTCGTACTCTTTCGACAATCGACTTGAAGACATCCATTTCTTATCCATAGTTATACTAATTAAACTAAACAAAAACAAAAAGAAAAAATGTTATACCTGTAGGGAAACGATCCGACTTTCACACTTTGAACACAAGTAACCCCTATACACGTATCATAAAATGAAATATCATTAATTGACCAATTATGAGTCATAACTTGATAAATGGCAACTAACTTATAATTTAAAGTATAAAAAAAAAATCTAATTAACTTATAAAGTAGACAATTATAATTTAAAGTATCAAAAAAATTCTCTCCTCAATAAGTATAAAGTAGACAATTAACTTATAACAAAAAGTCAAAGTTCTAGAAAATAAAAGAAATGAACTTGGAAAAAAAGGATAGACAAAACACAATCAATTGGAAAAACAGTACAACACAACTAGCGAAATACAATTTCAATCAATACTAGGTTGTTTATACTAATCAACTTTGCCAAATATACAGTAGAAAATATTTAAAAGTAACCTTCCACAAAACTAGGTTGTATCATGAAGTATCTTTTCAATAATCGTTGTGAAGATACTTTAATATTATTTTCCTTATGAAAATACCTTCTACAAAACTAGGTTGTATCATGAATGCATAACACAATGAGCTTATTATAAAAAAAGAGGGACATTTGTAAAAATAAGAGATGAAAGATTAAAGATTATGCAAAATATACATGAAAAATATACATGATAAATACTTTGCAAAATATACATGAAAAATACTTTGCCAAATATACATGAAAAATAAAAGCAAAAAATAGGTTCGATTCTGCAACAATAAAAGAGGGAGCTTTTATCCTCATCGTGAAAACTTTTTCAGCATAAAAATCAAATCAAAAACAAATTTTAAAAACAGAGAAATGAATAATAAAAGAGTAACAACGTACCTTATTCGTTTTCAGAGAATAAGAGAAAAAGAACAACAACAACAACAACGTTTTCACGAATGGAATGCAACAGTGACGGCAACGGTGACGGCAACGGCAAAGAACGACGACAATAATGGCATGCAAGAACGACGACAAGGGTTTAGAGAAACGGTCGAGAGAGAAAATGAATAGAAGTGTCTCTGAAAATGTTTAGAATTGTTTTATATTTTAATTAGTACAGGACTTTAGAGGGCGCTTTTCCTTAGAAAGCGCTTTCTAAAGTGAAAATAATTAGAGTCCTATAAGAGCACTTTCTGAAAGCGCTTTCTAAGGTGGCCTTTAGACAGCGCTTTTTAAAAGCGCTCTCTAAAGTAATACCTATAGCAGCGCTTTTTGGAAAGCGCTTTCTAAGGTGGTCTAAGGTGGAAGTCTTTTACAGCGTTTTTTAAAAGCGCTTTCTAAAGCCTTTCTTTTAAGGCGCTTTTTTTTAGCAAAATTTTTTTATTCTTTTTAGCAGCGCTTTTGTATAAAAGCGCTGTCTTTTAGGTGCCGTCTAAACATATTTTTGGCGTAGTGAACTCAGTGTAGAGCAATGCCATCTTTCCTTAGGACTTTCTCATGCTAAAAGAGGGACAGTGGCGTGGATGTAAATAATCCAGAGGCTTGCCGCTTACAGCAATTAGATGAAGGAAAAGGAGTTGTTGATGTTTGTATACTGTGAGCAAGGCACAAATTGATGCTAAAAGGTTGATTGACTCAATCGGGGTTTCCTTATACAATGCCTAAGAGGAGGCTATTGACCCAACAAGAGGGTGTCTTTTATTTGTTGTCTCGTACAAAGCCCGAGATAGAGGCTAAAAGGGTTGACTCAACAAGAGAGTACTAACAAGTGACTGACTCAATGAGAGAGTGCTTTTATGTGTCTTGTACGAAGCCCAAGACGGAGGCTAAGAGGTTTGACTCAACAAGAGAGTATTTTATACTCAACAAGAGAGTGATTTTCTATCTCGTACGAAGCCCGAGATGGAGGCTAAAGGGGTTTGACTCAACAAGAGAGTCTTTTATACTCAACAAGAGAGTGATTTGTATCTCGTACAAAGCCCGAGATGGAGGCTAAAGTGTTTGACTCAACAAGAGAGTCTTTTATACTCAACAAGAGAGTGTTTTTATGTGTCTTGTACAAAGCCCAAGACGGAGGCTAAAAGGTTTGACTCAACAAGAGAGTCTTTTATACTCAACAAGAGAGTGATTTTCTATCTCGTACGAAGCCCGAGATGGAGGCTAAAAGGTTTGACTCAACAAGAGAGTCTTTTATACTCAACAAGAGAGTGTTTTTCTATCTCGTACGAAGCCCGAGATGAAGGCTAAAAGGTTTGACTCAACAAGAGAGTCTTTTATACTTAACAAGAGAGTGTTTTATATCTCGTACGAAGCCCGAGATGGAGGCTAAAGGGTGATTGACTCAACAAGAGAGTCTTTTATACTCAACAAGAGAGTGTGGGGTGAATCATTGTACAAAGCCCAAGAGTAGGCTGTTTATGCTGGTGACTGTGTCAGTTGAGTGACAGGTCCAGTGTGTTGGATGAAAGAGAAAATCAGTTCTTATATGGGTAATGTTGTGCTTAGGGCTTGATCAGAGGATCAGGGTTATTTCCTGTTCTTTAAGGAAATGGAAAATCCAAAGGGTATTGAGACTGTCCAAGTCTACTAGTGTTTTGAGAAATCGATTCTCGAATAAGTGAATGGTCTTTGTGTAATGCCCAAGAGAAGGCTGGTATGTTAAGGAAAGAAGGTCAACCCATTAACTGGTCTGACACTTGACTCAGAAAGACAGCTCTAGCAAATTGATGACTAGGTTTTGTTCCTATACCTGTAGAGGTCTCTGGGTCCTTGTACTAAGCCCAAGAGAAGGCATGAGAGCTTTTAAGAAGCCGAAGGGTCCTTGTACAACGCCCAAGAGGAGGCGGGGATGCTTTTAAGAAGCCTGTGGGTTCCCAAACCCCGAGAAGTTCAAGACATGCTATTCACCGAGAATAGATCAAGCCAGGAAAGTCTGAGAATTAGGAAGAAACTCAAGAGATGCCATTCAAGGAGAAAAGATCATCTCTGGGGAGTTAGAGTTTCTTTCACAATTTCTAAGGGTGACAGTCTGAGAAAGGGTTCACCGAGAATGCTGCCTTTCACGTCTCCATATTGTTTAACCCCAAGAGGAGGGAAGACTGTGTCTGGTAATCCTATGGGGATCTAGTTTTGTTTGTATTTAAGAGTGACCAACAGGGCTTTACCTAGTTCTAGACGTAGTTGTCGGGGAAAACTCTAAATAACTATACTAGTATTACACAGTTGATATTTGACAAGTATATAAGAGTTTGTGAAAGAAGACTTACAACGAGCAGTCCCACAATACAATTATATATATGAAAGCGGATAAAGAAAGCGGGTAAACACTTACTCGGTTGTAGAGCTTCCATGCTGTTTTGTTAGTTGTTCAACAAAGAAAGCTTTGATAACAATATTATATTCAAAATCAAAGGAGAAAATGTTTTGAAAAGATAGTTGGGGCTTACAGCTCAAGGAGAGGCACAAAGTATTTATCAGCGATCGCACTGTGGTTCTGAGATTGTATAGGGACTTATACAAGTGACTGAGGCCCAAAAAGGTTTTATGTACAAAGGGATGGGTCTTACACTCTCTCAAGAGGCCCAAAGGTTTATTTTTATACAAGTAGTAGGGCTTACAGCTCAAGGAGAGGCCCAAGGTTTGGTTTTGAAATGGCGATCGCGCCGAGATTTTCTTTTAACGCAGAGGGACTTATACAATATTTGAGGCCCAAAAAGGTTTTGGTTAAAAGGGGATTGAGTCAGTTAGACGATGGCTATGGATCTAGAAGGGGGTTGAATAGATCCCTTGAGTTTTACACGCAAATAGTCTACAAAAATTCTGTTTTAAAAATTTGTTTAACGGAAGCTACCACTGGATAAAAACGTCTACAACGAACCTTCTACCGAAAGGATCGGATATGCACGAATATATCAAGGATGAGTACGACAGAGAAAAATTCAGTGCAGAATATTACACTTATAAACACAGACAATAAATTATCACTTGCTTGATGTTTATACCGATCCAATGAAGTTAATTGATAAGCAATTTAAAGCAATGTGTTCGAATTTCGCTTGGAAACAAATTATCAAACACCTAGTGTGCGTAAACACACTATATGCAGAATTTCTATGGAGAATAATGTGCAGCTGCTCCAAAACACAATTCAATGAATTGTATCGATTTAACAAACCAGTTTATCAGTGTACAATTATTCTACGACAGAAATTTCAATAGTTTGCTACCTCACAAATTCGAACAATACTGAAATTTAAAAGAGTTAAGGGAAAGAGAGAACAAACGAGATTTGATTAGGCAGTTCCCCAATCATCCTCGCTTTGGGTACGTCTGCCCCCAACTCCGCAAAAGGAATTGAGATATATATATATATATATGTAGTTGTTGCAAATTGTTTATTACAAGAGAAAACTATGAACATTCAAACCCCGAACGTCTTCGATCGTTGATGCAGAATTTTCTCTTCCCTTGATTCAAGATGAATCAAGTGCTCCGAATATGGATGATTCAATTACCGTCCCACGCTACTAAACCAAAAGAAAACTCCGTTCTTCAGTTACCTTCACTCGGTCAATTGAAATCTTCCAAGAATTCGAACCCAAACCTTCTTCTACGATCCTCTGATTACAGCTACTAAACTGAAACAGTTGCGCCAATTTTCGGTTACCTTCGCCTAGCCGAATCCCTGTAGAATGAACAGTTTGTACAAAAACCCCCAAGATCTCCTCGATTCTTGGAGGACAAACCCAACTGGTTTGATTCAAGAAACACCTGCCAAACTCTCAACCCAGGAGATGAAGATCACACTTCCTAAATTCTGAACGTTATCACTTCAATCAATGGGCGACACAAACAAAGATGATTATGTGTGATTGTTTGTTTACACAATGAAGATGAAGATGAAGAGAGAACTGACATATATTTTTCACGTTTCTTGTTGTGTGTAAAAATGAAGACCAAAACTATTTATATAAAAAAGTATGACCAACAAAAAATAACATAAAAGAAATTAAGGGAAAAAAATGCAAAAATCAAGGTCATGCGTCGACCTCCAGAGTCTATGCATCGACGCATAAAATGATATTTTTGAGTTCTCAGGTTTGTGCGCTTACCCGTGGCTTTTGGAGGTCAGCGCACAAATTCTGGGGTTAGCGCATGGTTTCAGGGGTCAGCGCATGAAGGCAAATTTTTCAGGAAATTTCATTTTTTGAATATTTTCACCAGACCAAGGTCAAACATACATGCTAGACACTACTAAAACAATAGTGGAACTTTATTTTTGGAGAGAACAAGATCCTATGCATCTAGACACATGACCAATAACGATAAGACGCTATATGCCCGACACGTGAAGTGATACCGCTCAAATTACAATCTAATGTGTTTGTTGACATCATTAAAACAAGATAGCTAGAAGGATATCCCTCACATACTCCCCCTTTTTGATGATGGCAACACTTTCTTGATTGTCACGAGAGATGTAATTTGAGATGATCAATGCTCCCCCTGTCTTTGACATCCGGTTAAACGTTTCTGTAGCCTTGTATTCTTCTCCCCCTTTGACAACATCAAAAAGACGAGAAGACAGTGGTCAAAATATCATACTAAAATATGTAGTGGATCATCAGATATTTGCAACAACCAAACATTTACCAGCATCCACATATGATACCGCTAATGTAAACAAGTAATGATTAAATACGGAACAGTCGCATAAAAGCAAAAATTCACTCCATAAAAGTTTAAACATAACAGCAGCACATGTCAAAATAACAAACAAGATCAAACCACAAAACACAAATTCATGCACAACTAAACATAATGCCCTAAGGTTTATGGTCTCCTCCCCCTAAACGAATAACCTCGTCCCCTATGGTGTTGACTTGGTGGTGGAAATTCCTCAAGTTGAAGGTTGAGCTCAATCAAGGTGTTATTTAGGTTACCAAGGCTGTTTGCCAAGTTTAGATTTTGCTGAGTCAGATTGGCATCCATTTGATTGAACCTATTCATAGCTGCATTGGCGAAATTGTTGAAGTTGGTGGCATGAGACGATATTTGGTTAGACAAGTTTGTGAGCTGTTCCTGCTGAGTCAGGTATCGAGTTTCCTGTTGCGCTTGGAATTCTTGATGTTGTAGAGATAACTCAGTCAACCTTGCTAGAATTTCATCAGAGGATTGTTGATCATGCTGAAACGGTGGAGTTGGAGGAGCAGAATTTTCTGGATGCTGCCATTCATAGTCCGCATCATAGAATGGAGGAACATACGCAGCACCAAGGTTAGTCCAGCAGTTTTGTTGCCACTGACCCAAGCCTTGATTGTCAGAGGTTACTTCCGTTTGATAGCCCATCCATGCCTCATTGTCTTCTTCTTCCACAATCACATTGTCTTGCATAACAACATCTTCCTGCATCACCACATTTTCATCTTTACCAACTTGATTTGCATTGCCTTGACTCCCTTCATCCTCACTTGCTTCAAGATGAACAGGTTCATTCTGTTCAGGATGAGTAGCTCTTTGTCGATGGATGAACCTGCGCTCACGTGACTGCCAATGGTAACCCATCATGGACAAGGTTCTGGCCAGAAACTGTTGTTCAGCAGTAATATGAATATGACAAATCTGTGGAATAGGAATGTCAAAGTGATTCAAAAAATTTGCCACAGCAGATGCATAACCAAGTGCCAGAAATTTGTTGGAGCTACGAGTGGTGAACATCCTATAAGCAAAGTAGTACGACCAATTAATTTTGATCTTTTGCTTCAGGATATAGATAAGATGCACCTCTGCTTGTTCAACTCTTGAGTAGCCTCCTTTCTTAGGCCTCAAGATGCGAGCAACAATCCACTGAAGAATACGTTCTTCAAATTTTAAGTGACCGGTAGTGACACTCTTAGGAAATGCTTCACTTACCACAAACTCAGCTGGATATGGTTCCCTCAACATTGAATTCAGAGCAGTTTTGAATTCATAGCCCTGAACAAAGGTTTTATCAGTAACCTTTGGGAGATTTTCATCAGTGTTTAAAACAAACAATGTAGACCATACATCATTTGTCACCTGAAATTCTACATTATTTATCGAAAATTTAAATTCAGCCCCACGAAATTTTCCTTTCATCCCACAATAGAACAACCGAGTCAAATCTTCACTATACTTGTCATCACATTCAACAAATTCATTCAGATTTTGAAAGTTTATGAGTTCAGAAATTTCAGGAATGTGAAAATCTGGACCCATCAAAGGATAAAATCCATGTTGTCTTATAACAGCCCGGTTAGAGAATAATTCCGTAAAAGGAGTGGCTAGCCTTTCAGAAATTAAAGATTCAAAAGTTACCCGGTGTGAGGATGATCCTCTGGTTGGTGCTGGTTGTGAAGTGGATCCTCTTGCTCCTCTTGTACCAGCATTTCTTCTGGAAGCCATTGTTGAAGAAGAGTTGAAGAAGGATTATCACACTTGATTTTTGCAGAGATAGAAGAGAAGATGTGTGAAACACTTTGAAGACCTTGCAGCAGATATATAGAGAATTTTCTCTTGGTGTTCCCTTCCCCCTTTTTTTGTTTTATTAGGGTTTTGATGAGGGTTTAGTGGAGATTAATTGAGATTGATGAGGTTTAAAGGAGAAGAATAGGGAGAGATTGACCATAAAAACTAATTAGATGACATGCAATAATCATAGATTAATGTGCAATGAGAAAACATAGGGAAGGTAAACATTAGTAGGTCGGCGCACGCAACCCAGTAAAGAAGAAATCTGAACGATTCCTTCATGCGTCGACCTGTGAATCTGTGCGTCGGCGCATGATTCTTGAAAATTTGAAAAGAATCTGAACATGTGGCTATACGCTAACCTGAAGGTTTAATAGGTCAGCGCATGAATCTATGCGTCGACGCATAGACCTGTAAAAATGAAAATTTTGCAAAATTCTTGTTCCAACCAGATAAATACACAAAAACACACAGAACCAAACATTCACATGAATGATAAGTGCTCAGTAATGAAATAAACATCAATATTAGAGTAAGTAACATGGCACAAAATGTTGAGAAGCCTCTATAAGTTGGAACGATATTACCTTGAACATCATGACGGTGAGATCCCTCACATATGGATGAATTTCTCTTTGCATTATTAGTTAAAGATATGAACAAGCATATATATATATATGTGAAGATCATAATTCTAAAGGATGTTATGCACGATCCGAGATATCGAGAATGCCAAGTTCCCTACGGATGTGAAAGAAAGGCTCTGTAGCTAATGGTTTTGTGAAAATATCAGCAAGTTGATTCTTAGTGTCAACATGCTCAAAAATAACATCACCTTTCTCTACATGATCCCTAAGAAAATGATGGTGTATTTCGATATGCTTGGTGCGTGAATGTAGTACAGGGTTCTTAGTTAGATTAATCGCACTAGTGTTATCGCACAAAATTGGAATACGTTCAAGTTTTAAGTTGAAATCAAGTAATTGTTGTTTAAGCCATAAGACTTGAGCACAACAACTACCGGCGGCAACGTATTCCGCCTCGGCTGTTGACAAAGCAACGAAAACCTGTTTCTTGCTGTGCCAACTCACCAAGGAATTTGCGAAAAAGTGACACGTGCCACTAGTACTTTTCCTATCCAACTTGCACCCGGAGAAGTCGGAGTCGGAGTAGCCAACTAAGGAACAAACACTACCTTTGGAATACCACAACCCATACTTTGGAGTACCAGAGAGGTATCGAAGTATGCGCTTAACTGCCTTCAGGTGGGCTTCCTTGGGATGTGCCTGATACCTCGTACACATGCATACACTAAACATTATATCGGGACATGATGCGGTAAGATAAAGGAGAGACCCTATCATACCTCGGTACTTCTTTACCTCAACATCCTTACCCTTTTCGTCATGATCGAGATTGGCACTTGTAGGCATAGGAGTATCTATTGCTTTGCAGTTCAGCATATCAAAATGTTTTAGTAAATCAAGACAATATTTCGTTTGACTCACGAATGTGCCCTCTTCAAGTTGTTTGATTTGCAATCCAAGGAAATAGTTGAGCTCCCCCATCATGCTCATTTCAAACTCCCCCTGCATCAAACTAGAAAACTCCTTGACCAAGGTCATGTTAGTAGACCCAAATATAATATCGTCAACATAAATTTGTACCAAAATTAAGTGTTTTCCTTAACGTTTAATAAAGAGGGTTGTGTCAACCTTTCCTGTTGAATACCCTTGATCAAGTAGAAATTTGCTTAGACGTTCATACCAAGCTCTAGGGGCCTGTTTGAGTCCGTACAAAGCTCGCTTAAGTTTATAGACATGATCAGGATATTCGTGTGATTCAAAACCTGGAGGTTGGGCTACATAAACCTCTTCATTTATATATCCGTTAAGGAATTCACTTTTGACATCCATTTGGAATAGCTTAAAGTTCTTTGTGCAAGCGTAGGCAAGTAGAAGGCGTATGGCCTCGAGTCGGGCAACATGCGCATAAGTTTCCTCATAGTCGATTCCTTCCTCTTGGTTATAGTCTTGCGCTACAAGCCTAGCTTTGTTACGTGTTATTACTCCATTTTCATCAAGTTTATTCCTAAACACCCATCGGGTGCCTACTACTCGATGATCTCGCGGAGGGGGGACAAGGTCCCAAACCTCATTTCTCCAGAATTGATTTAGTTCATCTTGCATTGATAGATACCAATGCTCATCGAGTAACGCTTCCTTAGAGTTTTTAGGTTCAACTTGGGAGACAAAAGCAGAGTAATAACAAAAGTTACTAAGTTTAGAGCGAGTAGTTACTCCCTTAGAGATATCACCGAGAATGTTGTCAATTGGATGGTCTTTTGAAGACTTCCAAGCTGGAGGAAGTTCATCTTTATTAGCATGATGATCATCCTCACTTTTCACTGGTTGGTGATCCTTTTCCTCCTCAATACGCATTGCTTTAGGCTGATCAATTCCCTTATCAGTGTCCTTGAGTATGTCTTCAGTAGGTACACTTGCACCATGAAAAGAACTACCTTCTCCGACATTTCTCGGATAAGACTCGTCAAAAGTAACATGAACTGACTCTTCAACTACACGTAACCTTTTATTATAAATTCTATAAGCTTTACTTGACTGAGAGTATCCTAGAAAAATACCCTCGTCAGCCTTGGCATCAAATTTGCCGAGAGTCTCTTTCCCATTGTTTAACACAAAGCATTTGCAACCAAATACATGAAGGTGGGAGATGTTTGGCTTACGCCCTTTTAAAAGCTCATACGGTGTCTTGTTTAGAATAGTCCGGATGAGCACCCTATTCAAAACATAACAAGCCATACTTATGGCGTCGGCCCAAAAGTATTTTGGTAATCCACTATCATTGATCATAGTCCTTCCAAGTTCTTCCAAAACTCTATTTTTACGTTCCACTACCCCATTTTGTTGAGGGGTACGTGGTGCGAAAAAATTATGATCAATTCCATTGGAATCACAAAATGCTTCAAATAAATGATTTTCAAACTCACCCCCATGGTCACTTCTGATTGACCCAATGTTTGTGTTTAACTTGTTCTGAGATAACTTAGCAAATCGTTCAAAGGCCGAAAAGGTATCACTCTTATTTGCTAAGAAAATTGTCCAGCAAAACCTAGAAAAATCATCGACTATAACAAACCCATAATAGTTACCACCTAGGCTTTTAACTCTAGATGGTCCAAAGAGATCCATATGGAGGAGCTCAAGGGGTCTCATAGTTGAAACAATGTTTTTAGATTTAAAAGAGATCCTTGTTTGCTTCCCCATTTGGCACGCATCACAAAGATGATCCTTTGTGAATTTAATTTTGGGCAAACCGATGACTAGGTCTTTAGAGACAATTTTGTTAAGCAAATCAAAGTTGATATGAGCCAAGCGTCTATGCCACAACCATGAATCTTCATTCATAGTGACTAAACACTTGTCTCCATCCAATGATACCTCGTTTAAGTCTAGCATATAGACGTTATTCACCCTCAAGCCCTTAAACACATTCTTTTTGTCGCAATCTTCAACTACGCAACAATCCTTTGAAAAAGAGACTTTATAATTTTTGTCACATAGTTGACTAAGGCTTAAAAGGTTGTGTCTAAGGCCTTCCACAAGGAGTACATCAGAGATAGTAGTAGATGAGGGGTTACCTATACTACCTTTGCCGAGAATTTGTCCCTTGTTGTTATCTCCGTAGGTGACAAACCCCTTTTTCTTCGCCACAAAGTCGATGAAGAGAGATATGTCTCCGGTCATATGTCTTGAGCAGCCACTATCTAGAACCCATCTTCCTTCGGTGGTCCCAAGACTTTGTTCCTACAAAAATAATCAAGGGAGAGTAGGTACCCAATTCTCATTGGGTCCTTTATGGTAAGTGAAACCAAAGTTGCCTTTGGGCAACCATTGATAAATGCCCTTTGGAACAAGAAATCTCCGAAATCGGCACTTAGCAATAGTATGACCGGGCTTACAACAATATAAGCAATCACGATTAGTTTGGAGTTTACCTTTGCTATCACTATCTCGAATCACATACGTGTATTGTTGATAAGGGTTATTCATTGTTTCACGATAATGTGATCGATCAATAGCAAACGTAATCTTAGGCTTGAGAGCCTTGTCTAACTTGGCTTTGAGGGTTCTCACCTCTCTTTGCCAAATGTGACAAGTATCACAGCCCCCAAGGTCAAACCATGTATATTTATTCTCATCGATCTTAGTTTTTGATACATTCACCATGGAGTTTTTAAGATCTTCCAATTCCTTTTGGGAATCGGAAACCTTTTTCTCCAAATAGGAAAAAATCTTTTTATTCGAAGCTAAGCGTTGAAATGCTTCCTTAGCTTCGTGGTGTAATGTATCAAAAGCTCTTTTTAATTCAGCATGAGACATATTTTGACAGTTTTCATATTTAGAGTGTTTTACCTCTTTTCCTTTGTTGTGACGTGCCATAAGACAAAGGTTGGCGGATTCACTTTCGTCACTTGAGGAGTCATCTTTCTCCGACTCGCTATCGCTTTCCCAAGCGTTGTATGCTCGTCGAGGCTTGTTGGACTTTTTGTTTGAGCGACTCTTGTCATTATCCTTATCTTTGTCTTTCTTTAGGGATGGACAATCCGGCTTGTAGTGCCCGGATTTTCCACAGTTGTAGCACGTCCCTTTTACCTTGCCATTTTTATTTCCTTCACTTCTAGATTGCTTCCTGAACTTGACAAGATTTCTATCCGAGTGCTGAATATCATTCTTACGAATATATCTATTGTATCTCTTCACAAATAAGCTCATATCATCACCGGATTCTTCATCTTTGTCATTTTTGGCTTCATCATCACTTAGCTCTTGATGTGTGGACTTTGAACAAGAAGCCTTAAGAGCTATCGACTTCTTCTCCGTATCTTTTGCCTTCTCTTTTTTTATACTCTTCTCATGTTTATCCAAGCCAATGAGCACTTGCTCATGCTCATCAAGTTTACCAAAGAGTGTTGTGAGGTCTAGTGTAGCAAGATCATTGGCCTCCTTGATAGCGGTAACCTTCGGTTGCCATTCCCTGCTAAGACACCTCAGAATTTTGTTAGTAGAAATCTCATTTGGAATTGGTTTACCAAGAACATGCAATTTGTTGATAATGTGAGTGAATCGTTGTTGCATATCCGCAATGGTTTCCCCTTTCTTCATGTAAAACAAATCAAACTCTTGCGTTAGTGTATTAATGCGAGCCATCTTAACATCATTAGTGCCTTCGTGGGCTACTTGTAAGGCATCCCACATAGCTTTGGCTGTTTCACAATGGGAGACTCGATAATACTCATCACCTCCCAAGGAAGAGATGATCATATTACGAGCCTTCCAATCATAACTGTACTTTTTCTAGTCCTCCTCAGTCCATTGAGCTTCGGGTTTAGGAACGACAACGCCTTCCGCGTTAGTCATAGTAATTGCCATGGGACCGTTTAAAATAACGTTCCAAACCTTCCGATCTATGGAGTTAATATGGACGCGCATACAATTCTTCCAGTAGTTGTAGTTTTCACCTGTAAAAACTAGAGCTCTATTATAAGCCCCCTTAGGTTCGTTCGCCATGATCCAAGAAGTTTTACCGAAGCACCAGAATAAACCGGAGCTCGTGATACCACTTGTTAGACGATGGCTATGGATCTAGAAGGGGGGTTGAATAGATCCCTTGAGTTTTACACGTAAATAGTCTACAAAAATTCTGTTTTAAAAATTTGTTTAACGGAAGCTACCATTGGATAAAAATGTCTACAACGAACCTTCTACCGAAAGGATCGGATATGCACGAATATATCAAGGATGAGTACGACAGAGAAAAATTCAGTTCAGAATATTAAACTTATAAACGCAGACAACAAATTATCACTTGCTTGATGTTTATACCGATCCAATGAGGTTAATTGATAAGCAATTTAAAGCAATGTGTTAGAATTTTGCTTGGAAACAAATTATCAAACACCTAGTATGCGTAAACACACTATGTGCAGAATTTCTATGGAGAATAATGTGCAACTGCTCCAAAACACAATTCAATGAATTCTATCGATTTAACAAACTAGTTTATCAGCGTACAATTATTCTACGACAGAAATTTCAATAGTTTACTACGTCACAAATTCGAACAATACTGAAATGTAAAAGAGTTAAGGGAAAGAGAGAACAAACGAGATTTGATTAGGCAGTTCCCCAATCGTCATCGCTTTGGGTGCGTCTGCCCCCAACTCCGCAAAAGGAATTGAGATATATATATATATATATATATATATATATATATATATATATATATATATATATATATATATATATATATATATATATATATATATATATATGTAGTTGTTGCAAATTGTTTATTACAAGAGAAAACTATGAACATTCAAACCCCGAACGTCTTCGATCGTTGATGCAGAAATTTCTCTTTCCTTTATTCAAGATGAATCAAGTGCTCCGAATATGGATGATTCAATTACCGTCCCACGCTACTAAACCAAAAGAAAACTCCATTCTTTAGTTACCTTCACTCGGTCAATTGAAATTTTCCAAGAATTCGAACCCAAACCTTCTTCTACGATCCTCTGATTACAGCTACTAAACCGAAACAGTTGCGCCAATTTCCGGTTACCTTCGCCCAGCCGAATCCCTGTAGAATGAACAGTTTGTACAAAAACCCCCAAAATCTCCTCGATTCTTGGAGGACAAACCCAACTGGTTTGATTTAAGAAACACCTGCCAAACTCTCAACCCAGAAGATGAAGATCACACTTCCTAAATTCTGAACGTTATCACTTCAATCAATGGGCGACACAAACAAAGATGATTATGTGTGATTGTTTGTTTACACAATGAAGAAGATGAAGATGAAGAGAGAACTGACATATATTTTTCACGTTTCTTGTTGTGTGTAAAAATGAAGACCAAAACTATTTATATAAAAAAGTATGACCAACAAAAAATAACAGAAAAATAACAGAAAAGAAATTAAGTGAAAAAAATGCAAAAATCAAGGTCATGCGTCGACCTTCAGAGTCTATGCGTCGACGCATAAAATTATATTTTTGAGTTCTCAGGTTTTTGCGCTTACCCGTGGCTTTTGGAGGTCAGCGCACAAATTCTGGGGTTAGCGCATGGTTTCAGGGGTCAGCGCATGAAGGCAAATTTTTCAGGAAATTTCATTTTTTGAATATTTTCACTAGACCAAGGTCAAACATACATGCTAGACACTACTAAAACAATAGTGGACCTTTATTTTTGGAGAGAACAAGATCCTATGCATCTAGACACATGACCAATAACGATAAGACGCTATATGCCCGACACGTGAAGTGATACTGCTCAAATTACAATGTAATGTGTTTGTTGACATCATTAAAACAAGATAGCTAGAAGGATATCCCTCACAGGGTCTTACACTCTATTAGAGGCCCAAAGATTATTTTAAGAAAAGAAATGGGGCTTATAACACGAGGGTAGGCCCAGATAATTTTTGTTCGAAAACGGCGATCGCGCCGAGGTTTTTGAAAACACAGTGGGTCTTATACGACATCTGAGGCCCAAATCATTTTGGTTTCAAAAAGGGGGTTGGGTCTTACACTCTATTAAAGGCCCAAAAAGTTTTAAAGAAAGGAAATGGAGCTTATAACACGAGGGTAGGCCCATATGTTTTTCCGTTTTGAAATGGCGATCGCGCCGAGATTTTTGAAAACGCAGTGTGTCTTATACAATGACTGAGGCCCAAAAGGATATTTTGGTTTTCAAGGGGTTGGGTCTTACACTCTATTAGAGGCCCAAAGAGTTTTTTTAAAAGTTTTTTTTGGGTGAAAATCAAAGAAACCCTAATTTTGTTTTCTTTTAAAAGTAAATATTTAAAGAAAATCAAATAAAAATGATAAAAATACCAAATAAGTTTGAATAAACCACTTGTGATTTTTGTTTAAGGTTTGAAAAACGAGGATTTAATCACAAGATGAATTGAAACTCATTTGGTTTCGATTTTCAATGTAAATATTCACTTTTAAATGTTTAAAAACAATTAAAAATGAATTTATTCACAAAAATACTAATTATATTAAATAACTAATATAAATTTAATTTTTTGTGGAATAAAATATTTCAACATTTTTGTGATTTTTTGCAAAAAGAACCAATAAAAAATAATTAAAATTGAGGGAGTTATTAATTTTCCAAATCATTAATAAAATAATATGAAAAACCAAAAAAATAGGAAAAAGTGATAAAAAGAGGTCTGGGGCGAGGGGGATTCGAAGCCCAGACCTCTCGCTTGCCAATACACACAAACCAGCTGATCAACCACTGGGGCGCAATGCCTATTCATTAATAACATGACAAGGGAAAAATATAAGGCAAACTTGGTTGGTTTCTCAAGCATGGCGCCATGGCCATCTTCAACCTCAAGCTCAGATGCGTGAAGCCCTCTAACTCACTCATTTCTTAACCATTTGACATGATTCAAACACCAAACTCATGCGTTTTTTCACAAGGATCATGATGGCAATATTTGATTTCATTTATTTTCAGTGTATAGCAAGTTATATCAACATGACCGTATGAACTATAATTTTGTAAAAGCAATCGTGCAGACATGTTGGTGAGTGCTATGATTAAATCTTTTGAGGGGAAATACTCAACATATGATGGCAAGCAATTGGCAAAAGTATCATGCGAGGAAATATGCATGGATCATGAAGATGTAGCTTTAGGCTTACCTTGATGCAAGCTGAAATGTGATCTCTGTACAAACTGTGTTCCAGATGTGATTGAATGATCCCTACAGCTTCAATGGATGTTGTGGAGTATGTTGCAAGCTTTGGAACACTTTGAAAACCTTTGGATCAAGTTGGAGGACTCCAACTGCATAATTGAGGCATAATGGCTTGGTTGAAGAGTGATTTTGAGCTAGAGGTGTTACAGTTGGTGTTTAAGTGTCTGGACACCTTAAATACATCATATGTGATGTGTTTGAGCAATTGGAATGGATTTCTTAAGGCTGCAACTCAAAACCCGATGGTGGTTGCTAAAAAACAAAGAAAATTGGTACTTAAGAGAGAATGAGAGAAAGCAGTGCTGTAAATTGCTTTGGTGTGATTTGAATGATCAATTAGAACCTCTATTTATAGGTGATCAATTCTTGTCTTGGAGGAATAGTGAATGGCTGCTGGATCAGATCACATTCAATGGCTTTGGCTTGGTGGCATTTCTTCTCATGCAAGGCAACCTAGCCCCTCCCAAGAGCAGGGCTATGTCTTGACCAAATCCACATTCTTCAGATGTTTTTATTGTTGTTTAATCAGAGAACTTGACTGAGTAGAGTGGCTTTGTTGAAAGTGCCCTATTTCACATAAATGCCTTTGAATTCAAGGCATATATGCCAAAATGCATTAATCTCAAGTTGGAAGATCCCTTGGCTTTTGGACTCAGCCCTATCAGTTGGATCAGTTGGCTTATGATCAGATTGAATGCATGTGGCATAGTGATCATTACTTTTGACTCAGAAATCGTGGATGGCAAGAAAACTCACAAACTTATTTTTCATGGCTGCCTTGACATGGTGTGTTGTAGAAGCCATAACTCTTGGCTCAAGTGGAGTGGTTTCATGCCAATGAGTTGCTTGGATTGTAGGCAATATGTACAACAACTTTGCTGTTTACACCTTGAATTAATTCAGCTTGGAACTGTGTGAAAAAATGCCACAAGTTTTGGTGTTTCCAACAAAATCTGTCTTGGACATAATTTTTTCTAAGTGTTGGAAAAGTTGTACTTTCATGTTTTTAGTGATTTTGATCCAACCATAACTTGAAATCCATGAGGAATTGGAATGAGTTGTGTTTGAAGCTTTTGTAGAGTGCCATGAGAGCTACAAATCCATCTTTGGATCAGCCAAAATGGTTGCTTGGATCTCAAGTTATAATCCTTGGAAGTTGGTACCCTAGCCACTTTATTTCATGACTTAGAAAAAATTATAAGTTTTTATGGTTACCCCTTTTTCAAGTTATCTCACTTTCTTTGGGTTTTCTTGATGAATGTTGATTCAAATCACACATTAACATCATTTTAGGGTTAAGGAACCATAATTGACAAAAAAAAAATCAAAAAGCCAAACTTTGACTTTTTGGCACAGTTGACTTTTTATCAGATGAATTCCAAACTGTGCAATCCTATATGAAATCAAGTCCTTGACCTAAATCAAACTTGATGGATTGATTTCATAGGTGTTATAGGGTATATTGAATCATGTCCTAGGGTTTGGGAGCATGTTCTGGTCAAAAGTCAAAGGCACAGTTAACTTTTTTTTCTTTTCAAAACCCTAATTGTGGTTTAGATGAAACTGAAACTTGTTGATCAAACTTCTTGGATCAATCCATTGTTGCAAATGGATCAATGTAGTTTATTAGAGACCCTCAAATCTTCTCTTGAAGTCTTGGCTCATGATTTGTCCCAAAAGTCAACTTAGGGGTGAATTAGGTCAAGAAACCCAAATTCCTGATTTTTGATGTATGCATCCCCTGTGTCTAAATTGACTTGATGCTTGGGTCCATGAGGTCCCTTAGAATACTTTAGGTTATGCTTTGAAGCATTGACTCATGCCCAGAGGAAAAATTCCATCTGGAGGCCTTGGTCGACCAAACCCTAATTTGGTGACACTGGAGATCTTGAGGCTCAATCCACCTGGAATGCTGCAACATTGTGCTTGATTCTTGCTGTGGGAGTCCTCTTGATCCATTGTGGATGTTTGAGAGGTTAGACAAGTTGAAGATCATGGCACTCCTTGATTGATCCCTTGTCTAAGACTCAGAGAGGGCTTGAAACCCTAATCTTTGATAGTAGTGAATGCTCAACAATTCCTTGAGGAGATTGATGAGGCATAAAGGTATATCTATATTGTGATGATAATTTGCCCAATGATGGGAAATATTAGTGGTCAAATTTTGGGGTATGACACAACCTCATATTGTTACATTGAACAATACCATCAACCCATACACAAATCATTTGAGAAAAAAACAAATATTTTCTAGGATTCGTGTGGAATAGTGAGAAAGGAAGAATAAAAAATGGTTTTCCCCCATAAAATGCACCATATTATCTCTCTTTAATGTGTAAATCATGGTTCTTGATACCATATTAAAATTCTTAATAAAATCTAAAAAACTATAAAAGAGAGAAAATATGAAAAAGGTGTAATAAACTTTGTATTGATAAAAATGAAAGTTTATACCATTAAAGTGATACAATGAGACTTATATAGATTAAGAGTATAATTAACTCTCATATAGTGTAGCCAATTTGTAACTAGCCTGCAACTAATTACCAAATCTCATCTAGTGTAACCAATTTGTAACTAACTTGTAACTAATTTGTAACTAATGTTAACATCTCTAACAGTTAAAATTTTAAAACTCTAGGCCGTTTGTTACATGGGATATATTTCTTGTCCATCTACATGAAGAAATCCACGAGTGATTTATAGAATTAGAAAAACCCTAATGTGATTAAGCCACATAGAGATAAACTTAAAATAGTTTTTCTTATGCATGTAAAGGAAGATGAGTATTATTGCATCAGTGAAATTTAGTATGCCAAGTCTCATTGCAAAGAATATGGCCCAAATATTCCTTCGATGTCCTTTAAATCAAGTGAAAGGTTGACCATTGAAACATATTCTGTTCAGGACTGAGGTCCAAGACACTTCAATCTAACCATATAAGAGATCCATACCGGAATCTAAGTTAAAGGTTGTCAAATCCATTCGACAAACATGGATATACCCTTGTAAATATTTGTGCCCGTTAACAAAACACAAATATTACATACTAGAGAATGATTCCTTTGTAACAACCCATAACAATAGTACAAATAAAGAAATTAAAAAGGACAGATAGATTTAAGGGCCATGGAATAATGTCGTCAGATTGATAATGTCACTCCTTTAGAGCAGTTGTCCACGAGAAGGTTTTAGCGCTGCAAAACATATAAGATGGACATGTCCTATAAGGACACCTAATCAGAACAACTAAAAGAGGAAAAATCATCACTTCGTACCGAGAACAGTCTTCTCACATCCGTTTTCCCTACAGTTGTGTAAATCAGAAGGTTCTAGGTCTCTAAAAACCTAGAACCTATTATAAAAGTCTAACGAATGTGTTACATCAAGATACACATTATTCTAATCCTATAAAGACATTGGACCAGAGCAACTAAAAGAGGCATAATTATCACTTCATACTGAGAAAGATCTTCTCACATATTTTTTTTACAATTGTAAATCAGAATGTTCTTGGTCTCTAAAAACATAAAAGCTATTATAAAAGTCTAATGAATGTGTCATATCCAAATACATATTATTTTAATCCTAAAACCTCTCAATTTTTTATTGTCGCCAACTTGAGTGTCAAAAGTATTTGTAAGTACCCTCTAAGTACCCTCTGCCAGAGCCAAACCGAAGCATCAAGACTAGGGATGGCAGGCAGACCCAAACCCGCGGGGCCCACCTGCACCCGAACCCGAGTCAACGGGTGAAAACCCGAGTTGACTGGGTTCGAGTTCGGGTTTGCCACCCGATATTTCGGGTGCGGGTTTGGGTAGTGTGAAACCCGCACCAGAAACCCGAAACCACACCCGCTTAGACATGAAATTACATAAGTGCCCCTAAATATATATGTAGACTTTAATTTTAATTGTAATGTTAAGATATTGAAGACCTTAATTTTAATTATAATGTTACCAAACTTGATGGAAAGTTGTAATTTAATTCCTTAATTTCTTTGAGAGACCTTGATGAAATTCTTGTGTTTCAAATTTCAATGTTGCTATTGTATTTTTGTGTTTTTGCTACGGGTTCAGGTTTAGGTGGAAAAACCCAAACCCAACGGGTGTGGGCGTGAGTGTTATTTTTCTACCCTAATAACTTTTGGGTTCGGGTTCGGGTTCGGGTGGTGATTTCAGATGCGGATTTGAGTAGTGTGAAACCCACAATCGACCCGACCCGTTGCCATCCCTAATCAAGACAGGCAAACCTTCAAACAAAATTCGTCCTCAGATCTTAGTTTGTGAATTAGTTAGGTCTTTCCAAGACCAAAGACAATATCCAATAAAAATTAAGAGTTTGTATAGTCTACATATTTACTCAAATTTAAAATGAATGTCATTTAATAAAACTTAATATTTTATTATGTTTTTAATTTGTTTAAAAAATATTAAATAAAACTTATTTTAAACATGAGGGTATCTTTTTAAGTACTAAAAAAATCTTCAAATAATTAATATTTTAATATATCTTCAAGCAAATTTGGTCCTCAATATAAAAAGAAGTACAAGTGACTAGAGCTGGCAAAACGGGCTACCCGGCCCGCTTCGGGCCAGTCCGTGACGGGCTCGGGCCTTTAACGGGCTGGGCTCAAAAGCCCGGAATTTAAACGGGCTATAATTTAATTGTTCAAGCCCGGCCCTTTACGGTTAACGGTTATTCGGGTCGGCCCGGATAATATTTAATATTTATTTTTTAATAATCAAACAAATAAATAAATATATCATAAGTTAAAAGAACTGATAAAATATATGTACATCACTTGATTCAGATAGCTAACTCAGTGGCATGTAAGAAACTTGTGAAATTATACTGAATGGCATATAATGAATTTGTGAAATTATAAGGAGAATTAATTATTGCTAAATTTAATATTTTCTTCAGATTTTAATTAATTTCACGAAATTGATTTTTGTCATTTGATTTGATTTTGTTTATGTTATTTTGTTTAGTCGGTTCACTAATCTCCCTTCTTTATGATTTTTTCTTTTTGTTTCTTAAGAAATTATCTTAGATATTTATGAATGACCATGCAAATATATAAATTATCTTAAGTGATTAAATTGTACTAAGGTTGTACTAGTTTTTCCTATATGATGACAACAGAAGTTGTTTTTTAGCCCTCGTTAAATAAAATCTCTTTTTTAATGAGAAAAGTAGACGTTGTTTTTTAGCCCTCGTTAAATAAAATTTCCTTTTTAATGAGAAAAGTTAACTATAGTGAATTAATCATATTTTTTATCTAGTCTTTTAAATATACAATATTTGTTAACTTAAGTCACTTTGAGCATGAATTTGTATATGGTATATGGTTCATGTACTATTTTCCTTAACAGCAAGTGGATGAAAATCATAGCATAACCATGGAAGGTTCAAATATAGGTGTTGTCATGTTAAATATGCATTTTATTTATTAAAAAAAACTAAAATAAAGTGTGTTTTTATTTTTGTCAAAAAAAAAAAAAAAAAAAAATAAGCGGGCTACCCACAATCCGGTCGGGCTAGCCCGGTTAGACTTCGGGCTTTTAACGAGTCGGGCTTAAAAGCCCGATATATAAACGGGCTCTAATTTTTATGTTCAAACCCGGGATTTTTTACGGGCTTTCGGGCCGGCCCGGTTAGTTCGGCCCATTTTGCCAGCTCTACAAGTGACACTACATAGCGTGACCAAATATAAAATTTAATGTATTTATTAAGCCAAAAGCTTATATTAAGTAATTCTTTATAATTTTACTCTTTTTTTATTGATATCAATTTTTGCATTTTTTATAGAAATAAATTTTAGTCTTTATAAATATATTATTTTTTATGTTTAATCATCCTATAGAATATAACATCAAACTTATTTTAATATTGACGACTAAATTTATTAACGAAGAATCATTTAAAAATCTAATGTTAAAAAAAAATCAAATTATGAAAAAAAACAAAATATAGAAATAAAAAACTTATTTAATATACTACTTAACGTTAAAACTGACTTCTGAGTAAATTAGACGGTTCAGTAGTTTGAATATTGGTGGTGAAAAAAAAACTTATTTAATGTTACTAGTAATAGTATAAAGTTATGAGAATATTATATGATAATGGAGAAGAGATGGGGAAAGAGAGTATAGAGAGATTTGTGGGTTATACTAAGTTCCACTTTAAGCGTGACTTGACTAACAAAGTGCCATACTGCCATCTATCCATTATCCAGCTGTCAGTTAGCTACACACGGATTTCATTCGATTCACGTTTCTTTTCACATCCCATTTAAATCCGTTGCGTGTTCCATTTATGTAATGGGATCAACAAGTAATAAAATATCTTAATAAAGTGCAGTTTTGATCAAATGGTCAAGGTTGTTATGTTTTCCCACGTCATACATAAATGAATTCATTGTACATAAAATTTTGGTTTAATATCTTTTTTTATTGGTTTTTATTTAGCCAAACCGTCAATAAGACTCATTCGACACAAAAGTCTAATAAGAACATCTTTCACTCAAGATTGATGGATACGTGGACTTTCGCCAGAATAACACACATCGGATTTGAGTAACTTGATCATCAACAATCATCCGATTCAATTAAATAATTATCTGCACTCTACGTTGCGTCAATCGGGAGAAATTTTAACCGGTCACCATATATAAACTCATCTACGTGTCACGACATGTACAATTTTATTCGCTTTTGCAAAGTTATACCTCTATGACTTCAATGACTTGGGTGTTAGAGTGACAACATTGCATGCACACCTCTGATCTACCGTATCAGAGACTTGCACCACCGTATCGAAGAAATTTGTATCAACATTTCACCAACCTTCTGTTCTACACTAGAATAGTGACCTCGTTAATGAGAACGACTTCTTGATTCTCAGGAAATTCTACTCCAAAATCATCTGTTCGTTCCAACGCATTGTCACAATTGATATTTCAATCGATCAGTTCACCAATAATTTCCTCAATCGATTATGGTAACATTTAAATTAACAAGAATGACATCTCTTCGTAACGTCGGTCGTGCAACTGAAGTTACTGTGCCGATTTCAACCTCCATGTTGATGTTGGAAATCCATCACAACCTATGGAAAATTTCTATCAATCTTGATGAATAAGATTATTATTGATACACAATAACAATAAAAAGAAAGAAAAATTGTAGAAGAAAGAAAAATAAGGTTTGACAAAATATAGAAGAAGATGGTGATTTCTGTAGAGTAACTCTCTGCCTACAAACTGTGAAAAACTTATTCACTTTGCAACTGCAAAATTTTGCGAGTTCAAGTTGTTACAAGAATATGGGTTACTCCCGCTATTTATAGTTTTAGGTTAGCTTGCTCCCTAAACCAAAGCTGAAACCACAAAAGCCCAAAATATCCAATTTAACTAACACTACTAAAATAGGCCTAAGTCAAAATCCTGTCGAGCAACCTGCTTCGACATTTCGACACACACACACACAAACACTAGGCTAATTTTGACACATCCTTGTTTCTGTCGAGCACTACCTGCTTCAACACAAGGAATTACATTCTCAACACACTACCTAATTCATTGTGTCTAAGCTATCTATATCCATCACATCTCTTAGTCTTCTGAACACTTCGACCTGCACTCCCTTCGTCATGATATCTGCAATCTAATTCTCAGTTCTACAGTGTTCCAAGTTCATCTTCCCATCAACTACCTGTTCATGAAGATAGTGGAACCTTATTTTGATGTGTTTGCTTTGTCCATGTGATATCAGATTCTTTTTATTCCAAGCTCTTGGAGCTTGCTTAAGTTCATATAGGGCTTTATGCAGCCTGTACCTTGCTTTCTTCGCTTTGTTTCACAAACCCAGCTGGTTGTACAACATAAACTTCTTCATCTAAGGGGCCATTCAGGAATGAAAATTTCACATCTATCTGACATATATGTCAATTGTTCATATTTTCTAGACCAACAACCAACCTGATTATTTTGATCCTAGCAACAGGTGCAAAAACTTCGTCGAAGTCGATTCATTCTTTCTGAATAAATCCTTTCGCCGCAAGTCTTTCCTTGTGTCGAGTTAATTCTCCTTTGGGATTCAGTTTTACCTTTTATACCCACATCACATCAATTGTCTTCTTGCCTTTAGGAAATTCGACAAGTGACCAAGTGTTGTTGACTTCGATGGAATCTAGTTCCTCATTCATTGCTTTCTTCCACTTTGAATCTTTCAATGTCTCAGCTGCATTGATTGGTTCGACATCTGCGTAGAAAACATAGTGTACCAGCTTACCTTCTTCATTGACCATATCATCTGATGTAATCACACATTCTTGCAACTTTGTAGACATGTGTCTTGTTCGTTGAGGTCTGCTTGGGCCTACTTCACCTCTGACTTCTTTTTGTCGAACTTCTCTTTCGACTTCACTAGTTGGTTCTTCACATAAGATTCTCACTAAATCCTTCTTAACATTCTCAGTCCAATCCCATTCTTTAAGCTCATCTATGATCATGTCCTTGGTGATCATTACTTGCTTGTTCACTGGGTCAAACAACTTGTATCCTTAAATCGAATGATATCCTATCAAGATCATTTGACTCGACTTGTCATCAAGTTTTCTTTTCAACTGATTTGGCACATGTCTATGTGTTATATATCTAAACACCTTCAAATGGCTTAGGCTAGGCTTGATACCAGACCAACACTCTTTTGGTGTAATTCCTTCTAGCCTTTTCGTCAGACATATGTTCAAGATGTATGTTGCAGTCAACACAACTTCTCCCCATAATTCTTTGGGTAGATGCTTGCCTTTCAACATAATTCTCACCATATTCATGCTGGTTTTATTCTTCCTTTCTACAGTTTCATTCTGATGTGGAGTGTAAGGTGGCACCACCTCATGCACAATCCCTTCTTTCTCACATAATGCATCGAAATCTTTCGACACATACTCTCCACCACCATCAGTTCTCAGAATCTTTAGCTTTCGACCACTTTGTATTTCGACAATAGATTTAAATTTGGAAAATACCTCGATCACTTCATTTTTCTTCTTAATCTGGTAAGTCCATAGTTTTCGACTGAAATCATCTATGAAAGTGACAAAGTATCTAATACCTCCAATTGAATCCACCTTGATAGGACCACATACATCAGAGTATATGACTTCAAGAATGGCCTTCGACTTGCTTCCTGCATCCTTGCTGAAGTTATTCTTGTGTTGCTTTGCCTACACACATTCTTCACACATTTCATTTGGAATGTCGATTTCTGGTAATTCTGAAATCATATTTCTTCTCTTCAGATCTCTGATGTCTTTAAAGTTGAGATGGCTAAGTCTATAGTGCTATATTCATTCATCCCTGCTAGCTGCAGTTGCAAGGCACTTATGCTCCATCACATTAAGCTCAATCTTGAAGGTTCTATTCTGAGACATTGGAGCCTTCAAGATCAACCTTCCATTTGAGTCGAGAACTCTCATCATCTTGTCTTCAATCAACACCTTGTAGTTCTTTTCGATCAACTATTCTATGTTGAGAAAATTGCTCTTAATGCCTGGTATGCATAACACATTAGAAATTACTGAGCTTTTGCCATCTTTTCTCATAACCAGAACATCAGTGATACCTTCAGCTGCTAGAGTATTGTCATTTGCAAATTTCACCATGTTCTTCATTGAGGGTTTTATATTGACAAACCAATATTTCCTACTAGTCATGTGTGATGAGCATCCTGAGTCCAAGTACCATTGGTCTTGGAATCTTTCTTCATCTCTTGTTCTGACCATCAACAACATCTCTTCTTCTTCACGTTTCGCTAGCTTTGCATTAGTTTCTTGATTCTTCTTCTTTTCAGGACAATCACTAGAATAGTGACCATACTTATGACAATTGTAACACTGAATGTGACTTTTGTCAGGTTTTAGACCACTAACTCTTCCTCTACGTGCATCTCCATTTCTTTGGTTGCTTTGGTTCTAGGGTTTTCTCTGATTCGACCAGTTTCCTTCTTGCTAATTTCGACCATTCGAATTTTTGTAGCCTTCTCTGCCTTTGTTGCCATTCCAACTTCCTTTTCCTTTTTTTCTTTTGCCGATTGCGCCTGCAAAGCCATATCACTCTTTGACTTGCATGCAACTCTTTCAGTCGTCCTTTGTTCATGAGATTTAAGCGTCCCTTGAAGCTCTTTCTTTGTTCATGAGATCCTATTATGAATATAACATGTTGTGTTCACAGCTTCTGCCCAGAAGTGCTTAGCTACATTAGTTTCGTTCATCATGGTTCTAGCCATTTCTTGCAACGGTCTATTTTTCCTTTATACAACAACTCCATTTTATTGTGGAGTTCTAGGACAGGAGAAATCATGAGATATGCCATTAGAGTTAAATAGTTCTTCAAATAGTTGATTCTCAAATTCGCCACCATGATCACTTCTAACTCTAACAATTTTAGAATTAAATTCATTTTGCACTTGAGAACAGAAACTTGTAAACACAGAATGCGACTCATTCTTGTGTTTAAAAATTTTCCCATGTCCAGCGACTATAATCATCAACGATGACAAGTACATACTTCTTACCATTGACTGATGCCGTTTTGAAGGGGCCAAACAAGTCAATATGTAGAAGCTCCAAAGGTCTGGAGGTGGAAACAAAATTTTTAGATTTAAAGGTTGTTTTTGAAAACTTGCCTTTCTGACATGCTTCACAAAGTGCATCTAAAGTAAACTTCAGCTTAGGCAGGCCTCTACCTAACTCAAGTTTATTTAGCTGAGAAATTCTCCTCATACTAATATGACCTAACCGTCTATGCCACACCCATTGCTCTTCGTTGACAGACATTAAACACTTAACATCTTGGTTTTTAAGATCAGAAAACTTAATCTTATAAATGTTGTTTTTCCTATTTCCAGTGAAGAGAACTGTACCATCTTTCCGACTAACAGCCTTGCACATTTTTTGATTGAAAATAATGTCATAACTGATATCACTTAATTGACTTATGGATAACAGATTATGCATTAATCCCTCAACAAAGAGTACATTAGATATAGATGGAAGAGATCCATTACCTATTGTTCCAGAACCTTTGATTTTTCCTTTCTGATCTCCTCTGAATCCTACGTATCCAGCATCTTTAAGTTTCAGGATTTGGAACATATGCCTTCTTCCCGTCATGTGTCGCGAGCATCCAAAGTCCAGGTACCATGACTAGTGTTTTAACTCTGCTGCATAGGATATATGCAACATATACTATTTTATCCTTTGGTACCCATAAACTTTTGGATCCTTTTAAATTAGTGTTCCTAGAGTTTCTGATAAACTTAGGTTTTCTTGCAGCATTAAATTTTTGTGTCTGTGCTGGTGTATAATGGTAAGAAAAAGGAGATACAGGTTTTTTTTCTTGAAAAGGTTTCTGATCATCATTGTCAGAATCACAACCTATTCCTCTTTTTCCATTGTGGCTAACACCATAGATCATAGAAGCCATTCTACTTTTGTCTATACTATTATTTAAGAATTTTTGAAAAGCCTTATCATACTCATATAAGATGGTTTCAGAAGAAGGAGTAGCTTTAGAAAGAGTTTCTTCAAGTTTTAAACATTTTTTGTTAAGAAAAACATTTTCTCTATTTAAGACAATATTTTCATCTTTTTGTTTTAAAACTTCTTTCTCAAGCTTGAAATTCTCTTCAACTTTATTTTCAAGAGCCTTTTTAAGATTCTTGAATTTTTGTTGAAGTTTCTGATACCTCTTCAGTGATTCAGAAAGACAAAATTCTAAATTGGCACGAGAAAGATAAGAAAATACCTCTTCTGAGTCAGACTCAGTTTCTGTTGCAACCTCTTCAGATGTTCTGGTTGTGAAGGCTACATTGGCGTGTTCTTCTTCAGAATCGGATTCCAATACATCAGAATCAGAATTATCCCATGTTGCCATAAGACCTTTCTTCTTTCCTTTAAACATGTTTTTCTTGAATCTTTCTTTTCTGAAGCTTTCCTTTGTATGCATTGGACAATCTTGTTTGAAGTGTCCAGGTTCCTTACATTCATAACAAGTAATCTCATTACTTACTTTTCTTCTTGAAGATGATTATAGACAATCTCCTCTGTTTTTGGATCCTCGAAAGTTATTTTGTCCATTTCTCCAAAGTTGTCTGATTCTTCTGGATAAGAGAGACAATTCGTCTTCATCATCAGAATCTTCACAATCGGAGTTTTCATCTTCATTTTGAATGACCTTATTTTTTTCTGACTTAATTCTTTATGGTCTTGATCTTAATGCAAGAAATTTAACCTTTTTCTGAGGTTCATCTTCTTCTAGCTCTATTTCATGACTTCTGAGTGAGCTAACTAATTCTTCAAGACTTATGTTATTCAGATCCTTGGATAACTTTAATGCAGTAACCATTGGTCTCCATTTTTTAGGAAGACTTCTCACAATCTTTTTAGCGTGATCTACATTAGTATATCCTTTGTCCAAATATTTGAGTCCTGCTACCAAGGTTTGGAATCTTGAGAACATGGATTCAATAGTTTCATCTTCTTCCAACTTGAAGGCTTCATACTTCTGGACCAACACAAGAGCTTTGGTTTTGTTGACTTGAGTATTGCCTTCATGTGTCATTTCCAAGGAATAAAAAATATCCTTTGTTGTATCTTTGCTAGTGATTTTTTCATACTCATTGTATGAGATTGCATTTAGAAGAACGGTTCTTCCTTTGTGATGATTTTTGAAGTCTTTCTTTTGCTCATCACTCATTTTACTTCTTGGAATAGGTATCCCAATAGCAGAAAACAGTGTTTTGTAACCATTTGTCACTATATCCCAAAGTTCTGCATCTTAACCTAAAAAGAAAATTTCTATTTTATCTTTCCAATAGTCAAAATTTTCTCCATCAAACACATGAGGCTTAGCGTTGTAACTCTCTCTTTTGTTTGTGTTGGAAGTGGCCATAGATTTTTTCTCATGCTGGTTCTCTCTACACAGTTAAGTGTTTGATATGAAAATCAATAAAAGAGTCGGAGCTCTGATGTCAATTAAAGGTTGATAAAAACACAAGAAATGGGGTTTGAATTGGGTTTAAAATTTTTTAATGAAATATGTGACACACATGCTAACAAGGTATAAATAGAAAGAACACAAACGGTTATCCTAGTTCACTGTTAACTAAGCTAATCCAGTCCACCCGCCAAGGTGATTTTGCCTTATCACAAGGACTTAATCCACTAATCTTCAACAAGATTACAACAGCCTCTAAGTCATCAACGACTTAGCCCTCTCGAGTCTACTGACTAACACACTTAGTCACTCAAGGAAAACTTACAATCAACCTCTAAATTATTCTACAACAATTTAGCCCTCACGAGTCTACTGACTAACACACTTAGTCACTCAAGGAAAATCACTTAGAAAGTGTTACAAGAATGTTTACAATATTTCTTCTTAATAAGCAGGTTGAAACAAATTTAAGAACGATATTTCTACACAAATATGAGCATCAACTCTTTGTGTCTTTGAGATTCTTTGATAGAGTAGGTACTTTCATCGTTTTTGACTTGTGAGTTGTTTTGCTTTGCAATGCATCATAGTCTTCTATTTATATCCTCGCTGAGGGATAATAATGTCTTTTAGCTTGGCCAGTTGTATTCAACGGTAGGATCCTTGGTAAACAGAAGTAGTAAAAGCTTAAAAAGTTTTCTGGTCAATTCTAAGCAAAATATCTGCTTTAGACTTTTTAGGAAAGATTCGTTTGTACACATTCTTGGTCTTTACGTTTTGCTTTGTACTTTGAGCTTTTGATCCTCATCATGTATTTTGAACTTTAGAGTTGATCAAGGTCTTCAGAATCCTTTCTTTAGAAACAAACGCTTTCTTGAGAAGCAGATATATTCTTCTTCAGAAACTCTGATATGTATCAGAATCTTGTTGAGTTGCGCTACAAATTTATTCCAATGAGAATTGTATATCTGCATACTTAGGATAGAGTTAGAGTACCAAATTGTTACATATAAAATATATGCATTGTTATCATCAAAATTAGATATTATATGCAGTATCAAGATCTTGTTCTAACAAAACACACAACTTCAATGATCATCATCACAAAAAGGATGAATTTCAAATTGAAAGAACAATTGCTACCACCAAAAGGATGATAGTAAGGCTATTGAAAAAAGATCAAAAAAACTATCAATAAAAGCCAATAGAACAAACTTGCTAGAGGCACTACTACGAAAAACATATACAGCAACGGTTGGAAAAAGGGATAGCATCACATGTGACCGACCGTTGTTACGTAGGGCGTGGTTGTGTATGCGCAACTTACAATCACGGTCTTAGTACCGTTATAGAAAACCTGAAGGCGCGCTATATATGATCACAGTTTCTTTAATTAACCGTGGAGGTATATATCTTTAAGAAAATAACATTTTATAACAGTTATTATAAATAACCGTTGTTGAAATTACCCAAGGTTTATTATATAATATGTAGTTTGCTTGTTTTCAATAAACCTCACAACGACATACATCCATTCAAATTGATGAAGAAGTATATAATCTGAAAATTAAACTATTCTGGAAAACCAACTTACACAAATCACTATTTTCCAAATTGCATGTGTCTCATCAAAGGGTGGCAAACGGGCATTCCCGCCCCGTTTAGGCCAGCCCCGCAAAAGCCCACAGAAAAACAGGGCGGGGCAGGGCGGTCAAAGTTGAGGATGCGAGCCTAAAATTTAGGCCCGCCCCGCAAAAAAGGTGAGGGCGGGCGGGGAAAGCCCGCGGGCGTTACACCTTTTAAGCCTAAAAATGCAAGAGTTTATGTTAATATGCGTGCCCACAAAAGCCCACAAAGAAAACAGGGCAGGGCGGGGCGGTCACATTAGAGGGTGAGGGCCTAAACCCTTGGACCTCCCCGCACTAAAGTGCGGGCAAAACGGGTATGCCCAACGGGCCGGGCCCGTTTTGCCACCCCTAGTCTCATCATTTATTTCCCGCTCTTTAACATATAGAATGTGGTTCAATGGTCTAATTCCTTCATCACATCAATTTCTTCCATTCTAGTTTAATTTGAATAATATCAATAAATTATTGTTATTCAAATCTATAATATAAGAAAAGTAAGGGTTCTGGAAAAGCCTATACTACCCTTGTCTTAAAAAATGCCACCACATCAAATGAGGGGCTTTTGGTGTCTAATTATTACTTTTTGTAACCAAGTTACTTTTCCTAATGCTTTTGCAATATAGTTTCAAGACACATTACTTTTTCTAATTACTTTTTGAAACCAAAATGTATTATCTCAAAACACATTAGTTTCAAATAAACTACCTGGTAGTACCATTTCAACTAATAATGGGTTCCAATGCAAACTGTGTCGCTGGACCTCACTCCTTTCTCTCTCCTAAATGAAAAGCTGAAATCATTTTCAAAGATTCTTCTCTATCATTCTCGCTCGTCATTCTCCGTGTTTCCGATTTCAAATCATATTATCCTCTTCTCTATGATTTACTCCTCATCTTTCTCTCTTTTTTCTATCAAGTTATGGATCTGTTTTGAGAGTTGTTGTCGCACTGTTGTTGTGGTATCGAATGATAGATCTCAATGAAAGGCAGTGATGTTTTGAACAACTGAATCAAACATCAGTGAGGATTTGTATCTAGGCATGGTGGCTCAGTGTCTGTGTAAAATCTTCTGGATTCATTGCACATATACTGTTGACGCAGCCTTTGCAAACTTCCACTATTGTTTGAGAAAAGGTGAATCTGAGCCTCTTTTGTTGAACCCTAACCAAAAAATATGTTTGGGTCCGTTATGTTTTTATGTTTGGTTGAAAAAATATGTTTAGCCTCTTTTGCAATATAGTTTCAAGACACATTACTTTTTCTAATTACTTTTTGAAACCAAAATGTATTATCTTAAAACACATTAGTTTTAAATAAACCACCTGGTAGTACCATTTCAACTAATAATGGGTTCCAATGCAAACTGTGTAGCTGGACCTCACTCATTTCTCTCTCCTAAATGAAAAGCTGAAATCATTTTCGGAGATTCTTCTCTATCATTCTCGCTCGTCGTTCTCTGTGTTTCCGATTTCAAATCATATTATCCTCTTCTCTATGATTTACTCCTCGTCTTTCTCTCTTTTTTCTATCAAGTTATGGATCTGTTTTGAGAGTTGTTGTCGCACTGTTGTTGTGGTATCGAATGATAGATCTCAATGAAAGGCAGTGATGTTTTGAACAACTGAATCAAACATCAGTGAGGATTTGTATCTAGGCATGGTGGCTCAGTGTCTGTGTAAAATCTTCTAGATTCATTGCACATATACTGTTGACGCAGCCTTTGCAAACTTCGACTATTGTTTGAGAAAAGGTGAATCTGAGCCTCTTTTGTTGAGCCCTAACCAAAAAATATGTTTGGGTCCGTTATGTTTTTATGTTTGGTTGAAAAAATATGTTTGGCCTCTTTTGTTGAGCCTCTTCTGTTTTTATGTTAGTGTTGGGTTGCTTTGAGCTTCTGTCCCCTCATTGGTTTGTTATTTTTTATCGATGCATAGGTTTTTTATCCAACCACCTTCTTCATCATTTGTATTTTGTAGGTTAGGGATCTTAAAGTTTGAAGCATTGAAGGCATTATTTTGGATCTTGATTTTTGGATTTTGTGTTTTTAATCTATTACTTTCAATCTATAGAGCATTGCAGGTTAAGGCTGGAGTGAAAATGGCAGTAAGAACTCAAATTTTCGACTGAAGAGGCAGTAAGCTTGTTTTTGCTTATAACTGAAAAACATTTGAATTTAATGCATTTTAAAAAAACATTTCACTTCTTCTAGCTGCTCGTATTTATGTATTGCGCATAAATATAAACATCTTAATGGCTAAACATTTTCTTTATGTCTTAACAGTTGAAAAGATCTGTGGAAAAAAAGTTGACATGAGAAAAGAAGTGGTGCTTTGGAGATAGCATCCGTAGTAATTACTTACGCCGTATAATAAAGAGATAAGTTGGTTTTCATTATTTTTCTTCTTTCATTTAATTTTGAAATCAGAAACCTGAACTTTGAAGGTTGAGGCACTTGGTTTGTTTGTGATGAAAATCTACGAATGGTAGATGTTTGATTAAATGTTTGTGTATGCAATTGACAATACTAATATGAAAATACATTTGGTGCACTGAAGCTAGCAAGTCAAGTAGCCTATAGTTGTCTTTTGTTGAATTTGTTGTCATTGTTGATTGTCTCAAGCCTAAAACACGAAATTACAAGATCCTTCGAAAATGGACACATTGAATTGATTTGAAAGAGATAGATTACTAACTTTGTAACTCCATTTGGGTTTAAACATTGGCAGTGTTGTATTATTTATTTCTGACACTGTATAAGTTTGTGGTAATATTTATGTTTCTGTTTGTTTTTATGTTTTTGTTTATGTTCCATTTTGTTCTCATTTTTTTTTTTTTGTGTTTTTTACTATGTTTGTGTTTGTGTTTCTGTAACTGTTTGTTTTTAACTTTTAATATTTATATTTTTCAGACTATGATAAAATGGCAACAAATGTTGTTGAAGATGCCTTCATAGAGTTGGTTAGGCTTTCAGGCATGCAACTGCTATTGTTGGTGATCTAATGTTTATTTACGGTGGTTTACGTGGTGGTAAGTCATAAAGAAATGTTGTCCAGAGTTTGTGGCGCTTACAGTCATTGTACTTATATTTAGTCATTCCATCATTAATGGCCTTAGCTGGTGCAGCACTGGTTCGTGTCTCTTACCATTCTGTTTCCTTAATATATTTGTGATGCTATAACTGCATAAATTTTTCCTGGCATTAGGATTTCTTTCTATATTCTTTTATTTAGAGGATCATTTTGTATTCTTAATGGTTTGGTATTTAATTTCCTTATACGAAATGATCTACATGGTGAACCAGTCTTTAGTTTCCTGATGGCTGGTGTATTTTTTTCTCAAATGCTTTTTTCCGTATTTTCAGGTGAACTTCTCTTCTTGGGCTTCATGATTGATTGGTTCTCAAGGGTGAGTTATGTCAAATTGTAGTGGCATTATTTAAATCTGGTTCTGATGAATTACTGATACATAGATAAGGTACATCTACTTTCTGCAACATAACATTATATTGTTTTACATAGCACATCTAATATCCCATGGTTTAATATAAACTTTCGTTTCATAATTTGTAATTATATAGATATGAAATACTCAAATTATATTTATGCCTTTGAAATCTATTTACCACTTCTGATGTAAATAGGTTTTGGGCCCATAATAACAATGTATTTTACCACTTCCCAATACCCCATATTAAATAATAATGTATTTTAAAATAAATGATAAACTTGACCATTCATATTCAATTACCAGCACTGGTAATTGAACTTCCCAACCAATAATTACAGCAAAAAAAAAGTTTAGAATCTCAACGTAAACCATTATATAAACGTTTTCCTCTTCATTTTATCACACAACCAGCATCATTCAAGAAGGAAAACGAACATGAGTTCCAATGATGCTGTCCATACCCAACAAAGTTCAGATGTTCAACAACCAACTTCAGATGTTCAATGACCTACTTCTGATGTTCAACAACCAGTTCACACCCAACAAGTCCAGCCCGAGGAAGCTGTGCAGAGGCTATAGTCGGTCTCAGTTGAAAGAAGACGGAGGAGGATGAGAATTAACAGAGCAAGAAGGATACGGAAGAAAGTTCGTTTGATTCAGATGATGAAAACTTAGCACCAATCGGTTGGAGCAATTTCATGTCGTTCAGGCCTTTTAGATTTGACTATTAGGAGTTTTATTTTTCTTAATGTTGTAACTTTCGTTTCTGAATGGACCACTTTGAATGATATAGATTTCAATTCATATGAATGAAATTGGTTTTGATTTTTTTATTTCCTTTTCTGCATTACATACAATGATAGTTCAAATATTTTATAGTAATTAAAATACATGTTTACAAATACATCTTTTTGTTGTTTGAATGTATGATTCTTGACAAAATTTAACGTTTATGACTAACACATGTCTGTTTACAGAGGAACCTTTTGGCTTGGGTTATTGTTTCCTATCCTTTATACCTGTAAGGTATATCAATATCAAAACTATAACATGATGATGACATAAATAAGATTTGACGGGTACCATAAGATATTGGTGTATTTTGTACTCTTTTTTGACCTACTTGTGTTGTGGCTTGTGATAGGTATATTTTAATTTTGTAACAAGGTTGTCATCTATGCAGTCACCTCTCTCTGTTTCTCTCTGTTGCTGCTAATCCGTTTAATATTTAAGTTTAAAATTTTGATTTTTCATATCATTGCTTGTGATTTTTATTTTCAGAACAAGACTAGAGATCCAAGCTTATTGTTCATGTGTGGATATAAGGTCCAGATCCAAGGTGATCCAAGCTGAAGTCTTAATTGCCTTTTCAAATGTTTTATAGGAGCAGCCCTTGTACGAAATCAATAGTTATACTTCTATTGGCCCGTGGATTAGAGGCATCCCTCAATATGTTAATGGAACATCAAGTGCCTTTTACATTGTAGTATGCACTGTCGAAGAAATGCTTGTGAATGAAGCTGTATTTCTTTTCCTTTCAGGACTTGTAAATTCATCTTTCATTGTAGTACACATTGTAGTATGCACATGATCCTTGGGTACTTTCTTGTAATAAACACATGTAGACTTGATTCATAATCATTGGAACTTTGCAACTTGGATATAGAAAATTGTTTGTGATGAAAATGTGGATCCATTAGTTGAACTATTTTGCAATGAAAATTGTTTGACTGAATTTTGTGAACTTGGTTATTCTTGGCATGAATTGTGAATCTTAATCATCATTCCCCTTTTTTCTCTTGTATGCTTTCAAATTTTGATCCTTAAATAAGTGATTTTGGAACCTTAAACCAAACATTAAATTTCCTTGGATTTTAATCTCATGACTCTAATGACTTGACATAGGACTTGAAAATGGGGAAGTCTTGCATGGATTGAATATTGCAACCAGAATGAACAACTTGAACTTCAAGTTTGTGAAAAACAATGAGTCACATGAACTTCACTTTTTTTTTATTTAATTAGTTTGAAGTATAAACGAGCGCAACTTTAATTCTGATTCAATTTTTTAATCTACGAAACATAAAATTATGTTAATCAACGGGCATAATTTTTTGTTTTATTCAAATTTTTCTATATACAACTAAAATACATATGATATAAATGAAAACAACTTTAATTGTGAATCAATTTGTTAATATACGAAACAAATACTACTGTAATTCACGGGCACAACATATTGGTTGATTCAAATTTTGTTATACAAAAATTTAATACATTTGTTTTAAACGGACACAATTATAATTTTGATTCAAATTTTTTAATATACGAAACAAATACTATTGTTATAAACGAGCGCAACTTTAATTTTGAATCAATTTTTTAATCTACGAAACAAATACTATTGTAATCAACAGGCACAACTTTTTTTATTCATATTTTGTTATACAATTTAATTTAAACGAGCGCAAGTATAATTTTGATTAAATTTTTTAATCTACGAAACATAAAATTATGTTAATCAACGGGCACAATTTTTTGTTTTATTCAAATTTTTTATATACAACTAAAATACATATGATATAAACGAAAATAACTTTAATTGTGATTCAATTTGTTAATATACGAAACAAATACTACTGTAATTCACGGCCACAACATTTTGATTGATTCAAATTTTGTTATACAAAAATTTAATACATTTGTTTTAAATGGACACAATTATAATTTTGATTCAACTTTTTTAATTTACGAAACAAATACTATTGTTATAAATGAGTGCAACTTTAATTTTGAATCAATATTTTAATCTACGAAACAAATACTATTGTAATCAACGGTCACAACTTTTTTTTTGTTCATATTTTGTTATACAATTTAATTTAAACAAGCGCAAGTATAATTTTGATTAAATTTTTTAATCTACGAAACATAAAATTATGTTAATCAACGGGCACATTTTTTTTTTATTCAAATTTTTTATGTACAACTAAAATACATATGTCATAAATGAAAACAACTTTAATTTTGAATCAATTTTTTAATATACGAAACAAATACTATTGTAATCCACGGGCACAACATTTTGGTTGATTCTGATTTTGTTATACAAAAATTTAATACTAATGTTATAAACGAGCGCAACTTAAATTTTGAATAATACAAATTTCTCGACAATTTCTTATATTTACCAATACAACATTTTAATTTCAATTATATCTATTTTTATAATTTTACAATTTTTTTCAATTTGATTAACAATTACGCGTCCATAACATAAAATCCTCGAACAGACATCCCCGTGCGAGCGCACGGGTTAGTTACTAGTTAAACTATAAAAGAAGATATGGATGTGTTGAAGGAATCAAGTCATTGAACTAGATCTTATATGTTAAAGAACGGGAGAGAAACGGTGAGACAAATGCAATTCAGAAAACATTGATAGATATAAGTTTGTTTTCAAATACATTTTAATTTTCATATTATAAGTTTCTATGTCAATTTATATGAAATGTATTTTCAATGAAGGGTTAATGAAACAAACAATCTACATAGCATATAATAAACTCAACTACATACAACAACACAAGATATTATGTAATGTTTTGAGAATTTTATAAAGAACAAAACATTGTTGTTGTATGCTACTGCTGGGGTTTCTCTTGGTCGACTATACAGCTCGACTAGAAAAATATATTTGGCATGTACAATACAAATAAAAAAAAATCACGTTAAATCATCTATAATGAGATTTACGTGCAAGACATGTCATAGTTACTATATAAGTATATGGGTGACAAACGAGTATGCGCGTCCCGTTTAGACCCCTCCAGCTAAAGTTTGAAAAAAGCAACGTGAGGTGTGGCCAGTGGCGGAGCCACATGGTACTGAGGGGGTGCAAGTGAACCCCCTGAATTCATAAAGCTTGCACCTATAATTCTATATTTTTATATTTTGCACCCCCTGACTTTTGAACTTTGCACCACAAGCCACAAAACCTTATGCACCACAAGCCACAAAATTTTAAAATGCAACGTTAAAACAGTATGTACAACATTTTTTACTAATAAATTGTTAATGAGTAGTACTAGTATTATAAATAATACTGGTATTAGTTAAAATCACAATGTTATTATATCACTATATCTAGTACAAGTGTTGTCAATATATATATATATATATATATATATATATATATATATATAATAAAAATTAATTCTATTAAAATATTAATATAAAATTATGCACCCCCTGGTCTGGGGTCCTGCCTCCGCCACTGGGTGTGGCGAGTATAGTTGATGATGCTGGTCTAAAACCTTGATCGCCCCGCACTAAAGTGAGGGTGGGGAGGAACGAGCCCGCGAGCACTGCAATTTTTAAGTTTAAAAAAGGGGTGGGACAGACACATTAGAATGTGTAAGTCTAAACACATGGCACGTCCCACATTACAGTGCACATAAAACGGAGATGACTAACGGGCCGAACCCGCTTTATCACCCCTATAAGAATATACACTTTGCAGACCCAGAGAAGAGAGTTGCAAGGGTCGTTCTTCTACAACAACATACATGACTCTACACATAAATTATATCTTTGTGTGGTATGTGAATATTTATAAATCATCTATATGCGAAGAATGAATGAAGCGGCCACCTAGGTTGCGTCCCACATATGATCTGTACCAAATTCCTATTACTATAAACCAACGGAATACAACTCTCTCATTATTAGTTTATAATTACTGTTCATAACAGTAAACCTATCATGTGTAAGCCTCTATTGCTATACAATACACTTCACTAAAAGGACTAAACTAGTTGGAGTATTTGAAAGAAACATGCAATAGAATAACTTTGTTTGCAATCATGATACACATACTGATTAAAGGTAGTACATGTACATTCCATGAAGGCTTTAATCGCTTATAACAAAAAGGAATTGCTTATAGTACAGAAAAAAAGCCACGACATAGTAATTGATTATAGTACAGAAAAAAGGCCGAAACATACAAGTTATCCAAACACAATGAATTATTTATCATTGAAGTCATTTCATATAAGAGAAAGCTGCATGACATTATAAGAGCAACCAATATTCAATACAGTTTGATCAACAAGATCCAACAAAAACATAATGACCCAACACACCAAAATCTATCCTCTACACTCAATATCCAACAAAACAGAATGACCTAACACACCAAAATCTATCCTCTACACTAGAGGGTAGAAAAAATGGGTACATATGAATGACATTATAAGAGCAAATAGTAAACTAACAATCAATACAGTTTGATCAACAAGGTCCAACAAAAGAGAATGACCTAACCCCCCGAAATCTATCCCTGTCAACAGTCAATATCCAACATACATTTTGATCAAGAAGAAGATTGCTATGATGCAACCAACCATCGCAGCAACAACGAATTCTTGAAGTAGCGTGTAACCAACAGTATCTTGTTGTTGCCTCACTTCAATAGCTGGAACTAGAAGCGTATTAATCACCTGTGTCCATCCCAACACAAACAATTTTTCAGGTCATTGCAGTTGGAGAAAGATATGTTTTGGATTACAAACTAACAAAGCGCATACATACCTCAGCTTGGTAGACGACAGCAGCAGCATGTCTTGCTCTAAGACGAATAGTATCATACATGACAATGAGACTAAATCCCAAAGAAACAGGAAAGAGCGAATGAAAAACACCACGAGAGAGAGCCACAGAAGTTGGAAGAGCAGCACATAATGCCAATTGGGTAGAAGGAATTATTCCTTCAGAAGCAAACAAAAGTCTCAAATCCCTTCTCCTCTCATTAAAGAAATTCAAGAAAACTTTGGTGACTTGTGCCACAAACCACACCAACACAGCAGCAAAGGTTCGGTTGAAAGCCAGTGTAGCTAGAAAAGGACTGATCCTAAACTCTGCATTCCCTTGGTTTTGCAAGGGAAGAAACTCTTGTCGATTTTCATTGGGAACTGGCCTCTTCCGGATTATCAAAGCTAGCAGGTTTTTGATGGTTAGCAGCATGAAAGGGAAAGAAAACCAAGAATGCCTTGGTTGAGAAGAAGAAGAAGAAGATCCAAGAGAAGAATCCATCAGAGAAATGGAAAAAGTTGATTGTGTTTTGTTTATGGAATGACAAGGGTCGTGTTGTGGGATCAAGAAATAGTGAAGTTATAAGCGTGGAATTGGAAAAGTTGCGTTTGGTTTGTTACTATTGAGTAGTACATACACAATCAAACTTTCGGATACATTAATGTTCACAAAAAATTCCTTTCATTTATAGAGTAACATGAATAGATAAACTGATTATTATAGGACGGATGAAAAAAAAAGTTGTACCATACACAATTATTTAAATACTTAACTATTACTTCTGTAATTTGAAACATCATGTTAAATGCCTTGCAACACGGTTTCTTATTTAAGAAAAAAAATTAGTGCTCATTGTTTCTCATTTAAGAAAATTAAGTTGGTATATAATAACTATTCTCATTTTTATTTAATAGATATAAAAAATTTAAATTCAAAATTTCAATAACAAATATATACTAGTTTATATTTCATGTTTTAATTGCATAATAAGTTTTTGAATATGAAAGACAAAAATAATTAGACAAAAATTTACTATGATAGTAAATTTGAAGAAAGAAAAAAATAATCAATTAAAGAATATTATTAAATACTTCTTTGTAAACTACATTTGATGTTGTATTAATATCTTCACATTCATCATTAGTCACCAATATCTTCAACTCTTTTCTTGAAGTAACCCTTGATACGACAACATATAGTTGTCCATGAGAGAAATTTGGGTGTGGTAAATATACTCCAACATGTTTTTTTTTTTAATAAGCAAGTTAGTTGTATTAAATTAGGAATCACTAGGGGGATTCAACCCATATACAAAAAAGAGACTGATCAAAAAATTCAGGGCTTACAAAAGTCTAATGGGCATCTTACCCAAAAGTAGTAGTTACAGAGATGAGATTCTTTGTATTTTTTTCCTATCCACCACCAAGTGTAATGTACTAAACGATTCGATAACGTATCGAAATCCCAGACATCCCCCCTAAAGATTATATTATTTCTTTCCCCCCATATAACCCAACACATGACAGTCCAGATTCCCACTGCAACCCCAATCAAGACCCCTTTTTGGAGGCAACCATTTATCCACAGCATCATGTGGTTTGAAATGTCTCCCATATAGAACACATTGATATCCATCCATTTAAATAAAAAACTCCACAGAGTTACAGACTTTGGGCATTGAAAGAATAAGTGTTCCGCATCCTCCTCAGTTTGGAAACAAAAAGGACACCCTTTATCGTAAATACTCGAGATTATTCCTCTTTGAGACAACTTGTCCCTAGTTGGGAGGGGATTCAGAATCATCCTCCACCCGAAAACCTGAACTTTGAAAGGCACGAAAGCTCTCCAGTTTAGAGACAGCATAGCTTTGACATCCTCATGTATCATAGCATGGTCCAAATTTTCCTGCAAAACAACATACATGGAAGAAACAGAAAACTACAAATCGTCATTGCGCGGCCATAATATCTTATCTGGTTGTTCCTCCTCCGGTTCATGCTGCCGAATGATTTCCAACAATTTAAGGACTTCGTACTGCAGATCCTGGTTGGAGACGTTAATCTTCCAGGACCATTTATTATCCTCACGAAATCCGTTATCGAATACCATGCTGAATTTATTTTGAGAATCCTCCCACAACCAGGAAATGTCGCTGCCAAGGTACTGTTACCGGCCCATCTAGCACACCAGAAAGGAGTTTGTTTCCCATTTCCTATAATATGTCTAAACAACCCTTCTCCTTGGTTTATCCCACAAACAGCTACGACTTGAACAATATCTCGCCACCAGTTTTAAGGAGGAACATCATATTTTGATATACAGGAGCTATAGATGTCATAAGCATACGACGAGTATATACAATGTATCAAGCCCTTCCACGGGTTTTCCTCCCCTTTCAATACTCCAACATGTTTGAGTGACTGCTCTTGACTTTTATTGATAGTCATTACAAATGAAATAATCAAAGGAAATTGGCGCCGTTGAAATTTGAAAGAGATTCTTTTATCAGAAGGAGTCAATGAAAATCTTGGGATATAAACTTTTTGACCAATATTGCTTCCTGATTTGACCTTTGCTTCAACGACGTATTTTCCCAATTTTGTATTTATTAACCTTGTTCCATTACGCAAACCTAAAGATTGTTCAATATTTCTCAATAACATTACTGGTACTCCAACTTTCAATCTTAATTTGTGATTTGGAAGTTCAGAAGAAACAATTGTGTTTAAAAATTCAGGAGTGTGTACATCATCTGGGATGTCAACATTTGAGTTTATGTAATGCGGAGAATCAAAACTCAAATATGTTGTTTCTTTTCCAGTTATTAAATCAAGCATATAATCATTGATTGAGTCAACAATTGTATTTTTAGGAGCCAATATAGCCCTATCTTGAAAAAATGCAGTTGAGCACATGGCTTTCTAAAGCTATTTCTTGGCCCATTGGCCAGATTCAAAGTTGTCAAAGTGAGTGGGTTTTACAACCCTCATTTCTTGTGATTCATCCTTTAAGGCCTCTATTACTTTGTTTTTGTAACGCCCCGATTTATTTAACCGTATTTAATTATTCCATTTATGTGAAATTTTGTGAATTGTGTGATTTATTGTGTTTCATGTTAATGCGTCATGCTTATGCATTGAGAGTTTTGTGGCATAAATGTGTCACATTTTGAACTAACAGCCACCAGTGGAAGTTACCTTTAAAATCTGCCTGAAAACACTTTTGGTCAGTTTTTGCACTGATCTTCCACCAGTGGAAGTTACCTTTAAAATCTGCCTGAAAACACTTTTGGTCAGTTTTTGCACTGATCTTCCACCAGTGGAAGTTACCTTTAAAATCTGCCTGAAAACACTTTTGGTCAGTTTTTGCACTGATCTTCCACCAGTCGAAGTTACCTTTAAAATCTGCCTGAAAATACTTTTGGTCAATTTTTGCACTGAACATCCACCAGTGGAAGTTATATGTTATTTTTGGTATTTTGTTGGATTTGGTGAATTGTGTAAATTAAATGAGTTTTACCTGTTAATTGGATAATTTCTCTGATAGGTAAAATATTTGCAATAAATTATAATTTCTTTTCAACTTTTATTTTCCGAAATATATTTCATCGGTATGTTTATGTTTTATCGCATTTTGAGAGCGTTTGGGAGATATTTGAGCTGAGGGGTATTTTGGTCTTTTTGGGGTTAGATATTTTGATTTCTTATAAAAATAGAAAAGTAGTAAGAAAAGAGAGAAGAAGAAAAAGAAAAGGAGAAGAGAAAGAGAAGAGGAAAAAGAAGAAAAAAAAAGGAGGAAAAACTTGTGGATTTAGGAACCGATTCAACCGACTTTTCAAACGCGAATTAATCGGGTAAGGGTGTGAAACTCGATTATCTTATGCTTGTGTATGATTATGTATGTTTTCTTGGAATGTTTACTTGTTTTCCATAGTTTTCACTTTTAGGTCGAAACGGTAGAAATCGATAGAAACCGATGTTTTTACGGACGAAAGTCGGAATAAATTGTGTAGATGTGTCGAGTAATGTTAAGTCGTGATCGAGTATGCTTGTTTTATCGAATTTGGTTGATTTTGTAAGTTTTTGTATTTTTGGAGAATTGAGAGTTTAAGATTCGGAGTGAAATCGAAAGTCGTAGAATTCACGTTTAATGGTTCCAAATCATCACTATATGTTTGGTATGAATGAGTATGTGTTTGTTTCGAAGAAAATAATTGAATCGGTCGGATTTTCGGACGAAAAGGCATGAACCCGTAGGGCTGTTAGCAGAAAAATTCTGGTTTTTGTAAAACTTCAAAAATTCATAACTCTTGAACCGTAAGTCGGTTTTGACCCCCGTTCGAAGCGTTGGAAAGCTAACGAAATGTTCTTTCTAGGAAAAATGGTTTGGAGGTCTGTACCTGGTTCAATAATAGCAGAAAATTGAAACCGTATCGTTGTGTTGATTTTTACCGTCGTGAATGCGTGCGATTGATGTGTTGTCGTGCGGTATGCTTTTGTTATATAACGTATAGCTTGTGTGTTGTTATATGATATGAATGAAATTGATGAGTTAAAATATATATATATATATATATAAATATTGGTGATAAATGTATTAAGCATGGTTGATATGTTGTGATGATTGTATGTGGCCTAAGGGCAAGAGAATGCACTGTGTTGTATTTGATGGTATATGCATGATTATGGTTGCATATATGTGTGAAGATGCATTGGTTGTCATGAGTTCTTGTGTGTCAAGCTTCATGATATGCATAGTAGTGACGTCCTGAGTGACGGTTTGATTCCAGAGGGAATGCGCTATGACATCGTGCGCCTTATGCCGAGAGGACCTAAAGCGGTGATTATAGACGATCGTGCGCCTTATATTAAGAGGACCTAAAGCGATCGGATTGTGCGCCTTATACCGAGAGGACCTAAAGCAATCCATAAACGTCGTGCGCCTTATACCAAGAGGACCTAAAGCGACGGGTGAACATCATAGGCCCGACGGGGTGTTACTTGAGTGATCCTCAGTAACGAGCGATGGTTCCAGCAGAGTTCCTGAGTGAACTAGTGATGAGATATGAAATCTTGGAGTCAGTACCGCATATGCATTTGCATAGAGAGTCGTTGTGTCAGTCTCTTTGCATCTGCATGAATTATGATTGCATTGGTTATATGTGGAAAATCATGATTTAGTTGATTATGTGCGAGACATTGTGATATGCATTTGTGATAAATGTATTGGACATGATTAATATGCAATTGGGGATGGAGACATTGTGTGATTGAGCGGGTGATAGCATTTGCGAATTGAGGTGTATTCGTGTTAAATGCCTTGAATTATGAATGATATGTTTTGTGTATAAACATATGCATGATGTGTGAATATGGGATTATGTGAATATAATCTGTATATGCTTTATGTGTTGGCATGTGACCCTGTGGTAAGAATACTTGATATGTGTATTTTTATGTTGATATATATATATATATATATATATATATATATATATATATATATATATATATATATATATATATATATATATATATATATATATATATAATTATATGCATTTATATTATGATTGAGTTTCTCACCCTTCTGCTGTTTTATAATGCTCTATGAGGCATTGCAGATTAGAGTTGCTGGAGGTATTCTTTTTGTGAAGCTTTGCGTCTTCATTCTTTTGTCGGTCGGCTCTGATATGTGACACCGGGTAGCTAGGGTGGCCGTTTGTGATTATTTTGTATATATATCTTTTGGCAGGTGCCTGTATATCTTGATGTATGACAAACTTTTTATATGATATATATATATATATATATATATGTGGTTCAGTACAGATTTTCCGCTTTTATTCTGTACTTGAACATGTGGGTGTAAGGAACTAAGTTCCTTTGTTGTTTGCTACCCCACTGTTGCATATCGTTATGGGCAGGTGTTGTATGTTATCTGTATTTTGTTTTCTATTGATGTGACCCCTTCGGTCTATGCCGTGTTTTTAGATATACTCTGACGAAATTTTGAATTTTTCTTTTATTGCTTTAACTGTTTTGGGGTATAGATTGGGGGCGTCACAGTTTTCATCCACATTGGCTAAAATTTGTGCCAGAAAGATCGACTCGTATATCTTCATCGTCTGAACCAGACCATCTGTTATGTCAACCCGTGGTTTCATATTCTCAAGTAAGGTCATGTAAAGGATGAAGCTTCACTGAATAATATATGTTGACTCCTTTGAAGTCAAATTTGGTTCCTTCCAGTAAGCATGGAGAAATATTCGTCTACTATCGATCAAAATTTTTTTGTTGATGTGATTTACTTTCACACGAAAGAAGCTCTGATCAGCCTCAATGTGCTCAACGGTCCTGTCTGGCTTTTAGATCATTATCCTCTCATGCATGGAAGATGGAACACACCCAAATCCATGTATGCACTCTCGACCCAAAAGAAGGTTGTAACACTACTGCAAAATAGACCTTTCGTAACACCAATTTTATAACGGTCATCGTATTAACCGTGATAATAGTTTATTTTTGGACACTTTTTTTTGGTATTTACTAAAGGACATGTCACAAAGGTCTTATGTAACAACCATAATGAAATGTGCATGCAGTGAAATGGTTCGAATCCCAACACCGTCAATTTTCCACTTATCGTGATATATACTGATTGACCTTGTATATCGCCACAGGTTTTGTTTTCAAACGTGGTGAAATGTGCTAATTTTTTTATATATACGTGAAATTAACTCTCGCTTCAGTACATAAAGGTAATCTCTCCCAAAACAAAACCCTAACAACCCTTACATTCGTCTCTCTCAAAACAAAACCTAAAACTATGTCACTCGTCTCTCTCATATGGAAACCCCAAAATAAAACCATAACTTCAAATCTTAGCAATGAATATTTATAGGTTTATTTTCATTATAGTTTTTTATTTCAAAATCTGTTTCAATAGATTGTTTCATAATGTTTGAACTTTCTGCTTATTTTCACTTGTAGGTAGGGATGCTTGTTTCAATAAAGAGGATGAAGCTAAAGTTAGGGTTGCAAACTTGTGTGAAAGATCCAGAATGACATCCATTCGAAATATACACAAGTTGGCAGCTCTAACTTCAACTTCATCCTTATTTCATTGTGTACACCCCATTATGGGACATGTACGATACATTTCTGAAGCATTCCATGACTTGATGTGTTTGTTGTATCATGTAGGTTGTTTATGGTTTGTTGTTGCTGAATGTTTTTTTTATGAATGTTGTGGTTAATTTTTGTTTAAAATATGATTTTATTATATATTACGTGGTTTGAGTGTTTTTCCAATCCTTTACTGGATATATAATTTTTCAAACTGCATTAGAAAATTATAATATGATAGATAAAGTTATATTAGAAAACAAGTACACATTCAATTCTTGACAAGAATTCTTCAATCTGTTATTTACATGTTATTCTTTGATAGTTAGAACTTGGTTTAATGATTGTAGTTCTTCAACCACCCTTCTCTCCACCTCCAATTTTGTTTGCAAAGTAAATAATATTTTGCAAAATGAACTAGAGGTGAAGGCAGGGGTGGTTGAAGAGCTAAGATAATTAATCAAAGTTCTAACTGTTAAAGAGCAAAATAAGGATAAGCAGTTGAAGAACTATTGTCAAGCATTGAACATGATATTGTTCTTGTAGTATACCTTAATTTGTCATATTATAATGTTCTAGTTCATATTGAAAGGTCATATATTTAGCGAGCATTGGCGAAATAAGCATTCCACATAATTTATAATAAACTCAGGTGTATATATCACAACAGTTGTTTATCACGGTCGTACGCCTGTTGTTAAATATTATTCATTAAAGAATATCATAACGGTTGTTTAAAGTAACCGTTGTGGTAGATAGTGCGCTACAAAGATACAATCACGGTCGCACGCCTGTGGTGGAAAGCTGCATACATACAATCACATCTTACCTCACAACTGTTGGACTAGCGTGGTGGTATCCCTTTACTAACCGCTGTGATATGTGTTTTCCGTAGTAGTGTAATTTGCCTTAGTAGGAATTACAACAAATAATGTTGGTTGAGTTGTGGTCCCCACGACCATATCCAATTGGATCACGCCCAAGGTTCTGCTGGTTTTCCCTTTATAGTTGGACAAAACTATATTGTTGAACTTTAAGTCGGTGTCATACTTGTCAATCCTCATAAGCAGAGAATGTGGCATGAAATATATACAGGCTCCAGAATCAAATAGAATCTTGTTTACCCCGACACCTTCGACTTTATCCCTTATGTACAAAGGCTTTAGATGTTATTGCATTGACATGTCAGGCCTTTCAAAGATGGCCTTATCTTTGTTGACGAAGCCATCGTGCATCACATAATAACACAAAGGCTTATGGGTAGCCATTTCTTCAGGAAACCCATCCTCCTCCTCAGTTACCTCAGTAGTTGTGTCATATTCCAACGGCAGCACAAATATCATGTTGCATATTATATCCAACTCTCCCTCCGACCCAATGTCAAAGTCATTGCTGGTCATTTCCTTATCTGACCAGATGGAAACTTTTGATTCATTCTCGACCACTAGAGATAGTGGAGGGATAACCTTTGCCTTATAGGTTTTTTTGCCTTTTGACCATCAGCGAGAGCTTTAACACTGCTGTTTTTTATGGCACTTGCAGCTTCAGCGGCAACTTTCTTATTTCTCTGATGCCTCCTCCATTGGGTGTGAGTCATTCGGTTTTATCCCATGTAGTTCTTTGACACATTGGAATATTTTTTGGAAGTCTGTGATTTTTTCAGGTAGGAAGATCCCCCACCAACTTCAATCTTCTTCCATTTCCCCTTCTCAGCAACTGAATTTCCCACAGGTCCAAACCACTCTCTAAAAAGGGCATCAACATGTGACACATATGTCTTTTGAGGTCCTACCCTCTTAAAGAATTCTTGTTGCTAGTCTCGACGACCAACTTTTTCCAAGCATTCAGTGTTGGTATTTTCCAACTGTTTTTTCGCTTCTCTGTTGAAGACGCCACTGCACTGAGGACAAAGCATGACCACATAGTCTTTGAGCTTACACTAAATCAGGAAGTCAATAAGTTATTCCTTAGCTTTAGGAAAATCAACCTTCATTTTCTCCTGATAAGCAGGCTCAGCTAGATTTGGGGCCTTAGTGATATTCACCATAAATACGTCGACAAGCTCGATGAATAAAGCCTCTTCCATTTTAGGGCCAGACTCCCCTTTTGGCCTAGCTTTCAAATTTTCAGCAAATTTGAGCCTTCCATCCTTCAGTGTCTTTTGAACCAAATCCCTGAAAAGTATACATTGTGAGGTTTTATGTCCAAGAAAATTATGAAATTTACAAAATCCTTTTTTCTTTCTTTGTTCTAACGGCAGAGTTTTTAATCCCTTAGGAATCACTATCTAGTCGTCAGAAACCAAAAGTTCAAAATTTTTGTCACACTTAGTCACATCGAATGTATAAGTGTTTGTGACAAACTTTTTCCTTCTTTTGTTTGATGAGATTTTTCCCATTTGAAGGCTTTAGTAATTTACATACATAAGGAGTTCCTGGCTTAATTTTTCCATATTAACCTCATTCTCTTCAAAATAGTTTCTATTAGTGTCAGATAAACTATTTATTTCATCTATCTCGACATAAGCTACTTTTTCTTTTTTATGGTATTTACTTGATCTGGCTTTTTCAGCCTTTAGGCGTTCAACCAGTCGCATCCTTGTAGCGCGAGTTTTTGCGTGGTTACGAAGCACTATCGCTTTGGGGTACTACAGTTCGATTCATTTTTTATCCTATTGAAGCTGATGAAGGAAGGGAAATAGATGTCTCTAATTAACCCTGCTTGCAAACTGAGTTTGAACAGATGACTGTTGGTTTACAGATGCTACAAAGATTGTGGATCTCTCTTAGGTTATTTTGTTAAAACAGTGTCCGGGTGATTGGTGGGAGGTTTAAGACTGATATTTTCAATTGATGTATGAAGGTACAGGATTTTGGGTTTTTGATTAGTGTGCTCGCTAAGATTTTTTCAATCTTATGCCTACGTATTCGCGTTTAACGAAATAGGGAAATCAGAGCGATCGTAGTTCCTCCTATTCTATGGGAGGAAAAAAAGTTGTTTTGGTGTCTTGTTCAAAGCCCAAGACGTGAAGCTAAATGTGGTTTGTATCTTGTTCAAAGCCCAAGATGTGAAGCTGAAGGGTCTATTTGTATCTTGTTCGAAGCCCAAGATGTGAAGCTAAAGGATTTTGACTTTAGAGAGAATTTGTCATCTTAAGGGGGGTAATTGGTATGTTTGTCACAACTGTTGGGGTGACTGATTATAAAGGAGAATTACTTTAACTGGGATATGTGAATCCAGCAATGCCATAATTTTCCTTTATAGAGGATTTTAAACCTAAAGGAGAAGACTTTAACTCAGTTTAGAGCAATGATATATTTCCTTAGGAATTTCTCATGCTAAAAGAGGGACAGTGGCGTGGATGTAAATAATCCTGAGGCTTGCCGCTTACAGCAATTTTAGATGAAGGAAAAGGAGTTGTTGATGTTTGTATACTGGGAGTAAGGCACAGATTTTGATACTAAAAGGTTGATTGACTCAACCGGGGTTTCCTTATACAAAGCCTAAGAGGAGGCTATTGACCCAATAATAGGGTGTTTTTATGTGTCTCGTACGAAGCCCGAGAGAGAGGCTAAAAGGGTCGACTCAACAAGATAGTGTTTTTGTATGTGTCTTGTACGAAGCCCAAGATGGAGGCTAAAGGTGTTTGACTCAACAAGAGAGTCTTTATACCTCGTACGAAGCCCGAGATGAAGGCTGAAAATGTTTGACTCAACAAGAGAGTCTTTTATACTCAACAAGAGAGTGATTTTTATCTTGTACGAAGCCCGAGATGGAGGCTAAAAGGGTTTTGACCCAACAAGAGAGTCTTTTATACTCAACAAGAGAGTGCTTTTGTATATCGTACGAAGCCCGAGATGGAGGCTAAAAGTGGTTGACTCAACAAAAGAGTCTCTGTACCTCGTACGAAGCCCGAGATGGAGGCTAAAAGTGGTTGACTCAACAAGAGAGTCCTTTATACTCAACAAGAGAGTGTGAATAGGTTAGCTCAACTGGGGAGAATCATTGTACCAAGCCCAAGAGGAGGCTAGTGTGCTGGTGACTATTTCAGTTTAGTGACAGGTCCAGTATGTTGGATAAAAGAGAAAATCAGTTCTTATAAAGGGACTGATTTAAAGTTATTGTTGTGCTTTGGCACTGATCAGAGGATCGGGGTTATTTCTTGTTCTTTAAGGAAACAGGAAATCCAAAGGGTATTGAGACTGTCCAAGTCTACTGGTGTTTTGAGAAATTGATTCTCAGGTAGTGAATGATCTTTGTATGATGCCCAAGAGAAGGCTGGTATGTTAAGGGATAAAGGTCAACCCATTAACAGGTCTGAAACTTGACTAAGAAAGACAACTCTAGCAAATTGATGACTAGGTTCAGTTCCTATACCTGTAGAGGTCTCTGGGTCCTTGTACTAAGCCCAAGAGGATGCATGAGAACTTTTAAGAAGCTGAAGGGTCCTTGTACAACGCCCAAGAGGAGGTAGGGATGCTTTTAAGAAGCCAGTGGGTCTCCAAACCCCGAGAAGTTCAAGACATGCCATTTACCGAGAATAGAGCAAGCCAGGAAAGTCCGAGAATTTTGAAGAAACTCAAGAGATGCCATTCACGGGGAAAAGATCATCTCTGGGGAGTAGAGTCTCTTTGACGATTTCTAAGGGTGACAGTCTGAGAAAGGGTTCACTGAGATTGCTGTCTTTCACGTCTCCATATTGTTTAACCCCAAGAGGAGGAAAGACTGTGTCTGGTAATCCTATGGGGATCTAGTTTTGTTTGTATTTAAGAGTGACCAACAGGGCTTTAACTAGTGCTAGACATAGTTACCGGGAAAAACTCTAAATAACTATACTAATATTACACAGTTGGTATATGACGAGTATATAAAAGTTTGTGAAAGGAGACTTACAATGAGCAGCCCCACAATACAGTTGTATATATGAAAGCGGATAAAGAAAGCGGGTAAACACTTACTAGGTTGTAGAGCTTCCATGCTGTTTGGTTAGTTGTTCAACAAAGAAAGCTTTGATAATAATATTATATTCAAAATCAAAGGAGAAAGTGCTTTGAAAATATTGTTGGGGCTTACAGCTCAAGGAGAGGCCCAAGGTTTTATCAGTGATTGCACTGTTGTTTTGTACAGGGACTTATACAAGTGACTGAGGCCCAAAAAGGTTTTCTGTACAAAGGGAGGGTCTTACACTCTCTCAAGAGGCCCAAAGGTGTTTAAAGAAAAAGAATGGGGCTTATAACATGAGGGTAGGCCCAAATGATTTGATTTTGAATTGGCGATCGCGCCGAGATTTTTTTACCGTACTAGGTCTTATACAATGTAGTGAGGCCCAAAAAGGTTTTATCTACAAGGGATGGGTCTTACACTCTATTAGAGGCCCAAAGAATTATTTTTGTATAAGTGGTGGGGCTTACAGCTCAAGGAGACGCCCAAGGTTATTTTTTTTGAAAACGACGATCACACCGTTGTTTTAAAAATGTACAGAGGGACTTATACAATAAGTGAGGTACAAAATGGTTTATGTACAAAAAGGGTTGGGACTTACACTCTATTAGAGGCCCAAAGGTTTAAAATAGTTTGATGAGGGCTGAATTAATCAAAAACCCTAACTTGTTTTCAAAATGTATTTTAATTGAATAAAAATTCAATTAAAATGATCAAAATTGTTAAACATGTGGAAAACAAATTGTGATCTTGGATTAATGTTTCAAAAATTAGGTTTTGATACACAAAATGTTTGGAAATCACTAAAATTTGAAAAATCAAGAGGGAGAAAATATTTTAAATGTCAAAAATAATTAAAATATTAATTCTTTACAAAAATATCAAGTATATGAAATAAATAATTTTTTTGGGATTTTTTTGGGAAAATCAAATATTTTAATATTTTTGTGAATTATTAAAAAGAGAATCAACTCAAAATCATCAAAACTCAGAGAGAAATTAATTTTTGAATCAATTAAATAAAATCACAAAATTCAAATATTCAAATGTTCAAAAATGGCGCCAAGAACATGGCAAGAATACGCGCCACCCTCTGTTTCTGCAGATTTGCGTTTTCTATCCAATCTCACTGAATACTTGATTATTTCATGCAATCTACATATCAATTTGCTCGTTTTCACCTCACGGTCATGGCTATGGTCTTTAATTTCATTTATTTTAAGCATGGAATAAGAAATCAAAGAGAAACCTCAAGAACCCTAAAATTTGCATAAAGGCTCAGAAATTTCATACACGATTCAAACAAAGCAATTGATTGAGGGAAAACACTCTATGCATGATCATGAACATATGACCAAATTATTGTGCAGCAAAAAATGCATGCTTCATAGAGTTAGAAGAGCTCATGCTTACCTCTTGCAGCTGGTGATCGTGTTTTATGTTAGAGGTGTTGCAGCTTGGTTCCAAGGATATGGACAGCTTCCCTAGGTGCTATGGAGTGTGTCTGGATGCTTGGAATGAATGAAAATTATCTGGAACTGAAGATGGTATCCCAAGAACATCAGGCTGGTGATTCTGAGAAATCAGTGTTCCAGATGTTGTTTAAGTGTTTGGATCACTTCTATATGATGTTTATGAGGTGTGTGTGTGGTTAGTTTGGTTGGAATAACTCTCAAACTCACAACCCGGTAGTGACTTGCTTTGGAAGGAAATTTTGGAGTGAAGAAGGAGATTTTGAGGAAAACATTTGTTTGATGGATTTGGTGTACTCAAACTGATCACAAATGAGCTCTATTTATAGTAGAGCAAGTTTGTTTTGCAAGGAATAGTGAATGGCAACTGCTGCATAGGTTTGGCCAATGTTGAGCAATGAGAATCCAAGTTTCCTCTAGCCATTGACTAGAGGTTAGGGCACAGGCTGCTGGTTCCCTTGGTCTTGGATAAGTATTGACTGAATTCAGTTGGAAATGGCTCAGTCCATGCCACCTTAGTGCATCCATTGAATGCTCCAATCCAAAATTGGAGTCTTGTCCCTCTTTTAAGTATTTCTAGGTTTGGCATGCTACTTTTGGTTCCAAAGCCTTGGGAGGCTTGGGATCAGAGTTGGTTCCTCCTTGGTCCCCCCTTGAGGTGTTCAGACGGATAAGTGTGTTTGTCATTTGCACAAATTTGGAAAATCGAGCAAAATGCACAAATCTGCCTTGCTTTGGCAGTTTTCAGCAAGGCATGTTGCCATTGTTATATCTCACGGCTCAAGTGGAATTTGATGGCGTTCTTGGCCATTTTGGAAAGCCCTCATATGATAAAAAAAATATATTTGGTCATAATTGGTTTTGATACTTTTTGGATCCAAGTGAAAAATGCCCTTACATTTGGAAAAAAGTAAGACAGATTCTGACTTAGTGAAAATTTCACTAAGTGTTGGAAAAAAGTGACATTTTCACTTTTTGTGATTTTGATCATTCCATAACTTAAAATCCATGAGGAATTGGAATGAGTTATGTTTGAAGCTTTTGTAGAGGGCCATGAGAGCTACAAATCCAGCTTTGGATGGGGAAAAATGGCCTTGTGGTTTAGGAGTTATGATCCTCCAAAGTTGGTACCCTAGCCACTTTGTTCCATAACTTAGAAAATTTCTAAGTTTTTATGGTTACCCCTTTTACAAGTTATCCCACTTTTCTTGATTTTTCTTGATGAATGTTGGTTCAAATCACACATTAACATCATTTTAGGGTTAAGGAACCATAATTGTGAAAAATCTCAAAATGTCAAAGTTGACTTTTGTGCACAGTTGACTTTTTGTCAAATGAATTCTAAACTGTGCGATTCTCTATGAAATCAAGTCCTTGACCTAAATAAAACTTGATGGATTGATTTCATATGTGTTATAGGGTGTATTGAATTATGTCCTAGGGTTTGGGAGCATGTCCTGGTCAAAAGTCTAAGGCACAGTTGACTTTTCCCGCTAAACCCTTATTGTGGTTCTGATGAAATTGAAACTTATTGCTCAAGCTTCTTGGACGAATCCATTGTTCCAAATGGATAAATGTGGTGTTTTAGGGACCCTCAAATCATCTCTTGAGGTCTTGGCTCATGATTTGTCCCAAAAGTCAACTTAGGGGTGAATTAGGTCAAGAAACCCTAATTCCTGATTTTTAGTGAATGCATTCCCTGGGGCAAAATTGACTTGATGATTGGGTCTATGAGGTTCCATGGAGCATATAAGGTTATGATTTGAAGCATTGGCTCATGCCTAGAGAAAAATTTCCATCTGGAGGCCCTGGTCGACCAAAACCCTAATTTGGTGACACTGGCGATCTTGAGGCTTGATCTACTCAGACTGTTGCAACCTTATGCTTGGTTTTTGATGTGGGAGTCCTATTGATCCATTGTGGATGTTTGAGAGGTTAGACAAGTTGAAGATCATGTCAATTCTTGATTGATCCTTTGTCTAAGAGCTCTGAGAGGGCTTGAAACCCTAAGCTTGATTGTAGTGGATGCTCACCCATCTTTGGGGAGACTAATGAGGCATAATGATACACCCACATTGTGATGATGATTTGCACAATGAAGGGGAATATTAGTGGTCAAAATTTGGGGTATGACAGATGCTCCTATTTAATCTTCTTGGACCCGATGGTGTGAATGGCGAAGGTATTCAGGCATTCGGGGTGCAAGAGGATTAAATATCGGAATACCCAAAATTTTGATGGTGGTTAAGAATGGCAGTTCACACATCCTTCTTCTTTTGCTAAGCAATGATTCTTAGAGAAGGTAAACTTCCCCTCGATCCTAGTCTTCAGCCAAGGAACTAGTCTCAGTTTTTGAAATAAACTTCCCCTCGATCCTGGTTTCCTACCAAGGAACTGGTCTCAGTTTCTGATGTAAACTTCCCCTCGATCCTGGTGTCCTACCAAGGAACTGGTCTAAGTTTTTGATATAAACTTCCCCTCGATCCTGGTTTCCTACCAAGGAACCAGTCTAAGTTTCTGAAATGAACTTTATTGACAAGGGACGCTATATGTAGCGGTTTTCCTCAAACTTCTCGCCAAATTTTCCTGGGGAGATGCCATTTGATAGAAAAACTTGATGTCAGGCTTGATAGGGAACCCAGTCGTCTGAGTTGTAGAGGTGTACAAACTTCTTTGTTTGAGACGCCATTTGTCGATTCTATCTGGGGGAAAATGAGTATCTTGAGAGACTGTTTTTGCTTGGGGATATTACATCATACTTTTCTCGGAGATATTCTCGGAGAAACGCCATATGATGTGATTCAATTTTGAGGTACTGATAACCTTTTCGTCAGTGGATTTTTCGGAGAAAAACTACTGCATTGTCGAATCTGTGATTAAGAGACTTTCTCTGGGGATATTCCTTAATCCGGGAAAGCAAAAATATCATCTTCAATGGCTAAGAGTGACGTTTGTTGAGGGTTCTCTGGTTTTTCAGAGGTTCAAGTTATCAAAGTGGTCGAGGAACCAACTCTAATCCAGAAATAAACTGGAGGAGAGAGATTGTTCAGACGTAACATTTCCTGATGAGGAAATAACTGACAACTCGATTGAGAGGACTTTTATCACTAGGGGATAAGACCGACTAGAGTGATAGTGATGCAATATGAATGTGAATGCAAATCAACAATGCATGATGTATGTATATTTATGCTGACAAAACTGACGCGACATACAGACTAGTAGAGGAACAAGACTGGATACTCGGCCACTGCGGGGAATGAAGAGTATCAATGGTTCACAATAGCAATTATGCCTTGCTTAGGAGAGATAGTCCCTGCAGGGACAAAGAATTATTCAATCGGTCTTAAGAGATACGTACTCTGCCGGGGATGTCAGGTGGAGTATTCGTATCTGACATAATTGATCCTTCACTCAGGCGTACTGGTTTAGAAGGAGTACTTTGATTCTGCACTTCGAGGTTCAAACACCTTTGGAGACGCAATCGATGTTCTTTCGATGTTCAACAGTCAACAGAAATTGCCTTCTTTATTAAAAGCAGAAATTTTTTACAAGTAAATTCATTTTTGTTTTATTTCAAGAACCGTTGATCATGTTAAAATGTTGTTTTATAAAGCTAAAACAAATAAGAATTGCAAACAAAAGCACAAGGGCTCAAATTTTATTGATAGGATGGAAATCAGCCAAGCGCGTGATTCCGTAGAGTATTTACAAAGTTTGAAAATGGTAATTTAAGGGAAAAGGGCTACATCGAAACATAAAGACCACTATCCTTCTACCAACTTTGAATTCGGGACATCCTGAGCTTCTGTCGAAGATGACCTTGACTGGAGTTTTCTTTCGATGGATGGCATTACTGCTGAGGAGTTGAACTGATCAGATGTAGTTACTTGCCATTATCCCTAACTTTTGCTTGGATTGTACTTTGAGATTTCCAACCCACCGGGATGATTTTTTTTCATGTCTCTAATTTTTTCCTGGACCGCCCTTTCGGGTTTTCAATCCACCGAGACTTTTTTTTTATTTTTTTTATTTTTTTTAGTTTAGGCGAATTATTTCTTGACTACATCAACATTTGTAGGGTAGGCAAATTCCTCTCCATCCATGGTTGCAAGTCTCAAGGCACCGCCTGAGAAAGCTTTCTTGACTACGTAGGGGCCATCATAATTCGGAGTCCATTTACCCCGGGAATCAGTGAGAAATGATTGTATGTTCTTGAGCACAAGGTCTCCTTTCCTGAAGATGCGAGGTTGAACCTTTTTGTCGAACGCCTTCTTCATTCTTTGCTGATACAACTGACCGTGGCATATAGCCGTTATTCTATTTTCTTCAATCAGGTTTAATTCGTCGTGTCGACCTTGACACCACTCAGCTTCTGTTAGCTTAGCTTCCATCAATACCCGGATTAATGGGATCTCTACTTCGATGGGGAGCACTGCTTCCATGCCATAAACTAGAGAGAAATGGGTTGCCCCTGTTGAAGTGCGGACAGATGTACGATAACCGTGAAGAGCAAAGGGTAGCATTTCATGCCAGTCTTTATAGGTTATAACCATATTTTGAACGATCTTCTTGATGTTCTTATTAGCCGCCTCTACCGCTCCATTCATCTTGGGTCGGTAGGGAGATGAGTTATGGTGTTCGATCTTGAACTCTGCGCACAAATCTTTCATCATCTTATTGTTAAAGTTAGATCCATTATCTGTAATGATCTGGCTTGGAACACCATAACGGTAAATGATATTGTTTTTGATAAATCGGACCACCACTTGTCGGGTTACATTGACATATGACGCTGCTTTGACCCATTTGGTGAAGTAGTCAATGGCGACCAGAATGAACCGATGTCCGTTCAAAGCCTTGGGCTCAATCATGCCGATCATGTCGATTCCCCATATGGAAAAAGGCCACGGAGAGGAGAGAACTTTGAGATGTGTTGGCGGTACATGGATTTTATCTGAGTATATCTGACACTTGTGACATCTCCTCATGTACTTGTAGCAATCGAATTCCATTGTCAGCCAATAATACCATGCTCTTAGAATTTTTCTCGCCATTGTGTGTCCGTTGGCATGAGTGCCAAAGGATCCTTCATGAATTTCTTTTATCAACATGTTTGCTTCTGGTCTGTCTACGCATCGGAGCAAGACCATGTTAAAATTTCTCTTATAGAGTGTATCACCGCTCAAGAAGAAGCTGCCAGCCAGTCTTCTGAGAGTTTTTCTGTCCTTCCTTAGTGCCCCAGGTGGGTACTCTTGTTTCTGAAGGAAGCATTTGATATCGTGATACCAAGGTTTGTCGTCTATGACTGCTTAAATCGTGAAGATGTAAGTGGGCCTTTCAAGGCACATTATGTCGATCTTAGGTAGGTCGTTCCATAATCTACACTAATCATGGAAGAAAGAGTGGCTAATGCATCAGCCATGTAATTCTCCCCACGAAGGATGTGATGAAACTCAATTTTGTTGAAGAAAGGTAACAACCTTCTTGCGTAATCTTTGTAAGGAATCAACCCTGATTGGTATGTGTTCCAATCTCCTTTGATCTGATTGATAACCAAGGCTGAGTCGCCGTATACATCCAAGTTCTTGATCCTTAGGTCGATCGCTTCTTCGAGACCCATGATACATGCTTCGTATTCGGCCTCGTTGTTTGTGCACTTGAATGTCAGTCTGGCGGTGAAAGGAATGTGGGTACCCTGAGGTGTTATGATGATTGCCCCAATTCTGTTTCCGTAATGATTGACAGCTCCGTCAAAGATAATTGAGAACCTAGTTCTGGCCCTTCACTGGGTAGTAGTTCATCGCAGTCTTTCATTTTTAGATACATAACATCTTCATCTGGGAAGTCAAACCCGATTGATTCCTGATCATCAATTGGTTGATGAGCCAAATGACCGGCTAAAATACTTCCCTTAACGGCTTTTTGAGCGTGGTATTCGATGTAGTATTCTGATAACAACATCTGCCAACAGACAATCCTTCCCGTGAGAGCAGGTTTTTCAAAGACATACTTGATAGGATCCATTTCGGAGACTAACCAAGTAGTGTGACGAATCATGTACTAGCGAAGACGTTTGGCTGCCCAAGCCAAAACGCAGCAAGTTTTCTCAAGCATAGTGTACCGAGTCCCGCAGTCGGTGAATTTCTTGCTCAAATAGTAGATGGCAGACTCTTTTCTTTTGGTTTCGTCTTGTTGGCCAAGTACACAACCCATGAAGTCTTCCACGATTATTAAGTATATGATCAGTAGTCTTCCTTCCATTGGAGGTGACAGGATTAGCGGATTCAACAGGTATTCCTTGATACTGTCGAAGGCGGTTTGACAGTCCTCTATCCAAACGCAGTCCTGGTTCTTTTTGAGTAATTTGAAAATTAGTGCACATGTCACGGTCATGAGGAATATGAATCTGGAGATGTAGTTCAAACGTCCCTGGAATCCTCTGACTTGTTTTTCAGTTTTCGGAGAAGGCATTTCTTGAATGGCCTTGACCTTGTCAGGATCAGCCTCAATTCCTTTCTGGCTGAAGATGAACCCTAAAAGTTTCCCTGAACGGACATCGAAGGTGCATTTGTTGGGATTCAAGCAGAGTTTTTACTTTCTCAACCGCTCGAATAGTTTTGACAGGTGGGTCACATGCTCCTCTTTTGTTCTAGATTTAGCAATTATATCATTGACATACACTTTGATTTCCTTGTGTATCATGTCATGAAAAAGAGTAGTCATGGCCCGTTGATAGGTTGCCCCAGCGTTCTTTAAACCGAACGGCATTACCTTATAACAAAAGGTACCTCATGGGGTAATGAATGAAGTTTTCTCCAAGACTTTCGGCGCCATTTTTATCTGATTATAGCCCAAGAATCCATCCATGAAGGAGAAAACTTTGAACTTTGTTGTACTGTCTACCAACATGTCAATGTGTGGTAAAGGAAAGTCGTCCTTTGGACTAGCCTTGTTTAGATCTCTATAGTCTACACACATTCTGAACTTTCCGTCCTTTTTTGGAACTGGTACGATGTTGGCTAACCATTGTGGATATTCAGACGTGGCGAGGAAGCCCGCGTCAATCTGTTTCTGTATCGCCTCTTTGATTTTGATGGCCATGTTTGGATGAGTCCGCCCCAGTCTCTGTTTTACTGGTGGATATTCTGACTTCAACGATAGATAATGTTCCACGATGCTGGTATCTAACCCCGACATATCCTGATAGGACCAAGCGAATACATCGGGAAACTCTTTGAGAAGCTTTGTTAAACTCTCTTTGGTAGTTGGACTGAGCAGTGCCCCAATCCTGATTTCTTTTCTCTCTTTTTCTGAACCCACGTTGATCATTTCCAACGCCTCTTTGTAAGGTTCAATGGACCTTTCCTCCAGTCTGAGTAATTGGGAGATCTCTTCTGGAATTTCGTCGTTAACTTCTTCTTCAGCCCCAAATGCCGGGAACTCAAAGTTGGGAGAAGGCATTGGATCATATGTTTCAACGGGGTTTAAAACAAGCAATCTGCATGACGTGATGATTTATGTTTAGAAGAGATAGAGAAAATGTAAGTGTGCGTGCAGTGTTTTTTTCTTTGAAAACTGCTTGCTTATTTGATTGATTTGTTTTTTAGGATTACCATTTTCGAAGAAAGCAAAAAGAGAAAACACCAATTAATGTGGAGATTACAGGACGACGTTATTTTATTTATGAACAAGTCGATTCTTGAAACTACAGCCCTATAAAAACAAAACTCTGTCGCTTTGGGTGAAGCTAAGAGGGATATTTACAGAAAGTGAGTCCTATCAAAACATCCGTTTCACCTGGGCAGGGTGTAGCGAGCGATTTTGGACGCGGTTCTTAAGCGCTGGTCGCTCTCTGCGGTTTGAGCTTTGACTACAGGTCGATTCATTTTTTATCCTATTGTGAGCTGAATAAGGAAGGGAAATAGATGTCTCCAATTAATCCTGCTTGCATACTGAGTTTAAACAGCGGTCTGTTAGGTTACGAATGCTATCGATGTGGGGGGCCTTTGTACTGGTTATTTGTATTTTCGCCAATACGGTTTTCTTTCTTTCTAGGACTTTTTAGCGGGGAACAAGGATTAGGATGTTAGGACTGATGCTTTTTGATAGGTATGTGAGAGTATGTGATTTTGGTTTTTTGTTGATTGTGCTCGCTAAGATCTTTTCTTTCGATCTTATGCCTACGTATTCCCGTTTACCGAAACAGGGAAATCAGAGCGTTCGTAGTTCCTCCTATTCTATGGGAGGAAATGGGTGTTTTTGGTGTCTTGTTCAAAGCCCAAGACGTGAAGCGAAAGGTGATTTGTATCTTGTTCGAAGCCCAAGATGTGAAGCTGAAAAGTCTATTTGTATCTTGTTCAAAGCCCAAGATATGAAGCTGAAGGGCCTCATTTTTAGAGAGAATTTGTCATCTCTAAAGAAGGGTTTGTCTGTCACAACTGTTGGGTGACTGGTTATAAAGGAGAATTACTTTAACCGGGATATGCGAATCCGGCAATGCCATAATTTCCTTTATAGGGGATTTTAACCTGAAGGAGAAGACTTTAACTCAGTGTAGAGCAATGCTATCTTTCCTTAGGAATTTCTCATGCTAAAAGAGGGACAGTGGCGTGGATGTAAATAATCTAGAGGCTTACCGCTTACAGCAATTAGATGAAGGGGAAGGAGTTGTTGATGTTTGTGTACTGTGAACGAGGCACAACTTTGATGCTAAAAGGTTGATTGGATCAACTAGTGGTTTTCTTATACAAAGCCTAAGAGGAGGCTATTGGCCCAACAAGAGGGAGTTTTTATGTGTCTCGTACGAAGCCCGAGAGAGAGGCTAAAAGGGTTGACTCAACAGGAGAATCTTTTATACTCAACAAGAGAGTGTTTTTGTATCTCGTACGAAGCCCGAGATGGGGGCTAAAAGTTTTACTCAACAAAAGAGTCTCTTATGCTCAACAAGAGAGTGTTTTTTGTATCTCGTACGAAGCCCGAGATGGAGGCTGTTGTTTGTTTGGCTCAATAAGAACCTTTTTGTATCTCGTATAAAGCCCGAGATAGAGGCGAAAGGGGTGATTGACTCAACGAGGGAGTCTCTTATGTGTCTCGTACAAAGCCCAAGAGGAGGCTATGGTGTTTGACTCCACTGGGGAGAATTTTGGTATCTCGTATGAAGCCCGAGATGGAGGCTAAACATTTGCTTCGCTGGGAAGAATCATTGAACAAAGCCCAAGAGGAGGCTATGGTGACTGTTTCAGTTGAGTGACAGGTCCAATATACTGATTTTAAAAGAGAAAATCAGTTCTTATATGAGCAACACTGTACTCAGGGATTTGATTCAAGGGTCTGGGTTGTTCCTGTTCTTTAAGGAAGCGGGAAATCCAAAGGGTATTGACTGTCCGAGTCTACGGGTTTCCTTCCTATTTAACGAAGGGGTCACTTGAGAATGTCTTTGAGACTCAAGGAAGTTAGACTGTCTGTGTCTAGAGTTTCATCTTTTGTACTATGCTTTGAGAAATAGTAGTAGACTCTATGAAAGGACTGTTCTATGAGGATGACTAGGTTCTGTTCCTATACCTCTAGGAGGTCGTCGGGACAATTTGTACGAAGCCCAAGAGGAGGTTGGAAACTTTTAAGAAGCCGACGGGTCCTTGTACGAAGCCCAAGAGGAGGCTATCATTCCCGGAGGAAGAGATCATTATACGAAGCCTAAGAGGAGGCTGTGAATACTTCTAAGAAGCCGTAGGGTCCTTGTACGAAGCCCAAGAGGAGGCGGGGTTGCTTTTAGGAAGCCTGTGGGTCCTTGTACAATGCCCAAGAGGAGGCCGATGCTTTTAGGAAGCCCGTGGGTCCCCAAACCCCGAGAAATTCAAGGCAAGCTATTCACAAGGAATAGGTCAAGTCAGGAAAGTTCGAGAATTTGGAAGAAACTCAAAGATGCCATTCAGGGAGAAGACATTCATCTTGGGGAGTAGAGTTTCTTGACAATTCCTAATGAGGACAGCCGAAGAGAAGACTGTATCTGGTGATCCTATTAGGGATCTAGTTGTCTATTTCTACGAATAAACGAAACGGCGTCACCTAGTTCTAGACGTAGTTGCCGGGGAAACTCTAAATATCTATACTATTATTACACAGTTGATATGAGTTTATGAAAGAAGACTTACAGCGAAACAGCCCCACAATACAGTTATATGTGTATGAGTTTATGAAAGGAGACTTACAGTGAAACAACCCCACAATACAGTTATATACATATGAAAGCGATAAATGAAAGCGGGTAAACACTTACTCGGTTGTAGAGCTTCCATGCTGTTTGGTTAGTTGTTCAACAAAGAAAGATTGAAAACAACAGTATATTCAAAATCAAAGGAGAAAGTGCTTTGAAAAAGAAAGATTTGGGGCTTACAGCTCAAGGAGAGGCCCAGGGTTTTATCAGTGAGCGCACTGTTGAATTTGTACAGAGGGACTTATACAAGTGACTGAGGCCCAAGAAAGGTTTTTTGTACAAAGGGATGGGTCTTACACTCTATCAAGAGGCCCAAATGAGTTTTAAGAAAAGAAATGGGTCTTACTACTCGAGGGTAGGCCCAATGGTTAATTTTGAAAAGGGCGACGGTCGCGCCGAGGTTTTGGAAACACCGTGGGACTTATACAAGTGACTGAGGCCCAAAATTTTGGTATTTACAAAGGGATTGGGTCTTACACTCTATTAGAGGCCCAAAGAGTTTAAAGAAAAGAAATGGGGCTTACAACACGAGGGGAGGCCCATAGCCTTTATTTTCAAGATGAATATTCACTTTTAAAATGCTTAAAAACAATTAAAAATGAATTTATTCACAAAAATACCAACTATATTAAATAAATAATATAAATTTGATTTTTTTGTAGAATAAAATATTTTACTATTTTTGTGATTTTTCAGAAAAAGAACCAATAAAAAATAATCAAAATTGAAGGAGTTATTAATTTTCCAAATCATTAAAAAATAATATGAAAAATGAGAAAAAGGGGTTGGGTCTTACACTCTATTAGAGGCCCAAAGTGTATTTTTATACAAAAGATGGGGCTTACAACTCAGGGAGAGGCCCAAAATATTTTCAATTTGAAAATGGCGATGGCGCCGAGATTTTTAACGTATCGGGACTTATACAATAGCTGAGGCCCAAAATTGTTTCGTTAAAAAAGGGTTGGGTCTTACACTCTAATAGAGACCCAAGTGTTTAAAAATGAAAAGAAATGGGACTTACAGCTCAAAGAGAAACCCAGTTGATTTTCGTTTGAAAATGACGATCGTGCTGAAGTTTTCTTTTAACGCAGAGGGACTTATACAATAAGTGAAACCCAAAATTGTTTTGGTTAAAAGGGGATTGGGTCTTACACTCTAATAGAGGCCCAAAAGTTTTGAATGAGTCTTATAGCTCGAGGAGAGGCCCAAGGTTATTTCTTAAAAAGGCGACGATCGCGCCGCTTGTTTTTGAGGGTATCGGGGCTTATACAATGAATGAGGCCCAAAATGATTTGGTCAAAAAAGGATTGGGTCTTACACTCTATTAGAGGCCCAAGTGTTCGAAAAAGATTTGTTAGGGTGAAAATCCAAGAAAACCCCAATTTCATTTTTTAGGCATTTTTTCAAGAAAAATTAAGTAAAAAATGATAAAAATATCAAATAAAATCATTAAATAATGATTAAAGTTTATGGAAAAAAATATTTTATCAACATAAATATTTAAAATCATTTTGGTTTTAAAAATCAAGAAAAAAAAATAAATCATTTTAAAAGCATTTAAAATAATTTAAAACACTATTTTTAAATATATTAAAAATAATACTTTTTTTTATTTTTTTGGATTAAAATATTATGGGGTACGAATTGGAAAATGATGATTTTTTGCTATGTGAAAAAAATTGGTTGAGTTTTGAAAATAAAAAGTAAGAAAAAGAGAAAAGATATCAAAATATCATTTTCGACATTTTTTGGGGTAAAAACGAGTACCGAAACTTTAATTTTCAACACGTTTTTATCAAATTTCAAACGCTCATAACTCTCTCAATTTTTATCGGAATCAAAATCCGGAAATACCTGCCTGAACGATTTTTCGCAAGGAATCCGATGATATTACTCACGCGCAAGGAAAATCGACGCACAAAACGCAGAAAAAACTGCTATCGTTTTGAAAATACTGTTCCGCGCCGAATTTCCAACACGCGTAACTCTCTCGATTTTTATCGGAATCAAAATCCGGAAGTACCTACCTGACCGATTTTTCGCAAGGAATCCAATGGTATTACTCACGCACGCTGAAAATTGACGTATAAAACGCAGAAATTAAAAAACAAAAACTGCTACCGATTAAAAACATCGTTCCGCATTGAATTTCAAACACGCGTAACTCTCTCGATTTTTAACCGAATCAAGATCCGCAAAAGCCTATCCTGACCGATTTTTCGTAAGGAATCCAATGGTATCGCTCACGCACGCCGAAACTCAACGTACAAAACACAGCGATAAAAAAACCAGAGCCGCTGCGTGTAAAAACATCGTTTCGTGTAAAATTTCCAACGCGCGTAACTCTCTCGATTTTTAACCGAATCAAGATCCGCAAGAGCCTATCTTGACCGATTTTTCGCAAGGAATCCAATGGTATTACTCACGCACACGGAAAATCGACGCACAAAACGCAGAAATTAAAAAACAAAAACTGCTATCGTTGTTTTCGACGCCGTTTCGCGTAAAATTTCCAACGTGCGTAACTCTCTCAATTTTCATCGGAATTGAAATCCGTAAAAACCTATCTTGACCAATTTTTCGCAAGGAATCCAATGGTATTATTCACGCACTCGGAAACTTACTGTACAAAGCGAAAAAACAGAACCGCTATCGTTAATTCGACGCCTTTTCGCGTAAAATTTCCAACGCGCGTAACTCTCTCAATTTTCATCGGAATTGAAATCCGTAAAAACCTATCTTGACCGATTTTTCGCAAGGAATCCAATGGTGTTACTTATGCAAACTAAAACTTAATTTATAGAACACACCAATGAAGAAAAGACAGAACTGAACATGGTTTCAAAACAACCAAAATTTCACATAAAAACATGTCAAAACACAAACAGTGGGAGGATCACAACATACACATTAAGGACTACATATTTACCTCAAGAATTGTTCAATATGATGCATGTATGTGGACAACAAAGGAAAGCATGATTCAAAGAATTCAAGTTGTGGATTTTACATCTTTTTTGGAGATTTTGGGCAACCTTCCAAGTGCTTTGTTCCAGAAATGATTTGATGCTTTGGACAACCTCAAATGACCTCTTAGAAGCTTTTAGGATGGTTGGAATTGGCTGGAAACCTCTGGAGCAAGTTTGTGCACTTTCTCGCGAAATGGTCAAAAACGGCCAAAATGCCAACTCTCTCAAATGGTGTTCCAGATGTGTGGCACCATTTGGGATAGTTCAAGGATGATATTTAGAGTGTGTTTGAGATTTTATCTGGTTTGGAAAGTGACTAAATCAAGACATGGCTTGAAAAATGCAAAAAAATGTCATTTTGAGGTTTTGAGAGGTGACTTTGTGATGTTGTGATTACAAGTCATTTTTGATGGTTTGCACAGCTTACATATGATATATATGAGGTGTGTGTGTGATTAGTTTGAGTGGAATTGCTCTCTAGCTCAAAAACTCATAATTTCCTTACTAATGAAGGCATTTTGGAGTGAAAGAGAGAATTTGAGGAAAGCATCTGTTTGATGACTTTGATATACTCAAACTGAGCACAAATGAGCTCTATTTATAGTGGAACAAGTTTGTTTTGGGATCCACAGTGAATGGTGGCTGCAGCAGGTGTTTGTTCCATGTTGGCCAATGGAAATGCAAGTCTCCTCTAGCCATTGACTAGAGGTTAGGGCACAGGCTGCTGGTTCCCTTGGTCTTGGATAAGTCTTGACTAATTTCAGATGAGAATGGCTCAGTACATGCCACCTTTAAGCATCCATTAAATGCTCCAAACCAAAATTGGAGTTTTATCCCTCTTTTAGGGATTTTTAGGCTTTGACATGCTTTTCTTTGTTCCTTGGACTTGGGAGGTTCATGGATCAGATCATCCCACTTGGATTTGATCCTTAGATGTGTCCAAACTGATGACAAGACTTGAAAATTCGTGTGGCACAAAAAATGTGCAAATCTGCCTTGAAAAATTCAGCTTCAACAAGCCATTTTGTAAGATCCATAACTCCCTGCTCGAGTATGCTATATGGACGTTCTAGGACTTTTCGGAAAGCTTAGATGACGTAATTCAACTTTAATGTTTAACATTAGACCTGGTTCAACTTGGATCATGGAGAAAAACAACCTTGAAGTTGGGACATTGTGCTGAAAAATGTCAATTTTAACTTTTTAGCCATTTTGATCCAAGCATAACTCAAAATCCTTAATGAATTGGACTTAGGTCTAGTTGAAGTTTTTGTAGAGGGTAATGAGGGCTAAAAATCAAGCTTTGGATGTGGAAAAATGGCTTTGTGGTTTAGGAGTTATGATCCGCCAAAGTTGGTACCCTTGCCACTTTTTTTCATAACTTAGAAAAATTTCTAAGTTTTTATGGTTACCCCTTTTACAAGTTATCCCACTTTCTTTGATTTTTCTTGATGAATGATGATTCCAATCACACATTAACATCATTTTAGGGTTAAAAAACCATTTTTATGAAAAATCTCAAAAAGTCAAAGTTTGACTTTTGTGCACAGTTGACTTTTTATCAGATGAATTCCAAACTGTGCGATTCTTCAGGAAATCATGTCCTTGACCTAAACCAAAATTGATGGACATGTTCCATGGGTGTTATAGGGTGTATTTAATCGTGTTTCACGGCTTGGGAGCATGTCCTGGTCAAAAGTCAAAGTTACAGTTGACTTTTCTCGCGAAACCCTAACTGTGGTTCAGATGAAAATGAAACTTGTTGCTCAAGCTTCTTGGGTCAATCCATTGTTGCAAATGGATCAACGTGGTATGTTGGATACCCTCAAATCATGTCTTGAGGTCTTGGCTCATGATTTGTCCCAAAAGTCAACTTAGGGGTGAATTAGGTCAAGAAACCCTAATTCCTGATTTTTGATGTATGCATCCCCTGAGGCTAAATTGACTTGATGATGGGGTTTATGATGTTCCATGGAGCATTTTAGGTTAGGCTTTGAAGCATTGGCTCATGCCCAGAGGAAAATTTCCATCTGGAGGCCCTAGTCGACCAAACCCTAATTTGGTGACACTGGCGATCCTGAGGCTTGATCCACCTAGAAGGGAGCAAACTTGTGCTTAATCCTTGAAGTGGGAGTCCTCTTGATCCATTGTTGATATTTGAGAGGCTAGACAAGTTGAAGATCATGTCATTCCTTGATTGATCATTTGTCTAAGAGCTCTGCGAAGGCTTGAAACCCTAAATCCTGTTTGTAGTGAATGCTCACCCACCTTTGGGGAGACTAATGAGGTACAAAGGTACATCCCTATTGTGCTGATGATTTGCACAATGATGGGAAATCTTAGTGGTCAAAATTTGGGGTATGACAGATGCCCCTATTTAATCTTCTTGGACCCGAAGGTGTGAATGGCGAAGGTATTCGGGCATTCGGGGTGCAAGAGGATTAAATATCGGAATACCCGAAATTTTGATGGTGGTTATGAATGGTAGCTTACGCATTCATCTTCTTTAGCTAAGCGAAGATGCTTAGAAAAGGTAAACTTCCCCTCGATCCTGGTCTTCAGCCAAGGAGCTGGTCTCAGTTTCTCTTGAAATAAACTTCCCCTCGACCTGGTTTCTTACCAAGGAACTGGTCTCAGTTTCTAAAGTAAACTTCCCCTCGATCCTGGTTTCCTACCAAGGATCTGGTCTTGGTTTCTGATATAAACTTCCCCTCGATCCTGGTTTCCTGCCAAGGAACTGGTCTCGGTTTCTGATATAAACTTCCCCTCGATCCTGGTTTCCTACCAAGGATCTGGTCTCGGTTTCTAATATAAACTTCCCCTCGATCCTGGTTTCCTACCAAGGAACTAGTCTAAGTTTCGGAAAAACTTCCCCTCGATCCTGGTTTTCTACCAAGGAACTGGTCTAAGTTTCAGAAAAACTTCCCCTCGATCCTGGTTTTCTACCAAGGAACTGGTCTTAGTTTCTTTTGTCAATAAACTTTATTGACTAGGGACGCTATGTGTAGCGGTTTTCCCTCAAACTTCTTGCCGAATTTTCCTGGGGAGATGCCATTTGAGTGGAAAAAGTTTTGATGTCAGACTTGCTGGGGAACCCATTCGTCTGAATTGTAGAGGTACACAAACTTCTCTGTTTTGGAGACGCCATTTGTCGATTCTACTGGGGAAAGCGAGTCTCTTGAGAGACTGTTTTCGTTTGGGGGCTTACATCATACTTTTCTCGGGATCTTTCCGGAGAAATGCCATATGATGAGATCCAATTTTGAGGTGCCGATGACCTTTTCATCAGTGGTTTTTTCGGAGAAAAACTGCCGTACCGCCGAATCTCTGATTAAGAGGCTTTCTCTGGGGATTTTCCTTAATCCGGGAAAGCAAGGATATCATCTTCAATGGCGAAGAGTAATATTTGTTGAAAGTTTTCTGGTTTCTCAGAGGTTCAAGTTATCAAAGTGGTCAAGGACCGTCTCTAATCCAGAGATAAACGGGAGAGAGATTGCTTAGATGATTCACTTCCTAACGAGGAAAGGTCTGACAACTCGATTGAGAGGACTTATCACTAGGGGATAAGACCGACTAGAGTGATAGTGATGCAATATGAATGTGAATGTAAATCAATAATGCATGATATATGTGTGTATATGCGGACAAAACTGACGCAACATACCAACTAAAAGATGAACATGACTGGATACTCGGCCATCGCGGGGCGTGTAGAAATATCGCTGGTTCAAGATAGCAATTCTGCCTTGCTTAGGAGAAACGGTCCCTGTTGGGGGTGACGCTGGTCGGGCTTAGGAGATGAGAACTCGGCCGAAGATGTCAGATGGAACATGGTCTCTGACATTATTGATCCTTCACTCAGGCGTACTGGTTTAGAAGGAGTACTTTGATTCTGCACTTTGAGGTTCGAACACCTTTGGAGACGCGATTGATGTTCTTTCGATGTTCAACAGTCAAAAGAAATTGCCATCTTTATTAAAAAGCAGAAAAAGTTTTAACAAGTAAATTCATTTTTGTTTTATTTCAAGAATCATTAATCATGTTCGTTCTGTAAAGCTAAAACAAATAAGAATTACAAACAAAAGCACAAAGGCTCAAATTTTATTGATAAGATGGAGATCAGCCAAACGCGTGATTCCAAAGAGTATATACAAAGTTTGAAAATGGTAATTTACAGGGAAAAGGGCCACGTTGAAACATAACGACCACTATCCTTCTATCAACTTTGAATTCGGGACATCCTGAGCTTCTGTCGAAGATGACCTTGACTGGAGTTTTCCTCCGATGGATGCTGTAACTGCTGCTGAGGGACTTGCCTCTGTTGAACATAGTTACTTGCCATTATCCCTAATTTTTGCCTGGATTGTACTTTGATGTTTCCAATCCATCGGGATGATTTTTTTTCATGTCTCTAAATTTTGCCTGGACCGCCCTTTCGGGTTTTCAATCCACCGAGACGTTTTTTTTTTATAGTTTAGGCCAAGTATTTCTTGACTACATCAACATTTGTGGGGTAGGCAAATTCCTCTTCGTCCATGGTTGCAAGTCTCAAGGCGCCGCCTGATAAAGCTTTTGTGACCACATAGGGGCCATCATAATTCGGAGTCCACTTGCCCCGAGAATCAGTGAGAAAAGATTATATCTTCTTGAGCACGAGGTCTCCTTTTCTGAAGATGCGAGGTCTGACCTTTTTGTCAAACGCCTTATTCATTCTCTATTGATACAACTGACCGTGGCATAGCGTCGTGATTCACTTCTCTTCGATCAGGTTCAATTCGTCGTGTCGACTTTGACACCATTCAGCTTCTGAAAGCTTCGCTTCCATCAATACCCAGATTGATGGGATCTCTACTTCTATAGGGAGAACTGCTTCCATGCCATACACTAGAGAGAAAGGGGTAGCCCCAATTCCGTTTCCGTAATGATTGACAGCTCCGTCAAAGATAAGTCCCCACTGGGAACCTGGTTCTGGCCCTTCACTGGGTAGCGGTTCATCGCAGTCTTTCATTTTTAGATACATGACATCTTCGTCTGGGAAGTCAAACCCGATTGATTCTTGATCGTCAATCGGTTGATGAGCCAAATGATCGGCTAAAATACTTCCTTTAACGGCTTTCTGAGCGTGGTATTCGATGTCATATTCTGATAACAGCATCTGCAACGGGCAATTCTCCCCGTAAGAGCAGGTTTTTTGAAAACGTACTTGATTGGATCCATTTCGGAGACCAACCAAGTAGTATGACGAATCATGTACTGGCGAAGACGTTTGGCTGCCCAAGCCAAATCACAACAAGTTTTCTCGAGCATCGTGTACCGAGTTTCACAGTCGGTGAATTTCTTGCTTAGATAGTAAATGACAGACTCTTTCCTTTTAGTTTCGTCCTGTTGGCCAAGTACACATCCCATCGAGTCCTCTAGGACTGTGAGGTAAATGATCAGTGGTCTTCCTTCCACTGGAGGTGATAGAATCGGTGGATTCAACAGGTATTCCTTAATACTGTCGAAGGCGGTTTGGCAATCTTCTGACCAAACGTAATCCTGGTTCTTTTTTAGTAACTTGAAGATTGGCGCGCATGTCGCGGTCATGAGGAATATGAATCTGGAGATGTAGTTCAAACGTCCCAGGAATCCTCTGACTTGTTTTTCAGTTTTCGGAGAAGGTATTTCTTGAATGGCCTTGACCTTGTCAGGATCAACCTTAATTCCTTTCTGACTGACTATGAACCCTAGTAGTTTCCCTGAACGGACACCGAAGGTGCACTTGTTGGGATTCAAGCGGAGCTTGAATTTTCTTAGACGTTCGAACAATTTTGACAGATGTTCAACGTGCTCACTCTCTGTTTTTGATTTTGCAATCATATCATCGACATACACTTCGATTTCCTTGTGTATCATGTCATGAAATAGAGTAGTCATGGCCCTTTGATAGGTTGCCCCGGCATTCTTCAAACCGAACGGCATTACCTTGTAACAAAAGGTACCCCATGGGGTAATGAACGAAGTTTTCTCCATGTCTTTCGGCACCATTTTGATTTGATTATAGCCCGAGAATCCATCCATGAAGGAGAATACTTTGAACTTTATTGTGCTGTCTACCAGCATGTCAATGTGTGGTAAAGGAAAGTCATCCTTTGGACTTGCCTTGTTTAAATCTCTGTAATCAACACACATTCTGACCTTTCCATCCTTTTTGGGAACAGGTACGATGTTGGCTAACCATTGAGGATATTCAGATGTAGCAAGGAAACCCGCGTCAATCTGTTTCTGTACCTCCTCTTTGATTTTGATGGCCATGTCCGGGTGAGTGCGTCTCAACCTTTGCTTTACTGGCGAACATTCCGATCTTAGCGGTAAGTGATGTTCCACGATGCTGGTATCCAACCCTGGCATATCCTGATAGGACCAAGCGAATACATCGGGGAATTCTTTGAGAAGCTTTATCAAACCCTCTCTGGCAGTTGGACTGAGCAGTGCCCCAATCCTGATTTCTTTTCTCTCTTGCTCTAAACCCAAGTTTACCGTTTCCAACGGCTCTTTGTGAGGTTCAATGGACCTTTCCTCTTGTCTGAGTAATCGGGATATCTCATCTGGAATTTTGTTGTCAACTTCTTCTTCAACCCCGAATACCGGGAACTCAAAGTTGGGAGAAGGCATCGGATCGTATGTTTCAACTGGGTTTAAAACAAGCAATCTGCATGACGTGATGATTTGTGTTTAGAAGAGATAGAGAGAATGCAAGTGTGTGCAGTGTATTTATTTTACTGCTTGTTTTTATTTTTGAATTGTTTTTTAGGATTACCATTTTCTGAAAAAGCAAAAAGAGAAAACAGCAATAAACGCGGAAATTACAGAACGACGTTATTTTATTTATGAATAAGTCGACTCTTGAAACTACAGCCCTATAAAACAAAACTCTGTCGCTTCGGGCAAAGCGAAGAGGGAAATTTACAGAAAGCGAGCCCTATCAAAACATCCGTTCCACCTGGGCGGGGTGAAAGGTTAAAAGATGGCAATTACTTTGACTGATGAACGACCTTCGGAACCTTGACGGCAACCCATTGGCGGTGAAATCCTCGGTGAATCACAAAGTCTGGCACCTTCCTTGATTTGTCTTCAGAAATGACGCTGATTTCTGGTGGAGCAGGATCATTGGAATCTGTCTCCCAAGCAGAGTTGTCGTAGAAGAATTCCTCAGTTGTATTTTGCATAGCATTTATGCTCTCAGGTACATCTCCCCATCCAGTTGGCTGGATATCTTCGAGCCTGATACGAGAGCTTTCGGGAGCGGTGTACTTGACCATATAGTCGTATTTTCCACTCGGTTGTCCCAAGGTGTCCCACACTTTTTTGGAACTGGAGGAGTCATCCCTCTCGATGACGTTGACCTCAGGAAAAGCATAGTTGATGAATTCTAGTCCTGCAAACGTTGCGAATTCATCTTCAGGTTGAGTAGTTTCCGAATGACCTGAGTGTTGATCCCATGACATGGTGGGGACACAGGTATTCTGTTCAACGACGGTCAGCTGATTTTCATTGTTCGGCTGACTCTCTTGCCCCAAGTTTCCTGGGTAAGGCTGCCACATTGGCAGGCCATCCATCGGGCCATAGTAATTGTGATCAAAGTTGTCTTTCATCAGAGTGTCTTCCTCTAATGAATTTGGCGGAGCACGACATCCTTCCGGATCACAATCTCCGTAGATCATTTCGACATCTGATCTTGGTATAAATCTCGGACTTTCTGTAGGAAAGCAAAAAGGCATAGGCACCTCTTCCTGAGACATATAACCGTCCTTATTAAGGTAGGACTTCCATTCTTCATCTGTGTCAGAGGGATCTTCCTCATTGATAGCATGAACTGTCTGAGACACTGGGTGAAGAAAACCTCCACTGTGGAAGAAGTTTTGAAGGGGATGAAGACTTTCATCGTTGGCAGCTGTCTGGGTACAGGTTGCAGAAAAACCAAGACCCTTCTTTGTTTTATTGTCAATGGGAATGACAAGCTGTCCCCATCCTGTCGTATCAGTACTCTCGACCGCTTTGATAGCATCTTTGTATGAGGAAATCGAGGTTCCTCCTTCAGATTGATCGTTCTTGCTCACCGATAGTGCTTGGAACTGAGTTCCAATAACCTCCTCGGGTTCTATTCCAGTAGGTGATGACAAGTTACTCACAAGCAAGGCTTGTTCCCCACAAACCGTGACAAGTTTATTGTTCTTGACGAACTTTAGCTTTTGGTGGAGGGTCGAAGTGACCGCTCCAGCCTGATGTATCCAAGGTCTTCCTAATAAACAACTGTATGTTGCCCGGATGTCCATGACTTGGAAAGTGATTTGGAAAGTGTGAGGACAAATAGTTATGGGAAGATCAACTTCGCCGATAACCGTTTTTCTGGATCCGTCGAATGCTTTGACGATGAACTCGCTGACTCTCATCGGAGGGCCTTTGAATGATAATTGCGTCAAAGTGGAATTTGGCATAACATTCAGGGCTGACCCTGTGTCTACCAGTACGCTGGCTAAAGCATCGTCCTGGAAGTTAACTGTGATATTGAGCGTCATGTTATGACGACGACCTTCTTCAGGTAATTCCTCATCACTAAATCCCAAATTATTGCAGGAAGTGATGTTAGAGACAATACTATCGAACTGTCTGATTGTTACATCCTGTTCCACAAAGGCTTGCTCCAAGACTTTCTGTAGAGCCTCCCTGTGGGCTTCTGAACTGAGTAACAGTGATAACACAAAGATCTTTGAAGGAGTTTGTAACAACTGATCAACAATGTTATATTCACTCCTTTGGATGAGCTTCAGTATCTCATCATTATTTTACGAAAGGTCGGGATTACTGGATTGACTGACTGATAGATCGGGAGCTTCTGTCTGAAGTTCCTTTTCTTTGTTAACTTCCCTAACCCCTCAGTTGAAGATTCTACCACTCCGTGTTACTCGAATGATGTCTGCAATATTCACGACAGAGGGTAATGGAATTTCCTTTCCATTCTCAAGTGTTGTCGCACCGTATTTGTAAGGGATAACCTTAGCTGATTCATATGGTAATGGTCCCGGTAGATAGATGACTATGGGGACTTTCTGATTTTTCTGACCATCGTAAGTAATCTCGATCCGTTCCTGGTTGGGAACTTTAGATTCATCAAATAGAGGGATGATGGCAAAAACATCCCTGGTCCTGTGATGACCAGAGATTGTGACAACATCCTCGACTTGATTGGCAAGGTAGTTCGGCGTCCAGTTGATGGGTCCAGAACTCGGATATGGGCGAATCTCTCCACGATCCACCTGATCCTGAAGAGCTGCTCTCACAAGGTAACACCCTTGGTTACTTTCCAAACAGACGCTACAACGATCGTAATTGTGTAGTGGCACCTGGCCACGCCCACTTTGAATACAATGTAACCTCACTAGGTTACCTTCCACTGATCGGACATCCTGACTTTGACGCCGAGTAGGATTCCTGTTACTGATACTAATTTGCTGAGTATCTTCATCCATGTAGATTGGCATCCACCAATGATTTAACAAGTGCTGAAGTGCCTCCTGGACAAGGGTACAACCTTGATCGTTTTCGCAACCTGCTTTACAGCTTTGATAGTCATGTGATATTAAGAATCCGAGTTGGACCTACTCAGCATGTAACTCTACCAGGTTGGTATTCATCACGCGAATATCAAAGATCTGAACCATATTGATCTGATAAGGGTTCCTATCATGGTAGTCTTGGATCCATCCAAGATCCATCTGACGCTGGAGGGCCTCTTGTATGAAAGAGCATCCCTGTTTGTTTACCGAGCAAGTCAGACAGGAATTGTAATTGTGCTGCGGTAGATTATGATACTGGCTTTGCCTTGAGTGCATTGCTACCAAGTTGGCATTCATCGCACGGATACCGTGGTTCTGAATGACATTGGAATTCGTGTAAACCATGTTAACTCCACGAACTCGGTGCTCTTGGATCCATCTGAGATCCATTTGTTCCTGTAGAGCCGCTTGCACTACAAAACATCCCTGGTTGTCTTTAGAGCAGATATCACACTGGTGATAATTATGAGGTGGCACATGGCCATATCCACTCTGTCTACAATGCATCTTAACCAGATTGGTTTTCAACAAGAGTACATCGTGAATTTGATAGACATCGCTAGTCTCTTTCTCAATCAAATTGACTGCAGCTTTCTCATGTTGAGGCAGCGGGTTCGTGAGAACATTGGGATTCGTATCTTTGAAAGATAAGAGCCCACTCCTAACAAGTTTTTGTACGTCAGACTTGAAATTAAGACAAGTCTCAATGTTATGCCCTGAACCTCCTTGATGATAAGGGCATGTCTGATCCACCTTAAACCAAAAAGGCAGATTTTCCGGTATGGTAAGAGAAGACTTAGTCTGGATGTGCCCCTTAGCCAGTAGTAACAGAAATAATTCTGCGTACAATATGGGTATAGGATCAAACCCTGATGGTCGTGTTGTATGGTTGTTATTGTATGGAGGACGAGCCTGCTGAAGAGGCTGTTGTGTCCTTTGCTGATCAGGCTGGCTCTGCGCAACCTGAGGTTGGTACGTAGGAATAGGCGCAGGGCTGATAGCAGGAGTTACAGCTGTTATCGGCTGATAACGTCGCCTTAGCTTTCCGAGAGAGATATTCCCAATATCTTGCTCTTTTTTCTTAGGGAGAGCACTACCGTATTTTTTAGTACCGCTCGTCGATCCTGTGTCTTTTACCAAACGTCCTTCTCGGACGGCTTCCTCAAGACGTACACCCATGCCGACCATCTCGGTGAAATCACTGAGCGCACTGGCAACCATTCGGTCATAGTAAAATGAGCTTAAGGTCTTTAAGAAGATCTTTGTCATCTCTTTTCCCTCAAGAGGTGGACAAATCTGAGCGGCAATTTCACGCCACCTTTGAGCATACTCCTTAAAGGTTTCCTTGTCCTTTTGCGACATCGATCTGAGTTGATCTCTGTTGGGTGCCATGTCCAAATTGTATTTGTATTGTTGGACGAAGGCAGTACCAAGATCTCTGAAAGTGCTGATCGTGGCACGGTTTAAACCCATGTACCATTTTAATGCGGCACCGGTTAAACTATCCTGAAAGTAGTGAATCAGTAGGTCCTGATTCTCCGTCTGAGCTGACATCCGCCGAGCGTACATCACCAGATGGCTTTGAGGGCAAGAGTTACCCTTGTATTTTTCAAAGTCGGGCACTTGGAATTTGTGCGGGACTTTCACATTTGGGACCAAGCAGAGGTCTGCGGCGTCCTTTCCGAATAGATCCTGACCGCGAATAGCTTGCAGCTCCTTTTGCATTTCCAAGAATTGCTCCTGGAATTCCTCCATTCGGTCAAACATAGTTTCCTTTTTACCAGCAGGTATTGGCGGAATCTGTCCTTCCGGGACAGTGTGCACCACAGGGGGTGGTACCGTGACTACAGCAGTGAGTCTTGGCATTTCCTGAAGTTTGTAACCTTCAGGAGTCTTCAGTATGCCCCTGGCATCTTCGCTTTCCCGAAGTTTGTAACCTTCAGGCCCAGCGGCTTCTGTTGCGATTCTCTGATCTTCAGTGATCGGCGGAACATATCCTCCCGGGATATAGTTAATAGGCATGCCCCGAGGGTGATCTTTCGGTATCTAATACCTAGGATCATTCTTCTCCACTATGGGCATTGAGGTGATCTCTGAGATCACAGTCCGTTGTAGCTGAGCTTCTGCCATGGCTTGCATGTCGTTACGAAGCTTTCTCATATCCTCTCTCAGAGCGTCGATCTCTTCTTTCAACTCTCTGTTTTCTTCCTCAAGATCATCCATCTTTTTCTGACGATTGGCCCGAGTATTATACGAATGAGACAGTTTGACTCTAGAACCGAGACACAAACGTGAGATTCGTAGGTAAGAAGAATGCGTTACGTGAGAATGATGAATGCAATGATTATATTAATTTTTCTTTTGGTTTAATCAAAATAAACTTCGACAATTAGATTGCAAATATCAAACACTGGGGAAACCCCTTTTTATTGAATTCCAAAGGATTACAGAAATGGAAATACAGTAGATTACAAGGTGCGGAAACAGAAACCTAAGCTAATGGGTCCCGAGTCCTCTCTGAGGAGAAACCTGGTGCTGATTCTGATATCTTCCTTTTCTTTGACCGGGGCTCTGGGGCCGTTGTCGGGTTGTCATTCCTTTGCCAAGTGAAAGGAGTGAGCAAATTCCTTTGGTCGTCTTGATTCTCTACAGCATGTTGCTCCAAAATTTCAATCAGAGCGTCCTTCTCTTTTAGTAGTTGTTGTATTTTGATGCGCTCTACGTCGAGGGTGCGGTACTTGTTCTTCCAAGACCTCCTCTCCCGTTGAACTTTGTTGAGAGTAACTTGAAGCTTTTCAGTTTCCGTCATGAAGTACATGACAGATTCCTTCGGCGGAAGAATTTCGTAACGAGGATAAGGCATCTTTAGCTTGAGAGCTCTAGTTTGTACCCAGTGGAGATAAGGCTCCACCGAGACACAGTCCGGTTTTCCCAGAGACTCTCGTCCTTTCTTATGAACATGTTTCCAAGCGTGCACTATTTTCGTCTTTAGTGCTCTGTCGTTTTCTCCTTCCTTGAAGAAAAGACCTTCCAGATGAACACCCAATGTGATGTGTCTCATCGGGTATCCAAATTGACGAAGAACCAATATCGGATGGTAGTTGATTCCTCCTTTAGTTCCTATGAGGGGTACGTTGGGGAAGTTTCCACAACGATCAATGATTCTGATTCCATCATAGATCCTTTTACACCAATCTATATCAGAGTTGGTGAGAGACATGATCTTCTGCGACCAACGTAAGACACTCTTGCAATCCCAAAAAGCAGCAGACTTGGGCAAGTGAGAGATAAACCATTTATAAAGCAGAGGTACACAGCATGTGATCTCCCCTCCGCTGTACAAATTCCCCAAGTGTACAGAATGATACGCATCTGCGAGCAAAGTCGGCACAGGGTTTCCAATGAGAAAAACCTTAATAGCGTTAATATTGACGAAGTTATTGATGTTAGGAAACAAAAATAACCCGTAGGTGAGCAAGACAAAGATGCTTTCAAAAGCAGTCATGTTTCCTATACTGGCAAAATACAGGGCCTTCTTCGTCAAGAACTGGGCTGGCAAACCTTGTATGCCACCCTTAGTGGTCATGTGAGTCCTGACCTCAGACTCGTCCAAATGAATTGCTCTTGCAATGATCTGATTCTTTGGAATTTCTTCCAGTCCAGAAAATGGAGCTCGATCTGTAATGTGTAGATCGATCAGATGAGAATACTCCTCCAGCGTTGGTGCGAGCTGGTAATCCGGGAATGTGAAACAGTGATAAACCGGATCGTAGAATTGAATGAGCGCATCCATGATTCCCTCAATCACATGGACTCTTAACATTGGTAGCAAACCTCCGTACTTGGCTCTGAAAGCCTCTCGGTTAGTGATCATCCTTGCTAACCTTCTCAAATCCCCTAGTTTTGGAACCTTGAAGGTGTACGTATGAGTTCTCCTTCTACCGAAATCCATTAGCGTAATCCTCTTCTCTGATATTTGCAATCACAGTCTTAGTTTAATTTGAAAAATAGAGAGACTAGAAGAGAAGTTTTTTGAATGTTTTAATGTTTTTTTAAATGAATGCATGAATGCAACACACAAAAACATAGAAAAAACATGGGGTCAAAGGGTCGTTGTCATGAAGTCAAGGCTCTACCCATCCCCAAAGGTTTATACTAGGGTGATTTTTGTACCTGTACTCATTATCATCAGCTCCTCCCAGGAAAGCAAAACAACAAGCGGATCGCCAGCGAGTTGTAGAGCAATCTTAGAGTAAGTGCCATTCACCGAGAATAGATCACCAGCCTCAAATGAGGGTAGTATCGCGTAACAACTATTTCTGATAGTTTTCGCACTACGAAAGGGTTTGGCTCCTCAGCTTCTCAGACTTAACAACCGGCCCATTGGCTAGAAGAGTGAATGGGTTGCGTTGGTCAGCCTCCACTGAGGTTGATGGTCGACCCCGTCACCATCACTTATCTTAAGTGTATACTCAATCTTTCCACATACGGCATCACCCGCATTCCTATTAGCAGAAAAATAAACATGTATAGAAATTAGGAAAAGCAGTATATATATTTGTCCTAAACATCCTAGACTTATAAAGCTATGAATCTTAAGTTCCTAACAGAAAATGGGTTCCCCGGCGGAAGCCCCAATCTGTGGTTTTTCACACAAGAGGTGAAAAGGAAGACCATGCCTAGATCTAACTTTGAAATGCCCCACGGTGGGCGCCATTTTTCTGTAGCGAGCGATTTTGGACGCGGTTCTTAAGCGCTGGTCGCTCTCTGCGGTTTGAGCTTTGACTACAGGTCGATTCATTTTTTATCCTATTGTGAGCTGAATAAGGAAGGGAAATAGATGTCTCCAATTAACCCTGCTTGCATATTGAGTTTAAACAGCGGTCTGTTAGGTTACAAATGCTATCAATGTGGGGGGCCTTTGTACTGGTTATTTATATTTTCGCCAATACGGTTTTCTTTCTTTCTAGGACTTTCTAGCGGGGAACAAGGATTAGGATGTTAGGAATGATGCTTTTTGATAGGTATGTGAGAGTATGGGATTTTGGTTTTTTTGTTGATTGTGCTCGCTAAGATATTTTCTTTCGATCTTATGCCTACGTATTCCCGTTTACCGAAACAGGGAAATCAGAGCGTTCGTAGTTCCTCCTATTCTATGGGAGGAAATGGGTGTTTTTGGTGTCTTGTTCAAAGCCCAAGATGTGAAGCGAAAGGTGATTTGTATCTTGTTCGAAGCCCAAGATGTGAAGCTGAAAAGTCTATTTGTATCTTGTTCAAAGCCCAAGATATGAAGCTGAAGGGCCTCATTTTTAGAGAGAATTTGTCATCTCTGAAGAAGGGTTTGTCTGTCACAACTGTTGGGTGACTGGTTATAAAGGAGAATTACTTTAACCGGGATATGCGAATCCGGCAATGCCATAATTTCCTTTATAGGGGATTTTAACCTGAAGGAGAAGACTTTAACTCAGTGTAGAGCAATGTTATCTTTCCTTAGGAATTTCTCATGCTAAAAGAGGGACAGTGGCGTGGATGTAAATAATCCAGAGGCTTGCCGCTTACAGCAATTAGATGAAGGGGAAGGAGTTGTTGATGTTTGTGTACTGTGAACGAGGCACAACTTTGATGCTAAAAGGTTGATTGGATCAACCAGTGGTTTTCTTATACAAAGCCTAAGAGGAGGCTATTGGCCCAACAAGAGGGAGTTTTTATGTGTCTCGTACGAAGCCCGAGAGAGAGGCTAAAAGGGTTGACTCAATAGGAGAATCTTTTATACTCAACAAGAGAGTGTTTTTGTATCTCGTACGAAGCCCGAGATGGAGGCTAAAAGTTTTACTCAACAAGAGAGTCTCTTATGCTCAACAAGAGAGTGTTTTTTGTATCTGGTACGAAGCCCGAGATGGAGGCTGTTGTTTGTTTGGCTCAATAAGAACCTTTTTGTATCTCGTATAAAGCCCGAGATAGAGGCGAAAGGGGTGATTGACTCAACGAGGGAGTCTCTTATGTGTCTCGTACAAAGCCCAAGAGGAGGCTATGGTGTTTGACTCCACTGGGGAGAATTTTGGTATCTCGTACGAAGCCCGAGATGGAGGCTAAACATTTGCTTCGCTGGGAAGAATCGTTGAACAAAGCCCAAGAGGAGGCTATGGTGACTGTTTCAGTTAAGTGACAGGTCCAATATACTGATTTTAAAAGAGAAAATCAGTTCTTATATGACCAACACTGTACTCAGGGATTTGATTCAAGGGTCTGGGTTGTTCCTGTTCTTTAAGGAAGCGGGAAATCCAAAGGGTATTGACTGTCCGAGTCTACGGGTTTCCTTCCTATTTAACGAAGGGGTCACTTGAGAATGTCTTTGAGACTCAAGGAAGTTAGACTGTCCGTGTCTAGAGTTTCATCTTTTGTACTATGCTTTGAGAAACAGTAGTAGACTCTATGAAAGGACTGTTCTATGAGGATGACTAGGTTCTGTTCCTATACCTCTAGGAGGTCGTCGGGACAATTTGTACGAAGCCCAAGAGGAGGCTGGAAACTTTTAAGAAGCCGACGGGTCCTTGTACTAAGCCCAAGAGGAGGCTATCATTCCCGGAGGTTGAGATCATTATACGAAGCCTAAGAGGAGGCTGTGAATACTTCTAAGAAGCCGTAGGGTCCTTGTACGAAGCCCAAGAGGAGGCGGGGTTGCTTTTAGGAAGCCTGTGGGTCCTTGTACAATGCCCAAGAGGAGGCCGATGCTTTTAGGAAGCCTGTGGGTCCCCAAACCCCGAGAAATTCAAGGCAAGCTATTCACAAGGAATAGTTCAAGTCAGGAAGGTTCGAGAATTTGGAAGAAACTCAAAGATGCCATTCAGGGAGAAGACATTCATCTTGGGGAGTAGAGTTTCTTGACAATTCCTAATGAGGACAGCCGAAGAGAAGACTGTATCTGGTGATCCTATTGGGGATCTAGTTGTCTATTTCTACGAATAAACGAAACGGCGTCACCTAGTTCTAGACGTAGTTGCCGGGGAAACTCTAAATATCTATACTATTATTACACAGTTGATATGAGTTTATGAAAGAAGACTTACAGTGAAACAGCCCCACAATACAGTTATATGTGTATGAGTTTATGAAAGGAGACTTACAGTGAAACAGCCCCATAATACAGTTATATACATATGAAAGCGGTAAATGAAAGCGGGTAAACACTTACTCGGTTGTAGAGCTTCCATGCTGTTTGGTTAGTTGTTCAACAAAGAAAGATTGAAGACAACAGTATATTCAAAATCAAAGGAGAAAGTGCTTTGAAAAAGAAAGATTTGGGGCTTACAGCTCAAGAAGAGGCCCAGGGTTTTATCAGTGAGCGCACTGTTGAATTTGTACAGAGGGACTTATACAAGTGACTGAGGCCCAAGAAAGGTTTTTTGTACAAAGGGATGGGTCTTACACTCTATCAAGAGGCCCAAATGAGTTTTAAGAAAAGAAATGGGCCTTACTACTCGAGGGTAGGCCCAATGGTTAATTTTGAAAAGGGCGACGGTCGCGCCGAGGTTTTGGAAACACCGTGGGACTTATACAAGTGACTGAGGCCCAAAATTTTGGTATTTACAAAGGGATTGGTTCTTACACTCTATTAGAGGCCCAAAGAGTTTAAAGAAAAGAAATGGGGCTTACAACACGAGGGGAGGCCCATAGCCTTTATTTTCAAGATGAATATTCACTTTTAAAATGCTTAAAAACAATTAAAAATGAATTTATTCACAAAAATACCAACTATATTAAATAAATAATATAAATTTGATTTTTTTGTAGAATAAAATATTTTACTATTTTTGTGATTTTTCAGAAAAAGAACCAATAAAAAATAATCAAAATTGAAGGAGTTATTAATTTTCCAAATCATTAAAAAATAATATGAAAAATGAGAAAAAGGGGTTGGGTCTTACACTCTATTAAAGGCCCAAAGTGTATTTTTGTACAAAAGATGGGGCTTACAACTCAGGGAGAGGCCCAAAATATTTTCAGTTTGAAAATGGCGATCGCACCGAGATTTTTAACGTATCGGGACTTATACAATAGCTGAGGCCCAAAATTGTTTCGTTAAAAAAGGGTTGGGTCTTACACTCTAATAGAGGCCCAAGTGTTTAAAAATGAAAAGAAATGAGACTTACAGCTCAAAGAGAAGCCCAGTTGATTTTCGTTTGAAAATGGCGATCGCGCCGAAGTTTTCTTTTAACGCAGAGGGACTTATACAATAAGTGAAGCCCAAAATTGTTTTGGTTAAAAGGGGATTGGGTCTTACACTCTAATAGATGCCCAAAAGTTTTGAATGGGTCTTATAGCTCGAGGAGAGGCCCAAGGTTATTTCTTAAAAAGGCGACGATCGCGCCGTTTGTTTTTGAGGGTATCGGGGCTTATACAATGAATGAGGCCCAAAATGATTTGGTCAAAAAAGGATTGGGTCTTACACTCTATTAGAGGCCCAAGTGTTCGAAAAAGATTTGTTAGGGTGAAAATCCAAGAAAACCCCAATTTCATTTTTTAGGCATTTTTTCAAGAAAAATTAAGTAAAAAATGATAAAAAATATCAAATAAAATCATTAAATAATGATTAAAGTTTATGAAAAAAAATATTTTATCAACATAAATATTTAAAATCATTTTGGTTTTAAAAATCTAGAAAAAAAAAAAGAAATCATTTTAAAAGCATTTAAAACAATTTAAAACACTATTTTTAGATATATTAAAAATAATACTTTTATTTTTATTTTTTTGGATTAAAATATTATGAGGTACGAATTGGAAAATGATGATTTTTTGCTATGTGAAAAAAATTGGTTGAGTTTTGAAAATAAAAAGTAAGAAAAAGAGAAAAGATATCAAAATATCATTTTCGACATTTTTTGGGTTAAAAACGAGTATCGAAACTTTAATTTTCAACACGTTTTTATCAAATTTCAAACACTCATAACTCTCTCAATTTTTATCGGAATCAAAATCCGGAAATACCTGCCTGACCGATTTTTCGCAAGGAATCCGATGATATTACTCACGTGCACGGAAAATCGACGCACAAAACGCAGAAAAAACTGTTATCGTTTTGAAAATACCATTCCGCGCCGAATTTCCAACACGCGTAACTCTCTCGATTTTTATCGGAATCAAAATCCGGAAGTACCTACCTGACCGATTTTTCGCAAGGAATCCGATGGTATTACTCACGCACGCTGAAAATCGACGTATAAAACGCAGAAATTAAAAAACAAAAACTGCTACCGATTAAAAACATCGTTCCGCGTTGAATTTCAAACACGCGTAACTCTCTCGATTTTTAACCGAATCAAGATCCTCAAAAGCCTATCCTGACCGATTTTTCGCAAGGAATCCAATGGTATCGCTCACGCATGCTGAAACTCAACGTACAAAACGCAGCGATAAAAAAACCAGAGCTGCTGCGCGTAAAAACATCGTTTCGCGTAAAATTTCCAACGCGCGTAACTCTCTCGAGTTTTAACCGAATCAAGATCCGCAAGAGCCTATCTTGACCGATTTTTCGCAAGGAATCCAATGGTATTACTCACGCACACGGAAAATCGACGCACAAAACACAGAAATTAAAAAACAAAAACTGCTATCGTTGTTTTCGACGCCGTTTCGCGTAAAATTTCCAACGTGCGTAACTCTCTCAATTTTCATCGGAATTGAAATCCGTAAAAACCTATCTTGACCAATTTTTCGCAAGGAATCCAATGGTATTATTCACGCACTCGGAAACTTACTGTACAAAGCAAAAAAAACAGAACCGCTATCGTTAATTCGACGCCTTTTCGCGTAAAATTTCCAACGCGCGTAACTCTCTCAATTTTCATCGGAATTGAAATCCGTAAAAACCTATCTTGACCGATTTTTCGCAAGGAATCCAATGGTGTTACTCATGCAAACTAAAACTTAATGTATAGAACACACCAATGAAGAAAAGACAGAACTGAACATGGTTTCAAAACAACCAAAATTCCACATAAAAACATGTCAAAATGCAAACAGTGGGAGGATCACAACATACACATTAAGGACTACATATTTACCTCAAGAATTTTTCAATATGATGCATGTATATGGACAACAAAGGAAAGCATGATTCAAAGAATTCAAGTTGTGGATTTTACCTCTTTTTTGGAGATTTTGGGCAACCTTCCAAGTGCTTTGTTCCAGAAATGATTTGATGCTTTGGACAACCTCAAATGACCTCTTAGAAGCTTTTAGGATGGTTAGAATTGGCTGGAAACCTCTGGAGCAAGTTTGTGCACTTTCTCGCGAAATGGTCAAAAACGGCCAAAATGCCAACTCTCTCAAATGGTGTTCCAGATGTGTGGCACCATTTGGGATAGTTCAAGGATGATATTTAGAGTGTGTTTGAGGTTTTATCTGGTTTGGAAAGTGACTAAATCAAGACATGGCTTGAAAAATGCAAAAAAGTGTCATTTTGAGGTTTTGAGAGGTGACTTTGTGATGTTGTGATTACAGGTCACTTTTGATGGTTTGCACAGCTTACATATGATATATATGAGGTATGTGTGTGATTAGTTTGAGTGGAATTGCTCTCTAGCTCAAAAACTCATAATTTCCTTACTAATGAAGGCATTTTGGAGTGAAAGAGAGAATTTGAGGAAAGCATCTGTTTGATGGCTTTGGTGTACTCAAACTGAGCACAAATGAGCTCTATTTATAGTGGAGCAAGTTTGTTTTGGGATCCACAGTGAATGGTGGCTGCAGCAGGTGTTTGTTCCATGTTGGCCAATGGAAATGCAAGTCTCCTCTAGCCATTGACTAGAGGTTAGGGCACAGGCTGCTGGTTCCCTTGGTCTTGGATAAGTCTTGACTAATTTCAGATGAGAATGGCTCAGTACATGCCACCTCTAAGCATCCATTAAATGCTCCAAACCAAAATTGGAGTTTTATCCCTCTTTTAGGGATTTTTAGGCTTTGACATGCTTTTCTTTGTTCCTTGGACTTGGGAGGTTCATGGATCAGATCATCCCACTTGGATTTGATCCTTAGATGTGTCCAAACTGATGACAAGACTTGAAAATTCGTGTGGCACAAAAAATGTGCAAATCTGCCTTGAAAAATTCAGCTTCAGCAAGCCATTTTGTAAGATCCATAACTCCCTGCTCGAGTATGCTATATGGACGTTCTAGGACTTTTCGGAAAGCTTAGATGACGTACTTCAACTTTAATGTTTAACATTAGACCTGGTTCAACTTGGATCATGGAGAAAAACAACCTTGAAGTTGGGACATTGTGCTGAAAAATGTCAATTTTAACTTTTTAGCCATTTTGATCCAAGCATAACTCAAAATCCTTAATGAATTGGACTTAGGTCTAGTTGAAGTTTTTGTAGAGGGTAATGAGGGCTAAAAATCAAGCTTTGGATGGGGAAAAATGGATTTGTGGTTTAGGAGTTATGATCCTCCAAAGTTGGTACCCTTGCCACTTTTTTCATAACTTAGAAAAATTTCTAAGTTTTTATGGTTACCCCTTTTACAAGTTATCCCACTTTCTTTGATTTTTCTTGATGAATGATGATTCCAATCACACATTAACATCATTTTAGGGTTAAAAAACCATTTTTATGAAAAATCTCAAAAAGTCAAAGTTTGACTTTTGTGCACAGTTGACTTTTTATCAGATGAATTCCAAACTGTGCGATTCTTCAGGAAATCATGTCCTTGACCTAAATCAAAATTGATGGACATGTTCCATGGGTGTTATAGGGTGTATTTAATCGTGTCCCACGGCTTGGGAGCATGTCCTGGTCAAAAGTCAAAGTTATAGTTGACTTTTCTCGCGAAACCCTAACTATGGTTCAGATGAAAATGAAACTTGTTGCTCAAGCTTCTTGGGTCAATCCATTGTTGCAAATGGATCAACGTGGTATGTTGGAGACCCTCAAATCATGTCTTGAGGTCTTGGCTCATGATTTGTCCCAAAAGTCAACTTAGGGGTGAATTAGGTCAAGAAACCCTAATTCTTGATTTTTGATGTATGCATCCCCTGAGGCTAAATTGACTTGATGATGGGGTTTATGATGCTCCATGGAGCATTTTAGGTTAGGCTTTGAAGCATTGGCTCATGCCCAGAGGAAAATTTCCATCTGGAGGCCCTAGTCGACCAAACCCTAATTTGGTGACACTGGCGATCCTGAGGCTTGATCCACCTAGAAGGGAGCAAACTTGTGCTTAATCCTTGAAGTGGGAGTCCTCTTGATCCATTGTGGATATTTGAGAGGCTAGACAAGTTGAAGATCATGTCATTCCTTGATTGATCCTTTGTCTAAGAGCTCTGCGAGGGCTTGAAACCCTAAATCCTGTTTGTAGTGAATGCTCACCCACCTTTGGGGAGACTAATGAGGTACAAAGGTACATCCCTATTGTGCTGATGATTTACATAATGATGGGAAATCTTAGTGGTCAAAATTTGGGGTATGACACAGGGTGAAAGGTTAAAGACGACAATTACTTTGACTTATGAACAATCTTCGGAACATCGACAGCGACCCATTGGCGGCGAACTCCTCGGTGAATCACAAAGTCGGGTACCTTCCTTGATTTGTCTTCAGAAATAACGTTGATTTCTGGCGGAGCAGGATCATTGGAATCTGACTCCCAGGCAGAGTCGTAGTAGGAGGATTCCTCAGTTGTATTTTGAAGAGTATTGGTGCTCTCAGGAAAATCTCCCCATCCAGTTGGCTGGATGTCTTCGAGCCTGATACGAGAGCTTTCGGGAGCGGTGTACTTGGTCATGAAGTCGTATTTTCCACTTGGTTGTCCCAAGGTGTCCCACACTTCTTTGGAACTGGAGGGGTCATCTCTCTTGATGACGTTGACCTCGGGTAAAGCATAGTTGATGAATTATAGTCCGACAAGCTTTGCCAATTCATCGTCGTACTGGATAGGTTTTGAACGACCTGAGTGTTGATCCCATGATATGGTGGGGACACAGGTATTCTGTTCAATGATGCTCAGCTGATTTTCATTGTTCGGCTGATTTTCTTACCCCAAGTCTCCTGGGTACGGTTGCCAGATAGGCAAGCCATCCATTGGGCCATAAAAGTCGTGGTCAAAGTTGTATTTCATCGGAGTGTCTTCCTCTAATGAATTTGGCGGAGCACGACATCCTTTCGAATCACAACCTCCATCTATCATTTCGACGTCTGACCTGGGTATAAATCTCGGACTCTGTGCGGGATAGCAAAATGGCGTAGGCACCTCTTCCTGAGACATATAACCGTCCTTATTAATATAGGACTTCCATTCCTCATCCGTATCGGAGGAATCTCCCTCGTTAATAGTATGGACTGTTTGAGGTACTGGGTGAAGGAAACCTCCACTGTGGAAGAAGTCCTGAATGGGATAAAGACTTTCATTGTTAGCAGCAGTCTGGGTACAGGTTGAAGAAAAACCAAGACCCTTCTTTGTTTTGTTATCAGTGGGAATGACAAGTTGTCTCCACCCTTTCGCGTTATTACTTTTGATCGCCTCGAGAGCATCTTTGTACGAGGAAATCGAGGTTTCTTTCTCCGATTGATTCTCATTGCTCATCAACAGTGCTTGGAACTGAGTTCCAACAACCTCCTCGGGTTCTTCAGAAGTAGACGATGATAAGTTACTCACGAGCAAGGCTTGTTCTCCACATACCGTGACGAGTTAATCGTTCTTGACGAACTTCAGTTTTTGGTGCAGCGTCGAAGTGACTGCCCCATCCTGGTGTATCCAAGGTCTTCCTAATAAACAGCTGTATGCTGGCCAGACGTCCATGACCTGGAAAGTGATTAGGAAAGTGTGAGGACCGATAGTTATGGAAAGGTCGACTTCGCCGATAAATGCTTTTCGAGATCCGTCAAACGCTTTGACGATAACCTCACTGCCCCTCATCGGGGACCCTTTGAATGATAGTCGTATTAAAGTGGACTTCGGCATAACGTTGATGGCTGATACTGTGTCTACCAGTACGCTGGCTAAAGCATCGTCCTAGCAGTTAACTTTGATATTGAGCGCCATGTTGTGACTTTTGCCCCCCTCTGGAAAATCCTCATCACTGAATCCTAAGTTGTTGCAGGAAGTGATGTTAGAGATGATGCTATCGAACTGTCGTATTGACACATTCTGTTCCACAAAGGCCTGCTCTAAGACTTTCTATAGAGCCTCCCTGTGGTCTTCGGAACTGAGTAAAAGTGATAGCACAGAGATCTTTGAAGAAGTTTGTAACAGCTGATCAACAATGTTGTATTCACTCCTTTGGATGAGCTTCAGCATCTCATTGTTGTTGTTTGAAAGGTCGGGATCACTAGACTGACCAACTGGAGGATTAGGAACTTTCGTCTGAAGTTCCTTTTCTTTGTTAGGTTCTCTAACTCCTCGGTTGAAGATTCGACCGCTCCGTGTTACACGACTGATGTCTGCAATATTCACGACGGAGGGTAATGGAATTTCCCTTCCATTCTCAATTATCGTTGCACCGTATTTGTAAGGGATTACCTTAGCTGATTCATACGATACTGGTCCCGACAAATAGATAACTACAAGAGCCTTCTGATTTTTCTGACTTTCGTAAGTAATTTTAATCAGTTCCTTGCTAAGAACCTTTGATTCGTCCAGTAGAGGGATGATGGTACAAACATCCTTGTTCCTCTCAGGGTCAGAGATTACAACCACGTCTCTGATTTGATCTGCGAAGTAGTTTGGCGTCCAGTCAACAGACCCTGAAGCTAGGTATGGGTGAATCTCCTTGCGATCTAACTGACCTTGGAGAGCTGCTCGCACAAGGTAGTATCCTTGGTTATTCTCCGAGCTGACTCTACAACGTTCATAGTTGTGTGGTGGCACCTGGCCACGCCCGCTTTGAATGCAGTGCAACCTTACCAGGTTTGTTTCCATAGATCGAACATCCTGATTTTGACGCCGAGTAGGGTTTCCATTATGCACACTGATTTGTTGCGTGTCTTCATCCAGATAGATTGGAAGCCACCAGTGGTTTAGCAAGTGTTGTAAAGTTCTCTGAACGAGAGCGCACCCTTGGTTACTCTCACAACATCCTTTACAGTTCTGGTAATCATGTGAAGTGAGAAAACCGAGTTGGACCTGCCTGACATGTAACTCTACCAAGCTGGTATTCATCAAGCGAATATCGAACATTTGAATCATGTTGATCTGATAGGGATTCCTATCATGGTAGTCCTGAATCCATCCAAGATCCATCTGACGCTGGAGGGCCTCTTGTACAAAAAAGCATCCCAATTTGTTTACCGAGCAAGTCAGGAAGGAATTATAATCGTGACGCGGCATATTATGATACTGGCTTTGCCTTGAGTGCATCGTCACCAAGTTAACATTCATTGGACGGATGTCGTGGTTCTGAATGATGTTGGAATTTGTATAGGTCATGTTGACTCCACGAACTCGATGCTCTTGGATCCATCCGAGATCCAATTGTTTATGTAGAGCCGATTGCACCACAGAACATCCTTGATTATTTTTAGAGCAGACATCACTCTGGTGATAATTATGAAGTGGCACATGGCCATATCCGCTCTGTCTACAATGCATCTTGACCAAGTTGGCTCTTAACAAGAGTACATCATGAATTTGATATGTATTGTTAGACTCTCCCTCTATCAAATTGACTGCGGCTTTCTCATGTTGAGGCAGCGGGTTTGTGAGAACATTCAGATTCGTATCTTTGAAAGATAAAACCCCGCTCCTAATAAGCTTTTGCACATCGTATTTAAAACTGAGACAGTTTTCTATGTTGTGCCCTGGTCCTCCTTGATGGTAAGGACAAGTCTGATCCGCTTTGAACCAAAAAGGCGGATTTTCCGGTACTGTAAGAGGAGACCTGGTTTGGACATGCCCCTTGACTAGTAGTAATGAAAACAATTCTGCGTACAATATGGGTATAGGATCAAACCCTGGAGGTCGCGTTGTACGATTGTTCTTGTACGGAGGACGAGTCTGCTGAAGAGACTATTGATTAGGTTAGCTCTGCGCAACCTGAGGTTGATACATAGGAACAGACACTGGATTGATAGTAGGAGTTATAGCTGCCACTGGTTGGTAACGCCGTCTTTGCTTTCCGAGAGAGATATTCCCAATATCTTGCTCTTACTTCTTAGGGAGAGCACTACCATATCGTTTTGTATTATTTGATGATCCAGCGTCTTTAACCAAACGTCCTTCTCGGACTGCTTCCTCAAGACGAACTCCCATGCCACCATCTCGGTGAAGTCACTGGGTGCACTGGCGACCATTCTGTCATATTAAAATGAGCTCAAGGTCTTTAAGAAGATCTTTGTCATCTCTTTTTCCTCAAGAGGTGGACAAGTCTGAGCGGCAATTTCACACCATCTCTGAGCGTATTCTTTAAAGGTTTCCTTGTCCTTTTGTGACATCGATCTAAGTTGATCTCTGTCCAGTGCCATATCCAGATTATATTTGTATTGTTGGACGAAAGCAGCGCCAAGATCTCTGAACGTGCCGATCGTAGCACGGTTTAAACCCATGTACCATTTTAATGCGGCACCGGTTAAACTATCCTGAAAGTAGTGAATCAGTAGTTCCTGGTTCTTTGTCTGAGCTGACATTCGCTGAGCGTACATCACTAAGTGGCTTTAAGGGCAAGAGTTACCCTTGTATTTTTCAAAGTCAGGCACTTAGAACTTGTGTGGAACTTTCACATTGGAGACCAAGCAATGGTCTGCGGCGTCCTTTCCAAATAGATCCTGACCGCGAAGGGCTCGCAACTCTTTTTGCATTTCCAAGAACTGTTCCTGGAACTCATTCATTCTATCGAACATGCTTTCGTTTCCATCAGAAGGTATCTGGGGAATATGTCCTTCCGGGACAGTGTGTACAATGGGCGGTGGTATAGTCATTATGGCCGAGACTCTCGGTGCCTCCCAAAGTTTGTAACCTTCAGGAGTTGCTGTCATGCCCCTGGCATCTTCGCTTTCCCGAAGTTTGTAACCTTCAGGCCCAACGGCTCCTGCTGCGGTTCCCTGATCCTCAGTGATCGGTGGAACATATCCTTCCGAAATATAGTTAAGTGGCATGCCCCAGGGACGATCTTTTAGAATTGTGTACCTAGGATCATACTTCTCCACTATGGGCGTTGATGTGATCTCTGAGATCACAGTCCTTTATTGTTACATCTGAGCTTCTACTAGAGCTTGCATGTCGTTATGAAGCTTTCTCAGATCCTCTTTCAGAGTGTCAATCTCTTCTCTCAACTCTCTGTTCTCTTCCTCGAGATCATCCATCTTTTTCTGACGATTGGCCAGAGTATTGTACGAATGAGAAAGTTTGACTCTAGAATCGAGACGCAAACGTGAGATTCGTAGGTAAGAAGAATGTGTTATGCGAGAATGATGAATGCAATGCAATGGTTTTATTAATTATTTTTGTTTATTCAAAGTAAACTTTGACAATTAGATTGCAAATATCAAACAGTGGGGAAACCCCATTTTATTGAATTCAAAGGATTGCGGAAATGAAAATACAGTAGATTACAAAGTGCTGAAAAAGGAAACCTAAACTAATGGATCCAGAGTCCTCTCGGAAGAGAGCTCAAGTGTTGGTTCTGGTACTTTTCTCTTCTTTGACCGGGGCTCTTCGGCTGTTGTCGGGTTGTCATTCCTTTGCCAAGTGAAAGGAGTGACAATTTCCTTTGGTCATCCTGATTCTCTACAGCATGTTGCTCTAAAATCTCGATCAGAGCATCTTTTTCTTTCAATAGTTGCTATATTTTCTTACACTCCACATTGAGAATACGGTACTTGTTCCTCCAAGACCTCTTCTCCTGCTGAACTTTGCTGAGAGTAACATGAAGTTTTTCTGTCTCAGACATGAAATAAAGGGCAGAGTCCCTTAATGGAAGAACTTCCTGACGAGGGAAAGGCATCCTCAGCTTGAGAGCTCTAGGTTGTACCCAATGGAGATAAGGCTCCATTGAGACACAATCTGGTTTCCCTAGAGACTCTCGTCCTTTCCTATGAACATGTTTCCAGGCGTGCACTATTTCTGTATTTAGTGCCCTGTCATTTTCTCCTTCCTTGAAGAAAAGACCTTCCAGATGAGCATTCCGTGGGATGTGCCTCATCGGGTATCCGAATTGACGACGAACGAGAATTGGATGATAGTTGATTCCCCCTAGTTCCTATAAGGGGTATATTTGGGAAATTTCCACAATGGTCAATGATCCTGATCCCGTCGTAGATTCAATTGTACCAATCGATGTCAGAGTTGGTAAGAGACATGATTCTCTGCGACCAACGTAAAGTATTCTTTTGATCCCAAAATGCAGCAGACTTGGGCAAATGGGAAGTGAACCATTTGTATAACAGGGGCACACAACACGTGATCATTCCTCCGATGTATAAATTCCTTAAGTGTACCGAATGATATGCATCTGCGAGTAAGGTCGGTACGGGGTTTCCAATCAGGAAAATCTTAATGGCGTTGAGATCTACAAAGTTTTCGATGTTGGGAAACAAAAATAACCCGTAGGTGAGCAAAACAAAGGTGCTCTCGAAAGCGGCCACGTTCCCTATACTAGCAAAGTACAGGGCTTTCTTTGTTAAGAACTGGGCTGGCAAACCTTGGATTCCACCCTTAGTGGTCATGTGAGTCCTGACTTCTGACTCATCCAAATAAATTGCTCTTGCAATGGTCTGATCCTTTGGAATTTCTTCCAGTCTAGAAAAGGGAGCTTGATCAGTAATATGTAAACCAGTCAGGTGAGAATACTCCTCCAGGGTTGGTGCAAGCTGATAATCCGGGAATGTGAAACAGTGATAGACCGGATCGTAGAACTGGATTAACATGGACATGATTCCTTCAATTACGTGGACCCTTAACAAGGACAACAGTCCTCCATACTTGGCTCTGAAAGCCTCGTGGTTGGTGATCATTCTCGCCAAACCTCTCAAATCCTCCAACTTTGGAACCTTGAAGGTGTACTTATGAGTTTCCCTTCTACCGAAATCCATTAGTGCAATCTCCTTTCTTTGACATTTGCAATCACTGTCTCAGTTTAATTTGAAAAAGAGAGACTAGAAGAGAAGATTTTCTTTATTTTGATGTTTTTTAAATGAATGTATGAATGCAACACACAAAAATATAGAAAAACATGGGGTCAAAGGGTCGGTGTCATGAAGTCATGGCTCTACCCCCCCAAAGGTTTATACTGGTATTTTTTGTACCTGTCCGCAAAATCATTGACCCCTCTGGGATAATAACAGCAAGCGGATCGCCAGCGAGCTGATGTATCCTGGAGTGATCTCAGATGAGGGTAATATCGCGTGACAACTATTTTCGATAGCTTCCGCACTAGAAAGTGGTTTAAGTCTACTAAAAACCTCAGCTTCTCAGATAACCTAGTCGACCACACTACTTTCAACAACCGAAGTCGTATAGGCAATGTATCTGCAAAGGGAGTCTCCACTGAGTTTGATGGTCGATCGGGGGCTCTTAACTGGAATTCGCTCCCAGTAAGATTACCCACACTGCCATCACCTATCTTAGGTGTATACTCAATCTTTCCACATGCAGCATCACACACATTCCCATTAGCAAAAAAATAAACACAGATATCAATTAGGAAAAGCAGTATATATATTTGTCTTAATCATCCTAGACCTCTAGTCTTATGATCCTACACAGACAATGACTCCCTAGCAGAGCTGTCATTTCTGTGACACGAAATTAGGGTTTCGTCCCTTGGGAAAGCAAGAAAGAATGCCTCCCACTGTGGTCACCAATCTGTTGCAGCACTGTCTAAGGTTTCTACCTAAGAAACAAGATCATACAATGGTAGTCCCCAGCAGAGTCGCCATTTTTCTGTAGCGCGAGTTTTTGCGTGGTTGCAAAGCACTATCGCTTTGGGGTACTACAGTTAGATTCATTTTTTATCCTATTGAAGCTAATGAAGGAAGGGAAATAGATGTCTCAAATTAACCCTGCTTGCAAACTGAGTTTGAACAGATGACTGTTGGTTTACAGATGCTACAAAGATTGTGGGTCTCTTTTAGGTGATTTTCTTAAAACAGTGTCCGGGTGATTGGTGGCAGGTTTAAGACTGATGCTTTTCGATTGATGTATGAAGGTACGGGATTTTGGGTTTTTGACTAGTGTGCTCGCTAAGATTTTTTCAATCTTATGCCTACGTATTCCCGTTTAACGAAACAGAGAAATCAGAGCGATCGTAGTTCCTCCTATTCTATGGGAGGAAAAAAAAGTTGTTTTCGTGTCTTGTTCAAAGCCCAAGACTTGAAGCTAAATGTGGTTTGTATCTTGTTCAAAACCCAAGATGTGAAGCTGAAGGGTCTATTTGTATCTTGTTCGAAGCCCAAGATGTGAAGCTAAAGGGTTTTGACTTTAGGGAGGGGGTATTTGATCTGTTTGTCACAACTGTTGGGGTGACTGATTATAAAAGAGAATTACTTTAACTGGGATGTGTGATTCCAACAATGCCATAATTTTCCTTTATAGGGGATTTTAAACCTGAAGGAGAAAACTTTAACTCAGTTTAGAGCAATGTTATCTTTCCTTAGGAATTTCTCATGCTAAAAGAGGGATAATGGCGTGGATGTAAATAATCCAGAGGCTTGCCACTTACAGCAATTTTAGATGAAGGAAAAGGAGTTGCTGATGTTTGTATACTGGGAGCAAGGCACAAATTTTGATGCTAAAAGGTTGATTGTCTCAACCGGGGTTTCCTTATACAAAGCCTAAGAGGAGGCTATTGGCCCAACAAGAGGGTGTTTTTATGTGTCTCGTACGAAGCCCGAGAGAGAGGCTAAAAGGGTCAACTCAATAAGAGAGTGTTTTTGTACGTGTCTTGTACGAAGCCCAAGACGGAGGCTAAAGGTGTTTGACTTAACAAGAGAGTCTTTGTGCCTCGTAGGAAGCTCGAGATGGAGGCTGAAAATGTTGGACTCAACAAGAGAGTCTTTTATACTCAACAAGAGAGTGATTTTTATCTCGTACGAAGCCCGATATGGAGGCTAAAAGGGTTTTGACTCAACAAGAGAGTCTTTTATACTCAACAAGAGAGTGCTTTTGTATTTCGTACGAAGCCCGAGATGGAGGTTAAAAGTGGTTGAATCAACAAGAGAGTCTTTGTACCTCGTACGAAGCCCGAGATGGAGGCAAAAAGTGGTTGACTCAACAAGAGAGTCCTTTATACTCAACAAGAGAGTGTGAATAGGTTAGCTCCGCTGGGGAGAATCATTGTACTAAGCCCAAGAGGAGGCTAGTGTGCTGGTGACTGTTTTAGTTTAGTGACAGGTCCAGTATGTTGGATAAAAGAGAAAATCAGTTCTTATAAAGGGACTGATTTAAAGGTATTGTTGTGCTTTGGCACTGATCAGAGGATCGGGGTTATTTCTTGTTCTTTAAGGAAACGGGAAATCCAAAGGGTATTGAGACTGTCCAAGTCTACTGGTGTTTTGAGAAATTGATTCTCAGGTAGTGAATAATCTTTGTATGATGCCCAGGAGAAGGCTGGTATGTTAAGGGATGAAGGTCAACCCATTAACAGGTCTGACACTTGACTCAGAAAGACAGCTCTAGCAAATTGATGACTAGGTTCTGTTCCTATACCTGTAGAGGTCTCTAGGTCCTTGTACTAAGCTCAAGAGGAGGCATGCGAACTTTTAAGAAGCCAAAGGGTCCTTGTACAACGCCCAGGAGGAGGCGGGGATGCTTTTAAGAAGCCTGTGGGTCCCCAAACCCCGAGAAGTTCAAGACATGCCATTCACCGAGAATAGATCATGCCAGGAAAGTCCGAGAATTTGGAAGAAACTCAAGAGATGCCATTCACGGAGAAAAGATCATCTCTGGGGAGTAGAGTCTCTTTGACGATTTCTAAGGGTGACAGTCTGAGAAAGGGTTCATTGAGAATGCTACCTTTCACGTCTCCATATTATTTAACCCTAGAGGAGGGAAGACTGTGTCTGGTAATCCTATGGGGATCTAGTTTTGTTTGTATTTAAGAGTGACCAACAGGGCTTTACCTAGTGCTAGACATAGTTGCCGGGGAAAACTCTAAATAACTATACTAATATTACACAGTTGGTATATGACGAATATATAAAAGTTTGTGAAAGGAGACTTACAGTGAGCAGCCCCACAATATAGTTATATATATGAAAGCGGATAAAGAAAGCAGGTAAACACTTACTCGGTTGTAGAGCTTCCATGCTGTTTTGTTAGTTGTTCAACAAAGAAATATTTGATAATAATATTATATTCAAAATCAAAGGAGAAAGTGCTTTGAAAATATTGTTGGGGCTTACAGCTCAAGGAGAGGCCCAAGGTTTTATCAGTGATTGTACTGTTGTTTTGTACAGAGACTTATACAAGTGGCTGAGGCCCAAAAAGGTTTTCTGTACAAAGGGATGGGTCTTACACTCTCTCAAGAGGCCCAAAGGTGTTTAAAGAAAAAGAATGGGGCTTATAACATGAGGGTAGGCCCAAATGATTTGATTTTGAATTGGCGATCGCACCGAGATTTTTTTACCGTACTGGGTCTTATACAATGCAGTGAGGCCCAAAAAGGTTTTATCTATAAGGGATGGGTCTTACACTCTATTAGAGGCCCAAAGAGTTATTTTTATACAAGTGGTGGGGCTTACAGCTCAAGGAGATGCCCAAGGTTATTTTTTTTAACACGACGATCGCCCCGTTGTTTTAAAAATGTACAGAGGGACTTATACAATAAGTGAGGCCCAAAGTGGTTTATGTACAAAAATGGTTGGGAATTACACTCTATTAGAGGCCCAAAGGTTTAAAAAAGTTTAATGCGGGTTGAATTAATCGAAAACCCTAACTTGTTTTCAAAATGTATTTTAATTGAATAAAAATTCAATTAAAATGATCAAAATTGTTAAACATGTGGAAAACAAATTGTGATCTTGGATTAATGTTTCAAAAATTAGGTTTTGATCCACAAAATGTTTGGAAATCACTAAAATTTGAAAAATCAAGAGGGAGAAAATATTTTAAAAGTAAAAAACAATTAAAATATTAATTCTTTACAAAAATATCAAGTATATGAAATAAATAATATTTTTGGGATTTTTGGGGAAAATCAAATATTTGAATATTTTTGTGAATTATTAAAAAAAGAATCAACTCAAAATCATCAAAACTCAGAGAGAAATTAATTTTTGAATCAATTAAATTAAATCACAAAATTCAAATATTCAAATGTTCAAAAATGGCGCCAAGAACATGGCAAGAACACGCACCACCCTCTGTTTCTACAGATTTGCGTTTTCTATCCATTCTCACTGAATACTTGATTATTTCATGCAATCTACATATCAATTTGCTCGTTTTCACCTCACGGTCATGGCTATGGTCTTTAATTTCATTTATTTTAAGAATGGAATAAGAAATCAAAGAGAAACCTCAAGAACCCTAAAATTTGCATGAAGGCTCAGAAATTTCATACACGATTCAAACAAAGCAATTGATTGAGGGAAAACACTCTATGCATGATTATGAACATATGGCCAAATTATTGTGCAGCAAAAAATGCATGGATCATAGAGTTAGACAAGCTCAAGCTTACCTCTTGTAGCTGGTGATCGTGTTTTGTGTTAGAGGTGTTGCAACTTGGTTTCAAGGATATGGACAACTTCCCTAGGTGCTATGGAGTGTGTCTGGATGCTTGGAATGAATGGAAATGATCTGGAACTGAAGATGGTATCCCAACTGCAACTTGGTTAAAACCTTGAGCAGCTGGCTGGTGATTATGAGAAATCAGTGTTCCAGATGTTGTTTAAGTGTTTCAATCACTTCTATATGATGTTTATGAGGTGTGTGTGTGGTTGGTTTGGTTGGAATAGCTCTCAAACTCAAAACCTGATAGTGACTTGCTTTGGAAGGCAATTTTGGAGTGAAGACGGAGATTTTGAGGAAAGCATCTGTCTGATGGCTTTGGTGTACTCAAACTGATCACAAATGAGCTATATTTATAGTAGAGAAAGTTTGTTTTACAAGGTATAGTGAATGGCAACTGCTGCATAGGTTTGGCCAATGTTGAGCAATGAGATTCCAAGTTTCCTCTAGCCATTGACTAGAGGTTAGGGCACAGGCTGCTGGTTCCCTTAGTCTTGGATAAGTATTGACTGAATTCAGTTGGAAATGGCTCAGTCCATGCCACCTTAGTGCATCCATTGAATGCTCCAATCCAAAATTGGAGTCTTGTCCCTCTTTTAAGTATTTCTAGGTTTGGCATGCTACTTTTAGTTCCAAAGACTTGGGAGGCTTGGGATCAGAGTTGGTTCCTCCTTGGTCCCCCCTTGAGGTGTTCAGATGGATAAGTGTGTTTGTCATTTGCACAAATTTGGAAAATCGAGCAAAATGCACAAATCTGCCTTGCTTTGGCAGTTTTCAGCAAGGCATGTTGCCATTGTTATATCTCACGGCTCAAGTGGAATTTGATGGAGTTCTTGGCCATTTTGGAAAGCCCTCATATGATAAAAAAATATATTTGGTCATAATTGGTTTTGATACTTTTTGGGTCCAAGTGAAAAATGCCCTTACATTTGGAAAAAAGTAAGACAGATTCTGACTTAGTGAAAATTTCACTAAGTGTTGGAAAAAAGTGACATTTTCACTTTTTGTGATTTTGATCATTCCATAACTTAAAATCCATGAGGAATTGGAATGAGTTATGTTTGAAGCTTTTGTAGAGGGCCATGAGAACTACAAATCCAGCTTTGGATGAGGATAAATGGCCTTGTGGTTTAGGAGTTATGATCCTCCAAAGTTGGTACCCTAGCTACTTTGTTCCATAACTTAGAAAATTTCTAAGTTTTTATGGTTACCCCTTTTACAAGGTATCCCACTTTTCTTGATTTTTCTTGATGAATGTTGGTTCAAATCACACATTAACATCATTTTAGGGTTAAGGAACCATAATTGTGAAAAATCTCAAAAAGTCAAAGTTGACTTTTGTGCACAGTTGACTTTTTGTCAGATGAATTCCAAACTCTGTGTTTCTCTGTAAAATCAAGTCCTTAACCTAAATCAAACTTGATGGATTGATTTCATAGGTGTTATAGGGTGTATTGAATCATGTCCTAGGGTTTGGGAGCATGTCCTGGTCAAAAGTCAAAGGCACAGTTGACTTTTCCCGCGAAACCCTAATTGTGGTTCTGATGAAATTGAAACTTGTTGCTCAAGCTTCTTGGACCAATCCATTGTTGCAAATGGATAAATGTGGTGTTTTAGGGACCCTCAAATCATCTCTTGAGGTCTTGGCTCATGATTTGTCCCAAAAGTCAACTTAGGGGTGAATTAGGTCAAGAAACCCTAATTCCTGATTTTTAGTGAATGCATCCCCTGAGGCTAAATTGACTTGATGATTGGGTCTATAAGGTTCCATGGAGCATATTAGGCTATGATTTGAATCATTGGCTCATACCCAGAGAAAAATTTCCATCTGGAGGCCCTGGTCGACCAAAACCCTAATTTGGTGACACTGGCGATCTTGAGGCTTGATCCACTCAGACTGCTGCAACCTTGTGCTTGATTCTTGATGTGGGAGTCCTCTTGATCCATTATGGATGTTTGAGAGGTTAGACAAGTTGAAGATCATGTCAATTCTTGATTGATCCTTTGTCTAAGAGCTCTGAGAGGGTTTGAAACCCTAAGCTTGATTGTAGTGGATGCTCACCCATCTTTGGGGAGACTAATGAGGCATAATGATACACCCACATTGTGATGATGATTCGCACAATGAAGGGGAATCTTAGTGGTCAAAATTTGGGGTATGACAACCCTATCTGCTAATTGGGTCATATCCTAAGGTACTGGGTATTTAACTTTATCCTGATAAAATAATCTTGGCCATCAGAAGCCATTTCGACTAACTCATGCTTAGGGACTTCTAAAAGCATCTTGCTTTAAGAAGTCTGAACCTATTCAGATAATCATCTATCGACTCAGGCATTTTAAGCATAGCACGGGCCAATTCCTTAAGGCTAGTTTTCGATTGGCCCATGTAAAACTGCTCATGAAACACTCTTTCCAACTGATTCCAAGTATGTATGGAATTAGGAGGAAGTGTTGTAAACCACATAAAAACATTTTTTGTTAGAGAATTTGGAAATTATTTCATCTTTAAATTCTCATTATTAGTTATATCCTTTACCATAGCCTGGTATCTAGCCGCATGCTCGACTGTCGACTCGTTAGTTTCACCAGAAAACTTAGTGAATTTTGGGACTTTCCATCCCCTGGGGAGTTTAATTTGTAAAGCCTAGTCTGATAATATAGATACATAATTGGGCCTATGAAGGCCAAATTGAGGCCATTTTAGGCCAAAATCTGTTCGACCACGTTTGTTATATTGTTCTACCCCCCAAATTTATTTTGTTGAACATTTCTAAGCACCAAATCGGCATCCAGGTTTTTGGGCACCACAACTATCTCAAGACCATTCTGGGCTTGGTTCCTCTCAACCAACTCTGGTGGATGTTGCTCGATTGGAACTTGGGTAGAAATTGAAGGCACAACTGGTGTTGGGGCGCCCCAAAAAAGTTAGCAATCTAGCTCATTTGATGGGCTAATTGCTGGTAACTTTGGGTGGTGTTCTGAATCAAAGGATTAAACATCGTGCCTATTTGTTGTGTCAACATATTTACCATTTCATGGTTGCTTTCGTCCATTTGTTGTCTCATGGTTGCTATAGAATCGGTACTAAAAGTAGGCATTATGGGGGAAGCATATCGGAATCCCCCTTGGCAGATCCTGACGTCAAATATGGATTAAAGGGCGACGATATTGTTGCGGCATTGTCTGAGAACATCAAACCATTGGTATGTATACCCGCCATTATGGCAGTTGGCATGCCATAAGGATAGTCCCTAGTAACTAAAGGCATAGTAAAACTTGGGAGATATAAGGGGTTATTATCCCCCAATAATTGTCACAGTTGGCCAGGGGGATACTGGTACGCTTGTTACCTGTGGTAAAGTAACCACCATCCCTGGCATGGACACTAGATCCAAAACCGGCTCTAAAGTAGGGCTAGTAACTCCAACGGTATTCTTTGTCCCTATCGTACTAGCGGTTGTAACTGGTGGATTTGGGTATGGAGCTTTATTTCGACCTCGATATGTGTCTTTTAGGTAACCATTGCTGATAGAATCCTACCACTCCTCAAATGAATGTGACCCCAGACATTAAAAATTTTCCCACTCCTCAAATGCATACGTCAATGGACATCGAAAATGAAAACAAAGGAGTAAAAACTACAATGTGTAGCACCCCAAAATTTGCCCTACTTTTTTCTGTCTTTTGTTTCGCACTCATCTGCATCATTTAGGTCATAACTCATAACCATATCATTTGCATTGGGCTCCTAAGACATGTGATCAGGGCATCTTCCTTTGGTTGGAGATTTTCGTATTCAGAAGATTATCAGTGTGCATCCAAAGCGGTTGTTTCTCAGGCGGTGTATATTCAAGGTTAAATTGGTGTGGGTGGATTTCATCAGGTCAACAAACAGTGGGCCAGTAGCATGGGTGAAAGAGTCAAGATTGGTTTTATCCATAATCCATTTTCTGTCTGTCATTATCCATTTAATCACCTTTTCCTAAATTCAATTTCATTTGTAAATCCAATTACCCAATATCCATTTCCCAAATCTAGTTCTATCCTATTTCATCATCCATATGCAAAATAAAAAAAATCACATTCACATTTCAAGTCCATTTTTACCATTTCATCTCATAACCATATTTCATTTTAAATTCATCCAATTTTAGTTCATTTCTATTCAATTATCCACTCTTTAATCCATTTTTCTATTTTTATCCAAATCACTTCCAATTATCCAATTTTCATATCCATTTGTTTTTAATCCATTTTCCTTTTTATCCTATTAACTTCAATTCATATCCATATCCATTATTCAATTGCGAATATCCATTTTCCAAATCATATCCAATTTATTTAGTCCAAATTTTCAAGTATCCACTTTGACCATTTTAGATATCCATTCCACTCCTTAATCCACAACCATATTTCCATTTCTAAATTCGCATTAAACCATTTTGAACCACTTCTATTTTAATGTCATCAATTTCCATATTTTACCCATTTTTAATCCACATTTTAGAACTACATGTGAAGCAAGCTATGATGTCAAGAAACCTCGGCTGCTTGGATTTGCTGCTCATCTGCAACACGGACTCAAGGAATATCAATGCACTACCACTGATGTCCCTTCCACCGTTCAACATATAATGAATCCTAGAGTTTCCATTGCATTGAGAAGGCCATCTCATTTACTCTTAGGTGTTGTTCGTGTTTATTAAAGGAAGGGTATTTATCTTGTAGTATTGCTAGTATTGTTTTGTATGAGGTATTGGTCGCCATATTATCATACTGTACCCTAAGGTGGAAGGCAGGTGCTTCTCCATACATCCGACCTCGATGCGATTAATCCTTGCACTGGAGAATTACGATTCTGTTGCAAGACCAATAGAGGGAAATTTCACAACATCAATTCATAATAGTGGAAAGCAAATATTTAATAAGAAGGAAAAGAGAAGCGCAGTAACAGCAGAAATATCAAGAAAATTCCATTGAGAAAAAGTGAAAAAAGAAATACATACAGCAGCTTCACCATCAGAAAAACACACCAGAAAAGAGATAAAACAATTTCACAAACAAATTCATTTCACCAGAAAATACTTCTAACTTCTCTAACAAGCTTCCAATAGAAATTTCTAACAGAATTTCACAAATCCCAATAACTCTAACAGAATTTCATAACAAACTTTCCCTCTAGATCCTTCCAATCTTCTCTATAAATTCACCTCTTCTTCACTCTTGAACTCTTCTTCATTCTGCACAATTTCCCAATCTTCATCTTCCATATTCAATTCTCTTCATCGTCTTCAATTCACTTCTCTGCAATTCACCATCTTCATTATCAATTCTAACACAGCTCCATCGTCTGGATTCGTCTTCAAGAACCACATTCATCACTCAACAGAGATCAATCCAAAACCTTCCATCATCTTCATTCTTCAATTTCGATCAGAACAAATCGCACTCCCAACTTCATCTTCAGTTCGCCAAATCGAAACTTGCAACCGAATTAACACCTCAAAATTCAAACAATTATTCATTCTCGGATCCATAGCAAGTACCATAACACAACGATTCAATCTCTTCAAAACCTTTTGCAAATTCTGAAGTGGAATTTCTACCGCAACAAATCCGGAACGGAATTACACTATCGAAGGAATAAGAAGAAGAATGTTGAATTGAAGAAGAAAACGGAAGCAAGTACGTAAAGCACGCATACCTGAGCCGATTATCTCTGGCTTTCTCTTCGTTTTCATCAACTTTGAAGAGTCACCGGAACTGCTCCGGTAGGTAAGTCATGCTCGATCTGAACTTTGATTCCGCGTTGATGTTGTTATTCAATTCGTATCTGTGTTGTTTCACGCCGTGAGAGAGAGATTGAAGTCGAGTGCATCGCGTCGTGAGAGTGAGAGTAGTTCGTGACGAGTGAGGTAGGTGCCGGTGAAGTCGGAACAATGAGAATGGAGGAGAGCTGTTGTTGTTGTTTGAACGGACGACATGGAGGCGAGCGGAGGGAGGTGTTTTGGTGGCAGAGATTTTGTTGAAGGTTGAGTGAAGATGATGACGACGCGATGATACTAAGATCGGAAGCTGACAAAGAAGGCGGAGATCGTTGCTGGCGGTGTGTTGAAGTGAATGAAGAGGTTTGGTGTTGAACGAAATGAGGATGGAGAAGATGATGAGCGGAGGTCGGATGAGGTGAGACGGAGAGGAGATTTTTAGTGAAGAGAAACAAGACGGAGATGATGGTGGTGCTGGCGAGTGAGGTTTGCGAAAGGATGGTGGTGGAGGCGTGATGAACTGAGAGTGAGGCGAAGAGAGGGAGTTCTAGCGGCGGCGAGAAGAACAGAGGTTGGTGATGGTGAGAACCCTAATAGTTCTCTTCTCTTGTAAGCACTTGTTGGTCTGTGAGATTGGGCTTCAGGCCCTTTGTTTTTTATTTGTCACCCCCGTTTCTTTTCGCACACCCTCCTATTGGCTGAAGAAGACATTGGGCCAGTAACCTAAGCCCACACGTTTTCTTCTTCTACCCCCCATGTACTCTGTCTGCACCCACCTTGGAATGAAGAGTTGATGGGCTTGGCAGACAAGGCCCATGCGCCTGGTGATGGGTACATACCTCTTAGAATTAACTTTACACCCTCCTTTGATTTCTCTTAATTTTAGTTTTCTCAATTTAATTCTAACATTAATTGGATAATAATTAGTTAATAATCTTGACTTTAGAATTAGATTTTATTTTAACTTTAGAATTAAAATTTAATCTTGATACTAATTTTTGATTGATTCACCTTTAATAGTTAGTTCTCAATTTTAGAATTAATTTTTTTTGTTTAGTTAGAATTAGATTTTTGATTTTTAGGATTAATATTAGTTTTTAATTCCAGAATTAGTTTTAGAACTAATTTTCTTTTAATTAGTTTATAACTTTAGAATTAGTCTAGGAATTAACTAGAATTAACTTTAGGTTTAATTTTAGATTTAGAATTAATTTTAGAGTAACTCATCTTGTTAGATTTTAGTCTTTTTTCTTTTTAATTCTAGCTTGGTTATTTTTGACCATGATTTTAATTGCCTATTCTTGATTAATTGTTGATTAAATGCTTATTTGCTTGCTTAATTCTCTTCATCCCTCTTTAAGATCAACTTAACTTCCACCTTGGAAGTAAGTTGCTTCTTATGTTCTTCTCCTCTTTTTTAGGATAGTGTTCTCATACCACACTAAACATTAGGATCACTCCCCTTAACTAATCAATTAGGATTGAGTCTTAGTTCACATAGATTTTTACCTTTCTCTCCCATTTGAGTCTTTCATCTTCTCATCTCAAAGAAAATTCAAAATATCTAATAAAGGTAGGCATTTATTGCATTTAGGCCTTTCATATAAAGAAAAGATTATAAAGGGGTCTTCTCTTATAATCTTAGAATGTGTAGCATATAGCCCATCTTGGGTCAATGTGTTAAACATTTGATCTTGTACGAGGGACTCAAATGCAATACTTGTTGAAGGTACAAATAATAAAAACACTTCTTCATTATCAACAAAAACACTTAATAAACACAAGTATGCTAGTGTGTTTGAACCTTGACAATTGGAACTAAGTGTGAGGGTCTTCTTCACCCTTAGTGTGCTTTCTTACTCATTCCATCTTGGAATGTGAGAATGTACACATTCCAATGGCTAAGATTTGGATACACTATCATATGCAAACAAATAAAAAAACTTTTAAAAGACAAAAACAAACAATAACGTCTTTCCTTCGGGAATTCTTTCCTCATCTCCTTCATACATTCCTTAAGGATGCGTCATTTTCGTTCTACTGCAAACAGGTAACGTCTAAGTCTCCATACAGCGAGCTGCAACACCTAAACTGCTAGGACGCGAACGTTGACGTATTCCACTAAAAAACACAAACAACTTTCCCTTAGGTGAGGGGAACTACATCGCTCTGATTCTCATGCTCCCGATGAGATACGTAGGCAGTGGGGTAGGGCCCATGCAAGCACTTCTTTTATTTTCCCTACATTTGTTTCTCTTTCACTCTCTTTTCCTTTTCCAGTTCTCCAGCTAGCAGTTCCTTTTCCAGCATCCTTTCCTACACCCTTTGATCGAGATAAGCAAGCGTGGATCCCATCGGGTACGATGGACGCGTTGGGGTGCTAATACCTTCCCTGCGCGTAACCGACTCCCGAACCCAGTTCTCTTGGTCGTAAGACCATGCTCTTTCCTTTCTTCAGGTTTATGCAGTGTTTCCTTTCCCTCTCTCGGGATAAATACACATTGTTGGCGACTCTGTTTCGGTGCCACTTTCGCGTTTGTACTTGGATGAAAATCCCGGGAGCGACACAATGGTTTTTTCAGGAAAAAAACATTTTTTTTCACAACAACATGCGTGTCCTACTGGGCGTGCCAATTTGTTCGCAGGTGTTTTTAGCGAACACACGAGTTTTAAAGTCTTTGAGATTAACTCAAAAAATCTCGGGATCGATTTTGTGTGAAAATGTTATTGTGACATACGTGTAAGGCGTAACTAAAAATGTCTTATAGTAGACAGTGCATAAATAGACTTCAAAGAAAATGACGTTCAAATTGAAGTAAAAGGAACTTGAAACAAACAACATTAAATGAAAATGCAGTAAATGAAAAGAAAGATAAAGGTGTTTCAATTAAGGAAACATAAAAAAACAAAGAAAAAAGGGACGCGGACTCACATAATTACTCACAAATTATTTCGCTCTTTGGCTTAGGTACTCCGGTTCTATAGAGAATTGTATGTGAAAACTTACGACCTTTTATTACAATATATGAGTTTGCTATACATACTAACTAGGAATAACCATCTTCGACAGTTTAGCTCATAGAAATTGACATGTCATTCGAATGCATGAAACTCTTGACTCTACGCCTTGTCACGTTATTAAGGCTTTGAAATTGTTGAAACCATTATCCCACGTTCTCTAACTGCTTAGAGGCTGGTAACTGCTTGCTCGTCGAAGGAGGTTACTGAGCACATAAAAACCCTTCCTCTTTGGTTTCCTCAATCTTCTAAGTATCCAAAGTCTGTCAGAGAGCCCTCTCTTGACATGGTGTCAAGTGATCATTTAGGTCTACTCTTGAGACTCCTTCAACTAATATCTTAAGATATCTCCTTGATATTTTCCTAAACTAACATTCAAGATGTCAGTCGAGATAATCTTGTCGGCGTGCCATCACTGTCGATTATTGTCCATCACTTATTACACTTAGTATTTCATCAAATGCAATATTGACTTGATTTCCTATTAGATAGAAAATCCCAAGTCAACACTATCATGCCTTGACCTCAAATATAATCTCTTTTTTTTTCTCACGAATGTTTTCACTAGCTAATGATGATTGACCAATAACATTGGAACCATCTAAAATATAAAACCCACATATTTTAGACCATTTTATCCCTGATCACTCCACCATGTGAAATCTTCAATACCTCATTTTAACTTTAGTGCAGTAGCCTATATCATCTAACATTCTAATAGACAACAAATTTCTCTTGAGTTCGGGAATGAACTTCACGTTATATAGAAGGAGCTCATTGTAATTGAACATTTTAAGTCCGGCCGTACCACCCTTATGAACCATGAGAGTCTGATTATTACCTAACCAAAAAGATTCACTATCTTCCAAATTAAAAGTTTCAAAGTATTCTTTCTTTGGAAACATCTAATAAAAGCATCTCGAGTCTAAGACCCAACTCTTTTCAGTTTATAGACTCGACAACACTAGTGTACCAACAATTTTATAACTATCTCCATATTAGGAAACTACAATCTAAATAGAATTTGCATTGTCCTCCTTCTTAGGACACTCCTTCTTAAAGTAGTTAGTTTTCTTATAATAGACAATAAAGCATTTTAACCATTACTCATCAAACCTCCTAGATTTGGACATCCCTCTATGCTCACTTCCTCCTATTGAGATACTCAAACCTTCACCACTATCATCAATCTTCAAATATTTCATCTTTGACAATTCATTGTATCTCACAGTCTTTTGGAATTCATGCAAAGTAATATTACTTTCCATATCATAATGAAGTACATATTTTAGGTGCTCAAAGGACCTGGGTAATGGGCTTAACAAGAGTAAATCCTTGTCTTCATCATCAATCTTCACGTCAATGTTCTCCAAATGATGAATGGTTTTGTAAAATTTTGTCAGCTTCTCTTCAATGGATTTATTCTCTATCATTCGAAATAAGTAGAGTTGTTATTTCAAACATAACATGTGAGTCAAAGACTTGATCATATACAATGATTCAAGTTTTTCCCACAATGAAGGCACAATTTTCTCTCTGGTGACTTCTTTTAAAACTTTATCCCCAAGACATAAGATAATAAAACTTATTACCTTATCCATCATCTATGTCTTCTATACTTATGTTAGGCGTGCATGCATCGATGTCTCACACTTCAATGTTTTAACACACTTTTGTTGAGTTAAGATTTCTTCCATCTTCACTTTCCGGAACCCAAATCATTGTCTTTGAAAAAAAAATCTCGATATCACATTTAGAATTCATGGTGCTCACTTGTATAATTAACCATTTTCTCCAATCTGGGTGCCACATGTTGTAAAATTGAAAGGTTCAACCAAACCAAGACCTTCTCATTGAAAATATAACAATAATATTAACTTTCTTTAAGAATATTTGATAAGTCAGACAAAGAACAATGGCAAGTAACAAATGACTTTAAGCAACAAAATAACATGTTAAACATTATAAGTAAATCCACAACAAGTAAGAGGGAGATAAAAGATTAGTAAATAAAGAATTTATCTACCCAATTCGATCAAACTAGTCTACTCTGAAGGAGAATTCAACTATATGATGCACTATATTTTCAAAAGTTGTTACAAGATATTACAAATGAGTTACAAGAAAATAGTCTCCCAAGTTTCCAATAACAAACTTTATATATACCAAAGTGTTTCTCAATTTCTCAAACTCTCTATATATGAATTACACAAATCCAAAATGTTTAGAAATGTTTTTCATTTCTCTTATATACCTTCAAAGGTTTTTCAAATTCTAAAAACTCCTATGAATTTCTACATTTGCCTCTCAAAATGTCACATATCATTTGAGCTTGATGATATATTAGAATTTCACTATTTTATTTGTCAATTCTCCTTCTTCCCGTTAAATGCTACGAATCTAAAGAATGGATTTATGACCTGTTTGTTTTGATTTTTTTTTAAATGATTTTTATAGTGTAACATATTTTGGTGTAAAAAATTTTACAAAGAAACTTTTCATAAAAGTTTAAAATAAAAATTTAGTTGGAATAGTTATTTTTAAAATATTATTTTAGGTATTTCATCATTTTATCGAAACTTTTTTTTGGATATCAAAATTTTAAAAAATCATTTAATTTTGAAGCTATTTCAAATAGCTTTTCATAAAAATCATTTTTGAAATACAATTTTTTGAAAAAATTATGATTTTGACTATGTTTTGATTATCAATAATGTAGGTTTATGATGTAATATGTCAAAATTAGTCTTTTAATGTATAAAAAACAAATTTAAAAAAATTTATAATATTTTGAAAAACATTTTTGTAGAATCCATTTTTAAAAATACAAAAAAAAATATTTTTTTAAAGCTAAAACAAACTGTCTCTTAATATCTATGAATTGTTTCATAAAATTACAAACGTGCAAACCTACTTTCCAAATATAATAACAAGAATTATTCAATTATATTCAATTCTATCTTAATTTTGGTTGTTTAGAATGGTGTTGTCTCACGCAAGCGAATAGCATTTTTTATTTTTATTTTTTTAATTTCAACTATTTAGCAGCGGTTTTCCAAATATAATAACAAGAATTATTCAATTATATTCAATTCTATCTTAATTTTGGTTGTTTAGAATGGTGTTGTCTCACGCAAGCGAATAGCGTTTTTTATTTTTATTTTTTTAATTTCAACTATTTAGCAGCGGTTTTAAACAAACATTAAAAGTTAGTTTTGCTTTTGTTTTCAATTTTTAATTATTAAGTGGCAGTTTTTAACCGACATAAATATTTAATTAATTATTTTTATTTTCAACTTTTAACGATGGTTTTAAACTGTCACAAAAATAATTATTAAAAATTTATGGCAACCGCCGCTAATTAATTAAAATAAAATAAAAATGTATGAAAACTCAATTTATTTACAAGAGAGATCTATTAAAATCTTTTAAGAGAGACAACACCATTTAGAATGAAGTATAAAGTTTATAAGTAATCAGTAATATAAAATGGGAAATAGTCAAAGACACTCTAAAATATAGATTTCTCTTGCACTACCTATAAATAGGTAAGCCCTAAATAGTAACTTTTGCTATCCAGCAACGTTACCATCATCATACTTTATGAATAGAACAAATTAGGTCCTGTGGCCAGGTGTCATTTGTTTTGTGTTAGGTCATACAAAATAGTGGAAGGGACCACCCCACCCCACCCCATGCGATATGACCCATTTCATGGCATTACTAAGAGTGCTGTGAATGGGGACAACAATGAATGAAAGCACAAATTACATTAATTCATGAACGATCAAAATATCTCAAGTGACTTTTTCTTTTACTTGATGAATGATCTCAAGTAACTAATTAACTTCAATTAAGTTAAATTAATTGAGAGCATAGGATTTCAATTTTTGTTAATTTATTAGTTTTGATAGAAGTCATTGATAATATTTAAAAATTGTAAATAGAAAAAATTTATTATCCAATTTAAAAGTAGATACTTTGAAGTTTCACTTCTTACGTGTCATCAAATATAAGTTGGCATACTCATCATATGAATTTGAGCAAGAATTTAAGGAGGAGCTTTCATCCTCTTCTTCCCACACAGTCACTGATTTCTCAAGAGCCCGACTTACCCAGTTGCTTGAAAAATCCCAACGGTCATGGACTCCTTAAGACCTGACCTACGCAGTCACTTAAGAAGATTTCTCCATCAATGACTACCAGTCATTGACTTCTAAAGAGCCCGACTAACCTGGTCGCTTGAGGAGCATAACTTGATTGGGTTACAACAATTTGTGTTTACAGAATTTGCTTCTTGATAAACTAATAACACATCATATGAAGATCAGATGATTACACTTAAAAGTTATACAATGAAATTTCTAAGTGTTTCTCTCTTTGTTGTGTTGTGGTGTTGTAGCTTCAGTGACTGCTAAGACTCACACACAATCACACACATGCTTGCATTCACACACGCTCTTTTTCTCCTTTCTACTTTCATCTTTTTCCATGATCTCTCTCTCTCTCTCTCTCTCTCTCTCTCTCTCTCTCTCTTCCATATTCTTCTTTTTCAGAATATATAGGAGATGAATATATTCGTTAAAGAAAAGATCCGTTGGAGGGTAGAAAAGGAATTGACCTTTGAAATATCTGTTGTATGAAGGCCACCTTCATGTGCAGCAGTTGAGCGGCATTTTTTTTAATAAGCAAAAATCTATTCAAAGAAGGATACAAAGGGGTATCTTAACCCGTATACAAAAGATTCATAAACCCCCGAAACGAAAACTACAAAAATTCGCACGGGAAGTTAATCCAGACATAATAATTACATGTATAAGGAAATTTAAATCTTTTACCCACCCACCACCACGTAAGCAAAATAATCCTGTTCACCATCGAATCACAATCCCAAAAAACGTCGTTAAACATAATATTATTCCGACAAATCCATATGCACCAACAAATGGATAACCATAAAGCTGCTGCATTTTTAACCTCCACTTTCTTTATAATCAAACTCTCGATCCAGCTATAAAGATGCGAACTCAAACTGTCATGAACAACAACTACCACTCCCAGCCACTTACCAATCATATTCCACACAACACGAGTCTGGTTGCATCGAAGCATCAGATGCGATACGGATTCGTCTTCCCTAAAACAGACCGGACAAGTAGTTTCCAGCGAATTCACAATAATACCACGCCGCCACAGGTTGTCCCGCGTAGCCAACCTGTCTCTAAAAAGCCTCCACTCGAACACCTTGACCTTCGAAGGAGCCGTCGATAACCAGATGAGCTTGTTCAGTAACATGCTATCATCGTCGACCGAGTTAGAAATACGATCTGTCATCAAAACCTCATAACCCGACTTGACAGTATATGACTCGTTACTACCACACAACCACATTGCCTTGTCACAAACAGACTGACTCAGCCTAATCCCATCCAAGGCCACTGATAAGGCTTTTGCCTGAAGCCTACTGATGTCGTCTGCTGCTGCATCATCCAACACCGGGTACCATCTCCAACACGAGTTCACCCACTCACCGAACTCCTCCACCCTTCCGAATTTATTGTTAGACTTTTCCCACACCGCCGAAAATGTTGTCGCAAGAGAGTGATTTCCACACCATTTAGAAAGCCAAAATAATGCCGCTCCACCATTACCAATGTCAAATTTAATCAGATAAAAAAACGACGATCCACCAAACTCTTTCATGATTTTGAATAAATCTCTCCATCATAAAGACGGGGCAGTTGGATTACAGGGCATTGTGTAGAGGTAAAAAGCAGCAACAAAACCATGGTAACTAAACTCCACAATACCATTCCACAGTCTATCTTTCACAAACAACTGCTTCCACAGCCACTTCGACATCAATGTTATGTTGAATCCTCGAATTTCTTTAATCCCCAGGCCTCATTCTTCCTTGGGTTTACAAACATCACTCCACTTTATCCAAAATATTCCTTTTTTACAAATAGAACCTTGCCATAGAAAGCGTCTTTGAATCTTCGAGAGAACCCGAATCACCTTGCTAGGAACCAAATAGAATGACATGTAATGCATGGGAAGATTAGACAACACATAATTTATAAGGGTCGCTCGACCACCCATTGAAAGAAATCTCTCTTTCCATGTTGTAAGTCTAGACTGAACTTTATGGATCATCTGTAACCAAAATGATGTCAACTTATGATTACCGCCTACAAAAACACCAAGAAACTTGAAAGGAAATTCATCAATCTTGCACCCTAAGAAACTTTCCACCGCTTTTAGAAAAAAATTGTCCACTCTCACTCCATAAAGAGCACTCTTATTATAGTTAATTTCCAAACTAGAAATAATTTGAAATCCGTTTAGCAATGCTTTGACAGTCCAAATGTTGCTCCAAGTACCCTCACCAATAATTATGGTGTCATCTGCATATTGTAGCAACTCGTACGATATGACATTGTTAAACTTGAAAACATGGAAATCAGTAGCCTCCACAACTCTCTTAATTAACACGGCTAGTCCTTCCGCCTCAATAGCGAAAAGAAAAGGTGACATTGGATCACCTTGACGCATGCCTCTGCTTACCTCAACGTCGCGGGTAGGACTCCCGTTGACAAGAACAGACACGAAACTATGCATAACAGTACCTTACACCCATGACATCCATTTCTCTCCAAATCCCATGATGCTCAAGATATTCCTCAAGTATGGCCACTCGACACAATCATATGCCTTGGCGAAGTCAACCTTTAAAAAGATAGCACTTTTCTTTCTCTTTTTTGCAAAATCAATTATTTTGTTCAAAACGAACACGCCATCAAGCAAATTGCGATCTTCAATAAAAGAAGTCTGCGATTTAGAGACAATGTTGTCCATAACTATTTTAATTCTTCCAGCGAGTAGTTTAGAAACCACCTTATAGACACTTCCTATCAAGCATATTGGACGATAATCATCCAAACCACTCAGATTGTCCCTTTTAGGAATCAAAACAAGGAACGAAGAAGTGAAGACCTTAGGAAGAAAGCCCACTTCAAAGAATTCTAAAATGCATTTTGTAAAGTCTTTCCCCACCACCTCCCAGCACCATTTTATAAATAGTAAATTGAAACCTTCCAGGCCTGGGCTCCTATCCCCATTACTCAAGAAAACAACGTTCTTTACATCTTCGGGACCAAATGGTAACTCCAATACATTCCTATCTAATTCAGACAGAGACTTAAAACCTGCACCACCTATGACAGGCAAAACACGGTTGGAAGTTCGAAATCTTTTCTCAAAGCTTCTTTAATTCCTGCTACATCTTCAATATTCTGACCCTCCACTTCAATAGACCTGGTAGCATTTAAGCAGTTACGGTTCCTGATAGCAGCATAAAATAGTTTGGTGTTCTGATCTCCTTCTAAGATCCATTTCATCCGAGCTTTCTGTTTGAGAATGCTTTCTTTAATTCTCAGGTTTTTCCATAATTCATCCTCTGCATTCTTCCTAGGTAGCAGAGCTGAATCTATAAGACCACAATTGCTCCCTGCAATAGCATCCTCCACTTCTTTGATGATACCAATATTTGTCGTTGATATTGGTATCGATCCAACCGAAAACATGGACATTCTGTCATACCCCAAATTTTTACCACTAAGATTTCCCATCATTGTGCAAATCATCATCACAATATGGATGTACCTTTGTGCCTCATCAATCTCCTCAAGGAATTATTGAGCATTCACCACAATCAAAATTAGGGTTTTAAGCCCTCTCAGAGTCTTTAGACAAATGGTCAATCAAGGAATGACATGATCTTCAACTTGTCTAATCCCTCAAACATCCACAAAGGATCAAAAAGGACTCCCACTTTAAGGATTAAGCACAAGAATGCTCCCTTCTAGGTGGATCAAGCCTCAAGATCGCTAGTATCACCAAATTAGGGTTTTGGTCAACCAGGGCCTCCAGATGGAAAATTTCATCTGGGCACAAGCCAAGGATCCAAAACATGACCTAATATACTCCATGGAGCCTCATGGACCCAATCATCAAGTCAATTTTGCATCAGGGGATGCCTTCACTAAAAATCAGGAATTAGGGTTTCTTGACCTAATTCACCCCTAAGTTGACTTTTGGGATAAATCATGAACCAAGACCTCAAGACATGATTTGAGGGTCTTTAATATACCATATTGATCCATTTGGAACAATGGATTAATTCAAGAAGCTTGAGCAACAAGTCTCAATTTCATCTGCACCATAATTAGGGTTTTAAGAAAAAAGTCAACTGTAACTTTGACTTTTGACCAGGACATGCTCCCAAACCCTAGTACATGCCTCAATATACCCTATGACACCCATGGAACATGTCCATCAAGTTTGATTTAGGTCAAGGACATGATTTCCTGAAGAATTGCACATTTTGGAATTCATCTGATAAAAAGTCAACTGTGCACAAAAGTCAACTTTGACTTTTTGAGATTTTTCCCCAAAATGGATTTTTAACCCTAAAATTATGTTAATGTATGATTTGAATCATCATTCATCAAGAAAAATCAAGAAAAGTTGGATAACTTGTAAAAGGGGTAACCATAAAAACTTAGAAAATTTTCTAAGTTAAAAATAAAGTGGCAAGGATACCAACTTTGAAGGATCATAACTCCTAAACCACAAAGCCATTTTTCCTCATCCAAAGATGGATTTGTAGCCCTCATTACCCTCTACAAAAACTTCAACTAGACCTAAGTCCAATTCATTAAGGAATTTGAGTTACGGAGTGATCAAAATGGCTGAAAAATGAAAATGTCACTTTTTCCAACACTTAGTGAAATTTTCACTAAGTCCAAATCTGTCTTCATTTTTTTCCAAATGTAGGGGGATTTTTCACTTGGATTCAAAAGAGATCAACACCAAACATGTTTAAACAGTTGTTGTATCATGTAAGGGCTTTCCAAAATGGCCAAGAACATTGCCAAATTCCATTTGGGCTATGAGTTATGACATTGGCAAGTTGCCTTGTTGAAATCTGTCAAGGCAAGGCAGATTTTTCACTTTTGCTCGATTTGCCAAAATCAGCCAAATCCAAATGCTCCTATCCACTTGGACACCTCAGAGGATTGAATCTAAAGGGGACAATCACTGAGCCAAGCCTCCAAAGTCTTTGAAACAAGAAATAGCATGTTGAACCTAGAATGGCCAAAATAGAGACAAGACTCCAATTTTGGAATGGGGCATTCAATGGAAGCATCAAGGTGGCATGGACTGAGCCATTCTCAACTGAATTCAGTCAAGACTTATCCAAGACCAAGGGAACCACAGCCCTGTGCCCTAACCTCTAGTCAATGGCTAGAGGAGACTTGAATTTCCATTGGCCAACATTGGCCAAACCTCTGCTGCAGTTGCCATTCACTGTGGATCCCAAAACAAACTTGCTCTACTATAAATAGAGCTCAATTGTGATCAGTTTGAGTACACCAAAGGCCTACAACACTTGCCTTTCTCAAAATCTCTTTCTCTTGGCAAAAATGCATTTCTTAGCAAGGTAGCTATCGGGTTTTGAGCTAGAGGGCAATTCCACTCAAACCAATCACACACACACCTCATATACATCACATATGAGCTGATCAAACACTTAAACAACAACTGGAACACAGATTTCACAAAATCACCAGCCAATTGCTCAAGTTCATGACAGTTTTGCAGTTGAGGTGCCATCTTCAACTCCAAACCATTTCAATCCATTCCAAGCATTCATACACACTCCATGGCACCTAGGGAAGCTATCCAGATCATTGGAACCTAGCTGTAACACCTCCAACACAAATCACGATCACCAGCTGCAAGTGGTAAGCATGAGCTCTTCTAACTCTATGATCCATGCAATTTTTGTTGCACAATAATTTGGCCATATGTTCATAATCATGCATGGAATGTTTCCCCTCAATTAATTGCATTGTTTGAATCGTGTATCAAAAATCCTAGCCTTCATGCAGAAATTAGGGTTCTTGAGGATTTTTTATGATTTCTTGTTGTATGTTTAATTTAAATGAAATTAATGGACATAGACATGATCGTGAGGTTGAGACGAGCATAATGATATGTGGATTGCATGATATAATCAAGTATTCAGTGAGATTGAATAGAAAATGCAAATCTGGGCAAACCCAGAACACGCGCGTGTTCTTGGTGTGTTCTTGGCGCCATTTCCTTCAAATTCAAATATTTGAATTTTGTGATTTTATTAAATTGATTCAAAAATTAATTTCTCTCTGAGTTTTAATGATTTTGAGTTGATTCTTTTTTTAGTAATTCACAAAAATTTTAAAATATTTTATTTTACCAAAAAATTCCAAAAATATTATTTATTTTGTATAATTGATATTTTTGCAAAGAATTAATGTTTTAATTTTTTTTTTAACATTTAAAATATTTTTTCCACTTTGATTTTGCAACTTTTAATTCTTTCTAATTATTTTGTAGGTCAATACTTAATTTTTGAAGCATTAATCCAAGATCACAATTTGTTTTCCTATGTTAAACAATTTTTGATCATTTTTAATTGAATTTTTATTCAATTAAATACATTTTTGAAAACAAATTAGGGTTTTGGATTAATTCAACCCTCATAAATCATTTTCAAAAAACTTTTGGGCCTCTATTAGAGTGTAAGACCCAACCCACTTGTACAGAAATATTTTGGGCCTCATTCGTTGTATAAGTCCCTCTATACATTTTCAAACAAACGACACGATCATCGCCTTTTGAAAAACAAACCTTGGGCCTCTCATTGAGCTATAAGACCCATTCAAAACTTTTTGGGCCTCTATTAGAGTGTAAGACTCAATCCCCTTTTAGCCAAAACATTTTGGGCCTCACTTATCATATAAGTCCCTCCGCGTTAAAAGAAAACCTCGGCGCGATCGCCATTTTAAACGAAAAAATCAATTGGGCCTACCCTCGTGTTATAAGCCCCACTCTTTTTCTTTAAACTTTTTGGGCCTCTTGAGAGAGTGTAAGACCCATCCCTTGGTACAGAAAACTTTTTGGGCCACAGTCACTTGTATAAGTCCCTCTGTACAAATTCAACAGTGCAATCACTGATAAAACCCTGGGCCTCTCCTTGAGCTGTAAGCCCCAACCATTTTATTTCAAAGCACTTTCTCCTTTGATTTTGAAATATACTGTTGTTTTCAATCTTTCTTTGTTGAACAACTAACCAAACAGCATGGAAGCTCTACAACCGAGTAAGTGTTTATACGCTTTCATTTACCGCTTTCATATACATATAACTGTATTGTGGGGCTGTTTCGCTGTAAGTCTTCTTTCATAAACTCATATCAACTGTGTAATAATAGTATAGATATTTCGAGTTTCCCCGGCAACTACGTCTAGAACTAGGTGACGCCGTTTCGTTTATTCGTAGAAATAAACAACTAGATCCCCAATAGGATCACCAGATACAGTCTTCTCTTCGGCTGTCCTCATTAGGAATCGTCAAGAAACTCTACTCCCAAAGATGAATGTATTCTCCGTGAATGGCATCTTTGAGTTTCTTCCAAATTCTCGAACTTTCCTGACTTTGATCTATTCTCGGTGAATAGCATTGCCTTGAATTTCTCGGGGTTTGGGGACCCACAAGCTTCTTAAAAGCATCGACCTCCTCTTGGGCATCGTACAAGGACCCACATGCTTCCTAAAAGGAACCCCGCCTCCTCTTGGGCTTAGTACAAGGACCCTACGACTTCTTAGAAGTATTCACAGCCTCCTCTTAGGCTTCGTATAATAATCACTTCCTCCGGGAATGATAGCCTCCTCTTGGGCTTCGTACAAGGACCCGTCGGCTTCTTAAAAGTCTCTGGCCTCCTCTTGGGCTTCGTACAAATTGTCCCGACGACCTCCTAGAGGTAAAGGAATAGAACTTAGTAATCTCCATAGAACAGTCCTTTCATAGAGTATACTATTATTTCTCAAAGCATAGTACAAAAGATAAAACTCTAGACTTGGACAGTCTAAATTCCTTGAGTCTCAAAGACATTCTCAAGTGACCCCTTCGTTAAATAGGAAGGAAACCCGCAGACTCGGGCAGTCTCAATACCCTTTGGATTTCCCGTTTCCTCAAAGAACAGGAGATAACCCTGATCCTTGCATAAAAAATCCCTGAGTACAGTGTTGCTCATATAAGAACTGATTTTCTCATTAAAATCAGTATATTGGACCTGTCACTTAACTGAAACAGTTACCTTAGCCTCCTCTTGGGCTTTGTACAATGATTCTTCCCAGTGAAGCAAACGTTTAGCCTCTCTCTCGGGCTTTGTACGAGACACATAAGAGACTCCCTCATTGAGTCAATCACCCTTCCGCCTCCATCTCGGGCTTTATACGAGATACAAAAAGGTTCTTATTGAGCCAAGCAAATTTTAGCCTCTTTCTCGGGCTTCGTACGAGACACAAAAACCCTCTTGTTGGGCCAATAACTTCCATCTCGGGCTTTATATGAGATACCAAAAGATTCCCTCGTTGAGTCAAAACCTTTTTAGCCTCTCTCTCGGGCTTTGTACGAGACACATATTAGCCTCCTCTTAGGCTTTGTATAAGAAAACCACTGGTTGATCCAATCAACCTTTTAGCATCAAAGCTGTGCCTCGTTCACAATACACAAACATCAACAACTCCTTCCCCTTCATCTAATCGCTGTAAGCGGCAAGCCTCTGGATCATCTACATCCATGCCACTGTCCCTCTTTTAGCATGAAAAATTCCTAAGGAAAGATATCATTGCTCTACACTGAGTTAAAGTCTTCTCCTTCAGGTTAAAAATCCCCTGTAAAGGAAATTATGGCATTGCCGGATTCACACATCTCGGTTAAAGTAATTCTCCTTTATAAATAGTTGTGACATACAACCCCCTCTTTAGAGATGCCAAATTCTCTCTAAAGTCAAACCCTTTCAGCTTCATATCTTGGGCTTTGATCAAGATACAAACCACCTTTCGCTTCACGTCTTGGGCTTTGAACAAGACACTAAAATACCCATTTCCTCCCATAGAATAGGAGGAACTACGAACGCTCTGATTTCCCTGTTTCGGTAAACGGGAATACGTAGGCATAAGATTGAAAGAAAGATCTTAGCGAGCACAATCAACAAAAAACCAAAATCGCATACTCTCACATATCTATCAAAAAGCATCAGCCCTAACATCCTAATCCTTGTTCCCCGCCAGAAACCTTCTGTCAAAATAAAAAAGAAAGAAACCAGTATTAGCGAAAATACAAATAACCAGTACAAAGGCGCCCCCCACATTGATAGCATTCGTAGCCTAACAGACCGCTGTTTAAACTCAGTATGCAAGCAGGGTTAATTGGAGACATCTATGTCCCTTCCTTATTCAACTTTAATAGGATAAAAAATGAATCGACCTGTAGTTTAAGCTCAAACCGCAGAGAGCGACCAACGCTTAAGAACCGCGTCCAAAATCGCTCGCTACAGAAAAATTGCGCCCACCGTGGGGCCACTTCTTTCTCTTTCGTTTCTTTCCTTTTTCCTCCTTTTCACCTCTTTGGTTGATACCACAGATTGGGGCTTCCGCCGGGGAACCCATTTTCTGTCAGAAACTTAGGATTCATAGCTTTAAAGGTCTAGGATGTTTAGGACAAATATATATACTGCTTTTCCTAATTGCTATACGTGTTTATTTTTCTGCTAATGGGAATGCGGGTGATGCCGTATATGGAAAGATTAAGTATACACTTACGATAAGTGATGGCGACGGGGTCGACCATCAACCTCAGTGGAGGCTGACCAATGCAACCCATTCTCCCACCTAGACAATGGGCCGATTATTAAGTCTGAGAAGCTGAGGAGCCAAACCCTTTTGTAGTGCAGAAACTATCGGAAATAGTTGTTACGCGATACTACCCTCATTTGAGGTTGGTGATCTATTCTCGGTGAATGGCATTTACTCTAAGATTGCACTACAACTCGCCGGCGATCCGCTTGTTGTTTTGTTTTCCTGGGAGGAGCTGATGATAATGAGTACAGGTACAAAAAACACCCTAGTATAAACCTTTGGAGATGGGTAGAGCCTTGACTTCATGACAACGACCCTTTGACCCCATGTTTTTTCTATGTTTTTGTGTGCTGCATTCATGCATTCATTTAAAAAACATTAAAACATTCAAAAAAGTTCTCTTCTAGTCTCTCTGTTTTTCAAATTAAACTAAGACTGTGATTGCAAATATCAGAGAAGAGGATTACGCTAATGGATTTTGGTAGAAGGAGAACTCGTACGTACACCTTCAAGGTTCCAAAACTAGAGGATTTGAGAAGGTTGGCAAAGACGATCACTAACCCTGAGACTTTCAGAGCCAAACACGGAGGTCTGCTACCACTGTTAAGAGTCTATGTGATTGAGGGAATCATGGATGCGCTCATTCAATTCTATGATCCGGTTTATCACTTTTCACATTCCCGGATTACCAGCTAGCACCAACGCTAGAGGAGTATTCTCATCTGATCGATCTACACATTACAGATCGAGCTCCATTTTCTGGACTAGAAGAAATTCCAAAGAATCAGACCATTGCAAGAGCCATTTATTTGGACGAGTCTGAGGTCAGGACTCACATGACCGCTAAGGGTGGCATCCAAGGTTTGCCAGCCCAGTTCTTGACGAAGAAAGCCCTGTATTTTGCCAGTATAGGGAACGTGACTGCTTTTGAAAACATCTTTGTCTTGCTCACCTACGGGTTATTTTTGTTTCCCAACATCAATAACTTCGTCGATATTAACTCCATTAAGGTTTTTCTCATTGGAAATCCTGTGCCGACTTTGCTCGCAGATGCGTATCATTCTGTACACTTGGGAAATTTGTACAGCGGAGGGGAGATCACATGCTGTGTACCTTTGCTTTACAAATGGTTTATCTCCCACTTGCCCAAGTCTGCTGCTTTTTGGGATTGCAAGAGTGCCTTACGTTGGTCGCAGAAGATCATGTCCCTCACCAACTCTGATATAGATTGGTGCAATAAGATTTATGATGGAATCAGAATCATTGATCATTGTGGAAACTTCCCCAACGTACCCCTCATAGGAACTAAGGGAGGAATCAACTACCATCCGGTATTGGTTCTTCGTCAATTTGGATACCCGATGAGACACATCCCACTGGGTGTTCATCTGGAAGGTCTTTTCTTCAAGGAAGGAGAAAGTGACAGAGCACCGAAGATGGAAATAGTGCACGCTTAGAAGCACGTTCATAAGAAAGGACGAGAGTCTCTGGGAAAACCGGACTGTGTCTCGGTGGAGCCTTATCTCCACTGGGTACAAACTAGAGCTCTCAAGCTAAAATGCCTTATCCTTGTTACAGAATTCTTCCGCCGAGGGAATCTGTCATGTACTTCATGACGGAAACTGAAAAGCTTCAGGTTACTCTCAACAAAGTTCAACGGGAGAGAAGGTCTTGGAAGAACAAGTACCGCACCCTCGACGTAGAGTGCATCAAAATACAGCAACTACTAAAAGATAAGGATGCTCTGATCGAGATTTTAGAGCAACATGTTGTAGATAATCAGGATGACCAAAGGAATTTGCTCGCTCCTTTCACTTGGCAAAGGAATGACAACCCGACAACGGCTCAAGAGCCCCGGTCAAAGAAAAGGAAGATACCAGAATCAACACCTGAGTTCTCTCGGGACCCATTAGCTTAGGTTTCTGTTTCTGCACTTTGTAATCTACTATATTTTCATTTCCGCAATCCTTTGAATTTCAATAAAAAAGGGTTTCCCCACCGTTTGATATTTGCAATCTAATTGTCGAAGTTTATTTTCATTAAACCAAAAAACAATTAATATAATCATTGCATTCATCATTCTCACATCGCGTATTCTTCTTACCTACGAATCTCACGTTTGTGTCTCGGTTCTAGAGTTAAACTGTCTCATTCGTATAATACTCGGGCTAATCGTCAGAAAAAGATGGATGGTCTTGAGGAAGAAAACAGAGAGTTGAAAGAGGAGATCGACGCTCTGAGAGAGGATATGAGAAAGCTTCGTAACGACATGCAAGCCATGGAAGAAGCTCAGCTACAAAGAACTGTGATCTCAGAGATCACCTCAATGCCCATAGTGGAGAAGTATGATCCTAGGTATCAGATACCGAAAGATCGTCCTTGGGGCATGCCTGTTAACTATATCCCGGAAGGATATGTTCCGCTGATCACTGAAGATCAGGGAATCACAACAGAAGCCGCTGGGCCTGAAGGTTACAAACTTCGGGAAAGCGAAGATGCCATGGGCATACTGAAGACTTCTGAAGGTTACAAACTTCGGGAGACGCCAAGATTCACTGCCGTAGTCACGGTACCACCCCCTGTGGTGCACACTGTCCCGGAAGGACAAATTCCACAGATACCTTCTGGTAAAAAGGAAATTATGTTTGACCGAATGGATGAATTCCAGGAACAGTTCTTGGAAATGCAGAAAGAGCTGCAAGCCATTCGCGGTCAGGATTTATTTGGAAAGGACGCCGCAGACCTCTGCTTGGTCCCCAATGTGAAAGTCCCGCACAAGTTCCAAGTGCCCGACTTTGAAAAGTACAAGAGTAACTCTTGCCCTCAGAGCCATCTGGTGATGTACGCTCGGCGCATGTCAGCTCAGACTGAGAATCAGGACCTACTGATTCACTACTTCCAGGATAGTTTAACCGGTGCCGCACTCAAATGGTACATGGGTTTAAACTGTACTACGATCAGTACATTCAGAGATCTTGGTACTGCCTTCGTCCAACAATAAAAATATAATTTGGACATGACACCCGACAGAGATCAACTCAGATCGATGTCGCAAAAGGACAAGGAAACCTTTAAGGAGTATGCTCAAAGGTGGCGTGAAATTGCCGCTCAAATTTGTCCACCTCTTGAGGAAAAAGAGATGACAAAGATCTTCTTAAAAACCTTAAGCTCATTTTACTATGACCAAATGGTTGCCAGTGCACCCAATGATTTCACTAAGATGGTCGGCATAGGCATACGTCTTGAGGAAGCCGTCCAAGAAGGACGTTTGGTAAAAGACACTGGATCGACGAGCGGTACTAAAAAATACGGTAGTGCTCTCCCTAAGAAAAAGGAGCAAGATATTGGGAATATCTCTCTCGGAAAGCAAAGGCGACGTTATCAGCCGGTGGCAGCTGTAATTCCTGCTATCAGCCCCGCGCCTATTCCTACGTATCAGCCTCAGGTTGCGCAGAGCCAACCTGATCAGCAAAAGACACAACAACCTCTTCAGCAGGCTCGTCCTCCATATAACAACAACCGTACAACGCGACCATCAGGGTTTGATCCTATACCCATGTTGTACGCAGAACTATTTCCGTTACTATTGGCTAAGGGGCACATCCAGACTAAGTCCCCTCTTACAGTACCAGAAAATCCGCCTTTCTGGTTTAAGGTGGATCAAACATGCCCTTATCATCAAGGAGGATCAGGGCATAACATTGAGAATTGTCTCAATTTTAAATCCGATGTGCAAAAGCTTGTTAGGAGCGGGATCTTATCTTTCAAAGATACGAATCCCAATGTTCTCACAAACCCACTGCCTCAACACGAGAAAGCTGCAGTCAACCTGATTGAGAAAGAGGCTAACAACATCTATCAAATTCACGATGTACTCTTGTTGAAAACCAATCTGGTAAAGATGCATTGTAGACAGAGTGGATATGGCCATGTGCCACCTCATAACTATCACTAGTGTGATATCTGCTCTAAAAACAATCAAGGATGTTCGGTAGTGCAATCAGCTCTACAAGAACAGATGGATCTCGGATGGATCCCAGAGCACCGAGTTCGTGGAGTTAACATGGTCTATACGAACTCCAACGTCATTCAGAACCACGACATATGTGCAATGAATGTCAACTTGGTGGCAATGCACTCAAGGCAAAGCCAGTATCATAATCTGCCACGACACGATTACAGTTCCTGTCTGACTTGCTCGATAAACAAACAGGGATGCTCTTTCATACAAGAGGCCCTCCAGCATTAGATGGATCTTGGTGGATCCAAGACTACCATGATAGGAACCCTTATCAGATCAACATGGTTCAAATCTTCGATATTTGCGTGATGAATACCAACTTGGTAGAGTTACATGCTGAGCAGGTCCGACTCGGATTCTTAATATCACATGACTATCAAAGCTGTAAAGCGGGTTGCGAAAACGATCAGGGTTGTACCCTTGTCCAGGAGGCACTTCAGCACTTGTTAAATCACTAGTGGATGCCAATCTACATGGACGAAGATACTCAGCAAATTAGTATCAGTAACAGGAATCCCACTCGACGTCAAAGTCAGGATGTCCGATCTGTGGAAGCTAACCTAGTGAGGTTACATTGTATTCAAAGTGGGTGTGGCCAGGTGCCACCACACAATTATGACCGTTGCAGTGTCTGTTCAGAAAGTAATCAAGGGTGTTACCTTGTGAGAGCAGCTCTTCAGGGACAGGTGGATCGTGGAGAGATTTGGCAATCAAGTCGAGGATATTGTCACAATCTCTGGTCATCACCAGACCAGGGATGTTTTTTCCATTATCCCTCTACTTGATGAATCAAGAGTTCCCAACCGGGAACGGATCGAGATTACTTATGACGGTCAGAAAAATCAGAAGGTTCCCATAGTCATCTATCTACCGGGACCATTACCGTATGAATCAACTAAGGTTATCCCTTACAAATACGGTGCAACAATAGTCGATAATGGAAAGGAAATTCTATTACCCTCCGTCGTGAATATTGCAGACATCAGTCGTGTAACACGGAGCGGTTGAATCTTCAACCGAGGAGTTGGAGAACCTAACAAGGAAAAGGAACTTCAGACAGAAGCTCCCGATCCCTCAGTCAGTCAATCCAGTAATCCTGACCTTTCGAAAAATAATGATGAGATGCTGAAGCTCATCCAAAGGAGTGAATACAACATTGTCGATCAACTGTTACAAACCCCTTCAAAGATCTCGATATTATCACTGTTACTCAGTTCAGAAGCCCACAGGGAGGCTCTACAAAAAGTCTTGGAGCAAGCCTTTGTGGAATAGGATGTAACAATCAGACAGTTCGATAGCATTGTCTCTAACATCACTTCCTGCAATAATTTGGGATTTAGTCATGAGGAATTACCCGAAGAGGGTCACCGTCATAACATGGCGCTCAACATTACAGTTAACTACCAGGACGATGCTTTAGCCAGCGTACTGGTAGACACAGGGTCAACCTGAATGTTATGCCAAAGTCCACTTTGATGCAATTATCATTCAAAGGCCCTCTGATGAGAGTCAGCGAGGTCGTCGTCAAAGCATTCGACGGATCCAGAAAAATGGTTATCGACGAAGTTGATCTTCCCATAACTATCGGTCCTCACACTTTCCAAGTCACTTTCCAGGTCATAGACATCTGGGCAACATACAGTTGTTTATTAGGAAGACCTTGGATACACCAGGCTGGAGCGGTCACTTCGATCCTCCACCAAAAGCTAAAGTTCATTCAGAATGACCAACTCATTATGGTTTGTGGGGGAACAGACCTTGCTCGTGAGTAACTTATCATCATCTGCTTGTGTAGAACTTGAGGAGGTTATTGGAACTCAGTTCCAAGCACTGTCGGTGAGCAAGGACGATCAATCCCGAGGAGGAACCTTGATTTCCTCATACAAAGATGCCATTAAAGCGGTCGAGAGTACCGATACAACCGGATGGGGACAGCTTGTTATTCCTATTGACAATAAAACAAAGAAGGGTCTTGGTTTTTCTGTAACCTGTACCCAGACAGCTGCCAGTGACGAAAGTCTTCATCCCCTTCAAAACTTCTTCCACAGTGGAGGTTTTCTTCACCAGGTACCTCAAGCAGTCCATGCTATCAATGAGGAAGATCCCTCTGACACAGATGAAGAATGGAAGTCCTATCTTAACAAGGACTGTTATATGTCTCAGGACGAAACGTAAACTCCTTTTTGCTTTCCCACATAGAGTCCAAGATTTATACCCAGGTCAGACGTCGAAATGATATATGGAGATTGTGATCCGGAAGGATGTCGTGCTCTGCCAAATTCATTAGAGGAGGACACTCTGATGAAAGACAACTTTGACCACAATTACTATGGCCCAATGGATGGCCTGCCAATGTGGCAGCCTTACCCAGGAGACTTGGGGCAAGAAAGTCAGCCGAGCAATAAAACTCAGCTGACCATCATTGAACAGAATACCTGTGTCCCCACTATGTCATGGGATCAACACTCAGGTCATTCGGAAACTACTCAACATGACGATGAATTTGTAACGTTCGCAGGACTCGAATTCATCAACTATGCTCTTCCCGAGGTCAACTACATCGAGAGGGATGACCCCTCCAGTTCCAAAGAAGTGTGGGACACCCTGGGAGAACCGAGTGGAAAATACGACTATATGGTCAAGTACACTGCTCCCGAAATCTCTCGTATCAGGTTCGAAGACATCCAGCCTACTGGATGGGGAGACACAACTGAGAGTACAAATGCCATGCAAAATGCAACAGAGGAATCCTCCTACGACAACTCTACCTGGGAAACAGATTCCAATGATCCTGCTCCACCAGAAATCAGCGTCATTTTTGAAGACAAATCAAGGAAGGTGCCAGACTTTGTGATTCACCGAGGAGTTCACCGTCAATGGGTTGCCGTCGAGGTTCCGAAGGTCGTTCGCCAGTCGAAGTAATTGCCATCTTTAACCTTTCACCCTGCCCAGGTGAAACAGATGTTTTGATAGGGCTGGCTTTCTGTAAATTTCCCTCTTCGCTTTGCCTGAAGCGACAGAGTTTTGTTTTATAGGGTTTTAGTTTCAAGAGTCGACTTGTTCATTAATAAAATAACGTCGTTCTGTAATTTCCGCAGTTATTGCTGTTTTCTCTTTTTGCTTTTTCAGAAAATGGTAATCCTAAAAAACAACTCGATAATAAAAACAAGCAGTAAAATAAATACACTGCACACACTCTTGCATTTTCTCTATCTCTTCTAAAGATTGCTTGTTTTAAACCCCATTAAAACATACGATCCGATGCCTTCTCCCGACTTTGAGTTCCCGATATTTGGGGCTGAAGAAGAAGATGATGACAAAATTCTAGAAGAGATCTCCCGATTACTCAGACAAGAGGAAAGGTCCATTGAACCTCACAAAGAGCCGTTGGAAACGGCAAACTTGGGTTCAGAGCAAGAGATAAATGAAATCAGGATTGGGCCACTTCTCAGTCCAACTGCCATAGAGAGTTTGATAAAGCTTCTCAAAGAATTCCCCGATGTGTTCGCTTGGTCCTATCAGGATATGCCAGGGTTGGATACCAGCATTGTGGAACATCACTTACCATTAAGATCGAAATGTCCGCCGGTAAAGAAAAGGTTGAGACGGACTCACCCGGACATGGCCATCAAAATCAAAGAGGAGGTACATAAACAGATTGATGCGGGTTTCCTCGTTACATCTGAATATCCTCAATGGTTAGCCAACATCGCACCCGTTCCCAAAAAGGACGGAAAGGTCAGAATGTGTGTTGATTACAGGGATCTGAATAAGGCAAGTCCAAAGGACGACTTTCCTTTACCATACATTGACATGCTGGTAGACAGCACAACAAAGTTCAAAATTTTCTCCTTCATGGATGGATTCTCGGGCTATAACCAGATCAAAATGGCGCCGAAAGACATGGAGAAAACTTCGTTCATTACCCCATGGGGTACCTTTTGTTACAAGGTGATGCCGTTCGGCTTGAAGAACGTCGGGGCAACCTATCAAAGGGCCATGACTACTCTGTTTCATGACATGATACACAAAGAAATCGAGGTATATGTCGATGATATGATTGCAAAATCAAAAACGGAGAGTGAGCACGTTAAACATCTGTCAAAATTGTTCGAACATCTAAGAAAATTTAGGCTCCGCTTGAATCCTAACAAGTGCACCTTCAGTGTCCGTTCAGGGAAACTACTAGGGTTCATCGTCAGCCAGAAAGGAATTGAAGTTGATTCTGACAAGGTCAAGGCCATTCCAGAAATGCCTTCTCCGAAAACTGAAAAACAAGTCAGAGGATTCCTGGGACGCTTGAACTACATCTCCAGATTCATATTCCTTATGACTGCCACTTGTGCGCCGATTTTCAAATTACTCAAAAAGAACCAAGATTGCATTTGGTCAGAAGATTGCCAAACTGCCTTCGACAGTATTAAGGAATATCTGTTGAATCCTCCGATTCTATTACCTCCAGTGGAAGGAAGACCACTGATCATTTACCTCACAGTCCTAGAGGACTCGATGGGATGTGTATTTGGCCAACAAGATGAAACCAAAAGGAAAGAGTCTGCCGTCTACTATTCAAGCAAGAAATTTACTGATTGCGAGACTCGGTATACGATGCTTGAGAAAACTTGCTGTGCTTTAGCTTGGGCAGCCAAACGTCTACGCCAGTACATGATTCGTCACACTACTTGGTTAATCTCCGAAATGGATCCAATCAAGTTTGTCTTCGAAAAACCTGCTCTCACGGGAAGAATTGTCCGTTGGTAGATGTTGCTATCAGAATATGACATAGAGTACCACGCTCAGAAAGCCGTTAAGGGAAGTATTTTAGCCGATCATTTAGCTCATCAACTGATTGACGATCAAGAGTCAATCGGGTTTGACTTCCCGGACGAAGATGTCATGTATCTAAAGATGAAAGACTGCGATGAACCGCTACCCAGTGAAGGGCCAGAACCAGGTTCCCAATGGGGACTTATCTTTGACGGAGCAGTTAATCATTATGGAAACGAAATTGGGGCAATCATTATTATCCCTCAGGGTACCCACATTCCTTTCACTGCCAGACTTATGTTCAAATGTACGAACAACGAGGCCGAATACGAAGCTTGTATCATGGGTCTCGAAGAAGCGATTGATTTAAGGATAAAAAACTTGGACGTATATGGCGACTCAGCCTTGGTTATCAATCAGATAAAAGGAGATTGGAACACATACCAATCAGGCCTGATTCCTTACAAAGACTATGCAAGAAGGTTGTTACCTTTCTTCAACAGAATCGAGTTTCATCACATCCCTCATGATGAGAATCACATGGCTGATGCTTTAGCCACTCTCTCTTCCATGATTAGTGTAGGTCAATGGAACGACCTACCTAAGATCGACGTAATGCGCCTTGAACGGCCCGCCTACATCTTCACGATCGAAGCAGTTATAGACGATAAACCTTGGTATCACGATATCAAATGCTTCCTTCAGAAACAAGAGTACCCAGCTGGGGCACTCAGAAAAGACAGAAAAACCCTCAGAAGATTGGCTGGAAACTTCTTCCTGAGCGGTGACACTCTTTATAAGAGGAATTTTGACATGGTCTTACTCCAATGCGTAGACAGACCAGAAGCAGACATGCTTATGAAAGAAATTCATGAAGGATCCTTTGGCACTCATGCCAATGGACACACAATGGCGAGAAAAATTCTAAGAGCAGGGTATTACTGGTTGACCATGGAATCCGACTGCTACAAGTACATGAGGAGGTGTCACAAGTGTTAGATATACTCCGATAAAATTCATGTACCGCCATCACATCTCAAAGTTCTCTCTTCCCCATGGCCATTTTCCATATGGGGAGTTGACATGATTGGCATGATCGAACCTAAGGCTTCAAACGGACATTGGTTCATCCTGGTAGCCATTGACTATTTCACCAAGTGGGTCGAAGCAGCGTCGTACGCCAATGTAACCCGACAAGTGGTGGTCCAATTTATCAAAAACAATATCATCTGCCGTTATGGTGTTTCGAGCCAGATCATTACTGATAATGGATCTAACTTGAACAATAAGATGATGAAAGAGTTGTACACAGAGTTCAAGATCGAACACCATAACTCATCTCCCTACCGACCCAAGATGAACGAAGCGGTAGAAGCGGCTAACAAGAACATCAAGAAGATCGTTCAAAAGATGGTTGTAACCTACAAAGACTGGCACGAAATGCTACCCTTTGCTCTTCACGGTTATCGAACATCTGTCTATACTTCAACAGGGGCTACCCCTTTCTCTCTAGTATATGGCATGAAGGCAGTTCTCCCCATAGAAGTAGAGATCCCATCAATCAGGGTATTGATGGAAGCTAAGCTTACAGAAGCTGAATGGTGTCAAAGTTGACACGACGAACTGAACCTGATCGAAGAAAAGAGAATCACGACACTATGCCACGGTTAGTTGTATCAACAGAGAATGAAGAGGGCGTTCGACAAAAAGGTCTGACCTCGTGTCTTCAGGAAAGGAGACCTCGTGCTCAAGAAGATACAATCGTTTCTCACTGACTCTCGGGGCAAATGGACTCCAAATTATGATGGCCCATATGTGGTCACGAAAGCTTTCTCAGGCGGTGCTTTGAGACTTGCAACCATGGACGGAGAGGAATTTGCCTACCCCACGAATGTTGATGTAGTCAAGAAATACTTCGCCTAAACTAAAAAAAAAACGTCTCGGTGGATTGAAAACCCGAAAGGGCGGTCCAGACAAAAGTTAGAGACAAAATAAAATAAAAAAATCATCCCGATGGATTGGAAATCTCATAGTACAATCCAGGAAAAAATTAGGGATAATGGCAAGTAACTATGTTCAACAGAGGCAAGTCCCTCAGCATCAGTTACATCATACATCGGAGGAAAACTCCAGTCAAGGTCATCTTCGACAGAAGCTCAGGATGTCCCAAATTCAAAGTTGGTAGAAGATAGTGGTCGTTATGTTTCAACGTAGCCCTTTTCCCTGTAAATTACCATTTTCAAACTTTGAATATACTCTTTGGAATCACGCGTTTGGCTGATCTCCATCCTATCAATAAAATTTGAGCCCTTGTGCTTTTGTTTGCAATTCTTATTTGTTTTAGCTTTACAGAACGACATTTTAATATAACCAACGATTCTTGAAATAAAACAAAAATCAATTTACTTGTGAAAACGTTTTCTACTTTTAAATTAAAGTCGGCAATTTCTTTTGACTGTTGAACATCAGAAGAGCATCAACCGTTTCTCCAGAAGTAAGCAAACTTCAAAGTGCAGAATCAAAGTACTCCTTCTAGACCAGTACGCCTGAATGAAGGATCAACAATGTCAGAGACCATGTTTCGTCTGACATCTTCGGCCGAGTTCTTATCTCCTAAGCCCGATCAACGGTATTCCCCGCATGGACTACCTCTCCTAAGCAAGGTAGAATTGCTACTTTCTGAACCAACGGTACTTCTTCGCCCCGCGATGGCCGAGTACCCAGTCGTGTTCATCTTTTAGTTTGTATGTCGCGTTAGTTTTGTCAGCATATACATACATACATACATCATGCATTTGATTTGCAGTCGCATCTAATATTGCATCACTATCACTCTAGTCAGTCTTATCCCCTAGTGATAAGAGTCATCTCAATCGAGTTGTCAGTTCTTTCCTCGTCAGGAAATTTTGCGTCTGAACAATCTCCCCTCCAATTTATTTTTGGATTGAAATTGGTCCTTGACCACTTTGATAACTTGGACCTCTGAAAAACCAGAGGAACCTTCAGTCAGTATCACTCTTCGCCATTGAAGATGATATCCTTGCTTTCCCGGATTAAGGAAAATCCACAGAGAGAGCCTCGTAAGCAGAGATTCGGCAGTACAGTTGCTTTTCTCCGAAAGATCGCTGATGAAAAGGTCATCGGCACCTCAAAATTGGACCCCATCATATGGCATTTCTCCGGGAAGATCCTGAGAAAAGTGTGATGTAAGATCCCATGCAGAAGCAGCCTCTCAGGAGACTCGGTTTCCCCAGTAGAAACAAATGGCGTCTCCAACAGAGAAGTTTGTGCAACTCTACAACTCAGACGACTGGGTTCCCCAGCAAGTCTGGCGTCAAAACTTTTTCCGCCAAATGGCATCTCCCCAGGAAAATCCGGCGAGAAGTTTGAGGAAAACCGCTACAAACAGTGTCCCTTGTCAATAAAGTTTATTGACAAAATAAACTAAGACCAGTTCCTTGGTAGGAAACCAGGATCGAGGGGAAGTTTAAATCAGAAACTAAGACCAGTTCCTTGGTAGGAAGCCAGGATGGAGGGGAAGTTTAAATCAGAAACTGAGACCAGTTCCTTGGTAGGAAACCAGGATCGAGGGGAAGTTTATTTCTGCAACTGAGACCAATTCCTTGGCTGAAGACCAGGATCGAGGGGAAGTTTTTACCTTTTCTAAGCATCATTGCTTAGCAAAAGAAGATGAATGCGTGCGCTACCATTCATAGTCACCATCAAAATTTTGGGTATTCCGATATTTAATCCTCTTGCACCCCGAATGCCCGAATACATTCGGCATTCACACCTTCGGGTCCAAGAAGATTAAATAGGGGTCCAAGAAGTTTATTGACAAAAGAAACTAAGACCAGTTCCTTGGTAGGAAACCAGGATCGAGGGGAAGTTTAAATCAGAAACTAAGACCAGTTCCTTGGTAGGAAGCCAGGATGGAGGGGAAGTTTAAATCAGAAACTGAGACTAGTTCCTTGGTAGGAAACCAGGATCGAGGGGAAGTTTATTTCTGCAACTGAGACCAGTTCCTTGGCAGAAGACCAGGATCGAGGGGAAGTTTTTACCTTTTCTAAGCATCATTGCTTAGCAAAAGAAGATGAATGTGTGCGCTACCATTCATAGTCACCATCAAAATTTTGGGTATTCCGATATTTAATCCTCTCGCACCCCGAATGCCCGAATACCTTCGGCATTCACACCTTCGGGTCCAAGAAGATTAAATAGGGGCACCTGTCATACCCCAAATTTTGACCACTAAGATTTCCCATCATTGTGCAAATCATTATCACAATATTCATGTACCTTTGTGCCTCATCAATCTCCTCAAGGAATTGTTGAGCATTCACCACAATCAAAATTAGGGTTTTAAGCCCTCTCAGAGTCTTTAGACAAATGGTCAATCAAGGAATGACATGATCTTCAACTTGTCTAATCCCTCAAACATCCACAAAGGATCAAAAAGGACTCCCACTTTGAGGATTAAGCACAAGAATGCTCCCTTCTAGGTGGATCAAGCCTCAAGATCGCCAGTATCACCAAATTAGGGTTTTGGTCGACCAGGGCCTCCAGATGGAAAATTTCATCTGGGCACAAGCCAAGGATCCAAAACATGACCTAATATACTCCATGGAGCCTCATGGACCCAATCATCAAGTCAATTTTGCCTCAGGGGATGCCTTAACTAAAAATCACGAATTAGGGTTTCTTGACCTAATTCACCCCTAAGTTGACTTTTGGGATAAATCATGAACCAAGACCTCAAGACATGATTTAAAGGTCTTTAATATACCATATTGATCCATTTGGAACAATGGATTAATCTAAGAAGCTTGAGCAACAAGTCTCAATTTCATCTGCACCATAATTAGGGTTTTAAGGAAAAAGTCAACTGTAACTTTGACTTTTGACCAGGACATGCTCCCAAACCCTAGGACATGCCTCAATATACCCTATGACACCCATGGAACATGTCCATCAAGTTTGATTTAGGTCAAGGACATGATTTCCTGAAGAATTGCACAGTTTGGAATTCATTTGATAAAAAGTCAACTGTGCACAAAAGTCAACTTTGACTTTTTGAGATTTTTCCCCAAAATGGATTTTTAACCCTAAAATGATGTTAATGTATGATTTTAATCATCATTCATCAAGAAAAATCAAGAAAAGTTGGATAACTTGTAAAAGGGGTAACCATAAAAACTTAGAAAATTTTCTAAGTTAAAAATAAAGTGGCAAGGGTACCAACTTTGAAGGATCATAACTCCTAAACCACAAAGCCATTTTTCCTCATCCAAATATGGATTTGTAGCCCTCATTACCCTCTACAAAAACTTCAACTAGACCTAAGTCAAATTCATTAAGGATTTTGAGTTATGGAGTGATCAAAATGGCTGAAAAATGAAAATGTAACTTTTTCCAACACTTAGTGAAATTTTCACTAAGTCCAAATCTGTCTTCATTTTTTTCCAAATGTAGGGGGATTTTTCACTTGGATTCAAAAGAGATCAACACCAAACATGTTCAAACAGTTGTTGTATCATGTAAGGGCTTTCCAAAATGGCCAAGAACATTGCCAAATTCCATTTGGGCTAAGAGTTATGACATTGGCAAGTTGCCTTGTTGAAATCTGTCAAGGCAAGGCAGATTTTACACTTTTGCTCGATTTGCCAAAATCAGCCAAATCCAAATGCTCCTATCCACTTGGACTCCTCAGAGGATTAAATCTAAAGGGGACAATCACTGAGCCAAGCCTCCAAAGTCTTTGGAACAAGAAATAGCATGTTGAACCTAGAATGGCCAAAATATGGACAAGACTCCAATTTTGGAATGGAGCATTCAATGGAAGCATCAAGGTGGCATGGACTGAGCCATTCTCAACTGAATTCAGTCAAGACTTATCCAAGACCAAGGGAACCACAGTCCTGTGCCCTAACCTCTAGTCAATGGCTAGAGGAGACTTGAATTTCCATTGGCCAACATTGGCCAAACCTCTGCTGCAGTTGCCATTCACTGTGGATCCCAAAACAAACTTGCTCTACTATAAATAGAGCTCTATTGTGATCAGTTTGAGACCACCAAAGGCCTACAACACTTGCCTTTCTCAAAATCTCTTTCTCTTGGCAAAAATGCCTTTCTTAGCAAGGTAGCTATCGGGTTTTGAGCTAGAGGGCAATTCCACTCAAACCAATCACACACACACCTCATATACATCACATATGAGCTGATCAAACACTTAAACAACAACTGGAACACATATTTCACAAAATTACCAGCCAATTGCTCAAGTTCATGATAGTTTTGCAGTTGAGGTACCATCTTCAACTCCAAACCATTTCAATCCATTCCAAGCATTCATACACACTCCATGGCACCTAGGGAAGCTATCCAGATCATTAGAACCTAGCTGTAACACCTCCAACACAAATCACGATCACCAGCTGCAAGTGGTAAGCATGAGCTCTTCTAACTCTATGATCCATGCAATTTTTGCTGCACAATAATTTGGCCATATGTTCATAATCATGCATGGAATGTTTCCCCTCAATTAATTGCATTGTTTGAATCGTGTATCAAAAATCCTAGCCTTCATGCAGAAATTAGGGTTCTTGAGGATTTTTCATGATTTCTTGTTGTATGTTTAATTTAAATGAAATTAATGGACATAGACATGATCGTGAGGTTGAGACGAGCATAATGATATGTGGATTGCATGATATAATCAAGTATTCAGTGAGATTAGATAGAAAATGCAAATCTGGGCAAACCCAGAACACGCGCGTGTTCTTGGTGTGTTCTTGGCGCCATTTCCTTCAAATTCAAAGATTTGAATTTTGTGATTTTAATTAATTGATTCAAAAATTAATTTCTCTCTGAGTTTTAATGATTTTGGGTTGATTCTTTTTTTAATAATTCACAAAAATGTTAAAATATTTTATTTTACCAAAAAATTCCAAAAATATTATTTATTTTGTATAATTGATATTTTTACAAAGAATTAATGTTTTAATTTTTTTTTAACATTTAAAATATTTTTTTCCACTTTGATTTTGCATCTTTTAATTCTTTCTAATTATTTTGTAGGTCAATACTTAATTTTTGAAGCATTAATCCAAGATCACAATTTGTTTTCCTATGTTAAACAATTTTTGATCATTTTTAATTGAATTTTTATTCAATTAAATACATTTTTGAAAACAAATTAGGGTTTTGGATTAATTCAACCCTCATAAATCATTTTCAAAACACTTTTGGGCCTCTATTAGAGTGTAAGACCCAACCCACTTGTACAGAAACATTTTGGGCCTCATTCGTTGTATAAGTCCCTCTGTACATTTTCAAACAAACGACACGATCATCGCCTTTTGAAAAACAAACCTTGGGTCTCTCATTGAGCTATAAGACCCATTCAAAACTTTTTGGGCCTCTATTAGAGTGTAAGACCCAATCCCCTTTTAACCAAAACATTTTGGCCCTCACTTATCATATAAGTCCCTCCGCGTTAAAAGAAAACCTCGGCGTCATCGCCATTTTAAACGAAAAAATCAATTGGGCCTACCCTCGTGTTATAAGCCCCACTCTTTTTCTTTAAACTTTTTGGGCCTCTTGAGAGAGTGTAAGACCCATCCCTGGGTACAGAAAACTTTTTGGGCCACAGTCACTTGTATAAGTCCCTCTGTACAAATTCAACAGTGCAATCACTGATAAAACCCTGGGCCTCTCCTTGAGCTGTAAGCCCCAACCATTTTATTTCAAAGCACTTTCTCCTTTGATTTTGAAATATACTGTTGTTTTCAATCTTTCTTTGTTGAACAACTAACCAAACAGCATGGAAGCTCTACAACCGAGTAAGTGTTTATACGCTTTCATTTACCGCTTTCATATACATATAACTGTATTGTGGGGCTGTTTCGCTGTAAGTCTTCTTTCATAAACTCATATCAACTGTGTAATAATAGTATAGATATTTCGAGTTTCCCCGGCAACTACGTCTAGAACTAGGTGACGCCGTTTCTTTTATTCGTAGAAATAGACAACTAGATCCCCAATAGGATCACCAGATACAGTCTTCTCTTTAGCTGTCCTCATTAGGAATCGTCAAGAAACTCTACTCCCAAAGATGAATGTATTCTCCGTGAATGGCATCTTTGAGTTTCTTCCAAATTCTCGAACTTTCCTGACTTTGATCTATTCTCGGTGAATAGCATTGCCTTGAATTTCTCGGGGTTTGGGGACCTACGGGCTTCTTAAAAGCATCGACCTCCTATTGGGCATCGTACAAGGACCTACAGGCTTCCTAAAAGCAACCCCGCCTCCTCTTGGGCTTAGTATAAGGACCCTACGGCTTCTTAGAAGTATTCACAGCCTCCTCTTAGGCTTCGTATAATGATCTCTTCCTCCGGGAATGATAGCCTCCTCTTGGGCTTTATACAAGGACCTCTCGGCTTCTTAAAAGTTTCTAGCCTCCTCTTGGGCTTCGTACAAATTGTCCCGACGACCTCCTAGAGGTATAGGAACAGAACTTAATAATCGTCATAGAACGGTCCTTTCATAGAGTCTACTACTGTTTCTCAAAGCATAGTACAAAAGATGAAACTCTAGACTCGGACAGTCTAATATCCTTGAGTCTCAAAGACATTCTTAAGTGACCCCTTCGTTAAATAGGAAGAAAACCCGTAGACTCGGACAGTCTCAACACCCTTTGGATTTCCCGTTTCCTCAAAGAAAAGGAAATAACCCGGATCCTTGAATCAAATCCTTGAGTACAGTGTTGCTCATATAAGAACTGATTTTCTCTTTCAAAATCAGTATACTGGACCTGTCACTCAATTGAAACAGTTACCTTAGCCTCCTCTTGGGCTTTGTACAATGATTCTTCCCAGTGAAGCAAACGTTTAGCCTCTCTCTCGGGCTTTGTACGAGACACATAAAAGACTCCCTCGTTGAGTCAATCACCCTTCCGCCTCCATCTCGGGCTTTATACGAGATATAAAAAGGTTCTTATTGAGCCAAACAAATTTTAGCCTCTCTCTCGGGCTTCGTACGAGACACAAAAACCCTCTTGTTGGGCCAATAGCCTCCATCTCGGGCTTTATATGAGATACCAAAAGATTCCCTCGTTGAGTCAAAACCTTTTTAGCCTCTCTCTCGGGCTTTGTACGAGACACATATTAGCCTCCTCTTAGGCTTTGTATAAGAAAACCACTGGTTGATCCAATCAACCTTTTAGCATCAAAGCTGTGCCTCGTTGACAATACACAAACATCAACAACTCCTTCCCCTTCATCTAATCGCTGTAAGCGGCAAGCCTCTGGATCATCTACATCCATGCCACTGTCCCTCTTTTAGCATGAAAAATTCCTAAGGAAAGATAGCATTGCTCTACACTGAGTTAAAGTCTTCTCCTTCAGGTTAAAAATCCCCTGTAAAGGAAATTATGGCATTGCCGGATTCACACATCTCGGTTAAAGTAATTCTCCTTTATAAATAGTTGTGACATACAACCCCCCTCTTTAGAGATGACAAATTCTCTCTAAAGTCAAACCCTTTCAGCTTCACATCTTCGGCTTTGATCAAGATATAAACCACCTTTCGCTTCACGTCTTGGGCTTTGAACAAGACACCAAAATACCCATTTCCTCCCATAGAATAGGAGGAACTACGAACGCTCTGATTTCCCTGTTTCGGTAAACGGGAATACGTAGGCATAAGATTGAAAGAAAGATCTTAGTGAGCACAATCAACAAAAAACCAAAATCGCATACTCTCACATATCTATCAAAAAGCATCAGCCCTAACATCCTAATCCTTGTTCCCCGCCAGAAACCTTCTGTCAAAATAAAAAAGAAAGAAACCAGTATTGGCGAAAATACAAATAACCAGTACAAAGGCCCCCCACATTGATAGCATTCGTAACCTAACAGACCGCTGTTTAAACTCAGTATGCAAGCAGGGTTAATTGGAGACATCTATTTCCCTACCTTATTCAGCTTTAATAGGATAAAAAATGAATCGACCTGTAGTTTAAGCTCAAACCGCAGAGAGCGACCAACGCTTAAGAACCGCGTCCAAAATCGCTCGCTACACATTCCACCACCTTAGCCTTGTACGCAAATTTTGAAATTTCTTGGAGAGAATGAACGCATCAGTGCCTTCAAATTCAACCGATTCCTAAACTTCTTTAAAAAAAGTTAGAAAACCCGGATGCTCGAACCAACAGTTAAACGACTTGAACGACTTTGGGCCCTAGTTAATATTTCTTACAGAAATCAGAACCGGTCTATGATCTGAAATATCCCTGTCTCCAACTTTCTGTGTCATAGAATTCCAGTCATTGAGCAGGCCCGGAGAGACAATGATCCTATCTAATCTGCTGTAAGCTTTTCCCGACGCATTGAACCAAGTGAACTTATTCCCGCTGATAGGCAGATCCACATATCTAGATAGCTCAATGAAATCATGGAATTCGTCCATAATCTTTCTGCTATGGTTACTGCTACCTAACTTCTCGTTCCTACACTTGATAGCGTTAAAATCATGGCCGATCACCCATTCTCCCGCATCTATACTATCTTTAATATGAAGAATGTTGCTCCAAAGCTCTCTCTTATCCTTGTTGACACAAGAAGAGTAAATGTTGACGAAATAACAATTTGTACCTTTCCAAAGAGCATTAACCTCAATGTATCCACTACCCTTGAAACTGCTTAAAGGGACCAAAGTATCTTTCCTCCAAACAGTGAGAATCTCACCAGCTAAACCAACTGAATTCGACGCAGACCAGCTACAATTCTTGTCGCCCCACAAGCTATAAACTATCTCATTTTTCATCTGCTCACACTTAGTTTCTTGCAAAAACACTATATTCAGACCTTCTTTTTGAATTAAGGATCTAATCTTCCTCCTTTTAATGTTGCTACCACACCCTCTTATGTTGTAAGTCATAAAATTCATGACTTACACGTAGCTACCGCCTTCTTACCCTTGTTCGACTTCTGGCCCTTGACTCCATTTCTATCCGAATTTTCCAAATTGCAAATGAAATTAGCAAAATCCTCATCCTCCTCATCCGCTTCCACGCCCAACCTTTTGATAGATTCCCAAATTCTAGACGGAAGCTTATCAAGCTTTTGCTTAATTCTGGAATTGCTCTTAAGCACCTCACCATCCCTAATAGAATATCCACCAGAAAAATCATTACCCGAAAAACTGGATATTTCGTCTTCGTCCACCCCCACATTTGTCTGAACCGGGGTCACTTGATCACTGGCGCTAGCTTTGTCATTGTATATAAGCGTTGAGTAATAGGATGAAGCAAAAGGAATTTTAATTTTCTAATAAATGTCTTCTAACAATAACTTCTTCTTCGGTTTTCTATTAACCAGATGGCCAGATTTTAGAGATTTCAGCCCACTGCTACACATATCTGCCCCAGGACTGTTGTTAGCCGGTCCAAGAGAAATTTCTGACCTTAAGTCTTTCACTAGTTCACCAGCATTATCCAACAGTTTCTCTCTAATATCAGATTCATAATTACACACTCCATCCCCACGTAAAGGTGATAGCATGACAGTATTCACAGAATGCTTTTTACCAATTTCAAGACCTTTTTCTTCTACATGAAAGCTTAACAGTCTCGAGTTGTCACCTAAATGACAGTTGTTTGACCTTTCTAGTCCCATCAAAGACCTATCAACAACTCCTTTATCAGAAGTACCTATCATAGGTCCCACACCACATGCCTTGTGTCTCCCATCACCTTTTTGTTCACCTTGAGCTGCGGAGTCATCACCAACGCCTTCTCTTTCCAACGCAAAAGATTGGTATACAGGTGTTCCACCAGATAAAGCCTCATCCACCCTCAGTTCCGGATCTTTAGATTCACTTTGAGAAGAAGAAATCACAGAACTATTCCCCGAAGAATAATCAAATCTAACACTTGATCTTCTAACACCAATAGAATCCTCAACAACTTTAATGACATATATATTATCATTAACTGCAATGTTGAAAACTTCATTAAGGTTCAAAGCAAACTTCGTTCTAATCAGGATCCGAGCAACGTCTAATTTCGCCAAATTCATTGTTTCATCACCAGCTTTAACAAACACACCAAGCCTGACAGCCAAGAACTTATAGAGCAGAGAGTTGTTTGATGATGGGACGTGCGAAGTCTCTTTACTTTAAAAAGTAGATTTACTTTTTGAACTTCTGTCACATCAAACAATTATGACCTATAATTCAAATCTTCTAGTCAGAGGCTTCTTATAAAAGTGGTTTGAAGCTTGAGTAGAGATTAGAATCTATCTTCATAAGGAAATTTCTTTTTTATTATACTTTCCTTGAGTATTCTACTCGTCATAATCAGAGGCTTCATATAAAAGGTGAAGTGAAGCTTGATTAGAGTCCAGAGCTTAGATGATGTAGACTATAAAGTCTATTCAAAGTGAGGCTTGAAAGTACTACAATCCATAGTGAATGTGAATAAAAAATGTAGAAGCATTTAATAGTAGTTTGTTCAGATCAGATTTGTTGATTGTAAGAGAATATTTCCCGTGCTTACCAATTTCTAGTTAGAGACTACAAATATAATGTTGATGAAGTTTGAGTAGAGTTCTCAGAAGCTATCTTCAGAACTTGGTAAAACATTTGATTTTTTGGAGTAGTGTTCTGAGACTAACGTAAACTTTATACACAAGGCTTTATCGGAGGTTGTCTGGATGATTTATATTCAGAAATGTTGACTTGATAATCTTAAAGCTTGACTTGTTTTAAACACATCTTTGTATTCTTTCTTTATTCAGAATGTGTTTAATCTTCTTCAATCTGATGTCGTTCAAATCTTCCTTTAAATTGCTGTGATTTTGCTTATAATTTATAAAAAAAACTGTATGTTTTTTTCTTATAAAATCGTTATGGGAAAGAGTATGTATTAGCTTATCCACTTAACTATATCAAACTTAAAATGAGACATACTGTAAGGACTAAATTTTTTTTTCTTAAATGAGAAACTGTGAGTATATAAGTGTGTACAACTTTTTTTTTTCATCCGTCCTATAATAATCAATTTATCTAACCATTTTACTCTAATAAAAAAGTTTTTGTGAACGTTAATGTATCAAAAGTTTGATGTTTGACATTTTTTATATTAATTACTAATAACAAACCACACGTAACTTTTCAAATTCCATGCTTATAACTTGACTATATTATGTTGCATTCAGTCATCAAATTCAGTTCTTGATCCCACGACACGACCCTTGTCATTCCATAAACAAAACACAATCCCACTACTTTTTCCATTTCTCTGATGGATTCTTCTCTTGGATCATCATCCTCCATTTCAGCTTCTTCTTCTTCTTCTCAACCAAGGCATACTAGGTTTTCTTTCCCTTTCATGCTGCTAACCATCAAAAACCTGCTAGCTTTGATAATCCGAAAGAGGCCAGTTCCCAATGAAAACCGACAAGAGTTTCTTCCCTTGCAAAACCAAGGGAATGCAGAGTTTAGGATCAGTCCTTTTCTAGCTACACTGGCTTTCAACCGAACCTTTGCTGCTGTGTTGGTGTGGTTTGTGGCACAAGTCACCAAAGTTTTCTTGAATTTCTTTAATGAGAGGAGAAGGGATTTGAGACTTTTGTTTGCTTCTGAAGGAATAATTCCTTCTACCCAATTGGCATTATGTGCTGCTCTTCCAACTTCTGTGGCTCTCTCTCGTGGTGTTTCTCATTCCCTCTTTCCTGTTTCTTTGGGATTTAGTCTCATTGTCGTGTATGATACTATTCGTCTTAGAACAAGACATGCTGCTGCCGTCGTCTACCAAGCTGAGGTATTTATGCGCTATGTTAGTTTGTAATCAATATATCATTCCCACAAGGTTGTTTAGGGTTTTCGCAAAAGCCTTTAGACGGTGACCGTCTTTTAAAACCTTGTTTTTTATGATCTGAAAATTGTATGTGTGTGTTGGGATGGATACAGGTGGTTAATACGCTTCTAGCTATTGAAGTGAGGCAAGAACAAGATCGTGTTGGTTACACGCTACTTCAAGAATTCGTCTTTGCGATGCTTGGTTGCATCATAGCAATCTTCTTCTTGATCAAACTGTATTGTTACTATTTGCTCTGATAATGTCATTCATATGCTGCCATTTTTTTCTTCCCTCTAGCGTCTAACGTTAGGTCATTCTCTTTTGTTGGACCTTCTTGATCAAACTGTATTGTTTGTTAGTTTACTATCTGCTCTTATAATGTCGTTCAGAAGATGTACCCATTTTTTCTACACTCTACTGTAGAGGATATATTTTGGTGTGTTAGGTCATTCTGTTTTGTTGGACCTTGTTGATCAAAATGTACTGAATATTGGTTGCTCTTATAATGTCATGCAGCTTTCTATTATATTGAATATTGTGTTTGGATAACCTGTATGTTTCCGGCAATTTTCTGTACTATAATCAAATTATGTTGTGGCTTTTCCCAAGCACTCGTGGATAACCTGTATGTTTTTGCCACGTTATAAAAAACAATTAAAGCCTTCATGGAATGTACATGTACTACCTTTAATTAGTGTGTGTGTCATGATTGCAAACAAAGCTACTATATTGCATATTTCTTTTCAGCATTCTCAAATTCCAACTAGTTGAGTCCTTTTAGTGAAGTGAGGTGTATTGTTAGGGGTGGACAACAAACACCCACCCAAAAATAACCGACCGAACCGTTGTGTGGTTTTCTTTTCGGATCGGTTTCACTCGGTTTCACGGGTTGGGCGGTTGGCGCACACGGGTTCAAGGGGGTGTGTGTGGTCGGTTACGGTTGAGACTTTAGGATCCAACGAAATCCGAGTCCGACCGATTTTATAAAATGCTAACTTAGGCCCATGCCAAATATGAAATCCAGTATGTCCAGCCCAACATGAACATCCAATGACCCAACCTTCAACAAGACCCAACACTAACACAAAACAAGATCAGATTCACATTTCTTTCAACCCTAAAGTTTCAGCGCCGTCACCAGTCACCCTTCTTCATCCCTAAAAGCAAAACGAAGGTGATGTGTTTCTTTCGCTGTTTTTCATTTTTTCTAAGTTCTTTGTCACCCATTTTTGTTATCTAAGACCAGAGTCACTAAGTTCTTCATTGTTTTTTTATTTTTTCTAATTTATTTTCTAATATTTTGAATGGAATTCGAACATTCAGATTTTGGAATTTCAAGAGTTCTTTGAGTTAATCGAAGGTTAGAGTTTTGTTTCTGTTTTACTTGTTTTAATCATTTTTTAATAACTCTATTTGTGTTCTTTTTATGGAGATATGCAAGGAGCTGAAGAAGTTGGAAACTTGCAAGAAGCCGGAAACATTCAAGAAGCTGGAAATTTTCATAATAACAGTAAGTTTAGATTTAGTTTATGTATGATTATGTGAGTTTAAGCTAATTTTATGTTTTTGTTTCTGTTATTGTATGTTATTGTATGAATGAGTTTATGTTTATTTTCTGGTGTTGTTTGGTTGCTAAATAAGAGTGTATATTTCTTATTATGTTTATTACTATATGATTGCATTAAGAGTGTACTTAGAAGTGCAGAATGTAATAAGTTATTGATTCTGTAACTAAATTTGTGTTGAAATTATACCAGAATGTATACAACAATAACATTAAAATCTGTGTTGAAATTTATGTTGAAATTATACCAGAATGTAAATAAATTTATGTTGAAATTTATGTTGAATCATTATACCAGAAACATTAAACCAGAATGTAACTAAATTTATGTTGAAATCAATGTTGAATCATTATACCAGAAATATTAAACCAGAATGTAACTAAATTTATGTTGAATCATTATACCAGAAACATTAAACCAGAATGTAACTAATTTACACCAGAATTATTAGACCAGAATGTATAAAGTAAGATCTAGAAAATCTAATTGAATTACCAAAGCAGAATCAATTACAAATCTGAACATATTATGAAAATTGAATGAAACATAAAAATTCACATTATTTTGTAATTATGAGTACATCAAATTTGTAAGAACATGAACGTAAACAATATGAGCCTGATTTTTATTTAAAAATTTTGCTTGACTGAGTATATGAAAAGTAGGATTACAGAAATTTTTGAATGAAAATAAAAGTAGAGATTATAATGGATTGGGTTTATCAATTATAAACAGTAATGCTTTCAAAATCACCTTTGCGTGATAGAGTTAAATATAATGCATTCAAAATAAAGCTATAGTTTCTAAACATTTTAGAATTTGTAGCAATGTGTTAATTCGAAGTAAAACTGACTGATGCATCAAAACTACTACAGTTTAGGTGTCTAAAAACAAAATCCAAATTTGATTACTTTTTTTTACTGAAAGATGACCCCAATAAATGTATATAAACAAAACGCTTCCCTTTTGATATTAATGGTCCAAAAACACTTTTCAAAAGATTAAAATATAAAGCTGGAAATAAAAGCCAAAATTTTACTCTACTGACCAATACACAACACCACCAAATTGTAACTTGGTCTAAAAGAGATTCAATAACCAAATTATAACTTGGTCTAAAAGTGATATTCTTATAGAGAGAAACAAATGATAAGGTAAAAAACATGAGATTTGGGTAGCCCTTGAGTTTGATGAAGCAAGAGCGTATATAAGAAACAGACATGAATCATCTAATTGATCCAATATTCCAAACTTTGAAAATAAGCATCTAAACACTTAACGAGTTAATGACGTTGGCTGTGTGTTGATTATAATCTTCATTAATTTTCAGTAATGGAGAATGTTACTCAAAACCAGCCTTCTTCATTAACATCTGGTGTTGCTGCAACTGATGTTGCTGCCCCTGAAATTCATGCTGTTGGGCTTCCTCCACTTGGAAAGAAGAGAAAACAAAACGCTAATGGTCCTAGGAAATCCTCTCCTGCCTGGGACCACTTTATTAAATTGCCTAATGAAATTGAGCCAGTAGCTGCTTCCAAACACTGTCATAAGAAATATCTGTGTGATCCAAAAACTCATGGGACATCTAACATGCTTGCTCACACAAAAGTATGTACCAAGATGCCACATAATGATCATACTCAAACCGCTCTCTCATTTGCTAGTGGAGAGGGTGGTGGCTTGGTTGCTGCAAGCCAACGATTTAATCTGGCAGCTTGTAGGAAGGCTATTGCTCTCTTTGTGATCCTAGATGAACATCCTTTTAGGGTAGTTGAAGGGGGAAGGGTTTAAGGTTCTATGCAAACAATTACAACCCCAATTAACTATTCCATCAAGGAGGACTGTGGCGAGGGACTGTTTTCAACTTTTTGTTGATGAAAAAGTAAGATTGAAAGGTTATTTCAAATCTGATTGTAATAGGGTAGCCTTAACCACTGATTGTTGGACATCCATCCAGAATCTTAGCTACATGACCCTAACTGCACACTTTATTAACAATGACTGGAAGTATGAAAATAGAATTCTAAGTTTTTGTTTAGTTCCTAATCATAGGGGTGAGACAATTGGTAGGCAAGTTGAAGAGATTTTAAGGGAGTGGGGAATAAGGAATGTGTCCACAATCACTGTGGCCAATGCAACATCTAATGATGTAGTTGTTGCTTATTTGAAGAAAAGGATTAATAATATGGGTGGTTTAATGAGTGATGGATCTTGTTTTCATCTTCGCTGTTGTGCACACATTCTAAATCTGGTGGTTCGTGATGGTTTAAAACAAAATGATTTATCTATTTGTGCCATTAGAAATGCTGTGAGGTTTGTGAGGTCATCACCCCAAAGAGCAGCAAAGTTCAAAGAATGTATTGAGTTTGCTAGAATTAATTGTAAGAAACTTCTTTGTCTTGATGTTCCAACAAGGTGGAACTCATGTTATCTGATGCTTGATGCTGCTGAAAAGTATCAAGCAGCATTTGAGAAAATGGAAGGTGAAGATTTTAGCTATTTGGAATTTTTTGGGTTAGTTGGCCCTCCTACTCTTAATGATTGGGAGAATGTTAGGTGTCTTGTAAGTTATTTCAAAATTTTCTATGAAGCTACTATGGAATTTTCTTCGTCAAAGCAAGTGTCCCTTCATAAGTCATTCCACCAACTAGCTTCAGTCCACTGTGAGTTGAAAAGATCATCTATGAATTTGAACACAATTTTAGCCTCAATGGGATATGAAATGAAGCAGAAGTATGACAAATATTGGGGTGAAATTGAAAATATCAACAAGTTTATTTACTTTGGTGTGATTCTTGATCCTCGATACAAGTTAGCATATGTGGAGTGGTGTTTTAATGATATGTATAGTGATGAGTCAGTGCCTTTCACTAACCTGATTGATGAGATAAAAAAGGAGTTATTTAAACTATTTAATTGGTACAAGGGTATACATGACCAGCAACATGGTACTAGTTCAATGAGTTCGGGTTCACCTGGTGATGGTGTTGTTCCTACTGCTGAAATTCCATCTCATAATGCAAGGGTTGAAGCTTTTAAAGAGCACCTAAAACAAAAAGATTCAATAGATAAAAAAAATGATCTTGAGAGGTACCTAGATGATAATTGTGCTGATGATGTTAACTTTGACATCCTTATGTGGTGGAAACAAAACTCTTGTAGATATTCTGTCTTAGCAAAAATGGTGAGAGATGTTTTAGCTAGTCCCGTGTCAACTGTCGCTTCTGAAAGCACGTTTAGTACCGGGGGAAGAGTTCTAGACACATATAGAAGCTCGTTAAGCCCTGCAATGGTAGAGGCTTTGATTTGTGCACAAAACTGGTTGAAACCTACTCTTAATCAATTCACAGACCTGAATATAAATGAAGATTTTGAGGTGTCTTTCACTACTGTATCAGGTATATATAATTTTGTATTTAGTCTACTAATATATTAGCTTTGATTTTGCAGAATTTAGTCTACTAATATAAAATTTTTGTTTAATGTTTTGCAGAATTTGGTGGTCCATCTGCTAGTGGATCAACATCTGGTGATGAATTTAATGCTGTTGGAAGAGGAAAAGAACCAGTTGCTGGTTCATCTCAATCTCAGACTTGATGCTGGTGTGGTATGTGCATTTTGCATTTGATTTACTTATATTTATGTTTATTAATATAAGCCAATATCTTCAACAATACCTAGCAGTGGCGGTGATTCTAATGTAATAATTTTTTTTTTGTTTCGTTTCAGTTTCTTTTTTTGGAGTCATTTATGAAAATGGCCATATTTTGGGCTACTAATTATTATGGATAATCAGCTTATATATCAGTATATATCCTTAACAATTCATCTTTTTTTGGTGATAATAGATCAACCAATATCCTCACATGATAGGTATTTGCTCCATTGAAAATATATTGCATTATGTACTTGCTGTATGATATTAATTTTTTTGGTGATACTGATTATTATTGAAAATATATTGAAATTGTGACAAGGTACTTGCTGTATGATTATTATGCAGGTGCTTGTTGGTCATTTTTAGCTACTGGCACTATTGAAGGGATAAACAAAATTATGACAGGGTATTTTGGCTTTTCTGAACAAGGGCTGGTAGATTATGATACAACGTATAATAGTGGTTGTGGTGGTGGGCTCATGGACTATGCATACCAATTTATCATTGAAAACAAAGGTATCGACCCTGAAGAAGATTACTTGTATCAAGGTCATCAAGAACCTTGCAAAAAAGACAGGGTACTTTGCAAAAATACTTATAGATTGCCTTATCATTCACTTTAACTTGTTATTGTTTATTTATACTACCATTTACAATGTGTTACCTACTTCTAATCCTACAGTTAAAAAGGTGTGTTGTTACTATTGGCGTTTATACTGATGGCCTTCAATGGATGAGAAAAAACTTTTAAAAGTTATTGCACTCCAACCTGTTGTTAGCGTAGGCATATGTGGTAGCAAGGCTTTCCAAATGTACAAGAAGGTTGAGCTCAATGGTTGATATTGTAACATAGTTTCACATATTACTAGAGTGAATTTGCTATAATATGCTGTTTTTTTTTTTAAATTTATTTCAGGGAAGTAGTTCTTCAATTATCAATTTCTCTACTTCAATTTCTCTACTTCTCTGATGACAGTGATGATGCTGTGATGGTGATGTAGTTCTTCAGTTTTCATGAAAATGTTGAGGATATATTGGCTTATAATGAATGTATTAGTTTATTACTTGAATGATGGTGAAATTGTAATATAATTTTAATACTTATCACTTGGATGATGAATAACATTTAGAATGAAGTTTATGGTATTAATGTGATTAGTGCCGAAGGAATGATATAATTTATGTTAGAATTTATTGGTTCACATCGATTCAACCCAACCGAATGAACCGTTTAAACCGATAAACCGTCAACCGATAAAACCGAATTTAGTTTTGGGTGAAATTGGGTTCAATTTTTTCAACCGTGGGTTAGTCCGGGTTAACTATTTTGGGCCCGAACCCACCCATAACCGACCGCCGTCCATCCCTAATTGTATATAGCAATAGGAGCTTTCACATGATAGGTATACTGTTATGAACAGTAATTATAAACTAATCTTGACAGATTGGTGAGTGATTGATGAATTTATAGTAATAGGAATTTGGTAGAAATCATATGTGGGACGCAACCTAGGTGGCCGCTTCATTTATCCTTCACATATGGGTGCTTAATAAATATTCACATATCACACAAAGATTGGTGAGTGATTGTTTTGATTTTTTTTTTAAAAATTATTTTTATAGTGTAATATATAATTTTGTGAAAAAATAAATTTATAAACAAATTTTTTATAAAAGCTTCAAATAAAAATTTAGTTTGAATAATTTTTCTTAAAATGTTATTTTAGATATTTCATCATTTTATCGAAAAAAAATTGATTATCAAAATTTCAAAAAAAACATTTAAATTTGAAGCTATTTCAAATAACTTTTTCATAAAAATCATTTTTGAGATACAACTTTTTTCAAAAATTGTGATTTTGACTATGTTTTAATCTTCAATAATGTATGTTTATGTTGTACAATGTCAAAATTAGTTTTGCAATTTAGAAAAAAATGAATATAAACAAACTTGCAATATTTTGAAAACGGTTTTACAAAATCCATTTTTGAAAAAATAAATAAAAATATCCATTTTTTAAAGCTAAAACAAACGGTCCCATAATTTATGTGCAGAGTCATGTATTTTGTTGTAGAAGAAGGACCCTTACAACTCTCTTCTATACGTCCACAAAGGGTATATTCATATAGGGGTGGTAAAATGGGTTCGTTCCGTTAGTTATTTCTATTTTGTTTGCACTTTAGTGCAAGACGAGCCATGAGTTTAGACTTGCGCATTCTAATGTGTTTGTTCTGCCTCATTTCTTTTATGCAGGATATTGCGGGTGCTGGCATTAAAATAAAATTTTATTTTTAAGTTAAAAAAGTGCAGTGTTCGCAGGCCCGTACCTCTGCACCCTCACTTTATTACGGGGTGGGTCAAGGTTTTAGACCAACATCATCAACTATGCTCGCCCCACCTCGCGTTGTTTTTTTCAAGCTTTAGCGGGACGGGTCTAAACGGGGCGTGCATACCTGTTTGTCACCCCTATACCATTATATAGTAACTCTGACCTGTCTTGCACGTGAATCTCATTATAGACAATTTAACGTGATTTTTTCTGATTTGTATGGCATGGCCTCTTAATGGTGATTGAAAATCAACCTTGATTTTCCAAATTCCAATCCATAATGTTCTCAATAAGCCATAAATGTGTTCTCCATCATTCTCAATCAAATATGGCTTTGTTTTAGTATTGGATTGGCATGATCAACCTAGTCTATCAGATACTTCAACCCAACCTTGCTCCTGGAGATGCTTCATCAGTTGGAGCGAACTTTTTTGGGTCCAGGCGCAGCTTGGCCTACTCAAGGTAACCCGACCCAAGAAATTGAACATGTACACAACCCTTTCCAACAAGAGTCATGTAAGTTGTAACACCCCAAGAATATAAATTAATTGTTTAATCAGTTATTTAATCAAATTAGCATGATTTTGTGAGTGTAAGTGATGTTTGATGGTTATGACACATGATGATATACTAATGTGATATGGGATGGTGTTGGAGCAAGAATAAATTTTGAGGATAAGTTCTAAGTTATTATTTCATTAAGAATTATTTAGATTTATAGAGAATTAATCTAAATAATTAGATAAATAATAATATTAGAGATTTTTAAGGATAAAGTGGTAAATATGGATGAAATTAGTGAGGATAAAAAAAAAAAAAAAACAAACGGATTAACATATTGAGGCCCAAGGGGGTAAGAGAGGAAAATATAAAATTGGATTGTTGGAGAGAATTCCTTTATCGATCGTATTTTTGTGAGAAGTGCTCTGAGGAACGGAGGCAGAAAGGCTAGGGCTCCGAGGTTTCTGGAAGGTCTCAAGGAAAGGGAATTTAGGGTTTAACATCTAAGGTACGGGGAGTATTACCTTTCATTATAATTGATATAGGATTTAGATTGTATGTGAATGATTTGAGGTTTTGAGGGTTTATGGGACTAACTTTCTCTAATACGGGTTCAATAATCATAAAAGGGGTTGAGTTAGATATTGGTTGATAGTTGTTGTTGTTAGAGATGAATGAAATTGATTGATACGTGTTAATTGAGTATCTTGATATCAGGAATTTGAACCCAATTTGATGTTAGGAGTTTGCAATGATTGAATTATAATGCTATTGTTATGATGTAGTGTTTCTATGAGAATAATGTGAAGAAATCCTGTTTTGGGTTAGGAAGAGTGAAACCTAGAAATTTTGGTGTGAAATTCATCGTCGCCAAAATTAGTTTTTATGCTACCAATGAGTTCTAATAGGTATATCTAGGTTAAAATAAGAGTCTCGCGAATTAAATCGAAGTTTCGGATGGGTATTTGGGCAAAAAGTGATCAAACCCGTAGCTATGTTAGTGCATAATTTTGGAAACTTCGAAAATTCGTAACTTGAGTTCCGGGAGTCCGATTCGTACGCTGCTCGAAGCGTTGGAAAGATAACGAGACGAGCTATCTTATAATAATAGTTTCTGGCCCAGGAGTGAGTTATCTTGACTGGAATAACTGAAATAGAATTATAGTGTTAAAATTCTGATTTTTGGCGAGTGAAAGTTTGAGTTTTAGCGCGATTTCGAAATTGAAAATTTTTCAGATTGTGAAATGAATTCAGAACATGATTCCTTGTATTTAATGATGAATTTAGGTGTGTTTTAATAGTTATTTGGTCATGTCCTTGAGCTGCTTTTGAAGCTTTTTCGATTAAAGTATACATGCTTGAGTTTTATAATTATAAGTGTGTGAATGAAATTATTGTTTATTTGCGAAGAATAATGTTGATTAATTGTGTGCGTGCTTTACTGTATAAATTGTTATGATGATGTCTTGAAGTAAATAGTTTGGTGTTTGTTATAACGAATGATGATGTGATGACTATGATGTGTGTATATGAGATATGTGAAGAGAATATGATGATTATGATGAATGATGATGCGTTTTGACTAGCCGTGGTCGTAAATTATGTGTTGTTGCGCATCATGCATTCATAGCATTTGTTTAGGACGAATAGTCCAGTGATGTTTTGCAGGGTGATAAATCCAATGACGATTTGTAGGACGCTCAGGTCCAGTGATGGCCTTAATCCCATTGTGAGGATTAAGTGCAAGTTATGATGTGCTCTGGTTCCAAGCGGGAACCGATCCTATTGGTGGGGATCTTTGGAGATAACGATGACTAAGTCATCAGTGATGTTTCGGTACCGCATGCATGAGTCTAATGGTGTTGCATTTGCATTATTTGTGGCATTGTACGATGATGTGTTAAGTGAATTATTTGATTGATCTTTGAAGTATGATGTTTCATATGAAGATTTAGAAGTCGTTGTTGTTCTGAGTGTGAAGTATATGATGTTATATTGTGGTTATTTAATTGTTTTACATATGATATCTATTTCGTTATATCTCGTATAATGAATTGTGATTACTCACCCTGCCTGTTTGAATGTTGCCTCTATGTGGGTAACGTGCAGATAATCAAGATTAGTTCACGGTGCATGAAGTTCTAGCTTGAAGCTGTTTAGCTTAATCCTGTAGAGTGTCTAGTGTCTTGCTCTGGTAGATGTACATCGGGTGGGAATACGCTTAATTGATTGTTCTGTTGTTTTGTTAGAATTATTTTTATGAGTTATTATATGCCGATTTTAGTTGTTGATGATTGTTGACAATGACCAAAAGGTCTTGATGTATTGATGAAATAAAAGAAGATATTTTGAATTATGATTCCGCTGCGATATTTTGAATTTAGTTGTGGATATTACTAGAGAAAATATTATTATTTTAAAAATGTTTTGAAAAACCCGTGTTACGGAGTTTGATATTTTTGTAATGATGTTTTAATGAAGAAATGTGACACCTTTTATGAAGTACTCTGACTTATTTAAGTATAATTATCGTGAATATTATGATGGGTTAGAAGGGTGTTACATAAATGTTGACTACCTTCATATGACATACTAAGAAACTATACATGTACATAAGCCTCAAGAATGAGTCGTTTAAAGATGAAATGCTTTCCTAAAGCATACTAACAAAAATCAAACATATACACAACCCCTCAAGCATGAATAGAGTAAGAGTGAAATATTTTCTCGAGACTGGTTAGTGATTGTACAACGCCTCAATGGATGCTCTGTTTGGGTGAGCTTGCTCTAGTTTTTCTAGATGTGGCGACCTTTAAATGTGCTCAACTAATGTTTGTTTGTTGTTGGACTGTTCCACTTACCTTAGCTGTGATGATGACCAAACATCTTGAAATTTTGAGCTATTTATGACTTATGCATATCTCTTGCAACCCAGAGAAGGTAGCTTTAAATGCAACCCCATAAAACTGACAACTGCAGGCCTGATCTTGAAGTTTTTACGCCCGTTAAGTTTACGCATATTTGAGAAACGATTCAACTAGTCTATCTATAGAACTGAAATTTTATTTTGGTTGAGATTTTCAACATTATGATGAAAGGAATGCATGTTATGATATGCAGATGATGCAAACATCTTGATGAATGTATTGATTTATTGATTGGGAGTTAAAATTAGGGTGTGACACTTCCCTATTTTCAGCAAAATTGTGCTTACTTTGAATAATATTACTCAATTAAGTTTGCTTAATTAAAATATAATACAAAATAATAGTACTCACGGGGCGGACCCACTCACACTTGAAGGGATGCACATGAACCCCCTAATATTTAAAATTTTCTATTGATAATTCCATTTATTCTTACTTTGCATCACCTCACTTTTTTACTTTGCACCCTTAAAATTCTTTGTTCTGTGTTTAATGATCAGTGTATTTTAATACACCACATTTATTCTTATGCTTTTATTTTAATTATGTTACTTATTTTTTGAATAAGCGGTAATTTGATACCTTCTCACTGTGCAGGTCATGACTTGACATACGGTAATTTGACACCTACTGTGCAGGTCATTACTTATTTTCTGAATAAACTCTAATTTAACACCTAGTGATAACGATTTCTATCAAACCTTAAGGTTATTGTAATTCCAATTCGATTTCAATCTGTTTCAATATTACTCTGTGTTTCTTGCATGCTTAACTTAACACTACAACATTTTGAATCTACGACAACGCCTAATTTATGGGAGGTAAAATAATCGTTCACATAGAATGTAATAGGGAACAAATTATATATTTTGTTGCTGTAATATTTTTTTTTACAATTTTTATGTAACGGTCGAGAACCGTTCTTAAATATGTCAAAGAGAACGACTTTTATTACCAACTGTTAAATTCATTCTCATATATTTTTTTATTATTTTAATAAAATATTAATTATATGAGACCGTTCTCTTATGTTTGATTAAAATAAATTTTAGACTTAAATGCATTTTTGGTCTCCCTAGTTTAGATTTTTTACACTTTCGGTCTTCCTATTACAAAACCTGCGATTTTGGTCCCTACATTTTGATGTCTTTGCAATTTTGTGGTCCCCCTCCAATTTTGCTCCATGTCCGTACATGAACAGTGCATGTCCGTACATGAACAGTGCACTGTTCATGTACGGTTTTGGAGCCAAATTGGAGGGGGACCACAAAATTGCAAAGACCATCAAAATGTAGGGACCAAAATCGCAGGTTTTGTAATAGGGGACCGAAAGTGTAAAAAATCTAAACTAAAAAGACCAAAAGTGGATTTAAACCTAAATTTTATTGTGAAAAATTCTTTAACTAGTGGTCCTCTTGCTAGAGCGTTTTTTTGGAAAGAAAAAAAAATTATGTCCTCGTTACGACAAATATCAGCCGTTCCTCTTCCTATGTCATCTTGATAAAAAAAATTATTCACTACCCTTCTGAAATTCAATTCGGAGCGCTCAAACAAAATTTTTTGACACCTTTCTGAAATATAGAGCGCTAAAACAAATTATCTCATTCCCTTCAGAGCGCTAAAATTGAAAGCAAAACTCTTCTCTCCCAAACTCATCAAACCTTAACCCTAATCCTTTCTTCCCTTCTCCATCGGTTCTTCAAAAGATGTGAACGATTCTACTCCCATACCCTAATCCTAACCTTATATTCCCATCTCGTTCTTCTCAAACTCTTCAATTTGCATAATTTGCATACAAATAGTTAGGATTTTAGGGTTTGTCAAGGGTTTCACGAAACTCAACTACTTCACGAAATTATGTCATTCAACGGTTTTAGGAAACATCTCAATCAAAGGTTTGATGTAAGTCTTTCGACAACGACAATGATTTACTTGAGAGTTGCAATGCTCATAGCTCGCTGTGAGGAGGACTTTTTCATTTTCAAGCTGTGTACGATTCGTTGGTACGGTAAGAGCTTCCTTCAACTTGCGTACAGTCTCTCCTTCAACTTCCATTCAGTACCATGGTTCACAATAAAAATTAGTTATTTTTACTCTAGTTTATGATTCAATCAATGTTTCTTCTTCTGCTTTATTTGTAGACATAATTTTGCTCTCCCTTGTTGGAACTACTAGTAGCTGAGACAGTGTGTTGCCTTCTGGAACTACTCTTAGCTGAGACAGTGTGCGAGAATTCAATTCTTCCAGGTAACAAAACGATTTAGTTCTACATTACTTTTTTATGAAATTTGTGTCTTTTGATTTGGAGTTGTGGTGCTTATTAAGTCTTCTGACTTTTAAATCAATTTGTTTGCTATGTCTTTTTTAGTATTTTACTGTGCTGTGAAAATGATGCATAAAATTTGTTTGTGAATATGATAACTTATTTAAGCACTTTACTGTATTGTGAAAATGACAAATATAACTTATAGTATTTGAAAAAGAAGTAAAGTTGGACGATATATCAATTATAGAAGATTCACCTTTCAATCTATATTGACCATTCATATTTATTTTATATATATTATTACTTTGATTTTTGAGAAATAGTAATTGAAGTTCAAAGTTCAGAAGTTCAGAGTTGTTCAGTGTGATAGTAAAATTTCTTCTCAGCATCCAACTCACAATTTAAATTTAACTTCTGTTTTATGAGTTTCACCTTCATTTCTTATTTTCTGTAAAGTAATCAAAGTTGGGAGATTTGGTTTTTCAGCATTGACAAGTGTTACTGCTCATTGTGATTGTAAAAAATGTGTCACATTCTTTTGTCTCTAATGGTTTCTATACTTCTCTTTCTCATAGTAGTAGTTATTAAAATTCATATGCGGATTAGATGAATCAGAACTCCCTAATGTCTGTGTCAATTCAGGCACACTCCACTCCAGGCAGTTAAACAAAACCCAGCTCACAGGAGATTCGAGTCTTTCAATTGTCGTTCAAATCCCCAACGACAACAGTCATGGCGGAAGTGTTTTATATGAATGAAAGTCTAGCTTTAGACAACTCTTCTCTACAATCATTCAGCCTCAAATGCTCAATGTTGGCACTGATGAAACCATTGGTTTTGTTGATTTCGGTGCGAAACACATAGACTATAACGGATGTGAACACATAATGGTGGAGCTTAGGCTAGCCGTGTCCGGTTTGATCAAATTTGAGAGCGGGAACACCTTCCATTCTGAGTGGAAGCCGTTGAAAGTGGTTTGCGAGCCTCTGAGATTTGAATGTGGTGTTTTATTGGGAGGTTTATACTGCATTAGATTAGATAGGTTAGTTCAGTTTTAAATTAAGTGTTGTTGGTTGAATTCACATGTATTTTAGTTTATTGTTAAACTGCATTATATTGCAGTTTAGTTTTTTTTTATTATTCAAATGTTTGGTATTTGTTTTTCTAACTTGAAAAATGGTGATACTTGAGATGATTTAAATTGCATTCACATTTTTCTAACTTGTAGTTATACCCCTGATTTTTCCAAGTATATTTTAAATAGGAACCTATAATTTTATCAGAATATATGATTATGAGTTCTCCTAATTACAATTTGTTCTTTGTCATAAAAACAATGAATAATGGTACTGGTTTCGGTATCTTCCGAAACCATTTTTTCGCGGCCGTTGAAAATATCCTTGGCGCACGTTTGGATGTATTATTCAGCAACAAACTTCCAGCTGTATGTTTTTTTGCTATAAAATAGATTGTTTGCTTATTAACACTTCTCATATAGATTGTCTTGTTCTTTGTAGGATGGTATTATTTACATTAAGATTTTTGCTTCTTAATTGTCTATATCATTGAGATTCAACTAGAAAGCAATTTACAAATGTGAATTTTTAGGAGTAGCAAAAGTATGAGATGGAAGGAATTGTTTAATTTGCAGTTGTAGCGGTAAAAATTGTGAGTCTAAGCTATTGATTAATTTAACTCATAAAACAAGAGTCTCTACCGCACTTTTATTTTATCCAAAAGGAAAGAAAAAAGAGTGAACAAAACCTAAACAAGTTCTAAATCAAGAACAAAATAAACAGAGACTGGGTAAGGGGGTTGGTTACGCTATGGGAAGGTGTTAGCACCCAAAACGTCTATAGTACTCTATATGAACCCTTTGAAATATCTACGCTTTTTGGTTTGAAAAGTTTGTTTGAAATAAGTGTTAGTTCTTGGATTGGCTGGAATTTTGGTAAAACAAAGTATGTTCAATGTTGATGTCAAGGTGTTGATGTTGCAACATTGAGTCTTAACACTGGGCTGTGTTAAGTAGTTAATTTGCTGAAGTTGGATGTCTGATGTCACATGGCGATGTTGTGACATTAGATCTGCAGAATTAATAACATCAGGTTGTGATGTTGTTAGGGTTTGCGTGTTAGCTGGAATTGTGGAGAGCAAGCTATCTCATTGGATGCGAATATCTTGGGATAAATATTTTCTGCTGCATAGGAGATCTGGTGCAGATTTGTAGGAGATTTAAAAGGTTGAAGATTTAAAAAGATTTTAGGAGAAAATCTGTTTTAAATATTCAGTTTTAAATAACAAATCAGGTCAGATATTGTAGCAGGTCCAAGACCAATTCAAGGAGCTATATAAAGCGCACAAGACCAAAGGAAAAAGGAACGAAGAAAGTGAGCTAAAGACTGAGTGTCGTTTTGTGTCTTCGTGCATGTTTTGTAAACAATTCTAGTGTGAATTGGTATTGTTGTTTTGAGTTGTTCTTGATCAAAGCTGTGAAGCAGAATCAAGTAGTGTTATTCAAAGTGTGTGATCTTTGAATTATATCACTGAAGTGTTTTAGGGATTGAGTAGTGTTCTCATATCTAAGTGGTTTCTTAGGTAGAAAGTCACTAGTAGGAATTAAGTTTAGGAGATTGTCAACTGGGTTGTTGAGTCTGTAAATTAATTCTACAAGTAGCGAATTTCATCCCTGACTTGGTAGCCCCCAGACGTAGGTAGTTAGACCGAACTGGGTGAACAATTCGTTGTGTTGATTTATTGCTGTTATTGCACTGTCCATTGTTCAGAGTGTGTTGTGACATCGCACCTTAACATCACACATCTGATACCAGAATTTCAATTGGTATTAGAGCAGGCATTCTGTCTGTCTCTGGGTGAGATCTAGGGAAGTTACTTTCTGGTGTAAAGATGGACAAAGAGGTTGGAGGATTTGTCAACAGACCCCCTATTTTGGATGGATCCAATTATGACTATTGGAAGCCAAGGATGACTACTTTCTTAAAATCCTTGGACAGCAGGGCTTGGAAGGCCATTATTAAAGAGTGGAAAGCACCTGTTGTGTTTGAAAAAGATGATGCTGGGAAAGATAAAGAGGGCACCTCAAAGCCGAAGCCTGAAGAAGAATGGACCAAGGAAGAAGATGAGCTTGCCCTTGGTAACTCCAAAGCTTTAAATGCAATTTTCAATGGAGTGGATAAGAATATATTCAGGCTGATCAATACGTGTGAAGTTGCTAAGGAAGCATGGGATATTTTGAAGGCTACACATGAAGGAACATCTAGAGTTAAGATGTCAAGACTTCAGCTTCTAGCATCGAAGTTTGAAAGTCTGAAGATGAAGAAAGATGAGACTATCCATGACTTCCATATGAGTGTGCTTGAGCTGGCTAATGCATCTAGTGCTCTTGGTGAAAAGATGTCAGATGAAAAGCTTGTAAGGAAGATCCTTAGGTCCCTTCCTAAGAGGTACAAGATGAAGGTGACTGCAATTAAAGAAGCGCAAGACATCAGCAAGATGAAGGTTGATGAGCTCATTGGATCTCTTCAAACTTTTGAGCTTGGTTTGAATGAGGAAGAACCAGAAAATAAGCCTAAGAGTACAGCCTTGGTTTCAAATGATCAAGAAGAGAAAGGGAATAGTTCTGAATCCCAGGAGGATCTATCTCAGGCCATTGTTATGCTGGGAAGGCAGTTCAACAAGGTGTTCAAAAGAATGAACAAGAACTTCAAGCCTAATGACAAGAACATCGCTTCTGACATCAGCAAGTCTAAGGAGAAGGATGAGGAGAAGACTGCTCAAGACAAGGGTATTCAGTGCTTTGAGTGTGAAGGTCATGGACATGTCAAGAAAGAATGTCCCACATTCTTGAAGAAGCAGAAGAAGGGCATGTCAGTTTCCTGGTCTGACTCCGATAGTGAAAGTGAAGGTGAGTCAGCAAAGCATGTTAGAGCTTTAACAGGAACTGTTGTTTCTGATGATGACTCTAGTGATGGGGAAATAACTTTTGAGGAGTTAGCTTCTACTTATCAAGAGCTTTGTCTGAAGAGTGCTGAAATCTGTCAAGAAAATAAGAGTCAAAAGAAACAGATTGCGCAGCTTGAGACTGCTAAAGCTGATTTGGAAAATGAAGTCTCACTAGTCAAAGCTCATCTTGATCATATGACTAAATCTGTTAGGATGCTGAACAGTGGTACAGACACTCTTGATAAGATTCTTCAGTCAGAGAAAGTTGTTGGAGATAAATCAGGTATAGGATATGTGGTTGAGGAAAAGGGCTCTACAGAAGCTAGCACTTCAGGAACAAAGAAGGAGATGTCCCAACCAATGTCTCAGCATCAAACAAAGAGACATGATTCTACACCTAAGAAGGTTACTCATCCACAACCTCAGAATGTTGAGAAGAAGAATGCTCATCATCAGAAGAAGGTGCAGTCTCAGGGAGCTAGTCAGTATATGCCACCTCAATATCACAAGAGCATGAAGGCTGCTAGGTTCAATCAGAACATGGTTCATCAACATCAGGGGAACATGTATGAATATGGATACAACAATGCTGTGCCTCATTACTATGGAAGAAGGAAGCCTCATCACCATAGGAGACAGTTCAAAAGACAGTATCCTTACCATAGAAGACATTCAAACTATGGTAGTAGAAGACAACAGCCTTACCATAGAAGAAGAAATCAACACTATGGATGGCAGCACCAGCAACATCATCATCATAATGGTAGACGATATAACCAATTCAGAGATGACAGAGTTAGATGCTTCTATTGTGGAAGGTTTGGACATATGCAGTACTCTTGTTTTAAACTGCATGGTTATCCACAATCTGCTCCTCAAAGAAAACTAAAGGAGGTCAGGCCCAAAGTTGTTAAACAATGGGTTCCTAAAGCTCAGGTCACATGTCTATTGGCTCACACATCAGATGGACATTTTGCTATGGATGCATGGTACTTTGACAGTGGATGTTCAAAGCACATGACTGGATCCAAGAAGCATTTGGTAGAGTTCAATCCTTGCCATGCAAATGATGTTATTTTTGGCAATGGTGAAAAAGGAGTAGTAGAAGGAGTTGGAAGAGTGAAGAGTCATGATGGTCTTACTCTTAATAATGTGCTCCTTGTTCAAGGGTTGAGTGCTAATTTAATTAGCATAAGTCAACTTTGTGATGAAGGTTACAAGGTAAGCTACACCAAAGATGAATGTGTGGTAGCTGATGAGCAGAATGAGGTAGTGATGAAGGGAGTAAGATCCAAAGATAATTGCTATCAGTGGATACCTCAAGTGGACAGCTTATCTAGTGATGTTAAGGTTGATGCTGTTCCATCAGATGGTGACATCAAGTGTGAAAGTATGGTGAAAAGTCAATCTGGGTTAATGACTTATGGTGTTGTTACTCCTAAGTTGGATGATGTGTTAAAAGCCAACTTGAGTAGTCAGTTATGTGAGCAAGATGAAGGAGTCAACAATGCTGATGGAAGGATCAAAAGCTGTGACCTTAAGAAGTGTTGGGAGCTGAATACTTGCAAGGCCAAGAAAGATGACAACCTGACTAATGACTCCTATAGTTCAGAAGAAAAATTTCACAAGTTGACAATCCTTAGGTTGGAAGATGCAGATGCTAGAGCTGATGTTAAAACATCTCAAGTCAAGAAAGGTACTTCTAGCCTTAAAATAAAGAAGAATGATGATGAACTAATTGCAAAAGTGGTTCCTGGGGTTGCTAAACAACTGAAATCAAGGAAGAGGAAAGCTATTGAGTCACCTCCAAAGATGATAACTGATAAGCAGAAGATCTATGTGGATGGTACTACAAAATCCAGGAGTAACGTGTTCATCTCTTCCAGAAATAGGAAGATCAGAGATAAGTCTGATGATAATGTCCAGGATATCTCTCAAATGAAGGAAGCCGTTGTTGTTAGAACTTCTGAGAAAATTCCAAAGGCCATACTGGATAACATTCCTGTGCTTTTCATAAAATGGTGGAAGTATGTTCTGGAAAAAGAATTTGGTATAGATACTCTGGATATGGTTGAGTTTGCTAGGATATGGTTCAGAGAGGGTGTGGGAACTTATGGTATTCAGGTGTGTATGAATAAGTTGCTCTGACTGTGTTTTATTGGGAGCTTCTTGAAGGACTTCTTTGTGCAATGAGTCCTTTGAATGGTGATGAGAAGCTGATGTCCCAAAAGATGTTATAGCATTATGTTTCATGGTGATTATATCTGGAAGATGGTTAAGATTGGACATGTGGAGTTGGATGATCTAGAATTTTTGGTCAGAAGAGGTGGAGATTATGGTCATGTGTTTAGTAGCTTGTTCTGGCAAAGCATGACTACTGTCTTTGAAGACTTCACCAGTTTCAACAACTACTGGTGGATGTAAGGATAGAGGAATTGTGATCTCTTAAAGAGACTGGATCTCAGTAAAGCTTATAAGTAAGCTGAGAATTTGTGGAGTTTGTGACACAGTGTTGAGTTTGGATTATTTTGCTGATAGTAAATCCAGTAGTGGAGCATATGTAATACCCTGGTGTCAAGAGTGTCAAGAGTATCCTTGGTGAAGGATGTCTTTGTTCTGGATCTGAAGCTTAGTGCTTACATTATATCTAAGGAGCATCTACATAGTCATACGGGAGAATGATGAAGTAGAAGGTTTGCCTTGGATGGTGAAGATGAATTGTATGATAGCCTTTGGAGAAAGGGACAGTGGTACTAAAATGCATGTACTCAGAAAATGTGCTCAAATGTTCATCTCCATCTAGAGCATTTGTTAATCATGACAGGGGGAGTACTTGTCTATGGATTTTGCAGAAAATGTGCATTTATTGTGAAGACTGCATGCTGATCAAGCTTGTGGAGATTGGTTGCCTCTTATGAGGATATAATGTCAGAAAGCATGTTATGACATTAGGCTGTTGATTGGTGTTTTGGTGTGGCCTTGAATGGTTTTAGTCATATAAAGCAAATTGTTTGAATCTTGTGCGCACATGCTTCTGAGGAGATGTCTGAAGGCAAGATTGAATCAGTGGAAGGCATTGTGTGTGTGCTTCAGATCTTGTGGATGATTGTGTGAAGCCTTCATAACTGGATGGATGAAGAATATGTCTGGATTTTCAAAATGTGGATATTGCTGACAGAAGAAGTATGGTTTTGTACAGGGTGTCATAGGAGATTTAACTTGTTGAGGTTTGTCCAATTGTGGCTAAAAAGGGGGAGAAATAGCCAAGTGAGCCAAGAGTATCAAAGAGTACAAATGTCAAATGCTGCTAAAGTGATGTGATGCAGAAGTGCAAAAATTCAGGGGGAGTAATTGTTGATCTGCTGAACAACTATTATGCTGGTTCTTGTTTTGAGGGGGAACAACATTGTTGAAAGTTGTTGCAGTTGAAGATGGTGCTGCAGCAGAGTTTTTGTGAAGCAAAGTTCATAGTGAAGTGTTTGTGATACTGCTGCTACTGGATGCTGAAATGAATTGAAGATGCTGCTAATAATGAAATATGTTCCGCTGCTCGAATGTTTGAAGAATGTAGCTGTTTTGTTCCTGCAACAGAGTTTTGTGAAGAGATTTGAAGAGTCTCTACCGCACTTTTATTTTATCCCAAAGGAAAGAAAAAAGAGCGAACAAAACCTAAACAAGTTCTAAATCAAGAACAAAATAAACAGAGACTGGGTAAGGGGGTTGGTTACGCTATGGGAAGGTGTTAGCACCCAAAACGTCTATAGTACTCTATAGGAACCCTTTGAAATATCTACGCTTTTTGGTTTGAAAAGTTTGTTTGAAATAAGTGTTAGTTCTTGGATTGGCTGAAATTTTGGTAAAACAAAGTATGTTCAATGTTGATGTCAAGGTGCTGATGTTGCAACATTGAGTCTTAACACTGGGCTGTGTTAAGTAGTTAATTTGCTGAAGTTGGATGTCTGATGTCACATGGCGATTTTGTGACATTAGATATGTAGAATTAATAACATCAGGTTGTGATGTTGTTAGGGTTTGCGTGTTAGCTGGAATTGTGGAGAGCAAGCTGTCTCATTGGATGCGAATATCTTGGGATAGATATTTTCTGCTGCATAGGAGATCTGGTGCAGATTTGTAGGAGATTTAAAAGGTTGAAGATTTAAAAAGATTTTAGGAGAAAATCTGTTTTAAATATTCATTTTTAAATAAAAAATCAGGTCAGATATTGTAGCAGGTCCAAGACCAATTCAAGGAGCTATATAAAGCGCACAAGACCAAAGGAAAAAGGAACGAAGAAAGTGAGCTAAAGACTGAGTGTCATTTTGTGTCTTCGTGCATGTTTTGTAAACCATTCTAGTGTGAATTGGTATTGTTGTTTTGAGTTGTTCTTGATCAAAGCTGTGAAGCAGAATCAAGTAGTGTTATTCAAAGTGTGTGATCTTTGAATTATATCACTGAAGTGTTTTAGGGATTGAGTAGTGTTCTCATATCTAAGTGGTTTCTTAGGTAGAAAGTCACTAGTAGGAATTAAGTTTAGGAGATTGTCAACTGGGTTGTTGAGTTTGTAAATTAATTCTACAAGTAGTGAATTTCATCCCTGGCTTGGTAGCCCCCAGACGTAGGTAGTTAGACCGAACTGGGTGAACAATTCGTTGTGTTGATTTATTTCTGTTATTGCACTGTTCATTGTTCAGAGTGTGTTGTTGTGACATCGCACCTTAACATCACACATCTGGTACCAGAATTTCAATAAGATTGGGGAAATGAGAAGAGAAATATTTTTTAAGATTTTTGTGTTTTGAGAGACTTTTTGAGCCCCATGCCTACGTACCCACAAAGTGCAATATTGGATCAAAACCCCGTAGTTCGTGGTACAAATAACAATATTCGATTTGTTTGGTTCATTTTAAATGAAATGACAAGTCGTCATTTTAAGGAGAAAACTATGACTTGTCTCCCACAAGTATAAGAAAACAACATTTGCATCACCTTGAGATGGAAGATTTTTGCTTGGATAAAAATCAACAAGTCTATCACTCAACATCTAAGTGGAAAATGTCAACATCTTAAATACTATGGGGAATAGGAGAATTACATCTCAACTATGAAAATGACTCATGTCTAAACTTTATGAAAAGTTTTAAATGAAAAAGTGCACAAAGGCACAAAAGTTTTAAACTTTTTGCATGTACATCAATTGTGCATATTGCATTCCATTCCAAAAATAAAAATTCATTTCATTGTCCTTCGTCTCCGGTAAATCAAGCTGATTCCACGATACCTTCTCGCTGTGCAGGTCATAGCTTGAGTTACGAGATGCCATTTAATGCATTCTAATATGCTTTGGAAATCTGAGAGGATAAGCTATAAGTTTTTTGTTGAAGTCCGAAGTCAATTAGAAGTGCAGAAGAGTCAAATATTGTATTTTCATGACAGACTTATAAATTAATAAGTTTTGGGCCGATTTTTATGTTTTTCAGATCATTTGCTATTAGGACCCGATTTCTATTATAATATTTAAAATAAAATGCAGTGCTACTGCTAGGATATTTAGATTTTACACAAAATAACATTAGAAGGCTACAATTCCTATGGAGAGCTAATTTTCCAAAGGTTGGTCTACTGATAACGGTTTCTAGCAAACTTGAGGTTATTGTAATTCCAATTCGATTTCAATTTATTTCAATGTTATTTTGTGTTTCTTGCATTCTTTATTCAAGTTTTGTAGAATATGTTGATTTAATTCAATAGATGCATGTTTCTAAGTTTAATTGCGTTTAACGTAGCTTTTTTTTTTGTTGTTAATTTGCCAAATCTTTAACAGTTGGCTTAATTTATAAAGTAGGAGCATAAATTGTATAATATCAATTACACTTGTTTAGTCGTTATTGTAATTGAATGGGGTTTGAATCCGCTTAGGGAATTGGAGTTATAATAACCAGTGATAGGTTGGAACTCGAGTCAATAGATTAGCTCGTTAATCTTATCTGTTATCAATTTCTTTTAATCATAATCTTAATAAAAAACCTAAATTCTCTTCTTTGTTTCAGTCATTTGGTTAAATAATCAAGAGTCCTTGGCATATGAATCGAGTGCCGCTTCCATATACTACCCTTATAAGCTAATTTTTTACTTGTGTGCGACAACGGATCAAATTGGCGCTGTTGTTGGGGACTCTTTTATAATTTTAGCTAATTTTATAATCCCAATTTAAAGTATTGTTAGCAATTTTTTTTTGTTTTTTGTTTTGGTTTGTTGAATTTAAGGGTTGTAGTATAGTGGTAAGTATTCTAGCCTATTAGGTGACACTGTGTAAGCTACTGTTTCGAATTGCTTTGAATTTTTTCCATAAATTTAGAAATAGTTCAATAAACATTATTCTTGTAAAAATAACTTTAAATGAATTTTACCCTCAAAATCACAAGTTCCTTATTTTTCTATTTTATTTTATTTATTTTCTATTTACATATTTTCGAAAAAATCTGAAAAATTTTGTAGAGTCTTACTTTGATTTTATTTGATTTTTAGTGACATTTCCATATTTTAATGTTTTATTTTAACCATTTTTCATTTTTCCAATTGTTTTTTTCATTAGGGGCATTGTTGGTATTTTCATATTTGTTGCATTGCTGACTCATGATGCATGACTACTAGTGCACCCATTAGCGATAGTGATTGATTTTGTTTTCTCTCATAATTTGTTTGATTTTGAATTTGAGTTTAATTATCATAACATGGGTGAACAAAGAACCTTAAGAGAACTTGCTGCATTTAATTCAATTTTTATTGATTTATCTTCTTTGTCTGATTTTGATGACGCTTATTCTTGTGATGTTTGTACTGATACTCACTTATGTTCAGTTTGTGCTGAAATTAAAGCTACCTTACAGGTTGTTATTTCTTATGATATTTCTACTGACAAAGTTGGTGTTGCAGATATAAATGTAGTTCCTGCTGCCAAAATTTTGCCATCCATTGAGCAACCATACGCTTTAGAGCTTAAGTTACTCACTTCAAATTTAAAATATGCATTTTTAGAATTTGAAGAAAATTTTTCTATAATTTTTTTATCTAAACTTGAATCTGAACTTGAACAAAAAGTGTTGCAGGTATTAAAGAAACATAATAAGGTAATTGGATGGACCATGTCTGGCATTCTTGGTATTAGTTCGTCCATGGGTATGCATAAAATCTTACTTAAGGATGGACAACAATCATTTAGGCAGCCCCAAAGGTGGCTTAACCTCTTGAATTTAGATGTTGTGAAAATTGAGATATATATTGAACCAGAGGATAAAGAGATGACCATTTTCACTTGTCTATTCTACATTTTTACCTATAGAAGAATGTTCTTTGATCCATGTATAAAAAGTGAAGGTACTAATAAAAATTTCAAAGTCAATGGACTTTGTCTTAAGCTATTCCATAAGAGCCCCACATTGGAAGAGGAAACTATAGAAGAGCTCTCATTGAGAAAGGCTACTTATGCAATCATCTATCCACCTTGACTACTCGGGTGTGCTCTTTCCTCTCTCTTCTCTCTCTTATTTTATGCTTGTTTGTTCCATTGAGGAGAATGTGTATTTTAATTGTGGGGGAGGGATGCTATTTTTTTTTGTTTTGTTTTCTCGTTTTAAAATTTTTAAAAAAATTAAAAAATGCATGTTTTTTCGTTGGTTTTTGGGATTATGTTTTGTAAGTAATTTCTCCATTCTTTTGACTAAAAATTTGTGGTGTGATGTGAGTGATTGGTTGTGTATTCTTATTATGATAAGTAGGAGTAAATTCTAAATTGTGCATCATTTGTAGTTGATCAATGTCTTTTGTGAGATTTTGAGCCTAATAATGAATAACATTCAAAAATCCATTTCTTTCTTTCTTGTGTGATTTCACTCATGTTTGTTAGTCTCTAGAACTTAATCTGACTCTTTTTGAAACTGTTTGTTTACTTGTGCACTCTAATATGATAAATTCAAGTTGTTTCTATTTTATTTTTAACCACTTAACCAAAAAGGCAACCTTAAAATTATTATCCCTTATTTGAAACCTCTTTGAGCCTATTTATCCAATTTTTTGTTTATAAGGCATTACAAGCCTAAAGTGAAAAACAATATTATTATCCTATATAAGGGGATGAATGAGTCTTGTTTGGAGTTATGTGAGGTTGAATTAGTATAATTAGGTTATGTTATTTCAAAAGTTGGCAGAAAAACAAAATAAAAAAATTTTGAAAGAAAAAAATTGAAAAAAAAGAAAGAAAGAAGAAAATTCAGGTTCTTATCATATTCCTTCTAGAGAGAGAGAGAGAGAGAGAGAGAGAGAGAGAGAGAGAGAGAGACAAAACAACAAGGAGAAGAGAAAATGGCTGCAAAGAAGTTGCTAAAAAGTGAATGAATTATTGTTTAGTTCAACTTGCACAATCTCCTTCAATTCTCTATTGCCTCTTTAAATTTTAGCCTAGTACTGTCATACCCCAAATTTTAACCACCAAGATTTCCCATCATTGTGAGGATCATTACCACAATACAGATGTACCTTCATGCCTCATCAATCTTCTCAAAGATGGTTGAGCATTCACCACAATCAAGAATTAGGGTTTTTGAGCACTCCCAAAACATTTAGACAAAAGATCAATAAAAAAATGACATGATCTTCAACTAGTCTAACCTCTTAAAACATCCACAAAGGATTAAGAGGACCCTCACATCAAAAAATCAAGCACACAGTTGTGACATTCCAAGTGGTTTGAGCCTCGAAACACCCGATGTCGCCGAATTAGGGTTTTGGACGACCGGGACCTCCAGAGTGAGATTTTCACAAGAGAATGAGCCAAGACTTCAAAAACATGACTCAATATGCTCAAAATAACCCTAGGAGTCCATTTGCAAAGCTAAATTACCCTCAGAGGATGTATTCCCCAAAAGTCAGGAATTAGGGTTTTTACGCGCCGAACCGCTCCGGAGCCAAAAGTCAAAACATGACTTTTTTGCCAAAAGTTGTCCAGATCATTGGAACCTAGCTACAACACCTCCATTATTAAACTCGATCACCAGCTACAAGAGGTAGGCCTGAACCCTTCAAACTCTATGATCCATGCATCATGAATAAATTTTTGAGTTACCATCTTGTTTATGCATGTATGTAGAGTAATAACCCTCAATCAATTGCCATGAATCCATCGTGTATGGAATTTCATTGTGTTCATGCTGAAATTAGGGTTCTTGAGGTTTTCCATTGATTTCTTCCTCCATACTTAATATAAATGCAATTAAACTATATGGTTGTGATCCTTGTTCGAAAACGAACAAGATTGGTACTTGAATCGTGCAAAACCATTGAGAAATCACGGAGAAAAGTGATAAAACGCAAATCTGCAGAAAACAGGGTCACGCGTGTTCTTCATTTGACCGTTGGCGCCCTTTTTCAAATTTTCAAATATTTGAATTTTTGTTATTTTTGTTAATTGGTTCAAAAATTAATTTCTCTCCGAATATTTGTGTTTTTGAATTGATTCTTTTTCTCAAAATTCACAAAAATATTTAAATATTATATTTTACAAAAAAATCCAATTTATATTATTTTTTTTAATATAGTTAGAATTTTTGTAATTAATTTCATTTTATTTATTTTTAAACATTTCTAAATGAAATTTCCACTTTGATCTTTCAAAACCAATTGAATTTCAAACTTTCATGTGAATAAACATGATTTTTTAAAATATTTTTCAAAGTGTACAACTTGTTTTGGAATATATTTGGTATTTTATATCATTTTTTTATTTAATTTCCTTTGAAAAATGACATTTTAATTTAAAATCAGGGTTTCCTCTCGATTTTAAAATTTTAAACACTTTTGGGCCTCTAATAGAGTGTAAGACCCATCCCTTGTAAATAAAAACCTTTTTTTGGGCCTCAGTCATTGTATAAGTCCCATTGTGTTTTCAAAACCTCGGCGCGATCGCCGTTTTCATACAAAATCATCTGGGCCTCTAATAGAGTGTAAGACCCAACTCTCTTTTGTACATAGATAATTTAGGCCTCAGTCATTGTATAAGTCCCAGTACAATTTTCAAAAACAACGGTGCGATCACTGTTATTTCTGGGCCTCTCCTTGAGTTGTAAGCCCCATCCCTTGTACAAAAATAAAATTTTGGGCCTCTAATAGAATGTAAGACCCAACCTCTTTGTAAATATAATAATTTGAGCCTCAATCATTGTATAAGTCCCGATACAATTTTCATACCAACGGTATGATTACTGTTTTTCATCTGGGCTTCTCCTTGAGTATAAGCCCCAATCTTCTTTTCAAAAACAACTTTCCCTTTTGATTTAAGTTCAAATTCATAGTTGTTATCAAAACTTTCTTTAATTTCTTGAACAACTAACCCTACAACTGTTATAATGGAAGTTTGCTCGCCTGTAAGTTTTAAACAACTTTCTTTTACATACTTGCACATATATATATTTGTTTGTGCTGGAAGCTTGCTCACCTGTAAGTCCTCCTACCCTTTTTTACATACAGTATATATTTCATCTGTATATATATGCCTGTATATTATCTGCTTAGAGTTTTCCACGGCAATTAGGTCTAGAACTAGATAAAGCCAGTGGTCACTCTTTCAACAGTCAAAACTAGTTCCCCATAGGAATTCTAGATACAGTCTTGCCTCCTCTTGGGCTTATACAATATGGAACAAAGAGAAAGGCATTATTCCCGGTGAAACTTTTCTCAGACTGTTACTATTAGAAAATTGTCAAAGAAGTTCATTTCCCCAGAGAGGATTAATTCCCGGTGAAACCTCTCTTGAATTTCTTCAAACCCTAGAACTGTTCACTAAATAAAAGATTATTCTCGATGAAACTTTTCTTGAACTATTCTTAGTTTTGGACCCACAGGCTTCCTAAAAGCATTCCCAGCCTCCTCTTGGGCTTTGTACAAGGACCCTCCGGCTTCTTATAAGTTCTCATGCCTTCTCTTGGGCTTAATACAAGGACCAAAGACCTCTTAAAAGGTATAGGACAGACCTTAGTCATCCTTTGTTAGAGCAGTCTTTTTAAAGAGTCAAAACCTCAGACCAATTTTAGGGTTAATTCTCATCCCTTAAAGCACCAGCCTCCTCTTGGGCATCATACAAAGATAAACTCTTTCATACCAGTAGACTCGGACAGTCTAATCTCCTCTTGGATCTCAAAGACATTCTCAAGTTCCCTACAAACATAGGAAAAAATCCTGGTCATTTAATCAATCTCCAGTAGAGTTAAAACCCTCATGGGTTCTAAAAATCAGTCTTTCATCCTAAATTCCCCCAACTAAGGTCAGCTTATCATCAGTATAACACTATCCCAAATCAGAACCTCAAGGCATCTGATACCTCAACTCTTCTGTAAATCCTCAACAAGAGTTGATTCCCCATTTTGGACCTGCCTCTGGATTTCAATAATCCTCAGCAGAAGCCAGCCTCCTCTTAGGTTTTGTATAATGATTTTCCTCAGCAGATTCAGCTTCAAAAGCACTCTCTTGTTGAGTCAATCACCCCATATAAAAGCTCTCTCTTATTGAGCCAACCCTTTTTCATCCTCAATCTTGGGCTTTGTACAAGACACCATATAAACACTCTCTTGTTGAGTCTGTCATCTTTTCAGCCTCAATCTTGGGCTTTGTACAAGACACCATATAAACACTCTCTTGTTGAGTCTGTCATCTTTTCAGCCTCAATCTTGGGCTTTGTACAAGACACCATATAAAAGCACTCTCTTGTTGAGTCAACCCTTTTTCAACCTCAATCTTGGGCTTTGTACAAGACACTATATAAAAGCACTCTCTTGTTGAGTCAACCCTTTTCCAGCCTCAATCTTGGGCTTTGTACAAGACACCATATAAAAGCACTCTCTTGTTGAGTCAACCCTTTTTCAGCCTCAATCTTGGGCTTTGTACAAGACACCATATAAACACTCTCTTGTTGAGTCAGTCATCTTTTCAGCCTCAATTTTGGGCTTTGTACAAGACACCCACATAAATATCTCTCCAGTAGAGTCAGTCACAACTTTCAGCCTCAATCTTGGGCTTTGTACAAGACACCATATAAAATCTCCCTAAGCAGAGTTAATTCTCTTTTCAGCCTCCTCATAGGCTTTGTATAATGATTTTCCTCAGTAGAGTTAGCCTCAATCTTGGGCTTTGTACAAAACAAATCATACTCTCCAGCTGATTCATTCCCATTTTAGCCTCAATCTTGGGCTTTGTACAAGACAGATAAAACCTCTCACCAGTAGAGTCAAAAATCCTTTTTAGCCTCAATCTTGGGCTTTGTACAAGACAGACAAAATATTTCCCCAGAAAAGTCAACTCTCAGCCTCCTCTTAGGCTTTGTATAATGATATCCCCTAAAGAGTCAGTCTCTTTTTAGCCTCAATCTTAGGCTTTGTACAAGAAAGATTAAACACTCTCTTGTTGAGTCAGTCTTTTCTAGCCTCCTCTTAGGCTTTGTATAAGACCTCCCCAGTGGAGTAAATTAATCTCTTAGCTTCAACCTTGGACTTTGATCAAGGCACATACAAAAACCAACATCCCCTAAGAGGAAATCAAAATCTCTCTGTAGGAAGACATTTCTCTGTATATCATACATCAAAACAAACATTCAAAAGAAACCTTAATCCCAAATACCTGCTATAAGTGGCACACTTGTTCATTCAAATATCCAAGCTGTAGTCCATCTCTTATCCTGGTAAACTTTTTTCTTTCATCTAATTGCTGTAAGTGGCAAGCCTCTGGATTATTTACATCCAAGCAAATGTCCCTCTCTTAGCATGAAAAACTCCTATGGAAAAATGGCATTACTCTACACTGAGTTAAAGTTTTCTCCTTCAGGACAACACCCCTATAAAGGAAATTATGGCATTGCTGGATTCACATATCCCAGTTAAAGTAATTCTCCTTTATAATCAGTCACCCAACAGTTGTGATAAACAGACGAGATGTCTCCCAATAGAGATGACAAATTCTCTCTCAATAACCTTTTAGCTTCAATCTTGGGCTTTGAACAAGACACAAATAACCTTCAGCTTCAATCTTGGGCTTTGAACAAGACACCAAACATCATCTTTTCCTCCCATAGAATAGGAGGAACTACAATTGCACTGATTTCCCTGTTATATTTAACGAGAATACGTAGGCATAAGATTGCGAAATCTTAGCGAGCACACCAAATCAAAAACTTTAGGTCTAGTACCTTCACACACCAAATAAAAAACTTTAGGTCCAGTACCTTCACTCATCAAAAACCTCGGAAAACCCAAAATCAAACAAACCCCTCTCTCTCTCTCTCTCTCTCTCTCTCTCTCTCTCTCTCTCAAAAACCTTCCAAAGGAGAAACTTTCCCAACCCACAACAGACAAACACCAGTAAGTAGAAAGCAGTAAGGATAATTGCTAACAGCCTGTGGATAACCACATATAGGATGGGTAATTGACAACTCTCCATTGTATAACCTGACCCCGAACTCCCAAATCTCTTAAGCATTTGTTCAATTAAACATTTGCATGCAAGGTTAGTTTTAGATAGCTTCCCTTTCCTTTCCAGCTTCATAGGATAAATAAAAAATCAGAAAGTAGCATCCCACTCCTACCATTGCGGTGTGGAGAAACCCATGGCAATAAGGTGGTTGCGTCACCGACAAAAATCGCACGCTACAGTAAAATGGCGACTCTGTTGGGGAAGTCTTTAGGATTATAGTTCCTAAGAGGTCTAGGATGATTAGTATATATATATATATATCGCTTTTCCTACTTGATATCCGTGTTTATTTTTATGTCAATGGGAATGCGATTGATACGCATCTGGAAAGTTTGAGAGAAACCTAAGATAAGGGATGACATATACAGGGGGGACTTATAGGGAGTAAATCCCGAATAAGCGAACCTGGTAGACCACCAAATCAGGCGAGGAACCGTAGGATTCAGCCTGCTAAACACGATCGTTGTGAAAGCAGAGTTTTCCTAATACGACGCCTGTGAACCTAAGGATTTAGTAGGCATTAACCTTATGAACACTTGGTAGTGCAGTGACTATCGGAAATAGTTGATACGCGATACTACACTCAAATGAGATTACCCTAGGATGCTACAGCTCGCTCGGGTGAACCAACTCGTTGTTGTTATCTCTAGGGGGGTCAAAGATTTTGGGAACCTTAGGATCCGTTCTACAGGTACAAAAATTGACCAGAATACAACCTTTGAGGATGGGTAGAGCCGTGACTCCATGCTCGTGACGTTGAACCCTTAAACCCATGTTTTTTCAATGTTTTTGTGTGTTGCATTCATGCATTCATTTAAAAAACTCTTAAACAAAGAAAAAAAATCTTCTTTTCTCCTCTCTCTTTTTTCAAATTAAACTGAAACAATGATTACAAATATCAGAGAGAAAGATTGCGTTATGGATTTTGGTAGAAGAAAGACGCACAAGTACGCCTTCAAGGCTCCAAAACTAGAGGACTTAAGGGGGTTGGCAAGGATGATCACCAACCCTGATGCTTTCAGAGCTAAGTACGGAGGGATGTTATCTCTGTTAAGGGTCCATGTAGTTGAAGGAATCCTGTCTACACTGATCCAGTTCTACGATCCAGTTTATCACTGATTCACATTCCCGGATTACCAACTGGCACCAACATTAGAAGAATACTCTCATCTGACTGATCTACCTATCACTGATCAAGCTCATTTTTCTGGACTGGAAAAAATTCCAAAGGATCGGGTCATCGCAAGAGCCATTTGTTTGGACGAGTCAGAAGTCAGGGCTCACATGACCACCAAAGGAGGAATCCAAGGTTTACCAACCAAATTTTTGGTAGAGAAAGCCATATACTTCGCCAGTATAGGGAACATTACTGATTTCGAGGATATCTTTGTCCTACTCACATACGGGTTGTTCCTTTTTCCCAACATAGACAACTTCGTTGACACCAACACTGTTAAGATATTTCTGATTGGAAACCCCGTACCAACTCTGCTTGCAGATGCTTATCATTCTGTACACTTAAGGAATCTGTACAGCGGAGGAATGATCACATGTTGTGTACCCTTGCTTTACAAATGGTTCATTTCCCATTTACCCAATTCTGCTGCTTTTTGGAATCACAAGAGTACTCTACGTTGGTCACAGAGAATCATGTCTCTTACCAACTCTGACATAGATTGGTATGATAGGATTTATGAGGGGGTAGAGATCATCGACAGTTGTGGAAATTTCCCTAATGTACCCCTCATAGGAACTAAAGGAGGAATCAACTATCATCCAATTTTAGTTCGCCGTCAACTCGGATACCCGATGAGGAATATCCCGCATAATGCACATATGGAAGGTCTTTTCTTCAAGGAAGGGGAAAATGATAGGGCACTAAAGAAGGAAATAGTGCATGCCTGGCAACACGTTCACAAGAAAGGAAGAGAGTCTCTAGGAAGACCAAATTGTACCTCCGTGGAACCTTATCTCCATTGGGTGCAAACTAGAGCTCTCAAGCTGAGGATGCCTTACCCTCGTCAAGAAGTTTTTCCGTTAAAGGAATATGTCCTTTATTTTATGTCTGACACGGAAAAATTCCAGGTCGACCTCAACAAAGTTCAACGGGAGAAAAGTTCTTGGAAAAACAAGTACCGAATTCTCAATGTGGAGTGTACCAAAATTTAGGAACTGTTAAAAGAAAAGGATACTCTAATTAAGATACTAGAACAACATGTTGTGGATAATCAAGAAGACCGAAGAAATTTGCTCGCTCCTTTCACTTGGCAAAGGACTGACAACCCGACAACGGCTAAAAAGCCCCGGTCAAAGAAAAGGAAAATACCAGAACCACCATCTGAGATCTCTTCAGAGAGGACTCAGGATCCATAAGTTTATACATTTCCTTTTACAGCACTTTGTAAAATACTGTATTTTCCCTTTCTGCAATCTTTCGAATTCAATAAAGCAGGGTCTCCACCCTTTACTGTATGATATTTGCAATCTAATTGTTGAAGTTTCTTTTGAAAACAATAAATATATATAACTTTGCATATCATTCTCATATAACGCGTTCTTCTTATCTTCGAATCTCACGTATGTGTCATGATTCTAGAGTCAAACTGTCTCATTCGTACAATACTCAGGCCAATCGACAAAAGAAAATGGACGATCTCGAGGAAGAGAATAGAGAGCTAAGAGGAGAAATCGACGCTCTGAAAAAACTTCACAGTGACATGCAATCCCTGGCAACAGCTCAGAGGCAACAACATATGATCCTCGGTACAACATGCCTAAAGATCGCCCCTGGGGCATGCCTATCAAATTTGTTCCAAAAGGATACATTCCGCCGGTCACTGAAGACCCAGAAACTGCAGCAGGAACCGCTGGGCCTGAAGGTTACAAACTTCGGGAAAGCGAAGACGCAAGAGTGATGTCAGCAACTCCTGAAGGTTACAAACTTCGAGGCATGGAAGCACCAAGAGTCACCTCCGTAATGACTATACCGTAACCAACAATACACACTGTCCCGGAAGGAGAGATTCCACAAGTAATTTCTGGTGGAAACGAAGACATGTACGAAAGGATGAATGAGTTCCAGGAATAATTCTTGGAGATGCAAAAGGTGTAACGCCCCGTTTTGTCCGATTTATTTAATTGAGTCGATTTAATTATTTTCGTTTTTATATTATTTTTTTCTTGACTTTTATTTGACAATATATTATTTTTCATTGTTATTATGTTTTATCGCGTTTTGAGAGCGTTTGCGAGATATTTGAGCTGAGGGGTAAAATAGTCTTTTTAGGGGTTTAGATATTTGATATTATAAGAAAGAGAGAAAAAGAGAGAAAAGAAAGAGAAAGGAAAGAAAGGAAGAGGAAGGAAAAGAGAAGGAGAGGAAAACTTGGAAAAGAAGAAAACATTCAATCCAAAGCTTGAACTTCGATTAATCGGGTAAGGGTGAGAAGTTTCGATTATATCTTGCTTGTGTATGTATATGTGTTGTTTGTTGTAATTGTTTTGGTTGTTTCACAACTTTTTCTCATTGATAAATTGATGAACAATGAGTGGGAATCGATGTTTTCACGGATGAATTTTGATATAAACTGCGTAGAATACTTGTCGATTATGTTGGAACATGTTTTGGTTGATATATTGTGATTTGGAAGTGTTTGGGTGGAAGAAATGATGAATTTTGGTCCCATATGACCTATATTGACGCTGCTGTGAATTTCTGGGTTCGCAGGTTCGCTTTGCGAACCCCAGCGAAGGGGAAAGCGAATGTTCGCCCAGAAGTTTGCATTGCGAACTTTATGCTGTTTTTTCTCTGCCACGGTTCGCTGGGGGTTCGCATTGCGAATAGGAAAGCGAACGTGACAGATTTCCCATTTTTGTTTGCTTCATAACTTTTGATCCGTAACTCGGACTGAGGCACGATCGGATGCGTTGGAAAGCTATTTCAATGCTCTTTATGATAGTGGAATAGAAGCATATGTTTATGCCATGGATTGATATGGTAGAGTTAAATATTGTGATGAATGTGATAAGTGTAGTTTATGTTTCCACCAAAATTCATGAATCGGGAATCCGATTGATATGGGACTTGAAGCCTTGGAAAGAGAATCCAACGTGCTAGTAAATGGTTATGTGATATCATTTGTTAACTAAGAATATTTTTTAGAGGATGATTAGTGGTTTGTAGGTTTTGTTGTGTTTGTTGGTGTTCGATGCGATATGTTATCGTCATAGAAATGTGGGGCTTTTGTGCTATTTATATGATGTTGATGCATGTGATAATGATGTTGTTGTGTGGTAAAATACATTGTTTGATTGAATATCAATGTAGGTTGTTATGATGTTTTGTGGGATTGTTGTGGTTTGTGGATTATGATGAAATGCATGGTTTATGTGCAATTCAATGTGTGTTATTTGTTGGCCTTATGGCAAATAAATGCATTTTTTTTGGTTTGATTACAATGCATGATTATTGATGTTGAGATGGTTCACATGGTTATGTATGTTATGAATTTGATTGTCATGAGTCATTGTATGCCAAGCATCATGAAATGCATTCTTGTGATGTCGTGTGCCCTAGTGGGTGTGAGCGACGAAACAATTCCCGAGGGAATCTGCTGTAACGGTCAAGTGCCTTATACAAAGAGGACCTAAAGCGACGTTATAGACGATCGTGTGCCTTATACAAAGAGGACCTAAAGCGATCGGGTCGTGTGCCTTATACAAAGAGGACCTAAAGCGATCCATAAACGTCGTGTGCCTTATACAAAGAGGACCTAAAGCGACGGGGAACATCGTTTTCCCGACGGGGAGTTACACTAAGTAACAAGCGATTATTCCAATAATTCCTGAGTGAATTAATGATGAGAATGATGGATGGAATGGTACCCCATTGCATTGCATAGAGTCGTTGTGTCGGTCTCTGCGCATTTGCATAAATCATGAGTGGATTGATTATGTGTGAGAAATCATGAATGGATTGATTATGTGTGGGAGATTGTGAATTGATTGATTATGTGTTGAGCTTGTGATAGCATTGGTGATTTGATATGCATTTGTGATAAATGCATTGGTTATGGATGATATGTTTTATGTATAGACATATTCTATGTTTTGTGGGGATGTTGTACATTACAATGATTGTCTTAATTCTCTATGGTATGCTATATATGAATATACGTGATGTGGTGGTGTGTTTCCATATGTTATAACTTTGGTATGCCTTATGTGTGAATATGTGATTATGTTGATATAATTGATATATGCTATGTTGTTGGATTATTAGAGATATGTTATGTATTTGTGGCATGCTATATGTATTAGTATGTGATGCTTGTGGTGAGAATAATTATGCATGTGAATTTGTATGTGTTTGCATATTATTATGCAATCTTGATTTAGTTGTTATTTCTCACCCTTCTGCTGTGGTTTGTTGCTCTATGAGGCAATTGCAGATTAGTATCTTGGAGGCTTTTGTGAAGATTAGTTCTCCATGATGTTGTCGGTCTGTCTGCTCTGATACGTAACACAGGAGTCGGGGAACGCTTTTCTTATATATGTGTACATTTGTTGGATCTATTTTGTATTACCTTTGTATGAATATTTTGATGTTATAAAATAATTTATGTTGTAAAACAAGTCAGTTATGGATCTTTCCGCTTTATTCCATAATTGAACGTCCTTTTGTTGGAAAAAGTTTCCCTTTTATGTATATTCCATTTTGTGTTATGTATCAAATTTATGAGCAGGGATTGTGTTTGCTTTCTTTAAATGTGGCATCCTTGTTTCTTTCTAAGGATAAAATTTTTATTTACTCTGATTTATTTATGTATTATTTATTTGCGATGGGAATTGGGGTGTTACATTAGTGGTATCAGAGAAGGTCGGTCCGTCCGGCCAAGTTGTTGAGTCAGTTGGTGTGACAGTTGAATACTGTCGATGTTGTTTGTTCCTTAGTACGTGAAATGTGTGTGAAACACTGTCAGTACTTTCTGGCTTTTCTAATCCTTTGTCTTCAGGATTGAGAATGAGATAAGTGGGGGAGGAGCTGGTGCTTCTCCAAGTTGCTTCGGTTGTGTGTCGTTGGTTGCAAGATTGTAAGTGTTGTTTGGACAGTGTGGTTCCCGGTTCCGGAGGGAATGCAGAGGTAAGGTTTATGTCGACTAAGGATTTGTGCCTTAGGTAGTTTTGTGCATAAGATACCAGAAATGCTATTATAGTTTGGTAAAGACGGTTTATGCCCCATCATGATTGTCGGCTGTCTATTGACAAATTGAGGAACTGATCACCCTTAATCTCTTGTTGATAGTAGACGAAATTATGTTGGATGGAAAAGACGTGTCTTTCCGGCTTTGATAGTGTGTGCAATGAATTGTTGGAATTAAGGAAATGGTTATGGATTGTTTTGTTGAGTCGACGAAGATTCTAATATCGGAAGATGAGATGGATTAGAGGTTTTGGTATGTTGGTCCAGTTGGGAAGTCATTGAGAGAGAACTATTGGGTATCGTTAATGGTTCTTCTCAGAGAGTAGAGTGTGAACTCAAATTTGACGAAGGTGAGGATTTGAGGTTTGGATCTGCTAAGTAAGTAGAAGAATTTTTAGGACGTGAAACTCAGATGTTTGTCATGTTTGTGATGATAGTGTTCTAGAAATTGGCAGGAAGCCACAGTGATGGGCCGTCAGTTGTGCATGGTTTTCAGATGTGTTTTTAGATGAAACATTAGTGTGTCGACTTGAAGAGGTCCAGCATGGTTGGTAAGGAAAAGGATGATAGCATGAGGTTTCCTGTTAATCAGTGAGTAGTATGGAAACTTGAGGTTGTCTTCTGGATAGCTTGAGTTTTGAATTGTGATGAATTGCGAACGATTTGAAGTTCCTTGATGGTATTACTTTTGTTATGGGTTGAGATCTCGTGTCAGCAGAAACCTTGAGTGAGTTGGAACCCTGTAAGAAGAATTGATATGGAATGTGGTAACTAGAGATTGTTAAGCTATTTTGGATAAATTGTTTCGAGCTCAGAATGAATTTTGAAGGTTGTATATGTTATGGTTGTTGAGTATATGAATCGTATCTTCCATACTTGTTTGGATAAGTTTATAGTGATGTTTATTGGATGATATTCTGATTTATTTTAAATCAAAGGATGAGTATGTAGAGTATTTGAGGATTGAGTTACAAGGGTTGAGAGAGAGGGAGCTTTCTACTAAATTATCATAGTGAGAATTTTGATTGAAAAAGGTTAGTTTTCTTGGATATGTTATTTCGGATGAGAGTATGGTTAATGAATCCATCGGAAGTAGATGCAGTTCTACAATGAGAGGCTCCGAAGTTGGTTAAGGAGATTAGAAACTTTTGATCTTAGTTGGTTGTTACTGCGGGTTATGGAAGACTTTGCTAAGTTCGTACTTCTATTATCTCAGTTGACTTGCAAAGGGTGAGTCGTTTGTTTTGGATGTTCGTTGTAAGTAAGTTTTGGTGAGCTGAAGTAGAGATTGATTACGGCTCCAATTTTGATTCTGCTTGATCCTAATAAACTGTTTATGGAATATTGTGATGTGTCTTTGATGAGTGTAGTTAGTGTGCTAATGCGAAAGGCTAAAGTCATTTCTTATGCTTTACGACAATTGGGGATTCATGATTTCAAGATGTCTGCGGTTACTTTTGTGTTGAGAATCTAGAGGAATTATTTTGAGGGTTTTAGGTTCAAGGTGTTTGGTAATCATAAGGGTTTAGAGTACTTGTTTGGTCAGAAGGAATAAAGTAGGAGACAGCGAGGATGGTTGGAATTCCTGATTAGTTATGACCTTGGATCGAATTATCCTATTGCTAAAGTTAATGTCGTGCCTGATGAGTTAAGTCGAAAGCTTTTATGCATGTCTGTTTTGATGGTCAGAGAATTAGAATTATTTGAGCAGTTCAGAGACTTGTGTCTGGTGTGTGAGATAACTCAGTGAAGTGCGAGGTTGGGTGTATTAAAAGTGAACAGTGATTTTTGGTGAATATGAGAAGGAGTTACACTTTGGACGTGGGATAGGTAGATTTGATGGTTACGAGTCATCAGAGTGTGCATCGGAAGTGTGATGTGGCACAATTCGTATATGTGTGTGTGACTTGTAAGAGTTCATAGGTTGAACATTGGAAACATGTAGGAGTGATGAGACCATTGGACGTTTCAGAATGGAAGTGTTAGGTGAAAGGTTTAAATATTATCAATGGGCTACTATGTAGATGGATGTTTTGGTTATATGTTCGATTGGGGAATCGTAGCATTGTTGCAATATTGTTGGGTGACAAGGATGTTGGTATTATGGTTATGTAGAAGTTGTTGAAACGATGTAGGGTCGTGGAACTTTATGTTCTTGCTTGTGTTGTTTCCTCGTTTCTATCGTGGTGGTTCGAGTGCGAGTAGCTAATTCCTGTGTGGGGGATTAGGGGAGTGTTACCTGGGTGTTGGTAACATGGTTTCCTTTGAGTCGTGAGTTAGTCGTCAAGTGCATTGTATGGGCTTTGCATCTTGTCGTTGTAGTTGTCGTCGTTGTCGTGTCGTTGTTGTAGTTGTTGTTAGCAAGGTGGTTTGTCAGTTGTGTTATTCGTGGTGTGCCTTTTGTTGGCATGATAGTTTGTTAGTCGGATGCGAGAGTCGTATCCGGAGTTGTTCGTATCAGTATATTTTCGAGGACGAAAATGTCTAAGTGGGGGAGAGTTGTAACGCCCCGTTTTGTCCGATTTATTTAATCGAGTCGATTTAATTATTTTCGTTTTTGTATTATTTTATTCTTGACTTTTATTTGACAATATATTATTTTTCATTGTTATTATGTTTTATCGTGTTTTGAGAGCGTTTGCGAGATATTTGAGCTGAGGGGTAAAATAGTCTTTTTTGGGGTTTAGATATTTGTAATTATAAGAAAGAGAGAAAAAGAGAGAAAAGAAAGAGAAAGGAAAGAAAGGAAGAGGAAGGAAAAGAGAAGGAGAGGAAAACTTGGGAAAGAAGAAAACATTCAATCCAAAGCTTGAACTTCGATTAATCGGGTAAGGGTGAGAAGTTTCGATTATATCTTGCTTGTGTATGTATATGTGTTGTTTGTTGTAATTGTTTTGGTTGTTTCACAACTTTTTCTCATTGATAAATTGATGAACAATGAGTGGGAATCGATGTTTTCACGGATGAATTTTGATATAAACTGCGTAGAATACTTGTCGATTATGTTGGAACATGTTTTGGTTGATATATTGTGATTTGGAAGTGTTTGGGTGGAAGAAATGATGAATTTTGGTCCCATATGACCTATATTGACGCTGCTGTGAATTTCTGCGTTCGCAGGTTCGCTTTGCGAACCCCAGCGAAGGGGAAAGCGAATGTTCGCCCAGAAGTTTGCATTGCGAACTTTATGCTGTTTTTTCTCTGCCACGGTTCGCTGGGGGTTCGCATTGCGAATAGGAAAGCGAACGTGACAGATTTCCCATTTTTGTTTGCTTCATAACTTTTGATCCGTAACTCGGACTGAGGCACGATCGGATGCGTTGGAAAGCTATTTCAATGCTCTTTATGATAGTGGAATAGAAGCATATGTTTATGCCATGGATTGATATGGTAGAGTTAAATATTGTGATGAATGTGATAAGTGTAGTTTATGTTTCCACCAAAATTCATGAATCGGGAATCCGATTGATATGGGACTTGAAGCCTTGGAAAGAGAATCCAACGTGCTAGTAAATGGTTATGTGATATCATTTGTTAACTAAGAATATTTGGTAGAGGATGATTAGTGGTTTGTAGGTTTTGTTGTGTTTGTTGGTGTTCGATGCGATATGTTATCGTCATAGAAATGTGGGGCTTTTGTGCTATTTATATGATGTTGATGCATGTGATAATGATGTTGTTGTATGGTAAAATACATTGTTTGATTGAATATCAATGTAGGTTGTTATGATGTTTTGTGGGATTGTTGTGGTTTGTGGATTATGATGAAATGCATGGTTTATGTGAAATTCAATGTGTGTTATTTGGTGGCCTTATGGCAAATAAATGCATTGTTTTGGGTTTGATTTCAATGCATGATTATTGATGTTGAGATGGTTCACATGGTTATGTATGTTATGCATTTGATTGTCATGAGTCATTGTATGCCAAGCATCATGATATGCATTCTTGTGATGTCGTGTGCCCTAGTGGGTGTGAGCGACGAAATGATTCCCGAGGGAATCTGCTGTAACGGTCGTGTGCCTTATACAAAGAGGACCTAAAATGACGTTATAGACGATCGTGTGCCTTATACAAAGAGGACCTAAAGTGATCGGGTCGTGTTCCTTATACAAAGAGGACCTAAAGCGATCCATAAACGTCGTGTGCCTTATACAAAGAGGACCTAAAGCGACGGGGAACATCGTTTGCCCGACGGGGAGTTACACTAAGTAACAAGCGATGATTCCAATAATTCCTGAGTGAATTAATGATGAGAATGATGGATGGAATGGTACCCCATTGCATTGTATAGAGTCGTTGTGTCGGTCTCTGCGCATTTGCATAAATCATGAGTGGATTGATTATGTGTGAGAAATCATGAATGGATTGATTATGTGTGGGAGATTGTGAATTGATTGATTATGTGTTGAGCTTGTGATAGCATTGGTGATTTGATATGCATTTGTGATAAATGCATTGGTTATGGATGATATGTTTTATGTATAGACATATGCTATGTTTTGTGGGGATGTTGTACATTACAATGATTGTATTAATTCTCTATGGTATGTTATATATGAATATACGTGATGTGGTGGTGTGTTTCCATATGTTATAACTTTGGTATGCCTTATGTGTGAATATGTGATTATGTTGATATAATTGATATATGCTATGTTGTTGGATTATTAGAGATATGTTATGTATTTGTGGCATGCTATATGTATTAGTATGTGATGCTTGTGGTGAGAATAATTATGCATGTGAATTTGTATGTGTTTGCATATTATTATGCAATCTTGATTTAGTTGTTATTTCTCACCCTTCTGCTGTGGTTTGTTGCTCTATGAGGCAATTGCAGATTAGTATCTTGGAGGCTTTTGTGAAGATTAGTTCTCCATCATGTTGTCGGTCTGTCTGCTCTGATACATAACACAGGAGTCGGGGAACGCTTTTGTTATATATGTGTACATTTGTTGGATCTATTTTGTATTACCTTTGTATGAATATTTTGATGTTATAAAATAATTTATGTTGTAAAACAAGTCAGATATGGATCTTTCCGCTTTATTCCATAATTGAACTTCCTTTTGTTGGAAAAAGTTTCCCTTTTATGTATATTCCATTTTGTGTTATGTATCAAATTTATGAGCAGGGATTGTGTTTGCTTTCTTTAAATGTGGCATCCTTGTTTCTGTCTAAGGATAAAATTTTTATTTACTCTGATTTATTTATGTATTATTTATTAGCGATGTGAATTGGGGTGTTACATTAGTGGTATCAGAGAAGGTCGGTCCGTCCGACCAAGTTGTTGAGTCAGTTGGTGTGACAGTTGAATACTGTCGATGTTGTTTGTGCCTTAGTATGTGAAATGTGTGTGAAACACTGTCAGTACTTTCTGGTTTTTCTAATCCTTTGTCTCCAGGATTGAGAATGAGATAAGTGGGGGAGGAGCTGGTGCTTCTCCAAGTTGCTTCGGATGTGTGTCGTTGGTTGCAAGATTGTAAGTGTTGTTTGGACAGTGTGGTTCTCGGTTCCGGAGGGAATGCGGAGGTAAGGTTTATGTCGACTAAGGATTTGTGCCTTAGGTAGTTTTGTGCATAAGATACAAGAAATGCTATTATAGTTTGGTAAAGACGGTTTATGCCCCATCATGATTGTCGGCTGTCTATTGACAAATTGAGGAACTGATCACCCTTAATCTCTTGTTGATAGTAGACGAAATTATGTTGGATGGAATAGACGTGTCTTTCCGGCTTTGATAGTGTGTGCAATGAATTGTTGGAATTAAGGAAATGGTTATGGATTGTTTTGTTGAGTCGATGAAGATTCTAATATCGGAAGATGAGATGGATTAGAGGTTTTGGTATGTTGGTCCAGTGGGGAAGTCATTGAGAGAGAACGATTGGGTATCATTAATGGTTCTTCTCAGAGAGTAGAGTGTGGACTCAAATTTGACGAAGGTGAGGATTTGAGGTTTGGATCTGCTAAGTAAGTAGAAGAACTTTTAGGACGTGAAACTCAGATGTTTGTCATGTTTGTGATGATAGTGTTCTAGAAATTGGCAAGAAGCCACAGTGATGGGCCGTCAGTTGTGCATGGTTTTCAGATGTGTTTTTGGATGAAACATTAGTGTGTCGACTTGAAGAGGTCCAGCATGGTTGGTAAGGAAAAGGATGATAACATGAGGTTGCCTGTTAATCAGTGAGTAGTATAGAAACTTGAGGTTGTCTTCTGGATAGCTTGAGTTTTGAATTGTGACGAATTGCGAACGATTTGAAGTTCCTTGATGGTATTACTTTTGTTATGGGTTGAGATCTCGTGTCAGCAGAAACCTTGAGTGAGTTGGAACCTGTCATACCCCAAATTTGTCCTACCCTCTCATTTTTTTATGCTAAACATGTTGTGGAAGCATGGATTTTTTCTCAAGATCATCATTTAGCTTTGGCCATAATCCTCTAAAAATTAGGTTAAGGAGGTCTTATTTTGCTTATAGTTATCTATGACAAGTGTATGGAAAAGTTCAAGTGGATTCGAATGACAGTTGCTTCAGTCGCAAGTTGATCAATGGACAAGATTCGATCAAGGAATGTTCAGGAGATTCATCAAAAGCATTGGGTCACGATCTAGCGAGCCTACTGATTGACATTTTGGAACGTATTGAGGATAAGAGTTTGATGTGAATTGAGAGTGTGATTGGAATTAGAGATTAGTCGTGCGGGCTACTTGGAATTCAAATTTCTACCATAAACCCATTATTCATTTCCATCTTTCTTTGTCCATTTTCTATCCATTTTTAGTAATTCCCATAATATCCATTCATTAGCCAACTTCTCGTTACAAATATCCATATCCATTTATGATTAACCAATTCCATTCTAAACAAATATCTAATTTCATTTGACTCCATTGTTTTCTCTCCACATTTTAAACCATATTCTTACCATTATCCAAATCCATACCAATCACAAACAACAAAGCCCATTAAATTCTACAAAATAAAAGCTTATGATGAATTCTACCGAAAATGTTACAAAAATAATAACCCTTTTCTTATTGAAGGCCCATTACATTAAAATTTTTTATTTGAAACAAAAAAGAAGAAGAACTTTGCTGCTACACATGACACATGCCTTGCCCTTTTTGTTACAAGTAATCTGCACACAAGGATAGCCACTTCCACATCCAAACAAAGCAACAACCATATCACTCCAAATTTACTGCTCTGCTGTCACAAAACTTTGACCAAGGCAACGCATGATATGCTCCATATTTACACCAAAATGGAAATAACTAAAACCAAGTTTGCAGGACTCTTTTCATAAATTTAAAAGGTATTCAAAATCATAAGAAAAGGAGGAGTAGAGTACAACAAAAACCTGCAGACATAGGACAAAACAAAATCAAAAATATTGACCAAGCCTTACACTACTAAACCAAGTCCTGCGCTATTCCAAAGAAAACATCACCAACACAGGATCTGCAACAAGACTCCAAAACACCCTGCACATCTGTTTATCACCAAAGGATGAAATCTGATGTACCAATTCTACAAACATCCAAATCACACTACCTCATAGCCTGCATTTTGAAAGAGACTTATCACAAGCAATAAGACAAAATGGATTGTACTACAAACTTAATAGACAAGTTTGTATTGTTTTAAAAGAGAAGAAAAGGATTCAAAAAAGGGGGGAAATTTAAAAACGCAAACCTGACAGTAAAAATGATTCCTCAACATATTTTTCACTCGATGAAACGATTCCCATCGCCTCTGCTCTCCCTCATCCCTACTACACTTTTCCTTCCACAACCTTAAACATCCTCCATGGTTTCATCAGAAATGGTCCACCAAAACCTTCAAACGATTTCGTTTTACGCTAACAACGTCATATCTCCATGTAGCTCACTTCCTTCACTACGTCACGAAGTCACGTCTTCAATCTTCATAACAACAGCACCGTAAATCCCTCCGTTCAACTATTCATCATCGGAAACCCTTCTCCACAACCGCCACCATCGAGTGCTCCTTCAACACGCATCACCAAAAGCTCATAATCTGGAGATTTCTTAGAGCATTTTCATTGAATCTCTAAGAAATTCTGAGCTAAGCCACTAATCCAATAACAATATCATAGTAGAAGCGTACAAAGCAGAAGAAGAGAGGAAAAGCTGAGGAACGAGGAGTCCATAGTGAAAGAGGATCGCATACCTTCGTGTCGTCGCCGAAGTCGCGTCTGAAGCCTTTTTAGGTAGTTCTTGAACTCTCCCTGTTCTGTTTTGTCGTTGATAGATAAAACTCCTTTTGCTGATCTATGTTCCTTTGCAAGCTGCTTGATTAGTGTTTGCATTTACGTTCGACTTCATTTAGGGTTTGATTTAGGGATTGTTCCGATCTGGAAGTTTGGTTGGGCTTTTGAAGTTTTTCGTTTCAGATGTGAAAGGAGAAGAAGAAAATAGTTAGGGTTTGTATAGATCATTTTAGGTTTTGTGGTGGTGTCGCCGGAGAAGACGGTGGCGGCCGCCGTTCGCTGTCGCTTCTCCGGCTGCGGTTTCAGGTTTCCGGCAATGTGGTTTTTGCAGAGAGAATTAGTGAGAAAGAGACGAGGAAAGTGAATGGAGAGATTTGAGATTTATTTCTCGTTCTCAGTTCTTTTTCTTTTTTTTGTTTTGTGGGTTGGTTGGTGGGTGCTGGGTGGCTCCACCTACCGGTGACAAGTGTCACCGGTTGCCACCTTAGATTAGATCCCACGCATATCCCTCTTCGCCACCCTACCATGCACCTCCCTGTTTCATCCCTTTGATCGATCCAACGATGGATCTAATGGTCCAGAATCAGTCAATGAATTGACCAAGGACCACACCATACACCCTTAGGCTTTGACTGCCTTGGGCCTATATGAGCTGCTGTTTACACCCCCTAGGCCCAATCTGTTTTCTTTTATTTTATTAATAATTATTTTAAAAAAATCTAAAAAATACTTTTATCTAATAAGTCCTCAATTCTTATTTAATTAATTTTATTAAATTATTTTATTTAATATTAATTAATTTTGATAATTAATTTTATTAAATATTTTTAATTTAATCTAATTATTTATTTGAACTTTATTTTAATTCTAAAACTTAGAATTTATTTTAGTTTAGGATTCCTCCCTTAAACTAACACTAGAATTAGGGGACTAACCATATCATGCTTGAGTCCATTTATTTATGCTTATTATGTGTGGTGCATGATGTTTACCTTGTGGATTTTTTATGTCTTGATTATATTATGCTATGTCATTGCGTGTTTATTCAAATCAAAATATTTTTCAACTAATATTTGGACTTCGTGTCAATCATTTTCATACCTGATAAGTCGATCGTTTTCACGATCGCAACCGACCTCCCCTTTGCCTCCTCTTGGGCCTTATGCAATGATTACCCATTTTATTTTGATTTGTATGCATGTATGTGACTGGTTTATGTTTAATCATGGCTTAATTAATTCCGTAAGATTAAAATCAACCCTTTTTATAAGAGTAAAACAAACTTGATCCAACATCAGGTATTTTCCAAATAAATTCAATCAATTCAATCCTAAGCATTTATTTGATCCATATATCAAGTATTTCCAACCTTCACTTCACACCATAACTTCTTTTCCTTCCATTTCTTAACCTCCTCATACGTAAATTAAAACCTCGATCCAACGTCGAGTGCTTTTCTCAAATCAAACCAACACACGTAATAATACTTAAACATTTACATAAAGATGAAAAAGAGGGGGACTAAGTCTTTGGTCTTTCTTTTCAATTGCTTGGGTGCGAGTTTCCTTACTCGTGTGTGGGCAATTGACGCCTTTAAAATACATATAATCCGATAACACTCAAGCTCATTTTCTTAATCAATCATTAATACATTTAATCTCTATTCAAACACATTTTTTTAAAAAAGGTGAAAAAGAGGGGGACCAAGTCTTTGGTCTTTTCTTTTCAATTGTTTGGGTGCGAGTTTCCTTACTCGTGTGTGGACAATTGACGCCTCTAAAACACACGAAACTCGACAACATTTAAACCTTTTCTAATAAATCCTTTAAAACATTAAACCTTTATCTAACATTTTATCAAAAGGTGAAGTGAGGGGGATCAAGTCTTTGATCTTTCTCCTCAATTACTTGGGTGCGAGTTTGCTTACTCGTGTGTGGGTAATTGACGCCTCTAAAACATACGAACTCGACCATACTCAACATTTTCCTAATCAAGTTACTAATACACTTAAACCTTACTTAAACATTTTGAAGGGTGAAGTGAGGGGGACCAAGTCTTTGGTCTTTCTCCTCAATTGTTTAGGTGCGAGTTCTCTTACTCGGGTTTAAACAATTGTCACCCCTAAAACATCTGATACGACTAAAAACTCATTTCCTCGCCCACACAACCGAAACCCTAACATACTTAATCCACAACTCCAACACCTTTCCCAAAGAACACTGTTTAAGTCATTCTTTCGCGCATATGAACTCGTGCTTCAGCCTCCCCTAGCGAGCAGACAAACCAATGTTTAGCAGTTAGAATGCAACCTAAACTCTCGTTCGCCTAAAACACGTCCAAATCAAACCTTTTTCTCAATCAAATCCTTAATACACTTAATCCTTATCCAAACAACTTTTCACAAAAGAACATTGTTTAGTCCATTCTTCCGCGCATATGAACTAGTGCTTCAGCCTCCCTTGACGAGCAGACAAGCCGACGTTTAGCAGTTAGAATGCGAATTAAACTCTCGTTCGCCTAAAAAATACGAACCAACAAACCGTAGTCCCACGAACTACAAATACTCTGACTTTCCAATTGCACGAGGGAATACGTAGGCCCAAGGGTTCTAATCCTTGCCGAGCACACTAATAAAAAACCACCCACGTCCCATTTAAAAATTAATCCTTTTACCTTAGAAGATAAACAAACAAACATAGCTAACTTTCTCACGAATCGAATCAAGAGGTTCCCGTTGAGTACAACGGACGTAGAGGGTGCTAATACCTTCCCTCTTGCTAACCAACACCCGAACCCGAATTTGGTTGCGATGACCACGTTCTTGTCCCTCCTTTAAAAGGTTTTATCGATATTTTCCTTTCCCTCTTTTAGGATAAATAAAGTTCGGTGGCGACTCTGTTTCGAACAGTTTTTTCCGCGTCCATCGCGAGGATCATATTTTTCGAGGTACGAGAGATGGCGACTCTGCTGGGGATATGCATTGCCCTATGTTAGAGAGAGTCAAGCCTAACTTGACTCGATTCGTGAGTGTTAGATCCGCTTGTTTGTTTATCTTCTCTTGTTTGTTTGCTTGCTTGTTTAACGATCTATTATCTATTTGCTTGCTTATTTTTTATTATATCCTATTATTATCTCTTATGACACTGTGGGGGTTCTCTGATCATTGGTGCTTTGTGAGACGGCTCTACACCCGAGTCTGAGAAAAACCCTAGGATTAGGATGGTGGTTGTGTAGTGGAGGCTTGCGTGGTCTCTTCCGCGTGAGTCAAAGCAAAGACCCCGCTTGGAGTAGATTCCCTTGGAAATGTTATCGTTTTGACGTTACTTCGTCACAATGATAATGTTTTCAAGCCTGAATCGTTGATCCCAAGGACCTTTAACCCATATTACCCATGGTGGTTAGTAGTGTTAATTCTATGTGAGTTAATGCGAACGCCCCAATCTGATGAGATCCCTCGAACGTATTACTTCCTGACAGTAATATTTTCAACCTCGATCTAGGATTCTGAGAACCCTAAACCCGTGTGTCGATGGTTGTGTAGTGGGCGCCTCCGAGGAGTCTTTCTCGTGGGGAAGAAACGAAGACCTCACCTAGACGAGATCCTTTCAAGGATATTATCGTCTGATGTTCCTTCGTCACGGCTATAATGTCTTTGAAAGGTATCCACAACTCTAGGCACCTACCCGTTTAGAACCTACCTGTGGGGGATCCGATGATCAGAGATACCCTGTGTCTAACTTCTTCCTCTGAATCAGATGTTGTTTTGATCCTGGAACCATGCATAAGCATTGCATACTCATGACATCAGCATTGCATTAGCATGTATGCATGTCATTTTTCCAACCACAAACTCATCCATCCTTTGTCCATAACCCGCAGTTGATTTCCCGACGCACATATTGGACTTGAGGTAGCTCTGGGAGAACCATGGAACACTTGAAGCAGAATCAAGTTGAGTGGAGAAAAGGCATGAACAGCATGAAAGGCAAGACAGAGCAGATGCCAGAAGCTTTAACAACTATGGGGAAAAGAAAGAAAAAGCTTCAAGAAGGCACAACATCTAGGAGTGTTACTCCCACAGTTCCTTCTACTCCACAAGCTACAGTGAATAACCTATTGTGTGTTGTTCCTCCTGGGTTTTGTCCCCGACCAATTCTTTCACAAACTCAGGATCAGTGGTCAGCACCCATTCTGTCCCAGAGGCATGAGAATCTAAACCAGAGAGGCCATAAGAAGTCTAAGTTGCGCCCTATCCTTGACCCTATTCCTATACCCTATGGACAACTGCTATCATACCTGATTCAAAGTTCAATGGTGGCACTCACCCCCCTTGGGCCAGCTCGTAACCCTCCTCCACCTGGATATAATCATAATGCACAGTGTGAATACCATAAATGGGCGAGGGGGCACTTTATTGAAGATTGTTGGTCATTCAAGAATAAAGTTCAAGAGCTTATTAACAAGAAACGTCTAGTCTTTGAAGAAGACAACTCAGGGGTAGAGTGTGGGTACCACACTGGAACCATATGGCATGCTGTCAAAGAATGTGAAAGCTTTCGAAACAAATTGCAAAAACTAACCAGAAAGGAAGGCCCTAGCGTGAATGGTTTGACCCAAAGATCTGGCAACGAGAAAATACAAGAGTTTTGTGGACCACTCAGAATCCTATACCACAAGGAAAAGGTCGAGTTTATGGAAAATGAAACATCTTTATTCTCTGATAATCACGTTGAAACCATGGCCGTGGATAACACCTCCACAAGAGGAAAGCTGGTAGAGAAGTCCGAAAAGGCTGCATTTTCTGAGGAGGCTCCGAAAAAGGACTTTGGGAAGCATCTCATTGATATTGAGGATGATGATGATATCAACCTTTGGATCCCAAAAAGGCAACCAACAGTGCCTAGGGCATCATACTAAAAACCTTGGGTTGCTCCCAATGCAAATCAATGAGCTCATGGCCGAGGAAGTCAGAATCCACGCCAGAATCAGATAAGGCCTCGCAACAACTTGGAAAGAATGACTGCTCCTCTTCACCTAGTTCCTATGTCGTACAGTCAACTTTTACCGCATCTAGTCCGAAACTCACTAGTGGAGCCCAAGTCTCTCAAGCCGGTGCCAGAACCATATCCTCCTGGGTACAATCCTAAGGCGCATTGTGGCTATCATGCTGGATCAATGGGGCACTCAACTGAAGATTGCAAAGCTTTCCAAGCCAAGGTGCAACACTTGATTGACAAGAGGTGCATATCCTTTCAAGATGGGAATTTGGTTGTGCGTATCAGCATCTCGCCCAAATGAGTTTGAAGATTCCAAGAGGCATCTTCTCAAGCCAGTGGTTCAGATAGGAAGACATCCTCAGAGCTGGCAATCCTTGGACATTTTTATCATTTGCATTTGTAATTTCCTTATGTTAAATGCTACTTGTTTTTAGACATTGTTGTTTATTAATGGTAATATTAATGAAATGATCATGCATTTTTTGAACTAATCATGTCGCATTCGCTCACATTTTCTTCTCTTATATCAAAAAAACAAAAAAATCATCTATATACCTCTCATTCACTTTCTTTACCAAGTTGTTTAGCAAAGATTGGAGGGAGGATGACGAAAATGAGATACCCATAATTGCTGATGGTATGCTTTCGGATAGAATCCTGCCAAGGATGTACAGGCATTGTTTCAAATCCCTAAACACTGGAGAGATAAGGAGTTAATCCCTAGTTCACCACTTCGAGTCGAGAAGTAGAAGTTTCCTTCGGATATTCAAACCCTTACACTCAACCCGGGGCAGGGTAGTGTTCAATTAATCTGACTTCGTATTCTTTGTACACGTCCTGAGGTGACGAAGAAATCATGCAAAATCCAGAAGTTATGATGGTTGTTCTTCAATGACTACTGACTTGGCAGTCACAAGCCTTACTCTAAAAAAAAAAGAGAGCCCGCTAAGTTAAACACCTCAAAAAGGAGACTTAGGCAAAAATTAGGGCAATCCCGATGGACTCGTAGAATAAAATCAGTCCATGCAAAATTAGGGATCAAAAAAAAAAAAAAATCAAAAGGTCACTGACATCTATCAAAAACAAAATAAGATGACTGCCATTTCAAGCGAATCTTGAACCTTCATATTCACTCTTACACCGTCAAAATCTAAGTACGTGTGTCGATTTACCTGAACGTAGGACTGGAGATCATCACGAAGAAGGGGTGGGTACAAATATAACTTTGAGCCTTATATCCTTTGTTTCTATAACCGTGAACCAGACCATATTACAACCCTCAAAAGACCTAATTGAGGCGGGGTTTATTCTGAAAGCATACTACAGCAAGGTTGCGTAAACTGACTCCTACATATTTGCTAATCTTTTGAATTGGTATCATACTCTTGCTGTATCTTTCACACACCAGTAAAAGAGCACTGCGTTTGGACTAATGGTCCACTCGTCACACACTGACACATCATTCCAATAAATGATTTTTCAAAACTTGCATGAACGTCGCATTAAAATTACCATTTCTGAATGATCAATTTTAGCTGCAAATCAGTACTTGACATTTTGGAATCTTCAACAAAGTGCAATCAGAGAAAAACTTGAATATTCGTTGGCACTGACTCGAATCGAGACTATCTCATAACCTTGTGAATCTGGGGCAAGTCCTTCAAAGCAATACTTAGTCAACCTGAGGCAAGTCTTTCAAAAGCCAAGACTGGGGCAGACCACTGATCCAGACACTGGGGCAGATCATCTCAATACCTGTCAGACAGGGGCAGATTCCCTTCATACATTCAAGTTGGTCAAGCTGGCCATGTCATGCACTAAGCGACCCTTGAGTTCAACAAGTATTAAAAGCCTTGGGGTAGAGCAAATGCACAATCAGAATGCATTGGATAAGTCGCTACGCTCACACAATCAACATGCATTGGTTACGTCACTGCGCTCATACAACCATTTATTTGTGAGCCATCATGGCATATCAGCTAGAAGTGAGGTTCTCTCATGAACCAAGAACGCAATTTCTGCGAAGGATCAAACTTGGGGCAGCAAGAGAATCATATTGGCTTACTGATCATAATATCTTCCATTTTCGAGTGTCGGGAAATCAAACCTTTCCATTAACTAAAAGTCCAACCCTGCTTGGCACCTCTTAAAGTCCAACCCTGCTTGGCACCTACCAAAAGTCCACCCTGTTGGCACCTTCATAAAACCCATCACCTGCTTGCATCCACATATGCATCACATACAACATACAAGCATCATATGCATACATAAATAACCTTTTTCCTTCCTCAACCCCCGCGTTGATATATATTGATTTGTTCTTGACCCCTGAGTCAATGTTGTCTTTATTTTCTTCGGCCCCCGAGTCGATGTTTACCTTTCTTTCAACCCCCGAGTTAATGATATTTTGTCTTTATTTTCTCGACCCCCGAGTCGATATTGCCTTAGTTTCTCGACCCCCGAGTCAATATCATTATTACATCTTCAACCCCGAGTTGACATCTTATTGCTTGTACTGACCCCCGAGTCATTGTTATCTTTATCTTCTTCGACCCCCAAGTTGATATTGTCTTTATTTCCTCGACCCCCGAGTCGACATTGCCTTTATCTCTGCCCTCGACCCCCGAGTCGATATTTGCTTTTACCTTCAACCCCCGAGTTGATATTTTGTTATTTCCTTCAACCCCTGAGTTGATAGATTACATCGCCTTTATTTTCTCGACCCCCGAGTCGATATTGTCTTTATTTCCTCGACCCCCGAGTCGATATTACCTTTACCTTTCTTTCAACCCCCGAGTTGACGACAGTTTATCTTAATTTTTCTCGACCCCCGAGTCGATAGTCTATTTCCTTTTCTCAACCCCCGAGTTGATATGCCAGTATTCCTAGTGAGTCTTTCACCTTGCTCCATCTAATCCCCATTAATCCTTGTTTGGAAACCAGAAATGAAGCCTTGCCCGGTTGCATTCCCGCATACATTGCATACCAATCCAATCATACATGCATAGCATTCCTGCAGAAATAAGAAATCTCATAAAAAAAACAAGTTCATTTGCATTCATGTATGCATGGCATATCCATCCCCAGCATAGCATAACAGGAGCCAGGATCGGTTCGCAAGTATCTTGGTCAGCCCTCCTTCAAAGTCAGCAGTATTCCTCTGAAAGGAGTTGGTACCCCGCACGTGCTCTTGGAATTCAATTCCCCAGCAAGTCATTCTTCAACCATGCAATTGATAATGACAATCCCAGCAGCTGTTGCTTCTATTGCACCCCAAACAGAGGTTATCCTAGAAAGTTTCTTGTGAGCTTTCCCCTACAAAGCCAGCCCATTTCCTCCGACAGGAATCTTGCTTAACTATTCCTCAGCAAATTCACCGCAGAGATACTGCTTTGGTATCATCGAGGAACCTTAAGGGATAAGGGACTGCTTCGACGACCCAGAGAATCGTCTGCCTTCAAAGATACTGCTTTGGCATCGTAAAGAACCTTAATGGATAAGGTGCTGCTTCGACAACCCAAAGAACCACAAGTTATTCTGATAATTTTTGTACCCCACTACCTCATTCTGCCAGCTCTTACTCCATGGCACTTTACCTTTTGTCGGACAAATTTTGGGGTCTTCTTATATCTAATTGACTTCTACCCTTAAAATGAACGTCATGCAGCCGTTCACTCTCTCGGGTCCAAGGCAATTAGATAGGGGCATCTGTCATACCCCAAATTTGTCCCACCCTCTCATTTTTCTTATGCTAAACATGTTGTGGAAGCATGGATTTTTTCTCAAGATCATCATTTAGCTTTGGCCATAATCCTCTAAAAATTAGGTTAAGGAGGTCTTGTTTTGCTTATAGTTATCTATGACAAGTGTATGGAAAAGTTCAAGTGGATTCGGATGACAGTTGCTTCAGTCGCAAGTTGATCAATGGACAAGATTCGATCAAGGAATGTTCAGGAGATTCATCAAAAGCATTGGGTCACGATCTAGCGAGCCTACTGATTGACATTTTGGAACGCATTGAGGATAAGAGTTTGATGTGAATTGATAGTGTGATTGGAATTAGAGATTAGTCGTGTGGGCTACTTGGAATTCAAATTTCTACCATAAACCCATTATTCATTTCCATCTTTCTTTGTCCATTTCCTATCCATTTTTAGTAATTCCCATAATATCCATTCATTAGCCAACTTCTCGTTACAAATATCCATATCCATTTATGATTAACCAATTCCATTCTAAACAAATATCCAATTTCATTTTACTCCATTGTTTTCTCTCCACATTTTAAACCATATTCTTACCATTATCCAAATCCATACCAATCACAAACAACAAAGCCCATTAAATTCTACAAAATAAAAGCTCATGATGCATTCTACCAAAAATGTTACAAAAATAATAACCCTTTTCTTATTAAAGGCCCATTACATTAAAACTTTTTATTTGAAACAAAAAAGAAGAAAAACTTTGCTGCTACACATGACACACGCCTTGCCCTTTTTGTTACAAGTAACCTGCACACAAGGATAGCCACTTCCACATCCAAACAAAGCAACAACCATATCACTCCAAATTTACTGCTCTGCTGTCACAAAACTTTGACCAAGGCAACGCATGATATGCTCCATATTTACACCAAAATGGAAATAACTAAAACCAAGTTTGCAGGACTCTTTTCATAAATTCAAAAGGTATTCAAAATCATAAGAAAATGAGGAGTAGAGTACAACAAAAACTTGCAGACATAGGACAAAACAAAATAAAAAATATTGACCAAGCCTTACACTACTAAACCAAGTCCTGCGCTATTCCAAAGAAAACATCACCAACAAAGGATCTGCAACAAGACTCCAAAACACCCTGCACACCTGTTTATCACCAAAGGATGAAATCTGCTGTACCAATTCTACAAACATCCAAATCACACTGCCTCATAGCCTGCATTTTGAAAGAGACTTATCACAAGCAATAAGACAAAATGGATTATACTACAAACTTAATAGACAAGTTTGTATTGTTTTAAAAGAGAAGAAAAGGATTCAAAAAAGGGGGGAAAATTTAAAAACGCAAACCTGATAGTAAAAATGATTCCTCAACAGATTTTTCACTCGATGAAACGATTCCCATCGCCTCTGCTCTCCCTCAGCCCTACTACACTTTTCCTTCCACAACCTTAAACATCCTCCATGGTTTCATCATAAAAGGTCCACCAAAACCTTCAAACGATTTCGTTTTACGCTAACAACGTCATATCTCCATGTAGCTCACTTCCTTCACTACGTCACGAAGTCATATCTTCAATCTTCATAACAACAGCACCGTAAATCCCTCCGTTCAACTATTCATCATCGGAAACCCTTCTCCACAACCGCCACCATCGAGTGCTCCTTCAACACGCATCACCAAAAGCTCATAATCTGGAGATTTCTTAGAGCATTTTCATTGAATCTCTAAGAAATTTTGAGCTAAGCCACTAATCCAATAACAATATCATAGTAGAAGCGTACAAAGCAGAAGAAGAGAGGAAAAGTTGAGGAACGAGGAGTCCATAATGAAAGAGGATCGCATACCTTCGTGCCTTCGCCGAAGTCGCGTCTGAAGCCTTTTTAGGTAGTTCTTGAACTCTCCCTGTTCTGTTTTGTCGTTGATAGATAAAACTCCTTTTGCTGATCTATGTTCCTTTGCAAGCTGCTTGATTAGTGTTTGCATTTACGTTCGACTTCATTTAGGGTTTGATTTAGGGATTGTTCCGATCTGGAAGTTTGGTTGGGCTTTTGAAGTTTTTCGTTTCAGATATGAAAGGAGAAGAAGAAAATAGTTAGGGTTTGTATAGATCATTTTAGGTTTTGTGGTGGTGTCACCGGAGAAGACGGTGGCGGCCGCCGCGCGCTGCCGCTTCTCCGGCCGCGGTTTCAGGTTTCCGGCAATGTGGTTTTTGCAGAGAGAATTAGTGAGAAAGAGACGAGGAAAGTGAATGGAGAGATTTGAGATTTATTTCTCGTTCTCAGTTCTTTTTCTTTTTTTTGTTTTGTGGGTTGGTTGGTGGGTGCTGGGTGGCTCCACCTACCGGTGACAAGTGTCACCGGTTGCCACCTTAGATTAGATCCCACACATATCCCTCTTCGCCACCCTACCATGCACCTCCCTGTTTCATCCCTTTGATCGATCCAACGATGGATCTAATGGTCCATAATCAGTCAATGAGTTGACCAAGGACCACACCATACACCCTTAGGCTTTGACTGCCTTGGGCCTATACGAGCTGCTGTTTACACCCCCTAGGCCCAATCTGTTTTCTTTTATTTTATTAATAATTATTTTAAAAAAATCTAAAAAATACTTTTATCTAATAAGTCCTCAATTCTTATTTAATTAATTTTGTTAAATTATTTTATTTAATATTAATTAATTTTGATAATTAATTTTATTAAATATTTTTAATTTAATCTAATTAATTATTTGAACTTTATTTTAATTCTAAAACTTAGAATTTATTTTAGTTTAGGATTCCTCCCTTAAACTAACACTAGAATTAGGGGACTAACCATATCATGCTTGAGTCCATTTATTTATGCTTATTATGTGTGGTGCATGATGTTTACCTTGTGGATTTTTTATGCCTTGATTATATTATGCTATGTCATTGCGTGTTTATTCAAATCAAAATATTTTTCAACTAATATTTGGACTTCGTGTCAATCATTTTCATACCTGATAAGTCGATCGTTTTCACGATCGCAACCGACCTCCCCTTTGCCTCCTCTTGGGCCTTATGCAACGATTACCCATTTTATTTTGATTTGTATGCATGTATGTGATTGGTTTATGTTTAATCATGGCTTAATTAATTCCATAAGATTAAAATCAACCTTTTTTATAAGAGTAAAACAAACTTGATCCAACATCAGGTATTTTCCAAATAAATTCAATCAATTCAATCCTAAGCATTTATTTGATCCATATATCAAGTATTTCCAACCTTCACTTCACACCATAACTTTCTTTCCTTCCATTTCTTAACCTCCTCATATGTAAATTAAAACCTCGATCCAACGTCGAGTGCTTTTGTCAAATCAAACCAACACACATAATAATACTTAAACATTTACATAAAGGTGAAAAAGAGGGGGACTAAGTCTTTGGTCTTTCTTTTCAATTGCTTGGGTGCGAGTTTCCTTACTCGTGTGTGGGCAATTGACGCCTTTAAAATACATATAATCCGATAACACTCAAACTCCTTTTCTTAATCAATCATTAATACATTTAATCTCTATTCAAACACATTTTTTTAAAAAGGTGAGAAAGAGGGGGACCAAGTCTTTGGTCTTTTCTTTTCAATTGTTTGGGTGCGAGTTTCCTTACTCGTGTGTGGACAATTGACGCCTCTAAAACACACGAAACTCGACAACATTTAAACCTTTTCCAATTAATCCTTTAAAACATTAAACCTTTATCTAACATTTTATCAAAAGGTGAAGTGAGGGGTATCAAGTCTTTGATCTTTCTCCTCAATTACTTGGGTGCGAGTTTGCTTACTCGTGTGTGGGTAATTGACGCCTCTAAAACATACGAACTCGACCATACTCAACATTTTCCTAATCAAGTTACTAATACACTTAAACCTTACTTAAACATTTTGAAGGGTGAAGTGAGGGGGACCAAGTCTTTGGTCTTTCTCTTCAATTGTTTAGGTGCGAGTTCTCTTACTCGGGTTTAAACAATTGTCACCCCTAAAACATCCGATACGACTAAAAACTCCTTTCCTCGCCCACGCAACCGAAACCCTAACATACTTAATCCACAACTCCAACACCTTTCCCAAAGAACATTGTTTAAGTCATTCTTTCGCGCATATGAACTCGTGCTTCAGCCTCCCCTAGCGAGCAGACAAGCCAATGTTTAGCAGTTAGAATGCAACCTAAACTCCCGTTCGCCTAAAACACGTCCAAATCAAACCTTTTTCTCAATCAAATCCTTAATACACTTAATCCTTATCCAAACATCTTTTCACAAAAGAACATTGTTTAGTCCATTCTTCCGCGCATATGAACTAGTGCTTCAACCTCCCTTGACGAGCAGACAAGCCGACGTTTAGCAGTTAGAATACGAATTAAACTCTCGTTCGCCTAAAAAATACGAACCAACAAACCGTAGTCCCACGAACTACGAATGCTCTGACTTTCCCATTACACGAGGGAATACGTAGGCCCAAGGGTTCTAATCCTTGCCGAGCACACTAATAAAAAACCACCCACGTCCCATTTAAAAATTAATCCTTTTACCTTAGAAGATAAACAAACAAACATAGCTAACTTTCTCACGAATCGAATCAAGAGGTTCCCGTTGAGTACAACGGGCGTAGAGGGTGCTAATACCTTCCCTCTTGCGTAACCGACTCCCGAACCCGAATTTGGTTGCGATGACCACGTTCTTGTCCCTCCTTTAAAAGGTTTTATCGATATTTTCCTTTCCCTCTTTTGGGATAAATAAAGTTCGGTGCCGACTCTGTTTCGAACAGTTTTTTCCGCGTCCATCGCGAGGATCGTATTTTTCGAGGTACGACAAAACCCTGTAAGAAGAATTGATATGGATTGTGGTAACTAGAGATTGTTAAGCTATTTTGGATAAATTGTTTCGAGCTTAGAATGAATTTTGAAGGTTGTATATGTTATGGTTGTGGAGTATATGAATCGTATCTTCCATACTTGTTTGGATAAGTTTATAGTGATGTTTATTGGATGATATTCTGATTTATTTTAAATCAAAGGATGAGTATGTAGAGTATTTGAGGATTGAGTTACAAGGGTTGAGTGAGATGGAGCTTTCTACTAAATTATCGAAGTGAGAATTTTGATTGAAAGAGGTTAGTTTTCTTGGATATGTTATTTCGGATGAGAGTATGGTTAATGGATCCATCAGAAGTAGATGCAGTTCTACAATGAGAGGCTCCGAAGTTGGTTAAGGAGATTAGAAACTTTTGATCTTAGTTGGTTGTTACTGCGGGTTATGGAAGACTTTGCTAAGTCCGTACTTCTATTATCTCAGTTGACTTGCAAAGGGTGAGTCGGTTGTTTTGGATGTTTGTTGTGAGTAAGTTTTGGTGAGCTGAAGTAGAGATTGACTACGGCTCCAATTTTAATTCTGCTTGATCCTAATAAACTGTTTATGGAATATTGTGATGTGTCTTTGATGAGTGTAGTTAGTGTGCTAATGCGAAAGGGTAAAGTCATTTCTTATGCTTTACGACAATTGGGGATTCATGATTTCAAGATGTCTGCGGTTACTTTTGTGTTGAGAATCTAGAGGAATTATTTTGAGGGTTTTAGGTTCAAGGTGTTTGGTAATCATAAGGGTTTAGAGTACTTGTTTGGTCAGAAGGAATAAAGTAGGAGACAACGAGGATGGTTGGAATTCCTGATTAGTTATGACCTTGGCTCGAATTATCCTATTGGTAAATTTAATGTCGTGCCTGATGAGTTAAGTCGAAAGCTTTTATGCATGTCTGTTTTGATGGTCAGAGAATTAGAATTATTTGAGCAGTTCAGAGACTTGTGTCTGGTGTGTGAGATAACTCAGTGAAGTGCGAGGTTGGGTGTATTAAAAGTGAAAAGTGATTTTTGGTGAATATGAGAAGGAGTTAGACTTTGGACGTGGGATAGGTAGATTTGATGGTTACGAGTCATCAGAGTGCGCATCGGAAGTGTGATGTGGCACAATTCGTATATGCGTGTGTGACTTGTAAGAGTTCATAGGTTGAACATTGGAAACATGTAGGAGTGATGAGACCATTGGACGTTTTAGAATGGAAGTGTTAAGTGAAAGGTTTAAATATTATCCATGGGCTACTATGTAGATGGATGTTTTGGTTATATGTTCGATTGGGGAATCGTAGCATTGTTGCAATATTGTTGGGTGACAAGGATATTTGTATTATGGTTATGTAGAAGTTGTTGAAACGATGTAGGGTCGTGGAACTTTATGTTCTTGCTTGTGTTGTTTCCTCGTTTCTATCGTGCTGGTTCGAGTGCGAGTAGTTAATTCCTGTGTGGGGGATTAGGGGAGTGTTACCTGGGTGTTGGTAACATGGTTTTCTTTGAGTCGTGAGTTAGTCGTCAAGTGCATTGTATGGGCTTTGCATCTTGTCGTTGTAGTTGTCGTCGTTGTCGTGTCGTTGTTGTAGTTGCTGTTAGCAAGGTGGTTTGTCAGTTGTGTTATTCGTGGTGTGCCCTTTGTTGGCATGATAGTTTGTTAGTCGGATGCGAGAGTCGTATCCGGAGTTGTTCGTATCAGTATATTTTCGAGGACGAAAATGTCTAAGTGGGGGAGAGTTGTAACGCCCCGTTTTGTCCGATTTATTTAATCGATTCGATTTAATTATTTTCGTTTTTATATTATTTTATTCTTGACTTTTATTTGACAATATATTATTTTTCATTGTTATTATGTTTTATCACGTTTTGAGAGCGTTTGCGAGATATTTGAGCTGAGGGGTAAAATAGTCTTTTTAGGGGTTTAGATATTTGTTATTATAAGAAAGAGAGAAAAAGAGAGAAAAGAAAGAGAAAGGAAAGAAAGGAAGAGGAAGGAAAAGAGAAGGAGAGGAAAACTTGGGAAAGAAGAAAACATTCAATCCAAAGTGTGAACTTCGATTAATCGGGAAAGGGTGAGAAGTTTCGATTATATCTTGCTTGTGTATGTATATGAGTTGTTTGTTGTAATTGTTTTGGTTGTTTCACAACTTTTTCTCATTGATAAATTGATGAACAATGAGTGGGAATCGATGTTTTCACGGATGAATTTTGATATAAACTGCGTAGAATACTTGTCGATTATGTTGGAACATGTTTTGGTTGATATATTGTGATTTGGAAGTGTTTGGGTGGAAGAAATGATGAATTTTGGTCCCATATGACCTATATTGACGCTGCTGTGAATTTCTGGGTTCGCAGGTTCGCTTTGCGAACCCCATCGATGGGGAAAGCGAATTTTCGCCCAGAAGTTCGCATTGCGAACTTTATGCTGTTTTTTCTCTGCCACGGTTCGCTGGGGGTTCGCATTGCGAATAGGAAAGCGAACGTGACAGATTTCCCATTTTGTTTCCTTCATAACTTTTGATCCGTAACTCGGATTGAGGCACGGTCGGATGCGTTGGAAAGCTATTTCAATGCTCTTTATGATAGTGGAATAGAAACATATGTTTATGCCATGGATTGATATGGTAGAGTTAAATATTGTGATGAATGTGATAAGTGTAGTTTATGTTTCCACCAAATTTCATGAATCGGGAATCCGATTGATATGGGACTTGAAGCCTTGGAAAGAGAATCCAACGTGCTAGTAAATGGTTATGTGATATCATGTGTTAACTAAGAATATTTGGTAGAGGATGATTAGTGGTTTATAGGTTTTGTTGTGTTTGTTGGTGTTCGATGCGATATACTATCGTCATAGAAATGTGGGGCTTTTGTGCTATTTATATGATGTTGATGCATGTGATAATGATGTTGTTGTGTGGTAAAATACATTGTTTGATTGAATATCAATGTAGGTTGTTATGATGTTTTGTGGGATTGTTGTGGTTTGTGGATTATGATGAAATGCATGGTTTATGTGAAATTCAATGTGTGTTATTTGGTGGCCTTATGGCAAATAAATGCATTGTTTTGGGTTTGATTTCAATGCATGATTATTGATGTTGAGATGGTTCACATGGTTATGTATGTTATGCATTTGATTGTCATGAGTCATTGTATGCCAAGCATCATGATATGCATTCTTGTGATGTCGTGTGCCCTAGTGGGTGTGAGCGACGAAACGATTCCCGAGGGAATCTGCTATAACGATCGTGTGCCTTATACAAAGAGGACCTAAAGCGAAGTTATAAACGATTGTGTGCCTTATACAAAGAGGACCTAAAGCGACGGGGAACATCGTTTTCCCGACGGGGAGTTACACTAAGTAACAAGCGATGATTCCAATAATTCCTGAGTGAATTAATGATGAGAATGATGGATGGAATGGTACCCCATTGCATTGCATAGAGTCGTTGTGTCGGTCTCTGCGCATTTGTATAAATCATGAGTGGATTGATTATGTGTGAGAGATCATGAATGGATTGATTATGTGTGGGAGATTGTGAATTGATTGATTATGTGTTGAGCTTGTGATAGCATTGGTGATTTGATATGCATTTGTGATAAATGCATTGGTTATGGATGATATGTTTTATGTATAGACATATGCTATGTTTTGTGGGGATGTTGTACATTACAATGATTGTATTAATTCTCTATGGTATGCTATATATGAATATACGTGATGTGGTGGTGTGTTTCCATATGTTATAACTTTGGTATGCCTTATGTGTGAATATGTGATTATGTTGATATAATTGATATATGCTATGTTGTTGGATTATTAGAGATATGTTATGTATTTGTGGCATGCTATATGTATTAGTATGTGATGCTTGTGGTGAGAATAATTATGCATGTGAATTTGTATGTGTTTGCATATTATTATGCAATCTTGATTTAGTTGTTATTTCTCACCCTTCTGCTGTGGTTTGTTGCTCTATGAGGCAATTGCAGATTAGTATCTTGGAGGCTTTTGTGAAGATTAGTTCTCCATCCTGTTGTCGGTCTGTCTGCTCTGATACGTAACACGGGAGTCGGGGAACGTTTTTGTTATATATGTGTACATTTGTTGGATCTATTTTGTATTACCTTTGTATGAATATTTTGATGTTATAAAATAATTTATGTTGTAAAACAAGTCAGTTATGGATCTTTCCACTTTATTCCATAATTGAACTTCCTTTTGTTGGAAAAAGTTTCCCTTTTATGTGTATTCCATTTTTTGTTATGTATCAAATTTATGAGCAGGGATGTGTGTTTTCTTTCTTCAAATGTGGCATCCTTGTTTCTGTCTAAGAATAATAAATTTTTATTTACTCTGATTTATTTATGTATTATTTATTCGCGATAGGAATTGGGGTGTTACAGAAGGAACTGCATGCCATTCGCCGTCATGACTTATTCGGAAAGGACGCCGCAAACCTCTATTTGGTCCCTAATGTAAAGATCCCGCACACATTCAAGGTGCCTGACTTTGAAAAATAGAAAGGCAACTCTTGCCCTCAAAGTCATTTGGTGATGTACGCTCGAAAAATGTTAACTCAGACAGAAAATCAACAGCTACTGATCCATTATTTCCAGGACAGTTTAACCGGTGCCGCACTCAAATGGTACATGGGTTTAAACCGCACCAAGATCGTTACTTTCAGAGATCTTGGGGAAGCCTTTGTTCAGCAGTATAAGTATAACCTGGACATAGCACCAGATAGAGATCAACTCCGAGCGATGTCGCAAAAAGACAAGGGAACTTTTAAGGAGTATGCTTAGAGATGGCGTGAAATTTTCGCCCAGATTTGTCTCCCTCTTGAGGAAAAAGAGATGACAAAGATCTTTTTGAAAATCTTAAGGTCATTCTATTACGACCGAATGGTCGCCAGTGCGCCCAGCGACTTCACTGAAATGGTGAACATGGGAGTGCGCCTTGAGGAAGCAGTCCGAGAAGGACGTTTAGTCAAAAATACGGAACCATCGAGCAGTACCAAAAGATACGGTAGTGCTTTCCCAAAGAAAAAAGAGCAAGATATTGGTAATATCTCTCTCAAAAAGCAAAGGCGAAGGTATCGACCAGTAGCAGCAATAACTCCCGCTATCAACCCTGCTCCAGCTCCAACTTATCAACCTCAGGTTGTTCAGAGCCAACCAAGTCAACAATAGTATCAACAAAGGACACAACAGCCTATTCAGCAAGCTCATCCACAGTACAACAACAACAATCGTACTACGCGACCACCAGGGTTCGACCCTATACCGATGTTGTATGCAAAACTATTTCCACTCTTAATGGTCAAGGGACACGTCCAAACCAGGTCTCCTCTTACGGTACTAGAAAATCCGCCTTTTTGGTTCAAAGCGGATCAAACTTGCCCTTATCATCAAGGAGGACTGGGGCACAACATTGAAAACTGTCTCAGCTTCAAATCTGATGTGCAGAAGCTTGTCAAAGCGGGGTTCTATCTTTCAAAGATACTAATCTAAATGTTCAGATGAACCCGTTGTCTCAACATGAGAAGACTGCAGTAAATTTAATAGAAGAAGAATCTAGCCGCAGTTATCAAATTCGCGATGTACTCCTATTGGGAATCAATCTAGTCAGGATGCATTGTAAACAGAGCGGGTACGGTCATGTGCCATCTCACAATTATCACCAGTGTGATATCTGCTCAAAGAATAACCAGAGGTGTTCCTTAGTGCAATCAGCACTACAAGAACAATTGAATCTCGGATGGATTCAAGATCACCGAATCCGTGAAGTCAATATGGCTCACGTAAATCCTAACATTGTCCAGAACCACAACATTCTAACAATGAACGTCAACTTGGTGGCAATGCACTCAAGGCAAAGTCAATACCATGGTCTGCCACGACACGATTGCAATTCCTGTCCGATTTGCTCAATAAGCAATCAGGGATTCTCTTTTGTACAAGAGGCCCTCCAACGACAGATGGATCTCGGATGGATTCAGGATTATCGTAATAGAAATAACCATCAAGTCAATATGATTCAGATCTTTGATATTCGCTTGATGAATACCAGTCTGGTAGAATTACACGCTAAACAGGTCAGGCTCGGTTTTCTGGCTTCACATGATTACCAAGACTGTAAAGTGTGTCGTAAAGACTGTAACGCCCGTTTATTTAATTAAATATAATTGCAGTATGTTGTGTTGATTCGCGTTGATTTGAGTATTTGCGTTGATTTAAGTTGATTCCGAAATATCGGGATATTATGTTGATGTTTCTAAGTTGGTTCGAGTTGGATTAATTAATCAAGTTGATTTAAGTTGTGGAAAAATAATATTGAATATTTTCCGTCTATGGCTAAATATGTTGATTTGGTGGTTCGGACGATTTATTTGATAGTCGGTAATTAGTTGATTTAGTCGAGAGAAATAATATTAGAATTAATATTATGGAATATAAGCGTATTTTATTTAAGTGGGCTTAGTCGTTGCGTTGGTAGTAGTAATTAGTGAGGTGTTGATTAGTAGGCCCAATTGGAGATTTATAATTATAATAATAATTATAATAAAAAGAAAAGTGGAGGAGGCAGTAAAGGAAGTTAGAGAAAAATAAGGAGAAGAAGTTAGGGGTATCAGTAAAGAGAAAGAGGAGAACGTGAGAAGTTGAGAACGAGGAAAAGTTGGAGAAAGAGGGATACGAGAAGTTGTCGTCGGAAAGCCAAGTCGGAAAAGTCGGTCGGAGATTCGAGCGGCCATCAATTAAGGTAAGGGTGGGGTTCAATCTCTATAACCAGGTATATGGTAGACCGTATGTGGGGTTGGGTTGTATAAATTTGTGCCATGGATTAATTGTGGGTTCTTGCTGCAAATTTTAATTGAATAAGTTGTTATTTTTGTTGTATATGTGTTGGTGTGTTCGCTGTATTGCTATTGGAATTTATGAGAAAGTTGATTGTGTCAATGAAATTACTGTTGAACCTTGTTACATGTTGAAGTCGTTGTATCTGTTATATTTCTGAAATGTGTGGTGTTGGTTTGGACTGTGAGTATAAAACGATGCTGCAAAAATTGGGCGAGGAAGAAAAATGAATTAAAAGTTCTCTGAATGCAAGGCATCTTGGTGGCGCAAGCCACCTGGGAAACCAAAGGGAAGTGGCGCAAGCCACATGGTCTAGGGGTGGCGCAAGCCACCTGCTCCTTTAACAAGGATGTGGCGCAAGCCACTCATTTTCTATAGCAAGGGTGGCGCAGGCCACCCATAATTTAAGGGGAAATGGCACTTTTGGTTTTTGTTGTTTCTGGCAAGTGGAACTTTAATTGCTTTAGGCATATAATTGAAATTAATAACATGTTAGTAAATGTTGAGAGCCACCAATCCATGTTGAGAGCCACATGAAACCATGTTAAGAGCCACCTGATGATGTGGGGGCCACCTGGTTTTGTTTTGTCTGTTTTAAGAAAAAAATCTATATTTTAATATTTTAGGTGTTAGATATTGTTTTGATTAATTAAAATACATAGTTAGATTAATTAGTAGATGGTTTTATGTTGATGAAGGGAAATACATGGTAGTAACTCAGGACTATCAGTAGTGTTGATTCTAACAGAAAAATGAATTTTTAGCAGGACGGTATTTTGATAGAATCGTGAGAACAGTGTTAATTTGGTGACAGAAAAATGTTGGAATCAGTAAAATAGAATTTAACAGGAATAGTAGGAAATTATTGGTAGCAGTAATAGTAGTAAAAACAGTACCGATTTAGTCGACCGGGTGAAATTACGCGGAAAAATTAGTTATTCAGAATTTAACGAAAATTGTCGAGGTAGTTAGTAATAATTAGTAGGTGATTTTAGTCGGTTTAATTTGTTGAATTCGTGTTGTATGTGTGGACTTCTTGTACAGTTGCTTATGTGGTTTTGTCCCGGTTTGTGGGCATTTTTAAGTCGTAGGTCGAAGGACCAATGTTGATGTTAAAGTTGTAGGTCGTATGACCAACGTTGATGTATATAAGTTGTAGGCCTATGGCCAAAGTTGAATCGTGTTGAATTAAAGTTGATATGTGGTTTGTTATATGTTGTTCGGAGTTGGTTGTTGTTTATGTTGAGTCGTTGCATCATGGCATAGCATTATTAAGTTGGCCTGGATTGGCAATTTTTAAGTTGGAGCTGATGCTCACCATGTTGGCCTGGATTGGCAAAATTACTAAGTTGAAGGCTTATGCCTTGCAGATACCTCGATAACCTGGTATATTTTAAGTTGGGAGTTCTGCTCCGTTTCTAAGTTAGGAGTTTTGCTCCAATGGTACCACATGCATACGCATAGTCGAGTCGCATCCTGTGTCGCATTATTTATGTTGTTTGTGTTGATTACGTTTGTTGAAGTTGAGTAAGTTGTTTATGTTGTCCAAGTTGATAAAGTTGTTCATGTTGCTTAAGTTGATAAAGTTGATCATGTCGTTTAAGTTGATAAAGTTGTTTGCGTTGTTTAAGTTGATGAAGTCGATTATGTTGATGTTGAAGAAGTTGAACATGTTGAGTGTATTTGTTGAAGTTGATGAAGGTGTTTACGTTGATTTCAGAGTTGAAGTTGGTTATGTTGATTAGGTTGATTGTAGTGATTGTGTCGTAAATGTTGATATGTGTAATAAGTCGATAAAGTATGTTGATAGATTGTGGATTATTGTTAAAGTTGTGGTTGTCGTTGTTAAGTTGTGATGAATTGAAGTTGTATATTATAAGTTGTTATGTTGATGTATTGGTTGATTTAAGTTGTTGTTGTTACTAATTTGTATTGATTTGAGTTGTTTGTTGGTTGTTGTATAATTTTCCGTTTAAAGTGGTGAAATTTGTATGATTCTAATCTAATATACTATTTATTATACACTCGTTTATGTTGGTTGATATCTCACCCCTTCTGTTTGAATGTTACCCCTATGTTGGTAACGTGCAGGTTAGCAGAGATGAAGGTCGTTTATCTTCATTAGTTGAGTCGGTGATGTCGCTCTGATACGTAACACTCGGGGGGATGAACGCTTAGTTGCTCTGTTGTTGTTTTAAGTTGTTTCCATGAAAATATGTTGTTACTAAGTTGTTTAAGTTGAACAAATGACATATCATGTATAGTTGAATATTTGAGAATCCGCTGCGTAGTTGTGAAAATTGTTTTGGTTTCCAAGAGTGAATAAAAGTTGTTATTATAGTTTCATCCGAATTAAAAGTGTTATGTATCTATGTACTATTTGATTTAAATGAATAAGTTTTTAAAGTTGAAAAATGTGGCATCCTGTTTGTGTACTTGTTGATTGAATTTTTACTACTCTGATTTTCATTATAATTGCCGGGTAGAAATGAGGTGTTACATTAGTGGTATCAGAGCAGGTCGGTCTGTCCGGCCAAGTTGTATAATGTCGTTTATTCCTTAGTACTCGACATGTGTGGGAAACACTGTCGGTGCTTATTTGTTAGTTTCTGGTCGTTGTCTGCAGGTGTTGGTTTGGATTGTGTGGGGGAGAAGCTTGTCTCCCGGACGTGTTGTTGGTATGTAGAAGTTGGTTCAAGGTGATGTTGATTGCAAGAGTGAAAATGTTGTTGAAGCGATGTAGTTGCAGACCGGCGAGGGTTTAGACTCATGAATTCGTATCGGTCGAGTTTGAGAAGTGTGTGGAATATGGATAAGGAATTGATTGAGAATAAGGAAGTATTCCAATGGAAATGATAAGTTGATGGATCAAGTCGGTAGATTAATATGCCTTGAGTATAGTTGGATTAAAGTCGAGCAATTTTAGAGTTGGATGAAAAGAAAGGATTGTTGGTAGATTTTGGGGCAAGCGGGAGAGAGATGGAACTTATGTTCATCAATCTCAAATTCTGATTTTTGCAATTTCGGAGCAGCTGTCGGTAAAAGAGGCATAACGTTTTACTCGTGATTCCGATTGAAGCGGTTCTGGACTTTTTGGAAAGCTTACGAAATTCCCTATAGTTTGCATATACGATTTGTCTTCAAGAAGTTTGTGAAGAGGGAGAAAAGTGCGTTTTAATAATTGGGTCTGATGCTGATTTTTGGAAAATTCTGCATATGGAAATTCTGAATTAGTCCCGTTGTAAGGATGATAATGTTTTACTCGTAACTCGGATTCAAGCGATTATTGAAGTTCTGGAATCTTTACGAAATTCTCTTCATTTTAAAATATGATTTTGTGATTGAGAGGTCTGTATCGAAAGAGATATCTGTGGTTGAAGTTGAGCGACTACTGCTGAAAAATTTGGAAAGATGAAGCCGAGTGTGAAATTTTGATAAGAATAATATGTTGGTAATTATAAGGATGTGACGGTATCTGAGAAAGCATCGAGATGCAATTTATGTTGAATAAGGAGAAATAAGTGATGATGTCATGTGATAGTAATGTTGAGAAAAAGACGGATGGTTGATTTGCAACATTAAAAATTTTTAACTTGGATAAGAGTTGTAATTGGAGCGAGCCGAGTTGGATAGTACTTGAAGTAGTAGCGATTCCGGTGTTGGAAATAGGGGTGTTCGCGGTGCGGTTTGGTTCGGTTTTGAGCATAAAAATCATCCTAACCGTGAGATAAAAATACATGCGGTTCGGTTTGGTTCGGTTGATTTTTAAAAATTCATCCAAACCAAACCAAACCAAACCAATGCGGTTAGAATCGGTTTCGTGGTTGCAGTTTATAGACTTTTTGATTATGGAATTATAAAACTAAGAAACAAATCATATAATTTGCTAAACAGAACAATCATTCAAAGCAAGTTGTTTATTACAAATAAGTTGTTTATTAAAAAATGCTAGTTATATGGCCATGTTTTTCTGACAGGGGTAATAGTTACCATATAAAACATGTCCATAAAAAGTTAATCTTCAACAAAATAAAATAATAATAATAAAAAAATAAAACAAACATTACTAGAATTAAATTAATAGAGATACTGCAGTCATTTTAGAAGGGAATCTTATCACTAACAAAGAAAATACAATTTGGAATTGAAATTGAGATTGCAGTCAATAAATTGAAATTGAAATTGAAAGTTTAATTTAAAATTAAAATAGTAGTATTACTGTATTAAAAAAGAAAACAAGTTTAATATGATAATAAAAATTAGATATTAGTATTGAAAGCTAATGACTGAATGGAATTGGAAGTGAGTCATGTGGAATTGGAAATATAAAAATAGAAATTAGTAACTTAAGTTTAAAATGCGGTTTGGTTCGGTTTGGTTCGGTTTTGTGAAATGAAAACCGCAAACCGAACCAAACCGTGCGGTTCAGTAAAAAAAATCATCCAAAATCATCCAAACCAAATGCGGTGTTTGCGGTTTTCGGTTTGGATTGGTTCGATTTGCGATTTTGCTTTTGGATTGGTTCGGATACGATCACCCCTAGTTGGAAAGATATTTAATAATTGTGTTGTTCTATGAGCATGTATAAGAGATTATGTATTGGATTTTGGACGTTTTGGGTATAATTGACGAAGTTGAAATTAATGAAACTAAGAAGACGTTGATAAGCCTCAGAGAGTTGGTGGAGCATTGTGCTTACGGACTTTGAGCACAAGTTGTACTACGCTATTGTGTTGGGTAATGATGATTTATGCCACTGTTATGGTTGCTGGCTGTCTATTGACAAATTGAGGAACTGATCACCCTTAATCTCTTGTTGATAGTAGACGGAATCATAATTGATGGATAGATGTGTCGTGCCAACTAGTATAGTACGTACGTTGAATTGGTTGAAGTCAAGCCAAGTGCTTGTGGATTGTTTATTTTGTCGATGTAGATTCATATATGAGCATATTAGTTGAATTTAAGGATGATGGCATGAGGTTGCGATTTAATTGATGAGTAGTATGGAAATTCGCAGTTGAGTTCTGGGTAATTTGAGAATTGAGTTGCAAGTAGAAAAAGAAGTGAAGTTATAAGTTGAATTGTAAAAGTGGAACTTTTGGTTGGTAAAGATGAGTTGCTTGGTTGTGTTAATTCGGATAAGAATTTATGAAGAATTGTGTCAGTATGAGTAAAAGTCGATAATTTGGTTTGTTGGATTAGTTGGAAAGGAAAAGATGATTTATCTGGTTGAAGTTAATTGTACACAGGTACCCTATGTTGTTGTAATGATGTTGCGTGTTTAAGAAAATTCTGGAGAATGTGTTATTAAAAGATGGTAAAGTTGTAGTTTATGTTTAATGATAATCGGGAATAAAATGGGTAGACTTGATACGTTGCAAGCAATCAGAGTACGCAGCGAACGCGTGGCATGGTGCCGTTGTTCATATGTGAGTGACAACGATGTTGGTAGTTTGGTTGTATTGATGTCGTGGTTAAGTTGTGTGTTCGTATGTTGTTGCGTTCTAGTTCTTAAACCGGCGAATTCTTAAGTTGGTTACTCTTTATGTTGTGATGTTGAGTTGCCAAGTGTGTCGCATGAGTAGTATTCGGGTTGTTTTCGCCGTTGATGTTATGAATTATTTGTATTATACGTGGGTTGCCTTCGGAGATGAGAGTTGATTAGTCGGATGGAATCACATAGTTGGAGTAGTTGTATCGGATGAATTTTCGAGGACGAAAATGTTCTAAGTGGGGAGAGTTGTAACGCCCATTTATTTAATTAAGTATTTAATTAAATATAATTGCAGTATGTTGTGTTGATTCGCGTTGATTTGAGTATTTGCGTTGATTTAAGTTGATTCCGGAATATCGGGATATTATGTTGATGTTTCTAAGTTGGTTCGAGTTGGATTAATTAATCAAGTTGATTTAAGTTGTGGAAAAATAATATTGAATATTTTCCGTCTATGGTTAAATATGTTGATTTGGTGGTTCGGACGATTTATTTGATAGTCGGTAATTAGTTGATTTAGTCGAGAGAAATAATATTAGAATTAATATTATGGAATATAAGCATATTTTATTTAAGTGGGCTTAGTCGTTGCGTTGGTAGTAGTAATTAGTGAGGTGTTGATTAGTAGGCCCAATTGGAGATTTATAATTATAATAATAATTATAATAAAAAGAAAAGTGGAGGAGGCAGTAAAGGAAGTTAGAGAAAAATAAGGAGAAGAAGTTAGGGGTATCAGTAAAGAGAAAGAGGAGAACGAGGAAAAGTTGGAGAAAGAGGGATACGAGAAGTTGCCGTCGGAAAACCAAGTCGGAAAAGTCGGTCGGAGGTTCGAGCGGCCATCAATTAAGGTAAGGGTGGGGTTCAATCTCTATAACCGGGTATATGGTAGACCGTATGTGGGGTTGGGTTGTATAAATTTGTGCCATGGATTAATTGTGCGTTCTTGCTGCAAATTTTAATTGAATAAGTTGTTATTTTTGTTGTATATGTGTTGGTGTGTTTGCTGTATTGCTATTGGAATTTATGAGAAAGTTGATTGTGTCAATGAAATTACTGTTGAACCTTGTTACATGTTGAAGTCATTGTATCTGTTATATTTCTGAAATGTGTGGTGTTGGTTTGGACTGTGAGTATAAAACGATGCTGCAAAAATTGGGCGAGGAAGAAAAATGAATTAAAAGTTCTCTGAATGCAAGGCATCTTGGTGGCGCAAGCCACCTTGGAAACCAAAGGGAAGTGGCGCAAGCCACATGGTCTAGGGGTGGCGCAAGCCATCTGCTCCTTTAACAAGGATGTGGCGCAAGCCACTCATTTTCTATAGCAAGGGTGGCGCAGGCCACCCATAATTTAAGGGGAAATGGCACTTTTGGTTTTTGTTGTTTCTGGCAAGTGGAACTTTAATTGCTTTAGGCATATAATTGAAATTAGTAACATGTTAGTAAATGTTGAGAGCCACCAATCCATGTTGAGAGCCACATGAAACCATGTTGAGAGCCACCTGATGATGTGGGGGCCACCTGGTTTTGTTTTGTCTGTTTTAAGAAAAAAATCTATATTTTAATATTTTAGGTGTTAGATATTGTTTTGATTAATTAAAATACATAGTTAGATTAATTAGTAGATGGTTTTATGCTGATGAAGGGAAATACATGGTAGTAACTCAGGACTATCAGTAATGTTGATTCTAACAGAAAAATGAATTTTTAGCAGGACGGTATTTTGATAGAATCGTGAGAACAGTGTTAATTTGGTGACAGAAAAATGTTGGAATCAGTAAAATAGAATTTAACAGGAATAGTAGGAAATTATTGGTAGCAGTAATAGTAGTAAAAACAGTACCGATTTAGTCGACCGGGTGAAATTACGCGGTAAAATTAGTTGTTCGGAATTTAACAAAAATTGTCGAGGTAGTTAGTAATAATTAGTAGGTGATTTTAGTCGGTTTAATTTGTTGAATTCGTGTTGTATGTGTGGACTTCTTGTACAGTAGCTTATGTGGTTTTGTCCCGGTTTGTGGGCATTTTTAAGTCGTAGGTCGAAGGACCAATGTTGATGTTAAAGTTGTAGGCCGTATGACCAACGTTGACGTATATAAGTTGTAGGCCTATGGCCAAAGTTGAATCGTGTTGAATTAAAGTTGATATGTGGTTTGTTATATGTTGTTCGGAGTTGGTTGTTGTTTGTGTTGAGTCGTTGCATCATGGCATAGCATTATTAAGTTGGCCTGGATTGGCAATTTTTAAGTTGGAGCTGATGCTCACCATGTTGGCCTGGATTGGCAAAATTACTAAGTTGAAGGCTTATGCCTTGCAGATACCTCGATAACCTGGTATATTTTAAGTTGGGAGTTCTGCTCCGTTTCTAAGTTGGGAGTTTTGCTCCAATGGTACCACATGCATACGCATAGTCGAGTCGCATCATGTGTCGCATTATTTATGTTGTTTGTGTTGATTGCGTTTGTTGAAGTTGAGTAAGTTGTTTATGTTGTCCAAGTTGATAAAGTTGTTCATGTTGCTTAAGTTGATAAAGTTGATCATGTCGTTTAAGTTGATAAAGTTGTTTGCGTTGTTTAAGTTGATGAAGTCGATTATGTTGATGTTGAAGAAGTTGAACATGTTGAGTGTATTTGTTGAAGTTGATGAAGGTGTTTACGTTGATTTCAGAGTTGAAGTTGGTTATGTTGATTAGGTTGATTGTAGTGATTGTGTCGTAAATGTTGATATGTGTAATAAGTCGATAAAGTATGTTGATAGATTGTGGATTATTGTTAAAGGTGTGGTTGTCGTTGTTAAGTTGTGATGAATTGAAGTTGTATATTATAAGTTGTTATGTTGATGTATTGGTTGATTTAAGTTGTTGTTGTTACTAATTTGTATTGATTTGAGTTGTTTGTTGGTTGTTGTATAATTTTCCGTTTAAAGTGGTGAAATTTGTATGATTCTAATCTAATATACTGTTTATCATACACTCGTTTATGTTGGTTGATATCTCACCCCTTCTGTTTGAATGATACCCTTATGTTGGTAACGTGCAGGTTAGCTGAGATGAAGGTCGTTTATCTTCATTAGTTGAGTCGGTGATGTCGCTCTGATACGTAACACTCGGGGGGGTGAACGCTTAGTTGCACTATTGTTGTTTTAAGTTGTTTCCATGAAAATATGTTGTTACTAAGTTGTTTAAGTTGAACAAATGACATATCATGTATAGTTGAATATTTGAGAATCCACTGCGTAGTTGTGAAAATTGTTTTGGTTTCCAAGAGTGAATAAAAGTTGTTATTATAGTTTCATCCGAATTAAAAGTGTTATGTATCTATGTACTATTTGATTTAAATGAATACGTTTTTAAAGTTGAAAAATGTGGCATCCTGTTTGTGTACTTGTTGATTGAATTTTTACTACTCTGATTTTCATTATAATTGCCGGGTAGAAATGGGGTGTTACAAAGACGACCATGGATGTGCACTTGTCCAAAGAACACTTCAACACTTGTTGAACCACTGGTGGCTTCCAATATACTTGGATGAAGCTACACAGCAAATCAGTATGACTGATGGGAATCCTACTAGATATCAAAGTCAAGATGTCCGCTCAATGGAAACAGATCTAGTAAAGATGCACTGCATACAAAGCGGGCGTAGCCGGGTGCCTCTACACAACTACGAGCGCTGTAGAGTTTGTTCACAGAACAACCAAGGATGTTATCTTGTACGAGTGGCTCTTCAAAATCAGTTGGACCGGAAAGAGATCCAACCGTGTTCAGGTTCTAATTCGATCAACGTGATACCAGACTATTTCCTTGATCAAAGCAAGGACGTTGTCATAATCTCTGATCATGGGAGGACCAAAGACGTTTGTGCCATAATCCCTCTACTCGATGAATCGAGAATTCCTCTGGATAGTAGAAAGGTTCTTAACCAAGAACTGATTGAGGTTGCTTATAACGATCAGAAGAATCAAAACGCTCATGTGGTTATCTATCTGCCGAGACCAATACCGTACAAATCCAATAAAGTTATCCCTTACAAGTACGGTGCAACAACAATCGAAAATGGAAAGGAAACTCCATTACCCTCCGTCGTAAACATTGCCAACATCAGTCGAGTAACACGGAGCTGTCGGATCTTCAACAGAGGAGTTGGAGAACTCGCCAAGGAAAACGAACCTCAAACAGAAGTTCCCAATCAACCAGTCGGGAAATCCACTAATCCCGACCTTTCAAAGAACAATGATGAGAGGCTGAAGCTCATCCAGAAGAGCGAGTACAACATTGTAGACCAACTATTGCAAACTCCATCAAGAATCTCTATGTTATCTCTCCTGCTTAGTTCAGAGGCTCACAGGGAAGCTCTGCAAAAAATCTTAGAGCAAGCTTTCATAGAACAAGATGTGACGATAAGACAATTTGACAGCATCATCTCCAACATAACTTCCTGCAATAATTTAGGATTCAGTGATAAAGAACTGCCAGAAGAAGGCAAAAATCACAACATGGCGCTTAATATTACAGTCAATTGCCAGGACGATGCTCTAGCAAGCGTACTGGTAGATACCAGATTAACTTTGAATATTATGCCAAAATCTACTCTGATGCGACTATCATTTCAAGGATCTCCGATAAGAGGCAGTGAGGTCATCGTCAAAGCCTTCGATGGATCCAGAAAAACAGTTATCGGCGAAGTTGACCTTCCCATAACTATCGGTCCTCACACTTTCTAAGTCACTTTCCAGGTCATGGACATCCGGGCAGCATACAACTGTTTATTAGGAAGACCTTGGATACACGAAGTTGGGGCCGTCACTTCGACACTTCACCAGAAGCTGAAGTTCATCAAAAATGACAAGCTAGTCACAGTCTGTGGAGAGCAGGCATTGATAGTGGGCAACTTATCATTATTCTCCTGTGTAGAACCCGAGGAGGTCGTTGGAACCCAGTTTCAAACACTGTCAATGAGCATTAAGAATCGGTCAGAAAGAGGGACATTGATTTCCTCATACAAAGATGCTCTAGAAGTGATCAAAAGTAACGACATATAGGGATGGGGACAGATTGTCATTCCTACTGATAACAAGACAAAGAAAGGTATTGGTTTCTCTTCCATCTGTACCCAGACTACTAAAGATGAAAATGTTCATCCCATTCAGGACTTCTTCCGCAGTTGAGGCTTCCTCCACCCAGTGTCTCAAGAAGTACACACCATCAATGAGGGTGACTCCTCCGATACAGATGAAGAGTGGAAGTCTTATCTCAACGAGGATGGTTATATGTCTCAGGGAGAAACGCATACGCAATTTTGCTTTCCCACGCCGAATCTGAGATATATACCAAGATCAGACGTCAAGATGATGTACAGAGATTGTGATCCAGAAGGATGCCGTGCTCCTCCCAACTCATTAGAGGAGGACACTCTGATGAAAGATAACTTTGACTATAACTATTTTGATCCCCTGGATGACTTGCCTATCTGGCAGCCGCACCCAGAAGACTCAGGGCAAAAGAGTCAGCCCAACGATGCATATCAGCTAAGTATAATTGAAAAGAATGCCTGCGTCCCCACCAAATCATGGGATCATTACTCAGGACATTCCGAAGATATCCAGCACAACGATGAATCTGAAAAGATTGCAGGACAAAAGTTCATCAACTATGCTTTCCTGAGGTCAACGTAATCGAGAAGGACGACTCCTCCCGTCCCACAGAAGTATGGGACACCTTAGGACAGCCGAGTGGCAAGTACGACTTCTTAGTCAAGTACACTGCTCCTGAAAGCTCTCGTATCAGGCTAGAAGACATCCAACCAACTGGATGGGAAGATCCGCCTAAGAGTGAAAATACTGTGCAAGATACAACAGAAAAGTTCGTCTACGACAACTCTGCCTGGGAGGAAGACTCCAATGATCCTGGTCTGCCAGAAATCAACGTCATTTCTGAGGACAAACCAAGAAATAATGTACCATACTTTGTGATTCACTGAGGAGTTCGTCGCCAATGGGTTGTTGTCGATGTCCTGAAAGCCGTCCATAAGTCTAAGTAATTGTTGTCTTTGTTTTAACCTTTCACCCTGCCCAGGTGAAACAGATGTCTTTATAGGGCTCACTTTTCTGTAAGTGTCCCTCTTCGCTTTGCCCAAAGCGACAGAGTTTTGTTTTATAGGGCTGTAGTTTCAAGAATCGATAAAATCATAAATAAAACAACGTCATTCTGTAATTTCCGCATTTATTGTTGTTTTCACTTTTCGTTTTTCAGAAAATGGTAATCCTAAAACAACCAAAAATAAAAACAAGAATTTTTTCAGAAAATACACTACACACACTCTAACATTTCTCTCTATCTCTTCTAAAAAACAAAACATCACGTTATGCATATTGCTTATTTTAAACCCCGTTGAAACATACGATCCAATGCCTTCTCCCAACTTTGAATTCCCAGTATTTGAAGCTGAAGAAGAAGAGGACGCAGAAATTCCAGAAGAGATCTCCTGATTACTCAGGCAAGAGGCTAGGTCTATTGAGCCTCACAAAGAGCCATTGGAAATGGTCAACTTAGGTTCAGAAGAAGAGAGGAAAGAAGTCAAGATTGGGGCACTGCTCAGTCCGGTTGTCAAAGAAAGCTTGATAGAACTTCTTAAATAATTTTCTGATGTATTTGCTTGGTCTTATCAGGACATGCCAGGGTTGGATACTAGCATCGTGGAACACCATCTACCATTAAGATCAGAATGTCCTCCGGTGAAACAGAGACTGAGACGGACTCATCCAGACATGGCCATCAAAATCAAAGAGTAAGTGCAGAAACAGATTGACGCGGGTTTCCTCGCCACCTCAGAATATCCTCAATGGTTGGCCAACATAGTGCCAGTTCCGAAAAAGGACGGAAAAGTCATAATGTGTGTAGACTACAGGGATCTGAACAAAGCAAGGCCAAAGGATGACTTTCCCCTGCCACACATAGACATGCTGGTAGACAGTACAACAAAGTTCAAAGTTTTCTCCTTCATGGACGGATTCTCGGGCTATAATCAAATCAAAATGGTGCCGAAAGATATGGAGAAAACTTCCTTCATCACCCCATGGGGCACCTTTTGTTACAAGGTAATGTCGTTCGGTTTGAAGAACGCCGGGGCAACCTATCAAAGGGCCATGACTACTCTATTTCATGACATAATGCACAAAGAAATCGAAGTGTACGTCGATGACATGATTGCCAAATCTAAAACAGAAGAGGAGCATGTGACACGCTTGTCAAAGTTATTCGAGCATCTAAAGAAGTACGAACTCCGCTTGAATCCCAACAAATGCACATTCGGTGTCCGCTCAGGAAAACTTTTAGGGTTCATCGTCAGCCAGAAAGGAATTGAGGTTGATCCTGACAAAGTCAAGGCCATTCAAGAAATGCCTTCTCCAAAGACTGAAAAACAAGTCAGAGGATTTCTGGGACGTCTGAATTACATTTCCAGGTTCATATCTCTCATGACCGCGACATGCGCGCCAATCTTCAAATTACTCAGAAAGAATAAAAAAGCCTTCGACAGTATCAAGGAGTATCTGTTGAATCCACCGATTCTATCACCTCCAGTGGAAGGAAGACCACTGATCATCTACCTAACAGTCTTGGAAGACTCAATGGGTTGTGTACTTGGCCAACAAGACGAAACAAAAAGAAAAGAGTCTGCCATTTACTATTTGAGCAAGAAATTCACCGACTGTGAAACTCGGTACACTATGCTTGAGAAAACTTGTTGTACTCTGGCTTGGGCAGCCAAACGTCTTCGCCAGTACATGATTTGTCACACTACTTGGTTAATTTCCAAAATGGATCCGATCAAGTACGTCTTTGAAAAACCTGCTCTCACGGGAAGGATTACCCGTTGGCAGATGTTACCGGAATACGACATCGAATACCATGCTCATAAAGCCGTCAAAGGAAGTATTTTAGCCAATCATTTGGCTCATCAATTGATTGACGATCAGGAATCAGTCGGATTTGACTTCCCAGAAGAAGATGTCATGTATTTGAAAATGAAAGATTGTGATGAACCGCTACCGAATGAAGGGCCAGAACCAGGTTCCCAATGGGGACTAATTTTTGACGGAGCTGTCAACATTTACGGAAACGGAATTGGGTCAATCATCGTAACACCTTAGGGTACCCATATTCCTTTCACCGCCCAACTGACATTCAAGTGTACAAACAACGAGGCCGAATACGAAGCTTGTATCATGGGTCTCGAAGAAGCAATTGATTTAAGGATTAAGAACTTAAATGTGTTTAGAGACTCAGCCCTGGTTATCAATCAGATCAACGGAGATTGGAACACATACCAATCAGGATTGATTCCTTACAAAGATTACACGAGAAGGTTGTTACCATTCTTCAACAGAATTGAGTTTCATCACTTTCCTCGTGAAGAAAATCACATGGCTGATGCACTAGCCACTCTCTCCTCCATGATTAGTGTAGGTCAATGGAACGACGTACCTAAGATTGACATAACGCGCCAAGAATGACCCGCTTACATCTTCATGATTGAAGCAGTCATAGACGACAAACCTTGGTATCATGATATCAAATGCTTCCTTCAAAAACAAGAGTACCCACCTGGGGCATCCAGAAAAGACATGAAGACTCTCAGAAGACTTGTAGGCAACTTCTTCCTGAGCGGTGATACACACTATAAGAGAAACTTCGACATGGTTTTGCTCCGATGCATAGACAGACCAGAAGCAAACATGCTGATGAAAGAGATTCACGAAAGATCCTTTGGAACTCATGCCAACGGACACACAATGGCGAGAAAAATTCTGAGAGCAGGGTACTAATGGTTGACCATGGAATCCGATTGCTACAAGTACATGAGGAGATGTCACAAGTATCAGATATACTCATACAAGATCCATGTACCGCCAACACATCTCAAAGTTCTTTCTTCCCAATGGCCCTTTTCCATATGGGGAATCGACATGATTGGCCTGATCGAACCCAAGGCTTCAAACGGACATCGGTTCATCCTGGTTGCCATTGAATACTTCACCAAATGGGTCGAAGCAGCGTCATACACCAATGTAACCCGACAAGTGGTGGTTCGATTTATAAAAAACAATCGCATTTGCCGTTATGGTGTTCCGAGCCATATCATTACTGATAATGGATCTAACTTGAACAACATGATGATGAAAAAGTTGTGTGCTGAGTTCAAGATCGAACACCATAACTCGTCTCCCGACCGACCTAAGATGAATGGAGCGGTAGAAGCAGCTAACAAGAACATCAAGAAGATTGTTCAGAAGATGGTTGTAACCTACAAAGACTGGCACGAGATGCTACACTTTGCTCTTCACGGTTATCGCACATCTGTCTGTACTTCAACAGGGGCAACCCCATTCTCTCTAGTATATGGCATGGAGGCAGTGCTCCCCATAGAAGTAGAGATCCCATCAATCCGGGTATAGATGGAAGCTAAACTAACAGAAGCTGAATGGTGTCAAAGTCAACACGACAAACTGAACCTAATAGAAGAAAATCGAATAACGGCACTATGCCATGGTCAGTTGTATCAGCAAAGAATGAAGACATCGTTTGACGAAAAGGTCCGACCCCGTGTCTTCAGAAAAGGAGAGCTTGTGCTCAAGAAGATACAATCATTCCTCACTGATTCTCGGGGTAAATGGACTCCGAATTATGACGGCCCCTATGTGGTCAAGAAAGCTTTCTCAGGCGGCGTCTTGAGACTCGCAACCATGGATGGAGAGGAATTCACCTACCCCACGAATGTTGACGTAGTCAAGAAATACTTCGCCTAAATAAATATAAAAAAAAGAAACGTCTCGGTGGATTGAAAACTCGAAAGGGCGGTCTTGGCAAAATTTAGAGACATAATATAAAAAATCATCCCGATGGATTGGAAATCTCAAAGTACAATCCAGGAAAAAGTTAGGGATTAATGGCAAGTAACTACGTCTGATCAGTTCAACTCCTCAGTAGTCATGCCATCCATCAGGAAAATTCCAGTCAAGGTCATCTTCAACAGAAGCTCAGGATGTCTAGAATTTAAAGTTGGTAGAAGGATAATGGTTGTTGTGTCTCAATGTAGCCCTTTTCCCATAAATTACCATTTTTCTAAACTTTGTAAATACTCCATGGAATCACGTGCTTGGTTGATTTCCATCCTATCAATAAAATTTGAGCCCTAGTGCTTTTGTTTGCAATTCTCATTTGTTTTAGCATTACAGAATGATATTTTAACATGATCAACGATTCTTGAAATAAAACAAAAATGAATTTACTCGTCAAAATTTTTCTGCTTTTAAAATAAAGATGACAATTCCTTTTGACTGGGAACTTCAAAAAGAACATCGATTGCTTCTCCAGAGGTGATTAAACCTCAAAATGCAGAATCAAAGTACTTCTTCTAAACCAGTGCACCTGAATGAAGGATCAACTATTTTAGATATGATTTTCCCATCTGATATCCCTGGCAGAGTTCGTATCTCTTAAGACCGATTGAACAATTTTTTCTCCCCACAGGGACCGCTTCTCCTAAATAAGGAAGAATTGCTATTTTGAACCAATGATACTTTTCATCCCCCGCCGTGGCCGAGTATCCCTTTATGTTCATTTATTAGTTTGTATGTCGCGTCAGTTTTGTCAGCATAAACATACATACATCATGCATTATTGATTCATATTCATATTCATATTGCATCCCTATCACTCTGGTCAGTCTTATCCCTAAGTGATGAAAATCCTCTTAATCAATCGAGTTGTCAAGCTCTTTCCTCGTCAGGAGACGTATCGTCTGAGCAATTTCTCCCCAGTTTATTTCTGGATTGGAGATGATCCTCGACCACTTTGGTAACTTGAACCTCAGAAAAGGAAGAAAACATTCAACCGACATCTTTGAAACATCACTCTTCACCATTAAAGATGATATTGTCGCTTTCCCGGATTAAGGAAAATCCCCAGAGAAAGCCTCGCAACTAAAGACTCTCGGCAACACATCAATTCTTCTCCTAAGAGATTCGATGTTAATGAAGTCTTCAGCACCTCAAAATTGGATTACATCACATGGAATTTCTCTGAAAAGATCCCGAAGAAAAGTATGATGTAATATCCCCAAGCGAAAACAGTCTCTCAAGAGACTCGTTTTCCCCAGTAGAGTCGACAAATGGCATCTCCAACAGATAAGTTTACACACCTCTACAGCTCAGACAAATGGGTGTCCCCAGCAAGTTTGACCTCTTTTTTTCCGTCAAATGGCGTCTCCCCAGTAGAAAACTCGGCGAGAAGTTTGACGAAAACCGCTGCAAATAGTATCCCTTGTCAAGGAAGGAACTTGAAAAGAAGAAACTGAGACCAGTTCCTTAGCTGAAAACCAGGATCGGGGGGAAGTTTATATCAGAAACTGAGTCCAGTTCCTTGGCTGAAGACCAGGATCGAGGGGAAGTTTATTTTAGAAACTGAGACCAGTTCTTTGGCTGAAAACCAGGATCGAGGGGAGGTTTGTCACAAAAGAAACTGAGACCAGTTTCTTGGCTGAAAACCAGGATCGAGGGGAGGTTTATCACAAAAGAAACTGAGACCAGTTTCGTGGCTGAAGACCAGGATCGAGGGGAAGTTTTACCTTTTTCTAAATATCATTGCTTAGCAAAAGAAGATGGATGAGCAAACCACTGACATTCATAACCACCGTCAAAATTTCGAGTATTCCGATATTTAATCCTCTTGCACCCTGAATGTCCAAATATCTTCACCATTCACACCTTCGGGTCCAAGAAAATTAAATAGGGGCATCTGTAATACCCCAAATTTTGACCACCAAGATTTCCCATCATTGTGAGGATCATTACCACAATATGGATGTACCTTCATGCCTCATCAATCTTCTCAAAGATGGTTGAGCATTCACCACAATCAAGAATTAGGGTTTTTGAGCCCTCCCAAAGCATTTAGACAAACGATCAATCAAGAAAAGACATGATCTTCAACTTGTGTAACCTCTTAAAACATCCACAAAGGATTAAGAGGATCCTCACATCAAAAAATCAAGCACACAGTTGTGACATTCCAAGTGGTTTGAGCCTCGAAACACCCAATGTCGCCGAATTAGGGTTTTGGACGACCGGGATCTCCAGAGTGAGATTATCACTAACTTTGAATTCCCAACTAAATTTGAATGATTTTGGTACCAACTTCCAAGGATCATAACTTGTGATCCAAGCAGCCATTTTGAGTGATCCAAAGACTGATTTGTAGGTCTTCCTATATTCTACAAAAGCTTCAACTACCTCAAACTCCAATTCTTCATGGATTTTAAGTTATGGAGTGATCAAAATGACAAAAATGAAAAAAATAACACTTTTTCAACACTTAGTGAAAATCTGCCTAAGTTATCAGCTTTGAACACCAATGTTCATGAGGATTTTTCAATGGGATCCAAATAGTTTCAAGACAAACTATGATTACACATGGATTGTACCATATAAGGGCTCTTTAAAAAGTACAAGAGCCTCCTATAACTCAACCTGGGCAAGGAGATATGATCCCCTCAAAATCACCATTTCCAACTGTCTTGTACAAGGCAGAATTTGGTATTTTGCTCGATTTGGCAAAATCAGACAAATTCAAACCTTGTCATCCATTTGGACACATAAGAGGATGAAATCAAACTGGAATGATCATCCCCAAGCCTCCCAAGTCCAAGAATCTACATATAGCCATAACAAACCTAAAATGGCTAAAAAGTGCCAAGACTCCAATTTTGTTTCAATGCATTCAATGGATGCATCAAGGTGGCATGAACTGAGGTAAACTTAACTGAATGAGTCAAGCATTATATCTGAACCAAAAGACCATAGGCTTGTGCTCTAACCTCAAGTCAATGGCTAGAGGAGACTTGAGATTCCATTTGATCCCCATTGGCCACAGACCTGCTGCAGTTGCCACATACTATTGCGGCCAAAACAAACTTGACACACTATAAATACAGCTCATTTGTGATCAATTTGAGTACACCAAAGCACCCAAACTGATGCTTTCCTCAAAATCTCCCTTTCACTCCAATTTTGCCTTCTAACTCAAGTCACTATCGGGTTTTGAGATTGAGAGTGATTCCAACCAAACCAATCACACACACACACCTCATAAACATCATGTATGAGTGATCCATAACACAAAATCACATCTGAAACATCAAATTCACAAAATCACTAGCCAATTGCTCAAGTTCTTGACAGAGTTGCAGTTGAGATACCACAACCAGTTCCAGCTCATTTCAATCCACTCCAAGCATTCAAACACACTTCTTGGCACCTAAGGAAGCTGTCCACATCATTGGAACCTAGCTGCAACACCTCCATTATCAAACTCGATCATCAGCTGCAAGAGGTAGGCCTGAACCCTTCAAACTCTATGATTCATGCATCATGAATAAATTTTTGAGTTACCATCTTGTTTATGCATGTATGTAGAGTAATAACCCTCAATCAATTGCCATGAATCCATCGTGTAGGAAATTTCATTATGTTCATGCTGAAATTAGGGTTCTTGAGGTTTTCCATTGATTTCTTCCTCCATACTTAATTTAAATACAATTAAACTATATGGTTGTGATCCTTGTTCAAAAACGAACAAGATTGGTACTTGAATCGTGCAAAACCATTGAGAAATCATGGAGAAAAGTGAGAAAACGCAAATCTGCAGAAAACAGGGTCGCGCGTGTTCTTCATTTGACCGTTGGCTCCCTTTTTCAAATTTTCAAATATTTAAATTTTTGTTATTTTTGTTAATTGATTCAAAAATTAATTTCTCTCTGAATATTTGTGTTTTTGAATTGATTCTTTTTCTCAAAATTCACAAAAATGTTTAAATATTTTATTTTACAAAAAAATCCAATTTATATTGTAATACCCCATATTTTATTACTCCGGATAATATTATATTGTGTTCGACTGAGCCCAGTGTACTCTGAGAAATTATTTGACAAAATAATTTGAGTAACTGTGGAACTTAGAATAAATCCAATTAATATTATCTGACTCTGAGGTATTTTACTAATTTGGACTTAAGAGACTTTTTGGACAATTAGTAGTATTATTTACTAATACTAGTTTACTACTTATTCCTTTTCCTCCCATTTTCCAAACAAAAGAAAAAGATAGTAAGAAAGAGAGAGAAAGAAGAAAGAGGGAAAGAAAAGGAAAAGAAGGAGAAAGAGGAATTTGAAGAAAATCCAAGAGCAAATCATCATCCATTCATCCAATCCTTGCCCAATCATCTCATTCTCTTCATCTTCATCTTGTTTAAGAGGTGGGTTCTAGTTAGAAACCTCATTTTAGATTTTTGGATAATATGAGTTTTAGGTTAGAATGTTGAAAACAATGTTTTAACGTTTGGAAATTGATATAAATCCAAATGAATGATCAATATACTTGTAGAAACATATATTGATGCTTGTTTTGATGTTTTGGTTACTTTGGATTGATTGGAAAATTATAGGGTTTGTGGAATTTTGTGTTCTTGAGAAAAATGTAGGTTTTAAGAATGTTGTTGTTCAAACCATGCTCAAACTATGTTATTGTACCTCTGTTGGTGGTTGATTGTGGTTTGGAAGAGGTTTAGAGGTGTAAGAGATTTCTGTTTTGCTGAAGCATTTTTCTGAGTTTCCCAGAGCGCGCTTAGCGCGCAGAAGCCCGCTCAGCGCGGTGTTGAAATCCTGCAACCCCAGATGGAAGAGAGTTGCGCGCTTAGCGCGGTCAGGGGTGCGCTTAGCGCGACCTGGGACTTGAAGTTTTCCTCCAAAACGAGAAAATTCATAACTTTTGATTCGTTTATCGGAATCGAACATTCTTTATATCGATGTAAAGCCGAGAAAATATTCCATGCAATGGAGATGAAATATGTTGATTTTACCGACCGATTAAATAATCGAGAAAGTTTCAAAAGTGTTTTAATTGTTATAAATTATTCTATTATGCAATTGTGAGATGCCTTGCCTATCCTATTATTGTTTAGCATGATTGTAATTGAATATACATGTTAATATGGAAAAAGAAATAGAAAGAGTGAAGAAAACCCCCTTATGAACTATAGGAGAATTTAGAAGGTTTGGAGACACTAGTATGGAACATGTTGGTTAACCTTTGTGGTTTGAAAGGCGAGAGAGGCCTTGAGGCATGATAACCTAGTGATTGTCGAATACAATCATGTTCGTGTGTGTGATTACGTAATCGTAACCGGTTTATATTGAGTGTAGTTTCATGAGTCTCGGACTCCTCTGAAATGGATGCACAACTACTTGGCAGGTTTGATTCCCCGTATTGTATGAATGGCGCCCATGGAGCGTATGCTTGTGACGGTTAATGACCCGTGTGAAGTGACGGTTCATAACGGTTAATGGCCCTTAGAACCCGAATCCATTCGTATGTCAAGTAAATTACAAGGATCTATGACTCGGGTCGCCTTCTAGACATATAAGCGGACGGGAACAGGAGGTACCTTGGTATGGTTATCGATTAGTGATACTTTTGAGTTGATGAACTCATGGCATGTTTCCATATAGTGTGAGAATTGAAATGTGAACTCAAGAGTCCTTTCCCCTTTTCCCCGGACTTGAGTTAGGATTGATAGAACCTTGTTAATCCGAGAGAATCCATAAGATAGGGAACTCACTGAGATTTGATGTATCTCACCCCACGTTGTTGATGTATTTCAGGTGCTTCAGGTTCCGAGAAGGGTAAGGGTAAGGTCGTGTGATCTTTTCCTTGCTTGTTGATGACTAGCTTCCGTAGCGAAGTGTATTTTGGGATCATTGTTGATCTAGTTCTTAGTTTTTATCATTTGAACATCTTGTGTATAATATGCCTTAGGTTTTTTGTACATTGTACTTTAGGGCATTTATTTGTATACAATGTGTTAACTAGGAGCTTATGTGTTTCAGTACCAAACACTTGGATCTATATATAATATTTATGCTTTGATGTATGAGTTTTATATATGGGTGTTACATATATTATTTTTTTAATATAGTTAGAATTTTTGTAATTAATTTCATTTTATTTGTTTTTAAACATTTCTAAATGAAATTCCCACTTTGATCTTTCAAAACCAATTGAATTTCAAACTTTCATGTGAATAAACATGATTTTTCAAAATATTTTTCAAAGTGTATAACTTGTTTTTTAATATATTTGGTATGTTATATCATTTTTTTATTTAATTTCCTTTGAAAAATGACATTTTAATTTAAAATCAGGGTTTCCTCTCGATTTTAAATTTTTAAACACTTTTGGGCCTCTAATAGAGTGTAAGACCCATCCCTTGTAAATAAAAACCTTTTTTTGGGCCTCAGTCATTGTATAAGTCCCACTGTGTTTCCAAAATCTCGGTGCGATCGCCGTTTTCAAACAAAATCATCTGGGCCTACCCTTGTGTTGTAAGTCTCATTTCTCCTTCTTTTTTCAAACACTTTTGGGCCTCTAATAGAGTGTAAGACCCAACTCTCTTTTGTACATAAATAATTTGGGCCTCAGTCATTGGATAAGTCCCAGTACAATTTTCAAAAACAACGGTGCGATCACTGTTATTTATGGGCCTCTCCTTGAGTTGTAAGCCCCATTCCTTGTACAAAAATAAACTTTTGGGCCTCTAATAGAGTGTAAGACCCAACCTCTTTGTAAATACAATAATTTGAGCCTCAGTCGTTGTATAAGTCCCAATACAATTTTCAGACCAACGATATGATTACTGTTTTTTATCTGGGCCTCTCCTTGAGTATAAGCCCCAATCTTCATTTCAAAAACAACTTTCCCTTTTGATTTAGGTTCAAATTCATAGTTGTTATCAAAACTTTCTTTAATTTCTTGAACAACTAACCCTACAGCTGTTACAATGGAAGCTTGCTCGCCTGTAAGTTTTAAACAACTTTCTTTTACATACTTGCACACATCACTACAAGAAAAAATGAGATTTACGACACTTGAGTTGCGACAGTTATCACAAAACCGTCCTTTTTCCTGGATTGCGACGGTTGTCACGACAGTTAGGGTCAACTGTCGCAGATTTTTTGTGACAGTTATTACAAAACCGTCCTTATTCCTGGACTGCGACAGTTGTCACGACAGTTAGAGACTGGACTGCGACGGTTGTCACGACAATTATCACAAAACCGTCCTTATAATTATTAATTTTTTTAATAAATATTAATTATATGGATTGTCATCCTTTTCTTGATTAAAACAAATTTTATTTGAGAAAACAAAATGAGGTTCAAGTTCGTCCTCATACTCACTATTAAAAAAAATATTCTCTTGTCCATGTGAAAAAGTTTTTTTCATAATTCATACGAGCGCTAAAACAAATTATCGTTCCCTTTATGAAATTTTTTAGCGCTATTATTCCCTCCCAAACTCATCAAACTTCATAAAAAACACTTGTTTCTCTCATGTCCCTCATTATTATCTTTAAATTTTTTTTTAGTATTTTTAAAATTTTCATTCAAATCTTTAAATAACTATATATATTTTAAATTTTTAATATACAATTTATAAAAAAAACAACCAAAAATAAGGAACATAATAAATTATTTATAAAAAGAAAATATTTGTAAAAAAAAAAAGAATAAGAAAGGAACAAAATAGAACGAAAAAAAAGAAGAATAAGAAAGGAACAAAAGAAAATTATTTTTGTTTCAACACCTTCGTCCGATTCAGTTCAACCCTGTGCTAGGGACCGAGTCACATACCTTATTTCTTCTCCATTTTCGTTGCGAATCTACCAACAATCATGGATAACATCCCCATTTCATGAAAATCACTATCATCGGTGTTAGCTACAACGGTGGAGTCGTTCTTGGAGCCGATTCTCGAACTAGCACTGGTACACTCATTCATAAACCCTAATCTAAATCAATTCGTTTCACACATATAAACATAAAATCGTAGTTGAAAATTTGTGTCTTACTACATATAAATAGAGAATTTATGTTTGATTGATGGTTTTTAATGTTCTTTTTTGAATGATGTTAGAATTGATCTCTCTCACTTTCAGGTGTATATGTTGCAAATCACGCATCTGATAAAATCGCACAACTTACTGATAATGTCTACATTTGTCGATCTGGATAGGTATTTTTTTTCTCTATCTCACACCATTCATTCTTGTGTCGATGATTATTGTTATGTGGCTATTACCACTAGCTTGAATTTGACTTCATGTTTACGTTATTTTGAATCTTTACCTGCTGTATTCGATGGAATTATGTATTGGCTTCTTAGTTATCACAATTTAGTTAATTCATATTATTTTTGGCAAAAGGGAATAATGTGTTTTGTTAACTGAAAAAATGGCAGAGAGTTGAGCTTTTGGCTATTTGTTATATAATTTTGATTCTTTTTTGTTACATTAGGAATGCATTTTATGTTATATTAGGAATACGGTTGAGGAGAGTGGGTATGTTGCCAGAGAGTTGTAACTTCTTGAGTGGAGCATAGTTTAATGGTGTAGAATTATCATTCACCTCTTGCATTTTCCTTTTCTTATTCAATAGTACATCAACATTTTTACCTTAATTAGAATTTTTGTCCTTATTTCTATTTCTTTGTCTTTTTGTGCATTTGGTTTGCAACAATTTTTGTTCGGTTATTTATGAGGATGTTCACAACACTATTATGTTTTCATTTTATGTAGGATTCAGCCCGGACAACCTGCCACAGTCAAGGTTGCTGCCAACCTTGTTCGGCTTCCCGCATATAACAACAAGGTTTGATTTTGAGGCTTTTTCTTTTCAATTAGAGTGGTATTGTTGAGTTCTATCAAATTCAATAATGCTAGTTGTAATTGTAGATACACTTGGCACTGATAAAAAAGTAACAAGTGACATCATGTCAGCCTGATGGATACTTTTGTTGTTACTTGCTAATTATATGTATGTGTATGTCCATAAATATTTGGCTTTGATGTAAATGTATTTTCATTGGCAGAATAACTTGTTGACCGGGTTAATTGTCGGTAGCTGGGACAAGTACGAAGGTCGTCAGATTTATGGAGTTCCTCTAGGTGGAAAAATTGTACAACAATCATTTGCTATTGGAGGTATTTAACTGTTAAAAACATGTTAACAAGCTTTTTATATACACACAGATGGTACCAGTGGATTCTGATGATCTATGGTATGTATATGTACATTATAGCTACCAGAGATTCTATCATGGTTGTTACTATTAGGTTAGATATGTATTTTTGTTAATTTGTTCATTATACTTTGAAAAAAAATTGAATTCATGTTCTTTTGCTTATTAATACTACTACTTGTGTTGTTGTAACAGAAAGGTTCTTAGAGAAGCAGCTAATGGTGGAAGAGATGCAGAACGTGTTAAGCTCAAATTGGAAATTTAAGTTGTTTGATGTGAGTTTATATTACTATGCTTTGTGTATTTTTATTAGCATATAATTTTTGTTTATTTGTAGCGTAATAATATATCTAAATTTTATCTTATGATGTTAATGAAAGTGACTCTTAGTGTGGTTTAATTGAATGCATATGTAAATTACATTGTCGGTGCGATATTAGTAATAATACGGTTTTTAGTTACTTCTTAAGGTTTGTTTTGTGTTGTATTTTTTTTCGGTTCTAAGATGTGGATTATGATAAAGAAGGTTCTGTTTTTGCGTGTTTGTGGGAAGAATATTCTAGATAATGAACATGTCAAGGTAGTTAGTTAACAGGTACGGTCAGTCTCGTTTTCAATTGAACTGATAAATTTGACTTCTTATATTGATTACTTGCTGTAGATTAGGGCATTCCATACTTAATGCATACAATCTCTCTTATAATTTATGTATTTGTGTTCCTCTATAGATGAGTGTCCTATTTCTCATCTTTGCTTCTGATGGTTTATGGGAGCATCTCACTAACCAAACAGCTGTCATTATAGTTAGCAACAATTCACGCATGTAAGTTTCTTTAACATCTCTCAATTCAAAGAAATTTTGCAAGCTCATGAGTTTTTTTTTTCTGACTAGCTATCATTTAATTGATTTGTTAGATGGGTCTTGAAAATGGTATTGTTGAATTTTATGATATTCGCTACCGGCCTTCCACGTCTATTTCTACCCTAGCTGCAGGTTCATTGCTTACTTTATTTGAATTTGGTGTTTCTTGACTGGTTATTTTTACTCTAGGTTCTTCCTGGGCTGCAGTCTTGGGAAAAAGAGAGTCCCTTGGATTTCCTGCAGACTTGTATCTTGAAGGAACAGATCAGCATCGGGAGTGGTTTCAGAGTTCATTGCTAACTAGTATAACTACAATAGGTAATGAATTTTTTTGACATACAATCAAAACAAATGGCCTTTTTTCCTCAAATAAGCAAGGCATATAATTTTTTATTTATATTTGTAAGAATAAAAGAATCAAATTCTTATATTTATTACAAGGATTAGAATTAGTAAACCTTTTCAATTAGTATTTATTGTATTTGTTCTATACGGTGTTATAAAGAAAGATAGGTGTAATCTTATTTAAACATACAGAATGACACTGTCTTAACGTTTTGGTGCAGTCAACTGTGCTCCTCCTCCAGCTAATACTCAGAATGGTGGTGGATCTATGCTTAGTGGTATTGGTTTTACCATTGTGTTGCAGGTTGTTGAAACAATTGTGGCTGGTATTTTACATGACATAGTTGATGACACTTGCCAAAGTCTACATGACATTGAGACAGAGTTTGGGGATGGTGTGGCCGAGTTGGTAGCCAGTGTTTCTAAACTGAGTTATATAAATCAGGTATCATAAAAAAGAAGAAAAAATTATTTTTTCTAATACTTTTTAATCTTCGAGTGGGGTTATACATCATGGTTGTCAAACTCAATGATTAACACATAAATTCACAAGAGCTTAAGGAATCAAAATTGAGTTAATTAACTTTAAAATCTTGTGTGAACACGGATCGCTTGTATCGAAAACATGACTCTGAAGATGATTAAACGAGTCTATTATATAATTGTGTAGTTTTAGAAGCTGTTAATCAGAAGCTGATCTTGGTCAAGTAAGTTTCAATATTTAATATGCCAATGGTTTTCCTTTACAAAGTAACTAGTTTTCTCAAAATGTCGGCATTGAAGGCAGACCCTTACCAATTTTTATGAGAAGCATAATTCTACTATAGTTTCTTGTTGCATTTCAACTTATTAGTACTTAATTTTGTGCAGCCACTTTCGCATACCGTTTCAGTTCCTACGCTTAATACTATTACAACATTGCCGCTGAATGCAAATCCTTCACCGTCTTCTCAATCACCAGCTGAGATCAAAGATTCCTCATTACCGATTCCTTCAACTCAAGGTATATCTTCGTCGGTTTTTTGTCACCTAAAGTTTAATACAGATGCACCGTGTCAATATAATGACTGTAGTAGCCGAAGAACTATTGTAATCTTTCTATTGTAAATTTCTAGCAGTCCCCATTCCGATGCATTCAGAAACACCGAATACTATTGAACCGATGGATCATCAAAGTAACGACCTTGATTAAGAAATGAAACCGATCCGGCTTCACAAGCTGTTGAAGAAGTACCCAAACCTGTGCAGGCCCCATATACCTTTGAACCTTAACCCGTGAATCCGTTGTTCGATCAACTTCCAAAAACCGTTGTTTGTAAGTTACATCAGGGATCAACTGTGACAAGCATCATTCAATACTAGCTGGTAGGCTAAAATAATCAACATCGTTTGTATATTACGCAAAAACTTAATTAGTCTTTCTACTAACCTAGAGGATTTCAAAGAAACAGTTGGTAACACAAACGGTGAAGTTTCACTTTGGGAAGCAAGTCTGCGAGAGAGGCTTGTATCAAAGCCTTTCAAAATATAAAATATTTTGAATTGTTGGGTCGAATTTTAGGTTTAATTGTGAGTCTTTCATTGTACCAGGAAAAAAAAGGAAGTTGTTATGGAGTCATTGCTTGAGGCTTAACACTATTGTTTGACGACAACTTGCAGAAGAAAGTTCTTGCTAGAATACTTCGGACAAGGTAGCACTAGGTGTTGTGGTGCTATCTTATTTCTGATTTGAGCATTTCTGGCTGCAGTCAGCTGTTTTTTCAGCCTGTGTGGTGGTTATATGGTTTGGAGTTAGATGTGTACTGATATTATTGCCTAGCTGTTTATGAAAAGTGATCATTGGCATAAGTGGCTGATTCCGGCAACGAAGTCTCTGGCGATGGTTTTACTCCGATGGAGAAGAGTAAAACGCCACGGGTGAACATGTGGTTTTCACCACCGCGGGACCAACAGCGGGTGGAATTGAGGATTAGTAAGAGTGCAACTCTTATGATAATTGATTATGGTCATGATGAAGTAGAAATGTCACCTGAGCCTGAGGTACTTTCTTTTCCTTTGATCCTTTACCTTATTTTTAGTTAGATTATATTCTGAAATGTAACTAGTGGGTGTTAGTTGTTTTTCGTTGCAGGAAGGAGAGATTGATGGTAGTGGTCGAGTCATGTTTGTGGACCAACTTCATATAATAAATGGTAAATTAAATTTCTGAGTGTCATTTATTAAAATTGATTAGAAACTGTAGTATGAACTTGAATGGGAATAGAAGATAGGAGTTTTATATTCAATTTTCAAAAGTTGTTATTGATTAGTTGTATTTGTTCGATTTCATTATTATCGATTAAGGTTACTTTGTTTATTGCAGGTGATTTGCTAGATAGAATACCATCAGGAGCAGTCCAGGTTTTGTCACCTGACAATCAAGCTAACACTCCCCAATTTTTTTTAATAGTTTGAGAAGGTGTTTGAATAGAACAACTTGGTTTGGTTTAGACAATGATGCATCAGTAGCGGGGAGAGTCTCAAGTAATATCATTATCCAAGTAGTAAACATTGCTTGGTTTGTGCCCAACAGAAGATGCAAAAACATTTGGTTTTTTTATATGCAGAAACAGAAACAATGTAGTTTCTTGACACAACTTTCTGATACTAGGAGAGAAGGAAAAAGTATTGTTTGTTGTCAGATTATGTTCAATGTATGCTTTGCATTATTTCGATCGTGGGGTGCACTGGTTGTCTTTGGTGTTTAATCTTGTTTGCAGGCAGTGGCTTTATCCATTGGTTTTAGCTTTCTTGTTTGCTGCTATAACTTTGAACTGGTATATTGTATCATTTTGTGTTATTGAGCTAGCATTTCTTATGCTAGTAAGATTAATATCATTTTTTGCCTTTTTAAAAAAAAAATGTAATTTGAAATATATGTTTAGTTGAATGAAGAATATATGTGATTTTCTGCCCCATTCATTCTGTTCCTATTTCTACAAATAATTTTTTTTTTAATTTTAAAAATAAATTACCTGCGGATTTACCTATGGAAAGGAAATTTCCTACAGATTTACAAGCAGATGTACTTGTGGAACAGAAAGTTGCGATAGTTGGAACCGTCGTAATTAACAATAAAAACAAAAATCAAATGGAAAGTTACGACGGTTGTAACCGTCGTAATACGCAGATTACGTCAGTTTCCTCCCCGTCGTGAGAGATAACGACGGTTGGTGTGATAGTTTTGACAACCAACGTGATACGGCCTCGCGACGGACGTTTCTGCGACAGTGCTGCAACCGTCGTGACTTGCAAATTATGGTGGTTTTAACTGTCGTAATCTGCGAAAATAACCGTCGCAATCTGCCAATTTTATTATAATGCACGCAAATGTTTAATTGAACAAATGCTTAAGAGATTGGGGAATTCGGGGTCAGGTTATACAATGGGGAGTTGTCAATTACCTATCCTATATGTGGTTATCCACAGGCTATTAGCAATTATCCTTACTGCTTTCTACTTACTGGTGTTTGTCTGTTGTGGGTTGAGAAAGTTTCTCCTTTGGGTTATTTTTGAGAGAGAGAGAGAGAGGGAGAAAGGGTTTGTTTGATTTTGAGTTTTCTGAGGTTTTTGATGAGTGAAGGTACTGGACCTAAAGTTTTTGATTTGGTGTGTGAAGGTACTGGACCTAAAGTTTTTTATTTGGTGTGCTCGCTAAGATTTCTCAATCTTATGCCTACGTATTCCCGTTAAATATAACAGGGAAATCAGAGCAATCGTAGTTCCTCCTATTCTATGGGAGGAAAAGATGATGTTTGATATCTTGTTCAAAGCCCAAGATTGAAGCTGAAGGTTATTTGTGTCTTGTTCAAAGCCCAAGATTGAAGCTAAAAGGTTATTGAGAGAGAATTTGTCATCTCTAAAGGGAGACATCTCGTCTGTTTATCACAACTGTTGGGTAACTGATTATAAAGGAGAATTACTTTAATTGGGATATATGAACCCAGCAATGCCATAATTTCCTTTATAGGGGTGTTGTCCTGAAGGATAAAACTTTAACTCAGTGTAGATTAATGCCATTTTTCCTTAGGAGTTTTTCATGCTAAGAGAGGGACATTGGCTTGGATGTAAATAATCCAGAGGCTTGCCACTTACAGCAATTAGATGAAAGAAAGAAGTTTACCAGGATAAGAGATGGACTACAACTTGGATATTTGAATCAACAAGTGTGCCATTTATAGCAGTTATCTGGGATTAAGGTTTGTTTTGAATGTTTATTTTGATGTATGATATACAGAGAAATGTCTTCCTACAGAGAGATTTTGATTTCCTCTGAGGGGATGTTGGTTTTTGTATGTGCCTTAATCAAAGCCCAAGGTTGAAGCTAAGAGATTGATTGACGCCACTGGGGAGGTCCTTATACAAAGCCTAAGAGGAGGCTAGAAAAGACTGACTCAATAAGAGAGTGTTTAATCTGTCTTGTACAAAGCCCAAAATTGAGGCTTGAAAGAGACTGACTCTTTAGGGGATATCATTATACAAAGCCTAGAGGAGACTAAGAGTCAACTTTTCCTGGGAAATATTTTGTCTGTCTTGTACAAAGCCCAAGATTGAGGCTAAAAAGGATTTTTGACTCTACTGGTGAGAGATTTTATTTGTCTTGTACAAAGCCCAAGATTGAGGCTAAAATGGGATTGACTCAGCTGGAGAGTATGATTTGTTTTGTATAAAGCCCAAGATTGAGGCTAACTCTACTGAGGAAAATCATTATACAAAGCCTAAGAGGAGGATGAAAAGAGAATTAACTCTGCTTAGGGAGATTTTATATGGTGTCTTGTACAAAGCCCAAGATTGAGGCTGAAAGTTATGACTAACTCTACTGGAGAGATATTTATGTGGGTGTCTCGTATAAAGCCCATGATTGAGGCTGAAAACATGACTGACTCAACAAGAGAGTGTTTATATGGTGTCTTGTACAAAGCCCAAGATTGAGGCTGAAAAAGGGTTGACTCAACAAGAGAGTGCTTTTATATGGTGTCTTGTATAAAGCCCAAGATTGAAGCTGGAAAAGGGTTGACTCAACAAGAGAGTGCTTTTATATGGTGTCTTGTACAAAGCCCAAGATTGAGGCTAAAAAAGGGTTGACTCAACAAGAGAGTGCTTTTATATGGTATCTTGTACAAAGGCCAAGATTGAGGCTGAAAAGATGACAGACTCAACAAGAGAGTGTTTATATGGTGTCTTGTACAAAGCCCAAGATTGAGGATGAAAAAGGGTTGACTCAACAAGAGAGTGCTTTTATATGGTGTCTTGTATAAAGCCCAAGATTGAAGCTGGAAAAGGGTTTACTCAACTAGAGAGTGCTTTTATATGGTGTCTTGTACAAAGCCCAAGATTGAGGCTAAAAAAGGGTTGACTCAACAAGAGAGTGCTTTTATATGGTATCTTGTACAAAGGCCAAGATTAAGGCTAAAAAGATGACAGACTCAACAAGAGAGTGTTTATATGGTGTCTTGTACAAAGCCCAAGATTGAGGCTGAAAAAGGGTTGACTCAACAAGAGAGTGCTTTTATATGGGGTGATTGACTCAACAAGAGAGTGCTTTTGAAGCTGAATCTATTGAGGAAAATCATTATACAAACCCTAAGACGAGGCTGGCTTCTGCTGAGGATTATTGAGATCTAGAGGCATGTCCAAAATGGGGAATCAACTCTTGCTGAGGATTTACAGAAAAGTTGAGGTATCAGATGCCTTGAGGTTCTGATTTGGGATAGTGTTATACTAATGATAAACTAACCTTAGCTGGGGGAATTTAGGATGAAAGACTGAGTTTTAGAACCCATGAGGGTTTTAACTCTACTGGAGATTGATTAAATGACCAGGGTTTTTTCCTATGTTTGTAGGGAACTTGAGAATGTCTTTGAGATCCAATAGGAGATTAGACTGTCTGAGTCTACTGGTATGAAAGAGTTTATCTTTGTATGATGCCTAAGAGGTGGCTGGTGCTTTAAGGGATGAGAATCAACCCTAAAATTGGTCTGAGGTTTTGACTCTTTAGAAAGATTGCTCTAACAAAGGATGACTAAGGTCTGTCCTATACCTTTTAAGAGGTCTTTGGTCCTTATATTAAGCCCAAGAGAAGGCATGAGAACTTCTAAGAAGTCAGAGGGTCCTTGTACAAAGCCTAAGAGGAGGCTGGGAATGCTTTTAGGAAGCCTGTGGGTCCAAACTTAAGAAAATTTCAAGAAAAGTTTCACCGGGAATAATCTTTTCTTTAGTGAACAGTTATAGGGTTTAAAGAAATTCAAGAGAGGTTTCACCGGGAATTAATCCTCTCTGGGGAAATGAACTTCTTTGACAATTTTCTAATAGTGACAGTCTGAGAAAAGTTTCACCGGAAATAATGCCTTTCTCTTTGTTCCATATTGTATAAGCCCAAGAGGAGGCAAGACTGTATTTGGAATTCCTATGGGGAACTAGTTTTGACTGTTGAAAGAGTGACCACTGGCTTTATCTAGTTCTAGACTTAATTTTCTGGGAAAACTCTAAGCAGATAATATACAGGCATATATATATATATATATATATACAGATGAAATATATACGGTATATATGTAATACCCATATATACATACATGCATCAAATCATATATTATACATGAAAAGTACGTTTGGTACTGAAATACATAAGTTCCTAGTAACACTGTATACATAAAAATGCCAAAGCAACCTAAAACCAAACACTGGCATGTTATATGTACAAAATGTTCAAAAGATAAAACTAAGAACTAGATCCCTAAGGATCTCAAAAGACTCCACAACGGAAGCAAAACCAACAGCTAAGCAAGGATAGTCACACGGCCTTATCCTTACCCTTCGCGGAACCTGTAGAACCTGTGATGTAAACAACAACAGTGGGGTGAGATACATCAAATCTCAGTGAGTTCCCTATCTTAAAGTCCTCTCGGCTCTACAAGGTTCTAATAAACCTAACTCAAGTCAAAAGGGAAAGGAAATGACTTTGAGTACACACACTACAAAAGTATCCACACTGGTGAGCCTGTTAACTCACACTAGTACCGAAGTACGTCCCGAGCCTGTTAGCTCAAGATTCTCACAAATCAATAACCATACCAAGGCATCCCCTTTTCCCGTCCGCTTCTACGTTTAGAAGACGACCCGAGTCATGGATCCTCGAAATTACTTGGCATACGAAATAGATTCGGGAACAACGGCCTGTTAGCCGTGAACCGTCACTTCTCATGGCCTATTAACCATCACAAGTCTCTACCCTTAGGTTCCATTTGTACTATACACGGGAATCAAACCTGCCAAGTAATGGTGCATATGTTTCAGAGGAGCTCGAGACCCATGAAACGCACTATCAATAATAATCGGTTACGATTACACAATACACACGCCTCGGCCTTACTTGCACGAGCGTTGACACTATGTCATTTCACACTTTCCGACATTGTTTAGGATAATGGTTCTCACTCTTCCTATTCTATATTTTAGCATGCATACATATTTAACAACAATTACACGCCATCAAACGCTAAAAATCAACAAACCGACACTATTCCCAAAATCCTGACATAATTAAATCGGCCAACAACTTTAAAACCATTTTCATAAGAAAGTACATTCGGTTAGCTTTCCAATGATATCAAAAATATTAAAAACGGATAACAGAGTCAAAAGTTATGGACATAACCAAAAATAGCATCGCGAGAAAACACAAGTGTGCAATTTTCCTGACCGTACGCGTATTGCCTTGTGCCATACGCGTACCGCCCATCTGGCTCGCCCAGCCATACGCGTATTGCCCAAGGTGATACGCGTATGGGCAGAGCTGTTTTCCCCTTGAAAAATTCCATTTTTTCCTCCATTACGCGTACCATTCATGCCATACGCGTAAGGCCATGCCCCATACGCGTAAGGCCATGCCCCATACGCGTATGGGCAGTGGAAATTTGCAGAATTTCCTGTAGAATTTTTCTGCTACGGGTTCCCCAAAATCCATTCTTTTCTCAACCACCAAGCATCAAACATGATATAATCATAACAACCAGTGTAACAAACATTCAAAGATCGAATTTCAGCAGTTAAATTAAGATTCTATGGTAAAATTCCATATTTCCTCACAATATCAACTAACTCTAAAACTCAATAAAATCTTAATCTAAAGAGTCTAACTAGAACCCACCTGGATTACTAGATGAGGAGGTTGAAGCTGAGGTGAACAGATGAAGATTAGTCGATGATTGATGATCTAGAGCTCTTAGGAGAATTTCCTCTTCTTCCTCTTCCTTTTCCTTTCTTTCTTTTCTTTTTCTCTAAGTTCTTCTACTTTACCAAATAAGGAAAATGAAAAGAAAATATCCAAAGTAACATTAATTGGTCATACCACTAATTATCCAAATTATCTCAAATGCACCAATTAATAAAATTCCAAGTTAAATAATATTAAATCTAATCAATCCGAGTTCGTCAGTTTACTCTAATTATTCTATCCAATAATTGCTCAGAGTACCCCGGAACCCAGTTGATCATACTAATATCCTCCAAAACGTTCACAAAATTTATGGGGTATTACATCCTCCCCCCCTTAAATAGAAATTCGCCCACGAATTTAAAACAATACCTGAAAAGATGAGGATAGACCTCCCGCATTTCCGATTCCAATTCCCAAGTCGCATCGCCTGGATGCGTCTCATCCCATTGGACTTTAACAAGAGGAATCTCTTTATTCCGTAACACTTTAGTTTCTCTTCCTGTGATACGACTCGGCTGAGGCTCAAACGTCAAATCAGCTTCTATCTCAATTGTATCCAGTAAAACTGGCTGAAGAGGATCTGGAACAAATTTCCGAAGCTGAGATACATGAAAAACGTCCTGCATCTCAGACAGAGAAGGCGGTAAGGCTAATCTGTAAGCTACTTCCCCAATTCTTTCCATAATCTGATACGGTCCTACGTATCGTGGACTTAATTTCCGCGATTTAAATGGTCATTTCAATCTCAATCTCGGAGTAACCTTCAAAAATACATGATCACCCTCATCAAACTCGAATGATCTCCTACGGTTGTCCGCATAGCTTTTCTGACGATCTTGGGCTTGTTTAATCTTTTCCCGAATCATTCTAATCTTTTTCGTAGTCTCGTGAATAATCTCGGGTCCCAAAATTCTATCATCGCCAACCTCCGTCCAACACAATGGTGTTCTACACCTTCTACCATACAACGCCTCATAAGGTGCCATACCAATACTTGCATGATAACTGTTATTATAAGAGAATTCGATCAACGGCAACAGTTCTCTCCAATTTCCCCCACTTTCAAGCACACAAGCTCTTAACATGTCTTCCATGGTTTGTATTGTCCGTTCCGTCTGACCCTCCGTTTGCGGATGGTTCGACGTACTCAAACACAACCTCGTTCCCATGGCTTGTTGAAAAGCTCTCCAAAATCTGGAAGTAAATTTTGGATCTCTATCCGAAACAATACTAGTAGGAATACCATGCAATCTCACTATCTCTGAAATAAACAACCTTGCGAGATGACTCGCCTTGTAGGTAGTCTTCACAGCTAAGAAATGCGCGGATTTCGTTAACCGGTCCACAATTACCCAAATTGAATCATAACCACCTTGCGCACGCGGTAATCCCACTGCGAAGTCCATCGAAATACTATCCCATTTCCACATCGGAATTTCTAAAGGTTGTAACAAGCCACCCGGCCTTTGGTGCTCAATCTTCACTTGTTGACACACCGCACATTCTGACACATACACTGAAATATCTCTTTTCATCCCTGACCACCAATAGTCCCTCTTTAAATCTTGATACATCTTTGAAGCACCAGGATGTATAGTAAAAGTACCCTTATGCGCTTCCTCCAAAATCCTTTGTTTTAACTCCGTGTTATCTAGAACACAAATCCTTTGGTTAAACGAAATGACTCCGTCGGTAGCTCGCACAAAACCCGGTTGAGTCAACAATTCTTGTAACTTCTCATCCAACCCTTGCTCTTGTTGGATTTCTTCCATGAGAGTAGAGATGATATTCAAGTTTCCCATAACCACACATTCAGGAGTCCAATTAAATTGAAGATTTAGATCTCTAAACCTTTCCATTAAGGCATACTCTAACATCATCAACTCGGCACTATGCAACTCTTTCCTGCTTAAAGCATCCGCTACCTTGTTCGCTTTACCTGGATGGTACTTTAGTTCCAAATCATAATCCTTCAAATACTCCATCCACCTCCTTTGACGCATATTCAATTCTTTCTGATCAAATAAGTACTTTAAGCTCTTGTGGTCACTAAACATCTCAAAACGTACACCATACAAATAGTGACGCCACACTTTCAAGGTAAAAATAACTGCCGCCAATTCTAAATCATGCGTCGGGTAATTCTCTTCATGTACTTTCAACTGCCGCGAAGCGTAAGCCACTACATGTCCATTCTGCATTAACACTCCGCCTAAACCCTTCTTCGATGCATCACAATATACCTCATAGGACTTGCTAGGATCGGGAATAACCAAAATAGGAGCAGTCGTCAACCTCTCCTTCAAACTCCTAAAACTCCTTTCACAAGCCGAATCCCACTCATACAAATAATCCTTCCTAGTAAGTCTGGTCAATGGTAAAGCCAATTGCGAAAATCCCTTGATAAACCTTCTGTAATAACCTGCTAATCCCAAGAAACTCCTCACTTCAGAAACATTCTTCGGTCTCTCCCAATTAATTACTGCTTCAACTTTTGATGGATCGACCGCCACACCTCCCTGGGATATAACATGACCAAGGAGATTAACCTCGGACGTCCAAAACTCACACTTACTTAACTTAGCAAAAAGTTACTTCTCTTGCAAGATGGATAGAACAATTCTTAGGTGTTCACCGTGCTCTTGAGGATCACGAGAATAAATAAGAATGTCATCAATGAAAATCACCACAAATTGGTCCAAGTAAGGTTGAAATATCTGATTCATATAATCCATGAAAATTGCCGGAGCATTTGTCACACCAAAAGGCATTACCAAGAATTCATAATGACCATAACGGGTTCTGAACGCGGTCTTGGGTACATCTGCACTCTTCACCCGAATCTGATGATAACCCGACCGTAAGTCAATCTTTGAGAACACACAGGCTCCTTTCAATTGATCTAATAGGTCGTCTATCCTTGGTAACGGGTATTTATTCTTGATGGTGACCTTATTCACCTGACGGTAATCAATACACAATCGCATTCCACCATCCTTTTTCTTTACCAATAACACTGGAGCTCCCCAGGGTGAAACACTGGGTCGAACAAAATGCTTAGCCAAAAGTTCTTCCAACTGATCCTTTAGTTCTCTCAATTCAAGTGGGGCCATCCGATACGGAGAAACGGATATTGGAGCCGTTCCCGGTATCAGGTCAATAGAAAATTCCACTTCCCGCTCCGGAGGAAGAGAAGTGATATCCTCGGGGAAAACTTCAGGAAAGTCACAAACTACCAGAATACTCAGAACTGGAATGTTACTACTCTCCTCCTTAGTAAGAATCATAAGAACATATTTTCTTCCTCAAACAAGAAATTAATCATTCCAACCGTACCTTCTAAAATAGTAGTTAACACATCCTTTGGAGTAGCTTCGATAGATGGGATAATAATTAATTTCTCTTCGCAACCGATAAAAACTGAATTAGCCGAAAGCCAATCCATTCCCAGAACAACATCCACTTTCTTAAGCGGTAAACAAATAAGATCAATCTGGAAAACTCTTTCACTTAGCGATAAAACGCAATTTTCACACATCAACGGCGTTTCAACAATTTCATCCATGGCAGTAGTAACCACCATAGGAGGAAATAAAGGAACAGCTTGCAACCCAAGTCGCTTCACACAACGCGTGGACACAAAAGAATGAGTTGCCCCACAATCAAATAAAACAAAACAAGGATGTCCATTTACGAAACACGTACCCGCGATCAAGGAGTTATCATTCTTGGCTTTTCTCGCATCCAAGGTATACACTCAGCCCGTATTCTTCCCTTGTGCCTGATTTCTACCCTGAGGACAATCCTTCGCCATGTAGCCCACCTTATTACACTGATAACATCTCATTCCCTTCAAACTGCACCTACCATAATGATTCCGTCCACACATACGACATACCGGAGGCACACTAGTTCTAGAACTCTGAGCTTGCTTCCCTTTAAAGGATTGTTGCCTGGGCCTAACCTGTTGATTCGGTCTCCCTCGATCACTTTGATTCATCCTATTCAAATCTCCTTCCATTTGTACCTTCTTCAAACTATGTTCAGCCACATAACACTGTCTTAACAGTTCGGTATAAGTAGTAAATTCCCGTTGAGACTCGCTATGTGAAATTTCAGCCCTTAAACCAAACAGAAACTGATCAATCTTCCACCTCTCATCGGGAGCATACATGGCTTGTCTAGAATAAGCAGCCATATCTTCGAATTTTTCAGCATAAGAAGCCACAGTCAAGTTACCTTGCCTCAGTTGTTGAAACTCGAATTCCTTCTGAGATGTCAAGGAACTTGGAAAGTATTTCTCCATAAAATTTACCTTAAACTGCTCCCACACCTTCGGTACCTCTTGAATTGTCATTAAGGCTGAAGCACTTTCCCACCACCTCATGGCAGGACCCTTCAACAAGTGGGAAGCAAACACCACCTTGTTTTCCTCACTGCACTGAACTATTTGGAAGATCCGTTCCATACCTGATATCTATTCATGAGCCTTTACTGGATCTAACCCTCCCAGAAATTCTGAAGGATTCATACGGATGAAATCCCTAAAGGTCCCCCCTGCAGCTTCTGGTACCACAACTGGAGGATGCATACCACCAGCCATTTGCTGTACCATTTATTGCACAAACTGATTCTGCTGCTGTTGCATCTGATGCATAAATTGGTACAAAGGTGCATTTCCCTCGTCACCCGGCGGATTAGTCCCTGCTGGAGTGGTTCTTGGTCTACCACGGTTGTTTCTGCGCCTGTCTGCCATGTTCCTGAATTTCATACAGATAGGATTAAGTTGATCAGACTTAATACCATAAATATAATAGACAAGACCAATGGCGACACGTCGCATATGAAACGGAAAGAAAACTTATTCTATTTCATGGCTAGGTCTAGGATACGACCTGCTCTGATACCAACTGTAATACCCATATATACATACATGCATCAGATCATATATTATACATGAAAAGTACGTTTGGTACTGAAATACATAAGTTCTTAGTAACACTGTATACATAAAAATGCCAAAGCAACCTAAAACCAAACACTGGCATGTTATAGGTACAAAATGTTCAAAAGATAAAACTAAGAACTAGATCCCTAAGGATCTCAAAAGACTCCACAACGGAAGCAAAACCAACAGCTAAGCAAGGATAGTCACACGGCCTTATCCTTACCCTTCGCGGAACCTGCAGAACCTATGATGTAAACAACAACAGTGGGGTGAGATACATCAAATCTCAGTGAGTTCCCTATCTTAAAGTCCTCTCGGCTCTACAAGGTTCTAATAAACCTAACTCAAGTCAAAAGGGAAAGGAAATGACTTTGAGTACACACACTACAAAAGTATCCACACTGGTGAGCCTGTTAACTCACACTAGTACCGAAGTACGTCCCGAGCCTGTTAGCTCAAGATTCTCACAAATCAATAACCATACCAAGGCATCCCTTTTTCCCATCCGCTTCTACGTCTAGAAGACGACCCGAGTCATGGATCCTCGAAATTACTTGGCATACGAAATGGATTCGGGAACAACGGCCTGTTAGCCGTGAACCGTCACTTCTCATGGCCTGTTAACCATCACAAGTCTCTACCCTTAGGTTCCATTCGTACTATACGCGGGAATCAAACCTGCCAAGTAATGGTGCATATGTTTCAGAGGAGCTCGAGACCCATGAAACGCACTATCAATAATAATCGATTACGATTACACAATACACACGCCTCGGCCTTACTTGCACGAGCGTTGACACTATGTCATTTCACACTTTCCGACATTGTTTAGGATAATGGTTCTAACTCTTCCTATTCTATATTTTAGCATGCATACATATTTAACAACAATTACACACCATCAAACGCTAAAAATCAACAAACCGACACTATTCCCAAAATCCCGACATAATTAAATTGGCCAACAACTTTAAAACCATTTTCATAAGAAAGTACATTCGGTTAGCTTTCCAATGATATCAAAAATATTAAAAACGGATAACAGAGTCAAAAGTTATGGACATAACCAAAAATAGCATCGCGAGAAAACACAAGTGTGCAATTTTCCTGACCGTACGCGTATTTCCTTGTGCCATACGCGTACCGCCCATCTGGCTCGCCCAGCCATACGCGTATTTCCCAAGGTGATACGCGTATGGGCAGAGCTGTTTTCCCCTTGAAAATTTCCATTTTTTTCCTCCATTACGCGTACCATTCATGCCATACGCGTAAGGCCATGCCCCATACGCGTAAGGCCATGCCCCATACGCGTATGGGCAGTGGAAATTTGCAAAATTTCCTGCAGAATTTTTCTGCTACGGGTTCCCCAAAATCAACCCCAAAATCCATTCTTTTCTCAACCACCAAGCATCAAACATGATATAATCATAACAACCAGTGTAACAAACATTCAAAGATCGAATTTCAGCAGTTAAATTAAGATTCTATGGTAAAATTCAATATTTCCTCACAATATCAACTAACTCTAAAACTCAATAAAATCTTAATCTAAAGAGTCTAACTAGAACCCACCTGGATTACTAGATGAGGAGGTTGAAGCTGAGGTGAACAGATGAAGATTAGTCGATGATTGATGATCTAGAGCTCTTGGGAGAATTTCCTCTTCTTCCTCTTCCTTTTCCTTTCTTTCTTTTCTTTTTCTCTAAGTTCTTCTACTTTACCAAATAAGGAAAATGAAAAGAAAATATCCAAAGTAACATTAATTGGTCATACCACTAATTATCCAAATTATCTCAAATGCACCAATTAATAAAATTCCAAGTTAAATAATATTAAATCTAATCAATCCGAGTTCGTCAGTTTACTCTAATTATTCTATCCAATAATTGCTCAGAGTACCCCGGAACCCAGTTGATCATACTAATATCCTCCAAAACGTTCACAAAATTTATGGGGTATTACAATATAAAAGTGGGTAGGAGGACTTACAGGTGAGCAAGCTTCCAGCACAAACAAATATATACTGCTGAAGAACGAGGGAGGAAATAACATTTCCATGTGGCATAAAGTGAGGACAATTTGGTTTTCCAATTTTTCAAGTCATCAATTTTCAATACCTTACCACATAATTGTCTAAAGAATGAGCACAACTCAATCAATACTGCTGAAATCTCATGAGGTAATGTTGTGCGTATGGCTAATGGTAGAAGTTGTTCCATTAATATATGGCAATCATGACTCTTCATCATTCCATTCACCTTTAGATTTACCAAGTCAATGCCTCTAGAAATGTTGCTTGAATAACCATCAGGCACCCTAATATTCTTTAAAATTGTTAAAAAAACTGCTTTTATCTTTACCTGTTAGAGTAAAGGTCGCCGGAGAAATTTTACCATTTTCATCAGGCCAAAAATCAGGTCTTATGCCCATATTTTGAAGGTCTTCTCGAGCTTTAAAATGGTCTTTACTCTTTTGCCAATCATTTAGTAAAGTAAAGATGACATTATCGCACACATTTTTCTCAATATGCATCGGATCAAGATTATGGCGCAAAAGATTATCCTTCCAATATGGAAGTTCAAAAAATATGCTTTTCTTTTTCCATTGTTGAGAATAACCTTTTGTAGGACCACAGTGAGTACTATCACCTTCTATAGGTTGTCCTTCACGTGTTCTTTTTATCGATTTTTCTTTCACTGGCTTTTTACCAAAGATGACTTCAACATCTTTAACCTATTCAAAAACTTGATGTCTAGATAATGTTCTCGGTGGACTCCGCATTTCTTGTTCACCATTAAAGCGAATCCTGTTTAATCTAAACCTGTGTCTCCGATCAAGGAAACGGTGATGACCCATAAAACACCATTTATGACTAGCTTTAAGACGAAGAGATGTAGTTTCAAAGTTACACGATGGGCAAGCAAGTCCTGTGTATGTGTTCCACCTAGAAAGTGCACCCAAACCTGGAAAGTCACTAATCGTCCACATCAAATTTGCATGTAACTTGAACATTTCTTTCTTGAAAGAATTGTATGTATCCACACCATTTGTCCATAATTCCTTCAGCTCTTTGACTAAGGGTTGTAAGTAGACATCAATATTATTTCCTGGTGCTTCTTTACCGGGAATTATCATTGACATTATAAACGATGTCTGCTTCATGCAAACCCATGGAGGAGTGTTATATGGAATGAGAACAACTGGCCAAAAACTATTATCTGTACTCATCACACCAAATGGATTAAAACCATCACTAGCCAATGCAAGACGAACATTTCGCGGATCTGATGAAAACCAAGTATGTGTCAAGTCAAACTTCTTCCAAGATTCTGAATCTCTAGGATGCCTCAACATTCCATCATTGTTTGTATCTGTTGCATGCCACCTCATATCCTCGGCCGTCTTTGATGACAAAAATAATCTCTGTAATCGAGGTTTTAATGGAAAATAACGAAGAACCTTGGCAGGAATTTTCATCTTTTTCTTGTTAACAGAGACCTCTTCATCTGTTTTCCATTTTGAAGTGTTGCAAGTTTTGCAAGTCTCCCTCTCTTCATCTTCTCCCCAATAAAGCATACAACCATTTGGACATGCGGGTATCTTTACATAATTTAAACCAAGTTTTTCAATTGATTTCTTGGCTTCATAGAACGAACTTGGAATGTTTGCATATTCAAATGCATCTTTTATTAACTCTAGAATCATTGTCATTGCCTTCTCACTCAATCCACATAAACACTTTATATGGTACAACTTTACCAAAAAAGATAGTCTTGAATATTTTCTACACCCTTCATATAAAGGTTGTTCTCCTTCTCTAGCCAATTCATAGTACTCCTTGGCTTCGTTTCTTTCTTGAGTTGAATTAGGCATCACATAATCTTCTTGGTCAATCTCCAAATTTGATGTAGATGGTATTTCATTAGCATGATTCCTATCAACTCCAAATGCATCATTGATCATGTTCTGAATAGGATCTTCGACAATGATAGTATTTTCAACTATATTTGGAGAAGTACTAGGGGAGACAGTACTAGGTAGTACAAAGGACTCTCCATGATGAATCCACCTGGTGTATCTGTAGCGGCAAAATCGTGAGTGTAAGCTACTGATTAACTTAACTTGAAAAGCAAGAGTCGCCACCGCACTTTTATTTTATCCAAAAAAGGAAAGGAAAAAGAGCGAACAAAACCTACACAAGCTCTACAACAAGAATAAGTGAAGAGAGTCCGGGCAAGGGGGGTTGGTTACGCAATGGGAAGGTGTTAGCACCCAAAACGTCTATAGTACTCTATAGGAACCCTTTGAAATATCTACCGCTTTTGGTCTGAAAAAGTTTGCTTGAAAAGTGATTGAGGAGATGAGAAGAGAAATTGTTTTTAAGATTTTTGTGTTTGGAGAGACTCGTCGTCTCATGCCTACGTACCCACGATGTGCAATGTAGGATCAAAACCCCGTAGTTCGTGGTACAAAGAATAAAATTTGTTTGTTTTGGTTGATTTCAAATGAAAAGACAAGTCGTCATTTCCAAGCGACTAATTCCGCCTAAAAAATGAATCATGTCTAAACTTATGAAAAAGTTTTAAAAGAGAAAGTGCACGAGGGCACAAAAGGAGAGTTTGATGAGTTTGGTGTATTTTAATGTCTTTTGAAAAAGGTGTCAATATGCTTATGTAGTTTAGCATTTGTTAAGAAATGACAAGAAAAGAGTAAAATCACTTGACAAAGTCAAGGTTTGATTATGAAAGAGGTGATAGTTTGAAATCAAGAAAGTTTTGAAAAAGAGAGAGAGTTTTGAAAATTGAAGAATGGGGTGGAGAAGAAGTGACTATCCTAAAGCGTAAAGTAAAAGCTAAGGAGAAGAATAGCCTAACCACACAAGCAAGCTCCATAGTCTTCGAACCATAATTCCAAAGCAAAGGGAAAAGGTCTTAGGTCTAAGTCCAAGGTTCCAAGAATTGCATTGGATGTCCAAGGTCTAGGTGTAAAACTCCATGTCAATTGCAAAGGATAGTAAACATAGTCCAAGATTAGAAGCACAAGTTTTTTTAGAGGTTTTAGCATTTATTAATGTTTTTGGTCCAAGTGGACAAAGAGAAAAAGGCGGAAGCATAAACATGTGTCCAACGGACAAAGGAAAAATTGCGGAAGCATAAACATATGTCCAACGGACAAAGGAAAAATTGCGGAAGCATAAATATGATATGAAATGATAAAAATGAAGCATAAAAGTAAAAGAGATAGGGAGCGAGAAGGAATTGTAAACATAGTTAGTACAATAGTAATGTTAGTAAGTTAGTGATTAGTTGTTAGAGTTAGTGATCAATAATAATTGAATAATTGCACTTAGGTCAAGATTAATGAGAACTCATTAGAGGATTGATAAGAACAAAGCCTCTTAACAACAAGTTTCATAAGTTTTGAACCAAAAGACAAATAATCAATCATTCTTGATGGTTTTCCGATACGGGACAAATATTGCGCTATGTTAAGCAATCGCCGAGTAATTTACAGAGTAATTACCCTACAATGAGGCCGGTCAATAGCTCTTTGTGCTAATGCATGCTAGATGAACGATATGTAAATCATCATCCGAAAGCAATACCGCACGGAAAGAAAAATGGTAACGATCTAGACTTGATCGAAATTCAACAAAGGAATTCCATGATCAATTAGACTTTCATCGACCAAAAAGAAAAAGAATTAAGATGAAGAGAAAATGGATCTAACATTTATGATCCACACAACCAACAATAAGAGAATTAAAATAGAAAAAGAAAATAGGATCAAGATAAAAGATATTCACATGATTTATTTTTTTATGACTTTTTTCAAGAAATGTTTTATAACAAAATTTAAAATTCCAAGATCTACAACAATAGTAAATCAAGGTTTTAAAATAATAAAGAAAGAAATAAGAAGAAAATCATAAAAAAAAAGAAGTAAAGAAAATCTTAAAAAAAGAATAAAAGGGAGATAGGTTTGAATAAAAAGATGGAGGTGATGGTGAGCAAATCCAACGGGTTGGGCCCATTGTTTTAATATGAAAACAATTTTTAAAAAAGAGAAATAAATAAAATAAAAGAAAAAAGAAGAAAAACAGGGGAGAATCAGAAAGTGAATTATCCTCTTCTTCTTGCCAATGCAACGCTACACTGTTCCTCTCTCCCACACGGTTTTCATTGCGCCATCCATAACACACCTCCCCTCGTCTCTCAGTAGCTCACAAGCGACGAATCAACCAACGACTTCGTCTAACATTCTCTCACAGCACAGATCGGAAACGAATCGGAAACAAAATCAAAACAAATGGCGGTGCAATGGATAAGAAGAGGTAATTACTTTCAAATAAATCGCGAGTTCGAATCTTCTTCTTCATAAACCGTTTCACAAAATCGTTGCTGTCATAACGTTGTTGTTGAATCGTGACGTTACAATTGTTCGACGATGCACTTCTTGGTTGTTGTTATGTTCGCTGAATTTTTGCGTGAAGCTTTACGAGATGTTGAGTTTGATGATGTTGTTGCGTGAGATGTTGCGGAGAAATTGAAGAAGATGATAACATTGAATCACACTACGTATTTGACTCGGATTGCACATGTTTCTTAGGATTTTATTGCTATTTTCTTGGGTTATGCTTGTGTTTTGTTTTGTTTTCAGGTTCTTTGTATTCCCAGAGCTCCTCGTGAAGAAATGAAGAAAAAAAAGCAAGAAAACTAGTTTTTAAGGAAATTGTACACATGGCATCCACCATGGCGGGCGCCATAGGGTAGGCCATGACTTGGATAGGAATCAACCGCTGTCAACTGCCACGATCTCCACTTCTTTCCCCTTGGTTCACATGGCGGGCGCCATGAGGGGGTGGCAGGCGCCACCTTTGTCGTATGGTTTCCCTCCCAAAAGAAGTTGGGGGGCACTTTGGTCTTTCCATAGTTTTTCCTAGGCTATAAATAGATGAGTCCTTGATCCTTTTTCTTCATCCAAGCTTAGTTTCAGAACTCAAGTCATATATTTTTAGTATTGTAAAGTGATAAACTTCTCACATCGGGGAGTTATCACACTGGTTGATCGAGTCTGTAATCGAGTTTGGAGTACTCTGGTAGAAGTTAATCCTGCCGCCATTTTCATTTCCAGTCATTTATTTCCAGTTGTACCAGATTTAAAGCCTCCGATTTGGAGCAGGTTTCTATTTATTTTCCCGCACAATTTTTTTTCTCGCACTATTTACTTTCTCGCACCATTTATTTTCTCGCACTTTTTACTTTCTCGCACTATTTACTTTCCCGCACCATTTATTTTCTCGCACTATTTACCTTCCCGCACCATTTACTTTCTCGCACTATTTACTTTCCCGCACTATTTACTTAAAAAAGAATCTACTTTAACATGATCTATTTCAACATGTCTATTTACATTTCCATGTCCGGCTAGATTTTAAAGGTTAGAATGTAAGGATCATAGTTAAAGTAGTATTCCATACAAGGTGTCAATAGAAATGCTTAGGGGTTATTCTGATTTTTAACACAAGTTTTCTGCACTTTAATTCTGTTGGGTAAGATCGAAAGTCGTCTAACCTTTGGTTAAACGTGGTTAGTCTTAACTGTTCAAAGGAAGCGAAAGCGCTTTTTCTAGTTAAGTAGGAGTTTTTAATACTTTAGAAAAACGATTTTAAAACTATTTTCGGACGCGTTTATGGGTTTAAAGTCCGGTTCGCATGAACCTCTTTTTGTTAAAAGTTCCAAGTCAAAATACTTTTCAACTGAGTCAAGAAACTATATTTCTTAAAAATAGGTTTATTACTTTAACGCAATGCGCGCCTTTTTATAAGTAAAAATAAGAGGGTTCGATTAAGGGATAAACTCGGTTCTGAATACGCGAAAGCGACAGTTCCCGTTAAATTAGTTCTTTTCATAAGTAGAAAACACTACCCCATAAGTGGTTCTATTTACAAGCATTTGGAATACTATCTGACTGTGTGAATTACATTCAGGCCTGTTGTTTTAAATTGAATTTTATATCTTCGTACTTTACTTTGCTTTTACTGTGCACTCACGAACTCCCGATTGATTTGCCTTAGATAAACATCATAACAATAGAAACCGATAGATTGACGTTTGGTTTCTATGGGATCGATAATCTTTTATATTACTCTGACGCGATTCGTATACTTGCGAAAACACCGCATCAAGTTTTTGGCGCCGTTGCCGGGGACCAATTACGTCAAATTTCGTACCCTGTTGTTACACTGTCTAGACTAAGGCTTTACCTACTGGTCAATGCGAAGAACTCGCAGTCCTGGTAGTCTTATAGATCCTTTAGCGGAACCTGAACGTTACGCTCGCGCACGTCTCTCACTTCGTAGAATTAAGGAAACTATGGCCGAAGACTGTAACCAATGACCCCTTAAGGATTTCGCTCAACCATCCGATGACGAACCCAGTTCTAGTATAGTAAACCCTAATATTCCTGCTAACAATTTCGAACTGAAACCCTCCCTATTACAATTAGTACAGCAAAACCAATTCGCGGGTCTCCCTTCTGAGAACCTAAATCAACATCTAAAAGTCTTCATCCAATTAGCTGACACTTTTAAAACCAATGGTGTTACTCCTGAGGCGATTCGTCTAAGACTATTTCCTTTCTCCCTCAGAGACAAAGCCCTTACATGGTTAGATTCCCTTCCAGCCAATTCTATAACAACTTGGGAAGACCTTAGGAGAGTATTCCTTGCTAGATATTTTCCCCCAAGTAAAACTGCTATTTTTCGAAACCAAATAACCAGATTCACTCAAAACCAAGGTGAATCACTCTTTGAAGCTTGGGAGAGATATAAAGACCAATTGAGAATATGTCCACATCATGGCCTGGAATCATGGCTAATCATTCATACCTTCTATAATGGACTTCATTATAACACTAAGATGACCATCGACGCTGCCGCTGATGGAGCTCTGATGAATAAACCTTACCCTGAAGCTTGCGCTCTCATCGAAGATATGGCTCAAAACCATTTTCAATGGGGAACAGAACGAGCAACAGTGGAGAAGAAAGAAGCCCAAGGAGGAATACATGAGATAAGTTCTATAGACATGATGCAAGCCAAAATGGACGCTTTGTCCCTTAAGGTCGAACATATGTACGCAAACCCAGCTACTGCAGCAGCAGTCTCGTCGGAATGCGAATTATGTGGAACCAAAGGACACCAATCAGCGGAATGCAACCTGTTGAATGAAACTAAATCAGACCAGGTCAACTATGCCCAAGGGAACCCATTTTCAAACACTTATAACCCTGGATGGAGGAATCACCCAAACTTTTCCTACAAAAACAATAACCCTATCCAAAACCGTGCACCTCCGAGACCACCCGGTTTTCAAGCCCAGAGACAAAACCAACCTATGCAAGCTGTGCCGCCCAAGCCGAACCTTGAGAAATCATGGAAAATTTCATTTCGGCTCAAACCCAGCAAAACAAAGAATTCCTAAACCAAAACATTCATGTAAACGAAATGATTACCCAGTTAGGAACCAAGGTAGACCAAATAGTCACCCACAATAAGATGCTTGAAACCCAGATCTCTCAGGTAGCTCTCAAACAAGCTCCCGAAACCACACCTGGAGGACAATTTCCTGGACAACCTCAACAAAACCGCCGAGGATAAGCCAATGCAATTACCTTACAAAGTGGGACCGCTTATGATGAACCGTTTAACCAGGCATTGGGCAAACCCAAAACTTCTAAGAAAAGCGTTGTACCTACGAACGAAGTAGAGGAATCAGTGGAATCTAAAGAACAGAAAAACCAAGATAAGGGAGAAACTATAGATAAAACTAATGAACCACCCCCGCCATACAAACCTCAAATACCTTATCCACAAAGACTCAAACAAACCAAGATCAATAACCAATACCAGAAATTCATTAAATTCATAGAGAAACTTCATGTGGAAATCCCTTTCACAGAAGCCATCACCCAGATACCATCTTATGCAAAGTTCCTCAAAGACATCCTTACCAATAAACGTAGACTTGACGATCCAAAACCTTTGGAATGCAATTCCATTTACGAGAATAAACTTGCCAAAAAGGAGAAAGATCCTGGAAATTTCTCCATGCCTTGTATTTTGGGGAGTCATGTCATCGATAAAGCTTTCCTGGACTTAAGAGCTAGTGTGAGCTTAATGCCTCTAGCAGTTTGTGAAAGGTTAAAACTAGGAGAACTACAACCTACTAAGATGTCTCTTCAATTAGCCGATAGATCCGTCTAATATCCAGTAGGCATATTAGAAGACATCCCAGTTAGGATCGGTCAGTTGTTTATCCATACTGATTTCGTTGTCATGGACATTAAAGAAGATGATGACATCCCAATCCTCATAGGCAGGCCATTCTTATCAACCGCATGAGCCATAATAGATGTCAAGAGAGGAAAGTTGACTTTTGAGGTAGGTGATGAAAAGATAGAATTCATTTTGTTGAAATTTCTCATGGCACCAGTATTAGGAGACGCATGTTATGCCATAGACATCATTGATGAATGCATTAGGGAACTAGATCAAGAAGAACCCATAGAAACAATCAACCTACCTTCAACCCTCATAAGGGAAGATAACGGATTTATGGAACCCTACATTGATGATAACCTTCACGAATGTTTATCCCTTACCCCCAATCCAATACCATGCCCCAAGAAACCAACCTTAGAACTTAAAGAACTACCCAAGAATCTAAGATATGAGTTTTTGGATGAGGAAATGAACCGTCCAGTTATAGTCGGTGCTACCTTAAACCAAGAAGAAACAGACCAGCTCTTATATGTTTTGCGGAAATATCCCTCAGCCTTAGGATATAATATCTCTGATCTGAAAGGTATAAGTCCATCCGTGTGTATGCACTGGATTTTACTTGAGGAAGATTCAAAACCCTTCAGAGAACATCAGAGAAGGATAAACCCTATAATGAGTGATGTTGTTAAGAAGGAAGTTCTTAAGTTACTGGAAGCAGGTATAATTTATCAAATCTCAAATAGTAAGTGGGTGAGCCCTGTGCATGTAGTACCTAAAAAGGGAGGCATCACAGTCGTGCAAAACGATAAAGGCGAACATGTAGCAAAACGGATAGAAGGAGGATGACGTATGTGCATAGATTATAGAAAATTAAATAAAGCAACTAGAAAGGATCATTTCCCTTTACCATTTACAGACCAAATGCTGGAACGTTTAGCCAGACACTCCTATTTTTGTTATCTTGATGGATATTCGGGATTCTTCCAAATTCCTATTCACCCAGAAGATCAAGAAAAAACAACCTTCACATGCCCTTATGGAACCTTTGCCTGTAGACGAATGCCTTTCGGCCTCTGTAATGCTCCATCTACCTTCCAGCGTTGCATGATGTCAATCTTCGCTGATTACCTTGATGGAATTATGGAAGTATTCATGGATGATTTCTCGGTATGCGGATTTGATTTCAAAAGCTGTCTCGTTAACCTTGAGAAAATCCTGAAAAGATGTGTGGATGTAAACCTGGTGCTAAACTGGGAGAAATGTCACTTTATGGTTACCGAAGGTATAGTTTTAGGACACATAGTCTCTGAAAGCGGTATTGAAGTAGATAGAGCCAAGATAGAGGTAATAGAAAACCTAAAACCCCCTAAGACCATTAGAGAAGTCCGAAGTTTTCTTGGACATGTTAGTTTCTACCGGCGTTTTATCAAGGATTTCTCTAAAATAACCAAACCTTTAACTGGCCTCCTGATGAAAGATGTCGAATTTAATTTTGATGAAAAATGCATTGGAGCATTTAACCTTTTGAAACAAGCGTTAATCTCAGCACCCATTATGCAACCCCCAGATTGGGCCGAACCTTTCGAAATCACGTGCGATGCTAGCGATTACGCTGTAGGAGCTATTCTAGGTCAAAGAAAGGATAAGAAATTACATGTAATTTATTATGCTAGTAGAACCCTAGATGCTGCTCAGCTTAACTACGCAACCACTAAAAAAGAACTCCTTGTCGTGGTTTTTGCTATGGACAAATTTCGATCTTATCTGATAGGAGCTAAAATTATAGTTTACACAGACCACGCTGGTATTCGTTACCTATTAAGCAAGAAAGATGCTAAACCTAGGTTACTTCGATGGATCCTTTTATTGCAGGAGTTTGATCTAGATATTCGAGACAAGAAAGGCACAGAAAATGTAGTTGTTGATCACCTTTCTAGAATTGAGTACCTGAAACCAGATTTAGTGCCTATAAATGATGATTTTGCCTATGACAGGTTAATAGCTAAGATAGAAGCCATTGAAGAAAATAACCTAGATCCTTATAAGAACCCTGAAAAATCTTTGGCGGTAAGTGGCGTACCTTGGTACGCTGATTTTGTTAATTACCTAGCCACTGATATCATGCCTCCTGACCTTAACTATCAACAGAAAAAGAAGTTCTTTAACTATGTAAGACAATTTTATTGGGACGAGCCACTTCTTTTCAAAAGAGGTACAGACGGTATTTTTCGTCGTTGCGTTCTAGAAGAAGAGGTAAGAAATATCATAGAACACTGTCACTCTGCACCCTACGGAGGACATGCTAGCACCTCCAAGACACATGCTAAAATTCTTCAAGCTGGCCTTTTCTGGCCCACAATATGGCGTGATGTTCATTCTTATATAGTCAAATGTGACCGGTGCCAGCGCACTGGGAACATCTCCAGACGTGACGAAATGCCTTTAAGGAACATTCAGGAAGTAAAACTTTTCGGTGTTTGGGGTATCGATTTTATGGGACCATTTCTAGCCTCATTAGGAAATAAATATATCTTAGTAGTTGTTGACTACGTGTCTAAATGGATTGAAGCCATAGCCTAACCCGCAAACGACACACCAGTAGTGATTAAGCTGTTTAGGAATTATATATTCCCTAGATTCGGAGTACCCCGTCTTGTTATAAGCGATGGTGGATCGCACTTCATATCAAGGATTTTTGATAAACTTTTAAGCAAATATGGAGTTAAGCATAGAGTAGCAACACCTTACCATCCACAGACTAGCGACCAAGTAGAGGTATCTAATAGGGAGATTAAACAAATCTTAGAGAAAATTGTTTCAATAACTAGAAAAGATTGGTCTCATAAACTACAAGAAGCACTATGGGCCTACACAACTGCCTTTAAAACCCCTATTGGAACAACTCCTTACCAATTGGTCTATGGAAAGTCCTGTCACCTACCCTTTGAGTTAGAACACAAGGCCATTTGGGCCATTAAAACCTTAAACTTAGATTATTTGACTGCTGGTGAAAAGCGCATCCTTGACATTCATAAACTAGAAGAACTCCGCCAGTCTGCCTATGAAAATGCTATAATATATAAAGAAAGAACCAAAGCTTGGCATGATAAAAGAATTATAAAGAAAGATTTCAATATAGGAGATCCTGTTCTCCTCTTTAATTCCAGGTTGCGACTTTTTCCTGGCAAGCTTCGTTCAAGATGGACAGGTCCTTTCGAAGTTTCTAAAGTCCTAAAATCTGGAGCAGTTGAGATCAAGAACCATTCTTGTAGTCCATTAATTGTAAATGGGCAGAGGTTAAAACACTACGAAGGTGGTGACATTCCCATTGACTACTCCAACCACACTCTGATCTATCCACCACTACCTACTTCAGCTACATGAGTTCTACTCGTTAAGCTAACGACGTTAAACAAGCGCTGCATGGGAGGCAACCCACGGTTTTCTTTATTTTTTCTTTTATGTTTATTACTTTCCATGTCTTACATTTTGTTTTTATTAGTTTGTTTGTATAGACTGACCTTTTATAATGTTTATGTTTTCAGGTCCCATTCTCTAACCCTTCTTTTCAGGATGCAGACCTTCGACAACATGCACGTCGCTTTCAGAGATGACACACAGAGACATCGCTATTTAGTCCTTTATCAGCGCCCCATGGCACCTACCCGTTACCCTGACCAGGCTTGCATGGATGCTTTAGGCATCGAGCCCAGTATAAGGTTTCTATGTAGCCAGCTCTAGTGGGATGAGTATGCTGATGACATGCATTCGACCTACAGAAACCTCACCCTGGAGTTCCTCAGTTCATTTAGCCATGAGCCATATGTTGGTCAGGACGGCAACGTCATTTTCAGGCTGTTTGGGACAGAGTACTCTTTTACCCATAAGGGGTTTGGTGATTTGCTAAGTTTCCAGACTTCCCCTGATGCCATTCCTGATTTACCTATGGGATACTTTATGAGTCGAGATATCAACAAGTTCTGGAGCGATATTACAGGTGGAGGAAGCCCTGATCCGTCCACCCATCTATCTCACATTATCCATAACCCAGCTCTCAGGTATTTCCAGATGATCCTTGCCCACACCTTCCTTGGAAAGGCTGATGCTGATGTCCATGTTAGTGAGGAGGAGATCTTTTTCCTTTTCTGTACGAACCTGTCACGTCCTGTGGCCTGTGGGAACTTTCTGCTTGATAACCTCACACTCACAGCCAGATCTTCTGAAGGAATCATCCATGTGGGAGGAACAGTTACTCAGATTGCTACAGCTTTGGGTCTTACTAGTAAGCTGCTTCACCTGACTCCCTACTGCGGGTATACCACGCTGGATATCGATTTCTGCTTAGACCGAGGGTTGATGAGGAGTGCTTCCTTTCACCCTAACTAGTTCAGGCTCTTGATCGACGGCGAGACCATCCATTACTTCACTTTACCTGATCCTATGATGACTAGTGTCCACAACCCTGCTAATTGGAGTTATGCTTTAGAGGGTTATGGAGAGACAGTTGGTGAGCCTCGCACTCCACCGTTACCAGAGTATCACCCTACACCACCTTCTCCCAGGATTACAGTATTGTCGAATAATCTTTCCTTGCAGAGACCTGACGTGTACACACAGCTAGCTGAGCTACGTATGGAGACTGCCAGACTTCGACAGTACCAGTAGCATACCATAGGACTTCCAGGTTACTCTTTCCTTATCTTATTTCGAAACATTGGGGACAATGTTCGATTTAAGTGTGGGAGGAGACTTTATCTGTTTTACTTGCATTTTCTTTTCTTTTACTTTTTTATTGCTTTCTAGTTTATTTATCTTGTTTTTAGTTTGTTTTTAGTTTGTTTTTAGAATATGCATGTGCTTGACGAGTCATCTGTGTAGTGTATCCCTATTTCCCCATTTCCTTAGCCTACCAAAAAATTTTTTTTTGACAAAAGAAAGTGTATTGTTCTGAAAATTTAGGCTTTGAGACAAGTTTGAGTTAGGATGCGGATGACTTGGGAAAACTTTTTTGAAACATCGGTATCGTTTTAACACCATAGGCTTCGTGATTATAGGAATCGACCCCGATACCTCATATACCATGGCCTTAATTATCTTTTTAGAGTAGGTCCTTAGTAGTTTATCCTAGCAGTCAGCTCCGGCCTAAGCATGCTCTACGTAAGGGACCGATGAATATAAGTGAATGATTTGTATGTTGTGCTTCATAAAAATGCAACTCGGGTATAGGTAACCCTCACAAGGTCATTTAACCCAAAAAGTTGTAAAAATTTGCACACAAAAAAAAAAAAAAAAATATATATATATATATATATATATATATATATATATATATATATATATATATATATATATATAAAGAGAATATAATTTGCGCATTATTGGTTGGTTCAAAGGTATCTGGTGCTGGACTTGGTAGGGCAGGTTACGATCCGATCCCCCACAACTACAATTGGGTCAATAATAGGGGTTACACCAGTTTGTGTACCAGAGCCTCATGCTTGAGATCAGAATCACTAACCGGTCACTTTACTATGAGTATGTACAGATAACAGGCTTAATGTGATTGCACCGGAATGAAGAGGACCCAAAAGAGATGCAAAAGGTAGGCCTAGGTACAGTAGGGTAGTATGGATTGGTTTGTATAGGAACGAAGTTTATGTTCGTGTCTGCGGAAATGTGTCATTACGATATCCTTGGTTCACTTAGTTAGTACCTATCACTTCATCCTAGTTTGAACTTAGAAGCCCTTTTAGCCCAAATCCTTCGTTGATACCACCTTTTTCTGTCATGAGCTATAAAGTGTTTTGCTTGAGGACAAGCAAAGGTCTAAGTGTGGGAGAATTTGATAACACAGAATCACACTACGTATTTGACTCGGATTGCACATGTTTCTTAGGATTTTATTGCTATTTTCTTGTGTTATGCTTGTGTTTTGTTTTGTTTTCAGGTTCTTTGTATTCCCAGAGCTCCTCGTGAAGAAATGAAGAAAAACGAGTAAGAAAACCAGTTTTTGAGGAAATTGTACACATGGCATCCACCATGGCGGGCGCCATAGGGTAGGCCATGACTTGGATAGGAGTCAACTGCTGTCAACTGCCACGATCTCCACTTCTTTTCCCCTTGGTTCACATGGCGGGCGCCATGAGGGGGTGGCGAGCGCCACCTTTGTCGTATGGTTTCCCTCCCAAAAGTAGTTGGGGGGTACTTTGGTCTTTCCATAGTTTTTCCTAGGCTATAAATAGATGAGTCCTTGATCATTTTTCTTCATCCAAGCTTAGTTTCAAAACTCAAGCCATATATTTTCAGTATTGTAAAGTGATAAACTTCTCACATCGGGGAGTTATCACACTGGTTGATCGAGTCTGTAATCGAGTTTGGAGCACTCTGGTAGAAGTTAATCCTGCCGACATTTTCATTTCCAGTCATTTATTTCCAGTTGTACCAGATTTAAAGCCTCCGATTTGGAGCAGGTTTCTATTTACTATTCCGCACCATTTATTTTCTCGCACTTTTTACTTTCTCGCACCATTTATTTTCTCGCACTTTTTACTTTCTCGCACTATTTACTTTCCCGCACCATTTATTTTCTCGCACTATTTACCTTCCCGTACCATTTACTTTCTCGCACTATTTACTTTCACGCACTATTTACTTAAAAAAGAATATACTTTAACATGATCTATTTCAACATGTCTATTTACATTTCCATGTCCGGCTAAATTTTAAAGGTTAGAATGTAAGGATCATAGTTAAATTAGTATTCCATACAAGGTGTCAATAGAAATGCTTAGGGGTTATTCTGATTTTTAACACAAGTTTTCTGCACTTTATTTCTGTTGGGTAAGATCGAAAGCCGTCCAACCTTTGGTTAAACTTGGTTAGTCTTAACTGTTCAAAGGAAGCGAAAGCGCTTTGTCTAGTTAAGTAGGAGTTTTTAATACTTTAGAAAAACGATTTTAAAACTATTTTCGGACGCGTTTATGGGTTTAAAGTCCGGTTTGCTTGAACCTCTTTTTGTTAAAAGTTCCAAGTCAAAATACTTTTCAACTGAGTCAAGAAACTATATTTCTTAAAAATAGGTTTATTACTTTAACGCAATGCGCGCCTTTTTATAAGTGACAATAAGAGGGTTCGATTAAGGGATAAACTCGGTTCTGAATACGCGAAAGCGACAGTTCCCGTTAAATTAGTTATTTTCATAAGTAGAAAACATTACCCCATAAGTGGTTCTATTTACAAGCATTTGGAATACTATCTGACTGTGTGAATTACATTCAAGCCTGTTGTTTTAAATTGAATTTTATATTTTCGTACTTTACTTCGCTTTTACTGTGCACTCACGAACTCCCGATTGATTTTCCTTAGATAAACATCGTAACAATAGAAACCGATAGATTGACGTTTGGTCTCTATGGGATCGATAATCTTTTATATTACTCTGACGCGATTCGTATACTTGTGAAAACACTGCATCAGAAGATGATGAAGGTATGTGGAGGTTTTTGTTATGTTGAAGCTTGAAGTTGTGGAGTGGATTTGGAAGAGAGATTTTGAGAGGCGATGGAAATTGGAAATTGAAGATGGTGGAAATGAAATTGAAGCTTTGATTTGATTTTTCTGCAAGGATTATTTGGCTATCAAAGCTTGGAAAATTGAGAAGGAATTTAGTTGTATTTATAGAGTTAATTGGAGGTGAGTTTTTTTATTTGAATTTGGATTTGAATGAAATTTCATGAAGCTGCGTTTTGATGTGCATACGGCATGCGTTGCGTTCTGGTTACTGATGCACGTTGTCGTTTTGGTTCATGAGTTTCCACGTCACGTCGTTTTCATTTGCAGCTGGTTTTATGGCTTGAATTAAATGGTGTATGATGGCTTGCACGACTTGATGAAGTGTATTCGTGTAGTAGCTTTGGTGGTTTTTGGCACGGCTAGAGTTGAAGGCTTGTTGAAGCAGCTGATGTGGGAACGTAATGCTTACGCGTTTTGCTTAAGTCGCAGCAGGCTTTACATGGCTTGGAAAAGAAATCTTGCAGCTTTCATTTTGGTTCATATAGTGGCATCTTATTTTTCTATTGGGCTTCATGAAGTGCATGGAAGGCTGGGATGGTATGACTTGGTTGACTAAGGCGTATGAGTTTGGTAATTGGTAGTGGCAAGTGGCCTTTGGGAGTTTCCTTTGCGCATGAAGTGGCTTGGGGACCTCAAATGTAAAATTCATCTTGCTTCCTTGTAGAAATTCAAATGGGCCATGAAAGTTCTTTGTTTTTTCACTTTTGTTGTAATTCAATTTTTGTAAGATTGTTTAATGGGCTTAACAATGTGGACTATATTTTTTTTGCAATTGGCTTGTATTGGAGTAGTGTTAATGGTTATTAAAATGTTTATGGAAGTGGATAATGAATGGATTTGAATAATTGGATATTGGATTTTAGGAATGGATTTAAAATGGATATGATATTTGGATATGAAAAAAAATGAATATAAAGGATAGAAATAGTTTAGAATGAAAATGGTTTAAATGGGTAAATGGATAATCAAAATGGATATTTGGAAAAAAGATGGTAATTGGATATGAGATGGTTTAGGGAAAAAATGGATTGGAAAATTTGGTTTAGAAAATAGGTTAGAACAATGGTTTAGATAGCAAAAAGTGGAATATGTAAAAAAAAATGGTTAAAAATGTGGATAATGTTTAGAATGAAAAATGGTTTATGAAGTGGATCATGGATAGCAAGTCTTTATTTTTTTTAGCCCAAAATCAATCTCGACTTTTTCCACAAGCCTCTGATAAAGTGCACGCAGCTACCACTGAACAAACCACAACTAAACCAACAGCCATATGAATCTGTTTGAACTTCTCTGAATCAGTTATCTAGGAAAATAAATCCACAGATGAACACAATCTGGACTGGTGAACTCATATGAACTTGATGGACATCACCACACAACAACTTGACAGTCACTGCTTGAGAAATATCCCACTGAAACGAATAACTTGCAATTGAAGCAAACTCTTGACAGTTTGACCAAGATAAGGTCAAACATCCATTTGAACTAGATCAAGAACAAACAACCACATTTGACTTGAAGTCACTTCAATGTATTTGACAAACCTGCACAACACATAGAGAGAGAAACTGCAGCAAATTTTTGGTATTTTGGTTAGAGGTTAGATAAACAGAAACAAGTGAGAAATAATATACAGATGCTCAGGAGAAACACAGATTGAGTGATCTTGTTTGTGGTAATGAAATGCAAATGAAATGTGCGAAATCTTAGGGGTAAAAATTAGGGTCTTACAGCTGCCTCTATTTAAGTTTCTTCTATCCGGAGATATGAAGGTTAAAAACTTCGTCTCGACAAGATTAAAGATACTTGAAACAAGATGATATGAATGCAAAGGATGAAACACACTGCGAGGAACTTGAAACAAGAGAGTTAAGGTAAATTGAGAGAGAAGACGCGAAAGGACACGCCGGGGAACATAAGCTATCTTTGGAGATCTGTTAAAGTGAGGCAATAACAAACATCAGAGTCATCCAAGAATAGCATTGGATATAAACAAAATTCCATTTGAACAACTTCATTGGGGACATCCAAGAATGGGATTGGATGGCAAGGGTAAACAACAGAGATATCCAGGAATAGCATTGGACTTGGCTGGGGAAAAGGTGTCCAACAATGGCATTGGACAAAAGAAATCTCAACATCCAAGAATGGCATTGGATGAAGTGAGAAAAGTTCTGGAAAATACATCAGAAGTATCCAAGAATGGCATTGGATAAAAGAGTTCACAATATCCAAGATTGGCATTGAATAAAGTGAGCCGGGACTTTCAGGAATGGCAGTGAAAGGTAAAGGTAAATCACTACATCCAAGAATGGCATTAAATGATAGTGAGAAAGAGCTTTCAGGAATGACACTGAAAGGTAAAGGTAAAAACTCATCCAAGAATGGCACTGAATGAACAGATAAAACTTTCAAGAATGGCACTGAAAGGTATCCAAGAGAAATACTGGGGGATTACAGAAGAGAGGTAAAACCTCCAGGAATAACACTGGGAGAAACAAGAGGAACAAGATATCCAGGAATGGCACTAGAGATCAAAAGAGATAGACATCTAGGAACGACACTTGAGGGAAAGAAAGCAAAGACACTGGAATAACACTGGAATGAAAGAAGACAAACATCTAACAACATGACAAGATGCACAGGGAAACGACAATATCCAGGAATGGCACTGGAAAGAAAGAAGATAAATAAGCCATCAAGGAATAGCACTGGGTGAAAAGACAGGTAAACGACAGCATTCAGGAATGGCACTGAATGCAAAGGCAGGTGAAAGTTTGGTAGGCGCTAAGTAAGTTGGACTTTGATCACAAGGTAAGATGTTGAACAGGACCTTAGGATCTGGAAGTAATGTGCCTCTGATATGATCACTGACCAAGTTTCTCAACTGTTTGAAAATTCTTGATGAGGAAAGTTTGCATGCAAATAGAATTATTCAAACATGGTAATTTTAATGCAAAGCTCATGCAATTTTTGAAATCAAAAATCATTTTTGGAATGATATTATTGATGTAAAACAAATGAAACACTTGTCAAAACACGGCGGTTTAGACATTCAAAATGAAAGAGAAAGCAAAGGTAAGACATCAAAGTAAATGAATGGAAACAAACTTAGGAGTCAATTTACGCAACCTTGCTGTAGTATGCTTTCAAAAGAAACTGGCTTCAATTAGGTCTTTTGAATGTTGTAACGTGGTCTGGTTCACGGTTTTTGAAACAAAGGATATAGGCTCAAAGTTTATTTGTACCTAACCTATTCTTCGTGATGACCTTCAGTCCTATGCTCAGTTAATTCAAACTATGCATTCAGGTTCCAAGCGATTTTGGAATTGCAACACTGTTATGATGATGGCTCAAGGGCCAAGGTATTTTTGAGATGGCAGTCACTCTTTCTTTCAACATTTTGTTGTTTTTAATGAGGACCTCAGTTAACTCGTTTTTGTCTTTGAGGATTTTGGTAACCTCTTAATTTTTCTTTTGTTATCCCTAACTTTTGCCTGAACTGTGTCATTTGAGCTTACAGTCAGCGGGATGCCCCAATTTTTGCCTAAGTCTCCTTCATAGGTTTTGACTTAGCGGGCTTTTCATTTGATTTTTTTATTCTTTTTTTTAAAGGTAGTGACTGCCTGGTGTAGCACCCCAAAATTTGCCCTACCTTTTTCTAACTTTTTCTGGCTTATGTTTCCTTTTTTCATTTGCATCTCATTTAGGTCTTAACTCATAATCATGCATTGCATTGAGCTCTCGAGACGTCGGATCACGGTATCCTTGTGGCTAAGGACTTCTCTTATTCTAAGCAGCAGGCATTAGAGTGCCCCAACAGTTATTTTGCTCGGTAATTTGGTACCAGATCGTTCTTTTTGCAACAGGGTATTTTGAAAGTTCACAGCTTATTCCAGGCATTTTTAATATTTTCGTATTTTCATTCATCTGACTGTATTTCCACTCTGCATCATCTAAATAGCATAAAATAGTGTTTTTCATCTCGCATACTGCCTAAAATATTGGTCGGAATAATTTCTCAGAAATTTACAGACAGAGTGGTCAAATTGAATTTCAGCGGTGCTTAAAATCAGGGGACAGAAAATTTTAAAATCGAACTTGCAGACGTCAATTATATTATTCTACGGTTCGCGTAGTTTAACTCGGCGTGTTCGTTTTAATTTTTCGTCATATTTTGATCAATTTGAGCATTTTTACGGATCAAAATTTATTTTAAAATCTGACCAAATGCTGTATTTTTTCGAGTCATATATTTCGTACTAATCATTTTAGTGTACTCAGTTTGTTTTTTTTCGATCACTAAGGTATTCGATTTTTATTTATTTGATGTTTGTTTATTTTACTTTTTTAACTAATATTGTTTAGAATAGATAAATAGGATAATTAGTATTTTTATTGTTATATTTATATTAAATATTTATTTTTATTTTTAGATTTAACTAATATTGTTTTTCATAAATAAATAGAATTTTAGTTTCTGTTTTAAATTTATCTTAATTGAATTGTTTAATTTTAATATTAGTTAGTTGGGCCTTAAAATGGACATTAGGGACATTATTGACAATTTAGAGATAACCCTAATTTGGTCCCTATATATTGTTGTTACTGTTAAAAAAAAGAGGGACCGAAGAAAAAGAGAAAAAGGAGTCGGCCATTCCTGTAGATCTTCATTTATCTTTTTGCGCCGTACCGTCACGTTTGTTTAACTGACTTATGTTACTAGCTCACTTTTTTTACAAGCATGCATACATTTACCTCATTATTTAACTTGGTTCCTAATATATTCATATGCTGCCTTAATGTTACTAACAAGTGTATAAATATATTTTCATGCGGCAACTGTTCGGCGATTCACCGTTTGGGGTTTCAAATTATGTATATATATAAGAACGTTTCAAATTATATATATATATATATATATATATTCTCCTTTTTTTCTTTTTAAATTGTTTAGATCAAATAATGTTGATACGTTGTTTGCAAATATGAGTGCATGATGCGTGACATTCGTGTTGGTTCGATCCGGTTGCGATGATCGCAATTCTTGCGTTAGCAACATTATTGTTTTAAAACTTTTTTTAAATTTTTTTTTTTTATGCATTCTCTATCTCTAAAAAATTTTAAATCTGTACAATTCGGATCCGATTGCGATGACCGCGTTTTCGCGATAGCAATATTGTTGAGGTTTTTTTATCAAAGTTAAATTTCTCTTTTTTTTGAGTTGCTTTTTTTTTATTATATTTAAATCCGTACAATTCGGATCCGGTTGCGATGACCGCGTTTTCGCGATAGCAATATTGTTGAGGTTTTTATCAAAGTTAAATTTCTCTTTTTTGAGTCGCCTTTTTTTTCGTTATATTTAGATCCGTACAATTCGGATCCGGTTGCGATGACCGCGTTTTCGCGATAGCAAAGTTGTTGAGGTTTTTTTTATTTTCTTTTTTTTTTTGTAATATTATTTGAATAATTTCCTTTGGAATTTATTTCATGCATGCATACCTAATTTGTTCATTTTATTTCTCTGCATCCATAAAATATTTCCAATCCATTCCTTTTGCATTCATTCACCAACATTCTTGAGTGCATTAAAATATTTTTCTTTCATTTTTAAGATTATTTCATATTGCATTTTGGTCCTCCTTTTTGCATATTGAGTCATATTCCTCATCTGAACTTCGTATGATTGTTTAAGTGACTAACATCTTGATTTTTTGCAGGAGTTTCTGGTATTTGGTTTGTTTCTGGTTGAGTAACTTTGATATTTAATTTGGTGATTTTAGAAGTTGTTTCACTATTTGTTTAATGGCTCTTTGTGCGAATTTTTCTTGTATGCGTATCCTTGATCTTGTCTGATTATCTGTTTGAAAAGGCACTTGTGCCATTGCTGTGGGGTTGTTTATTTGACTTCTGGATTCATGTTTGGATTGTTATCACTATTGCATGCCATTGCTTGGGTTTCATTCACCTCATTTCTTTTACTTATGTTTATTATGTACTAATCTTTTATGCATGGACTAAGGTAAGTTATTTGAGGGTATGGATAAGTATCCATGTTCACCCTTACTCTCTCCTTCTCTCATCTTTTCCCTTTAGGATTTAGGTTGTCGTCAAACCTCACTAACCGTAGGTCACCCATGCATGATAACTTTAGGACTCATAGTCCCCCTTTTAGAGTTACCCTTGTGTCTTCTCTCTTCTCATCTCAAACTTCTTTAAAATACTTAATAAGGATAAATTGTATTGCGCACGAGCCTTAAGCGTGGGGAATGAGAAATGAGGGGCTTCCTCTCATCTTTCTAGAGTGCTTAGCGAGCGTCCTGTCTTGGGACGATGCGTTAAGTATTCGCCCCTGTGCCCTAGACTTTGGTGCAATGCGACTTACGAATTAACTTAAGCCACTTCTGTCCTAAAAAAATACAAACAAACGTCAAACCTTTTTGTCCTTCGGGATTTCCAAACTTAAAGGCTATTTTCAAAAAGGGCACGTTACCTCCCGTCTGAGTCGCAAACAGGCATCGACCCTAACTGCCGGACGCGAACTTAGGGTCGCTCATAAAAAAACACAAAAAGAACTTGGTCCGAACTACGTTGACTCTGAATTCCCCATTGCACAAGGGGGGTACGTAGGCCTAGGACGTCGACGTCCTACCGAGTCGGTCTTTGTCTTTCCCTCTCCGTTTTAGTACAGCCCTAGATGATAGTATAACTTACCCTTAGAATAGACAACAAGCGTGGATCCCATCGAGTACGATGGACGCGTGGGGTACTAGCACCTTCCCCTCGCGTAACCGACTCCCGAACCCAGGTTATGGTTGCGATGACCATTCCTTTCCCCCTTCCTAAGGTTTATGCGGTGTTCCCTTTCCCTCTCTTGGGATAAATTTACACGGCTGGCGACTCTGTTTTTCCGCGCCACTTTCGTGTTTGTACCTGGATGAAAATCCTGGGAGCGACACCTGGCTTAATGATTACGGTGAACCATCATTGGCTTTTAATTTGAAATACATCTTCGACACTTCTTTGATGTGTGCGAAGGAAAGGTTGTGATTGCAATGATTCTCTTGTGTTTAAATACACAGTCAAATTAACTGAGAACTACCCTGCCCCAGGTTAAGATTGCAGGTTTTTTCATACAGAAAGAAACTCCACCTTTTAGGCTCAAAGGGGTTGACAAAGGATTAACTTCCTTATTTCTCCAGTGTTTGGGAGTTGAAACAATGCATGTACATCATCAGCCAGATTTTAAATTGAAAGCATACAGTCCAGCAATTTTAGGTATTTCGTTTTCATCATCCTCCCTCCAATCTTTGCATAAACAAAAGCTTGATAAAGAAAGTGAACAGGAGATATATTTTTGTTTTGTGAAAAAGAAAATATAAAGATGCACACAGTGGATATAAATGAATTTGAATCAAAACATTGCAATGCTCATTTCATTGAAATTACCACGAAAGTATAAATAAAGTTCGAAAGCAAACAAATAATACAATAAAAGGAAAATGCAAACAGAAAGAAATAAGGCCTAGTGACTAATCAGCAACAAGGATGAGCTGTCCTGTCTGAAACACTGGCTTTAGGAGATGATCCGTCTGAACTGACTCAAACTTCACTTGGCATACTCTGACAAGGGATTGTTGACAACATTGGGATTATCATCAAGAAATGACAGAATATTTGAGTTCACCAATTCTTGTACTCTAGCTTTCAATGCATAGCAACCTTCCGAGTTATGGCCTGCCCCACCTCGATGGAACTCACAGTGAAGATCAGCCCTATAGCCCGCTGGGAGAGGATTTGGAGGAGGAGGTAGATCCCTCGTTGTAATCAAACCTTTCTGAACAAGACATGGATATAGCTCAGTGTAGGACATCAGGATAGGATCAAAGTTAACCCTGTTGCGATTCTGATTTTGTCTAACAGGCAGACGAGGAGGTTGAACTGGTTGAGCATTGACAACAGAAGCGATTGCAACTACATATTGTTGTTGCCTGCGACGAGGTTTACCTTCAACTGAAACAGCACGGGTATCACCATCCTTTTTCTTTTGAAAATTCCCAGCATACTTTTTAGCACCACTGAAGGCTTCAGCATTAGTAATCCTTCCTTTCTTGACACCCTCTTCTAGTCTTTCTCCAATAGTGACTAGGTCAGCAAAACCAGATGATACACTGCCTATCATCTTTTCCCAAAAGAGTGGCTGAAGAGTGTCCAGGAACAATCCAGTCAGTTCTTTTTCAGCCAAGGTGTCTCCACCTGAGCATCTAGCTCTCTCCAGCGCTGAGCGTACTCCTTAAAGGATTCTTTTTCTTTCTGAGACATATTCTGCAATTGGCGGCGGTCAGGTACCATGTCCAGATTGTACTTATATTGCTTTAAGAAAGCATCAGACAAGTCCACCCAGCTTTGGATACGGTTCTTCTCAAGTCCCATATACCATTTCATTGAAGCCCCGCTCAAGCTGTCTTGGAAACAGTGAATGATCAGTTTATCATTTTTGGCATGAGCAGCCATCTTGCGGCAATACATCACCAAGTGGGTTCTGGGACATGTGTGCCCCTTGTATTTCTCAAAATCAGGAGTTTTGAATTTTGCAAGTATAACCAAGTCGGAAACCAAGCACATGTCCATTGCGGCAGCATTAAAGACATCACTTCCTTCCACGGGTCTTATCCATTTGTCTAGAGTTTGCCATTGCTCTCTGACTTCTTCAATGTATCCAGGTTCTCCCTGACTTTCAGATTGTGGACCAGCAGTATGGTGCACGAAAGGATTCTCAGGAATAGCTTGAGCAACAGAATGCACAATAGGCTGAGGTTCAGTGAACAATGGAGCTGAAGATACTGGAGAGACAAACACAGGAGTAGTTGCAAAGGGTGGCGAGTAATTAGGAGGTAACCCAAATTCTGGCCAAGTAGAAGTTGGTTGCTGAGTCAGTGGAGGGTCAACAGTAGTAGTTAAAGTTTCAACAATCACGGTCCTCTGAGGTGGTTCACCTCTAGCAATCAGAACTTGCAGCATTTCTGTGAGCTTGGTCATGCCGACCTTCAACTCATCAATTTCCATTCTGACTTCGACGTTGTGTTGTTCTTGATTTTCCATTCTCAATCTGACGGCAGCTCTAGTTCCGTAGTTGTGTTGAGGAAACAACTTGACGGTGAACAGATAACTGAAGAAGGAGATCGTTGAAATGAGTTTCTAGACAACTTGGAAGAATGCATATGTATGCTCATGGATGCAAGAGTGCATGGATGCAACAACCACAAACAAGATCACTCAAAGCACACGGGTTCAAAGGTTCGAGTCACGAGCATAGACTCGAGGTTAAGAACCAACCCACAAAAGGTATGCGCTAAGGGTATAACACCTGCCGAACAAGGTTCTAAAGAAGTTCCCAGAGTCTACAACCCATCTTTCGGATATTATTGATTTCCCAACTCCTTGGTAGTCAATAATATTCTCAAGAAAGTCTCGTCTGAGTGTGGTATCGCGTAACAACTGATTCAAGTTTACACCTGAATAGCCACCGCACCACATCCTAATAAGGCCAAGTTGGGTTAAAGGATTCTAAAGTTCTCAGCTTCGGGTCCTCGGATCAAGAAGCATAACGGGTTTCCCATTTCTGGTCTGCCATTATTGCCTCTTTGGAGGAGTGCCTCTACTGAGTCCTCGGGAATGGTCACCAGAGTCGACAGTTTTCTAGATCAACACCCCGAAATGCGCAAGACGCGCACGTAAGAATATCTCCCAAGAAAACCTCGTCTGGATGTGAATTTCGTGAACACCAAAGGTACCAAGACGACGCGTAGGTCCCACTAATTTCCACCCTAGTCTTAGGTGTACACTCAAGCCTGTGTATTGGGCTTATCTCACCACACAAAAGAATTCCCAAACAGAACAAGCAAGTAACAAGGAAATCAGGCAAAAAGCAGTAAATAAATCAAAGTAGGCTAAACCCCTCAAGGGATGGACCAGCAGGAGGTCAACCTGTCCCCAGCAGAGTCGCCACTTTTCTGTAGCGGCAAAATCGTGAGTGTAAGCTATTGATTAACTTAACTCGAAAAGCAAGAGTTGCCACCGCACTTTTATTTTATCCAAAAAAGGAAAGGAAAAAGAGCGAACAAAACCTACACAAGCTCTACAACAAGAACAAGTGGAGAGAGTCCGTGTAAGGGGGGTTGGTTACGCAATGGGAATGTGTTAGCACCCAAAACGTCTATAGTACTCTATAGGAACCCTTTGAAATATCTACCGCTTTTGGTCTGAAAAAGTTTGCTTGAAAAGCGATTGAGGAGATGAGAAGAGAAATTGTTTTTAAGATTTTTGTGTTTGGAGAGACTCGTCGTCTCATGCCTACGTACCCACGATGTGCAATGTAGGATCAAAACCCCGTAGTTCATGGTACAAAGAATAAAATTTGTTTGTTTTGGTTTATTTCAAATGTAAAGACAAGTCTTCATTTCCAAACGAATAATTCCGCTTAAAAAAATGAATCATGTCTAAACTTATGAAAAAGTTTTAAAAGAGAAAGTGCACGAGGGCACAAAAGGAGAGTTTGATGAGTTTGGTGTTTTTTAATGTCTTTTGAAAAAGGTGTTAATATGCTTATGTAGTTTAGCATTTGTTAAGAAATGACAAGAAAAGAGTAAAATCACTTGACAAAGTCAAGGTTTGATTATGAAAGAAGTGATAGTTTGAAATCAAGAAAGTTTTGAAAAAGAGAGAGAGAGAGTTTTGAAAATTGAAGAATGGGGTGGAGAAGAAGTGACTATCCTAGAGCGTAAAGTAAAAGCTAAGGAGAAGAATAACCTAACCACACAAGCAAGCTCCATAGGCTTCGAACCATAATTCCAAAGCAAAGGGAAAAGGTCATAGTTCTAAGTCCAAGGTTCCAAGAATTGCATTGGATGTCCAAGGTTTATGTGTAAAACTCCATGTTCATTGCAAAGGATAGTAACCATAGTCCAAGATTTGAAGCACAAGTTTTTTAGAGGTTTTAGCCTTTATTAATGTTTTTGGTCCAAGTGGACAAAGAGAAAAAGGCGGAAGCATAAACATGTGTCCAACGGACAAAGGAAAAATTGCGGAAGCATAAACATATGTCCAACGGACAAAGGAAAAATTGCGGAAGCATAAGCATGATATGAAATGATAAAAATGAAGCATAAAAGTAAAAGAGATAGGGAGCGAGAAGGAATTGTAAACAAAGTTAGTACAATAGTAATGTTAGTAAGTTAGTGATTAGTTGTTAGAGTTAGTGATCAATAATAATTGAATAATTGCACTTAGGTCAAGATTAATGAGAACTCATTAGAGGATTGATAAGACCAAAGCCTTCTAACAACAAGTTTCATAAGTTTTGAACCAAAAGACAAATAATCAATCATTCTTGATGGTTTTCTGATACGGGACAAATATTGCGCTATGTTAAGCAATCGCTGAGTAATTTACGGAGTAATTACCCTACAATGAGGCTGGTTAATAGCTCTTTGTGCTAATGCATGCTAGATGAACGATATGTAAATCGTCATCCGAAAGCAATACCGCACGAAAAGAAAAATGGTAACGATCTAGTCTTGATCGAAATTCAATAAAGGAATTTCAAGATCAATTAGACTTTCATCGATCAAAAAGAAAAAGAATTAAGATGAAGAGAAAGTGGATCTAACATTTATGATCCACACAACCAACAATAAGAGAATTAAAATAGAAAAAGAAAATAGGATCAAGATAAAAGATATTCACATGATTTATTTTTTTATGCCTTTTTTCAAGAAATGTTTTATAACAAATTTTAAAATGCCAAGATCTACAACAATAGTAAATCAAGGTTTTAAAATAATAAAGAAAGAAATAAGAAGAAAATCATAAAAAAAAAGAAGTAAAGAAAATCTTAAAAAAAGAATAAAAGGGAGAGAGGTTTGAATAAAAAGATGGAGGTGACGGTGAGCAAATCAAACGGGCTAGGCCCATTGTTTTAATATGAAAACAATTTAAAAAAAGAAATAAATAAAAGAAAAGAAAAAAGAAGAAAAACAGGGGAGAATCAGAAAGTGAATTATCCTCTTCTTCTTGCCAACACAACGCTACACTGTTCCTTCTCCCACACAGTTTTCATTGCGCCATCCACAACACACCTCCCCTCGTCTCTCAGTAGCTCACAAGCGACAGATCAACCAACGACTTCGTCTAACATTCTCTCACAGCACAGATCGGAAACGAATCGGAAACAAAATCAAAACAAACGGCAGTGCAATGGATAAGAAGAGGTAATTACTTTCAAATAAATCATGAGTTCGAATCATCTTCTTCCTAAACCGTTTCACAAAATCGCTGCTGTCATAACGTTGTTGTTGAATCGTGACGTAACAATTGTTCAACGATGCACTTCTTGGTTGTTGTTGTGTTCACTGAATTTTTGCGTGAAGCTTTACAAGATGTTGAGCTTGATGATGTTGTTGCGTGAGATGTTGCGGAGAAATTGAAGAAGATGATGAAGGTATGTGGAGGTTTTTGTTAAGTTGAAGCTTGAAGTTGTGGAGTGGATTTGGAAGAGAGATTTTGAGAGGCGATGGAAATTGGTAATTGAAGATGGTGGAAATGAAATTGAAGCTTTGATTTGATTATTCTGCATGGATTATTTGGCTATCAAAGCTTGGAAAATTGAGAAGGAATTGAGTTGTATTTATAGAGTTAATTGGAGGTGAGTTTTTTTATTTGAATTTGGATTTGAATGAAATTTCATGAAGCTGCGTTTTGATGTGAATACGGCATGCGTTGCATTCTGGTTACTGATGCACGTTGTCGTTTTGGTTCATGAGTTTCCACGTCACGTCGTTTTCATTTGCAGCTGGTTTTGTGGCTTGAATTAAATGGTGTATGACGGCTTGCACGGCTTGATGAAGTGTATTCGTGTAGTAGCTTTGGTGGTTTTTGGCACGGCTGGAGTTGATGGCTTGTTGAAGCAGATGATGTGGGAGCGTAATGCTTGCGCGTTTTGCTTATGTCGCAGCAAGCTTTACATGGCTTGGAAAAGAAATCTTGCAGCTTTCATTTTGGTTCACATAGTGGCATCTTATTTTTCTATTGGGCTTCATGAAGTGCATGGAAGGTTGGGATGGTATGACTTGGTTGACTAAGGCGTATGAGTTTGGTAATTGGTAGTGGCAAGTGGCCTTTGGGAGTTTCCTTTGCGCATGAAGTGGCTTGGGAACCTCAAATGTAAAATTCATCTTGCTTCCTTGTAGAAATTCAAATAGGCCATGAAAGTTCTTTGTTTTTTCACTTATGTTGTAATTCAATTTTTGTAAGATTGTTTAATGGGCTTAACAATGTGGACTATATTTTTTTTGCAATTGGCTTGTATTGGAGTAATGTTAATGGTTATTAAAATGTTTATGGAAGTGGATAATGAATGGATTTGAATAATTGGATATTGGATTTTAGGAATGGATTTAAAATGGATATGATATTTGGATATGAAAAAAAATGAATATAAAGGATAGAAATGGTTTAGAATGAAAATGGTTTAAATGGGTAAATGGATAATCAAAATGGATATTTGGAAAAAAGATGGTAATTGGATATGAGATGGTTTAGGGAAAAAATGGATTGGAAAATTTAGTTTAGAAAATAGGTTAGAACAATGGTTTAGATAGCAAAAAGTGGAATATGTAAAAAAAAAAGGTTAAAAATGTGGATAATGTTTAGAATGAAAAATGGTTTATGAAGTGGATCATGGATAGCAAGTCTTTATTTTTTTTTAGCCCAAAATCAATCTCGACTTTTTCCACAAGCTTCTGATAAAGTTCACGCAGCTACCACTGAACAAACCACAACTGAAACAATAGCCATATGAATTTGTTTGAACTTGTCTGAATCAGTTATCTGCGAAAATAAATCCACAAATGAACACAATCTAGACTGGTGAACTCATATGAACTTGACGGACATCACCACACAACAACTTGACAGTCACTGCTTGAGAAATAGCCCACTGAAACAGATAACTTGCAATTGAAGCAAACTCTTGACAGTTTGACCAAGATAAGGTCAAACATCCGTTTGAACTAGATCAAGAACAAACAACCACATTTGACTTGAAGTAACTTCAATGTCTTTGACAAACCTGCACAACACACAGAGAGAGAAATTGCAGCAAAATTTTGGTATTTTGGTTAGAGGTTAGATAAACAGAAACAAGTGAGAAATAATATACAGATGCTCAGGAAAAACACAGATTGAGTGATCTTGTTTGTGGTAATGAAATGCAAATGCAATATGCGAAATCTTGGGGGTAAAAATTAGGGTCTTACAGTATCCCTTCGGAAATGGTGACCACATTAAGTGGTCGAACATGTCACTCTTACTCTGTGATTTTCTGAAACCGCAGCGTTTACAAGGGAATATTACTACGTCGTTTGTTTTTGCACCTTTAAATGCAAAATTAATAAATTCTTTTATCCCTTGCTGATACGCAATCGATGATTGTGGCTTCATAATCCATGACTTATCCATTTCTTAAAAAAAATATATGTTATATGCTATGTTTAAGAACTCTAATATTATTTAATAAAAAAATAAATCATCACATATTTGCAGAACATATAGAAAAAAAACCGTGAGAAACTTGATCCTAGATATTTGCATATCACATATTTTCATATCAATCAATTGTCAATATATATACTTCAAATTCTAAAGAAAATTTCTCACTTTTGAGAAGCCTGATCCTAGATTTCTGATAAGAAATTGCTTATCCTATACTATTCATGTAAATTTAGTGTAGTCTGCTTATATAAAATCCCCTATATTCCTTTATGATCTCCACGAAAAATATCTCATTTCTATTAAGCCAAATAGACAAACATAGGACATTCAGATCAACAGTTACAGTTTAGACTTAACCTTACCTTTCAGTTGAGTCTGAAAACTTCTAATATTATTCCCCACACAATTTGTTTCCAAGCATGTACAAAATACACTTGTTAAACCAAGTTGTATCTTCTAAAAAAGAACATCCAAAATTTCTCATATCTCTCCACCAAATTGAATTCTTTTTAGAATTAGGAGACAAAGTAGCATCAAAGACCTTAGCCTTTGAATCTCCATATTTGAATGCTAATAACTTTGACCACACATTTGAAGGTTCTAAAATAATCTGCCACATTCAGCACACCTTAATGTAGTTATTGAATTGAACCTTAAGTGAGGATCAAGTGAGCCACTGGTTAATTTTATTCAAATCATGAAATTGCAGTTTATACCTGCATCATATTGTGGCAATTGCATTTTGTATTTTTGTTAATGTTGAGGTTAATGGCAGTAGTGAGAGTTCAATGAGAATGTTGGAAAAAGAGTTTCATTAATGTTTCATTTTGCAAGCAGAATAAGAACTCATAGTATTATATAGTTTATTACATATTGAGATTATGATTGGTTTAATTTCTTTTTCTTTAAGTTGCACTCATTTTGCATAGTAATATCGACTTTGGTCTTTTACTCAAGCAAGTAGTTCATTTTTCCTCTCTCGTTGTTATTAGACTCAAATGGGTCTGACCATTTCCGCTCTCGTTTGATGCTTCCATTGTAATATACAGTCTTTGTTGAACTTAGCAGAGTTTTGTTCTTTCATAGTAAGTTTTGTTTTGTTTTGTTCGATAAGTTTTATTTTGTTTGAAAAGACATATCAATTGTGTTTCTCATTCTGCCGTTGTTTACCAAAGTTTCGTGACTAGAAACTATGTCTCAACCTTCTTGTGAAAGCCACACACTGCCCTCCCACTGTCAGAACCTCCTTGCGCCTCTGCCAAAATACTCGTCGGTATTTCCTATACCTATTTTTGGTCTCATATCTCATTTCTTATTAGTTTGAATAATCACTCTTAGTGCCTAGACTCCACTTCAATGTTCTCTTAAAAGTTTACCGTTTCAGCCTTCATTATCAACTTAATAGAAGCAATTGATATATCTAAATACAATCAGAAAAGTCTCATTTCATTGTCTTTTTCAAGAATTTTGTCTATATACCTCTGAAAATTTTAATGGCACAAATTACTTGGGATGTTGCTTATATAGTTATTGAATTGAATCTTAAGTGAGGATTTATTCTACTCCGTGACCAAACTATCAGACCACACGACATTACCGCAAAATAAAAACTAACCTCTATACCAGAAAAATAAAAACTGAATGGAAATTACTAGTTTAATGGCCAGAATTACACACCTTAATGTAAAAAACCAGAGAATGAGATAGTTGTTGCACTTGAGAAGTTGCTTAGTAAAACTACAATAGAGAAAAGTTGCAGGTGTAAATATTATAAAATCATAGAGTTCATAGTCAAATAATAGATGGTCAAATAACAACAGAGTTAAATAACAACAGAGCTCAAAACCCTAGTACAGAAATATGAAACAGAGTTAAGCAGGTAAGCCCAAGTACCAAGGTCCTGATAGAATGAAACAGAAATATGAAAATTACATAGTGAAAGACTAAAGCCAACAAGAGTGCTTCTCAGTCTGACATCAACAGAGTTCTTTTTTCCACAGAAATACTTTGTTTTATGCTTTTCGTATGTAATTAGATGCAGCAACCAGGAGAATTTACAGAGATGTTGAAATTGATATCACACTGCAGGGGGTCGCATTTTACAACAGTCATACCATATGAAGTCACACAGTATGTCAAACATAGGTGGGTTAACGCCACAAATTGGTTTTTAGTGAAGAATTCAATTTTGATGTAAAAAAGGTTTCAAAGTTGTTCTATCTTGGTCCTTGTAACTTAAACACCATTCTTGTCAAAACCAATTCCATTTATTTGCAAGTTCATGGTTTATATACAAATGACTATCGTAGTTCAAACACAAGCATGGTATGACACAGTTTCATCAAAGCAATTCAACAAACAACCTAGTGCTATCATCATACAAGCTTGAGAATCAAATAAGATTTCATAGAGTGTAAGGTGGAGTGTAAAAGAGTCTAACTCGGGTTTCATCAAGACAACCATACCATTATCATCATTAACTCAAGCAAGCCAAAACAAGCAGGGACCAAGACAACGCAAGTGCAAAATCAATGGTATTGTTCAATCAAGCAGGGTGCAAATAACAAACAAAGAGCAACAAGGCCCAAATACAAATTACAGCAAGGAACAATCAAAGTTGCAGCAAAAATAATACAAGTATAAACTCTCATAACAAACTTCAAAACCCAAAATCGTAAACTACGCTTGAATCAACTCTATAAAGGAGCAAATTTCACACTGCAGGGGGTCGCATTTTACAACAGTCATACCATATAAAATCACACAGTATGTCAAACGTAGGTGAGTTAACGCCACAAACTGATATATGATAATATAACAGTTTAAAACAGCTCAAACATAACCGATGAGGCACAAATGCTTATGTACATGACTGTTCAAACGATACCAGAAATCACAAAATCTGTACAAAGCCTAACACATACAACCCCAATTCAAATTCAGTGTGAATGAAAAGAGATATGCACATGTCTCTACCTTAAAACAACTCACCATAAATAATAATAATAATAAAGACGAAAATGCTGCAGCTTTATGACAAGGTCTTTCTTTGTCTGATGCTCATGTCCACAAATTGAAAAAATGCTGCTTATACTAAGAAGCAAATTGAAAACATCTCCTAATATTAACAAACAATCTAAAAAAAGTCACAAAACTACATGGCATATCATGTTACTCAACAAAGTATACTCTACTGGAAGAAAAATGCAATAAACAACACATGGTATCCATCTACTCTAATGCTAATCTTCCACTTACATCACTATCTAGCAGCCACCATTTCCAATCGAAACAAAAATGCAGACTCAATCAAGAAGCCCACACCAGTATCGACATTGCTGTAAATCAATACTGTCATCTTATATTAATACTAATTGGAAATGTAGATTCAGAAACAACACATCCCACAAGCATGATGTTAGGCTTTCGAATCCGTGAAACCAAATCGAAAATTAATGCAACAACTACGAAACAACCAGAACTGGATTGAAATCGACAGCGAACCATAACAATACCAACGACATATTATACTTCATGCTCCCGAAATTGGATCGAAAATTAGATTCAAACCCAACAGTGCATAATCATAAAGCTCGTACAACATTCTATATGATATTGACCTACAAGCTAGCGTAACAAAATGATAACTAGCATAACACAATGTAATAGAAGTCGAAGCACCAACTAACTGTGTAATGTGAGCAAAAAGCATAGTATTTACAATATACATAAGAAATACCCTGTTCGAATACGGACTGATAACCAACGAAGTGCAGCACAAAGTGCAGCACAATGACAATACAATCCATAACACATTTTATCGATATCATTTTTAACAAGAACAATGATACAAGCAGCAGCAGCATTTATTGAAGTTACATACTTCTAGTGAAAACAACATTCAGATTCATAGCAACAAAGTAGCATCCACGAAACATATTCGGATTGCATTCAAGCTTACAACAGTCATACCATATGAAGTCACACAGTATATCAAACGTAGGTGGGTTAACGCCACAAATTGATATCTGATAATATAACAGTTTAAAACAGCTCAAACACAACCGATGAGGCACAGATGCTTATGTACATGACTGTTCAAACGATACTAGAAATCAAAAAATCTGTACAAAGCCTAACACATACAACCCCAATTCAAATTCAGTGTGAATGAAAAGAGATATGCACATGTCTCTACCTATTCAATTTCCTATTCAAGTAATAATAAAACCCTACTAGAAAAACAACCTCATTCTCGTGGATAATCAACCTAATAGAAATACACAAAAAAGCTATTGGTTTTCGAACTGACCTGTTAAGATTGGTTTGGGATGTTGGTCGTGAACGGTTGTTGCAGTGGCGTTTCGTCAGTGTCAGCGGCAGCGGTACCGTGTCTGCTTTCAAGTTGTCAAGAATAGAAGTTTTGAATAGAAGAGACCTTCTGAATAATAGTGGCGCGTTCTTTGATTCGTGATGGGAGTCGGTTTATATCCGTCGTTGAATTTCATTCAGAACAAAAGTAACGGCGGTTGGGCTCAACCGTCGCAGCCCAATAAACATTTTAGGGTTTGGCCACAAAATAGAGGGTTAACGGCGGTTATTTACCCGTCGCGACATGGGATTTACGGCGGTTAAGCTGACAACCGTCGTTATCTGCATATTTTTTTTAAAAAAATAAAGGGCGGTTTCATAAAACCGCCGTAACAACCGTCGTAATATATGGATAACGACGGTTTTAAATGAACCGTCGTAACTTTAGTGTCGTAAAATGATATTTGTCTTGTAGTGTATCTAACTATTTAAAAAAACTTATAAGATAAAGGAATATGACTTAGGTGACATGAAAGACGGAGAAAAGTAGCATCATTTAGGCATATGGACAAGTTAAGCCCCTGTGAACTCAAGCTCTCATCGGGAATAGACCAGGGGACACTATCCTGCATACAAAAATCAATAGAAGTAAGATGACTAACGATACCTGAATCTAGCTGATGAGTAGAGAGGTTTAAGGATTTATGCTCTGAGGCCAGTCCAAAAAGAGAGTATGATGCACACCCATCATCTAGAAATTCCACTTAAAGCGTCATCCAATGAAAGACGTGTATTTTGCCAAATCACGCATGTATTTAAGATTTTATATATAATAATAAATAAATTATTTTTAAAAAATTGCACGCTCTAACTTAGGTCCGGGCTCCACCACTACTTACATCGATTAATATCAGTCAATTGTGTTTGATTAATTTAAAAAACGGTACAAAATAATAGTTTTTGTTGATTAATATAAATAAAACATAAAACAAATATTTGTAATCGATAATTATAATTAAAAATATATATGAGTGAAATATTTGTCATTTATACAATATAAATTTATGTTATAACAAACCACACGCAACTTTGAGAAAAACTTGTATGGAAACGCACCTAAATCCGTATTGTTAGGAACAACTAATGAAAAGAGAGAAATTTTTTAATTTATTATAAATTTAATTTCGTTTTTAATTGGAATCATGGGGTGGTGATTATTACGTAGGAGGGAGAAAATATTATTTTTTTATTTTGAATTAATAAAAAAAATATTATTGGTTGTTTGTAAATACAGGTGTTATGTTTGTTACTATGCAAGTATTTTTCCGCAACTTTTCCAATTCCACGCTTATAACTTCACTATTTCTTGATCCCACAACACGACCCTTGTCATTCTATAAACAAAACACAATCAACTGTTTCCATTTCTCTGATGGATTCTTCTCTTGGATCTTCTTCTTCTCAACTAGGGGTGGAAGTAGGCCAGGGCGATAGCAGGGGCCTACAGACTAGCCTACACAGGCTCATGCCAGACCAAGCTATTTTTTTTAAATAGAAAAGGCCTAGACTTTTTTATAAGCCTATTTAGTTAAAAAGGCTAGACCTCATGCCATAAAAAAAGCCTTTTAAGCCTAACAGGTCAGCCTATTTAAATAAATATAAATAATTTTTTTATTATCTTATGTTATGTTTTGTACTTTGAGTTAAAATACATAAATAGAAATTGGTTATTTTTAAGAACTTATGAAAATAAGATGAAAACACCTTATGAACAATGTTATAAGTTGTTTTCATAAGTTATCTTAAACAAATAGTCTCACAAAACTTATGCTAATAGGTATGTTAAAATAAGTCAATGCAAACAAATTTTTAGTCTCATTGATTTTTAGTTTGTTAGTCTATTTAAACATTATTTTAATTGCGTATTTACATATTTCTAAAATAATAGGCTTTTATGTAGGCTAACAGGCTAACCAGGCCTTAGAAAAGGTCAGGCTCAGGCCTAAAAATAAGCCTATGACAGGCTACAGGTCAGGCTTAGGCTTCAATTTTTTTGGCAGGCCAGGCTTAGGCTTGGCAAAGCCTAGCTCGGCCCAGCCTATTTCCACCCCTATTCTCAACCAAGGCATACTTGGTTTTCTTTCCCTTTCATGCTGCTAACTATCAAAAACCTGCTAGCTTTGATAATCCCGAAGATGCGAGTTCCCAATGAAAACCGACAAGAGTTTCTTCCCTTGCAAAACGAAAAGAATGCAGAGTTTAGGATCAGACCTTTTCTAGCTACACTGGCTTTCAACCGAACCTTTGCTGCTATGCTGAGGCGGTTTGTGGCACAAGTCACCAAAGTTTTCTTGAATTTCTTTAATCACTAAAAAAAAAACAGGAATTTTCCAGGTGAATATCACCCCGCAAAACCAAAATTCACCCTGCAACGTCACATTTGCGGGGTGTTTGAAATACTTCGCAAAAACAGTAGTCGCAACTTTTTGCCCGGTGAAAATCACCCCGCAACCTTGCCAGGTACAAATCACCCCGCAACTTTGCCAGATACAAGTCACCCCGCAAGTGCATTTGCACAGTTGATATGAGACACGCGTGTCATAGCTCTTAAAAGCACGCAGAGCAGGCATGGGTCAGATTTGTTCAGAATTTTGCGGGGTGCAAATCACCCAGCAAATCTTTAATATTAATTATTTTCTCTCAGCAGAGCAGGCGTAGAGCTGTTAAAATATTCTGTTTTATAAAAGAAAAAAATATTCTGTTTAATAAATAAAAAAATTTGTTTTCACAAATATTAATAACATCCTATTTATAAAAATAAAAATAATAATCTGTTATTTCTTTAAATAATATTCTGTTTTTTTTTAATTTTAATATTCTGTTTTTAATAAAATAATATTTTTCATAAATATAATATTAATAATAAACTAAAGCTAAATCTATTAAAAATAATAGTATTCTGTTATATAAATAATATTATAAATATAGTATTAATAACATCTTATTTAAGAAACTAATATTTATTATACTATTTAATAATATTCTGTTTTATAATAAATATTCTGTTTTTTTAGAATTAACTTTTTTTCAGAATTAACTATTTAAAATATATTCTGTTTTTAAAAATAATAATAATCTGTTTTTTAAACAAATGATAATATTCTGTTTTACTAAATAATAATAATAATATTCTGTTTTTTATAATAAAAAATATTCTGTTTTATAAAAGAAAAAAATATTCTGTTTAATAAATAAAAAAATTTGTTTTCACAAATATTAATAACATCCTATTTATAAAAATAAAAATAAAAATCTGTTATTTCTTTAAATAATATTCTGTTTTTTTTATTATTTTAATATTCTGTTTTTAATAAAATATTATTTTTCATAAATATAATATTAATAATTAACTAAAGCTAAATCTATTAAAAATAATAGTATTCTGTTATATAAATAATATTATAAATATAGTATTAATAACATCTTATTTAAGAAAATAATAATATAAATATAATATTAATAATAAATAAATCTAAATCTGTTTTACTAAATAATAATAATAATATTCTGTTTTAAATAAATTATATTTTTCTGTTTATAAAAAAGTAACAGTATTCTACTTTTAAAAATATAATATTTAGTTTAAAAATTATATTATACATATTATATTAATTTCGGTTTTAATAATAAACTAAATCCAAATATATTATTTATTTACTAAATCTAAATCTAAATCTTAAACTAAATCTAAATCTATTATTTATTTACAAAAATAATAATCTATATTTTAAATATTATTTATTTACTAATTTATAAAAAAAGGAAAAAAAAATATTTTTAACATATTTATAAACAGATTATTTACAAAATTATTTTTAACATACAAACTAAACAAATCTAAACAGTTTTTATAAATCTAAATCTATTATTTATTTACAAATACTCTAACATCACCTAACATACAAATACTCTAACATACAACAGCCAGAAATCAAATCTACAAAAAAATTATTAAAACTAAACTCTAACATACAAAAACTCTAATATCATACAACAGCCAATAAGATAGAAAAAAAAGTTGATAAAAAATGAGTACCTATTGATGAAGAAGACCACAAACTCGTACAGGAGAGGAAGTGAAATGGGTAGGAAGAAGAATGAAATTTTTTGGAAGAAGAGTGAAATAGGTAGGAGAAAAAGAGTGAAATGGGTAGGAGAAGAAGAGTGAAAAACGTGTAGGAGTGAAGTGTGGGAATCAATCAGCACAAATAATAAATATATGCCTGCGCATTTGACCGTTGCGCCTTGGAAAACGTGTCTCTCACGTTGCTAAGTGATTTTCACCCCGCAACTTTGCTGAATGTAAATCACGCGGCAACACATGCAGTTGCAGGGTGGTATTCACTTCGCAACTTTTCTGACGTTGCTGAGTTAAAATCACCCCGCAACACTTACTGACACAACCTGCCCTCTCTGCTATGAATTGACATGCCTGAACGTTTTATTTTTTGAAATTTAAAAAAAATATTGCGGGGTGATTTACACTCGGCAAACTTTGTTTCAAAAATTCCGTTCCCTCCAAATTAGTTGCGAGGTGAATTTTTTAATAAATTTTATTTATATATATTTTTTTTTAATAAATGAGTTGCGTGGTGTTTCGCATGCGGCAACGTATTTATTTTGCTAGCAGAGTTTCACCCAGCAAAACCACCCAGCAAATATGCATATTTCTTGGAGAAGGGATTTGAGACTTTTGTTTGCTTCTGAAGGAATAATTCCTTCTACCCAATTGGCATTATGTGCTGCTCTTCCAACTTCTGTGGCTCTCTCTCGTGGTGTTTCTCATTCCCTCTTTCCTGTTTCTTTGGGATTTAGTCTCATTGTCATGTATGATACTATTCGTCTTACAGCAAGACATGCTGCTGCTGCTGTCTACCAAGCTGAGGTATGTATGCACTTTTGTTTAGGGTCATTCTCCAACTGGTTGTTTAGGGTTTGTTATGACCTGAAAATTGTTTGTGTTGGGATGGACACAGGTTGTTAATACGCTTTCAGTTCTAGCTATTGAAGAGAGGCAAGAACAAGATCGTGTTAGTTACATGCTACTTCAAGAATTCGTAGTTGCGATGGTTGGTTGCATCATAGCAATCTTCTTCTTGATCAAAATGTATGTTGGATATTGATTGTTGACAGGGATAGATTTGGGTGGGTTAGGTCATTCTCTTTTGTTGGACCTTGTTGATCAAACAATATTGATTATTAGTTTACTATTTGCTCTTATAATGTCATTCATATGTACCCATTTTTTCTACCCTCTAGTGTAGAGGATAGATTTTGGTGTGTTAGGTCATTCTGTTTTGTTGGATCAAAATGTATTGAATATTGGTTCCTCTTATAATGTCATGCAGCTTTCTCTAATATTGAATATTGTGTTTGGATAACCTGTATGTTTCCGGCTTTTTTTTCTGTACTATAATCAATTACTACGTTGTGGCTTTTCCCAAGCACTTGTGGATATCTTTTTGCCACGTTATAAAAATGCAATTCCTTTTTGTTATAAGCGAGTTAAGCCTTCATGGAATGTACATATACTACCTTTAATCAGTGTGTGTATCATGATTGCAAATGTTTCTTTCAAGCATAATCAAATTCCAACTAGTTGAGTCCGGTGTATTGTATATCAATAGGAGCTTTCACATATGTATACTGTTATGAACAGTGATTATAAACTACTAATGAGAGATTGGTGAGTGAGTGATTGATGAAATGGAGAAGTTGTATTCCGTTGGTTTATAGTAATAGGAATTTGGTACAAATCATACGAGGGATGCAACCTAGATGGCAGCTTCATTCATTCTTCACATATCGATGCTTAATAAATATTCACATACCATTCATTCTTCACATATCGATGATTAATAAATATTCACTTACCACACAAAGATATAATTTATGTGTAGAGTCATGTATGTTGTTGTAGAAGAAGGACTCTTGTAACTCTTTTCTCTACGACCGCAAAGGGTATATTCTTATAGGGGTAGTAAAACGGGTTCGGTCCATTGGTTATATTTTTTTTCTTGTACTTTTGTGTGGAACGAGCCAAGAGTTTAAATTTGTACATTTTAATGTGTCTGTCCTGTCCCGTTATTTTATGCAGGATATTGTGGGAGCAAACATTAAAATAAAAATTTAATTTTTAAGCTTAAAAAGTGCAGGGCTCGTGGTTTTAGACCAACATCCTCAACTATACTCGCCTCAGCTTGTACTAATTTTTTCGGGCTTTAGCGCGGGACAAGCCTAAATAGAGTGCGCATACCTGTTTGTCACCCATATACCCTTATATAGCAACTCTGACATGTCTTGCACGTAAATCTCATTATAGACAATTTAAAGTGATTTTTTCTAATTTGTATGGCCTCTTAATAGTGATTGAAAATCAAGCTTGATTTCTCAAATTCCAATCCATAATGTTTTCAATCAACCATAAATATGTTATTCATCATTCTCAAGCAAACATTGCTTTATGTTAGTATTGGGTCGACATGATCAACCTGGCCCATCAGATACTTCAACCCAACCTTGTTCTTCGGGAGATGCGTCATTAGTTGGGGCAAACTGTTAGACTATGGCTATGGATCTAGAAGGGGGGGTTGAATAGATCCTTCGAGTTTTACACGCAAATGGACTACAAAGTTCAGTTTTAAAAATTGTTTAAACGGAAGCTACCACTGGATCAAAAGTCTACAACGAACCTTCTACCAAAAAGGATCGGATATGCACGAATATATTGTGAAAGAGTATGGAAGAGAAAAATTCAGTTGTGTTAATCTAGTCAAACGCAATCAACAAATTATAACGTGTTTATGTATAAACCAAAACAATGAGGCAAACTATAAGCAATGAGACACAAACAATGTTTGAGTTTGCTTTGTGACAAATTATCAAACACTTGGTGTGTACAAACACACTAAGTGCAGAATTTCTATGGTTAGTAAGTTCAAGCTGCTCCTAGATACAATTCAAAGAATTGTATCACTTTAACAAAAACGATTTTTCAGCTCTAGATTACAACACCTCAGAAATTCAGACAAATTGAAAACTTGACAAATTCAAACAATGCAGAAAATATAAAGAGTTGAAGGAGAAAGAGAACAAACGCAATTTGATTAGGCAGTTCCCCAATCGTCCTCGTTATGGGTACCTCTGCCCCCAATTCCAAACATGGAATTGAGATATATATATATTATCGTTGCAATTGTACGTTTATACAAGAGAAAACTATGAACAATCAAATCTTCGAACGTCTTCGAATTGTTGATGTAGAGCCTTCTCTTCCCTTGATTCAAGATGAATCAAGTGCTTCGAATATGGTTGATCCAATTATCGTCCCGCGCTACTAAACCGAAGGAACACACTCTTCTTCGATTACCTTCACTCGATCAATTGCAATCTACCAAAGATTCGAACCCAAACCACTCTTCTACGATCCTCTGATTACAGCTACTAAACCGATCTCTTCGGTTACCTTCGCCCAGCTGAATCCTTGTAGAACGAATTGGCTTGTGCAAAAACCCCCAAAATCCCTTAGATTCTTGGAGGAGAAAACCCTAAGGTTTTATTCAAGAAACACCTACCAAAAATCTCAACTCAGAAATGAAGATAACACTTCCAGAAATCTGAACCTTATCACTTCAAATCAATGAACACAACAAACAAAAATTAGTTATGTGTAGTTGTTTGAATGCTCAAGGAAGAAGATGAAATTGATGAGAGAAAATGGCATAAAATCTTTCACGTTTCTTGTTCTTTTGATTTAAAAGAGCTAAAAATGATATATATAATATCCTAAAAGAAATACATGAGAGAAACAGAATTTTAGAGTGAATAACACAGCAGAAAATTTGTGCAAAACAGCGACCGGTCGACCTAAACAGGTCTATGCGTCGACTCATAACACCCAGTTTTTGATATACACAAATGCAGGATGTATGCGTCGACCTGAAGAGTCGACCTGAGCATACCCGCAGCACACAGTTTTAACTGACACAAATTCAGCATGTATGAGTCGACCTGAACAAGGTCATGAGTCGACTCACACCATTCAAACATGTAAAAATCACACCTTTGACTTTCCTAAAGGTATTTAACCATATCTAATGCACCTAGAACATTGCCAACATGATCAAACATCCTTAGAACACCTAATGTGCATTCATGTGAAATATATATGTGCAAAGCATGATAGTTTTGACATCATTAAAATCAAGTACATAGAGAGAGACTTCCCTCACATACTCCCCCTTTTTGATGATGGCAAAACGGTCAAACTGAGGTAGTATCCTCCCCCTGACTTTATGCATCCACTATTGTTTGATCATCTCAATACCTGTTATTTCCCATTTCTTCTCCCCCTTTGACAACATCAAAAAGAGAGAAAGAGAAAGTATCAAGAATAGCTGCATTTTTTTTTTTAACGAATTGCAACGAATAATCATTAACATATATTCACATATAATGCAAGTTAACGAACATAAAAATGATAAATACAAACAAACTATTTAAACCAAACAATAATGCTTAAGGAACATAGGGATTGTCACTACATAGAGAAGCCAAAATAGTAGCAATACAAAGTCACTAAAAGAAAGTGCATACAGCAAACGGAAACATAGAAGAGTCATAAACATAAACAAAGCAAGAATAAAGCATGAAGAGACATGATGCAAGATGCAATGTAGATTCTTATGGCCTCCTCCCCCTAAATGAATGGCCTCTTCCGCGAAACTGTTGAGGATGATGAGGTGGTGGAGGTTGCACATCCAACTGCTCGGTCATCTCCAACACGGTGCGATTTAGAATGTTGAAGCTGTTTGTAAGAGCACGGTGCTGATTAGCAGAAGTTTCGGCCATTGTGTTGAATCTTCCAGTCAAATTTGTGACAAAAGAGTCAAAGTTGTTGGCGTGAGTTTGAATTTCTTCTTGTAAAGACTTGAGCCGTTCTTCTTGAGCTGTGGCAAACCGCTGTTGATCAAGTTGCATCGTCCTCATAAGTTCAAGAATATCTTCATTGTTTTGTTGAGGACGCGGAGGTGAAGGAGGAGTGTAATATGACTCTTGGTAGTTCATCCCGTGAGTTGATGGCCTATAGTTGGAACCAAGATTGGTCCAACTATTATATTGCCATTGACCCCATCCTTGGTCAACTTCAGTTTCCATTGGAGATTGCCATGAATTCCAACCTTGATTTTCTTCAGAACCTTGATACATCCATGCAGTATTGTCTTCAGCCCCCGTATCCATTTGGTGCCATTGAGCATTGTCATTTTGGTTCTCGTTAGCATCATCCTGTTCATTCTCGCCTTCTTCATTTTCCCTTTCTTCTTCTTCTTCTTCGTCATCTTCTTCACTAGACTCTTCCAGAACAGCCGTGTTGGCTTTCAAAATGTACTTATACCTTTTCTCTACAACATCCCACATATGGCCCATCATAGTCATAGTTTTCTGGCAGAACTCTTGATTTATAGTAATGGACTTATAAGGAATACCAGAAACAACTATTGTAGCATTATTGAAAAACTTTTGAATAACGGATGCATACCCAAGTGCAGTTCCTCTACCGGATTCACGAAGAGCATACATTCTGCTTGCAAAGTAATAAGGCCAACTGATTGGTATCTTGTTCATCAAAATGTACATTAACTGAACCTCAGGCTGATCCACCCTAGAATAACCTCCAAGCTTGGGTCTAAGAATATGGGCAACAATCCACTGCAAAATCCTAGGAATAGGAGACAGTTTTCCCGTTGTTACTGCCCTAGGGAAAAGATTGCTCGCCACAACTGCATCAGGATATGGTCTTCTGAGCATAGAATTTAAGGCTGTCTTATACTCATAATCATTAACATGCTTGGTATCAGTTATGTGCTGGATAGGACTCTCATTGGTCACAGACAAACGGAATAAATCTCGCCAAGTGGTGTTTTGGATAGTAAGGGTCTTATTCCCTAGTTTGCAATTGAACATAAAATCATCAAACTTTCCAACTAGACCAGTATAGAACAGTCTTACCAGATCCTCATTGTATCTGACATCACATTCTAAAAACCCATTTAAATTTTGAAAGTCCAATAAATCCATGACTTCTTCCAAGTGCATGCGTTCTACCGTACGACGATAATACACAAATTGCTTGACCACAGACCTTTTCTTCATTGTTTTCTCAAATAAATCAGCATTCTCAGGGGAAAGTAGAGAAGAAAGAGTTACCGGTTGATCTAGAAGTGGTTGAGAAGGACCCGCTTGAACAGATGATTCCCTTGTGACTCTTTGACGGGTGATTCTCCGTGAAGCCATTGATGATTGGTGTTTAAGGATGATGAATAGTGACGAATTTCCCAACTAGTTATAGACCCCAAGAATTTTGGGTGAGATTGATGGAGTTAGGGTTTCGGTGGAGATGAAATTAGGGAAGAGGAGGAAATGAGATAATGACTTGATATGTTATGTTAATGCCACATAGAAAATCAGAAAAAGCATAAAAGGATATTAAATGGGTCAAAACCGTACAAGACTTCAAGAAATATTTCGCAATTTTTCAGCGAGCGGTCGACCGCTAGGTCTGTGTGCGTCGACGCACACTGTAACTTTTTCTATAATCTTGAAAAAAAAGCTCTGAGTCGACCTAATAGTCGACCTGAGCGTTCCCGACTAAACACGTAAACAAAGCAACCAAAGTGAGTCGACCTGAAGCATTTGTGAGTCGACTCAAACAGTGAAATTTTTGAAAAATCATATTTTTGTGTTATTTAAGCCATGATATTAAATAAAAAGAAAACTAACATGCACACCAAACATACAAATGAAGACAGTGAGCATACTATAGGCAAATAAACAACAATAATATCACTCAGTTATGGTACACTTAATTTCTAATGAACGAGAACGATATTACCTTGATCGCTTTTGATGATGCAAGACCTTACATATGTGGTAATAGCTTTTGAAATTGTTAGTGACAAAAGTATAGATGTACATATAGATAAGATAAGGTAATGACACTTTATAATAAGATCAAACACGATCCGAAATGTCGAGAATGCCAAGTTCCCTACGGATATGAAAGAAAGGCTCAGTGGCTAAAGGTTTTGTGAAAATGTCAGCAAGTTGATTTTTTTGAATCAACATGCTCAAAAATCACATCACCTTTCTCAACATGATCCCTAAGGAAGTGATGACGTATTTCAATATGTTTGGTACGTGAATGTAATACAGGGTTCTTAGTTAGATTTATTGCACTAGTGTTATCGCATAAAATTGGAATACGCTCAAGTTTTAAATTAAAATCAAGCAATTGTTGTTTAAGCCATAGGACTTGAGCACAACAACTACCTGCGGCAACGTATTCAGCCTCGGCAGTTGACAAAGCAACGGAAACCTGTTTCTTGCTATGCCAGCTCACCAAGGAATTTGCGAAAAGATGACACGTGCCACTAGTACTTTTCCTATCCAACTTGCACCCGGCAAAGTCGGAATCAGAATAACCAACTAAGGAACAAGCACTACCTTTGGAATACCACAGACCATACTTTGGGGTTCCAGAGAGATACCTAAGTATGCGTTTAACAGCTTTTAGGTGGGATTCCTTGGGATGTGCTTGATACCTCGCACACATGCATACACTAAACATTATATCGGGACGTGATGCGGTAAGATAAAGAAGAGACCCTATCATACCTCGATACCTCTTTACCTCAACATCCTTACCTTTTTCGTCACGATCAAGATTAACACTCGTAGGCATAGGAGTATCTATAGCTTTGCAGTTCAGCATATCAAAACGTTTTAGTAACTCAAGATAATATTTCGTTTGACTCACGAATGTGCCCTCTTCAAGTTGTTTGATTTGCAATCCGAGGAAATAGTTAAGCTCCCCCATCATGCTCATTTCAAACTCCCCCTGCATCAAACTAGAAAACTCCTTGACCAAGGTCATGTTAGTAGACCCAAATATAATATCGTCAACATAAATTTGTACCAAAATTAAGTGTTTTCCTTGACGTTTAATAAAGAGGGTCGTGTCAACCTTTCCTCTTGAATACCCTTGATCAAGTAGAAATTTGCTTAGACGTTCATACCAAGCCCTAGGGGCTTGTTTAAGTCCGTACAAAGCTCGCTTAAGTTTATATACATGATCAGGATATTCGTGTGATTCAAAACTTGGAGGTTGGGCTACATAAACCTCTTCATTTATATATCCGTTAAGGAATGCACTTTTGACATCCATTTGGAATAGTTTAAAGTTCTTTGTACAAGCGTAGGCAAGTAGAAGGCGTATGGCCTCGAGTCGAGCAACCAGCGCATAAGTTTCCTCATAGTCGATTCCTTCCTCTTGGTTATAGCCTTGCGCTACAAGCCTAGCTTTGTTACGCGTTATTACTCCATTTTCATCCAGTTTATTCCTAAACACCCATCGGGTTCCTATTACTCGATGATCTCGCGGAGGCGGGACAAGGTCCCAAACCTCATTTCTCCCGAATTGATTTAGTTCATCTTGCATTGATAGATACCAATGCTCATCGAGTAATGCTTCCTTAGAGTTTTTAGGTTCAACTTGGGAAACAAAAGCCGAGTAATAACAAAAGTTACTAAGTTTAGAGCGAGTAGTTACTCCCTTAGAGATATCACCGAGAATGTTGTCAATTGGATGGTCTTTTGAAGACTTCCAAGCTGGAGGAAGTTCATCTTCATTAGTATGATGATCATCCTCACTTTTCACTGGTTGGTGATCCTTTTCCTCCTCAATACGCACTGCTTCAGGCTGATCAATTCCCTTATCAGTGTCCTTGAGTATGTCTTCAGTAGGTACACCTGCACCATGAAAAGAACTACCTTCTCCGACATTTCTCGGATAAGACTCGTCAAAAGAAACATGAACTGACTCTTCAACTACACGTAACCTCTTATCGTAAACCCTCAAGCCTTTAAGCACATCTTTTTTATCACTATTTTCAATTATGCAACAATCCTTAGAAAAAGATACTTTATAGTTCTTGTCACATAGTTGACTAATGCTTAAAAGGATATGTTTAAGACCTTTCACAAGAGGCATAATAGAGATAGTAGTATATGAGGGGTTACCTACACTACCTTTGCCAAGTATTTGTCCCTGTTGTTGTCTTCGTAGGTAACAAACCTCTTTTTCTTTGCCACAAAGTCGATGAAAAGAGATATGTCTCCTGTCATATGTCTCGAGAAGCCACTATCAAGAACCCATATTCTTTTCGTGTTCTCAAGACTTTGTACCTACATAATCAATCAAGGAAAATAGGTACCCAATTCTCGTTGGGTCCTTTAGGGTGAGTGAAACCAAGATTGCCTTTGGGCAACCATTGATAAATGCCCTTTGGAACAAGATATCTCCGAAAGCGGCACTTAGCAATAGTATGACCTGGCTTACAACAATATAGGCAATTACAATTTGTTTGGAGTTTACCTTTGCTATCACTATCTCGAATCACATACGTGTATTTTTTATACGGATTATTCATTGTTTCACGATAATGTGATCAATCAATAGCAAACGTAATCTTAGGCTTGAGAGCCTTGTCCAACTTGGCTTTGAGGGTTCTCACCTCTCTTTGCCAAATGTGACAAGTACCACAGCCCCCAAGGTCAAACCATGTATATTCATCCTTATCGATATTAGTTTTTGATACATTCACCATAGAGTTTTTAAGATCTTCCAATTCCTTTTGGGAATCGGAAACCTTTTTCTCCAAATAGGAAAAAATCTTTTTATTCGAAGCTAAGCGTTGAAATGCTTCCTTAGCTTCGTGGTGTAATGTGTCAAAAGCTGTTTTCAATTCAGCATGAGACATATTTTGACAGTTTTCATATTTAGAGTGTTTTACCTCTTTTCCTTTGTTGTGACGTGCCATGAGACAAAGGTTGACGGATTCACTTTCGTCACTTGATGAGTCATCTTTCTCCGACTCGCTATCGCTTTCCCAAGCGATGTATGCTCGTCGAGGCTTGTTGGACTTTTTGTTTGAGCGACTCTTATCTTTGTCCTTATCTTTGTCTTTCTTTAGGGATGGACAATCCGGCTTGTAGTGCCCGGATTTTCCACAATTGTAGCACGTCCCCTTTACTTTGCCATTTTTATGTCCTTCACTTCTAGATTGCTTCCGGAACTTGACAAGATTTCTGTCCGAGTGCTGAATATCATTCTTCTGAATGTATCTATTGTATCTCTTCACAAATAAGCTCATATCATCACCGGATTCTTCATCCTTGTCATCTTTGGCTTCATCATCACTTTGCTCTTGATGTGTGGACTTTGAACAAGAAGCCTTAAGAGCTATCGACTTCTTCTCCGTATCTTTTTCTTTCTCTTTCTTTATACTCTTCTCATATTTATCCAAGCTAATGAGCACTTGCTCATGCTCATCAAGTTTACCAAAGAGTGTTGTGAGGTCTAATGTAGCAAGATCATTGGCCTCCTTGATAGCGGTAACCTTCGGTTGCCATTCCCTGCTAAGACACCTCAGAATTTTATTAGTAGAAACCTCATTTGGAATTGGTTTACCAAGGACATGCAATTTGTTGATAATGTGAGTGAATCGTTTTTGCATATCCGCAATGGTTTCCCCTTGCTTCATGTAAAACAGATCGAACTCTTGCGTTAGTGTATTAATTCGAGCCAACTTAACATCATTCGTGCCTTCGTGGGCTACTTGTAAAGCATCCCACATGGCTTTGGCTGTTTCACAATGGGAGACTCGATAATACTCATCAACTCCCAAGGAGGAGATGATCATATTTCGAGCCTTCCAATCATAACTGTACTTTTTCTCGTCCTCCTCATTCCATTGAGCTTCGGGTTTAGGAACGACAACGCCTTCCGCGTTAGTCATAGTAATTGCCATGGGACCGTTTAAAATAACGTTCCAAACCTTCCGATCTAAGGAATTAATATGAACGCGCATACAATCCTTCCAGTAGCTATAGTTTTCACCTGTAAAAACTGGAGCTCTATTATAAGCCCCCTTAGGTTCGTTCGCCATGATCCAAGAAGTTTTACCGAAGCACCAGAATAAACCGGAGCTCGTGATACCACTTGTTAGACTATGGCTATGGATCTAGAAGGGGGGGTTGAATAGATCCTTCGAGTTTTACACGCAAATGGACTACAAAGTTCAGTTTTAAAAATTGTTTAAACGGAAGCTACCACTGGATCAAAAGTCTACAACGAACCTTCTACCAAAAAGGATCGGATATGCACGAATATATTGTGAAAGAGTATGGAAGAGAAAAATTCAGTTGTGTTAATCTAGTCAAACGCAATCAACAAATTATAACGTGTTTATGTATAAACCAAAACAATGAGGCAAACTATAAGCAATGAGACACAAACAATGTTTGAGTTTGCTTTGTGACAAATTATCAAACACTTGGTGTGTACAAACACACTAAGTGCAGAATTTCTATGGTTAGTAAGTTCAAGCTGCTCCTAGATACAATTCAAAGAATTGTATCACTTTAACAAAAACGATTTTTCAGCTCTAGATTACAACACCTCAGAAATTCAGACAAATTGAAAACTTGACAAATTCAAACAATGCAGAAAATATAAAGAGTTGAAGGAGAAAGAGAACAAACGCAATTTGATTAGGCAGTTCCCCAATCGTCCTCGCTATGGGTACCTCTGCCCCCAATTCCAAACATGGAATTGAGATATATATATTATCGTTGCAATTGTACGTTTATACAAGAGAAAACTATGAACAATCAAATCTTCGAACGTCTTCGAATTGTTGATGTAGAGCCTTCTCTTCCCTTGATTCAAGATGAATCAAGTGCTTCGAATATGGTTGATCCAATTATCGTCCCGCGCTACTAAACCGAAGGAACACACTCTTCTTCGATTACCTTCACTCGATCAATTGCAATCTACCAAAGATTCGAACCGAAACCACTCTTCTACGATCCTCTGATTACAGCTACTAAACCGATCTCTTCGGTTACCTTCGCCCAGCTGAATCCTTGTAGAACGAATTGGCTTGTGCAAAAATCCCCAAAATCCCTTAGATTCTTGGAGGAGAAAACCCTAAGGTTTTATTCAAGAAACACCTACCACAAATCTCAACTCAGAAATGAAGATAACACTTCCAGAAATCTGAACCTTATCACTTCAAATCAATGAACACAACAAACAAAAATTAGTTATGTGTAGTTGTTTGAATGCTCAAGGAAGAAGATGAAATTGATGAGAGAAAATGGCATAAAATCTTTCACGTTTCTTGTTCTTTTGATTTAAAAGAGCTAAAAATGATATATATAATATCCTAAAAGAAATACATGAGAGAAACAGAATTTTAGAGTGAATAACACAGCAGAAAATTTGTGCAAAACAGCGACCGGTCGACCTAAACAGGTCTATGCGTCGACTCATAACACCCAGTTTTTGATATACACAAATGCAGGATGTATGCGTCGACCTGAAGAGTCGACCTGAGCATACCCGCAGCACACAGTTTTAACTGACACAAATTCAGCATGTATGAGTCGACCTGAACAAGGTCATGAGTCGACTCACACCATTCAAACATGTAAAAATCACACCTTTGACTTTCCTAAAGGTATTTAACCATATCTAATGCACCTAGAACATTGCCAACATGATCAAACATCCTTAGAACACCTAATGTGCATTCATGTGAAATATATATGTGCAAAGCATGATAGTTTTGACATCATTAAAATCAAGTACATAGAGAGAGACTTCCCTCACACAAACTCTGTTAGGTCCGGACGCAACTTGGTCATGACACCAGGTAATAACCTATTTCTTGTTTGTTTTCTCTTTATTTTTCATGGTGTTTATTCAAGAGTGTGACTCATCTGGGAGGGTCATAAAGTCCCAAAATGATGTCTATAGATACTAGTTTTGGACTAATTCTTACAAAACTCAAAACGAGGTACATGAAAGTAGATTTGAGGTTTGCATAAATAGATCTCGTTGGTTGTTACAAGATTTCCTCTAGTTAAACTTTAAGGAGAAAATCGTCTAGCGAAGGAGACACTAACTTAGTGTCTTTTTCCTCAGCTCCTACTAAATCCGATATCTATCTCTCAAACTTTACTTGGAGCTCCTTTTGTGAAGAGGCCATGAACATTAACTCAAATTTTCTTGAAGAGGATTGGATGCAGGCCTTCTAGGTAGATATGGAGTTATCCAACACTTGGAAGGAGGCTGATGTGATATTGGAGTCGTATTTGTCGGGCGAAAAGATTTGTATGCAACGACCTCGAGAGGGTGTTACACTTGGATTTTTCAGCTACTAAGAAGTCAAAAAAGAATTTCAATGAAAAGACGTTTTACTGAGAAAGCATTAATGGTGTCTTTAGAAGGACATTAATGATAAGTCGTCGACAGGCCAACGATGAGGGGTCAACCGAGCTGTCGACACAGCGAGACATGGTTTGGAGGACTCTCAGGGATAAATCTCATAGACTTTCAAACTCGTGATTGTTTACCAAAAACACCAATAAATAAATTGGCACGCCCAGTGGGACCCTTTTGTGCGAATATTTTTTGCAGAAAAGTAGTGTCTTACGTCATTTTCTTGTAGTGTCTTCCATTTTGTGGTCTTCGGTGTTGTATACACTTGAGGACTGGTAAGCGTCTTTTCTGTATGTCTCAAAAAAACCAAACCCCTTCCAAAAGTAATACTCCAAACCAGGAGGACAACCGCCAGTTACTAGTATTGGCAGTTCTGTGGCTCTAAACTCAGTCGATGAGATGCCCACTATCATAAGCCAAGAAGTGGTGTATTCTATACCGCGAGATGTGGGAATTTCATCACCACAAATATCAATCGCACTAACTTTTCTAGGGAATTACGAAATCTATGAGACTAGAGGCTTCTTATATAAGTTTCTTGTTACCTCAGAAAGAACAACCGTATGGCATGCCAACTGCAATGATGGCAAGCCTACACCCAAGTACGTCAATATATTCTAAAAACAGGACGACAACATCATCATCCTTTAATCCATATTTGGCTTCAGCGTCCACCATGGGAAACTTTGGCCAACTATGACAACCACTAGGAGGTATGGGGTATTTTCCTGCATATGGTGCTTTGTTTTTAACTAATAAATCTCTCCAAGTCATGAGTCAGTTAATGGATGAAAGTAACCAAGATATGGTTCAGACGATTACACAACAGATAGGTAGCATGTTTACCCCATTTATAGAAAACACGACTAAGAGTTACCAGCAGTTAACCCATCAAATGGGTAGGATTGCTGATTTTTTAGGGGCAGCACCAGCGCCAACGACTCCAGTTCCTAACATTCCCTAGGGGGATAACCCCCTAGAAAATAGGGTTTTCGAAAACAATCAAAGTTCAGAAGGCCTCAACATGGTCCTAGTGTAACACAACCAAGATGCCGACCAAGTCCTAAGACAAGCCCAACAGGACAACATAGGGGTAGATGATAATATCACCAACGTCGTCGAACGTGTTTTACTCCTGAATGAACTCAACGTGATATACTTGTGGGACTTAGACCATGTTAGTTTGATCTCTCTTATCAAATCAAAACCCAACCTCTGAATGGCCAAGGTTTAATTATTGCGTGTAGCTCACTGGCTGGAATGTGTTGAATTCCTGTGTGCTTTTGACATTCCTGGTTTCCTTTGGAAAATTCTGTGTAATCTTTCATCATGGGGGCCAATAGACTCCATGTTGAAATAATAACCACTTCCTTTTATGACCTGCTTGATGGGCGCCACATGATCCACTATGTGCACTAAATATTTCCAAGTAGGCTTCACTTTCACTCAGGCATTTAAGAAAAACTCCTTCAGGAGTCTATTTAAACAACTCATTTTCAATGATAACATAACTTAAATCCCTGTATCTGATCTTTTGATGTGTAGTTCCATTCGGATCTTTCAAGAATTCTATGATTTGTTTCCTCTAGTCGTCATTCGATAAATTGTCAATGGCGAAAGTATTAAAATATTTGGGATTCCCCTAATTCTTCTACTCCCACCAGTTTCGTCTTTGACAATTCTAGAGCCAATACACTGTTCGAGATCAACTTATCTCTGAATTTGATCACTTATTCGAATCTTTCTTTTGACACTCGATACCTTAAAAAAATCTGGGCCAGATCATTGGCCTCGTGATTTTCAATTCTTGGCACATGTTTGATGTCAACCATTTCGAACTTCTTTAATAATGAGTTTGCTTTGACAAAATACATTAGCAAGTTATCATTGATGCATTTATACTCTTTTGTGAATTGTCTCACTACTAGTTCTGAATCTCATTTAATCTCGACTCTTGTTGTCCCCAGGTCTAACAATATAGAAAGGCTGGTTATTAAGGCTTCATATTCAGCTTCATTATCAGAGCAACGACCTTTAATTATGAATTTGTACTTACTTGGAATCCCTTGAGAAGAGATAATAAGGATCCCAACGCTGACCCCTTTAAGTGTGTCTGGAACCATCAAAATATAACTTCCATGGAATTAGCAACGACTTGGCCTTTCATGGCTTTCAACGGTGAATAAGTTAAAGAATATTTTGTTAAGGCCAAAATCCATTTTCCTATTTTACTATGTAGAATTGGTTTAGATATCATGTGTTTTATATTTTCGAAGTGTGAATAAAAAATCACATCAGTCGATTTATATAATATCTCAACTTCATAGGATGTTCCAACATTGTCTGTGACATCAACTTCTGTGGTTGAGTCATCAACAACAACATAGGCACACCTCTTTCCTCCAAGATTTTCAACCTGCATAGGGCCCATAAAGTACCTATGAAGTGGTTCCAGAATCCTTGAAGTAGTCAAATATTGTAGCTTCTTGTGTGACATCTTGGTCTGCTTCTCAATCTGACATTCACCACAGATCCTTCCTCCATAAATCTTCAGATTAGGGGTATCTCTGACTGCTGCATTTGACAATACTTTCTTCATCTTCTGTAGATGACCAAGTTTCTGATGCTTCACTTCATTTTCTTTAGACATCAAGCATGTGGATGAACACTTTGTCTCTAGAGGAATCCACACATAGCAATTATTCTTAGATCTGGCTCCCTTCATGATAACTTCATATTTATCATTTGTTACCAGACACTCATATTTACTAAAGTTAACATTGAGACCTTGGTCACATAGTTGACTGATACTTATCAAATTTGCAGGCAGTCCTCTGACAATCAACACATTATCAAAACTAGGCTGCCCAGTATAGTCCCGCTTCCCAACACCCTTTATTTCACCTTTGGATCCATCTCCAAAAGTGACATAGCTAGTGGCATGTGATTCAATATCCACCGAATATTTCTTGAAACCAATCACGTGTCTAGAAAAACCACTATCAAAATACCACCCCTCTCTAGAAGAAGCTCTTAGAGAGGTATGAGCTATGAGAGCAGCGGTGCCATTCTTGGGAATCCACTTCTTTTCTGCTTTACCAACAACCTGCATATTTCTGGGTTGTGAAGCAGATTTGGGATAGCCATGTAACTTGTAGCAGTAAGGTTTTATGTAGCCAAACTTACCACAATTATGACATTTCCAGTCTTGGTTCTTTCTTCCTGAAGAATTCTTCTGATGTCTTTGTTGATGTTGGGACATCTTACTTGACATCTTTCAATTCTGCTTTCTTTTGGGTTGAGCAGAATTCATGGCAGGTCCTTTTCCTTTATTCTCAACTTGATCATTATAATCAAGCCCTTTAACATTTCCACCATTCCTTCCTAATTAAAGAATTTCATTCAGTACATCAGAACTGCTATTGAGCATTCTTACAGATTTAGTCATATTGTCAAGTTTAGAGTTGAGCAATACAACTTCATCCTCTAGGTCAGAAATGACAACCAAGTGCTTCAATATTTCATTATGAAGTTGAACAATTAGATTATGTTGATCCTTTCCTAGTTGATATACTTCTGCACTTCTGATGCACAACTCCTTGTACGAGGCAGCCAGTTCATCAAAAGTGAGTTCTTCACCATCTGATTCTTTATTAGAATCATATACGCCAGTAAGAGCAGAAACCTGTTTAGCAGATTCTCCTTCACTTGAAGAATCATCTTCAGACCAAGATGCAGAAAAGCATTTTTTCTCCTTCTTGAGAAAGGTAGGACACTCAGTTTTTGTGCGTCCAAACCCTTCGCATTCATAACATTGGATTCCCTTGCCTTTGTTAGATTTCTTATCATTGTTGGTTCTTCTTCCAAAATCCTTCCTTCTGTTGATGTCGGATAACTGAGTCTTAACATTTGATCTTGACTTCTCGTCCATCTTTTTCAACAGTTGGTTATACTGTTTTTCAAGAAGCACAACAGCCTTAGACAATTTTTCATTGGAATTTGGATCACATTCACCTTGACTAGGCACCAAGGCTATGCTTTTCTTCTTTTCAGATTTCTCACTGATTGCCAATTCAAAAGTCTCAAGAGATCACATGAGTTCATCCACCTTCATGGTGTTTATGTCTTGGGATTCTTCAATGGCAGTCACCTTCATGTCAAATTTCTTTGGAAGAGATCTTAGGATTTTTTGAACCAATTTAACTTATGGAATCTTTTCTCCTAGATCACTTAAAGTATTGGCTATATCAACAATGTTCATGTGAAAGTCTTGAATACTTTCATCCTCCTTCATCTTCAAGTTCTCAAACTTGGTTGTAAGAAGTTGACAAATTAATTTTATTAGAAAATTCTACATAGTTGACAAATTTCTATAACTAAAAAATAGTTAATAGTAGTTTTATAAATGTATCAAAATAAAAATGAGAACATTATAAGTTAATAATTTTATTCTTACTCTTTAACTTTAATTAATCCAATTAAAAAGTTTTGAAGAATACAATTATATCCAACTTAAAATGAGACATATTGTAAGCACAAATTTTTTTCTTATATGAGAAACAATGAGCACTAATAAAAAAGTTTTTGTGAACATTAATGTATAAAAAATTTGATGTTGTGACATTTTTTATATTAATTTACTAATAACAAAGCACACGGAACTTTTCAAATTCCATGCTTATATTTTGACTATATTATGTCGCATTCATTCATCAAATTCAGTTCTTGATATCACGACACGACCCTTGTCATTCCATAAACAAAACACAATCCCGCAACTTTTTCCAATTCCGTGATGGATTCTGCTCTTGGATCGTCATCCTCCATTTCCGCTTCTTCTTCTTCTTCTCAACCAAGGCATACTTGGTTTTCTTTCCCTTTCATGCTGCTAACCATCAAAAACCTGCTAGCTTTGATAATCCGGAAGAGGCCAGTTTCCAATGAAAACCGACAAGAGTTTCTTCCCTTGCAAAACCAAGGGAATGCAGAGTTTAGGATCAGTCCTTTTCTAGCTACACTGGCTTTCAACCGAACCTTTGCTGCTGTGTTGGTGTGGTTTGTGGCACAAGTCACCAAAGTTTTCTTGAATTTCTTTAATGAGAGGAGATGGGATTTGAGACTTTTGTTTGCTTCTGAAGGAATAATTCCTTCTACCCAATTGGCATTATGTGCTGCTCTTCCAACTTCTGTGGCTCTCTCTCGTGGTGTTTCTCATTCCCTCTTTCCTGTTTCTTTGGGATTTAGTCTCATTGTCATGTATGAGACTATTCGTCTTAGAACAAGACATGCTGCTGCTGTCGTCTACCAAGCTGAGGTATGTATGCCCTTTGTTAGTTTGTAATAAAAAACATATCTTTCTCCAACTGCAATGACCTGAAAAATTGTTTGTGTTGGGATGGACACAGGTGATTAATACGCTTCTAGTTCCAGCTATTGAAGGGAGGCAACAACAAGATACTGTTGGTTACACGCTACTTCAAGAATTCGTCGTTGCTGCGATGGTTGGTTGCGTCATAGCAATCTTCTTCTTGATCAAACTGTATGTTGGATATTGATTGTTAGCAGGGATAGATTTGGGTGGGTTAGGTCATTTTCTTTTGTTGGATCTTCTTGATCAAACAGTATTGATTGTTAGTTTACTATTTGCTTTTATAATGTCATTCATATGTACCCATTTTTTCTACCCTCTAGTGTAGAGGATAGATTTTGGTGTGTTGGGTCATTCTGTTTTGTTGGATCTTGTTGATCAAAATGTATTGAATATTGGTTGCTCTTGTAATGTCATGCAGCTTTCTCTTATATTGAATATTGTGTTTGGATAACCTGTATGTTTCCGGCTATTTTCTGTACTATAATCAAATTTGTTTTTGCCACGTTATAAAAAACAATTAAAGCCTTCATGGAATGTACATGTACTACCTTTAATTAGTGTGTGTGTCATGATTGCAAACAAAGCTACTATATTGCATATTTCTTTTCAGCATTCTCAAATTCCAACTAGTTGAGTCCTTTTAGTGAAGTGAGGTGTATTGTATATAGCAATAGAAGCTTTCACATGATAGGTATACTGTTATGAACAGTAATTATAAACTAATATTGACAGATTGGTGAGTGATTGATGAATTTATAGTAATAGGAATTTGGTAGAAATCATACGTGGGACGCAACCTAGGTGGCCGCTTCATTTATCCTTCACATATGAGTGCTTAATAAATATTCACATATCACACAAAGATTGGTGAGTGATTGTTTTGATTTAAAAAAAATATATCATTTTTATAGTGTAATATATAATTGTGTGAAAAAAAAAATTTATAAACAAACTTTTTTTAAAAGCTTCAAATGAAAATTTAGTTTGAATAATTATTCTAAAAATGTTATTTTAGATATTTTATCATTTTATCGAAAAAAAATTTAATTATCAAAATTTCAAAAAAACATTTAAATTTGAAGCTATTTCAAATAACTTTTTCATAAAAATCATTTTTGAGATATAATTTTTTTCAAAAATTGTGATTTTGACTATGTTTTAATCTTCAATAATGTATGTTTATGTTGTACGATGTCAAAATTAGTCTTGCAATTTAGAAAAAAATGAATATAAAAAAAACTTACAATATTTTGAAAACGGTTTTACAAAATCCATTTTTGAAAAAATAAATAAAAATATCCATTTTTTAAAGCTAAAACAAACGGTCTCATAATTGATTTGCCGAGTCATGTATTTTGTTGTAGAAGAAGGACCCTTACAACTCTCTTCTATACGTCCACAAAGGGTATATTCTTATAGGGGTGGTAAAATGGGTTCGTTCCGTTAGTCATTTCTATTTTGTTTGCACTTTAGTGCAGGACGAGCCATGAGTTTAGACTTGCACATTCTAATGTGTCTGTTCTGTCTCATTTCTTTTATGCAGGCTGTTGCGGGTGCTGACATTAAAATAAAATTTTATTTTTAAGTTAAAAAAGTGCAGTGCTCGCAGGCCCGTACCTCCCCACCCTCACTTTATTACGGGGTGGGTCAAGGTTTTAGACCAACATCATCAACTGTGCTCGCCCCACCTCGCGTTGTTTTTTTCAAGCTTTAGCGGGACGGGTCTAAACGGGGCGCGCATACCTGTTTGTCACCCCTATACCATTATATAGTAACTCTGACCTGTCTTGCACGTAAATCTCATTATAGACAATTTAACGTGATTTTTTCTGATTTGTATGGCTTCTTAATGGTGATTGGAAATCAACCTTGATTTTCCAAATTCCAATCCATAATGTTCTCAATAAGCCATAAATGTGTTCTCCATCATTCTCAATCAAATATTGCTTTGTTTTAGTATTGGATTGGCATAATCAACCTAGCCCATCAGATACTTCAACCCAACCTTGCTCCTGGAGATACTTCATCAGTTGGAGCGAACTTTTTTGGGTCCAGGCGCAGCTTGGCCTACTCGAGGTAACCCGAACTAGGAAATTGAACATGTACACAACCCTTTTCAGCAAGAGTCATCTAAGTGTTGACTACCTTCATATGACATACTAAGAAACTAGACATGTACATAACCCTCAAGAATGAGTCGTTTAAAGATGAAATGCTTTCCTAAAGCATACTAAAAAAAAATCAGACATATGCACAACCCCTCAAGCATGAATAGAGTAAGAGTGAAATACTTTCTCGAGACTGGTTAGTGATTGTACAACGCCTCAATGGATGCTCTGTTTGGGTGAGCTTGCTCTAGTTTTTCTAGATGTGACGACCTTTAAATGTGCTCAACTAATGTTTGTTTGTTGTTGGACTGTTCCACTTACCTTACCTTAGTTCTTCTTCTTCTCAAACAAGGCATTCTTGGTTTTCTTTCCTTTCATGCTGCTAACCATCAAAAACCTGCTAGCTTTGATAATCCGGAAGAGGCCAGTTCCCAATGAAAACCGACAAGAGTTTCTTCCCTTGCAAAACGAAGAGAATGCAGAGTTTAGGATCAGTCATTTTCTAGCTACACTGGCTTTCAACCGAACCTTTGCTGCTGTGTTGGTGTGGTTTGTGGCACAAGTCACCAAAGTTTTCTTGAATTTCTTTAATGAGAGGAGATGGGATTTGAGACTTTTGTTTGCTTCTGAAGGAATAATTCCTTCTACCCAATTGGCATTATGTGCTGCTCTTCCAACTTCTGTGGCTCTCTCTCGTGGTGTTTCTCATTCCCTCTTTCCTGTTTCTTTGGGATTTAGTCTCATTGTCGTGTATGATACTATTCGTCTTAGAACAAGACATGCTGCGGCTGCTGTCTACCAAGCTGAGGTATGTATGCACTTTTGTTTAGGGTCATTCTCCAACTGGTTGTTTAGGGTTTGTTATGACCTGAAAATTGTTTGTGTTGGGATGGACACAGGTGGTTAATACGCTTTCAGTTCTAGCTATTGAAGAGAGGCAAGAACAAGATCGTGTTGGTTACACGCTACTTCAAGAATTCGTCGTTGCTGCGATGGTTGGTTGCATCATAGCAATCTTCTTCTTGATCAAACTATATGTTGGATATTGATTGTTAGCAGGGATAGAATTCGGGGGGTTAGGTCATTTTCTTTTGTTGGACCTTGTTGATCAAACTGTATTGATTGTTAGTTTACTATTTGCTCTTATAATGTCATTCATATGTACCCGTTTTTTCTACCCTCTAGTGTAGAGGATAGATTTTGGTGTGTTAGGTCATTCTGTTTTGTTGGATATTGAGTGTAGAGGATAGATTTTGGTGTGTTAGGTCATTCTGTTTTGTTGGGTCTTGTTGATCAAACTGTATTGAATATTGGTTGCTCTTATAATGTCATGCAGCTTTCTCATATATTGAATATTGTGTTTGGATAACCTGTATGTTTCCGGCAATTTTCTGTACTATAATCAAATTATGTTGTGGCTTTTCCCAAGCACTCGTGGATGATATCTTTTTGCCACGTTATAAAAAGCAATTAAAGCCTTTATGGAATGTACATGTACTACCTTTAATCAGTATGTGTATCATGATTGCAAACAAAGTTATTATATTGCATGTTTCTTTCAAATATTGCAACTAGTTTAGTCCTTTTAGTGAAGTGTATTGTATAGCAATAGCAGCTTCCACATGATAGGTATACTGTTATGAACAGTAGTTATAAAATACTAATGAGAGACTGGTGAGTGAGTGATTGATGAAATGGAGAAGTTGTATTCCGTTGGTTTATAATAATAGGAATTTGGTACAAATCATATGTGGGATACAACCAAGGTGGCCGTTTCATTCATTCTTCGCATATAGATGATTAATAAAATATTCACAAACTACACAAAGATATAATTTACGTGTAGAGTCATGTATGTTGTTGGAGAAGAAGGACCCTTGCAATTCTTTTTTCTGCGGCTGCAAAGGATATATCTTTATAGGGGTGTTAAAACAAGTTCAGCCCGTTAGTCATGTTCATTTTACTTGTACTTTAATGTGGGACGAGCTATGTGTTTAGACTTGCACATTTTAATGTGTCTGTCCCACCCCTTTTTTATGCAGGATGTTCAAAAGCATGTATTAAATTAAAACTTTCATTTTTAAGCTTAAAATGTACAGTGTTCGCGTGTTTGTCCTGCCTCTTTTTTTATGCAAGATGTTCTAGAGCAGATATTAAATTAAATTTTTTACTTTTAAGCTTAAAAAGTACAGTGCTCGCGGGTCCATCCCTCTCCACTCTCATTTTATTGCGAGGTGAGTCAAGATTTTAGACCAGCATCCTTAATTATGCTCGTCCGACCTCGTGCTGTTATTTTTGGGCTTTAGCGGGACGGGCCTAAACAGGAAGCGCATACTCATTTGTCACCTATATACCCTTATATAATAACTCTGACCTGTGTTACTCATAAATCTCATTATAGACAATTTAACGTGATTTTTTCTGAGTTGTATGGCATTTTAATTGTGCCTGGAAATCAAGCTTGATTTCTCAAATTCCAATCCATAATGCTCTCAGTCAGCCATAAATGTGTTCTCCATCATTCTCAATCAAATATTGCTTTGTGTTAGTATTGGGTTGGCATGATCAACCTGGCCCATCAGATACTTCAACCCAACCTTGTTCTTCTGGAGATGCCTCATCAGTTGGGGAGAACTTTGTTGGGTTTAGACGCAGCTTGGCCTACTTAAGGTAACTCGACCCAAGAATTTGGACATGTACATAACCCTTCTAGCATAAGTCCTGTAAGTTTTGGCTACCTTCATATGACATACCAAGAAATCAGACATGTATATAACCCCTCAAGAATGAGTCGCTTAAAGATGAAATGCTTTCCTAAAACATACTAAGAAAAATCAGACATATACACAACCCCTCAAGCATTAGCAGAGTAAGAGTGAAATACTTTCTCGAGATCATTAGTGATTGTGCGGCGCCTTAATGCATGTTTATTTTGGGTGAGCTTGCTTTATTTTTCTAGATGCGGTGGCCTCTAAATGTGCTCGACTAATGTTTGTTGGTTGTTGGAGTAATTCCACTTACCTTAGTTGTGATGATGACCAAATGCCTTGAAAATTTGAGCTATTTATGACTTATCCATATCTCCTGCAACCCAAATAAGGTAGATTTAAATGCAACCATCATTCTATCTTCCACTCATATCTTATAAATAGGCTTCATTGTTTCTCATTTTTCTCATCTCTTCGTTTTAACTTACAAATTTGCAGCAAGTAACTCTGTGTTGTTCCCTTTTTCTGTCTTGAATCTTCAATGAACGCTCATGACACCAAGTAATAACCTAATTCTTGTTTTTTTCTCTTTATTCTTTCATGGTGTTTATTCAAGAGTGTGACTCATCTAGGAGGCTCATAAGGCCCCAAAATTATGTCTAGAGGTGCGATTTTTAGACTAAATTCTTGCAAAACTCAAAACGAAGTACATGGAAAGTAGATTTGAGGTTTGCAGAAATGGATCTCGTTGGTAGTTACTAGAGTTCCTCAAGTGATACTTTCAGGAGAAAATCGCCTAGTGATAGAGACACTAACTTAGTGTCTTTTTACTCAGCTCCTACTAAATCTGCCATCGCTCTCTCAAACTTTACTCGGAGATCCTCTTATAAAGAAATCATGAATATTTACTCAATTTTTTTTGAAGATTGGATGCATGCCTTTCGGGTAGATTTGGAGCTATCCTACACTTGGAAGGAGGCTGATGTGATATTGGAGTCGTGTTTATCGGGCGAGAAGATTTGCATGTGACAACCTTGAGAGGGGCAGACAAACACTTTAACTTTTATATAGGGGTGATCGAGTACTTTGGAGTCGGTATTCCCTTTACCCTCTTACAGTCTGATATCTTGATGATTGTCAATGTTGCCTATTCCAAAATACATTCGAAGAGTTAGGAATTCGTTTTAAGTTTTGAGATCCTATGTTGAGATCATTGTCTACCGTCATGCCACCACCTCCTCTTAAAAGCATAAAGTTACCCTCAACAAAGAGAAATATGGAGGATCATGGCAAACAAACAATTAATGTGGACATTGATGCTTCAATAAACTTGGAGGCTAAGCTTAGTAGTCTTAAGGTGACTCTTGAGCAGACACATATGTATGTCTCTTTTTTGGGGACCAAGTTTTCAAGAAGGAGAGGGAGAAATTATGTTGTATGTACCCCGAGATCGACCTTGGCGAGTTAGATTATTTTAAAGTGGTGGTGGATGGTTGCCATGTGGAAGAAACCGACCTTGTGGACGACTAGCTCTTGGTTAAATAAACGAGACAATGCTCTCTCACAAATAGGTAGTGCCTACTTACGAGGTTGCTCGAAAGGCGAGGAATATACCACCAGAGAACTCACTCGATGATGCTATGTCCACATAGGATGTTATTTTTTTCTTTTATCCATGTTGTATCTTATTTAAGTAATATCACTCCCAGTTTGATTGTAATTTATTTAGTCACTTATATAGAACCATGTATTGCTCGTTTATTTTGGCTCATGGGTCTTTCCTTTTTTGTGTCAACCTCTAGCCTATAAATAAAGTTCTTTCCATTCACATTGTTACATCTAGAAAGTAAGCCTTCATACCTCACTCCTTACTCCCTCTCTAATTTTTTTTTACTTTATCTCACTTAAATTTAGCCATAACACTTCGAGAAAGCTCATTTGCTTAGTGAGGCATTTTTGTAATTCTAGAAATGGCATTATTGTAAAGTCACCAAGGACTATTTTCTCTTGGTTGAATAATTTATCCATAAGGGATTGTGTATTTGGGTTAAGAGTTAAACTTGTTAAAAGCTTTGGTATGGGGATTTAGATTCTAATTCGCCTTTTCGAATCGTAAGCTAAGCCTGGTCAAAAGCTTACTCTTGTTCAAGATCATCCCAACTCAAAATCTCAACTTGGTTTGTGGTTATTCTGGTAACAACCTGTCATACCCCAAATTTTGACCACCAAGATTTCCCATCATTGTGAAGATCATTACCACAATAATGATATACCATCATAACTCATCAATCTCCTCAAGGATTATTGAGCCTTCACTACAATCAAGAATTAGGGTTTTGAGCCCTCTCAGAACATTTAGACAAAAGATCAATCAAGAAATGACATGATCTTCAACTTGTCTAACCTCTCAAACATCCATGAAGGATCAAGAGGCCTCTCATTTCAAGAATCAAGCACAAGGTTGCAACATTCCAAGTGGAATGAACTTCGAAACACCCAGTGTCACCAAATTAGGGTTTTGGTCAACTGAGGCCTCCAGAGTGAAATTTTCATAGGGGAATGAGCCAAGGCTTCAAAATGTGACTCAAAGTGCTCAAAATAACCCTAGGAGTCCATTTGCAAAGTTGACTTACCCATAGAGAATGCATTCCTCAAAAGTCGGGAAGTAGGGTTTTTCCGCACCGAACCGCTCTGGAGCCAAAAGTCAAAACATGACTTTTTAGGAAAAAATGATCCTTATGACTCATATTCTCATAAAATATGATCTATAATGTCATTTGAACAAGAATTGATCAAGAAATCATGATAACTTTTAAAAGGGGTAATCTTGAAAAATTGAAAAAATTTCTAAGTTACTAAATTTGGATGGTTTTGGTACCAACTTCCAAGGACCATAACTTTTGATCCAAGCAGCCATTTTGAGTGATCCAAAGCCTGATTTGTAGGACTTCCTACATTCTACAAAAGCTTCAACTACATGAAACTCTAATTCTTCATGGATTTTTGGTTGTGGATGGATCAAAGTGGTGAAAGTTTAAAGATTTAACACTTAGTAAAAAACTGTCTAAGTTTCAGCATTGAACATCAATGTTCATGAGGATTTTTCAATTGGATTCAGATACTTTCAAGATAAACTATGACCACACATGAATTGTACCATATGAGGGCTTTCTAAAAAGTACATGAGTTTTCCATAACTCAATTATAGCAAGGATATATGATCATCCCAAAATGACACTTTCAAACTGTCTTGTACAAGGAAGTTTTGTGCATTTTTGCTCAAGCTAGCCAAATTGTGCAAACTTAAGCCTTGTCACACTTCTGAAAACATATGAGAAGCTCATCCAAGCAAGTATCTCTGATCCACAAGCCTTACAAGTCCAAGAGCTATCATTTACGCATGTGGAAATTCAAGGTTCTTACTCAAAATATTCAAAGTTGTCAAGAAGCATTGAATGAGTGCATAGAGGTGGCATGCTGTAGCGAGCGATTTTGGACGTGTTTCTTAAGCACCGTCGCTCTGGCGTACCACAGGTCGATTCATTTTTTATCCTATTGAAGCTGATGAAGGAAGGGAAATAGATGTCTCTAACTAACCCTGCTTGCAAAATGAGGTTAAACAGTCAAAACGGTTGGTTTACACATGCGGTTTTAGTTTGTGGGCCTCTCTCTGCTTATTTTGTTCAGAACGAAATACCGGGACTGTCCATGGGGAATTTGTTGGGATCCTGCGCCAGATTGGATGGAGGTAGGGGACTTTGGGGTTTTTTTTATTAGTGTGCTCGCTAAGATTCTTTTTCAATCTTATGCCTACGTATTCCCGGGATAGGGAAATCAGAGCGATCGTAGTTCCTCCTATTCTATGGGAGGAAATGGTGTTTTGGTGTCTTGTTCAAAGCCCAAGACGTGAAGCTAATCTTGTTCAAAGCCCAAGATGTGAAGCTGAAGGGTCTATTTGTATCTTGTTCGAAGCCCAAGATGTGAAGCTAAAAGGGTGTTGACTTTAGAGAGAATTTGTCATCTTTAAAGGGGTCTGTTTGTCACAATTGTTGGGTGACTGATTATAAAGGAGAATTACTTTAACTGGGATATGTGAATCCAACAATGCCATAATTTCCTTTATAGGGGATTTTTAACCTGAAGGAGAAGACTTTAACTCAGTTTAGAGCAATGCCATCTTTCCTTAGGAATTTCTCATGCTAAAAGAGGGATAGTGGCGTGGATGTAAATAATCCAGAGGCTTGCCGCTTACAGCAATTAGACGAGGAAAAAGGAGTTGTTGATGTTTGTATGTTGTGACCAAAGCATGATTTGATGCTAAAAGGTTTGTAAAAATATATTTTATATTTCTTTGTATGTAATGAGAATTACAGATGCTGTATTTATAGAATACAGCAGGCAGAATTTGAAAGAGAGATCTGCCCTAAGAATCAGGGGAATTAATTTCCCATAACTGCTAATTCTAATTACAGAAAAAACAGGAAATAATAGCTAATTAATTACATTAATCCTAATCCTAATGGACTGTACAAACAGAAACAGAATCATTTGATTATGAATTGATTGTTCCACACTCCCCCTCAATCTGGGTGGTAGATGTCTATCATACCCAGATTGGATCTGATATTCTCGTATATGTTCCTTGGAAGGGCTTTTGTTAGAATGTCTGCAGTTTGCTGGCATGATGGAATATGGTTAACACTTATAATTTCATGATCAATTTTCTCTTTGATGAAGTGTCGGTCTATCTCTACATGCTTTGTTCTATCATGCTGTACCGGGTTCTTCGCAATGCTAATAGCAGCCTTGTTATCACATAATATCTTCATGGGGTGATTGGTAGGAATTTTGATCTCATCTAGCATTCTCTTGAGCCAAATTCCTTCACAAATACCTTGTGACATAGCTCTGAATTCCGCTTCTGCGCTACTCCTAGCCACAACAGATTGTTTCTTGCTTCTCCAAGTTACCATATTACCCCATACAAATGTGCAATAGCCTGTAGTCGATTTTCTGTCAGATAAACATCCTGCCCAATCAGAATCAGTGTAGACTTCAATACCTCTGTTTGAGTTCTTTTGAAAATAAAGTCCTCGGCCTGGCGTACCTTTCAGGTACTGGAGAATTCTGTTCACATTTCTCATGTCAGTTTCAGTTGGATTTGACATATAACGACTAGCCATGCTTACAGCAAAAACAATGTCTGGTCTGGTGTGAGTTAGATAGATTAATTTTCCGACTAGACTTTGATATCTATCTTTATTAGCTAGTACATTTTCATCTTCACTCCTTTTTACTTGCTCTATGGGAGTATTGGCAGCTTTGCATCCAAGCATACCTGTTTCTTGAAGTAAATCCAGCGTGTACTTCCTTTGTGAAACTGAAATACCATTCTTTGTTCGTGCAATTTCCATCCCTAGAAAATACTTGAGTTGTCCTAAGTCTTTGACTTCAAATTCTTTTGCTAGAAGTTTCTTTAACTGGTTGACTTGTTCATCATCATCTCCCGTAATTACGATATCATCAACATAGACAATAAACAAAGCTATCTTCCCATCCAAAGAGTGCTTGACAAACATAGTATGATCTGTTTGACATTGAACAAAACCATCTTGCTTGACAACTTTTGTTAGTCTGTCAAACCATGCCCTTGGTGATTGTTTGAGGCCATATAGAGATTTTCGAAGTCGACACACCATGTTGGAGGTTCCAGGTGATTCAAGTCCCGGAGGAATTTGCATATATACCTCTTCTTGTAACTCCCCATTTAGAAATGCATTCTTTATGTCTAGTTGGTATAGGGGCCAATCTAGATTTGCTGCCAGAGATAGTAGAACCCGGACAGAATTGAGCTTCGCAACAGGTGCAAAAGTCTCCTCATAATCCACCCCATATGATTGTGTGAACCCCTTAGCAACCAACCGAGCTTTGTACCTGTTTATACTCCCATCAGCATTGTGCTTAATTGAAAATATCCACTTGCATCCTACTACCTTCTTCCCTTCTGGTATGGCAGTGATTTCCCATGTGCAATTTCTTACGAGTGCTTGAACTTCTTCTGTTACAGCTGCTGCCCATTCAGGTTTCTGCAATGCTTCTTGAATATTATTTGGAATTTCTATGTTGTCAACAGCTGCTACAAAAGACCTGTAACTTTGTGATAGTTTTCCATAGGAGATATATTTTTCAATAGGGTGTTTAGTGCAAGATCTAACCCCTTTTCTCACAGCAATAGGAATATCAATATCTGCTGTATTTATATCAACATGTTCAGAGTTAGGAAGAATATTACCGGCGGGAACTTCATTTTCTAGAGTCTGGTCTGACTCATGGCCTTGCATCGGAGCTATACTTGACTCTACTTCCTTCCTCTTCTTTTTATAACAAAAACCCTTCCACTTGCCTGTTTTTAAATCACAATTCTGTTGAGATGTGGTTGGGACTATAATTGGTCCTGTTTCCGTCAAAGCTTCTGCTGTCCTTTCACTCGGTTGAATGTTAGAGGTTTGGTTTGGTAATTTTTCAACTGGTTTAGGCATAGGTTCGGCCGATTGAGTGTTACCGGTTTGGTCTGGTAAGATTTTGTCATGTTCAGTTAGTTCAAGAGGCAAAAGTTGGTATTCTGAATTTTCGATGTATGATTGCTCCCCCTGAATACCAGTTTTGGTGTAATAGGGCTGATTTTCAAAGAAGGTTACATCCATAGTGTGGTAAAATTTTTTGGTATGGGGAGAGTAACACCTATATCCCTTTTGGTGAGGAGAGTAACCAAGAAAAATGCATTTGATGGATTTTGGGTCTAATTTGCTTCGGTGAGGGTTGAGGTTATGGACAAAAGTGGAGCATCCAAATATTTTTAATGGAATGGAGGAAAAGATTTTGCTGGTTGGAAATAGGTTTTGAAGTGTGGAGATTGGGGTCTTAAAGTTAAGGATACGGGAGGGCGTTCGATTTATAAGGTGAGTTGCTGAAAGGACAGCTTCTCCCCAAAAGTGTTGTGGGACATTTGTGGCCAACATAATTGATCTAGTCACTTCCAAAAAGTGTCTATTTTTCCTTTCTGCTACCCCATTTTGTTGGGGAGTGTCCACACACGAGCTTTGGTGAACAATTCCAACCTTTTGAAGATAGGAATTTAGAGCAAGGTTGTAATACTCACGACCATTGTCGGTTCTAAGTATTTGAATATTGCTTTGGAATTGTGTTTGTACCATCTTATGATAAATTTCAAATATTCTCCCTACTTCTGATTTTTCCTTCATTAGAAACACCCAGGTAACACGTGTGTGATCATCAATAAAGGTGACAAACCATCTCGAGCCTGTAATGTTGTGGACTCGTGATGGTCCCCATACATCACTATGAATTAATGAAAAAGGTTTGGAGGGTTTATAAGATTGGGGTGAGTAATGGTTTCGGGTATGTTTAGACAATTGACAAATTTCACACTGAAAATGTTCCTTGTTTTTATTGAATAAAGAGGGAAACATTTTTTCCAAGTATAAGAAATTTGGGTGGCCTAATCTATAGTGCCACATCATTACAGGATTATTATCATTTGAAGCTGCAGCTGCAACATGATAATTATTCTTGAGTTTTTTTTCTGATTTTTCCACTTGAAGGAAGTAGAGTCCAGCACACTCTTCAGCATTGCCAATCGTCTTCCCTGACTCCAAAATCTGAAATTCACACAAGTTAGGGAAGAATTTAGTAACACATTTCAAATCTCTTGTAATCTTGCTAATAGACAGCAAGTTACAATCCAGTTTGGGCACATACAAAACAGAGGGAAGTGTAATATTTGGTGAAATGATAATTGATCCTTTACCCATGACCTTAGAAAGTGTACCATCAGCTATTCGAACATTATAGTTATAAGGACATGGAGAATAACTACTAAACAAAGTAAAGTCTCCAGTCATGTGATCTGAAGCCCCTGAGTCAACAATCCATGATTTTGTTTTTTCCTTACTAGTGTTTAGAGCATGTAAATAATTACCTCTTTGAGCAACTACAGCAGTACCACCTTTTTCTGCAGTTAACATGGTTTGCTGAAAGAGTTTTTGAAGAGCCTCCATTTGTTCTTTGCTAATACAGGATGAGTTAGAGTATACCTCACTTTCTTGATTGTTACATGCTGTGTTACCTCTGCCCTCCTTGCCTTTGAACAATTTGGCCTCTGAAGGTTTTCCATGTATAATCCAACATGTTTCCTTTGTGTGGCCCGGTCTCTTGCAGTGATCACACCAGGGGCGAGTTTTCCTTTGTGGTGGCCGGGGCTGATTCCCTCTTGCTGCCATTGCAGAGCTCTCGCCGTACGGAACTGAGTTGGGTGTCCCCAACATGATTTTCCTCCTGCTTTCTTCCCTTCTCACTTCTGAAAAGGCTTCTCGAATTTTGAGAAGTGGTTTGGTTCCAAGAATCCTTCCACGAACTTCATCTAGGTCCTTGTTTAATCCCAATAGGAATTTGTAAATCCTATCTTTTTCCACCAATTCCTTATACTTCTTTTGATCTTCTGTACAACACCATGTAACCTCTTCGTATATGTCGAGTTGCTGCCACTGTTTGTTAAGTATGTTAAAATACTCAGTAACAGAAGATTCTCCCTGTCGAAGGTCATGAAGAATGCTTTTTATCTCAAATACGACAGATGTATTGTCAACATTTGAGTATGTTTCCTTCACTGCATCCCATATTTCTTTTGCAGTGTCATAGAACATGAAATTTTCACCAATTTCATTTGTCATGGTATTGAGTAGCCATGACATGACTTGGCTGTTCTCAAGTTTCCATTTCTGAAAGTTTTTGTCTCCTTTCTCAGGACATTTAGAATCTCCTGTGGTGTAGCCTTCCTTTCCTTTTCCTTCGAGGAAGATCTTGACTGACCTTACCCATTGGGTATAGTTTTGACCATTTAATTTATGGCCTGTGATGAGGTGAGTGAGCCCTTCGTGTGAACTGGTCGGAAATGATCCAGTCTCCACTTTGAGCGATTCATCAGATTTGGGATCCTCCATAGTTTGGCGGCGCTAGGTTAGGGATGGTTCAGATCGTGCTCTGATACCATGTAAAAATATATTTTATATTTCTTTGTATGTAATGAGAATTACAGATGCTGTATTTATAGAATACAGCAGGCAGAATTTGAAAGAGAGATCTGCCCTAAGAATCAGGGGAATTAATTTCCCATAACTGCTAATTCTAATTACAGAAAAAACAGGAAATAATAGCTAATTAATTACATTAATCCTAATCCTAATGGACTGTACAAACAGAAACAGAATCATTTGATTATGAATTGATTGTTCCACAAGGTTGATTGAATCAAACGGGGATTTCTTTATACAAAGCCTAAGAGGAGGCTATTGACCCAACAAGAGGATGCTTTTGTGTCTCGTACGAAGCCCGAGATAGAAGCTAAAAGGGTTGACTCAACAAGAGAGTGTTTTTATATGTGTCTTGTACGAAGCCCAAGACGGAGGCTAAAAGGGTTTGACTCAACAAGAGAGTCTTTTATACTCACCAAGAGAGTGATTTGTATCTCGTACGAAGCCCAAGATAGAGGCTAAAAGAGGATTGACTCAACAAGTGAGTCTTTTATACTCAATAAGAGAGCGTTTTTGTATCTCGTACGAACCCGAGATGGAGGCTAAACAGGTTAACTCAACAAGAGAGTCTTTTATACTCAACAAGAAAGTGATTTGTATCTCGTACGAAGCCCGAGATAGAGGCTAAAAGAAGATTGACTCAACAAGAGAGTCTTTTATACTCAACAAGAGAGTGTTTTTGTATCTCGTACGAAGCCCGAGATAGAGGCTAAAAATGTTTGACTCAACAAGAGAGTCTTTTATACTCAACAAGAGAGTGATTTGGTATCTCGTACGAAGCCCGAGATGGAGGCTAAAAGAGGATTGACTCAACAAGAGATTCTTTATACTCAACAAGAGAGTGTTTTTGTATCTCGTACGAAGCCCGAGATGAAGGCTGCAAAGGTTAACTATGCTGGGGAGAATCATTGTACAAAGTCCAAGAGGAGGCTAGGGTTACTGTTTCAGTTGAGTGACAGGTCCAGTATGTTGGTTAAAAGAGAAAATCAGTTCTTATATGGGTAATGTTGTACTCGTGGATTTGATCTCAGGACCGAGATTATTTCCTGTTCTTTAAGGAAACGGGGAATCCGAAGGGTATTGAGACTGTCCAAGTCTACGGGTGTTTTTTCCTATTTTTGAAAGGAACTTGAGAATGTCTCCGAGACTCAAGGAGATTAGACTGTCCAAGTCTAGAGTTTTATCTTTTGTACTATACTTAAGAGAGATCAAGAGACAATATGTTCCCATTGAAAGACTGTTCTATTAAGATGACTAATTTCTGTTCCTATACCTTTAAGAGGTCGTCGGGACAATTTGTACGAAGCCCAAGAGGAGGCGAGAAAAACTTTTAATAAGACGAAGGGACAATTTGTACGAAGCCCAAGAGGAGGCTATCTTCCCGGAGGAAGAATCATTATACGAAGCCTAAGAGGAGGCTGTGAAAACTTCTAAGAAGCCGACGGGTCCTTGTACAACGTCCAAAAGGAGGCGGGGATGCTTTTAGGAAGCCTGTGGGTCCTTGCACTAAGCCCAAGAGGAGGCTGATGAACAGTTCCAGAAGGGGTTTCACTTGGAACATTGGCCTTCTGTATATGAACTGTTCAAGGGGGAGATTTCTTAGATCCAGTTATCTAAAATTGTTGTAAAAGAAAATTCTCATGGTTTAGGTTATGTTGAAATATCCGGGAGAACGTCAGAGGTAAGGAGACGAGGTTTTGTCTAGTTCTAGACGTAGTTGCCGGGGAAACTCTAAATATCTATACTAGTATTACACAGTCGATATGAGTTTATGAAACAAAACTTACAGTGAAATAGTCCCATAATACAGTTATATACATATGAAATCGGTAAATGAAATTAGGTAAACACTTACTCGGTTGTAGAGCTTCCATACTGTATTGTTAGTCGTTCAACAAAGAAATTGAAAATAACAGTATGTTACAAAATCAAAGGAGAAAGTGCTTTTTAAAGGAAAATTGGGGCTTACAGCTCAAGGAGAGGCCCAGGGTTTTATCAGTGATCGCACTGTCGTTTTGTACAAGGACTTATACAAGTGACTGAGGCCCAAGAAAGGTTTTATGTACAAGGGGATGGGTCTTACTGTAACACCCCAATTCTCATCGCGAATAAATAATACATAAATAAATCAGAGTAAATAAAAATTTATTATTCTTAGACAGAAACAAGTATGCCACATTTAAAGAAAGCAAACACAATCCCTGCTCATAAATTTGATACATAACACAACATTATTACAACAATGCTACGATTCACCAATCGAACATACAACCAAAACATCCATCTACATAGTAGCCCAAGAATAATATTTAAACCTTTCACTTAACACTTCCATTCTGAAACTTCCAATGGTCTCATCATTCCTACATGTTTCCAATGTTCAACCTATGAACCCTTACAAGTCACACATGCATATACGAAATGTGCCACCTCACCCTTTCGATGCGCACTCTGATTACCCAAAACTATCAAATCCACCAATTCCGTATCCAACTTCTGACTCTCCTTAATATTCACCAGAAAAAACATAGTTCATTTCTAAAAGACCTAACTTTACACTCCACTGAGTTATCTCACACACCAGACACAAGTCTCTGACTGTTCAAATAATTCTAATCCTCTGACCATCAAAAGATCTCCTTCAAATCGTGATACATTTTATTAACTTCCAGATGTATACTCAAACTACTCCGGTGTCCTTCCTCTAAAATCATCATTTTCAATTCCGAACCATTAGGAATACAAATTCTACCACGGAATCTCAAAACACCCTGATCATCCACTTTAAAGTCACCATTCACACCTTTATCTCCAACTGTCATCCAATCAACAAATTTCACCTCCAACCTCTGTTTCCCGCTAACGGTCAACAAAAAATCATTAGTGACCTTTAACATACCAAGCCTCACACTATCAGATGTCAATTTGCACACCAAACTCAAATCTCTAAATTCTCCCAAAGGTTCCCACTCTTTAACCATCAAAGCAGACATATGTAAAAACTTTCGACTTAACTCATCAGGCACGACATTAACTTCACCAATAGGATAATCCGAGCCAAAGTCATAACTCATCACAAATTCCAACCATCCTCGTTGTCTCATACTTTATTCCTTCTGACCAAACAAGTACTCTAAACCCTTGTGATTACCAAACACCTTGAACCTAAAACCCTCAAAATAATACCTCCAGATTCTCAACACAAAAGTAACCGCAGCCAATTCCAAATCCTGAATAGTATAGACCCTTTTTATGAATCCTCAATTGTCGTAAAGCATAAGAAATGACTTTACCCTCTCGCATTAGCACACTAACTACACTCATCAAGGACGCATCCCAATATTCCATAAACAGTTTATTAGGATAAAGCAGAATCAAAATTGGAGCCGTAGATAAATTCTACTTTAGCCCTCTCAAACTTTCCTCACAATGAACATCCAAAGCAAACGACTTACCCTTTGCAAGTCAACTGAGCTAACAGAAGTACGAACTTAGCAAAGTCTTCCATAACCTGCAGTAACAACCAACTAAGCCCAAAAGTTTCTAATCTCCTTAACCGACTTTGGAGTCTCTCAATGTAGAACTGCATCTATTTCCGATGGATCCTTAACCATACTCTCATCTAAAATAACATATCCCTGAAAACTAACCTCTTGCAATCAAAATTCTCACTCGATAATTTAGCAGAAAGCTCCCTCTCTTTCAACCCTTGTAACTCATTCCTCAAATACTCTACATACTCATCCTTTGACTTAAAATAAATCATAATATCATCAAATAAACACCACTATAAGCTTATCCAAACAAGTATGGAAGATACGATTCATATACTCCACAACCATAACATATACAACCTTCAAAATTCATTCTGAGCTCGAAACAATTTATCCAAAATAGCTTAACAATCTTTGGTTACCACATTCCATATCAATTCTCCTTACAGGGTTCCAACTTACTCAAGGTTTCTGCTGACACGAGATCTCAACCCATAAGAAAAGTAATACCATCAAGGAACTTCAAATTGCTCACAATTCGTCACAATTCAAAACTCAAGCTATCCTGAACACAACCGCAAGTTTCCATATTACTCACTGATTAACACGCAACCTCATGCTATCATCCTTTTCCTTACCAACCATGTTGGACCTCTTCAAGTCAACACACTAATGTTTCATCCAAAAACCCATCTGAAAACCATGCACAACTGACGGCCCATCACTGTGGCTTTCCTGCCAATTTCCAGAACACTATCGTCACAAACATGACAAACATCTGAGTTTCACTTCCTAAAAGTCCTTTTACTTACTTAGCAGATCCAAACCTCAAATCCTCGCCTTCTTCAAATTTGAGTTCACACTCTACTCTCTGAGAACACCCATTAACGATACCCAATCGTTCTCTCTCAATGACTTCCCAACTGGACCAACATACAAAAACCTCGAATCCGTCTCATCTTCTGATATTAAATTTTCATCGACTCACCAAAACAATCTGTAACCATTTTCTTAATTCCAAACAATTCTTTGTACACACTATCAAAGCTGGAAAGACACGTCTATTCCATCCAACATAATTCCGTCTACTATCAATAAGAGATTAAGGGTGATCAGTTCCTCAATTTGTCAATAGACATCCGACAATCATGATGGGGCATAAACCGTCTTTACCAAACTATAATAGCATTTCTTACCTCTTGTGCACAAAACTACCTAAGGCACAAATCCTTGGTTGACATAAACCTTACCTCCGCATTCCCTCCGGAACCGGGAACAACACTATCCAAACAACACTTATAATCTTGCAACCAACACTCCACAACCGAAGCAACTTGGAGAAGCACCAGCTTCTCCCCCACTTATCTCATTCTAAATCCTGCAAACAAAGGATTAGAAAACCAGAAAGTACTGACAGTGTTTCACACACATATCACATACTAAGGAACAAACAACATCGATAGTATTCAACTGTCACACCAACTGACTCAACAACTTGGCCGAACGGACCGACCTGCTCTGATACCACTTAAGTAACACCCCAATTCCCATCGCGAATAAATAATACATAAATAAATCAGAGTAAATAAAAATTTATTATTCTTAGATAGAAACAAGGATGCCATATTTAAAGAAAGCAAACACAATCCCTGCTCATAAATTTGATACATAACACAACATGGAATAAGCATAAAAGGGAAACTTTTTCCAACAAAAAGGAAAGTTCAATTATGGAATAAAGCGGAAAGATCCATAACTGACTTATTTTACAAAATAAATTATTTTATAACATCAAAATATTCATACAAAGGTAATACAAAATAGATCCAACAAATGTATACATATATAACAAAAGCGTTCCCCGACTCCCGTGTTACTTATCAGAGCAAACAGACTGACAAACAGATGGAGAACTAATCTTCACAAAAGCCTCCAAGACTACTAATCTGCAATTGCCTCATAGAACAACAAACCACAGCAGAAGGGTGAGAAATAAAAACTAAATCAAGATTGCATAATAATATGCAAACACATATAAATTCACATGCATAATTATTCTCACCACAAACATCACATACTAATACATATGGCATGCCACAGATACATAACATATTTCTAATAATCCAACCACCTAGCATATATCAATTATTCCAACATAATAACATTTTCACGCATAAGGCATACCAAGTTAGGACATATGGAAACACCCCACCACATCACCTATATTCATATATAGCATAGCATAGATAATTAATACAATCATTGTGATGTGCAACATCCCCACAAAACATGGCATATGTATATACATAAAACATATCATCCATAATCCATACATTTATCATGAATGCATATCAAATCACCAATGCTATCACAAGCTCAACACATAATCAATCAATTCACAATTTTCCACACATAATCAATCCATTCATGATTTTCCACACATAATCAATCCATTCATTATTTATGCAAATGCAAAGAGACCGACACAACGACTCTATGCAAATGAGGTACCATCCATCCATCATTCTCATCATTAATTCACTCAGGAATTATTGGAATCATCGCTTGTTACTTAGTGTAACTCCCGTCGGGTAAACGATGTTCCCCGTCGCTTTAGGTCCTCTTTGTATAAGGCACACGACATTTATGGATCGCTTTAGGTCCTCTTTGTATAAGGCACACGACATTTATGGATTGCTTTAGGTCCTCTTTGTATAAGGCACACGATCCGATTGCTTTAGGTCCTCTTTGTATAAGGCACACGATCGTCTATAACGTCGCTTTAGGTCCTCTTTGTATAAGGCACACGACCGTTATAGCAGATTCCCTCTGGAATCATTTCGTCGCTCACACCCCACAAGGGCACACGACATCACAAGAATGCATATCATGATGCTTGGCATACAATGACTCATGACAATCCAATGCACATATATACAACCATGTAACCCATTCCAACATCAAGAATCATGCATTGAAATCAAAACCCAAAATAATGCATTTATTTGCCATAAGGCCACAAACCATCATCACAACATTTCATTACATACATTCACATCATATAACAACACACAAGCTATACGTTACATATCAAAAGCATATCACATGATAGCACATCAATCGCACACAGTTACGACGGTAAAAGTCGACAAAACGACACGTTTCCAAATTCGCGACACAATTAAATCGGCCACTAATCCCAAAACCATTTTTATAATAAAGAACATCTCATTAGCTTTCCATCGGTACCAATAACGTCTCGATCCGAGTTACGGATCAAAAGGAACCGCATCGGACGCGAAATCGGGAAAGAAATCGGGAAACGGCAAAATTCTGCACCCTCGCTGGTCATACGCGTATTGCCCTGGGCCATACGCGTATTGCCCTGGGCCATACGCGTATTGCCCAGCTCGCTCGCCCAACCATACGCGTATTGCCCAAAGTGCTACGCGTATGAGCAGAGACTGATTTCTCTCAAAAAATTCCACTAAAAACCCAGTACGCGTATTACCTCCCTCGTTACGCGTAATGCCTTGCCCCTTACGCGTACCGTTACGCATTTCAGCAGAGGGCCGTGTAAAATGGGTTTCCATACACGTAATGCCCTCATTCGCCCTTGCCATACGCGTATTGCCCTACCCAATACGCGTATTGCCTTGCCCGTTACGTGTATGGACAGCGAAACCCAGAATTTTTCCTGCATAATTTTCTGCTACGAATTTCACCCAATTTCTCTCCAAATCTCATCTAAACATCAGCAACCTACCAATTGAATGCACAACAACCTATATCTATCAGGTTTCAACAATTAGGAACCTTAAATCATGATTTCCGACACAAAAATTGTATCCAATTCTCACAATCTCAACATATTAATTGTTGTAGTTCTCTATTCAATTCAACCAAACTTCAAACAAATACATACATATACATATATAAGCAACATATAATCGAAACTTCTCACCCTTACCCGATTAATCGAAGTTCAAGCTTTGTTTTGATGATTTTTTCTTCTTCCCCTTCTTCTCTCTTTTCTTTCTCTTTTCTTTCTCTTATTTTCTCCTTTTCTCTCTATTTCTCTCTATTTCTCTCTTTTCTCTAATTATATAAATATCTAACAAATCAAATGACCATTTTGCCCTTACGCTCAAATATCTCCCAAACGCTCACAAAATGCGATAAAACATAAACAACGATGAAATATATTTCGGGAAATAAAAGTTGAAAAGAAATTATAATTTATTGTAAGTATTTTACCTATCAGGAAATTAACCACTTAACTCAATTAGCAGGTAAAATCAAATAAATTCACACATTTCACAAAATTCACATAAATGAAATAAATAAATACAATTAATCAAATCGGGGCGTTACACTTACACTCTCTCAAGAGGCCCAAAATTGATTGAAAGTGAACAAAGATGGGTCTTATAGCTCAAGGAGAAGCACAATGGTTAATTTTGAAAAGGGTGACGATTGCGCCGAGGTTTTGAAAAGACCGTGGGTCTTATACAACGACTGAGGCCCAAAAGTTTTTGGTTTCAAAAGGGGATTGGGTCTTACACTCTATTAGAGGCCCAAAATGATTTTGAATGGGTCTTATAGCTCGAGGAGAGGCCCAGATGGTTTGTTTTAAACGGGCGATGATCGCGCCGAACTTTTGAAATACAACGGGACTTATACAATATTTGAGGCCCAAAATAGGTTTGTATTTACAAAGGATTAGGTCTTACACTCTATTAGAGGCCCATGACTGTTCGGAAAAGTTTGTTAGGGTGAAAATCAATAAAACCCTAATTTCATCATTTTTTAATATAATTATTCAAAGAAAATTAATACAAATGATAAAAATTTCAAATAAGTTTGAATAAACAACTTGTGATTTTGGTTTTAGGTTTGAAAAATGAGGCTTTCATCACAAGATGAATTAAAACCTACTTGGTTTTGATTTTCCAAAATGGATATTTATTTTTTAAAAGGTTTAAAAACAAATAAAAGACATTTATTCACAAAAATACTAATTATATTAAATAAATAATATAAATCTAATTTTTTTTAGGAATAAAATATTTCAACATTTTTGTGATTTTTTGTAAAAAGGACCAATAAAAAATAATTAAAATTGAGGGAGTTATTAATTTTTCAAACTATTAAAAATAATATGGAAAATGACAAAAAGTGGGAAAAATAGCAAAAAGAGGATCTGAGGCGAGGGGGATTCGAACCCCAGACCTCTTGTGTATAGGGTGCGCGCCTTACCACTGGGGTGGTGATACATCCGTTGATTGAAACACAACCATAAATATACAAGGCTTGCCTTGCTTTTGGCCTGGCCCAAGGCAAGGCAAGGCAAGTTTTGACAAGAAACAGGAAGGTCTATAACTTTCTCATTTCTCCATGGTTGGGGACAAAATTTATATGTATCTGGCCTAGAATTTCATAAGGAATCCAATGGTGGTGGTATTTTTTTCAGATCATGATCCCTCCTCAAAATCCGATAGTGGTTTTGAAATAGACCATATTTTTCATTTTCTGTGCTACATCTTGGTACAGGTATGAATTACATGATAAATTGATGCAAACACAACACATATGACATGTAGAAGAGATGCATGATCAGTGGACTTCAAAGCAATGCGTATTTTGGAAAGTTCAAGTCATGATGCTTACCTCTTTTTGAGCTTTTGGAGTTTTTTGTGCAATCTGTCAAGTTTCTTGTTCCAGAAATGGTTTGATGCTTTGGACACTCTCAAATGACCCCTTAGAAGCTTTTAGGATGATTGGAATCAACTGGAACCTGCAAAAACAAAAACTGGCCCTTTCTTGCAAAAGGGGTTAAAATGGCCAAAATAGCAACTCTCTCAAATGGTGTTCCAGATGGGGGAACCATTTGGGACAGTTCAAGGATGATATTTGGAGTGTGTTTGAGGCTTTATCTGGTTTGGAAAGTGACTGAATCAAGACATGGCTTGAAAAATGCACAAAAAGCCTATTTTGAGGTTTTGAGATGTGACTTTGAGATTTAAGGATTACAGGTCACTTGTGTGAGTTTGGACAGCTTAGATATGACATATTGGATGTGTTTGGATCATGAGATGAGATGGAAATGCTCTCTAACTCAAAAACTCATAGTTACCTTGCTAAAGAAGGTATTTTTGCCTAAAGAAAGTGATTTTGAGGAAAGCATCTGTTTGATGGCTTTGGTGTACTCAAACTGAGCACAAATGAGCTCTATTTATGATCAATAGTGAATGGCAACTGCAGCAGAGGTTTGGCCAATGTTGATCAATAGGAATCCAAGTCTCCTCTAGCCATTGACTAGAGGTTAGAGCACAGAGCTGTGGTTCCCTAGTTGTTGGATGAATCTTGACTGAATTCAGTTGCAAATGTGTCAGTCCATGCCACCTTGGTGCATCCATTAAATGCTCCAATCCAAAATTGGAGTCTTGTCCCTCGTTTAGGGATTTCTAGGTTTGGCATGTTACTTCTTGTTCCAAAGACTTTGGAGGCTTGGATCAGTGTTTGTTCCCTTTAGATTTGATCCTCAGATGTGTCCAAAGTGATGACAAGGCTTGGAATTATTTGATTTTGTCAAATCGAGTAAAAGTGCAAAATTCTGCCTAGCCTTGGCAGTTTTCAGTAAGGCATATTGCCATTGTCATATCTCATGGCTCAAGTGGAATTTGATGGAGTTCTTGGCCATTTTGGAAAGCCCTCATATGATACAATAACTGTTTGATCATAATTGGTTTTGATACTTTTTGGATTCAAGTGAAAAATGCCCTTACATTTGGAAAAAAGTTAAGGCAGATTCTGACTTAGTGAAAATTTCACTAAGTGTTGGAAAAAAGTGACATTTTTCACTTTTCTTGATTTTGATCATTCCATAACTTGAAATCCATGGGGAATTGGAATGAGTGGTAGTTAAACCTTTTGTAGAGGGCCATGAGAGCTACAAATCTAGCTTTGGATGGGGAAAAATGGCCTTGTGGTTTAGGAGTTATGATCCTCCAAAGTTGGTGCCCTAGCCACTTTGTTCCATAACTTAGAAAATTTTCTAAGTTTTTTATGGTTACCCCTTTTACAAGTTATCCCACTTTTCTTGATTTTTCTTGATGAATGATGATTCCAATCATACATTAACATCATTTTGGGGTCAAAGAACCATAATTGTGAAAAATCTCAAAAAGTCAAAGTTTGACTTTTGTGCACAGTTGACTTTTTGTCAGATGAATTCCAAACTGTGCGATCCTCTATGAAATCAAGTCCTTGACCTAAATAAAACTTGATGGATTGATTTCATAGGTGTTATAGGGTGTATTGAATCATGTCTTAGGGTTTGGGAGCATGTCCTGGTCGAAAGTCAAAGATACAGTTGACTTTTTCTACGAAACCCTAACTGTGGTTCTGATGAAATTGAAACTTATTGCTCAAGCTTCTTGGATCAATCCATTGTTGCAAATGGATCAATTTGATGTATTTGAGACCCTCAAATACCCTCGTGAGGTCTTGGCTCATGTTTTGTCCCAAAAGTCAACTTAGGGGTGAATTAGGTCAAGAAACCCTAATTCTTGATTTTTTGATGAATGCATCCCCTGAGGCTAAATTGACTTGACGATTGGGTTCATGAGATCCCTTGGAGCATCATAGGTTATGCTTTGAAGCATTGGCTCGTGCCCAGAGGAAAATTTCCATTTGGAGGCCCTGGTCGACCAAACCCTAATTTGGTGACACTGGTGATCTTAAGGCTTGATCCACCTAAAAGGGAGAAGCCTTGTGCTTAATCCTTGAAGTGAAAGTCCTCTTGATCCTTTGTGGATGTTTGAGAGGCTATACAAGTTAAAGATCATGTTATTTCTTGATTGATCCTTTGTCTAAGAGCTCTGAGAGGGCTTGAAACCCTAAGTCTGATTGTAGTGGATGCTCACCCATCTTTGGGGAGACTAAAGAGGTATGATGGTTCATCCATATTGTGATGATGATTTGCACAATGATGGGAAATCTTAGTGGTCAAAATTTGGGGTATGACACATGCATCAAGACAATGTTATCCAAGATGAGTCAAGCCTTATCTCTGAACCAAAGGACTCATAGCTTGTGCCCTAACCTCAAGTCAATGGCTAGAGGAGACTTGAGATTCCATTTGATCATCATTGGCCAAGGGACTGTCCAAGCCTCCATTCACTATTGATGCCAAAACAAACTTGTTGCACTATAAATAGACATCAATTATGATCAGTTTAAGTACACCAAAGCCTCAGAACACTGGCCTTACTCAAAATCCCTCTCTCACCCAAAAATTCCTTCATTTGCAAGTCACTATCGAATTTTTCATTAGAGAGCCATTCCATCACAACCAAGTGTTCTAACACATCCCATACATCATATATGAGTTGATCAAACACTCCTCACATTTCTGAAATATCAGGATCACCATCTCTATTTCTCATTTGGTCCAACTGCAGTCAGAGTCGAGCCAGCTTATCCAAAGAGTTTCAAAACATTCTGAAGGTTGCAACATAATCCTTGAGGCCTAAGGAAGTTATCCAGATCATTATTTCACTTCTGTAACACCTCTACAACAGAATTCGATTCCTTCATGCAGAGGTAAGCCTTGAACTTTCAAACTTCGTGCTACATGCATCATAAATGTTGTTTCAAGTTACCAACATGTTTGTTGATGTTCATAGATCATTAACCCTCAAACAATTACTGTTTATCTTATGTGTATAGGATTTCATATAGTTTTTGCATTTTTTAGGGTTCATATGATCATCACGTAATAACTTCCCCTATACTTAAAATAAATGAAATTAAATGCCATCATCATGTTCCTGGTTTAAAAATGAGTGATTTTCATGTTTACATCATCCCATTTCATTACGTATTGTGTGAGATAACATGGATTTTGCAAATCCGGCTAGAGGTTGAAGATGAAGTTCTTCGCGCGAATTTTTGAATTTACCACGCATGTATCATATATTATGTGTTGGTTGCGTTTCAATATCACCAGCACACGCTGGCTCAGTTGGCAAGAGCGTGTTTTGCTTGTGTGTGGGTGAGAGGTCGTGGGTTCAATCCCCACCCATGACAAATTTTTATCACTTGTCCTATTTCATTCTTTTTTCATATTATTTTCTTAAAAGATTTGAAAAATTAATTTCTCTCTCATTTTTTATTGGTTTTTTTTTAAAGTCATAAAAATGTTAAAGTATTTTATTCCACAAAAAAATCAAAAAGATATTATTTATTTAATATATTTTGAATTTTTGAAAAGAATTCCTTTTTAATTGTTTTTAAAAATTTTTAAATAAATTCTTCTCTTGAGTTGTCAAATTCAAATGATTTTTAAATGGATAAAACATGATTTTTCAAACATTTATCCAAGATCACAACTTGTTATTCACACGTGTTTGATGATTTTGATCATTTTTAAATGATTTTATTCAAATTAAAATGCATTTTTCAATCAAATTAGGGTTTTGATTATTTTCACCCTCACAAACATTTTTCAAAACACTTTTGGGCCTCTAATAGAGTGTAAGACCCATCCCTTGTCACACACAAACTTTTTTGGGCCTCAATCATTGTTTAAGACCCGATACGATTTTCAAAATGATGGTGTGATCACTGTTTTTCATCTGGGCCTCTCCCTGAGTTATAAGTCTCATTCTCTCTTCTTAAAAACACTTTTTGGTTCTCTTGATAGAGTGTAAGTCCCATCCCTTTGTAAATAAACTTTTTTGGGCCTTAGTCATTGTATAAGTCCCGATACAATCTTAAAAAATCTCGGCGCGATTGCCGTTTTCAAAACAAAAATCATCTGGGCCTCCCTTGTGTTGTAAGTCTCATCTTTATTTCTTCAAACACTTTTGGGCCTCTAATAGAGTGTAAGACCCAATCCCCTTTGTACATAAATAATTTGGGCCTCAATCATTGTATAAGCCCCAGTACAAATTTCAAAATAACGGTGCGATCATTGTTTTTTTTTCATCTGGGCATCTCTCTGAGCTGTAAGCCCCATCTCTTGTATAAAAATAAACTTTGCGCCTCTAATAGAGTGTAAGACTCATCCTTCTTGTAAAATACAATAAATTTAGGCTTCAGTCATTGTATAAGTCCCTCTGTGGTTTTTAAAACCACGACGCGATCGTCGCCTTTTCAAAAGATTTCATCTAGGCCTCTCCTTGAGTACAAGACTCAAACTTCCTTTTACAACAACTTTCCTTTTGATTTAGATTCAAATTTATAGTTGTATCAAAACTTTCTTCAATCTCTTGAATAACTAACCATACAACTATGTTTATAATGCTGGAAGCTTGCACCACTGTAAGTTCTACCCTTTTTCTATACAGTTGCTTATGTATTTTATCTGTATATACTTGTATCTATTTGCTTAGAGTTTTCCCCAGCACTTAGGTCTAGGATTAGATCAAACCAGTGGTTACTCTTTCAATACAGTCAAAACTAGTTCCCCGTAGGAAATTCCAGATACAATCTTGTCTCCTCTTAGGCTTATACAATATGGAACAGAGAAAGGCATTATTCCCGGTGAAACTTTTCTCAAGACTGTCACTACTTAGAAATTTGTACAAGAAATTCATTTCCCCAAAGAGGATTAATTCCCGGTGAAACCCCTTTTGAATTTCTTCAAACCCTGGAACTGTTCACTAAAGAAAGGATTATTCCCGGTGAAACTTTTCTTGAACTTTGCTCAGGTTTGGACCCACAGGCTTCCTTAAAGCATCCCCAGGCTCCTTTTGGGCTTTGTACAAGGACCTACACGCTTCTTAGAAGTTCTCAACCTCCTCTTGGGCTTAGTACAAGGACCCAAAGACCTCCTACAGGTATAGGAAAGAACTTAGTCATCTTTTGCTAGTTCAATCTTCCAGAAAGTCAAAACATCAGACCAGTTTAGGGTTATTCTCATCCCTTAAAACATCAGCCTCCTCTTGGTCATCATACAAAGATAAACCTTTTCATACCAGTAGACTTGGAAAGTCTCATCTCCCCTTGGATCTCAAAGAAACCCTCAAGTTTCCTAAAAGTACAAGAGAAACCCTTGAAATTTTGGCCTATGCAGACATCAAATGTCCTAACACATGTCAAGACATTGTGCTACATAATTATTTAAACTCAGAGGCGCAACAGCAGACTGATACCTTGAATATCAGAACTGCACCATCACAGATGTCACGACATCTGATCCAACATGTTTATCATGAACCCTAACAGAAAACATAAATCTGCAGAATGATAAAGAACACAGTAATTGTTAACCCAGTTCGGTGCAACTCACCTACATTTGGGGGATACCAATCCAGGAAGAAGACTTCACTATCTGTAGACTATTAAAAAGTAAAACTCCCCCGTTTACAACTTTATCCCTAACATCTACCCAACGAACATCTTTACCAAGGCTAAACTCAAACGTTTACAACCCTGATATGAGATACCCCACTCACTTCCCTTAATCACCAACTGTGATTTCTACATCATCCCTATCAATACAGAATTCTATCAAGCATACTTGACAAACAAGCTAACTCGGATTTGCTTAAAAGCTTCATCCAAGAATAATACACAATCCAATACCTCAAGGCTTATGGATCTGTGCGACACCTATATCTACCACAGTGTCAACTGATACAAAGGGAGACTTACAACCTAGAGAGCCAACGACTCTCAAAACCCTAAACCCTTGTTTCTTATGCAAGAAAGCAAGGTTACAAAAGGCGTACTAAGGCATATAAAAACCTAGGTCTAAGTCTTCTATTTATAGGCTTCTGCTTCCTTGGGCTGTCTATTTTTGGTCCTTGATCCATGCGCATTATTTCTTGGCTGATTTGTTACAGATTTGACACTTGCTAAATCAGTGCGGTACTTCAGGATGTCATGACATCTTCTTCAACATCTCTGTTCAGTCCAGATTTATTCATCTTTATCATCCATGTGTTTTACCAAAATTTTGTCAAACCAAAGGTGTTTTCAATCTCCCCCTTTTGACAAATTTTGGCTAAAACACTTTTTGGACGTCTCTTCACCCTGAGTGCCGGATATGATTGGAATACTGTGCAAACCGAAACTAAGTTGGTGTACATGAGGAAGAAGATAATTCTGACTCCCCTTAACCAGTGAGACGGTACTGCCACCCTTGAGGAAAGTAGTAAACCAGGATGAGCGAATTTGACAAATGTCTAGGCAATAGAAACTTCTAAAGAAGTCAGTACAAGGACATCCTTTTCAAACACACTCCCCCTCCAGAGATGAGTTGTAGTCTTCGTGAATATGAGTACATGAAGCATGTACCTCAGGTCACAAGACACAACTTGATCCTTAACTCAAGTCACAAGACACAAAGGAAACTTACACATCACCAGACGTTATAACTTCTTGTTTATCATCCTTGCAAAGTAACTATAAGAACAACCCATGCATCCCCTAACTCAGTGACCTATACTCCCCCTTTTTTTAGCCAAAAATTGGCAAAAGAAACCAAGGCATTCCCATACCCAACCAATACTACTCCAGACTTGAACAAAAGGCATTTTTGACCATACCACAATGAATATCCCAATTCTGAGGCAAACTGCTCCAAGTACACCCTTAAATAACCAAGAACTTTCCTTCGAATGTAACGATCTCTTGAAACTTCAATGCGGTTATTACTCTAAGGTTGTAACTTCACCAAGACCCAATGTGCACCGACTAAGAATGATTTGACTATTTCTTCTTCAAGAAAATCGTACAACAATAATGCAAGTAACGACGAACGTGTTTAACACGCGCATAGTAAGAACATTCACCGACCAAAAGACCCACTTCTCATAAAGCATGTCCTTAACAATGTTCTGACATCATGTCAGACACTGTCCATTAAGAAAACTTTTGTATTGACGAATATTTTCACAGTTTTCATATCACAATCTGCAGAGAAAAATAAATTCTCCCAAACTCAATCAATGATTCTTAAGCATCCAATAAGAACCATTACCAATACACATGTACTGCCAAGTTTCCCACAACTTGCAACAATACAACAATGTCAAGACATCCTCCTTGACATCTTAGCTTGCTTGACGCACAAATGCAAACTGGAACTTCAACTGCATCCTCGCAGTAATTCATCTTAGATCAAGGGGCATCTCCCCCTATCTAAGGTAACCAGTGCTCCTCCACAGAACACCTAAGCTAATGAATGGAAAACATAAGACGCATCTTCATGTCTTCAAGAGCGCACCCTCAGTTCAACTTACCAGCTGAACACAATCATCAACTCTCTTATTGCTTCCTCTGACAAGAAACAATAATCACTCACACATGATCACCATCATGCTACCCGTGAGGAAATGTATACCAACCATAACAAACTCTTGGCTTGAGATCAAAGTCCCATTGATCCCCCCATCCTGTAACCATCTACACACCACACGAACTCCTCTTGAATTCTCATGTATAGACCTCCAGCTGCTTGAGGCACAAACCAATTGAATCAGAATGCTTCACATTCCTCAAAGAGACACACTTGGCCCCTTAGTTTGTTATAACGATGTCAACTATCGTATGCATGCTCTAGAACTTCACAACTGCTAAACTGATCCACTACTAGCATGACTTGCAGCCAGGGAAACATCCCCTTCGCAAGATTTTCCACTGACCTTACCCAGCCAGCAACAGAGATAGACACCCCACAATCCAAGACAGTTATTCCTTATCATTCTCCCGTATGATAACCTGGAATACTTCTGATTTTATGGTGAATATTCACTTCTGAACGCATCAGAAACTAGACCTTCATGCAATCAACATATGATCCACTCCACTCTTCCAAAAACTTACATCTGACCTCCAAGACAGTTCTGCTACTCCATCATTCTCCCGTATGACAATGTAGATACTTCTTAGACACGATGCAAGTAACCAGTTCCTCACAGAACCTGAAATCCTTCACCAAGGATAACTAACCCAAAGATGTTCTAACATCAGTTAAGATATCTTCCACACATCATAGACACCACACACCATAGTTCTTGATATGCTCCACCACTGGACTTACTATCAGCATAGTAATCCACACTGAAGATCTTCACACAACACTGCGCCACCAGCTTGAACAAAGAGAACTTCATAAACCCAGAGAGAAATAAACTCACATCCACCAAAGAAGGTATGCTTCCATCCTTAACCCAGAACTTCTGCCACAAGCTCCCAGAGAACCAGAACCTCCTTATAATTTCAACTAACTACTCTTCTATACAAAAGCAATCAGTTTCAAGCATCCTGCTTGAATGCACATTGTGAAATCAACTAAATGCCACATTTTGATTCACCTCACTCATCTTCAGAATTCCCATAAGAAACATTGATCCACTATTGAAATCAGATCTTCAAGTCACATGAACTAATTGCCCCATAGCAAGACATCTTGGATCCACCAAGCCTCTTAGTCATGTAACATCATCCCATCCACAGCTCCCGCAAACTGCATGAGATAGACCTTTTTGAAGCATCCATGACTTCCATTCTCCTGTAGATCACCTTATATTAAGCTGATGTGCCACATCACCAGCTGAGACCTCTGATGTTAAGCTAGATGTCAGAATATTTTGATATGACATCCAACTATTGAATTCAGCTCCTCCTTCTGCCACTTAGAAGAACCTCCTCCCTTTGCAGAACAAGAGTTTCATGCTCTCATAGACTTGATTCAACAACCAAGTTTGAGTAGACAACCTCCATCCTGCTTTGAAACTCCAAAGACTTCAAACCTGCCACGTCTGAATCTTCAGAAAATAAGTAGTCCAAGACTACCCCATAGCTATACCAAAGAATGCCACTTTCCTCAGTAGAGTCGTCAGAAGAAAGCCAGAGATAACTGCCACTTATCCTTGACCTTCACAAACAGAGCAAGATCCATGCTCCAAAGCACCTAGAACAGAAATAAACTGATCCAAGCTGAAACCATCAAGATTATGATGTCTTTATCTTCATCTTGAACAGTATCAAAGTCCAGACTAGTTTCTTGCCATGAAACTCTCCAGAGAACACATGCTTCTATCACACCCGAATGAAGCCACTTCTTAGGTCACCACCTAAGACTAAAACAGATGCTAAAGCATATGCAGTACCCCTCCCATGATTCTGCACAAACTCTGATGATGAGATGTTTCAACATCTTGTTAAACATCAGCAATCTTGACTTTCAAGGATAATCAATTAAATACTTGTGGATTCCACAAATAGCAATTAATCTTAAATCCTTGTCCAATAACCCTTCTTCACTGCTGTAGCTGAGCTCCACCAGATCATGTCATGAACACTTATAAAGTATTCAATCTTTTTGCAAGTATCTTCTTCAAAGGACAATGTTGAGATACCAAGGCTGCCACCCTTGACTCAAGTAACTAAGACTTTCTCTGAACAAATCTTATTTACCTCAACAATTCTTTAATCAGATTGGATCCACTCTTAGGGTCAAGAGAGATGAATCCTTCCTTGCTGTTTTTGGATTGTGAGAATAAATCACCTCCACTTTCTTCAGATTGTGTTTCAAAGAAACACCTTCTAGTCAGAAGAGTAACTAGAAGACTCCAGATACACGACATAGATGCCTTTATGAGTGGACTTGAGAGAATTCTCAAGTATCTTTGACAACTTAGCTGACCAATAATTTATCAAACTCCTAGAGCAAGAACCTGATAAACTTAACTCAACTTCTCTCCTCTTCAACTGACATCAACTGCACCAAGAAACCAAGCTTCCAAGTACCAAGTCACCATACCAGATATCTAACCACAACTCCCTTTACTCCATCGCTCTCGACTTTGGAATAAAATAATGCAGATATCTTCACATATAGAGGCCGACGATTGAGACCTTCCACCAACTGTCTTCAGTAACAACTCCAGAATCCCATAATTTTAGAGCTCTTCCATCAGAAACATATGCAGCGGAACCACCTAGGAACAGATCATGCTTGCCCTAATAAGATGTCACAACATCCTATAAGACACACCAACAAGAGAACTACCCACTTCTCATGCAGTTGTTGTAGAATCTCCTCAGCAACATGAACAATCTCCGGGTTGCTCCCTTCGATCTAGAACATCCATCTTATCCATTAATACCCTTGAGTATGTATGAGTAGATTGATCTGATCTTCAAAACCCCTTCTTGTTTAAACGCCAGAAAGTATCTCCCAAAGATCTTATCCAGAAATAGATAGGATGTCTGCTCTCATACCAATTGAAATTCTGGCCTATGCAGACAGCTGATGTCCTAACACATGTCAAGACATTGTGCTACATAATCATTTAAACTCAGAGGCGCAATAGCAGATTGATACCTTGAATATCAGAACTGCATAATCAAAGATGTCACGACATCTGATCCAACATGTTTATCATGAACCCTAACAGAAAACGTAAATCTGCAGAATGATAAAGAACACAGTAATTGTTAACCCAGTTCGGTGCAACTCACATACATCTGGGGGATACCAATCCAGGAAGAAGACTCCACTATCTGTAGACTGTTACAAAGTTAAACTCCCCCGTTTACAACTTTATCCCTAACATCTACCCAATGAACATCTTTACCAAGGCTAAACTCAAACGTTTAAAACCCTGATATGAGATACCCCACTCACTTCCCTTAATCACCAACTGTGATTTCTACATCATCCCTATCAATACAAAATTCTGTCAAGTATACTTGACAAACAAGCTAACTTGGATTTGCTTAAAAGCTTCATCCAAGAACAATACATAATCCAATATCTCAAGGCTTATGGATCTGTGCGACACCTATATATACCACAGTGTATCAACTGATACAAAGGGAGACTTACAACCTAGAGAGCCAACGACTCTCAAAACCCTAAACCCTTATTTCTTACGCAAGAAAGCAAGGTTACAAAAGGCGTATTAAGGCATATAAAAACCTAGGTCTAAGTCTTCTATTTATAGGCTTCTGCTTTCTTGGGCTTTCTATTTTTGGCCCTTGATCCATGCGCATTATTTCTTGGCTGATTTGTTACAGATTTGACACTTGCTAAATCAGTGCAGTACTTCAGGATGTAATAACATCTTCTTCAACATCTCTGTTCAGTTCAAATTTATTCATCTTTATCATCAATGTGTTTTACCAAAATTTTGTCAAACCAAAGGTGCTTTCAACCCTGATCATTTCATCAATTCCCAGCAGAGTTAAAACCTCCAAAGGTTAAAAAACTCAATCTTTAAGCTTTCACTTTAAAATTCCCCAGCTAGGGTCAATTTACTATCAATAAACCCTCAATCAGAACCTCAAAGCATCTGATATTTCAACTCTTCTCCATTCCTCAGCAAGAGTTGATTCCCCGATTTGGACCTGTCTCGGGATCTCAATAATCTTCAGTAGAAGCTAGCCTCCTCTTAGGCTTCATATAAGAAATTCCCCAACCAGCCTCCTCTTAGGCTTTGTATAATGATTTTCCCTCAGCAGTTTTAGCCTTAATCTTGGGCTTTGTACAAGACAGATAAAATATTCTCTAGTTGAGTCGATAACTTTTAGCCTCAATCTTGGGCTTTGTACAAGACAGATAAAACCCCTCCCCAGTGGAGTCACTTCTTTTAGTCTCAATCTTGGGCTTTGTACAAGACAGAAAAAACTTCCCCTAAAAGAGTCAACTCTTTTTAGCCTCAATCTTGGGCTTTGTACAAGACAGATATAAAACTCCCTAAACAGAGTCAACCTTTTAGCTTCAACCTTGGGCTTTGATCAAGGCACACAAAAATCAACATCCCCTCAAAGAAAATCAAAAGTTCTCTCTGTAGAAAGGCTGTTAGTTCTTGGATTGGCTAGAATTTTGGTAACACAAAGTTGTTTGTTCAATGTTGATGTCATATGGCTGATGTCTTAACATTGAGTCTTAACATTGGTTAATGTTATATTTTGAAGTTGTTGAAGTTTTGAAGTTTGATGTCACATGCGATGTCATGACATCCGATATGCGGTTTATTAAAACATCAGGTTTGAGATGTTTTTAGGGTTAAGCGTATTAGCTGGAATTTGGGAGAGCTGTTAGAGTTATTGGATGTGAATATCTTGGAGAAGATATTTTCTGTTGTAAACAGATTTGATGCAGATTTGTAGGAGTGTTTAAAGGCTGAAGATTTAAGAAGATTTTGAGAGAAAATCTGTTTTGAAGATTCAGTTTTAAATAACAAATCAGGTCAGATATTGTAGCAGGTCCAAACCCAAATCAAATAGCTATATAAAGCGTATCAATCCTTTGAAGAAATTACAGAAGATAGAGAGCATAGACTGAGTGTCAATCATTGTCTTTGTACGAGTATTTTGTAAACCATTCTAGGTTGAATTGGTGAGTTGTAAGGTGTACTCTCTTAGAGCTGTGAAGCAAGAGAGTGTTGTTACTTGATCAAAGCTTGTAAGCAGGATCAAGGTGTTTCTCAAAGTGTGATCTTTGAGGTGTTTTAGGAAGTGAGTAGTGTTCTCATACCTAAGTGGTCTCTTAGGTAGAAAGTTCATTAGGTAGAGATTAAGTTTAGGAGATGTCAACTGGGTTGTTGAGTCTGTAAATTAATTCTACTAATAGTGAAATTCCTTCCTGGCTTGGTAGCCCCCAGAGTAAGTTGTTTAACTGAACTGGGTGAACAATTCTTTGTGTACTCTTCTGTTGTTTTATATTGTCCATTGCAGAGTGTGTTGTTGTGACATCACACATAACATCACATATCTGGTACCAGAATTTCAATTGGTATCAGAGCAGGCATCCTGCTCTGCATCTGGGTGAGATCTAGGGCTAATACTTTCTGGTAAAGATGGACAAGGAAGTTGGTGGATTTGTGAATAGACCCCCTATTTTGGATGGCTCTAATTATGATTATTGGAAACCAAGGATGATTACCTTTTTGAAATCCTTGGACAGCAGGGCTTGAAAGGCTATCATAAAAGAATGGAAAGCACCTGTTGTTGTTGAGAAAGATGATGCTGGGAAAGAAAAAGAAGGCAGCTCAAAACTGAAACCTGAAGAAGAATGGACCAAGGAAGAAGATGAGCTTGCCCTTGGTAATTCCAAAGCTTTAAATGCTATTTTCAATGGAGTTGATAAGAACATATTCAGGTTGATCAATACCTGTGAAGTTGCTAAGGAAGCTTGGGACATCTTGAAGACTACTCATGAAGGAACTTCAAAGGTTAAGATGTCAAGACTTCAACTTCTGACATCAAAGTTTGAAAGTCTAAAGATGAAGGAAGATGAAACTATTCATGACTTTCATATGATTATTCTTGAGCTGTCTAATGCCTATAGTGCTCTTGGAGAGAAGATGACTGAAGAAAAGCTGGTGAGGAAAATCCTTAGATCCCTTCCCAAGAGGTATAAGATGAAGGTGACTGCAATTGAAGAAGCTCAAGACATCAGCAAAATGAGGGTTGATGAGCTTATTGGATCTCTTCAAACATTTAAGTTAGGGTTGAATGAGGAGGAACCTGAAAAGAAGACCAATAGTATAGCCTTGGTATCCAATACTCAAGAAGAGAAGAAAGGGAATGGTGTTGAATCTCAGAAGGAGCTGTCTCAGGCCATTGCTATGCTGGGAAGACAGTTTAACAAGGTTTTTAAGAGGATGAATAAGAACTACAAACCTAATGTTAAGAACATCTTCTCTGACATCAGCAAGTCAAAAGAAAAGGATGAAGAGAAGACTGCTCAAGATAAAGGGATCCAATGCTTTGAGTGTGAAGGTTATGGGCATGTCAAGAAAGAATGTCCTACATTCCTTAAGAAGCAGAAGAAGGGCATGACTATTTCCTGGTCTGATACTGACAGTGAAAGTGAAGAAGAGTCAGCCAAACATGTCAGAGCATTGACATGGACATGTGTGTCTGATGGAGAATCAAGTGATGAGGAACTGACTTTTGAGGAGTTAGCAGCCTCCTATCAAGAGTTATGTCTGAGGAGAGCAGAGGTTTGTCAAGAAAGTGAGAAACAAAAGAATTAAATTGTTCAGCTTGAGACTGTTAAAGTTGATCTTGAAAATGAAGTCTTGTTGGTTAAATCTCAACTTGATCAAATGACAAAATCTGTTAGAATGTTGAACAGTGGATTTGATACTCTTGATAAGATCCTTCAGGCAGAAAAGGTAGCAGGAGACAAATCTGGCTTAGGATTTGTCGTTGAGGAGAAGGTTTCTGCTGAATCTAGTACTTCAGGAACCAAAAAGGATATATCTCAACATAACAAAAAGAGACATAATCCTAAACCTAAGCAGGTTGCTCACCAACAGCCTCAAAATGTTGGGAAAAGGTATGCTCATGGTCCTCATCAAGGGAAGGTACATACTTCTGGAGCCAGGCTGTATATGCCTCCTCAATACCATAGGAGTATGCAGGCTCCTAGGTTTAACATGTTCCATCAGATGTCTCAACATCATGGGAATATGTATGGCTTTGAATATAATAATGTTGTGCCTCATTATTATGGAAGAAGAAAGCCACATCACCATAGAAGACAGCCTAAGAGACAAAGTCCTCACTACAGGAGACAGGCAAACTATGGAAGAAGACAGCACCAGTACTATGGATGGCAGCCACAACAATTTCATCATCAAGGTGGCAAGAAGTTTAACAACTTCAGAGAAGAGAGAGTAAGGTGCTTCTATTGTGGAAGATTTGGTCATATGCAGTTTTCTTGCTTTAAACTGCATGGATATCCCAAATCTGTCCCTCAACCTAGACAGAAGGAGAACAGGACTAAGGTTGTTAAACAATGGGTTCCTAAAGCTGAGGTTACTTGTCTATTGGCTCACACATCAGATAGACATTCTGCTAAGGATGGATGGTACTTTGACAGTGGATGTTCAAAGCATATGACTGGGTCCAAAAATCATTTGGTGGAGATCAATTCTTGCTCCTCAAGTGATGTTACTTTTGGTAATGGTGAGAAAGGGGAGGTAAAAGGAGTTGGAAAATTGAAGTGTCATGATGGACCTGATCTTGACAATGTGCTTCTTGTCAAAGGTTTGAGTGCTAATTTGATTAGCATAAGTCAGCTTTGTGATGAAGGATACAAAGTCAGCTACACTAAAGATGAGTGTTTGGTGACTAATGAGAAGAATGAGGTTGTTATGAAGGGAGTCAGATCCATAGATAATTGTTATCAATGGGTACCTCAAGAGGCCAGCTCATCTAATGATGTTAAGGTTGATGTTGTGAGATCAGACTGTAACATTAAGTGTGAAAGTCTGAGCATGTTGAAAGGTCAATTAGGGTTAATAACTTATGGTGTGAATTATTTTAAAAATTTAAAAGGAAAGTTATTTTGGAGGGAGAAACTCATTGATTGGATTTTAAGTGATCCACAAAATCAAGCTCCATACTTTAGCCTATCATTACGTATTGTAGCTATCACACGCTTCATCAAACACCATACCCCTAGACGGTTCATCTCCTTCTCCATCAACAGAAGTAGCAATCCTTCCTTGATCCTCAGTTGCTTCACTGGAACAATGTCAAAACAAGTATCATCCCCTTTAAAGAAGTCTGCTTCAAAAATTTCTTCTCTTGAAAAAGCTAGGGTTTTGACGAAAGAGGGTTCTGCTGAAGAAGCTTTGAATATAACACCCATCTCCATGATGGTTCCTGAATCTGGTAAGTCAAGACCTTCTAAACTGTAACCCAAAAGGCCTACACCTAAAATTGATGATAGTGAAACTAGGAGGTTAGTCACTAGCATTCTTTTTAAAGAAAAATATTCATCTGGGTCTTCCACCCCTCAAGCTGTTGAAGAGAGGTTTGATGTTGATCGTAATCTTAATCAGATTGCCACTAAAATTTTGGATAAGGGTTTATCTGTAAAAGGCATTTCTATTCCCCTTAGACAAATGCCTGCTGAAAAGGAGGACATGCAAAGTGCTGATACAAATCTTCACAGACTGGCTATGTCTGTCATTGAAGATGCTGAAGTAGGTGTTGAAGAAGAAGGTGTTCATGAGGAAGCTGATGTTGAAACAAATGTCAGAACATCGCCTGTTAGGGATGTTGAAACTAACCCTGGTGGAAAAAAGAATGAAGATGTGGTAAATGTTGTTGACATGTCTGATGATGAAGTGATTGGAAATGTTGTACCTAGTCTTGCCAAAAGACTTAAAACTAGAAAAGGAAAGAATGTGGAATCTTCTCCTAAGAAGTCAGCTGAAGGAAAGAAGAAAAAGACTTCTATTGTTGGTCCAACAAAAACATGGAGTAAAGTTGCTGTGAATCCCAGAAAGAGGAAGTTGTTGGAAGAATCTAAATCAGAGTATGATGTTGAGGATAATGTTCAAGACATCACTCCTGTGAGAAAGTCAATCTTGAAGAGAATTGCTGACAAGATACCTGATGTTCCTGTTGACAACATTTCATTCCATTATGCAAGTAGTGCTTCCATGTGGAAATTTTTTTGTCAAAGAAGACTTGCTCTTGAAAGAGAGAATGGCAAAGAGGCTATGGAAATTAAAGAAGTCATAGAGGTGATAAAGGTTGCTGGATTAATGAAGACTGTTTGTGGGTTCTCCAAGTGTTATGACAGTCTGGTTAAGGAATTTATGGTTAACATTCCTGTGAATATTTCTGACAAAAGAAGTGTGGATTTCATGAAAGTGTTTGTTAGAGGCAAATGTATTGAGTTCTCTCCTGAGGTTATCAACAATTACCTAGGAAGAAAAGAAGAAGAGTTTACAGAGTTAGAAGTTACTGATAATGATGTCTGCAAGGAGATAACTGCTGGTCAAGTAAAGGTGTGGCCCTGGAAAGGAAAATTGACAACTAGCAAACTGAGTATTAAGTATGCTATCTTGCACAGAATTGGAGCTGCAAATTGGGTGCCTACTAATCATAAAACCACAACAGCTGTGGGATTAGGAAGGTTCATTTATGTTGTTGGCACTAAGAAGAAATTTGACTATGGATCATATATTTTTGAACAGACTGTGAAACATGCCACCACTAATGCTATCAAAATACCTATAGCATTTCCATCTCTTATTTGTGGAGTAATTCTGAAACAACATCCTGGCATATTGACAAGTTCAGACACAGCCTGCAAGAGGGAGTCTACATTATCTCTGCATCCAAAATTGTTTGTTGGGAGTCATGTTCCAGACATTGTCTCAACATCAGATGCTGGTGTCAAGAAGAAAAGTACCAAAGCTGATTTGCTTGCAGAATTGAAGGTTACTTGCAAGGATATGGATATTGTGATCAGTACCAGCATGACTAGAAAGAAGGAAATTGAGAAGTTGATCCAGTCCTTGGAACAGGATGATAATGATGATGTTCATGTCAATGCTGAAGGTGTCAATTCTGAGGAAGATGATGAGGATGGTGAAGATGGGCCTAGCTCTGATGAAGATTAAGTTTCTTTTGTTGTTTCTGCTAGACAGTAGTTTTGTTTTTGCTTTTGTTATTTTGCACTTGATGTGTGTGGTTTGAAACCTGAATATTATGTTTTGAGCACTTTTTATGTTTTTGTTCTATGATTTGTCTTGTCTTGAATGCTGACTTTAGACTGACAATGAGAGCTAGCTTAGGACTAACTGGTAGTTAGTAGGTGTTTGTCCAATTATGGCTAAAAAGGGGGAGAGTTAGCCAAGCCAAGGTGTGGTTGTGAATCCTATTTCTGACGTGGTGCAGAAGTTGAGGGGGGAGTGTTTGTGCAGCTGTATGCTGGTTCTGGCTTGGAGGGGGAGCTTGACCCTTTGCTGAGCTGATGGAGTATGTGCAGCATTTTAAAGTAGGAGCTGTTTTGAAGGAGTGCTGCTAGGAGTTTTTAACATTTTTTTTCAATTTTTATCCGCTGCTACTGAAGTCTCTGATGTTGCAGAGATTGTTTTAGCCAAAATTAGCCAAAGGGGGAGATTGTTAGTTCTTGGATTGGCTAGAATTTTGGTAAAACAAAGTTGTTTGTTTAATGTTGATGTCATATGGCTGATGTCTTAACATTGAGTCTTAACATTGGTTAATGTTATATTTTGAAGTTGTTGAAGTTTTGAAGTCTGATGTCACGTGCGATGTCATGACATCAGATATGCAGTTTATTAAAACATCAGGTTTGAGATGTTTTTAGGGTTAAGCGTATTAGTTGGAATTTAGGAGAGCTGTTAGAGTTATTGGATGCGAATATCTTGGAGAAGATATTTTCTGTTGCAAACAGATTTGATGCAGATTTGTTGGAGTGTTTAAAGGCTGAATATTTAAGAAGATTTTGAGAGAAAATCTGTTTTGAAGATTCAGTTTTAAATAACAAATCAGGTCAGATATTGTAGCAGGGCCAAACCCAAATCAAATAGCTATATAAAGCGTATCAATCCTTTGAAGAAAGTACAGAAGATAGAGAGCATAGACTGAGTGTCAATCATTGTCTTTGTACGAGTATTTTGTAAACCATTCTAGGTTGAATTGGTGAGTTGTAAGGTGTACTCTCTTAGAGCTGTGAAGCAAGAGAGTGTTGTTACTTGATCAAAGCTTGTAAGTAGGATCAAGGTGTTTCTCAAAGTGTGATCTTTGAGGTGTTTTAGGAAGTGAGTAGTGTTTTCATACCTAAGTGGTCTCTTAGGTAGAAAGTTCATTAGGTAGAGATTAAGTTTAGGAGATGTCAACTGGGTTGTTGAGTCTGTAAATTAATTCTACTAATAGTGAAATTCCTTCCTATCTTGGTAGCCCTCAGAGTAAGTTGTTTAACTGAACTGGGTGAACAATTCTTTGTGTACTCTTCTGTTGTTTTATATTGTCCATTGCAGAGTGTGTTGTTGTGACATCATACGTAACATCACATATCTGGTACCAGAATTTCAAAGGCATTTCTCTGTACAATCACACATCAAAACAGACAAACAAAAAAACTTAATCCCAGATAACTGCTGTATGTGGCACACTTGTTGATTCAAAAATCCAAGTTGTAGACCCTCTTTATCCTGGTAAAACTTCTTCTTTCATCTAATTGTTGTAAGTGGCAAGCCTCTGGATTATTTACATCTAAGCCAGTGTCCTTCTCTTAGCATGGAAGATTCCTAAGGAAAAATGGCATTACTCTACACTGAGTTAAAGTTCATTCCTTCAGGACAAATCCCTTATAAAGGAAATTATGGCATTGTTGGATCCCATACATTCCAGTTAAAGTAATTCTCCTTTATAATCATCAGTTACCCAACAACTGTGATAAACAGATAAGATATCTCCCTTTAGAGATGGCAAATTCTCTCTCAATCAAACCATCTAGCTTCAATATTGGGCTTTGAACAAGACACAAATACTCATCTAGCTTCAGTCTTGGGCTTTGAACAAGACACCAAACATCTTTCCTCCCATGAAATAGGAGGAACTACGATTGCTCTGATTTCCCTGTTTTCTTTAACGGGAATACGTAGGCATAAGATTGCAAAATCTTAGCGAGCACACAAATCAAAAACTTTAGGTCCAGTACCTTACAAAAAACATCGAAAAAACTAAAAACAACAAAAATACTCTCTCTAAACTCCCAAAGGAGAAACTTTCCCAATTTATGACAGATAAACACCAGTAAGTAGATAACAGAAGAACATACCAAAGAATCTTTGGATAACCATATATACGTTGGGTAATTGACAACTTCCCTTTGTATAACCTGACCCCGGACCCCCCAATCTCTTAGCATTTATTAAAGAAAACATTTGCGTGCAAGGTTAGTTTTAGATATCTTCCCTTTCCTTTCCATCTTCATAGGATAAATAAGAAATCAGAAAGTACCACCCAATTCCAACCATTGCGGTAAGGTGCTCGCGTCATCGACAAAAATCGCACGCTACAGAAAAATGGCGACTCTGCTGGGGAGTCTTTAGGATTAGAGTTCCTAAGAGGTCTAGGTTGTTTGACATTTTATATATATATATATATATATATATATATATATATATATATATATATATATATATATATATATATATTTGTATTTGTATTTACTGTCATCCTACTTAATATCTGTGTTTAATTTTCTGTCAACTGGGAATGCGATTAATACGCATGTGGAAAGTTTGAGAGAACATTAAGATAGGGGTGGCATATCCAGGAAACGCTTATAGGGAGTGTATCTCGACCAAGCTAACTTGGCAGTCCACCGAATCAGTCGAGGTACCTGTACAGAAGTATCGATGTTGAACAACCGATTATCGTGAAAGCATTGTCTTTCCCAGTGCGGTACCCATGACCCTGAGGATTTAGTAGACATTAACCATATGGCCATTTGGTAGTGCGGTGACTATCGGGAATAGTTGATACGCGATACTACACTCAAATGAGATTCATCCTAGGATATTATAGCTCGCTCGAGTGAATCAGCTTGCTGTTGATATCCCTAGGAGGGGTCAATGACTTTGGGAACCTTAGAACCCGTTCTATAGGTACAAAAATTGACCAAAATAGTACAACCTTTAGGGATGCGTAGAGCCACGACTCCATGCTCGTGACGTTGAACCCTTGAACCCATGTTTTCAAATGTTTATGTGTGCTGCATTCATGCATTCATTTAAAAAACTCTTTCAAACAAGAAAAAATTTTTTTTTCAAAATGAACTAAAATAATAATTGCAAATATCAGAGGTTGCGTTATGGATTTCGGTAGAAGAAAGACGCACAAGTACACCTTCAAGGCTCCAAAACTAGAGGACTTAAGGAAGTTAGCAAGGATGATTACCAACCCTGAGGCTTTTAGAGCTAAGCACGGATGACTGTTGTCTCTGTTAAGGGTTAACGTGGTTGAAGGAATCTTATCTATGCTGATACAGTTCTAAGATCTGGTTTACCACTGCTTCACTTTCCCGGATTACCAACTGGCACCAACACTGGAAGAGTACACTCATCTGATTGATTTACCTATCACTGATCGAGCTCCATTTTCTGGACTGGAAGAAATTCCAAAGGAAAAAACCATTGCAAGAGCAATCTCTTTGGATGAGTCAGAAGTTAGGACTCACATAACCACTAAAGGAGGAATCCAAGGTTTACCAGCTAAATTCCTGATAGAGAAAACTCTATACTTTGCTAGTATAGGAAACGTAACTGCTTTCGAAGATATATTTGTCCTACGCATATATGGGTTATTCCTTTTTCCCAACATTGACAACTTCGTCGATACCAATGCTGTTAAGATATTCTTAATAGGAAACCTCGTACCAACCTTGCTCGCAGATGCTTATCATTTTGTACACTTAAGGAATTTGTACAACGGAGGAATGATCACATGATGTCTACCCTTACTCTACAAATGGTTCATTTCCCATTTACCCAAGTCTGCTGCTCTTTGGGATCACAAGAGTACTCTACGTTGGTCATAAAGGATTATGTCTCTTACCAACTCTGACATAGATTGGTACAATAGGATTTACGAAGGGATAGAGATCATAGACAGATGTGGAAATTTCCCTAACATACCCCTCATTGGAACTAAAGAAGGAATCAACTATCATCCAATTTTAACTCGTCGTCAACTCGGATACCCGATGAAGAATATCCCACATAATGTTCATCTGGAGGGTCTTTTCTTCAAGGAAGGGGAAAATGACAGGGCATAAAGAAGGAAATAGTGCATATCTGGCAAGATATTCATAAGAAAGGCAGAGAGTCTCTGGGAAGACCAAATTGTACCTCCATGGAACCTTATCTCCACTGGGTGCAAACTAGGGCCCTCAAACTGAGGATGCCTTACCCTTGCCAAGAAGTTTTTCCATTAAAGGAATCTCTCCTTTATTTCATGTCTGATGTGGAAAAACTTCATGTCGCTCTCAACAAAGTTCAACGTGAAAAGAGCTCTTGGAAGAACAAATACCAGATCCTTAATTTGGAATGCACTAAGATTTAGGAACTGTTAAAGGAGAAGGATGCTCTGATTGAAATATTAGAACATCATGCTATAGAAAGTCAGGAAGACCGAAGAAATTTGCTCGCTCCTTTCACTTGGCAAAGGACTGACAACCCGACAACGGCTGAAGAGCCTCGATAAAATAAAAGGAAACTACCGGAACCAACATATGGGCTCTCTTCAGAGAGGACTCTGGATCCATGAGCTTAAACTTTTTTTTTACAGCATTTTGTAAAATACTGTACTTTTCCTTGTAAAATACCGTAATCTTTCGAATTCAATAAAAAGCCCCCCCCCCCCCCCCACTGTATAATATTTGCAATCTATTTGTTGAAGTTTCTTTTTGAATAAAACAAAAACAAAAAAATATGTCTTTGCATATCATTCATCATTCTCACATAACGCATTTTTTCTTATCTTTGAGTTTCACGTATGTGTCACAATTCTAGAGTCAAAATGTCCCAATCATACAATACTCGGGCCAATCGACAAAAGAAATTGGACGATCTCGAGGAAGAGAACAGTGAGCTAAGAGAAGAAATCGACGCTCTGAAGGAAAGTTTGGAAAAACTTCACAGCAACATGCAATCCCTGGCAGCAGCTCAGGAGCAGCGGCATCAAAAGACTGTAATCTCAGAGATCACATCTACGCCCATAATGGAGACACGTGAGAATCATCCTCAGTACAACATGCCCAAGCGTCGCCCCTGGGGCATGCCTCTCAACTTTATACATGATGGATATATCCCACTGGTCACTGAAGACCCAGAAGCCGTAGCAGGAACTGTTGGACCTGAAGGTTACAAACTTCGGGAAAGCGAAGATGCAAGGGTTACAACAGCAACTCCTGAAGGTTACAAACTTTAGGGCATGGAAGCACCAGGAGTCACCGCTATAATGTCTATACCACAACTAGTGGTACAGACTATCCCGGAAGGACAGATTCCACAAGCAATTTTTGGTGGAGACAAGGACATGTACGAAAAGGTAAATGAGTTCCAGGAACAGTTCTTGGAAATGCAGAAGGAACTGCATGCCATTCGCGGTCAAGACTTATTTGGAAAGGACGCCGCATATCTCTGTCTGGTCCCTAATGTGAAAATACCGCACAAATTCAAGGTGCCTGACTTTGAAAAATACAAAGGCAACTCTTACCCTCAAAGTCATTTGGTGATGTACGCTCGAAAAATGTCAACCCAGACAGAAAATCAACAGCTACTAATCCATTACTTCCAAGACAGTTTAACCGGTGTCGCACTCAAATGGTACATGGATTTAAACCGCACTGTCGTACCTCAAAAAATAAGAACGACCTCGCGAAGCGCAATCGCACGCCTGCAGGATGGACTTAACAGAGTCGCCACCGATCTTTATATATTCCCATAGAGGGAAAGGGAAAATATCGAATAAAACCCCTAAAAGAAAGGATAAGAATATGGTCATCGCAACTAATGTCTGAGTTCGGGAGTCGGTTACGCAAGGGGAAGGTATTAGCACCCATCACGTCCATTGTACTCAACGGGAATCATTTAGTCAGGGTCGAATGTATGTTAGCTTAAGGTTTGTTTCTAATCTTCTACTTGAGGAAAGGGAGAGAGAGAAATGTTTTTGGATTTTTATATTAAAATGGAAGAGAACCTAAAGAGGTTTTATTATTAGGGTGCTCGGCAAGACTTTGCAATCTCGTGCCTACATATCCTCATAGTTCAATGAGGAACTCAGAGCCTTCGTAGTTCGCGGCTACGATGAAAATTGGAAAGGTGGAATCCAAGAAGGCATTGGATGTAAAGGAAAAGGTAGAAAAAAAGAAAAGGTGGCTCGCTAGAATCTCGCAATCCTATGCCTACGTATTCTTAAGATGAACTTGAGAAATCAGAGCGTCCGTAGTTAAGGCTTCTACGGTGAAAAGCTTGAAAGTAAAGCTTGTGAGGATTGGTTGTTTAGGAGAAGAGATTAATGGCTATCTCTTATGAAGGTTAAAGGAATGGTTAAAAATCACAAGAGATTAATGGCTATCCCTTGGAAAAGCTAGTGGTTTAAAGGTGGCTTGAATATGTTTTAAGAATGACGAACAGTCAAGTATGGTTGATAGTTCAAAGGGTTATGTCAGAGTGCTAGACTCTAACAATCCTTTTCATTCAAGATTGGTATGAAAAATTGTTTAATGGACAGTGAACGCTTGATGGAAATTAATTGTTCGAAGAGTTGTGCCAAGATGCTAGATCTTGACGGCTCTTATTCATCCAAGTTATGATGAAAAATATTTGATGGACGATGAACACTTGACGAAAATCAATTGTTCGAAGAATTGTGCCAATATGCTAGATCTTGACGGCTCTTATTCGTCCAAGTCGAGACTTAAAGTTATTTATCGAACAACGAACATTTGATGAAAGTCAATTGTTCAAAGAGTTGTGCCAAGATGCTAGATCTTGACGGCTCTTATTTGTCCAAATTAATTAAAGGTATTTTGAGGAGCGAAAGAATGAATGAATGGCTACCCCAAAGTGCGAGACTTGAGACCAATCGTTCGAGGTTTCTGCTAGAATGCTAGATTCTAACAGTCCTCTTCTTTCGCATTTATTTAGAAACATATTTTAACATTCGATTTTTAAAGTCACTCGATGCTTGATCGAGGTTTGATTCATAAGTTGAAAATAATTTGTGAAATGGTTTGAAATTGGAAATTGTTTAATGAAATGGAAATCTAAATGAAATCGAAATGGTCTCGTCTCAATCACGATTTAATCGAGGAATCGATAATCTAATGATATTTGACTTTCATTGACCGATAAAATAAAAAATGAAATATGGCCTCATATTTATCAAGATTTTTAGTGATTTGAATAAAATCAACCAATCAAGATTTTTGTATATCATTGGCCCTAAAGATAAGAAAATGGAATAAAAAATGAAATACATGAAAATAGAATCAATCTCAAATGGAAACAATACTAAACATAAAAAAAATTAGAAACCAATGAAGTCAAAAGAAGTCCATATTAAAAAGTGTTCAAAATTAAAAAAAAATAAAACCAAAAAAAAGAAATAAATTAAGAGACTTAAAGAAACTTAAAATATAAAAAAAAAGGGGGTGCTCAAGACTGGAAAGGGTGCATATAGACCAAAGGAGGATCACATGGGCTCCAAGGCCCATCACCTCCATGCTCAGCAAGATGCAGTTGGAATAAAAACAAAATACTTAGATAATGAAGCCAGCCAAGCAAATTAAATGATGTAACCACAACAACCTCATCATCTTTAAAAAAGAAAAATCAAATTAAGGTCATGAAATGAAGAAATGATTAAGACAACGTGACTTTGAAATCGAACACACATCCAACCTCGCCTCCGTCTCGTTTCTTTCTCGCTCTTCTCTTCTTCCGTTTCGATTTCTCAGTTTCTATCACGGTGCCACGGCGGATGGCTTGGAGGTGGTGGTTTCACACACGGCTGCGACGATTATCGCAGTGTTGTTGATGGTGGTTGTTGAGAGTTTCGGAAGTGGCGGCGGTTTTGATGGATTGTTGAGCTTGTTGAAACTGTGTTGATGATGGTGTCTGATCCGGCGGTTTTACGTGTGAGAGAGAGGTTTTGAAGATTATTTTTGTGGTTGTTCATGTAGTCACAGCGGTGAAGGAAGAAGATGGAGTAATGGTGGTAGTAGGAAGCTACAGTTTCATTGCCGTTTTGATGGAGGTTGAAGAGGTTTATGGTGCGGTTTCGGTTCGAAGGTTATTAGAGAGAGAAGAAAGACGAAGGTTTGAAGGGAGATGGTTGTGGAAGACGGTTGTTGGGTTTACGGCGAGGTGATGATGTTGTTGTTGTTACGAGGATGGGGAATGGCGGAAGATTGAGGTGTAAAGTCTGTGATATTGGTGAAGGGATGTGTGTTTATGTACAGTTGTTGTGAAATGGTGAAAAATGGTTGTTGTTCACGTTTCCACTTAGTCCTCCTTTTTATCCTCCTTTTCTTTTTCCTCTTGTATAGGTTTATCAATGAATTTGTAGAGGTTGTTTTCACTGGTGGTTTTTGCCGTTGTTGAAACGTCGTTGTTGCTTGTGTGCAGGTCTGGTGTAGCATTGTGTTGTCGTTTTCGTGCTCGCAGTTTTTTGGCTTGGTCGTTTTCAACATTGCAGATTTTGTAGGGCGTGTTGAAGTGTCGTTGTTTTGCAGAGGTACGGTTTCCACAGGTTCAACAAGTTTGGTCATTGTCTTGGTGTGGCACGCGGGTCTGTTGGCAACAGAGGTTTTGGAGCGTAGCAAGGCATAACAGATATGGTTTTGGGAAGATGCAATGAGGTTTAAGTCAAAAGAAGAAAAGACAATAACAAGAATTAAATGAAAACATATTTGAATTAAAATTAAGCTATACTATTAATTGTAAGAAACTAGACTTAAATTATAATTAAAATTAAAATAAAAATTGAAATTAAGATTAATAAAAATAAACTAATTAAATTAACTTTGGACTAAAGTTTGAACTAAATTAAAAATTAATCTAACAAAAGCTATACTAAAATAAAAAGCTAAACTAAAGTAAAAATTAAATTGAGTTAAAGATAAAACTCTAATTGAAAATAAACTATATAAGAAAACTAAATTTAAGAAAATAAATCAAATTAATTTTAAATAATTTAAAAAAGGAAATGGTGTGAAATGATAAATAAAAGGCTAAAATGCATGATTAACGATGTTTAACAAAAATGCAAAAATGGCTTATGTAAAATGATATGAAAAAGATTAGAATATCTGAGGGTAAATTTTGGGGTATGACACGCACCAAGATCAGTACTTTCAGAGATCTCGGCGCAGCCTTCGTTCAGCAGTATAAATACAATTTGGACATGGCACCAGATAGGGATCAGCTCAGAGCAATGTCACAAAAGGACAAAGAAACTTTCAAAGAATATGCTCAGAGATGGCGTGAAATTGGCGCTCAGATTTGTCCCCCTCTCAAGCAAAAGGAAATGACCAAGATTTTCCTGAAAACCTTAAGCTCGTTCTATTACGACCGAATGACCGCCAGTGCGCCCAGTGACTTTACTAAAATGGTGAACATGGGAGTACGCCTTGAATAGGCAATCTGAGAAGGACGATTAGTCAAAGATGCAGAGCCATCTAGCAGTACCAAAAGATACGGTAGAGTTTTCCAAAAGAAGAAAAAACAAGATATCAGTAATATTTCTCTAGGAAAGCAAAGGCGAATGTATCAACTAGTAGCGACAGTAACTCCCGCTATCAACCCAGCGCCAGCTCTGACTTACCAACCTCAGGTTGCTCAAAGGCAACCAAGTCAACAACAGTATCAGCAAAGGCCACAACAGCCTCTTCAGCAGGCTCATCCACAGTACAACAACAGCAATCATACGACACGACCGTCAGGGTTTGACCCCATACCGATGTTGTACACATAACTATTTCCACTTCTACTGGCCAAGGGGCACGTCCAAACTAGGACTCTTCTTGCAGTACCGAAAAATCTGCCTTTTTGGTTCAAAGCGGATCAAACTTGCCCTTACCATCAAGGAAGATCGGGGAACAACATTGAGAATTGTCTCAGCTTCAAGTCTGATATACAGAAGCTTGTGAGGAACGGGATCTTATCTTTCAAAGATAATAATCCGAATGTTCAGAAAAACCCGTTGCCGCAACATGAGAATAATGCATTGAATTTAATAGAGGAAGAATTTAGCCGCAATTATCAAATTCATGATGTACTTCTATTAGGAACCAATATGGGGAGGATATAATGCAGACAGAGCGAGTACGGTCATGTGCCGTCTCACAATTATCACCAGTGTGATATCTGCTCAAAGAACAATCAGGGGTGTTCCGTAGTGCAAGCAGCACTACAAGAACAAATGGATCTGGGTTGGATTAAAATTTACAAAATCCGTGAAGTCAACATGGCCCGTGCACATCCCAACATTGTTCAGAACCACAACATTCTTGCGATGAACGTCAATTTGGTGGCGATGCATTCAAGGCAAATTCAATATTATAATCTGCCACGGCACAATTACAGCACTTGTCCAGTCTGCTCTACAGATAATCAGGGATGCTCCTTTATACAAGAAGCCCTCCAACGTCAGATGGATCTCGGATGGATCCAAGACTACCGTGAAATAAATGACCATCAAGTCAATATGGTTCAAATCTTTAACATCCTCTTGATGAATACCAGTCTGGCAGAATTACATGGTAAGCAAGTCAGACTCAGTTTTCTGGCTTCACATGATTATCAGGATTGCGAAGAATGTTGTCAATACAAACAGGGGTGTGCACTTGTACAAAAAACGCTTCAACATTTGTTGAACCACTGGTGACTTCCAATTTACCTGGATGAAGCTACACAATAGATTAGCATGACAGATGGAAATCCTGATAGACATCAGAGTCGTGATATTCGCTCAATGGAAACAGATCTAGTAAAGATGCACTGCATACAAAGCAGACGAGGTAAGGTACCACCGCACAATTATGAGCGTTGTAGAGTATGCTCGGAAGATAACCAAGGATGTTATCTCGTACGAGCCTCCCTCCAAAATCAGTTGGACTGGAAAGAGATTCGACCATGTTCAAATTTTGGGTCGATCAACATAATACAAGATCAGGACAAAAACGTTGTCGTAATCTCCTATCATGGAAAAACCAAGGATGTTTGTGCCATAATCCCTCTACTCAATGGATCAAGAATCCCTCTTGATGATAGAAAAGTTCCCAACCAGGAACTAATTGAGGTTGCATATAACGGTCGGGGAAATCAAAAAGCTTCTGTGGTTATCTACCTACCATGACCAATACCCTATAAATCAGAGAAGGCTATCCCTTACAAGTACGGTGCAACGACCATCGAAAATAGAAAGGAAACTCCATTACCCTCCGCCATGAACATTGCCGACATCAGTCGAGTTACCCGGAGCGGTCGGATCTTTAACAGAGGAGTTGGAGAACCTGCCAAAGAAAAGGAACCTCAAACGGAAGTTCCAAATCAACAACTCGGTCAATCCAATAATCCAGAACTTATGAAAAACAACGATGAGATGTTGAAGCTCATCCAGAAAAGCGAGTACAACATTGTAGACCAATTATTGTGAACTCCGTCTCGAATCTCTGTGTTATCTCTCCTGCTTAGTTCAGAGGCTCATAGGGAAGCTCTGCAGAAAGTCTTAGAGCAAGGTTTCGTAGAACAAGATGTGACGGTAGGACAATTTGACAGCATCATTTCCAACATCACTTCCTGCAACAACTTAGGATTCAGTGATGAAGAACTGCTGGAAGAAGGCAAGAATCATAATATGGCGCTTAACATTACAGTCAACTGCCAAGACGATGCTTTAGCTAGCGTACTGGTAGACACAAGATCATCTTTGAATGTTATGCCAAAATCGACTCTGATACGACTATCATTTCAAGGAGCTCCTGTAACACCCCCAATCTATACCCCCAAGCTATTAAAGCGATAAATAAAATTCAACATTTCATCAGAGTATATTTACAAATTCACGGCATAGACCGAGGGGGTCGCATCAATTTGAAACAAAATACACATAAACCTGCCCATAAAGATATGCAACAATCAGGTAGCAATTAACAGAGGAACTTAGTTCCTACTACCCACAATTCCAATACAGAATAAAAGCAGAAAATCTGTACTGAAATCTCATATATATATATATATATATATATATATATATATATATATATATATATATATATATATATATCATGAAAGGTTGTCTGCCAAATACAATCATACATGTACAATCCAAAATATACATATACATAATACAAAATAATCACACTCGATCACCCCGACTACCCGGTGCTACATATCAGAGCCGACCGACAAAAGAATGAAGACCTAAGCTTCACAAAAAGACCTCCAGCAACTCTAATCTGCAATGCCTCATAGAGCATTATAAAACAGCAGAAGGGTGAGAAACACAATCATAATACAGTTGCATATAATTATATATTAACACTGAAATGCACAAGTAAAATATTCTCACCACAAATGCACCACAATCAAATACAACACAACACAGTGCAATTCTCAGGTATCCAATACCAATGCACATCAGTCATACACAATACACTCATCATCAATACAATTATACATATTCCATCTCATCAATTACATTCACAATTCCATACACAATTAATCCATGATTTATGCAAATGAACAGAGACCGACACAACGACTCTATGCAATGCATATGCGGTACCGATTTCCAACATTTCTCATCACTAGTTCACTAAGGAACTCTACTGGAACCATCGCTCGTTACTTAGTGTAACTCCCCGTCGGGCATACGATGTTCCCCGTCGCTCACACCCCACATGGGCACACGACGTTTATGGATCGCTCACACCCCACACGGGCACACGACCCGATCGCTCACACCCCCACATGGGCACACGATCGTCTATAATCATCGCTTTCGATCCTCTTATTTTTAAGGCGCACGATCCGACCAGATCGCTTTCAGTCCTCTTATTTTTAAGGCGCACGATGTTATAGCGGATTCCCTCTGGAATCAATCCGTCGCTCACGACGTCACAAGAATACATATCATAATGCTTGGCATACAATGATTCGTGACATTTAAAATGCATACATATACACATCCATAATCATGCATATATCATCAATTACCACACATTGCATTTTCTTGCCCTAAGGCCACCAATCATCATCACAATATGTATTTCATGTAATTTCATCACACAACAGTACACAGGTCATACAATATCCACACCAACAGCATATTGCATATACACATCAAGTTCACACAATTAAAACAGAAAAAGTCGACAAAACAACATATTTTCTAATTCCCGACCTAATTTAATCGGCCAACAATCTCACAACCATCATCATAAGCAAGAACATTTTATAAGCTTCCTAACGCATCAAACCACGCCTCAAACCGAACCACTGATCAAAAGTTAGTAAGAAAACAAAATTGTACAAACAGCCATGTTCGCTAGGCGAACCCTCTAGCGAGCATTCGCTACCACCTTCGCTAGGCGAATGTCCAGCGAACCCACTATCAGCTAAAAACAGACACAAAGTTCGCTAGGCGAACCCCTTGGCGAACCAAGGCAGAACCAACCAAAACCAAAAACATACAAAGTTTGCTAGGCGAACCCTCTAGCGAGCATTCGCTACCACCTTCGCTAGGCGAACAACGTTAGCGAACCTTCACTGACCTTCGCTAACTGGTTCGCTAGGCGAACCTGCGAAAACTCAAAAATTCTGCAGCGCTGTTACATAACCCAAAATGATACTTTTTCCAACCAAAACATTTCCAAATCAACATATATCAATCAGAACCTAATCTAATCATGGCAACAAGCATTCTACCACATTTACGTCGATTTCCAACCGCGGAAACATCGATTTCTCATTTACAACCTAGAATTCAAAAGCTATGTAAAGACAAGAAAGCATACAAGCACACACATACATAATCATGCACAAATATAGTATAATCGAGTTTTGCCCCTTACCCGATTTAATCGTGTTTGATAAAGTCGGGAGATTAATTTCTTCTTTTCCAAGTTTCTCTCTTTTTCTTCTCTTCTTCTTTCTCTCTACTTTTCTTCTTCTCTTTTTCTTTCCTTTCTATTTTTCTCTCTTTCTATTTCTATTATATTCCTAACTTAACAAAATAAAGCAAAATGACCAAAATACCCCTACACTCAAATATCTTGCAAACGCTCCCAAAACGCGATAAAATATAATCACGATGAAAAATAACATATTTTCACATAAAAGTCAGAAATAAAATAATATAATAATAAAATACTCAAAACGACTCAATTAATTAAAAAGAAAAAACTGACAAAACTGACTAGGGCGTTATAACTCTCCCCCACTTAGAAATTTTCGTCATCGAAAATATTACCTGAGACGAACAACTCTGGATACGACTCCCGCATCCGACTCTCCAACTCCCAAGTCAAATTGCCCTCAGCAGCGCCTCCCCGCGCTACCTTCACAAGTGCAATATCCTTGCCCCTTAACCGCTTCACCTCGCGATCCAAAATACTCACCGGTAAAGCCTCGACCGTAAGGTTCTCCCTTACCTCAACCTCGTCCATCAGAATCACATGCGACGGATCCGGAATATACTTCCGAAGCTGTGAAACATGGAACACATCATGCAAATTCGACAGATTCGGCGGCAACGCCACCCGATAAGCCACAGCACCCATTCTCGCAGATTTCTGGTAAGGACCAATAAACCAAGAAGTAAGTTTCTTCGACTTCAATGCACGACCAACACCCGTTACCGGCGTAACTCTCAAAAATACATGATCGCCCTCTTGAAACTCGAGATATTTCCTTCTACGATCATGATAACTCTTTTGCCTACTTTGAGAAGCCTTCATTTTCTCACGAATAAGCTTCACCTTGTCTGTAGTCAGTTGAATCAATTCGGGCCCAACCACATGAACTCTCACTAGATTCGTGCCAACACAACGGTGTTCGACATCTTCGTCCATACAATGCTTCAAACGGTGCCATTCCAATACTAGAACGGAAACTGTTATTATACGTGAATTCCACCAACGCAAGATAACTATCCCACGCACCACCTTGTTCCAAAACACACGCTCGCAACAAATCTTCCAACGACTGAATCGTTCTCTCCATCTGCCCATCCGTCTGCGGATGATAAGTCGAACTCAACCTCAATTTAGAACCCAACGCCTTCTGTAAACTTTCCCAAAATCTCGAGGTAAACCTTGGATCTCGATCCGAAATAATACTTAATGGAACCCCATGCAACTTCACAATCACACTGATATAAATCTCAGCTTACCGCTCCAAAGAAAACCTGATGGCAATTGGAATGAAATGAGCCGATTTAGTCAGCCTATCAACAACCACCCAAATGGCATTATGCCCTCGCTGAGTATTTGGCAACCCCGTTACAAAATCCATAGAAATGTTATCCCATTTCCATTCCGGAATATCCAACGGTTGCAACAAACCACTAGGCCTCTGATGTTCCACTTTCGACTTCTGGCACGTCAAACAAGTATACACAAACTGAGCCACATCTCTTTTCAATCCAGACCACCAGAAAATCTTTTTCAAATCTTGGTACATCTTGTTCGCTCCCGGATGTATACTCAAATTACTCCGGTGTCCTTCTTCCAAAATCATTCGTTTCAAATCCAAATCGTTCGAAATACAAATTCACCCACAGAACCTCAACACACCATTAACATCCACTTGAAAATCACCACTCGCATCTTTTCCGCCAACCAAAATCAAATCCACCAATTTCACATCCAACTTCTGTTTCTCACTTACCGTCATCAGAAAATCATTAGTAACCTTTAACATACCCAGCCTCACACTATCCGACGTCACTTCACATACCAAACTCAAATCTCTAAACGGTTCCAAAAGCTCGCACTCCTTAACCATTAAAGCGGACATATGCAATGATTTCCGACTCAACGCATCGGCTACCACATTACCTTTACCAGGATGGTAATTCAAGCCAAAGTCGTAGTCGTTCAAAAATTCCAACCATCTTCGTTGCCTCATATTCAACTCCTTCTGATCAAACAGATATTTCAAACTTTTGTGATCACTAAAGACTTCAAACCTCGCACCAAAAAGATAATGCCTCCAAATTTTCAATACAAACACCACAGCCGCTAACTCCAAGTCATGCGTAGGGTAATTCTTCTCATGCTCTCTCAACTACCTCGAAGCATACGCCACGACCTTACCGTCTTGCATTAGCACCCCACCTAAACCAATCAAAGACGCATCACAATACACCACAAACGGTTTAGTAGGATTCGGAAAAATCAAAATCGGAGCTGTCGTCAATCTTCTCTTCAGCTCATTAAAACTTTCCTCACACCGAATATCCCAAATGAATGCTTGCCCTTTACAAGTCAATTGAGTCAAAGGAATGCTAGCTTAGAAAAACCTTCAATAAACCTTCGATAATATCCGGCCAAACCCAAAAAGCTTTGAATTTCAGTAACGGATCTCGGAGCCTCCCCTTGTAGAACTACTTCTACTTTAGATGGATCCACAGTAATACCATTACCTGAAATTACGTGTCCAAGAAAACTCACCTCTGACAACCAAAATTCACACTTGGACAATTTGGCAAAAAGCTTCTTTTCCTTCAAAACCTGCAAAACAATACGCAAATGCTCCGCGTGCTCCTTCCGAGACTTAGAATAAATCAATATGTCATCAATAAACACAACAACAAATCGATCCAAATGCTCGTGGAAAATACGATTCATGTACTCCATAAACACACCTGGCGCATTAGAAACCCCGAACGGCATCATAGAATATTCATAATGACCGTAACGTGTCCTAAAAGCCGTCTTCTGAATATCTTCCTCTTTCACCCTAATCTGATGATACCCTGACCTCAAGTCAATCTTACTAAACACACAAGCACCAACCAACTGGTCCATCAAATCATCAATTCTCGGAAGAGGATACTTATTCTTAATCGTCACCTTATTCAACTGGCGATAATCAATACACAATCGCATACTTCCGTCTTTCTTTTTCACCAATAAAACTGGAGCACCCTAAGGAGAAACACTTGGCCTCACAAACCTCTTCTCCAACAATTCATTCAATTGCTTCTTCAACTCTACCAACTCAGATGCCAACATACGATAAGGTGCCATAGAAACAGACCTAGTACTAGGAACTAGATCTATCGAAAACTCCACCTCTCTCTCTGGCGGCACATCTGAAATATCCTCAGGAAACACTTCCAAAAATTCACACACAACAGGAAACGTACCAAGCGACACTTGACTATCCACAGTCAACGATGCAAACAACCCAAACAACTGAGCTTCATCCGCCAAAAGTTTCTTCAACTCTTTGGTAGATAAGAAACTCGAGTCTTCCTCTTCCTCAAGAGAAGGAAATCTTACTAACTTATGATAATAATCAATATGAACCCGATTAAATTGCAACCAATTCATTCCCAGAACCACATCTAACCCCTCCAACGGCAAACACACTAAATCCATCTCAAAGTCTTTACCATAAATGGTCAAAGGACAACTTAAACAAACCAAAGAAGTAGTTACTGATCCCATTGCTGGAGTATCAATAACCATCTCACCATCAATCAAAGACAACACAAGATTCAAACGCTTAGCGCACTCAGACGAAATAAACGAATGAGTCGCTCCAGTATCAATAATAGCAACTAAAGGCGTACTATTAATAAAACAAGTACCTCTGATCAGATGATCTGCATTAGTAGTCTGAGTCCCTGCCAATTCAAAAACTTTCCCACCAGATGGAACTTGCTTCGATTTTGGACACTTCGTGCTAATATGACCAGGGTCACCACAGTTGAAACACTTCGCCACATTCTTCCTTTTGCACTCAGTCGCTACATGTCCTACACCTACACAATTGGTACACTTCCTCATATCTTTCCTGCACTCAAACTGACGATGCCCCAAATCACTACACCTATAAAACCTCAGAGGACCAGGCATACCTCCACCACTTGACCTTCGATCAAAAGTACCCCTTTGTCTACCCTTATCAGCTGGTGTTACATACGGACCACTACGGAACTGTTGCTTCCATTTTCTGTCACTCACACTCTTATAGTGAGTAGAACGAGCCTTATTATCCTCTTCATAAATCCTACAACATTCCACCAAATCAGAAAACCTTCTTATCCTTTGATAACTGATTGCCTGCTTAATCTCAGGACGTAATCCGCTCTCATACTTCACACACTTAGAAAACTCTGCAGTCGCTTCAGCATAATGAGGATAAAACTGCACAAGCTCCACAAAATTAGCAGTATAATCAACAACAGACATATTACCTTGTTTTAATTCCAAGAACTCAATTTCCTTATTTCCTCTTACATCTTCGGGAAAATACTTCCTCAGAAACTCCCGGCTAAACAATTCCCAAGTAACTTCTTCATCCCCAGCTTCCAACACCTGACAAGTACTAACCCACCAGTCATCCGCTTCTTCCTGTAACATGTGAGTTCCCAGTCTTACCTTACTGTCTTCAGCACAATCCATAACTTGGAAAATCCTTTCAATCTCTTTCAACCAAATCTGTGCACCATCAGGATCATGTCTCCCTTTAAAGACAGGCAGTTTGTTCTTCCTGAACTCATCATTACCAGCAGCATTAGGTGCACCCTGCACAGCCTGAGCCATAGCTTGCATCGCAGCAGCCAAGGCAACATCATTCCTACCAGCCATATTCCGTTCATTTCCAATAACAGCAACTATGGTTAAACAAACAGCTCATCCAAACACCAACACCGACAAGGACTGACACAAACTGACACGGACTGGCTCTGATACCACTTAATGTAACACCCCCAATCTATACCCCCAAGCTATTAAAGCGATAAATAAAATTCAAAATTTCATCAGAGTATATTTACAAATTCACGGCATAGACCGAGGGGGTCGCATTAATTTGAAACAAAATACACATAAACCTACCCATAAAGATATGCAACAATCAGGTAGCAATTAACAGAGGAACTTAGTTCCTACTACCCACAATTCCAATACAGAATAAAAGCGGAAAATCTGTACTGAAATCTCATATATATATATATATATATATATATATATATATCATGAAAGGTTGTCTGCCAAATACAATCATACATGTACAATCCAAAAGATACATATACATAATACAAAATAATCACACTCGATCACCCCGACTACCCGGTGCTACATATCAGAGCCGACTGACAAAACAATGAAGACCTAAGCTTCACAAAAAGACCTCCAGCAACTCTAATCTGCAATGCCTCATAGAGCATTATAAAATAGCAGAAGGGTGAGAAACACAATCATAATACAGTTGCATATAATTATATATTAACAGAGAAATGCACAAGTAAAATATTCTCACCACAAATGCACCACAATCAAATACAACACAACACAGTACAATTCTCAGGTATCCAATACCAATGCACATCAGTCATACACAATACACTCATCATCAATACAATTATACATATTCCATCTCATCAATCACATTCATAATTCCATACACAATTAATCCATGATTTATGCAAATGCACAGAGACCGACACAACGACTCTATGCAATGCATATGCGGTACCGACTTCCAACATTTCTCATCACTAGTTCACTCAGGAACTCTGCTGGAACCATCGCTCGTTACTTAGTGTAACTCCCCGTCGGGCATATAATGTTCCCCGTCGCTCACACCCCACACGGGCACACGACATTTATGGATCGCTCACACCCCACACGGGCACACGACCTGATCACTCACACCCCACATGGGCACACGATCGTCTATAATCATTGCTTTCGGTCCTCTTATTTTTAAGGCGCACGATCCGATCAGATCGCTTTCAGTCCTCTTATTTTTAAGGCGCACGATGTTATAGCGGATTCCCTCTAGAATCAATCTGTCGCTCACGACGTCACAAGAATGCATATCATGATGCTTGGCATACAATGACTCATGACATTTAAAATGCACACATATACACATCCATAATATGAATATATCATCAATTACCACACATTGCATTTTCTTGCCCTAAGGCCACCAATCATCATCACAATATGTATTTCATGCAATTTCATCACACAACAGTACACAGGTCATACAATATCCACACCAACAGTATATTGCATATACACATCAAGTTCACACAATTAAAACGGCAAAAGTCGACAAAACAACATATTTTCTAATTCCTGACCTAATTTAATCGGCCAACAATCTCAAAACCATCATCATAAGCAAGAACATTTTATAAGCTTCCTAACACATCAAACCACGCCTCAAACCGAACCACAGATCAAAAGTTAGTAAGAAAACAAAATTGCACAAACAGCCATGTTCGCTAGGCGAACCCTCTAGCGAGCATTCGCTACCACCTTCGCTAGGAGAATGTCCAGCGAACCCACTATCAGCTAAAAACAGACACAAAGTTCGCTAGGAGAACCAAGGCAGAACCAACCAGAACCAAAAACCTACAAAGTTCGCTAGGCGAACCCTCTAGCGAGCATTCGCTACCACCTTCGCTAGGCGAACAACGTTAGTGAACCTTCGCTGACCTTCGCTAACTGGTTCGCTAGGCGAACCTGCGAAAACTCAGAAATTCTGCAGCACTGTTACATAACCCAAAATGATACTTTTTTCAACCAAAACATTTCCAAATCAACATATATCAATCAGAACCTAATCTAATCATGGCAACAAGCATTCTACCACATTTACGTCAATTTCCAACCGCGAAAACATCGATTTCTCATTTACAACCTAGAATTCAAAAGCTATGTAAAGACAAGAAAACATACAAGCACACAGATACATAATCATACACAAACATAGTATAATCGAGTTTCGCCCCCTTACCCGATTTAATCGTGTTTGATAAAGTCGAGAGATTGATTTCTTCTTTTCCAAGTTTCTCTCTTTTTCTTCTCTTCTTCTTTCTCTCTACTTTTCTTCTTCTCTTTTTCTTTCCTTTCTATTTTTCTCTCTTTCTATTTCTATTATATTCCTAACTTAACAAAATAAAGCAAAATGACCAAAATACCCTTACACTCAAATATCTCGCAAACGCTCCCAAAACGCGATAAAATATAATCACGATGAAAAATAACATATTTTCACATAAAAGTCAGAAATAAAATAATATAATAATAAAATACTCAAAACGACTCAATTAATTAAAAAGACAAAACTGACAAAACTGACTGGGGCGTTACAGCTCCGATGAGAGACAGTGAGATCATTGTCAAAGCCTTTGACAGATCCAGAAAAATAGTTATCAGCGAAGTCGATCTTCCCATAACCATCGGTCCTCACACTTTCCAAGTCATTTTCTAGGTCATGGACATCTGGGCAGCATACAACTGTTTATTAGGAAGACCTTGGATACACAAAGCTGGGGCAGTCACTTCGACACTCACTAAAAGCTTAAGTTTGTCAAGAATGACAAGTTAGTCACAGTCTGCGGAGAATAGGCCTTAATCGTGAGCAACTTATCATCATTCTCCTGTGTAGAACCAAAAGAGGTTGTTGGAACCCAGTTCCAGGCACTCTCGGTGAGCAATGAGAACCGACCAGAAAAAGGGACATAGATTTCCTCATACAAGGACGCTCTCGAAGTAATCAAGAGTAATAACGCAAAAGGATGGGGACAGATTATAATTCCTACTGATAAGAAGACAAAGAAAGGTCTTGGTTTCTCTTCAACCTGTACCCAGGCTGTATAACGCCCCAATTTTTGTTAGATTTATTTAATCGAGTCGATTTAATTATTTTATTATTATATTATTTTATTTTTTACTTTTATTTGATAATATATTATTTTTCATCGTTGTTATGTTTTATCGCGTTTTGGGAACGTTTGCGAGATATTTGAGTGTAGGGGTATTTTGGCCGTTTGGCTTGGTTAGTTATGTTTTTCATAAAAATAGAAAGAGAGAAAAATAGAGAGAAAGAAAAAGAGAAGAAGGAAAAGGGAAAGAAAAGAGAAAGAAAGAAGAAAAGAGAGAAAACTTAGAGAGGAAGAAAACGTTTCAACCGACTATTGAAAACACGATTAAATCGGGTAAGGGTGCGAAACTCGATTATCTTATACTTGTGTATGATTATGTATGTATGTATTTGTTTATTGTTGAGTTGAAATTGGATATAGAACTAAAACCATAATATGTTGAGATTGTTAGAATTCGATTAAATTGTGTCGGAAATCATGTTTTCAGGTTCCTTATTGTTGATACATGTTAGATATATGTTGTTGTGCAATCTATTGGTAATTTTTTGGTGTTTAGGTAAAAATTGGAGTGATTTTTGGATGAATTTCGCAGCAGAAATTCTGCAGAAAAATTTTGGGTTTTCTCTGCCCATACGCGTAACACGCAAGGCAATACGCGTATTGGTTTGGGCAATACGCATATGGCAAGGGGAATTGAGGCAATACGCGTATGGAAATCCATTTTTCTCGGCCATCTGCTGAAATGCGTAATGGTACGCGTATGAGGCTGGGCAATACGCGTATGGCTCAGGGCAATACGTGTATGGCCAGCGAGGGTGCAGAATGTTGTCTTTTTGCGATTCCATTTCTTTTTTATTCCATAACTTGTGTTTCGATTATCAGTTTTGAACATTCTTGGTATCGTTGGAAAGCTATTGAGATGTACCTTCTTATTAAAATGGTTTTGAGATTGTTGGCCGATTTAATTATGTCGGGAATTTGGAAATGTGTCGTTTTGTCGACTTTTACCGTTTTAATTGTGTGTAATTGATGTGTATCATGCAATGTGCCTTTGATATGGATATCGTATGACTTGTGTGATGTTATATGATGTGAATGCATGATTATGGATGTGTATATGTGTGCATTTGAATGTCAGGAGTCATTGTATGCCAAGCATCATGATATGCATTCTTGTGATGTCGTGTGCCTTAGTGGGTGTGAGTGACGAAACGATTCCAGAGGGAATCCGCTATAACATCGTGAGCCTTATACCGAGAGGACCTAAAACAATGATTATAGACGATCGTGAGCCTTATACAAAGAGGACCTAAAGCGATCGGATCGTGAGCCTTATACCGAGAGGACCTAAAGCGATCCATAAACGTCGTGAGCCTTATACCAAGAGGACCTAAAGCGACGGGGAACATCGTTTGCCCGACGGGGAGTTACACTAAGTAACAAGCGATGATACCAATAGTTCCCGAATGAACTAATGATGAGAATGATGGATGGAACGGTACCGTATTGCATTGCATAGAGTCGTTGTGTCGGTCTCTGTGCATTTGCATAAATTATGAATGAATTGATTTGATGTGGAATTGTGAATGTAATTGATACGGTTGATATATATATATATATATATATATATATATATATATATATATATATATATATATATATATATATATATATATATATATATGTCGGTGATAAATGCATTGAGCATGATTGATATGCCTTGGTGATGGATATATGAGATATGCATTGTGTTGTTTTGTGTTTGAATTCTGGTGTAAGTTGTGGTGAGAATACTTTACATGTGTATTTTGGTGTTATTATATAATTGTATGAAATTATATTATGATTGTGTTTCTCACCCTTCTGCTGTTTTGAATGCTCTATGAGGCATTGCAGATTAGATGCTGGAGGTCTTTTTGTGAAGCTTATGTCTTCATTCTTTTGTCGGTCGGCTCTGATATGTAGCACCGGGTGGTCGGGGAGATCGTTTGTGATTATGTGTATATGTATATGTTCTTTTTGGATTGTATATGTATGAATCTGTGTATGACAGACAAACTTTTATGTTATGTATATATGAGATTTCAGTTGCAGATTTTCCGCTTTTATTCTGTATCTGAATTGTGGGTATTAGGAACTAAGTTTCTCTGTTATTTTCTACCTGATTATTGCATATCTTTGTGAGCAGGTTGTTGTATTTTGTTTCAATTGATGTGACGCCTCCGTCTATGCCATGAATGTTTTATTATACTCTGATTATTTGTTATCGCTTTAATTAATTTGGGGTATAGATTGGGGGTGTTACATTAAGTGGTATCAGAGCCAGTCCGTGTCAGTTGTGTCAGTTCGTGTCAGTCCGTGTTGGTCTTTGTGTTTGGGTGAGCTGTTTATTTAACCATAGTTGCTGTTATTGGATATGAACAGAATATGGCTAGTAGGAATGATGCTGTTTTGGCTGCTGCTATGCAAGCTATGGCTCGGGTTGTGCAGGGTGCACCTAATGCTGGTGGGAATGATGAGTTCAGGAAGAACAAACCGCCTGTCTTCAAAGGGAGACATGATCCTGATGGTGCATAGATTTGGCTTAAGGAGAATGAAAGAATCTTTCGAGTGATGGACTGTGCTGAGGAACATAAGGTGAGACTGGGTACTCACATGTTGTAGGAGGAGGCTGATGATTGGTGGATTAGTGCGCGTCATGTTTGGGAAGCTACATGTGAAGAGGTCACTTGGGCTTTGTTTAGCAGGGAGTTTTTGAGGAAGTACTTTCCTAAAGATGTTAGAGGAAAGAAAGAGATAGAGTTCTTGGAGTTGAAACAAGGTAACATGTCTGTTATTGATTACACTGCTAAGTTTGTGGAGCTGGTTCAGTTTTATCCACATTATGCTGAAGCGACTGTGGAGTTTTCCAAGTGTGTGAAGTTTGAGAACGGATTGCGTCCTGAGATCAAGCAGGCAATCGGTTATCAAAGGATTAGGAGGTTTTCGGATTTGGTGGATTATTGTAGAATTTATGAGGAGGACAGCAAAGCTCGTTCTACTCACTATAAGAGTGTGAACGAAAGGAAAGGGTAGCAACCATTTCGTGGTGGTCCTTATGTGACACCAGCTGACAAGGGTAAGCAAAGGGGTAATTTTGAGAAAAGGCCAAGTGGGGGAGGTATGTCTAATCCTCTGAGATGTTTTAGGTGTGGTGATGTAGGACATCGTCAGTTTGAATGTAGAAAGAATATGAGGAAGTGTTCCAATTGTGGAGGTTTAGGACATGTAACAGCTGAGTGCAAGAAGAATGTGGTGAAGTGTTTCAACTGTGGGGAAGCTGGTCATATTAGTACGAAGTGTCCGAACCCAAAGCAAGCTCAGGATGGAGGGAAAGTATTTGCATTGGCAGGAACTCAGACTACTAGTGCAGATCGTCTGATCAGAGGTACTTGTTTTATTAATAGTACGCCTTTAGTTGCTATTATTGATACCGGAGCGACTCATTTGTTTATTTCGTCTGAGTGCGCGGAGCATTTGAATCTTTTGTTGTCTTCAATGGGTGGAGAGATGGTTATTGATTCTCCAGCAATGGGGTCAGTAACTACTTCTTTGGTTTGTCTAAGTTGTCCTTTGACCATTTATGGTAAAGATTTTGAGATGGATTTGGTGTGTTTGTCGTTGGAGGGTTTAGATGTGGTTCTGGGAATGAATTGGTTGCAGTTCAATCGGGTTCATATTGATTGTTATCATAAGCTGGTAAGATTTCCTTCTCTTGAAGAAGACGAGGAATCGAGTTTCTTATCTACCAAAGAGTTGAAGAAACTTTTGGCGGATGAAGCTCAGTTGTTTGGGTTGTTTGCATCGTTGACTGTGGATAGTCAAGTTGCACTTGATGTGTTTCCAGTTGTGTGTGATTTCCAGAGGTGTTTCTAGAGGATATTTCAGATGTGCCGCCAGAGAGAGAGGTGGAGTTTTCTATAGATCTAGTTCCTGGTACTAGACCTGTATCTATGGCACCATATCGTATGTCGGCATCTGAGTTGGTTGAGTTAAAGAAGCAGTTGAATGAATTGTTAGAAAAGAGGTTTGTGAGACCGAGTGTATCGCCTTGGGGTGCTCCAGTTTTGTTGGTGAAAAAGAAGGATGGAAGTATGCGATTGTGTATTGATTATCGCCAGCTGAATAAGGTGACGTTTAAGAATAAGTATCCTCTTCCGAGAATTGATGATCTGATGGACCAGTTGGTAGGTGCTTGTGTGTTTCGTAAGATTGATTTGAGGTCGGGTTATCATCATATTAGAGTGAAAGAGGAAGATATTTAGAAGACGGCTTTTAGAACACGATACGGTCATTAAGAATATTATGTGATGCCGTTCGGGGTTTCTAATGCGCCGGGTGTGTTTATGGAGTATATGAATCGTATTTTCCATGAGCATTTGGATCGATTTGTTTTTGTGTTTATTGATGACATCTTGATTTATTCTAAGTCCCGGGAGGAACATGCGGAGCATTTGCGAATTGTGTTGCAAATTTTGAAGGAAAGGAGACTTTTTGCCAAGTTGTCTAAGTGCGAGTTCTGGTTGTCAGAAGTGAGTTTTCTCGGGCATGTGATTTCAGGTAATGGTATTGCTGTGGATCCATCTAAAGTAGATGCAGTTCTACAATGGGATGCTCCTAGATCTGTTACTAAAATTAGAAGCTTTTTGGGTTTAGCTGGTTATTATCGGAGATTCATTGAAGGTTTTTCCAAGTTAGCACTTCCTTTGACCCAGTTGACTTGTAAAGGTAAATCGTTCATTTGGGATATTCAGTGTAAGGAAAGTTTTAGTGAGCTGAAGAGAAGATTGACTACAGCTCCGATTTTGATCTTAACGAATCCTACTGAACCGTTTGTGGTGTATTGTGATGCGTCTTTGATTGATTTAGGTGGAGTGTTGATGCAAGAAGGTAAGGTTGTGGCTTATGCTTCGAGGCAATTAAGGATTCATGAGAAGAATTACCCTACTCATGATTTGGAATTAGCGGCAGTGGTTTTTGTATTGAAAATTTGGAGGCATTATCTCTATGGGGCAAGATTCGAAGTCTTTAGCGATCATAAGAGTTTGAAATACTTGTTTGATCAGAAAGAGTTGAATACGAGGCAACGAAGATGGTTGGAATTTTTGAAGGACTACGATTTTAGCTTAAATTACCATCCTAGTAAAGCTAATGTGGTAGCCGATGCGTTAAGCCGGAAATCTTTGCATATGTACGCTTTGATGGTTAAAGAGTGGGAACTTTTGGAAGCATTTAGAGATTTGAGTTTGGTGTGTGAATTGACGTCTGACAGCGTGAGGCTTGGAATGTTAAAGGTCACTAATGATTTTCTGTTAACCGTTAGCGAGAAACAGAAGTTGGATGTGAAATTTGTTGATTTGATGACGGTTGGAGATCGAAGTGAGAATGGTGACTTTAAAGTGGATGATAAGGGTGTTTTGAGATTTCGTGGTAGGATTTGTATTCCTGATGATTCGGACTTGAAAAAGATGATTTTAGAGGAAGGACACCGGAGTAATTTGAGTATACATTCGGGAGCTAATAAGATGTATCAAGATTTGAAGAAGATCTTTTGGTGGTCTGGATTAAAGAGGGATGTGGCTCAGTTTGTTTATGCGTGTTTGACGTGTCAGAAGTCTAAGGTAGAACATCAGAAGCCTAGTGGATTGTTACAACCGTTGGATATTCCCGAGTGGAAATGGGACAGCATTTCTATGGATTTTGTGACAGGGTTGCCGAATACACAGAGGGGACATAATTCCATTTGGGTAGTTGTGGATACGCTGACTAAATCGGCGCATTTCATTCCGATTGACATCAGTTTTTCTTTGGAGAAGTTGGCTGAGATTTATATCAGTGTGATTATGAAATTGCATGGTGTTCCGTTGAGTATTGTTTCAGATCGAGATCTGAGGTTTACTTCCAGATTTTGGGAAAGTTTGTAAAAGGCGTTAGGTTCCAAGTTGAGATTGAGTTCTGCTTATCATCCTTAGACGGATGGTCAGACAGAGAGAACTATTCAGTCGTTGGAAGATTTGCTGAGAGCGTGTGTTCTTAAGCAAGGTGGTGCTTGGGATAGTTATCTTGCGTTGGTTGAATTCACGTATAACAACAGTTTCCATTCGAGTATTGGAATGGCACCTTTTGAAGCATTGTATGGAAGAAGATGTCGAACACCTTTGTGTTGGCATGGATCTGGTGAGAGTTCGGTGGTTGGACCGGAGTTAGTGCAACAGACTACGGATAAGGTGAGACTTATTCGTGAGAAGATGAAGGCTTCTCAGAGTAGGCAAAAGAGTTATCATGATCGAAGGAGGAAAGATCTTGAGTTTCAAGAGGGCGATCATGTATTCTTGAGAGTTACACCGGTGACGGGTGTTGGTCGTGCATTGAAGTCGAAGAAGCTTACTTCTCGGTTTATTGGTCCTTACTAGATATCCGCGAGAGTGGCTGTTGTGGCTTATTGGGTGGCGTTGTCGCCGAATTTTTCAAATTTGTATGATGTGTTCCATGTTTCACAGCTTCGGAAGTATGTTCCGGATCCGTCGCATGTGATTTCGTTGGATGAGGTCGAGGTAAGGGAGAACCTTACGGTTGAGGCATTACCAGTGAGAATTTTGGATCGCGAGTTGAAGCGGTTAAGAGGAAAGGATATTGCGCTTGTGAAAGTAGCATGGGGAGGCGCTGCTGAGGGAAATTTGACGTGGGAGTTGGAGAGTCGGATGCGGGAGTCGTATCCAGAGTTGTTCGTCTCAGGTAATATTTTCGAGGACGAAAATTTCTGAGTGGGGGAGAGTTGTAACGCCCCAGTTTTTGTTAGATTTATTTAATCGAGTCGATTTAATTATTTAATTATTATTTTATTTTATTTTTGACTTTTATTTGATAATGTATTATTTTTCATCGTTGTTATGTTTTTATCGCGTTTTGGGAACGTTTGCGAGATATTTGAGTGTAGGGGTATTTTGGTCGTTTGCCTTGGTTAGTTATGTTTTTCATAAAAATAGAAAGAGAGAAAAATAGAGAGAAAGAAAAAGACAAGAAGGAAAAGGGAAAGAAAAGAGAAAGAAAGAAGAAAAGAGGGAAAACATGGAGAGGAAGAAAACTTTTCAATCGACTATTGAAAACACGATTAAATCGGGTAAGGGTGCGAAACTCGATTATCTTATGCTTGTGTATGATTATCTATGTATGTATTTGTTTATTGTTGAGTTGAAATTGGATATAGAACTAAAACCATAATATGTTGAGATTGTTAGAATTCGATTAAATTGTGTCGGAAATCATGTTTTCAGGTTCCTTATTGTTGATACATGTTAGATATATGTTGTTGTGCAATCTATTGGTAATTTTCTGGTGTTTAGGTGAAAATTAGAGTGATTATTGGATGAATTTCGCAGCAGAAATTCTGCAGAAAAATTCTGGGTTTTCTCTGCCCGTACGCGCAACACGCAGGGCAATACGCGTATTGGTTTGGGCAATACGCGTATGGCAAGGGGAATTGAGGCAATACGCGTATGGAAATCCATTTTTCTCGGCCATCTACTGAAATGCGTAATGGTACGCGTATGAGGCTGGGCAATACGCGTATGGCTCAGGGCAATACGCGTATGGCTAGCGAGGGTGCAGAATGTTGTCTTTTTGCGATTCCATTTCTTTTTTATTCCATAACTTGTGTTCCGATTATCCGTTTTGAACATTCTTGGTATCGTTGGAAAGCTATTGAGATGTACCATCTTTTTAAAATGGTTTTGAGATTGTTGGCCGATTTAATTATGTCGGGAATTTGGAAATGTGTCGTTTTGTCAACTTTTACCGTTTTAATTGTGTGTAATTGATGTGTATCATGCAATGTGCTTTTGATATGGATATCGTATGACTTGTGTGATGTTATATGATGTGAATGCATGATTATGGATGTGTATATGTGTGCATTTGAATGTCATGAGTCATTGTATGCCAAGCATCATGATATGCATTCTTGTGATGTCGTGTGCCCTAATGGGTGTGAGCGACAAAACGATTCCAGAGGGAATCCGCTATAACATCGTGAGCCTTATACCAAGAGGACCTAAAGCGATGATTATAGACGACTGTGAACCTTATACAAAGAGGACCTAAAGCGATCGGATCGTGAGCCTTATACCGAGAGGACCTAAAGCGATCCATAAACGTCGTGAGCCTTATACCAAGAGGACCTAAAGCGACGGGGAACATCGTTTGCCCGACGGGGAGTTACACTAAGTAACAAGCGGTGATTCCAATAGTTTTTGAGTGAACTAATGATGAGAATGATGGATGGAATGGTACCGCATTGCATTGCATAGAATCGTTGTGTCGGTCTCTGTTCATTTGCATAAATCATGAATGGATTCATTTTGTGTGGAATTGTGAATGTAATTGATACGGTTGATATATATATATATATATATGTCGGTGATAAATGCATTGAGCATGATTGATATGCCTTGGTGATGGAATATGAGATATGCATTGTGTTGTTTTGTGTTTGAATTCTGGTGTAAGTTGTGGTGAGAATATTTTACATGTGTATTTTGGTGTTATTATATAATTGTATGCAATTATATTATGATTGTGTTTCTAACCCTTCTGCTATTTTGAATGCTCTATGAGGCATTGCAGGTTAGATGCTGGAGGTCTTTTTGTGAAGCTTATGTCTTCATTCTTTTGTCAGTCGGCTCTGATATGTAGCACCGGGTGGTCGGGGAGATCGTTTGTGGATATGTGTATACGTATATGTTCTTTTTAGATTGTATATATATGAATCTGTGTATGACAGACAAACTTTTATGTTATGTATATATGAGATTTCAGTTGCATATTTTCCGCTTTTATTCTGTATCTGAATTGTGGGTATTAGGAACTAAGTTCCTCTGTTATTTGCTACCTAATTGTTGTATATCTTTGTAAGCATGTTGTTGTATTTTGTTTCAATTGATGTGACGCCTCCATCTATGCCATGAATGTTTTATTATACTCTGATTATTTGTTATCGCTTTAATTAATTGGGGGTATAAATTGGGGGTGTTACATGCTGCAAAGAAGGATGAAAGTTTTCGTCCCATTCAGGATTTCTTCCACAGTGGAGGCTTCTTCCACCCAGTGTCTCAATAAGTACACACCATCAATAAGAGTGACTCCTCTGATACGGATGAGGAGTGGAAATCTTATCTCAATGGATGATTATGATCCTGAAAGATGTCGTGCTCCACCTAATTCATTAGAGGATGATCTAATAAAAGACAACTTTGACCAAGATTATTATGATCCCCTGGATGACTTGCCTATCTAGAAGCCATACATGGAAGACTTGGGGCAAAAGAGTCAGCCGAACGATGCCTGTCAGCTGAGTAATATTGAAAAGAATACCCACATCCCCACTGAGTCATGGGATCATTACTCAGGACATTCCGAAGATAACCAGCACCGTGATGATGAATCTGCAAAGATTGTAAGACAATAGTTCATCAACTATGCTTTTCCTGAGGTCAACGTTATTGAGGAAGATGACTCGTCCACTCCCACAGAAGTATGGGACACTTTGGGACAGCCGAGTGGCAAATACAACTTCTTAGTGAAGTACACCGCTCCTGAAAGCTCTCGCAACCGATACGAGGACATCCAGCCTACTGGATGGGGAGATCCTCTTGAAAGTGAAAACACTAGGAAAGATACAACAGAAGAGTTCTCCTACGACAACTCTACTTGGGAGGGAGACTCCATTGATCCTACTTCACCAGAAATCAGCGTTGTTTCTGAATACAAACCAAGAAGAAAGATACCAGACTTTGTGATTCACAGAGGAGTTCGTCGTCAATGGGTTGCTGTCGATGTCTCGAAAGTCGTCCATAAGTCTAAGTAATTACCATCTTTTTTTTAACCTTTCACCTCGCCCAGGTGAAACAGATGTTTTTATAGGGCTCACCCTTTCTGTAAATGTCCCTCTTCGTTTCGCCCAAAGCGACAGAGTTTTGTTTTATAGGGCTGTATTTCAAAAATCGACAAATCATAAATAAATAATGTCATTCTAAATTCCCGCATTTATTGTTGTTTTCACTTTTTGTTTTTCAGAAAATGGCAATCCTAAAAACAACCCAAAATAAAAACAAGCTTTTTCAGAAAATACACTGCACACACTCTTGCATTCTCTCTATCCTTTTCTAAAAATGAATCATCACGTCATGCAGATTGCTTGTTTTAAACCCCATTGAAACGTACGATCCAATGCCTTCTCCCAACTTTGAATTCCCGGTATTTGAAGCTAAAGAAGAAGAGGATGAAGAAATTCCAGAAGAGATCTCCCGACTACTCAGACAAGAGGAAAGGTCTATTGAGCCTCATAAAGAGCCGTTGGAAACAATCAATTTGGGTTCAGAGGAAGAAAAGAAAGAAGTTAAGATTGGAGCACTGCTCAGTCTAACTGTCAGAGAAGACTTGATAAAACTTCTCAAAAAGTTTCCAGATGTATTTGCTTGGTCCTATCAGGACATGCCAGGGTTGGATACCAGCATCGTGGAACATCATTTACCGCTAAAAATAGAATGTCCTCCAGTAAAACAAAGACTGAGACGGACGCACCCGTATATGGATATTAAGATTAAAGAGGAAGTGCAGAAACTCTTCGACGCAGGTTTCCTCGCCACCTCAGAATATCCTCCATAGTTAGCCAACATAGTGCCAGTTCCAAAAAAGGACGAAAAAGTTGGAATGTGTGTAGACTACAGGGATCTGAACAAAGCAAGTCCAAAGGATGACTTCCCTTGCCACACATTGACATGTTGATAGATAGTACAGCAAAATTCAAAGTCTTCTCCTTCATGGATGGATTCTCAGGTTATAATCAAATCAAAATAGCGTCGGAAGATATAGAGAAAACTTCATTCATCACCCCATGGGGTACCTTTTGTTACAAGGTAATGTCGTTCGGTTTAAAGAACGCGGGGGCAACCTATAAAAGGGCCATGACAACTCTGTTTCACGACATGATGCATAAAGAAATCGAAGTATATGTCGATGACATGATTGCCAAATCTAAAACAGAAGAAGAGCATGTGACACACCTGTCAAAGTTATTCGAGCATCTGAGAAAATACAAACTCCGCTTGAATCCTAATAAGTGCACGTTCGGTGTTCGCTCAGGAAAGCTCTTATGTTTCATCATTAGCCAAAAGGGAATTGAGGTTGATCCTGACAAGGTCAAGGTCATTCAAGAAATGACATCTTCGAAGACTAAAAATTGGTCAGAGGATTTTTGGGACGTCTGATTTACATCTCAAGGTTCATATCCCTTATGACCACGACATGCGCGCCAATCTTCAAACTACTCAAAAAGAATCAAAGTTGTGTATGGACAGAAGATTTCCAAAAAGCTTTCGACAACATCAAAAAATATCTGTTGAATCCACCAATTTTGTCTCCTCCAGTGAAGGGAAGACCATTGATCATCTACTTAACAGTCTTGGAAGACTCCATGGATTGTGTACTCGGCCAACAAGATGAAATAAAAAGAAAAGAGTCTGCCATCTACTACTTAAGCAAGAAGTTCACTGACTTTGAAACTCGATACACCATCTACTACTTGTTGTGCTCTGACTTGGGCAGCCAAACATCTGCGCCAGTACATGATTTGTCACACTACTTGGTTAATCTCTGAAGTGGATCTGATCAAGTACGTCTTTGAAAAGCCTGCTCTCACGGGAAGGATTACCCGTTGGCAGATGTTGTTATCAGAATATGACATCGAGTACCATGCTCAAAAATTCATCAAAGGAAGTATTTTAGCCGATCATTTGGCTCATCAACCGATTGATGATCAGGAATCAGTCAGATTTAAATTCCCAAACAAAGATATCATGTACTTGAAAATGAAAGATTGCAATGAACCGCTACCTAGTGAAGGGCCAGAACTAGGATCCCAATGGGGACTAATATTTAATGGAGCTATCAACACTTATGAAAACGGAATTGGGGCAATCATCGTAACACCTCAAGGTACCCATATTCCTTTCACTGCCAGACTAAAATTCAAATGCACGAACAACAAGGTCGAATACGAAGCTTGTATCATGGGTCTCGAAGAAGCAATTGACTTAAGGATAAAGAACTTGGATGTGTATGGAGACTCATCCCTGGTTATCAATCAGATCAAAGGAGAGTGGAACACATACCAATCAGGATTAATTCCTTACAAAGATTACGCGAGAAGGTTGTTACCCTTCTTCAACATAATCGAGTTTCATCATATCCCTCGTGAAGAAAATCGCATGGTTGATGCACTAGCCACTATCTCTTCCATGATTAGTGTAGGTCAATGAAACGACGTACCTAAGATTAACATAATGCGCCTTGAAAGGCCCGCTTACATCTTCGCAATGGAAGCAGTCTTAGATGACAAACCCTGGTATCACGATATCAAGTGCTTCCTTCAAAGACAAGAGTACCCACATGGGGCATCAAGAAAAGATAGGAAGACTCTCAGAAGACGGGCTGGCAACTTCTTCCTAAATGGTGATACGCTCTACAAAAGAAACTTCGACATGGTTTTGCTCAGATGCGTAGACAGACAAGAAGCAAACATGTTGATGAAAGAGACTCATGAAGGATCCTTTGGCACTCATGCCAATGGACACACAATGGCGAGAAAAATTCTGAGAGCAGGATACTATTGGCTGACATGGAATCCGATTGCTACAAGTACTTGAGGAGATGTCACAAGTGTCAGATATACGCAGACAAAATCCATGTACCGCCAACATATCTCAAAGTAATTTCTTCTCCATGGCCTTTTTCTATATAGGGAATCAACATGATTAGCATGATTGAACCAAGAGCTTCAAACGGACATCGGTTCATCCTGGTAGCCATTGACTACTTCACCAAGTGGGTCGAAGCAGTGTCATACACTAATGTAACCCGACAAGTGGTAGTCCGCTTTATCAAAAACAATCTCATATGTCGTTATGGTGTTCCAAGCCAGATCATTACTGATAATGGATCTAACTTGAACAACAAGATGATGAAAGAGTTGTGCGCTGAGTTCAAGATCGAACACCATAACTCATCTCCCTACAGACCTAAGATGAACGGAGCGGTAGAAGTGGCTAACAAGAATATCAAGAAAATCATTCAGAAGATGGTTGTAACCTACAAAGACTGGCATGAAATGCTACCATTTGCTCTCCACGGTTATCGTACATCCGTCCGAACTTCAACAGGGGCGACCCTTTTCTCTCTAGTATATGGCATGGAAGCAGTGCTCCCTATAGAAGTAGAAATCCTATCAATCCGGATATTGATGGAAGTTAAGCTAACAGGGGCTGAATGGTGTCAAAGTCGACATGATGAACTAAACCTAATTGAAGAAAAAAGAATGACAGCTTTATGCCATGGTCAGTTGTATCTTCAAAGAATGAAGAAGGCATTTGACAAAAAGGTCTGACCCTGTGTCTTCCGGAAAGGAGACCTTGTGCTTAAAAAGGTACAATCATTCCTCACTGATTCTCGGGGAAAATGGACTCTGAGTTATGACGGCCCTTATGTGGTTAAGAAAGCCTTCTCAGGCGGTGCCTTGAGACTTGCAACAATGGATGGAGAAGAGTTTACCTACCCCACGAATGTTGACGTAGTCAAGAAATACTTCGCCTAAATAAAAAAAACGTCTCAGTGGATTGAAAACTCGAAAGGGCGATCCAGGCAAAAATTAGAGACATAAGCAAAAAATCATCCCGATGGATTGGAAACCTCGAAAGGCAATCTAGGCAAAAATTAGGGATTCATGGCAAGTAACTACGTCCGATAAGGTTAAATCCCCAGAGGTAACACCATCCGTCGAAAAACTTCAAGTCAAGGTCATCTTCGACAGAAGCTCAGAATGTCCAGAATTCAAAGTTGGTAGAAGGATAACGGTCGTTATGTTTCAATGTAACCCCTTTTCCCTTAAATTACCATTTTCTAAACTTTGTAAATGCTCTATGGTATCACGCACTTGGCTGATTACCATTCTATCAATGAAATTTGAGCCCTGGTGCTTTTGTTTGCAATTCTCATTTATTTTTGCTTTACAGAATGACATTTTTTAACATGATCAACGATTCATGAAACAAAAAAAAAGAATTTAACTTATCTTCGGCTTTTAAATTAAAGATGGCAATTCTTTTTTACTACTGAACACACAAAGGAACATCAGTGGCTTCTCCGGAAGTGATTAAACCTCAAAAGGATGAATCAAAGTACTCCTTCTAAACCAGTACACCTGATTGAGGGATCAACCGTTTAAGATATAATACCTTGTCTAATATCCCCGACAGAGTTCTTACCTATGAAGACCATTGGATGGTTCTTTCTCCCCCAAAAGGGTTTACCCCTCCAAAAGCAAAACAGGATTGCTATCTTGAACCGATGGTACTGTTCATCCCCCGCAGTGGCCGAGTGTTCAGTCGTGTTCATTCACTAGTTTGTATGTCGCGTCTGTTTTGTCAAGATAAAAATACATACATCATGCATGATTGATTCATATTCATTCATATATTGCATTAATATCACTCCGGTCATATTCATCCCTAAGTGATAAACGTCCTCTCGCCAATAAAATTGTCAATTTTCCTTTCCACGTCAGATAGGACAAAATCCCGATTTGAGTTCTTTCCTCATCAGGAAATGTATCGTCTGAGAAATTTCTCCCCAGTTTATTTCTAGATTGGGGACAATCCTCGACCACTTTGATAACTTGAATCTTTGAAAGGCAAGAAGACATTCGATAGACACTTTTAGAACATCACTCTTCACCATTGAAGATGATATTTTCGCTTTCCCGGATTAAGGAAAATCCCTAGAGAAAGCCTCTTAACCAAAGACTCTCGGCAATACATTGGTTTTCCTCCCAAGAAATTTCATGTTATTGGAGTCATCGGCACCTCAAAATTGGATCGCATCACATGGCATTTCTTCGAAAAGATCTTGAAGAAAAAGTATGATTTAATGTCCCCAAGTAGAAATCAGTCTCTCAAGAGAGTCATTTTCCCCAGTAGAGTCAATAAATGGCATCTCCAACAGAGAAGTTTGCACACCTCTATAGCTCAGACAAATGGGTGCCCCCCAGCAAGTCTGACCTTAAACCTTTTCCATCAAATGGCGTCTCCCCAGTAAAAATCGGTGAGAAATTTGATAAAAACCGCTACAAATAGCATCCCTTGTCAAGATAGAAACTCGACAAGAAGAAACTTAGACCAGTTTTGTGGCTAAAGACCAGGATCGAGGGGAGGTTTATTTCAGAAACTTAGACCAGTTCTATGGCTGAAGACCAGGATCGAGGGGAAGTTTATTCCAAAAGAAACTGAGACCAGTTCCGTAGCTAAAGACCAGGATCGAGGGGAGGTTATTTCAAAAACTTAGACCAGTTCCATGGTTGAAGACCTGGATCGAGGGGAAGTTTATTTCAAAAGAAACTGAGACCAGTTTCATGGCTGAAGACCGAGATCGAGGGGAAGTTTTACCCTTTTCTAAGTAACATTGCTTAGCAAAAGAAGATAGATGAGCAAACTGTCATTCATAACCACAGTCAAAATTTCGGGTATTCCAATATTTAATCCTCTTGCACCCTGAATGTCTGAATATCTTCGCCATTCACACCTTCAGGTCCAAGAAAATTAAATATGGGCATCTGTCATACCCCAAATTTTGACCACCAAGATTTCCCATCATTGTGAAGATCATTACCACAATATAGATGTACCATTATACCTCATCAATCTCCTCAAGGATTGTTGAGCCTTCACTACAATCAAGAATTAGGGTTTTGAGCCCTCTCAGAACATTTAAACAAAAGATCAATCAAGAAATGACATGATCTTTAACTTGTCTAACCTCTCAAACATCCATGAAGGATCAAGAGGTCACTCATATCAAGAATCAAGCACAAGGTTGCAACATTCCAAGTGGAATGAGCTTCGAAACACCCAGTGTCACCAAATTAGGGTTTTGGTCGACTGAGGCTTCCAAAGTGAAATTTTCATAGGGAAATGAGCCAAGGCTTCAAAATGTGACTCAATGTGCTCAAAATAACCCTAGGAGTCCATTTTCAAAGTTGAATTACCCTCAGAGAATGCATTCCTCAAAAGTCAGGAATTAGGGTTTTTCCGCACCGAACCGCTCCGGAGCCAAAAGTCAAAACATGACTTTTTAGGCAAAAATGATCCTTATGACTCATATTCTCATAAAATATGATATATAATGTCATTTTAACAAGAATTGATCAAGAAATCATGATATCTTGTAAAAGGGGTAATCTTGAAAAATTGAAAATTTTTCTAAGTTACTAAATTTGGATGGTTTTGGTACCAACTTCCAAGGACCATAACTTTTGATCCAAGCAGCCATTTTGAGTGATCCAAAGCCTGATTTGTAGGTCTTCCTACATTCTACAAAAGCTTCAACTATATTAAACTCTAATTCTTCATGGATTTTTGGTTGTGGATGGATCAAAGTGGTGAAAAATCAAAGATTTAACACTTAGTAAAAAATTGTCTAAGTTTCAGCATTGAACATCAATGTTCATGAAGATTTTTCAATTGGATTCAGATAGTTTCAAGATAAACTATTACCACACATGAATTTTACCATATGAGGGCTTTCTAAAAAGTACATGAGCTTTCCATAACTCAATTTGAGCAAGGAGATATGATCATCCCAAAATGACACTTTCAAATTGGCTTGTACAAGGCAGTTTTGTGCATTTTTGCTCGAGCTGGCCAAATTGTGCAAACTTAAGCCTTGTCACACTTCTGAAACCATATGAGAACCTTATCCATGCAAGTATCTCTGATCCACAAGCCTCACAAGTCCAAGAGCTATCATTTAGGCATGTGGAAATTCATGATTCCTACTCAAAATATTCAAAGTTGTCAAGAAGCATTGAATGAGTGCATAGCGGTGGCATGCATCAAGATAATGTTATCTAAGATGAGGCCAGCCTTATCTCTGAACTAAAGGACTCATAGCCTGTGCCCTAACCTCAAGTCAATGGCTAGAGGAGACTTGAGATTCCATTTGATCTCCATTGGCCAAGGAACTGTCCAAGCCTCCATTCACTATTGATGCCAAAACAAACTTGTTGCACTATAAATAGACATCAATTGTGATCATTTTGAGTACACCAAAGCCTCAAAACACTGGCCTTACTCAAAATCTCTCTCTCACCCCAAAAATGCCTTCATTTGCAAGTCACTATCAAATTTTTCATTAGAGAGCCATTCCATCACAACCAAGTGTTCTAACACATCCCATACATCATATATGAGCTGATCAAACACTCCTCACACTTCTGAAACATCAGGATCACCATCTCCATTTCTTACTTAGTCCAACTGCAGTCAGAGTCGAGCCAGCTTATCCAAAGAGTTTCAAAACATTCTGAATGTTGCAACACAATCCTTGAGGCCTAAGAAAGCTATCCAGATCATTGTTTCACTTCTATAACACCTTTACAACAGAATTCGATTCCTTCTTGCAGATGTAAGCCTTGAACTTTCAAACTCCATGCTACATGCATCATAAATGTTTTTTCAAGTTACCAACATGTTTCTGGATGTTCATAGATCATTAACCCTCAAACAATTGTTGTTTATCTTATGTGTATAGGATTTCATATAGTTTTTACATTTTTTAGGGTTCATATGATCATCACGTAATAACTTCCCCTATACTTAAAATAAATGAAATTAAATGCCACCATCATGTTCCTGGTTTAAAAACGAGTGATTTTCATGTTTACATCATCCCATTTCATTACGTATTGAGTGAGATAGCATGGATTTTACAAATCCGGCTAGAGGTTGAAGATGAAGTTCTTCGCGCGAATTTTTGAATTTACCACGCATGTATCATATATTATGTGTTGGTTGCGTTTCAATATCACCATCACACGCTGGCTCACTTGGCAAGGGCGTGTTTTGCTTGTGTGTGGGTGAGAGGTCGTGGGTTCAATCCCCACCCATGACAAATTTTTATCACTAGTCCAATTTCATTCTTTTTTTCATATTATTTTCTTAAAAGATTTGAAAAATTAATTTCTCTCTCATTTTTTTTTATCATTTTTTATTGGTTTTTTTTTTAAAAGTCATAAAAATGTTAAAGTATTTTATTCCACAAAAAAATCAAAAAGATATTATTTATTTAATATATTTTGAATTTTTGATTTTTCAAACATTTATCCAAGATCACAACTTGTTTTTCGTACATGTTTGATGATTTTGATCATTTTTAAATGATTTTATTCAAATTAAAATGCATTTTTCAATCAAATTAGGGTTTTGATTATTTTCACCCTCACAAACATTTTTCAAAACACTTTTGGGCCTCTAATAAAGTGTAAGACCCATCCCTTGTCACACACAAACTTTTTTGGGCCTCAATCATTGTTTAAGACCCGATACGATTTTCAAAACGACGGTGCGATCACTGTTTTTCATCTGGGCCTCTCCCTGAGTTATAAGTCTCATTCCCTCTTCTTAAAAACACTTTTTGGGCCTCTTGATAGAGTGTAAGTCCCATCTCTTTATAAATAAACTTTTTTGGGCCTCAGTCATTGTATAAGTCCCGATACGATCTTAAAAAATCTCGGCGCGATCGCCGTTTTCAAAACAAAAATCATTTGGGCCTCCCTTGTATTGTAAGTCCCATCATTCTTTCTTCAAACACTTTTTGTCCTCTAATAGAGTGTAAGACCCAACCCCTTTGTACATAAATAATTTGGGCATCAGTCATTGTATAAACCCCAATACAGTTTTCAAGATAACGGTGCGATCATTGGTTTTTTTCATCTGGGCATCTCTCTGAGCTGTAAGCCCCATCTCTTGTATAAAAATAAACCTTGGGCCTCTAATAGAGTGTAGGACCCATCCTTCTTGTAAAATACAATAAATTTGGGCCTTAGTCATTGTATAAGCCCTCTGTGGTTTTCAAAACCACGACGCGATCGTCACCTTTTCAAAAGAATTCATCTGGGCCTCTCCTTGAGTACAAGCCCCAAACTTCCTTTTACAACAACTTTCCTTTTGATTTAGATTCAAATTTATAGTTTTATCAAAACTTTCTTCAATCTCTTGAATAACTAACCGTACAGTTGTGTTTATAATGCTGGAAGCTTGCACCACTGTAAGTTCTACCATTTTTCTATACACTTGCTTATGTATTTCATCTGTATATACTTGTATCTATTTGCTTAGAGTTTTCCCCAGCACTTAGGTCTAGGATTAGATCAAACTAGTGGTTACTCTTTCAATACAGTCAAAACTAGTTCCCCGTAGGAAATTCCAGATACAATCTTGCCTCCTCTTGGGCTTATACAATATGGAACAGAGAAAGACATTATTCCCGGTGAAAATTTTCTCAAGACTGTCACTACTTAGAAATTTGTACAAGAAATTCATTTCCCCAAAGAGGATTAATCCCCGGTGAAACCTCTTTTGAATTTCTTCAAACCATGGAACTGTTCACTAAAGAAAGGATTATTCCCGATGAAACCTTTCTTGAACTTTCCTCAGGTTTTGACCCACAGGCTTCCTAAAAGCATCCCCAGCCTCATCTTGGGCTTTGTACAAGGACCCACATGCTTCTTAGAAGTTCTAAGCCTCCTTTTGAGCTTATTACAAATACCCAAAGACTTCCTACAGGTATAGGACAGAACTTAGTCATCTTTTGCTAGTTCAATCTTCCAGAAAGCCAAAATATCAAACCAGTTTAGGGTTGATTCTCATCCCTTAAAACACCATCCTCCTCTTGGGCATCATACAAAGATAAACCTTTTCATACCAGTAGACTTGGAAAGTCCCATCTCCCCTTGGATCTCAAAGAAACCCTCAAGTTTCCTAAAAGGACAAGAGAAACCCTGATCATTTCATCAATTCCCAGTAGAGTGAAAACCTCCAAAGGTTAAAAAACTCAATCTTTAAGCTTTCACTTTAAAATTCCCCAGCTAGGGTCAATTTACTATCAATAAACCCTCAATCAGAACCTCAAGGAATCTGATATTACAACTCTTCTCCATTCCTCAGCAAGAGTTGATTCCCCGATTTGGACCTGTCTCTGGATCTCAATAATCCTCAGCAGAAGCTAGCCTCCTCTTAGGCTTCATATAAGAAATTCCCCAACCAACCTCCTCTTAGGCTTTGTATAATGATTTTCCCTTAGTAGTTTTAGCCTAATCTTGGGCTTTGTACAAGACAGATAAAATATTCTCCAGCTGAGTCAATAACTTTTAGCCTCAATCTTGGGCTTTGTACAAGACAGATAAAACCCCTCCCCAGTGGAGTCACTTCTTTTAGCCTCAATCTTGGACTTTGTACAAGACAGACAAAACTTCCCCTAAAAGAGTCAACTCTTTTTAGCCTCAATCTTGGGCTTTATACAAGACAGATATAAAACTCCCTAAACAGAGTCAAACTTTTAGCTTCAACATTGGGCTTTGATCAAGGCACACAAAAATCAACATCCCCTCAGAGAAAATCAAAAGTTCTCTCTGTAGGAAGGCATTTCTCTGTACAATCACACATCAAAACAGACAATCAGAAAACCCTAATCCCAGATAACTGTTGTAAGTGGCACACTTGTTGATTCAAAAATCCAAGTTGTAGACCCTCTTTATCCTGGTAAAACTTATTCTTTCATCTAATTGCTGTAAGTGGCAAGCCTCTGGATTATTTACATCCAAGCCAGTGTCCTTCTCTTAGCATGGAAGATTCCTAAGGAAAAATGGCATTGCTCTACACTGAGTTAAAGTTCATTCCTTCAGGACAAATCCCTTATAAAGGAAATTATGGCATTGTTGGATCCCATACATTCCAGTTAAAGTAATTCTCCTTTATAATCATCAGTTACCCAACAACTGTGATAAATGGATGAGATATCTCCCTTTAGAGATGAAAAATTCTCTCTCAATCAAACCATCTAGCTTCAATCTTGGGCTTTGAACAAGACACAAATACTCATCTAGCTTCAATCTTGGGCTTTGAACAAGACACCAAACAACTTTCCTCCCATGAAATAGGAGGAACTACGATTGCTCTGATTTCCCTGTTTTCTTTAAGGGGAATACGTAGGCATAAGATTGTGAAATCTTAGCGAGCACACAAATCAAAAACTTTAGGTCCAGTACCTTACCAAAAACATTAAAAAAACTGAAAACAACCAAAATACTCTCTCAAAACTCCCAAAGGAGAAACTTTCCCAATTTATGACAGATAAACACCAGTAAGTAGATAACAGAAGAACATGCCAAAGAATTTATGGATAACCATATATACGCTGGGTAATTGACAACTTTCCTTTGTATAACTTGACCCCGGAGTCCCCAATCTCTTAGCATTTGTTAAAGAAAACATTTACGTGCAAGGTTAGTTTTAGATATCTTCCCTTTCCTTTCCAGCTTCATAGGATAAATAAGAGATCAGAAATTAGCACCCAATTCCAACCATTGCAGTAAGATGGTCGCGTCACCGACAAAAATCGCACGCTACACAACCCCGATTCAGTTTGTAAGCTCAGCCCAACTAAAAGCTTTCTTTGGTTTAAAATAAGCCTAGTTTAATATCTCAATGGTACGTAGTCAGTCTGGTCAAAACCTAGGTTCAGTTCGTGAGTTTTGCCCTGTTAAAAAGCTCATCTTGGTTCGAGATATGCCGGTGGAAAATCTTGGTTTAGCTTGGGGAATAACAACTTCAATTTGATGTTTGGAAAAGAAGACTAACTGCTTCAATCCATTGTATAGAAGAAAAAATAAACGCTTCTCTCCAGTGTTCGCTGTTTGGTTGCAAGTTAGCCTAACACTTCAGTTTTCCATGTATAAGGGGGTTCAAGAGTTCAAACTAATAAAAGCTCTTAAGAATTATTAGACACTCTAAAGATAAAATCTTGGGGAGAGGATTATGTCACTTCTTTTCGACCAAACCTCTACAATTCTTCGTGTTACCAACCTGAAGCATCACCAGCTAAAGATTTCCTACATCAAAAATATCAGTTACTCTAAGAGTGTGCATTAGGGATGGCTAGTTGGGAAATCAACATCTCAACCAACTTTTATGCAGAGCCTCATAATTTCAGTCCATAATTTAAAGCACAGTTTGATAAGTATCCCTACCACACACTAATTCCAATTATGAAGGTTAATTTATCATTTGTCAAAGCCTGGAAATTTTTAGGAGCGAAACATAGTTGCAGAAGAAAGTAAATACCGGATAAGGGAAGCATTCATCAACATGAGCAAGAGCATCACTCCCTGATGAAGGCCATTAAGAACTTTGTGTTGTTTCCTAATAACAATTAGTAATTTGGGTGTTTTGCTATCGTTTGAGTTATTTTTATTTTTAGTCTTATTTTAATATTTTTATGTACTTACCTAGTTAGTAGTTGGTTCTTATATGCTCTCCCTACTCATAGGTTTTATGTTGATTTAATTAATGAATTAGTTTATTACTGTTTTTTCTTTGAATTAATGATGTGTTACCTTACCAATGACACTTTGAAAAGCTACATGAAACAAATCGCCAGAAAAAAAAATGAAAGAAAAAGTTAATTGTTACAGAAGTTCTAGATGATGTATGATAGTTAAAGAAGAAAAGGGATATTCAACTGAATTGTACTTAACTTCTAAATACCTCAGCAAGTAAGGTTTGAGCCAAATATCCATTGTTTACTTTTTCCTTCTTATGAGAGTGCTCATACAACTGTTATTTTCTAATATTTTCTTTCTTTTTGATTTATTTTATTGGTATGTTGATTACACATTGAGGCACTTGTTTGTGGAAACTCTGAGACTTTTAAAGTCACCATGTTAAGAGAAGTTTATATCCAATTGTTTAAACTTTCTTAGCCTGAGCCTTTTGTTCGATGACATAGCCTCATAAGTAGCCTATTTGACTTGAAATATTAATCTTTCCACCATCTCTCTGTTACTTATGTCCTATACATACCTAATTGCCCATTTAATTTATTGTCAGTTAGTCGTTTAACTCATTCCTTTAATTGTTCTATCACTTTTACTAACAGTAAGGTTACCTTGCAGGATCAGACTCCGGGACAGACGATTGGCGTCAGATGTGAGTCTCAAGGCCTCTACTACTTCTCCACACTGTCTACCACATGCTTCACCACAGATTCTCCACTCACTATACAGGTGCAGTTAGGTCATCCGGGTCTTCCCAAGCTACAAAAGTTGGTGCCTAGATTATCTAAATTATCCATTTTACATTGTGAGTCTTGTCAGTTAGGGAAACATACTCGTAGTCACTTTCCCGATGGAGTCAATAAACGGATTGTGTCCCCTTTTTCTTTAGTTCACTCCGATGTTTGGGGTCCCTCGAGTACTCATCTACTTTTGAGTCTATGTATTTTGTAACCTTTATTGATGATTTTTCACCTTGCACGTGGCTATTTTTAATGAAGAGCGGATCTGAATTGTTTTCTATTTTTGAACAATATTATCGGGAAATAAGAACTCAATTTGGTTTGTTTATTCGTACCCTAAGAAGTGGCAATGCATGCGAGTATTTATCCCAACAATTTCAAACTTTTATATCATCCAATGGTATTCTCCACCAAACATCTTGCCCTCATACACCTCAACAAAACAGGGCAGCCGAAGGCAAAAATCGGCATCTCATAGAAACCACTCGGACCCTACTTCTCCATGGTAATTTTCCTCTCCAATTTTGGGGAGATGTTATGCTCACGGCATGTTATCTTATAATCGCATGCCCTCGTCTGTCTTAAATAATAAAATCCCTCATTCAATCCTATTTCCAAACTCCCCCTTCACCCAATTCCTCCTCGAGTCTTCGGGTCAACATGTTTTGTTCACAATATCTCCCCTGGACTTGATAAACTATCAGCTCAATCACTCAAGTATGTCTTTCTTGGTTATCACTGATCCCAAAAGGGTTATTGTTGCTATTCACATACTATACAATGATACCTCGTATCAGCCAATGTTACCTTCTTTAAGTCTGTTTCGTATTTCGAGTCCAACCAAGAATCTCTGGAACTCCTTCAAGAAAGTACTCCTACACATCTTATGGAAGTCCCATATGTCATCATTCCCCATCATTCCAGGGAGCCTGGCACACTAAATACCCCTACAATTGACCACTCCACTTCTTGTCCACTTCAAACATATCAGCGTCGCCAACCAACATCTGTCGTACCTATCCCTGAGGTCATACATGCCCCTAAGGTTATTGCAGACTCTCCTCTGATGCCTTCGCCATCATCGGATCCAATCCTACAACCTGAGTCAGATCTTCTTATTGCCCTTCAAAAAGGTATACGTCAAACACAAAATTATTCTCCACATTATATTTATTTATGTTATCATCTTCTTTCCTCTTTTTAGTATACTTGTTTGTCTTCTTTGTCTTCTGCTTCTATTCCTAAAACTCCAGGTGAAGCATTATCTCACCCTAAGTGGAGGCAAGCAATGATTGATGAAATGTGTTCTCTTCAAAGTAGTGGTACTTGGGAACTGGTTCCTCTACCCCCTGGGAAATCTTATTAGGTTGTCGTTGGCTTTATACAATGAAGGTTGGACCAGATGGTAAGATCGATCGATTTAAAGCTCGCTTGGTATCCAACGGATACACTCATATTTTTAGGTTGGATTACAGTGATACCTTCTCGCCTGTAGCCAAGATGGCATCTGCCAGACTTCTTCTATCCATTGCAGGCATTCAACATCGGCCTCTTCATCAACTTGACATCCAAAATGCCTTTTTACATGGTGACCTTGAAGAGGAAGTATATATGGAGTAACCACCTGTGTATGTTGCTCATGGGGAGTCATCAAATATGGTTTGTAGGCTACACATGTCTCTTTATGGTCTTAAGCAATTTCCGAGAGCTTGGTTTGGCAGATTCACCGATGTAGTACAACAGTTTGGTATGGTCTGTAGTGAAGCTGACCATTCTATTTTTTATTGTCACTCAGCCCAAGGGTGCATCTATCTTATTGTGTATGTAGATGACATCGTCATAACTGGTAGTGATCAGGAGGGAATACTCCAGGTGAAACAACATCTCTCGAATCAATTTCAGACAAAAGATCTTGGTAAACTCTGCTACTTCTTGGGAATTGAGATGGCTCAATCTAAAGATGGTTTGGTTATTTCCCATCGGAAATATGTTATGGATATTTTGGAAGAAAGAGGGTTGTTGAATGCTAAACTAGCTGATACTCCTATGGATCCAAGTGTCAAACTACTATCCAATCAAGGGGAGCCTCTATCTGACCTGGGATGATATAAGAGATTAGTTGGAAAGTTGAATTATCTCACAGTCACTCGTATGGATATTTCTTTTGCAATTAGTGTGGTAAGCCAGTTCTTAAACTCCCATTATCAAGAACATATGGAAGTTGTTATCCGGATTCTGAGATACATCAAATGTGCTCCAGGAAAAGGTCTAGTATATAAAGATAAAGGACATACTCAGATAGTTGGATACTCTAATGGTTATTTGGCAGGATCACCCATTGATAGACGATCCACCTCTGGGTATTGTGTACTTGTTGGAGGAAACCTTATATCTTGGAAAAGTAAGAAACAAAATGTAGTTGCAAGATCAACCGCCAAGGCAGAGAATAGGGTCATGGCAATGGCAACATGTGAACTTATTTGGTTAAAATTGTTGCTCAAGGAACTTCAAATTGGAGAAGCAGGATCAATGACACTTATTTGTGATAATCAAGCTGCATTGCACATTGTTTCAAATCCAGTCTTCAATGAGAGGACCAAACATATTGAGACAGACTGTCAATTTGTCAGAGAGAAGATCGAGTCAGGTGACATCGTCACGGGCTTTGTCAACTCTAATGATCAATTGGCAGAGGTGTTTAAAAAATACCTTCGAAGCCCTAGAACAAATTATATATGTAATAAGCTTGGTGCATTTGACTTATATGCTCAAGCTTGAGGGGGAGTTGTCATACCCCAAATTTTGACCACTAAGATTTCCCATCATTGTGCAAATCATCATCACAATATGGATGAACCATTAGTCTCCCCAAAAATGGGTGAGCATCCACTACAATCAGACTTAGGGTTTCAAGCCCTCTCAGAGCTCTTAGACAAAGGATCAATCAAGGAATGACATGATCTTTAACTTGTCTAGCCTCTCAAACATCCATAATGGATCAAGAGGACTCCCACAGCAAGAATTAAGCACAAGGCTGCAACCTTCTAAGTGGATCAAGCCTCAAGATCGCCAGTGTCACCAAATTAGGGTTTTGGTCGACCAGGGCCTCCAGATGGAAATTTTCCTCTGGGCATGAGCCAATGCTTCAAAGCATAACCTATAATGCTCCAAGGGACATCATGGACCCAATCATCAAGTTAATTTAACCTCAGGGGATGCATTCACAAAAAATCAGGAATTAAGGTTTCTTGACCTAATTCACCCCTAAGTTGACTTTTGGGGAAAAGCATGAGCCAAGACCTCAAGACATGATTTGAGGGTCTCTAATACACCACATTGATCCATTTGCAACAATGGATTGATCCAAGAAGCTTGAGCAACAAGTTTCAAGTTCATCAGAACCACAGTTAGGGTTTCGCGAAAAAAGTCAACTGTACCTTTGACTTTTGACCAGGACATGCTCCCAAACCCTAGGACATGATTCAATACACCCTATAACACCTATGAAATCAATCCATCAAGTTTGATTTAGGTCAAGGACTTGATTTCATAGAGGATCGCACAGTTTGGAATTCATCTGACAAAAAGTCAACTGTGCAGAAAAGTCAAACTTTGACTTTTTGAGATTTTTCACAACTATGGTTCCTTAACCCTAAAATGATGTTAATGTGTGATTGAAATCATCGTTCATCAAGAAAAATCAAGAAAAGTGGGATAACTTGTAAAAGGGGTAACCATAAAAACTTAGAAATTTTTCTAAGTTATGGAATAAAGTGGCAAGGGTACCAACTTTGGAGGATCATAACTCCTAAACCATAAGGCCATTTTTCCCCATCCAAATTTGGATTTGTAGCTCTCATGGCACTCTACAAAAGCTTCAACTACAACTCATTCCAATTCCTCATGGATTATAAGTTATGGAATGATCAAAATCTCAAAAAGTGAAAATGTCACTTTTTTCCAACACTTAGTGAAATTTTCACTAAGTCAGAATCTGCCTTACTTTTTTCCAAATGTAGGGGAATTTTTCACTTGGATCCAAAAAGTATCAAAACCAATTATGATCAAACAGTTGTTGTATCATATGAGGGCTTTCCAAAATGGCCAAGAACTCCATCAAATTCCACTTGAGCCATGAGATATGACAATGCCAATATGCCTTACTGCAAACTGTCATGGCAAGGCAGATTTTGCTCGATTTGCTTAAATTTTGCAAAGGGCAAGCAACTCTATCCATCTGAACACCTCAAGGGGGACCAAGGAGGAACCAACTCTGATCCCAAGCCTCCCAAGTCTTTGGAACCAAAAATAGCATGCCAAACCTAGAAATGCCTAAAAGAGGGACAAAACTCCAATTTTGTTTTGGAGCATTCAATGGAAGCACCAAGGTGGCATGGACTGAGCCATTTCCAACTGAATTCAGTCAAGACTTATCCAAGACCAAGGGGACCAGCAGCCTGTGCCCTAACCTCTAGTCAATGGCTAGAGGAGACTTGGATTCTCATTGCTCAACATTGGCCAAACTTCTGTTGTAGTTGCCAATCACTATTGTAGCCTAAACAAACTTGCTCTACTATAAATAGAGCTCAATTGTGTTCAGTTTGAGTACACCAAAGCACTACAACACTTGTTTTCCTCAAAATCTCTTTCTCTAGGCAAAAATACCTTCTTTAGCAAGGTAACTCTGAGTTTTTGAGTTAGAGAGCAATTCCACCACAGCTCATGATCCAAACACATCCAATATATCATATCTAAGCTGTCCAAACTCTCACAAGTGACCTGTAACACCAAAATCACAAAGTCACCTCTCAAAACCTCAAAAATAGGCTTTTGTGCATTTTTCAAGCCATGTCTTGATTCAGTCACTTTCCAAACCAGATAAAACCTCAAACACACTCCAAATATCATTCTTGAACTGTCCCAAATGGTTCCCCCCATCTGGAACATCATTTGAGAGAGTTGCTATTTTGGTCACTTTTGACCTTTTTGCAAGAAAGAGCTCAAACTTGTTCCTGAGGTTTCCAGCTGATTCCAACCATCCTAAAAGCTTCTAAGATATCATTTGAGGTTGTTCAAAGCATCAAATCATTTCTGGAACAAGTGGCTTGGCAGATTGCACAAAAGCTCCAAAAAGAGGTAAGCATCACAACTTGGATTCTTTGAACCATGCTTTCTTTTGATGTCCACTGATCATGCATCTCCTATACATGTTATATGTGTTGTGTTTGCACCAATTTATCATGTAAGTCATGCTTGTACCAAGAGATGGCATAGAAAATGCAAATCATGGCTTATTTCAAAACCACTATCGGGTTTTTCAATAGGAGCATGATCTGGAAAAAAATACCACCACCATTAGATTCTTTGTGAAATTCTAGGCAGGATAGACCTAAATTTTGTCACAATCCATGGAGAAATGAGAAAGTTATGGCCTTCACGTTTTCAACCAAAATCCTGCCTTGCCTTGCCTTGGGCCAGGCCAAAAACGAGGCAAGCCTTGTATATTTGTGGTTGTGTTTCAATCAATAGATGTATCACCACCCCAGTGGTAAGACACGCACCCTATACACAAGAGGTCTGGGGTTCGAATCCCCCTTGCCCCAGATCCTCTTTTTGCTATTTTTCCATTTTTTATTATTTTTCTTATTATTTTTAATGATTTGAAAAATTAATAACTCCCTCAATTTTAATTATTTTTTATTGGTTCTTTTTGCAAAAAATCAAAAAAATGTTGAAATATTTTATTCTACAAAAAAATTAAATTTATATTATTTATTTAATATAATTAGTATTTTTGTGAATAAATTCCTTTTTAATTGTTTTTAAGCATTTAAAAGTGAATATTTACTATGAAAATCAAAACTAAATAAGTTTTAATTTATCTTGTGATAAAAACCTCATTTTTCAAACCCTCAACAAAAATCACAAGTAGTTTATTCAAACTTATTTGGTATTTTTATCATTTTTATTTGATTTTCTTTAAATATTTCCTTTTAAAAGAAAACAAATTTAGGGTTTCCTTGATTTTCACTTAAACAAAATTTTTAAACACTTTGGGCCTCTAATAGAGTGTAAGGCCCAATCCCCTTTTAACCAAAACAATTTTGGGCCTCAGATATTGTATAAGTCTCTATGCGTTAAAAGAAAATCTCGGCGCGATCGCCAGTTCAAAAATCAAACCCTTGGGCCTACCCTCGTGTTATAAGCCCCACTCTTTAAAAATCATTAGGCCAGACCCAACCCTTTTTGAAAACCAAAATAATTTGGGCCTCAGTGTATTGTATAAGTCCCGATACCATCAAAAAGTTCGGCGCGATCGTCGCCCTTTTAAACAAAACTTTTGGGCCTCTCCTTGAGCTGTAAGCCCCACCACTTGTACAAAAATAACCCTTTGGGCCTCTTGAGAGAGTGTAAGACCCATCCCTTTGTACAGAAAACCTTTTTGGGCCTCAGTCACTTGTATAAGTCTCTGTACAATGTACAAAACAACAGTTCAATCACTGATAAAACCTTAGGCTTCTCCTTGAGCTGTAAGCCCCAAACAGTCCTTTCAAAGCACTTTCTCCTTTGATTTTGAATATAATATTGTTATCAAAGCTTTCTTTGTTGAACAAACTAACCAAACAGCATGGAAGCTCTACAACCGAGTAAGTGTTTACCCGTTTTCTTTATCCGCTTTCATATATATATATATATAACTGTATTGTGGGGCTGCTCACTGTAAGTCTTCTTTTACAAACTTTTATATACTTGTCAAATATCAACTGTGTAATACTAGTATAGTTATTTAGAGTTTTCCCCGGCAACTACGTTTAGCACTAGGTAAAGCCCTGTTGGTCACTCTTAAATACAAACAAAACTAGATCCCCATAGGATTACCAGACACAGTCTTCCCTCCTCTTGGGGTTAAACAATATGGAAACGTGAAAGGCATCATTCTCGGTGAACCCTTTCTCAGACTGTCACCCTTAGAAATCGTCAAAGAAACTCTATTCCCCAGAGATGATCTTTTCTCTGTGAATGGTATCTCTTGAGTTTCTTCCAAATTCTCGGACTTTCCTGGCTTGATCTATTCTTGGTGAATGGCATGTCTTGAACTTCTCGGTGTTTGGGGACCCATAGGCTTCCTAAAAGCATCCTCGCCTCCTCTTGGGCGTTATACAAGGATCCTTCGGATTCTTAAAAGCTCTCATGCCTTCTCTTGGGCTTAGTACAAGGACCCAGAGACCTCTACAGGTATAGGAACAGAACCTAGTCATCAAATTGCTAGAGATGTCTTTCTGAGTCAAGTGCCAGACCAGTTAATGGGTTGACCTTCATCCCTTAACATACCAGCCTTCTCTTGGGCATTATACAAAGATCATTCACTACCTGAGAATCGATTTCTCAAAACACCCGTAGACTTGGATAGTCTCAATACCCTTTGGATTTTCCATTTCCTTAAAGAACAGGAAATCTCCCGGATCCTCTGATCAATCTCAAAGTACAACATTACCCATATAAGAACTGATTTTCTCTTTTAACCAACATACTGGACCAGTCACCAGCACCCTAGCCTCCTCTTGGGCTTTGTACAATGATTCTCCCCAGCGGAGCTAACCTTTTTAGCCCCCATCTCGGGCTTCGTACGAGATACAAAAACACTCTCTTGTTGAGTATAAAAGACTCTCTTGTTGAGTCAAACATTTTTTAGCCTCCATCTCGGGCTTCGTACGAGATACAAAAACACTCTCTTGTTGAGTATAAAAGACTCTCTTGTTGAGTCAAACATTTTCAACCTCCAACTCGGGCTTCGTACGAGGTACAAAGACTCTCTTGTTGAGTCAAGCGCCTTTAGCCTCCGTCTTGGGCTTCGTACAAGACACATACAAAAGCACTCTCTTGCTGAGTCAATCCCTTTTAGCCTCCGTCTTGGGCTCCGTACAAGACACATATACAAAAGCACTCTCTTGTTGAGTCAACCCTTTTAGCCTCTCTCTCGGGCTTCGTACGAGACAGATAAAAACACCCTCTTGTTGGGTCAATAGCCTCCTCTTAGGCTTTGTATAAGGAAACCCCGGTTGAGCCAATCAACCTTTTAGCATCAAAATTTGTGCCTCGTTCACAGTATACAAAAATCAACAACTCCTTTTCCCCCATCTAATTGCTGTAAGCGGCAAGCCTCTAGATTATTTACATCCACGTCACTGTCCCTCTTTTAGCATGAGAAATTCCTAAGGAAAGATGGAATTGCTCTAAACTGAGTTAAAGTCTTCTCCTTCAGGTTAAAAATCCCCTATAAAGGAAATTATGGCATTGCTGGATTCACATATCCCAGTTAAAGTAATTCTTCTTTATAATCAGTCACCCAACAGTTGTGACAAACAGACCCCCTTTAGAGATGACAAATTCTCTCTAAAATCAAAACCCTTTAGCTTCACATCTTGGGCTTTGAACAAGATACAAACCACCTTTTGCTTCACGTCTTGGGCTTTGAACAAGACACCAAAACGACATTTTTCCTCCCAAAGAATAGGAGGAACTATGATCGCTCTGATTTCCCTGTTTCGTTAAACGGGAATATATAGGCATAAGATTGCAAAAGAATCTTAGCGAGCACACTAATCAAAAACCCAAAACCCCGTACCTTCATACATCAATCGAAAAGCATCAGTCCTAACATCCTACCAATAGCATAGTCCCGTCATTTCATTCTTAGCAAAATAAGCAGAGAGAGGCCGACAATCTAAACCGCATCTGTAAACCAACAGTCATCTGTTTAAACTCAGTATGCAAGCAGGGTTAATTGGAGACATCTATTTCCCTTCCTTCATCAGCTTCAATAGGATAAAAAATGAATCGACCTGTAGTATCCCAGAGCGACAGTGCTTAAGAACTACGTCCAAAATCGCTCGCTACAGGAGTGTTGATATTTACAAATATATATTGTTAAGTATATTTGTATATATAATAGTCTCACATCGACTTTATCATGTAATTAGATGTAATCTCTCTATATGAAATTCTGGCATAACAGATAGCAGATGTCCTAACAACATGTCACGACATTGTTCTCTGTATAACTTTAAATACAAGGGCAGAACAATCAAGCTGATACTCAGAATATCAGCAACAGAAACACAACAAATGTTTCAACATCTGTTACAAATGTTAATCAACAAGCAACTACTGAACTGTAAATTGCAGAATGATAAATAACACAAGATATGTTAACCCAGTTCAGTGCAACTCACCTACATCTGGGGGCTACCAAACCAGGAAGAAGAATCCACTATCAGTAGTATAGTTTTATGTAAACAACCTCTGGTTTACCTATCACTACCCAATGAAAACTTTATCATTAGAAGTCACATCTAATTAATAAGGGAAACCCATCTCACTCTCTTAATCACACTCTGTGATATCTAACAGTTATAGTCATCCTACTTGAAAGACTCCTCTTTCAATGCAAAGTTCAGCCAAGCTACCTTGACTAACAATCATACTCGGATTCTATTGGATTTACTTCAAAGCTTTATCCAAGAACAATATACAATTCATTACATAAAGGTTTCTGAATCTATATAAACATTTATGTCTACCACAATGTATCAAACCGATACAAAGGGAGACTTACAACACAAGAAAGCCTACGACTCTCAAAACCATAAACCCTTATTTTCTACTTTACAAAAGTCTTAAAATAAGATTTCTTATTCTACCCTAGGTCTTGGTCTTCCTTTATAGTCTTCTGCTTTCTTGGGCTTTGAATCTTCTATCTTTGATCCACTGCTAAATGCGCCTTGAATCTTGGAACAGATTTAAAATCAAAACCAACTATATCAGTCCAGATGTTGAGTCTTCATGCTGGGACATTTCATTCAACATCTTTGTTTTCTGGCAGAATTCTTCATGTTGGATCATCTTTTTCTTCATCAATTTTTTCCAAAATTTGGTCAAACCTCAGGAGCTTTCTATCTCCCATTTTTGACAAATTTTGGATAAAACTCTTTCTGGGTAACTCAGAACACAGGGAACGACTGTGTTCATAACTCAAAATAGAAGGGAAACCTGAGACTCAGACAGAATATCAGAACAACCTATCCAACATCTTTGCAAACCAACTGCAAGAACAGACTCAACCCCTGTACTTTTCTCCCCCTTTCTAGCCAAAAATTGACAACGATGTCCAATACAAACCCATTCCCAAACTGAACATACCCAAAGGCGGATAAAACCCGTGAGAATACAACACAACAGAAAAGACATGTTAGTTCTTGTTATTGCTAGAATTTTGGTAAAACAATGTTGTTGTTGAAGATGTCATATGTCTAATGTCTTAACATGAGTTCTTAACATTCAGTTTATGTTAAGTTATTTAGGGTTGCAGTTTTGTGTGCTGATGTTAAACATGATGTCTTGACATCAGTTGGAAGAACATCAGAACATCAGTCTGCTGTGTTTTAGGGTTGCGCATGTTTTTGTTGTTTTGAGAGATCTGGTGGAGAGATTGCAGGCGAACATCTTGGTAAAGATATGTTCAGTTGCAATCAGATATGGAGCAGATCTTGTTGCTATTTTTAGGGCTGAATGATATGAAAATATTTGAAGAATAAAATCTGTTTTAATTTCAAATCAAATCAGAGATTTTCAAGGAGTCCAAGCCCAAATCTGAGTTTCTATTTAAAGCAGTCACAACCCTACTTGGAAGATACGAAGACTATAGAGTGAATACTGAGTATCAGTTGTTATAGTTTTCATTTGTGTTTTGTAAGCCATTCATGCTTGAATTGGTATAGTTTGTTTGAGTTGTAATTGTCCTCTCTAAAGCTTTTAAGCAATAGAGTATTGTTCTTGATCAAAGCTTTTAAGTAAGATCAAGTTGGGAACTTTGTAATCTTTAAGTTGTATCACTGAGGTGATTAAGGGGGAGTGAGTGGTATCTCATATCTAAGAGGTTCTTAGGTAGAAGTATCATTGGGTAGTGATTAAGTTAGGAGATTGTCAACTGGGATTGTTGAGTCTGTAATTTAATACTACTAATAGTGATTTTCCTCCCTGGCTTGGTAGCCCCCAGACGTAGGTAGTTAGACCGAACTGGGTGAACAATTCATTGTGTTGATTGACTGTTTTATTACCTTGTTCATATAGCAGATTGTGTTGTTGTGACATCACACTTAACATCACACATCTGATACCAGAATTTCAATTGGTATCAGAGCAAGCATCCTGCTCTGCATCTGGGTGAGATCTAGGGCTGTTACTTTCTGGTACTATGGACAAGGAGAGTGGTGGATTTGTGAATAGACCCCCTATTCTAGATGGCTCAAATTATGATTATTGGAAACCTCGCATGGTTACCTTCTTGAAGTCCTTGGACAGCAGGGCTTGGAAGGCTGTTTTAAAGGAATGGAAACATCTTGTGATTGTTGAAAAAGATGGAACATCAAAGCTAAAACCTGAGGAAGAGTGGACCAAGGAAGAAGATGAACTTGCGCTTGGAAATTCTAAGGCTTTGAATGCCATTTTTAATGGTATTGACAAGAATATCTTTAGGCTGGTCAACACTTGTGAAGTGGCTAAGGAAGCTTGGGATGTCTTGAAAACTACCCATGAAGGAACCTCCAAAGTTAAGATGTCAAGACTTCAACTGCTGACAACAAAGTTTGAAAATCTGAAGATGAAGGATGATGAGACCATTCATGATTTTCACATGAATATTCTTGAGTTGTCAAATGCTTCTAGTGCCCTTGGAGAGAAAATGACTGAAGAGAAGCTGGTAAGGAAGATTCTTAGATCCATTCCCAAGAGATATTAAATGAAGGTGACTGCTATAGAAGAAGCTCAAGACATCAGCAAGATGAGGGTGGATCAGTTGATTGGTTCTCTTCAAACTTTTGAATTAGGGATGGATGAGGAACCTGAAAAGAAGACCAAAAGCATAGCTTTGGTATCTAGTTCTGAAGATGCTAGTCCTGAGTCTCAGGAGGAGCTGACCCATGCCATTGTTCTTCTAGGAAGACAGTTTAATAAGGTTTAAAAAGAATAGACAAGAACTATAAACCAAATGTTAAGAACATCTCGTCTGACATCAACAAGAGAACTACAGTTGAGGAGAAGCCTAATCTTGACAAAGGAGTCCAATGCTATGAGTGTGAAGGTTATGGTCATGTCAGAAAAGAATGTCCTACATATCTCAAGAAGCAGAAAAAAGGGTTATCTGTTTCCTGATCTGATACTGAGAGTGAGAGTGATGAAGACACTGCCAAGCATGTTAGGGCATTAACTGGAATATGTGCTTCTGATGGAGAGTCTAGTGATGATGATCTGACCTTTGAAGAGCTAGCAACCTCCTATAAAGAGTTGTGTCTGAAAAGTGAAGAGGTTTGTCAAGAAAGGGAGAAGCAGAAGAAAATTATAATCCAGCTTAATCTGATAAAGCTGAACTTGAGAATGAAGTCCTGTTGTTAAAATCACAGCTTGATCAAATGTCCAAATCCATCAGAATGTTGAATAGTGGAACTGACACTCTGGATGAAATCCTTCAGGCTGGAAAAGGAGCAAGTGATAAGACTGGTCTAGGATTTAATGGTGAAAAGAAATCTTCTTCAGATGCTAGTTCTTCTGGTACCAAACAGAACTTGTCCCATCAGATGTCTCAACATCAAGGGAAAGCTCATGTGTCAAGACCCAAGCAATATGTACCTCATCAGAAGACTCAACCCCATGGAAAAGATTATAAACATAACATGTCCCAACCTATGTCTCAACATCATGGGAAAATGTATGGGCCTAATAATGTTGTGCCTCACTATTATGGTAGAAGAAAGCCCCATCATCATGGGAAAAGACAGCCTAATCATCATTACAAAAGACAGCCTCATTATCATATGAGACAGTCTCAATACTATGGGAGGAGACAGTTCAATACTATAGCAGAAGGCAGCCTCAGCAGTATAACAGAAAACATCCTCAAGAGAGAAGACATGTTAATCACTTTAGAGAAGAAATTCAAAGCTGGAGATGTCACTATTGTGGAAGATTTGGTCACTTGAAATCTTTCTGTTTCAAGCTCTATGGATATCCTCAACCTAATCCCCAACCTAGACAGAATCAGGATAGTCCTACTGTTGTTAAGCAATGGGTTCCCAAGGATGGTGCCACTTGTTTGTTAGCTCAGATGTCATTAACTGGTTCTGCCAAAGAGGACTGGTATTTTGATAGTGTTGCTCTAGGCACATGACAAGTATGAAGAGTTTGTTGTTGAATGTTGAACATTATTCCAATTGTGTTACTTTTGGAGATGGTGTCAAAGGAGAAATCAAGGGTGTGGGAAAACTGAACTGTGCAAGTGCTCCTAGACTAGATGATGTATTATTGGTCAAAGGATTGAAGGCCAACTTGATCAGTATTAGTCAACTGTGTGAGCAAGGACTTAAAGTTGACTTTACTAAAGCTGAATGTATTGTTACTAATGAGAAAGGTGAAGTTGTCATGAAGGGTGCTAAGTCCAAAGACAACTGTTATTTATGGGATAAAAAGGGAGAACATCTAGAGGTGAAACAAATTCTGATTGATCGCAATGTCAAGCATGATGTCATGACATCCTACTGTGACATTCCAAGGATCATCAAACACTCTAGGGTTAATCTTAGGGAAAGCAAAATCATTGAGGTTGACCATACAGGAAGGAGGTGTAATGACAGTTTCTCTAAGGATATATGTGTTGAACATTGTGATGTCGTAAGAGGAAAACTGGGTATGTGTAAAAGACAACAGAGGTTAATGACGTGTGCTGAATATTTATTAAAATTTAAAAATTTGAAATGTGATACATTTTGGTGGGGGAATTACATTTATTGGCTTTTAAGTGCACAACAAAAGCAACCCTCCTACCCTATGCAATCATTTCCTCACCTTGCCTCCACACGCTACATCAATCCTCATAGTCTGTTCATTTTCTTCCCAAAGAATAGAAGTCTTAACACATTTTTGTTCATCAGTTGCTACAGAGGAACAATGTCTCAACAAATGTCGTCTCCCTCCAAGAAGCTTGCATCCAAGAGTCCCTCATACACAAAACCTAGGGTTTCGACGAAAGGGGTTTCTGAGGATGAAGCTTTGGATATAGCCCCTCTCTCAATGATTCCAGCTTCTAAGACAAGACTTGACAAGCTGCAAACAAAAAGGCCTTCTCATGATACATCAGGTAAATTGTCTGATCATTCTGCTGGTAAAAAATTTGATGATAGGAAAAGTAGAGAGTTTGTTACTAGCATTCTGTTTGGAGATAAATCTGCTCCTAGGACCTCTACTCCTCAAGTGGTTGGAAATCAGAATGAGGAAGAGACTGTAGATGTTGATAAAAGTATAGGTCAGATTGTCACTAAGATTTTTGAGAAAGGGATTCCTGTTGCTGGAATATCAAGACCTTTGGCTCAAATGGCTGCTGTGCAATCTGAAGGTAAAAAGGATGACATGCAACCAGTTGAAACCAATCTTCACAGGTTGGTTGTTTCTGTCATTGAAGATGCTAAAACTGAAGTTGAAACTGATGTTGATCCTAATGTTGGAGCTAGGGTTGATGTTGAACCTGATGTTATAACATCACCTGCTAGGGAAGTTTCTTCTAGCCCCAAAGGAAAGAAGCCTGTTGAGGTTGTGAATGTTGAGAATTTGTCAGACAATGAGGTTATTGGCAATGCAATTCCAGGTATTGCAAAAAGATTGAAGTCTAGAAAAAGGGAAGACTGTTGATTCATCTCCTAAGGTGAGAACTGAAAGCAAAAAGAAGAAGACTCCTGTTGTTGGCCCTGCAAAGTCTTGGAGCAAGGTGTCTGTCTCATCCAAAAAGAGGAAGATAGGGGAAGACTCTGACTCTGAGTTTGATGTTGATGAGGATGTTCAAGACATCACTCCAGTGAGAAGGTCTATTTTGAAGAGGATTGCTGATAAGGTTCCTGATGTACCTGTGGACAACATCTCTTTTCACTATGCTGGGAGTGCTCACATGTGGAAGTTTGTGTGTCAAAGAAGATTGGCTCTGGAAAGAGAGCTGGGTAAAGATGCTCTGGAGATTAAGGAAGTTATGGAGCTGATTAAGTTTGTTGGGTTGATGAAAACTGTTTCTGGGTTCTCCAAATGTTATGATGGGCTAGTTAAAGAGTTTGGGGTAAACATTCCTGTGGGCATTACTGACAGAAGGAGTGTGGACTTTAGAAAAGTATATGTGAGAGGTAAGTGTATTGACTTTTCTCCTGAGGTTATCAACACCTACCTAGGAAGAAGTGAGCAAGATAATAGAGAGCTGGAAGTTACTGACAATGAGGTGTGCAAGGAGATCACTGCAACTCAAGTGAAGGTTTGGCCTTTGAAAGAAAAGTTGTCTGCTAGTCTTCTTAGTGTCAAATATGCTGTCCTGCACAGGATAGGTGCTGCAAATTGGGTCCCCACTAATCACAAAACTACTATATTTGTTGGCTTGGGGAAGATGATTTATGATGTTGGGACAAAGAAAAACTTTGATTATGGGTCCTACATTTTTTTATCAGACTGTGAAGCATGCTTCAACAAATGCTATTAAAATGCCTATAGCATTTCCTTCTCTCATTTGTGGAGTGATCCTAAAGCAACATCCCAGAATATTTACTACTTCAGATACTGCTTGTAAGAGGGAGTCTGCATTATCCTTACATCCCAAGTTATTTGTAGGGAATCATGTCCCAGATATTGTCTCAACATCAGGTTCTGGTGTCAAGAAGGCATGTACCAAAGCTGATATGATAGAAGAGTTGAAGTCTGCCTGCAAGGATCTAGATGTGGTGATCAGCACCAACACTGCCAGGAAGATGAAACTTGAGCAGTTGATCAAGTCTTTGGAACATGATGGAGATGATGAGAATGTCAACACAAATGTCAATGTTGAAGGTTCAGGTTCTGAAAAAGGCGATGATGAAGATGTTTCCACTGATGATTCTGATGAAGATTGATTAAGCTAGCTGTGCTGTTTCAATTTTTTTTGTTTTTTTGCACCTTGAGTTTTTTTGTATCATGGATAATGGTACTGTGATGTTTATCTGGTTTTTGTTCTATGATTTGTCATGTGATGCCTTCTTTTGACTGACAAGGAGAGCTAGCCTAGGACTAAATGGTAGTTTTTTACAGTAGTGAGAGGGACTAACTGGTTGATGGTTGGCCAATTGTGGATAAAAAGGGGGAGAGTTAGCCTAGTGCTGCTGTTTATTGTTGTTGTTGCCTAGTTCTTTGTTGTGGTTCTAGGTTTGAGGGGGAGTTTGTAGTTTGTGCAGTTGTTATGCTGTTTGAGTTTGTTTTTGGTACAGCTGTTGGATGTTGCTGATGTTGGTTGTGTTGTGAATGTTAGTAGTTGTTTGGAGTTTGGTGTTTATCCGCTGCAAGTTTTTCTGATGTTGGCTGAGATTGTTTTAGCCAAAATTAGCCAAAGGGGGAGATTGTTAGTTCTTGTTATTGGCTAGAATTTTGGTAAAACATTAAATGAGGAATGAAACTTCCCAAAAAATGTACACCGGCCAAAACACTTTTGACTGTTTCTTCTTTTAAGGGGAACCGTCCAAAGAATGTGCATGTCTCAAGACACATGTTTAACACGCCTTCTCTAAGACAAACTCTCCACTGTCCAAGACAATCAACTTGGAAACAGCCACACGTCTTAAACAATGTCCTGACACCTTGTCATACTTTGTTCAGTCCATCTTGTAAACTCTGAAGCAAAGTCACAATGCCTTTTAATGAGCCCCAAGAATACTCCTTTCAACCAGAAGTAAAAACTACTGACCAAGATGTTAAGACATTCCTTCAAACATCTCCCAATTAATAACCAAGTCTCCCAAGAGCCTTATCTAATTCTGTAGAGAAAAATAAATTCCCCCAGACACAAGCAATGACTCTCAGGACACTCCTAAGAAGCTTGTACAACTCTGATTCAATATATTGACATCCCAATGACAAAACCAAAATCAACCAGTCAAGTCCACCCAGAACTATACCAGTAACACAATGTCACAGCATCTCGTCTGACATTACATCTTCACCAGAGGTATTCTATCACAACCTGTTTGAAACCACAAACAATTTTGATAACCAGCTACACTATTATAGCAATAGATCCTAGACAGAAGTCCAACTCCCCCTGTCGGAGATAACAAGTGCTCATTTGCAAGAAGACCACCTTAAAGTGAATAGAAAATATAAGACTCATCTTCATGTCTTCAAGAGCTCACTCTTTGTTCAACACACCTGCTGAACGCATTCACTCACTGCTTGATCCACAAGTAATCTATGTACCACGATAGTACACCTATCAGACAGAAGTTCTCCCCTTATCTTTTATAAAAGATGCTCCTTCCAACAAGAAACACCCAAAGTCACTACATGATATCAAATTACCAACTTCGTGCTCATACAGTGAGAAAGTACCAGGATCACATCCTTGTATCATAACTAACAAACTCTTAGATTGAGACCAAAATCACCATTGATCCCTCTCATCCTGAACCCATCCATACCCTGTACAAATCCACCTTGAATTTTACAGCCATAGATATCCTAGTTCCTTGAGAATAAATCCAATTGAACCTGGAATGCTTCACATTCCTCAAAGAGACATACATAATCTCTTAGTTTGTTAGCTAGCCCAGATGTCATTCACACTTGAAAAACATCAAATACATGCTCCAAAAATCTCCAGCTTACTTGCTTCACAAGCACCAAACTGATCCACTTATTTCTAGAGATACTTGCAGTAGAAGAAACCACCTCTCCACAAGCATTCTGACATCAACAAGAGTCAGACTACTAGATAGACACCTCATAATCCAAGACAGTCTTCACCTCATCATTCTCCCGTATGATAAGTTAGAACACTTCTTATTCAATTGGTGAATATCAGCTTCCACAATCTAAATTCCAATTTCATAAAACATGATGATGTTCTAACATCAGTTAGGACATCCGGATCATATCACAGACACCATACACTATGGTTCCTGATACAATTACCACTGGACATACTATTGCATAGTAATCCAACAGAAGATCTTCAGAAAACACAGCTTCTACCAGCTTGATCATCAAGAATTTCATACAACTGTAGAGAGAAATAAACTTTCACACTTCCACCAAAGCAAGCTGCTTAAGTGAAGACCCTTTCACCACTCAGCAAGCCCAGAGCAAAATCAGCTCCTCCTTTGGTCTTCAAACAACCTCCCTTCTCCACAAAGGTAATTTGTTCCAATGACAAGATGAAACACCCATCTTAAATTCAAGTGGCTATGGTCAAGTAAAGCCAAGTGTCATAGCTTCCTCCAGATTTCTAACCAAGAATCTAGGTCTTCATCAAGGCATCTTAGATACACTAAGACTATGAAGTGTAGCCTCTACTAGCTTCTGCAATTCCCATACATTGCATAGGCCTTTGGAGCATTCATTCCAGTCATATCAGTTTCTCTCAAGATGATATACCTCCATTGTAACCAGATCCTACGGAGTGAACAATCTGATATCATTGTCATGACTTCCAGCTGATGAGCTCAAGTCTGTCTGATACATTCCTGATCAACTCCCTCAGACATACCACCTTGAGGGACTTCTCCACTTCTACAGAACAGGAGTTCCATGCTCTCATAGACTTGATTAAACTATCAAGTTTAAGTATACAACCTTCATCCTGTGTTAATGGTCCACAACCAATCTTAAGACCAGATACCTTGAAGAGCGTCAGCTTCAAGAACTCATCCTTTGAAGAACCAAATATGTCAAAGCCTGATTCTTTAGGAAAGAGTAGTCAACAGCTACAAGAAATCCAACTTCCTTCAAGATGTCAGAGATACTGTCCTGAACATTTATCCAGCACCTCCATGTTGAAGTGGATCACATGCTCTCAGCAGCTGCACTCTAATTCACCTAGATCCTAAATAAACTGATTCAAGCAATATTCATCAAGATATCTTCATCTTCAATTCCATCAGCACCATGTTCTAGATAAGCTTCCTGCCACGAAGCTTCCTAGTCAGGTTATGTGCCTCTGCAGATCCAACCAAAAGAAGGTTCCCAGAGCATAAGTTATTCCCTTTCCTTGTTCTAGAGATTCACTCATTGAATCAACAAGATTCTGCACAAACTCAATTGATGGGATGTTTCAACATCTGGTTGAACATCCGATCCTTGTAGAAGTCCAAACAGATCCAAGGACCAGATACTTGAACATTGATGATGCAACAACTGATGGGACACCTCGACTTTATCTTCCTTGATCATCAACTAAGGATAATTCATTAAATACTTGTGAATATCACAAATAGCAATGAATCTTAAATCCTTATAAGAAAACCTTCTTGGATCATCCACCCGATGTTAGTCCTTGAGTTTTTGCAACGGGAAAAGTTACACCTCTTGAACTCCAACAATCTTGAGCATCAAGAACATGGATAACCAATTAAATACTTGTGCATTCCATAAATAGCAATTGATCTTAAATCCTTGTTCAGAAGGCCATACATCCAAGAGATATCAACACTTTAGGAATACCAATCAAGTATTATTTAGTGTAAGAACTTTCCTTCCCAAGCAGAATGTTGAGACATCAAAACTAACACACTTGACTCATGTTGACTTGGCTGGCACAATCCTATGCATCTTCCTTGAGAAGAACCACTTTAACTGATCTGAAGAAGCACTACCTTGCACGACATGGAAGGTGAAAATAAATCACCCCCAAATTCTTCAGATTGATGATTCTTAGGACCAACCTTGATCCAGAAGAACAACCAGAAGCCTCTAGAAAAAAACATTCCTCATGACAAAAGATGCCTTTATGAGTGGACTTGAGAGAATTCTCAAGTGTCTTTGGCAAATTTATCATGACAAGGGTATTTACCAGTTTCAAAAACCAAGAAATTGATAACCTAGACCTCTCCTCTTCTGACTTCAAAATACCTGAAGAAACCAACCTTCCAAGTACCAAGACGTCAAAGGCAAACAGCAATAAGACAACTCTCTCCATTCCATTACTCCCTGCTGAAACGGCTAGAACTTTAATAGATGTTGACACCTTCATGAACAGAGCCTTCAATCTAGCTTTACCAAAGTCCTTTCATCAGAAACACATGCAACGGAACACCTTAAACCGTCTTCAGACAAGGTGTTAAGTCATCTTATGAGACATCATCTAGAGAAGAACCTCTTCACAGAAGCAAAAGACACACAACCAGTAGTTGTCATCCTTGATCCAATACCAATCATTCAAGATATCCGATGAATACTCTGATCGCACAAATACACATCTTGTTTAATGAGGCAGAAAGTATCTCCCAAGATCTCATCCAGAAACAGACAGGATGCCTGCTCTGATACCAATTGAAATTTTGGCATAGCAGATAACAGATGTCCTAGCAATATGTCACGACATTGTTCTCTGCATAACTTTAAAAACAAGGGAAGAACAATCAAGCTGATACTCAGAATATCAACAACAGAAACACGACAGATGTTTCAACATCTGTTACAATATGTTAATCAACAAGGAACTATTGAACTGTAAATTGCATAATGGAAAATAACACAAGATATGTTAACTCGGTTTGGCGCAACACGCCTACATCTGGGGGCTACCAAGTCAGGAAGAAGAATCCACTATCAATAGTATAGTTTTATGTAGAGGTGGCAAAACGGGTCCAGCCTATTGGGCATGCCCGTTTTACCCGCACTTTTGTGCGGGGTGGGGCAAGGATTTAGGCCCTCACCTTCTAATGTATCCGCCCTGCCCCGCCCCGTTTTCTTCGCGGGCTTTTGTGGGCACGAGCATTTACATAAAATTTTGCATTTTTAAGCTAAAAAGGTTGACTGCCCGCGGGTTTTCCCCGCCTCGACCTCATTTTTTTGCGGGGTGGGCCTAAGTTTTAGGTCCGCATCCTCAACTATGACCGCCCCGCCACGCCCTATTTTTTTGTGGGCATTTGCGGGGCGGGCCTAAACGGGGCGGGCATGCCCGTTTGCCACCCCTAGGTTTATGTAAACAACCTCTGGTTTACAGTACACAACCTCTGGTTTACCTATCACTACCCAATGAAAACTTTATCATTAGAAGTCACATCTAATTGATAAGAGAAACTCATCTCACTCCCTTAATCACGCCTTGTAATATCTAACAGTTATAGTCACAATAACTGTATCATCCTACTTGAAAGACTACTCTTTCAATGCAAAGTTCAGCCAAGCTACCTTGACTAACAATCCTACTCGGATTCTATTGGATTTGCTTCAAAGCTTCATCCAAGAACAATATACAATTCATTACCTAAAGGTTTATGAATCTTTATAAACATCTATGTCTACCACAATGTATCAAACCGATATAAAGGGAGACTTACAACACAAGAAAGCCTACAACTCTCAAAACCCTAAACCCTTATTTTCTACTTTACAAAAGTCTTAAAATAAGAATCTTATTCTACCCTAGGTTTTGGTCTTCCTTTATAGTCTTTTGCTTTCTTGGGCTTTGAATCTTCTATCCTTGATCCACTGCTATACGCGCCTAGAATCTTGGAACAGATTTAAAATCAAAACCTTCTATATCAGTCCAGATGTTGATTCTTCATGCTGGGACATTTCATTCGACATCTTTGTTTTCTGGCAGAATTCTTCATGTTGGATTATCTTGTTCTTCATCAAGTTTTGCCAAAATTTAGTCAAACCTCAGGAGCTTTCACTATATATAATAATGTCTCTGTAGTGTTATTCAAAACATGTGGTTTAATCTAAATGACACTTAGTCTCGCTTATTTCAACAATCTTCAACTTACCTTGATGCATTCATCAACTACACATAATTATTTTTTATTGTTTATTGGCAAGTTAAGATTGATAAGGTCCAATCTAGGTAGTGTAATCAAAATTGGGTTGAAGTTTTCTTTGGGGCTTTCAAGGATAAAACCTTTTGGGTTTTTACTCCAAGATCAAAGGTTGATTTGGAGGTTTTTGCACAAGTCTTGTCAAGTTGGATTCAGCCGAGCGAAGGCTTTCAAGAACGAGGATTCTTGCAAAGGAGTAGCGGTAACCGGATGATCAACTAAAAGGCTTGGGACAAAATTTTGCAATTTGGATTCAGTCGAGTGAAAGCTTTGAAGAACGGAAGGTTTGATCAAAGGAGTAGTGGTAACCGGAGGACCATATTGGAGATCTTGTGTGACTTGATCTTGCTAAGATCAAGGGTAGAGAATGAGCTAGGATCAACATCAAACATAGGGTTTGGGTTTGGATTTCTACACTTCTCTTGTAAACTAATATTGTAAAGGTTAATTACAATATCTCAAATTGATTTCGAATTGAGTGCAGACGTACCCATAGTGAGGACAACTAGGGAACTGCCTAAACAAATCTTGGTGTTCTCTCTTTCTCTCTATTTCTTTTACTCTCTTTTGATTTTGAGAACAATTAATGTGCAATTTGAATTGTTGAAAATTTTGATTGTGTTGAAATGTTTTAAAACTGATTTTGTGAGAGGATTGCAATCTAAACCATTGCAATTGATTTGTTAGAACTTCAACACAAGGAGAATCAAGCTTGGTGTATTACACACCAAGTGTTTGATAAAATTACTGCACACTAAGTGTTCGGCCAAATTCTTTAGTCAAATTTATTTTACTTGTCATTGGAAATCGTTTACGTTAAGTGTGGTTTATATTCAAACAACTTAAATTGAACTTGTTGATTGACTTTTCTCATCTTTGACATATATTATACTACTGTTGTAGGCATATCTTATTCTACCAATAACGATTCAGATAGACAAGAATCGATCCAAATTTCGTTTCCGCTTGCCATAAAAAAATATTTTTCAAAACAGAATTTTATTAAAAAAAAAATTATTAGGCGATCTATTCAATCCCCTTTTAGATCGTTGTCCTCTTCTAACATAATAGACTCTAAGAGAGAGATTGCACATTTAAGAAATGTTAATAACCAAAAGTAAGGGTGGCAAAACGGGTCAGCCCTCCCACCTGCCAAAATATGACGGGTTGGGTTGGGTTAGGATTTTAGGTCGGCCGCCCTCTATAACCCGTCCCGCTAAAAACCGCCACCCGCCAAAGCTCGCCCCACCAAAACCTGCCGCCCGCGAAAGCCTGCCGCACCTATTCGTTCAGCTTATGCCACCTTAAACTCGCCATTTTTTAGTTAATTCTAGTAGTTCCAATTCTTGATGGTTTTATTTTATACATTTATGCAAATATTTTTTGAAGTAAAATTTGTTAAAAAAATATTTTATAAAAATTGTTCTAAAAAATAAGTAAAAAATATAATTAAAATGTAAAAACAAGTTTATCAATCTATTAAAAAAATAAAAATAAATAAATAAATAAGTAGGCGGGGCGAGCTAAATTTTTATGTTCATTTCCACTTGCCCGCCCCATCCTTTTCTTGGCGGGCTTAAGGCAGGGGTGGGGGAGGCGGGTGACCCTTTTTGCCACCCCTAACCAAAAGTGTAGCGCGTTTTGCCACACCTAACCAAATGACTTGATTCCCACAAACTACACAGATAGACAATGAAACGTGGATCATAATGACAATAAATTAGCCATTACAGACGTCGCTGGTGGAATTATCAATTAATGTAGCCTACGTGTACAATTATAATTCTCGATCTAAGACTTACGTATAAAGGAAATATAATACAAATATCTTCTTTATGTCTGTCGTGTAAGTTCCTTCATAAATTTAGCTTGGATATTTCTGATTCGTATTGGTAATTAGAATCCTTTGATAGAGAATACTAGTAGATAATGCCAGAAATTGAGTATGAAGAATAGAAGGGAATTATCAATTAATGTAGCCTATGTGTACAATTATAATTCTCGATCTAAGACTTACTTATAAGGGAAATATAATACAAATATCTTCTTTATGTCTGTCGTGTAAGTTCCTTCATAAATTTAGCTTGGATATTTCTGATTCGTATTGGTAATTAGAATCCTTTGATAGAGAATACTAGTAGATAATGCCAGAAATTGAGTATGAAGAATAGAAGGGAGAGACCAGAGAATCATACAGATAGAAGAAGAAATTACATCACACTTTTCATAAACCCATTTCTCCATCTACATTATGTTACACATCTTCTCCTGATACAAAGGATTTCACTTGGACATAATAATAGAAATTTTATCAAAATTTTATCATCCATGGCCTGGTAGAGGACCACATTCATCCTCAACAACCTCCAAAGACAACACAAATGTTTGTATCACAGAGAAAAATAATTGAAGTATAAGCAAATGTGATTGATTTGACTTGTGAATCTGAATTAAGATAGAAGTCAATATTTCAACTTATGAGCACACAGGCATGGCCTAAAGCTAATGTTGGATTTACATGAATGAGTATGGTGTATGACGATAGTAGATGTCTTTCACAATATTTTCAACAACAATTATTGGAGAATTTTAGAACAAATCACAAATATGTTTTATTGTGATGCAAATATGATTTTAGATTACATGTATTTTTGTGACATTATATTATTGAACACTAGCATGTTCCTAGTAACCATATAGCATAATCTGAGTTAAATAATCATTAACAGAGATTTATCATTAGCAAGCTTATTCGCTGCCTACAATAAACAAAAAATTAATGTAAAGAGATAGTAAATAAATAAATAAATAATTGTCAATTCTAGTACTGAAAATGAAAATCTGCCGTGATAGCAAAACAATTTAAACAAGGATTAACCCTTGTACCAAAATATCTCATTTTATAGACCTAGAATGAGAAAAAATGCTATTAAAAAACTCTGGAAGCAAAATAGTGATAATCTTAACTCAAACATGAAGTCTCGAACTTATTTCTTCTTTCCACCCTTGCCAGCTTCAGAAGCCTTGGTCTGCAAAGACAACACAAACAAAGATTTAATGATTTAATCAAATAAAAGACTGAATACAATGTAAGCAATCATAAACACATGACAATAATTAGTAGCTACAAAATTAATTACCTTCTTAACACCACGGATCTTCTTGGCTCTATTCTTTCTCTCCTTCATTTGCTTCCTTGACTTCTCTACTTTGGTGTCAAGACCATTCTGAAATAGAGATTCGTACTGTCTCAGTCACACAAAACAGTGTAATCATGGATAAGATAAGCCTAAAGAAGAAAAAAAGTGCAGTTTAACTCGTAAAGATCAACATGAGAGAGAAACACGGATGACAAGAAAGTGAAAAATTATGGAAAAATAAGCAACTACAACACTACCCCATGTAGTGTCCCAGAAGGAAAAATCACACCAAAAAGGAACAACGTGATGTAAGCACTGTGCTATTACAATTCTAAATAAAAAACTGAAAAAACAATGGCAGCAAGCAACAAATACTACAATGTATTGTGACGGTAAAGAACATATAAGGTAAGATTTCACATCAAGGAAAGTTAACCAAAATGATTCAAGCAATAAACACTACAACCTATAGTGACTGTAAAGAACATATAAGGGAATATTTCGCATGAAAAGATAATTTACAACAATGATATAACGAATTCAGACCAAAAGAGTTAAAACAAAATCAATATGAGGTGGTTATGGCGATTGTTGACTCACCCTGATGAGCCTATACTTGGGCTCATACTTCTTGGCACTCTCAACTGAATCATAAATCAAGCCAAAACCAGTGGATTTTCCACCTCCAAAATGTGTTTTGAATTGGAAGACAAACACAGTGTTAGTGTCCTTCACATTATACATAGTTGCCAACTTTTCCTTAAGCTCAGCCTTTAGGCCACACACAACAACAAATCAATAACTACTCAAAAATCAAATATTCAATTGCTAATTTAAGACACTAAAACCCTAATATTAATGTATTCGTTAAAATTTAAATTAATCAAAACACATAAGAAGTACCCTAGAAACATTTGGTTTCCCTGGATGATTAGCTTCAACAACCTGAAATAGTAAGAGAAAAAAGGGTTAGGAATTAGGGCAAATTAACTACTAATTCCAAATTCAGATCAATTCATTGAGCAATTCAGAAAAAAGTGATCGTCGCAAAATCGATTGCACATTTTCGGATCCAGATGCTGTTAATTGTTTGAAACTAAATAAAACTAAAAATAATCATATATAACAAGATTTTCATGAAATGTAGAACGATGAATCAATGAACAGAGGATTGAAAAATGAGAAACTCACGAATTGCTTTCTGGAAAGGAGACGATTGGTGAGGAACTTTCTAGTCCTGATGGTAATAGCTTTTTCGGCCATGTTTTTGCGGATGAATGAATGATGCGAGGAATGGTAGTGAAAGAAGTGATCGGAGAGAGCTTTAGACTCAACTAACGCATCAGGAAATCTTGGTTTCTGTTTTTTAACCGTTTTATAAAACTAGGGTTTTGGCTATGAATGGGCTGGGCCAGGAAAAAACACTTAAAAATTGGCAAGTTGAGAAGTTATTATTGCACTCTATCGCCATGCAAAATTATTTAAAATTTTTTAATTTTTGAAGATTTATCTTCGGACGCACCTATTTCTGAATAAATGTTAAAATATTCCGGAGATATATCTCCGAAACAATTTTAAGAATTCAATACATCCTACTCATAAGTCATTTACATTTGAAATGTAACAGAAATGCATCTCCGTGAAGAATATAGCATAATAGAAATTTCATGCTATGAGTTGTTTATCTATGTTCAGATGAAATATAACATACGATCGAAAATTAAAAAATAGATGTACAAATGTTGCGATGAGAATCGGATATCAAGCTATTAATTAACTTGAATCACACATCTTTGAAATTCACCACCGAGTTTTGATTTATCCAAAGGAAAGGGTAAAGATCGAAAAATCCTAAGTGCCCTATGTAAAGACACAGCTAAGATATCTAAGGTTCGGGGGTTGGTTATACCTAGAGAAGGTGTTAGCATCCTAGATATCTGTAGTACTCTACAGGAACCTCTAGTTAGTATTTGTGTTATGTTATTGTTTGCTTGCTAAGGAGAATATGCTAAGGGAAAGACCTAGGGGTTTATTTACTAAGTATGCTCGCCAAGACATCGCATCTCGTGCCTATGTATCCTGACGAGAATGAAATCAGAGCATTCGTAGTTCCCCTCACTACGGAGTAAAAGGGTATAAAAAGAAAAGGTTGAAAAATAAAAAGGTAGCTCGCTAGGATCATCGCAATCATATGCCTACGTATCCTTAATAGGAAGTCAGAGTAATCGTAGTTCGGACTACGGGTGAAAAGCTTGAAAGCGAACCTTGTCAGGATTGATTGTAAAGGTGAATAGATTAGTGATTATCTCTTATGAAAGCATTTGAATGAAAAGTTAAAGGTTGTAAAGGGAGAAGAGATTAATGGCTATCTCTATGACAAGGTTAATTGTAAATGTAAAGCCAAAGGTGGCAAATGGAGAAGAGATTAATAGCTATATCTATGGAGAGTTAAAGGAAGGGTTAAAGGTTACAAGAGATTAATGGCTATTTCTTGGGAATGCTAATGGTTTGTAGATGAAAGTGGTTTAAAAGTTCTAAGGTTGAATGAAATGTTTTCTTTGATTTTTAAGATTTAAGTTAAAAATAAACAAAGATAAACAATTAATACAAAAATAATAAATATTTTTGGGATTTTTTAATATGAAAAACATAATAAGAAGAAAATAATTAAAATGTTTTTTTTATTTTTGATTTAAAATAAAGATGAAAATTAAAATAATTGAAAATAAAATAAATAAAATGTAGTACCATATATGATCAACCAATACCCATTTTCATGGGGTTTTCACTCAACATTTCAAGACAAACACAATGGTAACTTGAATGGATGAAAATGATACCTTAAGGAGGGAGTTCAAAAATCAAGAAGGTTTACTTATTGGAGTGTGTCAAATGCACCTTCTAGAGCACTTCCAGATGAGATGTGATGATGTTTACAGCTTCACTGAGCCCCCAGGAGTGTGTGGGAATGATGGGTTTCAATGCATTTGATGAGTTATGTTAGATGCAAGAGAAGTGGAAAAATCAGGAGATTTGAAGTTTCGACTCTTGTGTGACAAAAGGATTTAGTGAGAATATGATATTTGGAAGAATTTCATGACCATTCCCTTGAATTTTCTTTGAATGAATCCTTCATCCTCTCAAAAATCTCCCCTTAATGAAGAAAACAAATGGGCTAGATATAGGATTCTTGATCCTTTCCATTCTTGAGTACCAGGACTGCCCTGAGTATCAGCTTCTAATTACATGTTTGCCATCAGTAATTACAAAACTGCCATTAGTAGTGTAAATGGAAGGATAATTATTTACAGAATTGCCATTGAGTGATGTTGATCCTCAAGCTGCTGATCATCACGTTGCTGATCCTCTCGCTGTTTATTCTCACTTGTTTTTTGTTATTACAAAAATGCCATTGCTTGGAGTCCACGTTTGGCATATTCCTTCCTTGATCCCCAAGCATGCACAAATATTACCGTTTTGCCATTGAGTGATGTTGATCCTCACGCTCATGCTGATCCTCACATTGATCCTTAACAGCTTTTGGTAATTACAAATTTGCCATTGCCTTATTTTTTATTCTTTTTTTGTGTTTCTTTTGAACAAATAATTTTCTTTCTTCGATTTTCTCGACTTAATCTGACCAAACTCAACTATTTCCCACACTTTCTCGATTATTGACTCGAAAAGTTCGTAGTTGACCAAAAAAAGTCAAAAGTCAAACTTTGACTTTGAGCATCTGTTGACTTTTTAGCAATTGACCCAAATTCTTCAACTATCAATAGATCAAACTTTTTGAGCTAATCGAATCACATGAATGGGCCATAAATATGTATTTGAAACCTTTGAATCACGTTCTAAGCCATGAGATCCTGGTGAACGTGAATTGATGCACACTAAAACTTAATTATTGATGGAGGGAAACTCTTGATCATGTTGAATGAGTCGAGAGCTTGGCTTATTAATCTTATCCTCTTTCTTGTGCCAACCCTAACTTTTACACAAAAGAAACAAACTGGCAAGACATTGTGGTTAGCTAACAAATGTATAGATGATTGAGACCTAAATGCAAGTGCAAGATGTTATGACATCTAAGGGGTAAAATTTGGGGTACAACTGTTGCCCCTATTTAAATATCTTTACCGAGTGACGCGAGGAATGGAAATCCTAGGGACATCAAGGTGAAAGGTATTTAAATATAGATAACCAAAAATTTTGCCCTTAGATGCATTGATATGCAATGCTATGGACAAAACTAATCTATAATGCTGACATGCCATGAACTCTAGCATGATGAAAATGATGGTAATCAAAATGCAAGATGCAGACGAAAACGAAAGCAAGCAGGGATAAAGCCACAACAATGAATAGGCACTCACTGGGGATGACAACAACACTGGGGAAGCTGAAGGTGCCCGAGCAACTGGTTCAAGCATGACCGGCTGACACTTTAGAAAGAAAATATAACACAAGATCCTCAATGGAAGTAGCACCGGAAAGACGGTCTCTACTGGGGAATCAGATAACAAAGACCCAATCTGGAAGAACATCGGAAAGAGAAAGGTATATCCAGAAGAACATCAGATGGCAGAAGAAACCAGACATTCAATAATGGCTTTGAATGAAAGGTACAAATCACAATATCTAATAATGGCTTTAGATAAAAGTGAACAAAGCAGGGATCCAAGAAAGCAAAAGAAACCAGTCATCCAATAATGGCTTTTAATGAAAGGTATAATCACAATATCTAATAATGGCTTTAGATGACTGTGAACAAGGTAGGGATCCAAGAATGGCATTGGATGAAAATGAGATAAAAATGGGTAATCCAAGAAGGCATTGGATGAAAGGACACCAGACATCCAATAATGGCTTTGAATGAAAGGCAAACTCATAATATCTGAGAAGGCATCAGATGTAAATGAGATAAAAGGTGACATCCAAGAAGAACATCAGGTGGCAAAAGAAACCAGACATCCAATAATGGCTTTGAATGAAAGGTATAATCACAATATCTACGGATGGCTTTAGATAAAGTGAAGAAAGTAAGGATCCAAGAAAGCATTGGACAAACAATCACCAGACATTCAATAATGGCTTTGAACGAAAGATATAAATCACAATATCTAATAATGGCTTTAGATAAAGTGAACAAAGTAAGGATCCAAGAAAGCATTGGACAAACAGACACCAGACATTCAATAATAGCTTTGAACGAAAGGTATAAATCACAATATCTAATAATGGCTTTAGATAAAGTGAACAACGTAAGGATCCAAGAAAGCATTGGACAAACAGACACCAGACATTCAATAATGGTTTTGAATGAAAGGTAAACTCAAACTATCTGAGAAGGCATCAGATGCAATTGAGACAAAAGGTGAAATCCAAGAAGGCATTGGATAAACCACAACGTCCAAGAAATCATCGAACGAATATGAACAAGGAGATACCCAAGAAAGCATTGGATAAAAGGAAATCACAATATCCAAGAAACCATTAGATGAATGTGAACAAAGGTGAAATCCAAGAAATCATTGGATAGAAGGAATCACAGTATCCAAGACAGCATTATATGACTGTGAACTTTCAGGAATGGCACTGAAAGTATCTAAGCAAATTTGATGGGGTTACAGAAGATAGGCAAAAATTCCAAGAATAGCACTAGGAGAAACAAGAGGAATGAGATATCTAAGAATGACACTAGGGACCACAAGAGACAGACATCAGGAATGACACTAGAGTGAAAGAATATAAAGATCCAGGAATGACACTGGAATGAAAGAAGACAAACATCTAATAACAGAACTAGATACACAAGGAAACGACAACATTCAGGAATGGCACTGAATGAAAGGGTGGATAATGCTTTGGTCGGCGCCAAGTAAGTTGGACTTTGACGACAAGGTGAGACGTGGATAACGACACGACCTCTGAAGAAATGCAAATGAGGATGAAACACCCATGATATGCATATGGTATATGAATTATGCCATGCAAATGCAGATGCTGACGACACAACTTGACTCTTTTGGTGAAAAGACAAGACTGGAAGACTGATTTCTCAACACGGAGATCACTGTCATTCTTCTTAGAGACTAGAGATGCTACTGATGAACACACTTCTGCCACATTGGTAAACTGTATCAAGTGATGATCCTTGTAAGAAGGATGAAGAGCTTATTGGGAATTCTTCAAATAAACTGCCTCAGATTAGCTGTCTTGTTGTAGATAAATTGATCATTGCTTCAGTTTGTCTGATTCTGTAACTGACTGTTTCATGGTGCTCTTTGGAAAGCTTGCCCCAGTCTGAGTCTTGAAAAGTCTGGATAAACTAATTCTGAGAAGGAATTTCCCCTGAACAACAAATCTTGAACTGGTTCTTTAACAGGATTCGAAAAGAACTTGCCCCTATTGGATCACCGACCAAGTTTCTTAATTGTTTGAAAAATCCTTGAGAGGAAAGCGAGTTTGCAAACAAAACTATTTGTACAAACATGGTAATTTTAAAGCAAAATCATGCAACTTTTGAAATCAAAATTATTTTTGGAAGATGCAAAACAAAATGAGTCATTGGTCTGAACACGGCGGTTCAAGACATCTAAAAGTGAAAGGTATGATGCCAAAATAGATGACCTGCAAAGATCTTTGAGAGTCAGTTTACGCAACCTTGTTGTAGTATGCTTTCAAACAACCTTACCTCAATTAGACCTTTTAAGGGTTGTAATGTGGCTTGGTTAACGGCTCATGAAACAAAGGATAAAGGCTCAAAGTTTATTTGTACCCACCAAATCTTCATGATGAACTTCCAATCCTATGCTCAGTTAACTCAAGCTATACACTCAGGTTCTTCTAGGTTATGAATGAATTGATGATAATTGATGATGGTTCAGACACCTCGGTAGTCACTACTCCCTTGCAGAATTTGGTTATCCTTTAATGTTGAGGTTTTGAGACCTCTTCTTGTCTTCACTGAGGTTATAAGACCTCTTCTTTTATTGAGGTTATGAGACCTATTCTTGTCTTTGCTGAGGTTATGAGACCTCTTCTTTTTGTTAAGGTTATGAGACTTCTACTTTTTATTGAGGCTATGAGACCTCTTCTTCTTGGTTGTTGTACAAGCCTTCTTGTATAAGGCAAAGTTTGGGCTTTCCATCTTTCTTGGCTTTTGCCTTGAAAGGGACTCGGCTCATTATTCGATTAAGGATTTCTCAACGATCCTTCCTTATTTGTTGCTTCAGGAATAACTTGTACAACATTTATTCACTTGATTTGAGAGAGCTGGCGGGCATCTTGCATGAAGCGCTTGCATTTGAATGCATAACCAAGTTAAATTGAGAACTAATATGCCCCAAGGTTGAAATTTAAGGGTTTTTGTGTAAGGAAAGAAAACTCCTACTTCTAGGCTCGAAGTGGTTAACGAGGGATTATCTTCCTTATTTCTCCAGTGTTTGGGAATTGAAACAATGCCTTACATCCTCGGCAAGGTTTAATCGAAAGCATACCACAACAATTATGGATATAATGTTTTCATCGTCCTCCTTCCAATCTTTGCATAATTAAAAAGAAAGTGGAAAAGGGATAAAATATTTTCAGAAGAGAGCATAAAGATGTAAATAGTGGACAAAATGAATTGAATCAAAAGTTGCAATGCTCATTTCATTAATCATGAAAGTACAAACATAGTTGAAAGCAAACAACTATTACAAATAAGGAAAATACAAACAACAAGAAACAAGGCCTCGTGACTAGGTAAACATAAGGATGAGTTGTCCCTGTCTTTGAGAAGTAACCAAGCTGAAGTCTACTAAAGCTTCACTTGACGTGCCCTGGAAAAGGATTTCTCTGGACATTAGGATCATCATCATGGAAAGTAAGAGTCTTGTCTCTGACATTCTGCATCTGATACTAACTCTGGTCTTGTATCGATGATGAGTGTCGCTCCCGGGATTTTCATCCAGGTACAAACGCAAAAGTGGCGCGGAAGAAAGAAAGAGAGTCGCCAGCCAGGCATTTTTATCCCAAAGTAAGGGAAAGGTAATGCTGCACAAACCCGGGAGAAAGGAAAGAACAAGGTCTTGCGAACCAAAGAGAAAGGGTAAGGGAGTCGGTTACGTGAAGGGAAGGTATTAGCACCCCTTCACGTCCGTCGTACTCGACGGGATCCACGCTTGAAGTACTGCTCAAAGGGTGATAAACGAAAAGGAACTGAGAGAGAGCGAGAAACAAATGTAGGGAAAATAAAAGAAGTGCTCGAATGGGCCCTACCCCACTGCCTACGTATCTCATCGGGAACATGAGAATCAGAGCAACGTAGTTCCCCTGACTAAGGGAAAACTGTTTGTGTTTTAGGGAACGGCTAACGTTCTAGCTCAGGTGTTGCAGGCTCGCTGAATCGAGTGCATTACCGTATTGCAATAGAACAAGGAGAAGCACGTTCGTATGTTGAGAGTGAGTGAGATTAGAAGAGAATTCCCGAAGGAAAGACGTTATTGTTTGTTTTAAGTGTTTTAGAAGTTTTTTATTTGAAGTGTTTTGCATAGGTAAGTGTACCCAAGTCTTTTTCAATGGAATATGCATTTCATACATCATTCCAAAATAAAATGATGATGAAGTACACTAAGTGTGAGGAAGATCCTCAAACTTACTTCCAAAGTTAAAGGCTTAAGTACACTAGCCTATTCCCTTTATTAAATGTTTTTGTTGTTTTTAAATGAAGAAGTGTTTTTGAGTTTGTTTGTGAAATCACTTCATGTTAAAGACTTGTACATCATGCTAGAAAACCTACAACACATTCCAAGATGGAATGTATGCAAGCCCCCTCATGGAATAAGACTCATGGCCCATGAAGATGTTTCAACCTTTATTAGGTGTTTTGAAGTTGTTTTGAGATGAGAAAGAAGAGACTAAAAGAGAAGCAAAGGTAAAGACTAAAGGGGACTAAGACTCACTCTAATGTTATCATGCTTGGAGATCCTAAGGGTTAAATGTGGTATGATAACTCTAATCTAAAAGAGGAGAGAAGAAGAGGGAAAGAGGTAACATAACTCACTTCTAAGATAGAAGATGAGTTATGAACCAAGAGGGAGAAGAAAGAAGTTAAACAAAGAAAGCATTGAAATGCTTAACACAAACACAAAAGAGAAAGCATTAAAGAGATGAGGGAAGAAGGTGTGTGTAGAAGCATGTCCACACACTCAACTTACCATTAGCCCCTACACAAAATGGTTAGTACCAAAATAATTCAAATATTGAAGTACAAGTGAAGGATGTAAGCAAATAAATCCTAGTGTTCTAAAGAAAACTCTAAGAAGCTTTTAAAGGCCTAAACCTAGAAAAGAATAGATCACTAAAGGGTGGTGCTGGCCTAGGGCAATAGTAAAACCTATTTACATCTACCAATGGTTACAAAGGCTTACAATATCAATCTATGCCTAAACAATCTACCAAACATCAAAGGAATGTAATGATACGCACTAAAGATGCATCATGAACATTTAAGAGATGTAAAACATGCAATGATGCAATATGAAACACCACAACCAGTAGGAAAACACTTCATAAATGTCATTAAGTATCCATGAATTATCATCCATAATATGAGAATAAAACTCAAGAAGAAGAAGTGGGAAGAAGTAGAACAATGTCACACAAGAATTCACAATGTTGTTTACTTACAAAACAAGTCACAAAGGAGAGTGAAATGAAATTATGAATACAAATGAACATGGATCAGTAGCATACATGTTATAATATGACATGAGAATGCACAAATGAACAAGTTTGGTTCATACACAAGTCACATTAGAGATTAAGAAGAAGAGAACACAAGTTGAAGTTCATACAAAATGAAACATGCTTCAAATGTTCATGTAATTGTAATGCATATAATATGACATTATGAGTCAATACAAATAGATGAAATGGTTTATATACAGTAGAGGGACATATAAGAATGAATGTGAATGGCATACCAATATGAGATACACACAAGCTATGTTGAAGAAGAACAAGTGATAGATGCACAATTAAGTATGAATGCAAGATGAACATCAATTGCAAAACATGTCAAAATGAAATATGGAAGACCTATAATTTGACATACATGATCTATAATATTCAAGAGATGACCTATAAAATGATCACACAAGTCCTAATGCAATGGCACAAATGCCTCCTAATCAAACAAGATTTAGAAGTCAAACAAAAGCACACAATCATGACCTATAACAATCAAGCAATGCAAAAATAGAAATGAACTTGGAAAAATTATGGAATTTGGTCATAAAATACCTAAGTCAGAAGTTAAACACATGTCAAAAGTTCATACAAAAATTCAAGAAAAACTAATCCAAACAAGTCATCAAAGTCATCTTAGGTCAACAATGAATAATGCACAAAGATATGGTGCAAAAGCTATGCACAAATGACTTTAAAAATAAAATAAAAATGTTTTTAAATGTAATAAGATGTTTTTTAGACATGAAAAAAAGAATGAGTGCAAAAGCATTTTAGAACTATGCAAAAATAAATGTGAAATGGGCATGTGTAATGAAGAACAACACCTATAAAGAAATTAAAATAAAATTATGAAAATATGACCAAAATCAATTAAAATCAGAAATAAAAAATATAGAAAATTAATTTAATGAATTATGATGCTGTATGAATTTTTGCAGAATTTTTATTAAGGTTTTAGTATTTTTAACAAAAGAAAATGGAACAATATAACAAAAGAAATTTTAAAAAAATGTAAACATGCAGGGGGTGCGGATATAGCAATTGTCACGTTCAAAAAGGGATTGGGCTTAAAATGAGGGGGTTCAGATATCAATTAGTGGTCTAGTTACAAAGGCGCGCGTGTGTGTGTGTGTGTGTGGTTAAGGTGTACATTCAGTCATCAATTGACTCACTCACAGCCATAGGATCAATCAGTCAGCAATCATCAAGAAAAGCATAACAATCACATGGATCAGAACGCAAGTACATGATAATTAATATGAACCACACACATGCAATCAAGTATGAGAGAAAAAAGAAGTCACGCGTGATGCACATGATCATTAATGTGCTGGCAAATTATTATGTGTTGGATAAAATGAAATCAACGGCTGTGTCTTAAAATCCAAAACCCTAACTGAAAACTTCCACCGGCCGGAGAAGGACCTCTGGTCATCTTTTCCGGCGAAGCACCACCACCTGCAACCTTCAAATTCTCAAGAAATTTACAAGACGTATATCAAAATGTTCATGAAGTCATGTAGGTCACAGATCCATGCTCAAATTTTACAAACAAAGCACACACAAACAGATTCGAAGCCAAGAAGTTTTGCCCTAGATTCTGTAACTATGCATCTAACATGCCTATCAACTAGCCGGATGTACCAGAGCTCCTATTGAGTTATAATCAACATGACACGAGATAAAAATAATGAAATCGCACAAGAAAAATTGAAGGAGTTCAAACCTGAATTGAAGCTTCTTGAGGATTGTTGAGAAAACCAGAGGTGTAGGCTTGTTCTTGAGCTTGAATAGAGCAAAATAAATGCTATAGAGCTTTGAATCTTGATGAAAACAAAATCAAATGCCAACTGCAATGAAGCTACAATTGAGGAAGTTAATCTTGATTCTTCCTTGTTCTTGATCAGAAGGTTACAATGTGAAACAATGGATGAAGATGATGATGAAATCGTGCAGAGAGAGAGAGAGAGGGAATTTAGAGAGAGTTTGAGAGTGAAAGTATGTGAAAATGTGAGAAATGTTGAAGCTCCGCTCCAAAATTCTGTTAGAGCTTTATTTATATCTTGAGTTAAGGGTTAACCATCTCAGTTGATGGTTAGAACCATGGTTAGTTGAGGTGGCTGAAGCAAAGAGAGTGAGGTGAAGTAATTTGAATAAGAGAGTGAAGAGTGAGCTCGTGTGTTGTGCTTATGATGGATGAAAAAATGATGATGGTGATGTGGTGATGATGTTGCAGAATGAAACTTGTTGGAAAAGTTTATCATTTCCTCTTTGGTGTATGGACATGTATGTGTGCATGATGTGTAAGAGTCATGTGTGGCTTAATGAAGTAAACATTGGTGTATGCATCCCATGCGTGTGAACTGATGTAAGCAAAACAACAACAAATGCAAAAAAACATCTCATTCTTGGCAGCACAAAACAATGGAAATGTGGAAGTTTGAGGGTGAAATTCTCTATGTATGATGGATGGAATTATGAGATCTTGGTGGCTATGGAAAGAGGATACATCATAGAACATGTTTGGTGTTGAAATTAGATTGAATGGAGGCTTGGAAGATGATCAAAAATGGCTTAGAAATCAAGTGTGCAAAACTGAACCATGGGCGAGGCAAATTGTTGGCAGACCTGGTCATATGGCCTATGGGAATTCAGTGTGAAACCTCTCCCTTTGAACCCTCCTATGACCTTCATAAGTTATTCAAATGAGAAAATGCCCAACATCAAAGTTAAAAAGGACGTGGAGATGAACAACTTTGATGTTCAAAAATTTTTCATTTGAAGCCTTCTTGATGGAGAAAACTAGCTTGACATTTGGCACACCAGGTGTTTGATGAAATTATGGCCTGGAGACTTGAACTTGCCTTGCCATGACTTGAAATTTGCCTTGGTTTTGCTCCACTTTAATTGATCATAACTCCCTCAATTTTGATCCAATGGAAGAGTTCTTGGTATGGATTTGAAGCTTGGAATGTGATCTTTAATTGGCTCAACTTGGGCCTGAAGTTTGAAGCTTTTATCATGGAGAAATAATGCCTTGAAGTGTAGTGCAAAATGATCCAAACTTGCCATTTTTAGAAACCATAAGTTTCTATATTTGGCAACTTTGTACAATTCTTGATTTTTTATGAATCTCTTGACATTTCTTGATCAAATCTTGTCTAATGAACAAATGTAACTTGAATTTCGTGAATTTGACCTTAAAAAGTCAGGAGTTGACTTTTTCCCTTACACAGTTGACTTTTCCCCAAATTTCTTGATTCTCAAGCAACTGACCAATTGAACCTCTTCTGAAATGAACCAATGAGCAATCTTCCATCCTTAGATACTTGACATCATGTAGAAACCATTGAGATCAAGTTTGAACCAAAATTTCATCAGGAAACTGCTTGAATCTAAAACCCTAATTTTGACTGCTTTTGGTATGAGATGATGCATTGTCCAATCTTCTTGATGAATTCCCATCTTCCAATGACTTGTGGGATCAAATGGGATGTCATATGATATAAGAGACCCTTGAGGCTTGTTTGTAAACCCTAGGCTCTTATTCTCTTGCTTTAAATAGTCAATGCTCTGAAGACAACTAATCACATGCTCTATGATGAACCAATGCTGAATGTTTTATTTTTCTATGACTTGAATGAAATGCAATGCAATGAAAGCACATGCTAAATGATATGAAAAAAAGAGAGGGAAAATTTTGGGGTATTACAATGAGGAATCAGCTTGATGGTTGACAGACGACGCTATTGGAAATAGAGACAGCCGAAATGACCTGCTAGACAAACAGATGTATGCAATGAATCATGCAAAGATGCGAATGATATGCAATGTGATGCAAGACAGGATGCAAAACACATGCAACAGGATCGAAGGTTCGATATCTTATCATGGAGTCTGGGTAAAGAGCCAACCACAGGGTGTGTACTAGGGTTATTGTATCCGTAGAACAGGGTTCTAAAGAGTTCCCAGAGTCGACAACCCATCTTTCGGATATTATCGATTTCCCAATTACTTGGTAGTCACTAATATTCTCAAGAGAGTCTCGTCCGAGTGTAGTATCGTGTATCAACCATTTTGGGATTACTCCCTCATAGTCATCGCACTACATCCTAAAAGGCCAAGTGGGGTGAAAGGGTAACTAAAGGTCATCAATATCACGGGCGCCTAGGTCGAAAGTGGCAACGCATTCACGATTGCTTGTTCAACATATACCACCCTCAAGAGGGCCTCAAATGAGTGTGGAATCTCAAGTTAACTCCTTTGGGATTACTCCCTCGGAATCTCCTTGACTATATCCACTATCCTATCATACGTGTACGCTCAAGTCCGGGTATAAGACTTATCCTCACCACTCAAGGTAGTAACCTTGCACACAGAAAATCCCAAGTACAACAGGTATATATACAAATATAAATATGTACAGATATACAAGCAAGCAAACATGTAAGATGACACAAATACATATAAGATAAGTTTAACCCTCTTAGGGGAGTGTCCCCAGTGAAGTCTCTATTTTCTGTTGTGGTGAGAATCGGATATTAAGCTATTAATTAACTTGAATCACACATCTTTGAAATTCACCACCGAGCTTTGATTTATCCAAAGGAAAGGGTAAAGATCGAAAAACCCTAAGTGCGCTATCTAAAGACACAGCTAAGAGATTGTTAGTTCTTGGATTGGCTGGAATTTTGGTAAAACAAGGTATGTTCAATGTTGATGTCACGGTGCTGATGTTGCAACATTGAAGTCTTAACACTGGGCTGTGTTAAGTAATTAAATGCTGAAGTTGGATGTCTGATGTCACATGGCGATGTTGTAACATCAGATCTGCAGAATTAACAACAGCAGGCTGTGATGTTGTTAGGGTTGCGTATTAGCTGGAATTGTGGAGAGCAAGCTGTCTCATTGGATGCGAATATCTTGGGATAGATATTTGCTGCTGCATAGGAGATCTGGTGCAGATTTGTAGGAGATTTAAAAGGTTGAAGATTTAAAAAAAATTTAGGAGAAAATCTGTTTTAAATATTCACTTTTAAATAACAAATCTGGGAGATATTGTAGCAAGTCCAAGACCAATTCAAGGAGCTATATAAAGCGTACAAGATCAAAGGAAAAGGTACGGAAAACAATCAGAAGATCAGGAGCTGGAGGCTTAGTGTCTAGAGTTTGTTTAGAGTGCTTGTATTTACACTATTCTAGGGTTTGAATAGGTGTTGAGTTTCTGTCCTCTCTAGAATCTGTGAAGCAATAGAGAGTGTTTGCTTGATCGAAGCTAGGAAGCAAGATCAAGGGTACTCAAAGTGGTTTCTTTGAGAGTTTGTAAGGGATTGAGTGGTGTTCTCATACCTAAGTGGTTTCTTAGGTAGGAAGTCATTAGTAGAGTATAAGTTTAGGAGATTGTCAACGGGTTGTTGAGTCTGTAAATTATATCTACAAGTAGTGAATTCCATCCCTGGTTTGGTAGCCCCCAGAGTAGGTTGGTTGTAACCGAACTGGGTCAACAATTCTTGGTGTTATTTTACTGTTATTGTTGTCCATTGTGCAGAGTGTGTTGTTGTGACATCACACCTTAACATCACACGTCTGATACCATAATTTCAATTGGTATCAGAGCAGGCATCCTGTCTGTCTCTGGGTGAGATCTAGGGAAGTTACTTTCTGGTGTAAAGATGGACAAAGAAGTTGGAGGATTCGTCAACAGACCCCCTATTTTGGATGGATCCAATTATGATTATTGGAAGCCAAGGATGACCACCTTCTTAAAATCCTTGGACAGCAGGGCTTGGAAGGTTGTTATTAAAGAATGGAAAGCACATGTCATGTGTGAGAAAGATGATGCCAACAAAGATAAAGAAGGCACCTCTAAGCCTAAGCCTGAAGAAGAGTGGACCAAGGAGGAAGATGAGCTTGCCCTTGGAAATTCCAAAGCTCTAAATGCCATCTTCAATGGAGTGGATAAGAATATCTTCAGGTTAATCAATACCTGTGAAGTTTCTAAGGAAGCGTGGGATATCTTGCAGGCTACTCATGAAGGAACATCTAGAGTCAAGATGTCAAGACTTCAGATTTTAACATCTAAATTTGAAACCCTGAAGATGAAGGATGATGAGACTATTCATGACTTCCACATGAATGTTCTGGAGCTGGCTAATGCATCCAGTGCTCTTGGTGAGAAGATGTCGGATGAAAATCTTGTTAGGAAGATCCTTAGGTCCCTACCTAAGAAGTATAAGATGAAGGTAACTACCATTGAAGAATCACAAGACATCAGCAAGATAAGAGTTGATGAGCTCATTGGATCTCTTCAAACTTTTGAGCTTGGGTTGAATGAGGAAGAACCAGAAAAGAAGCCAAAAAGTATAGCCTTGGAGTCAAATGATGCAGAAGAAAAAGGAAAGAGTTCTGAATCTCAGGAGGATCTATCTCAAGCCATAGTTATGTTGGGAAGACAGTTCACCAAAGTGTTCAAGAGAATGAACAATAACTCCAGGCCTAATGTCAAGAACATGACTTCTGACACCAGCAAGAAGGATGAAGAGAAAACTACCCAAGATAAAGGAGTTCAGTGCTTTGAGTGTGAAGGGTATGGACATGTCAAGAAAGAATGTCCCACCTTCTTGAAAAAGCAGAAGAAGGGCATGACGGTTTCCTGGTCTGACTCAGATAGTGAAAGTGAAGGTGAGTCAGCAAAGCATGTTAGAGCCCTAACAGGAGCTGTTGTTTCTGATGATGATTCTAGTGATAGAGAAGTAACTTATGAGGAGTTAGCATCTACCTATCAAGAGCTGTGTTTAAAAAGTGCTGAGATTTGTCAAGAAAATAAGTGCCACAAGTAACAGATTGCTCAGCTAGAGAATGAAAAGACTGATCTGGAAAATGAAGTGGTGCTAGTTAGAGCTCACCTTGATCAAATGACCAAGTCTATTAGGATGCTGAGTTGTGGTACAGACACACTTGACAAGATCCTTCAGTCAGAAAAAGCTGCTGGAGACAAAGCTGGGATAGGTTATGTGGCTGAGGAGAAGGGAACTTCAGAAGAAAGCACTTCAGGTTCAAAGAAGGAAGTGTCACAACTTTCATCTCAACATCAGCCAAAGAAGCAGGATCCTACCCCTAAGAAAGCTGATGTTTCACAACCTAAGAAGATTAAGAAGAAGACTGGTCCCTATCAGAAGAGAAAGCAGCCACAAGGAGCTAGTCAGTATATGCCCCCACAATACCACAAGAGCATGCAAGTTGCTCAGTTCAAACAGCACATGTCTCATCAGGTGTCTCAACATCAGGACAACTGGTATGGTTATGGATATGGATACACCAATGATGTTCCTCATGGAAGAAGAAAACCACACCATCATGGGAGACAATCCAAGAAACAGCATTCTCAGTCATCTTATGGGAGAAGATACCAGCATAATAGATGGCAGGCCAGTTATGGTAGGAGGAGACCACATTATGGCTGGCAGCCTAAGCAATCTCATCATGGCAGAAGATTCAGAGATGAAAAGGTGAGATGTTATTATTGTGGAAGGATTGGACATATGCAGTACTCGTGCTACAAGCTGCATGGATACCCTCAGCCTCAAACCAGATGGAGAGAGTATAGGCCCAAAGTTGTTAAACAATGGGTGCCTAAGGAGAAGGTGAAGTGCTTATTGGCTCACATGGCTGATAGAGAGTTTAAAGAAGGAACATGGTATTTTGACAGTGGGTGTTCCAAACACATGTCTGGATGTAGATCCATGTTTGCTGAAGTCAGTCATTGTTCCTCTCTTGAAGTTATTTTTGGCAATGGAGAAAAAGGTGTTGTTGCAGGAGTTGGGAAAGTAAAAGGTGAAGGTATACCTGAACTTGACAATGTTCTATTTGTCAGTGGTTTAAATGCAAATTTGATCAGCATAAGCCAATTGTGTGATGAGGGTCACAAAGTAAACTACACTAAGGATGAGTGTGTGGTATCTGATGAACATAATCAGGTTGTTATGAAGGGTGTCAGAACCAAAGACAACTGCTATCAGTGGATTTCTCTTGAAGGAAATTCAACTAATGATGTTCAAGTTGATGTTATAACATCAGACTATGACATCAGGATGCTGAAAGGTCACTCAGAGTTAGTGAGTCCTGATGTGGATTGTTTAAAAGGAAAGTATTTGTGGAGGGAAAAAGTCATTGACACTCCAAATCAAGCTCCTTGCCTCAGACCCCCCTTTCCCGGTGTTGCAACATCACGCTTCTTCAAAGCCCTGTTCTCGCAACGAATTAACTTCTTCGTCTTCAAGAATCAACCCTCACTGAAAAGAGTCATGGCGTCTCCATCCAAGAAATCTGAGTGTCAGAGTTCCACAAAAGGAAGAGCTAGGGTTTCCACTGACGAAGGTTCAGCATTTGATCCTATGGACATTGAGCCCTTCTCAACCATTCTTCCTGAATCAGGTACTACGAGACCCACTAAACTTACTCCCAAGAGACCTGCTACTGTCTTTAAGAATCCTGAAACAATGAAAGTTGTTACTAGCGTGTTATTTGGTGACAAACCTAGAACTACTAACCCGCATCCACAAACTACTGAGAAAAGGGTAGATGTTGATAAGTGCATGGGGCAGAGCGTGGACAAAATTTTTGAGAAAGGACTTCCTATTAAGGGTATATCTAGACCCCTGAGACAAATGGCTGTTGATCAGGGTACAAGAGAAAAGAGTGACATGCAACCTACTGATACAAATCTTCATAGATTGGCGGTCTCCGTAATCGAAGATGCTGAGAAGGAAGTTGAAGGTAATACTGAAGAAGATGATACTCATGTTGAAGGGGATGTCAGAACATCGCCTAGTAGGGATGATGAGACTACTCCTGGAGAAGAAAAGAGTACTGATGTGATTAATGTTGATGACTTATCTGATGATGAAGTCATTAGAAGAGCAGTGCCTGGACTAGCTAAGAGACTAAGAACAAGGAAGGAAAAGCAGAGTGAATCTTATCCAAAGAAGGCTTCAGATGATAAGAAGAAAAAGACTGTTGTTGGGCCAACTAAAGCTTGGAGCAAGGTCGAAGTGACTCCAAGAAAGAGGAAGATTGTGGAACAATCTGAGTCTGAGCATGATGATGAGGATGATGTTCAGAACATCACTCATGTCAGAAAATCTATCGCAAAAAGGATTGTAGACAAAGTCCCAGATGTGCCTGTGGATAACATCTCCTCCCACCGTGCTAGCAATGCCTATATGTGGAAGTTCATTTGCCAAAGGAGAATTGCTCTTGAGAGAGAGATTGGCAAAGAAGCCTTGGAGATTAAGGAAGTGATGGAAGGAATTAAATCTGCTGGGTTAATGAAAACTGTGTGTGGATTTTCAAGGTGCTATGATGGTCTGGTAAAGGAATTCATAGTAAATCTTCCTATAAATATCTCTGACCAGAGCAGTCCGGATTATATGAAGGTTTTTGTCAGAGGAAAATGTGTTGAGTTCTCTCCTAAGATTGTCAACAGCTACTTAGGAAGAGAGGATGCAGAGTATTCAGAACTGGAGGATACAGATAATGAAGTGTGCAAGGTAATTACTGCTGGACAGGTTAGAGTATGGCCATTAAAAGAAAAGCTACCAACTAGCAAACTGAGTGTGAAGTATGCTATACTACACAGGATTGGAGCTGCAAACTGGGTGCCCACGAATCATAAAACCACCCTAGTTGTGGGATTAGGAAGACTTATCTATGCTGTTGGTACACAGAAAAAGTTTGACTATGGCACATACATATTTGATCAGACTGTAAAACATGCAACAACAAATGCTATTAAAATGCCCATAGCATTCCCTTCTCTCATTAGTGGAGTCATTCTAAGTCAACAACCAGGAATATTGACTTGTGCAGATAAAGCATGCAATAGGAAGTCTCCATTATCCTTGCATCAGAAATTGTTTATGGGAAGCCATGTTGCAGATATTGTGTCAACATCAAATGCAGGTATCAAGAAGAAAACTTCCAAGGCTGATTTGCTAGCAGAGCTGAAGGCAACCCGCAAAGACTTGGATGTTGTGATTAATACTAGTCTGACTAGAAAAGAAAAGATTGAGAAGATGATCCAAAGTTTGGAACAAGATGATCATGCTGACTCTGAAGATGAAGGACAAGATAGTGCAGATGAAGCAAGCTCAGAAGAAGACTAGCTTATTTTCTTTTGCTTTCAGTAGTTTTAGTTTTTTTAATGTTGTTTTTTTTTTTGTCAGCATTTAATGTGCTTGGTCTTGTAACTTGAATACTGTGCTGTTATAGGCACCTGTTTTGTTTTTAGTTTCCTTCTATTATTTGTTTTGCCTGGTTGCTAACTGTGAGGCTAATAATGAGAGCTAGGGTGTACTGACTATAGTTATTAGGGCTTCTAACTGAAGTTTGTCTAATTGTGGCTAAAAAGGGGGAGAAAATAGCCAAGAAAGTCAAGAGAGTATCAAAGAGTATTATTGCCAAATGCTGCTAATGTGATATTAAGGGGGAGATAAATTGATGCTGTTAAAAGTAAAAGGTGTTAATGCAGTTATTGAGGAGGAGTTTAGACTGAGCTAGTGAAGATATCATAGCAGTTGAAGGGTGCAGACATCAAGGGGGAGAAAAGTGCTGCACATTGTGAGCTACTGAACAGCTGTGATGCTGGTTCATATTCTTGAGGGGGAGCACCAATTGGCTGTTGTCAATTATGAAGATGGTGCTGCAGTAGATCAAGTGATGAAGACTATGAGTATTGTCAAACTGCTGCTGATGAGAGTTTCAAATTTTTGAAGTTTTTCCGCTGCTGAAGTCTCTGAAGATGCAGAGTGCAGAGATTGTTTTAGCCAAAATTAGCCAAAGGGGGAGATTGTTAGTTCTTGGATTGGCTGGAATTTTGGTAAAACAAGGTATGTTCAATGTTGATGTCAAGGTGCTGATGTTGCAACATTGAAGTCTTAACACTGGGCTGTGTTAAGTAATTAAATGCTGAAGTTGGATGTCTGATGTCACATGGCGATGTTGTAACATCAGATCTGTAGAATTAACAACAGCAGGCTGTGATGTTGTTAGGGTTGCGTATTAGCTGGAATTGTGGAGAGTAAGCTGTCTCATTGGATGCGAATATCTTGGGATATATATTTGTTGCTGCATACGAGATCTGGTGCAGATTTGTAGGAGATTTAAAAGGTTGAAGATTTAAAAAGATTTTAGGAGAAAATCTGTTTTAAATATTCAGTTTTAAATAACAAATCTGGGAGATATTGTAACAAGTCCAAGACCAATTCAAGGAGCTATATAAAGCGCACAAGATCAAAGGAAAAGGTACAGAAAACATTCAGAAGATCAGGAGCTGGAGGCTTAGTGTCTAGAGTTTGTTTAGAGTGCTTGTATTTACACTATTCTAGGGTTTGAATAGGTGTTGAGTTTCTGTCCTCTCTAGAAGCTGTGAAGCAATAGAGAGTGTTTGCTTGATATAAGCTAGGAAGCAAGATCAAGGGTACTCAAAGTGGTTTCTTTGAGAGTTTGTAAGGGATTGAGTGGTGTTCTCATACCTAAGTGGTTTCTTAGGTAGGAAGTCATTAGTAGAGTATAAGTTTAGGAGATTGTCAACGGGTTGTTGAGTCTGTAAATTATATCTACAAGTAGTGAATTCCATCCCTGGCTTGGTAGCCCCCAGAGTAGGTTGGTTGTAACCGAACTGGGTCAACAATTCTTGGTGTTATTTTACTGTTATTGTTGTCCATTGTGCAGAGTGTGTTGTTGTGACATCACACCTTAACATCACACGTCTGATACCATAATTTCAATTGGTATCAGAGCAGGCATCCTGTCTGTCTCTGGGTGAGATCTAGGGAAGTTACTTTCTGGTGTAAAGATGGACAAAGAAGTTGGAGGATTCGTCAACAGACCCCCTATTTTGGATGGATCCAATTATGATTATTGGAAGCCAAGGATGACCACCTTCTTAAAATCCTTGGACAGCAGGGCTTGGAAGGTTGTTATTAAAGAATGGAAAGCACATGTCATGTGTGAGAAAGATGATGCCGACAAAGATAAAGAAGGCACCTCTAAGCCTAAGCCTGAAGAAGAGTGGACCAAGGAGGAAGATGAGCTTGCCCTTGGAAATTCCAAAGCTCTAAATGCCATCTTCAATGGAGTGGATAAGAATATCTTCAGGTTAATCAATACCTGTGAAGTTTCTAAGGAAGCGTGGGATATCTTGCAGGCTACTCATGAAGGAACATCTAGAGTCAAGATGTCAAGACTTCAGATTTTAACATCTAAATTTGAAACCCTGAAGATGAAGGATGATGAGACTATTCATGACTTCCACATGAATGTTCTGGAGCTGGCTAATGCATCCAGTGCTCTTGGTGAGAAGATGTCGGATGAAAAGCTTGTTAGGAAGATCCTTAGGTCCCTACCTAAGAAGTATAAGATGAAGGTAACTACCATTGAAGAATCACAAGACATCAGCAAGATAAGAGTTGATGAGCTCATTGGATCTCTTCAAACTTTTGAGCTTGGGTTGAATGAGGAAGAACCAGAAAAGAAGCCAAAAAGTATAGCCTTGGAGTCAAATGATGCAGAAGAAAAAGGAAAGAGTTCTGAATCTCAGGAGGATCTATCTCAGGCCATAGTTATGTTGGGAAGACAGTTCACCAAAGTGTTCAAGAGAATGAACAATAACTCCAGGCCTAATGTCAAGAACATGACTTCTGACACCAGCAAGAAGGATGAAGAGAAAACTACCCAAGATAAAGGAGTTCAGTGCTTTGAGTGTGAAGGGTATGGACATGTCAAGAAAGAATGTCCCACCTTCTTGAAAAAGCAGAAGAAGGGCATGACGGTTTCCTGGTCTGACTCAGATAGTGAAAGTGAAGGTGAGTCAGCAAAGCATGTTAGAGCCCTAACAGGAGCTGTTGTTTCTGATGATGATTCTAGTGATAGAGAAGTAACTTATGAGGAGTTAGCATCTACCTATCAAGAGCTGTGTTTAAAAAGTGCTGAGATTTGTCAAGAAAATAAGTGCCACAAGTAACAGATTGCTCAGCTAGAGAATGAAAAGACTGATCTGGAAAATGAAGTGGTGCTAGTTAGAGCTCACCTTGATCAAATGACCAAGTCTATTAGGATGCTGAGTTGTGGTACAGACACACTTGACAAGATCCTTCAGTCAGAAAAAGCTGCTGGAGACAAAGCTGGGATAGGTTATGTGGCTGAGGATAAGGGAACTTCAGAAGAAAGCACTTCAGGTTCAAAGAAGGAAGTGTCACAACTTTCATCTCAACATCAGCCAAAGAAGCAGGATCCTACCCCTAAGAAAGCTGATGTTTCACAACCTAAGAAGATTGAGAAGAAGACTGGTCCCTATCAGAAGAGAAAGCAGCCACAAGGAGCTAGTCAGTATATGTCCCCACAATACCACAAGAGCATGCAAGTTGCTCAGTTCAAACAGCACATGTCTCATCAGGTGTCTCAACATCAGGACAACTGGTATGGTTATGGATATGGATACACCAATGATGTTCCTCATGGAAGAAGAAAACCACACCATCATGGGAGACAATCCAAGAAACAGCATTCTCAGTCGTCTTATGGGAGAAGATACCAGCATAATAGATGGCAGGCCAGTTATGGTAGGAGGAGACCACATTATGGCTGGCAGCCTAAGCAATCTCATCATGGCAGAAGATTCAGAGATGAAAGGGTGAGATGTTATTATTGTGGAAGGATTGGACATATGCAGTACTCGTGTTACAAGCTGCATGGATACCCTCAGCCTCAAACCAGATGGAGAGAGTATAGGCCCAAAGTTGTTAAACAATGGGTTCCTAAGGAGAAGGTGAAGTGCTTATTGGCTCACATGGCTGATAGAGAGTTTAAAGAAGGAACATGGTATTTTGACAGTGGGTGTTCCAAACACATGTCTGGATGTAGATCCATGTTTGCTGAAGTCAGTCATTGTTCCTCTCTTGAAGTTATTTTTGGCAATGGAGAAAAAGGTGTTGTTGCAGGAGTTGGGAAAGTAAAAGGTGAAGGTATACCTGAACTTGACAATGTTTTGTTTGTCAGTGGTTTAAATGCAAATTTGATCAGCATAAGCCAATTGTGTGATGAGGGTCACAAAGTAAACTACACTAAGGATGAGTGTGTGGTATCTGATGAACATAATCAGGTTGTTATAAAGGGTGTCAGAACCAAAGACAACTGCTATCAGTGGATTTCTCTTGAAGGAAATTCAACTAATGATGTTCAAGTTGATGTTATAACATCAGACTATGACATCAGGATGCTGAAAGGTCACTCAGAGTTAGTGAGTCCTGATGTGGATTGTTTAAAAGGAAAGTATTTGTGGAGGGAAAAAGTCATTGACACTCCAAATCAAGCTCCTTGCCTCAGACCCCCCTTTCCCGGTGTTGCAACATCACGCTTCTTCAAAGCCCTGTTCTCGCAACGAATTAACTTCTTCGTCTTCAAGAATCAACCCTCACTGAAAAGAGTCATGGCGTCTCCATCCAAGAAATCTGAGTGTCAGAGTTCCACAAAAGGAAGAGCTAGGGTTTCCACTGACGAAGGTTCAGCATTTGATCCTATGGACATTGAGCCCCTCTCAACCATTCTTCCTGAATCAGGTACTACGAGACCCACTAAACTTACTCCCAAGAGACCTGCTACTGTCTTTAAGAATCCTGAAACAATGAAAGTTGTTACTAGCGTGTTATTTGGTGACAAACCTAGAACTACTAACCCGCATCCACAAACTACTGAGAAAAGGGTAGATGTTGATAAGTGCATGGGGCAGAGCGTGGACAAAATTTTTGAGAAAGGACTTCCTATTAAGGGTATATCTAGACCCCTGAGACAAATGGCTGTTGATCAGGGTACAAGAGAAAAGAGTGACATGCAACCTACTGATACAAATCTTCACAGATTGGCGGTCTCCGTAATCGAAGATGCTGAGAAGGAAGTTGAAGGTAATACTGAAGAAGATGATACTCATGTTGAAGGGGATGTCAGAACATCGCCTAGTAGGGATGATGAGACTACTCCTGGAGAAGAAAAGAGTACTGATGTGATTAATGTTGATGACTTATCTGATGATGAAGTCATTAGAAGAGCAGTGCCTGGACTAGCTAAGAGACTAAGAACAAGGAAGGAAAAGCAGAGTGAATCTTATCCAAAGAAGGCTTCAGATGATAAGAAGAAAAAGACTGTTGTTGGGCCAACTAAAGCTTGGAGCAAGGTCGAAGTGACTCCAAGAAAGAGGAAGATTGTGGAACAATCTGAGTCTGAGCATGATGATGAGGATGATGCTCAGAACATCACTCATGTCAGAAAATCTATCGCAAAAAGGATTGTAGACAAAGTCCCAGATGTGCCTGTGGATAACATCTCCTCCCACCGTGCTAGCAATGCCTATATGTGGAAGTTCATTTGCCAAAGGAGAATTGCTCTTGAGAGAGAGATTGGCAAAGAAGCCTTGGAGATTAAGGAAGTGATGGAAGGAATTAAATCTGCTGGGTTAATGAAAACTGTGTGTGGATTTTCAAGGTGCTATGATGGTCTGGTAAAGGAATTCATAGTAAATCTTCCTATAAATATCTCTGACCAGAGCAGTCCGGATTATATGAAGGTTTTTGTCAGAGGAAAATGTGTTGAGTTCTCTCCTAAGATTGTCAACAGCTACTTAGGAAGAGAGGATGCAGAGTATTCAGAACTGGAGGATACAGATAATGAAGTGTGCAAGGTAATTACTGCTGGACAGGTTAGAGTATGGCCATTAAAAGAAAAGCTACCAACTAGCAAACTGAGTGTGAAGTATGCTATACTACACAGGATTGGAGCTGCAAACTGGGTGCCCACGAATCATAAAACCACCCTAGTTGTGGGATTAGGAAGACTTATCTATGTTGTTGGTACACAGAAAAAGTTTGACTATGGCACATACATATTTGATCAGACTGTAAAACATGCAACAACAAATGCTATTAAAATGCCCATAGCATTCCCTTCTCTCATTAGTGGAGTCATTCTGAGTCAACAACCAGGAATATTGACTTGTGCAGATAAAGCATGCAATAGGAAGTCTCCATTATCCTTGCATCAGAAATTGTTTATGGGAAGCCATGTTGCAGATATTGTGTCAACATCAAATGCATGTATCAAGAAGAAAACTTCCAAGGCTGATTTGCTAGCAGAGCTGAAGGCAACCCGCAAAGACTTGGATGTTGTGATTAATACTAGTCTGACTAGAAAAGAAAAGATTGAGAAGATGATCCAAAGTTTGGAACAAGATGATCATGCTGACTCTGAAGATGAAGGACAAGATAGTGCAGATGAAGCAAGCTCAGAAGAAGACTAGCTTATTTTCTTTTGCTTTCAGTAGTTTTAGTTTTTTTAATGTTGTTTTTTTTTTGTCAGCATTTAATGTGCTTGGTCTTGTAACTTGAATACTGTGCTGTTATAGGCACCTGTTTTGTTTTTAGTTTCCTTCTATTATTTGTTTTGCCTGGTTGCTAACTGTGAGGCTAACAATGAGAGCTAGGGTGTACTGACTATAGTTATTAGGGCTTCTAACTGAAGTTTGTCTAATTGTGGCTAAAAAGGGGGAGAAAATAGCCAAGAAAGTCAAGAGAGTATCAAAGAGTATTATTGCCAAATGCTGCTAATGTGATATTAAGGGGGAGATAAATTGATGTTGTTAAAAGTAAAAGGTGCTAATGCAGTTATTGAGGAGGAGTTTAGACTGAGCTAGTGAAGATATCATAGCAGTTGAAGGATGCAGACATCAAGGGGGAGAAAAAGTGCTGCACATTGTGAGCTACTGAACAGCTGTGATGCTGGTTCATATTCTTGAGGGGGAGCACCAATTGGCTGTTGTCAATTATGAAGATGGTGCTGCAGCAGATCAAGTGATGAAGACTATGAGTATTGTCAAACTGCTGCTGATGAGAGTTTCAAATTTTTGAAGTTTTTCCGCTGCTGAAGTCTCTGAAGATGCAGAGTGCAGAGATTGTTTTAGCCAAAATTAGCCAAAGGGGGAGATTGTTGGTTCTTGGATTGGCTGGAATTTTGGTAAAACAAGGTATGTTCAATGTTGATGTCAAGGTGCTGATGTTGCAACATTGAAGTCTTAACACTGGGCTGTGTTAAGTAATTAAATGCTGAAGTTGGATGTCTGATGTCACATGGCGATGTTGTAACATCAGATCTGCAGAATTAACAACAGCAGGCTGTGATGTTGTTAGGGTTGCGTATTAGCTGGAATTGTGGAGAGCAAGCTGTCTCATTGGATGCGAATATCTTGGGATAGATATTTGTTGCTGCATACGAGATCTGGTGCAGATTTGTAGGAGATTTAAAAGGTTGAAGATTTAAAAAGATTTTAGGAGAAAATCTGTTTTAAATATTCAATTTTAAATAACAAATCTGGGAGATATTGTAGCAAGTCCAAGACCAATTCAAGGAGCTATATAAAGCGCACAAGATCAAAGGAAAAGGTACAGAAAACATTCAGAAGCTCAGGAGCTGGAGGCTTAGTGTCTAGAGTTTGTTTAGAGTGCTTGTATTTACATTATTCTAGGGTTTGAATAGGTGTTGAGTTTCTGTCCTCTCTAGAAGCTGTGAAGCAATAGAGAGTGTTTGCTTGATCGAAGCTAGGAAGCAAGATCAAGGGTACTCAAAGTGGTTTCTTTGAGAGTTTGTAAGGGATTGAGTGGTGTTCTCATACCTAAGTGGTTTCTTAGGTAGGAAGTCATTAGTAGAGTATAAGTTTAGGAGATTGTCAACGGGTTGTTGAGTCTGTAAATTATATCTACAAGTAGTGAATTCCATCCCTGGCTTGGTAGCCCCCAGAGTAGGTTGGTTGTAACCGAACTGGGTCAACAATTCTTGGTGTTATTTTACTGTTATTGTTGTCCATTGTGCAGAGTGTTTTGTTGTGACATCACACCTTAACATCACACGTCTGATACCAGAATTTCAGAGATCTAAGGTTCGGGGGTTGGTTATACCTAGAGAAGGTGTTAGCATCCTAGATTTCTGTAGTACTCTACAGGAACCTCTTGCTAGTATTTGTGTTATGTTATTGTTTGATTGCTAAGGAAAATATGCTAAGGGAAAGACCTAGGGGTTTATTTACTAAGTATGCTCGCCAAGACATCGCATCTCGTGCCTACGTATCCTAACTGGAATGGAATCAGAGCATTCGTAGTTCCCCTCATTACGGGGTAAAAGGGTATAAAAAGAAAAGGTTGAAAAATAAAAATGTAGCTCGCTAGGATCATCGCAATCCTATGCCTACGTATCCTTAATAAGAAGTCAGAGCAATCGTAGTTCGGACTACGAGTGAAAAGCTTGAAAGCGAAGCTTGTCAGGATTGATTGTAAATGTGAAGAGATTAGTGGTTATTTCTTATGAGAGGATTTAAATGAAAAGTTAAAGGTTGTAAAGGGAGTAGAGATTAATGGTTATCTCTATGACAAGGTTAATTGTAAATGTAAAGCCAAAGGTGGCACATGGAGAAGAGATTAATAGCTATCTCTATGGAGAGTTAAAGGAAAGGTTAAAGGTTACAAGAGATTAATGGCTATCTCTTGGGAATGCTAATGGTTTGTAGATGAAAGTGGTTTAAAAGTTCTAAGGTTGAATGAAATGTTTTCTTTGATTTTTAAGGTTTAAGTTAAAAATAAACAAAGATAAATAATTAATACAAAAATAATAAATATTTTTGGGATTTTTTAATATGAAAAACATAATAAGAATAAAATAATTAAAATGTTTTTTTTTTATTTTTGATTTAAAATAAAGATGAAAATTAAAATAATTGAAAAGAAAATAAATAAAATTTAGTACCATATATGATCAACCAATACCCATTTTCATGGGGTTTTCACTCAACATTTCCAGACAAACACAAAGGTAACTTGAATGGATGAAAATGATACCTTAAGGAGGGAGTTCAAAAATCAAGAAGGTTTACTTATTGGAGTGTGTCCAATGCACCTTCTAGAGCACTTCCAGATGAGATGTGATGATGTTTACAGCTTCACTGAGCCCCCAGGAGTGTGTGGGAATGATGGGTTTCAATGCATTTGATGAGTTATGTTAGATGTAAGAAAAGTGGAAAATCGGGAGATTCGAAGTTTCGACTCTTGTGTGACAAAAGGATTTAGTGAGAATATGATATTTGGAAGAATTTCATGACCATTCCCTTGAATTTTCCTTGAATGAATCCTTCATCCTCTCAAAAATCCCCCTCTTAATGATGAAAACAAATGGGCTATATATAGGATTCTTGATCCTCTCCGCTCTTGAGTACCAGGCCTGCCCTGAGTATCAGCTTCTAATTACATGTTTGCCATCAGTAATTACAAAACTGCCATTAGTAATGTAAATTGAAGGATCACTATTTACAGAATTGCCATTGAGTGATGCTGATCCTCGCGCTGCTGATCCTCACTTGCTTTTTGTTATTACAAAGATGTCTTGGCTTGGAGTTCACGTTTGGCATATTCCTTCCTTGATCCCCAAGCATGCACGAATATTACCGTTTTACCATTGAGTGATGCTGATCCTCACGCTGATCCTCAACAGCTTTTGGTAATAACAATTTTTCCATTGGTAATTACAATTTTGTCATTGCCTTAATTTTTGACTTATTGATCTTATCCTCTTTCTTGTGCCAGCCCTAACTTTTACACAAAAGAAACAAACTGGCAAGATATTGTGGTTAGCTAACAAATGCATAGATGATTGAGACCTAAATGCAAGTGCAAGATGTTATGACATCTAAAGGGTAAAATTTGGGGTACAACAACAAAATAATAAGACACTGCTATTGTATGTCGAAAATAAATAGCAATATATGTAAAAAAATATTGTACAATCAAGATTCAAAATGTAGTAAGAACGTCAAAATAAAGTATAGAGTATAGTATTACAACAAAATAATAAGAAACTGTTATTCTGTGTCTGACAACATGTCTTCTACCTCTTCTGCCTGCTCTACCTCCTCGGCCATCAATCCTCCCGTCCTTTAGCGATGTCTCTGGTATAATAATGCCCCATGTGCCTCTGCCATGATGGCATCTAGGACTCACCTGACACCAAACTCATTAGGGAAGACACCCTCGTCAATGCATGTCCGCGCAATCTCCACTATGCAACGACACTTAGGCAAGACATCATCAGTATGATCTAGCTGAGCCAACTCATCCTCTAGTATCTCCTAATGTACTAGTGTCGACGGATCTCCTAGAGTAGCATGGACCATGTACGGATGTGACACCCTAAAGAACCATCTGATGTACCCTTCGACGTAGCTCTAGTCGCTCTCAACTATGGTAGCAGTGTCTCCTTCAGTACCAGATGACTCATAATCATCAAACATTTCCTCTATTTGTCTATGTGTTAAGGGAGGATGAACAAAGACATCAGAGTGTCTAGGAACGGTTAGAACATAGCCGAGCTGCCGCATGATGCGCTCGGGCAGATAAGGAGCAATGAGACACGATCAGTGAGCAAACCATCCAGAGTATAACATTATCTAGTCAAATGGTCGCGTCGGACGATGATTAGCATAGTTTTTGAAATGCATATCCTCAGGAACCAAGCGGTCAAGATAAACTCTATAAGGCTCGATCGTCTGGTTCCCTCTGAGCGATATGCATCTCTCAAATGTTCTGCAACTCAGAAGTTACGTCAATGGTGAATGTACCACATACAAGTTAAAAAAAAATATGTTTTGATCACCATTTTTAGCCAACAAACAACTTATACACTATGTCTAAACTATGTTACATGTGATTTCTACACATTTCTAACCTTAATCATTGATTTCTACTCATTTACACTAAAACTCGAACATTTATCGAAAAATCAAAAAACTTACTTGAAATTGATGGTTTTGATAAAGTTGAATGATGTTACAGATGAAATTTGATGTTCCCTTGAGTTCCATTGAGCCTTGTTTGATGATATTTAATTTGGTGTAGGGTAGTGTATTGAGAGAGTTTAAAGTTGTGGTTGTTGAAATGTGAAACGAGGAAAGAGAAGAGTCTGGTGCGACTTATACTCCAAAATATTTCAGAGATGCATCTCCGGAATATTTTAACGCTCACTTACATTTGGGTGCATCCGAAGATATATCTCTGGAAAGTAGAGGCATTTATGGAAATTTACATGGTGCGGTAGAAACACACAAGGTGTCATAAGAAATTCTCTATATGTTTTCTCAAACCTTGACAAAAAATTAAAAATGCCTTCGGTTTTAGAGATGTATATCCAAACGCACAGTTTCCTCACTTTTCCAAAATTTAATTCATAGATACCTCTTTGTATTTGTTTTACGGCTTGTTCGCAGATGCATCTCTGAAATAACCCTTAATTTCAAATCCAAGGGAAAATTCAGACATGCATCTCTGAAAGTATTTAATGTATATATAACGCGCGTCAGAGCTTCCCTCTTCTTCTTGTTCATTTTCAGAAACTTTTTTAAGATACCATTGGAGCTCGTGAGCAACGTACGTTCAGTCCATTTTTTAAGTTTTCTTCAAGAATAAACACCACTTTATTTCAAGCATTTCAATATCAACTAACTCCTCTCATTCATCTTCAGCACTTATTTGAGTAAGTTTCTCATTTAACTTATTTTGAGTTTTGATTATTGTATTAGGAAAAATAGTTTGTTATATTCGCATTAGGTAGTAGTCAAATTCATAATAAATAACTTTTAGAGACATGCACTATGGATTTGGTTGCGCTTTGGGGTAAGACTGATACCAATTTCTACCTTTGTTGCAAGCACGAGCCTTTTCGGAGATGCATCTTCGAATTGCATCTTTACTAGTTTTTGGAGATGTGTATCTGGAACTTTCCTAGATGCTAACTGATGTATTTTTCTCGTATTATTTTAGGAAAAATAGTTGCAAACAACAACAACGGACTGTGACTAGGCCGTGTGACCTAGCATGCGTCTGTTTGACGTGAGAGGGCTAGGCTTTAGAGTGAGCATACGAGAGTTAGGTAGGGAACGATCCCTAGGCCTCGTGAGGGGGAAATATCTACTTCTATGAGCCATATGTCACTGGGATCCTCCTCCTAGGGGTACGTTTCCCCTGGTCATGTAAACTGGGAGGAACCTCCTACTAATACATATGATGGTGTTCCTCCACTTGCAGACGCTTTTTTAGGAGGCCCCTCTCACACCTCCTTACTGATATACTATAGATATTATGTTTTTGGTCATGTGTGGGCTAGAGAGGTATTTTTGTTAACAGTTGTTATTTATATGTTTTAAACATTTGCCCTGCGACTGATATTTTTTTATGTTTTACTTGGTAATGTTAACCAAAGATTTTGTGTTAGGTCTATTTTCTTAAATTGTGCATTGCATGATTTTAGATATTTTGTTTACTTAAATAATGCATGGGATTATAGTTAAGACTACTTACTTGAATTGTGCATTGCAGACATTTATATATCAACTTCAGGAAGAAGTTCCTCGGCCTAAAATGGAAGGAATTGATGTGGAGGGCTACATGTGCAAGTTACGTAAATGCTTGAGAGAAAATAATGCTTGAAATCAAGGGAATTAATAAAGAGGCATTTAAACATCTCATCAAATTTTCACCAAGATTCTGGAGCAAAACAAGGTTCATGTCAAGTACATGATGTGACATTTAATATGTCAGAGGCCTTCAACTTTGTGTTTATAGCTGCTAGATCCAAGCCCATTGTGACAATGCTTGAAGAAATTATATTGTATTTAATGCAGAGATGAGAATGAGAATCCAATAGGCAAAAGATTGCCAAATATGAGGGCATCATACTACCAAACATCAAGAAGAATGTGGAAAGGGAGTCACGGAAAACCAATCATTGGATTGTAAGGTAACATGGTTAATTTATTGTGCTTTTACTCTACTAAATGTATATGTTGAATATTACATTGGCTAACATTAAAATGGCTACTTTTTTACAGACATGCAGGTGAATATGACTATGAGGTAAGGCATACTTCACTCAATGGAGAAAAATATGTTATCAACATTTACAAGAAAGAATGCTCATGTTGAATATGGATGGTGACTGGACTTCCACGCTGTCATGCAATGTCTTGCATGAAGGATCAACATTTACAAATTGATGACTTTGTACCTAACTGTTACAAGAAGAACAATATTTATCTTGCTATGCACTTGTTATTTATCCACTTAATGGGGAAGCCTTGTGGGCCAAAACTAGTGTTGTTGATCTTCTGCCACCTCCAATAAAAAGGTAGCCTGGATGGCCAAAGAAAAAAAGGAATAGGGAAGTTGGAGAAATAGTGAGGGACGAGACACACATGAAAAGGGTAAAAAATGGTATCAAGTGTAATCGTTGCCACAAGGATGGTCACAACAAGGCCACTTGTAAATTATCACAACCACATGCTCCTCCAAATCAGCTACAAGAAGGAACAAATAGGCCACCACCAACAAATGTTTCAAGTCAGGTACAAGAAGGAACAAGTCAGCCACCACCACCAATTGTTACTAGTCATCCACCAGCCCACCACCACCAATTATTACAAGTCATCCACCACCCAAAACTAAAAAAAAAAACTTCATAAGAGTGGCAAGCCTGTTTCAAGTCAACCTTGATGTTTGTTATGATGTCTGGTCACATTTTGTAATGTCATTTTGTTATGCCTTTTAATTGCATATCTGTTTTATTTTTGTAAGGCATATTTTGGAATGTTATTTTTAAGGCACATTTTGACGTATTTATAATTGAAGGTGGCTGGTTTATACTTGAGTGAATCGCACACTCAAAGATAACACAGAGTCGCCACCGAACTTTATTTAGTCCCAAAGGACATGGAAAATATCGATAAAACCCTTGGGAAAGAGAAACGGGAACGGGGGTCGGTTATGCGAAAGGAAGGTACTAGCTCCTTACGCATCCGTCGTACTCGACGGGAACCATTTCGCTTGCTTCTAGGCTTGGATGGGTTATCTATCTAAAGGCTTCTAGCTAAAAGAAAGAGGAGAGAGAGAAGAAAAGAAAGGGGAAAAAGAAAGAAAAGAAAGAAAGTTCCCGCGGAGGAACAGGGTCCTCGTGCCTACGTACCCTCATAGTGCAATGAGGAAATAAGAGTGTCGTAGGTCTTGGAACCATGGAAAGAAAGAGGAAGGAGCGGAGAAGGTGGAAGAAGGGTGGAAGTGTGCTCGCCAAGATCATCACAATCTCGTGCCTACGTATCATACATTCAAATGAAAGTAGAATCAGAGCTTCCGTAGTTCGTGGAACTAAGACGGAAAAGAAAAAAGGAAAAGAAAAAGAAAGGAAAGTGGTGTCAAAACCAAGAACAAAGAAATGAAGGAAACCCCGCTGTGGAATTCTAAAGAAATGGCGTCAAAACCAAGAAAGTAAAGGAACAGAAGGAATAAAAGAGACTTTACCGGGGAGGAAAAGAATAATGAAATGCTGGGAACCAGAGGGTGAGCGACCCTACTGGGAAAAACAAACAAAGGAATAGTGTTGAAACCAGAAGAGAAAAGTTTGATATATTAATTGACTGGCAGTGGTTAAACAAAGGAAAAGAGATAAACAACTCTGGTGGGGAAAAGAGGTTGGTATCAATAGACGGACTGTGATGAACCAAAAAAAGAGAGAGTACCAAACCAAGAGAAGGTGTTTGACTCTGAGGGGATTTTGGTGTTTTAACTGATAAACATTGGTTAACCAAAGGAAGAAAAGATTACAACTCTGTAAGGATATAGGAACATTGGTTTTAACAGATGAACTGTGATTAACCAGAGAAAGAGGGTATATAACCAAGCAAAAGGTTGTGACCCAAAGGGAATGTTGGTACTGACTGAGCAGACAACATTAGACCAACATAAAGGTATTGAACTGAAAGAGGTTGCCAACCAGTGATTTACGATTTTAACAGACAGATTGTGATTAACCAAGAGAAAGTGATTAACTCGAAAAGGGGTTCAGTATTTAACAGACGGGTTGTGGTTAACTGAAAGCAAGGGTGATTAACCAAGAGAAGGTGATTAACCCAAAAAGGAAGCTTAGTATATTAACAGATAGACTGTGGTTAACTAAAGAAAACGTGCAAATTGGTGTTTTAACTGACAGGCAGTGATTAACCAATCAAAGGGAGAAGAACTAAGAAAAGGTTGCGAACTCCTGGGGATACGGTCTTAACAGAAAACCTGTGTTTAACCGAAGAAGAAGGAATTGAAACTCTTCAAGGGAATCAAAAAGCAAATGATCGACCACAAGAAAAGGATAGTGAGGCAAAAGAAAGGCAATGATATTTAACCAAGCGAATGGTGATCGATCAAAAGAGAGATTGAAAGAGCAAGAGTAAGAGTGATCAAGGATCGACTCGACTGGGGAAGGAAAGATGCTACCGCTTGAAGATAGAGATGACTAAGCCAAGCACAGGGTCATTCGTCCCCTACCTGAAGTAGCCAGAATGAGAGTAGGAATTCTCCTTTCTCATTCCTTCTCCATCACACAAGGTGCAACGCAGAAATTAAAACGGACAGAGTAACAACTCCAATTTGTACAATGCTCAAGTGCATTGTGAAAATGAACAACGTAACAACTTCAATTTGTACTGTGCTCCAGTGCAGTGCGTTGCGCATTGTACATCGTGCAAACTCCAACTCCACAGGGGATTAAGAAAGAGAAAGTCTAAAGAGATCCTAAAGAGAAGGAAGGGGAAGAACAACTAATCGAAACATGGTTTCGATCAATTAATCAAAGGGAGTGATTTGCTAATAATTTTCCAAAGATCATGAAAAATCATTAAAGCAAAAGGTGTAAATTATTGATTATACAAAATTAAATTTGTTCAACAAGAACAAACACAATACAAACAAGGATGAAATTGCCAAGTATTAACAAGAATCAATTAGCATGCATCACTAACCATGTTAACACAAAGATGAGAAAAAGTGAACAAAAAGTGCTTTGGAACACATGATTAAATTGCAAAATAATCGAAGTAAATTAAGCAATTAATCAAGAAATGGTGATGTCATGAAGGTTCTGCCCTAAAACAATAGCAATAACGTGTATATAAGTAAACATGTGAAGAAATATGATCAAAACATCCAAAACAGCCCATAACAACATGATTTTGGCCAAACAGCAGTGAAGTAACCGGTTACTTTGTGAAGTAACCCGTTACTTCAGCAAAAACTGCACTTCCAGGGGCGTGACAAAGGTGAAGTAACATGTTACTTGGTGAAGTAACCCGTTACTTCAGCAAAAATCAGCAAAAACAGCAAAATTCAACAAAACAGATTTTGAACAAAAACATTTTTGAGAAGTGCTTTTGGCCACTTATTGATTGTGAAATCACTCCAATGCTAGGGCAAACAATTATGCACGAAAAAATCAAGTTTAATAACAGTGATAATCAGTAAATCAACAAGATCATGGATCAAGCAAATGCGAAATCAATTCACACACAAAAAGCATCGAAACTACATCGTGAAAGATACGAAAACGTTCGAAACAGTAAAATGAGTGAGATCTACCAACCTACAAGCCGGAGGATTGGCTTGGTAATTATTGCAAAGGATTCTTGATGCAGAAAATCAAAGAAAACCAGAGGAATCTTCAATTCTTAGATGAACCGTATCGAAACCGAGCAAAATTCGACGAAACTTCGAAATACGAATTCGAACTGTTGAATGTTTTTGTAAACACTTGAGATTAATCCGAAAGCTACAGAAACTCTAGAAATCCAAGTAGAATGGAAAAGTAATGAAGGTTAAGCTCAAGAAAAAGTACTTTCAAGGTGAAAGTAGCTTTTCTTCAATGGTGAATTAAGAGCTTTTGTGAGGTTTTGGAAGATGAAGATGATTAAGTGCAGAAAAATTAAGAGAGAATGTGAGAGATTTGTGAGTGAAGTGTGAGAAATTTGGTGAAATGGTGAATTTTGATTGGGATCCTTGAAAAATGAGTGAAGCTTTGTTTATATAGACTTTTGGTTTGGAGTGTGAGAGGTTTGGAACTTGGTTTGGACTTAGCTTTGGGTGGTTTAGAACTAGGCTAGGAGTTAGTTACACTTGATGCACCGAGTCAAGGTGGTTAACTCGGTTAGTTTGGATCAACTCGATAACAATCCCAATGTGAGCTCCAACATCCAAAGGTTGACATGCTTGGAAATCAAGGAACATGGTGCACTTAATTTAAAGTGGTGCATTGGAATAAATGCTCTTATAGTGGCTAGAGTGATCTTGAGCTGTCTAGAATGTTCCACACAATGCTAGAACCAAGTGGACCAAAAGAGAGTGGAAGGAGTTGTTGCAATGTGATGAAAATATTAATTTTTTCTGCACAATCAGTGATGTAACCGGTTACTTGGTGAAGTAACCGGTTACTTTAACCTAAACTTCAATTTCCTACCTTTGAAACGTCATAACTTGAGTTCTAGGAATCCAAATGAAGCGTTCTTGGTATCAAAAGAAAGCTTGAAGAATGAGGAACATTTTTATGAGGGAAGAAGAGTGAGAAGAAGCTTGGATCATAAAGAGAGTTTCCCTTGAAAACATGTCCTCCAAGCTGAATTTCCTTAGAAAAAAAAATCCAAAAAACCCTAATTTGGCAACTTCTTCTGATTTTATGATTTCTCTTCATTCCTCTTTATCAAACCTCATAATAACATGTATGATGACTTGAAATGCCCAAATATGACCCAAGAACTTAATAGTTGACTTTTGTAGGGTGGCAGTTGACTTTTTGACCATATGAATTCAATGCCTTCCCTATCCACTTCAAAAACCCTTTGAAATGATTTGTGCTGAACCATGAGGCCTTTATGAATGGTTTGAGATGCTTTGATGTGTATGAGACCTTTGTATTTTTCTTGATGTGATAACATGATGAATTTGAGAGGAGGCGTTAGTCAGGTGTTGAAAACCTGAATATTCCTGCAACAAAAACACAAAGAAAAAAAATGCGAGTGCGTATGCTAGCGATGCGAATGCACATGATTATGCAAAGGAAAAAGAGGGAGGTCAAATTTTGAGGTACGACAGCTGCCCCTCTTTAATCCACTTGGACCTGAATACACGAATTGCGCTAGCTTTTTGATGATTTGAGGTAGAAGGGGATTAAATAAAAGAGTAGCTCGAAAGTTTGGCCGACGACGGCAAAAGGAGAGGTGCAAAGGTAGAATGGATTGGTGCAAAGTTTGGCTAAAAATCTATTGGGAGATAAGTCAGGCAAAGGGGAGCATGCTATGATGCATATGCAATGTATGCGATTCTACATGATGTTTAATACCATGTAATGCAAAGGTGCAAGGTGCGGTGAATTGGCTGGTTCTAGACGAACCAAAAGATTGAAAAGTTTCTGGAAAAGTTTGTTTTACGAGAACCAGACTTTGAAGAAGTTTGCCAAACGAGGAGTGGAAAAGTTAGAATAGATCAGACGAGAACTGACTACCAGACGAGAACTGGGTTTTGAAGATAAAAATCAGATGGGAACTAAACTTTGCAAAAATTTGCTAGACGAGAAATAGACTTTGAAAAGGTGTGCCAAACGAGACCTGGATCTTGTGAAAGTGCGCCAGACAAGAACTGGACAATTCAGACGGGAACTGAATTTATAGAGAGACGAGTCAAACAGGAATTGATTACCAGACGAGAACTGGGTTTGAAAGAGACAAGTCAAATGAGAATTGACTACCAGACGAGAACTGGAAAGAGACAAGTCAAACGAGAATTGACTACCAGACGAGAACTGGAAAGAGACAAGTCAAACGAGAATTGACTACCAGACGAGAACTGGATTTGAAAGAGCCAAGTCAAACGAGAATTGACTGCCAGACGAGAACTGGATTTGAAAGAGACAAGTCAAACGAGAATTGACTACCAGACGAGAACTGGATTTGATTGGGACGCGTGTTTGAACCTGTATGGCGTAATGCTACAATTTGATGAATATGATACGCGTTTGTGGATGCAATGTTATGTGGTGATGATTACTATATGCAGAATGTCAGTGATCTGGTTTATGTCAAGGTTGCATGATACTGGTATGTGAAATGGTTCAAGTGCTTTTGTTGTAGGAGGCAAAAGAGCTGAGATTAGGGTGTAACCCATAAAGACGTGATTCCCCGACACCTTCTTCAGGATCAACAGTCGTTGATACACCATTGCTCCTGCCTCAAAATAGGGAGAGAACTTGTACTTTGGTAGCTCGTCTCTGCCCCGGTCTGTTGGGTATCTGCATGGATTGCCCCAGTCACAAGATAGGAAAACAGTTTGTGTCACAAGATGATCTTGACCCGGCTTCCCCCAGTGTATCAAAATAGTGAGCCCCGGGTTAACCGTCTTTTGGAGAGGTTGATTTCTTGTGCTCTTGAGGTGGCTTGCCCCAATGTGAGCTCTGAAGTGATTTTGCCTCTGGCTGATCGATCTTTGGAGGGATGCCCCTGACCAACTGATCTTTGAGAGATTTGTCAAGTCTCGACGTGATTGCCCCAGATTGAATGAATCTTGAGGTGGCTAGGCCCTGTTTGCTCAGCATAGTTTTCAGGTGTTTTGCCACTTGCGTTGATCAAACTTTCGATTGTGAAAACCTTCTTGATGTTAAGTGCTTGTTCGCAAGTAAAAAGTGTTTGTTTTGATATGATAATGCTAATGCCATGCATATGTCAGTTTTGAAATCCAAATATGTTCCCTGAGATTATAACATATAGTGAATGGATCACCATTTAGAATGCCATGTCAATACCAACACAAATGATAAGCACATCTTATGGGAGTCAGATTTGACATGATCCCACTATAGTATGCTCTCGAAATAAACCCTGCTTCAATTAGGTCTTTTGAGGGTTGTAACGTGGCCTGGTTCACGGTTTAAGAAGGATACGATATAAGGCTCAAAATTTATTTTAACCCACCTATCCTCCTTGATGTTCTCCAGTCCTACGTTTAACTAGTTAGGCACAAGCGTTCATCTTTCCAAAAAGGGTTTTGAATGACGAAAGTGACGGTAAAGGAACCGACGAGCGTTTTGGAGTGGTAGTTACTCACCTTTTGTTTTTGTCACATGTGATCACACGAACTTGTTCTTGTTGAGGATTTTTCTCATTTGATTCTCTGTTTTGTTCTTTTTTTTCCTAATTTTTGCGTAGACAAGTTATTTTGAATTTGTAGTCTACTAGGATGCCTTAATTTTTGCCTAAGTCATTTGTTTGTGACTTAGCAGGTTTTTTTTTGTTTTTTTTTTTTTGCTTTTTTTTTCTTTAATTTTCTTTTGTGGCTTTGATTCTCTCCCCCCCCCCCCCCCCTTTTTTTTAACAAAATCGTGTGACATGTATTTGTTTGATTTCTAAGTGTGAGTTGTGACTGCCTCGCTCCTTTGATCGGTGAGGGATGTCCAATGTGGATTTGTGATCTTTCCGGCCTCTTGCGAGGGATAGGATGTGGTTGATCCTCAGAAAGGGGTACTCCTCTTTTGAAATTTGAACGCATGGTCAAACAAGTTGAAGACTACCCTGCCCCTGGTTAAGATTGAGGATTTTTTTCTTTTTTTTGTGCACAGAAATAAACTCCTACTTCAAGGCCCAAAGGGGTTGACTAGGGATTATCTTCCTTATGACTCCTGTGTTTGGGGATTTGAACAAATGCCTTACATTGTCAGCAAGGTTTTATTCGAAAGCATACAGACAGTGATCTCGTGTCTTTTTTATTTCATCATTCTCTTTTTGATTTTGCTTGATCAAGTGTGTGATATAGATAAAAAGTATGAGTGAACACGAATGTATTTATTCAAAACATGCATATTCATTTCATTATTATCATCATCTGAAAACAAACAAGTTTTACAAATGAACAATGCTTGACAAACAAAAAGATTACAAATGGAAGAGATGGAATGACATGTTGATTGCCGATGTTGAGGAAGTGCTCTCAGGCTTATTAAAGGGATTCTTTTGCAATCTTGTTGACTACACGGATAAAGGATTTCCATTCACCCATAGTTTCTCACCTTGAACAGTTAAGAGCTTCTTGTCTGTCGCGGCCGGTAAAAAATTTGAGTCGCCATCATATTTTTTAAGGAAAATAAATGATAAACCTAAAAATCCTTAATCCCAAGGGCAGAGATTCCTAAGGTTCGGGAGTCGGTTAAGTGAGGGGAAGGTGTTAGGCACCCCTCACTTCCATTGTACTCAATGGGATCCTCTTTAGGTTCTAGGGTATGTTTGTTTGTCGTCTAACTTTTTATTTATTTACAAAAAAATCTTAAGTTTTTTATTAATTGTACTCGCTAGGGTTTACAACCCTATGCCTACGTACCTTCATTTTGAAGGATCAGAGTAACCGTAGTTCACCTCCCTTATTCCTACCCCTAATCATATTCCTAACCCTAATCCCCAAACTTGATCCACTATTTATACTCTTGGATAAAGACTTATATCCCCATACCTATTATTTATACTCCTAGATAAGGAGTTTTATCCCTTTATCTATATTTATACTCCTAGACAAGGAGTTTCATCCCTTAATCTATATTTATACTCCTAGACAAGGAGTTCTATCTCTTAATCTATTATTTATACTCCTAGATAAGGAGTTCTATCCCTTAATCTATTATTTATACTCCTAGATAAGGAGTTCTATCACTTATCCATTATTTATACTCTCGGACGGAGAGTTTTATCCCTAAAAACCATATCCATTATTTATACTCTCGGACGGATAGTTTTATCCCTTAATCCCTTATCCCTTGGCCTTTATTTATACTATTAGAACCTAAGAGTTTTATCCCTTATCCCATCCCTTATAAAATAAATTTCGAAACTACAACAAATAAAAATCCAAAAAACTTTACATTAAACTACCAAAAAATAGCATCTTAATTACTCCCATTTAAAAAATGTAGTTTCCACTTCAAAGTACCCCTAAAACTTAATCCAAAAAAAAAAAAATCTAACTTAAATTACTTTTATCCCAAAAAACCCAATTTTTAATCCCAATCTAAATAAAAAAATACTTTTCTCAAAATACATCCCAACCTTCAATTTTTTTATCAAAATACCAAAATTCCTCACCCTAAAACTTTCAAAGAAAACCAAATCCATTATATAAGACAAATTCTAAAACAAATTAGTATTAAAAAATTGAAAATTTAAAATAAGGCGAAAACCTTAATAATTATCCTAATACTAAAAATCCCAAAAATCCTATTTTTAATCCCAATTAATTATTTAAATTCGAATTAGGTAATTAAATTAAGTTATTAATTTAATTAAAAAACCTAAGACCCTATTTCTAAACCCTAACCAAAAATCAACCTAATTGAATTATTAAATTAAGTTATTAATTTAATAAAAAAAACCTAAAATCCCATTTCTAATCCCTAATCAGATTTTAACCTAATCAAATAATTAAATTATGTTATTAATTTAATTATAAACCCCAAAAATCCTATTTTTATAAATCCTAATTAACTAATTAAATTAAGTAATTAATTTAATTATAAAATAATAAAATCCAGGGGGTGTATTTCCTACTGAATTAGTAATGGGCTTGCCATAATAGGGGTGTGGATAGTAATCTGGGCGCAAGACCCAATTACCAAAACCCAGTCTGATGGAAGATGGTCCATGGTGGAGAGAGTCTGACTTTGACTCTCTCCTGACCATTGGATGAAGATCGTATGGGTCACCTTGAGCCAGATAACATTCGTTGATCCTAAAGTAAGGCAAATGAACGACTATGATCAAGAGTCAATGCTGACTCACAGTAAGCGCCCACATACTGGATATTGGAGTTGACTAGAAAGTCACTAAATCTGAAGGGGCAGAGGACACCACTTGGCGTGGATCAGAGGCCACATGGAGGGGGTATAAGACCCCAACCCTCTTCAGCCCACCCTCATTTTTTAATTTCTTTCTCTCTCTTTGCTCCTCTTCCTCTCTCTACTCCTCAAACTCTCTCGTCTCTCTCTAATCCTCTCTCTCCGACCACCACCCCAAATGCCTCCGGCCACCACCAAACACCACACGGCCCCAGATTCCCGGTTGAAGATGACCGGAATCTGCACTTATGTTCATCTGGGCGATGAACAACCACCCAGAAACACATAAACCCTACCCTAAATGCAAGAACCCTAACCTAATCGAAGAACCCTAACCCTACATTCAACCAAAATCCCAGATTCCCCCTTGAACCCCAAGAACCCTAACTGAGTTCTTACGAACCCTAACCCTCTACCCCATGAACCCTAGGGTTCATATGAACCCTAACCCCAATTTTCCAAAAAACCCAGAAACATAAACACGATCCAGATTCAAAAACCACACAACAACATATCAAAATCAAGACCTACAAGCTAAGTTCTTCGGCTTACCTCCTCTGCAGTGTCCAATTAAGCTGCTTATCCTCCCCTGTTTCTTTATTCCTCGCGGATTCTTTTAATCTCCTTACTAATTCTCTTGTATTTTCTTTTTGCAGGTTTAGCTCAAGGATTTTTAGGGTTCTAATGATGCACCCTAAGTCCTTTTTGTGATGAGCTTTAGTGAAGGGTGTGGGATTCACGCGGTTGCTACCTTAGTTCGTCTAGGGTCCCTTTTTTTGAATCTAGCTTTTAGCTTATATAGGCATTTGAATTAGGTTTTAGAAATTAGATTGATTAGATTAGGTTTTGATTTAGGAAGAATCTGATGCAATTTGATTGTAACTTTTGATTTGGTTTGTAATTTTGATTCAACAAATTAATGCAATGATTTGATTTGATTAGTAATCTGATGAAAAAACTGTTGATTGATACGATTTGATTTGTTTTGCTCATTTTCCTTTTTCTGCGCGAATTAGGGTTAGAGGAAGAAGAAGACTTAGGTCAACAATTTTGACCACAAATAAAATAAAAAATAAATAAATAATGATAATAAAAATAAAATAAAAAAAGTCAATATTGATAACGTAAAAAAACCTTAATATGACCACCATTTAAAAAATAAAATAATAATAATATAAATTATAATTATAAACTATTAATAAATAAATAAAAATCTAATCCTAATCACTCCTAAACCTTAATTAATAAGTAATAACAAAAAGTAATTATCCCTAATTAATAACTAATAATACATATTTGAAATCCAAATCTTAATCAAAATAAAATTCCTAATCAATTAAAAATAGAAAGCTCAGCAAATATAAACTTAATAAAATAAAAGGATATTAATAAACAATTTAAACTAATTAGCACAAAAAATAAACCTAATTATTTTCTAATTAATCTAAAAAACCAAATTCAAAAATAGCAGCCTAATTAACTTTACACTAATAAAAATCTAAAAAGTAGTAAATTCTAAGATGAAAGCCCCAATAATACCTTATAATCAAAGATTTTTTTAGAAGAACACTTTATTTTAAAATAAATGAGAAAAAATAAAATTAAACTTGAAAAAAGAAAAAATAAAAAATTTAGATCCTAACTAAAAATAATAAACCCTTATATGAACCCAAACCCAAAAATGGGCCAACAAGTACTAATACAACCCCAAAGCTCATTGACACTTAAATGACACCCCCTAATAGCATAAAAATCCCTAAAAGGTGAAAAAAACACTGGTCAAAATTTAGGGTACTACATTGTCAATCAACTGTTGGACCTTAGCTTTGAAAGCGTTGTAATCCTCGGTCGAATGTCCAGCTGACCCAGCATGATATCTGCATTGCACATTGGGATTGTACCCAGGTGGGAATGGTTTTGGTGGAGGCTTCAGAGCTTTGGGAACCACTAGTGAGTTCTGAACAAGATATGAGAGAAGTTGACTATATGTCACAGGAATCGGATCTAGAGGAGCATTCATTCGTTCCAAATTATTCTTGGGTTTGTGCTGATTCTGACGTTCTTGGCCTTGAGCTTGCTGATTATAAGCCTGAGAAGGCTGTTGATATGATGGTTGTTGGAACTGAGCGGCAGCAACATATGGGTATGGACAATATGGTTTAGGAGCCATGGGAGTTTGCGCTTGAGGGTGGACAATTGCCATGACAACACTTGTTTCCTCTTCCTTTTCTTTAGAGAACCCGCCTTGTGGTTTATCGACCCCTGATTGTTGATTCACAACGACATCAATTTTTCCTGATTTGAGCCTATTCTCAATACGTTCCCCAATGGTCACAACATTAGCAAAATTGGAGGATGAGCTACCAACCATCTTCTCATAGTACAAACCCTAAAGAGTGCCCATGAATAGGTCAACCAACTCTGTCTCAGATATAGCAGGCCAGACCTGTGAAGCCATCTCACGCCACCTTTGAGCATATTCTCTGAAGGATTCACCATCTTTCTGAGCTTGATTTTGCAGTTGCAACCTGGTGGGAGCCATATCTAAGTTATACTTGTATTGCTTCAAGAATGCTTCGGATAGATTTTTCCATGTTCTGATCTTACCTTGCTCAAGGTTCATGTACCAATCCAGGGAAGCCCCAGATAGGCTATCCTGGAAACAATGGATAAGCAGATCATCATTGTCTATGTAGGAAGCCATTTTTCTGCAATACATTGTAATGTGGCTTCGTGAACAACTCAACCCCTTGTACTTAGGAAAATAAGACACCTTGAATTTCTGGGGTAGCACAACATTTGGAACCAAGCACAAGTCTTTGGCATCCATGTCAAAGGCAGAAAAACCCTCAATAGCTCTGATTTTGTCCTCTAACAGCTTGTAGTCTGCAGGTTGGTTCTAATCAATAGTTCTGACAAGAATCTGAGGATTTGGAAACTGAGATGTGGCCGGAGCAAGCACTTGAGGAGAAGAAAACTGAGACGGATGCATCAATCCATAATTAATCATTTGACCATCAGTCTAACCCTCTTGAACACTATATGGATATCTAGGAAAAGGTGCCATAGCAGTTGTGGATGTCCCAGGGTAAGGCATTCCAGAATGAATATTGTGAACAACAGTTTGAGCAGATTGAGACAAAACCGGAACATGAACATGTTTATCTTCATCAAGGGTCTCCATATCATTTGACATATGAGCCTGGCGAGTCCGTGTTTGAGGAATCTCATGATCATCATTCACCACAGGAGATGGGAGCGGGGTAGGCATGCCCCACGGGTAAGCAACAGAATTCCCATTAGGCATAGACATGGCAAAAGTTTGATAAGGCGCGAAGGCACCACCATTGGCAACCTGATGAGGGAAATTCGAGGGCATCCCCCAAGGATATGCAACAGGCATGCTATTCGGTGCAGCCTGAGAGCTTGGCAAATTTACAGTAGGTTGAACAACAATCTAGCCTGGCATTTCAACAACAATAGGAGAAGAAGTAATAATCGGCATGATAATAGTTGCATCAGTGACACTGGCGACAACAGAAGTAACAATGGCATCTCTCCGAGTACGAAGGAGTTCCATGATAGCGTCCATGTTATCCTGGAATTGACCCATCCTACCCTGGAGCTGAGTCAAAGTTTTCGTGTAAGCGGTATTCTCAGAATCATCCATGATTCTTGATCTGTCGGATCTGATGAAGTACCGGTGCCGGGTCATCACTGTCTTCTAGTTGATGAAGGGAAGAATGTGAGCTTCTCTTTGGTTTAGATGTATGCAAATGCAAATGTATGTATGCATATGTTGGTTATGCAGGCGGAATGCAAATGAGATATGCAACATATAATGATGCAAAGGTTAGATGATGCAACAGTCCAGTATACATATGATGATGCAATAACTCAAGTTCAAAAGTCTGACATACATGATGCAATAACATTATGCAATAGTATTAAGCAATAATGTAAGTTAGAGATGCAATTTCTTCTGGATAATCTGCATATACAACTTCTGCGTCGATGTAGAGTCTGACGAGCATGAGAGAACAAAGGTATGAAGTGGCTTGTTTATCAGCAAAAAACCCAACCCCCTCACATGTGTGATCTAGACACAACAAGGTGATTCCTAGAAAGGGTCGCCCAAACCATAGGACTCAGAATGAAAATCCCTCGCCGTAGTGAATTCTCACAGGACAGAAGTATTTTCAAGCGAATCACGATCTGGGATGTGGCTCTCGTGATAACCCAACGCGCAAAATGCAGGCCTCACGACTATCCACGTTCTAGCCTATGTGTATACTAGGCCCGGTGTTAGGACCTTTCTCTCCAATAATATCTACCCATCCCAACAACAGCAGAATATAACAGATATCCAGAATGTACAGTATATGAATATTTAAAATAATAAACAAATACAGTAAATAAACATAAAGCTAAATTAAAGCGTAAATAAAGCGAATAAAGCGCAAAAGATAAACACCCAAGCAAGCAAGAAAGCAAACAAAACTAGGCGAGACCCCATCCTGCAAGAGCAAAGCGAGGCGAAGCTCAAGAGCAAGAACTCCCCAGCAGAGTCGCCAGCTGAAGGTGGCTGGTTTATACCTGAGTGAATCGCACACTCAAAGATAATACATAGTCGCCACTGAACTTTATTTAGTCCCAAAGGACAGGGAAAATATCGATAAAACCCATGGGGAAGAGAAACGGGAACGGGGGTCGGTTATGCGAAAGGAAGGTACTAGCACCTTACGCATCTGTGGTACTCGACGAGAACCGTTTCGCTTGCTTCTAGGCTTGGATGAGTTATCTATCTAAATGCTTCTAGCTAAAAGAAAGAGGAGAGAGAGAAGAAAAGAAAGGGGAAAAAGAAAGAAAAAAAAGAAAGTTCCCGCGGAGGAACAGGGTCCTCGTGCCTACGTACCCTCATAGTACAATGAGGAAATCAGAGCGCCGTAGTTCTTGGAACCAGGGAAAGAAAGAGGAAGGAGCGAAGAAGGTGGAAGAAGGGTGGAAATGTGCTCGCCAAGATCTTCGCGATCTCGTGCCTACGTATCATACATTCGAATGAATGCAGAATCAGAGCTTCCGTAGTTCGTGGAACTAAGACGGAAAAGAAAAAAGGAAAAGGAAAAGAATGGAAAGTGGTGTCAAAACCAAGAACAAAGAAAGGAAGGAAACCCCCTGTGGAATTCTAAAGAAATGGTGTCAAAACCAAGAAAGTAAAGAAACGGAAGGAATAGAAGAGACTTCACTGGGGAGGAAAAGAACAATGAAATGCTGGGAACCAGAGGGTGAGCGACCCTACTAGGAAAAAACAAACAAAGGAATAGTGTTAAAACCAGAAGAGCAAAAGTTCGGTATATTAACTGACTGGCAGTGGTTAACCGAAGGAAAAGAGATAAACAACTCTGGTGGGGAAAAGTGGTTGGTATCAACAGACAGACTGTGATGAACCAAAAAAAGAGAGAGTACCGAACCAAAAGAAGGTGTTTGACTCTGAGGGGATTTCAGTGTTTTAACTGATAAACAGTGGTTAACCGAAGGAAGAAAGGATTCCAACTCTGTAAGGATAGAGGAACACTGGTTTTAACAGATGAACTGCGATTAACCAGAGAAAGAGAGTATAGAACCAAGCAAAAGGTTGTGACCCAAAGGGGATGTTGGTACTGACTGAACAGACAACATTGGACCAACATAAAGGTATTGAACCAAAAGAGGTTGCCAACCAGTGATTTACGGTTTTAACAGATAGATTGTGATTAACCGAAAAGAAAAGCAAGTGATTAACCAAGAGAAGATGATTAACTCAAAAAGGGATTCAGTATTTAACAGACGGGCTGTGGTTAACTGAAAGCAAGGGTGATTCACCGAGAGAAGGTGATTAACCCAAAATGAAAGCTCAGTATATTAACAGATAGACTGTGGTTAACTGAAGAAAATGTGAAAATTGGTGTTTTAATTGACAGGCTGTGATTAACCAATCAAAGGGAGAAGAACCAAGAAAAGGTTGCGAACTCCTGGGGATACGGTCTTAACAGAAAACCTGTGTTTAACCGAAGAAGAAGGAATTGAAACTCTTCAAGGGAATCAAAAAGCAAATGATCGACCACAAGAAAAGGATAGTGAGGCAAAAGAAAGACAAAGATCTTTTACCAAGTGAATGATGATCGATCAAAAGAGAGATTGAAAGAGCAAGAGTAAGAGTGATCAATGATCGACTCGACTGGGGAAGGAAAGACGTTACCGCTTGAAGATAGAGACGACTAAGCCAAGCACAGGGTCATTCGTCCCCTACCTGAAGTAGCCAGAATGAGAGTAGGAATTCTCCCCTCTCATTCCTTCTCCATTACACAAGGTGCAATGCAGAAATTAAAACGGACAGAGTAACAACTCTAATTTGTACAGTGCTCCAGTGCGTTGTGAAAATGAATAGCATAACAACTTCAATTTGTACCGTGCTCTAGTGCAGTGCGTTACGCGTTGTACGTCGTGCAAACTCCAACTCCGCAGGGGATCAAGAAAGAGAAAGTCTAAAGAGATCCTAAAGAGAAGAAAAGGAAAGATCAACTAATCGAAACATGGTTTCGATCAATTAATCAAAGGGAGTGATTTGCTAACAATTTTCCAAAGAGAATGAAAAATCATTAAAGCAAAAGGTGTGAATTATTGATTATACAAAATTAAATTTGTTCAACAAGAACAAACTCAATACAAACAAGGATGAAATTGCCAAGTATTAACAAGAATCAATTAGCATGCATCACTAGCCATGTTAACACAAATATGAGAAAAAGTGAACAAAGAGTGCTTGGAACACATGATTAAATTGCAAAATAATCAAAGTAAATTAAGAAATTAATCGAGAAAAGGTCATGTCATGAAGGTTCTGCCTTAAAACAGTAGCAATAACATGTATACAAGTAAACATGTGAAGAAATATGATCAAAACATCCAAAACAGCCCTTAACAACATGATTTTGGCCAAACAACAGTGAAGTAACCGGGTACTTTGTGAAGTAACTCGTTACTTCAGCAAAAACTGCACTTCCAGTGGCGTGACAAAGGTGAAGTAACCGGTTACTTGGTGAAGTAACCGGTTACTTGGTGAAGTAACCCGTTACTTCAGCAAAAACAATAAAATTCAGCAAAACAGATTTTCAACAAAAACACTTTTGAGAAGTGCTTTTGGCCACTTATTGATTGTGAAATCACTCCAATGCTAGGGCAAACAATTATGCACGAAAAAAAATCAAGTTTAATAACAGTGATAATCGGTAAATCAACAAGATCATGGATCAAGCAAATGCGAAATCAATTCACACACAAAAAGCATCGAAACTACATCGTGAAAGATACGAAAACGTTCGAAACAGTAAAATGAGTGAGATCTACCAACCTACAAGCTGGAGGATTGGATTGGTAATTGTTGCAAAGGATTCTTGATGCAGAAAATCAAAGAAAACTAGAGGAATCTTCAGTTCGTAGACGAACCGTATCGAAACTGAGCAAAATTCGACGAAACTCCAAAATACGAATTTGAACTGTTGAATGTTTTTGCAAACACTTGAGATTAATCCGAAAGCTACTGAAACTCCAGAAACCCAAGTAGAATGGAAAAGTGATGAAGGTTAAGCTCAAGAAAAAGCACTTTCAAGGTGAAAGTAGCTTTTCTTCAATAGTGAATTAAGAGCTTTTGTGAGGTTTTGGAAGATGAAGATGATTAAGTGCAGAAAAATTCAGAGAGAATGTGAGAGATTTGAGAGTGAAGTGTGAGAAATTTGGTGAAATGGTGAATTGTGATTGGGATCCTTGAAAAATGAGTGAAGCTTTGTTTATATAGACTTTTGGTTTGGAGTGTGAGAGGTTTGGAACTTGGTTTGACTTAGCTTTGGGTGGTTTAGAACTAGGCTAGAAGTTAGTTACACTTGACTCACTGAGTCAAGGTGGTTAACTCGGTTAGTTAGGATCAACTCGGTAACAATCCCAATGTGAGCTCCAACATCCAAAGGTTGACATGCTTGGAAATCAAGGAACATGGTGCACTTAATTTAAAGTGGTGCATTGGAATAAATGCTCTTGTAGTGGCTAGAGTGATCTTGAGCTATCTAGAGATGTCTAGAATGTTCCACACAATGCTAGAACCAAATGGACCAAAAGAGAGTGGAAGGAGTTGTTGCAATGTGATGAAAATACTGATTTTTTCTGAATAATCAGTGATGTAACCGGTTACTTCAACCCAAACTTCAATTTCCTACCTTTGAAACGTCATAACTTGAGTTCTAGGAATCCAAATGACGCGTTCTTGGTATCGAAAGAAAGCTTGAAGAATGAGGAACATTTTTATGAGGGAAGAAGAGTGAGAACTTGGATTATAAAGAGAGTTTCCTTTGAAAACATGTCATCCAAGCTGAATTTCCTTACTTAGAAAAAAATCCAAAAAACCCCAATTTGGCAACTTCTTCTGATTTTATGATTCCTCTTCATTCCTCTTGATCAAACCTCATAATAACACGTATGATGACTTGAAATGCCCAAATATGACCCAAGAACTCAAGAATTGACTTTTGTAGGGCGGCAGTTGACTTTTTGACCAGATGAATTCAATGTCTTCCCCATCCACTTCAAAAACCCTTGAAATGATTTTTGCTGAACCATGAGGCCTTTACGAATGGTTTGAGATGATTTGATGTGTATGAGACCTTTGTATTTTGCTTGATGTGATAACATGATGAATTTGCAAGGAGGCGTTAGTCAGGTGTTGAAAACTTGAATATTCCTGCAACAAAAACACAAAGAAAAAAAAAGCGAGTACGTATGCTAGCGATGCGAATGCACATGATTATGCAAAGGTAAAAGAGGGAGGTCAAATTTCGGGTTACGACAATAATAACCTATCTGTTTTGTATTTGTATCACATTTTGGAATGTTATATTAAAGCCTTATTAATGGCCTTTTGTATTGAACCAATTATGTATCAGACTTCAGATCTGTTAATGAAAGTTGAAATGGCTTATAATGTCAAATTATCTTATTGTATGGTTCCCATAAAGTCCCTTAATTTTATAATTTGTTGCAAATTTGTCTATTTACTATTTTGATTCATCCCAATAAGGTTCTTAAGCTGCATTTTTAACAGGTAAATTTTGAGACAAATTTATACCAGTTATGTATCATAGATAAAACGCAGAATAATGAAGAAACATTGGTAATGTGTTAAAATAGACACTAACATTATTCATTAAATCAACTTAAGAATACATTAAAAATGTAAAAGCATAACATTGAACTACCATAATTCTAATTGAAATACATTGTTGCAAACACAAGGTTCAACCCTAAGCTCAACATCCCAACCACAATGGACATTTTCATCCATCCTCTGGTATAGATAACCTCATTCTTCAATTTGTTAATTTTCTTCTTTTGTCTTTCAAGCTTCAAATCCCTTTCATCAACAAACTCATCACCTAACCATTTAAAGAAATTACAACCCTTATCCATGTGATTTCTGTAATTTCTACAACCCCAAAATTTTCTTCGATAGTTGACACTGTTCACATCATTCATTGTTTGAATAACACTTTCATCTTGGAAAAAACACTCCATTATCGTGTTTCTACGAAGCACAGATCGAGACGTATTATAGCTTTGGTTGTTTGACGTTGAAGCATTGCTTGCAATCTTTGACATTGAACCCTAATTTGGAGAAGAAAATGGAAGATGGAAGAAAGAAGATGGTGATTTAACCCTAATTTGGAGAAGAAAATGGAAGAAGAGGAAATATGGATGAACACTGTAAATGAAAGATGATAGAACCTAAGAACCCTAGAGTGTTTATAACCATGTGCTGAATGTTCAATTTACCATTTGCTTACCTGGCATGCCACCTCACCCATAGTTAAAGTTTTTTCACACAAACTAACGTTAAGGACCAAATGATTTAACGAAAGTGAAGTTTATGGATCATTATGTAACGTTTTTAGTTCGGGGACCAAAGCGAAACATCGTTCAAATTTAAGGGACTTAGGGACTAATTATGCCAATTATATAAATATAATTTCTCAGATTTTGAAGTAGTTTTATGTTAAATTGATACTGTGTCTCCTCTTTATATCGAAACTTTGCTTTAAAAGTAGTTAGAGAAACCATTTACCATTATTATTGTTCTATTATTTGTCTAAAATTTCAATTGGTTTTGTTGTTTATTCTAAACTAATAACTCTTGTTTCGGTTACAAATACATTGATATGTATCAGTGAAAATTTACTACTCCCTCAGTCTCATAAAAAGTTTCTTATTTCCACTTTTTCTTTGTCTTAAAATAATTTTTCATTTACATTACTAATACAATATTTATTATTAGTTTTCCACTAATATACTCCTATTTACTAGCTTTCACTTTAATTTAACGATTTTAATTTATCATTTACAATCTTAAATGGACAAGATATTTCTAAAAAAATATAAATAAATCAACATCATTATTAAACTTTAATATTAAATAAAATAATTAGATCTAAATCATATATTGTGGTTGATGATTATTCTAGTACAAATTACTCTATTTTATAAAAAATGATGAGTGAATAAACAAGTTGAATTTAACAAACTGAGTTGTTTGTGAATTTTAAATAACTCAAATTTAAATCTAAAAGATTTGTGTATACTTTGACTCAAGTTTGATTTAAACCAATAATTATTAAACTGAGTCGAGTTAAGACAAATTTAATTTGATATGACTCAACTCATTTTAAATTTAGGAAAATTTGACCTTATACCTCTACTATTATTCCTCTACCCATAAATTTTTCTAAATATTACAATTCTATCATTTTAAATTATCAAATTATTTTATTATTTAATTTTTGTTTTTGGTATTTAATTTTTTTTTACTGTATAATTTGCAATCAAGTTTTTCGGTATATATTTTTTCTTTACCGGATAACTTATAATCAAGTTTTCCAGTATGTAATTTTTCTTCACCGGATAACTTGCAATCAGGTTTTTCAGTATGTAATTTTTCTTCACAGGATAACTTGCAATTAAGTTTTCGGGTATGTAATTTTTCTTCACCTGATAATTGGTATACTGGAAAACTTGATTGCAAGTTATTTGGTGAAGAAAAAATACATACCGAAAAACTTGATTGCAAGTTATCTGGTGAAGAAAAATTACATACCAAAAAACTTGATTGCAAGTTATCCAATGAAAAAAAATATATATCAAAAAATTTGATTACAAATTAACCAATGAAAAAAAATATTAAAAAACTTGATTGCAAGTTATTCAGTAAAAAAAAATTAAATATATAAAAAAAATTACATAATAAAATAATTTAATAATTAAAAAGAGTAAAATTGAAATATTTTAAAAATTATAGGAATTGAAGGATAATAGTAAGAGCATGAAGTAAAATTTTCTGAATCTAGATACCGATACCCGAATATACTTATGCTTTAAGCTATCAAAAAGCTTACCCATCCAAAATAGATAGAGCTACGTGGCATATCAATGAACGCAAAGACGAAAACAACAGAGATTGGGGATGAGACGAAGTTCCGAAACGACGGGCTATACGGCACACAACAATTCTTCCCTGTTTGGAAAACCAGACAAAGTAACGTTAATTTCTTCCTTCACATAATCGATTTGTTGTTAATCAACAAATTGATTAATTCCCCTTTCAATCCCATTCCACACTTTCATCATAAAAAAATTCAAATAATCGAAAATTTTAAACCATGACCATGTCCACCACTTTGTTAATACAACCCTGCCCCTTCCACTTCAAATGGAAGAATCAATTCGCTTTTTCTAATAATCGCGTTCACATACCTCACTCCTTCACACCAATCACAAAACCACTTAACACCATCAAATCTCACTTAAACCCCAAAACCACGTCCTCAATAAGTTCCAATCCCAATCCCAATTCCAAATCCAAAACCACGTTTGAGTCTCTAGTAACCTCCATATGGAACACGCTTCAAAAACCGGTAGTAGTCGCGATATTAATTGGGTTTTTGTTAATGTACGGTTCAAACTCTGCCTTAGCAGCCTCTGGCGGTAGAATGGGAGGAAGATCTTTCTCTTCTTCGTCTTCATCTTCGTCGTATTCATCTTCCTCGAGGAGCTATTCCGTTCCATCGCCGAGTCCAGGGTTTTCTTACTCTACTCCGTTTAGCGGCGGGGGTTACTATGGGCCTACCGTTGGAGTTGGAGTACTTGGACTTGGTGCCGGTGCTGGCTCCAGTTTCTTTCTTATACTTGTTGGTTTTGCGGCTTTTGTTTTGGTTTCTGATTTTCTTTCTGATCGTTCCGAGGGAAGTGTTCTCACTGCTGCTGGAAAAACCACCGTTCTCAAACTTCAGGTTTTATCTACTTTGTACATTTATTACACTATTTTCTTAGTTTGTTGATTCTTGCATGAATTGTTTTGAAGTTTAACACTGCGATCTTTTCATGTACCATTGGACTAGTAGTAGTATCATAGTATGTATACTTTTCACTTAATTTTGCGTACAATTTTGGCTTGAATTTCTGAACGAAAGGCTAATTATTCAATATTTATCATATGTAGACAAAAACCATTTTGCATTGCCAATATTTATTACTTTATTTGGGTTTAGAATGTCCGTGTCTTGTTAGCTACCCTTTGGTAATGTGAGGTTATTTATTGAGGAATGCGAATGCTACAACAAATGGATCAATCACAAGAAACTGTGCTGTTATGTGTTTGTTAGGAACCCAACTGTGGGCTCGTATGCCTCTTTTTTTCTAACCGACGTTATGGAGATATATGACAGGAAAATAAAAGAAGGACAAATAGAATGCTGATGTGGGAGAGGGTGAGGATAGTGTGTTACTTAACTTATGTAAGTTGGTTATATAGGGGATGACGGGTGAGAGGAAGAGTATCTTAGAGAATCATTGAGTTAGTTATGGACAAAGTGAATTGTTTTTTGTAGGAGCTTGGCTATGTGGGCATTAGGATATTCTTTCTTTTGCAGTTATTTTTCATTTACAGAAATAATACACTATTATTCCAGTATTTGTGCATTTTATGTATTTCTTCTATATTATATATTCTGTTAGATGCGGTGACTTGGGTAGGGAACAGTGTGGCCTTAGGAAGTTAGGAGTAAATAATGTTTTGAAAATTGTTGATCACTTTTCAGTAAGTGTTGGCTTTTCTGAAAAATGGATCAATCACAAAAAGTGTGTTGATAAGTATATAAATAAAAGTATATTGCTGGCATTCCTTTTCTGACATATTTTTTGGTGAATTTCAATGTTGTTCCTAGGATACATTGTTGGGTTTTTTTTTTATCATTTGGTTGGATATAGTTTTTCCTGCATCAAGCTATTAAGAATAAGAGCGTTTGTATATAATTATGACCTTTATAAGAATACTTTGATTAGGCTGATGGGATTGAAAGGGCCATAGCACGCGCAACATTTATTTTATGTTCATGGCATACATTGATGGAAAGAAACAAGGCAGTTTTTACTTCTAAACAAAATAGATTGACTTTCTCCGTAGCATGCACTATGCAATGTTGCTGGCAGGATTATATGATTTACAATTTTTTGGGGCCTATCCATGATGGGTTGCAAGCAAGATCACATTTGGTGAGATTAGAGTAGAATTGTCAATCATGCCCGGGCGATCCAGAAAGCCCCAAGTTTTGAATCCAATTTCGTTTTGAAGGGCCCTTATTTCCCCTCTCAGTCTCGTGATCTCTCTTTGAATATCCACAAGTTCCCTGCTGTCTTTAGACGTTATTTTCCATATATTTGTAATGCTGTCTGGGAGTTATTCAGTAGTGACTGGCAGATACATACATTGGCCCTGCTGTAGGGTTCAGTGGAGATACAGGCTCCAGTTTATTACTCATCTCAGTCGGCTTCGTAGCATTTATTTAGGCTTCTAAGTTTCTTTCAGTCGGTGTGGATAATGTACTCACCGCCAATGAGAAAACTCCTACATTGATTCTTCACTAAATGGTCAAGTTTTTCACATAAGTAAACTATTCAAGGCAATTATTGGCACTTGCATTCTCTCAATAAATTTTGTCGGTATTTTTGCGTATCCAAAGTCCAGGAGGGACGGGCGAGGGGAATAGGCTAGGTTGGGCTGAGATTTGGTAGACCTGGGTCTGTCTAGTGTCACAACACAGACCTGTCTAAATTCCTATTTTACAATAAGCCCTATAAATATCTCATAAGGTAATAACTAAATAAGTATATAGCCTCAACTCTACGAATTAACTAATATGCGTAAATCTTTAAATAAGTTAAAATCTTTAAATAAGTTAATGAGTATATGGTTTTAACACTTAGTAAACAACTAAATATTATGTATTAATATTATATTAGAGCATTGGTATTTGTTACAAATGATACAAGAAAGAGAAGAATGCATAAAAATAGGATATTCGGCCAATCATATGCTGGCTAACCATATATGCTGCCACATAGGATTCTTGCGCTTCTTGTCAAACTTCTCTTGTAGCAATAAGCATTTTCCATTTTATTATTTACATTTACTTTAATAGATTGTCATGTTAAGCCCGGAAGTTTTGTGAATAACCCAAAGTTTGGTATGTTTAGCTAAATAGGCTTTTTAAATGTCTTAGTCTAAATAAGGTTGGCTTAGCCTTGGCTTGAGGTAGTCTAGGCTAAGAAGACATTTGACGGATGCCTTGCTTATTTTCATCCTTACCTGAAATCACAGTATTGCTACTTTTAATCTCACTAATGCATACAATATCCATATAAATTTATGAATGAAAGGGTACTGGCTCCAATATTTGTTGCTATTTTAATTGGGTTTTGAAGTTTGTTTGTCAACATCTTGTTAGCTTCCATTGCACAGCACAATCATTTCATTTTATTCCCTATTTTGAATCGTTGGAATTTCAAATTCTCAATTATAGTGATGTTCTTTTAGGTTGGGTTGTTGGGGATGGGTCGCACACTTCAAAGGGATCTGAATAGGATTGCAGAAGTTGCAGATACATCATCTTCAGAAGGTTTGAGTTACGTTTTGACAGGTGATGCTCATAAACATGTGATTTTTAGTCACTTGTCTTTAGTTGTTTCTTTTTTCCTAACTGTGTGATATTTCTTCATGCTTTCAGTGTTTTGTGTAACAAAGGATTATTCTTAATGACAACAAATTATTGCTTTATGATCTAGTGTAAACTATCATGGTTTTTTTATTGTCAATGTTGTGCAGATGCATGTAGAAAATGATTAAGGTCAAATCTGTTGTTATGGAAATATAGAAAATATCGATAAGATGTATTTACGATAAATATTGAACTACTTATGATTGTTATAGTAATTAATAATATAGCTGGAAGCAACATGGTTGTACTAACTACTTTCTGATTTAATTTGACTTTCTGTTGCAGAGACCACATTAGCTTTGCTTCGGCATCCTGATTACTGTATCTCGGGATATTCGTCAGTAAGTGGTTTTAATCTCTGAGAGCTGTTCATTGGTTTCTTGAGGATACTGCATACAGCTTAATGTTGTAAGAGGCAGTATTATCTGTCGTAAAAAATAGTGTATAATTTCAATAGCATATTGTTGCAAGAGTAATGTTGTGTCCCAAAAGTTGATACTTAAGCATTAATGTTTTCTGCTCATCATCAGAGAATTTTTTCCAAGCTTGTAAGTTAAATTATACTTTATTGTTGCAATAGAAATAAAGGAAAACAAATTTATGGAAAGTCGAAAGCACATATTTCCTGACATTTGCAGGTAGACATAAAGCGGGGTATAGAAGATGGGGAGAAGCGTTTTAATCAACTTTCAATTGAAGAGCGAGGGAAGTTTGATGAAGAGACGCTGGTCAATGTAAACAACATAAAGAGGCAAAGCACGAGAAATCAGAGATCTAACGGGTTCAGCAATGAATACATAGTGGTATCATAACTTTCTTGGTGCTTGTTTTCAACACGATGTATTCCTGTGTTGTTACTCAACATGCATCAAATGTACCCCTGCAGTTCTCGTATCTTTCTTCTAACCCTTTTTGTTCTAATTTATCAGATAACAATCTTGGCAGCTGCTGAAGGAGAACATAAACTTCCTAGCATCAATGGAAGTGGAAACTTGAAGGAAGCTTTACAAAAACTAGGATCCATTCCTTCAAGCAAATTATTAGTAAGATCAATAATATTTTGCATGTCCTCTGTCATATATTGTTAGTACTATTTTTCTCTTAAATGGTCACTATAATTACTTGCAGGCAGTTGAGGTGTTATGGACTCCACAAAATGAGAACGATACTCTCTCAGAACGGGAGTTACTCGAGGATTACCCACTTTTGCGGCCTTTGTAAATTGTAACGGTATGCTTGCATTCTGCTTCCAGGCTTCCACAGTTATTACCTGAATTGGGTTGTGAATTGTGATTGTGGAGTTGAGGATTATATGTGATAATGGTAATACTGAAATAATAACATTAAAACCATTGATATTATCCTGCTACTCAATCTCCAAGGTTATATACAGCTGCGGCCAATATCAGTATGACAGTGTTTTACTATTAAAGGTTCTTAATCAGTTTGTATTAGTTGTACATATTACCCATTAGGATGTTCTATAAAGAATTTGTATCTTATAGATATGATTATTTTGTTGCCTTAATTTGAAGTAGTTGTACTTCATTCTGTTTTGAAATTTCTCTGCTGTTAAATCCGATGGACTTTACAGTGTTTGTTTGTGCGCACTATTATAAAAATAAATATAGAATATCAGTTTTTTTTTTTGGTATGTGTTCATGGAAGCCTACATCTAGCTGAGAGAATTATTAGTCAAATATATATTTTTAATAATATTTATTATTGGTCCATCTATTATAAAGTCTTGGTCTTGTGAATGAATTGTTTCTAAAAAAGCGTTTTGATTTGAAAAAAAAGAAGATGATAAAAGATGTGTTTGTTTTTTCGGGGATAAAAGTATTTTTTTATAAAGAACAAAAATAATGTTGGCAGTTAGTAGTAAGGGTGTTCGCGGTGCGGTTTGGGCGGTTTTGACGCTAAAAATCATCCGAACCGCAAGAGAAAAAAGCATGCGGTTTGGTTTGGTTCGGTTGGTTTTTAAAAAAAATCCGAACCAAACCAAACCAAACCAATGCGGTTTGGATTGGTTCGGTTAGTTCGGTTTTTTACAAGATTTTTATTGAGTGATATTTACATATATAAAGAACAACATAACTTTGTATTTAGTCATTCACACATTGCCAAATAACAACAAAACTCATCATATTTAGACAAAAAGTTCTCATTCAATATACAAAACTAAATTTAAATAAAAGTGAAAAAAATAGTAGCATAAAACAATATCAAAAATATTATAATAAAACTGAAAATAGAGGAGAAGGGAGATTAGAGAAGATGAAAAAGAAAGAACATAAGAGATGTGAGATTAGAGAAGAAATGTGCGATAAAAATATAATTAGAAGAGAAAATAGTAACATAAAAATGAGAAAATAAAAAAACATGTGAGATGAGAGATTAGTGTAGAAGAGGTGACTCGTACATGACAAAGAAGATGAGAAGAATGCGCAATATTATTAGGAGAGATTTGAGAAGATTAAAACTGAAAAGTTAAGTGTGAGTAAGAGAAAATATTTCGTAATTGTAAGGTTAAGGCATAATGGGTTTAAGTTTTGGGTTAGATATGGGATAAGTGAAGTTTAGGTTGTAACATAATGCGGTTTGGTTTGGTTTAGCTCGGTTTGCAAAATACAAACCGCAAACCAAACCGAACCGTGCGGTTTTGTTAAAAGATGACCCGAACAAATCCGAACCAAATGCGGTTTTTTGCGGTTTCGGTTTGGTTTGGTTTGGTTTGTGGTTTTCTATTGGGTTGGTTCGGTTTTGAACACCCCTAATTAGTAGTTTGAATAACATGATAAAGTAGAGAACAAACATAAAATGTGACATTCAAAAAGACATAAGATGTAGCTACCACGCTTATGTATGAGCAACCAACTCCAATCAAAGAACGCCAAGGAGTTAAGAAATTTAGACATTTAATAGAATTGATCCACCAATAATTAAGATTGATCGTACCTGGATCAGACAGTGATGGTGGCTAACGGCGTCTGAAACTGCAGCTCCGGTGATGGTGAGAGACGGTGGGGGGTGTACCTGCAAGGTACTCCGATGCTCAAGTGAGAGAGTGTACAGAATATCAGCAAATACAAGAAGTGAGAATGGTAGGAAGAAAGTGTCTAACCTGGCCCTCTCAAATGAGAGGGCATTTATAGAGAGCCCCCAGCGCGGGGCCAACGGCTACCTGCAATGGGCTGGATCAACTAGGCCCACTCCAGGTAACTGCTAGGGCTTACGTGTAGTAGTGAAGACCAGCACGTGGTCTTTGCCCTAGAGTAACTGCTCCTAGATTTTCGGAAGTAGGGCAGACCGAATCTTTCGGAAGTGGGAGGTTACTTGGAACGTGTCCACGCGGGATGGATCGTTGGGTGCTCCTCGCGGGGAGGAGCCTTATGTGTCGAGGAGATGTGAAGCCCGTAGGAAAGGCAGGCCTCGCGGGGAGGGATAGTGTCCGTCGAGGAGGGACGCGTAACATGCTCGCGGGGGAGAAGCTATCTTGTCGAGGAGTTGCATCTCAGCGGGGTGAACGTCCTCGACTCCTACTGTCCCGCGTGCCCGACACTATCTGAGTGCCCGGCGAGACTGTGACTAGTACGTGGCAGTTGCGTGTCCGCAGGAGATCCTTACCTTATTGGGCCTCCCCAGGCAGTATGGGTTGGGCCTGCTCGACTGTTGGGCAGCCTCGGCCCAGTCCAGAACAAAGATCACACTAAAGGGAGTTGAATTTGGCCTTATAAGACAGTCAAGTATTCTTTCCGTTTTACAATAGTTGTTTTTTTTCTTCTTATTTTTATTTGTTTTTTTAGAATATCAATGTGATATTTATTATTTTTTATTAACTTACTCTTATTTATTGTATTTTAAATTATGTAACAACTCAACTACATATTATTAATAGTGTTATTTTAATAAATGATATTTATTTTATTATTGAAAACAATATAATTAATCATTATCTTAAAAAGTGTAAAAATTTCAAGGAGGATACCTATTGTGAAATGGAGGTAGTATGAATTTTCACATGATCGTTAATTTGAGATGAAGAATATTGGAATGTAGAGTAGTAATATGAGTGAAGGTGTATGATAGGTTAGTTATGCCTTTATGGTGCATGTTAAGGTAGTTAGTGTTTACATGAAGTTAGTTAGAGTGTAACTAACTTCACTCTTGTATATACACAAGCCATAACCATTTGAGGGGTGAGATTAATATATATGAATCAAGAAAAGCTTGATCTTCTCAATACATATTCATATTCTCTTCCATGCATGATCATGTTCATCAATGGAGATTCAATTCTCTCATCTAACTTGGCATTAATTGCCTAAGGGACCAATACTTCCACTACACACATATCGTACCTCTGCTCTCACCATTTTAGCATCTTTACAAGTTTCAAAGAAATTGTGATCGTCCTCTTCGTGCAACAATAAGATTTGCACTTTGGTTGAAGAATTCAGGTTCAGAGAAACTGAATTGCATCAAGGCAAAGGTGTGTTTGTGTTCTCCGCATTAATCTTTAGCTTCAAAGAAGCAATTTTTCCTCTAAGATTCAGTGCTAGATCTCCATAGTTTCAGAGAAACTATGGCGAATATTGAAAATCTCTCAAAATTTGCCTACGGAAAATCAAGAATCACAAGTTACCATGAAAGTCGTGGGGTTTTCGAGCTCCACTAACACTTTTGCTCCCAAGCTCTTTATCAAACTTTAAGAGAAGAATTTCTTGTTGTGAAATCAACAAGTTGAAAGAGTGATTCTTTCACATAAGTTGCACAAAATGGTTTTTAATCCTAGCATTCCACCAATGTTCAAGTCTGAAAGTGATCGTCTTAAGAATATTGTTTCTGACGCATATGAGGAATGGATGGTGCAAAATCAAACACTCTTCACGTGGTTGTTGTCTACAACTTCTGAATCAATTCTACCTCGATTGCTTTCATGCAAACACACATATGAGGTATGGGATAAGGTGCACAAGCACTACAATGCACAAATGAAGGAAAAAGTGCACCAACTGTGAGCTGAACTTAAAATGATCAAGATAGGTACTCAATCCATTTATGAGTTTCTGCTTCGCATTAGATCTATTGTTGATTCACTCCTAGCCATTGGTGATCCAATATCTGAACGTGATCAAATAGATGCAATTCTTCAAGGGATTCCTGAGGAATACAACCCATTTATCATGATGACATACAACAAAACTGAGCCAATGGACATCTATGAGGTGGAGGGCTTGTTTTATGTTCAAGAAGTTGAACTTGACAAGTATCGTCAAGAACTTGTAGCACCAAGTGCCACGACCAATGTTGTTCAAGGAGTAGGTCACCATCATCATGCAACTACAAACTTAGGTAGCTCAAGATATCATGCAAGAGGCAGAGGCAAGCCAAATTGAGGAAGAGGTAGAAGCAGGTCCAACAGTGCAATTGGGAATCGACCAACATGCCAGCTATGCAACAAATATGGCCATTCAGTGATGGAATGCTGGCACATATTTGATGAGAATTTTGAACCCTCAGCACCCATGACTAAAAATCAAGCTGCTACCTCTCATAAATCAGATAATGTTCAAGCTAACGACAAACTTAACAGCTGCCCCAACTCAAGCTAGTGCATATCTAGCTTATCAGGATCAACCACACATTCCTCAAGAGTTGGAGTCTCAAGCATGGTTTGCTGATTCAGGTGCTTCCCATCATATTACTTCTGATTTATCAAAATTGCAATATATAAAATTATGTGTTAGACCAAACAAAGTAGTAGTTGGAAATGGTAATAGTTTAGAAGTTAAAACAATAGGAAATTCCAAGATTATGTCTTCCTATAAGTCTAATTCACATTTACACCTTGTTTATTTACTCCATATACCACATATAACAAGAAATCTTATCTCAGTTTTAAAGTTTGCCAAAGATAATAAGGTTTACTTTGAATTCCATCCTAACACATGCTTTGTGAAATCTCAGGAATCTAATCACGTGCTACTAAAGGGATTCTTATATGAAAGTGGTTTATATTGTTTCAATAAACTAAATGTGGCATCCTCCATGGCCAGCTTGAAACTTAAGTCATCAAAACTAGATTCAGTAGTTGATAATGTTGTATTTGTAGATTAATCAGTTAATGGTTCTATAGTAGAGAATCCCTGCATTAATAAAGTTGCTTTGTGGCATGCTAGGTTAGGACATTCTCACCCTAAAGCTATGCACAAAGTGTTACAAATGTGTAATGTTTCTATTAACAATAAAGAACCCTTTTCCTTTTGTCACTTTTGCTGTCTTGGCAAGTCTCACAAACAATATGCTCCCTTATCAAATACTAAATACACTACTATGTTTGATCTGGTTCACACTGATTTATGGGGTCCCTCTCCTGCTCTCTCAAGCAGTGCACACTCCTATTATATTACATTTGTTGATGCCTTTTCTAGGTATACTTGGATCTATCTATTAAAGCACAAAAGTGATGCCTTGTCTGTATTCAAAATGTTTCAAAGCTATGTATTTACACAATTCAGTGCCAATATTAAAGCCTAAAATTCTGGCATAGCAGATCGCAGATGTTTTAACACATGTCACGACATTGTTCTCTACATAACTTTAAAACAAGGGCAGAATAAACAAACTGATACATTGAATATCAACAACAGATTCATAATAGATGTTTCAACATTTGTTACGACATGTTAATCAATACTAAACTGTAAATAGCAGAATGATAAACAACACTAAATATGATGACTTAGTTCGGTGCAAATCACCTACATCTGGGGGCTACCAAGCCAGGAAGAAGAATCCACTATCAGTAGTATAGTTTTATGTAAACAACCTCTGGTTTATAGTAAACAACCTCTGGTTTACCTATCACTACCCAATGAAAACTTTATCATTAGAAGTCACATCTAATTGATAAGAGAAACCCATCTCACTCCCTAAATCACAACCTATGATATCTAACAGTTACAATCGACAACAACTGTATCATCATACTTGAAAGACACCTCTTTTAATGCAAAGTTCAGTCAAGCATTCTCGACTAACAACACAACTCGGATTTTCTTTAAAGCTTCATCCAAGAACAATATATAATTCATTACCTAAAGGTTTCTGAATCTGTATAAACATCTATGTCTACCACAATGTATCAAATTGATACAAAGGGAGACTTACAACACAAGAAAGTCCAACGACTCTCAAAACCCTAAACCATATTTTCTACTTTACAAAAGTGTTACAATAGGATTCCTTAGCCTCTTTCTATCCTAGGTCTTGGTCTTTATATAGTCTTCTATCTTGGGCTTCAAATCTTTTGTTTATTGATTCCTTGATCCATATTCTGATTGCTCCTTAAATCTTGGACCATATTAGGAACAACCTGCTATATCAGGTCAAGATGTCGAGACACACGTTAGGACATCATGTATGACAAGTATTCTTCCACCAGACTTCTTCATGTTGGAACATCTTGCACAACATCCTGTTTTACCAAAAATTTGCTCAAAACTGCAGAGCCTTCAATCCCCCCCTTTTGACAAATTTTTGGTTAAAACTTCTTAGGTAGAAAAAGAAAGTCTGAATGTCATTGAATTTAATCCAGATAGTGGTGGTTATGATTGGCACACTTTTGAGACTCCTTCTTACCTCTGAAACTCTGAGCTGTCTGTTGGTGTACATGAGGAAGAGTATATAACACACTCCCCCACAAACCTATACTTGCCACTGAGGGATAAATCTTCCACTTAAGGGGCATAAGAGAATCCATAAGAAGATCCATAAAGAGCTTAAGAAGAAACATATGTATCATACGTAACACAGAGTCCATAGAGTATGTAACTTAGGTCACAAGACACAACCTGCTTCATAACTCAGATCACAGGGCACAAGGGAAAGACTCAAGGATGTTAGAACATCCCATCCAACATCCTTGCAAAACAACTACAAGAATGAACTCCTCACCAAGAAGAATATCAGTTGTGTGTTGTAAGAACCAACATATAATCGAGATGAATACACACCCATTCTCCCCATTTTTAGCCAAAAATTGGGAAAAATAGCCAACACAGTTACATACCCGCATGGTACTTACCCAAACCCGGACAAAAGACATGACGACGCAACCCATAACAAGAACCTCAACCTGAGAATCCAGAAGCAGACACCCCTTTAAATACCCAAGCAATTTCTCTAGAAATTTACGGTCCATAGAAGTTACCGCTGAACAATTCAATGGAGAAATAAATTTAGGTAGGTAAATTCAACATAAATGACTGTGCACCGCCCAGTTAGGATTTGACTGTTTCAACCTTAAGATAAACCGTCCAAAGAATGCACTGGTATCAAGACACATGTTTAACACGCATTCTCTAAGGCACACAATCCACCGTCAAAGACAATCAGCTTGGAAACAGCCACATGTCCTAAACAGTATTCTGACACCTTGTCAGACTTTGTTTAGTCCATCTGAAGCATAGTCACAGTCCCTTTCAACGAGCCTCAAGAATAATCCTATCAACCAGAAGAAGATAAAACTAACAAAGATGTTAATATATTTCTTTAAACATATCCCAAATAGCAACAAAGACTCCCAAGAAGCTTGTACAACTCTGATTCAATCCATTGACACACAATGACATAACCAATATAAATCTGTCAAGTCCTCTTAGAACCATAACAGTAGCATAATGTCATGACATCTTATCTGACATTACACCCTCACCAGAGGTATTCTATCACAGACTGCTTGAAACCACAAACAATCTTGATAAATAACTGCACTACTGCAGCAACAGATCCAAGACAAAAGTCTAACTCCCCCTATCAAGGATAACCAGTGCTCCTTTGAAAGAATAACACCTTAAATGAATGAAAAACATAAGACTCATCTTCATGTCTTCAAGAGCGCACCCCCTGTTCAACACACCTGCTGAATGCATTCACTTACTGCCTATTCCACAAGCAATCTATGTACCCCACTAGTACACCTATTAGACAGAAGTTCTCCCCATATCTTCCATAAACGATGCTCCTTCCAACAAGAAACACCCAAAATCACCACATGATATCACATGGCAAACTTCATGATCATATAGTGAGAGAGTACCAGGATCACATCCTTGTACCATAACCAACAAACTCTTGGATTAAGACCAAAATCACCATTGATCCCTCTGATCCAGAAACCATTCATACCCTGTACAAATCTACCTTGAATTTTATAGCCATAGATATCCTTGTTTCTTGAGAATAAATCCAATTGAATCTAGAATGCTTCACATTCCTCAAAGAGACATACAGAATATCCTAGTTTGTTAGCTAGTCCAGATGTTCTTCACACTTGAAGAACATCAAATATATGCTCCAGAAATCCTCAGCTTACTTGTTTCACAAGCACCAAACTGATCCACTTCTTTCTAGATTTACTTGCAGCAGAAGAAACTACATCTCCACAAGCATTCTGACCTCAGCAAGAGTCAGACTACCAAATAGACACCCTATGATCCAAGACAGTCTTCACTTCATCATTCTCCCGTATGACAAGTTAGAACACTTTTGATTCAACTGGTGAATATCAGCTTCCACAATCTGAACTCCAAGTCCAGACAACATGATGATGTTCTAATATTAGTTAGGACATCCTGAACATATCACAGACACCAAACACTATGGTTCTTGATACAATTACCACTGGACTTACTATCTGTATAGTAATGCAACTGAAGATCTTCAGAGAATACATCTCCACCAGCTTGATCAATAAGAACTCCAGACAACCAAAGAGAGAAATAAACTCTCATACATCTTCCAAAAGAAGGTAATCTTCAATAAGCAACTTAGGGCTTCTACCACAAGCTCCAAGTTATGAACAGAACCAGAGCCTCCTTTGATTTTCAACCAACTACCCTTATGCACAAGAGTAATTAGTTCCAAGCACACTGCTTGAATACACATTAAAGATCAGCTAAATGCCACTGTTTGATTATTCTCAGCTTTCTTTGGAGCTCTATAAAATCTTCTGATCCACCAATGAAACCTAATCTTCAAGTTACATATCCTACTTGCTCCATAGGAAGGAATCTTAGATACACCAAGACTTGGACCTGTAACATCTACTCCTTATCGCAGCTCCCGTAAACTGCATGAGATATACCTTTTTGAAGCATTAATTCCATTTATTTTTGAGAAGATCAACTTATCTTACGATGATGCGCCATAACATCATCTAAGACCTTGAAGTTTCCGCTTGATGTCACAACATCTGATCATGCATCCATCTGGAGAGTTCAGTCATTCATTCTGCCACTTAGAAGAACCTCTTCCCTATAACAGAACAAAAGTTCCATGTTCTCATAGACTTGAGTAATGGTATCAAGTTTGAGTAGACAACCTCCATCATGCTTTACTGTATTACAACAACCACCTCATCTTTAGAGAAACCAAACATGCCAAAGCTTGATTCTTCAGAAAAGATTAGTCACACAAGATCTTTACAAAAGGAATCCCGCTTTCCTTAAGTAGAGATTTCTTCAGAAAGTCAGAGATAACTGCCACTTTTCCTTGACCTCCATGAAGAGCAAGATCACATGCTCCTAGAGTAGAGACAGGAACACACCTGTTGCACTCCAATGCACCTAGATCAGAAATAAACTGATCCCCAAAAAAAATGTCTTCATCTTCACTTCCATCAATACTACATTCTAGCCAAGTTTCTAGCCAGGAAACTTTCTAGTCCGATTACGTGCCTTTGCAATACCATAAAAAAGACATATCCTCCCACACACATGTATGGTACCACAATCATCAGCTACAACTCCTTTACTCCAGAGATTCACTCCTTGAATCAACATGATTCTGCACATACTCCATTGCCAAGATGTTTCAACATCTGATAGAACATCAGTTCCTTATCTTAACTGTATCCATTCTCCAAAGAATAGATCCTTAAGCAGATGCAACAAGAGATGTTGCACTTTCTGATGTACCAACTTGTCACCAGTAATCTTGTACTCCAAAAAACAAGGATAATCAATTAAATATTTATAAATTCTATAAATAACAATTGATCTTAAATCCTTGTCCACAAAACCACACATCCTGTAGGATATATGATCTACCAGATATCAACACATATGTGTCAACATCTTTCTAGTCAAACAACACGTTGAGACATCAAGTCTGTCACCCTTGACTCAACCTGCCTATGACTTTCCTTTGCTAATAGAATTCTTGCAACTCATGAATGGTGAAAATAAATCACCTCCCATTATCTCCAAGTTGAATAACATCCATCAACACCAGAGATCTTCAGAAATCCATCTTCAGCATGAAGACCAGATTTTTCTTCCGAAAGAGCTCTTAAATACGACCAGAGATGCCTTTATGAGTGGACTTGAGTGAAAACTCAAGTGTCTTGGGCAACTTTGTCGAAAAGAATATTTACCAAATTCATAGATCATGAATTTGATAAACACAATCTCAACTCACCTTATCTTCAAACCGACTTCGACTTCAAGATACAAGGTGGAACCAAACTTCCAAGTACCAAGTCAACATGAGAGACATCAACCAACAACTCTCTCCATTCCATTGCTCCCGACTTTGGAACGACTAGAGCTTTCATAGATGCTGATATCTTCAAGAATAGAAGCCAACAATCAAGATCTTCCACCATCTTTCTTCTATCACAACTCCAGAATCCCATAAATACCAGAGTTCTTCCATCAGAAACATATGCAGCGGAACCACCATAGAACATCTTCAACATGCCCAATAAGATGTCAAAACATCTTATAAGACACCATACATGAGAACTAGCCACTACTCCTGCAGTTGCTGTAGAAACTCCTCAAAAAACTTGAACAACCACCAGTAGTTGTTACCTTTGATCCAGAAGATCCATCCCATCCACTAATACCCTTGAGTATGTCAGAGTGAATGATCTGATCTCACACACACCTTGTTTAAAAAATAGATAGTATCTCCCAAGATATCATCCAGAAATAGACAGGATGCCTGCTCTGATACCAATTGAAATTCTGGCATAGCAGATCGCAAATGTCCATACACATGTCACGATATTGTTCTCTGCATAACTTTAAAACAAGGGCATAATAAACAAACTGATACATTGAATATCAACAACCGATTCATAATATATGTTTCAACACGTGTTACGACATGTTAATTAATGCTGAACTATAAATAGCAGAATGATAAACAACACAGAATATGATGACCCAGTTCGGTGCAAATCACCTACATCTGGGGGCTACCAAACCAGGAAGAAGAATCCACTATTAGTAGTATAATTTTATGTAAACAACCTCTGGTTTATAGTAAACAACCTCTGGTTTACCTATCACTATCCAATGAAAACTTTATCATTATAAGTCACATCTAATTGATAAGAGAAATTCATCTTACTCCCTAAATCACAACCTCTGATATCTAACAGTTACAATCGACAACTACTGTATCATCCTACTTGAAAGACACCTCCTTCAATGCAAAGTTTAGTTAAGCATTCTCGACTAACAACACAACTCGGATCTGCTTCAAAACTTCATCCAAGAGCAATATATAATTCATTACCTAAAGGTTTCTGAATCTGTATAAACATATATGTCTACCACAATGTATCAAACCGATACAAAGAGAGACTTACAACACAAGAAAGTCCTACGACTCTCAAAACCCTAAACCCTATTTTCTACTTTACAAAAGTGTTACAATAGGATTCCTTAGTCTCTTTCTATCCTAGGTCTTGGTCTTTATATAGTCTTTTGTCTTGGGCTTTGAATCTTCTATTTATTGATTCCTTGGTCCATGTTCTGATTGCTCCTTAAATCTTAGACCAGATTAGCAACAACCTGCTATATTAGGTCAATATGTTGAGACATGTGTTAGGACATCATGTCTGACAAGTCTTCTTCCACCAGACTTCTTCATGTTGGAACATCTTGTACAACATCCTGTTTTACCAAAAATTTGCTCAAAACTGCAAAGCCTTCAAAGCCAACCAATCATACTTTGGAGGAGAATTTAGAACCTTTACTCACTTATTTAATGATCAAGGCATTTTGCATCGACTCACCTGTCCACATACTTCTCATCAGAATGGAACAACGGAAAGGAAACATAGGCACATTTTTGAAGTGAGGCTAACTCTTCTTGCACATGCCTCTATGCCAATGAAATTCTTGGATCATAGTTTCACTACTGCAGTATACTTGATCAACACACTTCAATCAAGTTCTTTACATAATTTCGCAACACCCTTTCAAGTCTTGTTCAACAAGCAACCAGATTATGCAGCAATCAAAACCTTTGGGTGTACCTGCTACCTACATCTGAAACCCTACAACAAGCACAAATTGGAGCTCAAAAGTTCTAAATGCCTCTATCTTAGTGTATACCCCACTCACAAAGGCCACAAATGTTTAAATATGGAAGGTAGAATCTTCATCTCCAAAGATGTGGTGTTTAATGAAATATAGTTTCCTTATATATCAAGCATTTCTCCATTCCTTAGCAGTCATAAACCATCTAATGGTTCATTACTTAGGATACTTCCTAATTGTGGTAATCATACTAATACTGTGCAAACAACTCAAACTCTTATCCTGCCACCTACCACGAATAATTCTCCTAATTCTTCTCTCCAAGAACCACATACAAGCACCTCTCATGTGTCTGATACAACTTCTCCTATGCCTCATGACTCACCCTCATCGGACATACCTCAGATATTAGATGACACACCTATGTCTAATGTATCATAATCCTCTGATACATCTGCCATATCTGATCTTGAACCACTACAAGTGAGCCTCTCCAACTGGAATGTATCTAGCCTAGACACGATATCACCCTTTATTCACACACAAACATCTCTACCTCAAGCTCCCCTCACTATAAATAATCATCCCATGATCAACCATTCTAAAACTAGTAAGTCCAAACCCAAAGTGTTTGTGGTGCATTCTGAACTAACCTCCACTAAACAAGCTCTAATTGATCCTTAATGGTTTCAAGCCATGAAACTTGAGTATGATTCCCTCACTCAGAATGGCATGTGGGAGCTTACAAAATTACCTTCAGATAGGACACTAATTGGATGCAAATGGGTATTTAAGGTGAATGAGAATGCAAATGGAAGTATTAATAAGCTCAAAGAGAGGCTGGTAGCCAAGGGATTTCATCAACAACGTGGATTTGATTTCCATGAGACACTTTCTCCTGTGGTCAAACCCATCACAATTAGGATCATACTCACCCTAGCCATTTAATGCAAGTGGGAAATACAACAGGTGGATGTTAATAATTCCTATTTGAATGGTGACTTGCAAGAGGAAGAATATATGCAACAACCACCGAGGTTTCTTGACACTGACAGAACCTTAGTATGCAAGCTCAAGAAGGTAATTTATAGCCTGAAACAAGCTCCACGTGCATGGTATGAAAACCTCCACCAAGCCTTGCTTCAATTTGGCTTTGTCTCGAGTCAATGTGATCACTCACTTTTCATCTATCATCACCACAATGTCACAATGTATGCTTTGGTCTATGTGGATGATATTCTACTAACCGGGTCCTCACCTTCATTGTTGTACAAACTTATTGACAAACTGCATACAACCTTTGCTTTCAAGAAGCTTGGCACACCAAAGTATTTTCTAGGTATTGAGGTACATCACCAATCAATTGGATCCATTGTTCTAACTCAAACCAAGTACATTAAAGATCTGTTATACAAGGTTAACATGTCAGAAGTGAAAGGAGCCAACACACCAATATTCAGTACATGCAAACTGAGCAAACACGGGGATGACAAAGTACAGGTCCAGTCCTATACAGATCTACAGTTGGTGCACTCCAATATGTCACCTTAACAAGACCAAAAATTTCCTTCTCGGTGAACAAAGCTTACCAATACATGTCTGCACCACTTGAATCACACATGGGTGTAGTAAAATGGATTCTATGCTATTTGAGTGGCATACGCCATCTGTTAGCTCATAAATTCGACGCCTGTATTAAGTTGGAGGAATTAATTGGTGTTAAAACTCTTTGAAGAGGTCCAAAGGAGTGTTCGAGTGGACCTTCATGTTGAACTTAAGTCGAAGATGCTTGTATAAGAAAAGGGTATGCTTGGGACTTAGAAATATTTCCAAGAATTTGAAAATAACCTTCAACCGATATTACTGATGATGTCCGACGCTAAGGGATTCAAATTCAAATAAAGGAGGGAGTATTTATTTTTGTCCGCTCCTGAAAAAGACAAGTGGCGCATATCCAAGGGACAAAAGCATGCAGCGCGACACTTGTCATGTGTTAATTATTTTAGGGAGTTAACAGCAGTTAGTTTTATTATTATAAATAGGAGTTCTAGTAATAGGATTCAGTGTGGTGTGTTCACTTTGTACAAGTTACTCCAAATTTACTCAAAGTATCCGCGTGTAGAGAAACGAGTCTTGTGAGAATGTACGTGATGTAAACACCATTTTCTTTCAATGCAATATACTTTAGCCCTTTTATCAAGAATTTATCTTTTACTTTATTGCAAGTTACGTTTCAGCATTGTGTCTTACCTTTATATTTTCAGCCTTTCTTTGATGTTTTCAGCCTTTTCGACTTAAAGTTCTTGCACATCTTTTAAAAACCACATTTTAGATAAATTCCTCTTATGAACACTGTCGAAGTGTTTAGTTCTTCAGAATTTATTTTAAATTAGTTATTAGCACATGTCCTAGGATCAATCTGATCGATCCTGTGACTCACCAAAGTTAGATTTGGAAGATCAGCGGTTGTTTACCAATTTTCACGGTAAACAAATTGGCACGCCCAGTGGGACAATGTTAACTCTATAAAGATCTTATTTTGAAAATCTATATTAATCAATCTTTTCCTTCTTAAAAAACTTCGTTGCATGTTATTGATAAGTGGTAAGGTAGCCACTACAAACGAAGAGAGACCAAGGAGAAGATACATAAGAAAAATGGTGGCGAACACTAGTCAGCCAAATAATCCAAACCCTCAAGGGAGTGGTTCTAATCCTCAATCAAGTAATTCAAATGCCCAGCCTAGTAACACTAACCCTCAAAATGTGTCTAGGAACGTTGTGGTGCCACCCCCAGTCCCTTCGACAGGAGAGCCAATACTGCCTCCTGTTATGTCTGAACCAATGCCATCAATGGCAGGTTCAGGGTCGACATATACAAAGTCTTACACTCAACCCATTTTGGAGTACATTGGGCCACAAGGATCTAATCCCCAAACTCCACCAGGAGGAACTTCGACGTTTAGGCATTTTCCCCCTCCAGGATTTTCACAACCATTACCAAGGAATCCGCCTTATGGAATGCCAGCGTCAGTAATGCAAAGTCTCTAAAATGCCCCCCCAGTATTCTCAGAAAATGTAATGTCTTCACCATTACAAGGGTTAGGATCTGGGATAAATGTGGGTCGAAACAGTCAAAGTGTAGGTGTGGGATATTCCACTCAAGGTCCTAGTCAGACAAATACTTCTATAGCATGTTTAAGACAGCAAATAGATGAGAGTAACCTACAAATGGAACACACCTTGTCCCAAACTATGGGGGAAATTTTCCAGCCCTTGATCCAGAACACTACCCAAACTAACCAACAATTAGCAGCACAATTGGCACGCATGGTAGAATTTATGGGTGTACCAGCCCCTGTACGAGGTGCGACTGTTGTGGAGAATATTCCACGGTGGAACCTAGGGAACATACCTGAGGCGAATCTAGAAAACCAGGGGATAATCGAACCCCCTAGAGTCGAACCTCCTAGAGTTAAACCACCTAGGAACCAAGTGGCAATTCCTGTAGAGAGGGAACAAGGGGTAGTTATAGTAAATAGAAACCAAGATGCTGACCATGTTGTACAACAGGTTCGACGTAAAAACGTAGCAGCAGATAACAACCTAGCAACCATGGTCGAAAGGATAATGGCTCGAAAGGGGGGTAAATTTTGGTTTTACTAGGCCAAACTATACATCACCGATAGTAGATTACATTCTCCAATCAGAATTACCTCCTAGGACGAAGATCCCAAAGTTTACCAAATTCTCAGGAGATACCACTGAATCTACTGTCGAACACGTAGCCCGGTATATGATTGAGGCTGGAGAGATTGCAAATGACGGAAGTCTTAGGATAAAGTATTTTCCAAGTTCTCTCACCAAAAATTCTTTTACCTGGTTTACAACCTTACCTCCTAACTCAATCTGTAATTGGACCCAGTTAGAACGTTTATTCCATGAACAATTCTACATGGGACAAACCAAGATTAGTTTGAAGGAATTGGCTAGCATAAAACGAAAGTTTACTGAGCCAATAGACGATTACCTAAATAGGTTTTGATTGCTTAAGGCTAGGTGTTTTACACAAGTGCCAGAACATGAATTGGTCGAAATGGCCGCTGGTGGCCTTGATTACTCAATTAAAAAGAAGTTGGATACCCAGTATCTGAGAGATATGGTCCAATTGGCTGATAGGGTTCGACAGTTAGAACGTCTGAAAGACGAAAAGGCAAAGGCGAATAAGAGTAAAAAGGTAGCCTATGTTGAATATAATGAGGATGTCGAAGGTTTATATGATAAACCATCGTATTTCGACGAAAATGAGATAGATGTTACTGAATTAAAGCAAGGGCCTCCGTATGCTTGTAAAATGTTAGCTCCTTTGAATGGAAAAGATCCTGTCGAACTCGAGAAGAATGATAGATTTCCAAAGAAAACGTATACTTTCGATATCACTAAATGTGACGAAATTTTTGATTTGTTAGTTAAAGATGTATAAATGATAGTGCCTGCTGGCGCTAAAATGCCTCCTTTAGAACAAAGAAAAAAGAGAGGGTTTTGTAAGTACCATAATTGTCTGGGTCATAAAACTTCTCAGTGTTTTCTTTTCAGGGATCTGGTGCAAAACGCTATCCAGGAGGGCAGGCTGAAGTTTGGAGAGAAGAGCAAAGGTCAAATGAAAATTGACTCTGATCCATTGCAAACAGTGGATGCCCATTATACTGAGCCCACAGAAGTACATATGGTTGAAGTTGATGATGACTTCGACTGTTCAGTCAATATGGTGGAAATTACTGAAGATTTCGCCCATGATGTTGTTTTACCCAAGGTTACTGAAGGCCTTGACATCAATACCATGGAGAAACTCATGAACGAGGTTGCTGACGGCTTCGACAAAGCTACTAATGGATTAGATGATGGGATCACTGAAGATTCCAATATGATGCTGGTTACCAAAGAAACTGCTGATAGTTTTGTTAAGATGGACAAGGCTGCTGAAGGCCTTGATGTAGACTTCTGCAATCTGAATCTTAGTGTTGATGTCGACATGGACATAAATATGGTCGAGATTACACAACATAAGACCATGGAGGTTGATGAAGCAAGCTGCCAAGAGTGTAACAAAGTGGCATATCCAAAACAGAAAGAGACTATCATTGAATTCCTTCACCGCTGCCAAAAGAAGGGATCAGGTGTCATGCTATGCCCCAGATGCAGCGCAATCTTCGATCAAAAGGCTGCTCACAATCTTGAGGGGATTAGGAAGGATAAAAAGAGAAGGGAGCAGAAAACATCTCATGGTCAAAGGGGTTTCGATCCTAGAAGGTCCTCTTCAAAAAAAGTGGAAGGAAAAACACAGTTCCTAAGGGCCAGACCTAACACCTTCAAACTAACAAGTAATGCACCAGTGAGAAGCTGGATGAAACCTGTCGAAGGAAGGGAAAAAGGTCAGAAAAAATGGCAGAAGTTTGATGTGAACAGAGGCTCTTCAATAGAGTATCGAAAGGAGTTTCAAACTTCCAATAGGTCGGCTTATGTCTCTGAAAACTATAAAGGGAAGAACCCGATGTCGCGATCTCAATGGAGGAGAGAACAACATAGAAGGAAGGCTCTCAGGGAGGCTCAGTAGAAGGACCAATGAGAGTCCAGTACCAATGTCCCTACTGATAATGACGAAGGGAATCAAATGAAGATTGCTGAAAAAGTGCCCGTGGGGTAAAAATTGTTTTCCTCTCAAGAGGACAAACATGAAAAGACTAAATGACAGACAACTTCGACTCTGAGTCTGATGCTTCTCTCGACATCATAGTCAATGTGGTGTCTGTAATGCCTAGGGAGTTCAACCAGATTACAAAGGTCGAAGATTTAGATGCTTGCACTGAAGCAGAGATTGCAGCACACAAGTCTGTGTGCTACTATATTATGAATAATGAGTGCGTTGAAGAGCAGAACGCCTTCTTCAAGTGACCTACAGTGGCAATGAAAGGCCACCTAAAGCCCCTCTACATTACTGGAAAAGTGGAGAATGTACCAATAAACAAGATATTAGTTAACTGTGGCGCAACAGTAAACTTGATGCCACATTTCTTATTGAACAACATTGGCAAGTATGCTACTGATACTAAGCCACACAATATGGTTCTTTCAAATTACAAAGGAAAAGTTGGCTCTACACTGGGTGTGATACAAGTTGACTTAACAGTTGGGACAATCACTAGGCCTACTGTCTTCATGGTAGTGGAAACAAAAGCCAACTACAATATGCTCTTGGGACAAGAATGGATACATGGCATTGGTGCAGTGCCATCTTCGATGCATCAACGAATCACCATCTGGAGGCCAGATGGCATAGTCGAGAACATTGAAGCTGATCAGGGATATTTTAAAGCACCAATAAATCATGTCGAAAGATGTCAGTTCGACAAACACTTGGCTCACATTGCCCCTTGCGGCCCAGCATATTTTAAGTTTGTCCCAGATGATGAACCATTTTGCTCATTGTACTTACATCCCGTCGATGGTTTCCGTTGGGATAAGGAGGTGCCAGGAGAAAGGCTCCCATATCTTGGCGAGCCTGCTGTAGGCCCCACAGGGTGGGGAAGTGAATTCAGTGACAATGACTGAGTTCAAAGCATTGAAACGAATTTTGGCCTATGTGGCTGAAACCAAACTACAAGCGGCTTTGGAAGCTGCCAATGAATACATGGCTGGTGAAGCCAATTCTGGATTCCACCAAGAAGGTCCTGGTAAGGACTTCGACCCAAAGCCACCTGATAAGGTTCAGGGTGTAGAACAAGGCCAGAGGCTTGATGCCATCTATGATGATGAGCCTTTGGGATTTGAAAAGGATCCGCTGGCAAATAACATTAAGATGCTAGCGCATGATCCGTTAGAAGAAATCGACCTGGGAGAGGGAGCAACTAGAAGACCAACATACATTAGCGCCAACCTCGATCCACAACTCAAGGTCGAAGTCACCCAGTTGTTGCATGAGTTTAAAGACTGTTTCGCCTGGGACTATGATGAGATGCATGGTTTGAGCAGAGAGTTAGTCGAACATAACTTGCCAATCAAGCCTGGGAAGAAGTCAGTCAAATAGAATCCAAGACGGTTTGCCCCAGAAATTCTCTCAAAGATATAAGAGGAAGTCGAAAGACTGCTTCGATGCAAATTCATCTGCACTGCCAGGTATGTCGAATGGTTAGCTAACATTGTACCTGTTATTAAAAATAACTAGATTAAGATCCGCGCGATGCGCGGTTGTAAATTAATTTTCATTTGAGTTATATTGAATTTTAATTATTATTATTTTTAAATATATGGTTAAAAAGATATATTATAATAATTTATTATGAATTATAATATAGAAAATAATATGATAGAAAAATAAATATTTTACTTGAAAAAAAAGTGTATATTTGTAAGTTGACAACGATATTAAGAATTTAGTTTTTGCAAATTTTAATAAAACTCTAAAATATATATTCTTGTGGTAATTTTTAATATTGTTATCCTCATCCTTTTTGACAATTATATGTAAAAAATCAATAATGTTATTCTTTGTTATTAATTTTCTGGTATATGTCATAATATGAAGCATATAATAATAAAGTATATAAATATGATTATAACGTTTTGCATACTCTATTATATTTCAATATTAACAAATAGTGATAAGTCTTTAAAATTTGTGTAATAACTAATTTGACACTAAAGACATTTGTTTCAACTTTTACATTTTTATAAGTCAAAAATTATTTCATGAAAAATAAATAATGATATATAAGTTTTAAAATATGATTGTTCTTTTTTTTAGACATTATTCTCAATATTTTTATCATACTTCCTATGGTCACTATTATAAAAGAAAAGATAAAGGATAGTTCACTTTGGTAATATGTATTTATGAAAATAATATATTTATCTATGTTAGTAATTAATTGTTAGGTTAATATGTTAATATATTTTTTATTATAATTACTTTGAGATTAACAACAATTATTATAAGTATTTTTAGTGTTCATATTCTTTATGATTTCAAATAAGACATAATTTTAACTTTAATGTTTAGGGGAATATAGATAGTTGGAATAGTAGTTGTCTTGTTAGATCAATTTTGTTAAAAATGAGATTTTTTAGTTTTTGCCAAGGTTCGAACTCTTGACCTCCAATAGAGAATAAATATAATATTTGTCTATTTAAAAAATGAAAATAATATCTTAGATGTTCCACATAGGACTATGGGATGATGTGGCACAAACGGAATAGAAATGTCAGTATGTGTCGTCATATAATCCGCCACTTCAGATTTAATATATTATATAGATAGATGGTTCTTTAAGAGATTGCATAGACTTTAGAGATTTAAACTCTGCAACTCCAAAGGATGAGTATTCTATGCCTGTGGCAGAAATGCTAGTCGATTTCGCCGCAGGACATGAATATCTTAGTATGTTAGATGGGTACTCTGGTTATAACCAAATATTCATTGCTGAAGATGATGTCCCCAAGACAGCTTTTCGTTGTCCTGGAGCCTTAGGCACCTACGAGTGGGTAGTAATGCCTTTTGGCCTTAAAAATGCTGGGGCAACATATCAACGAGCAATAAACTCAATCTTCCATGATTATATAGAGACTTTCATGCAAATATATATTGATGATATTGTGGTTAAGTCTGTTTCAGGGAAGAGTCACTTAGACCATCTTCGACAGTCCTTGGAAAGGATGAGAAGACATGGTCTCAAAATGAATCCTCTTAAATGTGCGTTTTGTGTGCAGACAGGGGATTTTCTAGGCTTTGTGGTCCACAAAAAGAGGATCGAGATCAACCATAAGACCAAAGCCATCATGGAAGCGAAATCGCCATCAATAAAAAAGGAGTTGCAATCACTTCTGGGCAAGATTAACTTCTTGAGAAGGTTCATATCGAACTTAAGCGGAAAAACGCAGGCCTTTTCACCATTACTTCGATTCAACAAAGATGGATTCGAATAGGGGCAAGCTCAACAGGAAGCCTTCGACAAGATCAAGGAATACTTGAGTCATCCCCCAATTCTCTCACCACCTTGTAGGAATAGGAGTATGAGATTGTAAATAGCTACGTCAGACAAAACCTTAGGGAGCATGTTGGCTCAAGAGGATGAGGATGGTGTCGAAAGGGCCATCTATTACCTCAGTAGAGTTTTGAATGATGCAGAAACTAGGTATAGCATGATAGAAAAATTATGCTTATGCTTGTATTTCTCTTGTACAAAATTAAAGCAATATATAAAACCAGTTGATGTTTATGTTTCGTTTCATTTTGATGTTATTAAACATATGTTGTCTAAACCCATTTTGCATAGTCGAATTGGTAAATGGACACTAGCATTGACTGAGTACTCTTTAACATATAAGCCTTTAAAGGCAATTAAAGGACAAGTGGTAGCAGACTTTATAGTCGACCACTAAATAAATGAAAGCACTTTGAATTACGTCGAACTGGAACCTTGGAAGTTATACTTCGATGGCTCTAGCCACAAAGATGGAACAGGCGTAGGCGTGCTAATTATTTCTCCTGATAAAGTTCCAACATGTTAGTTCTGTTATTGGCAGCAATTTTGGTAAAACAATGTGTTTGTTCAAGATGTCATGTATGATGTCTTAACATGTACTTCTAATATTCTGTTTGTAGTGTGTTGTTTGGTATTGTAACTTCTGTGCATGATGTCAAGATTGATGTCTTAACATCTATTGACAGAACATCATGTCAAGACTGATATGTGGTTTAGGGCTGCATGTTAATTGTTATGTTTTGAGAGATTCTATTTGTGAGATTGCAGGCGAGATTCTTGGAGAAGATTTATTCAGATGCAATCGTTTGTTTCTATATTCAGGGCAAAAAGATTTGAAGATAAAATCTGTTTTCATTGCGCATCAAAGCTGTGCTTTTTAAAGAGCCCAAGCCCAAGAATCTGTTTCTATTTAAAGAAGTCTCAACCCTACTTAGACGATACGAAGACAAGAGATTGTGTACTGAGTGTCAAGTAGTAGAGTTTGTGTTTTTGTCTGTGTATTGTGAGCCATTCATTCATCTGTTTTAATGTTTGAATAGGACTGATTTAGTTGTGTTGTAATTTGTACACTCTAAGCTTAAGCACGAGTGTTTGTTCTTGATTGAAGCTTTTAAGCAAGATCAAGTATTGTCATTGAAGTGTGATCTTCTAACATTTGTAATTTTTCTATTGTCATCACTGCTGTGATTGAGGGGGAGTGAGAGGTGTCTCATATCTAAGAGTGCCTTAGGTAGAAGTGTCATTGGGTAGTGATTAAGTGAATAGATTGTCAACTTGTATGTTGATTGTAGAGTCTATGAATTAATACTACTGATAGTGAATTTCCTCCCTGGCTTGGTAGCCCCCAGACGTAGGTTGTTAGACCGAACTGGGTGAACAATTCTCTGTGTTTATTTATTGCTTTTAAGTGTTGTTACTTCTATTGTCTTGTTCATATAACAGATATTGATGTTGTGACATCTCTCTCGACATCACATATCTGATACCAGAATTTCAATTGGTATCAGAGCAGGTCATCCTGCTCTACATCTGGGTGAGATCTAGGGCTTTTACTTTCTGGTGCAATGGACAAGGAGAGTGGTGGATTTGTGAATAGACCCCCTATTCTAGATGGATCAAATTATGACTATTGGAAACCTCGCATGGTTGCCTTTTTGAAATCTTTAGACAGCAGGGCTTGGAAGGCTGTTCTGACAGATTGGAAACATCCTGTCATTGTGGGAAAAGATGGTGTGTCAAAGCTGAAACCTGAGGAGGAGTGGACCAAGGAAGAAGATGAACTCGCTCTTGGGAACTCTAAGGCCTTGAATGCCTTATTTAATGGTATTGACAAGAACATTTTCAGGCTGGTCAACACATGTGAAGTGGCTAAGGAGGCTTGGGATATCCTAAAAACAACTCATGAAGGAACTTCCAAGGTCAAGATGTCAAGACTTCAGCTGCTAACAACAAAGTTTGAAAGTTTGAGGATGAAAAATGAAGAGGCCATTCATGACTTTCACATTAATATACTTGAACTGTCAAATGCTTCTAGTGCCCTAGGAGAAAGGATGTCTGATGAGAAGCTGGTAAGAAAAATTATCAGATCTCTTCCCAAGAGATTTGATATGAAGGTGACTGCTATAGAGAAAGCTCAAGACATCAGCCAGATGAGGGTAGATGAATTAATTGGTTCACTTCAGACATTTGAATTAGGGTTGAATGACATATCTGAAAAGAAGGTCAAAAGCATAGCTTTGGTGTCTAGTACAGAAGATGATGAGAAAGAGTGTGGTCCTAAAACTCAGGAAGAGCTATCCAATGCCATTGTTCTGCTGGTGTCACACCCTCATTTTCACCCTACCCTTTTCATAGCATTTCCATAATCTCTAAATCTCCATGAGGTCATCAACACATCTTTGCATTCATCCATTTGCATAAGCTTTTTTGACATAGGATCAAGGCGTTTTCCTATGGTTCGAGTCTTTCGTATTCAGAGGAGTATCAGTGTGCATTCAAAGATAAAGTGGACTATTTCTCAGCCGGTGTGTACCCAAGGTTGAGTTATGTGGTGTGGAGGACATCAGGTCACCAAATTTTAATTCATGTGGAGTTTGGTTCGTTCATCAGGTTCATCAGTTCATTGGTGGTTCATCTGCTGAATTATTTTCCTCATAGTGGATACAATAATCACCGTAAGGTTTCAAATTGATTCAGATGGTTATTGCGAGTTATTCATGGCAGTTGTGTTCATTTAATCAGAGGTTTGTGGAAAAAGACAAGATTGATTTTGAGCTGAAAGTCGAGATTTCGTGGACGTGTTGTTGGAAATATTGGTCCACATCCATTATTGTCCATTTTTAAACCCAATCCATTTCATTCATATCCTAATTCATTTGTCCAAAATTCATTAAATCCACTATTATCCTTTTCTCATATCCATTTTTATTTGTAAATCCAATTACCCAATTCATTCATTCCTTTCAATATCCACTTCTAAATCCATATGTTCATATCCATATCCACTTTCATCCATAAACATTTTTTATCTGATCCAATCATCCAAATATTCAATAACCTTTTTCTTTTTATCCTTGTTCTTGAATCCATTTTTTCTCCAAATCCTATTTCTATATTTCAAAAATCCACATTTATAAAAAATCATTGTCCATCCAAATATTTCCAGAAAGTCCATTTCAATTGATACAAAAAGGGGTTTGATTTACATTCAAGAGCCCAATCATAATTTTAATCCTTCCTAAGCCCATTACTACCAATTCACAATATTTGAATTCAAACAAAAACTGAAAAAGAGAAATGCTGTCCAAGACGGCTGCAACATAGAATTGGACTTTTCCAAAAGCATGAAACACTGCACTGCTTCAACAAACAGCCACTACACTCCACCTGCTATGACCCGTACAACACCATCCACACGCAACAACAACAGCACAATGCTATCCTGCTTCCTTGATTTGCACCATTCCACAAGCATCCAAAATACTCAATAACCTCCCTGCAAAATCTTCCACTCCGAAGTGACATAAGCTATAAACCTGCAACATGAAAGTGACAGGGCATCAATAAACAGACCAAAATTCAAAACCAACAACAACAGCAAAACCTGTACAATGAAAGTGATCAAACAACAACACAACAATAGAAAACAAAAATAAGGTTCCACAAATTTGAACGTGTTTAAAAAAGAAGGAGAACAACAACATAAAAACCAGAGAGAGATTGAGAGGAAAACCAAGATAGAAAATCTTTGAAATTTTTAGAGCAAAAACCTTTCAGAAACTTCAATCGCACAACCCCTTTGAATTCCTCTGCCACAAATAACTCATCAACACCCCCCAACAACTATATGCTGTCCACGAGCTCTTTCCGGCGACAACTTATCGGCTCCCCTTAACACAAAACCTCCGTCTCGTACATTCTGCCTCCAACTTCATCTTCCAATCACTTCTGTAAACCGTGAAACTCTCCCTTCAACATACTCCCTCCGTGTTGAGCTTCAAACTGCACACTCAGCATCATCAATCAACCTTCGAAATCCCTCCGCCTCACCTTGTTTTCACCATTCAACATCTTAATACCTCCATAAACTTCAACCATCGCCACCTGAAACAACATTAGCGATGAACCGCCTTCAACCACCGACCTCCAAATCGTATTCCGTGAGAAATGATTCCACCGTCATCTTTGTTACAACCGTACGCCGCCGCGATTAAGAAAGGGAGATAGAGTGAAGGCAGAGCAAAAAGTCAGAGAGAGGACGAGATCGTGAGTCCACCACCAACCTCAAAATCCAGATCACCGGACTCAAAACTGCTGCCACATTCTGCTGCCGTTTCGCTTGAAGCATGGAGGAAACATGGGAGATTTACGTTGGAGAAGAAAAGGGGGAAAACATGATTTCACGTGAATGTGGTACAATCTGACCCTTTCAATTTATTTTTCGTTTTTATTATTCTTTTTTTTCCTGTTTTTTTATGATGATTGGCCTATTTGAGCCCATTAGGTTTCTATTCAAACACCTCTAATTCTAATATGCACCCTTGGTTTTTTTTTGGTGTTATATTAATTCTAATTTTTGTTAAAATATGAATTACATTTTAGTCTTAATGCTAATTCTAACTTCATACTAATTTGTGATTTAGATTTTAGTTAACTTGGTTTTTGATCATTAATTTGAGGTTTAGATTTTGATTTTTGATAATTAATTTGTTTTTAAAACTTTGTTTAAATTATTTTTCCCAAACCTTTGTAATCATTTTGGTTATCACTTTGTTTATATTCATTTCTCGATTTACTTTTCATCTTCGATTTTCCTTTCGATTTTTGTTTTTGGGTTGATGATATAACAAAAGATCATAGATTGTAAATTCTTGATCAATATGAGACCACTTTCTTTCTTGTTTTCGACTTTTTATTTTATAGGTCTGTGAAAGTCTAAAATAAAAAATTATCGATTTACCGATTCAAAATCTTGATTAAGACGAGACCATTTTGATTTCATTTCGGTTTCTATTTCATTTCTCATTTTCATTCTCTTCTTAAGTCAAAAACCTTGGTCTTGTACCAAGTGCTCATTTTCAAAACATCTCTTTCTCAATAAACTTAGATGGTCGTGGAGTGGTTAGGCGAAGGCCTTCTCCTATCCCGAGTGCTTGACATTACCTTTAGGGTTCACTGTCATAAAGCACTTACCATCTAAATTAAAACACTTTAAATAAGATAATAAGGTTCTCTTTATATTGAACTAAAGAGAGAGGATTGGGTGAAGACCTCTTCCTCTTCGAGTATTAGGATGCTCACTTTAGAGTGTGTGGTCCCGATACTCGTCTTTCAATACGAAGACGTGACTATATTCGCCACATAATTTTCATAACAAATCTTTTGAGATAAAGAATTGGGTACTACCCGAAGGGGTTCCTATCCGAGGACTTATTTCACCCTTAAAACCAACTTTCACAAATCAAATGTGACATCTTGCCTTAATTGCGAAAACCTAAGCCTTTTCAAAAAGGACATGTTACGTCCGTTCTACCGCAAACAGGTAACGCATAAGACTCCACGAACGAGCTGCAATACACCTAACTGCTAGAACCCGCACGTTAGCGTCGTCCATAAAAAACACCAACAAACCGTAGCCGGTCGAACTACGATTGCTCTGATTCTTCATTCTCGTCCGAATGTAAGATACGTAGGCACAAGATTGCAATAATTTTGGCGAGCCCCCTTCCATTTTCTTCACCCGTAGTCCTCCGAACTACGTTGACTCTGACTTTCCCATTGCACGAGGGAATACGTAGGCATAGGACCGCGAAGTCCTATGGAGTCTCCTTTTCTTTTCCCCTCTTCTTCTCCCTACCTTTTCTTTTATTTTCTTTCACATTCTTTGGTTATCACCTTTCTCTCTCCCTCTTTAGAACACTCTTAGAAAGCAATTTCCTTAGCAAACATCCTTACACATAGACAAGCGAATGGTTCCCATCGAGTACGATGGATGTGAGGGGTGTTAACACCTTCCCCTCACATAACCGGCTTCTGAACCCTTAATTTGGTTGCGAGACCATCTTATCCTTCCTTCTTGGGGTTTTCTCAATGTTTTCCCTTTCCCTCATAGGATAAATAAAGTTCGATGGCGACTCTTCTGTTTCTTCCTCTTTTCGCCTCTGGTCGACTATTTTTTGAGTAGCGGCAGCTGGCGACTCTGCTGGGGAATGGAAAATCCATAAGCAAGCCAAGCCTAGTTTGTTTGTCATTTATGTGATTTGTTTGTTTTTATTGCTTTGTTATTTGTGTTTATCTTATCTGTTGGGTTTATTAGGGATGGTTTGTGAGGTGAAAGGCTTTCTACCCGAGCTTTTCGAGTATACACTAAGCTAGGAGGTGGTTGCTTACTGATTTGCGAGACTTAGGACTCGTTGAGTTGGTTTGACTTCCACCGCTCAGATGAGGCCCCTTTGGGAATGATTATGTCTTACGATTAGTCATAATGGAATCTTTGTTTCCGACCTGGGAGTCCTTGATTCTGAGGACCTTTAGAACCCTATTCCAAAGGTTACTAAGGCATAACTCTGTGCTCATCCTTTGAAGGGACTACTGTCTTACGAATCGTCGTTATGATGGAAAACTTTTGAGGGTTAGTGCATGGGACCTTGTTTGAAAACCCTTGGAATGCCCTGTTATAACCCAATAGATAACCTACCCGAGGTGAGGGATATCTTGTTGTGTTGTCCTGCAGAATCTGTGGCCTTGATGCTTGTGATGTGAGTCTTTGATCTTTGATCCCATGTCTTATTGCATTCATAACATTGCATTAGCATAAGCATATACGCATCATGTTGCATATCATTCTCCAACCAAAAACCGAGAAGCTCATTTCGTCCTTTGTCCATAACTCGCAGTTGATTTCCCGACACTCATATTGAACTTGTGGTAGCTGTGAGGCATTTGAAGCAAGTGGAGCATAGACACTTTGAAAGGCCAGTTAGACAAAGCAAGTTGGAAGCTGAGGTAGCCATGTCAGAGAGCAACCATCAGAATGTTGATCCCCCACCAGGATTTACTGTGACAAGTAATCCACTGTATGATCTTCTGCCTGATGATGGTCCTCCATGAGTAAATGTTCCTACTCGACCCCAAAGGATTCCATTGACTGACCCCATGAAGGAAAAGCTTCGTGCCATTGAGGAGAAACTCCAAGCTATGAAAGTGCATGATACGCCTGGGCTCGATGCTGCTGATATATGCCTAGTGCCAGATTTGGTAATCCCTCCGAAATTCAAGGTACCCAACTTTGAGAAGTACACAAGCCTTAGTTTCCCGAAGCGTCATTTGGTGATGTTCTGCTGAAAAATAACCACATATACCCATGATGATAAGCTGATGATTCACTGTTTTCAAGATAGTTTGAGTGGGGCATCTTTAAGTTGGTACATGGATTTAGAAAGAAGCCATATCCAATCACGGAAGGACTTATCCAGCGCTTTTCTAAAGCGATATCAGTATAATCTAGACGTGGCTCCTAGTCGCATGCAGTTGCAAAGCCTATCTCAGAATGGTGATGAATCCTTCAAGGAATATGCACAGCGGTGGAGAGAATTAACAGCTAAAGTGCAACCACTACTCTTGGACAGGGAATTGATCGACATGTTCACAAATAGTCTACATGGCTCTTATCTTGAAAGAATTGTTAGCAGTACTCCATCAAGCTTCTCTGACCTTGTGATAGTAGGAGAACGCATTGAAAGTTACCTCAAGAGTGGACTAATCCAGGATGTCTCAAGTAGCCAAGCCGGTGAGACTGAATCCCTCAGGAACTCCCAAGAGGAAGAGGAAAATGAAACCAGTGTAGCCATATCAAATATTGAGTATTCTCATGGTGCGCCATCAATACCTTGTGGTCTCTCATTTTCTTAGCAATCATCATTTCCAGTGCCATGCCTTCCTTATGGACAACCAACAATGCCTAGAGCTTCGTCCCATAAACCATGGACTACTTCTCATGTAAATCAACGAGCCCGTGGATATCAGAATCAGCGCCAAAGTCAGCATAGGCCTCGCAACAATCTAGAAAGAAGGAATGCTCCTCTTCATACAGTCCCTATGTCATACAGTCAACTCTTACCGCATCTGATTCAAAGCTCGCTGGTGGTTCCCAAGTCTCTCAAGCCATTGCCAGAGCCATACCCTCCTGGGTATGATCCCGATGTGCAATGTGGATATCATGCTGGATCAATGGGGAATTCGACTGAAGATTGTAAAGCCTACCAAGCCAAAGTCCAACAACTGATTAACAAAGGTTACAAATCCTTTCCAGAAGGAAGCCTGGTTGTACACGTCAACCTCTCGTCTGTTTGAGTTCAAAGACTACAAGGGTCATCTCCTCGAGCCAGTGGGTCAGACAGAAGACATCCCCAGGATTGGCAATTTTTAGATCTTGTCATTTCTTTGCATTTGTAGTTTCTTCTCTGTTAAGTGCTACTTGTTTTTAAACATTGTTGCTTACTAATGGTTTTGTTAATGTAATGAGCATGCATTTTTTGAACAAGTCCATTCGTATTCACTCGTATTTTCTCATTTATTAAAAAAAAATCACAAAAATATTTCTACATTTCACTCCCTTTATCAACTGTTGTTTTAGCAAAGATTTGAGGGAGGATGATGAAAACTGAATGCCTATAACTGCTAATAGTATGCTTTCGAATAAAATCCTGCTGATGATGTACATGCATTGTTTCAAATCCCCTAAACACTGGAGAGATAAGGAGTTAGTCCCTAGTCAACCCCTTCGAGCCTAGAAGTAGGAGTTTCCTTCGGATTTTTAAACCCTTACGCCTAACCTGGGGCATGGGTAGTGTTCAGTTATCCTGATTACACATTCGAATTTCAAGATGAAACCTCCTGTTATGGCGGTTGTTCTTCAACGACCAAAGACTTGGCAGTCACAACCCTTCAAAAAAAAGAAAAAAAAGAAAGCCCGCTAAGTCCACCACCTAAAGAGGCGACTTAGGCAAAAATTATGGATCGAAATAAAGCAAAAAAGGTCCTCAAATCCTCGAAGCAAAATAAGATTTAGTGTCCACTATGTCAAAAATAAAAGGTCACTAACATCCATCAAGAGTAAAATAAAGTGACTGTCATTCCAAGCAAACTTTGAATATTCGCCCTTACACCGTTAACCTTGTTGGAAGATAAATGTGTGTAATCAACTGAACGTAGGACTGGAGTTCATCAGGGAGAAGGGGTGGGTACAAATCAAATTTTGAGCCTAATATCCTTTCTTTCAAATAACCGTGAACCAGACCATGTTACAACCCTCGAAAGACCTAATTAAGGTGGGGTTTATTCTGAAAGCATACTACAGCAAGGTTGCGTAAACTGACTCCCCACTTATCTGCTACTTTTTAGCACTGGTGTCATTCTTCTTGCTATATCTTTCACACACCGATGAATCAACACTGTGTTTGGACTAATGGTCCACTCACCACTCGCTTTCACATCATTACAATAAGTGATTTCTTTCAAAACTTGCATGAATGTCGCATTAAAATTACAATTTCTAAGCGAACAATTTTAACTGCAAGAAAGTACTTGACATCAAAAAGATTCTGACAAAGTGTATTCAGAGAGAAACTTGATAATTTGTTGGCGCTGACTCGAATCAAGACCTTCTCATAACCTTATGAATCTGAGGCAAGTTATCTCAGACCATTTCATGGTATAGTCATCCCCAAAGCTTCCATTTGAGGAGGATTCATTCAAAAACCCTACAGACTGGGGCAGATGAATTGCAAAGGGGCAGATTTCCTCTACAATTTCAAGATTGGTCGAGCAGGCCCTGTCAGACACCAGTAAATGTTGAGTTTACAACAAGTGTAAAAAATCCTTGGGGCAGAGCAAAAGCGCAACCAACATGCACTAGTCGTGTCGCTACGCTCATACTGTCGTTTACGAAGCCATCATGGCATCTTAGTTAGAAGTGAGGTTCTCTTAGGAACAAGCGCAACTTCTGCAAAGGACCAAACTTGGAGCATTAGAAGCATCCACATCTACCATCTGATCGTAGCATCGTCAGGTTTCGAGTGTCGATAAGTTAAGCTCATTCCCCATCCAACCTAAAGCCCAATCATACTTGGCACACCAACAAAAGCCCAACCATCTTGGCACCTCCCACCATAAGCCCGAACATACTCGACACCCTTAACCAGATACAAAATCCACCTTTCTTGCACAACTTTAAAGTCCAGTTCTCGTCTGGCAAACCATAATATCAATTCTGTTCTGGTAAATAACTTCTATGCCAGTTCCCGTCTGATCACATATTCTTTAGCCATTTTAAAACCACTGCTCGTCTGGTAAGTACCGTTTCAAAGTCTAGTTCCCGTCTAGGAAACCATAAAGTCAGTTCTCGTATGACAGCTTAACCTTTTGCCACAAGTTCTCGTCTGGTAGTCTACCCCTTAAAAACCAGTTCTCGTCGAGTAACCCTTTTAAAAGCCATCTTTGGTTGGTATCCTTCACCTTACCCATCTCCTTTTCCCCAACAAGCATTTCAATAAAAGACCAACTATTCCATGGCACCTTAACCAAAGCCCAACCATACTTGGCACCTTAACCAAAGCCCAACCACGTTTGGCACGACCGTCACTCCAGACTCTCACCTCCTCATATCCCCAGCATCTTGCATACATTTATGCATCATTTGCACGCTTGTTTAGCCGGTTCCTGTAGAGGGTAGGGCATTCCTGTGGACATTTTCTCCCCCATCAATTGCTACTTCCAACTCCTTTCGTGCCCTTCGCATGACTATTTCCTTACCTTACCTTTCGTAAGGGGTTTCATTGCCTTTTGCGTGAAATCTTTTTTGGTCGCTTTCTTTTCGTAAGCGTTCTCGCTGCCTTACGCACGCGACAAAACTTTGTATTAGGTATCTTTGATTAATTTGGACGCTTGATGCCTATGTGGCCAAGAACTGAATGGTCGCTATACTCAGAGAATGTCATCTCCTCGTTGTGCCTGTGAGGTCAATGATGTTCTGATACCCTATGCAAGTTTCCTCTGCCTTATGCAGGAAGATGGTTATTACCCCTAACTTACCTTTTGTGAGTCCTTCATGTCGTTTTTCACGATGTGTCTCCTCTTTTCCTTTTGCAATGTGTTCAACTTACCTTTACTAAGAGTCTTCTCATGCATTTCATGCATTTTTCTTCCCGGCTTACCTTTTGTGGGTCTCCTCTCTACCTTTTGTAGAAGGATTTGTCTCCAAACCTTTCATTCTGGGGTCCTCTCTACCTTTTGTAGAAGGAATTTGTCTCCAAACCTTTTGTTCTGGAGTCCTCTCTACCTTTTATAGAAGGAATTATCCTCCTAAAACTTTTTCTCCTAACCTTTCGTTCAGGGGTCCTCTTTGCCTTTCGCAAGAGGAAAACCATTTTCTAACCTTTTATTATTGAGTCATCTCTACCTTTCGTAGAAGGAATATCTCATCCTTTATTTCTAGAGTCCTCTCTACCTTTTGTATAAGGAATATCTCCTAATTTTTATTTTTTTTTATGTGTCACCAAGGTACTACAGGGATGCCCCCATTTCAAGACTGGCAAAACACTCATATTCATTTCGCATTGCATTTCAAGCATATCATCATATCCCTCATAACCAATTACATTTTCCTCAATGACATATGTCTTTTCCAAGCCATTACACTGATTCAATCCCTTTCATTCCGCTCCTTTCCCGGCCAAAAATTCTGGGTATTCTTATATTTAATCTCCTTGCACCTTGACTGTAAGAAAACCTTTGTCACTCTCACTTTCAAGTCCAAGAAGATTAAATAGGGGCATCTGTCACACCCTCATTTTCACCCTACCCTTTTCATAGCATTTCCATCATCTCTGCATCTCCATGAGGTCATCAACACATCTTTGCATTCATCCATTTGCATAAGCTTTTTTGACATGGGATCAAGGCGTTTTCCTATGGTTCGAGTCTTCCGTATTCAGAGGAGTATCAGTGTGCATTCAAAGATAAAGTGGACTATTTCTCAGCCGGTGTGTACCCAAGGTTGAGTTATGTGGTGTGGAGGTCATCAGGTCACCAAGTTTTAATTCATGTGGAGTTTGGTTCGTTCATCGGGTTCATCAGTTCATTGGTGGTTCATCTACTGAATTATTTTCCTCAGAGTGGATACAATAATCACCGTAAGGTTTCAAATTGATTCAGATGGTTGTTGCGAGTTATTCATGGCAGTTGTGTTCATTTAATAAGAGGTTTGTGGAAAAAGACAAGATTGATTGTGAGCTAAAAGTCGAGATTTCGTGGACGTGTTGTTGGAAATATTGGTCCACATCCATTATTGTCCATTTTTAAACCCAATCCATTTCATTCATACCCTAATTCATTTGTCCAAAATTCATTAAATCCACTATTATCCTTTTCTCATATCCATTTTTATTTGTAAATCCAATTACCCAATTCATTCATTCCTTTCAATATCCACTTCTAAATCCATATGTTCATATCCATATCCACTTTCATCCATAAACATTTTTTATCTGATCCAATCATTCAAATATTCAATAACCTTTTTCTTTTTATCCTTGTTCTTGAATCCATTTTTTCTCCAAATCTTATTTCTATATTTCAAAAATCCACATTTATAAAAAATCATTGTCCATCCAAATATTTCCAAAAAGTTCATTTCAATTGATACAAAAAGGGGGTTTGATTTACATTCAAGAGCTCAATCACAATTTCAATCCTTCCTAAGCCCATTATTACCAATTCACAATATTTGAATTCAAACAAAAAATAAAAAAGGGAAATGCTGTCCAAGATAGCTGCTACGTAGAATTGGACTTTTCCAAAAGCATGAAACACTGCACTGCTTCAACAAACAGTCACTACACTCCATCTGCTATGACCCGTACAACACCAGCCACACACAACAACAACAGCACAATGCTATCCTGCTTCCTTGTTCTGCACCATTCCACAAGCATCCAAAATACTCAATAACCTCCCTGCAAAATCTTCTACTCCAAAGCGACATAAGCTACAAACCTGCAACATGAAAGTGACAGGGCATCAATAAACAGACCAAAATTCAAAACCAACAAGAACAACAAAACCTGTACAATGAAAGTAATCAAACAACAAGACAACAATAGAAAACAAAAATAAGGTTCCACAAATTTGAACGTGTTTAAGAAAGAAGGAGAACAACAACATAAAAACTAGAGAGAGATTGAGAGGAAAACCAAGATAGAAAACCTTTGAAATTTTTAGAGGAAAAACCTTTCAGAAACTTCAATCGCATAGCCCCTTTGAATTCCTCTTCCACAAATAACTCATCAACACCCCCAACAACTATATGCCGTCCACGAGCTCCTTCCGGCGACAACTTATCGGCTCCCCTTAACACAAAACCTCCGTCTCATACATACTGCCTCCAACTTCATCTTCCAATCACTTCTGTAAACCGTGAAACTCTCCCTTCAACATACTCCTTCTGTGTTGAGCTTCAAACCGCACACTCAGCATCATCAATCAACCTTCGAAATCCCTCCGCCTCACCTTGTTTTCACCATTCAACATCTTAATACCACCATAAACTTCAACCATCGCCACCTGAAACAACAGTAGCAATGAACCGCCTTCAACCACCGACCTCCAAATCGTATTCCATGAGAAACGATTCCACCGTCATCTTTGTTACAACCGTCCGCCGCCGCCATTAAGAAAGGGAGACAGAGTGAAGGCAAAGCGAAAAGTCAGAGAGAGAACGAGATCGCGAGTCCACCACCAACCTCAAAATCCATATCACTGGACTCAAAACCGCCGCCACATCCTGCTGCCATTTCGCTTGAAGCATGGAGGAAACAGGGGAGATTTACGTTGGAGAAGAAAAGGGGGAAAACACGATTTCACGTGAATGTGGTACAATCTGACCCTTTCAATTTATTTTTCGTTTTTATTATTCTTTTTTTCCTGTTTTTTTATGATGATTGGGCTATTTGAGCCCATTAGGTTTCTATTCAAACACCTCTAATTCTAATATGCACCCTTGGTTTTTTTTTGGTGTTATATTAATTCTAATTTTTGTTAAAATATTGATTACATTTTAGTCTTAATGCTAATTCTAACTTCATACTAATTTGTGATTTAGATTTTAGTTAACTTGGTTTTTGATCATTAATTTGAGGTTTAGATTTTGATTTTTGATAATTAATTTGTTTTTAAAACTTTGTTTAAATTATTTTTCTCAAACCTTTGTAATCATTTTGGTTATCACTTTGTTTAGATTCATTTCTCGATTTACTTTTCATCTTCGATTTTCCTTTGGATTTTTGTTTTTGGGTCGATGATATAACAAAAGATCATAGATTGCAAATTCTTGATTAATATGAGACCACTTTCTTTCTTGTTTTTCGACTTTTTATTTTATAGGTCAGTGAAAGTCTAAAATCAAAGATTATCGATTTACCGATTCAAAATCTTGATTAAGACGAGACCATTTTGATTTCATTTCGGTTTCTATTTCATTTCTCATTTTCATTCTCTTCTTAAGTCAAAAACCTTGGTCTTGTACCAAGTGCTCATTTTCAAAACATCTCTTTCTCAATAAACTTAGATGGTCGTGGAGTGGTTAGGCGAAGACCTTCTCCTATCCCGAGTGCTTGACTTTACCTTTAGGGTTCACTGTCGTAATGCACTTACCATCTAAATCAAAACACTTTAAATAAGAGAATAAGGTTCTCTTTGTATTGAACTAAAGAGAGAGGATTGGGTGAAGACCTCTTCCTCTTCGAGTATTAGGATGCTCACTTTAGAGTGTGTGGTCCCGATACTCGTCTTTCAATACGAAGACGTGACTATATTCGCCACACAATTTTCATAACAAATATTTTGAGATAAAGAATTGGGTACTACCCGAAGGGGTTCCTATCCGAGGACTTATTTCACCCTTAAAACCAACTTTCACAAATCAAATGTGACATCTTGCCTTAATGGTGAAAACCTAAGCCTTTTCAAAAAGGACATGTTACGTCCGTTCTACCGCAAACAGGTAACGCATAAGACTCCATGAGCGAGATGTAATACACCTAACTGCTAGAACCCGCACGTTAGCGTCGTCCATAAAAAACACCAACAAACCGTAGTCGGTCGAACTACGATTGCTCTGATTCTTCATTCTCGTCCGAATGTAAGATACGTAGGCACAAGATTGCAATAGTCTTGGCGAGCCCCCTTCCATTTTATTCACCCGTAGTCCTCCGAACTACGTTGACTCTGACTTTCCCATTGCACGAGGGAATACGTAGGCATAGGACCGCGAAGTCCTATCGAGTCTCCTTTTATTTTCCCCTCTTCTTCTCCCTACCTTTTCTTTTATTTTCTTTCACATTCTTTGGTTCTCACCTTTCTCTCTCCCTCTTTGGAACACTCTTAGAAAGCAATTTCCTTAGCAAACATCCTTACACATAGACAAGCGAATGGTTCCCATCGAGTACGATGGATGTGAGGGGTGCTAACACCTTCCCCTCGCATAACCGGCTTCCGAACCCTTAATTTGGTTGCGAGACCATCTTATCCTTCCTTCTTGGGGTTTTCTCGATGTTTTCCCTTCCCCTCATGGGATAAATAAAGTTCGATGGCGACTCTTCTATTTCTTCCTCTTTTCGCCTCCGGTCAACTATTTTTTTAGTAGCGGCAGCTGGGAAGATAGTTTAATAGGGTTTTGAAAAGAATGGACATGAGCTATAAACCTAATGTCAAGAACATCACATCTGACATCAACAGGTCAGGTGATCAGATGAAGAAAACAAGAACTGAGGAGAAGCCTAATTATGACAAAGGAATCCAATGTAATGGATGTGAGGGTTATGGTCATATCAGAGCTGAATGCCCTACATATCTTAAGAAGCAGAAAAAAGGGCTTATCTGTGTCCTGGTCTGATACTAAAAGTGAGGAAGATGAAGAGACTGCCAAGCATGTTAGGGTATTGACTGGAAGGTATACATCTGATGATGAATCTAGGGATAAAGAGAGCACATATGATGAGTTTACCGACTCTTATAGAGAGCTATGCATTAACAGTGAAGAAGCCTGTCAAGAAGGGGAGAGGCAGAAGAAGATCATTGCTTAACTCAAGGCTGAAAAGACAGAGCATCTGGAAACCATTGCTAAACTGGAAGATGAAGTATTTGTGCTGAACTCTAATCTTGAATCTATGTCCAAGTCTATCAGAATGCTGAATAGTGGAACTGATGTTCTAGACAAGATTCTTGATGTTGGAAGAACTGCAGGAGACAAAAGTGGGTTGAGGTTCAACAGTGGATCTGCTTCAAATGATGTTATTCCCAGTTCCAAGCCAGTGATGTTGAAACAGATGTTGAAACATCCTGACAGGACTCCCTCTAGGAAGAAATCCAGGCACTGGAGATGCCATCATTGTGGGGGCTTTGGACACATAAAGGCTTTCTGTTATAAGTTACATGGGTATCCTAAGAGTACTCCTAATTGTGCACCCAGACAGGTTATTCATAAAGGTAATCAAGTCATCAAGCAAAAGAAGCAATGGGTCTCCAAAACTGATGTTGTCAGCTTGATAACTCATACTTCTCTTAGAGTCTCTGCTAAAGAAGACTGGTACTTTGACAGTGGTTGTTCAAGACACATGATAGGAGTGAAGAATTTGCTGGTGGATGTTAAACTTCATTCTTCTGGCCATGTGACCTTTGGTGATGGTGTCAAAGGAGAAATCAAGGGTGTGGGAAAGCTGAATTGTGAAGGTACACCTAGACTTGATGATGTACTGCTAGTCAAGGGGTTGGCAACAAATTTGATCAGTATTAGTCAACTATGTGATCAAGGACTCATAGTTAATTTTACAAAAACTGAGTGCATTGTCACAAATGAGAAAGGTGAAGTTATCATGAAGGGTGCTAGGCCTAAGGACAATTGTTACCTATGGGTGTCACAAGACTCAAGTTCCTCCACATGTGTTCTTGCAAAAGAAGATGAAGTCAAAGTATGGCATCAAAAGTTGGGACATCTACATCTGAAGGGAATGAAGAGAATCATATCTACAGAAGCAGTAAGAGGAATCCCAAAGCTCAAAATTGAGGAAGGAAGAGTGTGTGGAGAGTGTCAGATAGGGAAGCAGACCAAGATGTCACATCAAAAGCTTCAACACTCCCACTACTTCTAAAGTGTTGGAACTTCTTCATATGGACTTAATGGGGCCCATGCAGGTGGAAAGTCTAGGTGGGAAGAAATATGCTTATGTAGTTGTGGATGATTATTCCAGGTACACTTGGGTGAATTTTATCAAAGACAAAACAGAAGTGTTTGATGTGTTTAAAGATCTCTGTCAAAGACTCCAAAGAGAAAAGGAGAGCAATGTCATCAGAATAAGAAGTGATCATGGAAGAGAGTTTGAAAATAGCAAGTTTGCTGAATATTGTTCTACTGAAGGCATCAGTCATGAGTTTTCTTCACCTATTACTCCCCAGCAAAATGGAGTTGTTGAAAGGAAGAACAGAACCATTCAAGAATCTGCTAGAGCAATGATTCATGCCAAAAAGCTTCCTTACCATTTCTGGGCTGAAGCTATGAATACGGCCTGCTACATTCACAACAGAGTTACTTTGAGAAGAGGTACTTCAGCTACCTTGTATGAGCTGTGGAAGGGAAGAAAACTAAGTGTGAAGTACGTTCATGTCTTTGGAAGTAAATGTTATATTCTGTTAGATCGTGAACAGAGGAGGAAAATGGATCATACAAGTGATGAGGGAATCTTTTTGGGATACTCTACAAACAGCAGAGCCTATAGGGTATTCAACTCCAGAACCAAAGTCATGATGGAATCTATAAATGTGGTTGTTGATGACTATGGAATGAAGGAAGTTGCTGATGTCCTGGATGATGTTGGAACATTTGTTGATGATGTCTCAACAGAAGCTGGAGACAGAAGTGGAAATCCCAGTCCCACTGCTGCGGAACCTGAACCAGAGCAGCCTAACAAGGGACCATCAATCAGAGTGCAAAAGGACCGCCCAAAAGAGCTTATCATAGGTGATCCAAACTCAGGGGTTACCACTAGGTCAAGAGAAGTTGTGTCAAATTCTTGCTTTGTATCCAAAATTGAGCCCAAAAATGTTAAAGAAGCCTTGAAAGATGAATTTTGGATTAATGCCATGCAAGAAGAGCTGGGACAACTCAAAAGGAATGAAGTGTGGGATCTTGTACCAAGACCTGATGGAATAAATGTGATTGGCACCAAGTGGGTTTACAAGAATAAATATGATGAACAAGGAGTGGTCACCAGAAATAAGGCTAGACTGGTTGCCCAAGGTTACACTCAGGTAGAAGGAATTGATTTTAATGAGACTTTTGCTCCTGTGGCCAGACTGGAATCTATCAGGTTACTCTTAGGTGTGGCTTGTAATCTCAAATTCAAGTTATTCTAGATGGATGTAAAGAGTGCTTTCTTGAATGGGTACTTAAATGAAGAAGTTTATGTAGATCAACCCAAGGGGTTTATTGATCCAACATTTCCTAACCATGTCTACAAACTAAGGAAAGCTCTTTATGGATTAAAACAAGCACCTAGAGCTTGGTATGACAGGCTTACTGAATTCTTGTCTCTGAATGGTTACAGAAAATGAGGAATTGACAAGACATTGTTTGTCAAAGAGGAAGGAGGAAAACTGCTGATAGCTCAAATATATGTTGATGACATAGTGTTTGGTGGGATGTCAGAAGCAATGGTTCAACATTTTATGAAACAGATGCATTCTGAGTTTGAGATGAGTCTTGTTGGTGAACTCAGCTATTTTATGGGTCTGCAAGTTAGACAAATGGAAGACTCCATATTTATCTCTCAGAGCAAGTATGCAAAGAATATAGTCAAGTTTAGTCTGGAGAATGCTAATCACAAGAGGACACCTGCTCCTACTCACCTGAATCTGTCCAAGGATGAACATGGAGTGAGTGTGGATCAAAGCCTATACAGAAGCATGATTGGAAGCCTATTGTATCTCACAGCTAGAAGACCTGATATCTCCTTTGCTGTAGGAGTTTGTGCTAGATATCAATCTGAACCTAAGGTTAGCCACATGAATCAAGTGAAGAGAATTCTGAAATATGTGAATGGTACTAGTGACTATGGTATTCTATACAGTCATGGATCAAGCACTGAACTGAGTGGATATTGTGATGCTGATTGGGCAGGGAGTGCTGATGATAGAAAAAGTACTTCTGGAGGATGCTTCTTCTTAGGGAATAATCTTATCTCATGGTTTAGCAAAAAGCAGAACTGTGTGTCTCTCTCTACTGCTGAGTCTGAGTACATAGCAGCAGGAAGTAGTTGTTCACAACTGGTTTGGATGAAGCAAATGTTAACTGAATACAATATCTCCATATCTCCAAGAACCCAATTCAACATAGCAGGACTAAGCATATTGACATACGACATCATTTTATAAGAGATCTGGTTGAAGATAAAGTGGTTGCTTTGGAACATATTGCTATGGAAATGCAATTAGCTGATATTTTTACTAAGGCCTTAGATGCAAATCAATTTGAAAATTTAAGAAGCAAATTAGGGATCTGCATATATGAGGATTAGTAGAATTTTTTTTGGTGTGCAGGAAGGTGAATTTTGGTGCTGCTGTCTTATGTGTGTGAGCTTATCTCTTTGGTGAAATTGTCAAAATAAGAATGTTTGGAAATAAACAAGAACATTTTTATTGCTGGAAGTACTCAATTTTACAATTTTTTCAGAAACTACAAGCAAATAGTTTTCATGTTTGGATTCAGCTATTCATTCCAACCACCTGAGTTAATGAAATTAACCCAATCTTCATCTGCCTCATCCTCAAAATCATGTTGTTGCACCTGAGCCTTCTTGATGGTCTTCATCCTTGTTTCTATTTTTCTTCCTATCCTTGTTGCCCCTGTAGAGGATCCACCTGTTGTCATTTCTTTGGACTTCATCTCCTTTGGTTTTGTGCTCCTGTTCTTCTGGTCTTGCTTCAACTGACCCTTGTGTGTATCAACTGTCTTGGAGGACTGACTCATGTTTCCTTCTCAGATTGGCTGTAGTAAGAAGCAGTTTGGTGTAGTTTTTATAATTCAAATGGAAACCCTTGTTTGTATCGCATGGTTAGTCAAAGTTGTTTGGTGTCCGTGCACCTCTCTCTGTTGAGTAATGTGTCACTCTTTCCAAGCTGTGTTACAACTGTTTTTATTGGTACTTGACCATGTTTGACTAGATGTCAGAACATTGGGCTTGATGTTCTTTTGGCCAATTGTGGCTAAAAAGGGGGAGAGTAGTTGGCTGTGATGTTGTGGCTTAGTAGTTGGCTTTGCTGTTGTGGATTTACTGTTGGTTGTTGGTTGAAATAGTGTTGTTGCTGGTCCCTTGGCTTGAAGGGGAGTTTGAGTTTTGATTGGTGTGCAGCTGCTGAATGTTAGATGTTAGATGTGGTATGGTGTGTTTCTACTACAGGTATCTCTGATGTGTGCTGATATTGTTTTAGCCAAAATTAACCAAAGGGGGAGTTTGGTAGTTCTGTTATTGGAAGCAATTTTGGTAAAATAATGTGTTTGTTCAAGATGTCATGTATGACGTCTTAACATGTGCTTCTAACATTCTGCTTGTGGTGTGTTGTTTGGTATTGCAGCTTCTGTGCATGATGTCAAGACTGATGTCTTAACATCTGTTGACAGAACATCATGTCAAGATTGATATGTGGTTTAGGGTTGCGTTTTATTGTTATGTTTTGAGAGATTCTGTTTGTGAGATTGTAGGCGAAATTCTTGGAGAAGATTTATTCAGATGCAATCGTTTGTTTCTATATTTAGGGCGAAAAGATTTGAAGATAAAATCTATTTTCATTGCGCATCAAATCTGTGCTTTTCAAAGAGCCCAAGCCCAAGAATATGTTTCTATTTAAAGAAGTCTCAACCCTACTTGGACGATACGAAGACAAGAGATTGTGTATTGAGTGTCAAGTAGTAGGGTTTGTGTTTTCGTCTGTGTATTGTGAGTCATTCATTCATCTGTTTTGATGTTTGAATAGGACTGATTTAGTTGTGTTGTAATTTGTCCACTCTAAGCTTTTAAGCACGAGTGTTTATTCTTAATTGAAGCTTTTAAGCAAGATCAAGTATTGTCATTGAAGTGTGATCTTCTAACATTTGTAATTTTTCTATTGTCATCACTGCTGTGATTGAGGGGGAGTGAGAGGTGTCTCATATCTAAGAGTGTCTTAGGTAGAAGTGTCATTGGGTAGTGAATAAGTGAATAGATTGTCAACTTGTATGTTGATTGTAGAGTCTATGAATTAATACTACTGATAGTGAATTTCTTCCTTGGCTTGGTAGCCCCCAGATGTAGGTTGTTAGACCGAACTGGGTGAACAATTCTCTGTGTTTATTTATTGCTTTTAAGTGCTGTTACTTGTATTGTCTTGTTCATATAGCAAATATTGATGTTGTGACATCTCTCTCGACATCACATATCTGATACCAGAATTTCACAACAAAATTCAAGTACAAGGTCGAAGGACTTTGTTCCAACAATGAGGCTGAGTATGAAGCCTTAATAGCTGGACTTGAAATTTTGTTAGAATTGGGGACAATTCGAGTTGAAATAATGGGAGACTCAGAGTTGGTCATAAAGAAAATTACAAAGGAGTACAAATGTGTTAAGGAAAATATTATCATGTACTTTGTAATAGCCAATAGACTACAAAAGAAATTCGAAGTAGTAAGCATTCGACACATACCTCGACTAGAGAATCAAGTAGCCAATGACTTGGCTCAGATTGCTTCTGGGTATAAGGTTTCGAAGGAAAATTTACAAGAGGCAATTGAAACTAGAGGTAAAGTCGTGTCTGTTGGATTATGCCCATCAGATCTAGAAGTAACGAAGCTTCGATATGCTGATGATGAAAATTTTGAGATTTTTGCAATAGACAGCTTGATGGACAAAGACTGGAGGAAGCCTATAGTCGAATACTTACAGAATCCAACAGCGTCCACAGAACGAAAGGCCAGGTATCAAGCTTTAAGTTATGTTCTTCTAGGTAATGAATTATTTAAAAAGACCCCTGAGGGAGTTTTACTTAAATGCCTCAGTGAATTAGAGGCATATCTTGCCCTTTTGATTGTCCATAGTGGGGCATGTGGGGCACATCAAGTAGGCCATAAGATGAAGTGGCTATTGTTTAGATAAGGCATGTACTGGCCTACCATGCTAAAGGATTGCATTGAATTCTCCAAGGGCTTCCAGGAATGCCAAGTTCACGCTGGCATACAACATATCCCTGCGAGCGAACTTCATTCTATAGTCAAACCATGGCCTTTTAGAGGCTGGGCTTTGGATTTGATTGGAGAGATTCGACCAGCATCCTCCAAGAATCAGAGATACATTTTGGTAGGTATTGACTATTTTTCAAAGTGGATCGAAGCGATACCATTGCCAAATGTAGATCAAGAAGATGTGATTAAATTCATTAAAAAATACATCATTTATAGGTTTAGAATTCCATAAACGATCACAACAGATCAAGGATCAGTCTTTACTGGTCAAAAAATGCAGGAGTTTGCTAAAGAGATGGGTTTCAAACTCTTAACCTCTACACCTTATTATGCTCAGGCTAATGGTCAGGTCGAAGCAGCTAATAAAGTGGTGATTAGTTTGATTAAAAACATGTGGGAAAGAAGCCTAGGAATTGGCATAAGACATTGGACCAGATCCTCTGGGCATGTCGAACCTCTTCCAAAGAAGCAACTAACACTACTCCATTTCGATTGACTTTTGGTCACGATGCAGTGTTACCTGTCGAAATCTACCTTCAATTAACAAGGATCCAAAGACATCATGAAATTCCTTTTGAGTCTTATTGGAATATGATGATAGATGAATTGGTAGATTTGGATGAAGAGAGACTTAAAGCTTTGGAATTGTTGAAGAGACAAAAGAAAAGAGTTGAGAAGTCTTACAATAAAAAGGTTAAGATTAAGACCTTTTCGCCTGGAGATTTAGTTTGGAAGGTAATCCTGCCTATGGATCGAAAGATCAGAGCCTTGGGCAAATGGTCCCCAAAATGGGAAGGCCCGTTTCAAATTACGCAAGTATTTTCTAATGGGGCCTATGAAGTTGAAGAATTAAATGAGGATAAAAGAATCTTGAAAGTAAATGACAAGTATTTGAAAAAATATAAACCAACACTTCAAGAAATCAAAATTGCTAAAGAATAATTTGATGTAAAAAGGCAAAGCCAACAATGGTATTCATGAGTGCTAAAATGGCTTAAAGTCATTACATAAAAAGCCTCAAAGGGCTATGGAACATTGTACTTAAAGGAAAATGTTACAAAGAAATTAACAAGCTAAAAAGGGAGATTCTCTTTCATCTTCAAGTACTTCGACTTCTGGAGTTCAAGACGCCTTTCACACAGGGTTTTGTCATATTTTAAATGTGCAACCTCTTTCTCCAATTGTCGAGCTTCCTCAGCAAAAGTTATGGCATTGTCTAGCTCTTTCGACATGTTAGAGTCATCAAAGGCAGACAGCTCAGCATTGCGCTTTTTGGCCTTTGATATTTTGGATCGAAGCTTCTTGATCTTTCGCTCCCAGGAGGCAATGTTTTGTTCATTAGAGGTGATCTCCTACTTGTTCTTTTCTTTGGTTTCCTCCAATTCTGTTACCTTATTCTCAGATTCAGTGGCAGAAGCCCAAGCAGCAGCCTCACTTCCAGATTTGGTTGAAATTGCATTCTCAATTTGAGGCAGCCGCTTGAGGTCAGCATAGACTTGGTCAATCATAGTGCCAAGCTCAAGAATGATGGTGGCAGATTCAGGGGAAATAACATGAATGTCTACTTATTGGAGGAGATTTTTCAGAGAGATGTGAGTGACATGGTCCATCTGTAAGAGTGTGAAAAGGTTACCCTTGAAAATCTTCTCTTTGATCTTTAGAAGGATGTTGTCCTCAGGCTTGCTTGAAGGCTGATCTCCAGAGCCAGTCCAAGCACTAGGAGTTTTGTCAGAGGAACTTCCTCGACTGCCAAGAAGGATCTTTATGTATTATCGAGGCTTACTGGCCTTCAAGGTATCGAGTTTCTTTTCAGAAAGGCCTGCTCCATACACAGTTGAGGTTACCTTGCCTTCAGTAGCAGCAATAGTTGCTGGAGTATTAGTGGCTTTGATAGGGGTCGGCTCATTATCAGGTCCTTTGTCAGTTTTCTTCTCCTCACCTTTGTCTTCCTCTTCTTCATCTTCATCCATTTTGTCATCGTTACCTCCATCACTATTGCCATCAAGTTCAGATTGTTGCATTGTCTCATCATCTTCCTCCATCTCTTCACTCCCCTCTGGCTCAGGATTTTTAGCACCAACAATCTCGCCCATTGGAGAACCATCTTCATCAACCAAGGTTGTATCCTCATCCATGGTGACGGCTCCTAGATTTTCTGTTTCAAGATTCTGCTGATCATCGTCTTCCTCATGGTCGGAGCCATCTGTTTGGGATTGTTGGGTAGTGGTTTTTGTTGGCGAAGGACGAAATGTTTCAAAGTCAGGTTTGTTAATTTCACCTAGTGAAATCATTCCAGAGCCCAATTCAGAAGTGGGATGGTATGTAGGCTCACCTTGGCTATTCAGAATAGTGGCCGGAGAAAAAGACTTCACCACTGGTGGGTTCGAGCCACTGGCATTAACCTGAATCAAATCGAAGCAAATCAGATCAAAAAGGAAACAAGGTAAACAAATGGGCACTTTAAAAAGTGAAATGATAAGTTACCTTGACACCTTCAGCATCAGGGCTAGAATTATTGCTTTCAGCATGAGCTACGACTGGTTTAGAGGCAGCCCCAGAAGAGGCTTCTGCAGCACCACTGGTAGTGGTTGTTTTTTGGAGGCCTTAGCCATTTTAGGCTCAGATTGGCCACCAGCAGCATCTGTTTCTTGGCTTGGTTTCTTCCTCTTCTTTATCTTTAAGTCTTCAGGAGGAGATTGGTTGTCATCCTCCGAATCGATAACAATTTGGGCAGTGCCCCTCTTCGACTTCCTCTGAGGTGTCGGAGGTAGTTTGCGAGAAGCCTGAAATAACGAGGACCATTAGAGGAAAGAAAGACAAATCAATAAAAGGAAAATGTGTGTGACGTACCTTGCTGCCTTCAGCCTTTGCTTCGACCAGTTGCTGAGGGGTGCCTTTCTTGGGTACAGCTGCAAAAAAAACAAAGTTACCACAAGTCAGTAATGATAAAGTTTGAACAAAAGAATACAAGATCGGAGAATCCAAACTTTCATATATTTCGGATTCGATGCGAACATCTTCGATACCAATATGAAGGTGTCCTTTGAAACTGTCTAGCGTATGCTTAGTCGGAACCACCCACTGAGCCTTGGGTTTTGATTGTTGTCAAAGGATTTTTATTGAATCCCCACAGATGAACCAATCTGGAAATGGAGGGGCTAGAGCCACTCCAAAATCAGCGGTGGGCAATCGAGGAGCCTTCGAAGGAAACAGTTCGAAAGCCACTGCATAGCGTTTCTTAGGAGGAACGTATGAAGGGAGTTTCAAACTCTCCATTTTCTTTAAAAATTCCTCCTTCAGCGTAATTGCGACGTCACCGACGGTTCGACTAATATCATTTGGTCGATAAACAGTTTCAAAGTACTTCTGGAAGGCTTGAATCTCTTTGATATGAGTGGATTTACCTTTCTTGATCTTCTCCTGCACATCAACAAAAGCTTAATCAATCAACTGAGAGAAGCTAGAAACATCAAGGAACTCTTCAGCATAATGCTTCGACCACCAGTCGTGGAACTCTTGAGTGCAGAGATGAGAGGGTTCAAAGTACACAGGAGTAAAGAGTGATCTGTGAGCATGTCGAGTGAGGTGTGTCGAACTCTCTATGGCATCATAGTTAGTATGGGGAAGAATCATATGGACCTTCTTCTCGTACATGCATTTGGGTAGAGTTTGGACCAAACCGAATTGTCGAGAGACAAGATTTGGTTGGTCAGCCATCAAAGCAGTCTGGCCCCTTAGCTGGTTGAGTCGATGAACGATGAGTCGAGGGATTAGGAACGCCTCTCAGACACACTTCAATTCTTCTTCATGCTTCTTGAATGAAGGGGGAAAGGGCCTGGTAAACCATTCAGGACCATATTTTCTTTCAGCAAAGGGGGGCATCCTTGGCGTGAATTCATAGCGCTTGGCAAACATCTTGATGAAGCCAGAGAAGGATGCCCTAAGTGTCTGCCCTTCTTCACTAGGGGTTAGATGCACCAGTCGAGTCCACTCGACTCACTTCTCCTTGATCTCTACAGCCTCTTCATCCACAGTCCCTTTGTTAGGGAGACTGGCTTCAAAGGTGGCATTAAGGCAAAGCTGGAGCAGCCAAAAGGGTCCTGACAGCAAGAGGTTTCCGTTGCTTTCTTGATCTTTTAGGCGACCAACTCCTTCACTTAAAGATTCATACAAACTGGCCAATATCATCTCACTCAGGAAAATGCCTCGATCATGGTGCAATTGATTGGCCAGAGTTAGGTATTTCCTGACCACTTGTAGAGATTTGGTGCAAAATACACATCGAGAAAGCCACATAGCCAGAAATGCTATGTGCTCTTGATCTTCGACTGTATCAGTTTGCTTGTCATGGTAATGATTCATGAAATGGGTGTAAGTGTGTTTGGTGGTTGAAAACCTTATGGTGTCTTGAGCATCTACCTCAGGGTCATAAACTAGTCCATGTGGTTTTAGCCCTGTAATAGCAGCTATGTCGAAGAGGGTGGGTGTCATCATCCCACAAGGGAGATGGAAAATATAATGGGTGCTATCCCAGAAATACAAAGACGATGCTAATAAAGTTGGACAGTAAGCAGGACCTGTCTTCGACATCATAATCAGGTCATAAATCCCTAAATCCTTCCAAGTTTCAGCTTTGACTTCCTCTACTTTGGTTAACCAGTTCAAGTAGAGGCCAACGTCCTTGAAATATGGGGTTGCTCTAAACAACCTAGACCCATCATTCAAGTACTCTAAATCTATGTTTGTTAAGGCTACATTATCATGAGGCTCAGCTATTACCTTAGCCTTATCTTTTTGCCCTAAGGGTTTAGTTTTGCGGTATGAAGGGAAGAAATCACTAATGGATGCATAATCTTCACCTATAGTGGACAAAGGACCAGATAGTGCTAATGGTTTGCCAGAAATGGTAACAGGAATCAATACCTGAGATTCGTAGAGATGACTTTTTTCTTCCTTGAGAGGTTCAGGGATGAACTGCTGGTTCTTCACCACTTTGGGTCCACTCAATGTAGCGAATGGAGGAAGTAGTGGTACGCTCTTTGGCTCTTTGAACTTATGAATTTTCTTTGGATCTTGAGTGATAGTGTTTGAGGGTGCCATTGTTGAAAAGTTGAAGAAAATAGGTTTACTGAAGGTGAAGAATTGAAAGTTTTTTGAAAGAGAAGAAGTGTTTAGTGAGTACTTTGGAGTTGGAAAAGTAAAAATAGTTTCTGAAGAAACTATTTATAAAGTATTTGGAAACACTAAAAGGTCACTAATCATCATTAGGGGCTAAAAGCTAGTGGGGCACGTGTCCTCCCAGGAGCAAAAGTAGAGGCGGTGGCAGTTACTACCTATGCCCACGATCTCCTAGACTCTAGGAGAGGTGATGATGGTTTAGGATTTGATGTGATTTCTGAGGAGATGTTTTGGACATAATCATAATTGGCCATGAAGTCATAAATGTGACTGAAAAGAAACTGAACAGTTTCTTGAGACGTGGGTTAGTCAGTTATGTTAACACCCATGTGGGGTCGAAAGATGGCGTCGAAGGGACACTATCAAAAAATGACCTTTCCTTCAGTACTGTCAAAAAGGACATTTTTTGGGGGCAATTTGTTAGCTTATAAATTTGACGCCTGTATTAAGTTGGAGATATTAATTGGTGTTAAAACTCTTTGAAGAGGTCTAAAGGAGTGTTCGACTGGACCTTCATGTTGAACTTAAGTCGAAGATGCTTGTATAAGAAAAGGGTATGCTTGGGACTTAGAAATATTTCCAAGAATTTGGAAATAACCTTCGACTAATATTACTGATGATGTTCGATGCTAAGGGATTCAAATTCAAATAAAGGAGGGAGTAATTATTTTTGTCCGCTCCTGAAAAAGACAAGTGGCGCACATCCAAGGGATAGAAGCATGCAGCGCGACACTTGTCATGTGTTAATTGTTTTAGGGAGTTAACAACAGTTAGTTTTATTATTATAAATAGGAGTTCTAGCAATAGGATTTGGTGTGTTGTGTTCACTTTGTACAAGTTACTCCAAATTTACTCAAAGTATCCGCGTGTAGAGAAACGGGTCTTGTGAAAATGTACGTGATGTAAACACCATTTTCTTTCAATGCAATTTACTTTAGCCCTTTTATCAAGAATTTATCTTTTACTTTATTGCAAGTTACGTTTCAGCATTGTGTCTTACCTTTATATTTTCAGCCTTTCTTTGATGTTTTCAGCCTTTTCGACTTAAAGTTCTTGCACATCTTTTAAAAACCACATTTTAGATAAATTTCTCTTTATGAACACTGTCGAAGTGTTTAGTTCTTCAGAAATTACTTTAAGTCAATTGTTAGCACATGTCCTAGGATCAATCTGATCGATCCTATGAGTCACCAAAGTTATATTTGGAAGATCAGCAGGTGTTTACCAATTTTCACGTTAAACACCATCATGGCCTCATTCTGAATCCAACCTCCAATCTCACAAAATTCTCACTACATGCATACAATGATTTCGATTGGGCTAGTGACCCTGATAATCGTCGAATAACCTCAGGGTCATGTGTTTTTCTTGGTCCCAATATTGTAGCATGGAGCTCCAAGAAACAGTCTCTCATTGCAAGGTCAAGTACAGAAGCAGAATACTGCGCGCTAGCTCATGCTACATCCTATGTTCTGTGGATTGAATCATTACTTCGTGAGCTAACAATTCCATACTTATCACCGACCCTCTTGTGTGACAACATGAATGCTGTAATGTTGTCCCTTAATCCTATACTACATGCTCATATAAAATACATTGAGCATGATATCCATTTTGTTCATGAACATGTTATGGCAGGCAAGTTATAAATCAAACATATTCTAGCTTCTGCCCAACTTTCAGACATCTTCACTAGGCCTCTCTCTTCCAATTTATTTGACAATATTTGTGACAAACTCAAGATTGTATGTGCCAAACCATCATGAGTTTGAGGGGGAGTATTGGAATGTAGAGTAGTAATATGAGTGAAGGTATATGGTAGGTTAGTTATGGTGCATGTTAAGGTAGTTAGTGATTGTGTTAGTTATATTGTAACTAACTTCACTCTTGTATATATAGACAGAAGCCATAACCATTTAAGGGGTGAGATTAATACATATGAATCAAGCAAAGCTGGATCTTCTCAATACATATTCATATTCTCTTCCATGCATAATCATGTTCATCAATGGAGATTCAATTCTCTCATATAACAAAGAAAATTCATTGCATATAAATCAGTGTTTTAAAGACCTGTCTGATACAGCCGGTTGAACCGGTTGGTTCGTGAACCGAAGAATAGGATAAGCTGAAAAAATTTAAAAAAATTGAATGGGTGTGATTCCGATGGTTCATCGGTTGAATTAATGAATCAATTGATTTGTTTGAACCGGAAGATTGTACTTATTTTTACTAATATATTTTTTGTTGTGAAAAACGATACCGGAATAACAAAGTATATTTGGTTTCTTGAACACCAAGAAATCCACAAGGGTAGAAAAGAAGGAAAAACTTGAACAAATACACGAAACCCTATTAGGGTTCACAAAGGAAGAGAAAAGAGGAAGAAGAATAGAGAATTGGTTAAATCTGTTTTACTATTCACTTTCTCAATAGGGTTCAAAGATTACAAGTGAATACCAACAATTAACCTCTCTCAACCAAATAAGGATTTGCCACACCTTATGAAGAGAGACTAGTATGCTATTTATAATAAACCTAACATACTAAACTAATGGGCTTTTTAACAATGACCAATTACAAGCTAACTTAGGGTACAAGCTAACTTAAACTATTGGATCCATAACACAAGACCCAATTTGATCTCTTACACACTAGAACACAATTCGACTACAGCATGTAGGTCTTCGACAACAGCATGTGAGCAGACTTCGACGGCATGCTAAAACTAGAGTTCAATCCAATATCTCACAAATCTCCACCTTGGAACAAACTCTATAACATCAAGGAACAAACTAGCTTTCTTCATGCAGCTTTATCAACTGCATACAGTGGAAAAACTTGCATCTGGGCAATGTCTTGGCGATCATATCAGCAACATTATGATCTGTCGAAACCTTCAGCACTTGGACTTCTCCACGCTCGAGTACCCCTCTGACGAAATGCAGCCTCACATCAATGTGCTCGGTTCGCTCATGGTAGGCTAAATTCTTCGATAGGTGTATTGCACTTTGACTATCATATTTAACACTGATAACTGGACCTTGAAGTTTTAGCTTCTTTGCAAAACATTCAAGCCACGATGCTTCTTTCACAGCTTCAGTTAGTGCAATATATTTATAGCGGGGAAATTTATGAGTGTAAGCTATTGATTAACTTAACTCAAAAATAAGCAAGAGTCGCCACCGCACTTTTATTTTATCCACAAAGGGAAAGGAAAAAGAGCGAACAAAACCTAAAGAGTTTTAAAAGAACAAAGAGATAAAGGGTAAGGGGGTTGGTTATGTAAAGGGAAGGTTTTACGCACCCAATACATCTATAGTACTCTATAGGAGCCCTTTGATGTATTCACTGCTTTTTGGTCTAAAAAAAGGTATGCTTGAAAAAGAGATTGAGGAGATGAGAGGAGAATTATTTTTTTTAAAGATTTTTGTGTTTGGAGAGACTTATCTCCTCATGCCTACGTACCCACGATGTGCAATGTAGGATCAAAACCCCGTAGTTCGTGGTACAAAGAATGAAAATTTGTTGGTTATGATTGATTTTATAGTGTAAAGACAAGTCGTCATTTCTAAACGAATAATTCCGCTTAAAGAAATGAATCATGTCTAAACTTATGAAAAAAAAGTTTAAAAAGGAAAAGTGCACAAAGCACAAAAAGATTTGATGAGTTTGGTTTTTTTTTTTAATGTTTTTATGAAATGGTCAAAGTATGGTTAAGATAGATTAACATTTATTAAAGAAACAAAGTTTTAAAAATCACTTGACCAAAGTCAAGGTTTTATTATGAAAGCGGTTTTAGTTTGAAAACAAGAAGGTTTTGAAAAAGAGAGAGAATTTTGAAAATTTAAGAATGGGGAGGAGAAGAAGTGACTATCCTAGTGCGTAAAGTAAAAGCTAGGGAAAAGAAGGATCTAACCAAAATGGAGCCACTTCAAAGCAATATTTAAGAGAATTCCATCCTTAAGCAAATTGGCCAATAAAGGCAAGTCTTCAATCAATACTCCAAGCAAAGGAATAGGAAGTCCTAAATCTAGGTCCATAAGTCCAATATTACTTCAAAAGAGGTCCATAAAGAGATCACTCCAAAGCATGGGATAGTAACCATAGTCCAACAATTAAGAGAATTAAGTTTTTTATGGTTTAATCCATTATTAATGTTTTAAGTCCAAATGGACAAAAAAAATGGCATAAGCATAAACAAATGTCCAATGGACAAAGGAAAAATTGCGGAAATATAAACATGATATGAAATGATAATAATGAAGCATAAAAATAAAAGAGATAGGGAGCGAGAAGGAATTGTAAAGGATTAGTACAATAGTAATGTTAGTAAGTTAGTTTCAAAGAAAATGGAAAGGCAACCGATTCCGCTTCATATCTTGCACTACGGTGATTAACCAATGCAATTATGCCAACTTTAATGAAGACTTGAAAGAAGATTGGGATACCCAAAACAACTACACATCAAGCTTCAAAGATTATGGAACTAATGCAAATAATTAATCAACCTTGGGATGACGCGACCAATCAAGGTCCGGTCCACGAAAGTACAAGTGTCGAATTGGATTTATTCCGAATAGGGACAAATTTTGGTCTATGTTAAGCACACGCCGAGTAATTTATGAAGCAATTACCCTACAAATGAGGCCGGCCAATAAGCTCTATATGCTAATGCATGCGAGATGAACGATATATAGATCGTCATCCTAACGCGATGCCACACGAAAAGAAAAAAAAAGGGTAGCGATCTCGTCTTTGATCAAAATTTGGCAGAAGAAATTTCAAGATCGTCTAGACTTTCATCGATCAAAAGAAAATAGAAATAGAGGAAGAGAAAGCCAAATTAAACCACAAAAATATGTGATCTAAGGCTAAGAACAAAGGGAGAGGGAAGAAGAGGGAAAGAAAAGCAAAACAGTCCCAAAACAGAGCCAAAATAGCATTCTGGTCACTGGTAATCGGTTAACGCATGTGGTTAATCGGTTAACCAGTGCAGATTTTGAATTTTTTTGCGCAAAACAGGGTGTTAATCGGTTAACCAAATTGCATTGTGTTTGGTTAATCGGTTAATGTCGTATCAGAAGCAAAAAAATGTGCAGAATTCAGCATGATCCTCTTTCAAAACATTTTCCAAACACCTTATGATCATGAACTGAACTGGCACGAATTTTAGAATAAAAATAGGCAAAGAAACTTGCAATCAAACAATAAAATACGATCCAAAGGATCAACAACAAGCAACACCAAGGATCTACATCTTGAATGATGAATATGAAGCTTTAACAATGGTGGAAGATGAATTACCACTCCAAATCAGGAAATTCCTTTGAATTGCAGCAAGATCAACACTCCAAAACCTTGATCTATTGTGATTGATGAACAAAAACAAGAAATGATGGAGGTCTAGCTCAAAGTTAAGCAAGAATCAATGTGATTTCTTACTAACTTTCAAAAGAAGAAAGAAGAGCTTTGGTGAATTTGTGGTTTGGGAAGAGAAATTGCAAGGGATTTGTTGGCTATCAAAAGCTTGAAAAATGAGTGAAATGAAGCCTTTATTTATAGAGTTTAGGCTTGGAAATTTGGTGGTTTGGAATTAGGTTTGGATGATCAAAATTAGGATTGGAATTCAAATTTGGAGGGAATTATCAAAAGAGTGGTGATTAGTGATGGTACATGGTGGGGAATGATCAAAGTGATGTAGGGAATTAAAATGAGATGGAATATTCCAAAATGATAAAAATTGGTGCCAATTGCTGAAAATTTGAATTTGCTGTCATTTTTCAAAATTCGCACGCGTTAACCGGTTAACCAAATGGGTTAATCGATTAACAGAGTAAAAATTTGGAAATTTTGGCTTTTTGATGTGCCGTCTTGACTCCGGCTCGACTCTCTTGCTTGTCAAAGAAGGCATGGGAATAAACACATGAACCTTGGAATTTCTTGAATAATAATCAATTAAATCTTGAAAACTCTTGATCAGATGATTTTGAATTGTTTGCAGATCAACTTTGACTTTTCTCAGATAAAATTCATTCGAGCTGTGGGACTGTTATTTTGGCATTTTTAACATGTTCTTCCCCTGGAAAATGTTAGTGAAAGAAAAAAAAAATATTTTTTTGGATTTTAATCAAAAGTTTGTAAATATGAACAATTAAACAATAGAACAACTAACAAACACACACAAACAAAGGTCTCGACAAGGCACATTCCTACAAAAGAGGGGACAAATATGTGATCTTGTTTGTGGTACGCAAAAATGCAAATGACATGTGGCATCTTAGGGGTAAAAATTAGGGTATTACAATATTCCTCTTCAGTGGTTGATAAGGAAACAACTTTCTGAAGTGTTGCTTTCCAACTGATTGTTGTCCCAAACATAGTGAACACATATCCAGAAATAGATTTTCTAGAATCCATATAACCTGCATAATCAGATTCGACATATCCTTCGATTGCTGCTTTACTATCTTCACCCAAGGGTCCCCCATAAATTAAGACTCTATTTAGAGACTCATTTATGTACCTTAAAATCCACTTCAATGCTTGCCAGTGAGCCTTTCCAGGATTCGCCATGTACCTGCTTACAAGACTTAGTGCATATGCTATGTCAGGTCTAGTACATACCATAACATACATCAAAGAACCCACTATATTAGCATATGGAATGCTATTCATATAAGCTCTTTCGACATCAGTACTGGGACACTGATCTATACGCAGCTTGAATTGAGGGTTTGTCGGAGTCGCAACAGGCTTTGAATTCGACATACTATGCTTTTCGAGAATCTTTCATAGGTATTCCTCTTGAGATAGGCATAATTTTGACTACTTTCTATCTCTTCGGATGTCAATCCCAACAATCCTGGACGCACCTCCCAGATCCTTCATGTCGAACTCCTTATTGAGTTCAGCCTTCAACCTAATTACATCTTCGACATTGTTACTTGCTATTAGAATATCATCCACATAAAGCAACAAAATAACAAATGAATTACCATGTCGAAACCCAAAGTAAACACAGTGGTTGAACTGACTTCTAATTAAACGTATGTTTGCCATGAACTTGTCGAATCTCCTATTCCACTGTTGAGGAGATTGTTTCAGTCCATATAAAGATCTCTTCAGCTTGCACACATAATCTACCTTCCCCTTTTCAATATACCCTTCAGGTTGCCTCATAATGAGTGTTTCATCTAGATCACCATACAAGAATGTAGTCTTCACATCCATCTGTTCCAGTTCAAGATCGAACTATGCCACCGTGGCAAGCAACATTCGAATGGACTTATGCTTCACAATAGGCGAGAACACATAATTGAAGTTGACACCTTCTTTCTGAGTGAACCCCCTAGCGACCAATCTTGCCTTGTATCTCTTCGACGCCACTCCTTCGATTCCTTCCTTAACTTTGAAAATCCATTTACAGCCGACTAACCTAGCTCCAACAGGTTTCTTGATCAGTTTCCATGTGTTTTTATCATGAAGAGATTTCATCTCATCATCCATGGCCTTCAGCCATTCAGTCTTTTTTCAACTCCTCATAACTTCCTTATAGTCTCTAGGTTCTTCGTCGAGAACCTCACTTGGAGAGATTAAGGTATAAGCTATAAGATCTGCATACTTAAGTCTCTGAGGTGGCTTGATGACTCTCCTCGACCTTTCTCTTGCTAGCAGGTAGTCATTATCAGTCTCCTCATCTTCGACAACATCTTCTGCTTCTTCTTCAACTTCATCTGGGATACGCAATTCAGCATCGACATGCTCCACCTCAATAGGAATCTCTCCCTGTTCCAGCTCTTCATCAACATCATCAGTTTTCTTGAAGCCATCTCAGCTTCATTAAAAACTACATCTCGACTGGTGATACACCTCCTGTGACTTGGCTCTAGGCACCATAGCCTATAATAAGCTTTGACTCCTTCAGGGTATCCCATGAACATGCATTTTAGAGCTCTAGGTTCGACCTTGTCTTGTCTAATGTGAGCATAGGCCACACATCCAAATACTTTCATTCTGTCGAGACTAGGTGGATGTCCCGACCAAACTTCTTTAGGTGTCTTCATATCTAACACAGTTGAAGGACATCTGTTTATCAGATATGTTGCTGTCGAAATAGCCTCAACCCAAAACACCTTCTTTAAGCCAACATTAGTCAATATGTATCTAACTCTTTCCAAAATAGTTCGATTAAACCTCTCTGCCAAATCATTTTGTTATGGAGTACCTGCAGTAGTTTTGTGCCTTACAATACCTGAGGCAGCACAAAAGCTGTCGAATGCCTCATTGCAAAATTCAAGTCCATTGTCGGTTCTCAACCTCTTGACCTTTCTGTTAGTCTGATTTTCTACCAGAGTCTTCCAACCTTTGAAATTCTCAAAAATTTCATCCGTAGTCTCTTGGATGAATACCCATAACTTTCTGGAATAATCATCGACTATGGATAGAAAATACATTGCTCCTGAATGTGATGGACACCTCGCAGGCTCCCAAAGATCAGCATAGATGTAATTAAGGGATCCATGAGTTCATTGTTTGCCTTTGTTGAACTTCACTCTGCAAGATTTTCCAAGTACACAGGGTTCACAAAATTTCAGCTTTTCGAATTTGTCTCCTCCAAGCATATTTTGTTTCCCCAATTCGACTAGACCCCTTTCACTGACATGGCCCAATCTCATGTGCCAAATTTTTGTCTTTGACAAAGGTTTCGTGGAAGCAACATTTGTCGAACCACTTACAACTTCAACCTCAAGGGTATACAAGCCTTGTTTCTTCACGCATCTCAAGACTTCCTTCGACCCCTTCATGACTCTTAGGATACTTTTCTCTCCTTGAAAAACATATTCCTTCTTGTCGAATTCACCAAGAGAAATCAAATTTCTCTTTAAGTCAGGTACGTACCCGACATCAGTCAATAACCTTATTGACTCATCATGGAGCTTGAATCTCACAGGTCCAATACCTGCAATTTTGCACGCTTTGTGTTTCCCAGTAGCACTGATCCACCATCTTGATCACATAGCTCCTCGAAGAATTCTTTGTTTGGAGTCATGTACCAAGTGCAACCTGAATCCATAATCCACACTTTTCTTGAGTCGCCGCTTGAAACCACAAGAACATCAGATGATTCGAATTCATCTTGAACAATGGCTGCATTGCCATTATCTTTATCTCCATGATCTCTCAGGCGTTCAGGGCACACCTATCTTGTGTGATCCTTCTTCTTACAGTGATAGCATCGAATACCAGATGCTTCGCCACTATAAGAATTCTGCTGACTTTTACCTTTCTTCTTGTCGAACTTACCATCCTTACGCAAGAATTTTCCCTTAACGTCCAAACCTTCACCAACCGTCGAAGGTTTATGCTCATTTTGTTCGTTCAAGTCCTTAGAATACAAGGCTGATTGAACTTCTTCAAGGCTTAAGGACTCCCTTCCATACAAGAGAGTTTCTTTGAAGTGAGCATGTGTTCTGAGCAAAGTGCACAACAACAACAGTGCTTGATCTTCATCATCAATATTTTCAAGATCAAGGATCAGCTTGTTGAACATATCCAACTGCTCAGCCAATACTTTGACTTCACTCATTTTGAATGAATACAAAGTTTGCTTCAAGTAGAGTCGATCCACCAGAGATTTGGTTATATACAAACTTTCAAGTTTCAACCATAACCCCGATGTCGTAGTCTCCTTTGATACCTGTCGAAGAACCTTATCACCAAGGCTCAACAATATTGCGCTGTGGGCTTTCTCTATCATGGCCGTCTTTTCTTTTTCCATTAACGCAACATCCATGGTTGTCTCTCCCTGCAACACTTTCAAATAACCCTGCTGACCCAATAGGGCTTTCATCTTCAAGCGCCATAGACCAAAATCGTTCACTCCAGTGAACTTTCCAATCTCATACTTTGTTGAAGGCATCTTCTCCATGCTCACCGCACCAATTTGTTGTGAAAAACGATACCGGAATAACAAAGTATATTTGGTTTCTTGAACACCAAGAAATCCACAAGGGTAGAAAATAAGGAAAAACTTGAACAAACACACGAAGCCCTATTAGGGTTCACAAAGGAAGAGAAAAGAGGAAGAAGATTAGAGAATTAGTTAAATCTATTTTACTATTCACTTTCTCAATAGGGTTCAAAGATTACAAGTGAATACCAACAATTAACCTCTCTCAACCTAATAAGGATTTGCCACACCTTATGAAGAGAGACTAGTATGCTATTTATAATAAACATAACATACTAAACTAATGAGCTTTTTAACAATTAACCATTACATGCTAACTTAAACAATTGGATCCATAACACAAGGCCCAATTCGATCTCCTACATAATAGAACACAATTCGACTACAACATGTAGGTCTTCGACAACAACATGTGAGCGGATTTCGATGACATGCTAAAACTAGAGTTCGATCCAATATCTCACATTTTTCATCCATGGAAAAAGTCTAAAATTGAAACATGTTCTCCCTCCTATCTTAAATTAAAATTTCTTAAATCAAAATATAAAACTTTCATAATCTTTATCATCTACCTCTCATCCATTATTCTACCTTAAACTTCCAACTCTTCTTCAATTTTTTCGTAGGACAGATTCTTATAATTTCATTATTATTGTTCAATTTACTTCTTTTATTTACATTATTTAATTTTAATGTTATATTTTTGTTTTGTATTTAACATTTGTTATTTGATTTGGATAATATTTGCAAGGTTCAAAAGTCATTATTATTATTTTTTGTTTAATGTTACTTATATTTAATGATTTTGGATATGAAACTATTTATTAATGATTGTATATTACCAAATATGAGAAAAGAATTTATATTTACATTATATAAATTTAATTACTGGAATTCTTGACTTTGATTTTGGCATGTGTATTGATATTTTTTTTTTAAATTTTATTGAAGATTTTTTAAAAGATTTTATAATCATATATATATATATATATATATATATATATATATATATATATATATATATATATATATATATATATATATATATATATATATATATATATATATATATATATATATATATATTGTTCTGGACTGGGCCGGGGTCTGCCCCTCAATCGAGCAGGCCCAACCCACACGTCCCGGGATGGCCCAACAAGGGCCTCTTAGCACGACCGATGTCGGGCATATGCCTCCTCAACATTGTCGGGCACACGCACGGTATAGAGCGTCGGGCAGGGCACTGAGCCTCCCCGGCCTCGCTCCTCCTCGACACTCAGGTTCTCCTCCCCCACGAGGAGCCATCTCCGTCTGCACATAAGAGTCCTCCCCGCGAGGACACGTCTCTCCCCGACACGCAAGACTCCTCCCCGCGAGGACACGTTCTCATGTAACCACCCACTCCCGATGGAATCGGTCTGCCCTAATTCCGGAGATCTAGGAACGGTTATCCCAGGGCGAAGACCACGTGTCGATCTTCACTACGCCACGTGAGCCCTGGCAGTTACTTGGATTGGGCCTGGAAATCCAGCCCAATGCAAGTAACCGTTGGCCCCGCGCTGAGGGCTCTCTATAAATACCCTTTCACTTGAGAGGGCCAAGTTACACAGTTTCTTACTCTCTAACCTTGTACTTGCTTTTACTTGTGACCCTTGCCTTACTTGAGCGTCAGAATACCTTGCAGGTACACCCTCCCCTCCCCCCCCCCCCCTCCGCCGACTTTCAACTGCACTGGAGCTGAAGTCCACAAGACGTTGCTGGCCATCAAATATTGTCTGATCCAGGTATGATCAGTGGCGCCGTCTGTGGGAAACCTTTGCTTCCCCATTTTTCCTCCGATAAACCAAAGAAATCCTCTCGTTCATCAACATCATGGCCGACAACCCATCTGCTAACAAAGCTCTGGACACCGTCCTCGTGCAACTCGAGAACGGGAACCACCACGAAGACGCTGCTGCCCTCCACGTCGAAGAGGGCGACGTGAGAGACGGGCAGACCGCCTCCCCAGACTCCCAAGACGCGGCTTGCAACGCTGCCCAGTAGGACGACCAACAAGCCGTCTTTCACCCAGTTGCTCCTCCACCCAATGCAGACGCGAGCACCGTGGCCCTATTTACCTTGATCAATTAGACCAATCAGCTGATAGCACACCAGAATACCAGAATTGAAGCACTAGAGCAAGGGCGGACACGACGATCTTCCCTGCGAAGACATCGTCGTCCACCCTCGCCTCGCTGCTCCCCTTCCCTGCGAAAAACTCCATCCGAAGAATCTCGAACCCCCTCACCGGTACGCGACGGCCGTCGTCCATGCCTTGAACGCCACCAGTTGGCGGTCTCCCAGAAGCGTCATCGTTCCCCACCTCGGAAGGAACCCAGGCCCTCCGCAACTACCAAGAAGTCCAAAACCACCAAGGAGAGACCGAGGAACCGTTTGAGGAATTCCCCTCCACGACATCACCGATCCCCTTCGAGATCCCCGGCCGGAAGCGACGACAACAACCAGAGGACCCCTTTGTCGTGGGAGATCATGAACGCCCCAATTCCTGCGGGCATGGAGAAACCCCCGCCACTGGGGACCTACGACGGTCTGTCCGACCCAGACGATCACGTTGAAAGTTTCGAAGCCATGCTCAACTTCAGAAACGTCAGGGGAGCCATTAAGTGCAGGCTTTTCCACACCACCTTGCGGAAGGGCGCCATGACATGGTACAAGGGTCTGGCACCCGGGTCGATCACATCCTGGAGGCAACTAAGACAACTCTTCACTAAACACTTTATTGCGTCTCGTCGACACCCGAAGACGGAGGCTGCCCTAGAGAGCATCTTCTAGGGGAAGAACGAATCTCTCCGGAACTACATTGAGAGATTCAACAGAGAGTCTGTCGAGGTTCACACGACCGACGACATGAAGAAGTATCTGATCATCCATGGGCTATGTTTTGGATCTGATTTTTCCAAGTCCTTGGGCCTCCGCAGACCCCGCCGTCTCGAGGACCTCCTCTAACGAGCTTAGTCGTATATCGAGCTCGAGGAATCGGAGGCAGCGCAGATCGCCCTTGAGTCAAGACGCAAGGAAGGCCCCCGCGGCCACAAAGATGAAGACTCTCCTCCCCGACGAGGAGGAGAAAGAAAGAAAGAAAATCGCCCCCGTGATCCTCGTGAACTGCGCGGACCAGCTGGCCGGTTCACGGAGTACACCCCACTCAACGCTCCCCGGGCGTGACTCCTCTCTGAGTGCTAGAACTCAGAATTTCTGAAAGGAGGCGTCCATTTTTCGAAGCCGACTACTCCCAAATCAAACACTGACAAGTCAAAGTACTGCAGGTTCCACCGGAGCCACGGACATGTCACAGAAGACTGCATCCATCTCAAGGATGCAATCGAAATTCTTATCAAGGAGGGGCACTTAAAGAAATACGCCCATAAGAATGATACTCCTCGTCCCAGCTCCCGGGAACCCCAAAACGTCGAGGAGACGACACCTCCTCCTGACGAGAGTTGACTTTAGGTCGCCCTCAGTGTCACACGACCCGAAGATTTCTTTGTCCCCGTAATCATTGAAGGCCAAGAAGTAATTCGCAACATGTGGGCAACCTTCCCCCACGAGGATCCCCTCGCTGCCCGTAGCACCTGGGAAAGTTTCCCCAAGGCAATGGTCATCTCCGGGGGTGGCTATGAGAAGTTGTCCGTCGGGTCGATCAAGAGGAAATTTGATGAACTGAAATCAGTAACGTCGGCAAAGACAACCACTCTCGAGAAGGTGCGAGGGAGCTCAAACCCTATCACCTTCTATCTCGAGGAGCTCCCCGGAGGAGCGCCCAACGCCATTATCCCCCTCCTGGTCAGGGCCCAGATGGCGAACTTTGACGTTCGAAGGATCCTTGTCGACCAGGGCAGCTCGGTCGACATCATGTACGCTCACCTTTTCGGGACTCTCCAACTCAACGAGAGCCATCTGACCCCATACGTTAGCTCAGACCTGCAGGGATTCAATGGAACCACCACCCGACCAAGGGGCTACGTTGAGCTGATGGTCACATTCGGGGCCGAAGACACAGCCCGACAAGTGAAGACCCGTTTCCTGGTGGTCGAATGTCCATCCCTTTACAACTGCATCCTCGGGAGGACCACCCTGGCCAAGCTTACGGCGGTACCATCAACGGTCCACCACAAAATGAAGTACTACACGACCAGGGGACGAGTGGTAACGATGCACGGGGACATAGACGCGGCCAGAAGATGCTTCGACGCCGCCATCAAAGGCATGAGTTCCATCGGCACCAAACCCAAGACTGTGGCCAAGCCACCCCCGGACGCCAAACAGGTACCTCTTCCGCGCGTCAATGCGGTCGAACTCGACAGCAGGTTCCCGGGAGAACCCGATGAAGATGGGGCAGAAGACCTCGACCTCCAGGCGAAAAACAACGGGCGGCCTCTCCACCCAACATGCCCCATCCCCGATGTAGACTTTGAGCCCGTGGTACTCGAGGACGATCCAGACCGTAACGTGAAGATTGGCACCGGAATCCCTGACCTGGAGAAGGAGCAGTTGAAGGCATGTCTAAGGGAGAACGCTGATATCTTCGCATGGAGCGCCTCCGAGATGCCTGGCCTCGACCCCGAGGTGGCTTGACATCAGCTCGCAGTAAGCAGTCTCCCGAAAAACTGAAGGCTGCTGAAAAAGCTGTAAAAGACCTCCTAGAGGCCAATTTTATTTCGGAGGCCAGGTACACAACCTGGCTGTCCAACGTTGTACTCGTCAAAAAGAATAATGGAAAATGGAGGATGTGTGTTGATTATACTGATCTTAACCGGGCTTGCTCGAAAGACTGCTATCCTTTGCCTAACATCGACCAGCTGGTCGACAATTCTGCAGGTTACTACTACAACGTAATGCCTTTCGGCCTGAAGAACGCCGGTGCAACCTACCAACGGATGATGAACAACGTTTTCTGGGCTGAAATCGGCGACATGCTCGAGGTCTACATGGACGACATGATCGTCAAATCCGCGGAAGAAGTTGACCATGTCGTACACCTCAAGAAAGTGTTCAACACAGCGAGGAGGTGTCGCATGAGGTTTAATCCCGAAAAATGTACCTTTGGCGTTCGGGCAAGTAAGTTCCTCAGCTACTATCTCACAGAGCGAGGAATCGAAGCTAACCCTGACAAGTGTAGAGCTTTTTCTGAGATCCCTACTCCAGACTCAAAGAAGTCAATACAATCATTGAACGGGATGCTCACCGCCCTCTCCCGCTTCGTCTCCAAGTCGGCGCAATACGCACTCCCATTTTTCAAACTACTCTGACAAAAAGCAGAGTTTGAATGGAGCGAGGAGTGCGAGCAGGCGCTCTTTCACCTAAAACAAGTCTTATCGCAACCCCCGGTCCTCTCACGGCCTGAGAGCGGGGAGACGCTTTTCTTATATCTCGCAATCACGAGTAAAGCAGTCAGCGCCGTCCTCATTCGAGAAACCCCGGACAGACAGAAACCAATTTACTTCACGAGCAAAGCCCTCCAAGGCCCCGAGCTCAGGTATCAGCAGATAGAGAAAGTCGCCCTGGCCCTCGTCACCGCGGCCAGGAGGCTACGCCACTACTTCCTCGCCCACACTGTCGTCGTAAGGACCGAACAGCCCATAAGGCAACTCCTTGGACGACCGGATATGGCGGGGAGAATGCTCAGGTGGTCGCTCGAACTCATCGAGTTTGACATCCAATACGAGGGAAGGAAAGCCCTGAAGGCTTAGGTACTGGCCGACTTTGTGGCAGAGATGACCGTCTCGGAACCTTCGACCAACGGATCCCAAAAATGGACGATCTATGTCAACGGAGCATCCAGCCCGAAGGGAAGCGGGGCGGGCATCGTCCTCGAAAACGAGTAAGGCATCCTGATCGAGGTATGCCTCGAACTATCCTTCCCGACGTCGAACAACCAAGCGGAGTACGAGGTTTTCCTCGCCGGACTTCGGCTGGCCGAGGACCTCGGCGCCAAGGAGGTCAAAATCTTCACCGACTCCCAGCTCGTGGCCTCGCAAGTCCAAGGAGAGTACCAGGCAAGAACGACAATCTCATCGAATACTTGACCTTGGTGAAAGAAAAGATGAAAAAGTTCACCTCCGTGGAAGTAACTCACATCCCCCGCGAGCACAACGCCCGAGCAGATGTTTTGTCCAAATTGGAAAGCACAAAGAAGAAAGGCGGGAACAAATCCGTCATACAAGAAGTGCTTTCTCGGCCGAGCATCATCAAACCCGCTCCAGTGGCCGACGTAAACGCCATTGGTGACAGAAATTTCTGGATGACCCCTGTGTACGAATACCTCACGATGGGCAAGCTGCCCGAAGATCCCAAGGAAGCCGGAATGTTCAAGTGGCGGGTATGCTCATACTCGATAGTCGAGGGCAAGCTATACCGGCGAGGGTTCTCTATCCCCTCCTCAGGTGCGTCGAGGAGACCAAGGTCCCCGGTATCCTCCAGGAAATCCACGAAGGAATCAATGCACAATACCTCAGCGGGGGATCGTTAGCCCGTAAGGCGCTTCGAGTAGGGTACTACTGGCCCACCATGCAACAGGACGCCAAGGAACACGTCAAGAAGTGCGATAGATGCCAATGGCACAGGGACATGCACCTTGCTCCTCCTAACGAGCTCAAAACACTGTCCTCCCTGTGGCCATTTGCGTGGTGGGGGATGGATATCCTCGAACCCTTCGTTCAGGGGTTGTATCAAAACAAATACCTCATCGTCGGGGTGAACTACTTCACGAAGTGGATTGAGGCGGAAGCATTGGCCAAAATCACGGCCTTTAACATACTGCGTTTCTACAAAAGGAATGTCCTCGCCCGATTCGGCGTGCCTCAATCTATTGTCACCGACAACGGAACACAGTTCACCGACAAGAACTTCCAAGACTTCGTCTCCAAGCTAGGCATGAAGCAACACTTCACGTCAGTCGAGCACCCTCAAACGAACGGACAGGCTGAGGTGGCGAACAGAGTAATCCTACGAGGATTGAAATGTCGATTAGGCGACACCAAGCAACGGTGGGTCGAGGAGCTACACAGCGTCCTCTGGGCCTACCGAAGGACCCCACATTCCACGACTGGGGAGACCCCTTTTCGTCTGACATACGGAACGGAAGCGGTGATCCCCGTGGAGATTAGGGAGCCCTCGAGGAGGACGGAAACCCCCCTCGACGGGGACGCGAACAACGAAGCCCTGAGGGAAGAACTCAATTTCGTTGAGGAGACACGTTCGGGCGCTTCTCTTCGAGAAGCTTCACTAAAACAGAAAATAACACTGCGTTATAACGACAAAGTTATCAAACGTGATTTTTAGGTGGGCACCCTCATCCTACGAAGGAACCAGAAAGACTCGCGAGAGGGCAAACTCGTTGCGAACTAGGAGGGCCCGTACCGCGTCCGCGTGAAAACGGGGATAAGAGCCTATTTCCTCGAAAATATGCACGGGGAAGAACTTGCTCGACCATGGAACGTTGAGAAGCTCAAACAATACTACAGTTAAGCACTGCCCGCGACTCACGAACACCGCGATTACAGGGACGCACTAAGGTACGAGCGTGACACCCCTATACAGAACACGATGATCGAAGGCTGCGTTGTGTGTGCGCGAGGACTTTTGTTCTGACAGGGATACCTCGATCAAGCTCCGTCGTCATTGTACCAATTAGGCAGAACACCCAGCTCGCAATGGGAAGTTCACGCCACGAAGCTAAGACCTCGACCGAGCTCTTAGCCTCGTTGAAGGTCGGAATACGTCTCCGATCACCCGACCAGCTCTCCACGCAGTCAGGGACTATCAAGGTCGAGCAAATCCCAAAGTCTTAATTACTTAGACAAAAAAAAACAAAGTATAGAAGTCTTTATTACTTAGACAAAAACAAAGTATAACAAATGCTATAACATCACACACAGTATAAACCATACAAACAGCACACGAGCAGATAAGCAAAAATGCATTGAAGCGGGCAGAAGCCCATTGTACAAATATTACAAACAAGTATCAAAAGCCCCTGGCACGCAGGCCGGACATACGTATTGAAAAATAAATATAACGGCTCGCAGGCCGAACAAAATGAAGAAGAAAAGCCTACTCGGCGACAGTCCCTTCGGGCTCCTCGCGTTCATAAACCTCGTCCACCCGCATCGGCTGCACTATCTGATCGTCGACCACCTCGGAGTCGGGGTCAATCCCTTCGGTTGTGAGGTCGGGGTTGAGAACCCGAAGCTGCTGCACGGCATTTCTGAATCCTATGTCGGCCGCTACGAGGTTATCCTCCTCAGATTCCCGAAGCTTCGTTATGAGCGCTGCCCGCGAGGTCAGCAACCTATCTTCCTCGGTTTCCTCATCAGCGGGGCAGACAACCTCCTCCAACTCGGCATTCCTCGCCAAGAGATGATCCCTCTCCTCTTCAATCCCGACGAGACGTCTCCGCTCTTCCTCAGCATTCTTCAACTTTTCCTCCAACTTCCCTTGAAGCTCGACCTGGGTCTGGATCTGGCTTTTGCAGTCGGCCAACTCCTTGCCCACCTTCTCTATTTCGGCTGAGATAGACTAGAAACTCTCGCGTAACCTGTTCAGTTCGCCTTCCGGGCACGCCTCGTCGCTCAAAACCAGGGCAGCCGCACAAACCCGCATCATAGCGGACACATCCTCCACCAGCGCCTTTCTCCGAGAGACCTTGTCGATGCCTAAGATGGCCTGAGCTTCAGGGGTACCCATGCAAAGGGAACTATTCCCCATGAAAAAGTTCAGCCTCGAGTGACAAGGCGGGAGCACGAATTTTACAGTAGGGGGACCCTCATTCTCAATAAGGTCGTTAACCTTCAACTTTTTGAGGCGCTCCTCAGCATACGACATCTTACCTGCACAGAAAATAAAGAGGTCAGTAATTTGAAAGGAAGGACGAAGGGAAAGGCAGGTCGGGGAGGCCACCCCACCTAACAGCTCGAGAGCCTCCTCGTCAATAAAAGGTCTCGAGGAGAGCCCTAGTGTTGATCAATCAACGCTTCGTTAAGACCTCCCCATCGTCGCCCAGAAGGAAGTTCCCGTTCGGCGTCACGAACTTGGCTTTGTTAAACCCACTGACGAACTTGACTATGGCCTCGTGAGCCAAGCGATCCCCTTCACAGAGTTTACCAGGGCTGATGATATAGTTGCCCGTTCCCCTCTTAAAGTGTTCTTCAGTCCATAACAGCGGAAACCTGGGCACGAGGGCCTCCTCTCGCCGCCCATCCACTTCCTCGACGACCCGACAGTACTCTGTATTTACGGCCTCATGTGTGACCGGCCTCACGAGGAAGTACCGATACTTAAAGTCTCGCACGGAGTCCAGATAAGTGTGAAACAGGCCGCTCACCTGCTTGAAGGACACCCAGCCATGCTTGCCGCTGACAGCCTGCCGTTGAAGATGGAAAATACAAAAAAATAGGGGCACCATCGCCCCAATCTTCAGGTATTTACACACGAGCTCGAAAGCCCTGATGAATGCGAGAGAGTTGGGGTGGAGTTGAGAAGGGGCCAAACGCAGGTAGGCAAACACTGACTGTTGAAAATCCGTGAAGGGCAAACGCCACCCCGCCTCGTCGAACATAAACTCATATACGAGAAACCGCATCCCGCTATATGTCGAGCATATTCGATGATGTGGCAAAGGCCTGAACACGTTCCACGACTTCTGTGAACCTATTAGGCGGTGCTCGACGGTACAAAATATGTTGGCCTCGTTCAGGTCGACAAACTCGGAGATCATGTTCACTGCCTCTTCGCAGGCCACTCGTCGGGAAGCCTCTCCCCGATGCTGGTTGTCTCCGCCATACGTGAATCGGGCCCGTCGTAAATGTCCAAAGATCCCTCAGCCACGGGCAATACGTCCATTTACCTTAAAAGCAGAAGGAAATGGTGAATTCGATGACCCATATCAAATCCACCCCTTCCACCGCTGATCAAGTGAAAGGGCGAGGAGTGAACGTCGGGGAACGCGAACCCGCGACCATCCTCAGGTCCGCTGGGAGCGAAATTGGGCGGAACCCTGGGGTATTCGACCCATATCCCCGAGATAAACGTCAGCTCCCCGGGAATTCCGTCCTTGATCCCCAGAATGTTTAACAAAGAGCTGAGAAACGTTCATCTCATGACCCCGAGATATTCTTCGTGTCCTTGGGGATTTCATCGTCTCTCCCTGCAAGATTCAACAACTAAACTATGAAATTCTGCCGTTTTCGTCGGATATTTCGTGATTTCCATGAGAACTTCATCAGTTCACCATGAAACCACCCTAAAAAGACAAATGAAAGGAGAAAAAAAGAAAGAAACTTACTTGAAATAACTTCCGGTAGGTTTCTGGCACGGCAGTTGGCGGCGGCGTACGGCGGCAAAACAAGAGAAGGAAGAAGGAGTGAATCTGAGCAAAGGGGGAGCCAAAAGTGCAAATGGGACGAGATGACCCTTATTTATAGGGCTCTCACAAGTTTCGAGGTCTCCTAGGCAATCGATTACGCTACCCTAGCGTAGCCGCCCTAGACAATGATGAGCTGCGACACGTGGCGCACACTCTCCCAAACGTGTCATTTCGTTCCCCAACTCGCGTCTTTTCATTCACCTCATTTCAGACTTCCCGTATCTCCGCGATGTCGCCCATCCACGGCCAGTCTAGCACGAGCAGGCCGACTCGTTTTTGCCTGATTACCAATTGTTCCTCGTTTAGAGTCCCTTCCCCGACTAGATAAGTCCTCGACATAGCTGGCCCTTAAGTCATTACTCTGACACCTCAGAGCAACGACTTGGGGGGATCCTGTTCTGGATTGGGCCTAGGTCTGCCCCTCAATCGAGCAGGCCCAATCCACACGTCCCGGGATGGCCCAACAAAGGCCTCTTAGCACGATCGATGTCGGGCATATGCCTCCTCAACATTGTCAGGCACACGCACGGTATAGAGCGTCGGGCAGGGCGCTGAGCCTCCCCGACCTCGCTCCTCCCCGACACTCAGGTTCTCCTTCCCCACGAGGAGCCATCTCCGTTTGCACATAAGAGTCCTCCCCGCGAGGACACTTCTCTCCCCGACACGCAAGACTCCTCCCCGCGAGGACACGTTCTCATGTAACCACCCACTCCCGATGGAATTGGTCTGCCATAATTCCGGAGATCTATGAACGGTTACCCCAAGGCGAAGATCACATGCTGGTCTTCACTACGCCACGTAAGCCCTGGCAGTTACTTGGATTGGACCTGGCAATCCAGCCCAATGCAAGTAACTGTTGGCCCCGCGCTGGGGGCTCTCTATAAATACCCTCTCATTTGAGAGGGTCAGGTTACACACTTTCTTACTCTCCAACCTTGTACTTGCTTTTACTTGTGACCCTTGCCTTACTTGAGCGTCGGAGTACCTTGCAGGTACACCCCCCATCCCCCCTCCCCCGCGCCGTCTTTCAACCGCACCGGAGCTGAAGTCCATAAGACGTTGCTGGCCATCAAATACTGTCTGATCCAGGTACGATCATATATATATATATAGAGAGAGAGAGAGAAAGAGAGAGAGAGAGAGAGTTATGCTAATGCACACACATGTAGGTGTGCATTAGCAACTTACACCTTAGTGTATTTTTGTGTGGGTCTCACCAATTTTGGGTGGGACCCATATTAGAAAGATGAAGAAAAAAAATAAAAGAAAATAGATGTAGTGTATTTTTGTGTGGGGCCTATCAATTTTGGGTATATGTTAGCATTACCCATATATATATATATATGATCAACAATCATATGATCAATCTGAATTTTAAAACATTGATACTAATAGTATAATCAAACCAAATGATTCAAGTACGAGGTAATAAAATGGCACAGAGACAATACATTTCAAGATACTTTAGCGGATTGCTTCTCCTACTCTTTGTGGTGGAGATGCACCCTATAAAAATCTAAAAATGTCTCTAAAATTTAGAAATACATTTTCGAACGCATTTTATACCACATTTTTTTAAGTGAGTCGCACTTTCATTTTTTCAAAAAATAATTCAAAAATATGTTTTCAGAATAAAGCTCTAGTTATTTTGTAAGGTTGTTTGAGCTGATTATGTGAAATGGCTCAAGATTATTTTAGTGGAAATCTCAAGAGAAAACTTTTAGAAACTAAAATAGGCCAAGTGGTTTAGGCCGAACCTAGAAAAATTTCTCTTGTGATATTTCAATTTTTTCTCTTATTTATTTTTATTCTACTACTTATATCTTTGTCTCTTCTCTTTTCTATTATTACAATACTTCATATAAGTTTATTTTTATTTTTTAACTTAAATATTTTGAAATCAAAGCATTTTTATAAATCGATTTTCAAAATACCAATATCACAATTCACCCATCTCTTGTGTTTGGAGTCACTTGGTGAACAAGTGACATTAGAGTCTAACTCCTTATATAAAACTCAATGTCTCAAGAGATAATATGGTGCCTTCGATACTTCTCTTAACAAAAGGTTTTATTATGAATACACCACCACCGTTTAATGGTGAAGAATTTGCCTTATGGAAAGCAGGAATGAAAATGTTTTTTTGACACTATTGATTTTGATTTGTGGGATTATGTTCAAAATGGTCCATTTGTTTCTACTCATTTCATTAAAAATGAAGTAGTGAACAAACCGAGTAATTTAAGGACTATAGAAGAAAAAGAAAAATGCAATAAAGTTTAAAAATAAAGTATTTAATGATAAGTGTGTTAATAACTAAAGAGTACAAATATCTTTATAACTGTAGCACTGCTAACAAAGTGAGACACCCGTCAAATGATCTATGAAATATCTACTAAGATTAAAAAGGAAAAGATGAACACATTAGACCAAGAATTTGAGACACAAAATGAAAATGAAAAAAAAAATTTTAAAGATGGTTCACAGATATTAAAATTCTTAACAACAATTTAAAAAGTTGTAATTTTAGTAAGTATTGAAGATTCAAGAATTGGTGTTGGAAACCTGACCAAGTACTAGAATGTGTATTTACAAATGTTGTTGAAAGTTTACTATATAAGTCAAATAAGTTAAAGATTATCAAGACACACAGAGAGTTTATTCAATTACTCCAAAATGCGAAAGAGAACAAAGAGGAAAATTCAGATGCATCGGAAGAATCATTAGAAATGTAAGAGAACAACGAGGAAAATTCAGATGCATCTGAAGAATCATTAGAAATGTCTGATGATGAACTGTCTCAAGAATCATCTGAAAAGTCATTAGTAAAGTTAGATGAAAAGGAAAATATTTGTCTTAAAACTACATATGATGATGATGAATCATTATTTATTATAAACAAATGTATTATCTAAGTATAAAGGTTTGCAAAGAAAATAACAAGTTAGAAAAATGTATTGTGACTTATAAGAATCATGTGAAATATCTAGAAGATGAAAATGAAAGAATCATAGATAAATTGAATCAAGTTAAACATAGTATATTGTAAGCTTTGTTAAATGTAAAACATGTGATTCCTTTAAAATTGAGATTTATGATTTGCATGAAATCCTAAGCAAGTTCACTAAAAATAGAGATGATATAGATATGAATATATCTAGTAAAAAAACTAACTATAGTAAGGTTGGTTTAGGTTATGAACCTAAGTGTAATGTGTTTAAATTTAATTATTTCATTAAAATTGGCCATGTTGCTTTATTCTATTTTGTTAAGAAAAGTAATGATCGCAATAATGCCTATTCCCCATCTAATTTTTATTAAGAATACCCTGAAAGAAAAATTAGAAATTTGTCTAATTCATCTTATTCCAATTATCATAACTTTTGGTGTATTTATTTTAAAACTTTATTGCGATCATTACTTTTCTAAGCATTTTTTTGAGGAAAATTTATTTTAAAATTTGACCAAACGCTGTATTTTTCCTAAGCATTTATTTCACGCTGATCATTTTGGTGTATTCATTTTATTTTTTTGAACACTTTGATACCGGTTCAATTATTATTTTTTCGAGCACTTTTATCGATTTTATTTCTATTTTTAATTAATAAAATTTTTATTTAATCTTTTTTATTTCTTTCAGATTCTTATCTTGAATAGTTTATTTTATTTCTTTTATTTTTATTGTTTTCCTATTAATATTTAAAATTTTGGTTCTTATTTTATTTCAGCAAAACTTAATGTTTAAGTTTTAAAAGAATAATTTGTTCAATTACATTTTAGTGTAACGCACTGCATACTGCATGCATGCTGCACACAGCGTACCACACTTTGACCCCACATGTACTCTCTCTTTCCCATTTTGATTTATATATATATATATATATATATATATATATATATATATATATATAAATGTTAATATATACTTAAAATTAGTAGATCCCACACAAAAATATACTACATTTATTTTTTTTCTTCATCTTTCTAATGTGGATCTCACCCAAAATTAGTGGGGGTCACACAAAAATACACTAAGGTGTATGTTGATAATGCCACATACATGGGTGTGCATTAGCATAACTCATATATATATATATATATATATATATATATATATATATATATATATATATATATATATAAAAGATACACAGCTAACAGCTCATAAAACCATGACTCCTCCCTTCTTTTATTATCATCGCGCCCCCGTATTTTTGCTTGATCATTCACACACACACACGGGTACTCTCCCACGAAGCACAAAAGCAGACAATCTTCATGGAAACGAAATAAAACATTACATTTTCCTCTTCTTCCATTTTGAAAAAGAAACCATGCGCTGCACTTTACAAAACAAGAGGAGGACTTGTTTTCATTGGCTAGACCATCTTCACCTTCCACACAAAAAAACCATAACACCAAATCACTACTGCACGACAACTTCATCATCTCAATACTACACCTTCAAAACTACACACATTTCATTTTCTTCATGATCAACAAACACACTTCATAGACACAAACCATCAACACAAGTGCAACACCCTTCATATAGCTCTCTCTCATTTTTAATCCAAAAAAAAACTCAAAACCAAACACACAAAGAACCTTCATTTTCACCACCATCCACCATTAAACTCACAACAACCACAACAACACGACATGAGCTAAAGATGAAAGGGCTTGATTGAAAAAAAGAAGAATAAGAAATAGGAGCATGCAAGAGAAGGAAAGATCGCGTCATTCAACATCAACGACCATCACAACCCACCGCGCATCCATTGTCGCGAGGAAAAACAGTGAGATCGTGAGCAAGTGAAGAAGAGGAAAGCTTAAACACTTTTTTGGTAATATGTGCTTTTAATATTCTTTTATTTAACTATTATTATTAGGATAAGTTTGGTCTTGGATTTCTCTAAGTCGACTTCATGCTGATTGGTTTTGCCTCATGAGAGATAGAGGCTTTGTGTTTATAGTTTGAATACTGCTCATGTTTATGTCATTGCATTGTGGCATTTGGCTTATGTTTTTGTATTGGATCAATTTGTGTGATGTAATTTTTGTACGTGTGTGAATGAATGTGTATGTTTATAGTTTAGTATTAGTATGTTTTTCTGGTTACATGTGCCTTCCGTTTTTTTCTTGGTGTGGCTTGCTGAATGTTTTTTTTATAATACTTATGTAATAATATAATTTATTGGATGATGTTACTTTAATGAAAAAACCAAATTTATATTTAATTGTTTGTTAATTATTTTTAGTTTTTATTTGTATAAATATTGAAAAACACAAAAAAAACATTTTTATCATTTATTTCTTTAATATTTTCATTTTTTAGTTTATTTAGTTATTTGATATTAAAAATGTAAAAATATGTTATAATTATTGATTATTTAAATATTTTTATTTAATATTGATTAATTAACTTATTAATTAATCTTATTAAATATTTATATTTAAATTGATTAATAATTCTTGTTGTCTGATTCTATTTCATGACTTATTTGCTTCCATGTTTTGGGCATGTTCTCTCTGATTTAATCTTGATGTTTTTCCTTGAAGAATCTGATTTACACGATGTTTTGCCATGAATGTCAGTTGTTTCTCACGATGATTTGCCGTGACTGTTTGAGAATTTTACACGATGCTTTGTCGTGACTGTTTAAGGATTTTACATGATGCTTTGCCGTGAATATTGTTTATTGATTACATGATGCTTTGCCATATATCTCTGTTGATTCTTCTCGATGCTTTTCCTTGATGAATCTAAATACATGATGCTTTACCATGTATGTTGTTGATCATACTTTGTTGATCATATCTGTTGATTCACATGATGCTTTGTTGTGTATTTTCCCTCTATTTACCATGATGCTTTGCCGTGTGTGTTTGAGAATTTTATTTGTTGTTGCTTCTACATGAAGATTTTCCATGTATCTGCTACTGATCAAAATGCTTTGCCGTGAATGTTTGTTGATTTTATCTGTTGATTACATGATGATTTTTCATGTATCTGTTGTTGCTTTGTTGCTTTCACATGATGTTTACCCATAAGTATTGTGCCTTCTCGATTCTATTTGTTGTCGTTTCATACATGATGTTTTACCATGTGTGCTTGGTTGATTTTCTTTGTTGATCATACATGATGTCCATGCCATGTACTATATGCCTTTGTTGATACCATGATGCTTTGCCATGTGTGCTTTATTGATTACATGATGATTTTCCATGTATCTGTGACTTTCTTACCACGATGTTTTGTCATGTGTATTCTATGACTTCTTGTTTGTTTGACCATACATGATGTTCTTGCCATGTATTGTGTTTTCGTTTCTTCATTTGATGCTTGATTTACATGATGATTTTCCATCTATGTGTTGCTTTATTTCTATGTTTGTTGACCTAATCCAAGGGAAGGGATTGTATGTTAACTCATTGTCATTATACATGTTCTTAGTATGTTTGTTTCTTTGCCTTGCTTGTCTTCGTCTTTCTTTACCCATCTTTTATCCTTTAGCAAACAATTTTAGCCAAAACACAAATATTTCAAGAGGTTCCTATAGAGTACTACAGATACTTAGGGTGCTAGTACCTTCCCTTAGTATAACCAACCCCCGTACCTTTGATCTCTCTTTGCTTAGCATTAGGTCTTGTTTTTTGCTTTGCATGTTTACTTAGGGTTTTTGTTCGATCTTTTCTCCCTTCCCTTGGAAAAATAAAAGTTCGGTGGTGATATCATTGTTTTTCTAGTCAAGCTAATCCAATAGATTTGGTCTCCGATTCTCACCGTGACAGAGATCCCACACAATTATAAGATGGCTATAAAATAACACTTTCCTTCTTTTTTCTTCAACTCAAAATATTTTTTCCTCTTGCTTGCCTTCTTGTGTTATCACTACTTGTTTGCTATCATTATCGTCAAATGGCACCAAAGAGGGTTCTTCACTTTGGAAGCACATCATCAAGTGTTTGAGTTCATAGATTTCACTTCTTAAAGCCAAGGGGATTTCTGCATCAAGTACTTCCTCGACCAGTGTATTCTTAAACCTTTCTACCTTGATGGAAACCATTAAACAAGGCTTGAACTCTTCATAAATCACTGTCAATCAAGGATCATATATTTTGCCTATAGAAAGACACACAATATGTATCCCAAGCTTATCAATTTATTTTTATATCAACATCAAGTTTAATGAAGGGATAATCACACTAGAGGTATGTAAGACTCAAATTTTTATAGTTATTGAGGACTTTAGGAAACTTTGATATGGCAACCTCTACTTCGTTGATTCTTCATATGATGTTAGAAATTTCAATATACTCCTCACTGCTCAATCCCTCATGACTCATCCAAAAGAGGGTAATAGAATTCCTCTCAACATGACATAAATGAAAGCATCTCACATTTCATTCTCTGTTTGGCATCTCATGTGTTATTTCCAAGGAAATCCAACCATGATGACTATTGAGGAACGATGATATGATATTTTGGCTGCTGACCCAAAATTTTGAAACCAACTAGGAAAATAGGGTGATTTAACATATAATGGAATGCAAAAGAAGGAATATCCCATGGTTACCCTAAGGGGGATTGATCATAAAAATTATGTTTCATGATGGGTTCAATTTCGAAGGGGAATAATCATACTCAACCTATACAATGATTAGAAGGAACACAAAAAATCATATAGAGATAAGAGACAACTATAAGATCTTAGAACATGAACCAACAAACTTGGAGTTGACTTTGACACTCCTCACACTACTTCAGCAGAAGCTCTGGTGACCTCCATCCTTACAAGTACCCAAGACAATAACAAGTTACTTAAAAATAGCGTTGGAACTCTTGGTCAGGTATCCAATTAAATTTCCTTCCTGAGAAATCAAGCGATTAAATCTAGAACAAAAGTTCCTCTTGGAATACTTATTGATGATGATGTTGATAATAATGATGATGATGATGATGACAATGATAAGGATGATGATGATAAGGATAATGATGACGATGATGATGGAAACAATGAGTAATTGTCTTTCTTGGCTTTATTTCCATGCTTGTTTGTGATTTATATTTTCGTCCTTCTCATTTTGTAATCAAAATGTTCCTTTTTAATATATTTAGTATTGTATGCTAGTATGTGATATATATGTTCTCATGCAGTGTATGTTTATTCTTCGTCTATTTGCTGCCTTTTTGATAATGACAAAAGGAGAGAAGTATACTCTTAATAGGGAGTAAAGTATTCACTCTTTATCTATAAGGGGGAACTCAGCAACTCCATTATTTTATATATATCTTTTTTATTCTATGTGACTCTATGTATTGCGTAGGTAAGGTCTTCCAATGGTTTCGATGATGATAACTTAAAAAGAAAGAATATATCCAAAGTCTCATCAGTCAAATAAGAAAACACATGTTCAAGTGACTAAAGTTCCAATTTAAAGTTTTAAACAAAGTTTAAATCAAGTTCTAAACAAAGTTTAATCAAGCCAAAGAACTTTAAAATATAAATTTGTAATCTTGAAGTCATGAATATGATAACTTGAAGATGTAATATTTGTTAAAGCTTTTCTAATTTCGTACTTAGAGTTTTATCTAGTTTTGACCAGTTAGTTGTAAATGAAGCAAAAGTAGGTCTTTAGGTACTAAGGCAATACGCGCGCGCGCACATACACACAAATTTCAAACCTCTCATATTTTCAATAAAAGTTCTTAAAACCAATATGGAAAAGTGGTTAAACAATTAGGAAGCTTGTGTGATCAATTAGGAAGGTAAAATACATGGGTAAATATGTTAATCCTTACTTCTAATCGATTAAAATAAGTGAAATACTTACTAATCAATTAAGTAGGTTTTTAATCGATTAAGTGGCATTGAAATTAAAATTTTCCTTTGTTTGGTTAAGCAAATTGATTAACACACGGGTTTATTCGATTAAAAGATCAAACTTGATATACCATTGTTACAGGCCACACAAGCTCTTCTTTAGTCTACACACCATATTCTCTTCCCCTAATTTTGGGAATTATTCAAGTTGGTTCATGTAGACCTATTTCACTAAGTCTCCATGAAGAATGTAGTATTCATGTACAACTACCCAAGATAGAGAGCTTGTTAGTGGAAACAATACTTAAAACATATCTTATGGTATTATGCTTCAAGACCAGGGAAAATATTTCAGTGTTGTCAACTCGTTCCTTTTGCTTGAATCCTCTTACCACCAGTCACTCTTTGTATCACATAGATCCATTATGATCTTCCTTCACTCGATACACCCATTTATTGTGGCATACCTTTTTTTCATAGGTAACTTAGTTAGTTTCCATGTTTTATTAGAAATTAAAGACTTCATCTCATATTTCCTGTCAATATCCCACTTAGTTGCATTTTGGGTCTAACAGGATTCTACATAATGTAGTTCATATATATCCTATTGGGAACTGTTTTGGACTGGACCAATGGCTAGGCATGGCCCAATCCACGTCTGCTCCCAGAACGGCCCAATTGCCTAAGTCCAATCCACAAGGGGCAAAAGTTACCTTTCTGCCCCTCCAACCGGGCAAGGACTGCATTGCTCCTCCCCGGAACGACTGCCCGTTCCGTACGGCTTCTTCTGTCCCCGAACAGCTGAGGGCACATACCCGAAACTACGCCTATGCCCGACATAACGGCTAGTTTTGGGCACCCTGCCCGACATAACGACTAGTTTTGGGCAGTTACCTATTCTTCGCGAAAACAGTTATTTTGCCCTAAAAATAGGACCGTTGGCCACGCGCTGGGGGCATTATATAAACCCTCTCACTTGAGAGGGTCAGGTATCCAAAAATCATCCTAAGAACTCATACTTTGTACTTGCCCCTTTTCTCTAACCCTTTCTTACTTGAGCGTCGGAGTGCCTTGCAGGTACACCCCCTCCTCCTCTTCACACGCCCAGCATCTCAGACGTACTTGGTGGCCCACATCACTGGGTCTGATCAAGCCTTCACGATCAGTTGCGCCGACTGTGGAGACGCTGTTCTCCCCATCTTAAACATCCACCTCTGATACTAAGACCAAAACACTCCCGTCCAAGATTATCATCATGACCTCTCAAGATCACGTCAAAGGTGCTCTGCAGTCCGCTGTCCTCCCCGTCAATAAGACTGACGTTGACGGTCCTTTATCCTTCCTCAGAGATCCCCGTTTTCTGAGAGACAGAGCCACAACCTCTCCTTCCTCTACTCCTGCTGACCGCGACAACGATCAGCCCCCACTGGCAATCCAGCCCGTCCCTGCTCCACACAACGCCGACCCGACCGTGGTGACCCTTCTTGAGGCGATCAACAAAACTAACCTCCTGATCCTGCAGTAGAACGAAAGGATCGAGGCACTGGAGGAATCTGCCTGTCCAAGATCCCCTATCCGAGGAAAGGTCATCGACGATCCAAGAGCCCGCAACCCCGGCGAGAAATCGACCGAAGGCTGCGCCAAGAACCAGAATCTCATGTTGTACGAAAACGCGACCAAGTTTCCCCGCGAAACCAGTACTCTCCCGGTCACAAAAGAACCCAGAGGGACAAACAGTCACCCCCGGTCAGGTCAAAGGGTCGGGCCCGTACACCTTCCCCCCGAAGAAGTCGTCGTCACGAGCGAGTCGTCCGGTCCCTGTCACTAACCAGTTCCTGCAGCGATGATGAGCCTCACGGCCCATTGTCCCAAGAAATCTTGGCAACGCGTCTCCCCAAGGGCCTGGAGAAGCCACCAGCATTGGGCACGTACGACGGTACAACTGACCCCGACGAGCACATCGAGAACATCGATGTGTTGTTGGATTACCGTGGCGTCCGGGGCACCATCAAATGCCGGCTATTTCCGACCACACTCCGAAAAGGAGCAATGACTTGGTACAAGCAGCTACCCGAAGAGTCTATTACTTCGTGGAAGAAACTAGGGAGAATGTTCTCCCGGTATTTCACGGCGTCGCGCCGCCACCCCAAGACTGAAGCCTCCCTTGGGGCCATAATACAAGGGAAGGACGAACCTCTCCGGGCATACATCGAGAGGTTTAACAAAGAAGCGGTGCAGGTCCCTACAACAGACGATATGAATTTTTTTTTGCTCGAACAGGGACTCCGCCCGGGCTACGAGTTTTCTAAAGCAGTCGGCCTCGCACCTCCGAGGAACCTGGATGCCTTCCTCCTCAAGGTGCAGTCATACATTCAGTATGAGGAAAAGGAAGCGGCCAACTCCGCCCGAGCCTCCTGCCACCAGGAGAACGCCCGGGCCTCCAGAGGCGAAGAACCCTCGATATCTCGTCGAGGAGAAAGGAAGCGCGAAGACCGTCCTCGGGACTCCCGCAATAGCAAGGGACCTTCCGGACGATTTCACGACTACACCCCTCTGACCTTCTCCAGGGAGAAGATACTGTCCGAATGCGCAAATTCGGAATTCAAACAAGCAGGGGTCCGCTTCCCCAAACAAATATCGGCCAAGCTCAACGCCGACAAATTAAAGTACTGTCGTTTCCATAAGAGTCACGACCACACCACCGAAGATTGCATCCATTTGAAGGATGCTATCGAAATACTGATCAGGGATGGCCACCTAAAACAGTTCACGAAAAAGAAATACGCTCCCCGGCAAGACGCCCAGGAGTCCAAGAAGGTAGAGGAAGAGGTGCCTTCCTCGGAAGAGGCCAACATCCAGGTCGCCATGTCTGTATCGCATCCAGAGGACTTCTACGTCCCAGACGAGCTCAGCGCTCCTGCTTACTTCGTGGCCCACAGCCCGTGGGAAACGTTCCCCTCCGCCATGGTCATCTCGGGCGGAGGCTTCAATAAAGTCATGGTGGGCTCTATGAAAAGGAAATTCGAGCACCTGGTCAACATGAGCTCCAACAGGGTGACCACGCTCGACCAAGCCTAGAAGGGCTCCATACCCATCTCCTTCTACAGGGAAGAGCTCCTCGGTGGATCTCCAAACTCGAGCATTCCCCTGCTCGTCAGAGCTCGGATAGAGAACTTTGACGTTCGCAGGATTCTCGTCGACCAAGGCAGCTCGGTCGACATTATGTACTCCCATTTGTTCTCAACGCTCCAGCTAGACGAGTCCCACATCACTCCCTATGTGGGTTCTGACTTACAAGTATTCAATGGGTCAGTGACCAAACCCTGGGGATACGTCGAAGTGATCATAACTTTCGGGTCAGCAGAGACGGCCAGATCCGTTAAAGTGCAGTTTCTGGTAATTGACTACCCGTCTCTGTACCAGTGCATCTTCTGAAGACCAACATTGGCTGAGTTGGTAGTTGTGCCTTCAAGCGTCCACCTCAAGATGAAGTACTACACTTCAAAGGGGATGGTCGCCACCCTCCACGGCGACATCGAAGCTGCACGATGATGTTTCGAAGTAGCCACCAAGGGACTCAACGCCATCGCGTCCAAGCCAAAGGTATCAAGCAAGCCAACCTTGCCAAGCAGCTGCGAGGAGGCCAAGCCATTACCTCAGGTCGACTCTATTGACCTCGACAGCCGCTTCCCCGAAGAGGACCATAAGGAAGATCAAGCAGCTTTGAGCAGCTCGTCTGCCCCGACCATCTAGAGCTCCCATCCGATGCGCCCCATCCCGGATGGCGACTTCGAGCTTGTCTTGTTCGGCGATGACCCCCAGCGGGGAGTAAAGATTGGAGCAGATCTCCCCGACATCGCAAGGAAGCAACTCAAAGCCTACCTCCATGAGAACACTGATCTGTTCGCCTAGAGCGCCGCCAAGATGCCCGGCTTGGACCCGTCCGTCGCCTGCCATCAACTCACAATTGACCCTGCCGTCAAAGCAGTAGCACAACATAGGAGAAATCAGTCTCCGGAGAAAACGGAGGCTGCAAAAAAAGCTGTAAAGGACCTCCTGGAGGCCAAATTTATCTCGGAAGCCAAGTACACCACTTGGTTGCCCAACATTGTACTTGTGAAAAAATCTAATGGCAAATGGCGAATGTGTATTGACTATACCGATCTTAACAAGGCATGCCCGAAGGATGCCTACCTGTAGCGCGATTTTTATGGTTGCGAGTCACACAGTTGGGCTGCAGTTCGATTCATTTTTTATCCTATTGTGAGCTAATTAAGGAAGGGAAATAGATGTCTCTAATTAACCCTGCTTGCATACTGAGATTAAACAGATGACTGTTGGTTTACAAATGCTACCTGAGATGGGGGGTCTTTCTTAGGCTTATTTTGTTTAAGGAGGGAATATTTTGTCTGTTAGGGAGGATTTTGGTTAGGATACTGATTTTCTTTTCTTGACTAATATGTGCAGGTGCTAAATGTGGAGTTTTTGATGAGTATGTGAGAGTATGGGACCTGAGGTTTTTGATATGGTGTGCTCACTAAGATTTTTCTTTCAATCTTATGCCTACGTATTCCCGTTTACCGAAACAGGGAAATCAGAGCGATCATAGTTCCTCCTATTCTATGGGAGGAAATAAAGATATTTGGGTATCTTGTTCAAAGCCCAAGATATGAAGCTAAAAGGGTGTTTGTGGGAATTGATTGAAAAGACTGAAGAGATTAAAGATATGAATATCCGGGAAAAACATCGGATGAAAATAGAGGGAATATCCGGAAAAGCGTCGGATGTAAAGAAAAGGAATATCCGGGAAAGTGTCGGATGTTAAAAAAGAGGAAACGGTTGCTTTGGTGTCTTGTTCAAAGCCCAAGACGTGAAGCTAAAGGTGTCCTAATTGAGAGGGGTTTTGTCATCTCCAAAGAGGAGTTGTTGATGTTTGTATGCTGTGAGCAAAGCATATTTTGATGCTGAAAGGTTGATTTGACTCAACCGGGGATTTCTTATACAATGCCTAAGAGGAGGCTATTGGCCCAACAAGATGGAGTTTTTGTGTGTCTCGTACGAAGCCCGAGAGAGAGGCTAAAAGGGTTGACTCGACAAGAGAGTGCTTTTATGTGTGTCTCGTACGAAGCCTAAGAGAGAGGCTAAAAGGGTTCGACTCAACAAGAGAGTCTTTTTGGTATCTCGTACAAAGCCCGAGATGAAGGCTAAAGAGGTTTGCTCTACCGGGGAGCATCTTTGTACAAAGCCCAAGAGGAGGCTGATGGTTACTGTTTCAGTTGAGTGACAAATCCGATATACTGATTTAAAGAGAAAATCAGTTCTTATATGAGTAATCTTTGCACTCAGGGACTGGATTCGAGGATCAGGGTTATTTCCTGTTCTTTAAGGAACTGGGAAGTCCAAAAGGTATTGAGACTGTCTGAGTCTACGAGTTTTCTTCCTATTTAACGAAGGGGTCACTTGAGAATGTCTTTGAGACTCAAGGAGATTAGACTGTCCAAGTCTAGAGTTTCATCTTTTGTACTATGCTTTGAGAAACAGTAGTAGACTCTTGAAAGGACTGTTCTATGCAGATGATTAATTTTTGTTCCTATACCTCTAGGAGGTCGTCAAGACAATTTGTACGAAGCCCAAAAGGAGGCTGGAAACTTTTAAGAAGCCGAGAGGTCCTTGTACGCAGCCCAAGAGGAGGCGGGGTTGCTTTTAGGAAGCCTGTGGGTCCTTGTACGATGCCCAAGAGGAGGCCGATACTTTTAAGAAGCCCGTGGGTCCCCAAACCCCGAGAAATTCAAGGCAAGCTATTCACAAGGAATAGATCAAGTCAGGAAAGTTCGGGAATTTGGAAGAAACTCAAAGATGCCATTCACGGAGAATACATTCATCTCTGGGAGTAGAGTTTCTTGACAATTCCTAATGAGGACAGCCGAAGAGAAGACTGTATCTGGTGATCCTATTGGGGATCTAGCTGTCTATTTCTACAAGTAATCGAAATGGCTTTACCTAGTATTAGACGTAGTTGTCGTGGAAACTCTAAATATTTATACTATTATTAAACAGTTGATATGAGTTTATGAAAGAAGACTTACAGCGAAATAACCCCACAATACAGTTATATATATGAGTTTGTGAAAGGAGACTTACAGTGAAACAGTCCCACAATACAGTTATATACATATGAAAGCGGTAAATAAAAGCGGGTAAACACTTACTCGGTTGTAGAGCTTCCATGATGTTTGGTTAGTTGTTCAACAAAGAAAGATTGAAAACAACAGTATATTCAAAATCAAATGAGAAATTGTTTTGAAAGAAAAATTGGGGCTTACAGCTCAAGGAGAGGCCCATAAAATCAGAGTCAATTATACATGGAAGAACGTCATGTGAAATAAAACATACACGGAAGAACATCGTGTTGATAAATAAACATACACGGGAAAGCATCGTGTGGTGAAACAAAAGTAAAGGGACTTATACTCAAGTGGAGGCCCAAAAAAGGTTTTGGTTAAAAGGGGGTTGGGTCTTACACTCTAATAGAGGCCCAAAGTGTTTGAAAAAGATTTGTTAAGGTGAAAATCAAAGAAATCCTAATTTCATTTTTTAAAGGTATTTTTCAAAGAGAAATCAAGTAAAAAATGATAAAAATATCAAATAAAATCAATAATCATGTTATAAACAAGGATTAAGGTTTATGAAAAAATATTTTATCCACATGAATATTAAAAATCATTTTGGTTTTAAAAATCAAGAAAAAGAAATCATTTTAAAAGCATTTAAAACAATTTAAAACAATATTTTTGAATATATTAAAAATATATCAAATAATAATATTTTTTGTGATTTTTTGGTGGATTAAAATATTATGGAGTATGAATAAGAAGTGTGTAAAACAGATTTTGAAAATGATAATTTTTGCTATGTGAAAGAATTGGTTGAGTTTTGAAGATAAACTAAGAAAAAGAGGAATGTGATGTCACAACATCACTCATGAGACATCACTCATGAGTTTTGAATATAAGAGAAAAGGGACGATGTCACAACATCACATTCGACATCAGACAAAAACCAGAACTGCACCTTGATTTTCAACATCTTTTCATCAAACTTCAAACATTCATAACTCTATCAATTTTTAACGGAATTAAGATCCGGAAGAGCCTATCTTGACCAATTTTTCGCAAGGAATCCAATGGTGTCACTTATACATACTGAAACTTAATGTACAACATACACAAGGTAAAAAACCAGATCTGTACCGTAAGTTTAAACATCTTTGCTTATCAAACTTCAAACATTCATAACTCTCTCAATTTTTAACGAAATTAAGATCCGAAAAAGCCTATCTTGACCAATTTTTCACAAGGAATTCAATGGTATTACTCATGCATATTGAAACTTAATGTACAGACCACACAAAGCAAAAAACCAGATCTGCACCTTAAGTTTAAAACAACATAAACTCCACATATGAACATGTTAAAGTGCAAACAGTAGGATGATCATATCATACACATTAAGGACTACATTTTTGCTTCAAGAATTATTCAATATGATGCATGTATGTGGACATCAAAGGAAAGCATGATTCAAAGAATTCAAGTTATGAATTTTACCTCTTTTTTTGGAGATTTTGTGGAACCTACCAAATGCTTTGTTCCAGAAATGATTTGATGCTTTGGACACCCTCAAATGACCTCTTAGAAGCTTTTAGAATGGTTGGAATCAGCTAGTACCTGCAAAAACACAAACTGTGCAAAAGGGATTAAAAGTGACCAAAATAGCAACTCCCTCAAATGGTGTTCCAGATATTGGGAACCATTTGGGATAGTTCAAGGATGATATTTGGAGTGTGTTTGAGGTTTTATCTGGTTTGGAAAGTGACGGAATCAAGACATGGCTTGAAAAATGCAAAAAAGTGATATTTTGAGGTTTTGAGAAGTGACTTTGTGATTTTGTGATTACAGGTCACTTGTGATAGTTTGCACAGCTTACATATGATATATATGAGGGTTGTGTGTGATTAGTTTGAGTGGAATTGCTCTCTAACTCAAAAACTTAGAATTACTTGCTTTGGAAGGCAAATTTGAGGTGAAAGAAGAGATTTTGAGGAAAGCATCTGTTTGATGGCTTTGGTGTACTCAAACTGAGCATAAATGAGCTCTATTTATAGTATAGCAAGTTTGTTTTCGCAACAATAGTGATTGGTGGCTGCAGCAGAGGTTTGGCCAATGTTGGCCAATGAAAATCCAAGTCTCCTCTAGCCATTGACTAGAGGTTAGAGCACAGAGCTTTGGTTCCCTACTTGTTGGAGGAATCTTGACTGAATTCAGTTGCAAATGTGTCAGTCCATGCCACCTTGATGCTTCCATTGAATGCTCCAATCCAAAATTGGAGTCTTGTCCCTCTTTTAGGGATTTTTAGGAATAACATGCTACTTCTTGTTCCAAGGACTTTGGAGGCTTGGCTCAGTGATTGTCCCCTTTAAATTTGATCCTCAGATGTGTCCAAAGTGATGACAAGGCTTGGAAATTCGTGTGGCACAAGAAGTGTGCAAATCTGTCCTGAAACATGTCTTAAAAATCAGCTGCAGCAAGCCTTATTGTAAAATCCATAACTTCTTGCTCAAGTTGAATTAATGGTTGTTCCAGGACTCTATGGAAAGCTGAGATGACATACTTTAACTTTGATGTTTGACTTTGGTCTCGGTTCAGCTTGCAAAGTCATCAAAAATGGTCTTGAACTTGTGTAGTCAAATCTGTCCCAAAAGCTGTCATAAAAATTCTGCTTTATCAATGCTTTTTGCAAAAATCATATCTCCTTGCTCGAGTATGCTGCAAGGACGTTCTACAACTTTTTGGAAAGCTGAGATAACGTACTTCAACTTTGATGTTCAAGGTTTGGCTTGAATCAACTTGGATCATGGAGAAAAACATCCTTGAAGTTGGGACATTCTTGCTGGAAAAATATTAGCGATGTCATATGCAATGTCAGAACATCAGACATTAAGAATTCCAAACTTTGATCACTTATATCTTTCAATCCTTATGATATTTTGAGTTGATTCCTTCTACAATGTTGAAGTATCAAATACCCTCTTTAAAAGTAGCTCTTACGGAAAACCAATGGATGCTTGGGTCAATAGTTACAACCTTGAAAAGTTGTGCCCTTGAACATGATTTTAACTTAGAAAAATTTTCTAAGTTTCCTTCAATTTGATCAATTTTGCAATTTTGCATGATTTCTTGATTTAAATTTGATCAAATTAAATCATCCATCATATTTTCTTGAGTAATGGCTTGTGAAGCTCAATGTTGACCAAAAAGTCAAACTTTGACTTTCTGCGTCAGTTGACTTTTCAGTTTGACCAAAAATACATGAAAATTTTATACGTTAAATCCGGCTGATAAATTCAAAAAATATTCATGAAGAAAATATATGATATTGTATGCAGACGACACAGTATAAAAATATAACAGATGAAATGAGAAAAAATTAAAACGCCCGGTCAAAATTTAGGGTATGACACTACCCCCTCCCCAATATTGATAAACTTGTTGATAACTATTCCGATTTTAAACTATTATCATTCATGGACGCCTACTCGGGCTATAATCAAATACCAATGGCCGTGAGTGATAAAAAATACACTGCCTTCATGACCGAATCGGGCAACTATTACTACAACGCAATGCCCTTCGACCTGAAAAACGCCGGCGCGACCTATCAGAGGATGATGAACAAGGTCTTCTGGGGAGAAATAGGCGACATGCACGAAGTCTATATGGACGACATGATCGTAAAATCCCACGAGGAAACCGATCATACTGCCCATTTAAGGAAGGTCTTCGAACAAGCCAGGAAGTACCAGATGCGTTTCAACCCGGAGAAGTGCACGTTCGGTGTCCGGGCAGGCAAATTCCTCGGCTTCTACTTAACAGAACGAGGAATCGAAGCTAACCCCAATAAGTGTCGGGCATTCTCCGAGTTTCCAACGCCCAAGTCTAAGAAATCCATCCAGTCCCTGAACGGGATGCTCACATTGTTGTCCTGTTTCGTGGCCAAATCTGCCCAGCACGCTCTACCATTCTTCAAACTCCTCCGCAATGAGGTAGCGTTTGAATGGACCGAGGAATGTGACCAGGATCTCCTCCATCTGAAATGAGCACTCTCAGATCCGCCAGTCCTCTCTCACCCATACAATTGTAAAACTCTGTACCTGTATCTCGCCGTAGCAACCGAGGCAGTGAGCGTCGCTCTTATCCGCGAGACACCTGACGGGCAGAAGCCCATATATTTCACGAGTAAAACACTGCAGGGACCAGAGCTGAGGTACCAACAGATAGAAAAAGGGGCACTGGCCCTCTTCAACGCAGCTAGAAGACTGAGACACTACTTTCTAGCCCACACAATCGTGGTTCGAACAGATCAACCCGTAAAACAGCTGCTAGGACGACCAGACATGGCTGGTAGAATGCTCAAATGGTTGCTAGAGCTGTCCGAATTTGACATCCAGTACGAGGTTAGAAAAGCCCTCAAGGCCCAGGCTCTGGCTGACTTCGTCGCAGAAATAACGTTCGCAGACTCCTTCATATGCGGAGCACGCAAATGGACCATTTTTGTGGACGGGGCCTCCAGTTCGGCAGGAAGCGGGGCAGACATCATACTAGAGAGCGGTGAGGGAATCATCGTTGAAGTATCACTTACCCTATCCTTCCCCACCTCTAACAACCAGGCTGAGTACGAAGCCTTCCTCGCCGGCTTACGCCTGGCCGAAGATCTCAGCGCGGAAGAAGTCGTCATCTGCATAGATTCACAACTCGTGGCCCTCCAAGTTCGGGGAGAATATCAAGCCAAAAATGAGGGAATGTCTAAATACTTAGCCCTGGTCAAGGAGAAGATGACGAAGTTCGCAGCAGTAGAGGTAAAGCATGTTCCCCGCGAACACAACGTCAGAGCGGACGTTTTGTCCAAACTGGCAAGCACGAAGAAGAAAGGCGGAAATAAGTCCGTCATACAGGAGGTACTTCCTCGACCCAGTATCGAGAAGACATCCCCGACCCTTGACGTACAGATGATCGGCGACAGCAACTGCTGGATGACCCCCGTTTACAACTATCTCGCTAAGGACGAACTCGCGTCCGACCCTAAAGAGGCCAGCGTAGTCAGGCGAAGAGCCTGCTCATACGTCCTGGTCAAGGACAAACTCTACAGGCAAGGGTTCTCCATTCCGCTACTCAAATGTGTCGAGGAAGAAATGGTCCCCCACATCTTGCGCAAAATTCACAAAGAAATCAATGCACAACATCTCGGTGGAAGGTCTCTCGCCCGCAAAGCCCTTCGAGCAGGGTACTACTGGCCAACCATGCAGCAAGATGCTAAAGAGCACGTGAAGAAGTGCAATAAATGCCAACGACACGGGGACATGCACCTGGCTCCACCTAACAAGCTCAAGGCTATGTCCTCCCTGTGGCCATTTGCCTGGTGGGGCCTGGACATCCTAGGGCCATTCATGGTAGGATCTACCCAAAACAAATACTTAATAGTAGGCGTGGGCTACTTCACAAAATGGATAGAAGCGGAGGCTCTAGCCAAGATAATTTCCCTTAACATACTACGTTTCTACAAAAGAAGCATCCTCGCACGTTTTGGCACCCCTCGGCGATAGTCACGGACAATGGGACACAGTTCACGAACAGGAAGTTCCACGACTTCGTCGCCCAGCTGGGAACGAAGCAACACTTCGCATCCGTCAAACATCCCCAGACAAACGGGCAAGCTGAAGCGGCGAACCGAGTCATTCTTCAAGGCCTCAAATGAAGGTTGGACGAAACAAAGAAAGCTTGGGTCGAGGAGCTGCACGGCGTCTTATGGGCATACCGCACAACCCCACACTCCTCAACCGGGGAAACACCCTTTCACCTGGCCTACGAGACCGAAGCTGTAATTCCCATTGAAGTTCACGTACCCTCCATCCGGATAGAATCGCCCCTGGACGAGGAAATGAACGACGAAGCTCTAAGGGAGGAACTCGATCTCGTCGAAGAAGTCCGGTAAGGGGCATCCCTCCGTGAAGCCTCGTTAAAGCAAAAAATTGCCATCCGGCACAACACCAAAGTCATACGACGAGAGTTCGACGTGGGCAGCCTCATCCTACGAAGAAACCATAAAGACTCTCGCGAAGGCAAACTAGCCGCTAACTGGGAAGGACCCTATCGTGTCCGGGCAAAAACGGAGAATGGGGCCTATTACCTAGAACATCTCAATAGGGAAGAACTTGCTCGACCATGGAACGTCAAAAAGCTAAAGTAATACTATAGCTAAGGCCTTAACTGTCGGAACTACCGACCACTATGCACGCCTAGGTACAAGCGTCGCATGTCAGTAAAGCAGAGCCCCGCTCAGGAACGAGCCAGATCCCTGCTCGACAGCGGTCCCTTAATCGAGCACCGCCGTCGTCAAAATACCACGATAGACAGAATATCCAGCTCGTGATGGGAGGTTCACGCAGCGAACTTAGGCCTCAAACGCGACCTGAGCTCCGCTCTCTCGCCCGGACATTCCCTGGTCGTTTGACCAGTACCCCTTGTAACACCCCTTTATATACCCCCAAATAATCAATTAAATCATTTAGGCACGTATTGAAAATTTCATCAGAGTATAATTGTAACTACGGCATAAAAAGAGAATGTCACATTATGCATGAAATTAAACACATACAACACCTGCTCAAAAAGATATGCAACAGTGGGGTAACTTTCAACAATAAAGGATCTCAGTCCTTATACCCACATGTCAACATTTAGAATAAAAGCGGAAAATCTAAACATTGATAACATCAAACATATATACATTATATATATATATATACATCAACAAGTATGATACAACAACATCATTCATGTTTATATACACAAATTCATCAGCAAGATACATACACGAATGTATCATAAAAAGGAATCAAACATAAGCATCCTAGCTACCCGGTACTACATATCAGAGCCAACCGACCAAAAAGGAAATGAAGCCACGCTTCACAAAAGACCACCAGATACCTAATCTGCAATGCCTCATAGAGCATCATAAAATAGCAGAAGGGTGAGAAATATTATCATAATAACAATGCATATAATTATATATCTCAACATAAAAATACACATATACCACATATTCTCACCATTCCATCATACCACATAAACATACATATTATGTTTACTATGTCACAATCATCACATCTCTCTCAATATACATCGCAAGGCATATATATATAAAACCAAGCATATTCCTCATAATGCTTATCATTCAACATAAACACACATATTCATGTTTACCCATCCATGCACACCTGCACAATTCTACTCATTCCACATCAACATATACATATATATGTTTATTCATCAATGCACAAATACAATGATGACAAATGTAACTCATAGAGACCGACTCACGACTCTATGCAGATGCATGCGGTACCGAATCATCATCTCAAGTTCAATTGAAGAACTTATTGGAACCATTGCTACAACCGCACATCGGCCTACAATATGATTGCTACAACCGCACCTCGGCATACAATCCGATTGCTACAACCGCACCTCGACATACAATCCGATTGCTACAACTCCACATGAGCATACAATCGTTTGTAATCTTCGCTTCAACCGCATATCGGCATACGACGTTACAACAGATTCATCTTAGAATCCCACAACACAAGAATGCATATCATGATGCTTCACATACAAAATGAACCAATACACTCATGCAATGCATACTTATTCACAACATAGTCATGCATTCATCACATATAATCCATCTACATTCACATCAATTGTATAACAACATACACATTTATCCAAACAAATCAATTTACGGTTTACCGGAAAAGTCGGCTAAAAATAATATTTCCCATCATCATCAAAAAGTACTCATCCACAGCTTCGATTCGATATAAAGAACACTTAAATCCGATAAACAACGAAGAAGATATGTATATTTCAAAATAACGCAAAAACATAAACCGGAGACCCGACACTACGAAACGGTTCAAAAATACTGTTCCAATTGGACCAGATTCAGACCTTAAAACCATTTTTCCTAGAAAGAACATCTCGTTAGCTTCCCAACGCTTCGAACGGGGGTCAAAACCGACTTACGGATCAAAAGATATGAATTTCCGAAGTTTCCCCGAAAACCAGAATTTCAGCATAAAGCTGCTGCGGGTTCTGCTGGTACAGCACTGGTTTTTCGGCGTTTTCGCCCGAAAACCCGACCGATTCAATTACTTTCTTCCGAATAAATACATGGTAATCCTCCATAAATACATACCAACATGTTAGGATAAAAAAAACACCGATTCCACAACATTCGATTTTCACCAAAATCTCACATTCTCAAAACCCAAAAATGTCAAAACTCACAATATCAACCGATTTCAACCAAACTAGTTTCTATAATCTCGGCCTAACCTCATACGACTAATCTACGCAATTTATTTCGAAATTCATCCGTGAAAACATCGATTTCTATCGATTTCCTACAATTCAACCTAAACGGAAAAAACAACGGAAACATAACGAAAACTAACCAAAACATAACCAAACTTCATGAAACTTTAAACAGCAGCTCACATACATATAACCAACCCACACATATTTATACGACTTTTCGACCGTAAAAACATCGGTTTCTATCGATTTCGTCCAATACGGCATAAACGGAAACATATGGAAAGCCAACCAAAACATACACACAAAACACATACATAATCATACACAAAGTTAGGATAACAATATTTCACACCCTTACCCGATAAAATCGACTCCGAAAGATTGATCTTGGTGATTTTCCACACTTTTCTCTTTGTTCTTCTCTTTTCTCCTCTCTTGCTCTATTTCTCTCCTTTTCTCTCTATGTTTCTTTCTTTTCTTTTCTTACTTATACTTTTCTTTTCTTTCTACTTCTATTACTTTTCCATTTCTTTTTCACAAAATATCTAACTAACTAACTAACTTAAATATCATTAAGTGTGAAATGTCTAAAATACCCTCCAATCTAATTTTCCCCGCAAACTCTCAAAAACGGTAAAACATCATAACATGCAAACATAACATATTAATACACCAATTACACAAATAAAAATAATTATCACCCAATTAAAATAAAAGACTCAACCAAAATGGAATAAAAAGGAAATAATTGAAATCGGATCGTTACACCCCTCACTGCTGAACACATCTACAACGAGCAATTCCCTAAAACTTAAATCTAATCAAAGTAATCCCTATTACGGGCATACATGCATGACGAGCATAAGTACAACACTTAGCAAAATTTAAACTAGATAAAGCCATGCAAGTCACAAAACCGACCACAAGGACCGGGGACATAATTAAAGTAATAAGTGGCCGCAAGGACCACAATTGTGCTTGTTACATAAACCGGGGGCCATGTCCCCATTCAAAATAAGTTACAAAGATACACGGCACGCAGGCCGGACAAATTACAACAAGGATAAAAACACCATCACTCCTCCATCCGCTCAGGCTGCTCGAGGTTGGGCTCAGGCCCCTGGGTCTCCTCATTCAAAACTTCAGCATGCTCGTCACCACCAAGGAGGGAGTTCGAACTGACTATCCTGCCATCCTCAACATGAGCCAGGTAGTGGATACCCTCGGTGGAGAACTCAACCCCGGGGTTGACCACCCGCAGTTGGGCCACGGCATTCTTAAAAGACTCGTACCCAATGACAATGTTTTCATCCTCGACCTTCAGCATACGAGCAACCAGCTCGGCCCTTGTCTTTATTTCCTTCACATCCTCAGGTTCATCCTCGCCCAGAGCGCTTGCCAACCTCGGCTGCTCGACCAGCTCCTCAGCTGCCTTCTTTTCCGCGGCCAGCGTAGAGTTCTCCCCCTTTAGCCTGGTCACCTCCTCATCCGCCTTCTTTCGGGCATCATCTGTAACAGCCCGTGGCTGCTCGCGCACGAGTCCCGACACTATTACCAACTCAGACTTAATCACTAGCCCCCTTTTTCAACTATACTAGTGTTTTTGCCTCCCGTGGGAATCGAACCGTGTACCTGGGGATAAGTACCATGTTTAATGCATTCCCACTACCAATAGTTGAAAAAAAGGGGGCTAGTGATTAAGTCTGAGTTGGTAATAGTGCCGGGACTCGTGCGCGAGCGGCCGCGGGCTGTTACAATAAAAAAGGCGCTTTTTATTGTAACAGCTCACGGCCGCTCGCGCACGAGTCCCGGCACTATTACCAACTCAGACTTAATCACTAGCCCCCTTTTTCAACTATACTAGTGTTTTTGCCTCCCATGGGAATCGAACCGTGTACCTGGGGATAAGTACCATGTTCAATGCATTCCCACTACCAATTGAGCTACAGCTCAATTGGTAGTGGGAATGCATTGAACGTGGTACTTATCCCCAGGTACACGGTTCGATTCCCACGAGAGGCAAAAACATTAGTATAGTTGAAAAAGGGGGCTAGTGATTAAGTTTGAGTTAGTAATAGTGTCGGGACTCGTGCGCGAGCGGCCGCGGGCTGTTACATCATCAGCACTCTTAACCTTCTCCTTGGCTTTCCTCGCCGTCTCTTCAAGAGATGCCATGGTAGCCCGGGCAGCTCTAAGTTCATACTCAATTGCAGAGTCCCCTTCAGCATAGATGGCCGTCATCTCCAAAACTCTGACTAGTGCAGAGGCATCTTGGGCCACCAGCACCCTCTTGCTCGGGCGATCCATGCCTTCTAACTGGAGAGATTCTGCCCGTGGCACGACCAAGGACATCCCTTCGAAGAATCTTCTGTCAAGAATACATGGAGAAAGTTTGAACTTCCCCTTTTCTGGCGCCCGGGTGAGATCTACCCCTTCAGTGGCCCTGAACCTCTTAGACCGTGAAGCCAGAGGCAGTGGAGATCCCTGGGCAGGAGTAGACGAAGAGGTCCCCGCAGCAGGTTGAGGAGGAGTAGGAGCACGCTGGGCAAATCGAGTCTTGGGAGCAGCCGCCCCGGGCTTGTTCCTCGCGATAGCATTCTTTACCATTCTTTCATGAGCGGTAGGCATCTCACCTGGAAAAACAAAACAAATATGCTAGACGACCAAGGGAAAATATGTCGGGCAAGTCAAGTAACTAAGACTACCGAGCAATTTGTAAGCATCCGCAGGAGTCTTGCACTCCAAAAGCGCCTTGGTGTTAATAAAATGATACTCAACCCGCTGGCTACCGTCCTCCTAGAAAATCGGGGACCCCTTCTTCGTACAGCACTATGCAAGCTGAAAAGAGCTAACATACTTCACCAGCGTGTCATAGGCAACAGCATCCTGCCCGTCTAGCATGTGCGGCTGAGCGACATATTCATTGGGCTCCTTGAGGAAATGACCGGGACCCTAGTGAAAGGGGAACTTAAATTCTCTATCCCCGATCAGCTTCCCATTCTCATCGCGCATATCATTACCCTCCTTGTCAAGGGAAATCGCCCAGACATACGTGCTATCCTGGACCCTCTCCGACACAGGCTCTATAATGTAGAACCTTTCCTTGAACGTCCGAATTGACTCTGAAAAGGGCTTGAACAGCTTGCGGGGCTGTTTCAACGAAACCCAGCCATACCTCCTCCCTGTCAACTGCCGCTGAAGGTGAAAGACAGTGAAAAACAAAGGGAGAGTAGCCCCTATCCTTAAATACTCGCACGTCAACTCGAAAGCACGGATAAACGCCAGCGAGTTAGGGTCCAGCTGGGACGGAGCCAGGTCCAGGTGCACGAAGACTGACTGCTGAAAATCGGTGAAGGGGAGCCTCAATCCCAGCTCTTTAAATGCGTATTCGTACATGGCGAAACGCTCCCCGAAGTTGGTGCACACCCTATCATCCTCGGAGAGGAAGTGCACCTTCCACTCCCCCTCTGGCCCAACGACCGTGAAGACATCCCCCAGATATGTCGCAAAAGTAGATACGTGCTCGGCAGGCTCTGCCACCGACCACTCCTCCGTTGAGTCTTCAACAACCTCCTCCTCCCCGACTTCGCTGGGGTAGTGGAAGCTTCCGTACTACTGCTCTCTGAGAAGCTCTCCTCGGACGAGTCTATTACGATCTCCTCACCAGGCCTCGTCACCTTATCAATCACCTGAAAAGCAGAGAAAAAAGTGAATTCGACGAAGAATCAAATCCACCCTTCCACCGCTAGTCAAGTGAAAGGGCGCGCAATGGGCTGAGAACGACGTCCCCGACCTAAGCCCTAACATCAAACAAAAAACTCAAGAGTCTTCCATGAGGAAACGCTCGGGACAAACCACTCCCATACGAAGAACTTCCTCGAGCCACTTCCCAGTTTCCGTTTGAAGCTTCACTGGAAACCGCAAACGTTCACCGGAAACTTCATTAAAGCACCGAAACCTGAGTAACTGTGACGGTTACACCTGCATCATCATCGCGATGACGCCGAAAACCGCCCTACTCACGAGATATCCAAAAGGTCCAGCAGCCTCGTCGGCAGCAGAAGATGGCCTAACCACCGTCCACCACCAACAGCCACCGGGGAAAAGCGGCAATTCATTTTCTAACCCTAAACCTAAACACATGCAATATACTAACAACCGTAAAAGAGGCAAAGGAATGCAAGATCGGTGGACTTACTTGGTTAAAAAGCTGAAAAAATATTGCTCAGAACTGGTGGCGGCGGTCGGAATAGTGAACGGCGGTGGCGGGCAAGTGCTCTGAGGAAGAAGAAGAAGAGAGAGAAGCGAAAGTTCCAAATGGCCTGAGTCTCTCTCCTTTTATACTGAGGGGCACGTGCAATGGCACGCCCTCGTAGGTCATAATGGTTATCGACTAGCCATCATTGCCTAGTAACTGCAGCACAGGGCTCGAGGCACACGTGGCGCCCTAACGTATGAATTCCTCCTAATCGTTGGTCTCCCCGTATGACGGGCAATCCAGACACAGACATGGATCTCACGAACACCAGGGGTCACGGGCACCACGAGACAACTCCCTCCGTCACCAAACAACGACTCCACACTAGTTCCCCGGAACCACAGGCTATCCTTAAGTCATCACTCCCTTGCTCGGGAGCAACGACTTGTGGGGGCTCCTGTTCTGGACTGGACCAATGGCTAGGCATGGCCCAATCCACGTCTACCCTCAGAACAGCCCAATTGCCTAAGTCCAATCCACAAGGGGACAAAAGTTACCTTTCTGCCCCTCAAACCGGGCAAGGACTGCATTGCTCCTCCCCGGAACCGCTGCCCATTCCGCACGGCTTCTTTTGTCCCCGAACAGCTGAGGGCACATACCCGAAACTACGCCTATGCCCGACATAACGGCTAGTTTTGGGCAGTTACTTATTCTTCGGGAAAACGGTTATTTCTCCCCGAAAATAGGACCGTTGGCCACACGCTGGGGGAATTATATAAACCCTCTCACTTGAGAGGGTCAGGTATCCAAAAATCATCCTAAGAACTCATACTTTGTACTTGCCCCTTTTCTCTGACCCTTTCTTACTTGAGCGTCGGAGTGCCTTGCAGGTACACCCCCTCCTCCTCTTCACACGCCCAGCATCTCAGACGTACTTGGTGACCCACATCACCGGATCTGATCAAGTCTTCACGATCAAGAACATGAGGTCAAGAATACATTGTCAATACATGAGTAGCCGTAGGATGCTCTAGTGTGTCTGACAGTTATCTCTTACTGGATATAGTTGATTCCTCTAGCTGTGAACTTTCAACATAGAGACTTTCAAGGATACCGTCCAACTCTACATACACGGGCTTGCTCAATTATGAGTTGTTGTATGCATGTCTTTGTAAACCACTCTTTTGTTGAATGTAACGTCTTTATTGCTTATCATCTTTTTATTTTTGCAATCCCAAAGTCGGTAGCCAAACTCATCCTCACCATAACCTATTGAAGTGCACTACTCTGATTTGGGAATAAGTTTATTTCTACCTTGATCGCTAATGTGCACATATGTTACGTGATCAAAAACTCTAAGATGTGATAATTTTATCTCTTTTCCGCTTCATACCTCTAATTCTACTTTTTACTCCAATGTAGTCAATGGACCTCAGTTAATTAAACTAGCATGTTGACTGCATCGGCCGAGAACTAAATTGGTAAGCCTTCTGGCTCTTTCAATAAACGTTATATTCATTCACTCATTAATTCAACTACATCATTGTGTTGAAGATTTCATGGTACCGGTCTCTCCATTTTTATTACATACTCATAGAAGAACTTCTTGATTTGTTGTTTTCATGTTCACCACTATTGTTAGTTATGGGCTTTTTTATCATCAATCATACCTCGTTTTTCACCATGGCTTAAAATTCTTGAAATCCTCTAATACTTCAGACTTATGTTTTAGTAAGTATACCCATATCATTATAGAGTGATCATCAATAAAAGTCAGGAAGCAGTGTTTCCCACCAATGGACTAGACACATGTTGGACTCCAAACATCAAAGTGAGTAAGTTCGAGTATTTATTTATTTGGATTTCTTCCATTTGTTTGAAAGCCGTCTCTTTTCTACTTTCCAACTATACAGTATTCACATATGTCATTTTCTATTAACCGAAGACTTTGTAGTTGTCTGTTTGAGTACATAACTTTCATCTTTTCGCTCACTCCCATGGCCTAATATCTTATGCCATAAATTATAACTTTCATTTGTTACGGCTACAATCAAATTGAATTCTCCAATGTCTTATAAATAGTAACACTCATTTTCCTGTGATAAATTGTCATTGCACCCTTTGAAAATTTCCAATCATCTACATGTAAGATTATCAAATAGTCACTACTGCATAACGAGCCTACAGAGATTAAGTTCTTTTTCAGGTCAAAAATATGTTGACACTTTTAATTCCCATATAAACCCATTCAACTTAATCTTTACTTCCCCTTTTCCTACAATCTCACGAGATTGTTCATTACCAATGTAAACTTTACCAAGGTTTCCTAAAACATATTTCTTAAAGAATTATTTCTTGGAAGTAGCATAAAAGGATGCTCCAAAGTCTAACACCAAAGACTCTGTTGGGAAAAATCGACAAAGAGGAAATAAAACAACACAATCACAATGCAATGAAAGTACATGGAAACTAAAAAATTAGAGAAAAAAAACATGACCATTGTTAAATGAAAACTAGAGAATAACACTATGTGAAAGTTGTTACAACACATAATTTATCCCCAACTACCCTTAGGCCCCCAGTACACCCCCCCCCCCCCCCCCCCCCAAATAGAAAATATTTAACTACATCTCACGAAACTCTAATATAAGAGTATAAGAGAACCAAAAAGTTAACTATAAGCTTAAATTGCTTTTAACTGGTGCATTTCATAATGAAGAACTTGAATCCATTATATAGCCTTAAACTCCATTTTCCTTTACAAAACTAAGTAATATGGAACTTTTTCAACATGTACGATTTCAATCATCAATAGTCTCCACCTTGATTGAAAATAATACACCAACTTCTATTGCCTTGACCAACAATCATAGTTCAAAAGAACTATCATACTCCACCATAAAAAGTATAGTCACTTGAAGCTATACAACTTCAAGAATTTTCACATTGTCTTCACTGACAATCATAGTTCAAAAATTATCATAATCTACCATGAAGAATATATTTCCCTTGTTGCTAAACAACTTAAAGAATTTCACATTCTCATAATTAGGGGTGGCAAACGGACATGCCCGCCCCGCAAATGCCCGCAAAAAAACGGGGTGGGGCAGGGCGGTCATAGTTGAGGATGCGGGCCTAAACTTAGGCCCACCCCGCAAAAGAGTGAGGGCGGGGCGGGGAAAACCCGCGGGCACTGCACCTTTTAAGCTTAAAAATGCAAAATTTTATGTAAATGCTCGTACCCGCAAAATCCCGCGAAAAAAACAGGGTGGGGCGGACACATTAGAGGGTGAGGGCCTAAATCCTTGGCCCACCCCGCACTAAAGTGCGGGTAAAATGGGCATGCCCAACGGGCCGGGCCCGTTTTGCCACCCTTAGTCATCATTGACAATCATATACTCTATCATGAAGAATATCTTTCACTTTATGTTAAATCATTCCAAGAATTTCATATGTTGAAAACCACGTTGAAAACTTATGGTACATCTTCCATGTTGGTATGAACCTTTTTAACCATCAACATAATCTCATAGTCCACATTACACCAATGTCAATCAATGCTCATGTACTAACCACTAACCAACACCATGCGTAATTCTGATTGTATGAACATATCTTTGACTTGAACTTTTCACAAGTCAAAAACAATTCTTCCATCAATTTTCTCTAGTCCAAATTGCATAACAGAACTTGTGACTGCAACTCAACAACTCTTTCACAATACCACCCTTATTTTCTAATGTGGAATATCATACAAAGTTTCTACTATAAAGTATATTAAGAACTTTTATGTCCGAATCGAACCAAAATCTATGATACCAGTTGTTGGGAAAAAACGTCAAAGAGAAAATAAAAGAAAAATGACATAATGTGGAAACTCTAAAATCAAAGAAAAAATCACGCCCGTTGTCAAATTACAACAAGAGAATAACAATGTGAAAATTGTTACAATATATAATATACCCTGAACCACCTGAGTACACTCAAACTCCCTAAAGAAAATATTTAACTACATTTCACAACACTTTAAAACAAAAGTATAAGATGACAAAAAATTCAAATACAAACTTAAAGTGCTTTTGACTGATGTATTTTGTAATGAAAAACTTGAATCCATTATATAACCTTTGACTCCCCCTTCCTTAACAAAATTAAACGATGTGAGACTTCTTCAACATGTATATTTTTAACCAACACCAACAAACTCTTCCTTACTCTCCAATAAACCTATCAATGCCTTGTATTTTCATGAGGTGGAAGCAACATTTGTTTCATCTTTTACATTTGATTCTTTGGTGGGAGTCTGCACTAATTTTTGTAGTGTCTATTCTTTTTACATTTCCAACACGTGATAGTCTGAGTTGTAGAAATTACAATGATTTTTAGTTTTGGATTGTCTTTCCTTTTATTTACAACAACCATATATTGTGTTTGAATTTCTTCCTCTTAGCTTTTTATGTAATACTAAAGAGGATTAAGATTCACCCAACTATTTCTGTCACATCTCTTCATTGAGAACTAGATCATGAACATTATCAAATTTCATTTTTTGACTTCCTGAAGAGATACTCACAACCATAACAATAGCACTATAGTTATTTGGTAAGGGAATACAAAGTATTTATGCTCGTACGTAATCGTTAAATTCGACTTCCGCTAAAGTCAATTGGTCTGTGACAATATTGAGTTCATTTATATGTTATGCAACTGATGCGCCTTTTGTCATCCCAAGAGTTCATAATCACCTTATCAAATGAACTTTATTTGAAGTTGATAACTTTTCATACATGTAGAAAGATCCTTCATAAGACAAGCAGTGGTATTTTCCTTTGCAATGTTAAAAGCAACATTTTCGAGATAATGATAATTAGATAACATTAAGTGCTTGTCTATCGAGAAGATTCCAATCATCATCCTTCATCGAATATGGTTTCTTTTCCGTGAGAAGTTTATGCAGCTTTTTCTAATACAAATAATTTTTTATGTGCATCTTTCAAATTCCAAAGTCGGCACCATTTAAATTTTCAATTTTCACATTTCTTTCATCTGCGGACTTCCTCAGAATTACCTTTGATAATTTTGGAGAGTAACTGTGATTTAAAACACTTTTGTGAAAAATCGAAAACACTGACCAACTTTTGCACAATTCACAAAAAGTATAATTCATGTGAATAATACACTCAATAGAAAATTAATAATAACAACCAACTGACTCTGATATCCATTGTAAAAAAAACTGCGTAAAATTTGTTCATGATCCGATACGTGAAAGATAATAAATAAAGCGGAAACACACTAAAATTAATAATAAGTAAAATTTATAGGTGTTTAAGAACTTTCTCTCACATAAAATCAATTACACTAAAATATTTTTTTTACAAAATTTCATATTTAGAATTTTCTTTCTTCCTTTTTGTTGGATGAAGTATGAGTTGATAGAAAACACACATTCTTTATTATTGAAAAAAAAAATGAAAAGCAACATTGACTTTTATAGTCAATATGGTTGCTATGTTCTTTCTCTTAAAAAATTTCGTAACCACGTTTAATTTTATTTATTTATTTTTGTTGTTTCTTATTTCTTTTCTTTATTTTGACCAACAACCCCCTCCCCTCTCAATATAGTTTTTAAATTTTGGATTTTTTTTTTCATATCCTTTCATTTAAATTAATTTTTTCCATCAAATTTAGAGTCGCTTCGGCCAAATTCGATCAAGGTTGAATTTTGTTATGTGCCTGTTAAAGAGTATTTTTAAAGTACTATTTTAGAATTTGATAAAAAAATTACTCTTTAAAAAATTAACAAGTTTACAATTTTAAGTATTTAAATAGAGATTAGAATCCTCTTCTTTTATTTTTAGAAATAAAAAAAAATCACATGAAGAGAGATATAAATAAAAATTTAAAAATATTAAAAAGTAATAAATGATAGTGAGATTCACTTGATAGAATAACTCAATATCTATTGTTTGAGTCACTATCTCTTATAATAGAGTACTTTTTTTGGTAAGATATGAAAAATATCCTAACTTTTTAAATAATGTATAAAGTAAGTCTAAAGTCAGTCATTAGGATTTTTCTAATAATTAATATCATGCCTAGTTTTGCAAGCATAATCTTGAAAGCTTACGTAGAAAAACTGGTAGAATAATGGATTGATTACATTTCTCAATGTGTTTTTGTGGTCCAATGAATTGGTTACCTTTGAAATCAACCCATTCATTCATTGATCCATGATTGACTAAGAATAATGGAAAAGCTAAAAATTCTCAAAGACCATGTCATTGGTTAATGCTCATTTTGAACCCGAATCATTGAACCAAACTATTTTCTCCGTCTCAAACGAGTGTTTCATTTGTAAAATAAGTGTTTTAAAATGATCGGATATTTTTTAATTTTCAATACATTTTATGTGATTCTACCATCTAATAAATATTATTTTTGTCAATCATAATACTTGATAAAGAATATTTTAATAAAATATTATTCTTTCTTTTATTTATTTATTTTTCTTAATCAATGTGAAATGGTCAATTCTATCACTCGTTGTGGGAGAGAAAGTAAGAAAAAATTTGATTCATTCACGACTTTGTCATTTGTCAAAGATCCCTTAATAGTCATGCTTATACAACCTCTAAAGATTTGCCTCCCTCTTAAAAAGTGATCATCACATTAGACTAATTGCAAACATCTTAGTGTCAACTCGCAGAAATCAATATTATTAAATTGAACGTCATCACTAAGATTCAAACTCGGATATTCACAATTGTGTGTGAGTTCCTTTATTCTAGAATTAACTTATACATAAACATTTGCTTTTAAGTACTAGATATGTTTCACCATAGTTCTTGAAAATGATAGTTGTTTTTGAAATAATCGCCAAAGATAATTGACTAAAATAAAGAGACAGACACCAATGTTTGAATGCAATAACTCTTGACTCAGTTGCCACTTGCTACAATTATTGGATTTTTGGTAACAAACAAACATACATTCACACACGACACGTTTTCTCATTCAATGTTATTCCAACTCACTCTTCAAATTCTAAACACTTTGCCAATTTTGCCCCATCATTATACTCTATACCAAAAAATATCGGATTTTTCTAAATATAATCTATACCATTATTTTCATACTTTATAAGAAAATTATTTGGTTTCCTAGCAGGGAAATTCAAATCATATGAGTGTCATGTGATGTCTATATACATACTCTACAAAAGAATTCAAATCACATTGTATTGTATATGTATTATACATCCACAGCATCAACAGGAAGAGAAACAGTTCTGTGTAGAGTATCTTGAAGCAGAAGTTTTGTGTAGAAACTCTTTGCAGTAGCCATATTTTCCTCGTCACAATACACCGCACCGCAATTTTGACGCGGCATTTTTGGTTCTAGTCCTATTTGTTTATCCCTGAGCTCCCTCAACTCCATTTGATATTTTGCTTTGAGCCATCTCAACTCGTGTTGTATCTCTTTCTCATAATCATTCTCGACGACTCCGCAATGTAGTGAACCGATGGTAGAATGGTTTCCAAGTTCGTAATGTTCGTCTGAAGGGCTTTGAGTAGTAGACTCTACTGGACTCAGTTCGCGGCTTTCGTGATGATGACTCCACGATTCCTGATACTGCAAAAAGTCAGATTCGCTTGACATGTTAGGCGCATCATCGTTGACATTGTTGTTGTAATCCTCGGATTGGAATGTAATCTCTTCGAAACGGCCGTGCATTGAAGCACATCCATGCATGCAGCATTGAAGAAGCTGCAAGTTTTTTCCACTTTGATTACGGGAAAGAAAATCCGTAACTGTAGTATGATTGGAAACACAATTTTCACAGAAACTTTGGTTTTCATAGTTGGCGGTTTCCTCAATTCCCGGTCCTCGTCTCCATTTGGGTACCAAAGATGCGATTTCTCCATCTATCATACCGGCTATACTGGTAACATCTTGATCGGTAATGTCGAGTTCTGCAACCATTTCGGTTGCTACACTTAATGCTGTATCCAACTCTATGTCAAATGGGAAATAAATGTTTCGGATATGACCTGCGACATCAATAAGTTGAATAAGTCAAGCTTAAACTCCATTCAAACATAGGAGTATACAAATCACGAGAATAAAATGCCGATATACAAAAACATTTGTTCCAACCTTCTTTGTCTGCGATTCTTAGTCTCAAAAAGATGCCACCGTCGTCTTTCCTCTTGCCTTTGATGCTTATGTCAACATCTTTGGAGGTTTCATCGTCTTGGCACTCGAAAAGTTCAATTCCGTGTTCAATCTCAGCCGGATGAGAATAACAATCTGCTTCATACCCGAAACCATTTGAGTATTCGGTACTTATGTTACTATAGCTACGATCGAGTGAAAAAAATGACTGACTAACAAAAGGACCCAAGTCAACAAACTCTTCTCCATCTACCGATCCCAAATTATATTCGTAATCATCAATTCGAAGAAAAGGATCGTCAAGAAGCTCCCTTGCAGAGAGCCTTAGAGATACAGTCGCAAGACATTTCTCAACAAACTCTCGCGTTTCGGGATCTTTCACTTTATACAAAGCTTCTGGTTTTTTCCCCTGGAGATGTCAAATGTCAAATGATATTCTGCGACTCCAGTAAGAAACAACGCTTTAAAATGTAAGAGAAAGAAATCGATCTTACAGAAGAAACTTTCTTGTAGATTTGTGCCGGATGGCTGCATTCGCTATAAGGATATTCAAATGTGACCATTTCTAACACACACATACCAAAGGAATATATGTCAACTAATTCATTATACTCCTCTTCATATACTTCTGGCGCCATGAACTCCGGCGTTCCTGCAGAAACATAAAAATAGGAGAAATATAAGACTCTAACTAAAATTACTGATCCTAGTTCAAATCTGGCTCTAAATATCTTCTGCGCGCAACTGCAAAGACTAATCTCATGACCACAATAGGAGGCAAAGCTCTCCGTCAAGAGAATTTAACATTGTTCACGTATAAGTCATATAATCAAATTATTTTCGTATAAGCTATCCTAAAGAGCTTATAGAAATAAACAAAAAACAGTTAACGGACACGTCAGGAGTTGCGCTGTTTTCATAAGTTCAAATAAATCAATCCAAACAGACTTATATTAAACATATCGACACGAAAGAAACATACCTACACAATGCGCGGCATGTGATTTCCGGAGAATCGCAGCCAAACCAAGATCCCCAATCTTAACTTCCCCTTGATTACCATTAATGAAAATATTATCACATTTAAGATCTCTATGAATCACAGGTGGATCATGGCTATGAAGATATAAAAGTCCTTGCAGAATCTGTCTACACCAATGCTTCACTGCTCTGATATTAACCTTCTTGTGCTTTAGCCTATACCTATAGCATCAATTGCATCAAGTTAAAGAAGTTAGAACACAAGATCTCAAAACCACAAAAAGAATAATAATGAATCTTATCATCAAGAGCGAAGCACAAACACGGACACCAGAACACTGACACCAGTAATAATTTGAAAAATGATTAAATTGAACGTAATCACAAGTGTCTGTATATCTGTATGCGCCTTTTTCAGAGGTGTCGGTGCTAAATACATAAAGAGAACTCACTGTCTAAGAGTACCGGAAGTAAACAATTCAGTGACAAAGTTGATATTCCTATTGGAAGTATCAACCCAAGAAGTGTAGAATTTCATTATGTTTCTGTGTTTCAATGTCTTGAGAAGATGAATTTCACAGTAAAGCCTCTCAAGATCTTCAGGATTTTGTAGAAAATCATAAAGTTTGATTTGATTCCAAGCAACTTCAATCCCTTGATACTCATCAAATGCTCTATATCTACATCAATTGAACAAAAAAAAAATCATTTTTTTAAGAAAAATAAAAAATGGGTATGAAGAAAAAGTGAAAAACAGAAATGGGTTTGTATTCATACACTGTTTTAGAAGCTCCTTTACCAAGAATTTCATTGTACTGCTAAAAAAAAAAACAAAGAACAAAACATCATTAAACTGAACAAAAAGAACATGATAAAAGGAACATAAATTATTACTTACTCTGCCGTATCTACCAGTTGGATCAACTTCAACAAAATCTGAGTCATCATCTGTTTCGAGGTTTGTTACACCATTCATGTTGTGTTTGAAGGTTGTTAATTGCAGAGAGAGAAGAAGAAGAAAATTGTGCTTCTCCGTCGTGTATGAAATGTAAATAAAATATTTATATATGGAATGAAACCTTTCAAAGAGATATAAAAGGATAATAAAATATTGCGAAATAATTGACGACAGAGGAGAGAAAAAGTATGAATTATTAATTATTTTTTCTTAGCCAATAAATCATAAATATATTTTTTAGAATAAAAGAATTTATATTAAATTCCAAAAAACAAAACAAAACGCGGCAATCCAAAGACCCGGCTAGGATCCTAAGTCACCAACCAACAGCTAAAACAAACTAAGGCATCATTAAAACACATATGTGCCTCTTAAGGTTGGGTCTATCCAAACATCTATAAACAATAATATCAACTATTTTGGGTTAAATGCCGTCTAAGTTCGTGATTTCTCCAAAGCAAATTTGATTACAATACCACAAAGATTCGTAAACTGTTTCCACAAGGGCACATTTGAAGACTCTACTTTTCCAATTTTTCCATGTGCTGTTGTTTAGCACTCACAATATCTCTTCATTCCAACCAAGAGGACAGTGACTAATTTGCAACCATTAAAGGACATATCTCCAAATTCTTTGAATGGTTATGCAGGAAAACAGTAAGTGATTTAAGGACTCATCTTCATTGCAGAAACAACATGTTTTATCCTCCAACATCCCAAATTTGTGAAGACGATCCTTGGTTGCCAACCTACCATTGCAAGTCATCCATAAGGCAAAAAATGCCCTCGGTCTAGCAAGATTATCAAACCATATTTTGTGTCAACCAACTTTGTCACCATTAATTTTAATGATTTTGTAGAAGTCTCTGGTTTTAGCTTCTCGTTTCTCCATAATACTTATCCAATCTTGGTTGCCTATAATTCTTTGCCTTTGTTTAAAGATGGTCTTGCTTATCCAAGGCCAGTTGCTATTTGCAACCACGTCCATAATGTCTGCTCCTTTCAAATAATATGTATGAATCCACTTGATCCATAAACTGTCACTTTTTCCACTAATGTTCCACAATAGCTTGAGCATGCTAGCAACTTTCCAATCTTCAAAGTCCACAATATTGAGCCCACCCTAGGTTTTTCTGTTACAAGTATTTTTTTTCCAAGGGATTGGTGATTTCCTGGATATCTCCCCACTGTCAGACCAAAGGAAGGATCTACAAATGGATTTCACCTTTCTAATCACTTTTTTAGGAAGAGGAATAACCTGTAACCAAAAATTCAGAACAACAAATATGATACTCTTAATTAGAAATATTCTCCCTGCAAAGCCAAGTAAGTGAGAACTCCAATGATTCACACGCGCAACAATTTTCTCCACCAGGGCATTACAATGAGTAGAAGACACCTTTTTGCTAGAGAGGGAAATGCCTAAGTAACGAAAGGGGAGTTTGCCTTCTCTAAAACCAGTCACATCAAGGATATCTCTTTGGAGTCTTCATCAACATTGCCAAAGAAAATGTGACATGTTTGAGGATTCACCACCAGACCAGTTGCTACAGAGAAGTCATTAAAAGCATTCAAGGCAATTTGAACAGACAATTTATCACATCTATTGAACACTAGAAGGTCATCAGCAAAGCACAAATGGATAATATTCAACTTTTCACATCTTGAATGGTAGTTGAAATTTGGGTTATTAAACAATTTACCAAAAGACCTACAAAGGTATTCCATTATGATGACAAAAAACAAAGGGGAGAGGGGATCCTCTTGCCTTAGGCCTCTCTTAGCTTGCAAGCTGCTAGAATATTATCCATTGACATTCAATTGGTAGGACACTATTTTAACAGTTAGGAGGATCCATCTTATGTACTTATGGGGAATGCCCACTTCCTGCAAAATAGACTCCAAAGATGTCCACTCAACTGAGTCATAAGCTTTTTGAATATCCATTTGCATCATACACTTTCGAGGACCCCCTTTGGCGCTATAACCCTTCATCAATTCATAAGCCAACAGGACATGATCTTGCAGATGGTTACCTGGAACAAAGGCTGCTTGGATGTAGTGAACAATACTCTTAAGAACTCTACCAAGCCTTGTAGCTAAAATTTTTGCAATGAGATTATAGACAACAATACAGCAGGAAATAAGCATATAATCCTTGACCATGTTGGCATTAGTTACCTTAGAAATAAGAGTAACCACTGTACTATTGAAGGCATAAAACATCCTTTCCTTTTAAAAGAAGTCTCTAACAGCATCATATACATCATACTTTGTTATACTCCAAGTTGCTTTATAGAATTTAGCTCCATAGCCATCAATTCCTAGGGAAGAATTGTCTTTCATACTTTTTAAGGCCTTGGCAATGTCTAAGTTGCTAATGGGAGCAGTCAGATTATCCCTCTCTTCCATTGACAATTGATTGTCTCATCTAAGCACTACAATATCAATTCCTCTCAGCCTAGAAGAAGCATTTTCTACTAAATTCCTATAGAAATAATTATTTATTTTTGATGAATGTTATTAGGACTGTTTAAAAAATCCATAAAATCGAATCGATCGAACCGAATTGTTATTCAATAATCGAATTATTATTTTTAGTTAATGAATTAAATCATATTTTTTCTAACAATTCGATAATCAAACTGAATCATAATTAATCGAACATGAACCGAACTGTAATTAACCAATCATATTTATAGTTTGATATTTTTTAACTTATGTTGAAACTTTGATTCAGTAGTATTTTTTGTTGGAGGGCAATCGAGGGGGTCAACGAGGGAGCATTTTTTTAATTTGGACACACCTTTGTGAGAGACACACCACATACTCGCCTAAAACCTTAAGGTGATAGGTGTGTGGGTTCTCTCACTTATATAGTGTTTAATCTTCCCTTTTCTAATCAATGTGGGACTTCTTCCTCACACTTGATTCTCAACACTCCCCCTCAAGTGTGAGTTTATACATAATGTGCTCCCCCTCATGTGGAAGCTCTCTCTTCCACATACACATGTATCACCGTTAAACTCAACGAAACACCTTCTACCCACATCTGCGAGAAGTGTTTCGATACAAGTAAGTCGGTCCATTTCTCGAACTAAAGGCTCTGATACCATTGTTGGAGGGCAATCGAGGGGGTCAACGAGGGAGCATTTTTTTAATTGGGACACACCTTTGTGAGAGACACACCACATACTCACCTAAAACCTTAAGGTGATAGGTGTGTGGGTTCTCTCACTTATATAGTGTTTAATCTTCCCTTTTCTAATCAATGTAGGACTTCTTCCTCACACTTGATTCTCAACATTTTTATCATTAAATTTATTTTAAATATTAAAAATCAAGTTTTTAAAAATTAACTTTTTTAACAATTAATAATATTTAATTTTTTTAACGATAAGTGCAAAAATAAACAATCACATATGTAAAAACTTTCATTTTTTCACGTGAATTACTAATGTATATTTGTTTAACTCTAAAAAGAAGTCGTGTGATATTTTAGCAGACAATTAACAATATAAATTTTTAGACAAATTAAAATAAAATATCATAATAATGGTTTTTTTTATAATAATGAAATGTCATTTAACATGTTTTAATGAAACACTATCAGTATAAATTTTACAACAAACAGTATATATATATATATATATATATATATATATATATATATATATATATATAGGGAACGTATCATATGAGAATGTCATTTTTATGTGAGAACATGAGAATGAATCTAAACCATTAGATTTTAAAATAAATGGTGGAGATTAAGTATCAGTTTTTTTTCTCTCTCCTCCATCATTTATTTTAATAATGAAGGAGAGAGAAAAACAAAAACCACACATAATCTCCACCATTAATTTTAAAATCTAATGATTCAGATTAATTCTCATGTTCTTGCATAAAAATGTCATTCTCATAGGATATGAATTATATATATATATATATATATATATATATATATATATATATATATATATATATATATATATATATATATATATATATATATATATATATATATATATATATATATATATATATATATATATAACGTATAAGTTTAAAATAAAATAGTATAATTTGTTTGAATTATTGGTTGTTTTTGAAAAATTATTTAAGATTTGATGTTCATAACATTTTACTTGTTTGATTTTAATTTTGTCATTTTAATGATAAAAATTATGTAAAAAATACTTTAAAAAAAGTAGTTTAAAATGATTATTTTATTAAAAAAATTAAAAATACAATGGTTCTTTTTCCCATGACAAACGACTCTCTTGAAAAAACTATTTGCTAACGGTTTGAAATTCACAACCTGCGTACTAAATCAATTATTTGATTTAGTTCGGTTTTGAGCAAATTCAAATGGTTTGATTTCTATAAATTCTTATTATAGTTTGATTTGATACGGTTCAGTTTTTTTAATAAACAATATCATGAACAATCCTAAATGTAATTATTGAGAGAAAAAAAAGCAGAAATACATGCATGCCGTTATTTTAGAGCAGAATTTTAAATTTCATTTCATTTTTAATAAGGATGGATAGTGACGGTAATGAATGGTTGGGATTTATTCTTGTCTTTCTTGTTTTTATATTTTCTTAACGACATGCATTTTCCATTATTTTTTAGATACAAACCACTTTTTAATACCACATGACAATAATTATTAGAGATTTATTCGGTGAGATTATGGATATAAACTCAAGTAATAGTGTTTTTGTTATGATCACAATTATCACAACAATATATAGAAAGAAATTTAAACTAAATTATGCAACTAACTTTTTCAATATTCATATTCGTGTTTATTCCTTCGTCAGACCAGTACATATATAGTTAAATTGGTTATAATAGATCCACATATCTAACTATCAATACAAATTGGAATTCTAACCATAACAAAAATTAAGGACTCAACATAGAAGCTTATAGACCTTCCCCTCAGCTTTGAATCTTAGGCACCACAAAGTCATTTAACTATTGGACCTCAGTTATCTTCTCATAATTTCTTAGGCACCATAAAGTCATTTAACGATAATTAGATTGTGTTTGTTCTTCAATGTCATATGTAATAGAGTTCTTGATTTCAAAAATTAGATGAATTAGAAGATGAAGCTGCCATAATCTTGTGTAAATTGGAGACGTATTTTCCTCTATCATTTTTGACGTTATGGTTCACTTGTTCATCTAGTTAGAGAAATCAGAATTTGTGGTCCAGTTTATTTAACGTGGATGTATCCAATAGAGCGATACATGAAGATCTTTAAAGGATATACGAAGAATCATCACTGACCGGAAGCTTCAATTGTTGAAAGGTACATCATAGAAGAAGTTGTTGAGTTTTGTACAAACTATTTGTCGGAAGCAGAGTCTATAGGAATTCCAAAGTCTCGTCATGCTGACACTGAAGATAGAGGTATTCAAGGTTTAAATGTTAAGTCAATGGCTCGGGATGTAGTTATTCAGACACATTTCTATATATTGAATAATCTTGAAGAAGTTCAACCTTACGTGGCTACTCACAAAAGACTTTTGAAGAAAAGATATCCACGAATGAGTGACAAGTTGTTGTTGATCGAGCATAACAAAAAATTCATATATTGGTTTAATAAAAGGATACCAAATGATCATAGTGCATCCGGGATGATTAAATGGTTGTGGTACATGCCAAAATTTAATGTGATAACTTGGACTACATATGACATTGGTCATGATACCTTTTATACAAAATCAAAAAATGAACGTAGTACAATGCAAAATAATGGGGTTATGGCTGAGGCCGAATCCATGTATTTCTCTAGTTCGAAAGATAAGAATTCAATATTGGCATCTAGTGCGTTTTATGGTGTCATTGAGGAGATTTGGGAGATTTATTATGTTATCTTCAAAGTGACTTTATTTAAATGCAAGTGGGTTCTAAATAATATTAATGGTGTACAAACTGATGACTTAGGATTCACCCGGGTTGACCTTGGCAAGACAAATTATATGACCGAACCATTCATCATGGCTTCACAAGTAAAACAAGTTTTCTATGTGACCGACCCTTCAGACGCATCGGGAAAATAATCAATCGTTCTCTGAGGAAAAGACATTCCTAGTAGTTATGAAAGTTTTGATATTCCTTATACTCCATCTTACACAACAAAAGTGTCTACCACACATGATGAAGTTGATAGAGATGATGTGCATGCTATTCGTATCGATCATAATGAAGGCATATAGGAAAATTAACAAGTAATTATTTTATTCTTTATTCATAATTTAATGTAAGTTATTATTTCTAAGTATATTTACTAACAAGTATGATTATCTGAAATTGTAGGCGTTTAAAGTCAAGACACCAAAAGACAAGACACCAAGAGACAAAGAAACCAAAACACTAAGATACAATTATGTGATATTATATAATGTTTGTAGGTTGTTTTGTGCCATTTTTTTTAATGTAATATATATATATATATATATATATATATATATATATATATATATATATATATATATATATATATATATATATATACAATGTTTGGTTCTTAATCTAATGTATGGATTTGATGTAATACAATACAATTATTGTTATGATATAATTGTTGTTTCTGTTCTGATACGGTTCACAAAAATACAAGTTAAAAAATGGAAAAATTTCAAAAAGCAGAAATATATTTTTTTAAAAAGCATATAATTTAACGTAGGGATGGCAACGAGTCGGGTCGGGTGCGGGTTTCACACTACCCAAACCCGCACCCGAACCCAAAGGCTATTCGGGTGGCAAAATAACACCCACGTCCACACCCGTTGGGTTCGGGTTTTTCAACCCGAACCCGAACCCGTAGCAAAAACACAAAAATACAAAAGCAACATTGATATTTAAAACACAAAAATTCCATCAAGGTCTCTCAAAGAAATTAAAGGATTAAATTACAACTTTTCATTAAGTTTGGTAACATTACAATTAAAATTAAGGTCTTCAACATATTAACTTTACAATTAAAATTAAAGTCTACATATATATTTAGGGGCACTTATGTAATTTCATGTCTAAGCGGGTGTGATTTCGGGTTTTGGGTGTGGGTTTCACACTACCCAAACCCGCACCCGAAATATCGGGTGGCACCCGAACCCGAACCTGAACCCAGTCAACTCGGGTTTTCACCTGTTGACTCGAGTTCGGGTGCGGGTGGGCCCCGCGGGTTTTGATCTGCCTGTCATCTCTAATTTAACGGAGGTTGTTAAATATAATCATGGCTGTATAGTGAACGTTGTCCAGAGTAATATATATACCAAAAAGGCACTGCTGAGAATCAAACCTGGGACTTTTAATATATTACAACCGTTAGTTAAAGTAACTACGGTAATATGTCGCGCATTTTCAGGTTTTCTACAATGGTCATACGACCATGATTGTAAGTAACACATATACAACCACACATTACTTAACAACGGCTGGTCCTGCGTGATAATATATTTTTTCCAACCGTTGTTGTATATTTTTTCCGTAGTAGTGTTATTTGATCCTGACATATATATATATATATATATATATATATATATATATATATATATATATATATATATATATATATATATGCCTAAATAGTCATTTGGTCTCTGTAAGTTAGCGAGTTTTCGAATTCAGTCTCTGTATCTTTTTTTTTGTTTGAGTCCTTATAACTCACTTTTGTGTTACATTAGTCCCTGACGTTAGCCTTCTGTTAAAAAACACTGAATGTGTAAACGGTGGTTACGTGGAATTTGCTTATGTGTGTTTTTCATTTATTGACATACCTACGTGGAAATTTATAAATTTCCCACCAAAAATAAAATATTGTTCATGAATTATGTTTTGTATTTAACTGTACATCTTCATCATCGGAATGGTGTGAAACCATCAAGGCAAGATGTGCACATTTGTTGCTATCCGAATCGAATAAAGAGTTTATCTCATTATCTTTTCATGCAATGTAGGCTCTTTTATTCTTCTTCTCTTTTCTGTTTTTGAAGCCACCTTTCTTGGAGATTTTCAGACAATTTGTCTTTAAATGACCTTGCTTACCACATTCATAACATGTGACATCTTGTGTTGAAGTGGAAGTCTCCTTTTTCCTGAAAGATTTCTTTCTTTTTGCATAATTAAAGGATTTATCATTTTTACCAAGAATCTTACCAAGCCTTTTCACAAGAAGCATAATGTTTTCATCTTCTTCTGGAGCATCATCATCTTGTTCATATTTTGAATCGACTTTCAAAGCGATGCCTTTGGATTTCTTCTCTTGATTCTCATGCTTTTCAAGTCTTTCAAGTTCAAGTTCATGTTCTTGGAGTTTTCTGAACAACGATGCGGATGTCATGGTAGAAAGACTTTTCTTTTCCGATATTGTCGTCACTTTTGATTACCATTCTCTGGTTAAATACCTAAGAACTTTAAGATTAATATCATCATTAGAAAAAGTCTTACCGAGAGCAATCAAATGATTGTCAAGTGTACAAATCTCTTTTGCAATGATGCGATGGATTCTCCGGGCTGTATTCTGAATATATCGTACTTTTGACTTAATGTATTCAATCTCGATCTCTTCACTTTAACGGTTCCTTCATAAGTTTCAACCAAGGTATCCCATATTTGCTTTGTCGTTGCACATTGAGACACACGAAAGAATTCATCCATGCTAAGTGCACTTTGAAGTATGTTGATTGCTTTCTTTTCATTAAGAATCTTTTTCTTATCATCATTGTCATAAGAGCTTTTAGTCTTTGGAGTACTGATACCATTAACGACACTTACAGGTTGATGTAGACCATTTTGACAGACTCCCATATTCCTTCTCCTGGTGCTTCTAAATGAGCCTTCATGCGAATTTTCCAAAAATCAAAATATTCACCAGAAAGTAGTGGGGGTTTGTTGCTGCTACCACCATCTTTGAAAACTAGATTTGCACTTGCGGAAGCCATACTAGATCTGTAGGAACATCTTACCTATAACCTGCTTTGATGTCAATTGTAAGTATAGATTGCACCTAAGAGGGGGTGAATTAGGTACTTTAAAAATTTTCAGGTTTGAGACTTATATGTGATAATTTTTTCGGTTGGTTGCTAAGTGATGAAAGCGATAAAGTGCGGAAAGATAAAAGACACAATGATATATCATGGTTCCCCTCACAACCTGAGAGTACTCTAGTCCCCTTATGCGGTAAGCGATTTTACCATCTTGTTTGGATTTTGTACAAGCTATCCTAACCATTATACACAAGATCTTAACAATCAATAAGGACAATCCCCTTATGATTATACAAAGTGAAATAAGAGAACAATCATCCCTTAAACACTCTCTTACTTCCAACAATCCTGGACAACAAGGAATTCAACACAAATTTGTAATTTTCACAAGTATTTTGAAGTTGTGGCAATGTATCAATCATTTGGATTGATTTTCTCCTTCAATTAAACAATTCTCAATATGTAACACAAGTGCTTAATGAATGTTCGTGGTTGAAACTATTTGAAATTGCAATGAAATTTAAGTGCAAAAGTTTCAACAAAAATCTATGTCAAGAACACTTAATTTTGAAAGATGAGAGAAAATGTGATTTGAATTGTAAATGAAAGAGGTGAATTTGAAAATCTGAAAGGTATGGTTTATATAGTGCCTTGACACCTTTCTAAAAGTTTACAAATGCATGAAATGATGCCATGGTTCAAAAATCATTTCCAAAATTCGTTTGCATCAGAAAATGAGTGAAACACTTCCATTGCTTCAGTGGTAACCAGTTACCAAAAAGGGTGTAACCGGTTACACCTGAAGTGGTGTTTAAAAATTTTGAAATTTGAACACATGTAACCAATTACAGGTTTTATGGTAACCGGTTACACTATTTGAAAAAGGCCAATGAAGCTAACGTTGGTCATATGTAACCTGTTACAGGAATTTAGGTAACCGGTTACCACTGCTTTTGGCAGAATCAAAACTTAGAAAAAAATTAAGGTTTGGCCAATTTGATGTAACAAAAAGTTTATAATGCAATATGCCATGATTGTGCATGAAATTTTGAGCACTTCTATTTAACATAGAGAGAATGCAAACTTATAACTTATAATGTCATGATCAATCCATAAAAGCACCAAAACCTGATCTTTGAAACTTGAAAACTGGACTTTATTGCACTTGCTCTTGATATGAGTCTTGATTCATTCTTTTTTACATAAGCACATTCTTGTTGTTTGTCTTCATCAAAACAATCATTTGTAAAAGCTTGTCTTCACATCATAATCAAGCATAATTAATTCTGAATAATGTCATTCTTTTCTACTCAATGCATTTACTACTTTATTGGCCTTCCTAGGTTGGGAATTCAATTCGAAGTCACAGTCCTTCATGAAGTCCATCCATCTGGTCTAACGTGACTTAAGCCCATATGGAAATATAAGTACTTCAAACTTTTGTGGTAGGCGGTAGCTAGAAATCTTAAACTATAACCCATAAAGGTAATGTATCCACACCTTGAGTGCGGAGTTGATGACAACTAGCTCTAAGTCACGAGTCTGGTAGTTCTTTTCATGAGGTTTCAACTATCTAGAGACATAAGCCATACTTACCTTTTCTATATCAAAATGCATCTGAATCCCCTCTTCGAAGAGTCGCAATAAACTTCATGTTTTTGATTTAGGGATGTAATGACCTCGCCCAACCATGAAGAGGGAGTTGAAGATGGTGAGAAGAAAGTTGTTACAATGTTGTCTGCTGATGGAATATTCCTTGGTACTGAAACTGTTGATCCCAATGTTAGTCTTGGAACCACTAGATTTATACCTAAACTATTATGTTTAAATATGTTTGTTAGTATGGATATCAATAGCTTAAAGGGTGCTCTTGTGGAAGACATTGACAATGTGAGAATTCTCATTCATGAAGAAGACTTGGTGCTTGGTGGAATGTGAGTCAAGATGATAGGGTGTTTTGGTCAACAAAAGCAATTTAAATATGAAGTGAGCAAGGTTGGGGAGACTATCTACTTTTCTGATTGTCAAGTGATCCGGGTGAAGGTTTGCTTCCATGATTTTCAAAGTAAGTATGAAGAATCTATTATGCTTGTATCAGAGGCAAATGATGAAGCAAATGTCTTGGTCATTGTGTTCAACAGTCATAAAAGACTGGTTAAAAAAATATTGAAAGGGATATGTTTGTCAAAAGAAGTTTGGACATTTGAAGAAATGTTTAAACTACTGAAGGAAGTCTGTGTTACAAACAAGGAGAACCTCATGATAAGTTTCAATGGTAATGATGATAGTGATGAATGTTCTCTCGTGTCAACAACATAATGTCTTAGGTCAGCAAGGAGAAAATCATTGCTATCGTGTCTTCTGATGAAGTTGAATTCTCTACCGCTGGGAGCAGTGGTAAGTAAAGCAGATGTTAAAAAAGTTTAATGTGGGACAAAATGTCATGACATTTGTTTCTAACATTTTTAAGCCATTTGATGCAGGCAACTTTGAAAAAGGGGTGTGCATTTTTTAGGTACAATAGAAATCAATGCTAAGGAGTTATACCAAAAGAGAAAAAATCGTTTTTCTTCCCGAAGACCACTTTGGTACGGAATTTAAGGCGAATTATTTTGTTGTCTTAAAAGTGGTATAACCGGGATGCCATTACAAGTAAGAAAGACAAACATCTTGCTTTACCCTTCTATTAGAATATATCTCTCTCTCTTCATTTCAACATGAATCAAAATTCTTATGATTCATCTGGTGGGAGCGCACCTGTCAAAGAAACTGGGGTTCCCAAGGATGTTGCGGATAACTTGGAGTCCTGGTTAAATAAGGCCAAGAAAGCAGGAGATGTTAGGAACAACATCACCATTGTTAAAGCTTCTGATGGAACTTTCGGCCCTAAGAAAATAATGCTATAAAATATGCATCCTGAAAAGATAAGAAGGATATAGGCTGCAGTTGCAGAGCTAATAGAATCTAGTGAATCAAGTGATTATGAGTCACATGAAGAGAGCCTAAATTAGCTTTTGATCTGAGGAGCTAAAGTTTGGAAAATTCTTCCTGAAAGTTTCCTGGTTCTAGCTTAGTTTTTATGGCCCTTGTATCTGGGCGGGTTTGTTTGGATTTGTAAAGGCTTTATAGCCTATTTTGAACTTAATGTTGTAACCTTAAACCATATCTAATATTGTGCATCACTTGATAATGTCTTTGGCTGTGTATGTGCTGACATACAAACATATGCATGACTGACTTCTAGATGCTATGTTAAGAACTAACCCTTTGCCAAATTATGGAAAATAAAAAGGGGGAATAGTAGTGTTGTTGAGTGTTGAGGTAATAGGTAACAGAGTGTTTAGTACTACGATCTCTAGTAAGTACTAATGTTGTGCTCCATGCTTGAGCATCGAACAATACATCTGGCCTTTGTATATGTGAAAACATATATATGTTAGTAGTATTACTTGCATATTCTGATATCAACTACTAACTGATTGTGTGTGCATGACTAAGTATGTGAGTGATTGCATGCTGATATATGTTAGTTAGTAGGATTGTATGCTACTAACTATGAGCTAACTAGATTCATGCATGACTAAGTATGTGAATGATTGTGTGATTATCTGTTTGGTTTGGAGCAACTAAATAGATTTTGTGTAAGCATCTCAATGTTGATGCTTCTGACTTCTACTGTTGATGTTGGTGCATAACTCTGATAATTTGGAAGATGGTTGCCATTGTTGATTGAATGCTATGATCTGATGGAAGAATTGCTATTTATATTGAAGAGTTATTTTTCTACAATTTGCCAAAGGGGGAGATTATAGTTCCTATTGGATTGACTGCATTTAACAAAACAACAACATGAAGAAGTGTCCAAGTATTCAAGATTGATCTATCTTTCTTAAGATGTAAAAATGACACATGCTGGACGCAATGCTCCAACATGTTGGTACGACATTCGGGTCTTGCTCAATAGTTGACAGAATGTGCGTTTTTGATGAATCTTTAGAGAAGATTCAGTTCTATTTTATTACTAATTTACTTAACAATATGATTAGGTGATTTCTGTTGACAATTGGATGAAGATTAATTCAGATTTAACTTTGAATTTAAATTGAAACAAATCATATCTTGTTGGAGATATTCAAGGAACAAATCAAATATCCAATGTATTATGCGTTAATTTTGGACGAAATTAAAGATATTATCCAAGGAGAAAATTCCAAAATTATTATGTTATACAAGAAGCTCAAAACCTACATTGGAAGTCAAGCAATACATTGAAGATTTATAGTACTAGGGTTTATTTTTGAGACCTTGTTATTGTTGTATGTACACCTCTATGTTTCAGTAACTTAATATAGAAGGTTTGTCTAGAGTTGAGTGGTAGTATTCAACATTGATTATTGAGTTGTAATCTCCAATCACGGATAGTGTGATTGAAAAGAAAGTGAGTAGGTTCTCATATTTAGGGGAAGACTCTAAATAGGAAGTCAATGGGTAGTGTTAGAAAGAGGCATTGGGCAACATATGGTTTTTTGTTGTTTATAAGTCTAAATGTATTAAACTACTAATAGTGAATTTCCTTGCCTGGGTTGTGGACCCAACCCCTCAGACGTAGATGTGGTTTCATCGAATTGGATAAACAATTGATTGTATTCTTTTTTGCTTTTCTGCTCCATCATCTATTACTTATTAGTGTAATGGTTATGATTTATCTTGTCGAACCTGTTGGTGAAGCATCCCGCTCGACATCTATCTCCCAAGGAATAAAATTTAAAATTTTGTTTAGATCACAAGTTTTTTGAAAAATTTGAGTTGTTAAGAATACTATTCTTTTCAAAGATGGAAGTTTAGTAAAGTTAGACATTTGGGTCAAATTCACCACCAAACTAGAGAGTGGTTTTTAGTCATAATCAATAACCATGTAGAGATTTTATCATCAATATTGTCAATTCTTTTATTGTATTAAGTTGATATAGTCTATCAGTTAGTCTTTTATTATTGGATATATACTCTTTCATCCATCATTTGTTTATAAAAGAAAAATTAATATTATCCTTTTCATATTTTCATTCTTATCAAAGAATGTCCAACATTTTATTATGAGTATTGTAATAACATGCAGATATACATGATTAGTATGAATAAAGAGAATTTAATTTAAATACATATCGTTATCCACTTATAAATATAAAAAAGTATGAGGTATATATTCGTCACCGAAGAGCATTAACTTGATTCAAATGATATAAATTTTTATATTTAAAAACATTTACTTAATCAATCATAATTTAACACAAATATTTTATATGTCCAAGAAAAATGACAAACAATCTTATATATCCAAATATAAGATAAAATTAACAACAGATATGAGACAATATTTTATCTATTTCGCATATAGAGAAATTATTTTATAAAATTATATTTTATAATATTGACCTTATATATTAATTACAAATTAAAGAATCAATGAAAATATATATCTTGATAGTTTTTATTTTATAATATAAAGACTATAGATATAGATTGGGCATGTGTCTTTGTTTGGAGGTTAGGGTGCATTATTGCCAATTACAACACACGTCCACGTATGAGTGGGCTCATATGCACCTCTCATTCAAACTTCTCTATCTATTGTTATGTCGATAATAATCTAGGAACCAATAAAATATACAATAATAATAATAATATGAATTTCAATGTATGACTTATACATAGGTTTAAAACAAAATAAAATTAATATAATGGAATGGCACAAAAGAACAATATTTCTTATGTATTTGTTGTTTGGAGTTTCATGTATGCTAACATGTAAAATATTAAAGATTATTTTGAAATTTGTATTATAAAATGGAAACTAATAATATTCACTAGGTTGATTCAATTTTTAAAATTTATTTGGACAATCAATTATAACTAATCGATTAAGGTTGGTTATTTTTGTCAAAACATGATGACAGGTTGGATATTTGTTTTGTCAAAGATATAATAATAATAATAATAATAATAATAATAATCACTTTGTGTGCGCATCTATCCAAACATAATACAATTTTTCTTGCATATAAAGGATGAGAATATGATAGATTAACTAACAAAGATCTAAGACCTAGTCTACGCAGATTCATGTCTGGTCAGACTTTTTTTAAATAGAAAATATCTAAGTATTTTATAAGTCTAATTAGTTAAAAAGGCGAGGTTTTAGGCTATACAATTTTTTTTTGAACCTATAAGACTAATCTATTTAAATAAATATAAATAATTTTATTATTATTATTATCATATTATTTAATGTACTTTGAATTAAAATATTGAAATAAAACTTAATTATCTTTAAAAACTTATGAAAATAGGTTGAAAACACCTCACACACAATGTCACAAGTTGTTTTCATAAGTTTTCTTAAACAAATAGTCTCACAAAATTTATGTTATTAGATAAGCTCAGATAATTCAATGTAAATAAATTGTTAGTATCACCGATCTTTTAGATTTGCAGTCTATATAAACAATAATTGAATTGTTTATTTACATAAGTTTAAATAAAATAGGCTTTCAAGTAGGCTAATAGACCAATTAGATATTAAAAAAGACTATGCTTAGGATAAAAAAAAAGCCTATGACAAGCTATAGGTCAGACTTAGAATTTGATATTTTTAACAGATCAGACTTAGGCTTGGCAAATCCTGAACTTTGTTCGGAACACCACTTCCTGGGCATTTCGATACAAGTAAGCCGGTCCCTTTACGAACCAGGGGCTCTGATACCATTTGTTGGGGGCACTACAACAAAAAGGACTTATAACATCTCACCTTAGACAGCGCTTTATTACAAAAGCGCTGCTATAGGTCAAAAACACGGAATCTATTAATTTAATAAAGGAAAAGCGCAAAAAAATATAAGACCTTAGACAGCGCTTTAGTGAAAAGCGCTGTCTAAGGCCTTTTAAATTTTTAAAAAAATTTAATGGAAAATATTAGACAGCGCTTTCCTTAAAAGCGCTGTCTAAGGCCTTTTAAATTTAAAAAAAATATAAGACCTTAGACAGCGCTTTTAAGGAAAGCGCTGTCTAAGGTCTTAAATATTTAAAAAAATAAAAACAAAAGCACTGTCTAAGGCCAATCTTAGAAAGCGCTTTTAAAGCGCTGTCTAAGGGCCACCTTAGAAAGCGCTTTGTTGAAAAGCGCTGACTAAGGTCTAATAAAATTAAAATATATGAATATACTCAGTTTTCATTTTCAGTTTTGCGCTCTTTCTTCTCCCTCCCCTGTTGCGAACGGATACTTGCGAACCTGAGCTAAACCCTTGCCGTCGTCCACCGCGCCGTCGTCCACCGTTCCTCCCTCATTTCGCGACTCCGACGACCTTTACTCCACCGTGACCGTCTGTTCCTCTCTCATTTCGCGTTTTCGTCACTCAGTTTGGAAGTTTAAGAGTTTCAGATTATTACACATTTTATAAGGTATGCTGATAATGTTGCTGTTGATAATGTTGTTGTTGATGTTGATAATAATGTTGTTGTTGATGTATTACACATTTTACACGTTTCAGAGTATTACACATTTTACACGTTTCAGAGTTTCAGTTTGGAAGTTTCAGAGTTTCAGAGTTTCAGTTGATAATGTTGCTGATAATGTTGATAATGTTGTTGTTGATGTTGATAATAATGTTGTTGTTGATGTTGATAATAATGTTGTTTATGTTGTTGCTAATGTTGGACTGTTGCTAATGTTGATAATGTTGCTAATGTTGTTAATGTTGTTGCTAATGTTGGACTGTTGTTGGATATAAGAATAAAATATGTGCTAACTTCATTTTTGGTGATATAGGAATAGAATCAATATAATGTGTTAGTTTAGTTTGTTCTTGTTAACATTTTTCTACATTGTTAACTATTGCTATATAATGTGTTTGTTTAGTTTAGTTTAGGTTAGTGTTAGTGTTAGTGTTAGGTTAGTGTTAGTGTTAGTGTTAGTGTTAGTTTAGAACATCTATTATAGTTTGTTCTTGTTAACATTTTTCTACATTGTTAACTATTGCTATATAATGTGTTTGTTTAGTTTAGTTTAGTTTAGGTTAGTGTTAGTGTTAGTGTTAGGTTAGTGTTAGTGTTAGTGTTAGTGTTAGTGTTAGTGTTAATGTTAATAATGTAAATTCTTGAGGTTGTTGTTCTAAAGAACCGAAATTCAAAGCAATTTTGTTAATGAAGTTAATTGCTTTGAATTTCTTAGTTTGGACTTGTTATGCTAATGTTAAATTCTTTCTAACTGTTAGGATTAATAAGTAGGAAAACCATGGATAAAAAATGGATGGATGCCGATCGATTGTCCAAAGAGTACGAGAATGGGGTATTGGATTTCGTTAAGTTTGTTGTTCAACACGCTGACGCTAAAGAGCTCAATCGAATAAAATGTCCTTGCTTGGGTTGTTGTTATGTTGGTAGGGTTGACGCAGATGGGTTGAAATCGCATTTACTGATGAATGAAATTGATCGAAGTTATAAGTGTTGGATACATCATGGTGAGAAAATTAACGAGAATGTTGAACCGACGAGGAAAAGTAATACAACCTATGCTTCAGATGACAAAGACACGGAAACATACGATTGTGATCGAGTCGAAGAGATTGCAGAAGCAGTTGTAGAAGATCTTCATGATTGTCCCGAAATGTTTGAGAGGTTGGTAAGCGATGCAGAGAAACCGCTCTATCAAGGTTGCACTAAATTCACAAGACTGTCTGCGGTATTGAAGTTGTACAACTTAAAGGCGGGCAATGGATGGTCGGATAAAAGTTTCACAGAGTTGTTGGCCCTTTTGAGAGAAATGCTACCGGAAGATAATGTTCTTCCCAATCGAACCTATGAGGCCAAAAAAATGTTGTGCTCTATTGGCATGAGCTATGATAAAATACATGCTTGTCCAAACGATTGCGTTTTGTTTTGAAAGGAATATGCATCGTTAACTGAGTGCCCTAAATGCGGTTTGTCTCGATATAAGAAAAAATTGTCTCCAGCCAAGGTCTTATGGTATTTTCCTATAATACCGAGATTTAGGCGCATGTTTCGTAGTGAAACCGATGCAAGACACCTGACTTGGCATGCAGATGAAAGAATTATTGATGGAAAGTTGCGACATCCGGCTGATTCACCACAGTGGTCGAAAATTGATAATGATTATCCTGACTTTGGGGAAGAAGCAAGAAACCTTCGTCTGGCATTATCTACTGATGGAATGAACCCGCATGGTCTTCAAAGTATCTCACATACCACATGGCCTGTGATTCTTATGATTTATAACCTACCTCCGTCGCTATGCATGAAGCGTAAGTACATGATGTTATCTATGTTAATCTCTGGGCCTAAACAACCAGGGAATGACATAGACGTATACTTGACACCTTTGATCGAAGATTTAAAGATATTGTGGGAGAACGGTGTGGAGGTTTATGATGGATATAGGAAAGAAAGTTTCAATTTGAGGGCGATGTTGTTTGGCACAATTAATGATTTTCCAGCTTACGGGAATCTATCAGGGTACAGCATAAAAGGTGAAAAAGCGTGTCCTATTTGTGAAGATAAAACAGTTTCGAAGCGATTGGACTTTGGTCATAAGAATGTCTTTCTCGGTCATCGTAGATTCTTAAATGCCAAACATCACTACCGTGGGTGGAGTCAAGAATTCAATGGAGACACCGAAGAAGGTAGAGCTCCACCTATGTTGTCATGTGACCAAGTTTTTAAAAAGGTGAAAGATATGCGTACTGAGTTTGGCAAACCTTTTGCACATAAGGTTGTCAAAGGTGGGTGGAAAAAGAGGTCGATATTTTTTGAATTGCCATATTGGAAGTCTTTGTACGTGAGACATTTTCTCGATGTTATGCATATTGAGAAAAATGTATTTGAAAGTGTTATTGGTACGTTACTCAATATAAAAGGAAAGACTAAGGATGGCCTTAAAGCAAGAAAAGACTTGGAAGCGATGGGGATTAGAACTGAATTAGCACCCGTGAAGAAAGGAAGACGGACATATCTACCACCTGCTGCTTTTACTCTGTCTAGAAAGGAGAAGAAAATATTGTGTAAGTTTCTGAGTGAAGTTAAAGTTCCAGAAGGATACTCTTCAGATGTCAGAAGACTTGTGTCTATGAAAGATCTCACGTTGAAGAGTTTAAAGACACACGACTGCCATGTTATAATGGAACACTTTCTACCAATAGGTATACGTTCTATTTTGCCAGTGAAAGTAAGAAGCGCCATAACTAATTTGTGTTTTTTCTTTAGGTCAATTTGTAGTAAGGTAATCGATCCCGATATCTTACCAACACTACAAAAACAGATAGTTATTACCTTGTGTGAGCTTGAAATGTATTTTCCTCCCTCTTTTTTTGACATAATGGTACATCTTGTTGTTCATCTTGTGAAAGAGACACAGATGTGTGGACCAGCTTATATGAGATGGATGTACCCTGCTGAACGTTATATGAAAATATTAAAAGGGTACGTGAAAAGCCGAAGTCGACCAGAGGGGTGTATTGTTGAACGATACATTGTTGAAGAAGCGGTTGAGTTTTGTACTGAATATTTGTCCAATGTTCAATCGATTGGACTCCCCAAAGCTCATATTTTCGAAAAAAAGGATGGTAAAAAATTAATTGGAAATAAAATTGTGACAGTATCAAGGGATGAACGGGATCAAGTGCATTTGTATGTTCTGCACAATGATAATGAGGTTGAGCCATATGTTGAGATGCACAAGGATGTACTCCGAAGGTTAAATCAGAACAGAAATGAAAATTGGATAGTACGAGAGCACAATCAAAGTTTCATACAATGGTTAAAGGATCATATTTATTTGAAGCGCTCTTCAGATCCTGCTTCAGTAACAGAAAGGTTGAGATGTTTGGCATATGGTCCAACTTTGCATGTGTATTCTCATAGCGCATACGCAATTAATGGATACACATTTTATACCAAAGAACAAGACGATAAAAGTACTATGCAAAATAGTGGTGTCACCGTCCTAGCTGAAGCAATGCACATATCAAGTATGAAGGACTTAAACCCCAAATATGCAAATCTGTCATATTTTGGAGTTATTGAGCACATTTGGGTGTTTGATTACGAGAAGTTTCAGATTCCAATCTTTGGTTGCAAGTGGGTAAATAGTAGTGGCATACGAATGGATAAGTCTGGATTTTTGCAAGTGGATCTTAATAGGGTGGGGGTACAAAGATGAGCCTTTTATTCTAGCATCGCAAGCTAGACAAGTGTTCTATGTCACTGACCCGACGAGTATGAAATGGTCTATAGTGCTTCTATCTAACAAAGTGGTTGATGATAGCGGTGTAGATCAATGTGATAGCGGTGTAGATCAATGTGATATTGATGTTGAGAATGGGTTGAATAGAAATGATCAAGATGAGGATCTTATAGCGGATGGGTCATATATCAGAAATGACCATAACGAGGGAATTTGGATCCATTCATCCGTCCGCATTGATAAGAAACAAGTAATTCATATTCCAACCAAGAAAAGAAAGAGATGTTAGTGAAAGAGGTACAATTTGTTATATACTTGATTTCTTTATTATATTTGTTATATATTATGTCATATTTGTTATATTTGATATCCTTGATTTTTTTATTACATTTGTTATATATTATGTTTGATATCCTTGACTTCTTTATTATATTTGTTATATATTATGTCATATTTTTTATATTTGATATCCTTTATTTCTTTATTATATTTGTTATATATTATATTTGATATCCTTGATTTATTTATTACAGGTTAGATGGCTACTAACAATGATGACCCACATGCTGATGATCACGCACATGATGATGATCATCCACATGATGATCAGGTTGGAAGTAGCAGAACTATGGAAGAAGAGATTAGGAGAGGAATAACCATAATGAGGAGAGTGATCCATGCTAGAAATCAAGGCATGACTTATAATGTGCATTGGAGCGAAACAGGCACACTTGTTGAGCCTAACGGTCATATGTTGACAAGTTTCATTGGTACACTTGTAAGGAATGAGGTTCCTATTACTTTAGATGACTGGAGAAACAAACAGTTGAAGGAAACCAAAGAAAAAATTTGGAATGAGATAAAGGTACCATAATTATGTCTTTAATTATGCCAACTAATTATGTCGTTTAAATTATTTGTACTAACCAATGTGTATGGTTTTTTTAGAGGTGCTTTAATGTCGAGGACGACAGAAAAGCTTATTTGATGAGATTGGCAGGGAAGCTCCTAAGAGGGTTTAGGACATATTTAAACAAAACCTATCTTAAGGATGCTGAAGGTAATTTTGTTGATGGAGAGTTTCCATCTAAATATGCAAGTTTCATTTCACCACAAGAATGGGTGAAGTTTAAAGCCAAACGACAAACCGAGCAATTTAAGAGTTTAAGTGCAATTAATCGGGATAGAGCATCAGATCCCCAAATATAAATACAGGAAAGGACGTACTGGATATGGACGTTTGGAGCAACAATTGGTAAGTATCAATAAATTGCAATGACATAATAATTGTTCATCATGAGTTATATTTGATCATATTATTTGGCTTTATATGTAGTTACAAAAGGCGGGTAGCTCTGAAACATCTCTTCCTGCACATGTCTTGTGGAAGGAAGCCCGTGTGGGCAAGTCTGGATCTGTTCCAGAAGAGGTTCTACAAGTATATGAGAAATGTGTAAGTATAACAATATTTCTTTAATTAAGTCAAAACTTTATTAACAAATATTTGACAAATATTCGATATTCATCTGATTTTCAGGAGGCGTTATCTCAGTCTGTACCTGCAGATGATACCAGGAGCATACTTAGTCGGGCATTAGATGTCCCTGAGTATCCTGGTCGGGTGAGGGGTAAGGCATTTGGGATCACCCCGACCTCCCTGAATATTAAAAAGGGAAAGGCTGCTAGTTATTCAGTACTTGAAGCTAAATTGGAAGCACTAGAAGCCGAGGTGCGGGAATTAAGAAAGGAAAAAGAAAGGGATAACGCTTCTGGTGTTAGAGATGGATCAGAGAAGGATAGTATCAACTGCAGCTTTCATCCGATTATTCCAGAGGTAATTATATATATATATATATATATATATATATATATATATATATTAGTAGCTTAAATTATTTAATTACATATATACACATTAACAATGACATATGTATTTTTGGTTTTAGGGCATTCACCAATGTCAACTATTCTTATCTTCACCAATTCATCGGATGGTTGCCAAGGGAAAAGTGTTTAACAATGGGGTCACAGTACTTCATAATGAATCCCTCCCTACTGGAAGTTTGAAAGTATCAGTTGATATTGCTATGGAGAATGAAGCACTATTACCCTATCCTAACGATGATTCGGAGGTAAGAGTGGTGGGACAAGCTATAGGGTCGTTTGTTGCATGGCCGTCAAATCTCATACTCGTAGGATATGAGGTATATATGCTTAAAACCGTTATAAACCTTTGTTAATCTTAATGTGTAAATTCAAAAATTTTACGAGCATTTTATTTTCATTTTTTACATGGCAATGTTATTTAGACTCCAACAAAATCCAAAACAAAGGATAAGCGGATTCCGGAGCATACCGAGTCCGTTGTCTCAAAAAAAGAGGTACATCACAATTATATGCATAGAAAATGATAAATTGGATATCTTATACTTCATCTAACAAATTATATGATTTATAGCTGCCTGGTAAAGTGATTAGCAACGTTTCAACGCAAAAAACTGTTGGTGCTAAGAATACCAGGGTTAGAAAACAACCTATCGGCAAGGTTAGGACGTGCCTTCAGACCTTTCTACAATTAATGACGGATATTCCGACTGGAGGTGTTCGTCTGATAACTATGGAGAAAGATTTGTATGGCTTTGAATTTGACCAGAATGTTGGTAATGAAGACTTCGAGCAAGTTTTCCAACATACAGAATTGGGCGTCACTGTTGTCAATATATACTTGAGGTATATCCGATCTACTTTGGTAATTGAACAACTTATTTACTTTATTTTTCAAATGAATATTCTAATGTTAATGATGTTTTTATTTCAGGTTTCTGTATGACAGTTTTATGCGCCCCCGGGGATTGGAGCAAAGATTTGCATTCTTATGCCCCAGCGCTGTCAACTTAACCGAAATATTGACGAAACCAAATGAGGTCCATGCGTATATACGCAACGTCTTTATGGACAACCAAGAAACGGAAAAGTTGTACTTTTTACCGTTTAATACTGGGTTAGATTTTCATTCTAAATTCATCTATTATATTTTTTTTTGTATTTTGACTTCGTGTAGAAAGTTTCTATCTAACACTTGTTTAATCTTACAGTGGACATTGGTTGTTGGTTGCAATCAATCCTATCCGCGGAGTAGTGTATTATCTGGATTCCGTAGGAAATGATTGGACCACATACCCGGATATGAAGGACTGTATTGACACGTAAGTGAAATTGTTCTAAATAGAAATGTGTATATTTATTTATTTATGTGAATTGTTCTAAATATTCATTTATATTTTATTAGCACTATACAAGCATTCCTAGAACATCGGGGAATCGACCACACCATTACATGGAATTATGTGAAGGTATATTAATTATCACATGTTTTATTATATTAGTGATGCTTACTTGATAAAACTTAGAATTTATCCATATTTTATTTTCATTTGTAGTGTCCTCGGCAACGCAATCAAATAGATTGCGGCTATTTCATGTTGAGATTTATGAGAGACACTATTTCGTTGGATCGAATGGAGATTCCACCCGATGTATGTATTTCTAACTTATGAGTTATTTTAACACATATCTCTCATATTGTCTAATGAAATAGTTAAAACTAAATCAAACTATATGTTATATTATTATGTAGTATTTTGAAGAATTCAGGAGTGCTACTTACACAAAGGCTCTATTGGATGAAATCAAAGAGGAGTGGTGTCAATACATTATGGAGCTCGGAATTTTACAAACTTAAGGTATAATATTATACTCTTACTTTAATTGATGAGAATTTTAATATGTGTAACTTTGGTTGGAGTAATGCTTTGGTTGGATGCAATTTTGGTGTATATACTTTGAATTGCAATTTTGGTGTATATACTTTGAATTACAAACTTTGAATTACAATTTTGGATGCAATTTTGGTGTATATACTTTGAATTACAATTTTGGTGTATATACTTTGAATTGCAATTTTGGTGTATATACTTTGAATTACAAACTTTGAATTACAATTTTGGTGTATATACTTTGAATTACAATTTTTGGTGTATATACTTTGAATTTTAATACTTTGAATTACAATCTTTGTGTTTTCAGGACCTATAATGTAGATTGAAGCAATGTTTTGGTTGGATGCAATTTTGGTGTATATACAATTTTGGTGTATAAGTAATATGTGCATTGTAGAAAAAATGCTTTGGTTGGAAGCAATAACTTTGGTTGGAAGCAATGCTTTGGTTGGATGCAATTTTGGTGAATAAGTAAAATGTGCATTTGTAGAAAAATGTAATGATTTGTAATTATAAATAGGTGTATATACAATTTTGGTTTGTAATTTTAAATATATATATTGGTATGAAATGCCAATTTTGGATATATAATTTTGGTGTAGAAAGGCCAATGGTTTGAATTGCCAATTCTGAAAAAAATTGCTGGTTGAAAATTACAGGTCAAATTCTGGTTGAAAAAACCTGGTAAAATTGTGGTTAAAAAAAAATTATATAAAATTTTTCGTACACCTTAGACAGCGCTTTTGGTGAAAGCGCTGTCTCAGGTCCACTTTAGACAGCGCTTATGGTGAAAGCGCTGTCTAAGGTGTACTAAAAAAGTCAAAAATGGAAGGTCTTAGACAGCTCTTATGGTGAAAGCGCTGTCTAAGGTGTACTAAAAAAGTCAAAAAAGGAAGGTCTTAGACAGCGCTTTTGGAGAAAGCGCTGTCTAAGGTGTACCAAAAAAGTCAAAAAAAGGTAGGGCTTAGACAGCGCTTTTGACGAAAGCGCTGTCTAAAGTAATCCATATAATGTGAAAAAGCGCTGTCTAAAGGTACCATAGACAGCGCTTTTCATTAAATACACGCCCCTTTAGACAGCGCTTTTGGTAATACCAAAAGCGCTGTCTAAACCTATAGCGTCGCTGGTTTATACAGCGCTTTAAAGCGCTGTCTAAAGGCTAAAAAAGCGCTGTCTAAAACCGTTTTTGCGCTAGTGGGGAGTTCACTAAGGAGCATTGATACATAGTGTAGGACTAGACACCTTTGTGAGAGACACACCACTTGTCCACCTAAAACCTTAAGGTGATAGGTGAGTGAGTTCTCTCACTTATGAATGCTCAAGTCACTACATTTCTATCCAATGTGGGACTATTTCCCCACTTACTCATACTTGCTATATTATTCCAACAAGCTTACCATTACAGAGTGTCAAATCATGGTAAGCTCGTCCATAATTCTAGAATGTCGTTCAACCGAGATAAACATCTCAAAAATGGTCAACATATCCATATGTAAGACGAAAGACCAACAAAACCATTTACAAGTCTTATACCACATATACAATGCCATCTCATAGGTCAAGAACAATTGAGAAACCGACTTCATCTCCCCATACAAACCATAAATAAGACTCTTACTAGATCAACTAAAACCTTACGCTTACTAAAATTCTATCAAGTAGGAACCATATCTTAAAGAAGTTATAAAGAGAACACAACCACTTTAGATGAAGCATATAAGAGGAATAATTAAATCGACTATAAAAGAAGGGTGCGAGTTGGGACATGAAGCTCTAGTAAGGCATAGTAAGTAGAAGCTACCATTAAAACTTCATCATTAAAGGAGTTGGAGGTCCATGATTCAATTTTGGATAGCTCAACATGGTTTGAGTAATTAGTTTAACTAAGAATTAAATGAAGAACCTTTGGTCATATAGTTCTTCTTGGATGTCTAAGAGCTTCAATTTAGTGATGAGAGTGATAGGTGGATTTGGAGACATGCTAAAAATGGTTTTTCTCTATGTAATATGCTTTTTAAGTCCAAACGGGACTTTGTTCCCTCTCTAAGACCCATTTAGCCAATGAGAATCCAACTATTCCTTTGGTTTTGGAGAATTGGGCTCCCTCTAAGGTGATGGATTTTTCTCGACATGTCTAGGGAAAACCTGTTCAAGTGGAATGTCATTATCGATCTGGAGGGGGTCTCTTGTATCTTGTGTAGGGACTAGACTAAATCAGCCTCTCATTTTTTTTGTTACTTGTAGTTTAGTTTCTAGTGTCTAGTATATGATTTTTAGATGGTTAGGAGTGCAGCTGGCTTTTCCTAGGGATTTTAGTATTGTCTTTTAGTTTTTCATTTCTTTAGGATCTAAGACAAAGTTAAGGGGTGAGTTTGTTATGATTTGACATGTTGTAATGTGGACCATTTAGCCTATTTAGAATGATAAGAATTTTTTCGGTTTGCCAACAAATTTGAAAGAGGTGGAGGATAAGAGTATTTTTTGGCTTGAAGTTAGTTTCTTAATAGATCCTCCTTGAACTCATCCTCCTTCTCTGACTCGCCTCAGAACTATATTTTATGTTTGAACCAATAGCGAATCAAGATTTTTGATTTATCCCAATCGCGTTCAATAATTTTTTTGACGTTGCTTTCAATTATTGTTTGTGGAAGGTGGGTCTGAAGATCTGAGCTCTAACTAAGTTTCTGTTGGATGATGCTTCGTTGGTGGTTGCTCTTTGGATTTTTTTTCCTTTTTTTGGGTGCTCTAGTTTTACTTTTGTGCTTTTATTTTGTTTAGTTTCGTTTTGTTAATAAAAAATATATTAATTTTAATTATTAATGTGTTATCTTAAATGATTAATTAAATGGTCTATTCACGTTTTATATATATATATATATATATATATATGATTAATCACATATAAAAAATATAGTAAAGTCAATCAATCAAGTAATTAATTTAATTTAAGTTGAAAGGTAAAGTTAATTTATGTAATTGAACAAACCACAAATTTAAATATGAATTGAATTAATCGAGTTTTTCAAATATCCTAAAAGTGTAAATTACACATGTACATACCATATCTTAGTTGTTAAACTGTCATTTCTTATTAATTTTTTCGAGGTTCGGTATCATATATCAGTATTTAACTATATCTTCACGATAACAAAACAAAAAAAGGTTTGGTCAAGGAATTGGATCGTGCAAGCCAATAAATAAGCATGCAACATGCTACAATTAATTAGGTATACAAAAGTGGAAGAAAAAGCAGAAGACAAACACACTACGGAAAGTGTACGCAATACATACAACTTATAATCTGCTTTTCAAGTAAGACAGACCCACCAGCTATGACCTAAAAGGACAGTGATAAGTGATAATTGGTACAATGATCCCACATGCATGTTAATGTTTATCTATAACAACAAAAACATCATCAACCACAATCACAAAAGCATGCATTTAAAAACATTGTCTGCTTCTTTCCCTACCTTGCATGATGTACGTAGTATGTGTTTAATTGTTTTCTACGGCCACAGTCCAAAATGAAGACTCGATCTTTCAAGGTTTGGTTCATGCTTTATTGTTTGTGCACAATTGGTAAGGACCGTGGGGACCTTGTTATTTAATTAGGGTGGGCGCATACGTATATGGTGGCTAGCTAGCAAAATAAAGTAATACTATGGATGTTAGTAAAGTGATATCTAATGAATAATATTGTATTTGAATTGATGGTGAAATTGACACTATGGTGGTGAAATGATACGATTTTGTGTAAAAGTAGAGATGTAAAAGTAAGAAAGCAGCTAAGCTTTTAAGGTTGAATGAATAATTAGGTTTTTTTTTTTTAAGTGATGAGTTAGAGATTGAGAAGTTTATGGATTTAGAAATAAGAGATAGTAAGTAGTTTTGGATCTTGCCTAAAATGTTGAGGGATGTTGTGAATATTAATTAAAATATTATTATTTAAATTTATTAGAAAAATTAAATATGTTTGTAGTTCTTATAAATATCTCATATTTCACTTTTAGTCTTTTAGAGATTTTTTAAAAAAAATGGTTCTCTTAAAAATTTTGCATCCAAATTTTTAGTCTCTTATGTTAAAATCATCAATAACTTAGTCGCTAAGTAATAAACTGTCATTAAAACCGTTCTTAACTTTATCGCTAATTTGTAAAAATCGGAACCAAAAGTATAGATAAAATTTTTTAAGAAGATCATTTAAAAAAAATTTAAAAATAAAATGAAATATAAAATATTTAGAGGACCACAAATATATTTAACCCTTCATTAAAATTATATACTGGTTTTATATTTTAATCATTATATCACTTTTAAAAACTACACAAATAACTATAATAAATTTTTAAGGGCATTATGTATCACAGACTTAACATTGATAAAAATACACAATTTCACTAATATTAAATTCAAAATATCAATACCTTGCATTTTAAAAAAAAAAGACTATGTGTTGTCTAAATTTAAACTAAATCATTGATGAATCCATAATTGAAGTGTAGGACTATTAAATTAGTTTATATTTACTTTTTTTTTAAAAAACAATGAAATTTTTATTTCTCTTTTAAATAATGCATAAATAACTTTTTTTATTCATTTGTAATAAAAAAAAATAAAAATGAGCAAAAATCTTATATTAACACAAACTAAGATTTAAAAACAAACGTATAAAAATAATAATAATAAAAGACTTATGATTAATGAACTCATAGTTAATGTTGATAATGGCAGAACTTGTGTAACAGAAAGCAAGAACTGAATAACAGAAAGCAAATCTTGAATGCATTGAAGAAGAAGAAGATGAAAAGAAATCTATTACATTCAATACAATAGCACAATACAATGTATTTGCTATATATATATATATATATATATATATATATATATATATATATATATATATATATATATATATATATATATATATATATATATACACACATGAGTAAGCACCTGCCAGCTAAGCAAAACTACACTATATATTATCTATTTACAAAAAGGAGAAAAGAATAATATATATTTACATATATAAGCTACTATCCCCCCTCAAGTTGGACTGTGGAGGCTGCAGAGTCCCAACTTGGTCATGATAGAGAAAAAAGCTGGAGAGTGTAGAGGTTTTGTGAAAGCATAAGCTAATTGGGTAGTAGTGGAGACAAGAAACAAATGAATGAGTTTGGAAACAATTTTCTCTCGAACCACATGGCAATCCAACTCTATATGTTCGCTTCTTCCATTAAAAGCATGGTTATGTGCAAGATATATAGCAGACTTGCTGTCACAATACACATATGGAGGTTGGGAAAAAGTAATCATGACATCATTGAAGAGATATTACAGCCATTGCAATTCACATGTAAGAGAAGCTAAAGCTCTATATTCAACTTCAGTGGAGAATCTTGAAACTGTGTTTTGCTTCTTGGATTTCCAATAAAGAAGTGATAATCCAAGGATAACACAAAAGCCAGTAATGGATTTCCTAGTAGTAGGACACCTTGCCCAATCAAAATCCGCAAAGGCATAGAGTTTTAAAGAACTAGAAGCTGATAATAAAATGCCTTTAGTAGGAAAAGATTTGAGGAATCTTAAAACCTTTGTAGCAGCCTGATAATGTGAAACAAGGGGCTTAGAGACATATTGACTTAGATGTTGCATTGCAAATGAAATATCAGGCCTAGTGTTTGTCAGATATGTTAGCTTGCCAATTAATCTCCTGTAAGAAGTTGGATCTGCTAAAGGTTCACCATCAGTGGAAGATAATTTGAGATTAGGATCAAAAGGGACAGAGGATGGTTTAGCTGCAAAGAAGCCTATGTCTTCCAACAATTCAAGTGTGTATTTCCTCTGATTCATGAAAATACCTTTAGATGACCTAGCAATCTCAAAACCCAAAAAATAATCTAAGCTAACCAAGGTCTTTTATCTCGAACTTCTGATCAAGAATACCTTTAACAAATTGAATTTCAGGAATGGAATTGCTAGCAATAACAATGTCATCCACATAGATAAGTATGGCAGTAAAACAATCCTTGTGAGACTTCACATGTAGAGAGTGGTCAGCTTGTGATTGAGAGTAACCCAAAGAAATAAAAAAAATGAGAGTTTAGAGTACCATTACCTGCTTGCCTGTTTAAGACCATATAGAGACTTTTGAAGCTTACACACTTGAGAAGGATTGGATATGGAGAGACTAGGAGGAAGTGTCATAAATACCTCTTCATGTAAATCACCATGAAGGAAGACATTGTTAACATCCAACTGTTCTAGGTACCAACCTTCTATTGCAGCAATAGACAATAAGACTCTAACTATTGTTATTTTGGCTACAGGTGAAAAAGTATCAAAATAGTCAATACCTTCCATTTGTGTGTAACCTTTAGATACCAGCCTAGCTTTATACCTCTAAATGGATTCATCTGCCTTGTATTTTATCTTATAAGCCCACCTCCACCCAATGGGAACTTTACCTGGTGGAAGATCAACTACATTCCATGTTTGGTTTTCTTCAAGAGCATGTAACTCAACATCCATAGCATGTTTCCAACAATCAAATTTAATGGCATGGTTGAAAGTTTTTTGTTCAGTATTAGAAAAAACATATAAACAAAATGTTTATAAGAGGGTGAACATTGATCATATCTAAGGATAGAGGACAAAGGATATAAGACATTGGAGGAATGGTTAGAGCTAGTAGAGTGGCAATGATAGTCTTTTAAGTATTGGGGAGGATGAGATGCTCTAGAGGAATGTACAAGTAAAAGGGTATTTTCTGCAAAATTATGAGAAAAGGTAATAGGATCTTCTAATGGATTCATAGCAGAAGAAGATTTAGTGGTTAAGGCATGTGTATGCTCTGTGGTAGGATGAGAACCAGAAGAAGAATGACCACTAACTAAAAAGTCACTATGGTCATTCATAGGAGTAGGTTCAGTGACTGTACCAAGTTCAGAATTAGAAGAAAGAGTGGGGGTATTGGGAAGGTTAGCATCAGTAGATTGTGGAGAACTTTGACCAACTTGGCTGGAATCATTATGAAGGGTCAAATTAGTTGGGCTAGTGTTGGTTGAGCTAGGACTAGGAGAGTTGACAGTAAAGGGAGAGATAGCAGTAGTACTGTCATTACTGTCATTGCTAGGGGTAGATATATCAGAAGAAAAGGACATATCAATGGTGTTAGGCTGCTAACTAGGAGAGAGATGTTGTATGCCAGTGGGAGGGACATCCAAGTTCTGCACTGGGTTTGAGGATATATCAGAAGATGGAGTTTTATGTTTGAAAGAAAATGTGTTTTCATAGAAAACCACATTCCTTGAGATGAAAATGCTATGGTTTTGTAGATCATAGAGGATATAGCTTTTTGTGCCTTCCTTATATCCAAGAAAGATGGCTTTCCTAGCTCTAGAGTCAAACTTAGTCCTACGAGCTTATAAAGAAGTAGCAAAGGAAAAACAACCAAAGACTTTTAAATGAATCAAGGATGGAGGTTGATTAAATAGAAGTTCATATGGACACTTGGAATTGAGTAAAGGTGTGGGAAACCTATTGATTATATGAACAACATGTTGTATGCGAAAATTCTACATATTCAAGGGAATGTTGGAATGCAAAAATAGAGACCTAGCCACATTAAAAACATGTTGGTGTTTCCTCTCCACCACCCCATTTTGGTGGGGTGTTTCAACACAAGTCCTTTGGTGAATGATGCCTTTGGACATAAGAAATTCTGACAAAACGAGGAACTTTGTCCCATTATCAAATCTTAAGCATTTAAGAGTGGTATGGAACTGAATTTCTATGTAGGAAATGGAGTGAATAAGTCTAGTTTTAGTTTGATCCTTAGTTTTAAGGAATATTACCTAAGTATGCCTTGTATAACCATCAACAAGATTTAAGAAATACTTATGTCCTAAAGTGGAAATGGCCCCCATAAATCAACATGCAAAATATTAAAGGGAGTAGAAGAATGAGAAACACTATTAGGAAAGGGAACTTTCCTCTGTTTAGCAAAGTGACAAGAGTCACAAGGTACAATATTATTATTACATGTAATGAAAGGAAAAACTTTGGACACAGTTTGTAAACCTATGTTTGATATATGGCCTAATCTTAAGTGTCGCGGCCGGCAAAAATTTCGAGTCGCCATCATATTTTTTCTAAGGGAAATAAATGATAAACCTAAAATCCTTAATCCCAAGGGCAGATATTCCTAAGGTTCGGGAGTCGGTTAAGTGAGGGGAAGGTGTTAGGCACCTCTCACCTCCATTGTACTCAATGGGATCCTCCTTAGATTCTAGGGTATGTTTGTTTGTCATCTAACTTTTTATTTATTTACAAAAGAATCCTAAGTTTTTCTTATTATACTCGCTAGGGTTTACAACCCTATGCCTACGTACCTTCAAGTTTGAAGGATCAGAGTAACCGTAGTTCACCTCCCCTATTCCTACCCCCTAATCCTAATCTCAAAACCTTATCCACTATTTATACTCTTGGATAAAGAGTTCTATCCCCAAATCTATTATTTATACTCCTAGATAAGGAGTTCTATTCCTTAATTTATTATTTATACTCCTAGACAAGGAGTTTTATCCCTTAAAATCCCTATCCTTTTATTTATACTCTCGGAGGAAGAGTTTTATCCCTTATCCATTGTTTATACTCTCGGATGGAGAGTTTTATCCCTTATCCATTGTTTATACTCTCGGATGGAGAGTTCTATCCCTTAAAATCCCTTATCCCTTGGCCTATATTTATACTCTTGGAACCGAAGAGTGTTATCCCTATATCCCATCCCTTATTTAGGCTCTCGGACCAAGAGCTTTATCCCAAATTTTGAAACCTCAAAAAATTCCCTTTATATCCCTTATTTTTAAGAAGAATAAAACCCTTAAATTCCATAAAATTCAATAAGACCCAAAATACCATTTATACTAAAAATATAGCAAAAACAAGTTCCCAAATTATCCCAAAAAAAAATGATTCTTGAATTCAATATAAATCCTAAAATAACATAATTTTAATCCCCAAAAATTAAATTAAATTTATTTTTACCCCAAAACCCCAATTTTTCCAAATAAAAACCAATACTAAAATTAAAAATAAAATTCAAATCCTATTTTCTTTAAAGAAAGAAAAGACCAAGTATATTGAATATATGAAATATAAATTTAAATTCAACCCCACAATTAACCCAAAAATTCCCCAATAAAAATTCTAAACAAAATTAAACCCCTATTCAAAAATAAATTGTTTTAAATATATAAAACTATTTATTAGGAAAATAATCAAGAATTAAGGACATAAAAACACCTAAATATTTATCCTGATTAAACAATTAAATTAAGTTATTAATTTAATTGATAAAAACCCTAATAAAAACCTAATTAAACAATTAAATTAAGTTATTAATTTAATTGATAAAAACCCTAATAAAAAACCTAATTAAACAATTAAATTAAGTTATTAATTTAATTGGTAAAATTAACCCTAAAACCCTATCTCTTATAAATCCCAATTAACTAATAAAATTAAGTCATTAATTTAATTAGATAAAAAAACCTAAATTAAACACCTAGATTAAGTAATTGAATTAAATTATTAATTTAATTAATTAAAGAAACTAGGGGGGTGCAATTTACGTTCAGTAAGCAATTGGGCTTGATGTTGGGGGTGGTAATAGTAGGGGTGCTAAGCCCAGAGCACTTAGGGCCCGCTGGTGTGGGAGGAGTCTGCGTGAGGAGAGTCCAAACTTGACTCTCTCTGGAACGCCTGATCATGATCAGAGAGGTGAGATCACGCGCAATCTCTACCCTTGATTTCATGGACCAGTCCAAGTAAGAGGGACAGACGATTGTGATGGAAGTAAAAGAATGGTGTACGGTATACCCACACCTACGGAATGACCAAAGTCCAATGATCGGGTGGCCAACGAGGGGCCACGTGTTGAGATCCTTCGCGTTAAGGGAGAGGGTATAAAGCCAAAACCCTTCAGAAATGGATCATTTGATCCTTTCTTTCTCTCTCTAACCTATCACCCTCTCTCGCCTCTCTCTATTTCTTCGACCTCCCTCTACCTTCCCCTTCATCGGTGAGCCTCCGCCCACCGTGTGCAACCACCAAATCCTCCACCAAACCCAGATTCCGGTGAGTAATCGCCCGGAATCTTCATCCCACAAGAAACCTAACTCCCCCAACCCAGATTCCTTCATGTTCTTCAGGGTTCGAGATGAACCCTAAGAACCCTAGGGTTCCTGGGAAGAACCCTAACCCTGACATTCAACCACAAACCCAGCAACCTGCATAAACCGTAAGAACCCTAAGGGTTCCGCGAAGAACCCTAACCTCAAGCTCAAGAACCCTAACCCTATCCCAAGAACCCTAACCCTATGGATGAACCCTAAGAGCCCTAATCAAACCCCAGAAACAACAAACAACACAACCCAGAAATCCCTACCACCCACAGCTCAATAATCAGCAACGAAAAAAAGCTAAGTTGTTTTTACCTCCCTTGCCGTGTCCGTATTAAGCTGATATCCCTCCCTTCTTTCTCCGTTTCCAATTTACTAATCCCTTTCTTTTTGTTCGCAGGTGACAATTGATGGGGGTTCTGCTCAGGGGCTTAGGGTTCTGATGATGAACCCTAATCCTCTATCCGATTGAGCTTGGAGTGAAGGTTGGAGATTTACGAAGCCGTGTTCGTTATTTAGCCGTAGGGTCCCCCCTTTTTTCCTCAATTTCTTTTGTTTATATAGATGATTTTGAGGTCTTAGAAATTGATTAGATTAGATTTATTTTTAGGAACTTTGATGTAATTTTATTTGATTTGATTTTTGAATCCGTTTTAGAACTTGAATTGGTTTGTAACTGTTATTTGGATCTGATTTGATTTTCTGTTGTAATTTGATCCAAGAATTAATGGAATTGATCTATTTTGATTTGTTTTTTCTCATTTCCTTTTTCTGCGCAAATTAGGGTTAGAGGAAGAAGAAGACTTGGGTCAACATTTTGACCAACAAATAAAAAAACAATCATTACAAAATACTATTATGACGACAACCAGATAAAAGTAAAATAATAATAATCATTAATAAATAGATAATAAATTAAAAACAAAATGATAATAATCATAAAAATAATAATATAATAACCAATATCAATGGACCGATCCCTCTCCTAATACGATCTAAATATCACTAACCTTAATGAAAACCTAATTACTAATTAGAACATCCTTACTTCCTAAAAGGAACTCAGACCTATTAGAAATAAAATCACATAATTCTAATGACCCTTAAATTATTCCTAAGCTTAATAATTCAATTAAAATTAGAAGATTAAATTAATAATAATTAATATTAACATAATTAAATCTTAAGACCTTAACCCCTAAATAATAATAATAAAACTTTTAATACAAACCTATAAATATTTCTAAAGAAAAATAATTTAAACCATATCCTAGAAAAAATCTATTTACCCCTAAAAAAATAACTAATGAATACTAACATGATTAAATTTGCTAATAAACCCCATAATGTTAATTCCCAAAATAAATACTATCTTAAAAAGTCCAAACTCCAAAATAAAATCCTTATACAAAAATAATTCAGAAATGGGCCCATACTGGTAAGGGTTAGGGACTCCCACATCTAAACAACACCCCTGATAGCACAAGAATCCAAAAAAAGGTGAAAAATTGCTGGTCAAAATTTAGGGTGCTATAGCTGCCCCTATTTAACCGTCTTCGAATCAGAAGGATGATGTCGATGAGCCTTCCTCCTTTTGAGGAGGAGACGATTAAATACAAGAAGGACCCTAATTTTGACCGCAGAGTCAGATAAGTACTATGCTGATTATCATAAGATTCCTAGTAACAAACCCGTAGTGAAATATCTGATTAAACCCTGGTAAGTACCTTTTCGAGAAACCCCTTTTAATAAAACCTATTGACACAACAGTGACACCCCTAGGTAGAATCCTTGGATGACAAACCCAATAAACCCTCCCTTTTTTTAATTCTAAACAAAAACCCTTTTTTGGATGAAAATCCCTAGATGGAACCCCTTGAACAAAATCCAGTAGAACCCCTGATACAACTCCTCGACGAAATCCCTTGGACGAAAATCCCTTAATAGAAATTTTTGTAGAACCCCTTGATGAGATTTTGGAAAAAAGCCCTTTTGACGAAATCCCTTGATAAGACCCAGTGAAACCTTTTAATGAAACCATTTGATAAAACCCTGATGAATCCCCATGATAAGACATTGGTGAAACCCTTTAATAACATTCTGGTAGAACCTCTAAAAAGAAATTTGGTAGAACCCCTTTTGGTAAATCCTTGTGTAAAATTTTCTGATGTAAACCCCTTGATAGAACCCCTTTGATAAAAATCCCTTGGATGCAACCCCTTAAATACAAATCTGGTTGAACCCCTTGAAAAACTTTTTTAGTGGAACCCCTTGATAACTCCTTTTGATGAACCCCTTAAAACTTAAATAAAAAACCCTTAACAGAATCCCCTGATAAAATCCCTTGGTGAAATCCCTTTGGCGATTATGAACCCTGTGCATGTATGCATGTTTGTGTATATGAGTGCATGTATGCGTGCTCTTATGTATGATGCATTATTTGGGCTAACGCCTCTTTTATGACATGCAATGTATGTCTTTGTCTGAAATAATACTTCCCATAACGTCCTGACTCCCTGACCCTTGAAACCTTGATAATTTGTAGTAAGCCATGATACCCTTGATTCCTGCTTAATACGTAACATGCCGTTAAAGAAGCTCCCATGTCGGTTAGATTGTAACGTATATTCTTGTCAGTGTATGGACCCTATATCCTGCTTTGGACGAATATGATCCCTTTGATGATTCCAAAAACCGAAGTAAAATCCATTTTCCCTTTTTAAAGTTTTTATTTATACCCGATATTTCAATGCATTATTCCACAATTAATCGACACCTTGTAATCAAGCGAAATGATTTAGGAGGCAAAGAAATATATTTGAAAAGCAAATTTTACTGAGAACGGGCCCGAAAATGGGCACTAATACGTAAGGAGGGTAATTCCCATAAGGAGATATTACCGTAAATCCAGAAAAAATGTAAAATGGCAATAAGAAAACAAATTTATTTATGTGCCTATTATATTTAACACCAGCTAATATCCCTAAGACTCCAAGATCACGACACTTCGCTTATGAAGATGACGGCTAAAATGATCGCTCCCTTCTGAATTCCTGTTATGGGGTGACTTGAGTGTTTTCAGTCATATGCCTTTTGGATATCCCTAACTTTTTCCTGGACCGCTCTTTTTAAAGTCTTAGTCCACCGGGATGATATACCATTTTTTCGACTAAGCCGCCCTTTAGGGTTTTCGACTTGTCCGGTATCATTTTTATCCAAGTCCCTAATTTTTGCCTGGATCGCTCTTTCGAGTTTTCAATCCACCGGGATGCCCTAATTTTTGCCTAAGTCGCCCTTTAGGGTCTTCGACTTAGCGGGCTTTTATCCTCTTTTTCTAGGCATAGCATTTTTTACCGAATCGGAGTTCACCGGTCGCGGTAAATCCTCTCCATCCACAGTTGTTAATATTAGTGCTCCGCCAGAGGAGGCACTCTTCACGACATATGGCCCTTCATAGGGTGGGGTCCATTTGACGTGGTGGTGCTTATGGATGGGTAATATTTTCCTTAACACCAAGTCTCCCTCTTCGAGTAGGCGAGGATGAATTTTCTTATCGAACGCTCGCTTAATTCCCTGTTGATATAATTGCCCGCAGCCACACGTTTCCTTTACACGAGGTTTAGCTAGTCGAGTCTAGTTTGCACCCATTCTGCCCTATCCAGTTTAGCTTCCTTTATGATCCTAAACTCCGATTGATAGCCCATATCCTTATGCAAATATAAGTTTCCCTTGAGATTTAGGTCTAGGTCCTTCATAGGAGTCCAAAGTTTCATAATCCATTGGATTCTCAAATTTTGTTAAGTACATTATGAGTGGTCTCCTTGGGACTGGTGGCACCAATATAGGTGGCTTTTGCAAATATTCCTTGATCTAATCGAAATCCTTTTGACAATCTTCATTCCATTCAATGATTTGATCCTTTTCTGAGTAGTTTGAATATTGGCTCACAAGTAGCTGTAAGGTGTGAGATATCTCCCCAAAAATCCATGAACTTCCTTTTTTTATTCTTGGAGCTGGCATCCCTTGAACGACTTTCATTTTGTCCTTTATTCCCCTCTGACTGACCATGGACCCTAATATTTTTCCAGATCTGATTCCATGAGTACACCTTGTAGGATTTAGTCGTAACTTGAATTTCCTTAACTGATCCAACAACTTTTGCAAGTTAGTTATGTGATCTTCTTCCTTTTGTGACTTGGTAATCATATCATCCACATGAACCTCTATCTCCTTATGCACCATATTACCATAGCTCTTTGATAAGTTACTCCTACGTTCTTTAACCCAACTGGCGTTACCTTGTGACAAAAAGTCAAATTGTTTCTTGACTTCTTCCCTGATCTCGAGGATCATGTCTGGTCTAGTCCTCCTCAGCTTTTGCTTGATTAGCGTGCATTCTAGTTTGAGTAGTGGCTTGTGCTTGCCGATGCTTGTAACAAGTCCTGGCGTATCTTGGTATGACCATGCAAACACGTCGGAGTATCCTCGCAATAGCTTGATCAGTCTTTCCTTTATATTCTTATCCGGAGAAGCACGACTTTAACCTCTTTCCTATCTTCCCCAGTTCCCAGATTGATCACATCCACTGGTTCCTGGTGAGGTTGTATTTCCTTGTCCTCTTGCCTCAACAGTCTGGCTAACTCTTCGGGAAGCTCACACTCGTCCTCATCACCCTCATCCGCTTGGTTAATCGGTAATTCAAAGTCATTCGAGATTATAGCGGTGTCATTTTTAATAGGTCCATTTTTAAATTTGCGCGAGGAAGATTTTTTCCTTTTGGAATGAAGTGCTAGAAATGAAAATATTGAAAGAAGGTATATTGTCATTTTGAATAAACAGAAAATGAAAGAAAAAAGATCTTGATTGAAAACAAAATGCAATTTTATTGATAGAAATAATCCAATGAAATAAAAGGTGGCCTTACAAAGCTTTGTCCACTTGCCTTGGGCATAGCAAGGGACTTATTATTATTTTAAGGAAAAAGTAAATTACTTCGACACAAAAATCATCTCAGAAATCCCGATGGTTCTCTAATTGTCGAAATTAGGCATTCCTTTCTTCCTCTTCCATTAAGACCACATGATCCCACATTCCAAATCCCACACCATGGAAATTGCCTTCTAATCCTTCATTAGCTGGTTTATAACCCAGCCCAAACAAATCCTTCTCCTCAGGTGACTTCCATTGTTTACCCCAGTTTGATATGTCTCCCTTATTAATAAGGAATTCATCCCCCATCCCTTCCATGGCGTTGACTGTTGCCCCCAGTGTGCCCCATTAATGCACTATCTCCCAGATTTGGACCTTCAGGGTCCACAACACTGACATCATGATTTCCGGAATACCTTTTATTGTTATGTTGATCGGAGGATGACTGCCCAATCTTTCCTGTCTTTAAACCGTTCTCAATCCTCTTTCCAATGATAACCAAGTCAGTAAATCCTGTTGAGACTGCCCCAATCATCCTTTTGTAGTACATTCCTTGGAGGGTATCCATAAAAATGTCCACAAGTTCAGCTTCTAATAATGGAGGTTGCACACGGGAAGCTAGTTCTCTCTATCTTTGGGCGTATTCTTTGAAGTACTCATTCTCTTTTTGAGACATGTTCTGCAAATGCGTCCGGTTAGGAGCCATGTCCACGTTGTATTGGTATTGCTTCAGAAAGGCGCTCGCAACGTCTTCCCAAGTCTTAATGTGAATCCTCTCCAATTGCACGTACCATTCCAAGGATGCCCCACTAAGACTGTCTTGGAAAGTGTGCATCATCAACTTCTTATTAGTAGCATGGGCACCCATTTTTCGAGCAAACATCCTAAGGTGATTCTTAGGACAACTGACACCCTTGTATTTCTCAAAGTTCGGAGCCTTAAACTTGGGAGGTATGACCACATCGGGCACCAGACATATTTCCAAAGCATCCACTCCAAAAACATTGAGTCCCTCCACGACCTTTAACCTTTCCTCAAGTGCTTTGTACTTATCGTCAATCCCTCTCCTTTCTATAACAGCGGTTCCTTTATTTTCGAGGGCCACTTGTCTTGGATTTTCACCCTTGTATGTGTAGTTCTCACGTGGAGTAGGTCTGTAAGTAGTACGAGGTGCCCCATTGGAAATAGGTGGAGAGATGGTTCCCTCGAGAGGTTGGTCAACAGTTTTGTGCTTAGCAGTTTCGGTCTCCTCACGTTCCAGATCATGGATAAACCCTAGTAGGGGGTTATTGTCTTCAACATGGGGGGTAGGAGCAGGAACCTTCCTTTGACGACTTGACTCAGTTCCTCTGGCTATCAAATTCTGGATGGCAAGTGTCAGTTGATCAATTTGGATTTTCATATCTTCCATGTTCTCCTTGACAGTATCCATTTCTCCTCTTAGAGTAACCATATCCTTCTCCATCTGATCCATAGCTTCCCTCCGGTACACTCGAGTGTGAGGTCGGGAAATCAGATTGTTATGCTCAATGACCCTGAGACGAAGTTTTTAAAAAAGATGATTTTTCCTTTATTCCTTTCTCCTTGTTTGAATGCATGTTGATGCATGGATGTATGAATATGCATGATGTATGCTAAATAATTTTAAAATTTTATTTGGGGGGAATTCCAAAATCCATTGTAGTTAGAGATGAATATAAAATTAGGAAAATAACCCAAAACAATAATCCCAAAATGGAAACTCCTGAACTTAAGAAGGCGTAAACTAAATAGATGCCCCCAATACCTTCTTCAAATGAGCTTTAAACTCCTCCAAGTATCCTTTCTTGAGCCCTTGCACTTCCCTATCCTCCTTGTGGTGAGATGATGGATCTTCAAGGGGTACAACTGAGTTTTTTAAGCTTGACCATTTTTCTTTATATATATATATATATATATATATATATATATATATATATATATATATATATATATATATATATATATATATATATATATATATATATATATATATATATATATATATATATTTCTTTTTGCCCCCATGTCCCTTGTGAGGTTTTTTCCCTTCTCCTTGTAAATCCAAGTATAGTCCAAATTATTCCAGCGTAGGAGCTAGTTGAAAATCCTTGAAGAGGAAGTCACATAGAGGAGGATCATAAGATTGTGTAAAAGCGATTACGGCCTCTACCTTCATAAGGATCCCTAAGAGGCCGAGGATCCTTCCACCCTTGTGTATAAACATCCTTTGAGCATATTTGGCATTAAGTCTTGAAGGTCTTCGAGACTTCTTAAATCAAGCACCTAACATTTTGATGCGTAGGGTAGCCTTTTCGCTTGAATCCATTTTCCCAATGTTCCTACAACCCATCTTGAAATTCCCCACAAAAATGTATATATGCAAAAAAATATTTTTAAATGCATGATGACATAGACATTTTTGTCTTTTTGATTAAATGTTTTTTTGTTAGAGTAAGGTGAAATGCAAGCATGACCCTAACTAGGTAGGCTCCCTATGATAGGTTAGATCTATGTTTTGTCTACCCAACCCCCTCACATGTAGGATATAAAGTTTGGACAACATAACAACCCCATAATGTACAGACTATACCCTTGTTTTACCATGAGAAGGAGCAAGCCTTCCTATGGTAATCCTTCGGGATAAGTCTCATCTGGGTAGTGTCGCACCTCGAAAAAAAATTGCTTAATCGAAGACACGACCCTCGCGCAAAAGGCGCGGAAAACGGTTCGACAGAGTCGCCACCGAACTTTATTTATCCAAAAAATAGGGAAAGGAAAATATTGAGAAAACCTTTAAGGAGGAATAAGAACATGGTCGTCGCAACCACATTTCGGGTTCGGGAGTCAGTTACGTGAGGGGAAGGTACGCGCACCCCCTCACGTCCGTTGTACTCAACGGGAACCTCTTAGTTCGAATTGTGAGGAATGCTATCTAAGCTTGTTTGTTTTCTTCTCAATGGTAAACGCGAAAAGGTAAAATAAAAGGTTTCGATTACTAAGGGAAATGGGGTGGTTTTAGAATTGGGTGCTCGGCAAGGTCATTGCGACTTCGGGCCTACGTATGCTCATTCAGACGAGAATGAGGAATCAGAGCAATCATAGTTCGACTACGGGGTTTGATGGAAAAAGATGGTAGTGTGGACGCAAACGAGGGAAAAAGAAAAAGTGTGCTCGCCAAGATCATCGCAATCTTGTGCCTACGTATCTTTACTCGGACGAGAATAAAGAATCAGAGCAGTCGTAGTTCGTGGTACGCCCACGAAAAGGAAGGTTAGGGTTTGAATTTTAGGAGACGAAAGATTGAATGACATACAACCCAAGGGGCGTGCCTCGAGAGCATTCACTCAAGAATCCAAGGAATGCTAGACTCCAAGAACTCAGTTCTTTCGTGAGTTGATTGCAAAATGTTTGATAATGGATTAAGTGTTTTAAGACGAAAGGGTGAATGAATAACAACCCAAGGGCGTGCCTCAAGAGCCATTCATTCGAAGACCCAAGGAATGCTAGATTCCAAGAATCTCCTCATTTCGTTAGTTGATTAAAAAAGCGTTTGAAAAAGATTGAGTCGAATTGGTTGAAAAAAGAAGTGAGGATCGATACTAGTCCCTAGGGGTGCTCCTAGTAACAAAACTTACGAAGTGTGCGAGTGTGCATTTGACGACGAGGCAAAAGGCACGCGACTTACGATCGAGCTTGACGACGAATCGAGGATTGGTTTGAAAATTATTTGATTTGTTAAGCGTTTTAGGGAGAATGACGATTAATCGATAAATGAGACGTCGGCCTCGCAACCAATTAATCGGGGCATTACTGGGATGCTAGATCCCAACGACACCTTTTTCATTCGATTAATTTTCAAAATATTGTTTGATGAACAACGAAAGTACCATATGGAATGCTAGACTCCAATGGCATTCCTTTGTCCAAATAATTAAGGCGAGTGTTTTAGGAGCGAAAGGTCGAGTGATCACCACCTAAGGCGTGCGCCCTAATGGTGGTCACTCAAGAACCCAAGAGGTGTTAGACTTCAAGAATTCAGTTCTTTTGCGATTTAAAAAATGGTTTGAATATGTGTTGAGTGTTTTAAATCGGGAAGTAAGCGTTTGAACAAATAAAAATGATTAGATAAACATGAATATGATATGAACAATATGGATAAGAATATGAACGATGGTAAGAGTATGAATAGTATAATCGAGATAAAAATGGACAAGAGATAGTATTGACATAAAATAAAATTGGTCTCGTCTTAATCGCGATTTAATCGATAAATTGATAATCGACGACTTTTGACTTTCATTGACCAAAAGTGAAAATAAGAATATGAAGTGACAAATAAGAAATTAAATCGAAAATATGAATACAAAGAATAAAAGGTCTCACATTTATCTAGATTTAATCGGGAAATCGATAAATCGATCGATATTTAGTTTTCATGGACCCAAAACGAATAAAAATAATACAAAAATAATGGAAATGAAATAAAATCGAAATAAATGGGCAAAAGAATAAAGGTCTCACCTTTATCGAGATTTAATCGAGAAATCGATAAATCAATCGATGTTTTGGTTTTCATTGACCCAAAATAAGTGAATAGAAATAAAATAATGACATAAATTGAAATAAAAATAAATAAATAGAATAAAGGTCTCACCTTTATCAAGATTTAATCGATAAATCATTGATGTATGGTTTTCATTGACCCAAAATGCATAAAAAATAGTGAATAAATCAAATAAATAAATAATAGGCCTCAAATATGTCAAAACTTAATCAACTTGATTAAATTATGAATGATATTATATCATTGGCCCAAAAATAAAATAAAATAAAAGTTAATATGAAATGAGCAACACAAAAAACAAGATAATAGAAATAATAAATATTAAACATAATAGAAATTGAAGAACTAAAATAAAAACTATAAAATAAAGTAACAAAAAAGAAGGTAAAAGGAGGGGTGCACTTGAAATCAGAAGGTGCGTGTGAATAGGTGAATCATTATGGACCTTAAGTCCATTCATCCTTCTAGCAAAAACAAACACGGTTAAAAAAAGATGGTGATATGAATTCAACAAGGGCCTTAAGCCCAACCCGCAAAACCAAACAAAAAATAAAAAAAAAGCTAAAAAGACACTAATACGTATAATGGCATTGAATTCATCCGTTTTACAGAGTCAAAATGGGAAGTTCAACAGCAAACACGGTCAAGGAATCTAAAACAACTCGCAAGCAACCATCAATATTTGAACCTTTTTGCGAACGAAGACCTCTCTACATCCCAATCTCCATGTCTCGCTACGATTCATTCGGTTCTGGCTCCGGTTCGCTTTCGTTCTCTATTCTTCGTTCTGATTCACTCGCCCTCAGATTCCAGGTTTGAGTTTTTGTGTTTCGATTCTGCTCAGATTCTCTCTTTCTTCTCAAATCTCTGCTCTGGATCTGTTTCGTTTCGATCTCTCTCTTATACTCTTTCTCAATATGGTTCAGTGATTCTGGGTTTGATGATTCGATATTAAACAATGGGTGTTGTTGCGGTTTTGGTTGTTAATGGAAGAAGGAGATTCAGTTGGGTATGGGTTTGAGACTTTGGGATTATGGGTTGAAGAAAATCGTCGGAGAATCGAGGTTATGATTTGTGAAGGGTTTATGATTATGGTGTTTGAATGGTTGTAAAGGGTTGAAGAGAGGGTTTTGTCGCTATTTTAAGAAGTTGAAGCATGGGGTTGGGTTTCTAAAAGGTGAGCGATGAATCTGAAATGAGGAGAAGAAAGGCTTTTAAGGAGAGAGAATTGAGGTGATTTGAAGGGTTTGGCGGCTAGGTCTTGTTTGGTTCTCTCCACCTTTTCAAATGAGGAAAGGGTTTGTTGGTTTTTATAGAGGAATGAAGAGTTAATTGAGAGAAATATTCACGCATCTTTTGGCGATGTGGGTGTACGATCAAAACAGTTTTGCTGTGTGAAAGATTGGATGAGCTGGAAATTGTGGTGTATGGTTGTGTAACGTTCTTTGATGGGTCAGCAGGTTTGTTGCTAGCAACGTGAATGTTGGAGGAAGAATTAGTATGCCTTTGTAGTGGAAATTTGTTGTTGTGTGAGTGGCTTCATGAATTGGTTTGTAAAGAAGTGGTATACCAATTTTGTTGGTGTGTTGTGTGTATTGCGTAAAAACTTGCAGATGTTGTTGTTGTGGTTCGTACAAAATAGTTGTTGGGTAAAGGTACGTAGCAGGCTGGTGGGTCGGTTTCACAGGCATGGTTTGTCGGGTGTGTTTTGCGCAACCGTATTGTTGTGCATATGGTTTTATGAAGTGTTTTGCAGATTCTCACAAACTAGTGACATGGTTTAATTGATGCCTTTTGGAATGATAAAGTTGCAGGTGCCTTAGTTGTAGTTTAGTGGGGTCACGGTTTGGTTTTTTGTGAATTTGGAATTGGAATTGTTGCTGCTGTGATTTCTCGCGGCTTTGTGGTGTGTACCATGTTTGACAAAGCTCATGTTGCAGCTGGCTTGAAGTTTTGCTGTAAGGCAATTAACTTTTGGAGGCGGATCGTTACAGCTATACTTGCTGTAGCTGATAGCTGGCCTTTGTGCATTGGTTTGGGCGCATAAACTTGACTTCATAGGCTTTTCTATTTTTTGGCAATTTATTGTAATTAATACATGATGATGGGCTTATAAACTTGTTTGAAAAATAATATGTTTTTTTTTCTCTTTTTTTTTTAATCAATTTTCTTATATCAAGGACTCAAGGTTTGATTTGTAATAATGTAATGTTTTTTTTGTGAGATAATTTATGGCAACATGGACTTTAATGTAGAACTTGTGAAAACACTTTGGCCACTGGCTTTATTATTTTGGATAAAAATGAAATGGGGTTTGAGAACTTGGAATATGGATTTGTGAAGTGGATATTGGATAAGGTTTATGATAAAATGGATATGGAATGGAAATTGAGAATAGATGAAAAATGGATAATTGTTTCACACAAATGGATATGGATATGGATCGAATGGATTTTTTTTTTGAAAGTTGGTTTTGGATATGAAATAAATATGGGAAATGGTTATTGGGCTTGGTATTTTTTGTAATTGTTTGGTTATGTATAATGGGCCTCAGAAAAACAAGATGGTGATGGACTTTTCTTGTACAAAAAAATGAATTATAAAAATGGGCTTCAAAATAATTGGCCTTAGAAATAATATGTGTTTTTTTGTTTGTAGAAATTGATAATGTGGACTTTGTGATATGGGTTCAAAAAGAAATAATAATGGATTTTGATGGATGGATGATAAAAAGAAAAGGTTAAAAAGTGGATATGACTTAAAATAAAAATAGATAACAAATAAAAGAGAGATGAAGTTGAAGACAACAAATTTTTTTATTTTTTTTTCTGAATATTTGTCGGTGGGTGGATGTACAGATGAAAATATACAGGTAGGACAAATTTGGGGTATGACAGATGCCCCTATCTAATTGGCTTAAACCGAGCAAGATGAATTGCTACGACGTTCATTCTTTCAAGGTAGAGGTCAATTAGATATGAAGAAGACCACGAATTTGTCCGCAAAGAAAGAAAAGGATTGAGAAGTTGGAATAACAGAATAAATCTGACACCAAAAGGATGACAGACCTATCACCAAAAGGATGATAGTGAACACACATACAGACCCTTCCACCAAAAGGAGGAAAACGAGGTCAACGCCTGCTATTACCAAAAGGATAATAGGGCAAACACACACACACAGACCCTTCCACCAAAAGGATGAAAATGAGGTCAACGTCTGCTACTACCAAAAGGATAGTATGGCACACAACACAGCCTGCTATTACCAAAAGGATAATAGGGAACACACACAACCTGCTACTACCAAAAGGATAGTATGGCACACAACACAGCCTGCTATTACCAAAGGGATAATAGGGAACACACACAGCCTGCTACTACCAAAAGGATAGTATGGCACACAACACAGTCTGCTATTACCGACGAGATAATAGGGTACACAACGCACACTGACCCTTCCACCAAAAGGATGGAAATGAGGTCAAAACCTGCTATTACCGACGAGATAATAGGGCACACACACGCACACTGACCCTTCCACCAAAAGGATGGAAATGAGGTCAAAGCCTGCTATTACCGACGAGATAATAAGGCACACACAAGCACACTGACCCTTCCGCCAAAAGGATGAAAATGAGGTTAAAGCCTGCTACTACCAAAAGAATAGTATGGCACACAACACAGCCTGCTACTACCAAAAGGATAGTATGGCACACACACACGCATACCCTTCCACCAAAAGGATGGAAATGAGGTCAAAGCCTGCTATTACCGACGAGATAATAGGGCACACACACACACAGACCCTTCCACCAAAAGGATGGAAATAATGTCAAAGCCTGCTATTACCGACGAGATAATAGGGCACACACACACACAGACCCTTCCACCAAAAGGATGGAAATGAGGTCAACGTCTGCTATTACCGACGAGATAATATGGCACACACACACAGACCCTTCCACCAAAAGGATGGAAATGAGGTCAACGCCTGCTATTACCGACAAGATAATAGGGCACACACACAGACCCTTCCACCAAAAGGGTGAAAATGAGGCCACAGTCCGCTATTACCAACAGGATAATAGGGAACACACACAACCTGTAATTACCAAAAGGATAATAGGGCACACACACACAGCCTGCTACTACCAAAAGGATAATAGGGCACACACACACAACCTGCTACTACCAAAAGGATAGTATGGCACACAACACAGCCTGCTATTACCAAAAGGATAACAGGGCACACACACAAAGCCTGCTACTACCAAAAGGATAGTATGGCACACAACATAGCCTGCTATTACCAAAAGGATAATAGGGCACCCAACACAGTCTGCTACTTCCAAAAGGATAATAGGGCACACACACACAACCCGCTACTACCAAAAGGATAATAGGGCACACACACACAGCCTGCTACTACCAAAAGGATAGTATGGCACACAACACAACCTGCTATTACCAAAAGGATAATAGGGCACCCAACACAGTCTGCTACTACCAAAAGGATAGTATGGCACACAACACAGCCTGCTATTACCAAAAGGATAATAAGGCACCCAACACAGCCTGTTACTACCAAAAGGATAATAGGGCACACACACACACAACCCATTACTACCAAAAGGATAATATGGCACAGACACACAGCCTGCTACTACCAAAAGGATAGTATGGCACACAACATAGCCTGCTATTACCAAAAGGATAATAGGGCACACACGCAAAGGCTGTCACTCACCAAAAGGATGACACACAGACTAAGGGTTTATGGATCGGCGACACCAAAAGGATAACAGATCAAAACAAGTTACTACCACCAAAAGGATGATAGGAACTTCTTATTTGTGAGGACCAACATCAAAAGGATGAAGGTTAAATTGAGTTGATTGGGTTAGGCTATCACCAAAAGGATGATAGTAAAGCAATTGACAAAAGGTCAAGTTTGCTGGGGATGTGATGAAATTTATTTGGAGACATCAACAAAAGGTTGAAGTAAAGAATTCGATGAGGAAAGCCCACGAAAGGGAAACAGTGAAAAAATGGAGAAGGTAACCCGCCAAGATCTACGCAATCTTGTGCCTACGTATCTTTACTCGGACGAGAATAAAGAATCAGGGCAGTCGTAGTTCGACTTGAAGAAAAGATTCAATGAGGAACGCCCACTGACTCGGAGGAATGTTTAAGGATTTGAAGGAGATGCCCCTGACTGGGCTGAAGATTGCTTTAAAATCTTGTCCTGATCAACAAAAGGTTGAACCAACTTCGCGAGGAACGCCCACGGATTTGAAGAAGATGCCCCTGGCTGGGCTGAAGATCGTCTGGCAGTCTTGAGATTGATCCTGGATCTTACGCATGTATGAATGCTTGATTTTGTGATGATATGCAATGCAAATGCTGACGCGCGGAGATGCAAGCGTTGGGGAAGTATGATTTGGTTTTGGTATGCATATGATGCACATGATATCTATGATGACAAATGCGATGCGTATGATGCATATGATTGCAGACGGGTGACTGGATATGCTTGGAGAGGTGCCAGCGTGGTGGACTTTTGGGTAGCTGCCAATGCGGATTGGACTTTTGGGCGGTGGTAGGGATTTGATTTCCTCGACACTCAGTTCGTTGAAGATGCCATGATCGAAGCAGACGAAGATACTCTTGATGCCTCAAGCTTGGTCACTTGATTGATAAGTCGTTTCTGAGAAGGCCATGACTCTGTGCTTGAGGGTCAGGATTGCTTGCTGCAATGAGTCTTGCCCCAGTCTGAACATGGTAATGGTCTGCCCCTGATTAACCAGTTCTGAAGTGGTCTGATCTTTGGAAAATGGACTTTGATGTGCTTTGAGGTAGCTTGCCCCTGATTGAGCTGTCGAAGGGTTTGCCCCCTGATTGAGCTGTGGAGGTAGTCTTGCTTTGGGTTGGCACCGCTGAAAGTTTAAGTTCCTCTTTGATTGCCCCTTGTTGGAATTGCTTTGATGTCTAGCACTGATTTGCAGTTAAAATTGCACATTCACAAATGGAAATCTTAATATAATGCTCATGCAAGTTTTGAAAAAGAGTCGTTTATTGGAGTGTTGTGATAGTGAAACGAATGGACCGTTAGCCCAAACGTGTGCCGATTTTGATGGTGTGAAAGATATAGCAAGGAGAATGACACCAATGCTGAAGATTAGCAAATATGGGGAGTCAGTTTACACAACCTTGCAATAGTATGCTTTTAGAATAAACCTCGCCTCAATTAAGTCTTTCAAGGGTTGTAACGTGGTCTGGTTCGCGGTTTATGAAACAAAGGATACTAGGCTCAAAGTATAATTTGTACCCACCCCTTCTTCGTGATAATCTCCAGTCCTACGCTCAGTTAAATTTGCACATATTTGTCTTCCAAAAAGGTTGACGGTGTAAGCGTGACGATTCAAGGTTTGCTCGACATGGCAGTCACCTTATTTTATTTTTGATGGATATTAATGACCCTTTGGTTTTGATTATGGTGGTCACTGAGTCTTATTTTGTTTTTGGTGAGGATTCGAGGGCCTCTTTTGATTTTTGTTTGTGATCCCTATCTTTTGCATGGACCAATTTCGCTTGTCGATTCCATCAGGGTTGCCTTGATTTTTGCCTAAGTCTTCTTTGAGGTGCTTGACTTAGCAGGCTTTTGATTCTTTTTTGTTTTTGGTTTTGATTTTGGTAGAGGATTGTGACTGCCAATTCATGGGTATTGATGAATAACCGTCATGTCTTTTGGATTTTGTCTTTGTGATTTCGAATGCGTTATTGAATTAACTGAACACTACCCTGCCCTAGGTTGAGTGTAAGAGTTTGAATATCCGAAGAAAACTACTACTTCTAGGCTCGAAGTGGTTTACTAGGGATTAACTCCTTGTCTCTCCAGTGTTTGGGGATTGAAACAATGCCTGTACATCACCGGCGGGATTCTATCTGAAAGCATACATTTTGCAATTATGGGTATTTCGTTGTCATCATCCTCCCTCCAATCATTGCTAAACAACAGTTGATAAGGAGAGCGAAGTGGATAAATGTGTCAGTGTTTTGCAGTAAATGGAAAGAATGAGTTAATATGACATAACTGATTCAAAACATGCGTAATCAATACATTAAGAAAACCAAATATAAACGGCAATGTTCAAAGCATACAATACTTAAACAAAATAACAAGAATGTAAATGATGGGATGGCAACATGACTGCCTTTTTTAGGGAATGAACTTGACTTGACTTGACTTGACGCTGACACTAGTTTGGCGGCGGCATAGGGTTTTTGATGACGTTAGGAGCCCTCCCATTGAATATGAGAAACTTCGAGTCGATCATGTCTTGAACCTTGTGCTTGAAAGCTCTGCAGTCCTCGATCGTATGCCCTGGAGCACCCTTATGAAACTCGCAATGAGCATTAGCATCATAATCTGGAGGAATGACAGTTGGAGGAGCCAAGTCTCTTAGAGCGATTGCCTTCTTCTCCATCAATTGAGCAAAGATCTGAGCATATGATGTTGGCAGACGATCAAAGTCTCTATCTGGCCTCCTTGTTCTTTATTGATTAGGCTGACGTTGTTGAGCAGCTCTCTGTTGTTGGTGTTAAGGAGGATACTGATACCCTTGCTGGTTGTAAGATTGTTGTTGAGGAACCTGTTGTTATGGCATTGAAGCTTGGACAGCTTGAACGGTCGGCTGATAAGGCATTGGTGCATATTGCGCAGCAGCAACATACGGATAGTGGAAGTTGTCACTCCCAGGATCTTCATCCAGGTACAAACGCGAGAGTGGCGCGGAAAAACAGAGTCGCCAGCCGTGTAAATTTATCCCAAGAGAGGGAAAGGGAACACCGCATAAACCTGAGGAAGAGGGAAAGGAATGGTCATCGCAACCATGGCCTAGGTTCAGGAGTCGGTTACGCGAGGGGAAGGTGCTAGCACCCCATGCGTCCATCATACTCGATGGGATCCACGCTTGTTGTCTATTCTAAGGGTGAGTTATCCTATCATCTATGGCTGTACTAACACGAGGAAGGGGAAAACAAAGACAAACTCGGTAGGACGTCGACGTCCTAGGCCTACATACTCCCTTTGTGTAATGGGAAATTCAGAGTCAACGTAGTTCGGACCAAGTTCTTTTTGTGTTTTTTATGAGCGACGCTAAGTCCGCGTTCGACAGTTAGGGTCGATGCCTGTTTGCGACTCAGACGGAAAGTAACATGCCCTTTTTGAAAATAGCCTTTAGTTTGACAATCCCGAAGGACAAAAAGGTTTGAAGTTTGTTTGTATTTTTTAGGACAGAAGTGACTTGAGTTAGTTCATAACTTGTATTGCACCAAAGTCTAGTGCACAGAGACGAATACTTAACGAATCGTCCCAAGACAGGACGCTCGCTAAGCACTCTAGAAAGATGAGAGGAAGTCCCTCATTTCTCATTCCCCACGCTTAAGGCTCGTGCGCAATACACTTTATCCTTATTAAGTGTTTTCAAGAAGTTTTGAGATGAGAAGAGGGACTCAAAAGAAAAGAAAACACTAAGGGGAAATCTATCCTAATGTTATCATGCAAAAGTGGCCCTAAGGTTGATTTTGAAAGGGGAACATCTAGCTAAGTTAGCATGCATGGTTTGAATCCTAATGTCTATCCTACTCCAAACTTAATCAAGGATTAAGTTGGACTAGGAAACCCTAAGGGAACATGCAAAAGTGAATCCAAGACTTAAACAAGTCTTGAGATCCAAAAGGGAAGAAAAGAAGTGAGGGAGATGAAGAAGAAGATGACACAAGAGATAAGAAACAAGGTAGGGCAGCAAGCACTTCATGTCATAGTAAGCTCAAATCATCAAAGAAGGAACATCATCCGTCATACTCAAAACATGTGCCAAAACTAGGCAAAACATTCACTTATGTCATTCATGCAAGCAACAAAAGATCATGTGAGGCAAGAAGTGAGGAAATGTCATTTAATGGAAACCATATCAAGAGGATCAGAACCTCACACATGTCATTCAAAGCAAATAAGAGTCACCGAACATTTATGAGATCTTATGAGAAGGCATCTCAAAGAAACTAGTTCAAAACATCCAAAGAGTTGTGTCAAAACATTGTCGGCTTGGAAAATCCACCATAAACAGAAAAATGATTAAATGAAAATGATTCCAAAGCCACAAACAAACCAAGTCAGTATATGATCACAACATATAATCATTCCAAGCTTCACTTAAACACAAAGGGTCAAAAAGATCCAAACTAGGTCACGTACCCAAAACATTCCATTCAAAGTTTGAGTCACATGTGAATATCAACCAAAAATAGAAGCATGCCTTATAAAAATCTGAATAAATTCTGAAAATCACGTCATATCCATCAAGAATGTATGTGAAAAAGGTCTCACCAAGAACCACAAAATTGCATCACCAAATGGATCCAAACATCACACGTATCAAGCTAGCAAAGCAATAATCGAGGAGTGAAGAGAACCACATGGAAAATAATCAAAAATTGATCACCAAGACAGAAACATGACATTCAAACATTCATAATTTAAGTGTAAATACATGGCAAAAAAATCGGCTCAAGAAGGCATGGCAAAGTCATCAAACACAAGCATTAACCACAAGGGTAAACATGGAATACACCTTGGAAAAGAAAATCAGAATTAATTATCAAAACAAATGAAAAATTAAAATAAAATTCAAAAATAATTAAATAAGACATTAAAATACGTTCATGATTTTTTTTGGAATTTTTGAATAAACGAAAGTATTTTTAATTATTAAAACAAAAACGAAAAAAAAAAGAAAATAAAAAGTAATAGAAACAGAGGGTGTATAGTAGTTAGTGTGGAATGACACATATGTAAATCATAAAATAAAAACAAAAATTAAAAGATGTGGCATCATATGGACCGTGGGATCAAACAATTGGACGGTCAAGATTTCGTCTCCTACCTCCAAATCCTAAACTCGCCGGAGACTGAACCAGACGTCGGAACTAGGGTTCCGGTCGTCTTCTCCGTTCACCTGCAACCAAAAAGTCATCAAAACACGCAAGCGAATATATGTTCTTGACCAGAATTTCACCAGGATCAATAATATCAAGTTAAAAATCACCAACAATCAACACACAAAGAGATTCGCACGAAACAAGTTAGGGTTCCAAAACTTAAAACTCACGATGTGCACATGATACACGTCTAAACTCAAAATAAAACACATCAGAGTCATCTGCAACAATCACAGATCATTATGCATGTAAAAAAATAGAGTTTTAGGATCATGGAAATTATCACCAACCTGAGATCAAGCAATCCTAATCCTTGCTGTTAGCTTCAAACGATGGATGATTTACGTTTTATGGATGCCAATGATGAAGGTTGTGAAGGAATCTTGTGAAAAGCCCTTGAGGATTGAGAGATTCAAATGATTGAAGTTTTAGGGTTCAAACTTTTGTTCTCCTCAAAATCACGTGCGTTCTCTCCAATGAGTGTATGAGTTTTGGTTTTTTGATCTTGTGAGAGTTGAGAGAAAAATTTGAGAGAGTTTTTGGTGTTTGTGAGAATGAGTGAAATTATGGGAAATGAGAGAGAGTTTTGAATATATAGTGGAGTCTAAAATGAAGGGCAAAAGGTAGAATTTTGGCTTAAGTGAAAATAACACCGTCTTCGGCAAGGAATTTCGACTCTGAGCCTTCCACAACATCGTTCGCCTCTGAATCACGGTCGCAACGCAAAAAGAACGGACGTCATACGATCAAAATCGAGTGCGATCAATATGTTTAAGCTGCAAGACGTCACTGAATAAGTTGTTTTTTCAGCTTATTTGGTGTCCGCTACTCGAAAACGTGACGAGGTCAACTTCTTCGGAGCATAATTTCGACTCGACTTTGTCAGCAAAGTTGTAGATCGATGAGTCAGTGACCTCGTGTCAAAAGATGAGCGCGATCGAACAAAAAAAGAGTGAGATATGAATTTTCCCGTGAAACAACTTTCAGCCTTTTTCTTCGGTTCAACACTTTCGTTTTGCTAAATAAACCAAAACGATGATCTTCGGAGCATCGTTCGAACTCGAGCTTGTCTTAAATCTTAAAGAGCACAAAATTTGTGAACCGTAGCTTCGAGAATGGACACAATCCGATAAAAATTGACCGAGTTATGAATTTTATAAAATCTGACAGACAGTGCACTGCATCAAAGAACCCCACTGGTAATTCACATTTTCGGGGTCCTTCCGCTCGGACCTGACCCAAACTGAATTCACGGCACGAAGATAGCATCGAAATGGAATTTTAGGCACCGGAACGGCATCAATCTGATAAACGAGTTGAGAGTTATGAATTTTTTAGTGTCCGAAATACACCGGTTCAGCACTATTTTTCACTGTTTTTTGCACTGTATCGACTCTGAAAACTCGCGTGTTCAGAGATCTTCCTTAAAGAATCAGCCTTCGGTCCAAACACAAAAGTTGCAGATAATTTCAATATGGAATTTTTGGCATAGGAATATCTCAGAAATGATGATCCAATCAGAAGTTAAGCCCTTTTGAATACCACTGACGCAATTATTCAGCGAAACCGAAATTCCAGAAACAAGTAATTCCCGCCACTTTCCTTGATGAATTGACTTCCGAGCCAAACATAAAAGTTGTAGAGAATACCAAGATGGTTCTAACTGTTGAATATCCAGCCAAAACGAGTTCCAGAGCAAGAGTTATAAATTTTGCAAATTTGCACAGCAAACTGATTTTCTGCTCAAACTGTTCTGAATCGGCTGAAAACTTCAACTTCATCTGAGATTCTTGACATGAAAAATTATGTTTGATAAGAGCTTTGCTGACCCGTTGATTACGTAACCCGGAGAAATACTTTGCGCATATGTCGAGTGACGAAATAAACGTCTGTTGCAACCTGACGATGCTTGAACAGAGAACCTTGATCCCATAACTACAAAGCCAAATGATATGCACACATGATAATGAAAAAATGAAATGAAACCTAAGCCAGTTAGTACTAAAGGTAGGAGAGCAAATTTTGGGGTGCTACAGCTGCCCCTATTCAATCAACTTGGTCCTGAAGGTATGATAGCGACGGCTCTCAGACATTCCAGGATACACGGGGATTGAATACCGAAAGAGCCCCGGAAATTTGCTAACGGTTAGAATAACGAAATGGAGCGTGCTGAAAAATAAGGAGTATGACCTCAACCATACCCACAAAAATAAGACAAATATGACCTCAATCGTGCCCGCAAAGGAGGACTGACCTCAATCACTCTACCCACAAAGAAAAATAGGCATACGACCTCAATCGCACCCACAAAATGAATACAACCTCAATTGCACCCGCAAAGGAAGACTGACCTCAATCACTCTACCCATAAGGAAAATATGAATACGACCTCAATCGCACCCACGAAACGAATACAACCTCAATTGTACCCACAAAGGAAGACTGACCTCAATCATTCTACCCACAAAGAAAACACGAATACGACCTCAATCGCACCCACAAAACAAATACAACCTCAATTACACCCACAAAGGAAGACTGACCTCAATCACTCTGCTGATAAAGAGAACTAGCAAAATAAATTCCATCCCTGCTGGTAAAGGGAACTGACAAAGAAAATCTTCAAAGTATTGTTATCTCTGCTAATAAAAAGAACTGGGTTTCACGAAATAAGTCATACGAGAACTGACTACCAGACGGGAACTAGATTTACCACAATAATAGGTCAGACGATAACTGACTACCAGGCGAGAACTGGATTTACCAAAGAGATGTCAGACTATAACTGACTACCAGGCGAGAACTGACTACCAGGCGAGAACTGGGTTTACAAAAGAGATGTCAGGCGAGAACTGACTACCAGGCGAGAACTGGGTTTACACCAAATAAGTCAGTCGAGAACTGACTACCAGACGGGAACTGGATTTACAAAATAAGTCAGACGATAACTGACTACCAGACGAGAACTGGGTTTCACCAAGTAAGTCATACGAGAACTGACTACCAGACGAGAACTGGATTTACAAAGAGATGTCAGATGAGAACTGACCACCAGACGAGAACTAGGTTTACACCAAATAAGTCAGACGAGAACTGACTACCAGACGAGAACTGGATTTACAGAATAAGTCAGACGAGAACTGGCTACCAGACGAGAACTGGATTTCCCAAAAGAGGAAGGCCAAATAAAGGCAAACTTCTAACGGACTCACGATCCACAGATAAGATGACTCCGTCGGGGAAAGGAGAAGTCTAAATAAAAGACTCTGCCGAGGGGCACCAGTATGAGGAACGCATCCCTCCAAAATCTCCTGAGTTATGCCATCTCTGCTGGGAAAGAGAACTGGCAAGGAAAGCATCAAACCTGGCTTATGCTTCAAATGCAAATGTTTGAATTTTGTCGTAATGCTCCACACGAAGTGGAAATGCTACGTGTTTTAAGGATGCAATGCCAATGCTTATGATATGCAAAAGGGGTCTCTCCAGCAAAATAAATGCTGGAGAGAAAATACCAAATCAGCTGGGGATGACAAAAATAAATTGTCCTCTGAATCCAGGAACTCTGCTAAGAAGGGTCATACTGATCGACTCTTCGGATCAACAACTTCTGCTGGGGATGAAATCCCGAAAGAACTACCGGGGGCCACACCTGTCTTTCACTGAAGGTAACATCCAAAACCTGAGGTTTCTCCTTTGCTGGGGGAATTAAGAATGAATGCCAATAACGGAACCGGAAGTCTGTTACTGAGGATTGCCAATAATAGATGGGCTTAGGACCTGCTGGGGGATGCCAGCCCATAATACCATCCTGCTTGGGGATAACAGTCCATAATACCATCTTGCTTGGGGAAAACAGTCCATAATACCATCCTGCTTGGGGATACTGCTGAACTTAGCCTGCTGATGGGGAGAATGACTTTACTCCCACCTTGTTGGGGACTAGAATATGACATTGTCGGCGAAAGCACGCTTCCTGACTGGATGGGGGAAGTGAAGACCCTGATTCTGTGGGGAAATAACGTCTTGATCCAGAGAAAATACTTTCCAGGTCTTCTGCTGGGGAAAGTCTGCTCTGCTGAGGAAAGTGCAATCTCAATGCTGGGGAGAGCAAACTGCTGGGGAAATACAATCCTGTTGCCATCCAATCCTGACTTGTTTCTAAGGTCGTAAACGGCCCTTTGAACTTTCCACTTGCCCCAGACCACCAGGTCTAATGGAAGAAATCATCTCAAGAGGATTTTATAGAAGACCGGGCGTTCGCACTGCCCCAGGGTCTTCAAACTCTTGGAGAGATTTATCATATCTCGACATAACTGCCCCAGTCTTCATAATCCATGACGTACATTACCTCGAAAGGGATCGTAATGACTTAAAAATACTCTGTTTTAGTACCTTGAGGAGGTGCTTTCAATTAACCATTTTCAGGAGTGGACAATCTCCCACGCTCTAGAGGTGGCCTGCCCCAATATGAGCTTTGAAGTGACTTTGCCCCTGATCTCAGAATGAATGCCCCAGAATAACTGAATTTCGGAGAGATTTCTCGACGTGACCGCCCCAGATTGGCTACATCTTAACACGACTTACTGGGGAGAGCCCACTCTACACTGAGTCTCTTGGCAGCATGCCCCTTGATATGATTATCCTTCAGAATTTTCAAGCATCCCAACTTGGCAGGATCAAGCTTCTTGACTGACGTTCACTGTGTAGGCTGCATTGATGCTTAGGCACATGTATGCAAACAGAACAAGTTATTTATGAGAATGATAATTCTAATGCAACAAATATGTTAACCTTGAAGTTTTTACTGAAGATGCGTCGCCAAGCCTTGTGAACGAATCACTAGATGGGATGCGACCTTGACTTTTGAATGGAAAAACAATGCGCACATGCAATACCAACAAATCTTATTAGCACAGCTTATAGGAGTCAGGAACGATATCCTGTCGAAGTACGCTTTAGGAAAAAACCCTGTTTCAATTAGGACTTTTAAGGTTTGTAACGTGGTCTGGTTCATGGTTTCAGAAAAAAGATTTATGGCTCAAAATTTATCGGTGCCCACCCACTCTTCGTGATGTTCTCCAATCCTATGTTCAGTTAATCTGACCCAAACGCTCATCTCTCAAAAGGTTTATGATCTCTAAGGAACCCATGCAACTAATTATTTGACACCTAAGGAGGCTTTGGAGTGACAGTCACCCCTTTTTATCTTTTGTGTCTGTAATCACACGAATTTGTTCTTATCGAGGATTTTCTTTTGTAATGCTTTTTCGATTTTTCTTTCTTTTGCCCCTTTTTGATCCCTAATTTTTTGCCTAGACTGACTCTTTTGAGTTTTTTTCAATTTTTAAATCCAGCGGGATGCCCTAACTTTTGCCTAAGTCGCTTGTTTTCAAGTTTCGACTTAGCGGGGGGTTTTTTTTTTTTTATTCCCCTTTTTGAACAAAGCGTGTGACACTGGTTGTCTTACTTGCTTGAAAGGGTTGTGACTGCCTCACACCTTGATTGTTGATGGATAACCATTGTGGTTTAACCTCTTGCTAGTGGAATAGGAGGTAATGGATCCTCGGATGCACACTCTCCTTGGAATTTGAACGCTCGGTCAAACTAACTGACGCCTACCCTTCCCCTGGGTTAAGTATGGGGGTTTTTTCATACGAAAGAAGCTCATACTTCAAGGCTCAAAGGGGTTAACGAGGGTCTATCTCCCTTATATCTCCAGTGTTTGTGAATTTGAAACAATGCCTGTACATCCTTAACAGGGTTTCATCCAAATGCGCACCATTAGAAATCTGCGCTCTTATTTCGTCATCCTCCCTCAAGAGTTCTAAACAAGATAATTGGTATTGCAGTGCATATAAACATTTAAGAGTGAACACGAATGGATTACTTTAAGGAAAACATGCTCATTGTATTATGATCGTCGTTAAAAACAAACAAGTTTCTACATGCATACAATGCTTTAACGAGAAATGAAAAAACTACAAATGAAAATGCAATAAAGAAACTAATGACTGCCGTTGTTGAGAAGACTTGACTCCGCTTGGACTACTGGCTTTAGGAGACGACCCTTGAAGTCTTCCAATAGATGAGAGGTCGACATGCACAGCCAAGTCTCCTTCTGGAAATGATATGTACCCTTTGTCAATCAATTGCTGCACTTTGGCTTGGAAGGCTTTGCCATCTTCGGTTGAGTGCCCCATAGATCCTCCATGATATCCACATTGCACATGGGGATTGTACCCCGGAGGGTATGGTTCTAGAACAGGCTTCAAAGTCTTAGGCTCCACCAATGAGTTTCGAACCAGGTGTGGCAAGAGTTGACTGTACGACATGGGAACTGGATGAAAAAGAGCATTCCTTCTTTCCAAGTTGTTGCGCGACCTATGCTGATTCTGACGCTGATACTTCTGTTGTTGAGGAGCATAAGGTTGTTGGTACTGAAGGACATTAGTCTCTCCTTCTTCTCCCCTGTAACGTTTCTTCGCATTTTCAGAATAACCGGGAGCAACTTGAATCTTTCCCGTTTTGATGCCGTTTTCAACTCTTTCTCCTGCCAATACGAGACCTGAAAATCCAACTGAAAAACATCCAACCAATTTCTCATAATACAATCCATAGGGTGTATGGAAGCTGTCCAGATCATCACCACTCATCTGTAACACCTCCAACTCAAAATCACATCTGCTCTTGCTGTCACGACTTGGAGGTAAGCCTAAACTTGGGCATCTCTCAATCTATGCATATTTCCTCGCACAATAATTTGGCCATATGTTCATAATCATGCATGGAATGTTTTCCCTCAATTAATTGCATTGTGTGAATCGTGTATCAAAAATCCTAGCCTTCATGCAGAAATTAGGGTTCTTGAGGTCTCTTCGTGATTTCTTGTTGTATGTTTAATTTAAATGAAATTAAAGTACATAGACATGATCGTGAGGTTGAGACGAGCATAATGATATGTGGATTGCATGATATGATTACGTATTCATGGAGATTGGATAGAAAATGCAAATCTGGGCAAACTGAAAAACGCGCGTGTTCTTGGTGTTGTTCTTGGCGCCATTTTCATAAATTCAAATATTTGAATTTTGTGATTTTGTTTAATTGATTCAAAAATTAATTTCTCTATGATTTTTAATGATTTTGAGTTGATTCTTTTTTTAATAATTCACAAAAATGTTAAAATATTTTATTTTCACAAAAAATCCCAAAAATATTATTTATTTCATATAATTGATATTTTTGTAAAGAATTAATATTTTGATTGTTTTTGGCATTTTAAATATTTTTTCTACATTGATTTTGCAACTTTTAATGCTTTCTAATTATTTTGTAGGTCAATACTTAATTTTTGAAGCATTAATCCAAGATCACAATTTGTTTTCCATGTGTTAAACAATTTTTGATCATTTTAATTGAATTTTTATTCAATTAAATACATTTTTGAAAACAAATTAGGGTTTTGGATTAATTCAACCCTCATAAATCATTTTCAAAACACTTTGGGCCTCTATTAGAGTGTAAGACCCAATCCTTTTTTTGACCAAAACTTTTTTGGGCCTCACTTATTGTATAAGTCCCGATACCGTCAAAAAACAAACGGCGCGATCGTCGCCTTTTCAAAAATCATCCGGGCCTACCCTCGTGTTATAAGCCCCACTCTTTTCTTTAAACCTTTTTGGGCCTCTTGAGAGAGTGTAAGACCCATCCCCCCTTGTACAAAAACTTTTTGGGCCTCATCCATTCTATAAGTCCCTCTGTACAAGTAAACGGCGCGATCGTCGCCCGTTTAAAAATAACAAAATCATCTGGGCCTCTCCTTGAGCTATAAGACCCATTCAAAACACTTTGGGCCTCTATTAGAGTGTAAGACCCAACCCCCTTTTAACCAAAACATTTTGGGCCCCACTTATTGTATAAGTCCCTCTGCGTTAAAAGAAAACCTCGGCGCGATCGCAATTTTTAAACGAAAAAATCATTTGGGCCTACCCTCGTGTTATAAGCCCCACTCTTTTTCTTTAAACCTTTTTGGGCCTCTTGAGAGAGTGTAAGACCCATCCCTTTGTACAGAAAACCTTTTCGGGCCCCAGTCACTTGTATAAGTCTCTCTGTACAAATTCAAACAGTGCGCTCACTGATAAAACCCTGGGCCTCTCCTTGAGCTGTAAGCCCCAAATCTTTCTTTTTCAAAGCACTTTCTCCTTTGATTTTGAATATACTGTTGTTTTCAATCTTTCTTTGTTGAACAACTAACCAAACAGCATGGAAGCACTACAACCGAGTAAGTGGTTATCGCTTTCATTTACTGCTTTCATATTATAAACTGTATTGTGGGGCTGCTCACTGTAAGTCTCCTTTCATAAACTCATATCTACTGTGTAATAATAGTATAGATATTTCGAGTTTCCCCGGCAACTACGTCTAGAACTAAGTGACACCGTTTCATTTATTCGTAGAAATAGACGCCTAGATCCCCAATAGGAGCACCAGATACAGTCTTCTCTTCGGCTGTCCTCCTTAGGAATTGTCAAGGAACTCTATTCCCAAAGATGAATGTATTCTCCGTGAATGGCATCTTTGAGTTTCTTCCAAATTCTCGAACTTTCCTGACTTGATCTATTCCTTGTGGATAGCTTGCCTTGAATGTCTCGGGGTTTGGGTACCCACTACGGTCATAATCTTGGACCTTAACTAAGGAACCCTCTTTCAAAGCTAAAAATCGTTGGATAGTAAACCTCGCACGTTTACCAGTAGTTTTCATCTTTAAAAGAGTTATCTCTCCTAATGGAAAGGAGATGATAGACCCACGGGCTTCTTAAAAGCATCGGGCTCCTCTTGGGCATTATTCAAGGACCCTACGGCTTCTTAGAAGTATTCACAGCCTCCTCTTAGGCTTCGTATAATGATCTCTTCCTCCGGGAATGATAGCCTCCTCTTGGGCTTAGTACAAGGACCCGTCGGCTTCTTAAAAGATTCCAGCCTCCTCTTGGGCTTCGTACAAATTGTCCCGACGACCTCCTAGAGGTATAGGAACAGAACCTAGTCATCCTCGTAGAACAGTCCTTTCATAGAGTCTACTACTGTTTCTCGAAGCATAGTACAAAAGATAAAACTCTAGACTTGGACAGTCTAACTTCCTTGAGTCTCAAAGACATTCTCAAGCACCCTTCGTTAAATAGGAAGGAAACCTGCAGACTCGGATAGTCTCAATACCCTTTGGATTTCCCGTTTCCTCAAAGAAAAGGAAATATCCCTGATCCTCAAATTAAATCCCTGTGTACAGTGTTACTCATATAAGAACTGATTTTCTCTTTTAAATCAGTATATTGGATCTGTCACTCAACTGAAACAGTTACAATAGCCTCCATCTCGGGCTTCGTATGAGATACCAAAATTCTCCCCAGTGGAGTCAAAACAGCCTTTTAGCCTCTCTCTCTCAGGCTTTGTATGAGACACAAAAGATTCCCTCGTTGAGTCAATCACCTTTTCTTTTGCCTCCATCTCGGGCCTCGTACGAGATATAAATCCCTTAAGCAAGAGTCGAACTCTTTGCTAGCCTCCTCTTAGGCTTTGTATAACGATATGCCCCACTGGGTCAAAAACCTTTAGCCTCTCTCTTGGGCTTTGTACGAGACACAAAATAGCCTCCTCTTAGGCTTTGTATAATGATTTTCCTAGCGGAAATTAGGCTCCTCTTAGGCTTTGTATAAGAAAACCACTGGTTGATCCAATTAACCTTTTAGCATCAAAGCTGTGCCTCGTTCACAGTACACAAACATCAACAACTCCTTTCCCTTCATCTAATCGCTGTAAGCGGCAAGCCTCTGGATCATCTATATCCATGCCACTGTCCCTCTTTTAGCATGAGAAATTCCTAAGGAAAGATGGCATTGCTCTACACTGAGTTAAAGTCTTCTCCTTCAGGTTAAAACCCTTTCTTCGGAAATTATGGCATTACTCGGATCCGCGTATCCCAGTTAAAGTAATTCTCCTTCTCCCCCTCTTTAGAGATGACAAATTCTCTCTAAAGTCGAGGTCTCTCAGCTTCACGTCTTGGGCTTTGAACAAGACACAAATAGACTTTTCAGCTTCACATCTTGGGCTTTGAACAAGATACAAATCACCTTTCGCTTCACGTCTTGGGCTTTGAACAAGACACCAAAAACACCAATTTCCTCCCATAGAATAGGAGGAACTACGAACGCTCTGATTTCCCTGTTTCGGTAAACGGGAATACGTAGGCATAAGATCGAAAGAAAAGATCTTAGCGAGCGCAATCAACAAAAAACCCAAATCCCATATCTCCATCAATTAAAAGCAGTAATTCAAAAACATCAGTCCTAACATCCTAATCCTTATTCCCCGCCAGAAACCCTTTGCCTAGAAAAAAGAAAGAAAGAACCGTATTGGCGAAATACGAATAACCAGTACAAAGGCCCCCCACATTGATAGCATCCGTAACCTAACAGACCGCTGTTTAAACTCAGTATGCAAGCAGGGTTAATTGGAGACATCTATTTCCCTTCCTTATTCAGCTCACAATAGGATAAAAAAATGAATCGACCTGTAGTTTTAAGCTCAACCGCAGGGAGCGACCAGCGCTTAAGAACCGCGTCCAAAATCGCTCGCTACAGAAAAGTGGCGCCCACCGTGGGGCCCGTTCCTTTCTTTCTACTTCTCTTGTATGAAAAATTACACAAATGGCGACTCTGTTGGGGAGTCTCCTTTTCTGCCTTAGGGCATCATCCCCGTTTTCTACGGAAAATGGGAACTCTACCGAAGAGAAAGATTGACCTATGCTGGTCCATCTCTTAGGCAGGGAACCACAGATTGGGGCTTCCGCCGGGGAACCCATTTCTGTCAGGAACTTAAGATTCATAGCTTTATAAGTCTAGGATGATTAGGACAAATATATATACTGCTTTTCCTAATTGAATATGTGTTTATTTTTCTGCTACTGGGAATGCGTGTGATGCCGCATGTGGTGAGAATGAGTATACACCTAGAAAAGCCAACCCTTTCGTAGTGCGGAAGCTATCGGAAATAGCTGTTACGCGATACTACCCTCATTTGAGGCTGGTGATCTATTCTCGGTGAATAGCACTTACTCTAAGATTGCACACAACTCGCTGGCGATCCGCTTGTTGTCTGCCTTCCTGGGAGGAGCTGATGATAATGAGTACAGGTACAAAAATCACCCTTGTATAAACCTTTGGGGATGGGTAGAGCCTTGACTTCATGACAACGACCCTCTGACCCCATGTTTTTTCTATGTTTTTGTGTGCTGCATTCATGCATTCATTTAATAAAACATTAAAACATTCAAAAAAATTTCTCTTCTAGTCTCTCTGTTTTTCAAATTAAGCTAAGACTGTGATTGCAAATATCAGAGAAAAGGATTGCATTAATGGATTTCGGTAGAAGTAGAACTCACCAGTATACCTTCAAGGTTCCAAAACTAGGGGATTTGAGAAAGTTAGCGAGGATGATCGTTAACCCAGAGGTTTTCAGAGCCAAGCACGGTGGTTTGCTACCACTGTTAAGAGTCCATGTGATTAAGGGGATCATGGACGCGCTCATTCAGTTCTACGATCCGGTTTATCATTGTTTCACATTCCCGGATTACCAGCTGGCACCAACGCTGAAGGAGTATTCTCATCTGACTGATTTACATATCACAGATCGAGCTCCATTTTCTGGACTGGAAGAAATTCCAAAGAATCAGACTATTGCAAGAGCAATTCATTTGGACGAGTTTGAGGTCAGGACTCACAAGACTACTAAGGGTGGCATCCAAGGTTTGCCAGCCCAGTTCTTAACCAAGAAAGCTCTGTACTTCGCTAGTATAGGGAACGGGACTGCTTTTGAAAGCATCTTTGTCTTGCTCACCTACGGGTTATTTTTGTTTCCCAACATCAATAACTTCGTCGATATCAACGCTATTAAGGTTTTTCTCATTGGAAACCCTGTGCCGACTTTGCTCGCAGATGCGTATCATTCTGTACACTTGGGAAATTTGTACAGCGGAGGGGAGATCACATGCTGTGTACCTTTGCTCTACAAATGTTTTATCTCTCACTTGCCCAAGTCTGCTGCTTTTTGGGATTGCAAGAGTGTCTTACGTTGGTCGCAGAAAATCATGTCCCTCACCAACTCTGATATAGATTGGTGTAATAGGATTTATGAGGGAATCAGAATCATTGACCGTTGTGGAAACTTCCCCAGCGTACCCCTCATAGGAACTAAAGGAGGAATAAACTATCATCCGATATTAGTTCTTCGTCAATTTGGATACCCGATGAGACACATCCCGCTGGGTGTTCATCTGAAAGGTCTTTTCTTCAAAGAAGGAGAAAATGACAGAGCACTAAAGATGGAAATAGTGCAAGCTTGGAAACATGTTCATAAGAAAGGACGAGAGTCTCTGGGAAAACCGGACTGTGTCTCGGTGGAGCCTTATCTCCATTGGGTACAAACCAGAGCTCTCAAGCTAAAGATGTCTTATCCTCGTTACGGAATTCTTCCGCCGAGGGAAATTGTCATGTACTTCATGACTGAGACTGAAAGGCTTCAGGTTACTCTCAACAAAGTTAAAAAGGAAAGAAGGTCTTGGAAGAACAAGTACCGCACCCTTGACGTAGAGTGCATCAAAATACAGCAATTACTGAAAGAGAAAGACGCTCTGATTGAGATTTTGGAGCAACATGTTGTAGAGAATCAAGATGACCAAAGGAATTTTCTCACTCCTTTCACTTGGCAAAGGAACGACAACCCGACAACGGCCCAAGAGCCCCGGTCAAAGAAAAGGAAGATATCAGAATCAGCACTCGGTTTCTCCTCAGAGAGGACTCGGGACCCTTTAGCTTAGGTTTCTGTTTCTGCACTTTGTAATCTACTGTATTTCCATTTCTGTAATCCTTTGAATTTCAATAAAAAGGGGTTTCCCCACTGTTTGATATTTGCAATCTAATTGTCGAAGTTTATTTTGATTAAACCAAAAAACAACAATTAATATAATCATTGCATTCATCATTCTCACATCGCGTATTCTCCTTACCTACGAATCTCACGTTTGTGTCTCGAATCTAGAGTCAAACTGTCTCATTCGTATAATACTCGGGCCAATCGTCAGAAAAAGATGGATGATCTTGAGGAAGAAAACAGAGAGTTGAAAGAAGAGATCGACGCTCTGAGAGAGGATATGAGAAAGCTTCGTAACGACATGCAAGCCATGGTAGAAGCTCAGCTACAAAGAACTGTGATCTCAGAGATCACCTCAACGCCCATCATAGAAAAGTATGATCCTAGGTATCAGATGCCGAAAGATCGTCCTTGGGGCATGCCTGTTAACTATATCCCGGAAGGATATGTTCCGCCGATCACTGAAGATCAGGGAATCGCAACAGAAGCCGCTGGGCCTGAAGGTTACAAACTTCGGGAAATCAAAGATGCCAGGGGCATACTCAAGACTCCTGAAGGTTACAAACTTAGGGAGGCGCCAAGACTTACTGCCGTAGTCACGGTACCACCCCATGTGGTGCACACTGTCCCGGAAGGACAGATTCCACCAACACCTTCTGGTAAGAAGGAAACTATGTTTGACAGAATGGAGGAATTCCAGGAACAGTTCCTGGAAATGCAGAAAGAGCTGCAAGCCATTCGCGGTCAGGATCTATTTGGAAAGGACGCCGCAGACCTCTGCTTGGTCCCAAATGTGAAAGTCCCGCACAAGTTCCAAGTGCCCGACTTTGAAAAATACAAGGGTAACTCTTGCCCTCAGAGCCATCTGGTGATGTACGCTCGGCGGATGTCAGCTCAGACGGAGAATCAGGACCTGCTGATTCACTACTTCCAGGAGAGTTTGACCGGTGCCGCACTCAAATGGTACATGGGTTTAAACCGTGCCACGATCAGTACTTTCAGAGATCTTGGCACTGCCTTCGTCCAACAATACAAGTACAATTTAGACATGGCACCCGACAGAGATCAACTCAGATCAATGTCACAAAAGGACAAGGAAACCTTTAAGGAGTATGCTCAAAGGTGGCGTGAAATTGCCGCTCAAATTTGTCCACCTCTTGAGGAAAAAGAGATGACAAAGAATCTTCTTAAAGACCTTAAGCTCATTTTACTATGACCGAATGGTTGCCAGTGCGCCCAGTGATTTCACCGAAATGGTCGGCATGGGTGTAAGTCTTGAGGAAGCCGTCCGAGAAGGACGTTTGGTAAAAGACACTGGATCGACGAGCGGTACTAAAAAATATGGTAGTGCTCTCCCTAAGAAAAAAGAGCAAGATATTGGGAATATCTCTCTCGGAAAGCAAAGGCGACGTTATCAACCAGTAGCAGCTGTAACTCCTGCTATCGGCCCTACGCCTATTCCTACGTATCAACCTCAGGTTGCGCAGAACCAACCTGACCAGCAAAGGACACAACAGCCTCTTCAGCAGGCTCGTCCTCCATATAACAACAACCGTACAACACGGCCACCAGGATTTGATCCTATACCTGTAACGTACGCAGAGCTGTTTCCGTTACTGCTGGCTAAGAGGCACATCCAGACTAAGTCTCCCCTTTCGGTTCTGGAAAATCCGCCTTTTTTGTTTAAAGCGGATCAAACATGCCCTTATCATCAAGGAGGTTCAGGGCATAACATTGAGACTTGTCTCAATTTCAAATCCGACGTGCAAAAGCTTGTTAGGAGTGGGCTCTTATCTTTCAAAGATATGAATCCTAATGTTCTTACGAACCCGCTGCCTCAACACGAGAAAGCTGCAGTCAATCTGATTGAGAATGAGACTAACAATGTCTATCAAATTCACGATGTACTCTTATTGGGGACCAATCTGGTCAAGATGCATTGTAGACAGAGTGGATATGGCCATGTGCCACCTCATAACTATCACCAGTGTGATATCTGCTCTAAAGATAACCAGGGATGTTCTGTAGTGCAAGCAGCTCTACAGGAACAAATGGATCTCGGATGGATCCAGGAGCACCGAGTTCGTGGAGTTAACATGGTCTCTACGAATTCTAACGTCATTCAAAACCACGACATCCGTGTGATGAATATCAACTTGGTGGCGATGCACTCAAGGCAAAACCAGTATCATAATCTGCCGCGGCACGATTACAGTTCCTGTCTGATTTGCTCGGTAAACAAACAGGGATGCTCTTTCATACAGGAGGCCCTCCAGCGTCAGATGGATCTTGGATGGATCCAAGACTACCATGATAGGAACTCCTATCAAATCAACATGGTTCAGATCTTCGACATCCGCGTAATGGATACCAACCTGGTAGAGTTACATGCTGAGCAGGTCCGACTTGGATTCTTAATATCACATGACTATCAAAATTGTAAAGCGGGTTGCGAAAACGATCAAGGTTGTACCCTTGTCCAGAAGGCACTTCAGCACTTGTTAAATCACTGGTGGATGCCAATCTATATGGACGAAGATACTCAGCAGATTAGTATTAATAACAGGAATCCTACTCGTCGTCAAAGTCAGGATGTCCGATCAATGGAAGATAACCTAGTGAGGTTACATTGTATTCAAAGTGGGCGTGGCCAGGTGCCACCACACAACTATGACAATTGTAGCGTCTGTTCGGAAAGTAACCAAGGGTGTTACCTTGTGAGAGTAGCTCTTCAGGGTCAGATCGATCACGGAGAAATTCGTCCATATCCAGGTTCAGGACCCATCATTTGGTCACCGAACTACCTTGTCGATCAGGTTGAGGATGTTGTCACGATCTCTGGTCATCACCAGATCAGGGATGTTTTTGCCATCATTCCTCTACTTGACGAATCTAGAGTTCCCAACTGGGAACGGATCAAGATTACTTATGATGATCAGAAAAATCAGAAGGTTCCCATAGTCATCTATCTACCGGGACCACTACCGTATAAATCAGCTAAGGCGATCCCTTACAAATACGGTGCAACAATAATTGAGAATGGAAAGGAAATTCCATTACCCTCCGTCGTGAATATTGCAGACATCAGTCGTGTAACACGGAGCGGTTGAATCTTCAACCGAGGGGTTGGAGAATCCAACAAAGAAAAGGAACTTCAGGCGGAAATTCCTGATCCACCAGTCGGTCAATCTAGTAATCCCGACTTTTCAAAAGACAAAGATGAGATGCTAAAGCTCATCCAAAGGAGTGAATATAACATTGTCGATCAACTGTTACAGACTCCTTCAAAGATCTCAGTATTATCACTGTTACTCAGTTCAGAAGCACATAGAGAGGCTCTACAGAAAGTCTTGGAGCAAGCCTTTGTGGAACAGGATATAACAATCAGACAATTCGATAGCATTGTCTCTAACATCACTTCCTGCAATAATTTGGGATTTAGTGATGAGGAATTACCTGAAGGGGGTCGCCGTCATAACATGGCGCTCAATATCACAGTTAACTGCCAGGGCGATGCTTTAGCCAACGTACTGGTAGACACAGGGTCAGCCCTGAATGTTATGCCGAAGTCCACTTTGACGCAATTATCATTTAAGGGCCCTCCGATGAGAGTCAGCGAGGTCGTCGTCAAAGCATTCGACGGATCCAGAAAAACAGTTATCGGCGAAGTTGATCTTCCTATAACTATTGGTCCTCACACTTTCCAAATTACTTTCCAGGTCATGGACATCCGGGCAACATACAGTTGTTTATTAGGAAGACCTTGGATACATCAGGCTGGAGCGATTACTTCAACCCTCCACCAAAAGCTAAAGTTCATCAAGAACGATCAACTTGTCACGGTTTGTGGGGAACAAGCCTTGCTCGTGAGTAACTTATCATCATCTACTTATGTGGAACCCGAGGAGGTTATTGGAACTCAGTTCCAAGCGCTATCGGTGAGCAAGGACGATCAATCTGAAGAAGGAACTTCAATTTCTTCATACAAAGATGTTATCAAAGTGGTCGAGAGTACCGATTTGACATGATGGGGACGGCTTGTCATTCCTATTGACAATAAAACAAAGAAGGGTCTTGGTTTTTCTGCAACCTGTACCCAGATGGCCGCCAATGATGAAAGTCTTCATCCCCTTCAAAACTTCTTCCATAGTGGAGGTTTTCTTCACCCAGTGTCTCAGACAGTTCATGCTATCAATGAGGAAGATCCCTTTGACACAGATGAAGAATGGAAGTCCTACCTTAACAAGGACGACTATATGTCTCAGGAAGAGGTGCCTATGCCTTTTTGCTTTCCTCCAGAAAGTCCGAGATTTATACCAAGATCAGATGTCAAAATGATCTACGGAGATTGTGATCCGGAAGGATACCGTGCTCCGCCAAATTCATTATAGGAAGACACTCTGATGAAAGAAAATTTTGATCACAATTACTATGGCCCGATGGATGGTCTGCCAATGTGGCAGCCTTACCCAGGAAACTTGGGGCAAGAAAGTCAGCCGAGTAATGAAACTCAGCTGAGCGTCATTGAACAGAATACCTGTGTCCCCACCATGTCATGGGATCAACACTCAGGTCATTCAGAGACTACTCAACATGAAGATGAATTCGCAATGTTTGCAGGACTAGAATTCATCAACTATGCTTTTCCCGAGGTCAACGTCATCGAGAGGGATGACTTCTCCAGTTCCAAAGAAGTTTGGGACACTTTGAGAAAACCAAGTGGAAAATACGACTTTATGGTCAAGTACACTACTCCCGAAAGCTCTCGTATCAGGCTCGAAGATATCCAGCCAACTGGATGGGGAGATACAGCTGAGAGCACCAATGCTATGCAAAATGCAACAGAGGAATCCTCCTACGACAATTCTGCCTGGGAGACAGATTCCAATGATCCTGCTCCACCAGAAATCAGCGTCATTTCTGAAGACAAATCAAGGAAGGTGCCAGACTTTGTGATTCACCGAGGAGTTCGCCGCCAATGGGTTGCCGTCGAGGTTCCGAAGGTCGTTCGTCAGTCAAAGTAATTGCCATCTTTAAGCCTTTCACCCTGCCCAGGTGAAACGGATATTTTGATAGGGCTCATTTTCTGTAAATTTCCCTCTTCGCTTTGCCTGAAGCGAGTGAGTTTTGTTTTATAGGGCTGTAGTTTCAAGATTCGACTTGTTCATTAATAAAATAACGTCGTTCTGTAATTTCCTCATTAATTGCTGTTTTCTCTTTTTGCTTTTCAGAAAATGGTAATCCTAAAAAACAATTCAATCATAAAAACAAGCAGTAAAACAAATACACTGCACACACTTGCATTTTCTCTATCTCTTCTAAACACGAATCATCACGTCATGCAGATTGCATGTTTTATACCCCGTTGAAACATATGATCCGATGCCTTCTTCCAACTTTGAGTTCCCGGTATTCGAGGCTGAAGAAGAAAATGACAACGAAATTCCAGAAGAGATCTTCCGATTACTCAGACAAGAGGAAAGGTCCATTGAACCTCACAAAGAGCCGTTGGAAACGGTAAACTTGGGTTCAGAAAAAGAGAGAAAAGAAATCAGGATCGGAGCACTGCTCAGTCCAACTGTCAAAGAAAGTTTGAAAAAGCTTCTCAAAGAATTCCCCGATGTATTCGCTTGGTCCTATCAGGATATGCCAGGGTTGGATACCAGCATCGTGGAACATCACTTACCGTTAAGATCGGAATGTCCGCCAGTAAAGCAAAGGTTGAGACGGACTCACCCGGACATGGCCATCAAAATCAAGGAGGAGGTACAGAAACAGATCGACGCGGGTTTCCTAGCTACATCTGAATATCCTCAATGGTTAGCCAACATCGTACCCGTTCCCAAAAAGGAAGGAAAGGTTAGAATGTGTGTTGATTACAGAGATCTAAGCAAGGCAAGTCCAAAGGACGACTTTTGTAACGCCCCAGTTTTGCCAGTTTTGTTTGTTGAGTCCTTTTTGGATTATTTTATTATTATTTTATTTTATTCTCGACTTTTATGCGAAAATATGTTATTTTTCGTCGTGATTATATTTTATCGCGTTTTGGGAACATTTGCGGGATATTTGAGTGTGGGGGTATTTTGGACATTTCATAGATATTTTTACTAAGTTAGTAAGAAAGAAAAGAAAATAGAAAAGAAAAGGGAAAGAAAAATAGAGAGAAAGAAAGAAGAAAGAAGGAAAAAGAGAAGAAAAGAGGAGAAGAGAGAAAATTGGAGAAAGAGTGGAAAAATCATCAAGAACAATTTCTAGGAATCGATTAATCGGGTAAGGGTGCGAAACTCGATTATTCTATGATTGTATACGATTATGTATGTGTTTTGTTGTTGTTTTTGGATTGATTTGGAGAATATTAGTAAAACCTAGATTGTGTAAAAATTGATTAGAAATGAATTTGATTGTGGTAAAAGTCTTGTTGAATGCATTGTTGATTGTTCATACATGTTTGTGGTAGGCTATTACACTTCAAATTGCTGTTTTTCTGAGTTTTAGGTGAAGAAATTGGTTGATGTTGGGTAGGAAAACGCAGAAATTGTTCTGCAGAATTTTTCTGGGTATGCTCTGGCCATACGCGTAAGGGGCATGTCCATACGCGTATGAGCCAAGGCGATACGCGTATCATTGGCTTGTTTTTGGGCCAATACGCGTATGAATCTTGGCATTACGCGTAACATGGGCGAGCCATGGGCCAATACGCGTATGGGTTTTGGAACGAGGAATTTGTGAAGGAAATGGGTTCTGTCCGTACGCGTATGGACATGAGTGATACGCGTATGGACAGGGGAATGTCAAAAATGTGATTTTTCAAAATGCGTTTTCGGTTTTGTCCGTAACTTTGGTTCCGATTATCCGATTTTTGCATTCTTGGTGTCGTTGGAAAGGTATCGAACTGTACTTTGTGAATATGAGGTTTTGAGAATCGTTAGCCGATTAAATTTGGTCGGAAAATGTGAATAGTGTCGAATCTCGACTTTTGTCGTTTTTAATAGTGCGTATTTGACTTGTATTGTGTTATATGTTTGTGCTTTGGATGTGTATGCCTTATGTGCTGTTGTGATGACGATTTGTGGCCGAGAGGCAAGAAAATGCTAAGTGTGGTATATTGGTGTTTGTGGCCATTTTGGGCAATTGTGTGCATTACTTTGTGTGCACTTGAAATACATGAATATTGTTGATGCATGAGTATTTGATGTTGGCATGAGTCATTAATGTGTCAAGTATCATGATATGTATTCTTGCATGGGAAGATTCATAGATGAATCAGTTTTATAGTCTTACGCCATGAAATATTGGTAGAAGCGATTAATCCCAATTGATTGTGCGCCCTGAAATACTGGTAGAAAGCAATCGGATTGTGCGCCCTGAAATACTGGTAGAAAGCAATCCATAAACGTCGTTCGCCCTGAAATATTGGTTTATAGCGACGGGGAACATCGTAGGCCCGACGGGGAGTTACTCTATGTAACGAGCGATGATTCCAAGAGTTCCTGGGGGACTAATGAATTACAAGATTTGAAGTCGGTACCGCATGGCATGTGCATAGAGTCGTTGTGTCGGTCTATGTGCATTGCATAAATCATGAGTAATTGTGTTTGGAACGTGTTTGATTGTATTGTGAATGATTGATGTGATGTGGTATACGATAAGTGAGAATTGTACCGTGTGATATTATATGCGACTGTTGAGCATTTGTGGTGAGAATGTGTTGCTTGTGTATTTTTGTGTTAATATATATAATTTTATGCAATTATATTATGGTTGTTTTTCTCACCCTTCTGCTGTTTTATAACGCTCTATGAGGCGTTGCAGATTAGGTTTGCTGGAGGTATTCTTTTTGTGAAGCTTTGCATCTTCATTATTTTGGTCGGTCGGCTCTGATATGTGACTCCGGGTAGTTAGGGTGGCCGCGTGCTATTGTTTTGTATATCTGATGATATATTATATTTTGGTTGTACATATGCTACTTGATGTATGACAAACTGTTTATATGGGTATATGTTAATCAGATTTTAGATTTTCCGTTTTAATTCTAATTTCTGAAAAGTGGGTGTAAGGAACGAAGTTTCCTCTGTTTGATTGCTACCCCACAGTTGCATATCATTATGGGCAGGTGTTGCATGTTATGTGTATATTTTGGTTACGTTGATGGGATGTCTCCTTTCTATGCCGTGTTTTCAAATGTACTCTGATCAATTTTTGAATTTTTCTTTTAACTGCTTTAAATGCATGCTAATTGGGGGTATTAGATTGGGGGCGTCACATTAAGTGGTATCAGAGCTGTTTGTGTCAGTTTGTGTCAGTTGTGGTTGTTGTGTCTGGCATATTGGGCGAGTTACGTTGGACGAGTTGTTGTTTAACCATAATTTGTTATCATTGGAAACGTTCAGATTATGGCTGGAAGACGTGATGCTGCTATGACTGCGGCCATGCAAGCTATGGCGCAGGCGATGCAGAATTTACCGAATGCTGCGGCGGACGAGGAGTCGCGTAGTATGGATAAGTTTCAGAAGAATAACCCACCGAGCTTCAATGGTACTCATGATCCTGAGGGAGCACAGATTTGGCTGAAGAAGATTGAGAAGATCTTCCGTTTCATTAAGTGTTCCGAGGATCAGAAAGTGCAGTTTGGTACTCATGTGCTGGAAAAGGAAGCTGAAGATTGGTGGATAAATGTTTCTCAGAGGTTTGAGGAGGATGAAATAGTGGTTACGTGGGCTGTGTTCAAAGATGCTTTTCTCGAAAAGTATTTTCCGGAAGATGAGAGAGGTAAGAAGGAAATTGAATTTCTTGAACTGAAACAGGATAATTCCTCTGTTGCGGATTATGCTGCTAAGTTTGAGGAACTTGTGAAGTTCTGTCCTAATTATAATACAGCGGGTTCAGAGAGGTCGAAGTGTTTGAAGTTTGTGAATGGCTTGAGGCCAGAAATCAAGCAGGGTATCGGTTATCAGGAGATAAGACAGTTTTCAGTGTTGGTGAACAAGAGTCGGATCTTTGATGAGGATAGCAAAGCACGTGCTACTCATTACAAGAATCTGAATGATAAGAAAGGAAAGGGGCAGTTCAGAGGTAGGCCTTATGTTACCCCTGTTGACAAAGGGAAACAGAAGTTTGCTTTTGATAGGAAGCCTAGTGGTGGAGGAATGAATTCTGCTGTGAAATGTTACAATTGTGGTGGTTTAGGACATCGTATATCGGAATGTAAGAGGAAAATGAATAATGTGGATATGTGTGCTAGTTGTGGTTTGAAAGGTCATGTGGCTGCTGATTGTAGGAGGAAGAATGGAGTTACATGTTATAATTGTGGGGAAGTTGGTCATGTTAGTACAAGGTGTACGAAACCAAGACAGGCTCAACTTGGAGGAAAAGTGTTTGCACTAGCAGGAACTCAGACCTCGAATGCAGATCGTTTGATTAGAGGTACTTGCTTTATTAATAATACGCCTTTAATTGCTATTATTGATACTGGAGCGACTCATTCGTTTATTTCGTCTGAGTGCGCGAAGAGTTTGAATCTTGTGTTGTCTGTGATGGGTGTTGAGATGGTTATTGATACTCCAGCGATGGGATCAGTAACTACTTCTATGGTTTGTCTAAATTGTCCTTTAGCCATTTATGGTAAAGATTTTGTGATGGATTTGGTGTGTTTACCATTGGAAGGGTTAGATGTGGTGTTGGGAATGAACTGGTTACAATTTAATCGGGTTCACATTGATTGTTATCATAAGCTAGTAAGGTTTCCTTCTCTGGAGGAAGACGAAGACTCGAGTTTCTTATCTACCAAAGAGTTGAAGAGACTTTTGGCGGATGAGGCTCAGTTGTTCGGTGTGTTTGCATCGTTGTCGGTGGAGAGTAAAGTTTCTCTTGAGGTGTTTCCTGTTGTGTGTGATTTTCCTGAGGTATTTCCTGAAGATATTTCAGATGTACCGCCGGAGAGAGAGGTGGAATTCTCGATAGATCTAGTCCCTGGTACTAGACCTGTTTCTATGGCACCTTATCGAATGTCGGCATCTGAATTGGTGGAGTTGAAAAAGCAGTTGAATGACTTACTGGAAAAGAGGTTCGTAAGACCAAGTGTTTCTCCTTGGGGTGCTCCAGTTTTGTTGGTGAAAAAGAAAGATGGGAGTATGCGATTATGTATTGATTATCGCCAGTTGAATAAAGTGACGATTAAGAACAAATATCCGCTTCCAAGGATTGATGATCTGATGGATCAGTTGGTTGGTGCTTGTGTATTTAGTAAGATTGACTTGAGATCGGGGTACCATCAGATAAGGGTGAAAGAAGAAGATATTCAGAAGACGGCCTTTAGGACACGCTACGGGCATTACGAGTTTGCTGTGATGCCGTTCGGGGTTTCTAATGCGCCTGGTGTGTTCATGGAATACATGAATCGGATTTTCCACGAGCATTTGGATCATTTTGTGGTGGTGTTTATTGATGATATTTTAATCTATTCTAAGTCTCGTGAGGAACATGCAGAGCATTTACGTATTGTTTTGCAGGTTTTGAGAGAAAGGAAGCTTTTTGCCAAATTGTCCAAGTGTGAATTTTGGTTGTCGGAGGTGAGTTTTCTCGGGCACGTGATTTCAGGTAATGGTATTGCTGTGGATCCATCTAAAGTAGAAGCAGTTCTACAATGGGAGGCTCCTAGATCCGTTACTGAAATTCGAAGCTTTTTGGGTTTGGCTGGTTATTATCGGAGGTTCATTGAAGGTTTTTCCAAGCTAGCATTACCTTTGACGCAGTTGACTTGTAAGGGCAAAGCGTTCATTTGGGATATTCAGTGTGAAGAGAGTTTTTGTGAGCTGAAGAGAAGATTGACGACAGCTCCGATTCTTATTTTACCTAATCCTAATGAACCATTCGTTGTGTATTGTGATGCTTCTTTAATTGGTTTGGGTGGTGTTTTGATGCAGGAAGGTAAAGTTGTAGCTTATGCTTCAAGGCAATTAAGAGTTCATGAGAAAAACTATCCTACTCATGATCTTGAATTAGCTGCTGTGGTTTTTGTGTTAAAGATTTGGAGACACTATCTCTATGGTGCGAGGTTCGAAGTCTTTAGTGATCATAAAAGCTTGAAATATCTATTTGATCAGAAAGAGTTGAACATGAGGCAACGGAGATGGTTGGAATTCTTGAAAGACTACGACTTTGGCTTGAATTACCATCCTGGTAAAGCTAATGTGGTAGCCGATGCATTGAGCCGTAAGTCTTTGCATATGTCCGCATTGATGGCGAAAGAGTGGGAACTTTTGGAATCATTTAGAGACTTGAGTTTAGTTTGCGAAGTGACATCGGTGAGTGTGAGACTTGGTATGTTGAAAGTTACGAATGAGTTTTTGTTGTCGATTTGTGAGAAACAAAAGCTAGATTTGAAATTTGTTGATTTGATGATGAACGAGAATGAGGATTTCAAGGTTGATAAGTTTGGCGTTTTGAGATTTCGTGATCGTATTTGTATTCCTGACGATGCGGAGTTGAAAAGAATGATTTTGGAGGAAGGACACCAGAGTATTTTAAGTATTCATCCCGGAGCGAATAAAATGTACCAAGATTTGAGGAAGATTTTCTGGTGGTCTGGTTTGAAAAGAGATGTGGCTCAATTTGTTTATGCTTGTTTAACTTGTCAGAAATCGAAAGTGGAACATTTGAGGCCTAGTGGTTTGTTGCAACCATTAGACATTCCTGAGTGGAAATGGGATAGCATTTCGATGGATTTTGTAACGGGGTTACCGAATACTCAGCGAGGGCATAATGCTATTTGGGTGATTGTGGATAGGCTGACTAAATCGGCGCATTTCATTCCGATTGACATCAGTTTTTCTTTGGAGAGGTTAGCTGAGATTTATGTCGGTGTGGTTGTGAAATTGCATGGTGTCCCGTTGAGCATTGTTTCTGATAGAGATCCGAGGTTTACATCGAGATTTTGGGAGAGTCTACAGAAGGCTTTGGGTTCTAGATTGAAGTTGAGTTCGGCTTATCATCCGCAGACGGATGGTCAGACCGAAAGAACTATTCAGTCTTTGGAGGATTTGTTGAGATCGTGTGTTTTGGAACAAGGTGGTACGTGGGACAGTTATCTTGCTTTGGTTGAGTTCACGTACAATAACAGTTTCCATTCTAGTATTGGAATGGCACCTTTTGAGGCTTTATATGGACGAAGATGTAGAACGCCGTTGTGTTGGCACGAAACAGGTGAGAGTTCTGTGGTTGGACCGGAATTGGTGCAACAGACGACGGAAAAGGTAAAGTTTATTCGTGAGAAAATGAAGGCTTCTCAGAGTAGGCAGAAGAGTTATCATGATAAGAGACGGAAGGATCTTGAGTTTCAAGAGGGTGATCACGTATTTCTAAGGGTTACGCCGGTTACGGGTGTTGGTCGTGCTTTGAAATCTAAGAAACTTACTCCTCGATTTATTGGTCCTTACCAGATATCTGCGAGAGTTGGTGCTGTAGCGTATCGGGTGGCGTTACCGCCGAATCTGTCGAATTTGCATGATGTGTTTCATGTTTCGCAGTTGCGGAAGTATGTTTCAGACCCTTCACATGTGATTCCTATGGACGAGGTTGAGGTAAGAGATAACCTTACGGTCGAGGCATTACCAGTTAGTATTGTGGATCGCGAGGTGAAGCGGTTGAGGGGTAAAGAGATTGCACTTGTGAAAGTGGCGTGGGGAGGCGCTGCTGATGGTAATCTGACGTGGGAGTTGGAGAGTAGGATGCGAGAATCGTATCCAGAGTTATTTGAATCAGGTAAGATTTTCGAGGACGAAAATTTCTAAGTGGGGGAGAATTGTAACGCCCCAGTTTTGCCAGTTTTGTTTGTTGAGTCCTTTTTGGATTATTTTATTATTATTTTATTTTATTCTCGACTTTTATGCGAAAATATGTTATTTTTCGTCGTGATTATATTTTATCGCGTTTTGGGAACATTTGCGGGATATTTGAGTGTGGGGGTATTTTGGACATTTCATAGATATTTTTACTAAGTTAGTAAGAAAGAAAAGAAAATAGAAAAGAAAAGGGAAAGAAAAATAGAGAGAAAGAAAGAAGAAAGAAGGAAAAAGAGAAGAAAAGAGGAGAAGAGAGAAAATTGGAGAAAGAGTGGAAAAATCATCAAGAACAATTTCTAGGAATCGATTAATCGGGTAAGGGTGCGAAACTCGATTATTCTATGATTGTATACGATTATGTATGTGTTTTGTTGTTGTTTTTGGATTGATTTGGAGAATATTAGTAAAACCTAGATTGTGTAAAAATTGATTAGAAATGAATTTGATTGTGGTAAAAGTCTTGTTGAATGCATTGTTGATTGTTCATACATGTTTGTGGTAGGCTATTACACTTCAAATTGCTGTTTTTCTGAGTTTTAGGTGAAGAAATTGGTTGATGTTGGGTAGGAAAACGCAGAAATTGTTCTGCAGAATTTTTCTGGGTATGCTCTGGCCATACGCGTAAGGGGCATGTCCATACGCGTATGAGCCAAGGCGATACGCGTATCATTGGCTTGTTTTTGGGCCAATACGCGTATGAATCTTGGCATTACGCGTAACATGGGCGAGCCATGGGCCAATACGCGTATGGGTTTTGGAACGAGGAATTTGTGAAGGAAATGGGTTCTGTCCGTACGCGTATGGACATGAGTGATACGCGTATGGACAGGGGAATGTCAAAAATGTGATTTTTCAAAATGCGTTTTCGGTTTTGTCCGTAACTTTGGTTCCGATTATCCGATTTTTGCATTCTTGGTGTCGTTGGAAAGGTATCGAACTGTACTTTGTGAATATGAGGTTTTGAGAATCGTTAGCCGATTAAATTTGGTCGGAAAATGTGAATAGTGTCGAATCTCGACTTTTGTCGTTTTTAATAGTGCGTATTTGACTTGTATTGTGTTATATGTTTGTGCTTTGGATGTGTATGCCTTATGTGCTGTTGTGATGACGATTTGTGGCCGAGAGGCAAGAAAATGCTAAGTGTGGTATATTGGTGTTTGTGGCCATTTTGGGCAATTGTGTGCATTACTTTGTGTGCACTTGAAATACATGAATATTGTTGATGCATGAGTATTTGATGTTGGCATGAGTCATTAATGTGTCAAGTATCATGATATGTATTCTTGCATGGGAAGATTCATAGATGAATCAGTTTTATAGTCTTACGCCATGAAATATTGGTAGAAGCGATTAATCCCAATTGATTGTGCGCCCTGAAATACTGGTAGAAAGCAATCGGATTGTGCGCCCTGAAATACTGGTAGAAAGCAATCCATAAACGTCGTTCGCCCTGAAATATTGGTTTATAGCGACGGGGAACATCGTAGGCCCGACGGGGAGTTACTCTATGTAACGAGCGATGATTCCAAGAGTTCCTGGGGGACTAATGAATTACAAGATTTGAAGTCGGTACCGCATGGCATGTGCATAGAGTCGTTGTGTCGGTCTATGTGCATTGCATAAATCATGAGTAATTGTGTTTGGAACGTGTTTGATTGTATTGTGAATGATTGATGTGATGTGGTATACGATAAGTGAGAATTGTACCGTGTGATATTATATGCGACTGTTGAGCATTTGTGGTGAGAATGTGTTGCTTGTGTATTTTTGTGTTAATATATATAATTTTATGCAATTATATTATGGTTGTTTTTCTCACCCTTCTGCTGTTTTATAACGCTCTATGAGGCGTTGCAGATTAGGTTTGCTGGAGGTATTCTTTTTGTGAAGCTTTGCATCTTCATTATTTTGGTCGGTCGGCTCTGATATGTGACTCCGGGTAGTTAGGGTGGCCGCGTGCTATTGTTTTGTATATCTGATGATATATTATATTTTGGTTGTACATATGCTACTTGATGTATGACAAACTGTTTATATGGGTATATGTTAATCAGATTTTAGATTTTCCGTTTTAATTCTAATTTCTGAAAAGTGGGTGTAAGGAACGAAGTTTCCTCTGTTTGATTGCTACCCCACAGTTGCATATCATTATGGGCAGGTGTTGCATGTTATGTGTATATTTTGGTTACGTTGATGGGATGTCTCCTTTCTATGCCGTGTTTTCAAATGTACTCTGATCAATTTTTGAATTTTTCTTTTAACTGCTTTAAATGCATGCTAATTGGGGGTATTAGATTGGGGGCGTCACAACTTTCCTTTACCACACATTGACATGCTGGTAGACAGCACAACAAAGTTCAAAGTATTCTCCTTCATGGATGGATTCTCGGGCTATAACCAGATCAAAATGGCGCCGAAAGACATGGAGAAAACTTCGTTCATTACCCCATGGGGTACCTTTTGTTACAAGGTAATGCCGTTCGGTTTGAAGAATGTCGGGGCGACCTATCAAAGGGCCATGACTACTCTGTTTCATGACATGATACACAAAGAAATCGAGGTATATGTCGATGATTTGATTTCAAAATCAAGAACAGAGGATGAGCACGTTGAACATCTGTCAAAATTGTTCGAACGTCTAAGAAAATTCAAGCTCCGCTTGAATCCCAACAAGTGCACCTTCGGTGTCCGTTCAGGGAAACTGCTAGGGTTCATCGTCAGCTAGAAAGGAATTGAAGTTGATCCTGATAAGGTCAAGGCCATTCAAGAAATGCCTTCTCCGAAAACTGAAAAACAAGTCAGAGGATTCCTGGGACGTTTGAACTACATCTCCAGATTCATATTCCTTATGACCACCACTTGTGCGCCAATTTTCAAATTACTAAAAAAGAATCAGGATTGCGTTTGGTCAGATGATTGCCAAACCGCCTTCGACAGTATCAAGGAATATCTGTTGAATCCTCCGATTCTATCACCTCCAGTGGAAGGAAGACCACTGATCATTTACCTCACAGTCCTAGAGGACTCAATAGGATGTGTACTTGGCCAACAAGACGAAACTAAAAGGAAAGAGTCTGCCATTTACTATCTAAGCAAGAAATTCACTGACTGCGAGACTTGGTATACAATGCTTGAGAAAACTTGTTGCGCTTTGGCTTGGGCAGCCAAACATCTTCGCCAGTACATGATTCGTCATACTACTTGGTTGGTCTCCAAAATGGATCCAATCAAGTACGTTTTCGAAAAACCTGCTCTCACGGGAAGGATTGCCCGTTGGCAGATGTTACTATCAGAATATGACATAGAGTACCACGCTCAGAAAGCCGTTAAAGGAAGTATTTTAGTCGATCATTTGGCTCATCAACCGATTGACGATCAAGAATCAATCGAGTTTGACTTCCCAGACGAATATGTCATGTATCTAAAAATGAAAGATTGCGATGAACCACTACCCAGTGAAGGGCCAGAACCAGGTTCCCAGTGGGGACTTATCTTTGACGGAGCAGTCAATTATTATGGAAATGGAATTGGGGCAATCATTGTTACCCCTCAGGGTTCCCACATTCCTTTCACTGCCAGACTTACGTTCAAATGTACGAACAACGAGGCCGAATACGAAGCATGTATCATGGGTCTCGAAGAAGCGATTGATTTAAGGATCAAAAACTTGGACGTATACGGCGACTCAGCGCTGGTTATTAACCAGATAAAAGGAGATTGGAACACATACCAATCAGGATTGATTCCTTACAAAGACTATGCAAGGAGGTTGTTACCCTTCTTCAACAGAGTCGACTTTCATCACATCCCTCGTGATGAGAATCACATGGCTGATGCATTAGCCACTCTCTCTTCCATGATTAGTGTAGGTCGATGGAATGACATACCTAAGATCGACATCATACGCCTTGAACGGCCCGCTTACGTCTTCACGATTGAAGCAGTCATAGACGACAGACCTTGGTATCACGATATCAAATGCTTCCTTCAGAAACAAGAGTACCCATCTGGGGCACTCAGAAAAGACAGGAAAACCCTCAGAAGATTGGCTGGAAACTTCTTCCTGAGCGGTGACACTCTTTATAAGAGAAAATTTGACATGTTCTTGCTCCGATGCGTCGACAGACCAGAAGCAGACATGCTCATGAAAGAAATTCATGAAGGATCCTTTGGCACTCATGCCAACGGACACACAATGGCGAGAATAATTCTCAGAGCAGGGTACTATTGGTTGACAATGGAATCCGACTGCTACAAGTACATGAGGAGGTGTCACAAGTGTCAGATATACTCCGACAAAATTCATGTACCGCCATCACATCTCAAAGTTCTTTCTTCCCCATGGCCTTTTTCCATATGGGGAATCGATATGATTGGTATGATTGAGCCCAAGGCTTCAAACGGACATCGGTTCATCCTGGTAGCCATTGATTATTTCACCAAGTGGGTCGAAGCAGCGTCATTCGCCAATGTAACCCGACAAGTGGTGGTCCGATTTATCAAAAACAATATCATCTGCCGTTATGGTGTTCCAAGCGAGATCATTACTGATAATGGATCTAACTTGAACAATAAGATGATGAAAGAGTTGTGTGCAGAGTTCAAGATTGAACACCATAACTCATCTCCCTACCGACCCAAGATGAACGGAGCGGTAGAAGCGGCTAACAAGAACATCAAGAAGATCGTTCAAAAGATGGTTGTAACCTATAAAGACTGGCACGAGATGTTACCTTTTGCTCTTCATGGTTATCGCACATCTGTCCATACTTCAACAGGGGCTACCCCTTTCTCTCTAGTATATGGCATGGAGGCAGTGCTTCCCATAGAAGTAGAGATCCCGTCAATCAGGGTATTGATGGAAGCTCAGCTCACCGAAGCTGAATGGTGTCAAAGTCGACACGACGAACTGAACCTGATCGAAGAGAAGAGAATCACGACACTATGCCACGGTCAGTTATATCAACAGAGAATGAAAAGGGCGTTCGACAAAAAGGTCCGACCTCGTATTTTCAGAAAAGGAGACCTCGTGCTCAAGAAGATACAATCATTTCTCACTGACTCTCGGGGCAAATGGACCCCGAATTATGATGGCCCCTATGTGGTCACGAAAGCTTTCTCAGGCGGCACCTTGAGACTTGCAACCATGGACGGAGAGGAATTTGCCTACCCCACGAATGTTGATGTAGTCAAGAAATACTTCGCCTAAAACTAAAAAAAAAACGTCTCGGTGGATTGAAAACCCGAAAGGGCGGTCCAGGCAAAAGTTAGAGACATGGAAAAAAAGAATCATCCCGATGGATTGGAAATCTCATAGTACAATCCAGGCAAAAATTAGGGATAATGACAAGTAAGTATGTTCAACAGAGGCAAGTCCCTCAGCAGCAGTTACAGCATCATCTATCGAAGGAAATCTCCAGTCAAAGGTCATCTTCGACAGAAGCTCAGGATGCCCCGAATTCAAATTTGATAGAAGGATAGTGGTCGTTATGTTTCAACGTAGCCGTTTTCCTTGTAAATTACCATTTTCTAACTTTGTATATACTCTTTGGAATCACGCGTTTGGCTGATCTCCATCTTATCAATAAAATTTGAGCCTTTGTGCTTTTGCTTGTAATTCTTTACTTGTTTTAGCTTTACAGAACGACGTTGTTTAAACTTAATCAGCGATTCTTGAAATAAAACAAATTTACTTGTTAAACTTTTTCTGCTTTTAAATTAAAGATGGCATTTCTTTTGACTGTTGAACATCAGAAGAACATCGATCGCTTCTCCCGAAGTAAGCGAACTTCAAAGTGCAGAATCAAAGTACTCCTTCTAAGCCAGTATGCCTGAATGAAGGGATCAACTGTGTCAGAGACCTTATTTCGTCTGACACGCCTCGACCGAGTTCTCATCTCCTAAGCCCGATCAACATAGCTCCCAACGGGACTATCTCTCCTAAGCAAGGTGGAATTGCTATTTTGAATCAACGGTACTTCTTCGCCCCGCGATGGCCGAGTATCCAATTGTGTTCATCCATTAGTCTGTATGTCGCGTCTGTTTTGTCAGGATAAACATACATACTTCATGCATTTTATTTGCGTTCGCATTTCGTATTGCATCACTATCACTTGAGTCGGTCTTGTCCCCTAGTGATAAATAGTTTTCTCAATCGAGTTTGTCAGTTCTTTCCTCGTCAGGAAGTGTTGCGCCTGCACAATCTCGCCACCAGTGTATCTTTAGATCAGAGTCGGTCCTTGACCACTTTGATAACTTGAACCTCTGAAAAGCCAGAGAAAACTTTCAATAAACATCACTCTTCGCCATTGAAGATGATATCCTTGCTTTCCCGGATTAAGGAAAATCCACAGAGAAAGCCTCGTGATCAGAGATTCGGCAGCACGCCAGCTTTGCTCCGAAAAATCACTGATGAGAAGGTCATTGGCACCTCAAAATTGGATCCCATCATATGGCATTTCTCCGGGAAGATCCCGAGAAAAGTATGATGTAACCCCAAACAAAAACAGTCTCTCAAGAGACTCGCTTTCCCCAGTAGAATCGACAAATGGTGTCTCCAACAGAGAAGTTTGTGTACCTCTACAACTCAGACGAATGGGTTCCCCAGCAAGTCTGACATCAAAACTTTTTCCACTCAAATGGCATCTCCCCAGGAAAATTCGGCGAGAAGTTTGAGGAAAGCCGCTACGAATAGCGTCCCTTGTCAGTAAAGTTTATTGACAAAAGAAACTAAGACCAGTTCTTGGTAAGAAACCAGGATCGAGGGGAAGTTTAAATCAGAAACTAAGACCAATTCTTGGTAGGAAACCAGGATCGAGGGGAAGTTCAAATCAGAAACTAAGACCAGTTCCTTGGTAGGAAACCAAGAACGAGGGGAGGTTTATTTCAAAAGAAAACTGAGACCAGTTCCTTGGCTGAAGACCAGGATCGAGGGGAAGTTTACCTTTTCTAAGCATCATTGCTTAGTTAAAGAAGATGAATGTGTAAGCTACCATTCATAACCACCCTCAAAATTTTGGATATTCCGATATTTAATCCTCTTGCACCCCGAATGCTCGAATCCCTTCGTCATTCATACCTTCAGGTCCAAGAAGATTAAATAGGGGCATCTGTAATACCCCAAATTTTGACCACTTAGATTTCCTATCATTGTGAAAATCATCATCACAATATGGATGTACCTTTATGCCTCATCAATCTCCCCAAAGATGGGTGAGCATCCAATACAATCAAAATTAGGGTTTCAAGCCCTCTCTGAGCTTTAGACAAAGGATCAATCAAGAAATGACATGATCTTCAACTTGTCTAATCTCTCAAACATCCACAAAGGATCAAAAAGGACTCCTACTTCAAGGATTAAGCACAAGGCTGCTCCCTTCTAGATGGATCAAGTCTCAAGATCGACAGTGTCACCAAATTAGGGTTTTGGTCGACCAGGGCCTCCAGATGGAAATTTTCATCTGGGCACAAGGCAATGATCCAAAACATGACCTAATATACTTCATGGAACCTCATAGACCCATGCATCAAGTCAATTTTGCCTCAGGGGATGCATTCATAAAAAATCAGGAATTACGGTTTCTTGACCTAATTCACCCCTAAGTTAACTTTTGGGACAAACCATGAGCCAAGACCTCAAGACATGATTTGAGGGTCTCTAATACACCATATTGATCCATTTGGAACAATGGATTGATCCAAGAAGCTTGAGCAACAAGTTTCATTTTCATCTGCACCACAATTAGGGTTTTAAGGGAAAAGTCAATTGTAACTTTGACTTTTGACCAAGACATGCTCCCAAACCCTAATACATGATTGAATATACCCTATGACACCCATGGAACATGTACATCAAGTTTGATTTAGGTCAAGGACATGATTTCCTGAAGAATTGCACAGTTTGGAATTCATCTGATAAAAAGTCAACTGTGCATAAAAGTCAACTTTGACTTTTTGAGATTTTTCACCAAAATGGATTTTTAACCCTAAAATGATGTTAATGTATAATTTGAATCATGATTAATCAAGAAAAATCAAGAAAAGTGAGATAACTTGTAAAAGGGGTAACCATAAAACTTAGAAATTTTTCTAAGTTAAAAATAAAGTGGCAAAGGTACCAACTTTGGAGGACCATAACTCCTAAACCACAAGGCCATTTTTTCTCATCCAAAGATGGATTTGTAGCCCTCACTATCACCTACAAAAACTTCAACTACAAGTCATTCCAATTCATTAAGGATTTTGAGTTATGGAGTGATCAAAGTGGCTGAAAAGTGAAAATGTCACTTTTTCCAACACTTAGTGAAATTTTCACTAAGTCAGATTCTGCCTCACTTTTTGCCAAATGTAGGGGGATTTTTCACTTGGAATCAAAAGAGATCAAAACCAAACTTGTTCAAACAGTTGTTGTATCATGTAAGAGCTTTCCAAAATGGCCAAGAACATTTCCAAATTCAACCTACATCATGAGATACAACATTGGCAAGTTGCCTTGCTGAAATCTGTCAAAGCAAGGCAGAATTTGCATTTTGGCTCGATTTGCCAAAATCAGCCAATTTCAATTGCTCCAATCCACTTGGACACCTCAGAGGATTGAATCCAAAGGGGACAATCACTGAGCCAAGCCTCCAAGGTCCAAGGAACAAAGAATAACATGTTGAACCTAGAATGGCCAAAATAGGGACAAGACTTCAAATTTGGAATGAGGCATTCAATGGAACCATCAAGGTGGCATGGACTGAGCCATTCTCATCTGAAATCAGTCAAGACTTATCCAAGACCAAGGGGACCAAATCTCTGTGCCCTAACCTCTAGTCAATAGCTAGAGGAGACTTTCATTTCCATTGGCCAACATTGAGGAAACCTACTTACCAGCTACCATGCACTATTCCTTGCAAAACAAACTTGATCTACTATAAATAGAGCTCAATTGTGGTCAGTTTAAGTACACCAAAGCCATCTAACAGATGCTTTCCTCAAAATCTCTTCTTTCACTCCAATTTTGCCTTCTAAGGCAAGTCACTATCGGGTTTTGAGTTTGAGAGCAATTCTGCACAAACCAATCACTCACACACCTCACATACATCACATATGAGCTGATCAAACACTCACATAACTTCTAAAACATCAATTTCACAAAATCACTTGCCATCCACACAAGTTTGAAGTGAAGTTGCAGCTAAGATGCCATAAAATGATCCAGCCAATTTCAATCAAGTCCAACCATCCAAACACAATCCATAGGGTGTAGGGAAGCTGTCCAGATCATCACCACTCATCTGTAACACCTCCAACTCAAAATCACATCTGCTCTTGTTGTCACGACTTGGAGGTAAGCCTAAACTTGGGCATCTCTCAATCTATGCATATTTCCTCGCACAATAATTTGGCCATATGTTCATAATCATGCATGGAATGTTTTCCCTCAATTAATTGCATTGTTTGAATCGTGTATCAAAAATCCTAGCCTTCATGCAGAAATTAGGGTTCTTGAGGTCTCTTCGTGATTTCTTGTTGTATGTTTAATTTAAATGAAATTAAAGTACATAGACATGATCGTGAGGTTGAGACGAGCATAATGATATGTGGATTGCATGATATGATTACGTATTCATGGAGATTGGATAGAAAATGCAAATCTGGGCAAACTGAAAAACGCGCGTGTTCTTGGTGTTGTTCTTGGCGCCATTTTCATAAATTCAAATATTTGAATTTTGTGATTTTGTTTAATTGATTCAAAAATTAATTTCTCTATGATTTTTAATGATTTTGAGTTGATTCTTTTTTTAATAATTCACAAAAATGTTAAAATATTTTATTTTCACAAAAAATCCCAAAAATATTATTTATTTCATATAATTGATATTTTTGTAAAGAATTAATATTTTGATTGTTTTTGGCATTTTAAATATTTTTTCTACATTGATTTTGCAACTTTTAATGCTTTCTAATTATTTTGTAGGTCAATACTTAATTTTTGAAGCATTAATCCAAGATCACAATTTGTTTTCCATGTGTTAAACAATTTTTGATCATTTTAATTGAATTTTTATTCAATTAAATACATTTTTGAAAACAAATTAGGGTTTTGGATTAATTCAACCCTCATAAATCATTTTCAAAACACTTTGGGCCTCTATTAGAGTGTAAGACCCAATCCTTTTTTTGACCAAAACTTTTTTGGGCCTCACTTATTGTATAAGTCCCGATACCGTCAAAAAACAAACGGCGCGATCGTCGCCTTTTCAAAAATCATCCGGGCCTACCCTCGTGTTATAAGCCCCACTCTTTTCTTTAAACCTTTTTGGGCCTCTTGAGAGAGTGTAAGACCCATCCCCCCTTGTACAAAAACTTTTTGGGCCTCATCCATTCTATAAGTCCCTCTGTACAAGTAAACGGCGCGATCGTCGCCCGTTTAAAAATAACAAAATCATCTGGGCCTCTCCTTGAGCTATAAGACCCATTCAAAACACTTTGGGCCTCTATTAGAGTGTAAGACCCAACCCCCTTTTAACCAAAACATTTTGGGCCCCACTTATTGTATAAGTCCCTCTGCGTTAAAAGAAAACCTCGGCGCGATCGCAATTTTTAAACGAAAAAATCATTTGGGCCTACCCTCGTGTTATAAGCCCCACTCTTTTTCTTTAAACCTTTTTGGGCCTCTTGAGAGAGTGTAAGACCCATCCCTTTGTACAGAAAACCTTTTCGGGCCCCAGTCACTTGTATAAGTCTCTCTGTACAAATTCAAACAGTGCGCTCACTGATAAAACCCTGGGCCTCTCCTTGAGCTGTAAGCCCCAAATCTTTCTTTTTCAAAGCACTTTCTCCTTTGATTTTGAATATACTGTTGTTTTCAATCTTTCTTTGTTGAACAACTAACCAAACAGCATGGAAGCACTACAACCGAGTAAGTGGTTATCGCTTTCATTTACTGCTTTCATATTATAAACTGTATTGTGGGGCTGCTCACTGTAAGTCTCCTTTCATAAACTCATATCTACTGTGTAATAATAGTATAGATATTTCGAGTTTCCCCGGCAACTACGTCTAGAACTAAGTGACACCGTTTCATTTATTCGTAGAAATAGACGCCTAGATCCCCAATAGGAGCACCAGATACAGTCTTCTCTTCGGCTGTCCTCCTTAGGAATTGTCAAGGAACTCTATTCCCAAAGATGAATGTATTCTCCGTGAATGGCATCTTTGAGTTTCTTCCAAATTCTCGAACTTTCCTGACTTGATCTATTCCTTGTGGATAGCTTGCCTTGAATGTCTCGGGGTTTGGGTACCCACTACGGTCATAATCTTGGACCTTAACTAAGGAACCCTCTTTCAAAGCTAAAAATCGTTGGATAGTAAACCTCGCACGTTTACCAGTAGTTTTCATCTTTAAAAGAGTTATCTCTCCTAATGGAAAGGAGATGATAGACCCACGGGCTTCTTAAAAGCATCGGGCTCCTCTTGGGCATTATTCAAGGACCCTACGGCTTCTTAGAAGTATTCACAGCCTCCTCTTAGGCTTCGTATAATGATCTCTTCCTCCGGGAATGATAGCCTCCTCTTGGGCTTAGTACAAGGACCCGTCGGCTTCTTAAAAGATTCCAGCCTCCTCTTGGGCTTCGTACAAATTGTCCCGACGACCTCCTAGAGGTATAGGAACAGAACCTAGTCATCCTCGTAGAACAGTCCTTTCATAGAGTCTACTACTGTTTCTCGAAGCATAGTACAAAAGATAAAACTCTAGACTTGGACAGTCTAACTTCCTTGAGTCTCAAAGACATTCTCAAGCACCCTTCGTTAAATAGGAAGGAAACCTGCAGACTCGGATAGTCTCAATACCCTTTGGATTTCCCGTTTCCTCAAAGAAAAGGAAATATCCCTGATCCTCAAATTAAATCCCTGTGTACAGTGTTACTCATATAAGAACTGATTTTCTCTTTTAAATCAGTATATTGGATCTGTCACTCAACTGAAACAGTTACAATAGCCTCCATCTCGGGCTTCGTACGAGATACCAAAATTCTCCCCAGTGGAGTCAAAACAGCCTTTTAGCCTCTCTCTCTCAGGCTTTGTATGAGACACAAAAGATTCCCTCGTTGAGTCAATCACCTTTTCTTTTGCCTCCATCTCGGGCCTCGTACGAGATATAAATCCCTTAAGCAAGAGTCGAACTCTTTGCTAGCCTCCTCTTAGGCTTTGTATAACGATATGCCCCACTGGGTCAAAAACCTTTAGCCTCTCTCTTGGGCTTTGTACGAGACACAAAATAGCCTCCTCTTAGGCTTTGTATAATGATTTTCCTAGCGGAAATTAGGCTCCTCTTAGGCTTTGTATAAGAAAACCACTGGTTGATCCAATTAACCTTTTAGCATCAAAGCTGTGCCTCGTTCACAGTACACAAACATCAACAACTCCTTTCCCTTCATCTAATCGCTGTAAGCGGCAAGCCTCTGGATCATCTATATCCATGCCACTGTCCCTCTTTTAGCATGAGAAATTCCTAAGGAAAGATGGCATTGCTCTACACTGAGTTAAAGTCTTCTCCTTCAGGTTAAAACCCTTTCTTCGGAAATTATGGCATTACTCGGATCCGCGTATCCCAGTTAAAGTAATTCTCCTTCTCCCCCTCTTTAGAGATGACAAATTCTCTCTAAAGTCGAGGTCTCTCAGCTTCACGTCTTGGGCTTTGAACAAGACACCAAAAACACCAATTTCCTCCCATAGAATAGGAGGAACTACGAACGCTCTGATTTCCCTGTTTCGGTAAACGGGAATACGTAGGCATAAGATCGAAAGAAAAGATCTTAGCGAGCGCAATCAACAAAAAACCCAAATCCCATATCTTCATCAATTAAAAGCAGTAATTCAAAAACATCAGTCCTAACATCCTAATCCTTATTCCCCGCCAGAAACCCTTTGCCTAGAAAAAAGAAAGAAAGAACCGTATTGGCGAAATACGAATAACCAGTACAAAGGCCCCCCACATTGATAGCATCCGTAACCTAATAGATCGCTGTTTAAACTCAGTATGCAAGCAGGGTTAATTGGAGACATCTATTTCCCTTCCTTATTCAGCTCACAATAGGATAAAAAAATGAATCGACCTGTAGTTTTAAGCTCAACCGTAGAGAGCGACCAGCGCTTAAGAACCGCATCCAAAATCGCTCGCTACATGATTCACTCGACCTCAGATTCCAGGTTTGAGTTTTTGTGTTTCGATTCTGCTCAGATTCTCTCTTTCTTCTCAAATCTCTGCTCTGGATCTGTTCCGTTTCGATCTCTCTCTTATACTCTTTCTCAATATGGTTCAGTGATTCTGGGTTTGATGATTCGATATTAAACAGTGGGTGTTGTTGCGGTTTTGGTTGTTGATGGAAGAAGGAGATTCGGTTGGGTATGGGTTTGAGACTTTGGGATTATGGGTTGAAGAAAATCGTCAGAGAATCGCGGTTATGATTTGTGAAGGGTTTATGATTATGGTGTTTAAATGGTTGTAAAGGGTTGAAGAGAGGGTTTTGTCGCTGTTTTAAGAAGGTGAAGCATGAGGTTGGGTTTCTAAAAGGTGAGCGATGAATCTGAAATGAGGAGAAGAAAGGCTTTTAAGGAGAGAGAATTGAGGTGATTTGAAGGGTTTGGCGGCTAGGTCTTGTTTGGTTCTCTCCACCTTTTCAAATGAGGAAAGGGTTTGTTGGTTTTTATAGAGGAATGAAGGGTGAATTGAGAGAAATATTCACGCATCTTTTGGCGACGTGGGTGTACGATCAAAACAGTTTTGCTGTGTGAAAGATTGGATGAGCTGGAAATTATGGTGTATGGTTGTGTAACGTTCTTTGATGGGTCAGCAGGTTTGTTGCTAGCAACGTGAATGTTGGAGGAAGAATTAGTATGCCTTTGTAGTGGAAATTTGTTGTTGTGTGAGTGGCTTCATGAATTGGTTTGGAAAGAAGTGGTATACCAATTTTGTTGGTGCGTTGTGTGTATTGCGTAAAAACTTGCAGATGCTGTTGTTGTGGTTCGTACAAAATAGTTGTTGGGTAAAGGTACGTAGCAGGCTGATGGGTCGGTTTCACAGGCATGGTTTTTCGGGTGTGTGTTGCGCAGCCGTATTGTTGTGCATACAGTTTTATGAAGCGTTTTGCAGATTCTCACAAACTAGTGACATGGTTTAATTGATGCCTTTTGGAATGATAAAGCTGCAGGTGCCTTAGTTGTAGTTTAGTGGGGTCACGGTTTGGTTTTTTGAGAATTTGGAATTGGAATTGTTGCTGCTGTGATTTCTCGCGGCTTTGTGGTGTGTACCATGTTTGACAAAGCTCATGTTGCAGCTGGCTTGAAGTTTTGTTGTAAGGCAATTAACTTTTGGAGGCGGATCGTTACATCTATACTTGCTGTAGCTGATAGCTGGCCTTTGTGCATTGGTTTGGGCGCATAAACTTGACTTCATAGGCTTTTCTATTTTTTGGCAATTTATTGTAATTGATACATGATGATGGGCTTATAAACTTGTTTGAAAAATAATATGTTTTTTTTCTCTTTTTTTTAATCAATTTTCTTATATCAAGGACTCAAGGTTTGATTTGTAATAATGTAATGTTTTTTTTGTGAGATAATTTATGGCAACATGGACTTTAATGTAGAACTTGCGAAAACACTTTGGCCACTGGCTTTATTATTTTGGATAAAAATGAAATGGGGTTTGAGAACTTGGAATATGGATTTGTGAAGTGTATGGGGTTTGAGAACTTGTAATTGTTTGGTTATGTATAATGGGCCTCAGAAAAACAAGATGGTGATGGACTTTTCTTGAACAAAAAAATGAATTATAAAAATGGGCTTCAAAATAATTGGCCTTAGAAATAATATGTGTTTTTTTGTTTGTAGAAATTGATAATGTGGACTTTGTGATATGGGTTCAAAAAGAAATAATAATGGATTTTGATGGATGGATGATAAAAAGAAAAGGTTAAAAAGTGGATATAACTTAAAATAAAAATGGATAACAAATAAAAGAGAGATGAAGTTGAAGACAACAAATTTTTTGATTTTTTTCTGAATATTTGTCGGTGGGTGGATGTACAGATGAAAATATACAGGTAGGACAAATTTGGGGTATGACAGGTAGGACCCTAGTAACAGCCCTTGAGGGTTGAATACATAGGGTCTCCATGAGTTGGCAAGGGGTAGGCTAAAAGTTCTCAGAGTCTCGGACCACATCCAAATCATCCTCTACGTTAGGGGCTAACCCTTTCATGAGGACACCTTTGGAAGGATCTATTCTGAATGTGGCATCAATGAATTGTTGGGGATGTCACATCCCCCCCAAAACATTTTTGTTCCACGTCCTAATCTAGGGTTATACTCCAAAGTTGGGCTTTAGCTTCACACGTCATATGCCCCAATCCAAAGTATGATGACAAAAATATAAATATAAATATAACAAATATAATAAAATAAAAAACAAAATATAAAACAAATAAAAGAATGAGAATAATAAAAAAAACAAATAAACACCCAAGACAAATAAGCCAAACCCTAAAGCCTAAGATTAGGAGGGACTCTCTTTAGAGACACTTCCCCAGCAGAGTCGTCAGCTGTCGCGGCCGGCAAAAATTTCGAGTCGCCATCATATTTTTTCTAATGGAAATAAATGATAAACCTAAAATCCTTAATCCCGAAGGCAGAGATTCCGAAGGTTCGGGAGTCGGTTAAGTGAGGGGAAGGTGTTAGGCACCCCTCACCTCCATTGTACTCAATGGGATCCTCCTTAGATTCTAGGGTATGTTTGTTTGTCATCTAACTTTTTATTTATTTACAAAAGAATCTTAAGTTTTTTTATTATACTCGCTAGGGTTTACAACCCTATGCCTACGTACCTTCAAGTTTGAAGGATCAGAGTAACCGTAGTTCACCTCCCCTATTCCTACCCCCTAATCCTAATCCCAAAACCCAATCCACTATTTATACTCTTGGATAAAGAGTTCTATCCCTAAATCTATTATTTATACTCCTAGATAAGGAGTTCTATCCCTTAATCTATTATTTATACTCCTAGACAAGGAGTTTTATCCCTTAAAATCCCTATCCTTTTATTTATACTCTCGGAGGAAGAGTTTTATCCCTTATCCATTATTTATACTCTCGGATGGAGAGTTTTATCCCTTATCCATTGTTTATACTCTCGGATGGAGAGTTCTATCCCTTAAAATCCCTTATCCCTTGGCCTATATTTATACTCTTGGAACCGAAGAGTGATATCCCTATATCCCATCCCTTATTTAGGCTCTCGGACCAAGAGCTTTATCCCAAATTTTAAAACCTCAAAAAATTCCCTTTATATCCCTTATTTTTAAGAAGAATAAAACCCTTAAATTCCATAAAATTCAATAAGACCCAAAATATCATTTATGCTAAAAATATAGCAAAAACAAGTCCCCAAATTATCCCAAAAAAATGATTCTTGAATTCAATATAAATCCTAAAATAACAGAATTTTAATCCCCAAAAATTAAATTAAATTTATTTTTACCCCAAAACCCCAATTTTTCCAAATAAAAACCAATACTAAAATTAAAAATAAAATTCAAATCCTATTTTCTTTAAAGAAAGAAAAGACCAAGTATATTGAATATATGAAATATAAATTTAAATCCAACCCCACAATTAACCCAAAAATTCCCCAATAAATATCCTAAACAAAATTAAATCCCTATTCGAAAATCAATTGTTTTAAATATATAAAACTATTTATTATGAAAATAATCAAGAATTAAGGACATAAAAACACCTAAATATTTATCCTGATTAAACAATTAAATTAAGTTATTAATTTAATTGATAAAAACCCTAATAAAAACCTAATTAAACAATTAAATTAAGTTATTAATTTAATTGATAAAAACCCTAATAAAAAATCTAATTAAACAATTAAATTAAGTTATTAATTTAATTGATAAAAACCCTAATAAAAAACCTAATTAAACAATTAAATTAAGTTATTAATTTAATTGGAAAAATTAACCCTAAAACCCTATCTCTTATAAATCCCAATTAACTAATTAAATTAAGTCATTAATTTAATTAGATAAAAAAACCTAAATTAAACACCTAGATTAAGTAATTGAATTAAATTATTAATTTAATTAATTAAAGAAACTAGGGGGTGCAATTTACGTTCAGTAAGCAATTGGGCTTGATGTTGGGGGTGGTAATAGTAGGGGTGCTAAGCCCAGAGCACTTAGGGCCCGCTGGTGTGGGAGGAGTCTGCGTGGGGAGAGTCCAAACTTGACTCTCTCTAGAACACCTGATCATGATCAGAAGGGTGAGATCACACGCAATCTCTACCCTTGATTTCATGGACCAGTCCAAGTAAGAGGGACAGACGATTGTGATGGAAGTCAAAGAATGGTGTACGGTATACCCACACCTACGGAATGACCAAAGTCCAATGATCGGGTGGCCAACGAGGGGCCACGTGTTGAGATCCTTCGCGTTAAGGGAGACAGTATAAAGCCAAAACCCTTCAGAAATGGATCATTTGATCCTTTTTTTCTCTCTCTAACCTATCACCCTCTCTCGCCTCTCTCTATTTCACTAACCTCCCTCTACCTTCCCCTTCGCCGGTGAGCCTCTGGCCACCGTGCGCAACCACCAAATCCTCCACCAAACCCAGATTCCGGTGAGTAATCGCCCAGAATCTTCATCCCACAAGAACCCTAACTCCCCACCCAACCCAGACTCCTTCATGTTCTTCAGGGTTCGAGATGAACCCTAAGAACCCTAGGGTTCCTAGGAAGAACCCTAACCCTGATATTCAACCACAAACCCAACAACCTGCATAAACCGTAAGAACCCTAAGGGTTCCGCGAAGAACCCTGACCTCAAGCTCAAGAACCCTAACCCTATCCCAAGAACCCTAACCCTATGGATGAACCCTAAGAACCCTAAGCAAACCTCAGAAACAACAAACAACACAACCCAGAAATCCCTACCATCCACAGTTCAATAATCAGCAACAAAAAAAAGCTAAGTTGTTTTTACCTCCCTTGCTGTGTCCGTATTAAGCTGTTATCCCTCCCTTCTTTCTCTGTTTCCAATTTACTAATCCTTTTCTTTTTGTTCGCAGGTGACAATTGATGGGGGTTCTGCTCAGGGGCTTAGGGTTCTAATGATGAACCTTAACCCTCTATCCAATTAAGCTTGGAGTGAAGGTTGGAGATTTACGAAGCCGTGTTAGTTTTTTAGCCTTAGGGTCCCCCCTTTTTTCCTCAATTTCTTTTGTTTATATAGATGATTTTTAGGTCTTAGAAATTGATTAGATTAGATTTATTTTTAGGAACTTTGATGTAATTTTATTTGATTTGATTTTTGAATCCGTTTTAGAACTTGATTCGGTTTGTAACTATTATTTGGATCTGATTTGATTTTTTGTTGTAATTTGATCCATGAATTAATGGAATTGATCTGTTTTGATTTGTTTTTGCTCATTTCCATTTTCTGCGCAAATTAGGGTTAGAGGAAGAAGAAGATTTGGGTCAACATTTTGACCAACAAATAAAAAAACAACCATTACAAAATATTGGTAATATAACAACATTTTAATAAAGATAGTAATCCTAAATACTATTATGACGACAACCAGATAAAAGTAAAATAATAATAATCATTAATAAATAGATAATAAATGAAAAATAAAATGATAATAATCATAAAAATAATAATATAATAACCAATATCAATGGACTGATCCCTTTCCTAATACGATCTAAATATCACTAACCTTAATGAAAACCTAATTACTAATTAGAACATCCTTACTTCCTAAAAGGAACTTAGACCTATTGAAATAAAATCAAATAATTCTAATGACCCTTAAATTATTTCTAAGCTTAATAATTCAATTAAAATTAGAAGATTAAATTGATAATAATTAATATTAACATAATTAAATCTTAAGACCTTAACCCTTAAATAATAATAATAAAACTTTTAATACAACTCTATAAATATTTCTGAAGAAAAATAATTTAAACCATATCCTAGATAAAATATATCCACCCCTAAAAAAATAACTAATGAATACTAACATGATTAAATTTGCTAATAAACCCCATAATGTTAATTCCCAAAATAAATACTATCCTAAAAAGTCCAAACTCCAAAATAAAATCCTTATACAAAAATAATTCAGAAATGGGTCCAAAAGTACTAACGGGCCCATACTGGTAAGGGTTAGGGACTCCCACATCTAAACAACACCCCTGATAGAACAAGAATCCAAAAAAAGGTGAAAAATTGCTGGTCAAAATTTAGGGTGCTACATTAAGTGCCACAAATGACAAGAATTATATGCAACAGAAATATTGGCAGAAGGATGAGCTATAGATTCAAGAACATAGAGTCCCCTTTGCAAGCTAGTTATATGAATCATTTCCTTGGAATGATTTTGCGGGATGTGGCAAGTATTAGCATTAAATTGTACAAAACAATTATTTATATCAACTAATTTGACAATAGAGATAAGGTTTACATGGAAACTAGGAATGTAAAGCACATTTTGTAGAGTTAAAGAAGGAGAAATGGCAACTATGCCAGAAATGGAAGCAATAACCTGAGAACCATCAGGCAGACTAACATGGATGGGTACAATACTTTTATAGTAAAACATAGGATGAAAAATTGAAAGAGAAGTGATCAGTAGCACCAATATCTAAGATCCAAAGGTTAGGGTTCTTACCATTCACATTGGAGGAGTTAGAATGCATGAAAAAAGGTGAAGTTGAAATAGAATTCACAGTGGGAGTAGGATTGGATTATTGGAGATATGCTAAGATATTGTTGTAATGCTCCTGAGTAAAACCAAATGAAGAGGAATTTGAACTCCTAGGAGAAGCTTCTGAAGAAGTATTAACAGTTATAATTGATGTTGTAGCATTTGTATTTCCTTGAGCCTTGCTTTTGCCTCTCTAACCTGGCGGGAATCCATGCTTGAGGAATTGTGTATAAACTTTGTTGTGGCCTCTTGGAGCATTGTAGCTTTGACTCTTATCACGAAAGTTGTTGTTACCATTTTTGGCAGTGTAGTTGCCTTCATGGGTTTGAGTCTATAAAGCAGTTACTTCTTCATTGGTTTGTACAGAAGGAATCACACTAGAAACAGAACTATCCATCTCTCATTCTTGTTGAATAACAAGTGGGAAGGCTTTGTCAATATCAGGTAAGGGATTCATCATCATAATTTACGACTTTGAATGCGTAAATTTCTCGGTTAATTCCTTGAGGAATCTTATGACATAATCTTGTTCTCTACACAATTTAACCGATGTAATTGTATCACACGAGCAGGGGATAACACAAGAACAAAAAGGAATTGGTCGATAGGTTTCCAACTCATCCCACATGACTTTCAATTGAGTGAAACAGTTAGAGACATCAAAAGTACCTTGGCAGAACTTGTATAGATCCTCTTGAATATCAGAAATACGGAAAATATCGCCATGAGAAAACCAAATAGGCAAGTTCTTCCATACATCGGCGGCATTATCAATCCATTGAACTGATTTTTCTATTGACTCAAAAATCGAACATTGAATCCACGCAAGAACCATGGTATTACAGCGAATCTATGGCGCATACAATGGATCTGAAACTGGAGGCTTAGTTAGGGTTCCATCAATGAATTTGTCCTTATTCTTGGATATGAGCATAATCAGCATCGACCGAGCCCAGGTGTGATAGTTCTTATCATTGAGCAGTGGTGTAACAAGAACGAGTGTTGGATTCTCATTCGGATGGAGGTAATATGGATTTGCAGAATTGGTTGAAATATTGGTATAACTCTGGTTTGCCATTGAAAGAAACAAGAAAAGAGGGAAAACACGATTGGAGAAGAAAGCGAGAAAGAAAACAAGATAAGAAATCGTGAAAAACAATGGCTACCAGAGCTTATTAAGCTCTGATACCATGTTAATAGTGGCATAACTTGTGTAACAGAAAGCAAGAACTGAATAACATAAAGCAAATCTTGAATACATTGAAGAAGAAGATGATGAAAAGAAAGAAATCTGTTAGATTCAATACAATGGTACAATACAGTGTATTTTCTATATATATACATGAGTAAGCACCTGCCAGCTAAGCAAAACTACAATATATATTATCTATTTATAAAAAGAAGAAAAGAATAATATATATTTACATATATAAGCTAATAGTTAAGGAGAAGTAAAATGCAAGGTTTATTTTTTAAAATAGAATTTAAATTTAAATTATAGGTATTGGATAAGTTCAGAATCTGGGGTGAAATTGAAAAGCCCAATCTCATTATAACAATTTAGAAGCCCCATAACTATCATTATTACATTGATGTATGATTAGCAACCGCCTTTAGTTATTCGTTCTTTCTACTTTTAATTTTTCTATTTTTATTCCGTTATACAAACTCAAATGTCTCTGCAATGGTCATCTTTAATATTCCTTCATTTAGATTTTACTGCAGACTTCTATCTCTCTCTCTCTCTCTCTCTTCCATACTTCTATGTAAGTTGTTTCTCTCTCTCTCTCTCTCTCTCTTAATTTTTATGTCTAAATAAATTAAATGTAAATTAAAAAATAAAACCAAAATATGAGAGGTGCCACTGCACCTCTCCGCTCCTTACAAGATCTGCCTCCGATCGTAAGTAGAAGTCTATTTGGTTGTGCGGGATTGTTTATGATGTTTATTTGTTTTTTAATGTTTGTGGCTTGGGGGAGTAGGTTAAGCAAAATAAGTTGGAGTTAATATCATTAAAGTTCGTGGATTTTGTGGCAATCCAAAAGACTAAGTTTAATGAGATCCTTGTCTTTCTTGTGCATTTTTTGTGGAATAATTCTTTCTCTGATTGAAGTTTCATCCATTTTATTGATAATAGTGATGGTCTTCTATCCATTTACTATAGTTTGAAGGGTAGATCCCTGATCGAAGATGATCAGACTGGATCGTTGTGGCCTTCGCGTAGGACAAGTGATGATGCTTGTAGGAGAGAAGAGGGGGTGGTACCTGCAAGGTACTCCGATGCCAAAGTAAGCGTTTGGTCAAAAAGGAGAAAACAAGTACACAAAAGATTTCAAGTAGTGGATATCGAATACCTGCCCCTCTCAAGTGAGGGGTATTTATAGGGCAGATCCCCAGCGCGGGGCCAGGGTTTCCTATGCGATCAAAGCGCCTGGTCGACCAATGAGGGATTGCCAAGTGGAGGGCAAAGCGTGTGGCTCTTTGACGTGGTCTAACTATCTCCGTGAGATCCGGGGAGACAGTTGGTCGCGTGAACTACGTAGCGAGTGAAGGGGACATGCCCAACGGCTAGTTTCTGCCCAACGGCTAGTTCTTGCCCAACAGCTAGCTCTTGGCTATTGGGCCTGTCCAATGCTGGATTGGATTGGGCCTTGCCCTTCTTGGGGCACAGCGCCTGCCCAGTCCAGAACAGGAGCCCCCAAAGTCCTTGCTCTGGTGAAGAGGGAGGACTTAAGGTAGCCATTTAAAGTTACCTTTGGTTAGCGTTTGGGGACAAGCTCTTTGCCTTTACCAATACAGTGATGGTCAGCGATGATGTTTTGATCTTCCCGACCAGATGTTGGTGCTCGGGGAGCATCTTGTAAAATGGGCATTTTTATGTCGAGCAGGCTTTTATAAAGATGTCCGCCGGAGTGGCATTTTTATGTCGGGCAGGCTTTTGTCAAGGCGTGAGACGCGTGTGTCGGCGAGGAGATGTGCTCGCGGAATAGCAAGAGACTGGGTGCATGTAATGTTAAGCCTTGGGAATACCAAACGAAGATTCCTTTTGACACGTGGTGGACATGCAACCCCTGTCAGACCTAGAGCCGTTTAGGCAATGATGGCCTTTGTGTTTCCCCACGAGCAAATGCCTATAAAAGGAGGGAGAGGGAGTTCATTTGTACACTTCTTACAAATTTCTTCTTTCACCTCTTTTGCTCTACAATTTGTCCCCTTGCCGGAGTTCCTCTTCACCGCCGCTGATCTTCATCGTCTCCGTTCATACCTTCATCTCCAACCCTTCGTTCCCAAGTAAGTTGTTCATCTTTTCTTTATTTCTAATGGTGTTCTTCGTTTTCATGAATTTTCTGGTGACTTATGAGTTTTCCGGTAGGAGATTCATGTGTTCTTCGATGAACACATGAATTTCTGGAAATTCCATGAAGAACATGAAGAACGTGGGATGAATGTCGTGTGTTTTGGTGTAGATTCTCCTAGGTTCTGGTTAGGAATAGCTTTAGGTTTGTAGTCGGGCACTGGGCCTGTTCAACGCGAAGCTCTAGCTTTACGCGACGAGCTTGCTTTGTGAAAGCTCAAGTCCTTTTGTTAAGTTGCGGAAACTCGTCCCTGTCGTAGGGGGACAATGTCATCGTGTTAAGTCGCGGTTAAAGTGTGCTCGAGGTTGTCCTCGACTTCTTCCTCGCCCTTTCACTTGACTAGTGGTGGAAGGGTGGATTTGAACTTATTCGTCAAATTCACTTTTCTTCCTCTGCTTTTCAGGTGAAAATGGCTGATCCTCGTGAAGAAGTCATGCCCGACGCCCAAGCCGCGTAAGAGGAGGCGGAGCAGGCCGTCGAATATGCTAATGTCTAGGTTGCGAGGGGGGGACCTAAAATGGATAGCCCACGAGCCCCTGTCGACCAAGTCGACGTTTACTGAGGAGGAGGTTCGGGAGTTCCCCTATCTGGAAGATCGGGTCGAGGATGCGCCCATGCAATGGAGGGCCATCTGTTCGACCGAAAATGACAAGATCTGATCGATTTACCCGAGGATGCAGTTCCACATGCATGAATTTGCCTTCGTGGAGGCTAGGTTTCAGCTGCCTTTCACAGACTTCCAGGAGGCCCTTTTTCGTCACTTGGAGTTGTTCCCCGCTCAGCTCCACCTAAGTGCGTTAGCGTTCATACGTGCTTTCGAGCTAGTGTGTCGCTACTTACATGTCGGGGCAACCGTGGATCTGTTCTTCTGCATCTTCCAACTCCAGCGGAGCACTACGGTCTCGAAGCAAAGCTGGGTACCCTTTAAACAGCAGAGCAGGCTCTTTTGGCCATACTCAGAGTCTGTTTGACACTTCAAGGACAGGTTCCTAGTTGTGAAGTCTGTCTCCAATTCGGCCAAAAGGTCTATATATACGCTAGAGACGGTGACCATTGATGGTCGACAAGTTGTAAAGCCCGTATCTAAGTTCCCCTTGGAGTGGGTGTTCGCCCACTTCAGATACAGGACCGACCAGTTCTTGGTAAAGCACAACCAACTCTGCGAGGCAGACAAGGAGTCATACCGTGTGCTCCATGCATATGTGGAGAGCTTTACCCCGACCTTCGTGGTGGACAGAGATGGTAAAGATCTGCTCGGGGACGATGGGGTGCCTGCAAGAGCAGGCTGTTATATTAACACTAAGGCCCTCCTCGAGTGTGAAAATGATGACGTGGCCTTCCAGCTTCTTGGTATAACTTTCTTTTGTGCCCTTATTTGTTAAGCTTCTTCTATCTGCTAACTTGTCTTTTTGTGTTCGTAGAGAAAATGGCCGACATGAGGGAGCGTTTAATGAGGTCGCAGGCAGCCAAAGTCCAGAAGAAGGTGCCATCGATGCCCAAAGCCGGAGCGGCCAAGTAGCAAGTGACGCTGGAGAAGTTTGTGTCCGACGCTGGCCCTACCCCGGGGACGACTTCCATACCACCAACTCCTGACTCATCCCACAAGAGGAAGCAGGATGATATTGGAGCCTCTCATGCGGGCTGCTCGGGTGGTTCTCCTGGAGGGAAGTTTGTGATGCCCGCATGCTATCAACAGGGGAAGATGTTCGACGAGGAGAGCTCCATCGTCGTCCCAGATCTCGACGCCTCAGCGATTCTGTCCGCTGATCCACAGGCGCGGAGGAAGCTCCTCTGCCAGTATGCAGCCGGAATGATCAGGATATTGGAAGTGGCGCTGGTCCTTGGAGATGCAGAGATGGCTCATCGCTCCGACCTTAGGGAGGCAAAGACTAGGATCAATGACTAGGAATGCAAGAACGTGAAGATATATAATGAGCTGAAGAAGCTGCAAGGTCACCAGGAGGCCAAGATACTGCTCCAAAAGGAGGTGACCCAAATGAAGGAGGAGGTGACGAAAGTCACTGATGAGAACGCCCACTTTAAGGCGAGGATAACAGAGCTGGAGGGGTCGTCAGCAGCAGGTGAGGACGAGACCGACGACAAGAAGGCCTTGAAGATGAGGAAAGACCTGATTGAGAGGATCCGTGTCCTCGGGGAGGACAACCTGGGGGCAGCTGAGTTTGGCCTCAATGCTGCTTTGGAGCAGGTCAAGGCCCTCAATTCTGACATCCAGCTGCTGACCGAGGGAATGGGTCTACTCAATGTGGTCGTCAATGGCGAGGTGGTCCCCTCGGAGGGTGTCAGTGAGGTCGTTTAGTTTGACTAGGATATTTTTTGAATGTACATGTATTTTGTGGGCCTGCTTGCCCTTTTGATGTAATGTTTTGTTGGGCGCTGCCCTTTTGATGTAACCCTGACTTATTCTGGCCTTGTAGCCGATGTTATTAACATTATGTTTGAAAATTTCTTGTCACATTTATTTATGTATGCTTGTTTGAATGGACGTTTTCTCGACTTGTTTTTGTTGTGCTCGACAGGCTATGAAACTCATCGAGGAGGGCAAGGTGTTTTTGCCAGTGATGAGACTAAGACCTCAGTTGAGGTACTAAACTTATAGGCTTGGACTGTTTTCATCGTGAGCTGGGTGTCCTGCCTGATTGGTGTGGCAACGACGGAGCTCGATTGAGGTATCCCCGTTGTGCGCAAAATCTGCTCATACCATGAGCAGAAGCTGGCCGGCATTGTAGAATGGATCGTGCTTCACCAGGGCACGATCCTATGGCTGTGCCGTCTCCCCGTTCGGGATGATCTCGTCAGCAGTTAGTCCGACCTCGTGGTTGGGCTTAACTGTAGTATTGTTTGAGCTTTTCAGCATTCCATGGTCGAGCAAATGGTTCTCCGTCTAGAATTTCTAAGTAGTATGCTCTTGTGCCCATTTTGGACTTGACCCTGTAGGGTCCTTCCCAGTTTATGGCCAGCTTTCCTTCGCGCGAATCTTTCTGGTTTCTGCGCAGGACCAAGCTTCCAACGGGGAAGTCGCGCTTTATGACCTTAGCGTCGTAGCGCAAGGTTATTTGTTGTTTCAACGAGGCCTCGCGGAGAGCTGCTCCTGATAGTATTTCTTCGACCAGATCGAGCTCTTCTCTTAAGGCTTCGTCGTTCATATCCTCGTCGAGGGGAGCTTCCGTTCGTCTAGAAGGTTCTCTGATTTCTACCGGTATCACCGCCTCAGTTCCGTAGGCTAGTCGGAAAGGGGTTTCCCCGGTGGTGGACTGCGGTGTTGTCCTGTAGGCCCAGAGCACGCTATGTAGCTCCTCGACCCATCTCTTCTTGGATTCTCCCAGCCTTCACTTTAGACCACGAAGGATCACCCTGTTCGCAGCCTCTGCTTGCCCATTAGTCTGGGGATGCTTGACGGAAGTAAAGTGCTGCTTCGTGCCTAATTTGGCAACGAAGTCTTGGAACTTTCTGTCTGTGAACTGAGTTTCATTATTAGTCACGAGGGCCTGGGGTACCCCATACCGTGCGAGGACATTTCTTTTGTAGAAACGAAGTATGTTGAAGGTTGTGATCTTGGCGAGGGCTTCGGCTTTGATCCACTTCGTAAAGTAGTCGACGACCATGATTAGAAATTTGGTTTGATAAGACCCCATTGTAAAGGGGCCGAGTATGTCCATCCCCCACCAGGCGAAGGGCCATGGGGAGGATAGAGTCTTCAATTCATTGGGGGGTACCAAGTACATGTCCCCGTGACGCTGACACCGGTCACATTTTTGGACGTGCTCCTTGGCGACGTGCTGCATGGTTGGCCAGTAATATCCTGCTCGCAAGGCTTTTTGTGCCAAGGATCTTCCCCCCAAGTGTTGCGCGTTGACGCCCTCATGGATTTCTTGTAGAATTTCGGGGACCTTACTTTCCTCGACGCATTTCAAGAGGTCTTCGGTAGAGTTTGTCTTCAACCAATACATATGAACAGGCTCATCATTTAGTTATGCTAGCTTTTTTACTGTCCTCGGGCAGCTCCCCTTTGGTGAGGTAGTTGTATACAGGAGTCATCCAGCAATGGGTGGTCCTGATGATGTTGACGTCGAGCAGCTCAGATGGTTTCTCGATGCTAGGTCGGGTGAGTATCTCTTTTTATGACAGACTTATTTCTGCCTTTCTGTCTGGTGCTAGCCAGTTTGGACAAGATGTCTGCTCGCGTGTTTCGTTCGCGAGGGATGTGCTGGACTTCCCATGCATTGAACTTCGTAATTCTTTCCTTTACCAGCGCCACGTATTCGGCTAACTGGTCGTTCTTTGCTTGAAATTCTCCCTGTACTTGTGACGCTACGAGCTGGGAATCAGTGTAGATTTTTACCTCCTTGGCGCCCACGTCCTTGGCCAGCCATAGTCCCGCGAGGAAGGCTTCATATTTGGCTTGGTTGTTGGATGTAAGGAAGGACAGGACTAGAGATACTTTGATTAGTATTCCTTCCTCGTTTTTGAGGATGATACCCGCTCCTCTACCTGAGGGTTTGGATGCCCCATCTATGTAAACGGTCTATTTATACGCTCCACATGGCGGGGACGGTAGCAGCGTCATTTCTACCACGAAGTCGGCCAAAACTTGTGCCTTGAGGGCCTTTCTACCCTCGTAATGAATGTCGAATTCTGATAACTCTAGGGACCATTTAAGCATCCTGCCAGCCATATCTGGTCGGCATAGCAACTGCCTGATGGGTTGGTCCATAAGGACAACTACAGTGTGGGCCAGGAAGTAGTGTCTAAGACTCCTCGCGGCAGTGATGAGAGCAAGGGCAACTTTCTCTATCTGCGCGTACCTGACTTCTGGCCCTTGTAAGGCCTTGCTGGTGAAATAGATGGACTTCTGCCCGTCTGTTGTTTCGCGGATGAGAGCAACATTAATGGCTTCACTAGCGACAGAGAGGTATAAGTATAGAGTTTCCCTGCATTCTGGTCGAGAAAGTACAGGTGGCTCAGACAGAGCCCACTTAAGGTGGGCCAGGGCTTGCTCGCATTCTTCTGTCTATTCGAAACTGGTCTCTTTCCTGAGGAGTTTAAAGAAGGGCAGGGCGTGCTGGGCGGATTTGGCCACAAAACGAGAAAGGGAGGCGAGCATCCCGTTTAGGGATTGTATGGACTTCTTCGACCTGGGCGTGGGGAACTCTGCGAATGCTCGACACTTGTCTGGGTTTGCTTCTATTCCCCTTTCAGTGAGATAGAATCCGAGGAACTTCTCTGCCCGTACACCAAAGGTACATTTTTCTGGGTTAAAGCGCATTTTACATTTCCTGGCTAGGTCGAAAACCTTTTGCAGGTGAGTCGTATGATCAGATTCCTCTTGGGAATTTACGATCATATCGTCTATGTAAACTTCGAGCATGTCCCCGATTTCAGATCGGAAGACTTTGTTCATCATGCGCTGGTACATGGCCCCAACGTTTTTTAGACCGAAGGGCATTACGTTGTAGTAATACTTCCCCGAGAAGGTCACGAATGCGGTATACCTCTTGTCCTCTTCGGCCATAGGGATTTGATTGTATCCCGAATAGGCGTCCATGAAAGACAAGAGTTTGAAACCTGCGGAGTTATCTACGAGTTTATCTATGCTCGGTAAAGGACAAGAATCTTTTGGGTAAGCCCTGTTGAGATCGGTGTAGTCAATGCACATGCGTCATTTTCCACTATGTTTTTTCACTAGTACAATGTTGGACAGCCAGGTTGTATACCTGGCCTCCGAAATGAATTTTACCTCTAAGAGGTCTTGTATAAGTTTTTCGGCAGCCTGTGCCTTCTCGTCGGATTGCTTTCTTCTACGTTGTGCGACGGCGCGGGCAGCTGGATCTATAGTCAAGTGGTGGCACGCGGTCTCAGGGTCCAAATCGGGCATGTCTGCTGCGCTCCAGGAAAATAGGTCAGCATTGTCGTCCAGGTACTTTTTCAGCTGTAACTTGACCTCGTCGGGCAGTCCAGCACCTATCTTCACCCCTCTGTTAGGGTTGTTGCTGAAGGTGATGCCTTTGAATTCTCCATCTGGAACGGGCCGCATGAGGGCTGGTGTGGGGGAGTTGGTCGTCCCCATAGGCGCACCCTCACCATTATCTTCCTTGTCGTCCTCTAAAATTCGGCTGTCAAGGTCAATAGTATGCATGGGGAGTGCAGGCTTCTTGTCTGGTTGGCCATCTTCGGTTGGACGATCTTTATCCCTTGCCCGTTTGGCTGCTTTAGGTGCTGATCCAATCTGGTTCTGTCCCCTGGTCGCTGCCTCGAAGTATCTGCGGGAAGCTTCTATGCCCCCATGTAAAGTTGCGATGTGACCCTTCTCGGTATAATACTTTAACTTGAGGTGGACGGTTGAAGGAACAGCGACCAGTTGTGCTAGGGCTGGTCTTCCCATAATGCATTGATATAACGACGGGCAATCGATCACCAAAATCTGGGTCCTGATTGACCTGGATGTCTCTTTTTCGCCGAATGTGATCGGCAGCTCCACGTACCCCCAGGGTCTGGTCGTGGCTCTGTTGAACCCATGCAAATCAGATCCCACGTATGGTGAGAGGTTCTTCTGGTCTAGCTTAAGGGCGCGGAACAGGCCAATGTACATATTGTCCATCGAACTGCCCTGGTCGACCAGGATCCTTATGACATCGGTGTTTGCTAATTTGGCCCTGATGAGTAGAGGAATGTGAGAATTTAGAGAGCCCTCGGGCAGCTCTTCGCGGTAGATGATAGCACCAAATTACACTGTATATTTGACTCTGATTTCACATGTTTTTAGTTGTATATTTGTTATTTTCCTTTGCTATTATGGTATTTTGTTTTACTTTCAGATATATTGCCTGATTCGAGCCTACAGTAAGAAAACGAAGCAAAACAGAGCTAAAATGAAGATTTCTTGTGTAAACTGTATACTAGCCATTTCACTCAGCGGACGCCAAGGAGGACGCCGTTTGCATAATAACTTCACTCACACGCCAACGGTCACTGAAATTCTGGTACCAGATGTGTGATGTTAAATGCGATGTCACAACAACACACTCTGCAATGGACAATGCAATAACAAGCAATAAATCAACACAATGAATTATTCACCCAGTTCGGTCTAACTACCTACGTCTGGGGGCTACCAATCCAGGGATGAATTTCACTATCAGTAGTATTAATTTACAGACTCAACAACCCAGTTGACATCTCCTAAACTTAATCACTACTTAATGAACCTTCTACTTAAGAGACCACTTAAGTATGAGAACACTACTCAATCCCTAAATCACTTCAGTGATATAATTCAAAGATCACACACTTTGAATAACACTACTTGATTCTGCTTCACAGCTTTGATCAAGAACAACTCAAATCAACAATACCAATTCACACTCGAATGGTTTACAAAACATACACGAAGACACAAACGACACTCAGTCTTTAGCTCTCTTTCTTCGTTACTTTTCCTTCAGTGCTGATGCGCTTTATATAGCTAGTTGAATTGGACTTGGACCTGCTACAATATCTGACCTGATTTGTTATTTAAAACTGAATCTTTAAAACAGATTTTCTCTCTCAAAATCTTCTTAAATCTTCAGCCTTTAAACCTCCTAAAAATCTGCATCAAATCTGTTTGTAACAGAAAATATCTATCCCAAGATATCCGCAACCAATGAGACTAACAGCTCTCCCTTAATCCAGCTAAAATGCAAACCCTAACAACATCACTAAACCTGATGTTATAAATCTTCTGCAGACCTGATGTCACAACATCGCATGTAACATCAGACATCACAACTTCAGCAACTTAACTTCTTAACACAAACCAATGTTAAGACTCGATGTTAAGACATCACCCATGTGACATCAACATTGAACACCTTTGTTTTACCAAAATTCTAGCCAATCCAAGAACCAACAATCTCCCCCTTTGGCTAATTTTGGCTAAAACAATCTCTGCAACATCAGAGACTTCAGCAGCGGAACATTTTAAAAATCAGTATAATTCTCCTAGCAGCACTTCTTCAAACAGCTTTAAAATGCTGCACTTCACTCCAATACACTGTTGCATACTTCAGCACTAACTAGTAGCAGCATTGGGCAAGCTCCCCCTCAAAGCACGAATCAGCATACCAGCAACTATTCAACAACTCTCCCCCTCACTAGCTGCACTCCTTAGCATGGGCTAACTCTCCCCTTTTTTAGCCACAATTGGATAAACTCTGAACTGCCAACCAATATAACATTTGTAAAAACTTCACAACATATAACTAGGCAACAACTACAAACTCCCCCTCAGAACCAGCACCAGAAACACAATGTCATGACATATTGTCTAACATTAGACCTTCACCAGAGTAATTCTATCATAGACTGCTTGAAGCCATAAACAATCTTGATAAATAACTGCACTACTTCAACAAGAAACACTCCAAAAACACCAATGATATCCCATGACACAAACATGATCATATAGTAAGAGAGTGCCAGGATCACATCCAACATACTCTAGGATTAATACCAAAATCGCCCTTGATCCCTCTTATCCAGAAACCATCCATACTTCTTCTGTCAACAATATCCACAGGAATGATAACAACTAACTCCTTGACCTGCACATCATAACATCCATACACAGTCTTTATCCATCCAGTCAGGAATGCTTCATCCACACGATCTGAAGCACACACACAATACCTTCCACAATTACATCCACCAGTAGTTGGTGATACTAGTGAAGTCTTCAAAAATAATAGTTATGCTCTACTAAAAACAAGACCAGAATCTAATACACATAGTCAGAAACACCTCTACCACACGCACAATCTCAAACATCTTCCAAAAATTAGCATCTCTTCTCATCACATTCAAAGGACTCATTTTGCATAGAAGTCCTTCAAGAAGCTCCCAATAAAACACAGTCAGAGCAGCTTATTCAGGTTAACATACACACCTGAATACCATAAGCTCGCACACCCTCTTCCTAAGTAATTATTTATAACAGCTGGAGAAAACTCAGTACATTTCCTTCTCATATACACTTTTCCAAAATCCCCACCTCTTCTATCAGCAATGTCAGCAGGAATGAATTCTTTGACTAGTATCTCATAGCATTTGCAAAAACCAAAAATAGTTTTTATTAGCCCAACAAACTGAATCATAACTTCTCTAATTCCCAGAGCATCTTTACTAAGATCTCTTTCCAAACCAAGCCTCCTTTGAAAAACATACATCCACCTTTTTACACTTTCCATAGAATAAATGTTATCTAGTGGAGCCTCAGGAATTTTCTCAGAAGTTCTAATCACCACAGCTTTCTTCTCACGAGTGATGTCCTGGTCATTATCATCAGGATCAAACTCATCTCTGGTCTGCCTATTTCTAGAAGAGATGGACACTTTACTCCTGGATTTTGTAGTACCAACCACAGAGATCTTCTGCTTATCAGTTCTTACCTTTGGAGGTGACTCAATAGCTTTCCCTTTCCTTGTTTTCAGTCTTTTAGCAACCCTAGGAACCACTTTTGCAATCAACTCCTTGTCAAACAGATCATCCACATCAACCACTTCAACATTCTTCTTTATTTTAGGGCTAGGAGATGTTTCAACATTAGCTCCAACATCTGCATCTTCCAAAACAAAGATTGCCAACCTGTGATGGTTGTCTTGTGAGTCATCAGTCTGCTTATCATCTTTCAGCTTCCAAAACTTCTTAAGGTCACAACTTTTGATCCTTCCATCAACATTGTAGACTTCTTCACATATGCCCAGCTTTCCACTTAAGACTTTACAAATTTCAGCACACACATCTTTAGACAAATTGTCATTACACTTTGTTTCTATATGATCAACCTCTATGACCTTATTTCCTTCAAGATTTCCTCTGATTGAATGCATAACACTAGGTTATTTGGTGATCCTTCTGATGTCACAGCAAGATGTCATGACATCACTCTGGCCATTGTGATCAATCATACTATGATTACCCTCCAGATGTTCCACTTTTTGATCCTATATTTTGATCCCATCACATGTGTAAGAGCCTGATTCAAGAGAAACCCATAGATAGCAGTTGTCTTTGGACTTAACACCCTTCATGACAACTTCACCTTCCTCATTAGTGACAATACATTCAGCTTGAGTGAAGTGAACTTTAAGCCCTTTCTCACACAGTTGACTGATACTGATCAAGTTGGCTTTCAGACCTTTGACCAGTAATACATCTTTTAATCTAGGAGCACTTGCACAATTCAGATTTCCCATACCTTTGACTTTTCCTTGAACACCATCACCAAAGGTTACACAACCTGAATAAGGTTCAACTTCAACCAACAAATTCTTCTCACATGTCATGTGTTAAGAGCAACCACTATCAAAATACCAATCCTTCTTGGTAGAACCCCCTAGAGACATATGAGCTACCAAACAAGTAGTGACAGTCTTTGGAACCCATTGTTTACTAATTTTAGGCATGTTCTAATTCTGTTTAGGTTGAGGGACAGTTTTGGGATAACCATGTAGTTTGAAACAAGAAGATTGTATATGACCAAATCTTCCACAATAGTAGCATCTTACTCTTTGAATCTCCTCCCTAAAGTAATTAACATGCCTTCTCTCTTGATGATACTGTTGAGGCTTTCTTCTGTCAACATATTGAGGTTCTCTATAGAATTGAGACTGTCTTCTCTAATAATGAGGTTGTCTACTCCATTGAGGTTGAGTTTGTCTTCTGCCATAATGCTGATGTTGTCTTCTCCCATACTGATGTGGTTGTCTCCTCCTATTATGTTATCTTCTACCATGATGCTGGGGCTTTCTTCTGCCATAATGGTGAGGAACTGCATTATTAAGACCAAAGCCATACATATTCCCTTGATGTTGAGACATCTGATGGAACATGTTATGTTTAAACCTAGAAGCCTGCACACTCCTATGGTAATGTGGAGGCATATACTGCTTAGCTCCAGAAACCTGTGCCTTCCCATGAGCATGTCCTTTCCCAGAATTCTGAGGCAGATGAGGATGAACAACCTGCTTAGGTTTAGGAATATGTCTTTTTTGTTATGTTGAGGCAATTTTTGAGACATGTCCTTTTTGGTTCCAGAAGTACTAGCTTCAGCAGAGATCTTCTCCTCAACTACAAAACCTAGACCGGTCTTGTCATTTGTCCCTTTTCCTGCTTCAAGAATTTTATCCAAGGTGTTAGTTCCATTATTCAGCATTCTAATGGATTTTGACATTTGATCAAGTTGGGATTTTAACAATACAACTTCATTCTCAAGCTCAGATTTATCAGTCTCTAGTTGTATTATGACTTTCTTCTGCTTCTCCCCTTCTTGACACACCTCTTCACTCCTTAGACATAACTCTTGATAGGATGCTGCTAACTCCTCAAAAGTTAATTCCTCATCACTAGACTCTCCATCAGAGGCAACTGTTCCAGTTAAAGCTTTAACATGTTTGGCTGACTCTCCTTCACTTTCACTGTCAGAGTCTGACCAAGAAACTGTCATGCCTTTCTTCTGCTTCTTCAGGAATTTGGGACATTCTTTCTTAACGTGTCCATAACCTTCACACTCAAAGCATTGAACACCCTTGTCTTGAGCAGTCTTCTCTTCATCCTTCTCCTTAGACTTGCTGATGTTAGAAGCGATGTTCTTTACATTAGGCTTGAAGTTCTTATTCATTCTTTTGAACACCTTGTTGAACTGCCTTCCCAACACAGCAATGGCCTGAGATAGATCCTCCTGGGATTCAACACTATTCCCTTTCTCTTCTTGAGCATTTGTAACCAAGGCTATACTCTTTGGCTTCTTTTCAGGTTCTTCCTCATTCAACCCAAGCTCAAAAGTTTGAAGAGATCCAATGAGCTCATCAACCCTCATCTGGCTGATGTCTTGTGCTTCTTTAATGGCAGTCACCTTCATCTTGTACCTCTTAGGAAGGGACCTAAGGATTTTTCTTACAAGCTTTTCTTCTGACATCTTTTCTCCAAGAGCACTGGATGCATTGGACAGCTCAAGAATACTCATGTGGAAGTCATGGATAGTCTCATCTTCCTTCATCTTCAGACTTTCAAACTTCGATGTTAGAAGCTGAAGTCTTGACATCTTAACTCTAGATGTTCCTTCATGTGTAGCCTTCAAAATATCCCACGCTTCCTTAGCAACTTCACAGGTATTGATCAACCTGAATATATTCTTATCCACTCCATTGAAAATTGCATTTAGAGCTTTGGAATTACTAAGGGCAAGCTCATCTTCTTCCTTGGTCCATTCTTCTTCAGGCTTCAGCTTTGAGGTGCCCTCTTTATCTTTCCCAGCATCATCTTTTTCAAACACAACAGGTGCTTTCCATTCTTTAATTATAGCCTTCCAAGCCCTGCTGTCAAAGGATTTCAAAAAACTGATCATCCTTGGCTTCCAATAATCATAATTCGAGCCATCCAAAATAGAGGGTCTGTTGACAAATCCTCCAACTTCTTTGTCCATCTTTACACTAGAAAGTAACTTCCATAGATCTCACTCAGAGACAGATAGGATGCCTGCTCTGATACCAATTGAAATTCTGGTACCAGATGTGTGATGTTAAATACGATGTCACAACAACACACTCTGCAATGGACAATGCAATAACAAGCAATAAATCAACACAATGAATTGTTCACCCAGTTCGGTCTAACTACCTACGTCTGGGAGCTACCAAGCCAGGGATGAATTTCTCTATCAGTAGTATTAATTTACAGACTCAACAACCCAGTTGACATCTCCTAAACTTAATCACTACTTAATGAACCTTCTACTTAAGAGACCACTTAAGTATGAGAACACTACTCAATCCCTAAATCACTTCAGTGATATAATTCAAAGATCACACACTTGGAATAACACTAATTGATTCTGCTTCACAACTTTGATCAAGAACAACTCAAATCAACAATACCAATTCACACTCGAATGGTTTACAAAACATACACGAAGACACAAATGACACTCAGTCTTTAGCTCTCTTTCTTCATTACTTTTCCTTCAGTACTGATGCGCTTTATATAGCTAGTTGAATTGGACTTGGACCTCCTACAATATCTAACCTGATTTGTTATTTAAAACCGAATCTTTAAAACAGATTTTCTCTCTCAAAATCTTCTTAAATCTTTAGCCTTTAAACCTCCTACAAATCTGCATCAAATCTGTTTGTAACAGAAAATATCTATCCCAAGATATCCGCAACCAATGAGACTAACAACTCTCCCATAATCCAGCTAAAACGTAAACCCTAACAACATCACTAAACCTGATGTTATTAATCTTCTGCAGACCTGATGTCACAACATCGCATGTAACATCAGACATCACAACTTCAGCAACTTAACTTCTTAACATAAACCAATGTTAAGAGTCGATGTTAAGACATCACCCATGTGACATCAACATTGAACACCTTTGTTTTACCAAAATTCTAGCCAATCCAAGAACCAACAGTCACAAAAGACGTTTCACCTTCAAAAGTACACTCGGCGGACGCGGAGCAGCGGTCGGCGGGCGCCGACAGTTATAAAGAGGAAACGGTCTGAAACGTTCAAGGCAGTTACACCTGAAGAAATTAGTTTCTAAAACGTTTTTCATAATGATTAGGGGCAGTTGTAATTTCGAATTTCCTATAAATAGGCCTTGCATTTTTACTTTTTAGATATCCAATCTTAGTTTTCAACATAGGCATAGAGTTCACTTTGTAAAGCAATAATCCGTCATATCGAGGGGTTGTTGCACTATAGTTGTTAGTTGGATTGGAGCAATCATAGTTAGGAGCTATTTACTTTCCCGCAATTTATTTTCCAGCATCTGTACCAGATTCAGTCTCCGCTTGGGAGCAGGTTTCTTTTATAAATTACAATTTATTTTATCCACGTTGCTTTTATATTATTTATTTTCCTGCACTGCTCTATATTCGTTTATTTTCTGTCTCTGCCATTATCTTATTATTTTATTTATCTGTGTGATCTGTGTCTCTTGGAACTGAACTTAAGCATGACAGTTGTGTTCACTCTCTCAAAATACACTCTCACACTTCGCACGTTTTTATCTTAAATACGCCTTACTTTGCAAATCAATTTATCTTCTCAATTACTATGTCTAGGTAAATCCCTTGTGCTGGGATGTGAGGATCGTCGTTCTGACGGTGCTCCACATGACATCTCTTTAGAAATACTTTAGGGGCTGTTTTTGATTTTAATTAAACTCTTCTGAACTTCAATTGATCGGTCATTATGTAAATGAGACCGTGTTTTTGTTTGCGTAATGACTGTGACTAGATCGGGTAAGATCGAAAGCCGTCCGACATTTTAGAAAAGAGTTTGTTCGTTGTTAATTGATAAATACAGCGGAAGCACTTTATTGATTAACTAGGAAAGTTTTATATTATTAGAAAGAGGTTTTAAAACTATTTTCGGACGCGTTTATAGATTTAGGATCCGGTTGGCCGAGCATATGCCGGAAACCCTTTGGTATAAACTATTTTCAATCGAAAGCACTTTTTTACTAAGTTTTAGAGGTAATTACATAAAAAAGGACTTTATCACTTTAACGCAAGGAGCGACCGGTGCAGCGTGAGCGGCTGGTATAGATTAAAGGTTAGGTCTGTTTCCGATCACGCTAACGCGGCGGATCCTTTTTAATTAACTCTTTTTCAAAGAAGAAAACATTGTCCCGTAAGTGTTACTATTTAGATGATAGGAGTATTGTTTGATTGATGTGAATTATATTCCAGTATAGTATTTATTTGATTTATTTCTATTTTCGTTCTATAGAAAACCTTTACCCTGATATCAATTAGCCTTAGATAAACAACGTAACAATAGTAATCGATAGATTGACATTGGTCTCAGTGGGATCGATAAATCTTTTATATTACTCTGACTCAATCCGTATACTTGCGGATAACACGCATCAAGTTTTTGGCGCCGTTGCCGGGGACCAATTACGTCAAAATTTCGTACCCTATTGTTACACCGTCTAGACTAAGGCATCCCTTAGCTGGTAAATGTGAAGAACTCGCAGTACCGAAAACTTAGTTGATCCTTTAGAAGAGCCTGAACGTTACGCCCGAGCTCGTCTTTTACTTCGAAAACTTAAAAGAGCAATGGCAGAAGAAGAAAACGCTAAACCTCTTAAGGATTTTGCCTTACCCTCTAACGAAGAACCTCATTCTAGTATAGTTAACCCAGCTATACCAGCCAATAACTTTGAATTAAAACCATCTCTGTTACAATTAGTTCAACATAACCAGTTCGCAGATCTTCCTACGGAAAACCCGAACCAACATCTTAAAGTCTTTATTCAACTAGTCGATACCTTAAAAGCGAACGGAGCTCCTCCTGAGGCAATACGTCTAAGACTATTTCCATTTTTTCTCAGAGATAGAGCCCGATCATGGTTAGATTCCCTTCCAGCCAACTCTATAACCACTTGGAATGACCTAAAGAAAGTATTCCTTGCTAGATACTTTCCACCAAGTAAAACTGCTGTCTTACGAAACCAAATAACCCGATTTACCCAAAGTGAGGGAGAATCACTTTTCGACGCTTGGAAAAGATATAAAGAGCTATTAAGAGCATGTCCACATCATGGCTTAGAACAATGGCTCATAATCTATACCTTTTATAATGGACTCATGTACAACACCAAGATGACCATAGACGCTGCCGCTGGTGGCGCTCTAATGAACAAACCCTACGCCGAAGCTAGCGCTCTCATTGAGGATATGGCACAAAACCATTACCAATGGGGGACCGAACGAGCACAAGTAGAGAAGAAAGAGACCAAAGGAGGTGTGTATGAAGTAAGTTGTTTTGACCATATGAATGCAAAGATTGACGCTATAGCCAAAAAAGTAGAAAACCTAACTATCAACCCCACAGCAACTGTAGCAGCAATACAACCCGGATGTGAAATCTGTGGAACCCTAGGACATACCATGGCTGAATGCAACCTGCTAGCCGAAAGTCCCACAGATCAGGTAAATTACGCCCAAGGAAACCCTTATTCAAACACATATAACCCTGGATGGAGGAATCACCCAAATCTTTCCTATAAGAATAATAACCCCACTCAAAATTCAACACCTCAAAGACCACCCGGTTTCCAAACTCAAAGACCCAACCAATCTGCACCATATGCCCCTCAGAAATAAAATTTTGAGAAAAAGATGGACGAATTCATCTCAGCTCAATTACAACAGAACAAGGAGTTCATGAACCATAACGTCCACATAAATGGACTAATTACTCAGTTGGGTACTAAACTCGATTCTGTAATTACCCATAACAAAATGCTTGAAACCCAAATCTCTCAAGTAGCACAACAACAATCTACTCATGCTACCCCAGGAGGACAATTTCCTGGACAACCTCAACCTAACCCTAAAGGGCATGCTAATGCTATATGAAATTCTGGTATCAGACGTGTGATGTTAAGGTGCGATGTCACAACAACACACTCTGCACAATGGACAGAATAAACAGCAAAATAACACCAAGAATTGTTGACCCAGTTCGGTTACAACCAACCTACTCTGGGGACTACCAAGCCAGGGATGGAATTCACTACTTGTAGATGTAATTTACAGACTCAACAACCCGTTGACAATCTCCTAAACTTATACTCTACTAATGACTTCCTACCTAAGAAACCACTTAGGTATAAGAACACCACTCAATCCCTTACAAACACTCAAAGAGACCACTTTGAGTAACCTTGATCTTACTTCACAGCTTCGATCAAGCAACCACTCTCTATTGCTTCACAGCTTCTAGAGAGGACAGAAACACAACACCTATTCAAACCCTAGAATAGTGTAAATACAAGCACTCTAAACAAACTCTAGACACTAAGCCTCCAGCTCCTGATCTTCTGAATATTTTCTGTCACTTTTTCCTTTGGTCTTGTGCGCATTATATAGCTCCTTGAATTGGTCTTGGACTTGCTACAATATCTCCCAGATTTGTTATTTAAAACTAAATATTTAAAACAGATTTTCTCCTAAAATCTTTTTAAATCTCCTACAAATCTGCACCAGATCTCCTATGCAGCAGCAAATATCTATCCTAAGATATTCGCATCCAATGAGACAGTTTGCTCTCCACAATTCCAGCTAATACGCAAACCCTAACAACATCACAGCCTGATGTTGTTAATTCTACAGATCTAATGCCACAACATCACCTATGTGACATCAGACATCCAGCTTCAGCAATTAATTACTTAACACAGCCCAGTGTTAAGACTTCAATGTTGCAACATCAGTACCTTGACATCAACATTGAATATACTTTGTTTTACCAAAATTCCAGCCAATCCAAGAACTAACAATCTCCCCCTTTGGCTAATTTTGGCTAAAACAATCTCTGCACTCTGCACCTTCAGAGACTTTAGTAGCGGAATAACTTCAATCAATAATTTGAACCATCTTTATTAGCAGCAGTTTGACAATTTTCATAGTCTTCATCACTTGATCTGCTGCAGCACCATCTTCATTATTGACAACAGCCAATTGGTGCTCCCCCTAAAAAATATGAACTAGCATCACAGCTATTCAGTAGCTCACAATGTGTAGCACTTCTCTCCCCCTTAATGTCTGCTTGGCTGCACTCTTCAAATGCTATGATATCTTCACTAGCTCAGTCTACACTCCCCCTCAATAACTGCATCAGCCTTTTTCACCTTTTACTTTTAGCAGCATCAATGGCAATTTTTAACTCTCCCCTTTTTAGCCATAATTAGGCAAGCTCTAATAACTACATTCAGTATACCCTAGCTCTCATTGTTAGCCTCACAGTTAGCAACCAGGCAAAACAAATCATAGAAGGAAAAACATAAAAAGTGCATACAACAACACACTATTCAAAATACACAGCCAGCATAGCAAAACAGAACAAAAAAAAAACTAAACTATTATCTAAAGACAGCAGATGGAGGTTAGTCTTCATCCGAGCTGGTACCATCAGCATCTTCATCACCTTCATCTGACCTGGAATCCTCAGTGTCGCCATTCCCATTATCTTCTCCCTGTTCCAAGTCTTTGATCATCTGCCCAATCTTCATTTTCCTGACAGTGCTGGTTTTGATAACCATATCAAGATCCTTGCAGGTTGCCTTTAATTCTTCAATCAGCTCAGATTTTGTACTGACCTTCTTAACCCCGAAACTTGATGTTGTAACAATGTCTGGAACATGACTCCCAACAAACAGTTTGGGATGCAAAGATAAAGCTGACTCCCTCTTACATGCTACCTCTGTACTGGTTAAGATTCTAGGATGTTGATCTAAGATCATTCCACAGATAAGGGAAGGGAATGATATAGGCATTTTGATAGCATTGGTGGCACCATGCTTCACTACTTGATCAAATATATAGCTTCCATAGTTGAACTTGACCTTTTTCCCTACAACATAGATGAACCTTCCTAATCCCACAGTTATGGTGGTTTTGTGATTAGTAGGTACCCAGTTAGCAGCACCAATTCTGTGCAAGATAGCATACTTGATACTGAGTTTGCTAGCTGTTAATTTATTTTTCAGTGGCCACACCTTAACTTGAGTGGCAGTGATCTCTCTACACACTTCATTATCAGTCACCTCCAGCTCACACTCCTCTTGCTCATCTCTTCCCAGATATTTGTTGACAGTACTAGGGGAGAATTTAATACACTGTCCCCTAACAAACACCTTCATGTAGTTCACACTTCTATTGTCAGAAATGTCTGTGGGAATGTTGACAACAAATTCCTTAACAAGTCCACTATAGCACTTAGAGAATCTGGTCACAGTCTTTAGTAGTCCAGCACCATGAATGAGGTCCATAATTTCTTTCATCTCCAAGACATCCTTTCCAAGCTCTCTTTCCAGAACTAACCTCCTTTCGCACACAAACTTCCACAAGGAAGCACTGCTCGCATAATGAAAGGATATGTTGTCTACTGGCACTTCAGGGACTTTATCAGAAATTCTCTTCAAGATGGTCTTTCTGACTGGTGTGATGTCATGGACATCTTCCTCAACTTCATCCTCAGACTCAGATTCTTCTCTAATCTTTCTCTTTTTGGAGGGTGTAACAACCTTGCTCCAAGGTTTTGTGGGACCAACAACAGTTTTCTTCTTTCCTTCAATAGGCTTCTTAGGAGAGGATTCATTAGTCTTTCCTTTCCTTGTCTTTAGTCTCTTGGCAATACTTGGAACAACATTTCCAATGACTTCATTATCAGATAATTCAACCACATTGATCAAGTCCTCATTCTTTTCTTCTTCAGGAGTAGTTCTATCATTAATTTCCTCATGCACATCTTATTCTTCCCATCCTCTTTCAGAATCCTCAATGACAAACACAGCAAGTCTATGAAGATCAGACTCTTCTCCTTGCATGTCTACCTTTTCTGCTGGCATCTGATTCAACGGTACAGAAATTCCTTTCACAGGTATTCCTTTGTCCAGTATTTTGGTTGCCAGATTACCCATACTCTTGTCAACATCAAACTTTTCTACCACAGTTTGAGACGTGGATGACCTAGGTGTTGATTTATCACTAAATAGGATACTGGTAACCAGATTCTTTGTTTCAGTATTTTTAAAAGTAGTTGCGGCCCTTTTAGAAGCAAGTTTGGATGGTCTAGGTTTACCTGACGCTGGTAACATTACAGAGATGGGTTGTATATTCAGAGCTTCGTCTTCAGAGTACTCATCTGTAGAAACCCTAGCGTTATTCCGCGATGAGCTTTTTGAAGGAGAAGATGTCTGCTTTGACATGGTTCCTTTGAGGGAGTGTAGATTGAGATGATTCTTCTTGTTGAAGGAGACGAACAGAAGAGAGATTTGAGTTTTGATGAACTGTGATTTTGCTATAATAGGAAATGAGGGTCTGAGGCAAGGTGCAGATTTTGTGTATTCTTTAAAGACCAATTACTAATTTTCTCCCTCCATAAAGACTTTCCTTTTAAACAATTCACATCAGTACTCATTAACTCTGAGTGACCTTTCAGCATCCTGACGTCATAGTCTGATGTTATAACATCAACCTGACCATCATTAGTTGTACTCCCTTCAAGAGAAATCCACTGATAGCAGTTATCTCTGGTTCTTGCACCCTTCATAACAACCTGATTATTTTCATCAGATACCACACACTCATCCTTAGTGTAGTTTACCTTGTGACCTTCATCACACAACTGGCTTATGCTGATCAAATTTACATTTAAACCACTGACAAATAGAACATTGTCAAGTTCTGGTCTACCATCACCTTTCACTTTCCCAACTCCTGCAACAACACCTTTTTCTCCATTGCCAAACATAACCTCATGAGAGGGACAATGACTGACTTCAGCAAACATGGATCTACATCCAGACATGTGTTTGGAACACCCACTGTCAAAATACCATGTTCCTTCTTTAGCCTCTTTGTCAGTCAAGTGAGCCAATAAGCACTTCACTTTCTCCTTAGGTACCCATTGTTTAACAACTTTGGGCCTGTACTCTCTCCATCTGTTTTGAGGCTGAGGGTATCCATGCAGCTTGTAGCAAGAGTACTGCATATGTCTAAACCTTCCACAATAATAGCATCTCACCCTTTCATCTCTGAATCTTCTGCCATGATGAGATTGCTTAGGCTGCCATCCATAATGTGGTCTCCTCCTACCATAACTGCCCTGCCATCTATTATGCTGGTATCTTCTCCCATAAGAAGACTGAGAATGCTATTTCTTGGATTGTCTCCCATGATGGTGTGGCTTTCTTCTTCCATAGTGATGAGGCACAACATTGTTATATCCATACCCATAGCTATACCAGTTGTCCTGATGTTGAGACACCTGGTGTGACATGTCCTGTTTGAGCCATGCAGCTTGCATGCTCCTGTGATATTGGGGAGGCATATACTGACTAGCTCCTTGAGGTTGCATCTTCCTCTGTTGGGGACCATCCTTTTTCTCAACATTCTGAGGTTGAACAACCTTCTTAGGGGTAGTATCTTGTCTCTTTGTTTGAGACACAGGTTGGGACACCTCCTCCTTTGCTCCTGAGGTGCTTGCCACATATCCTATACCAGACTTATCACCTGCAACCTTTTCTGTCTGAAGGATCTTGTCAAGTGTGTCTGTACCACAACTCAGCATCCTAACAGACTTGGTCATTTGATCAAGGTGAGCTCTAACTAGCACCACTTCATTTTCCAGATCAGTCTTTTTATTCTCTAGCTGAGTAATCTGTTGCTTATGGCACTTGTTTTCTTGACAAATCTCAGCACTTTTTAAACACAGCTCTTGATAAGTAGATGCTAACTCCTCATAAGTTACTTCTCCATCACTAGAATCATCATCAGAAACAACAGCTCCTGTTAGGGCTCTAACATGCTTTGCTGACTCACCTTCACTTTCACTATCTGAGTTAGACCAGGAAACCGTCATGCCCTTCTTCTGATTTTTCAAGAAGGTGGGGCATTCTTTCTTGACATGTCCATACCCTTCACACTCAAAGCACTGAACTCCTTTATCTTGGGCAGTTTTCTCTTCCTCCTTCTCTTTTGACTTGTTGATGTCAGAAGATATGTTCTTGACATTAGGCCTGGAGTTATTATTCATTCTCTTGAATACTTTGGTGAACTGTCTTCCCAACATTACTATGGCCTGAGATAGATCCTCCTGCGATTCAGAACTCTTTCCTTTTTCTTCTGTATCATTTGACACCAAGACTATACTCTTTGGCTTCTTTTCTGGTTCTTCCTCATTCAACCCAAGCTCAAAAGTTTGAAGAGATCCAATGAGCTCATCAACTCTCATCTTACTGATGTCTTGTGATTCTTCAATGGCAGTTACCTTCATCTTATATTTCTTAGGTAGGGACCTAAGGATCTTCCTAACAAGCTTTTCATCTGACATCTTCTTACCAAGAGCATTGGATGCATTAGCCAGCTCCAGAATATTCATGTGGAAGTCATGAATAGTCTCATCGTCCTTCATCTTCAGGCTTTCAAATTTTGATGTTAAAATTTGAAGTCTCGACATCTTAACTCTAGATGTTCCTTCATGTGTAGCCTGCAAGATATCCCACGCTTCTTTAGCAACTTCACAGGTATTGATTAACCTGAAGATATTCTTATCCACTCCATTGAAGATTGCATTCAGAGCTTTGGAATTTCCAAGGGCAAGCTCATCTTCCTCCTTGGTCCACTCTTCTTCAGGCTTTGGCTTAGAGGTGCCTTCTTTATCTTTGCCAGCATCATCCTTCTCACACATGACAGGAGCTTTCCATTCTTTAATAACAGCCTTCCAAGCCCTGCTGTCCAAGGATTTTAAGAAGGTGGTCATCCTTGGCTTCCAATAATTATAATTGGATCCATCCAAAATAGGGGGTCTGTTGACGAATCCTCCAACTTCTTTGTCCATCTTTACACCAGAAAGTAACTTCCCTAGATCTCACCCAGAGACAGACAGGATGCCTGCTCTAATACCAATTTAAATTCTGGTATCAGACGTGTGATGTTAAGGTGTGATGTCACAACAACACACTCTGCATAATGGACAGAATAAACAGCAAAATAACACCAAGAATTGTTGACCCATTTCGGTTACAACCAACCTACTATGGGGGCTACCAAGCCAGGGATGGAATTCACTACTTGTAGATATAATTTACAGACTCAACAACCCGTTAACAATCTCCTAAACTTATACTCTACTAATGACTTCCTACCTAAGAAACCACTTAGGTATGAGAACACCACTCAATCCCTTACAAACACTCAAAGAGACCACTTTGAGTAACCTTGATCTTACTTCACATCTTCGATCAAGCAACCACTCTCTATTGCTTCACAGCTTCTAGAGAGGACAGAAACACAACACCTATTCAAACCCTAGAATAGTGTAAATACAAGCACTCTAAACAAACTCTAGACACTAAGCCTCCAGCTCTTGATCTTCTAAATATTTTCTGTCACTTTTTCCTTTGGTCTTGTGCGCTTTATATAGCTCCTTGAATTGGTCTTGGACTTGCTACAATATCTCCCAGATTTGATATTTAAAACTGAATATTTAAAATAGATTTTCTCCTAGAATCTTTTTAAATCTTCAACCTTTTAAATCTCCTACAAATATGCACCAGATCTCCTATGCAGCAGCAAATATCTATCCTAAGATATTCGCATCCAATGAGACAGCTTGCTCTCCACAATTCCAGCTAATACGCAAACCCTAACAACATCACAGCCTGCTGTTGTTAATTCTGCAGATTTAATGTCACAACATCGCCTATGTGACATCAGACATCCAGCTTCAGCAATTAATTACTTAACACAGCCCAGTGTTAAGACTTCAATGTTGCAACATCAGTACCTTGACATCAACATTGAATATACTTTGTTTTACCAAAATTCCAGCCAATCCAAGAACTAACACTATAGCCCTAAGGAGCGGGACCACTTACGATGGGCCTATAAACCCTAGGTTGAATAATCCAGAACCTCCTAGAAAAAAGGTTGTGACCACACCTGAGAAAGAAGTTGAGAAATCGGTGGAACCTAAGAAATCTAAAGATACGGAAGTTAAGGAGAAGGAAAAAGAAGAGAATGAAAAAGTTTATGTACCACCTCCTCCTTACAAACCTCCGATTCCATACCCACAAAGACTTAAACAAACCAAATTGGATAACCAATATAAGAAATTCATAAAAGTGATTGAGAAACTCCATGTAGAGATTCCATTCACTAAAGCTATTACCCAAATACCATCTTAGTCCAAATTCCTTAAAGACATTCTAACCAATAAACGAAGATTAGAAGATCCTAAACCTATAGAATGTAATTCAATCGCTGAGAATAAGCTTGCTAAGAAAGAGAAAGACCCAGGAAGTTTTTCTATACCTTGTGTTTTGGGAAACCAAGTTATAGATAAAGCACTTCTGGACTTAGGAGCAAGTGTAAGCTTAATGCCTTTAGCCATTTGTAAAAGGTTAAACCTAGGAGAAATACAACCAACTAGGATGTCTCTCCAATTAGCCGACAGATCAGTTAAATATCCAATTGGCATTTTGGAAGACGTTCCAGTTAGACTTGGTCAACTTTATATTCTAATAGATTTCGTAGTAATGGACATTAAAGAAGACGATGAGATCCCAATCCTTTTAGGTAGACCCTTCTTATCAACAGCTGGAGCTATAATTGATGTCAAAAAAGGAAAAATGACATTCGAGGTAGGTAATGAGAAAGTAGAATTTATACTATCCCAATTCTTAAATGCACCAGCCATAGATGACTCATATTATGTCATTGATATAATTGATGAATGCATAAGAGAATTAGATAAAGAAGATCCAGTAGAAACCATCAAACTACCTTCGATCCCCATAATGGACGACGACGGATTCAAACGCTAACCTAAACCTTATATAGATAACAGTCTTTATGAATGCTTGGCACTTACCCCAGATCATATGCCATGTCCGAAAAAACCATCAATAGAGCTTAAGGAGCTACCTAAGAATTTAAGATATGAGTTCTTAGATGAAGAACTAAATTGCCCAGTCATAGTCAGTGCCACGTTAGATGGTCCTGAAACCAATCAACTCTTAGATGTTTTAAGAAGATATCCCTCAGCCCTGGGTTATAAAATTTCCGATCTCAAAGGAATAAGTCCTTATGTGTGTATGCACCGAACTATGCTGGAGAAAGACACTAAACCCTCCAGAGAACATCAACAAAGGATAAATCCTATAATGAGCGACGTAGTAAAAAAGGAAGTGTTAAAGTTGTTAGAGGCTGGAATAATATACCAAATATCTGATAGTAAATGGGTAAGCCCCGTACATGTGGTACCTAAGAAAGGAGGTGTCACCGTTGTACAAAACGAAAAAGGAGAAAAAATAGCCAAACGTGTAGAAAATGGTTGGCGGATGTGTATCGATTACAGAAAGCTCAATAAGGTAACTAGGAAAGATCACTTCCCACTTCCATTCATTGATCAAATGCTCGAACGTTTAGCTAGGCATTCTTACTTTTGTTATTTAGACGGATACTCAGGATTTTTCCAAATACCCATTCACCCTGATGATCAGGAGAAAACAACCTTTACATGTCCCTATGGAACATTTGCTTACAAACGAATGCCATTTGGACTATGCAATGCCCCAGCTACCTTCCAACGCTGTATGATGTCAATCTTCGCAGATTTCCTTGATGAGATAATGGAAGTATTTATGGACGATTTCTCGGTATGTGGATCCATTTTTAAAAACTGTTTAACAAACCTCGAGAAAATCCTGGAAAGATGCGTAGAAGTCAACCTTGTTCTAAACTGGGAAAAATGCCATTTTATGGTGACTGAAGGCATAGTACTAGGACACATAGTGTCCGAAAGAGGCATTGAGGTTGATAAAGCTAAAATAGAAGTAATAGAAAACCTTCAACCATCCAAAACCATTAGAGAAATCCGAAGTTTTCTTGGACACGCCGGTTTCTACCGACGCTTCATTAAAGACTTCTCCAAAATAACTAAACCATTAACCAACTTACTTATGAAAGACGCTGAATTCAAATTCGATGATAAATGTCTTGAAGCCTTTAAATACCTAAAACAAGCACTGATTTCTGCACCTATAATTCAACCACCTAATTGGAATCAACCTTTTGAAATTATGTGCGATGCTAGCGATTACGCTATAGGCGCTGTTTTAGGACAAAAGAAGGATAAGAAACTCCATGTAATTTACTACGCCAGTAGAACTTTGGATGCGGCTCAGCTGAATTATGCCATAACCGAGAAGGAACTCCTGGCAGTAGTCTTTGGAATCGACAAATTCCGATCCTATTTAGTAGGAGCAAAAATCATAGTCTACACTGATCATGCTGCGATAAGATATCTATTAAGCAAAAAGGACGCTAAGCCTAGATTACTACGCTGGATCCTTTTACTTCAAGAATTCGATTTGGAAATCCGAGATAAGAAAGGCACTGAAAATGTGGTCGCTGACCACCTCTCAAGGCTTGAATATCTAAAACCAGATCTTGTTCCTATCAATGATGATTTCGCATACGATAGATTAGTAGGAGCAGTTAGAACCATCCACGATGATGATCCTGACCCTTATTTAGAAGTAGACATTGAAAAAGCATTCGCAGTGATAACCGTACCTTGGTATGCAGATTTTGTTAATTATCTAGCAGCTGATATCATACCCCCTGATCTAAATTACCAACAGAAGAAGAAGTTCTTTCATGACGTAAAACACTTCTATTGGGACGAACCCCTTCTATTCAAGAGAGGCGCAGATGGCATTTTCCGTCGTTGTGTCCCTGAAGAAGAAGTAGAAACTATAATTAAACATTGTCACTCTTCACCATATGGTGGACATCTAGGCTCGTCCAAAACATGCGCTAAAATACTTTAAGCAGGTCTTTTCTGGCCAACGTTATGGCGCGATGTTCGTGCCAACATTGTAAGATGTGACAGATGCCAACGCACTGGGAACGTCTCAAGAAGAGATGAAATGCCTTTGAAAAATATTCAGGAGGTAGAACTCTTTGATGTTTGGGGTATAGATTTTATGGGACCTTTTCCATCTTCGATGGGAAACAAGTATATCTTAGTAGCCGTTGATTATGTATCCAAATGGATTGAGGCCATAGCTGCACCCACCAACGATACTCGTGTAGTTGATAAGTGCAAATTGTAGCTATTTTTGTATATATGTTTTATTACACTTATCGTTGCTTTTTGTTAAATATCATACGAATAAACCCTGTTTTGTTTATAAATGCGTATAGTTACATTTTAGTGTATATATTACGATTCGTGTAAATATCATCGATTTTAATTGATTTTATCTCATTTTTGTAGGTATTCAAGCAGTGGGATTTTGCCATTGTTGTATAGAGCATTGAATAAGCTTTCCAATGCTTCGAACCGGGAGAAAAACGGAATTACGGTTCAAAAGTTATGAAGAAAACAAGTTTGGATTTTCGAGCATGCTTTTAGCGCGCTGAGCGCGCTCCAAGCCCCCAGAAAGAGCTACTTACAGCAGGTTGTGCGCTGGGAGCGCGCTGAGCGCGCTCGTATGGCGGTTTAACTTCAAAAAACGCGCGTTGAACGCCCGGAGCGCGCTGAGCCCGCTCTGCGACTTTGACAGCAATAAATATAGTGAAAAAACACATTTTTTTAGGATGGTTTTGGGTATTTTTTGCTCCCAACTTCATCAAACTTCATTTTTCTTGTAGATTAGCTTAGAAAACATCATGGAAGCTTGCATTTGGATGATCCGGTGTGGATTTCTCATCGATCGGCGCCGACAAACCGTGAAGTGTTTGGTTCATTTCTGATTTTCTTCATGTTTTTCTTCTATGTTGGGTTTGTATATGTCTTACTTTGATCCTATGTATATTTGTCGCCCATGGCGTTATATTTAATTTGCTTTACAAATCTCTATTGGTGATTTTCTCTGATTTTTGCTTTATGCGCGGGGTTTGGGTTGTGTTAGAGATAAACTTCACAAATCTTGATTAGGGGTGATTATCTGTTAGTTTCTGAATGCTAGAGATAGATTTAGGGCTAACAATCCGTAAGGGTTTCGAAACTTAATGACGTCCGTGTCTCGAGGCTTCGTGCGCGAGAGTGACGAAGAGAGTGATACAGGTGATTTCTCAACTCAGTGTGCCAGAGATGGGCACTGTTGTGAGCGATACCGGGTGATATTGAGGAGTATTGTAAGTTGAGTGTAACTGGTCGGTAAGTTTAAGTTTGTGACGAGTGGAATATATACATGCTTGATACATCTTTTCTCTTTGAAGAATGAATTAGTTTTTATGTTTTTATTTACTTTTCTGTTTTACGCTTTAAACCATTTTAAAACCAAACTCATTAACATTGAAATTGTCGAACGGCAGTTCAGTAGCACCGATCTCTGTGGACACGATAAATTCCCGAAAAAAATACTTCCAAATCTTTTTGCTTGCTTGCCCTGTATTGCAACCAACAAAATGGCGCCGTTGCCGGGGATTGATGTTTTTATTGAATCGCATTGCGATAGTTTCTTTGCTTTTGAGTTTTGTAGATATCGTATATATTGTCTATTTTCACTTGTTTATATTGATACTTGTATATGTTTACCATATTTGTGAATTTTACATGTTTTGTATACTTGTAAATTTAGTGTATTTGTTTCTTTCTCTTCACGTTTGCTAAGTGTTTGGTTAGGTTTCATCGTCGGTGAGCGCTAACCGTGTAAAGTGGCAACTTGGAGAAGTGTGTATAAATAATAGGCGTCGAGCTTACGACGTAAAATAAGCGTGTTTTATCGTTTTTTGTTCCATTATTACTTTTTCATTGTATATGAGATTGTGTAGGTGTTAAGTGGAGGCCTACACCAGAACCTTGTTGTTGTACTGATTTTTCTGGTTCTGGTGTAGCGCGCTCAGCGCGATCTGCTGTGCTGAACCAGTGAATTCTTTTAATTGTTCACTTGGTTTCCCCTTCTTCCCACTTCCACCAAGGCCTTATATATTAGTAATTATTAGTAATTTTTCTAATTCTTTTGTTGATTGTTTGGACTCAAATTTTTGCCCGATTGCTTGAAGTCGCATTCGGTGTTTTTCTGATTTTGAGTGTTTCAACTTGCGAATGCATGGTAATGATAGTGTTTAAAGTTTTGTACACGTCCAAGGTATGTGTTTATGGCTTTCTTGACTTTAGCATATTCATGATACTTAGGCTTTTTACAACTTCTATGCCATTCATTCTTTTGTATACTTGTTCGTATGTGAATCACTTTAGTTCCTACCCTTTTTGTGAGGAAGCCTTCCATTGTTATATGCTCGGAGTACCGACAATTTTGTTCTAACTGGATTTTATTATGTTGAATCTGTTGTTTATGTTGTGTATATGAATGCATGAAAAGGATCAAGGCATTTGTTTCATTTTGAGCACAACCACCTTAGCCAAATAGTCAATTCACCTTGTGAGTGTGTGAGAATTTGTAACCCCTTTGAGCTTTTTGATCCATGTTTTTATTTGAACTTAATGCTTGTGTATGAGTATTTAGTTCACTTATTTTTGAATGGATTTTGTTTTTTCTTGGACCTCAATTTTGTGTTGTTATATGGATTTTTTCCTTGCCTTAGAAAGTAGGGAGTATTCACATGATGGTGCGGTTGAATTCAAGTTGGGGAGAGGATGAGTGTATACTCATTGGTTGGATTCTATGAGGATTGAAAAAGAAAAGAAAAAAGAGAAAAATTTGTGAAAGAGAAAAAGAAAGAAAAAAATGAGAAAAAGAAAATCCGTGAAAAAAAGAAACAAAAAGAGTTTCAATAATTGTGCTAAATAAGTATTGTGTTTTGTGTAACACTTGGGATTTTGGAAGAAGTTTGATTGAAATTTTGTGTTTGAACTTTTGTGCTTGAACTTTTGTGAGTTGATCACTCCCTTAGGTTTAGGCAAGTTTTTGTTTCGATTAGCTTTAGGAATTACCCCTTGTTTGTTTACCCGACCACATTACAACCTTGAAAAGTCCTTGTGATTCTTGCATTTGTATGTTCAATGTGAATTTTTGGATGGATGCATAATTTAGTCTTTTGTTTGCAAGATTGTTGTGTGAGTGAAAGTACCTCATTTTATGTTTTTCATCTACCGATGATTGTTTTTGCTAGGTGTGATTCACATTTGAACTTGTGTTGTTTTAGAATGTTTGGCATGACTTTTGTATTTAGCATGTGTTTCGTGATTATGTTATCGTTGAAGTTTAGTGGTAAGTATTTACTTTGTGTGTACCATTTTCGGTTGAACCATTGCATTTGTTTTCCGTTTTCAAAACTTGTTGTTGCGTGATTTCTTGGATTTCGCTTTTGTTCCTTTAGTTGTTGGCTTTGTTTGAGGACAAACAATTATGTAAGTTGGGGAGAGTGTAGTCATTAAACTATTTAAAAACTATATTTTCCCTAGGTTTGGAGTACCTCGATTGGTTATAAGCGATGGAGGATCGCGTTTCATATCTAGGATATTTGAGAACCTATTAAAGAAATACGGAGTGAAACACCGAGTAGCCACACCTTACCACCCACTGACTAGTGGACAAGTGGAAGTCTCTAATAGGGAAATAAAACAAATCCTAGAGAAAACCGTATCAATCTCTAGAAAAGATTGGTCCTTAAAACTACAAGAAGCCTTGTGGGCTTATAGGACCACTTTCAAAACCCCTATAGGAACAACCCCATATCAATTAGTCTACGGAAAATCTTGCCATTTACCCTTTGAGCTTGAACATAAGGCCTACTGGGCCATAAAAGCCCTTAATATGGATTACTTAACAGCCGGAGATAAATGAATTCTAGATATTCATAAATTAGAAGAGTTACGCCGAAATGCTTATGAAAATGCCGTAATATATAAAGAGAGAACCAAAGCATGGCATGACAAAAGGATTATCAAAAAAGAGTTCAACGTAGGCGATCCTGTTCTTCTTTTCAATTCTAGGTTACGATTGTTTCCAGGTAAGTTACGCTCAAGATGGACTGGACCCTCTGAGGTCACCAAAGTCCTGATCTGGAGCATTTGAAATTGCAAATCATTCATGTAGTCCCTTTCTAGTGAATGGACAGAGATTGAAACCCTACTATGGAGGTGACATACCTACTTACTACTCTGGTCACACTCTAATAGATCCACCAATAGCATCATCCATAACGTAAGTTTTTTTTCCAGTCGTCCAGCTAACGACGTTAAACAAGCGCTGCGTGGGAGGCAACCCACGATTGTCTTTTCGTTATCTTTCTTATTTATGCATAGAATTTATTTCAGAAAAAGAAAAAGATTTATTATTTATATTATTTTTTTTCTCTAACGTGACTGACTTATGCAATGTCTATGTTTACAGGTTACAGATCACATCATCTCATATATTCCACACTAACTTTCTTTTCAGGATGCAGAGCTATGCTGACATGCACATCGTGTTCAGAGACGACGTACAGAGGAAGAAATTTGTAGCCCTTTCTGAGATACCGATCCTACCCACTAGGTACCCTGACCCAAACTGTCTGACAGCCTTAGGTATTGAGGCCAGTGTGAGGTACCTTTGTCACCAACTCCAGTGGGATGAGTATTCTTAAGCAATGAATGTAACCTATAAGCACCTAACCTTAGATTTCCTCAGTTCACTCATTTATGACCCTTATAGTGGAAGAGGTTACAACAGTGGAAACATAAGATTCAGACTATTTGGAAATAAGTATGCCCTTAACCACAAAGATTTTGCTAGAATACTTGGTTTTCAATGTGGCTTGGATGCAATCCATTTTATGCATGAAACCAATGTTATGCAAGATGAGCTTGACCCATTCTGGAGCAAAATCACCGGTGGAGGAGGACCTGATCCTTCCACCAAATTAGCAAACAAAATCCACAACCCAGCTTTCCGTTATTTCCAAATGATCCTAGCTGAGACTTTCTTTGGTAGAAGTGAAACCGAGAACCAAGTTACTGCAGAAGAGATTCTGATGCTCTTTTGTACTACTGAGTCACGCCCTTTAGCCTGTGGTAATTTTCTTATGTATAACCTATACTTGAATGCTGAATCTTCTAAAGGACCTATTCATGTAGGTGGCACTGCTACACACATAGCCTATGCCCAAGGTCTAGCAACCAAGCTAGCTCATCTTACTTCCCATTGCGGCTACACCTTAATTGACATTAATCATTGCCTTGACCATGGCCTTATCCGGAGAGCATTTTTCAGTGCCGATAACTATAAACTCTTGATAGACAACGAAGTCGTTCACTACTTCGGGTTGCCAAACTGCACCCGGACAAGTATCCATGACAAAGCTAACTGGTCATATGCTTTGGAAGGCCAAGACGAGATAAACATCCGATCTAGGACCCCATTTGTGCCTGAATACCATCCTACACCCTATCCTGAAAGGACTACTGTTTATTCCTCTAACGTCAATCTGCAACGCAGGGACATATATTCAGAGTTTGACGCTATGCGCAAGGAGGTCATTTCTCTTCACGAAGAATGCACCGAGCTCGCCTTACAGATACAGATCTCAGATGAAATAAATGCTTCATCCTATGATCTTTTGCACCAGGAGATTTGTGATCTCAGACGCCAGCTTGCAGAAGCACGGACACCTTACCCCCACAAGAGCCAAGGTGTCCGTCGACAGTCTTTCTAGAAGATTTTCAGGAGCTCTGAGTCATAGCTCGCACTTTGTGTGGAGGAGACTTACCACATGCTTGTTATGATCATTTATTTTTACCTTTACCGCATTTTTATCTTTATTGTTATTATCAGACTATTAGTAGATTTAATTTTCCATCGTTATTGTTACTAGAATCATGGCAACCATATGCTTTATGCGAGTGTTATATTATTTCAAGCTATAATAAATATCTTCATTATTAAAATCTATAGGTATTATAAAAAAAAATTATTTCATTCTAAAAAAATAATAATTTTTAGAATTGTTATTTAATTCCTACAATCATATTTTACAAATATATAAAATAATAAACAAAATGGAGGGTTGATTACCTTCATTGCACGAGCCCTCCACCTGGATGCTGAGTTGGCCACATTGGAACCACTTCCTCCTCGCACCATTGATTTAAAATTTCTGCGACATATGCGTTTATGCAAAACGAGGCCGGAAGGAGGCTATATCCTCATGGTTCGCAATGCTGCCATCTCGAGTGTCGCCTTACCTTGTTCAACACGCACTAATGTGCGCAAAAGAGAAAACTGGCTCTATGATTTGAAGGTTGCTCCTATTTTAGGCCCATTACTTCTAAACGTCCCCGAGGACGAAGGAAATGAGACAGATGATGAATATGACCTTATGGAGCAGTCCCTCATTCGTGTATCACCTGCACACACCCCACCTGTTACTGATCATCCTACAGGTACTTCTTCCGAATTTTATATCACTCAAGAAATGTGGCAAGCACAACAAGTCAGAGAAGAAGAGCGTGATGGCCTATTCTATGCCATGTACCAACAGCAACAAGAGATGATGGATTTTATGCGGGTGTCACAACAATCCACTCTTGAGAGTTTCTAACCACTTAGAAATCAAAATGCCTCTCTAATAGAGAGGATTGAGCAAATTAAGCTGTCACATACCGCCCGACACCGCAGTAGGAGCCGTCGTCCCAGACGTTCAGAGTAGGATGGAGAGGGCCCCAGTGGCCGGCATGATTGATTGCCAGGTTTTACCAATCTCCTTCTTACTTATATCGAAACATTGAGGACAATGTTCGGTTTAAGTGTGGGAGGAGATATTTACTATTTTTAGTTGTCTTTATTTTTATGCTTTCTAGTATAGTTTAATTTGTTTTAAAATGTGCTTAACGAGTCATTTTGTGTAATTTATCTATTCTTCCAATTCTTGAGCCTTATTGAGCCTTAACAAAAAATTTTTAACAAAGAAAACAACATTTATTTCAAAAATTTGGGCTATTAGGACAAGTAAGATCATTTGCAAGGGCTTGGGAAAACCTTTTTGAAAAATCAATATCGTTTTTACACCGTAAGTTTCTCAAATATAGGAGCCTATATCCAGTTTTTTTTTACTATGGCCTTAAAATCTCACCCTTCATCACTTACCCTTAAATAGTTTATCCTAGCAGTCAGCACCATCTTAGCCACCGCTAAGTGACAAACCGATGCAAATAGGTAAGATCCTGCAAAAAGAAAAAAAAAAAGAAAAATCCAAGAAGATACTAAAGTATCTTTAGAAAATAATTTTGCAACAAAAATTATATATCCAAAAAGAAAAAAAAAATATCAAGTCATTGATATAAAAGGATCAGGATTACCACAGGTTATGTTCACCATGCGAGTGAAAGATAACGGGCTTAATATGATTGCGCTCGAATGAAAAGGGGTAAGAAAGGAATGAGTCAGATAGGCCTAAGTATAACATCATGGTTTGGATTGGTTTGTATAGGAGAGAAACTTATGACCCGCAAAATCGTGGAAAGTGTGATTCCGATACCCTTGGTTCATGAGTTAGTACCTACCAATGTATCATTGATCAAACTTAAGTTCTTAGCCCGGATTAGATACTCGTATGTTTGTTGTTTTTCCTCTTTCAGTTTATGAAAGTTTGCTTGAGGACAAGCAAAGGTTTAAGTGTGGGAGAATTTGATAGCACCAAATTACATTGTATATTTGACTCTGATTTCACATGTTTTTAGTTGTTTATTTGTTATTTTCCTTTTCTATTATGGTATTTTATTTTACTTTCAGATATATTGCCTGATTCGAGCCTACAGTAAGAAAACGATGCAAAACAGAGCTAAAATAAAGATTTCTTGTGTAAACTGTATACTAGCCATTTCACTCAGCGGACGCCAAGGAGGACGCCGTTTGCATAATAACTTCACTCACACGCCAATGGTCACAAAAGACGTTTCACCTTCCAAAGTACACTCGGCGGACGCGGAGCAGGGGTCGGCGGGCGCCAACAGTTATGAAGAGGAAACGGTCTGAAACGTTCAAGGCAGTTACACCTGAAGAAATTAGTTTCTAAAACATTTTTCATAATGATTAGGGGCAGTTGCAATTTCGAATTTCCTATAAATAGGCCTTGCATTTTCACTTTTTAGATATCCAATCTTAGTTTTCAACATAGGCATAGAGTTCACTTTGTAAAGCAATAATCCGTCATATCGAGGGGTTGTTGCACTATAGTTGTTAGTTGGATTGGAGCAATCATAGTTAGGAGCTATTTACTTTCCTGCAATTTATTTTCCAGCATCTGTACCAGATTCAGTCTCCGCTTTGGAGCAGGTTTCTTTTATAAATTACAATTTATTTTATCCACATCGCTTTTATATTATTTATGTTCCTGCATTGCTTTATATTCGTTTATTTTCCGTCTCTGCCAATACCTTATTATTTTATTTATCTGTGTGATCTGTGTCTCTTGGAACTGAACTTAAGCGTGACACTTGTGTTCACTCTCTCAAAATACACTCTCACACTTCGCACGTTTTTATCTTAAATATGCCTTACTTTGCAAATCAATTTATCTTCTCAATTACTATGTCTAGCTAAATCCCTTGTGCTGGGATGTGAGGATCGTCATTCTGACGGTGCTCCACATGACATCTCTTTAGAAATACTTTAGGGGATGTTTTTTATTTTAATTAAACTCTTCTGAACTTCAATTGATCGGTCATTACGTAAATGAGACCGTGTTTTTGTTTGTGTAATGACTGTGACTAGATCGGGTAAGATCGAAAGCCGTCCGACATTTTAGAAAAGAGTTTGTTAGTTGTTAATTGATAAATACAGCGGAAGCACTTTATTGATTAACTAGGAAAGTTTTATATTATTAGAAAGAGGTTTTAAAACTATTTTCGGACGCGTTTATAGATTTAGGATCCGGTTGGCCGAGCATATGCCGGAAACCCTTTGGTATAAAATATTTTCAATCGAAAGCACTTTTTTACTAAGTTTTAGAGGTAATTACATAAAAAAGGACTTTATCACTTTAACGCAAGAAGCGACCGGTGCAGCGTGAGCGGATGGTATAGATTAAAGGTTAGGTCTGTTTCCGATCACGCTAACGCGACAGGTCCTTTTTAATTAACTCTTTTTCAAAGAAGAAAACATTGCCCCGTAAGTGTTACTATTTAGATGATAGGAGTATTGTTTGATTGATATGAATTACATTCCAGTATAGTATTTATTTGATTTATTTCTATTTTCGTTCTATAGAAAACCTTTACCCTGATATCAATTAGCCTTAGATAAACAACGTAACAATAGTAATCGATAGATTGACATTGGTCTCTGTGGGATCGATACATCTTTTATATTACTCTGACGCAATCCGTATACTTGCGGATAACACGCATTAGTAGAACGTGATCGGTTGGGAGTTCCCCTTGATTCTCTCAAGCGTAGACAATCGGTCAGGACTGCAATCTATAAGCTGCTCGAACTTCCTCTTGACAGATCCTACTGTCAGCTCATTGTACCCCCCGCATGAGATAACCATGGCTGTAGGGAATGCTTCCCAAGTACTGTGGGCGGATATCTGGGAAGGCTCCTCGAGGTAATCTGGAATGACGAAGTCCTCTGGTCGTGTAATGGACATTGAGACCTGTGGGGGAGGACTGGATTGAGACGATTCTGCCTCCTTCTTTGAATCTGAGACCTCTCTTCGGGAGGACTCTCCTTTCTTTACGTATTGCTTCAGATGACCCTCTTTGATGAGGATCTCTATTGCGTCTTTAAGGTGCACGCAGTCCTCGGTTGTGTGGTCGTGCCTGTGGTGGAAGCGACAATACTTGCTCTTGTCGACGTTGTCTTTGGACGTTGTCGATTTGGGGAATCTGACGCCCCCTGCTTGAATTCAGTATTGATGCATTCGGAGAGAATGTGTTCACGGGGAGCCGTAAGTAGGGTATATTTCGTGAGCCGGCCAGCAGGCCCTTTAATTTCTAGGGGATGATCGTCTCGCCGCCTTTCTTTTCCTTGCTGGAACGTCTCCGGCTCATCTTTTTTTGGTACCCGGGCGCCTTCGCGGTCTCTTGCGTCCCGAGCATGGTATGCAGCCTCCTTCTCCTTGTACTGTATGTACACTTCAGCTTTTCGGAGGAGCTCTGTTAACGTGCGGGGAGTCTCGATGCCCACGGCTTTGCGAAACTCGCTCTTGGGTCTCAAGCCTTTCTCGAGAAGATATTTCTTCATATGGTCCATTGTACGGACCTCTACGGCTTCTTTGTTGAACCGTTCAATATATGCTTGCAGGGATTTGTCTCTGCCTTGTATAATAGCTTCCAAGGTGGCCTCTGACTTGGGATGTCGTCGGGAAGCCGTAAAGTGCCAGGCAAACTGGCTCTTCAAATCTCTCAATGATGTGATCGACCCTCAAGGAAGGCGCTTGAACCAAGCTATTGCCCCCCCTTTCTTAGTGTGATTGGGAATAATCTGTACTTTATGGCCCCGGTCACGTTGTGGTAATGGAGCACTGCTTCTATGTTCTCTATGTGTTCGCTGGGGTCAGTGGTCCCATCATAGGTTGCTAGAGCAGGGGGCTTCTCCAACCCACGAGGAATTCTGGTGTCCATGATCTCTTGTGAGAGGGGGTCGTGTACGTAGTCGTCACTGCTTGTGCTCGGAGAACGGGAAAGTGAATAGCTGTGATCACGGCTTCTGCTCCGTCATGGAGAGTGCCTGCACGACCGGTGGTGCTCGTACTTTCCTCTAGGCCTGTACTTCTTTGACACCGGGGAACGTCTTGACTTCCGTGGAGGATACCGGTGTCGTCTTTGTGTGAGATCGGACGCGGGCTCCGCCGACCTTGATCGTCTTCTTTCTGGGGAGAGGCTTCTGGACCTGTCACGCCTCCGTTTCTGAGGGGGAGACCGAGGACGTGGAGACGGGCTGCGAGGCTTCTCCGAGGACGGACGCTCCTGAAGGACGTGCTCGAGAGTTATCTCAATAAAGGGTACATGCATGAGGGGTATAATTGAGGAGTCATTAACCTCCAATGGAACTTGGGATTTTATCAAATTTTGTTATTGAGGTGAAAATTATGTACTATTTCGCTGTAGAATTTATGTGTTCTTATGGATAATTGTTGGTATGAATTGTTGTTCCTATGTTGTTGTGAATTGATGAATAAAACATATCAAATTCATTATTAGGTGGGGTAATTGCTTGATAATTGATAGATAATTGATGAGGTATTGTTGATTTAGAGGTTAAAATCATGTTATTATTGTTATATGATAAATTCTGAGCGTTCTGGTTTTTACGGGATTGAAATCAGAGCTCCGAAAGTGCTCCAATGGGGAAAATTCACAAAACATCGTTTTTGGGTCCTGGGTAGCGCTACGCCCGTAGCGACTGCTACGGGCGGCCGTAGCAGCTCCCTGAATTTTTGTACTAGGTGAGATGTTTTCGAGTGTAACTTGAGTTTCGAGACTCAGATTAGGGCGCGGTTCGAAGCATTGGAAATCTAACGCACATAGCTACATTATGATGGTGTTTTGTGAGATGAATTACCATGTTTAAATGATGTGCATATGTTGTGAATATGTGTGATGAGATTACAAGTATGATGATGATGTTGTGTTACTTTCTTTGAATTGTGATGATGATATGTTGCGGTATGAGCATGAATTATGTTGTTGAATTGTGAGTATGTTGTTGTAGGATGATACTTCAGGAGGGCACTATTATCGTTTGGTAAATACATATTTTTTTATTGTCAAGAGGGGAATTTAAAAATTATATTGTTGTTACATTGACGTGTTATGACATGCACTCATTATGTCATTGCTGTTGATGAAATAGGCAAGTTGCAATCTGAGAAGGGTGGATTGGTAACTTGTCTCGAATCCGAGCAGGGTGGATTCAGGGTTCGAGCAGGGTGAACCCAGTTCCTGAGTGAACTAATTAATGATGATATGGTACCACATGCATATAAGTCTAGTTGAGTTTGTGAGTCTCATTACATAATTTTAAATAATGAATATGTGATTGTTTTGTGTATATTGATAGATTAGGTGCGAGAATGATGTTGTGTGATTGTGGTTGAATGTGTGGATATTTGAATTCTATCTTGTACCTTATGCCATTGAATTATTAATGTGAATCCTCGCCCCCTTTGCTTTGATGTTATACACCATGGACATCTTGTAGATACTCAAAAATAGAGTTGCATTGTGAGTAGGGAATATCTCTTGGAGTTATTTTCATTAGTTATCACATTTTTAATGTTAGTCGCTATGCTCTGATTCTATAACACTGGGGGCAAACAGTGTTTTCTGTTATTATGTTTGATGTTGACTTACTTGTTTGTTGAAATTTAATAACTATGATGTTCAGTTATTTTGAAGTCATTGAGAGTTGGATATTGAAATCCCTTTTAAATAGTTTATGTAAGTTAAAGTCTTTATAAGATCAAATTAAAGTTAATATGTTTAATACCGTGATTGATGTGATTCCATTACGATGATACCCTAAGTAAAGTTGAGCATGCGATGACAGGTGTTGTATGTTATTTTATTTTTCGCGGCGTGTTTTTAAAATGTCTATGTTTGGTTGAAGGGTTGTTGTTGGTGCCACCTTAAATTGTCAAGTAATTCTTTTTATGTAAGTTTCGGGATTTAGGGTGTTACATAGTGGTATCAGAGCAGGTCGGTCCATCCGACCAGGTTTTTGCAATGTTGTTTGTTCTTTAGTACGCGACATGTGTGTGAAACACTGTCGGTGCTCGTTTGTTTTGTAACCGCTTATTGACAAGAGCGGGATTGCAACAAATGGGGGAGAAGCTTCTGCTTCTTTGATATGATTTAGGTGTGGATAGTTGGTTCGTCGTGCAGGTGTTTACAAGAGTGCTGGTTTTTTGGCAAGTCAATGTCATTTCCAGACTTTGATGCCAGTGATGAGTTGTTTGTGTCGTCTAAGCAAGTGGATGGATCCATGAAAGATGATGTTGAGATGTTTATGATATTAGATTCTATGATGGCCGAAAGTAAAGCTGCAATTGGTAAATTACCAGTGGTGTATGAGTTTCCAAAAGTGTTTCCAGATGATATTAGTGATTTGCCACCGGAGCACGAGGTTGAGTTCGCTATACACTTAATACCCGGTACTAGTCCTGTGTCGATAGCACCTTATTGAATGTCTGCTTCAGAGCTGAGTGAGCTGAAGAAATAGTTGGAAGAGTTACTTGAAAAGAAGTTTATTCGACATGAAGGACGTGCACCGATATTTCATGAGCGACAAATATACATGAGTTTACAGCAAATACATATACACAACCCAACCATAAAGACAAACACAAAGAAGAAGAGAAATGAACCAAAAATCTCGCGCATTGTCAGAGCCAGTCGACGATCAATCCACCCCGGTTCATCCGTATGCATGCTCCATAGTTGTTTTCTAAGCTAATTCAATGAAAAATGAAGTTTGATGGAAGTGGGATCAAGAAACCCCAAAACCATCCTAAACAAAATGACTGAAAATCTAATAAATACAATCAGAATTTCGCAGGTTCGCTAGGCGAACGTTTTTACTCGCTAGGCGAGTCTCAAAAAATGGCACTTAAGTGCCTCTGAAATGTTAAACCGCCCTTGCTTTCCTTCGCGGGTTCGCGACGCGAACGTTTTATTCGCCTAGCGAATGCTCACTAAGACGTTCGCAAAGCGAAAAATGGTCTTTTTCTCCTTTGCAACTTTCTGCCTCTACTCGCTGGGACCTTCACCAGCCTTCGCTAGGCGAACCTTCGCTATCACACTCGCTAGGCGAACATGACAGAAAAACAACCCCTTATTTGACCACAACTTCTGCACCGTAGCTCGGATTTACGCACGGTCGGAAGCGCTGGAATGCTTATTCAATGCTCTTCAAGAATATGGCAAGATAGCATTTATTAGTTACCTACAAAAATGAGATAAAAATCAATTAAACTAAGTAATATTTACACGTTACGCAATATATACACTAAAACGTAAATTAAACGTATTTATAAACAAAGTGGGGTTTATTCAACCAATTTTAACACAAAGTAATGATAAGTGCAACAAAACTTATATACAAAAATAGGTACAATTTGCACTTATCAAACTCTCCCCAACTTACATAATTGTTTGTCCACAAACAAGAATCAAACAAACTTGAAAACGCGCAAGAAATAACCAAAGAATGACGCATCAACTGGTTTTGAAAAACTGAAACGAATGAATGGTTCAAATGAAAACGGTACACACAAAAAGTAAATACTTACCACTAAACTGCAACGATAACATAGTCACGAAACAAAAGCAAAGTACAAAAGTCATGCCAAAAATTCTAAAATAACACAAGTTCAAATGTGAATCACACCTAGCAAAAATAATCATCGGTAGATGAAAAACACAAAATGAGGTTCTTTACACTCACACAACACTCATGCAAACAAAAGACTAAATTATGCATACATCCACAAATTCATATTGAACATACAAAGGCATGAATCACAAGGACTTTCAAGGTTGTAACGTGGTCGGGTAAACAAACAAGGGGCATTTTCTAAAGGTAATTGAAACAACAACTTGCCTAAACCTAAGGGAGTGAAAACTCACAAAGATTCACACACAAAATTTCAACCAACTTCTTCCAAAATCCCAAGTGCTACACAACACACAATACTTATTTAGCACAATTATTGCAACTCTTTTTGTTTCCTTTTTCAAGGATTTTTCTTTTTTCTTTCTTTTTCACTTTTTTCTTTTCTTTTCTTTGTCATATTTTTCTCTTTTTTCTTTTCTTTTTCAATCCTCATAGAATCCAACCAATGAGTAAACAACCATTCTCTCCCCAACTTGAATTCAACCACATCATCATGTGAATACTCCATACTTTCTAAGGCAAGGAAAAAATCCATACAACAACACATAGTTGAGGTCCAAGAAAAAACAAAATCCATTCAAAAATAAGTGAACTAAATACTCATAGACAAGCATTAAGTTCAAATAAAAACATGGATCAAAAAAGCTCAAAGGGGTTACGAATTCTCACACACTCACAAGGTGAATTGACTATTTGGCTAAGGTAGTTGTGCTCAAAATGAAACAATTGCCTTGATCATTTTCATGCATTCATATAAACAACACAAATAAAAGATTCAACATAATAAAATCCAGTTATAACAAGAATGTTGGTTCTCCGCGCATATATGAACAATGGAAAGCCACCTTAGAAAAAGGTTGGGAACTAAAGTGATTCACAATATAACAAGTATACAAAAGAATGGATGGCATGGAAGTTTGTAAAATGCCTAAGTATCATGAATATGCTAAAGTATAGAAAGCGATAAATACATACCTCGGACGTGTACAAAACTTAACAAGATCATTACCATACATCCGCAAGTTGAAACGAACCAACTTGGAAAATCACAACAGCATCCTCAAGTAAGTCAATCAAAATCTGTGAGCAAACAACAACCAAAAACATTCGAAAAGAAAAACTACAAAACATGTTTGTTTTACGTCGTAAGCTCGACGCCTTTACGGTGCTTAATTAGAAACTTCCTTCATTCATGCCATGGTGATGTCTCACCGCGCAACCAAAAGCAAGCGTCCTAACCAAACACTTGAACAAACGTCAAAAATGTACAAGTATCATAATAAACAAGTGAAAATATACAAAATGTACGATATTTACAAAACTCAAAAACAAAGAAACTATCGCAATGTGATTCAATATCAAAACCAATCCCCGGCAACGGCGCCATTTTGTTGGATGCAGAATAGGGCAAGCAAGCAAAAATATTTATTTTCGGAAAGAATTCCCTCCGGGATTTATGTCGTGTCCACAGAGATCGGTTCGAGGGAAAGAATGTCGTTCGACTGTCTCTCGCGTTAATGAGTTTGGGTTAGAATCATTTAAAGCAATAAAACAGAAAAGTAAACATTAAAACATAAAAAGACTTCATTCTTCAGCAACAAGACTTATCAGGCAATGCATACAATCGACTCCTCACAAACTTAAACTTACCGACCAGTTATACTCCACCTACAATACTCCTCAATATCACCCAACATCGCTCACAACACAGGTTATCTCTAACGCAAAGTTGAGATAGCAACTGTGTCACTCTCTTCGTCACACTCGCGAGCGAAGCCTCGAGACACGGAAGACATTAATATTCGACGCCTATTGAATTGTTAGCTCATAAATCTATCTCTAGAGTCCATAAACTAACAGATAATCATCCCTAATCGAAGTTCGCGAAGGGTATGTCTAACGCAACCCAAACCCCGCGCATAAAGCAAAAATCAGAGACAATCACCAATAGAGATTTGTAAAGCAAGTTTTATACAACGCCATGGGCGACAAATATACACGAGTTTACAGCAAATACATATACACAACCCAACCATAAAGACAAACACAAAGAAGAAGAGAAATGAACCAAAAATCTCGCGCATTGTCAGAGCCGGTCGACGATCAATCCACCCCGGTTCATCCGTATGCATGCTCCATAGTTGTTTTCTAAGCTAATTCAATGAAAAATGAAGTTTGATGGAAGTGGGATCAAGAAACCCCAAAACCATCCTTAACAAAATGACTGAAAATCTAATAAATACAATCAGAATTTCGCAGGTTCGCTAGGCGAACGTTTTTACTCGCTAGGCGAGCCTCAAAAAATGGCACTTAAGTGCCTCTGAAATGTTAAACCGCCCTTGCTTTCCTTCGCGGGTTCGCGACGCGAACGTTTTATTCGCCTAGCGAATGCTCGCTAAGACGTTCGCGAAGCGAACAATGGTCTTTTTCTCCTTTGCAACTTTCTGCCTCTACTCGCTGGGACCTTCGCCAGCCTTCGCTAGGCGAACATGACAGAAAAACAGCCCCTTATTTGACCACAACTTCTGCACCGTAGCTCGGATTTACGCACGGTTGGAAGCGCTGGAAAGCTTATTCAATGCTCTTCAAGAATATGGCAAGATAGCCTTTATTAGTTACCTACAAAAATGAGATAAAAATCAATTAAACTAAGTAATATTTACACGTTACGCAATATATACACTAAAACGTAAATTAAACGTATTTATAAACAAAGTGTGGTTTATTCAACCAATTTTAACACAAAGTAATGATAAGTGCAACAAAACTTATATACAAAAATAGGTACAATTTGCACTTATCAGGGAGATCCCCAGTGCGGGGCTAAGGTTTCCTGTGCGATCAAAGCGCCTGGTCGGCCAATGAGGGATTGCCAAGTGGAGGGCAAAGTACGTGGCCCTTTGACTTGGTCTAACTGTCTTCGTGAGATCCGGGGAGATAGTTGGTTGCGTGAACTGCTTAGTGAGTGAAGGGGACATGCCCAACGGCTAGTTCCTGCCTAACGACTAGCTTTTGGCTATTGGGCATGTCCAATGGCTGGATTGGATTGGGCCTTGCCCTTCTGGGGGAACAGCGCCTGCCCAGTCCAGAACAATCCCTATTTCATTTTCCGAGTTCTGATTTTCTTAGAATTTGTCTGGAGAGGGAATTTGTAGGTCCCTTTGTTTTGTGGTTAACATTTACTCTAAGAGTGTCTTTCCAAATAAGAGGGTCATGTGGACAGATCTTTGTTTGTACGAAGTCAATTGTAGGGTAATGGTGTGGTGTGTGATGGGAATGTCTTCTAACTGTAAGAGGATATAAGGCGATGAATCTACTCATTTATCTAGAAGTGCACACTTATTGTCTTTTTGAAGCATTATCTCTCAGATGGATCTGATTGACCATCCATTGTTAGATAGGAATTTTACTTGGGTCCAACTTCATTGGGGAGGGGGTTGTTTGTAGGCTTGATATGAATCATGTGTTTAATGTTTGGTGTGATCAATGGAGGATAACTTCTCAATGAGCCCTTCTTAGAGATGTAAGCATTTAATAACTTATATCAAATTTTTAGTGGTGGTATAATCCAGCTAGAATGATTCTCTAGCGGCTAGTTGGAAAAATTTTATTCTCAAAGAGTTCTTCAATGGTGTTATGAAAGTATGGAAACATGTCTTTAGTAATATCGATTTTCAAATCGAGTTCTTGAGAAATGAGGTGTGTAATTTGGATGGTAATGCCAATTAGGGTAGTCTTTTAGAGGATGAGGTTATAGCTTGGATTGAGGTCCGAAGCCAAGTGGCACAAGGAGAAAAATGCTAGCAATGATTTTTTTCATGTTAGTGTCAAGAGTAGGAGTTGGAGATACACAATTTTAGCTCTTAGAGACACTGATGGATAAATTAAAGGGGTGTTTGAGATTCATCAAGAGGTTGTAAGTTATTTTTCCAATCACTTTAGAAAACTTCTTGCGGATAGTGTAACATCCTAGTTTTTGAGTTATTATTTTAATTGTATTTTAATTTAAGTATTATGTGTGATCATTGGATTGATTTGAGTGATGGGGTGTGTGGCCTCGTGATAAGGGTGTAGGAATAATTAGAAATTGGTAAAAGTGGGCTAGAATTATTAGGAATTATTTTAGTAATTAAAATAATAATATTTTATTTTATTTAATGAATTAAATGGAAAATAGAGAGTTTGTGACTGAATTGAAAATTATGAAAAATAGAGGGGAGGAAGGAGTGAGAATGTTAGTAAGTGAGAGATGAGTTTATAATTTTAATTAGATTACCCTAATTATATAAACTAAGAGATAACCTAGTTTTAGGGAGTTGTCTATATGACATAAAATCAGAGTTTAGGAATAGAGAGGAGGCTAGAGAAGGTGCAGGAGGAAAGCTAGGAACTTGGAGGAATTTAGAGAATCAAAGTCAGAATTTTTGCACTCCTGTTAGGATAATCAGGTAAGAGGGAGAACTATCTCAATAAAGGGTACATGCATGAGGGGTATAATTGAGGAGTCATTACCCTCCAATGGAACTTGGGATTTTATCAAATTTTGTTATTGAGGTGAAAATTATGTGCTATTTCGCTGTAGAATTTATGTGTTCTTGTGGATAATTGTTGGTATGAATTATTGTTCCTATGTTGTTGTGAATTGATGAATAAAACATATCAAATTCATTATTAGGTGGGGTAATTGCTTGATAATTGATAGATAATTGATGAGGTATTGTTGATTTAGAGGTTAAAATCATGTTATTATTGTTATATGATGAATTCTGAGCGTTCTGGTTTTTACGGGATTGAAATCAGAGCTCCGAAAGTGCTCCAATGGGGAAAATTCACAAAACATCGTTTTTGGGTCCTGGGTATCGCTACGCCCGTAGCGACTGCTACGGGCGGCCGTAGCAGCTCCTTGAATTTTTGTACTAGGTGAGATGTTTTCGAGTGTAACTTGAGTTTCGAGACTCGGATTAAGGCGCGGTTCGAAGCATTGGAAATCTAACGCACATAGCTACATTATGGTGGTGTTTTGTGAGATGAATTACCATGTTTAAATGATGTGAATATGTTGTGAATATGTGTGATGAGATTACAAGTATGATGATGATGTTGTGTTACTTTCTTTGAATTGTGATGATGATATGTTGCGGTATGAGCGTGAATTATGTTGTTGAATTGTGAGTATGTTGTTGTAGGATGATACTTCAGGAGGGCACTATTATCGTTGGGTAAATACGTATTTTTTTATTGTCAAGAGGGGAATCTAAACATTATATTGTTGTTACATTGACGTGTTATGACATGCACTCATTATGTCATTGCTGTTGATGAAAGAGGCAAGTTGCAATCTGAGAAGGGTGGATTGGTAACTTGTCTCGAATCCGAGCAGGGTGGATTCAGGGTTCGAGCAGGGTGAACCCAGTTCCTGAGTGAACTAATTAATGATGATATGGTACCACATGCATATAAGTCTAGTTGAGTTTGTGAGTCTCATTACATAATTTTAAATAATGAATATGTGATTGTTTTGTGTATATTGATAGATTAGGTGCGAGAACGATGTTGTGTGATTGTGGTTGAATGTGTGGATATTTGAATTCTATCTTGCACCTTATGCCATTGAATTATTAATGTGAATCCTCGCCCCCTTTGCTTTGATGTTATACACCATGGACATCTTGTAGATACTCAAAAGTAGAGTTGCATTGTGAGTAGGGAATAGCTCTTGGAGTTATTTTCATTAGTTATCACATTTTTAATGTTAGTCGCTATGCTCTGATTCTATAACACTGGGGGCAAACAGTGTTTTCTGTTATTATGATTGATGTTGACTTACTTGTTTGTTGAAATTTAATAACTATTATGTTAAGTTATTTTGAAGTCATTGAGAGTTGGATATTGAAATCCCTTTTAAATAGTTTATGAAAGTTAAATTCTTTATAAGATCAAATTAAAGTTAATATGTTTAATACCGTGATTGATGTGATTCCATTACGATGATACCCTAAGTGAAGTTGAGCATGCGATGACAGGTGTTGTATGTTATTTTATTTTTCGCGGCATGTTTTTAAAATGTCTATGTTTGGTTGAAGGGTTGTTGTTGGTGCCACCTTAAATTGTCAAGTAATTCTTTTTATGTAAGTTTCGGGATTTAGGGTGTTACATAGTGGTATCAGATCAGGTCGGTCCATCCGACCAGGTTTTTACAATGTTGTTTGTTCTCTAGTACGCGACATGTGTGTGAAACACTGTCGGTGCTCGTTTGTTTTGTAACCGCTTATTGACAAGAGCGGGATTGCAACAAATGGGGGAGAAGCTTCTGCTTCTTTGATATGTTTTAGGTGTGGATAGTTGGTTCGTCGTGCAGGTGTTTACAAGAGTTCTAGTTTTTTGGCAAGTCAGTGTCATTTCCAGAGTTTGATGCCAGTGATGAGTTGTTTGTGTCGTCTAAGCAAGTGGATGGATCCATGAAAGATGATGTTGAGATGTTTATGATATTAAATTCTATGAAGGCCGAAAGTAAAGCTGCAATTGGTAAATTACCAGTGGTGTATGAGTTTCCAAAAGTGTTTCCAGATGATATTAGTGATTTGCCACCGGAGCACGAGGTTGAGTTCGCTATACACTTAATACCCGGTACTAGTCCTGTGTCGATAGCACCTTATTGAATGTCTGCTTTAGAGCTGAGTGAGCTGAAGAAATAGTTGGAAGAGTTACTTGAAAAGAAGTTTATCCGACCGAGTGTTTTGTCGTGGGAAGCACCGATATTGCTAGTTAACGAGAAGGATGGTATCATAAGGTTATGTGTTCATTACCGAAAGCTGAATAAAGTGACTATCAAGAACAAGTATTCACTTCCGATAATTGATGATTTGATGGGTCAGATGGTAGGTGCTTGTGTGTTTAGCAAGATTGGTTTTCGTTTGGGTTATCATCAGATTCGTGTGAAGTTAGAGGATATTCCAAAGAATGCGTTTAGAACGAGGTATGGTCATTACGAGTATTCGATAATTTCGTTTGGAGTGCCTAATACACCTGGAGTGTTCAGGTAATACATGAATAAAATATTTCGTCTGTATTTAAATCAGTTTGTGGTTGTGTTTATCGATGATATCTTGATATATTCTGAGCTGATGAAGAACATGCGGAGCATCTGAGAGTTGTGTTGCAGACCTTGAAAGAAAATAAGTTCTAGGCAAAGTTGTATAAGTGTGAGTTCTGGATGTAAGAAGTGGGTTTCTTAGGTCATGTAATTTCCAGTTGATGTATTTTTGTTGATTCGTCAAAGGTTGATGTCGTGTTACAATCGGAAACTCCAAAATATGTTACCGAGATCAGAAGATTTCTATGTTTGAATGGTTATTACAGAAGGTTTATTGAAGACTATTCGAAGTTATTGATGCCTTTGACTTAGTTGACTCGACAGGGTCAAGCGTATGCATATGATGCTTTGTGCGAAGAGAGTTTTGTATAACTCAAGAAGAAGTTGACGTCTGCTCCAGTATTGATTTTGCCAAATCTAAGTGAGTCTTTTGTTCTAAAAAACTATGATTTCGGTTTTAATTACCATCCTGGTAAAGCCAATGTTGTAGCTGATGCTTTGAGTAGGAAATCGTTGCATATGTCAATGCTTATGGTTCGGGAGTTGGAGTTGATTGAACAATTCATTGATTTAAGTCTAGTATGTGAAAGGACTCATAATAGCGTGAGGTTGGGGATATTGAAGCTAACTCATGGTATTCTTGAAGAGATTAGAGATGGTCAGAAGATCGATTTGGGATTGATTTATCGGTTTGGTGTCGATTAATTGAGGTCAAGGTGGTGATTTCAGAATCAACAAGAATGATGTGATAAGATTCAGAGATAAAGTCTATGTACCAGATGTGCCTACAATATTCTTGAGGAAGGTCACAGGAGTGGCTTGAGTATTTGTTCCGGTGCTACAAAAATGTATCAAGACTTGAGGAAGATGTTTTGGTGGCCAGGAATGAAGAAGGAAATTGTCGAGTTCATGTATGCTTGTTTAACTTGCCAGAAGTCAAAGATAGAGCATTCGAAGTCGTTGGGTTTGATGTAGCCGTTGTCTATTTCTGAGTGGAAGTGGGTCATCATTTCTATGTGATACCATTTGGTTTATTATGGATAGGTTGAGTAAGTCAGCTCACTTCATTCCGATTTGAGTTAAATATCCATTGGAAAATCTAGCAGAGCAATATATTGAAAAGATTGTAAGTTTGCATGGGATTCTATCCAGTATTTTATCTGACAGGGATCCAAGGTTTACGTTGAGGTTCTAGGAGAGTTGCGGAAGGATTTGGGTACAAAGCTGCATTTGAGTTCTACTTATCATCCAAATATAGATGTTCAGACAGAGAGGACCATTCAATCCTTAGAAGACTTGTTGAGGGCTTGCGTGCTAGAACAAGGAGGTGTTTGTGATAGCTTTTTACCGTTGATCGAGTTTACCTACAACAATAGTTTCCATTCGAGCATAGGAATGGAACCGTTTGAGGCGTTGTATGGTAAAAGGTGTATAACACCTTTATGTTTGTATAAGTCGGGAGAGAGTGATGTGATTGGACCAGAGATTGTCTAATATACTGCCGAGAAGATCAAACTATTATAAGAGAAGATGAGAGCTTCACAGAGTCTCCATAAAACCTATCATGATAAAAAAAGGAAAGCACTTGAGTTCTAAGAGGGGTATCACATGTTTTTTAGAGTTACTACGGTAAGTGGTGTTGGTCGAGCATTGAAGTCTTGAAATTCCACTTCGCATTTCATCGGTTTGTACTATATTTTGTAGAGGATAGGAGAAATGGCCTATCATATTTCTTTACTGCAGTCGCTTGCTAATCTTCATGGCATGTTTCATGTATCTTAGTTGAGGATATACACTCTGGATCCATCTCATGTGATCCAAGTGGATGATGTGTAGGTGAGAGATAACCTGACTGTTGAGGCATCACCCATGCAGATAGAGGATCGAAAAGTAAATTAGTTGTGTGGTAAAGACATTACCTTAGTGAAGATAACATGGGGTAGACCAACTGGTGGAAACGTGACTTGGGAGCTCGAGAGCCATATGAGAGAGTCGTATCCGAATCTGTTTACTTAAGGTAATTTTAGAGGGCGAAAATTCTTTAACTGAGGGAGAGTTGTAACACCCCGGTTTTTGAGTTATTATTTTAATTGATTTGTTTGTATTTTAATTTAATTATTATGTGCGTTAATTGAGTTAACTTGAGTGATGGGGTGTGTGACCTCAATATAAGGGTGTAGGAGTAATTAGAAATTGGTAGAAGTGGGTTAGAATTATTAGGAATTATTTTAGCAATTAAAATTAATAATATTTTATTTTAATTTAATGAATTAAATGGAAAATAGAGAGTTTAGGGTTGAATTAAGAATTATGAAAAATAGATGGGAGAAAGGAGTGAGAATGTTAGTAAGTGAGAGGTGATTTTATAATTTTAATTAGATTACCCTACTTATATAACCTAAGAGATAACCTAGTTTTAAGGAGTTTTCTGTCATACATAAAATCAGAATTTGGGAATAGAGAGGAGGCTAGAGAAGGTGCAAGAGCAAAGCTAGGAACTTGGAGGGATTTAGAGAATCAAAGTTAGAATTTTTGCACTGCTGTTAGGATAATCAAGTTCAAGGTGAGAAAATACACAAGAAGGGGGGTTGAACTGTGTATTATAATTCGTTTTAACTTCTGAATATCAACTTCAGAATCTTAACAAGTTCAGAGCTTGATCATAATAGTTAGCAGTGGAATGAATAGAGTTCATAAGCATTAAACAAATAAACACACAGAGTTTATCTGGGTTCCTTTCCTAAACTGAGAGTAGTTCAGTCCCCTTGTCTCAACAAGAGATTTTCACTATAATCAAACTGATTACACTTTGCTCAAGAAAAATAGCAAGAGACTTCAAGTGCTCAATCACACTAGAAAGAGACTTCCCCTCAAGCAACCTAGTAAGATACTTCTGCTCAAGCACACAGGCAAGAGACTTCACTACTCAAGCAATCTTGCAAGAGACCTTCACTGCTCAAGCTAACTAGCAAGAGACTTCCTCTACTTTAAACAAATAGTTTAGTAGAAAAGATAACAACTATAGAAGTTGTACAACAACTTCAAAGGTTCTTAACACTTAAGATTTCTAAGATACACAAAGATAAGAAATCTTAAGAACTTATGCATTAAAAGTTATAAAACTTTAGCTCAAATTAGTGCTCGATGTTATTCTGATGTAATGTTATAACATTATTTCAAATCTTCATCTCCCTTTTATATAGGCAAAAAAAGATTCGTTGAAAGGTGATTTGCATAAGATTGCTTTGTTGAAAATCAATACAAGAGAGACATTGGAGGAAGAAACTGGTTAAGATAATTGTCCATTGAATAATAGTATTGTCCATGGTGTCTTTTTCATACTAGGTATCTACCAAAAGTCTAGGGCATGCTTAAGAGGTCACATCACCATTCCTTGAGCCTTGCACAATGAAACCTTAGTTGACTTTCTCCAAAATCTGGCTTTTGACAAGACTGGTATGCTTTTGAGACATAGTACGGATCATAGGATGAGCACCTTTAGATGAGGTTTTTAGAGTCTGAGCTATCACCAAAGGCAGGGATACCTTGATTAAATTTTGATCCTTCAGAAGCTGATATATCTTGTTCAGAGTCATCAGATTCTGATCCCTCAGAATCTGAGTCACTTTGTTTCTTTACATATGCTTTTATCAGGGTCAATTCAGAGTTGAATTTTAAGCTTAAGCTTATGCACATTTTAACATATGTTAGTATACCCAATTATTCTTTTAAGTACTTTGTAATCATCAAAACCCGAGGGATATGAATAATTTTGTTCCAACAATCTCCCTTTTTTTTATGATAACATACAAAGGCATTTAAGAATAATGGTTGGTCAGTTTAACTAACTTGACAACATCAGAGTCTAAGGTTTGTAAATTTCCCCTGAGTCTAATAGTTCAAAGATTAAGTTTTGTAAGCTCCCTCTAAGTCCTATCTAAGTTAATTAAAAGGGTAATGCTAACTTGTGCCCTTAGGGCACAAGTTAAGAGATAAATATAGTAAAAATTTATTGGAAATTGTGTTTTAAATTTAATGCAAGATTATAATTAATGGTTTTATTGCTTTTTCCAATACGAATATTCTATTTGTGGATTTTTTAACATGTACCCCATGGGCACAAGTTAGCATTACCCTAATTAAAATTATCTTGAAAGCATAATATAATATTCAAATAAAAACAAAAATTATTCAGGTTCAAGTAAATAAAAGTATTCAAAATACTTTTATCCTCTTAAATACTCCCATGAATTTCTCCCCCTTTTGTCTTCAACAAAGTGGTAATAAAAGCATAAATTGGTGATAGATAAGTATTTGTACCACAATTTTCAAGATGGTCAAAGTTAGATTCTGACAGCATGGTTTTTGAGGAACAGGAATCAAGAAAGCACAAGACTTAAAGAATGAGTCTTCAAGACTGAAGAGGTTTGGCTCAGAAACACCTTTATAAGAGTAAATGTTCAATTAACAACAAGGACACATAACTCTAGAGTTTTTCTGGGCTGACCTAAGAATGGGTAAAAGAAAGACATTCAAGCCCGACAAGAGAGATTTTGCAAAGGAGGTACGCAATCTGATGAGGAGGGAGACAAGAAAGGAAAAACAGAAAGATAAGGGAATTAAAAAGACTCAAAGATCCACAACTGTAGAGGATGAAGGCACATCTGTTGGAGTCTCAGAAGAGGGCAAGACCACAAAAATAGATCTGAAAACTCTCAAGAAGAAGGGGTGGGATGAGGGCATAAAATCTTATTTGGAGTCACAAGAAGAGATAGATGATCAAATTTGAGAACAAATGTAATAGTTTTTAGAATCAGATCATGAAATGTCTCATGAATTAATAATTTTTTTGGCTGAATACCCTTTTTTGTCCTTTAACTATAGGGGTGGGTCCAATTTAATCCTCTTTCTTTTAAAAGTTCCAATTTGGTCCCTTACGTTATCTAACAGAATCAAATTAGTCTTTTCCGTCAAATATTGATAACGGCGTTAGAAATAAGTGACGTGGCATCTGAGGTGGCGATTTTTGATGATGTGGCATACGATTTATTAATTTTTTATTATTCATATTTTTTTCATTATCCTTGTCATTTTATTAGTAAATTATTAATTAATTTTTTTCATTAATTTTTTATTTTGAAATTCATATAGAATTAAATTTATACAAATTTTAAAAACAAATTTATTGAATCAAATGGCTGGCTCATTTCTTAACCCCACAAACTTTTATAAAGCATTATTTGTGTTATATATATACAATCAATATAAGCATCATCCACACGATGTGGGACTTTAAAACCTACCACAAACCTTCACTTGTGACTACTGCTATTCAACCATGGCACACCACACCATAACCATGTGAGCTAACAACACCTCAAGACTCACCACCTTGTAACCATAAAATGAAGTTCATCACAGAGAAAAATTCACAGTTCCCTCACAGAAAAAAACCAATACACACCCATTGAAAAACAACAGCAATACACAACCTATTACACAAACCATTCACAACAGCAACATACACACAGTTGAGAAAAATTCATAAAAAAAAACCACACACTTACCTTCACAGAATAGTAAAAACCATAGATGCACATTGAAGAGAAAGAGACAATATTCATACCGAAAAATCACAACATCCATATGTTCACAAAATTCTGAACAGAACACATACCTCATTACCCATGTGAAATCATCTGTCTCTTCCACACCATCACGAACATCATCCTTCAACCATATATAACACCTTTGTCGTGCCGTCAAGGAAAACAATCTCCAGAGGAGCCAATCACCTCTGATACCCAGCCTCCGTCGAAACTACTCGTAGCAGTAGCGCACAACTCAGCCGCCACCATCCATCACGTAAATCGCCGCTGAAGCCATTACCATCGCCAACGTCATCACAACTACGTATACCGTGAAGTCGATAGAAAATTGTTTTCGCCGTTATCGTTCCCAGATCCACCGTTGACGCACTCCATCGCTCTGCCGTTGTGAGTAATCATTGTCCCTTGCTTTTACGCTATGAGTTTGTGATGTATAGTGTTAATCTTGATTGTGTAGCCATGTTTGTTTGATTTTTTGTTACCGTAAGTGAAAATTGAGAGTGAACAGAGAAAGAGAGGTATTGATTTGAGAAGGCAATTGGCAGTTTCATAGAAAAAAATTCATACTATTGTCACCAGAAATTTCTTGCACAATTATTACAAATCCCTTACATACATACAACATATATTTGATAGATATCTTACTATTTTCAGTTATGCTTAACCCAACTTGGACCACAATCGACATGACAACATTCATCTGTGGAATGTTATTCATCTAATTACCATAGTTTCTTTTGAGCTACTGCATAGTTTTCACTGTCAAGTTGTTGCATGTAAGTCTTCCAATTGAACTCTCAACATGGTTATGGTGTGGTGTGCCATGGTTGAATAGCAGTAGTCACAAGTGAAGGTTTGTGGTAGGTTTTAAAATCTCACATTGTGTGGATGATGCTTATATTGATTGTATATATATATAACACAAACAATGCTTTATAAAAGTTTGTGGGGTTAAGAAATGAGCCAGCCATTTGATTCAATAAGTTTGTTTTTAAAATTTGTATAAATTTAATTCTATATGAATTTCAAAATAAAAAATTAATGAAAAAAATTAATTAATAATTTACTAATAAAATGACAAGGATAATGAAAAAAATATGAATAATAAAAAATTAATAAATCGTATGCATGTCATCAAAAATCGCCACCTCAGATGCCACGTCACTTATTTCTAACGTCGTTATCAATATTTGACGGAAAAGACTAATTTGATTCTGTTAGATAACGTAAGGGACCAAATTGGAACTTTTAAAAGAAAGAGGATTAAATTGGACCCACCCCTATAGTTAGAGGACCAAAAAGGGTATTAAGCCAATTTTTTTCCATTCCTTTACCAATTTAGTCATAAACTCCCTTTGATATCTATCAAATATGGTAATGCTTATCAATCAGTCAGTAAGAAAAACAAGAAAGACAAAAAAAAAAGAGCAAGTAACACATAGAAGAAGCATAAATAAAGATCATTTCATTAAAAATAAAATAAATAAACTACAAAGCTTACAATACATAAAAGAATTAAAAGCTAAAAAAAGAAGAAGATCCATCCACAGAGACCACCATAACCTTAAACAAATCAACAACTTTCAAAGCTTTTGATAGCTACAACTTATCACCCCAGATTTATGAAGCAACCTCAACCATAGTTTTCTCTACTCCTTGTTGAATGAAGAGTTCAAAAAGAACCCTTCCATAAGGAATGAAACATGACTTTCCCTTGTGAGAGTCATCTTCAGATAATCAAACAAAACTTGAGGAAAGTTGATCTTTAAATCTGAGTTGAGGAGAAGCAGAAAATATTTTCATATATATTTAATGAGTCCAGATCCTTGTTTTTTTGGCATAAAGTTTGAGATCAAAATATGATACCAAACTACATGGAGTTAATATTAGAGACTCCAGATAGGTTAAATAGATTATCAAAAATAAGATGAGAATGCAAAAAAGATTCCCAAAAAGGAGCATATCTAGAACAACACCTTCATCCTCACAGTTTATTATGTTAGCAATAGAGGTGGAGGTGATGGTGATAGGAACACCAGATATAATAGAAAGAATGACATAGTCTAGATTTAGTTCTTGGATGGAAGCATTAACCCCTAATTCTTTTACCAAATTTGGGTAGGTAGAACAATAAGGCATATCAAAGAAACCATCCCAACCATTACAGAAGATAGTACTTTGAAAATCAAGCCCTTGATCATCATTTCTTCAAAATCAATTAGTCCTTCAATGATTAGATCTAGAGGCCATCTCAATAAAGATTATCACAAAGATTAAAAAAAGGAAGAGAAGGTAGAGATAGACTAAGAAAAATAAAATAAGGAAGTTCTCAAAGATATTGTCAAGTGTATTATGAGAAAGGTGCAAGACAACTGTCTTTGCTTCAAGACCACTAAAAAATAATCTTTAGAGAACAACCAAACAAATAGAAAGCAAATAGAACAGAGTACACAAAAGCATAAGCCAAATAAAAAGATGACAAATGTGATTATACGCAGAAATCAAAGAGGTTTCACATTATTACCCAACGGACTTTACCCCCCAGCCACTATGCAAACAAGACAATTATCACGCATGTGAAATTATTAAGTGGGACAAGTTTCAGATAAAGAAAAATATTTTTCCACTTAAATGATATCTAAAGAAAATAATCCATTTCCAGAGTCTCGGAGTCTGAAGTTTTTTAGAAGCCATTTTTCATTAGAAGCAGTTTTTCAAAGCTTTGACTAAAGCTACTTCTGATCAACATTAGACTTTGTTACTCTATTCAGAAGAAAGCACTAATCTTCAATAAAGACCATGTTCAGATTCTTTTTTATAAAATCAAATCTCTTAATAGCCAAGGGTTTTGTAAATATGTCAGCCCATTGATGATCAGTATCAATGAATTGAATATCTATAACTCCCTTCTGAACATACTATTTAATGAAGTGATGCTTAATATCAATATGCTTATTTCTTGAATGTGTAATTGGATTCTTTGTTAGACAAATAGCAGCAGTGTTATCAAAAAGTATAGGGATACTGCTTCCAAAAATCTAATAATCCTCTAGCTGATATTTTATCCAGAGTAGCCGTGTACAACATTTTGCAGCAAAGATATATTATGCTTCTGCTATAGATAAAACAATGGTTACTTGTCTCTTACTATCCCAAGATATTAGGTTTTCACCTATGAATTGACAATTTCCACTAGTGGGTTTTCTTTCAATTTTATCCCCGGCATAGTCAGTATCACAGAATCCAACCAACTTATAATCTCGGGATTTTTTATAAAGAAGTCCTAGATTTGTTGTTCCTTTCAAATATCTAAAGATTCTCTTAACAGAAGTTATGTGAGTTTCTCTAATATCTGATTGAAATCTAGCACATAGACATACGCTGAATAATATACCTGGCCTAGAAGCTATGACGTAAAGCAAAGAATCGATCATACCTCTATGCAGCTTTTGATCCACCTTGGATCTACTTTCCTCCTTGCTCAGACTGTAGGTTGGATGCATAAGAGTTGTTATAATCTTGTAGTCTTCAAGATTAAACTTCTTTATAATCTCCTTTGTGTACTTGGACTGATGAACATAAGTTCCACTTTTACTTTGATTGATTTGGATTCCCAGGAATAATGTCAATTCTCCCATCATGCTCATCTCGAATTCAGCCTGCATAGCCTTAGAAAATTCTTTGCAAAGAGAGGCATTAGTAGAACCAACAATTATGTCATCAACATAAATTTGGACAATTAAGATTTCCTTATTCAGAGTCTTTCTGAACAATGTAGTGTCAACTTGCCCTTTTTGGAAAGCGTTTTCTAACAAGAAATTACTCAATCTCTCATACCAAGCTCTTGGAGCTTGTTTGAGTCCATAAAGTGATTTCTTGAGTTTAAACACAAAATCTGGGTGGACTCTCTACCCCAGGGGGTTGTTTGACATACACCTCTTCAGAAATGACTCAATTCACGAAGGCATTTTTAACATCTATTTGATTAAAACAATATCATTGTTAATGATATAAGAGAGAAAAAGTTTGATTGCCTCTAACCTTGCAACAGGTGCAAAGGTTTCATAGAAATTTATACCTTCTTACTGACTGTAACCTTGAGCTACACGTCTAGCATTATTTCTTACCATATTTCCTTGCTCGTTCAATTTGTTTCTGAACACCCATTTTGTTCCAATAATGTTTTTATGACTTAGTCTAGGAACCAGATCCCAAGCATCATTTATATGGAACTGGTTCAACTCTTCTAGCAAAGCTACAATCCATCCATTATCAGATAAATCTTCATCAACAGAAGTTGACTCAGTCAATAAAATAAATCTTAACATAGAGTTATCATCTCTGAATGTTGATCTTGTTCTTAAGGAATCATCTTTATTTCTAATTATTAGCCTTTCTGGATGATAATATTTATATTGAAGAACTTCTTAGGTTGAGTAGTAACTTCTGAACCATCTTAGGCTTCTTCAAAATTTGCAGCTTTTGGGTGAGCTTCCGAAATTTTGTCAGTAGCTGGTTCATCAACTTCTGAGCCTTTGACTTCTGAGCTCGTAATTTCTTAAGGTCCAACCTCTAGATGATCTTCAGAAACCTGAATATCTGCAAAACTTTCGACAAGCTCTGACATATCACAGTCAGACCCTTTTTTTTATCAAATTTGACACGTTTAGACTCTTCAACCATTTTGGTTTCAGAGTTATACACCCTGTATGCTTTAGAGCAATTAGAGTATACTAAGAAGATACCCTTTTGAGCTTTAACATCAAATTTCTTTAGATAGAATTTATTGTTCAGAATGTAGTAAGTACTACCAAACTGATGAAAGTAAGATATGCTTGGTTTACTTCCTTTAAACAATTCATATGATGTTTTGTTCAGAATTGGTCTGATATAGATCATGTTGTGAACATAACAAGAAGTATAAATAGCTTATACCCACAAGTATTTAGGACGATAATTCTCATTAATCATGGTTCTATCCATTTCTTGCAATGATTTGTTATTTCTTTCTACAACCCCATTTTGATGTGGAGTTATAGGAGAAAAGAACTCATGGATAATTCCATGCTTATCACAAAAAATCTCAAAGGGCTCTTTTCAAACTTACCACTATGATCAATTCTGACTTTTAGAATTTTTTATTCCTTTTCATACTGAACTTGTGTGCAGAAGATGTTGAATACCTCATATGATTCATCTTTGGGTCTAAGGAATTTAAACCAATCCCACCTGCTATAATCATCAACAATGATCAATCCATATTTCTTCCCATTGATTGAAGTAGTCCCAACAAGACCAAATAAATCAATGTGAAGTAATTCCAAGGGTCTAGAGGTTGAGACAATGTTTTTTGATTTAAAAGAATTTTTGTTAGTCTTTCCTAATTGACATTCTCCACAGAGAGCATCTGAGTGATAGTCGAGATCTGGAAGCACTTTAACAAGTTGTAGCTTGCTAAGTTTGGAGATCAATCTGCAGTTAACATGACCTAACCTTATGTGCCAGACCCATTTCTCATCACTCACTGACATAAGGCGAACAACCTTCTGATCAGTCAATTCAGAAAGATTAATTTTATAAACATTTCCCTTCCTCTTGCATTTAAATAGAATAGATTTGTCAGACTCATTGACAACTGAACAAAAGTTCTTATCAAACAAAACTTCATAACCACTGTCGCAAAATTGAATTATGCTTAGAACTTATGTTTTAGTCTACTTACTAACCAAACATTATTGACAGAGATTAAGGAATTACCGATAGTACCCATACTTATGATCTTCCCTTTCTATCCTCCTCCAAACCTTACATTTCCTTCCTATTTCAGAGTCAAGGTTTGGAACATAAGCTTTTCTCCTATCATATAATGTGAGCAGCCACTGTCCAGGTACCATGATTATTGCCTTGTTTCTCCCTTTAGGAATATCTACAGTAAACACAATCTCAAATTTAGGTACCCATAATCTTATGGATCCTCTTTTGTTAGTTCTAACATGTTTCCTTTTATTCTAAGTCTTGGCCTGATAAAAGCATCTAGACTCATTCCATACTTTTTGCCTATGAAATTTTTGTCATGGATAAGTTTTAAATTTGGCTTATGAACCCTTTAGAACCTTTGATCCATAAGTCTTATGTTTCGATATCTTTAGAACCTTTGACTTGATATTTTTGGGTTCTAGATTCTTTAGAACCTTTGATTTCTAAATGACAGATTCTGATTTCTTTAAGACCTTTGACAGTCTCAGGTACTGATTTGTTTATAACCTTTGATTATGTTATCTTGGGTTCTGATTAGTTCGGACTTTTCCTTTATCAAAAGTAGGAACAAAATAAGTTTTCAGCACTGTTTAAGCACTGCTTGAAGAAGAAGCGCATGAGGGTTTTTCCAAGAGTTGAGCTTTTGGATTAACACATTTCTCATTGTAACCCAGACATTTTTCTTTGCTCTCACTTACTCCATATATCATGGAAGCAATTTTTATTATATCAAGACCGGTTATGACAAAATCTTGAAGAGCCATTTCATGCTCACTCAAGGTTTTATCAGACACTGTATCTACTTGAGCAATGTGATCTTTTTCCAAAGATTCAATTCTATTTTGAGAAGGTTTTAGTTCTTATTTCTGAAGATCACATTGTTTTTTAAATGTTTTCATGTGTCTTTCCTTGTCTTGGAAATGACTCATGAGTTTTTGAATGAAATAGATTAGATTAGAATGAGATAAATTAGAAAATACCTTGTCTTCTTTGTCAGACTATGAATCACAATTTGATTCATATTTTGTGTTAGATGATGTGAAATCCATCAATGCCAGATTTGCTTCTCCCTCATCTTTATCTGAATCGTCTTCATTATCAAGTTCATCTCATGTTGCCATGAGACTCTTCTTGAATTTACTTATGAAGTTGTCCTTTTGGAAGCTTCCTTTCTTTGATCAGTCTTTCTGCAGATAAGGACAATCAGTTTTGAAATGACCAGATTTCTTGCAGTTGAAATAATTCTTCTAATAAATTACTTTTTCTTTAGAACTAGATCCTTTGAAGCCACTTCTTCTACCAGAGAATCTCTTATTACTTTCTGTCAGTTGTTGAAACCTATTGATGATAAATGCCATTTTCTCATCATCAGAGTCACCATAAAAAAACTTCTTCATCTGAAGCTTCTTATGATTTCTATACTTTTGAGGATCTGACAACTTTACCACTAGATCTTTCACCTACTGACTTCAAAGCCAATGTTTTAGATTTTATCACAAGCTCATCTCCATGCAATTCCATTTCACGACTCTGAAGACTGCTTATCAGGCTTTCAAGGCTCAGCGTATTCAGGTCTTTAGCCTTCTGAATAGTTGTGACCTTAGGTCTGTATCTAGAAGGGAGACTTCTGAAAATTTTCATTACATGGTCAGATGTAATTTAACTTTTACTCGGAACTTGAAGGCTTGATACAAGAACTTGAAACTTAGAAAACATGGTTTCAATGTCTTCATCATCTTTCATTATGAACAACTCATAATGTTGTACAAGAAGGTTGACATTAGCCTCTTTGACTTGTTGGTTCCCTTCATAAGTAGAAAACACAGATTTAAAGATAGTCTTAGCAATTGACTTATCAATGATTTTGATGTATTCAGAATGAGGTAGAGCCTCTATCAGAAAACCTCTTACTCTATGATGTTTTATGTAAATTTTCTTTTGAGCTGGTGTGAGAGTTTTTCAAGCTTTTACCATTCCAACACCATAGGCTAGAATGTCAATGCCATCTTCAAGGATATCCCATAACTCATCATCAAGGCCAATGATATAAGTATGCATTTTACTTTTCCACCATTCAAACTGAGTGGAATCACCACTGAATGTATGTGGTTTAGCCGGGTAATGACTTTCTCAGTAGTATTATAGTCATAGGGTATACCACCATTACCAGTTGTTCTGGATGCACCTGACATGATAGAACAAGTATTTTTCTCAGGATATTTTACCGTACCTCTGTAAGGTTGTTAGCACAGACCGTGTTATGATGCCAGCTGAAGGTGAGAAAAATACACAAGATTGGGGGTTGAATTGTGTATTATAATTCTTTTTAACTTCTGAATATCAACTTTAGAATTTGAACAAGTTCATAGTCTGATTAAAATAGTTAACAGCGGAATGAATATAGTTCATAAGAAATAAACAAATCAACATACACAATTTATCTTGGTTCTTCTCCTAAACTGAGAGCAGTCTATTCCTCTTCTCTCAAAAAGAGATTTTCACTATAATCAAGCTTATTACACTGCTTAAGAAAACTAGCAAGAAACTTCAACTGCTCAATCACACTATAAGAGACTTCCGCTCAAGCAAACTAGTAAGATAATTCTACTCGAGCACACCGGCAAGAGACTTCACTACTCAAGCAATCCTGGAAGAGACTTCCATTACTCAAGCTAACTTGCAAGAGACTTCCTCTACTTTAAACAAATAGTTATAAAACTATAGCTCAAAGTTGTGATCGATGTTATTCTGATGTAGTGTTATAACCTTCTTTCAAATATTTATCTCCCTTGTATAGAGACAGAAAGAGAGTCTTTGAAAGGTGACTTGTATAAGAGTTCTTTGTTCAGAAGCAATCCAAGAGAGACGTTGGTGGAAGAAACTGGTTAAGATCATTGTCCATTGAGTAATAGTATTTTCCATAGCGTCTTTCTCATACTAGGTAACTGCCAAAAGTTTGGGGCAGACTTAAGAGGTTACATCACCATTCCTTGAGCCTTGCACAACAAAACCATAGTTGACTTTCTCCAAAATCTGGCTTTTGACAAGACTGGTTTGCTTTTGAGACAGAGTACATATCAAAGGACGAGCACATTTAGCTGAGGTCTTCAGAGTATGAGATTTCAACAGAGGCAGGGATACATTAATCATATTCTAATCCTTCAGAAGTTGATATATCTCGTTCAGAGTCATTATATTCTGATCCTTTAGAATTTGAGTCACTTTTCTTCTTTACATATGCTTTTATCAGGGTCAATTTAGAGTTGAATTTTAAGCTTATGATCATGCACACTTGAAGATATGTTAGTATACCCAATTATTCTTTAAGTATTTTTTTTTATCATCAAAACCCAAGGGATATGAGCAATTTTGTTCCAACAATCTCCCCCTTTTTTATGATGACAAACAAAGGTATTTAAGAACAATGGTTGGTCAGTTTAACTAACTTGATAACATCAGAGTCCGAGGTTTGTAAGCTCTTCTGAGTCTAATAGTTCAAAGGTTGAGTTTTGTAAGCTCCCTCTAAGTCCTATCCAAGTTAATTAAAGTTATCTTGAAAGCACAATATAATGTTCAAATAAAAGCAATATGATTAGGGTTCAGGTAAATAAAATTATTCAAAATACTTTTATCCTATTAAATACTCCCATGAATTTCTCCCTCTTTTGTCATCAGCAAAAAGGTAATAAATTCAGAAATTGGTGAAAGATAAGCGTTTGTGCCACAATTTTTAAGATGGTCAAAGTTAGATTCTTGCAGCATGGTTTTTGAGGAACGGGAATCAATGAAGCACAAGACTCAAAGAACGTAGTCTTTAAGACTGAAGAGGTTTGGCTCAGAAATACCTCTATAAGAGTAGATGTTGAATTAACAATAGGACCACATAACCTTAGAGTTTTTCTAGGAAGACACAAGAAAGGGTAAAATAAAGATATTCATGGCTGACAAGAGAGATTTTGCAAAGGAGATTCGCAATCTGATGAAGAGGGAGGCAAGAAAGGAAAAACAAAAAGTTGGGGAAATTGCAAAGACTCAGAGATCCACAACTGCAGAGAATGAAGGCACATCTGGTGGAGTCTCTGAAGAGGGCAAGACCACCATATCTGAAAACTCTCAAGGAGAAGGAGTGGGTTGAGGACTGGAAAGCTTATTCGGAGTAACAAGAAGAGACATATGATCAAATCTGAGAACAAATGTAATAGCGTTTAGAATTAGATCATGTAATGTCTCATGAATAAATAAACAACATTTCCATTCCTTTACCAATTTAGTTATAAACTCCCTTTAATATCCATCAAATATGGTAATGTTTATCAATCAGTCTGTAAGGAAGACAGAAAGACGGAAACACAGTAAGTAACACATAGAAGAAGAACAAATAAAGACCAGTTCATTAAAAATAAAAAGGATAAGCTACAAAACATACAAAATAGAAAAGAATTAGAAGCTAAATAGAAGAGGAAAATCCATCCACAGAGACCATCTTGACCTTAAACGAGTCAACAACTTTTAAAGCTTTTGATAGCTTCAACTTATCACCCTAGATTTGTGAAGCAACCTCAACCATAATTTGCTTTAATCTTTGTTGAATGAAGAGTTCAGAAAGGACCCTTCCATAAGGAATGAAACATGACTTTCCATTGTGAAAGGATATGAGAATCATCTTCAGATAATCAAACAAAACTTGATGAAGGTTGATCTTTAAATCTGAGTTGAGGAGAAGCAGAAAAGCTTTTTCATAAATATCTAAAGAGTCATGATCCTTGTTCTTTGGCAAAAAGTTTGAGATCAATATCTGATACCAGACTAGTGTCATGGAGTTAAGATTAGAGAGTTTAGATAAGTCATATAGATTATCAAAGATAAGATGAGAAGGCAAAGAAGATTCCCAAAAGAGCATATCTAGAACAACACCTTCATCCACAGAATTTATTGTGTTAGCAATAGAGGTGAGGGTGATGGTGATAGGAACACCAGATACAACAGAAAGAATGACATATTCTAGATTTAGTTCTTCGATGGAAGCATTAACCAAGAATTATTTTACCAAATTTGGGTAGGTATGAGAATAAAGCATATCAAAGAAACCATCCCAACCATTATGGGAGACAGTACTTTGAAGATCAAGCCCTTGAGCCATTATTTCTTCAAAATCAATTAGTCATTCAATGATTACTACTAATTGGTTTTCCATACTAAGATTAGATCTAGAGGCTACCATAGGAAAAGATTATCAGAAAAGATAATGTTATTCCATTGGTTTTTACTTATAATAACTGAGGTAAAAATATTACGTTGTTACCTCGGTTTAACAAACACCCGAGATTTAATTTTGGACAAGTCGTCCAATTCTAAAAATAATAAAAATGCAAATGATGAGGATCGACTTCATGTGCAAATAATTTTACTCCTCGATTATTTAAAAATCGAGGAGTAAAGTGGTCACTTTTCATGACACCCTTCATTACCTCACTTCTTTAGCTGAGATTAAATGCATTTTTTGTCTGAGGTTAAATATTTTTTTTTAGTTGTACAAAACTAAAAGGCTTAAATGCACTTTTGGTCCCCTTAATTTGGCATTTTTACACTTTTGATCCCCCTATTATAAAACCTGTGTTTTTGGTCCCTTTAGTTTGTTGCGTTTTGCATTTACTTGGCCCCCCTTACAAAAACTGATGATTTGTCTTATTTTTTAATGACATGGCATATAATATTTTATTCCAGCTCATAATAAATTTGACATGTCACAAATTATTCGCCTTGTCATGTTTTTAATTCCATATAATGTTATTAATATTATTATTTAGGCTTATAAATTGGGGATTTTATTCCATAATTTTTTTATTTAAATAATATATTAAAATATTAAATTAAAAAAATCAAATCTTCATAAATAAAAAAATCTTTATATCTTCATCTTCATAAATCAATTCTTTTCACAAATCAAATCAAATCTTCATCCCTTGGCTTCATATCTTCAATTCAAATCAATTCTTTTTCTAAATCAAATCAAAATTTGGCTTCATATCTTCATCCCTTGATTTTTTCTAGAAAAAACCTGCAATATTCATCAACATAACATCAATTGAAATCTGCAGCTTCAACAAGCAAGAGTGAATAAGAACAGTGTCGCAATAAACTTGGAGAAGGAGAAGTATTTTCCGTCTTTGTTTCTTTTGATTTACTGGTTATGCATCTGTTAAAAAAATTGTTGTTCTGATTTGGGCCTCTAGGCCATTTGGTTTTCTTTGGTTCTCCAAGTTCTGAGCTTAACAGTTTTTCATCCTTTTCCTGGTTTTGTTTTGCAAGATACAACAAGTTGTTAAATCAAATCGTGAATCTAGAGATTATGGAATAAGGAAGATGAAGAGAGATGAAGAAAAGAGGATTATGGAATAGGAAAGATGAAGAAAGATGAACAGTTTTCCTGGTTTTGTTTATCTGGTTTTGTTTTGTCTAAGGATTATGGAGCGCGGAAGATGAAGAGAGATGAAGAAAAGAGGATTATGGTTCTTGAGTATATATGAAAAACAATTATTAAAAAAAACAATTGATAAAATATAAAAATAATAATTATTAAATGTATTTTAAAATAAAATAATGGTTTAATTAAAATAAAAGTCAGATTTATTGACATGGCACCATAGTCAAAGTGCCACCTCATTAAAAAATAAGACAAATAATCAGTTTTGCAGGGGGACCAAGTAAATGTAAAACGCAACAAACTAAAGAGACAAAAAACACAGGTTTTGTAATAGGGGATCAAAAGTGTAAAAACGCCAAACTAGGGGAACAAAAGTGCATTTAAGCCAAACTAAAAAATGTTGTATATTTAGAATAATCGAAAACAAAAAAAAAATATTTTTATATTAACTAAAACCAAAACTATTATTTTTTCTAATATTTTTTTCTATTTTAAAATGAGATGGATGGAATAGTCCAACTGACATTTGCTAACTGAGATAGATGTTAATTGAGAGACTTAATTATATTTATAAGATATTAATTAAATAAAGTCTCCATACTTATAATCCCGATTTTCTATAAAAAAAAGTATCTATTTTAAATGAGAACTTAATTTTTATATATATATATATATATATATATATATATATATATATATATATATATATATATATATATATATATATATATATATATATATATATATATATAATGAATTAAACACTGAAAAAACAATATGAATTATACATGTAGTTTTAGTACTAGTAAGAATTTATTTTTGTAATTTTAAAATATTAAATTAGAATTCTCTTAAAAACAGTTGTTATTGATAAATTAGATATATAAAGTTGCCAACTTTATATATTTTAGGGCAATGCTTTTATTTATACCAGTTCCATGACTGGTTTCTCTGTTGGATCAACTTTCCTGCTAATGCAGGTTTTGGTTATTGTATTTGGTCCATGGCCATAGGCTTGGCAATTTTTATAATATTCAGATTATTAAAAAAAAAAAAAAGTTGCCAACTTTATAAAGTGCTAAGATAAGAATTATCCTCTAAGTTTGGACCAAAAGAATTGGCCTATGTAAGTAATTTGATAATAAATATGTATCTACTTCCAAAACTCTTTAAATATACCTGAAATTTGGTCTAGCATATTTATGGTGCTTGAGATTTGTGGAATACTGAATACGTATAACATGACATCATTTAAATTTTAGTCAAAAAGTTTTGGTGTTCTATGTTGACTTATTTTGTTTAATACAACAAATATGAGTTAGCAGGATAAGGATGGCTGGACGGAGGTTTTCCCACGCACTCGTGGATATGTCTTTTTGACGTAACTAGTGTCTTAATTCCACGTTATCAAAAGCACTCCACTTTTGTTCTATGATTATATTTAAGCAATTAAAGCCTTTGTGGAAAGTATTTACCAGATACCGAGTGTTATAATCCATCTATTTTTTAAACCATTATATGGAGAAGAAAAAACCACAGTAGAAGTTAAAAGATAAAAAAAAAATAAAAAGAAGAAAAGAAATGTAGAAGTAGATGGATAAAAGTTCTTCCATTCATAAACATATAATGAAAAAAAAAAGCAGTGTACAATTTGAAGTGAAGAAATAGTGTGCCCATTAGTATTGTATTTGGAAAGTTTTACCCCATATCCTATCATTTATTTTCCTACTCATACATTATTATTTTTTTTTACCAAAATATCTTTATATAAATAAGAGTAAATTTTTTCTAATTTAATGATTTGATCCACAATTTAATAAATAAATATATTTTTAAAATCTGTTTTATTAATATTCTCAGCAAATATGGCAAGTATTATCTATATTATTATATAATCCTATATAGTATCCATCAAAAAATTTTCGCTAAAACTTTTTCCTTTAATTAATTAATTAAATATAAATATATTTATTATTAACTTCATTTAAAACTTTCGACTAACTCATTCTTATATTTTAAATAATTATTAATCAACAAATGTAATAACACACGTCCTAAAATTTTTTTTAAATGCAGCCACCGACCAAAAGTTAATTAAGTATAAATATATTATTATTAACTCCATCATTTAAACCTTCTAATTAAGTCACATTCTTATATTTTAAATAATTATTAATTAACAAATGCAATAAGACATTCCAGATTTTTTTTTTAAATGCAGCCACCTACCAATAATATGTTAACATAGTAACTATCCAGCATAACTTTTCTCTTCATTTTATTAATTAATCTTTTATTATTAATAATTAAATATTATTATTATTATTAATTAAATAATAATTAAATTAAAATATTTAAAATGTTTATTTCTCAAATTTCTCTCCGCTCAACACTCTCTATTTATATCATATAAACAATTAACCTCTCTACACTTATAACATCTCTCTAACCCCACATTAATAGGACACATAATAATATTAAATTAAAAAATAAAAAAAGTAAATAAATTAGACATACAATTCAAATCTTAAAATTACTTAATACAAAAATAAATTAATAAATATAATTCATGAAACGGTTAAAGTTTTTTATAGCCCCCACTAATTTCATTACTTTATTTCATTTTTTTCATAAAATTATCTTCCCACTAATCAAATGTATATCTCATCAATTAACCTCATTACTTTATTCCATTTTTTTCACAAAATTATCTTCCCACTAATCAAATTTATATCTCATCAATTTATACATTTATTTTACTATTTACTAGCTTTAAAATGAAATTAGTGGGGACTATAAAAAACTTTAACCGTTTTATGAATTATATTTATTAATTTATTTTTGTATTAAGTAAATTTAAAGTTTGTATTATATGTCTAATTTTTTTATTTTTTATTTTTTAATTTAATATTATTATATGTCCTATTAATGTGGGGTTAAAGAGATGTTATGAGTGGAGATAGGTTAATTATTTGTATGATATAAATAGAGAGTGTTGAGCAAAGAGAAATTTGAGAAATAAACATGTTAAATATTTTAATTTAATTATTATTTAATTAATAATAATATTTAATTAGTAATAATAAAAGATTAATTAATAGAATGAAGAGAAAAGTTATGCTGGATAGTTACTATGTTAACATATTATTGGTAAGTGACTGCATTTTAAAAAAAATTTAGGAGTGTCTTATTGCATTTGTTGACTAATAATTATTTAAAATATAAGAATGTGACTTAGTTAGAAATTTTAAATGATGGATTTAATAATAAATATATTTATATTTAATTAATTTTTGGTAGGTGGTTTCATTTAAAAAAAAATTAAGACGTGTCTTATTGTATTTGTTAATTAATAATTATTTAAAATATAAGAACGAGTTAGTCGGAAGTTTTAAATGGAGTTAATAATAAATATATTTATATTTAATTAATTAATTAAAGGAAAAAGTTTTAGCGGAAAATCTTTGATGGAGACATTATAAGATTATATAATAATATAGATAATACTTGTCATATTTGTTGAGAATATTAATAACGCAACTTTTAAAGATAGATTTATTTATTAAATTGTGGATCAAATAATTAAATTAGAAAAATTTTACACTTATTTATATGAGGATACTTTGGTATAAAAAAAATATAATGTAGGGGTAAGGGAATAACGGATAGAATATTGGATAAAATTTTCTTGTATTTGAATTGTTCTTATTTGACCACTTTAATGTTATCAATTGGCAGGGTCGGCCCAAGCCTAAGATTAGTAAGGCTATCGCGTTAGACTTCAAATTTACAAGCCTTTAAAATTAGTTTGAAATGCAGAAAAATATGTTAGATTAATTATTTAATTAATTAAATGGATTTATATAATTAATTATTAATTATTTATAGTTTTTTTATAGTCATTAATTATTTATAGTATGGACAATTGTTATTAAACACTAATTATTGATGAATTATTTGATTGAGTTTTGTGTCTGAATGGACCGTGATGAGTTGGATCATTCAGTTGAGGCCAATGAGAGGTTCATACCTTCGGCCGTTTAACTATTTAAGTGTCTTCCCATTAAACAATTAACATACTCTAAAACCCTAAACGGCAATGAGTGTAGTACTTCTCTCATACTCACTCTTCCGACAACCGTCTCTCAAATCTTACAAAGTACATTGTTCTTATCATTATCAATTATTCTTTAATATAACAATATACTATAATTTGTATTTATCTGATTCATATAAATTCATCAATTGATATAAGAACATGGTTAGATACATTTTATAACTATTAGATGAATATGATCAATTATTCTGTAATTGATTATAATTTTCCATGTTATTAACTACCTCTCATATACACTTTATCTCCTTGCTTAAAATTTTGAAATAAATTTTGGCATCATATATGGTTTTAGTTTGTCACTGGCACTCTGCTACTTTAATTCTTGTTCATAGTGTAACTAATTTATAGTAAATATGTACTTCCTCCAGCGTTATTTATAAATTGAAGTATTTTAAATGTTTTAGTATTGTATTAATTATTTAATGTTGTTATTAGTTGATAATTTAATTAAAAATATATTAATAATTGTATTATCTTTTTTATAAAAAAAATAAAATACATTTAAATATCATTCTTAATAAACATGATTTTTTTTTTATAAATCAAACTAAGTATACCAAAACTCTTTAATTATACCTAAATTTGGTTCTTGAGATTTGTGGAATACAGAATAATGAATACGTATAACATGACATAATTTAAATTTTAGTCAAAAAGTTTTGTGTTCTATGTTGACTTATTTTGTTTAATATTCCCTTATCCTGATGTCACATTTGTAAAAAGAAATTTGTCCTGAAATAAATTTTATTTTTAATTTTTAATACAATTTTAATTTTCATATTTTAATTATATTCTTTAGTTAATACTCTTAATTTATTATTTCTTTTACTTTGTATTAGTGATAATTTAAATATACTAATAACCAACAAAAATAATTTGATAAAATTGTTATTTTTTTCATTTATTTATTATATTTTTATTAGTTTGTGTGAAAGTATAGTATGGTATTTATTTTGGGAGGGAGAAATTACTCAATTATCAGTTAGCAGGATAAGGATGGCTGGACGGAGGTTTTCCCACGCACTCGTGGATATATCTCTTTTGACGTCTTAATTTAATTCCACGTTATCAAAAGCACTTCCTTTTTGCTATAAGCGATTAAAGCCTTCATGGAATGTACTTTAATCAGTGTGTGTATGTCATGGCTGAGAAGAAAGTTATATTGCATGTTTTATACATATAATATATATAACTTTTTCCAATTAGTTGACTACTTACATTGAAATGAGGTGCGTTGGATACCAATAGAAGCTTCCACAGGGATGACACACTCCTATACGATACTGTAATTCCATGTGTTCTTGTATGTCGTGTGCATTTGCATTGAAAAAACTAGCATTCTTTATTAATATTCAATTGCATACAATACTATTTGTGTATTATTTAATAGAATTTAATCTGATTCGTGAATGATGTTGAGTTATGATTGATTGATCAAGATAAGTTGTTAATCAATATACACAAATTAATTAATATAGAATAATCAATATACACAAATGCTTAATCAATATAGAAGATGTTAATAATTGATACAATAAATATTTTATATTTTAATACGTCTCTGTAGTTGAAACTTAAGTTGACGAATGTTGAGGCCATATCTAAAGTTTATCAAATAACTGCAGCAGAATACCCTTTGTGAAAATGTTAGCTATTTTGTAATGAGACGAAACATGTAGGACATATATTTAACCTTTAGCAACCTCTTCAAGCACAAAGTGGATATCCATTTCAATATGTTTTGTGCGTTGATGTTAGATAGGATTACCTAACAAGTAGACAGCACTGACGTTGTCACAGTAGACTAGAGTGACTTTCGCGACCGGACATTGTGTAATACCCTAATTTTTACTCCTAAGATCCTGCATGTCATTTGCATCTCATACCACAAACAAGATCATAAGCTTTGGTTCTTTTACCCGCCTCTGTAGGTTTGTTTTTTATAGAGACCACCAATCACCCATGTTTTCTTGTTTGCTTTATATTTGTTTATGTTTATGTTTATGTTTACTAACCCTTATTTAAAATCCAAAAAATATGTTTGTTTTTCCCTCACTAACTTTTTCAGGAAGAAATTCAGATCAAGAATATCAAATACCAGTTCCTCAACTCGAATGAAATTCATCTGAACAAAGTCAAAGTTGATCTGCAAACAATTAAAAATCATTTGATCAAGAGTTTCCCAAGATTTGATGGTTTATTATTCAAGAGACTCTAAGGTTCATGTGTTTATTTGCATGCCTTCTTTGATAAGTAAAAGAATCAAGCCAGAGCCATATCAGTGCAACAAAAAGGCAAATTTTCATAATTTTTACTATGTTAATCGATTAACACTATATGGTTAATCGATTAACCACGTGCAGAATTGTGAAAAATGAGTCAAATTCAAATTTTACTGTATTTGGGCACCAATTTTCACTCTGTTTCATCATGATAATATTCTAGATCACCTCATTTTAATTTCCCCACATAATCATAATTAATTCCCAGCATACACCTTTATTAATCACCACTTGATCTTGATTTTGCCTCCAAATTCAAATTCCAAGCCTAATTTTGGCTCCAAACCAAGCTCCAAGCCACCAAAATTTCCAAGCCTAAATTCTAAAAATAGAGGTTTCATTTCATTCATTCTACAAGCTTTTGATAGCCAAATTCACCTTGTCAAAATTCTTCCTCATTCTTAATTTTCTTAATCTACCCAAATTCACCAAAGCTCTTTCTTCCATTAAAAGTTAGTAAGCTTTTCATTGAAGCTTATTAATCTTTGAGCTAAACCCTCATCAAAACACTTTTTCATCATCAATTTCTGTAGATCAAGGCTTTAGAGTGTGGTTCTCGAAGTTGATTTGAAGCATTTTTCAGATTTGAAGTGGTAATTCACTTGTTCCACCATTGTTGTGTTTGATTCATCTTCCACAATGTGATCTCTTGTCGATTCTTGTTGCTTGATCTTTGGATCTTGTAAATTGTGTTCCATTGGTGTTATTTGTTGTTGTTTTACTTAAATGTTTGTGCACAATTGCATCCTTGAATATGAGGTGTTTGAAGAAATGATTGATCAAGGATTTTGCATTTTTCAAACTGATTTTCTGCTATTTTAGCAGGTGTAATCGATTAACCTTCCGGTGTTAATCGATTAACACCTGTTTCTGCGTTCTGGAATTGCTGTTTTCTCTGTGTTAATCGATTAACACACAGGAGGTTAATCGATTAACACTGTCCAGAATGTGTTTTTTGGCTTGTTTTTGGACTGTTTTGAGTTCTTTTCCTCCTTTTTCTATTTCCTTTGGTTTTGCCTTGAATTGTAGTGTTTGTTGATCAAATTTCTCTTTAAATTCCATGGACTTTGGGTATTAAATGAGGTTGGATAAACCTTCATTAGTTTAAATCTATCTTTAAGTGGATCATTGGATTCATTTTAGGTGCTTTGAATTAGTGATAGGTTTAGTACCATAATCCACCAAGAAGAGTGATGGAACTTAAAGATGGAATGACCCAAATATTGTAATTCAATTTGGCTTCCCTTCTCCCCTCTTCTCTTTTTTTTCTTTTCTTTTGATCAATGAAAATCTTCAATATCATTGAAACTTATTTTAAGTTCTTGATGAAGATGAGATCGTTACCTCTTTTCTTTTTGTGCGGTATTGCTTTCGGAGAGTGATCTACATATCACTTCTCTAGCATGCATTAGCACTAACATTGTTATTGACCGACCTCAGATAGTCGTGACTTCTATATAAGTCCGATTACAATTGCTTAACATAGCGCTAAATTAGACCCGAAATTGGAAAACCGTTGTGTTTTGTAAGTGAATTATCAGTCTCCTACTCTTTCATGGCGTAGTTTGAAATAGATTGGATTTCTCTTGTTACCCGTGGGGGTTAGTTGGCATACTCATTGATTTTATCCAAGTTGGAGCCCTCCCTATGGTAATGTATGAGACCATGTTTTCATTCTCATGGATGACTAGTTGAGCATTTCCGAAAAAACAACAAAACTTGTTTCTCTCATTTTGGATCACTATTGCTCTATATTGTATATTAATTGTGCTATGTTTATGCTTCCTTCTTGCTCCCTATCTCTTTTTTTTTATGCTTTATGTTATCATATCATATCATATTATTTGTTTATGTTTCTGCCATTTTTTTCTTTGTCTACTTGGGCCATTTGTTTATGTTTATGCTCTTTTTCTTTTGTCCATTTGTACCAAAAACATTAATAAAGGTTTAAACCCCTAAAAAACTTGTTCTCTTAATCGTGGAGTATGGTTATTATCCTTTGCATTGGACATGAAACTTTGGACTTAGATCTAGGATCGTAACCTATGCTTGGAAGTTTGTGATGGTAAACTTCAGATTGTTAGGTACTTAAAGTTCTCTTTTGAAGACCTATCTTGATCAAGGCCTAATCTAAAGAAAAGAATGCCTATGTTATGGAGCTTACTTGTGTGGTTAGACCATTATTATCCTTAACTTTTATCTTTTTGCTTTAAGATAATCACTTCTTCTCCACCCCTTCTTCAATTTTCAAAATCTTCTCCTTTTTTCAAAACCTTCTTGTTTTCAAAACTTAAACCTCTTTCATAAAAAACCTTGACTTTGGTCAAGTGATTTTCAAACTTTGTTTTCTTAAATAAAATGTCAATCAATGTTAATCATACTTTGACTATTTTCAAAAAGACATAAAAAATACAAAAACTCATTCAAACCTTTTGTGCCTTTGTGCACTTTTTCTTTTAAAACTTTTCAAAAAGTTTAGACATGAGTCATTTTCATAGTTGAGATGTAATTCTCCTATTCCCCATAATATTTAAAATGTTAACATTTTCCACTTAAATGTTGAGTGATAGACTTGTTGATTTTAATCCAAGCAGAAAATCCTCTATCTTAAGATGATACAAATGTTGTTTTCTTGTACTTGTGGGTGACTAGTCGTAGTTTTCTCCTTAAAATGACGACTTGTCTTTTTCGTTTAAAATGAACCAAACAAACTAATTTTGTTATTTGTACCACGAACTACGGGGTTTTGATCCTATATTGCACTTTGTGGGTACGTAGGAATGAGGCGATAAGTCTCTCCAAACACAAAAATATTAAAATAATATTTCTTTTCTCATCTCCCCAATCAGCCAATCTCATTTCAAACAAACCTTTTCAAACCAAAAATCGTAGATATTTCAAAGGGCTCCTATAGAGTACTATAGATGTTTTTGGTGCTAACACCTTCCCATCGCATAACCAACCCCCTTACCCAGTCTATGTTCATTTGTTCTTGTTTAGAACTTGCTTAGGTTTTGTTCACTCTTTTTCCTTTCCTTGGGATAAAATAAAAGTGTGGTGGCGACTATTGCATTATGAGTTAAATTAATCAATAGCTTACAGTCACAAATTTTACAGCTACACACTGGAGTTCTAATAGTATGTTTCAAAGCCAACATGGTTCAAAAACACCATGATACTCTGCTTCAGCACTAGAGCGTGATAAGGTTGGTTGTCGTTCTGCAAACCAAGAGACCAAAATATCCCCAAGATATACACAAAATCCGAACGTGGATCTTCTAGTATCTGAACAACCTCTCTAGTCAACATCATTATATGTGGTAAGTGTATCAACTAGGGAAGGAGAGATATGCAGACCTTGGGTAATTGTACCTTTAATGTACCTAATAGTTCACTTCAAGGAAGTCATGTGTTGTGTTCGTGGATCATGCATAAAGAGACACACTTGTTGGACGACATAAACTATACTAGGCCTTGTGAAAGTTAAATATTGCAATGCACCTACAAGGCTTCAATATTGAGAGGGATCATGATACGGATTACCTGAGAGTCTACTAAGCTTTACTTTAGTGTCCACCGAGGTAGAAACTAGTTTGCAAGATGAGATGGTAGCTCACTCAATTATCTCTTTGGAATATTTATGTTGAGAGAGAAATATGCCACTTGAATGTCTAGTAGCTGAGATACCCAGAAAGTAACTGAGAGGACCCAAATCTTTCATAGCAAATTTAAAATTGAGTTTAGACATGATGGACTGACGAAGTGGATTAGATGAGATAGTAAGAACAATGTCATATACATAGAGGATAATGTATGTTATGTCTTTGCCACTATGATAGATGAACAAAGAATGATCACATGCATTGCATAAGAAGCTAAGGTAGCAACAAATTTGGTAAAACGTTGATACCAAGCACAAGGTGATTATTTAAGGTCATACAGAGACTTCTTTAGTAAGCATACATAATTAGGATGTTGAGGATCACAAAAACCAGGAGGTTGATGCATATAGACCTTTTCCTTAATGTTTCCATGTAAGAAAGCATTTTTTTTACTTCCAATTGATGTATACACCATGATTTTGAGATAACAATACTTAGAACTATCCATTTAGTTGCTGGTTTTACCTCTAGACTAAATGTTTCGCCACAATCTACACTAGTTTGTTGATTAGATTCATTTCCTTCTAGGCGAGTTTTGTATCTTTCAAAGGAACCATCTGATTTCTTTTCATGCTTGAAAATCCACAAACTTCGAATGACATTAGCATTAGTCAGATGTGGTACTAAATCCCATGTATTATTTTTAATAAAAGTATCATATTTGTCTTTCATAGCCAATTTTCAGTTATGGTATTGTAATTCATTAATAAGATTAGTGGACCAAGGAGAAATGATGGGTGAATTAGAGGTGCGGAGGTTAAAACATTTGTGTGGTTTGAAAATTCCATGCTGAGCTCAGGTGGTCATTTGAGAAGATAATGGAGGATTAGCTAGAGAATGAGTAGATGTAGGTATGGTAGTAGGAGAAGAGTGTTAGAGGCAGGGGTCGATGGAAATTTTGTGTTGTTAATGGTATGGATTGGCGTTTAGCGTGGTGTACTTGAGATATGTAAGGGTGAGGCTGAGGGATTGGGTTGGGTCGAGGGATTGGTTTGAGGGGTAGTCGTCGTCTGTGGCGTGTAAGGTGTAGGAATGAGATGTGTTGATTAATTTGTGGTCAATGTAGGTAATGTATGATATGAAAAAAGTTCATTATTTATATTAAAAAAATATTTTAGCATGAGGACTCAGGTGCATGTGAAATAGAGAAGGGAAAAACATTTTCATCAAAAATAACATGTCTAGAAATGTTTATTTTGCAACTAAACTATTCAAGACACTTACATCCTTTATGGTTGGAGGGATATAGTAAGATGACACATGGTGTTGACCTTGGTCTTTATAGTAATTGAAAACAGAGACACCCGAAAACTTTAAAATGAGAATATGAGGAAAACTTTTGATTAAAAATTGTAGTTGGTGTTTGAAGAGCTAACTTTTTATTTGAAAGAATATTTAACAAATAGGTATCCATTTGAGAAGCATGATCCCAACAAGAAGGTGGTAGGGAGGCATGTGCAAGAAGTGTACAGATGATGTTGCTTATAGTATGAATTTTTCTTCCAACTTTTCCATTTTGAGGTGAGGTGAGAAGACATGAAAACCTGAAACTCATTCCATTTAGCTCACAAAATTTATGAAAATAACTGTTGTCATATTATTTACCATTATCACATTGAAAACATTTTATATCTCTTTTAAATTGTGTTTTAATGTGATTACGAAATTAGAGAAAAATGGAGTAAGCTTGAGACTTATTTGAAATAGGAAAAGTCCATAAAAAAATCTTAAAATCATCAATGAATAATATATAATAATGATGACTATTGGAACTAAGAGTTGGTGATGTCCAAAGATCACTATGCACAATATCAAACGAAAATGAAGTGTAAGACAAGGAGTCATAAAATGGTAGCTTTATTGTTTTCCAAATTGACAAGACTGGCAAACAAAAATATTCTGAAACTTCTTATAGAAAATAAAATTATTTCAATGAAGAAAATTCAAAACAGATGGTCCCGGATGTCCTAAGCGATTATGCCATAAGTTATTGAATAAAGTAACTAAAGTAGATGGTGTTGTGCTTTGAGTGGATGTTATTGGAGTAAGTGGATAAAGTTCACCTGAGCTATTACATCTCATTAAGGACATCCTTGTTTGAAGATTCTTTACAGAAAAACAAAATGGATCAAATTCCACAGAAACTTCATTGTCAATGGTAAATGTTTGTATAAAAACAAGGTTATTGATTAATTTGGGTGCATACATGACATTATTCAAGGTTAAAGGAGTCTGGGAATTGGTTAATAATGCATTTCCACGACCAATAACTATAATATTTTGACCACTGCCGACAATAATATAACTACTTATATTGGAATAAGACGTTAGATTACATCTGTTTGTCGTTATTTGAGATGTGGCTCCTGTGTCCATATACCGCTGCTCATTAGGATGAGACATAGATAGAATGTGCATTACAGCCTGGATATCTGTTGGTGTGTGTGTGACGTTGGTGTTGAAGTGATATGTGCTTGCTTTGGTTTCTATCCAAGAATTTCGGGTTAAAAGTTTGAAGCGATTGATTGCTGCCAATTTCGAGTTGTAGGATATGGGTAAGGAGGAATGACCCATGGCTTCCACTATGTAACCCAAGGAGGATATGCCCATTTTAGTTGTGGAGAGGGTTGATTCCACACCCCTTGTTGATAATGATGCAATCGTCCACCTCGACCACCACCATGACCAGTTTCTTCTGCCACGATTATTTCCTAAACCAATGCGCCTGCCTTGACTATAGGTGTTAATGTTGTTATTACCTCTGTCGCAAGTATGAGGAGACGCAGGAGAGATATTTTCTTGAGAAATAATGAACACAGAGTTATCACTGTTCTATTGTGTGCATTTTGCAATTTCATTTCTTCCAAGAAACCCATAGACCGAGTCTTGTAAAAAGGAGGCAGAGTTTCATAATGATGGATTTATGAGCCAACAATAGCATATCCATCGGAGAGTCCGAAAACAAGTTAAAGCACCGTGCGTTCGTTTAATATAGGTGAACCAACATTAGATAACTGATTAGAAAGAGACTTAATGTGTTGGCAGTATGAGGAGGCGTCTGGGAATTGTTCCATGGTGACCATGGAGAATTCATGCTCTAAATATAGAGAGTGATAGTTCTTGTAATCAAAGAAAATGTTAGAGAGACGTTTCCAGGCTAGTTGTGCGGTAGAGTTACGTTCAATTATGGTATGGAGAAGGTTAGTGGATATGGTGTCATAAATCCATTGCAAAACAATGGAATCAAGGTGTTTCCATAGGGTTGGGTTAGTTTCTTTGAGAGATGTGAAGGAATAGGTAGCATCGGTTTTGGATATAGGAATAATTTTGTGAATAACCTCACATGCTTGAGCATGAATTTGGAGCAACTCATACCAGGTATTATTATGACTCTTTTCAATATCAAGGGTAATTTTAATGAAATTTGTGATATTGTTCACAGTAAGGGCATGATGAATAGAGGAAGTATTGGTTCTAATATTGGATTCGGTTGGTGTTTTTGATTGAGGACTGGTTGTGCTTGATTCAGACATGATAACAATGTGGTGAGGTAGAAGACCGAAAAAAAAAGTTAAGAGAGATGAAGGCCGACGGCACGACTCAAGGTAAAGGAAGAGATATGTTGGTGGCGTGGCTAAATTTAGAAGAGGGAGAAAAAAGTAGGGTTGCTAAGAGGAATAAACTTGTGATACCATAATAGAATTTTGATTTGTGCTCTTTCATTATACGTTAATGAGTATATATATACAATGATGTTAAGTCATGGTTGACTCATCAAGATAATTTGCTATCAATATACATCAATGCTTAATCAGTATACATAATGCCTAATTAATATAGAATATGCTAATAATTGATACAATAAATATTTTATATTCCAATATTATTGTTCATTCTATTCCTTAAAATGTTGGCTTTTAACAATTATAATTATGTATTTCTATCACTTTTATGGTTAAAATTAGAAGACAGAAAAAAAAATAGCAATCTTAGTTAGAGAGCCAAATGGTGGGATACAACAATCCTCCCACTTGTTTTAATAATGACAAAATCAATTTTAGAAAAAGAAATAAAGAATATTAATACAGTCAAATATATTTGAACTTAACCTCTAGTAAAGATAACACAAATTCTAATCAGGATTTTAGGTAGCAATGCTTTGAACATGTTATCCCTTGTTATTAGACCGACATTACCTTACACACACTCTTTAATAGTTTTTCGTCAAATCTCTGGCCCATCACTATTTATAGCCATGTGCTTTTCCCGTTTCGCGAATATTTTGTGATATTAAAGAAACTCCAACTCTCGCTGTAAGACGACACTATCTCGAAATTCACATAGGTGAAGTTCATTTTGTATCTACTTTAACTAATATACATATTCGCGACATAGAACTTCATTAAGAGTTTGAAAAAACTCAACCCTTCAAATGTAATAGTCAACATTATTACATAATGTTGCACTAACATCCAAATCAACGATTCGTTGTTACCCATTGATTCTTAGATTACGGTTTTCTTAACTTTAGATTGGGTTTCTACCATTGTTGGAACTCGTCCTCAAAGAGTTTCAATCTCATACTTCTCGCGGTAGTCTTTATTAAATCTCTGGCAAATGGTTTAGTCAATGGATCAACTAACTTATAGCTTGAACTTATATATTAATCAATTTTCCCATGAAGGAATGCATAAGACCTATTTGCTTAGAAATTCTATTATAAAGTTCGCTATATGCTCTAGCTAAAGTGGTTTGACTATCGCAATGTATCAACACCTTTGAAACATTGTCTTTATCCAATGAAGTATCCAAGTTCATGTACTCTCTTTATTTGATCGATCCAAATCATCAATCTATTCTAATAAGAAAGGAGGAAGTGTAAAAAGAAATCATCATGTTACGTGATTTCTCTCTTTTGCATATACTTATGGTTAAATTTATTCATGATGTGTAGTTCTTATTGTATTCAAAACCAAAAGATACATATTACTAATTATGGTTTTGTTGAGTACATACACTTATTTTTGTTTAATTATGAACCATGTTATGTTGATGAATGATCGATTCCACAACCCTCATTGGAGCACAAGCCTCTCGCAGTCCAAGCACGCCGATTATAGTCGAGATTTATTAATCTTGGAGCATTGGTTCATAATTGGGCAATATTCCTTATATATGACTGGACTACTAACTAAAGCTGCTTCAGTTAACATATCAAAGCTAACTGAAGTTAGTGGCAAAGAGGCTGAGAATATTTCAACTAACTGAACCACTCAACATTCATGCAAAAACATGTAATACAGGGTTCATCAGCTTTCATAATCTTTTGTGTAGGTGCTAAATGTGGTTTGGGAATTCAGGTAATGTCTATTCTCTCTACTTAGCACCCTAATGCTAACTATGATATACTTGATAAACTTAGATTGACTAGATTATAACAAATTTGATTTGATAACAAGGGAATAGTTATCCAAATAGATAGTTTTGAAGTACTTTTTATCAAATGAGGAGATAGTGATAGAAGTCCTGCTTCCTATAAACTCTAGAAAGTATGTGTATTTGATAATTCTTTTTGTTAGAAATATCGTTGTACAAGCAAATAACAGTTGCATCTTCTCCCTATTAATTTGAGATACATTATATGTAATTCAGTAAGTTCGAGTCTTAATCCGAATGGTGATTTAAGTATTGTTTATAGTTGTTTTCTATTGGCATTGATACAATGTAATGTTGTCGCATTGGAGAATTTAAATTCGAAAACAAACAGACCCAATATCCATTTTTGAAAATATGAAGAAAAAATCCATTTTTAAAAGTTAAAACAAACAGACTTAATATCTTATCAAAGAACTCCAATTTTTAGTAAGAAGACATCAAATGCTATGATCGATCAAGATGTCACCAGAGTTAAATTGAAGAAGATAAGTTTATTGACCTCGTCAGGACAATAATCTGATGCAAAGTTCGACATCACCTTCTGGGTATATTTGGATTGTTTGTGCTTTTAACCATTTTTATGAAATTCATCATGTACAAAGTTCGGACAAAGACTTACCTTCTAATAAAAGCAGGGGCCGAGAACGACGAAGACCTTCATTGAGAGCATTAAACCCAAGACCTTCAAATGGGCACATCGGTCAAGTAAATAAGAACCTCTAACCGGGTCATGTTAATTAAAACCTCTGATCGAATCGAAAGTCCAAGTAAATAATTGTTGGTTTATGCACGGTCTCTAAGAAGGGTTGAATTAGAGTTATTAGAATTTTCTCAATTTGAAGTGTTAGCACGGGTTTTGTTATGTTTCAGAATTGATATGAAAGTAAATATGCTGAAAAATAAATGCAGAAAGTAAAAGACTCAATGATATATCCTGGTTCCTCTCACAATTCTAGAGTACTCTAGTCCCCTCACTCCCCGTGAGAGATTTTCCACTATGTCAGACATTTGTACAAGTCTTCCACCAAGATGTATCCTACAATCTTCTAACATAAGAAACACAATCAATAAGGACAATCTCCTTATGATCTTTACAAAGTGAAACAAGAGAACAATCCTCCCTTATTCACTCTCTTGCTTCCAACAACCCTGGACAGTAAGGTATACCACGATAATCTGAATTTGTAACAAAAGTTATAGCTTTTGAATCAATTATGTGTTAATTGATGTCCTCTTTATATTGATCACAATGCAAATATATACACCTAAGCGCTCAGAATAATATAAATGAAACTTTAACGAATATGTATGAAAATTCATGTTGAAAGTTTCATATTTGAAAGTTTAGAAAACTTGTTTGGATTATGACATGTTGTAATCAAAGAAACTATTTTAAAGTATGAATGTTTTGTGTCTAAGAGTTTCTTTTTTGAAAACTAAAACCATGGGTGTGTGTGTGTGTGTATATATATATATATAAGTTACAAAACGTTGGAATCATATTTTTCATAAAAAATTAAAAAATTTCAAGTGTGTAACCGGTTACCATAAATAGTATAACCGGTTACATCGGATACTTTTTGAAAAACTACGGCATTTTGAACCGATGCAAAATGTGGCAGTTTTAAAGTGATGTTACTGTGGTTTCAAATGCCACAATTTACCAAAAACATAATGTTTTCAACAATCTTCTGAAAAACCATTTTTACGTTTATGTAACCGGTTACACCTGACATGTTTTTGAAAAATACTTAAAAATTAAGTTCCAAACATGTTCCACATGATATTAAAATGAATGCATGCACAAGATGAAATGATTATGATAATTCTGAGCAATTATATATATATATATATATATATATATATATATATATATACTTGAATTGTAAAATATACTCAACCATCTTGATTCTTCCATTGACTTTCAAAAGTTTATGATCATTTGAACTTAATTGCTCTAGTCTTTAAGCTTGAACTTCTTTTTGTTGATGTATTTGTCTTCATCAAAACTATAACCAAGGACAAGAAGAACTCTTCTTCACATTCTCCCCCTTTTTTATGATTGAAATTCTGGCAATGCAGACAGCAGATGTCCTAACACATGTCAAGACATCGTTCTGCATAAATATTTAAATACAGAGGCACAACAGCAGACTGATACCTTGAATATCAGAACTGCAAAATCACAGATGTTATGACATCTGATCCAACATGTTAATCAAGACTGAACTGAAAATAGCAGAATGATAAACAACACACAGTTTGATGACCCAGTTCGGTGCAACTCACCTACGTCTGGGGGCTACCAAGCCAGGAATGAATTCACTATTAGTAGTATTAATTTAGAGCTAAACTCCCCCGTTTACAACTCCTCACTTAATCCCTACCCAGTACAATTCTATCTAGAAATCACCATCTAGATAAGAGAAACCTATCTCAATTCCTAAATCACCTCAGTGATATCTAACAGTTACAATCTCCAGCAACTGCATCAATCTGTTCAATTGAAAGACATTCCTTTCAATAACAATATTCAACCAAGACTCTTGACTAACAACAATACTCAATTTTGCTTAAAAGCTTCAACCAAGAACAATACTCAACTCTTGCTTCAAAGCTTTGAGTGAGAATAATTTACAACAACCTATGTCGACCACATAGTATCAAAAGATACATGGGTGACTTACAAACTACACAAGAGACTCTCAAAACCCTAAACCCTTATGTTACACCGACAGCTTGTTGTTGTGTGTGCTTGCTATTTTAGGTCTAGCAAGTCCTTATTTATAGACTCTTGCAGTATGGGCTTGGACTCTTCAACCAGGTTCAATCTTCATGTTTTAATTCAGCTGCAAGATCTTCTCCATAGGAACAAATCTCCAAATAGTTTCCTAAAAAGTCTCCAAGATCCTTTTTATGAAATCCAATTAAATCTGTACTTTGTTCCTAATAAATCTCCTTGACCTGCGTATAATGATGAGACATCTCCAAAATATTCTCATCAAAACAAAATAAATCTGTCAAGAGATATACAACACTAGCACCTGTTGTACCAGACAAAGATGTCGTGACATCTCCTTCGACATCTTGATTAAAAGTCATATGACAGCAAAACAACAACACCTGTTGTACCAAACCAAGATGTCATGACATCTGTCATGACAGTAATACTGTCATATTACTGTCATGACAGTTGATGAAGATGCTTCAACATTTTACTCGACATCTTTCCAAGTATTATAACCACATCTATACTGATGTCTGATCAACCATGTCAGGACATCTTACCCAACATCTTGCTATAAACTTGTTTTAGCCAAAATGTAGCCAATCAAAGACCTAACAATCTCCCCCTTTGGCAAATTTTGGCTAAAACAACCTTTGGATAACACATCCAGCTCCCCCTTATGGAAACAACCAAAGAACACTACTACTACTTACATATCCCCCTTTTTAGCCATAATATGCCAAACCAAACAACTATGCATTTAAGGGAAATCAACCAAAAGCAAGCAAGTCAGTAGCAGTACTCCCCCTGTCATACACAATTAGTCCTCCCCCTCAAGGGAAAACCCCCACACATCAGAATACATGCAACGGAACAACAGAAGCAGAAGCAACATAAGCAGCATAAGCATGACAAACTATCATGCTCCCCCTAAGTAGTTGTATACAGCAAGCAACCATAAATACTACTCTCCCTGCATTTAGAACCAGTGCTCCTTTGTAAGTAGAACACATTGTTGATGAATGGAATACATAAGACACATCTTTATGTCTTCAAGAGCGTACCCTCTGTTCAACACACCTGCTGAACGCATTCACCCAATGCTTGACCCTCAAGCAATTCATGTACCACACCAGTACATATAACAAATAGAAGTTCTCCCCCTATCTTTCTCAATAGATGCTTCTTCAGCAAGAAACACCCAAAATCACCACATGATATCCCATGACAACTTCATGATCATATAGTGAGAGTACCAGGACCGTATCCTTGTACCAGAAATTATCCGTACACCACACAAATTCCTCCTTAATTCTCATGTATAGATCTCCTTGTTCCCGGAGATACAACCTAATTGAATCTGAATGCTTCACATTCCTCAAAGAGACACACAGGGCCCCTTAGTTTGCTAGCTCGCCCAGATATTCTTCACACTTGAGAGACACCAAACACATGCTCCAGAAATCTTTAGCCCATTTGCTCCACAAGCACCAAACTGATCCACTTATAGCATGTCCCATTCACATCAGACTTCCAAGACAGTCCTTTACCCATCATTCTCCCGTATGAAAAGATAAATACTTCTTAGACAAGATGTGAGTGTCAAGTTCCACACTCAGAACTTAGCATCCTTCTCCAAGGATAACTAACCCAAAAAATGTTCTAACATCAGTTAGGACATCCTTCACATATCATAGACACCAACCAACATGGTTCTAGATATGTTCCACCAATGGACTTACTATCTGCATAGTAATCCAACTGAAGGTCTTCAAACAACACTGTACCACCAGCTTGATCAATAAGAACTCCAGTAACCAAAGAGAGAAATAAACTCTCATCCACCAAAAGAAGGCAATCTTTCATAAACTGAGAACTTCTGCCACAAGCTCCAAAATGAACTAGATCCTCCTTCCGTTTTCAACCAACTACCCTTTTGCACAAGAGCAATCAGTTTCAAGCATCCTGCTTGAATGCACAATAAAGATCAACCAAATTCCACTATTTGACTGATATCATTCTTCTTCAGAACTCCCACAAGATACACTGATCCACCAATGAAATCTGATCTTCAAGTCACATGAACTACTTGCCCCATAGCAAGACATCTTGGATTCACCAAGCCTCTAGACATGTAACATCTTCTCAAACCGTAGCTCCCGCAAACTGCATGAGATAAACCTTTTTGAAGCATCCATAACTTCCATTCTCTTGTAGATCACCTTATCTTAAGCTGATGTGCCACATCATCAGCTGAGATCCTGATGTTAAGCTAGATGTCAGAACATTCTGATACGACATCCAACTGCTGAATTCAGCTCCTCCTTCTGCCACTTAGAAGAACCTCATCCCTTTAACAGAACAAGAGTTCCATGCTCTCGTAGACTTAATTCAACAACCAAGTTAGAGTAAACAACCTTCATCCTGCTTAACACAGATATTCCCTTCAAGCTCACACCTTGATGAATAACTGCTTTGAAACTCCAAAGACTTTATACCTGCCACGTTTGAATCTTCAAAAGAGTAAGTAGTCCTATACTACACCATAGCCATACCAAAGAATGCCACTTTCCTTAGTAGAGCAGTCTGTAGAAAGTCAGAGATAACTGCCACTTAACCTTGACCTTCAAACTGAGCATGATCATATGCTCCCAAGTACCTAGATCAGAAATAAACTGATCCAAGCTGTGCCATTACCAGCACTTTATTCCTCCTAGATCAGAAATAAACTTATCCAAGAAGTAACCATCAAGATTATGATGTCTTCATCTTCATCTTCAACAGTATCAAAGTCCAGACCAGTTTCTTTCCAGGAAACTCTCCAGAGATCACATGCTTCTGTCACACCAGACTGAAGCCAATTCTTAGGTCAACACCCAAGACTAAAACAGATGCTAAAGTGTATGCAGTACCCCTCCCATGATTCTGCACAAACTCTGATGATGAGATGTTCCAACATCTTGTTGAACATCAGCAATCTTGACTTTCAAGGATAATCAATTAAATACTTGTGAATCCACAAATAGCAATTGATCTTAAATCCTTATTCAGTAACCCTTCTTCACTGTTGTAGCTAAGCTCCACCAGATCACTTCATGAACACTTATCAAGTATTCAATCTTTTGCAAGTATCTTCTTTGACAGACAGTGTTGAGATACCAAGGCTACCACCCTTGACTCAAGTAACTAGGATTATCTCTGAACGAATCCTATTTACCTCAACGATTCTGAGAACTCCAATCAGATTGAATCCACCCTTAAGGTTAAGAGAGATGAATCCTTCCTTGCTGTTTTTGAGAGTGAAAATAAATCACCTCCACTTTCTTTAGGTTGTGTTTCATAGAAACACCTTCTAGTTAGAAGAATAACTAGAAGACTCCAGATGCACGACTGAGATTCCTTTATGAGTGGGCTTGAGAGAATTCTCAAGTATCTTTGACAACCTAGCCGATCAATAATCTATCAAACTCCCAGAGCAAGAACTTGATAAACCTAAACTCAACTCCTCTCCTCTTCAACTGACTTCAACTTGCACCATGGAACCAAGCTTCCAAGTACCAAGTCACTATAACAGACATCTTCCAACAAATCCCTTCATTCCATCGCTCCCGACTTTGGAATAAAAGGATGCAGATATCTTCACATATAGAGGCCGACGATTGAGACCTTCCACCATCTGTCTTCAGTAACAACTCCAGAATCCCATAATTCTAGAGCTCTTCCATCAGAAACACATGCAGCGGAACCACCAAGGAAAAAATTCAACTTGACCTAATAAGATGTCAAAACATCTTATAAGACACACCAACAAGAGAACTAGCCACTACTCCTGCAGTTGTTGTAGAACCTTCTCAGCAACATGAACAACCTCTGGGTTGTTACCTTCGATCCAGAACATCCATCATATCCATTAATTCCCTTGAGTATGTCTGAGTTGATTGATCTGATCTTCAAAACTCCTCCTTGTTTAAACGCCAGAAAGTATCTCCCAAAGATCTCATCCAGAAACAGACAGGATGCCTGCTCTGATACCAATTGAAATTCTGGCAATGCAGACAGCAGATGTTCTAACACATGTCAAGACATTGTTCTGCATAAACATTTAAACACAGAGGCACAACAGCAGACTGATACCTTGAATATCAGAACTGCAAAATCACAGATGTTACGACAGCTAATCCAACATGTTAATCAAGACTGGACTGAAAATAGCAGAATGATAAACATCACATAATATGATGACCCAGTTCAGTGCAACTCACCTACGTCTGGGGCCTACCAAGCCAGGAATGAATTCACTATTAGTAGTATTAATTTAGAGCTAAACTCTCCCATTTACAACTCCTCACTTAATCCCTACCCAGTACAATTCTATCTAGAGATCACCATCTAGATAAGAGAAACCCATCTCAATTCCTAAATCACCTCAGTGATATCTAACAGTTACAATCTCCAGCAACTGCATCAATCTGTTCAATTGGAAGATTTTCCTTCCAATAACAATATTCAACCAAGACTCTTGACTAACAACAATACTCGGTTTTGCTTAAAAGCTTCAACCAAGAACAATACTCAACTCTTGCTTCAAAGCTTTGAGTGAGAACAATTTACAACAACCTATGTCGACCACATAGTATCAAAAGATACATGGGTGACTTACAAACTACACAAGAGACTCTCAAAACCCTAAACCCTTATGTTGCACCGACGGCTTGTTATTGTGTGTGCTTGCTATTTTAGGTTTAGCAATTCCTTATTTATAGACTCTTGCAGTATGGGCTTGGACTCTTCAATCAGGTCCAATCTTCATGTTTTAATTCAGCTGCAAGATCTTCTCCATAGGAACAAATCTCCAAATAGTTTCCTAAAAAGTCTCCAAGATCCTTTTTATAATCTGCACTTTGTTCCTAATAAATCGCCTTGACCTGCGTATAATGATCAGACATCTCCAAAATATTCTCATCAAAACAAAACAATTTTGTCAAGAGATATACAACAGCAGCACCTGCTATACCAGACAAAGATGTCATGACATCTCCTTCAACATCTTGATTAAAAGTCACATGACAACAAAACAGCAACACTTGTTGTACCATACCAAGATGTTATGACATTTGTCGTGACAGTAATACTGTCATGAGAGTTGATAAAGATGCTTTAACATCTTACTCGACATCTTCCTAAGTATTATAACCACATCTATACTAATGTCTGATCAACTATGTCAGGACATCTTACCCAACATCTTGCTGTAAACTTGTTTTAGCCAAAATGTAGCCAATCAAAGACCTAACAATGATGACAAACCATCCTTTGAAATTTAACTTGTTCATCAATGAGTTACTTTAATATGTGACTTTTTAAAATTTTGAGTAGTAACTAGAATCTCTCCCTATCTTGTATATCTCCTCCTTGCTTTTGCAATTCAAGCCCTTCTCCCCTGAAAAAATTATGCACAAGAACAAATATAATACCTACTATTTTCCCCCTTTTGACATCATCAAAAATAAAACAAAGTAGAATAAAGTACAAAGCAAAGTGATAACATAGGAAGGATATACTATTATAATTGAAAACTAATAGCACAAAATTAGACATTTATCTCCTTCAAGGATTTGATTTCAAGGTTGATATCAATGTTGATGCTTCTTCAAAACATCTTCTTCTTATCATCTTCATTCCATGAACTTTTAATCTTTGTTGTCCTAACACCATTGACAACACTAGTAGGAACAAATGTACCATTTTGTACAACCTCCCATATATCTTCTCCTTGTGCTTTTAAATGTGCCTTCATACGGATTTTCTAAAAATAAAAGTATTCACCATAGAACAATGGAGGCTTGTTATTAATTCCACCATCTCTGAACATCGGGTTTGTGGAAGTCATTCTGAATCACATAAGCAGATTACTTGAACCTTCTCTGATACCAATTGTTGGTTTATGCACGGTCTCTAAGAAGGGGGTGAATTAGATTTATTGGAATTTTCTCAATTTGAAGTGTTAGCACTGGTTTTTTTATTTTTCATAATTAATATGAAAGTAAATATGTTGAAAAAATAAAGGCACAAAGTAAAAGACACAATGATATATCCTGGTTCCCCTCACAATCCGAGAGTACTCTAGTCCCTTCACTCCCCGTGAGAGATTTTCCACTATGTCAGATCTTTGTACAAGTCTTCCACCAAGACCTATCCTACAATCTTCTAACATAAGAAACACAATCAATAAGGGAAATCCCTATATGATCTTTACAAAGTGAAACAAGAGAACAATCCTCCCTTATTCAGTCTCTTGCTTTCAACAATCCTGGACAACAAGGTATACCACAATAATATGAATTTGTAAAAAAATTTATAGCTCTTGAATCAATTTTGTGTTAATTAATTTCCTCTTTATATCGATCACAATCCAAACATATACACCTAAGTGCTCAGAATAATATGAATGAAACTTTAATGAATATACATGAAAGTTCATGCAGAAAGTTTCATATTTGAAAGTTTAGAAAACTTGTTTGGATTATGACATGTGAAAGTTGTAATCAAAAAAACTCTTTTGAAATATGAAAGTTTTGAAACCATGGGTATATATATATATATATATATATATATATATATGTGTGTGTGTGTGTGTGTGTGTGTGTGTGTGTGTGTGTGTGTGTGTGTGTGTGTGTGTGTGTATGTGTGCGTGCGTGTGTGTGTGTGTGTGTGTGTGTGTGTGTGTGTGTGTGTGTGTGTGTATACCCTTTTGAAAGGGTGTATATTCATGAAACATCTTGATGTATATATACATGAATTGTAAAATATACTCGACCATTTTGATTCTTCCATTGACTTTCAAATGCTTATGATTATTTGAACTTGATTGCTCTAGTCTTTAAGCTTGAACTTTTTTTTATGTGTTTGTCTTCATCAAAACTATAACCAAAGACAAGAAGACCTCTTCTTCACAATAAGAACCTTCGGCGAATCGGCCAAGTAAATAGAAACCTCTGACCGAGTTATGTTAATTGAAACCTCTGACCTTTAACTAAAGTCTAATTAAATAAGAATCTCTGGAAAATCGGTCAAGTAAATAGAAACCTCTGACCTTAAACTAAAGTCTTAGTTAATAAGAATCGCTGGCAAACTGGTCAGGTATATAGAAACCTCTGACCGGGCTATGTTAATTGAAAACTATGACCTTAAACTAAATACCAAGTATAAATATACCTTTGCATTTCGGTCCAGTTAACATACCTCTGAGCTTAAACGAAAGCCTAAGTTAATATACATCTGGCATCCTGGTCAAATTGACATGCCTCTGACCTTTAGCGGTTTTGTTAACTTATCCCTGGACAAACAAAAATATGATCCACCAAGGGATTAGCCGCTTTGTGTTTAAAGAAGACGAGACCCATCAATCAGTAAGGCTCGGTTCACTAGGGCTTTTGATCTATACAGTATGAACCTCGGTTAAAGATAAGCTAAAATCTGCTTAGGGACCGCCATTCTATTTGATTTCCAGATAAATAAACCAATTGTTATCAAAGAGATAAAACCCATTAGGGCTACATAGCAATTCTAAAAATACTAACATGGTCACAACTAAAACAATCTCATGAAGGATCGAATATTACTGTTAAAAGATCCAGAAAGCATCCAAACATTACAAAATGCATCCATATAGGATGACCTATGACAAAAAGATTATGAACCAATACTCCAATGAGAATGACCTCCGATTTGATCAAACCAAAGATTCTCAGGCATTGGAACTCAACTCACATGGGACATGTAAAGAATTAAGCAATATAAACTCAGAATTGGCCAACATGCGATTATCATAATCTTTTAGGATTTGGTTACTACTGATATTCAAAAACCCACACGGCTATCACAATTCTGATAAGAAGGCCGAGCCTTGGCTTAGTTAAACGGGACGCCAACAAGACGAGATGCCACCTAGGGCTCTCCGACTTCTCTATGTCTAGAACCTACTGAGTTCTACAACGCCAATAGGCCGAGATCCCATTAGGGCTCTCCGACTTCTCTATTTCTAAAACCTACCGAACTCTATGCCGCCAATAGGTCGGGATACTACTAGGGCTCTTCGACTTCTCTATGTCTAGAACCTAGTGAGTTCTACGACACCAATAGGTCGAGATCCCTCTAGGGCTCTTCGACTTCTCTATGTCTAAAACCTACCGAGTTCTATGACGCCAATAGGTCGAAACCCTACTAGGGCTCTCCGTCTTCTCTATGTCTAGAACCTACCGAGTTCTACAATGTCAATAGGTCGAGATCCCACTAGAGATCTCCGACTTCTCTATGTCTATAACCTACTGATTTCTACGACGCCAATAGGTCGAAATCCCACTAGGGATCTCCGACTTCTCTATGTCTAGAACCTACTGAGTTCTATAATGCCAATATGTTGAGATCCCACTAGGACTCTCCGACTCCTCTAGAATCCACCAGGATTCTCCATCTCCTTCATCAAAATTGTAGATATTCTCAATATACATCAGGAATTGATCCATCCTCAAAGCTACGAACTTAAGAGGCGTTTAATCTATTAAAATGAGATTATGACAAGTTTATGTGATCCGAGATAAACTCAAAACACTTAACCCTTGCAGACCTCGTGCTTTGGGGGCTTATGTACATCCCAATAATTTAATGAGGCCGAGGAATTATTATGAAGTCGTGCACCTAATTCCATACTCATCACAAACTCAATTTACTAGACTCTAAAGGATAGTTCAAGTTGGAGCCGTTATGGCATTCCAATGGATGAATCCATTACAGAAAGATTAAAAGGGTTGAAGCAGTTACAAATGGTTAATGTTTACTAAAACCTATTAACCACACATTTTCATTATCCAATGAAGAGGCAAGGTTTGTGATATAAAAATACCCTCAATACCAAACAAAAATGGGATTTGATCGATGAATAACACAAAAAGGAGAAATCATATGAGAAACCTTGGACCACCAATAATGGTGGCCATTCATTCCTTCCTAACATACCTCATGCCAGACAGGACGATTAACCGAATTCAGGTGGATTTATCCAAATAATGTTTATCAAGAACACACCTTATATCTTACTTAGGCACCACGTGAAAATACTGAAATGCCCTCAGATTCTGGAGATGCATCTCCGGACGCACCCAATTCTGACTTAACGTTAAAATATTCCGGAGATGCATCTTCAAACATATTTCGGAGTAGCATCTCCGAAAGGTATTGGAGCTTATATCGCATCAGACCCTTATCCTTCCTCATTTCTAAAAAAAACTCAAAATTTTATCAAAAACTCTCTCACATTTTTTTCCATCAACCAAATCCTAAATCAAACAACAAAGTTCAAAGGTTCTTCTATCAACATCAAGTGCATCAGATACATCATCAAAGTGTGAGGTAAACTCTAAATATGTAAGCTTTTTTATTTTTTGAAAAGTTTTAGAGTTTTTGTGTAAATGAGTAGAAATTGATTATTAAGATAAGAAACGAGTATAAATTGCATGAATGATAGTTTAGACATAATGTAAAACATGTTTGTTGGCTGAATATGATGATCAAACCATTATTTATTTTTTGTATTTGCATGTCTGCATAGCCGTCATTGACGCACCTGAGTTGTTGCAGAAAATCCCAGAGATGCATCACTGGAATTTTTCAATGTTTAATTTCCCATTAACTGGAGATACATCTTTGGAAATTCTCAATATATTTTTATTTTTTATTTTCTTGCTTGTAATGTTGCTTGCATGCACTAATTTTATGGTTTAATTTTACTTAGATGCATTATGGATGATAGATACGATAGACTGAGGCATGGGAGGATTGCACCGCATGCATCAGTGGGGACGGGAAAATAGTCTGGTTTTAGAGGCTCCTGTCCACTCTGGCCATGCGGAGGCATCTACTTTTGGGGCTCATCATTCTCTTCATGCTTATCCATCATCTTCTTCCCGTAGGAGGCTGGTTTCACCTACTGACGCATCACCCCCTTCATCCTCCCGCAGGCGCTAAGTTTCACTTATTCTGGTGCCAGAGGTACTCGAGTCACCGGTGGTGCTAGAGACACCAGTGCCACCTCCTATGGATGGTGCATATGGACCAGTGCCACCTCTTTTTGCTAATACTACTTAGTCAATGCCACCTTCTACTACTGATGCTGCTGAGCCAGTGCCATATCCGGATGGTGAGCCAGAGCCATTTGGAGGAGGCCCTGTAGACTTGTCACTACTACCTCTGTATCCAAACCATACTGCCAGACATATTTGGGACAGAGAGGTAGCATTAGTTGGATTCATTCTTTTAATTAATGTTTATTTTAATTTATAAGTTTCTTACATTAATTTATTTTTCTGCAAGATAGTGATCCACTGAAGTTTATTAACCACTGGCGGAAGATTACTAGCTTGCCTCACCAGAATGAGGAGTGTTTCCAGGAAGCTTTTTCCCTATCTAGGATGAAGGACTTGTGCATGACCGGTTATATTACGGTCAACCACTGGATGCTTGATGCATTCGTGGATAGATGGCACTCTGAGACCTCGTTATTTTATCTTCCGTATGGTGAGATGTCTATCACACTCGACGATGTATCGTGTTTGCTACATCATCCAATTAGGGGGAAACTTCTAGATTATAGGATAATTACCAAAGACGAGGCACTCAAGATTATGGTAGACTATCTGGGAGTTGATCCAACGGATACGATGAAGCAGTTGGATAGAACCAAGGGCTCATGCTAGGTTTGAATTCTTGAATAAAGGTATATATAAATGAGATCTTTAGAGTACAGTAGGCTATAAGGGATGATGAGCATGCGGGGTTCCATAAAGCATATGTTATAAAAGCATACCTACTATATTTGGTTGGCACTGCGATTTTTGTGGACAATGTAACACCCCCAATTTATAACCCGAGCAAATAAAGCGATAACGAATCATCAGAGTATAATTAAAACATTCATGGCATAGACGGATGCGTCACATCAATTGAAACAAAATACAACAACCTGCTCATATAGATATGCAACAATCAGGTAGCACATAACAGAGGAACTCAGTTCCTAACACCCACAATTTAGATACAGAATAAAAATGGAAAATCTGCAACTGAATCTCATATATATATAACATAAAGGTTTGTCTGTCATACACAGAGTCATACATGTACAATCCCAAAAAGAACATATACATATACACATAATCACAACCGATCTCCCCGACTACCCGGTGCTACATATCAGAGCCGACCCACAAAAGAATGAAGACCTAAGCTTCACAAAAAGACCTCCAGCATCTAATCTGCAATGCCTCATAGAGCATTTAAAACAGCAGAAGGGTGAGAAACACAATTATAATATAATTGCATACAATTATATAATAACACAAAAATACACATATAAAACATTCTCACCACAATTTACACCATAATTCGAATGCAAACCAACACAAATCATATCTCATGCATCCATCACAAAGGCATATCAATCACGCACAATACATTTATCACCAACATATATATATATATATATATATATATATATATATATATATATATATATATATATATATATATATATATCTCAACTCATAAATTCCATTCACAATTCCACACAAAATACATCCATTCATGATTTATGCAAATGCACAGAGACCGACACAACGACTCTATGTAATTCAATGCGATACCGTTCCATCCATCATTAGTTCACTCAGGAACTATTGGAATCATCGCTTGTTACTTAGTGTAACTCCCCGTCGGGCAAACGATGTTCCCCGTCGCTCACACCTCTTTGTATAAGGCACATGATGTTTATGGATCGCTCACACCTTTTTGTATAAGGCACACGACCCGATCGCTCACACCTCTTTGTATAAGGCACACGACCCGATCGCTCACACCTCTTTGTATAAGGCACACGATCGTTTATAATCATCGCTCACACCTCTTTGTATAAGGCACACGATGTTATAACAGATTCCCTCTGGAATCATTTCATCGCTCACACCCACTAGGGCACACGACATCACAAGAATGCATATCATGATGCTTGGCATACAATGACTCATGACATTCCAATGCACACATATACACATCCATAATCATGCATATACAATCAAACACAACACAATGCATTTTCTTGCCCTTAGGCCACAAACCATCATCACAACACTTCATCACATTCATTCACATCATATAACATCACACAAGTCATACGATATCTATCGAAAGCATATTGTATGATAACACATCAAATACACATAGTTAAGATGGTAAAAGTCGACAAAACGACACATTCCCAAATTCTCGACATAATTAAATCGGCCACCAATCTCAAAACCATTCCTATAAGAAAGAACATCTCATTAGCTTTCTAACGCACCCAACCGCGCCTCAATCCGACTGACGGATCAAAAGTTATGAAGAAAACAATATGGAACAATCTGTCATGTTCGCTATGCGAATCTCCTAGCGAGCATTCGCTTTCCTCATTCGCCGTGCGAAGCTCCAGCGAACCGTGGCAGAGAAAAAACAGCATAAAGTTCGCTTTGCGAACTGCTGGCGAACATTCGGCCACCCATTCGCACTGCGAAGCCCTGGCGAGCCTTCGCTTTCCTCTTCGCTGCTTGTTCGCACTGCGAGCCTGCGAATTCTGGGATTCGCAGCAGTGCTGTTACTCATCCTAAATCACCATTTTCCCCATCAAAACCCAACCAAACCATATCTTAACAACCAGAACATATTACAATCATAACCATAAGTATTCTACCGCATTTATACCGATTTCCAACCGCTAAAACCTCGATTTCTCTCGTTTTCTCTCAATCGACCTAGAATTGAAAAGCTAGGAAAAAACCAACAAACACATACATGATCATACACAAACATAGCATAACCGAGTTTCGCACCCTTACCCGATTAATCGCGCTTCGAAGTGTCGGTTGAATCGATTACTTAAACTCCAAGTTTTTCCTCTTTTTTCTTCTTCTCACTCTCCTTTTCTCTTCTCTTCTTTTTCTTTCTATTTTCTCTCTTTTCTTTCTATGTTTCTATTTTAAAGGAAAAATAATATTTACCCAAGCCAAAAAGACCAAAATACCCCTACGCTCAATTTTCTCGCAAACGTTCCCAAAACGCGATAAAACATAATAACCAAGAATAAAATAATATAAAGACCAAAAATAATTAAATCGACTCAATTAAATAAAACTAACAAAAACTGGGGTGTTACAACTCTCCCCCACTTAGAGATTTTCGTCCTTTAAAATATTACCTGAGACGAACAACTCCGGATACGACTCCCGCATCCGACTCTCCAACTCCCAAGTCAAATTACCCTCAGCAGCGCCTCCCCACGCTACTTTCACAAGCGCAATATCCTTGCCTCTTAACCGCTTCAACTCGCGATCCAAAATTCTCACTGGTAATGCCTTAACCGTAAGGTTCTCCCTTACCTCAACCTCATCCATCGGAATCACATACGACGGATCCGGAACATACTTCTGAAGCTGTGAAACATGGAACACATCATGCAAATTCGAAAGATTCGGTGGCAACGCCACCCGATAAGCCACAGCACCCACTCTCGCGGATATCTGGTAAGGACCAATAAACCGAGAAGTAAGCTTCTTCGACTTCAATGCACGACCAACACCCGTTACCGGTGTAACTCTCAAGAATACATGATCGCCTTCTTGAAACTCAAGATCTTTCGTCCTTCGATCATGATAACTCTTCTGCCTACTCTAAGAAGCCTTCATTTTCTCACGAATAAGTTTCACCTTTTCCGTAGTCTGTTGCACTAACTCCGGTCTAACCACCGAACTCTCACCAGATTCATGCCAACACAAAGGTGTTCGACATCTCCTTCCATACAACGCTTCAAAAGGTGTCATTCCAATACTCGAATGGAAACTGTTGTTATACGTGAATTCCACCAACGTAAGATAACTATCCCAAGCACCACCTTGCTCAAGAACACAAGCTCTCAGCAAATCTTCTAATGACTGAATAGTTCTCTCGGTCTGACCATCCGTCTGAGGATGATAAGCAGAACTCAATCTCAACTTGGAACCTAACGCCTTTTGCAAACTTTCCCAAAATCTGGAAGTAAACCTCGGATCTCGATCTGAAACAATACACAACGGAACACCATGTAGCTTCACAATCACACGGATATAAATCTCAGCCAACCTCTCCAAAGAAAAATTGATGTTAATCTGAATGAAATGCACCGATTTAGTCGGCCTATCCACAACTACCCAAATGGCATTATGTCCCCTCTGTGTATTCGGCAACCCTGTAACAAAATCCATAGAAATGTTATCCCATTTCCACTTGGGAATATCCAACAGTTGCAATAATCCACTAGGCTTCTGATGTTCTACCTTTGACTTCTGACACGTCAAACACGCATAAACAAACTGAGCCACATCCCTCTTCAATCCGGACCATCAAAAGATCTTCTTCAAATCTTGATACATCTTATTAGATCCCAGATGTATACTCAAACTACTCCGGTGTCCTTCCTCTAAAATCATCTCTTTCAAGTCCGAATCATCAGGAATACAAATTCTACCACGAAATCTCAAAACACCCTTATCATCGACTTTAAAGTCACCATTCACACCTTCATCTCCAACCGTCATCAAATCAACAAATTTCACATCCAACTTCTGTTTCTCGCTAACGGTCAACAGAAAATCATTAGTAACCTTTAACATACCAAGCCTCACGCTATCAGATGTCAATTCACACACCAAACTCAAATCTCTAAATGCTTCCAAAAGTTCCCACTCTTTAACCATCAAAGCAGACATATGCAAAGATCTCCGGCTTAACACATCGGCTACCACATTAGCTTTACCAGGATGGTAATTCAAGCCAAAATCGTAGTCCTTCAAAAATTCCAACCATCTCCGTTGCCTCATATTTAACTCTTTCTGATCAAACAAGTATTTCAAACTCTTATGATCACTAAAGACTTCGAATCTTGCACCATAGAGATAATGCCTCCAAATTTTCAATTTAAACACCACAGCCGCTAATTCCAAATCATGAGTAGGGTAATTCTTCTCATGAATCCTCAATTGCCTCGAAGCATAAGCCACAACCTTACCTTCTTACATCAACACTCCACCTAAACTAATCAAAGACGCATCACAATACACCACAAACGGTTCAGTAGGAATCGCTAAGACCAAAATCGGAGTTGTAGTCAATCTTCTCTTCAGCTCACTAAAACTTTCCTCACACTGAATATCCCAAATGAACGCTTTACCTTTACAATTCAGCTGGGTCAAAGGAAGTGCTAACTTGGAAAAGCCTTCAATGAATCTTCGATAATATCCAGCTAAACCCAAAAAGCTTCTAATTTCAGTAACAGATCTAGGAGCCTCCCATTGTAGAACTGCATTTACTTTGGATGGATCCACAGCAATACCATTACCTGAAATCACATGCCCAAGAAAACTCACTTCTGACAACCAGAACTCACACTTGGACAACTTGGCATAAAGTCTCTTCTCCTTCAAGATTTGAAATACAACACGCAAATGTTCCGCATGTTCCTCCCGGGACTTAGAATAAATCAAGATGTCATCAATAAACACAACAACAACTCGATCCAAATGCTCATGGAAAATACGATTCATATACTCCATAAACACTCCTGGCGCATTAGAAACCCCGAACGGCATCACAGAATATTCGTAATGTCCGTAGCGTGTCCTAAAAGCCGTCTTCTGAATATCTTCCTCTTTCACTCTAATCTGATGATAACCTGACCTTAAATCAATTTTACTAAACACACACGCACCTACCAACTGGTCCATCAAATCATCAATTCTCGGAAGAGGATACTTATTCTTAATCGTCACCTTATTCAGCTGGCGATAATCAATACACAATCACATACTTCCATCTTTCTTCTTCACCAAAAGAACTGGAGCACCCCAAGGCGATACACTCGGCCTCACAAACCTCTTTTCTAACAATTCATTCAACTGCTTCTTCAACTCAACCAACTCAGATGCCGACATACGATATGGTGCCATAGATACAGGTCTAGTACCAGGAACTAGATCTATAGAAAACTCCACCTCTCTCTCTGGCGGCACATCTGAAATATCCTCTGGAAACACCTCTGGAAATTCACACACAACTGGAAACACATCAATTGCAACTTGACTATCCACAGTCAACGATGCAAACAACCCGAACAACTCAGCTTCATCCGCCAAAAGTTTCTTCAACTCTTTGGTAGATAAGAAACTCAATTCCTCGTCTTCCTCAAGAGAAGGAAATCTTACCAGCTTATGATAACAATCAATATGCACTTGATTGAACTGCAACCAATTCATTCCCAGAACCACATCTAAACCCTCCAACGGCAGACACACTAAATCCATCTCAAAATCTCTACCATAAATGGTCAAAGGACAACTTAAACAAACCAAAGAAGTAGTTACCGGCCCCATTGCTGGAGTATCAATAACCATCTCTCCACCCATCGAAGACAACAAAAGATTCAAACGCTTCGCACACTCAGATGAAATAAATGAATGAGTCGCTCCGGTATCAATAATAGTAACTAAAGGCATACTATTAATAAAACAAGTACCTCTGATCAGACGATCTGCACTAGTAGTCTGAGCTCCTGCCAATGCAAATACTTTCCCCCCAGATTGAGTTTGTTTTGGTTTCGGACACTTCGTACTAACATGACCAGGTTCACCACAGTTGAAACACTTCACCACATTTTTCTTACATTCAGCTGCGACATGTCCTATACCTCCACAATTGGAACACTTCCTTATATCCTTTCTACATTCAAACTGACGATGTCCTAAGTCACCACACCTAAAAAACTCAGAGGATTAGACATACCTCCCCCACTTGGCCTTTTATCAAAACTACCCCTTTGCTTACCCTTGTCAGCTGGTGACACATAAGGACCACCATGAAACGGTTGCTTTCCTTTCCTTTCGTTCACACTTTTATAGTGAGTAGAACGAGCTTTGCTATCCTCCTCATAAATTCTACAACAATCCACTAAATCTGAAAACCTTCTAATCCTTTGATAACCAATTTCCTGCTTGATCTCAGGATGCAATTCGTTCTCAAACTTCACACATTTGGAAAACTCTGCAGTATAATGTCGATAAAACTGAACAAGCTCCACAAACTTAGCAGTGTAATCCACAACATACATGTTACCTTGTTTCAACTCCAAGAACTCTATCTCTTTCTTTCCTCTAACATCTTCAGGAAAATACTTCCTCAAAAACTCCCTGCTAAACAAAGTCCAAGTGACCTCTTCACCTGTAGCTTCCCACACATGACGCGCACTAACCCACCAATCATCAGCCTCCTCCTGTAACATGTGAGTATCCAGTCTCACCTTATGTTCCTCAGCACAGTCCATCACTCGAAAGATTCTTTCAATCTCCTTAAGCCAAATTTGAGCACCGTCAGGATCATGTCTCCCATTGAAGACAGGCGGTTTGTTCTTCCTGAACTCATCATTTCCACCAGCATTAGGTGCACCCCGTACAGCCTGAGCCATAGCTTGCATAGCAGCAGCAAGAACATCATCATTCCTACCAGCCATATTCTATTACTATCCAGTAACAGTAACTATGGTTAAACAAACAACTCACCTAAACACAAAGACCGACACAGACTGGCACAAACTGACACAAACTGACAAAACTGGCTCTGATACCACTTAATGTAACACCCCTAATCTATAACCCGAGCAAATAAAGTGATAACAAATAATCAGAGTATAATTAAAACATTCATGGCATAGACGGAGGCTTCATATCAATTGAAACAAAATACAACAACTTGCTCATATAGATATGCAATAATCAGGTAGCACATAACAGAGGAACTCAGTTCCTAACACCCACAATTCAGATACAGAATAAAAGCGAAAAATCTGCAACTGAATCTCATATATATATAACATAAAGGTTTGTCTGTCATACACAGAGTCATACATGTACAATCTCAAAAAGAACATATACATATACACATAATCATAACCAATCTCCCCGACTACCCGGTGCTACATATCAGAGCCGACCGACAAAAGAATGAAGACCAAAGCTTCACAAAAAGACCTCCAGCATCAAATCTACAATGCCTCATAGAGCATTTAAAACATCAGAAGGGTGAGAAACACAATTATAATATAATTGCATACAATTATATAATAACACAAAAATACACATATAAAACATTCTCACCACAATTTACACCATAATTCGAATGCAAACCAACAAAAATCATATCTCATGCATCCATCACAAAGGCATATCAATCATGCACAATACATTTATCACCAATATATATATATATATCTCAACTCATCAATTCCACACAAAATCAATCCATTCATGATTTATGCAAATGCACAGAGACCAACACAACGACTCTATGCAATGCAATGCGGTACCGTTCCATCCATCATTCTCATTATTAGTTCAATCAGGAACTATTGGAATCATCGCTTGTTACTTAGTGTAACTCCCCGTCGGGCAAACGATGTTCTCCGTCGCTCACACCTCTTTGTATAAGGCACACGACGTTTATGGATCGCTCACACCTCTTTGTATAAGGCACACGACCCGATCGCTCACACCTCTTTGTATAAGGCACACGATCGTCTATAATCATCGCTCATACCTCTTTGTATAAGGCACACGATGTTATAGCGGATTCCTCTGGAATCGTTTCATCGCTCACACCCACTAGGGCACACGACATCACATGAATACATATCATCATGCTTGGCATACAATGACCATTGACATTCCAATGCACACATATACACATCTATAATCATGCATATACAATCAAACACAACACAATGCATTTTCTTGCCCTTAGGCCACAAACCATCATCACAACACTTCATCACATGCATTCACATCATATAACAGCACACAAGTCATACGATATCTATCGAAAGCATATTGCATGATAACACATCAAATACACATAGTTAAGATGGTAAAAGTCGACAAAACGACACATTCCCAAATTCCCGACATAATTAAATTGGCCACCAATCTCAAAACCATTCCTATAAGAAAGAACATCTCATTAGCTTTCTAACGCACCCAACCGCGCCTCAATCCGACTGACGGATCAAAAGTTATGAAGAAAACAAAATGGAACAATCTGTCATGTTCGCTATGCGAATCTCCTAGCGAGCATTCGCTTTCCTCATTCGCCGTGCGAAGCTCCAGCGAACCGTGGCAGAGAAAAAACAGCATAAAGTTCGCTTTGCGAACTGCTGGCGAACATTCGCCCACCCATTCGCACTGCGAAGCCCTGGCAAGCCTTCGCATTCCTCTTCGCTGCTTGTTCGCACTGCGAGCCTGCGAATTCTGGGATTCGCAGCAGTGCTGTTACTCATCCTAAATCACCATTTTCCCCATCAAAACCCAACCAAACCATATCATAACAACCAGAACATATTACAATCATAACCATAAGTATTCTACCGCATTTATACCGATTTCCAACCGCTAAAACCTCGATTTCTCTCTATTTCTCTCAATCGACCTAGAATTGAAAAGCTAGGAAAAAACCAACAAACACATACATGATCATACACAAACATAGCATAACCGAGTTTCACACCCTTACCCGATTAATCGCGCTTCGAAGTGTCGGTTGAATCGATTCCTTAAACTCCAAGTTTTTCCTCTTTTTTCTTCTTCTCACTCTCCTTTTCTCTTCTCTTCTTTTTCTTTCTATTTTCTCTCTTTTCTTTCTATGTTTCTATTTTAAAGGAAAAATAATATTTACCCAAGCCAAAAAGACCAAAATACCCCTACGCTCAATTTTCTCGCAAACGTTCCCAAAACGCGATAAAACATAATAACCAAGAATAAAATAATATAAAGACCAAAAATAATTAAATCGACTCGATTAAATAAAACTAACAAAAACTGGAGTGTTACAACTCTCCCCCACTTAGAGATTTTCGTCCTTTAAAATATTACCTGAGACGAACAACTCCGGATACGACTCCCGCATCCAAATCTCCAACTCCCAAGTCAAATTGCCCTCAGCAGCGCCTCCCCATGCTACTTTCACAAGCGCAATATCCTTGCCTCTTAACCGCTTCAACTCGCGATCCAAAATTCTCACTGGTAATGCCTTAACCGTAAGGTTCTCCCTTACCTCAACCTCATCCATCGGAATCACATACGACGGATCCGGAACATACTTCCGAAGCTGTGAAACATGGAACACATCATGCAAATTCGAAAGATTCGGTGGCAACGCCACCCGATAAGCCACAGCACCCACTCTCGCGGATATCTGGTAAGGACCAATAAACCGAGAAGTAAGCTTCTTCGACTTCAATGCACGACCAACACCCGTTACCGGTGTAACTCTCAAGATTACATGATCGCCTTCTTGAAACTCAAGATCTTTCGTCCTTCGATCATGATAACTCTTATGCCTACTCTAAGAAGCCTTCATTTTCTCACGAATAAGTTTCACCTTTTCCGTAGTCTGCTGCACTAACTCCGGTCCAACCACCGAACTCTCACCAGATTCATGCCAACACAAAGGTGTTCGACATCTCCTTCCATACAACGCTTCAAAAGGTGTCATTCCAATACTCGAATGGAAACTGTTGTTATACGTGAATTCCACCAACGTAAGATAACTATCCCAAGCACCACCTTGCTCAAGAACACAAGCTCTCAGCAAATCTTCCAATGACTGAATAGTTCTCTCGGTCTGACCATCCGTTTGAGGATGATAAGCAGAACTCAATCTCAACTTGGAACCTAACGCCTTTTGCAAACTTTCCCAAAATCTGGAAGTAAACCTCGGATCTCGATCTGAAACAATACACAACGGAACACCATGTAGCTTCACAATCACACGGATATAAATCTCAGCCAACCTCTCCAAAGAAAAATTGATGTCAATCTGAATGAAATGCACCGATTTAGTCGGCCTATCCACAACTACCCAAATGGCATTATGTCCCCTCTGTGTATTCGGCAACCCTGTAACAAAATCCATAGAAATGTTATCCCATTTCCACTTGGGAATATCCAACAGTTGCAATAATCCACTAGGCTTCTGATGTTTTACCTTTGACTTCTGACACGTCAAACACGCATAAACAAACTGAGCCACATCCCTCTTCAATCCGGACCATCAAAAGATCTTCTTCAAATCTTGATACATCTTATTAGCTCCCAGATGTATACTCAAACTACTCCGGTGTCCTTCCTCTAAAATCATCTTTTTCAAGTCCGAATCATCAGGAATACAAATTCTACCACGAAATCTCAAAACACCCTTATCATCGACTTTAAAGTCACCATTCACACCTTCATCTCCAACCGTCATCAAATCAACAAATTTCACATCCAACTTCTGTTTCTCGCTAACGGTCAACAGAAAATCATTAGTAACCTTTAACATACCAAGCCTCATGCTATCAGATGTCAATTCACACACCAAACTCAAATCTCTAAATGCTTCCAAAAGTTCCCACTCTTTAACCATCAAAGCAGACATATGCAAAGATCTCCGGCTTAACACATCGGCTACCACATTAGCTTTACCAGGATGGTAATTCAAGCCAAAATCGTAGTCCTTCAAAAATTCCAACCATCTCCGTTGCCTCATATTTAACTCTTTCTGATCAAACAAGTATTTCAAACTCTTATGATCACTAAAGACTTCGAATCTTGCACCATAGAGATAATGCCTCCAAATTTTCAATTTAAACACCACAGCCGCTAATTCCAAATCATGAGTAGGGTAATTCTTCTCATGAATCCTCAATTGCCTCGAAGCATAAGCCACAACCTTACCTTCTTGCATCAACACTCCACCTAAACCAATCAAAGACGCATCACAATACACCACAAACGGTTCAGTAGGAATCGGTAAGACCAAAATCGGAGTTGTAGTCAATCTTCTCTTCAGCTCACTAAAACTTTCCTCACACTGAATATCCCAAATGAACGCGTTACCTTTACAAGTCAGCTGGGTCAAAGGAAGTGCTAACTTGGAAAAGCCTTCAATGAATCTTCGATAATATCCAGCTAAACCCAAAAAGCTTCTAATTTCAGTAACAGATCTAGGAGCCTCCCATTGTAGAACTGCATTTACTTTGGATGGATCCACAGCAATACCATTACCTGAAATCACATGCCCAAGAAAACTCACTTCTGACAACCAGAACTCACACTTGGACAACTTGGCATAAAGTCTCTTCTCCTTCAAGATTTGAAATACAACACGCAAATGTTCTGCATGTTCCTCCCGGGACTTAGAATAAATCAAGATGTCATCAATAAACACAACAACAACTCGATCCAAATGCTCATGGAAAATACGATTCATATACTCCATAAACACTCCTGGCGCATTAGAAACCCCGAACGGCATCACAGAATATTCGTAATGTCCGTAGCGTGTCCTAAAAGCCGTCTTCTGAATATCTTCCTCTTTCACTCTAATCTGATGATAACCTGACCTTAAATCAATTTTACTAAACACACACGCACCTACCAACTGGTCCATCAAATCATCAATTCTCGGAAGAGGATACTTATTCTTAGTCGTCACCTTATTCAGCTGGCGATAATCAATACACAATCGCATACTTCCATCTTTCTTCTTCACCAAAAGAACTGGAGCACCCCAAGGCGATACATTCGGCCTCACAAACCTCTTTTCTAACAATTCATTTAACTGCTTCTTCAACTCAACCAACTCAGATGCCGACATACGATATGGTGCCATAGATACAGGTCTAGTACCAGGAACTAGATCTATAGAAAACTCCACCTCTCTCTCTGGCGGCACATCTGAAATATCCTCTGGAAACACCTCTGGAAATTCACACACAACTGGAAACACATCAATTGCAACTTGACTATCCACAGTCAACGATGCAAACAACCCGAACAATTGAGCTTCATCCACCAAAAGTTTCTTCAACTCTTTGGTAGATAAGAAACTCAATTCCTCGTCTTCCTCAAGAGAAGGAAATCTTACCAGCTTATGATAACAATTAATATGCACTTGATTGAACTGCAACCAATTCATTCCCAGAACCACATCTAAACCCTCCAACGGCAGACACACCAAATCCATCTCAAAATCTCTACCATAAATGGTCAAAGGACAACTTAAACAAACCAAAGAAGTAGTTACCGACCCCATTGTTGAAGTATCAATAACCATCTCTCCACCCATCGAAGGCAACAAAAGATTCAAACGCTTCGCACACTCAGATGAAATAAATGAATAAGTCGCTCCGGTATCAATAATAGCAACTAAAGGCATACTATTAATAAAACAAGTACCTCTGATCAGACGATCTGCACTAGTAGTCTGAGCTCCTGCCAATTCAAATACTTTCCCCCCAGATTGAGTTTGTTTTGGTTTCGGACACTTCGTACTAACATGACCAGGTTCACCACAGTTGAAACACTTCACCACATTCTTCTTACATTCAGCTGCGACATGTCCTATACCTCCACAATTGGAACACTTCCTTATATCCTTTCTACATTCAAACTGACGATGTCCTAAGTCACCACACCTAAAACATCTCAGAGGATTAGACATACCTCCCCCACTTGGCCTTTTATCAAAACTACCCCTTTGCTTACCCTTGTCAGCTGGTGACACATAAGGACCACCATGAAACGGTTGCTTTCCTTTCCTTTCATTCACACTTTTATAGTGAGTAGAACGAGCTTTGCTGTCCTCCTCATAAATTCTACAACAATCCACCAAATCTGAAAACCTTCTAATCCTTTGATAACCAATTTCCTGCTTGATCTCAGGATGCAATCCGTTCTCAAACTTCACACATTTGGAAAACTCTGCAGTTGCTTCAGCATAATGTCGATAAAACTGAACAAGCTCCACAAACTTAGCAGTGTAATCCACAACAGACATGTTACCTTGTTTCAACTCCAAGAACTCTATCTCTTTCTTTCCTCTAACATCTTCAGGAAAATACTTCCTCAAAAACTCCCTGCTAAACAAAGTCTAAGTGACCTCTTCACCTGTAGCTTCCCACACATGAGGCGCACTAACCCACCAATCATCAGCCTCCTCCTGTAACATGTGAGTATCCAGTCTCACCTTATGTTCCTCAGCACAGTCCATCACTCGAAAGATTCTTTCAATCTCCTTAAGCCAAATTTGAGCACTATCAGGATCATGTCTCCCATTGAAGACAGGCGGTTTGTTCTTCCTGAACTCATCATTTCCACCAGCATTAGGTGCACCCCGCACAGCCTGAGCCATAGCTTGCATAGCAGCAGCAAGAGCAGCATCATTCCTACCAGCCATATTTTGTTCATATCCAGTAACAGTAACTATGGTTAAACAAACAGCTCACCTTAACACAAAGACCGACACAGACTGGCACAAACTGACACAAACTGACAAAACTGGCTCTGATACCACTTAATGTAACACCCCCAATCTATAACCCGAGCAAATAAAGCGATAACAAATAATCAGAGTATAATTAAAACATTCATGGCATAGACGGAGGCGTCATATCAATTGAAACAAAATACAACAACTTGCTCATATAGATATGCAATAATCAGGTAGCACATAACAGAGGAACTCAGTTCCTAACACCCACAATTCAGATACAGAATAAAAGCGGAAAATCTGCAACTGAATCTCATATATATATATAACATAAAGGTTTATCTGTCATACACAGAGTCATACATGTACAATCTCAAAAAGAACATATACATATACACATAATCACAACCGATCTCCCCGACTACCCGGTGCTACATATCAGAGCCGACCGACAAAAGAATGAAGACCTAAGCTTCACAAAAAGACCTCCAGCATCTAATCTGTAATGCCTCATAGAGCATTTAAAACAGCAGAAGGGTGAGAAACACAATTATAATATAATTGCATACAATTATATAATAACACAAAAATACACATATAAAACATTCTCACCACAATTTACACCATAATTCGAATGCAAACCAACACAAATCATATCTCATACATCCATCACAAAGGCATATCAATCATGCACAATACATTTATCACCAATATATATATATATATATATATATATATATATATATATATATATATATATATATATATATATATATATATATATATATATATATATATATATATATCAACTCATCAATTCCACACAAAATCAATCCATTCATGATTTATGCAAATGCACAGAGACCAACACAACGACTCTATGCAATGCAATGTGGTACCGTTCCATCCATCATTCTCATTATTAGTTCACTCAGGAAATATTGGAATCATCGCTTGTTACTTAGTGTAACTCCCCGTCGGGCAAACGATGTTCTCCGTCGCTCACACCTCTTTGTATAAGGCACACGACGTTTATGGATCGCTCACACCTCTTTGTATAAGGCATACGACCCGATCGCTCACACCTCTTTGTATAAGGCACACGATCGTCTATAATCATCGCTCACACCTCTTTGTATAAGGCACACGATGTTATAGCGGATTCCCTCTAGAATCGTTTCATCGCTCACACCCACTAGGGCACACGACATCACATGAATGCATATCATCATGCTTGGCATACAATGACCATTGACATTCCAATGCACACATATACACATCTATAATCATGCATATACAATCAAACACAACACAATGCATTTTCTTGCCCTTAGGCCACAAACCATCATCACAACACTTCATCACATGCATTCACATCATATAACAGCACACAAGTCATACGATATCTATCGAAAGCATATTACATGATAACACATCAAATACACATAGTTAAGATGGTAAAAGTCGACAAAACGACACATTCCCAAATTCCCGACATAATTAAATTGGCCACCAATCTCAAAACCATTCCTATAAGAAAGAACATCTCATTAGCTTTCTAACGCACCCAACCGCGCCTCAATCCGACTTACGGATCAAAAGTTATGAAGAAAACAAAATGGAACAATCTGTCATGTTCGCTATACGAATCTCCTAGCGAGCATTCGCTTTCCTCATTCGCCGTACGAAGCTCTAGCGAACCGTGGCAGAGGAAAAACAGCATAAAGTTTGCTTTGCGAACTGCTGGCGAACATTCGCACAGTGAAGCCCTGGCGAGCCTTCGCTTTCCTCTTCGCTGCTTGTTCGCACTGCGAGCCTGCGAATTATGGGATTCGTAGCAGCGCTATTACTCATCCTAAATCACCATTTTCCCCATCAAACCCCAACCAAACCATATCATAACAACCAGAACATATTACAATCATAACCACAAGTATTTTACCGCATTTATACCGATTTTCAACTGCTAAAACCTCGATTTCTCTAGTTTTCTCTCAATCGACCTAGAATTGAAAAGCTAGGAAAAAACCAACAAACACATACATGATCATACACAAACATAGCATAATCGAGTTTCGCACCCTTACCCGATTAATCGCGCTTCGAAGTGTCGGTTGAATCGATTACTTAAACTCCAAGTTTTTCCTCTTTTTTCTTCTTCTCACTCTCCTTTTCTCTTCTCTTCTTTTTCTTTCTATTTTCTCTCTTTTCTTTCTATGTTTCTATTTTAAAGGAAAAACAATATTTACCCAAGCCAAAAATACCAAAATACCCCTACGCCCAATTTTCTCGCAAACGTTCCCAAAATGCGATAAAACATAATAACCAAGAATAAAATAATATAAAGACCAAAAATAATTAAATCGACTCGATTAAATAAAACTAACAAAAACTGGGGCTGAAGATGGCTGGTTTCTACCTGAGTGAATCGTACACTCAAAGATACAACAGAGTCACCACCGAACTTTATTTAGTCCCAAAGGACAGGGAAAATATCGATAAAACCCAAGGGGAAGAGAAACGGGAACGGGGGGTCGGTTATGCGAAAGGAAGGTATTAGCACCTAATGCATCCGTCGTACTCGACGGGAACCATTTCGCTTGCTTCTAGGCTTGGATGGGTTATCTATCTAAAGGCTTCTAGCTAAAAGAAGGAGAGAGAGAAAGGGGAAAAAGAAAAGAAAGAAAGAAAGTGCTCGCGGAGGATCAAAGTCCTCGTGCCTACGTACCCTCATAGTGCAATGAGGAAGTCAGAGCGTCGTAGTTCATGGAACCAGGGGACAAAAAGGAAAAGAAGAAAGGGAGAAGGAAGGAAGGGTGGAAGTGTGCTCGCCAAGACATTGCGTCTCGTGCCTACGTATCATACATTCAAAAGAATACAGAATCAGAGCTTCTGTAGTTCGGGGAACTGGACGGAAAAGGAAAACAAGAAAGAACCAAGGAGACGAAAGAAGTGGTGTCGAAACCAAGAGCAAGAGTGAAAGAAAAAATCTACTGGGAAGGACTCCGCAGTAAGAGCGTTTGCACAAAAGAATAGGAAAAGAATGGTGTCAAAACCAAGCATGAAAGAAACTCCGTTGGGGATAACAAAGGGAATTGGTGTCGAAACCAAGAAAGTAAGAACAAGGGGAATAGAAAGGACTCCACTGGGGATCCAAATAAAAGGGATGGTGTCATAACCAAGAGGAAAAGGAGACTCGGTATATTAACTGGCTGGCAGTGGTTAACCAAAGAAAGAAAGTAGGACCCTGGCGGGGAAAAGAAGCTGGTGTCAATAGACGGACTGTGATAAACCAAGAGAGAGAGTATTGAACCGTGAGAAGGTGTTTGACTCTGAAGGGGCCTCGGTATATTAACTGGTAAACAGTGGTTAACTGAGGAAAGAAATGACTGCAACTCTGTGGGAATAGAGAAGCATTGGTTTTAACAGAGAAGACTGCGATTAACCAGGAGCACGGGTGTAGGACCGATCAAAGGTCGTGACCCTGAAGGGGTTCGGTGAACTGACGAACAAACAGTACTCAACCGAAGAAAGGGTATTTGAACTAAAGAAAGGTTACTAACCCAAGGGTGAGGTTGCCAACTGCGGCGGATTCGGTGTTTACAGACGGACTGTGATTAACCGAAAGGAGTGAGTGATTAACCAAGAGAAGGTGATTAACTCGAAAAAGGTTCAGTATTTTAACAGACGGACTGTGATTAACTGAAGAAACGAGTGAGTGATTAACCAAGAGAAGGTGATTAACTCGAGAAGAACTCAGTATTAACAGACGGACTGTGATTAACTGAAGAAACGGGTGATTAACCAAGAGAAGGTGATTAACCCAAGAGAAGTTCAGTGATTAATAGATAGACTGTGATGAACTGAGCAAGAGAGCAAAATTGGTGTTTCAACTGATAAGCAGTGGTTAAACCAACAACGGGAGAAGAACCAAGATTAGATTTCGAACTTCATGGGATTTACGGTTTTAACAGACAGACTGTGATTAACCGCAGAAAAGAGATTGAGATTCTTCAGGGGAATCAAAAGGCAAAGATTGATTACAAGAAGAAAAGGAGTAATGAAACAAAGAGAGATTGCTAGCACAAGAATAATGATCTTAACCAAGAAGGATGGTGATTGATCGAAAGGAGATATTGAGAAGAGCTCAAGTTCCCAAGGATGAATCTGACTGGGGAAAGAGCAACACTACAGCTTGAGGATAGAGGTGACTATTCTCGAAAGAGATGGCCAAATGCCATTACCCAAGAAATAGTAAGAATGAGGGTAGGACAACCATCCTCATTCCTTCTCTAACGCTCAAAGTATAGTACAGAAATTGAAACGGACAGCGCAGCAGCTCCAATGTTGTACAGTGCTCCTGCGGAGAGAAACGGACAGCGTAACGGCGTCAATTTGTACAGTGCTCCGATGCAAGGCGTAGTGCGAACTCCAACTCTACGAGGGGATCAATAGAGAAAGCTCTAAAGGAGGCCTAAAGAGAGGAAAAGGTAAGATCTATTAATCGAACCAAAGTTTCGATCAATTAATCAAGGGAGAAACATGCTAACAACTTTCCAAAGAGGATGAAAAGTCATTATAGCAAAAAGGAGTGAGTTATTGATTATACAAAATTATGTTTATCCATGAAGAATGAACTTAATGCAAACTGAAATGGAAGGTGCAAAACAGTGCCAAACAAATATTAGCATGTGTCATACACCAAGTGTCAAGTGATCAAGAATGATGCAAAAACTAGCATGTTCAAACAAATATCAAGAACACACCTAATTGCAAAAATTGATAAATCAAACATTGAATTAATGTAAATATGCTTCAAACAGAGGGTGATGGCATTAAAAACATCCATAAATATCAAGCATGATGATCAATGGAAGTTAGAAGGAAGAAAGCACGGCAAACACACTTGAAAATGCAAGAAAATAGCATTCTAGTACAGTGTTAATCGGTTACTCACCATGTGTTAACCGGTTACTTGCTTAAAAATCAGCGTTTTTGGTGAAAATTGAACTGAGTAACCGGTTACTCACCGGGTGTTAACCGGTTAACACTGAACAGTTGTGAAAAAAAATAGAAAAAACAGCTTTTCAAAAGTAGTTTTCAGCATTTAATCACTTATACCAACCACTACATGCTAGGACAAGAAATTGTGCATGAAAATTACATCATGTAAGAGGAATTAAACACAAATTACAAGCATTAATCATGAAGATCAAAGATCAAGCAATTGCATGATAAATTAAACCGAAAACGATCGAAATCACAACGTAAACACGCGAAATTAATCGAACCGGAGAGAAAAGATAGATCTACCAACCTACAAGCCGGAGGATTGGCTTGGCAATTATTGTAAATGAAATGTGATGAAGGTAAGTGAAGAAAACTAGAGAAATCCAGAGATTCCTCCACTTGCACTTCGAACCGTAGCGAAACCGAGCAAAATGCGATAAAAGCTCCGAAATCGAATTTGCACCGTAAGATCTTGAAGAAAACACTTGAGATGAATCCAAAAGCTAATAGAACTCTAGATAATTAAGTATAAAAGCAAGATGATGAAGATAATCAAAGAAAACCAAAAGAATCTTCAATTGCACTTCGAATCGTGGCGAAACCGAGCAAACTTCGACGAAAACTCCAAAATGAGAATTATCACCGAAGAAACTTGAAGTGATCACTTGAAATGAATCCAAAAGCTACTGAAGCTCCCCAAAATCCAGTAGCATGGAATAATGATGAAGGTTAAGCTCAAGAAATAATCACTTTCGATGTGAAAAGTGATTATTCTTCAAGAATTAAGAGCTTTAGTGTGATTTGGTGAAGAAGATGAAGTGGAATGTGTAGAAGTTGCAGAAAAATGTAGAGGAGAATGAGAGAATAGAGAGTGAAGAAAGTGTGAATTTGTGTGAATGATTGTGGAGCTTGAGCAAAATGGTGAAGCTTTGTTTAAATAGAGTTTAGGTTTGGAGTGTGAGAGCTTTGTACTTTGGTTTGGACTTAGCTTTGGGAGGTTTGGAGTTAGGGTTGGAGTTAGTTACACTTGACTCACCGAGTCAAGGCGGTTAACTCGGTTAGTTAGGATCAACTCGGTAACAATCCTAATGTGAGTTTCAAAATCCAAAGGTTGACATGTTGGTAAATTAAGTAACATGGTGCACTTAAATTAGAGTGATGCATTGGAATAAATATACTTGGATTGAAATGAATGGTGTTGAAATATCTAGAGATGTCTAGAATGTTCCACACACTACTAGAACACTGTAGAATCAATGGCCAAAGAGAGTGCATGGTTGCTGTCTCAAAATGCAGCAGAAATTGCAAAATCTGCCTGTGTTAACCGGTTAACATAATTACACTGTAATTGTGTTAACTGGTTAACCAGACCAAAAATTGCCCATTTTGCTTGAAAAATGATGTTGTGGTCCCGACTTCGATTTTCCACTTCTTGTATTGATGAATAGGCATAGAAACCTTCATTTTGTGCTTGTTTTGATGATGTGATGACCATGTGAGGATATGATTAATCGGGCTGGGAAAACCTGAATATCCTGCAACAAGAAAAACACAGAGAAAAGTGTGGATGCGTATGCTAGCGATGCGAATGCTTATGCTTATGCAAAAGGCAAAAGAGGGAGGTCAAATTTTGGGTTATGACAGCTGCCCCTATTTAATCCGCTTGGACCTGAATGTACGAATTGCGCTAGCTTTCTGATGATTCGAGGTAAAAGGGGATTAAATAAAAGAGTAGCTCGAGAATTTGGCAGATGGCGACAAAAGGAGAGTTGACAGTATTTGAAGGTTGATAAGTGCAAGGATAGCTGAAAATCTGCTGGGAGATAATTCAGGCAAAAAAGAGAGAGAGTATGAAGTGATTAGGCAGAAACCGTAGTAAAACGACTTCGACATCCTCGACCGGGGAAAGGACCTGCAAATAAAGACAAACTCTGCTGGAGAAGAAAGTTCACAAAGGGCGATGATCCCGCCGGGGAAAGAAACTGAGACCATCTCAGGTTTCTAAATCACCATGGCTGTCTCTGTTGAGGATGAAAGAATCAAATCAATCCTTCTTACCAAGACTGGATCTGCATGGGGAAAAGAGATTCCTGAATCATGTTGACTCAGCTGAGGAGAAACCACTGCTGCATGTGACAGATAGCTCCTACCCATTTGGAGAAGATGCACAACCCTTGCTGGGGAAAAGAACAAAGCGTCTTTGCTGGGGAACACCTTGGCAACCTGCTGGGGAGAATGATGACTCTGCTGAGGAACTGCTGAGGAGACAACAACTTCTTCACTGAATAAAAACATTGTCGACCAGGCGTTAAGCTTACCAATGGATATTACCGATCACCCTGCAGGAGTTACCAGTAACACATGCAATGCATAATGCTTTCTCGATTAATTTAGCTTTTTATTGTTCTCAACATTTTTAGTAATATGTGATCACAAATAATTGTTTATTTTGCAAACAAAATACTGGAATGAAAACAAATTGAGATAACAAATAATGCATTTTATTGAATGTGAAAATTTGTGTACATAGAGTGTGTACAAGGATGCGAAATCCTTGATGAGGAAAGTTGCAATAAAATTGAAAAACAAATGTAAATGGCAAAGGGAAATTATGCTTTGCATTGATTACAACATTGGCCATCATCCACTGTAAGTCTAGGTTCCAACGCTTTGCACCCGTTGATGATGATTCGACTGCTCTGTTACCGTCTGAGGTTCAGCCGTGATGAAAAGAGGCTCAAGTGTTCACAGTCAAATGCCTTTATCCCTAATTTTTGCCTGGACATGCTTTCACATTTTTTTCGTCCACCGGGATGCCCATTTTTTCCTAAGTCACCCTTTTGGGTTTTCAACTTAGCGGGCTATTATTGTTTTTTCCATTGTCCCTAACTTTTGCATGGACATTTCTTTTTTTTTGGTCCATCAGGACGTCCATTTTTCCCTAGATTGTCCTTGCGGATGTCAATCTAGCGGACTTTTATCCATTTTTTTAGGCATAATATTTTTTGATTGTATCGGAGTTCACGGGCGATGGCAACTCCTCCCCATCCATTGTGGTGAGGATCAGGGCTCCGCTTGAGAAGGCCTTCTTGACAACAAAAGGTCCTTCATAATTGGGAGTCCACTTGCCTCGTGGATCCAAGTGAACAGGTGAATATCTCTTGAGCACGAGTTCGCCTTCACAGAATGTTCGAGGAAGAACTTTCTTGTCAAAAGCTCTCTTGAGGCGTCTCTGATACAATTGACCATGATAAATGGCTGTAAGGCGCTTCTCTTCGATGAGATTCAGCTGGTCATACCGGGATTGAATCCATTCAGCTTCATCAAGACCTGCTTCCATGATGACTCAGAGCGAAGGATTTTCGACTTCAATGGGCAGAACAGAATCCATACCATACACAAGGGAGTACGGAGTTGCCCCAGTAGAAGTGCGAACTGAAGTTCTATAGCCACGCAGTGCAAAAGGAAGCATTTCATGTCAATCTTTGTAAGTTTTGACCATTTTCTGTACAATCCTCTTGTTGTTTTTGTTTGCTGCTTCAACGGCGCCATTCATCTTGAGCCGATATGGTGAAGAGTTGTGGTGCTCGATCTTAAATTCTTGACACAACTCCTTCATCATATTGTTATTCAGGTTGCTTGTGTTGTCCATGATAATGCTGCTAGGAATTCCATAGCGACAGATTATCTCTTTCTTGATGAATCTAGCAACTACTTGTCGTGTAACGTTTGCGTAGGAAGCAGCTTCAACCCACTTGGTGAAGTAATCGATAGCAACCAGAATAAATTGATGACCGTTGGAAGCCTTCGGTTCGATCATTCCAATCATATTTATACCCCACATGGAGAATGGCCAAGGTGAAGTCAAAACATTCAATGGAGTTGGAGGCACATGGATCTTGTCTCCGTAGATTTGGCACTTGTGACATCTTTTGGCAAAGTTGTAACAATCTACCTCCATTGTTGTCCAGTAATACCCAGCCCGAAGGATCTTCTTAGCCATAGCAGGACCTTTAGCATGTTCACCCTCGCAGCCCTCGTGTATGGACCTTATGATCGTGTTCGCTTCGTGTCTATCCACACATCTGAGCAACACAGAATCATAATTCCTCTTGTACAGTATACCACCACTTAAGAAGAATTTGGCGCAAAGCCGCCTAAGAGATTTCTTGTCAGTGATGGTGATACCCTCGGGATATTCCTGTTTTTCCAGATATCTTTTAATGTCGTAGAACCAAGGCTTGTCATCAGACTCATCCTCGATTGCTAAACAGTGTGCTGGTTCGTTCAAGTGATCAATGCGGATATGAGGAGCTTCATTCTTCCACTTGACCTTGAACATGGATGCTAAAGTGGCAAGAGCATCAGCTAGTTGATTTTCCTCTCTAGGAATATGATGAAAAGTGATCTCATCAAAGTAAGGAATCAACTTCGCTATGTGTTGTTGGTACGGAACCAGCTTGGAATCCCGAGTCACAAAGTTCCCTCTGACTTGACCGATGACCAAGGCAGAATCTCCATAGACCTCAAGAATCTTGATTCTCATGTCAATTGTCGCTTCAATACCGTAGATACATGCTTCGTATTCCGCCATATTGTTGGTGCATGCAAAGCATAATCTGGCAGTGAATGGAAGGTGAAAACCTATTGGAGAGATGAGGATAGCCCCGATTCCATGACCTTTAGAATTGGAGGCACCGTCCAACACGAGCGTCCATTGCGCCCCTGGTTCGGGTCCTATATCAGGATCTGGAGTCTCATAATCTCTGATAAACAGAACATCCTCATCGGGAAAGTCAAACTTCATCTATTGATAACCCTCTACAGGTTGGTGGGCAAGGTAGTCAGACAAGACACTCCCTTTTATTGCTTTCTGGGTAACATGCTGGATATCATACTCAGTTAACAGCATCTGCCACCGAGCAATCCGTCCAGAGACAGCAGGCTTTTCAAATATGTACTTTATTGGATCCATTTTGGATATCAACAAAGTAGTATGGCAAATCATGTATTGTTGTAGGCGTCGAGCAGCCCAGACCAGAGCACAACAAGTTTTCTCCAAGAGTGAGTATCTGGTCTCACAATCAGTGAACTTCTTGCTCAGATAGTATATTGCATGTTCTTTTCTGCCAATGCCGTCATGTTGACCCAATACACATACCATCGATTCGTCGAGAACGGTGAGATACATGATTAAAGGCCTACCAGGAATCGGCGATACTAAGAATGGTGGCTCTTGCAAGTATTGTTTTATTTTGTCAAATGCTTCCTGATAATCATTATTCCATTCAACCGATTGATTTTTTCTTAGTAATTTGAACATTGGTTCACAGGTAGCCGTCAAATGGGAAATGAACCTTGAAATGTAATTGAGTCTGCCCAGAAAGCCACAGACTTCTTTTTCTGTTTTGGGAGGCGGCATGTTCTAAATTGCTCGAACCTTATCAGGATCAACTTCAATGCCCTTCTGACTTACAATAAAGCCCAATAGTTTACCAGATCGAACTCTGAAGGTGCACTTCGCAGGATTCAACCGCAATCTAAACTTTCGGAGTCTGTCAAACAGTTTCTTCAGATGAACCAAGTCATCATCCTCAGTTTTGGATTTTGCAATCATAACGTCCACGTAAACCTCAATCTCTTTATGAATCATATCGTGAAAGAGGGTTGTCATGGCACGCTGGTATGTTGCCCCTGCATTCTTTAGACCGAATGGCATGACTTTGTAGCAATATGTACCCCATGGCATGATAAAAGTAGTCTTCTCCATATCAGTTGGGGACATCTTGATCTGATTATATCCTGAAAAACCATCCATGAAGGAAAAGACAAAGAACTGCGTTGTGTTGTCTACCAAGACATCAATATGAGGCAAAGGAAAATCAACCTTCAGGCTCGCCTTGTTGAGATCTCGATAATCCACACACATTCTGACTTTTCCGTCCTTCTTAGGCACCGGGACGATGTTGGCAATCCATTCAGGATACTCGGAAGTGGCTAGGAACCCTACATCAAGCTGTTTCTTTACCTCTTCTCTGATTTTGAGTGCCATGTCGGGTCTAGTCCTTCTGAGTTTCTGCTTGACAGGAGGACAACCGGGCTTGAGTGGCAAGTGATGTTCAACGATGTTGGTATCCAACCCAGGCATATCTTGATAGGACCAGGGGAAGATATCAACATACTCTTTCAATAACTTGACCAACTCGGAGTGTACATGCTTAGCGAGGGATGCGCCAACCTTGACTTCTCTTCTGACCTCATCAGTACCAAGATTGACAACTTCCACTGGCTCTTTATGTGGCTGAATCTCTCTACGCTCGTGCTCAAGGAGCCTTGCCAGTTCAGCCGGTAATTCACAATCTTCCTTACCATCTTCTTTGGCTTGGTTAATTGGAATTCCAGAATTACAATGGATGTTTGCCATGTTGTTATCAATGCTTTTATTAGTTCTGCATGTTTATGAATATATTTAGAATAAGCTATTTTAAAAGTGAAAAAGAAAAGAAACTTTTGCCATTTATTTGTGAAAAGTAAAATAAAGAAAGAAAATAGAGCATGATTTTGAATGCAAAAAACTTTTATATATTGATCACATAATATTGCAAAAGTGTGAGGCCTTTTACAAGCTATCCACTCGTCTCGGGCGAGTACGAGGGAACGAGAAAGCAAAATGCATTACATGTTATATGGGAAAACCACAGGAATCACGGTAGATGTCCAATTGTTGAGCTTGAAACCCGGCAGACATTTGTGCATGAAGCTTGAAATCTGATTACTGGGACCAACATCATCAGCAGCTGCCACGATGTCACCCTGCTGGAAACCCGCGCTATGGAACTTGACAAAGTTGCATCGCTCCTGACCAGAGGACCCAGATTGACGACCAGGATGATAACCCACTCCAAAACGATTATGCTTCTCAACCACATCAATCACGTGCCCCCAGCCTGGCAAGGCACCTCTATCGATGGTTTCTTTAGCACTCTTAGCAGATGCTAAAGTCAATTGTGGTGATCTACTTTGACTAGTTGAAGCAGAGCTGACATCTTCGAACTCGAGACACTGTAATGGCACCTCAGTTATGCCTTCTTCGGTCTCGACATATCGAAAAGACGATAACTCGCTTACAATCAAATCCTCTTCACCACAAACAATGACAAGCTGGTCGTCAAACATGAATTTTAACTTCTGATGTAAAGTGGGTGTAGCTGCCCTGCCGCGTGGATCCATGGACGATCCAATAGGCAACTGGACGCTGGATTAATATCCATCACCTGGAAGGTAATGGTAAACAGATGCGGCCCAATGTTGATGGGTAAATCCACTTCTCCAATGACCTGTCTTCGAGAACCGTCAAAGGCTCTGACAACTAAGGCACTTGGTCTCATCTCGATTCCTTCAACTGGTAATTGACTCAACGTGCCTTTAGGCATCACATTAAGAGAAGAACCGGTATCCACTAGAACACGAGATAACAGGATGTCTGTGCAGGTTACAGATATGTGCAGTGCTTTATTGTGGGCAGCTCCTTCAGGAGGTAATTCTGATTAATTAAAACCCAAATACCGACTTGCAGTTATATTGGCCACTACATCATCGAATTCGACGACGGATATATCTTGCATAACGTGGGCGCTGTTCAAAACTTTCAACAAAGCTGATCTGTGCGCAGGCGAACTCATGAGTAAGGACAAAATTGAGATCCTCGAGGAAGTCTGACCCAGCTGATCCACAATCTTAAAGTCACTTTTCTTGATCAGCTTAAAGAACTCTTTATCATCAAGGGTCTCCTTGCTCTTTGAAACACACTCAGACGGGATAGTCGGTACTAGAACAGTAGTAGATGCCCCTTGTTGAACCATAGGGGTTACAGCTGTAGGCGTTTCTTTAGGAGAAACAACAGTTGGAATTTGCACAGGCTTTGTAGTTACCTTCAGAGCAAATACTCGTCCACTGCGAGTCATACCTCCACCGGCTATAACATTCACGATCTCGGATTCGGCGAACCTTATCTCTTGACCTCCAAAAAACACAGTAGACCTATACTTCCAAGGTACCTCCTTAGAATTCTGATACGGAAACGGCTTCTGCGGACAAACCACGATGGGTTGCACCCTCTTATGCTTAGGAGATTCCACAGGAACCTTCCTATAGACGATGGTGAACGGCTCAATAACAGCAAATTCCTCAACAGGTTTAGATCTGGAAAATTGCACTTCGCCTCGGTTCATCAAAATCTGGACACAACCCTTCAGCCTTCGACACTGGTTGGGATTATTGTCACAAATCTGACACTTACCATGCAACCCTTTCAACATCCCGTGTTCGTTCAATCTCTTAAAAACTACAGCCATCGGATTCTTTACTTCGTCAACATCCATGATCAATTCAGCTCTGGAATTATCCCCAATCATGTTAACCGCAGGCCCACCGTGATTCGGCAACGGATTACTCTGAATGTTAGGTCCTTCCTCAGCGAAAGTCAGAACCTTCTTATCAATGAGTTCCTGAACTTTGGTTTTGAAAATAAAGCAATCCTCTGTTGCATGTCCTATGTATCCAGCATGATAGGCACAAGATGCATTTGGGTTATGCTTCGGGCCAAATGGAGGAATTGCAGGCGCAATCTGCTTGGGGACAATTGCCCCTTGGTGAACCAAGTAAGGAAACAACTCCGTGTATGACACCGGAATTCTATCAAAATTCAGACGCTTACGGTTTCCTTGATTGTTGCTGTTCTGACGATTCTGATTCTGTTGATTTTTGTTCTGTTGATTCTGTTGCTGATTCTGAGCATTCTGAACTGGTTGTTGCGGATGATACTGATATGGAGGTTGTTGATAATGTGCAGTAGCAATGTACGGATACGGATAGTACGACAAGGGAGCCATGGGAGCTTGATACTGAGGAGAAACTTGGGCTGTCACAGCGTTGGCTTCACCTTCCTTTTTCTTGGAATGACTGTTTTGAAACTTTCTAGCGGTCGGCTGCAGGGAAGCAGCTCCAGGAATCTTTCCAGTCCTTAAACCATTCTCAATCCGTTCACCAATCGTCACAACATCAGCGATATTCGATGAAGAACTACCCACTATTTTCTCATAGTAGGATCCCTGTAATGCACCCATAAAGATGTCAACCAACTCATTATCAGAGAGAGCAGGTCGCACACGAGATGCCATCTCACGCCATCTTTGTGCATACTCCTTGAATGTTTCAGCTGAGCGCTGTGACTGATTCTGCAATTGCAATCTAGTTGGCGCCAGATCAAGGTTATATGTGTATTGTCTCACGAGCGCTTCAGACAAATCCCTCCAAGTACGGATTTTGTTGTGCTCCAAGCCCATGTACCAATCTAATGAAGCGCCAGACAAACTATCTTGAAAACAATGAACAAGCAATTCATCATTATCAATATGGGATGCCATCTTCCTGCAGTACATAGTGATGTGACTACGTGGACAGCTCAAGCCTTTGTACTTTGGCAAATCAGGTATCTTGAATTTCTGCGGCAGCACAACATTTGGAACCAAACACAAATCTTTGGCCTCTATGCCAAAAGCAGAAAACCCTTCAATAGCCCTGATACGGTCCTCCAACAACTTGTAGTCAACTGATCTACTCTGATTAGTGGGCCTAACAAGAATCTGAGGATTTGGCAGCTGAGAAGCGGCAGGAGCGTGAACTTGTGGAGTAGCAAATTGAGAAGGATAAACCAAACCAGGATTAACCATCTGACCAGCATTCTGACCCATCAGAACACCATACAGATGATTCGGAGGAGGTACCCCAGCAGCTGAGGAAGATGCCCCAGGATAGAACATCCCAGGATGAACATTCGGAACAGCAGTTTGAGCAACTTGAGACGAAACCGGAACATGAATAGGAGGACCCCTATACACATGCTCTTCATCACCAGGAGTTTCAGTATCAACCAATCCGGCAGTTTGATGAGTTTGAGCCTGAAGATTCTCAGGATCATCATTCACCACTGGAGGCGAGACTGGAGTAGGCATAACCCATGGATAGGCGACAGCATTCCCATTAGGCATGGGTGCAACAAAAGGCTGATATGGCATGAAGGCACTGCCATTATTTGCAAGATGAGGAGTATAATTCAGAGGCATGCCCCAAGGGAAACCAGCGGGCATCTGGTTCAAATTAGGCTGAACAGCAGGCTCATTCACAGGCTCAACTGGTACTTCAACTCTAACAGGAGAAGGAACAACAACAGCAGGAGTAGCCGTAACAACAGGAGGAACAGTCACAACAGGAGTGACAACAGTTGCATCAGTAGTGGTTGCAACAACAGTGGCAGCAGCAGCAGTATCCCTCTGAGCACGAAGGAGCTCCATAATGACATCCATGTTCGTCTGAAACTGATCCATCCGGCCCTGGAATTGTGCCAGAGTTTCCTTGTAAGTAGCGCTCTTAGCTTCAAAGTCAGCCATGATTCTGGATTTGTTTGAGCGAGTAAAATACCGATGTCGAGTCGTCATCTTGCTACAAGGAATGCAGACAAGGATGAGCAACGGTTTCGGATGAAGGGACGTGCATTTGCGGGCATGAATGAATGCAATTTATGCAAAAATAAAGTTTTAAAATGTTTATGCAAAAATTAATTTGTCATGATGAGATGATATGCAACACCAGAAACAACAAGCCATCATAGTCTGAATAGTCAAATTTGAACATCCACAAAGGTAGTGTTGTGTGGGTACGAGATCTGACGCAATGAGAGAACAAAGGTTGGAAGAGTCTTGGTTCCCTGCAGAAAAACCCAATATCCCCCTCATAGGTATGATATAGAAAACGGGATTCTCAGTTTCAGATTCTCGATTTGAGAAGCAATAGTACATTCACCCCTCGGGGTACAATACTATCGCCAAACAAAGAGGCCGTTCACTGAGTCCCTAAAAAAAAGGGTCATCCTATGGAAAGTTCCCAGCTTTGGGTCCTCGGATCAAGGAAGCGTAATGGGTTTGCCATTTCTGGTCTGCCATTATCGCTCCTTGGGAGGAGTGCCGCAACTGAGTCCTCAGAAATGGTCGCTAGAGTCGACAGTTTTCCAGGTTACATTCCATCGTCTGCCCCAAATGCGCAGGATAGAATATTACCAAAGAAAACCTCGTCTGGATGTGGAGTTTTCGTGTATACTAAGTCTGGCCAAATGCCACACAAGTCACACTACTTTCCACTCTAATCCTGGATGTATACTCAAGCCTGGGTATTGGGCTTATCTCTCAAGTAGCAACCCAACCGACAACAGCAGAGAAAATAGTAGATGTCCAGAATATGCATCATATGAATATTTTAAGCAGTAAAGAAATGCAATAAATAAACATAAAGCGAATAAAGCGTGAAGATAAAGCTAATAAAGCGTAAAAGATAAACACCCAAACAAGCAAGAAAGCAAACAAAACTAGGCGAGACCCCTCAAGGGATGGACCAGCAATAGGTCAATCTGTCCCCAGCAGAGTCGCCAGCTGAAGATGGTTGGTTTCTACCTGAGTGAATCGCACACTCAAAGATACAACAGAGTCGCCGCCGAACTTTATTTAGTCCCAAAGGATAGGGAAAATACCGATAAAACCCAAGGGGAAGAGAAACGGGAATGGGGGGTCGGTTATGCGAAAGGAAGGTATTAGCACCTAACGCATCCGTCGTACTCGACGGGAACCATTTCACTTGCTTCTAGGCTTGGATGGGTTATCTATCTAAAGACTTCTAGCTAAAAGAAGGAGAGAGAGAAAGGGGAAAAAGAAAAGAAAGAAAGAAAGTGCTCGAGGAGAATCAAAGTCCTCGTGCCTACGTACCCTCATAGTGCAATGAGGAAGTCAGAGCGTCGTAATTCATGGAACCAGGGGACGGAAAGGAAAAGAAGAAAGGGAGAAGGAAGGAAGGGTGGAAGTGTGCTCGCCAAGACATTGCGTCTCGTGCCTACGTATCATACATTCAAAAGAATACAGAATCAGAGCTTCCATAGTTCGGGGAACTGAACGGAAAAGGAAAACAAGAAAGAACCAAAGAGACGAAAGAAGTGGTGTCGAAACCAAGAGCAAGAGTGAAAGAAAAACTCTACTGGGAAGGACCCCGCAGTAAGAGCTTTTGCACAAAAGAATAGGAATAGAATGGTGTCAAAACCAAGCATGAAAGAAACTCCGCTGGGAATAACAAAGGGAATTGGTGTCGAAACCAAGAAAGTAAGAACAAGGGGAATAGAAAGGACTCCACTGGGGATCCAAATAAAAGGGATGGTGTCATAACCAAGAGGAAAAGGAGACTCGGTATATTAACTGGCTGGCAGTGGTTAACCGAAGAAAGAAAGTAGGACCCTGGCGGGGAAAAGAAGCTGGTGTCAATAGACGGACTATGATAAACCAAGAGAGAGAGTGTTGAACCGTGAGAAGGTGTTTGACTCTGAAGGGGCCTCGGTATATTAACTGGTAAACAGTGGTTAACTGAGGAAAGAAAGGACTGCAACTCTGTGGGAATATAGAAGCATTGGTTTTAACAGAGAAGACTGCGATTAACCAGGAGCACGGGTGTAGGACCGATCAAAGGTCGTGACCCTGAAGGGGTTCGGTGAACTGACTGAATAAACAGTACTCAACCGAAGAAAGGGTATTTGAACCAAAGAAAGGTTACTAACCCAAGGGTGCAAGTATTCGAACCAAGAGGAGGTTGCCAACTGCGGGGGATTCGGTGTTTACAGACGGACTGTGATTAACCGAAAGGAGTGAGTGATTAACCAAGAGAAGGTGATTAACTCGAAAAAGGTTCAGTATTTTAATAGACGGACTGTGATTAACTGAAGAAACGAGCGAGTGATTAACCAAGAGAAGGTGATTAACTCGAGAATAACTCAGTATTAACAGACGGACTGTGATTAACTGAAAAAACGGGTGATTAACCAAGAGAAGGTGATTAACCCAAGAGAAGTTCAGTGATTAACAGATAGACTGTGATGAACTGAGCAAGAGAGCAAAATTGGTGTTTCAACTGACAAGCAGTGGTTAAACCAACAACGGGAGAAGAACCAAGAATAGATTGCGAACTTCAGGGGATTTACGGTTTTAACAGACAGACTGTGATTAACCGCAAAAAAAGAGATTGAGATTCTTCAGGGGAATCAAAAGGCAATGATTGATTACAAGAAGAAAAGGAGTAATGAAACAAAGAGAGATTGCTAGTGCAAGAATAATGATCTTGACCAAGAAGGATGGTGATTGATCGAAAGGAGAGATTGAGAAGAGCTCAAGTGCCCAAGGATGAATTTGACTGGGGAAGGAGCAACACTACAACTTGAGGATAGAGGTGACTATTCTCGAAAGAGATGGCCAAATGCCATTACCCAAGAAATAGTCAAAATGAGGGTAGGACAACCATCCTTATTCCTTCTCTAACGCTCAAAGTATAGTGCGGAAATTGAAACGGACAACGCAGCAGCTCCAATGTTGTACAGTGCTCCTGCGAAGAGAAACGGACAGCGTAACGGCGTCAATTTGTACAGTGCTCCGATGCAAGGCGTAGCGCGAACTCCAACTCTACGAGGGGATCAATAGAGAAAGCTCTAAATGAGGCCTAAAGAGAGGAAAAGGGAAGATCGATTAATCGAAACAAAGTTTCGATCAAATAATCAAGGGAGAAACATGTTAACAACTTTCCAAAGAGGATGAAAAGTCATTAAAGCAAAAAGAAGTGAGTTATTGATTATACAAAATTAAGTTTATCCATGAAGAATGAACTTAATGCAAACTGAAATGGAAGGTGCAAAATAGTGCCAAGCAAATATTAGCATGTGTCATACACCAAGTGTTAAGTGATAAAGAATGATGCAAAAACTAGCATGTTCAAACAAATATCAAGAACACACCTAATTGCAAAAATTGATAAATCAAACATTGAATTAATGTAAATATACTTCAAACAGAGGGTGATAGCATTAAAAACATCCATAAATATCAAGCATGATGATCAATGGAAGTTAGAAGGAAGAAAGCACGGCAAACACACTTGAAAATGCAAGAAAATAGCATTCTGGTACAGTGTTAACCGGTTACTCACCATGTGTTAACCAGTTACTTGCTTAAAAATCAGCGTTTTTGGTGAAAATTGAACTGAGTAACCGGTTACTCACCGGGTGTTAACCAGTTAACACTGAACAGTTGTGAAAAAAAAATAGAAAAAACAGCTTTTCAAAAGTAGTTTTCAACATTTAATCACTTATACCAACCACTACATGCTAGGGCAAGAAATTGTGCACGAAAATTACATCATGTAATAGGAATTAAACACAAATTGCAAGCATTAATCATGAAGATCAAAGATCAAGCAATTGCATGATAAATTAAACCGAAAACGATCGAAATCACAACTTAAACGCGCGAAATTAATCGAACCAGAGAGAAAAGATAGATCTACCAACCTACAAGCCGGAGGATTGGCTTGGTAATTGTTGTAAATAAAATGTGATGAAGGTAAGTGAAGAAAACCAGAGAAAACCAGAGATTCCTCCACTTGCACTTCAAACCGTAGCGAAATCGAGCAAAATGCGATAAAAGCTCCGAAATCGAATTTGCACCGTAAGATCTTGAAGCAAACACTTGAGATGAATCCAAAAGCTAATAGAACTCTAGATACTCAAGTATAAAAGCAAGATGATGAAGATAATCAAGGAAAACCAAAAGAATCTTCAATTGCACTTCGAATCGTGGCGAAACCGAGCAAACTTCGACGAAAAATCCAAAATGAGAATTATCACCGAAGAAACTTGAAGTGATCACTTGAAATGAATCCAAAAGCTACTGAAGCTCCCCAAAATCCAGTAGCATGGAATAACGATGAAGGTTAAGCTCAAGAAATAATCACTTTCGATGTGAAAAGTGATTATTCTTCAAGAATTAAGAGCTTTAGTGTGATTTGGTGAAGAAGATGAAGAGGAATGTGTAGAAGTTGCAGAAAAATGTAGAGGAGAATGAGAGAATAGAGAGTGAAGAAAGTGTGAATTTGTGTGAATGATTGTGGAGCTTGAGCAAAATGGTGAAGCTTTGTTTAAATAGAGTTTAGGTTTGGAGTGTGAGAGCTTTGGACTTTGGTTTGGACTTAGCTTTGGGAGGTTTGGAGTTAGGGTTTGAGTTAGTTACAATTGACTCACCGAGTCAAGGCGGTTAACTCGGTTAGTTAGGATCAACTCGGTAACAATCCCAATGTGAGTTTCAAAATCCAAAGGTTGACATGTTGGTAAATTAAGTAACATGGTGCACTTAAATTAGAGTGATGCATTGGAATAAATATACTTGGATTGAAATGAATGGTGTTGAAATATCTAGAGATGTCTAGAATGTTCCACACACTGCTAGAACACTGTAGAATCAATGGCCAAAGAGAGTGCATGGCTGCTGTCTCAAAATGCAACAGAAATTGCAAAATCTGCCTGTGTTAACTGGTTAACATAATTACACTGTAATTGTGTTAACCGGTTAACCAGATCAAAAATTGCCCATTTTGCTTGAAAAATGATGTTATGGTCCCACCTTCGATTTTCCGCTTCTTGTATTGATGAATAGGCATAGAAACCTTAATTTTGTGCTTGTTTTGATGATGTGATGACCATGTGAGGATATGATTAATCGGGCTGGGAAAACCCGAATATCCTGCAACAAGAAAAACACAGAGAAAAGTGCGGATGCGTATGCTAGCGATGCGAATGCTTATGCTTATGCAAAAGGCAAAAGAGGGAGGTCAAATTTCGGGTTACGACAGGGGCGTTACAGACAATATTGCCACTTATACATATGTCATCTAGCTACGATACTTCGAAGATTTCTAGAAGATCTATGAGTACAACTGGGGGCCGTTTGTTTGGTCTACTTGTACTCGAAGCTATCAGAGGGATATAGGTAAAGACGAAGCAGGTCACAAACAACATCACACTACTGTCGATAATATTTATTGGTCTTTTAATCTTTTAGTGTCATTTTTATTTCATATTTGCAACTCCACTATTGATGACTCATGTGTTCCAAACTTTTCAGACTTGGATCCTCCGGCACTTCCCGCGCATCTCCGGTTGGGCGAGTGTACCGACTTACACTGAGGATATGTTGCATGCTACTGCATTTTCCCCGCTCAGAGGGAACCAGGAGACATAGCCATTCAAAGTGTATCTCGTACGCTTGGTTGACGAGATAGTGCTATACTCATGATGGTTGGCCTGCGGATCACGTCTCACTACTCGTCATCTGCCTGAGCGCGTGATGCGGCAAATCGACTACTCAAACCATTCATAGACACCATGTTGTTTCTGCTTCTCCTGCTTTGACACGTAGACAGATGGATGCAATGTTTGATGATTATGAGAGTAATCTGATATTGGAGGAGGCACAAAGTACCATAGTTGAGAGCGACTGGAGCTACGTCGACGGGTAAATCGGGCGGTTCTTTAGGGTGTTGTTGAAGCGGTAAAGCGGCAAGCAACAAACATTTTGGAAGTATTTTTCCGAGAATTTATCGTGTCCACAAAGATTGGAATTGAACTGCCATTCGACGGTTTAATTGTTAATGGGTTTGAGTTTAGAATGGTTTTAAAGTATATAAACAGAAAAGTAAATATTAACACAAAAAAAATTCATTCATCAGAGAGAAAAGACTTATCAAGCATGTATATATTCCACTCATCACAAACTTAAACCTATCGACCAGTTACACTCAACTTACAATACTCCTCAATATCACCCGGTATTGTTCACAGCACATGTCCATCTCTGGCACACTCAACCATGCTACCCTCATCGGCACTCTCGAAAAATTATTAAATTGCTCAGACCCATCAACCTATTAGTCTTATAATTAGATTAGAACAATTAACATAAAAATATATTAAGATTCTATACTAAGAAGACAAAAAATTATACTTATCTTTGAAGTGAGATGTCATATTCTTTACATGTAAGCATATCAATTAGATAGATTCCAACATGTTTGCAAAACTAAAGTCGGAGAAAATTTAGTTTACTAATAATTTACTTTACTAATAACCGATTTTAGCAATTATGCAGCTTTTCTGTTTGTTTGCAGTAAAACCAGGACGTTATTTGCTGTGTGAAATGGCTTGCAAGTAGGGGGTTTTGCATTGATTGTTATTGCAATATATAAAAGCTATTCGTTAATGCCATATTGATTTGGTCATTGCAATGATTGAAGTTGAATTGTTTTCACGTATCTTACTTTTAAATTTTTTGGAAAAATTTATTATTATTTTTTAAAAGAAAATAATTATTTTGAAAAAAATAATAATAACCGATTTAAAATCGGTTATATAAACATAATCAAATTTATAATCGGTTTTATAACTAGTTTTGATTAAAATGTGGTTATGGTTATAAATTCAAATTATTTAATTGATTTAAAAATAATTATGATTTGATTTTTAAAAATAACCAACCATACACACTTCTACTAAATGCACACCCCTACTAAATAGTGAGTAGAGGGTATAAGAATTTTGTGTCGGAAGTATATGGATATTTCATTCATTTTTAACACTTTATATCTGACATTTGATTAAGTGGATAAACTTTTTAAAGTACATAGGACCCAATATTTGCAGTATTTAGTGGACTTATCATTTAAAGAATTAAGGGTTAAATATATGATTTCCCTTTGAAGTTTTTTTTTTTTTATGATTCCCACTTTTTTTAAACTTTTTTTATTTAATTTTTTTTGTTTACGTTTATTTAATTTTTTTTAAATGTTATTTAATTTATAATTTTTTTATTTATTTAATTTTTTCTTTAATTAATTTTCATATTAATTTTATTTATTTAAATTATCAAAATATTAAACTAGGGTCTAAGTCCATTTTTATTTCAAAACAAACACATATTCCAATACTATTTTCAATTCATGACCATATATGTTTGATTGGTATATATAAATTCGTTTTGCTTCTATATCAACCGATGTGGGACTTTAAGATACCCATTAGATTAAAAGCAAGAAAATACAATGACCCAGAAGTGGAACAACCGATGTGGGACAAACACATGTCTGTCAAAACTATGTCTGTATTTTTGCTGTCAAAACCATGTCTGTATTTTTGTTGTCATATATTGATCTCTTTGTATTTTTGTTGTCAAAACTATGTCTGTCAAGAGAATGGATAAAAAATATGTCAAAAATATGTCTCAGTACTTCAAATTTCATCAATGTTCTAAAAACAAAGAAAAAAAATGCCAATTTCGCTGAATGTCAACTTTGAGATATTATTAAAAATGTCTCCAACTTCTCCTTGATGCTTCATAAGTACAGTACTGTATAATAAAAACATATTTGTAATATATGTCAACAAACGAAATTGAAAGCATATATCCTTAACCAAAGTATTATCGAATCATATCAAGAGAAACAAAATATGTGTATAATCAAAACATACTCTTAATGATAATTGGCTAAGTATTTCTGTGAAGTTTTTTATATAATGTATACTATACTTTAAGCGCTTGGCTGTTTTACAATATATTGCTTTTAATTGCTTTGCCTTGAATTAGATACTTGGATAAGATTACAATGTTTTGATACTTGTTGCAGCATACTTTCTCTGTGTTGTTATCGTTGCAAAATTGCTTGACAGGATCAGTTGGGAATCATCTTCAACAAGGCTTTTGGTTACAATGTTTTGATCAAGTCACCTTCACCGTTAGGAAAGCTTCCACAACTGAGAGATAATCTCTTCCACATTGAGTGGCCTGCTTGAAATTTCTCAGACACACTGTCAAAATGACTACCGGAATATGGAAAAAACACTTATTGTTGCCTTAAATCATTTCAAAATATTAATGAAGGTGAAAATTATGGGAAGGAGAAGTGAGAAGCTTGGTATTTGCTGCAAGTTTGATAAAGAAGAAAAAAGGATGGTTGTAGGCCATGTGTGGATAGTGATAGAAAGTGAGTAAGTGGGTGAGGCGATAATGCAGAGAAAAAAAAAGGGAAGGTGGAACACCATAGTCCCACATCGGTGATGGATATGGGAAGGTGGAACAAGAGAGATATTGCAAAAAAAAAGACAAAACAAGTTGCTAACAATTTAGTCCCACATTGGTTGTAACAAAGACCACATAAGAGTTTATAAAGCCAACACACATCAATTTATGAATTGAAAAATAGACTGTCTAAATGGACTATCATGGTTAGAACAAGGGCTTTAGGCCCAGTTATTAAATTTTAATAATTAGTATATAAATAATTAATATTTAAATCACATAAATAATTAACAGGCATTAAAAAACAGTAAAAACTAAAATTAACTGGCATAAAGAATAAGATTAAAAAAAATACGAAATAAATAAATATATAATATTTAAAAACAGTAAATTTTAGTTTTTACAAAAAAAAACGAAGAGCTTAATTTTAGTAAATTTAAGAACTGTCTAAATAGAGAATCACAAAAAAAAAAAAAAAAAACCAAAACTCGTCAATGGCAAGGGAAATCGTATATTTAACCTAAGAATTAAAATAGATTTTTAGTTCTGAATGTTCTAAGAGCACCTATTGTAAGCTCTATTGACAACTTATAATATTCATGTCGCTTTAGTAAGATAAAGGAGAAATGCAATTGAGTTTATAAACCACGACAAAAAAAACCCTATTGTGCAACTAAGATCAAATGACTTTCTTAATCATGTTTAAAATTGTACACATCAATCGGTAACTCTAATGGTGTTAGGTCACTCAAAGTTGCACCGTGGTGTTAGGTCACTTAAAGTCGCACCTTTTATCTGAATATAAATCCACTCTGAATCTTTTATAATTGATTTATTTGTTATTATCATACATGTCTCCTAACCTAAATGAAAAAAATAAAGAAAATCAAATCACAAGTTTTCTTGTTTGAGGTCGCCCTTTTAAGACCATTCAATTACTCAAATGCACATATAATCTGTCTGCACACATAATCAGTACTCATCAAAAGTGAGTTGTAGTTGGCTCTGAACCGTCTTAGTCACGTCTCAGCTTTGAAGAAACAAAATTCTTAAATAGCATCCATAAACTAATCCGATTCTGTAGTAGCATCTTGTGATATTTCTTCTTATAAAGAAGGTATTCCTATGCACTTATGCAACAAACAATATAAACATACATTGCCAAGTTTCACATCAAACAAAACCAACAACTATTTCTAACTACATCGAAAACCATCCTGCAAAAGCCATCGCGACAAAACAACATTAGAATGCCCCGATACCATACCATTATTCATGGTATTCACTACTTTTATGATAAAATAAGAAGTTGCAGTTAATTCATACCTTAACAACAATCAGCCTCGCAAGTATAGATCGAAATTGCGGAATTCTTTATGCCCCGCTTATTTAAAACCCTTAACAACAATGTAACTTAAGAAGCCAACACAAGATTCATCAATTCAAAACAGATTCACATATAAACCAGAAACTTTATTTAGTACTGTATCATAAACCAAACTATATTGACAGATAAACCATTAACACAAAATAAAAATCACTTAGCTATGCTTAATTCCTTATCAATTGCAATTTTGGCAGCATCAAGATCCTCATCAAAAAACATATCCCAATGACCATCCCATTTGATAAAAAACTCAGTATCCTCATGGTACTTCACTCTATGCACATCACCAGCAGGAGTAAACAAATAATCTCCAACCGTTAGATCATATCTCTCCTTCTTCGTCAGATTCCAAACACTCTTCTTCCCTTCCAACACCACCAAATCATGCCCAAACGTATGGTGATGCGCCGGCTCCACACTCCCGGCTTTGAACCTCACGAACGCCGATGTCGGTGTCTCTCTAACAATCTTCATCGAACCGCCAGGGATCAAATCGATCGGATTCAGTTCCCGGTTCTTCACCAAACAACAAACCGCACACGTATCAACCTGTTCACCTTTTCCGATTTCAGGCATTTCAACTAATGATTTGTCGAGAAAATTCTCGATCTCCTCTGGCCATGGTTTGTTATCGTTTGCCGGACACGCAGCCTTGAAAGGCGTGTTCAGCCAGGTTTTCACGATCTCGATCGCGGTTTCGGTTGAAGTGTACTTACCGGAGAAAGCAATCACGTTTGAGTTGTTGATGGATCGGGCGTTAACGGCGTCGGAGGGAGTGAGACAGGTGGTAGCGAACACGCCGGGGAATTTGTTAGCGAAGATGGAGACGCCGGCTCCGGTTCCGCAAACAACGAAACCGCGGACGACCGGGGAGGATGATGATGTGGATTGGGAGACGCGGCGGCCGACCTCGGCGCCGGCGGAATAGTAGGAAGAGGTGCCGAGGTCTTCGATTTCGATGTTGAGGGAACGGAGGTGGGAGATCAAAGCGTCTTTGAGAGGAGTGCCGAAGTCATCGGCTCCGGCGATGATTTTGATAGGGGTGTTGAGTTCCGCCATGGATGATTGATGAGAATGTAGATTTGGATAGTGAAGAGTGAGAATGGTGAGTGTGAAATGAAGGGGCCACTCAAAAAAACGAACGGTTAAGCAATATTTGTGCCATATCAGGTTCCTGTTATCGATTCAATGAATCTGGACATACTGTAATTTTAATTGATAACTTTTTCTTTCTTTGTGTTTATGTGGATAAAAAAACGAGTTGATTTGATTTTTAATTACATTTATATTTAAAAGCTTGAATACTCTAATTTTGACATTTGATCTTCATATATTTTAAAACTTTAATCTCTTAGCATTTTGATTTTTTATTTTAATATCTGATTAATTGGAATACATTTTTTTCGGTGCAAAGTCATTTAGAATGTTATTCAATTAAAATGTATTAAAATTAATTATTCTAATAAATGATTCTCCTATTTTTCTTTTTCATTTTCGGTATTTATGTCTCAAAAAAATTTATTTTAATTGGATGACATTGTAAAATAGTTTTACACTAATAATATATTCTAATTAATGTCTTTTAATATTTTAGAATTCTTTTTTATTTTAATCCGTTGGTAATTTTATTTTATATGACGCTATTTGGAAAACACTTGTCACGTCACTTTTTACCGTGAAAATTGGTAAACAACCGCTGATCTTCCAAATCTAACTTTGGTGACTCACAGGATCGGTCAGATTGATCCTAGGACATGTGCTAACAATTGGTTTAAAGAAAATTCTAAAGAACTAAACACTTCGACAGTGTTCATGAAGCAAGGTTTGTTGAAAATCTAATGTAAAAGACGTTTAAAAATGTTAAGTAAAAAGGCTGAAAATGTAAAAGAAAGGATCGAAGTATACGGTAAAGGTCGAAAGAATGAAAATAAGACAAAATGCAAAAACATAACTTGCGTTAAATAAAGGATAAGTTCTTAAATGAAAGATTGAACTAAATTGCATTGAAAAGATAAATGGTGTTTACATCACGTACATTCTCACTAGACTCTTTTCTCTATACGCGGATACTTTGAGTAACTTTGGAGTAACTTGTACAAAGTGAACATAACACCGAATCCTATTGCTAGAACTCCTATTTATAATACTAAAACTAACTGTTGTTAACTTCCTAAAACAATCAACACATGACAAGTGTCGTGCTGCATGCTTCTGTCCCTTGGATATGCGCCACTTGTCTTTTTCAGGAGAGAACAAGAATAACTACTCCCTCCTTTATTTGAATTTGAATTCCTTAGCGTCGGACACCATCAGTAACTTCGGTCGAAGGTGATTTCCAAATTCTTGGAAATATTTCTAAGTCCCCAGCATATCCTTTATACAAGCATCTTCGACTTAAGTTCCTCTTGAAGTTCCAGTCGAACACTCCTTTGGACCTATTCCCAGAATTTTACGACCAATCAATTCCTCCAGCTTAATACAGACGTCGAATTTATGAGCCAACAAATTGCCCCCAAAAAATGTCCTTTTTGACAGTGATGAAGGAAAGACCATTTTTTGATAGTGTCCATTCGACGCCATCTTTCGACCCTACATATGTGTCAACATAACTGACTAAACCACGTTTCAAGAAACTGTTCAGTTTCTTTTCAATCACTTTTATGACGTCATAGCCAATTATGATTATATCTAAAACATCTCCTCAGAAATCACATCAAATCCCAAACCATCATAACCTCTCCTAGAGCATAGGAGATCGTGAGCATGGGTAGTAACTGCCACCGCCCCTATTTTTGCTCCTGGGAGGACACGTGTCCTACTAGCTTTTAGCTCTTTAATGATGATTATTGACCTTTTAGTGGTTTCCAAATACTTTATAAATAGTTTCTTCAAAAACTATTTTCATTTTTCCAACTCCAAAGTATTCACTACACATTTTCTTCTCTCTCAAAAACTTTCAACTCTTCACCTTTGGTAAACCCATTTCTTCAAGTTTTCAACAATGACATCCTCAAACACTATCACTCAAGACCCAAGGAAAAGCCAGAAGTTCAAAGGGCCAAAGAACATGCCACTACTTCCTCCCTTCGCTACATTGAATGAACCTAAAGTGGTGAAGAATCAGCAGTTCATCCCTGAGCCTCTCAAGGAAGAAAAAAGACATATCTACGAAACTCAGGTATTGATTCTCGTCACTGTTTCTGGAAAACCATTAGCTTTATCTGGTCCTTTGTCTTCTTTAGGTACAGATTATGCAGCCATTAGTGATTTCTTTCCTTCATACCGTAAAATCAAACCCTTAGGGCAGAAATACCAAGCTAGGGTAACATTTGAACTCCATGACAATGTAGCCCTAAAAAACCTAGATTTGAAGTACTTGAATGACGGTTCTAGGTTGTTTAGAGCAACCCCATATTTTAAAGATGCTGGTCTCTATTTGAACTGGTTGACCAAAGTAGAGAAAGTTAAAGCAGAAACTTGGAAGGAAATAGGGATTTATGACCTGATTATGATGTCGAAGACAGGTCCTGCCTATTGTCCGACTCTGTTAGCTTCCTCTTTGTATTTTTGGGATAGTACCCATTATACATTCCATCTCCCTTGAGGGATGATGACACCCACCTTCTTCGACATCGCTGCTATCACAGGTCTAAAACCACACAGACTAGTTTACGACCCTGAGGTAGATGCTCAAGACACCATAGGGTTCTCCACCACCAAGCACACTTACACCCATTTTATGAACCATTACCACAACAAACAAACTGACACAGTCGAAGATCAAGAGCACATAGCATTTCTGGCTATGTGGCTTTCTCGTTGTGTATTTTGCACCAAATCTTTGCAAGTGGCCAGGAAATATCTAACTCTGGCCAATCAATTGCACCTTAATCGAGGAATTTGCCTAAGTGAAATGATATTGGCCAGTCTGTATGAGTCTTTAAGTGAAGGTGTTGGTCGCCTGAAGACCAAGAAAGCAATGGGAACCTCCTGCTATCAGGACCCTTTTGGCTACTATAGCTTTGGCTTAATGCCACATTTGAAACTAGTCTCCCCAACAAAGGGACTGTCGACGAAGAAGCTACAGAAATCAAGAAGCGGCGAGTCGAATGGACCCGACTAGTGAAGATAAACCCTAGTGAAGAAGGGCGGACACTTAGGGCGTCATTCTATGGCTTTATCAAAATGTTTGCCAAGCGATATGAATTTACACCAAGAATGGCCCCATTTGCGAAAAGAAAGTATGGTCCTGAATGGTTCACTAGGGTCTTCCCTCCTGCATTCAAGAAGCATGAGGCAGAATCGAAGCTTGTTTGGGAGGGCTTTCTAATCCCTCGACTTATAGTTCACCGACTCAACCTTCTAAGGGGCCAAACAACTTTGATGGCCTACCAACCAAATCTTGTCTCTCAACAATTTGTCCTGGTCCAAACTTTGCCCAAATGTCTGTATGAGAAGAAGGTCCATGTGATCCTTCCCCATACCATCTATGACTCCCTAGAGAGTTCGACTCACAGGCTCGACATGCTCACAGATCACTCCTCACTCCTGTCTACTTCGAGCCTTCTCACCTCTGCACTCAAGAGTTCTACGACTGGTGGTCGAAACATTACAATGAAGAATTCCTTGATGTTTCTAGCTTCTCCCAATTGATTGACCAAGCTTTTGTTGATGTGCAGGAGAAAATCAAGAAAAGTAAGTCTACCCACATCAAAGAGATCCAAGCCTTTCAGAAGTACTTTGAAACTGTTTATCGACCATATGACATTAGTCGAACCGTCGGCGACGCCGCAGTTACACTGAAGGAATTTTTTTTAAAGAAAATGGAGAATTTGAAAATCCCTTCATACGTTCCTCCTGAGAAACGCTATGTAGTGGCTTTCGAACTATTTCCTCCAAAGACTCCTCGACTGCCATCTGCTGATTTTGGAGTGGCTCTTGCCCCTCCATTTCCAAATTGGTTCATCTGTGGGGATTCTATAAAGATCCTTCATCAGTAGTCAAAACCCAAGGCTTACTGGGTGGTTACGACTAAGCATACGCTAGACAGTTTCAAAGGACACCTTCATATCGGTATCGAAGATGTTCGCATCGAATCTGAAATACATGAAGTTTTGGATTCTTCGATTTTATGTTCTTTCATTTGAACTTTATCATTACTGACTTGTGGTAACTTGGTTTGTTTTGCAGCTGTACCAAAAAAGAACACACCTCAGTAGCTGGTCGAAGCAAAGGGTGAAGGCAGCAAGGTACGTCATGCACCTTTTCCTTTCATTGATTAGTCTTTCTTCCCCTTGACGCTCCTCATTATTTCAGGCTTCCCGCAAACCACCTCTGACACCTCAGAGGAAGACAAAGAGGGGCACCGCCCAAACTATCATCGATTCAGAGGATGATGACCAATCCCCTCTTGAATACTTGAAGACAAAGAAGAGGAAGAAACCCAGCCAAGAGACAAATGCTGCTGGTGGCCAATCTGAGCCTAAAACGGCTAAGGTCTCCAAAAAGATAGCCACTACCAGTGGTGCTGTGGAAGCCTCTTCTAAGGCTGCCTCTAAACCAACCCCAGATCATGCTGAAAGTAATAACTCTAGCCCTGATGCTGAATGTGTCAAGGTAACTTATCAATTCACTTTTTGAAGTACCCACTTATGTACCTTGTTTCCTTTTGATCTAATTTTGCTTCGATTTGAGTCAGGCGGATGCAAGTGGCTCGAAGCCACCAGTGGATAATCCTCCTTCTCCAGCCATTCTTCTGAATAGCCAAGGTGAGCCTACATACCATCCCACTTCTGATTTGGGCTCTGGAATGAGTTCACTAGGTGAAATTAACAAACCTGGATTTGAAACAGCTCCGCCTTCGCCCACAAAGACTACTACCCAGCAGTCTCAAACAGATGGCTCCGACCATGAGGAAGATGATGGTCAGCAGAATCTAGGGACCGTCGCCATGGATGAAAATACAACCTTGGTCGATGAAGATGGCTCACCAGTGGACGAGACCGTTGGGGCTGACAAGGTTGATCCAGAAGGGGAGGAGAAGATGGAAGAAGATGATAATGAGACAATGCACCAGTCTGAACTTGATGGCCACAGTGATGACAATGCTGATGATAAAATGGATGAAGATGAAGAAGAGGACAAAAGTGAGGAGAAGAAGGCTGACAAAGGACCCATTAAAGAGCCGACCCCTGTCGAAGCCACTACTACCCCAGCAACTGCTGCTGCTGCTGAAGGCAAGTTAACCTCCACTGTGTATGGAGCAGGCCTTTCTGAAAAGGAACTCGATGCCTTGAAGGTCAGCAACCCTCGACAATATTGTCAGCCCCAACGGTCTCTAAGGTCTTTAAGTCTCCTCACTTTAGAAAGCGCTTTTTAAGGAAAGCGCCCTCTAAGGTCATTTATTAATTAAAATATAAAACACATTTCATTACATTTTCTGAAACTGCTTCTATTCATTTTCTTCTCTCGACCCTTGCTCTCTTTCTTCTCTGCTGAAACCCTTGCTCTCTTTCTTCTCTGCTGAAACCCTTTGCCATTGCCGTCGTTCATCCGCCATTGCCATCGTTCATTCGCGGTTGCCGTCGTTCTGCTGTCGTCGTTCATTATCGTGACTTCACTGCTGCCGTCATTTTGCTGCCGTAGTGACGAAGAAGAGGTACATTGTTGTTGTTGTTCTTACTTCTAACATTGTTCGTTGTTGCTGTTCTTGTCATCGTTATTGTCAATCGTTCTTGCATGTTACTGTTGTTCGTTGTTGCTATTCGTTATCGTGAAAGGAACCATACCACCACCTGCAACTTCTTCTTCTTTTTTTTTAAAAGAAACGTAAAACAACATTTTTGTTGATGATTTTTGTTTATAAATTTATTTCTCTTGATTTTTAAACTATTATTGTTGTTCTTGTTTGGTATATATAATAGAATATGACCCTGCAGTGAAAGCTAGAGTTTCTGTGTAGAATGATGATAAAATTCGAATATTTTGTGTAGGATTACTATTGACCTCTCCTTTTGGTACCTGTTACTAACAAGTATCAATTTCTTGTTAGAATTAGAAACTCAGAATCTTATCATTATTTTATAAGGGTGTTTGTTTATTTACTTGGTACCTGTTACTAACAAGTATCAATTTCAGTGTTTATTAATTATTTTTCTTTTCCTTTTCAATTTTCACTTTAACTTGCTTAGGCTTTGTAAGTTGTAAGTATTCATTAACAGTGAAGTGAGGGTGTTGGTAAGAAACACTTTTGCTTTATGAGTTTATATTTCTTGGTAGTATGTGTGATGAAAGGGCTAGGTAAGAAACTCTTTTGCTTTATGAGTTTATATTTGTCATTTAATTTTTGTTTTTTTCTTTCTTACAGGTAAAATGTCTAATAACCAGGAAGACACCCACGAGACACAAGATACACAGGAAGCTCAGAATGAAGCTTCGAATGTAGAACATGAAATAAAAAGAGGAAAAACCATTATGAAGAGAATCATCTGTGCTAGAGATAAAGGGATGAGATTTGATGTACATTGGAGTGACCAGAACCAACTAGTTGAGCCTAACGCTTCAATGTTATCTTCATACATTGGTTCACTTGTCCGTCAGCACATTCCAATCACTAGTGATAATTGGAGGAGTAAATTGTTGGATGCCGGTAAAGAAAAGATATGGACTGAGATACAAGTACTTACCAAATATGATTGATGTTATTAGATTTTTGTTGACGATTAAGTCTTTAATTTACTTATACTAAAACACTTTATGTTTATATGTGTATGTTTTTTCGTAGAGGTCCTTTAATATTGAAGAAAGCTGGCAAAAGTATTGTCTTCAATTGGCCGGAAAGAGACACAGAGGGTTTAGAGCCTTATTATCAAACAAATATCTTAGGGATGAGAACAAAATTTTTGTTGAAGTAGAACTTCCACCGTTGTATGCGGATGTGATTACACCGCAAGAATGGGGCATTTTTGTAGACAAACGGAAAACCGAAGAATTCAATGTAATGTTGTCTTGTCATGTCTATTGATTGTATTATATATGTGTTTCATTAGTTTGTTTTGATATGACTTAAAAATTTTTATCCAGAAATTGTGTGCCATTAATCGCGAAAGAGCATCAAACCCCGCGTATCCATACAGAAAAGGGCGTTTGGGATATGCACGATTACAACAAAAATTGGTAAGTATATATTAATGCTATGATTTTATTAATTGTATTATTGTGTTATAATTGATGAACTTATTATTTAACTAAATGTGTAGTTAGAAGAGTCTAAAAGTGAAGAATCATCACTTCTGGACCATGTTTTGTGGAAGGAAGCTCGCGTGGGTAAGGGTGGAGCTGTTACAGAAGATGTTCAGCATGTTTATGAAGAATGTGTAAGTATAACATTATGTCTCAAAGTTAATTGAAATTTTATTAGATTATAATTAATTTTTAATCCCCACTAATAATTTTTGATATGTCAATGAATTTCAGGAGAATCTATCTAAATCCATACCCGCAGGTGAGGATGATTGCAGGAGCATTCTTAGTTGAGTATTAAATGTTCCTGAGTATCCCGGTCGGGTGAGAGGTAAAGGATTTGGTGTGACTCCATCATCCTTGTATAAGCAATCAAAGAAAAAAAATCCCACCACCCAAGAAATCATGCAAACTGTGATGGCACTACAAGCGCAAGTCCAAGCATTGCAGCAGGATAAAGAGAGATATGAGGCGGAAAGGCGCGGTTCTGGTTTGAAAGATGCTAGTGACAAAGCTAGTATCAATTCTCCAAATAAATTCCCGAGGTAATTAGCACATAATTATTTTAATTAAATTAACACATTTATTTTATTTGACCTTTATACATATTAACAGTTACATATTTATTATTGCTTCAGGGCATTTCATCTTGCCAGCTGTATTTGTCGTTTTCGACTTATCGCATGGTTGGCAAGGGAAACATGCATAACTTTGTGGGAGCGTTACTTCACCATCATCCGCTCCCACAAGGTTATCTAAAAGTGTCGGTTGATATCGTTTTAGATACGGATGCGTTACTACCGATACCAGACTCGGTTTCAGAGGTTACATTGCTGCGGGATGCAATAGGTTCGTTTGTTGCATGGCCGTTAGACCTCATTTCCATAGGTGATGAGGTATGTTGAAAACCATTACGAATCTCTTAGTATTCAAATGTCAATTCTGAACGATTATGAAAATCATTCTGAACCATTACTTACATTTTTTTTACATGGTAATGTTAGACTCCTACAAAACCCGCAGCAAAGAATAAAGGGGTTTTGCTGCAAAACGAGTCTGTTGAATCACACAGAGAGGTAGCTTTTAAGTATTATTCTATTATCCGAATTCATGATTTTCTACTTTACCTAACTTATATGATTGTTAGGTTCCTGCTCAACCTTCACAACAGACCGGCAAGAAAAAAGCTCCTACAAGGACCGTGAAGGAAAAAAGACCTCACTTTCAGACGTGTCTAGAAACACTTTTGGCAATGTCAGATTTGATGCAAGGTGATATTCGTCAAATTAACATGGACGAAGGTGTTTTTGGTTTTCCTCATTCCGAGATAATCGGAAAAGAGGACATGGAGCAGGTTTTCAATCATACTGAATTAGGCATCGGTGTTATGCATTCATACATCTGGTACTCAAATCAATCTATTATTTATTTAGTTGAACAATTTATTTACACATTTCAATGATAATAGTCTAATGTTTATTATGTTTTTATTTAAGGTGCATGTATGAAAAATTCATGCGGGGGACGGATTTGTCAAACAAATTCCGTTTCTTCTCTTGCAGCCTTGTTAATGCACCGAGAATTGGTATGAATGCAATTGAAGTAAGAGACCACTTACTTGAGCGATTTACGGCCAGCAACACAGAAAGTCTGTTTCTTTTACCGTATAATACTGGAAACGGGTAAGATTTTCATTATAATTTCATTCTAATCTTTAATTTGTATCTTTTGCGTAGAAATTATCCATCTAAACTTTTGTTATATTTTACAGTGGACACTGGTTGTTGGTTGCCATTAATCCTATAACAGAAGTGGTATATTATCTTAATTCATTGGATACTGATTGGTCCACATATCAGAATATGAAGGATGTGGTTGAGACGTAAGTGAGATTGTTCGAAATATTCGTGTGTATTTGTATATCTAATTATTTCTGTGACATTGTTCTAAGTTTACGTTTTTCTTTTATAGAGCTATACTACTATACTGTGCACAAAGAGAGACTCGAGTAGCACGGGCTAGATCAACCAATATTACATGGGTCAAAGTGGAGGTATATTAATTTTCACAATATTGCTTATTAGTGATGCTACTTAATAACACAAAACATCTATATATTATTTCTTATTTGTATGTCTATGTGTAGTGCCCTCGTCAGCATAATGGCATAGACTGCGGGTACTTCGTTTTGAGGTTCATGAGAGAAATCATTCAAATGGGACAATTGGAGATTCCTATTAGGGTATGCATGGTTTTATAACTTAGGATTTATTTTAATATTTATCGGATATGTCATATAATTTATTATTTTTAACTAAATAATGCGTATTTGTTTTGTTATGTAGTATTTCGAAGATATGGCGTGTTCTTGTTACACAAGGAAACAATTGAATTATATTACGGAAGAATTGTGTGAATTCTTTCTTCTAAGAAGAATTTTTTGAATGTATAGTTTTGTGAATGTAAATTTTAGTTTTGTGAATATAAGAAAATTCTGTTGCAAGAAGAATTCTGTTGTAAATTTTGTGAATTCTGTTAATGTATATGAATTCTGTTGTTGCAAGAATTTTGTGAATTTTGTAAATTTTGTTAATTCTGTTGTAAGTTTTGTGAATGTTAATTTTATTGAAATGTATATGAATTCTGTTGCTGCAAGAATTCTATTTCTTGAAATGTATAAGAATTCTGTTGTTGCAAGAAATTATATAAGAAATGCTGGTTTGAAACTATGCAGGTTTCTGCATAAAAAAAAATTGCTAAAATGGGATTTTTTATACGTAGAAAAAATCAATAAAATTATAGGTATACTTTAGAGAGCGCTTTTAAGGAAAAAGCGCTCTCTAAAGTCCCCTTTAGAGAGCGCTTTTAGGGAAAAGCGCTCTCCAAAGGTATATAAAAAAATCATTTTCTGTATACATTAGACAACGCTTTCAAAAGTGCTGTCTAAAAGCACCTTTAGAGAGCGCTTTTGAAGGAAAAAGTGTTTTCTAAAGTTTATAAAAAAAATTTTAAATTTTAAACGTATACTTTAGACAGCGCTTTTAAAAGCGCTGTCTAAAGTTCCCTTTTAGAGAGCGCTTTTTCATAAATAAAAAAGCGCTGTCTTTACCTACGACAACGCAGGCTTAGACAGCGCTTTTAAGCACTTTTATAGGGAAAAAAAAGCGCCCTCTTTTCCCTCTTTTCCCGTAGTGAATACATAAAGATCCTTCTTGGCAGTCGAGGAAGCTCCTCTGACAAAACTCCTAGTGCTTCAACCGCCGCTGGAGATCAGCCTTCAAGCAAGCCTGAGGACAATATCCTACTGAAGATCAAAGAGAAGATCTTTAAAGGTGACCTTTTCACACTCTTAAAAATGGATCAAGTCACTCACATCTCTCTGAAAAATATCCTTCAACAAGTCGACATCCATGCTATTTCTCCAGAATCTGCCAACATCATTTTAGAGCTTGGCACTATGATTGACCAAGTCTATGGTGACCTCAAGCGCCTGCCTCAAATTGAGAAGGAAATTTCAACCAAATCTGGAAGCGAGGCTGCCGCTTGGGCTGCTGCCACTGACTATGAAAATAGGGTAGCTGAACTGGAGGAAACCAAAGAAAAGAACAAGCAGGAAATCACCTCTAATGAACAAAACATTGTCTCCTGGGAGCGAAAGATCAAGAAGCTTCGAACCAAGATCTCAAAGGCCAAAAAGCGCAACGCTGAATTATATGCCTTTGATGACTCTGTCGTGTCGAAAGAGCTTGACAATGCAATAACCTTCACTGAGAAAGCTCGACAACTGGAGAAAGAAGTTGAACGTTTAACATCTGACAAGGCCTTGTGTGAAAGGCGTCTTGAACTCCAGAAGTCGAAGTACTTGAAGATGAAAGGGAATCTCCCTATTTAGCTTGTTAATTTCTTTGTAATTTTTCCTTTTTTAGTATAATGCTCCATAGCCCTTTGAGGCTTTTATATGTAATAACTTTTAAGCCATTTTGGCATTCATGAATACCATTGTTGGCCTTGCCTTTTTTACGTTGAATTACTCTTTAGAAATTCTAATTTCTTGAAGTGCTGGTTTATATTTTTTTCAAATACTTGCCATTTACTTTCAAGATTCTTTTATCTTCGTCTAATTCTTCAACTTCATAAGCTCCATTAGAAAATACTTGCGTAATTTGAAATGGGCCTTCCCATTTTGGGGACCATTTGCCCAAGACTCTAACCTTTCGATCCATAGGCAGGATTACCTTCCACACTAAATCTCCAGGCGAAAAGGTCTTAATCTTAACCTTTTTATTATAAGACTTCTCTACTCTTTTCTTTTGTCTCTTCAAAAGTTCTAAAGCTTCAAGTCTTTCTTCGTCCAAATCTACCAATTCATCTAGCATCATATTCCAATAAACCTCAGAAGGAATTTCATAATGTCTCTGAATCCTTATCGACTGAAGATAGATTTCAACAGGTAATACTGCATCATGACCAAAAGTCAGTCGAAATGGAGTAGTATTAGTCGCCTCTTTGGGAGAGGTTCGACATGCCTAGAGGATCTGGTCCAATGTCTTATGCCAATTCCTAGGCTTCTTTCCCACATTTTTTTTGATCAACCCAATCACCACTTTATTAGCTGCTTCGACCTGACCATTTGCCTGAGCATAATAAGGTGTAGAGGTTAAGAGTTTGAAACCCATATCTTTAGCAAACTCCTGCATCTTTCGACCAGTAAAGACCAATCCTTGATCTGTTGTGATGGTTTCTGGGATTCCAAACCTATAAATGATGTATTTTTGAATGAATTCAATCACATCTTCTTGATCCACATTTGGTAAAGGTATCGCTTTGATCCACTTTATAAAGTAGTCAATACCTACCAAAATGTATCTCTGATTCTTGGAGGATGCTGGTCGAATCTCTCCAATTAAATCCAAAGCCCAACCTCTAAAAGGCCATGGTTTAACTATAGAATGTAGCTCACTTGCAGGGATATGCTGTATGCCAGCATGAACTTGGCATTCCTGGCAGCCCTTAGCGAATTCAATGCAATCTTTTAGCATAGTAGGCCAATACATGCCTTGTCAAAACAATAGCCACTTCATCTTATGGCCTAGCTGATGTTCCCCACATGCCCTACTATGGACAGCCGAAAGGGCAAGATACACCTCTGATTCACTAAGGCATTTAAGTAAGACTCCCTCAGGGGTCTTTTTAAATAACTCATTACCTAGAAGAACATAACTTAGAGCTTGATACCTGACCTTTTGCTCTGTGGACGCTTTTGGATTCTACAAGTATTCGACTATAGGCTTCCTCCAGTCTTTATCCGTCAAGTTGTCTATTGCAAAAATCTCAAAATTTGCTTCATCAGCGTATCCAAGCTTCGTCACTTCTAAATCTGATGGACATAATCCAACAGACACGACTTTACCTCTAGCTTCGATTGCCTCTTGTAAATTTTCCTTCGAAACCCTATACCCAGAAGCAATCTGGGCCAAGCCGTTGGCCACTTGATTCTCTAGTCGAGGTATGTGTCGAATGCTTACCACTTTGAATTTCTTTAGTAGTCTGTTGGCTATTACGAAGTACATGATAAGATTTTCCTTCATACATTTGCACTCCTTTGTAATTTGTTTTATGACCAACTCCGAGTCTCACATTATTTCGACTCGAGTTGCCCCCAATTCTAACAAAATTTCAAGTCTAGCTATTAAGGCTTCATACTCAGCCTCGTTGTTGGGACAAAGTCCTTCGACCATGTACTTGAATTTTGTTGGAATTTTATCAGGAGAAATAATTAGCACACCTACGCCTGTTCCATCTTTGTGGCTATAACCATCGAAGTATAACTTCCAAGGTTCCAATTCGACGTAATTCAACGTGCTTTCGTTTATGGAGTGGTCGACTATAAAGTCTGTTACCACTTGTCCTTTAACTGCCTTTAAAGGCTTATATGTTAAAGAATACTCAGTCAATGCTAATGCCCATTTACCAATTCGACTATGCAAGATAGGTTTAGACAACATATGTTTAATAACATCAAAATGAGACAAAACATACACATCAACTAGCTTTATATATTGCTTTAATTTTATACAAGAAAAATACAAGCATAAGCATAATTTTTCGATCATGCTATACCTAGTTTCTGCATCATTTAAAACTCTACTAAGGTAATAAATGACCCTTTCGACGCCATTCTCATCCTCTTGAGCCAACATGCTCCCTAAGGTTTTATCTGACGCAACTATATACAATCTCATACTCCTATTCCTACAAGATGGTGAAAGAATCGGAGGATGACTCAGGTATTCCTTGATCTTGTCGAAGGCTTCCTGCTGATCTTGCCCCTAGTCGAACCCATCTTTGTTAGATCGAAGTAATGGTGAAAAGGCCTGCGTTTTTCCGCTTAGGTTCGATATGAACCTTCTCAAGAAATTAATCTTGCCCAACATTGATTGCAACTCCTTTTTTGTTGATGGCGCTTTCGCCTCCATGATGGCTTTGGTCTTATTCTGGTTAATCTCGATCCCCTTTTTGTGGACCAAAAAGCCTAGAAAATCCCCTGCCTGCACACAAAACGCACATTTAAGAAGATTCATTTTAAGACTATGTCTTCTCATCCTCTCAAAGGACTGTCGAAGATGGTCTAAGTGAATCTTCCCTGAAACAAACTTAACCACAATATCATCAATATATATTTGCATGAAAGTCTCTATATAATCATGGAAGATTGAGTTCATTGCTCGTTGATATGTTGCCCTAGCATTTTTGAGGCCAAAAGGCATTACTACCCACTCGTAGGTGCCTAAGGCTCCAAGACAACGAAAAACTGTCTTGGGGACATCCTCTTCAGCAATGAATATTTGGTTATAACCAGAGTATCCATCCAACATACTAAGATACTCATGTCCTGCGGCGGAATCGACTAGCATTTCTGCCACAGGCATGGAATATTCATCCTTTGGAGTTGCAGAATTTAGATCTCTAAAGTCTATGCAAACTCTTAAAGAACCATTCTTTTTAATAACTGGTACAATGTTAGCTAACCATTCGACATACCTGGCAGTGCGGATGAATTTGCATCGAAGCAGTCTTTCGACTTCCTCCTTTATTTTTGAAAGAATTTCTGGGGCAAATCATCTCGGATTCTGTTTGACTGGCTTCTTCCCAGGTTTAATCGGTAACTTAAGTTCGACCAACTCTCTACTCAAACCAGGCATCTCATCACAGTCCTAGGAGAAACAGTCTTTAAACTCCTGCAGCAACTGGGTAACCTCGACCTTAAGTTGTGGGTGAAGATTGGCGCTGACATATGTTGGCCTTCTAGTTGCCCCTTCTCCTAGGTCGATTTCTTCCAACGGATCCTGCGCTAGCATCTTAATATTATTTGCCAGCGGATCCTTTTCAAACCCCAAAGGCTCATCATCATAGATGGCATCAAGCCTCTGGCCATGTTCTACATCCTGAACCTTATCAGGTGGCTCTGGGTCGAAGTCCTTACCAGGACCTTCTTGGTGGAATCCAGAATTGGCTTCGCCAGCCATGTATTCATTAGCAGCTTCCAAAGCCGCTTGTAATTTGGTTTCAGCCATATAGGGTGAAATTCTTCTCAATGCTTCAAACTTAGTCATTGTCACTGAATTCACTCCCCCACCCTGTGGGGTCTACTGCAGGCTCGCCAAGGTATGTAAGTCTTTCCCCTGGCACCTCCTTATCCCAACGGAAACCATCTATGGGATGTAAGTACAATGAGCAAAATGTTTCATCATCTGGGACAAACTCAAAATCTGCTGGGCCACAAGGGGCAATATGAGCTAGGTGCTTGTCGAACTGTCTTCTGTCGACATGATTTATTGGTGCCTTAAAATACCCCTGATAAGCTTCAATGTTCTCGACTATGCCATCTGGCCTCCAGATGGTGATTCGTTGATGCATCGAAGATGGCACTGCACCAATGTCATGTATCCACTCTCGTCCTAAGAGCAGATTGTAGTTGGCTTTAGTTTCCACTACTATGAAGACAGTAGGCCTAGTGATTGTCCCAACTGTCAAGTCTACTTGTATCACACCCAGTGTAGAGCCAACTTTTCCTTCGTAGTTTGATAGAACCATATTATGTGGCTTAGTATCAGTTTCATACTTGCCAATCTTGTTCAATAAGAAATGTGGCATCAGATTTACTATTGCGCCACAGTCCACTAATATCTTATTTACTGGTACATTCTCCACCTTCCCATTGATGTAGAGAGGCTTTAAGTGACCCTTCACCGCCTCTGTGGGTCGCTCGAAGAAGGCGTTCTGCTCTTCAACGCACCCATTATTCATAATATAGTAGCACACATGCTTATGTGCCGCCATCTCTGCTTCAGTGCAAGCATCTAGATCTTCGACCTCTGTAATTTGGTCGAACTCCCTTGGCATCACAGACACTACATTGACTATGATGTCGAGAGAAGCATCAGACTCAGAGTCGAAGTTGTCTGTCATTTCTTCATCATCTTTAACAGTCTTTTCATGTTTGTCCTCCTGAGAGGAAAACAATTTTCTCCCCACAGGCACTTTCTCAGCAATCTTTATTTGATTCCCTCCGTTATTATCAGTAGGGACATTAGTACTGGATTCTCCTCGGTCCTTCAACTGAGCCTCCCTGAGAGCCTTCCTTCTACGTTGCTCTCTCCTCCATTGAGATCGCGACATCGGGTTCTTCCCTTTATAGTTTTCAGAGACATAAGCCGACCTATTGGAAGTCTGGAACTCTTTTCGATACTCTATTGAAGAGCCCCTATTCACATCAAACTTCTGCCATTTTTTCTGACCCTTCTCCTTTCCTTCGAAAGGTTTCACCCAGCTTCCTACTAGCGCACTACTTGTTGGTTTGAAGGTGTTGGGTCAGTCCCCTGGGAACTGTGTTTTTCCACCCACTTGCTTTGAAGAAGACCTTCTAGGATCGAAATTCCTTTGACCCTGAGACGTTCTTTGCTCCCTTCTTTCTTTAGCCTTCCTAACCCCCTTCAGATTATGGCAGCTTTCTGGTCGAAGATTGCACTGCATCTGGGGCATAGCATGACACCTAATCCCTTCTTTTGGCAACGGTGAAGGAATTCAATGATGGTCTCTTCCTGTCTTGGATACATCACTTTGTTACGCTCTTCTTGGCAGCTTGTTTCATCAACCTCCATGGTCTTATGTTGTGTAATCTCGACCATATTTATGTTCATGTCGACATCAACACTAAGATTCAAATTACAGAAGTCTACATCAAGGCCCTCAACAGCCTTGTCCATCTTAATGAAACTCTCAGCAGTTTCTTTGGTAACCAACATCATGTTGGAATCTTCAGTGATCCCGTCGTCTAAGCCGTCAGTAGCTTTGTCGAAGCCGTCAACGACCTTGCTCATGAGTTCTTCCATGGTATTAATGTCAAGGTCTTCAGTAACCTTGGCTAAAACAACATCATTGGCGAAATCTTCAATAATTTCCACCATGTTGATTGAACAGTCGAAGTCATCAGCAACTTCAACCATATGTACATCTGTGGGCTCAGCGTAATGGGCATCCACTGTTTGTAACGGGTCGAAGTCAATTTTCATTTGACCTTTGCTCTTTTCTCTGAACTTCAGCCTGCCCTCCTGAATAGCGTATTGCACCAGATCCCTGAAAAGAAAACACTGAGAAGTTTTATGACCCAGAAAATTATGGTACTTACAAAATCCTCTCTTTTTTCTTTGTTCTAAAGGTGGCATTTTAGCCCCAGGAGGCACTATCATTTGTCCATCTTTAACTAAAAAATCAAAAATTTCGTCACATTTAGTGATATCGAAAGTATATGTTTTCTTTGGAAACTTATCATTATTTTCAGATTCGACATAATTTTTTCCATTCGAAGGAGCTAACATTTTACAAGCATACGGAGGACCTTGCTTTAATTCAGCAACATCTATCTCATTTTCATCGAAATACAATGGTTCTTCATGTAAACCTTCGACATCCTCATTATATTCAACATAGGCTCCCTTTTTACTCTTATTAAACTTAGCCTTTTCATCTTTCAGACGTTCTAACTGTCGAACCCTATCAGCTAGTTGGGCCATATCTCTCAAATACTGGGTATCTAACTTCTTTCTAATAGAGTAATCAAGGCCGCCAACGGCCATTTCGACCAATTCATGTTCTGGCACTTGAGTAAAACATCTAGCCTTAAGTAATCGAAACCTATTTAGGTAATCGTTTATTGGCTCAGCAAACTTTCATTTTATGCTAGCCAATTCCTTCAAACTAATTTTGGTTTGTCCCATGTAGAATTGTTCATGAAATAAACGTTCCAACTGGGTCCAATTACAGATTGAGTTAGGAGGTAGGGTTGTAAACCAAGTAAAAGCATTTTTGGTGAGAGAACTTGGAAAATATTTTATCCTAAGACTTTCTTCAATTGCAATCTCTCCAGCCTCGATCATATACCGAGCTACGTGTTCGACAGTAGATTCTGTGGTATCTCCTGAGAATTTGGTAAACTTTGGGACCTTCGTCCTAGGAGGTAATTCTGACTGGAGAATGTAATCTACTATTGGTGATGTATTGTTTGGCCTAGTAAAACCAAAATTTACCCCATTTCGAGCCATTATCCTTTCGACCATGGCCGCTAGGTTGTTATATGCTGCTATGTTGTTACGTCGAACCTGTTGTACAACATGGTCAGCATCTTGGTTTCTATTTACTATAACTACCTCTTGTTCCCTCTCTACAGGAATTGGCACTTGGTTCCTAGACGGCTCAACTCTGGAAGGTTCGACTCTAGGAGGTTCGACTATCCCCTGGTTTTCTAGATTCGCCTCAGGCATGTCCCCTAGGTTCTGCCGTGGAATGTTCTCCACAACAGTTGCACCTCGTACATGGGCTGGTACGCCCATAAATTCTGCCATGTGTACCAATTGTGCTGCTAATTATTGGTTGGTTTGGGTAGTGTTCTGGATGTTTGTACCATTTGTAGGTTACTCTCATCCATCTGCTGTCTTAAACATGCTATAGAGGTATTGGTTAAATTAGGGCCTTGAGTGGAATACCCCACACCTACACTTTGGCTTTTTCGACCCACGTTTATCCCAGCTCCTGACCCTTGTAATGGCGAAGACATTACATTTTCTGAGAATACTGGGGGGGCATTTTGGAGGCTTTGCGTTATTGACGTTGGCATTCAATAAGGTGGATTCCTTGGTAATGGTTGTGAAAATCCTGGAGGGGGAAACTGCCTAAACGTCGAAGTTCCTCCTGGTGGAGTTTGGGGATTAGATGCCTGTGGCCCAATGTATTCCAAAACGGGTTGAGTGTAAGCCCTTATAATTGTCGACCCTGAACCTGCAATTGATGGTGTTGGTTCAGACATAGCAGGGGGTGGTATTGGCTCTCCTGTCGAAGGGACTGAGGGTGGTACCACATCGTTCCTAGACACATTTTGAGGGTTAGTATCACTAGGCTGAATATTTGAATTACTTGATTGAGGATTAGAACCACTCCCTCGAGGGTTTGGATTGTTTGGCTGACTAGTGTTCGTCGCCATTATCCTAGTATATCTTCTCCTTGGTCTCTCTTTGTTTGTAGTGGCTACTTTTCCACTTCTCAATAACATGCAACGAAGTTTTCTCAAAGAAAAGACTAATAAATACATATTTTCAAAACTTAGAAAAATCTCTATAAAATTTAGCACTGTCCCACTAGGCGTGCCACTTTTTTTACCGTGAAAATTGGTAAACAACTGCTTATCTTCCAAATCTAACTTTGGTGACTCACAGGATCGATCAAATTGATCCTAGGACATGTGCTAACAATTGGTTTAAAGAAAATTCTAAAGAACTAAACACTTCGACAGTGTTCATGAAGCAAGGCTTGTTGAAAATCTAATGTAAAAGACGTTTAAAAATGTTAAGTAAAAAGGCTGAAAATGTAAAGGAAAGGGTCGAAGTATACGGTAAAGGTCAAAAGTATGAAAATAAGACAAAGTGCAGAAACATAACTTGCGTTAAATAAAGGATAAGTTCTTAAATGAAAGATTGAAGTAAATTGCATTGAAAAGATAAATGGTGTTTACATCACGTACATTCTCACAAGACTCTTTTCTCTACACGCGGATACTTTTAGTAACTTTGGAGTAACATGTACAAAGTGAACACAATACCGAATCCTATTGCTAGAACTCCTATTTATAATACTAAAACTAATTGCTGTTAACTTCCTAAAACAATCAACACATTACAAGTGTCGTGTTGCATGCTTTTGTCCCTTGGATATGCGCCACTTGTCTTTTTTAGGAGCGAACAAGAATAACTACACCCTCCTTTATTTGAATTTAAATTCCTTAGCGTCGGACACCATCAGTAACTTCGGTCGAAGGTGATTTCCAAATTCTTAGAAATATTTCTAAGTCCCTAGCATATCCTTTATACAAGCATCTTCGACTTAAGTTCCTCTTGAAGTTCCAGTCGAACACTCCTTTAGACCTATTCCCAGAATTTTACGACCAATCAATTCCTCCAACTTAATACAGGCGTCGAATTTATGAGCCAACAGTCGCATATTTAAAAAAATATAAATTGTTTTTTTTAGTATATCTAATACTACCTACTTTGGTTTGGTTCTTTAAATGGACTCCATTGAATTTTTTTATATTATTTTACGCCTTTTAATTATTTATACAATTCACTTATATTTTTTAAATATCCATACAACACATCAAAAATCTTAAAATGGATCTCATTAGATATCACCATATACCTTAAATTTAATTATATATTATTTTAAAATTCATTTTATACGTTGAGAAATGTTGGTTAATTAAATCATGGTTACAACAGCTAAATACTCCCTTCATTCCTATTTATAAGCAAAATTTAATATTTTAAATTCATTAAATAATTAATGCATCTAACCTACATATAGTCCAAATGCATCATTTATTGTATGAACCTAAGAAATCAAAATTTTCTTATAAAAGAGAATGGAGGGGGAATCAATTAATTTCTAACACAATAACTTTGGAAAATGTGAAACAACGGTGACATTAAGTCATTTTACAAAAAATATTTGTCCCAAATTATAAGTCATTTTAGAATTCCAATAAAACATTAATGACTTTTTCCTGATATACTCTCTATCATTTATTACTCTTTCTTCTTTTTATTCTTTTAATTTCGCTTTCCAATATAATTAATGAAGGGTATTTTTGTAAAATTATAGATCATTTCGTGTTTCCATACAACAATCATTGCATTTCTTAATTCGTGTGAAATAAGTAAAAGGTTTTATAATTTTGGACGGAGGGAGTATAATAATATAAACTATGTGGCAGATTTTAGTCCTTGATTTTTTATTTATAATTCCATTGGTGAACTTTTATTACAGGAAAGGAAACACCCGTCAATTTTACGCTAAATTTTTACCTCAAGTTCATCTTGCATTTTTTACAAGTATATCATAGTCATAAGAGAATGTTAACATTGTTGATTTATAATTAGGCAAAATAACCTTTTTCGTCCCTTAACTTTACCCCAAGGTCCAGTTTGGTCCCTTAACTTTAAAAAGTGGCAAGTTCGTCCCTTGACTTTTAAAATGGTGTCAAAGTAGTCCTTGCCGTTAGTTGGCTCAAACGCCCGTTTATTCTTGGTTACGTGGCAGCTGACATGGATTTGTAACATCATATTTCTCACACTTTCAGACCTCTGTTCTCTCTTGGGAAATAACTCAAAGAAAAACCATCTTATTTTTCCAATCTTCTTCGCCTGAAACAACCCCAAACCCTTTCATAACCATCAAACACAACCACGACACGCGATACAGCCCAACCGCGAGCCCACCACTATCCTCAAATTCCCTCACGCCGGTGAAGCCATTGACCAAGCTTCAAAACCCTAACCACCGTGAGGAGCTCCTTCTCCGGCGAAGCATCCGCGAGCACAACAAGAACAACGTAAGCTCGACAACATCCCAGCTATGACATCATCCCAGCTCGACAACATCCCAACATAACATGTAAATAACTAATCAGAATCATTGGTAAGGTTCAGTATCATAAACTATCTAGACATACCAGGAAAACCAGCATAAAATGCAGCTATACGACATTCACTAGCTCTTTGAGATCCAACTCCCAATACAGAACCCACAACAATATCACCAACTTCACTTGGGTTCAAGTTGGCTTTCTCTACTACAGCCTACAATGAAACCTCATCATCACGTTCACGTGGATGGATGGTACATTAACAGACCGAATCACGAACCAAAGTAGCGAAAAACGAATAAGAAATTAAAAATAACAAAACCTTCAAAACAGGAGCTAGGAGATCATCAGGATAAGTGTCTTTGAAAACACCCCGTTTAGCTTTGTATTGAGCAGTCCGATATAAACACAATATCAACCATTCGAACTCAACTAAGCGAAATAATAACATAAGAAAAAAATTAAATAAGACAAACCTGAATTATTTTGATTATTATCAACAGGACCCTCCATGTTAAAATCTTCAATCCAATCCAATCCAGTGCAAAGAGTTTCATAATATGCAGACATATGATCTTGTAGAATACAGTATCCTTCTAAAATATGCTGCATGCAATATTACGCCAGAAAATTCTTAATTTCATCAAGGCTTCTTTTGCTAAAACTGATAAAAGAAAAAATTTGATTATTTAAATTATCCATAATTAACATGCAAATAACAATGTGGTATAGAAATAAGACTTAGAACATACTCAATCATTTGGCTAATTGGTAGGTCTCCATTAACAGGTGTCTGATGATGAATTGCATGTGTAATCAAACCCAACCTTCCATGAATCTCAAGCTTTTCAAACTGAATACCTATTCACCGTGCAAAAAATATATATCGATTAATAGAATCATACATACATAAATTAATTATGGTCTTCTTGTGTATGTTTAGAGACGAACCGTTAGCGTAAATTAATCATGTGGCTGTTGAAATACTCCATGGTGATTTTGGTGGGGTGCATTGTCAGTGATGGATAAATTGGCTAGTGTGGGGTTACTTGTATCGAAGAAACTTAGATAAATGGATGTTTCATAGGGTCATTGAAATGATATGTGAGATCATCCATGTTTGAATTGTTGTTGTTATTATGTATGGTGGTGGAAGGAAAAAAAGAAGTTATGGAATGTTGTGTAATGGCAGTGACGACGGTAGAAGAAGAAAGTACTGCCACTGAGAAGAGTTTGAGAGAGAATTGGTTGAATGATGAGAAACAGAAAACGGAATCTGATTCAAAGTAATTCATCACCGCCACCAGCCTCACCCGCTGTTAATGGACATTGTAGTTCTGTTGGTTCCAGAGGTGTTCTTGCTATTTCTATGCGTGTGTTGAGACAAGCATTTGCAAACCTGATTCCCTTGATATTGAAAAATGAATTTTGGTTATAGTGAAATAGAAGAGATATCCCCTGTAGCTGCTTTCATCTCCATAGTTGCTTTCAGTCCACGTGGAGGAGACATATCCCCTGTAGAAAGACAACAATGACACCTGGAAATACGTGGCACATGTTTTCAACCTTTGACTAACGGAACCGGGCGGAAGGATAAACCTGACACCATTTTAAAATTTAAGGGACGAACTTGCCACTTTTTAAAGTTAAGGGACCAAACTGGACCTTGGGGTAAAGTTAAGGGACGAAAAAGGTTATTTTGCCTTATAATTACAATTCAAGCAAATTTAAACAACATTTACAAAAGCATAACTCTCTCATTACTAAAATAACTCTAAATCTATAAGTTTTTAAAAAGATGAGTAAGAGAGAAGATTAATATTTCAAATTTCTTATGTGTTTTGAAGTGAGCACAAGCCCTCCTTATAGAGTAAAAAAATTGCCAAGAAATGAAACATCTTGGGGCTCAATTTGTTACATAATCAATTAAACAGTGGATCTAATCAATTATGACCTAGTAAATTATGAAATAACTTGTCAAATCTAAAGCTTAATCAATTAAAAGGCTTCTTAATCTATTTTAGGGACAGTTCGCTCCATAATCTATTAAATAAGGATCCTAATTAGTTATAAAAAAAAGTTTTGTTTGCTAATTGGTTAAATAAGCTTCTTAATCGATTAATCTATGAGCATAATATTTAAGAATATTTTGAAAACAGATGAAGTTTATAAAAATATTTAAGTGTATGTGTGCATTACTTTAGTATTTTGAGAGCTACTCACACTTCATATTATAAACTAATGATCTTAAATAGATAAAAAAATGTAGGCACGTGATAACAAATTACCTTTTCAAAAGACTACAGTTCTTTTAATGTTGTTCTTAATATTTGATTCTCTTGTACTAAACATTGGAACCTTCTTGATTTCGTATTACTTTAATCATTTTTCCTCCTTGATGATACTTATGATAGTTTTGTTTTATTCACTTTTGTCATCACCAAAACCACGATCACCTATACAACACATAAATCCACCGTTTTTACAAGTTATGTTAAGAAATTTCTCAACTTGTTGTAAATACTCCCTCCATTCTCATGTATAAACAACTTTTACTTTTTAGATTTGATCGTGAAGGCTGATCAGATCCTGTGATGGGCCACCAAGAATGTCTGTGATGCTGGGTGTGAGAAGTGGAGGGGGTGTACCTGCAAGGCACTCCGACGCTCAAGTAAGAAAAAGTCAGAGAAAAGGGCAAGTACAAAGTGTGTTCTTAGGATGAAAATTGGATACCTGACCCTCTCAAGTGAGAGGGTTTATATAATGCCCCCAGCGCGTGGCCAACGGTCCCTATTTTCGGGGCGAAATAACTGTTTCCCAAAGAATAGGTAACTGCCAAAAACTAGCCGTTATGTCGGGCAGGGTGCCCAAAACTAGTCGTTATGTCGGGAAAATGTGTAGTTCCGGGAACATGCCCATGACTGTCCCTGGATAATGAAGTCGTGCGTGACGAGCAAGAATACCGGGGAGGAGCAAATGACCCTGGGGATCCATCCGTCCATATATGCCGGGTTGTGGGGAAGAAAGGTAAATTCTCCCCGTATTGACTGAACTTAGGCAATTGGGTCGTTCTGGGAGCAGAAGTGGATTGGGCCATGCCTAGCCATTGGTCTAGTCTCGAACAGGAGCCCCCCAAGTTGTTGCTCCCGAGCATGGGAGTGATGACTTAACGGTAGCCCGTAGCTCCGGGGAATTGTGACGGAGTCGTCGTTTGGTGACAGCGGGGAGTTGTCTCGTGGTACCCGAGAGTTCCATTGCTCGCGAGATTTACAACGCTCTTTGATTTGCCCGTCGTTCGGGGAGACCAACGGGTAGAAGAAACTGAAGCGATGGGGCGCCATGTGTGCCTCGAGCCCTGTGCTGTATTGAATAGGCAATGGTGGCTAGTCTAGGGCCATAATGACCTATCTATTCATTTGCATTTTCATTTCTCTCTTTTCTTCTTCGTTTTCCTCAGAGGACTCAGCTCACCGCCGCCGTCGACCGTCATTTCAGCCACCTTGAAAAGCTTTGAGCAATTCTCCACAACCTCTTCGACCACGTAAGTCATCTAATTCCTTGCTTTCTTCTAGCTTTTTCATCTTTGTTTAGAATGCATGCGGTTAGGTTAGTTTTAGGTGAGATAGTGGTGCCTTTCTGGTGTCTGTTGGTGGTGGACAGTGGCTAGCCCATCTTCTGCTGCTGATGTGGCCGCCGAAGCCCTTTAGAGAGCTAAGAGTAAGGCCGTTTCCGGCGCTATTGCGACGATGACGCATGTGTAGTGGGGGTTGCTACCCAGTTTTCCGGCGTTCTAATGAAGTTTCCGATGAATGTATGAAGTTTCCAGCGGATCTTTAAACGGAAATTGGGTAGTGGTTCGGGGAAGTTCCTCGTTGTATGAGGGTTTTGCCCCGAGCACCTCCTCGTGGGAGACTCTTGTGTTTTTGTTTAATTTAGGGCTTAGGCTGGGGACGCCTTCCTCGGCCCCTTTGCGCGCCCTTTCACTTGACTAGCGGTGGAAGGGTGGATTTGATTTCGCGGTCGATTTCACGTTTGTCTTCTGCTTTTCAGGTGATCGAGATGGCGACAGGGCCCGAAAGAGAGATTTTAATAGACTCGTTCGAGGAGAGCTCCTCGAAGAGTAGCGACACAGAAGTTTCAACTGCCCCCAGCGAAGTTGGGGATGATACTAAGCATGATTCCGCGGAGGAATGGTTGGTGGCGGAGCCTGCCGAGCATGAATCTACCTTTGCGTCTTACACGGGAGATGTTTTCATGGACGTAGGACCGAAGGGGGAGTGGAAGGTGCATTTCCCCTCCCAAGATGATCGAATTTGCACAGATTATGGGGAGAGATTCTCCATGTATGAGTACGCCTTTAAGGAGCTAGGGTTAAGGCTGCCCTTCACAGACTTCCTGCAGTCCATTCTTGTACATCTGGATCTGGCCCCATCGTAATTGCACCCTAACTCGCTGGCGTTCACCCGCGCCTTCCAGCTGACTTGTGAGTTCCTGAAGATATGAGCCACTCTGCCCTTGTTCTTCACTATCTTCCACCTTCAGAGGCAGGTAATGGGGAGAAGATATGGTTGGGTGTTGCTGAAGGAACCTCAGAAGCTATTTAAGCCCTTCTCGGAGTCTATCCAGACATTCAAGGAGAGGTTCTACGTGAGCCCGTGTCAGAGCGAGCCCAAGATAGCACGTATGTTTGGGCAGTGTCCACAGACGAGAATGGTAACGTCATGCGTGACGAGGAAGGGAAAGTGATCGGGGATAAGGAGTTCAAATTTACCTTCCATTGGAGTGGGAGTCATTTTGCTCGAGAGCCTGCTGGTTATGTCACACAGCCGAGCATGTTTGACGAGCAAGACTTGGTCGTCTATGAGACGTTGGTGAACTACGTTAATTCTTTTAGGCTCGCTGATTACTGGACGAAGAAGGGCGATCCGATTTTTGAGGAGGATGGTATTCAATGGGTTGAGTACCGTTATATTAATACGAAGGCGCTTTTGGAGTGCAAGACTCCTGCGAACTCTTTTAAACTGCTCGGTAGTTTTAGCTTTTCTACTTGCCCGAATTGTATTTTCTTCGTCATCTAATATGTTTGTTGTGTTTTCGCAGGTGAGATGCCTTTTGCCCATGAGAGAATGGTGAAGAATGCTCTGGCGAGGAACAAGCCTGGGACGGCCGCTTCAAAGTATCGATTTGCACAGCATGCTCCTTCACCTCATCCTACTACGAGGAGCATTTCTCCTGCTCCTGCCTAGGGATCCTCTTTGCCTTTGACCTCAAGGTTTAAGCAGACCAGAGCCAATGAAACGGTGGACCTCACCCGGGCACCAGAGAAAAGGAAGTTCGAGCTTCCTCCTTGTGTCCTTGATAGGAAATTTTTTAAGGGGACATCTTTAGTGGTGCCCCTGGCAGAATCTCTCCAGCTGGAGAGCATGGATCGCCCGAGTAAGAGGGCATTACTGGCGCAAGATGCCTCGGCGCTGGTCAGGGCCTTGGAAATGTCTGCTATCTATGCCGAGGGGGATTCCTCCTCCGAGTCTGAACTCAAGAATGCCCGGGCGACTATAGCGTCTTTGGAAGAGACGATAAGGAAGGTCGGGGAGGAGGCCAAGGCGGCCAATGATGCAATGAAGAAATCAGACGAGGAGGTTGCCAGGCTGAAGGGGGAGAATTCCACGCTGATGGCAGAGAAGAAGGCTGTCGAGGAGCTGATCGAACAGGTAAAGGCATTGGGTGCCCCGACTGAAGATGAGCCCAAGGGTGTAAAGGCGTTGAAGGCAAGAGCTGGTCTTGTTGCTCGTCTTCCATGGGCGGAGGAGGACGTTATTGCCATTGGGGAGGAATCGTTCAAAAATGTTGTGGCCCAACTCCGGTTGGTCAATCAAAGGGTTCAGATCTCCACGGAGGGTACAAACTTCTTGGGCCACGTCAAGGATGGCAGAATAGTTAATCCAGACTTCTTCGATATTGGCGACGAGCATGCCCAGATTCTAAACGAGGAGAACCAGGAGCCTGAGCCCAACACCGAGCAGCCTGAGCAGATGCAGGAATGAGATTGAATTATTTGTTTTGTTGTAATGTATCCGGCCTGCGTACCATGTTTTGATGTAACTTTATTTTGTTTAGGGGGCATGGCCCCCTTGTTTTGTAATATGCACAACTTGTGGCCCTTGTGGTCGCTTAAATTTAATGTATGTATCCGGTCAGTGTGGCAGGTTTTGTATGTTTGCGCATGGCTTTTACTGCTTATTTTGCTAAGTGTTGTACTGTTGCTCGATATGCTCTTGTGCCTGTAACAGGGATCACCTTGATTTGTTTTAAGCTTTAGGGAATTTCTCGACGTAGATGTGTTCGGCAGTGAGGGGGACTGACCGAACGGCTAGGGAATTTCCGGGCGAGAGAGCAGATCTCAGGTCGCGTTTGAGGTCTGAGTTCGCAGCGTGAACCTCCCATCGCGAGCTGGGTGTTCTGCCTATCGTGGTACTTTGACGGAGGCGGTGCTCGGTTGAGGGACCGCTGTCGGATAGGGACCTAGCTCGTTCTTGAGCGGGGTCCTGCCTTAGCTGACATGCAACGCTTGTACCTAGGCGTGCATCGTGACGTTTGTCGTTTTGACGAAGTAAACCGACAGTTAAGGCCTTAGCTATAGTATTGCTTTACCTTTTTGGCCTTCCATGGTCGAGCAAGTTCTTCCCCGTTGAGATGTTCTAGGTAGCAGGCCCCATTCTCTGTTTTTGCTCAGACGCGATAGGGTCCTTCCCAGTTAGCGGCGAGTTTGCCTTCGCGAGAGTCTTTATGGTTTCTTCTCAGGACAAGGCTGCCCACTTCAAACTCTCGTCGTATGACTTTGGCGTTGTACCGGATGGTAATTTTTTGTTTTAATGAGGCTTCGCGGAGGGCTTCCCCTGATCGGACTTCCTCGACGAGGTCGAGTTCCTCCCTTAGTGCCTCGTCGTTCATTTCCTCATCCAGGGGTGATTCGGTCCTCCTGGAGGGTACGTGAACTTCAATGGGAATTAAGGGTTTGGTCCCGTAGGCCAGGCGGAAAGGGGATTCCCCGGTTGAAGAGTGTGGAGTCGTGCGGTATGCCCACAGGACGTTGTGCAGCTCCTCGACCCAGGCTTTCTTCATTTCGTCCAACCTTCGCTTGAGGCCTCGATGGATGTCTCGGTTTGCCGCTTCGGCTTACCCGTTAGTCTGGGGATGTTTGAAGGATGCGAAGTGTTGTTTCGTACCCAGCTGGGCGACGAAATCCTGGAACTTCCTGTCCGTGAACTGTGTCCCGTTGGCTGTGACTATTGCCTGGTGTCATACCCCAAATTTGTCCTACCCTCTCATTTTTCTTATACCAAGCATTTGTGTTGCTTCATGACCTTTCTCAAAGTAATCATTTGGCCTTTGGCCATGATTCTCTAAAATTTAGGTTATGAAGGTCTAGTTTGTGCTCATTGTAATAACAGGCTTTTACAAGTGTGTTGGATTCAAGTGGAAACAAGGAGAGATTGGTCCTTGTTACCATGGCTAGTTAGTCAAGACGTGAATTGATTTCAAGTTTATTTGGTGCCACAATTAGAAGTTATTTTCTTAATTCATGCTTAAGGGTGTTTAAAGTTTCAATATCAATTTGTGTCAAGTTTGGACTTAATTTGTTGCAAGTTATTCAAGACTTATTAAACAAGGAAATTTTGGCTCAAATCCCATGCTATGTTCAATTTGAGCCATATCAAAAATTTGCAAGCTAGATACAAGTTACCTCAAGACATGGGCCGTGAGAAAAACATGTCATTAAACCTCGGCTAGATCTGCTTCTAATTTGTTTCAAACCCATTATTTTTAAGACAATTCAATGAACTTTCACACTTTCTTTGAAAAGGCAAGGCTACTTTGAATGCAAAATCATGAGAGAAGCTTATTATGTGTAATTGGAAGTTCGCAATTTCATTTGGATTTATGCAAGTCATGGGGAGATTATTTTTCAGGTCAAGGGTGTGCATTATTCCTTCTGGTCACGTGGTGCTATGGATTTGTTTTGCCATCATGGACCATCTGTGAGATAGTATACTAGGCATGGACAATGCTATTGCCTTTTGGAGTCAAGCATATTAAAATATAATAAGCCATGGAGGCTATCAAGATGAAGTTCACTATACAAACTACAACAATAGAATAAAAATAATGTTCACATACAATTTGTAGCAGTATCATTCTAAGATTTCTATGTGTTGGTTCAAGCAGTAGTGCTTATTAAAATCACAGCCATTTACGTGGAAGATATACGCATCTGTAGGTAATGGTTACAAAGAAATTACAAGATTAATTGATTCAAAAATTACAAGTTTTTTGCTTAAGAGATCAACTTTGTGCTTCGTATGAGGTTCCGACGGCCGTAGTTGATGTCGCTGCCATTCGTCAAAAAGAACTTCACGCGCAAGCTGCCGTTACCTTTAATTCCACTCCATGCCAAGTCTAATTATCTTCATCAATTCTTCAAATTAAGATCACCCTCATAACAAGTGCAATATGTACATGGCAAGAAAATAAGGAAATGAAAGTTAGTAAGGATGCAATAGCAAGAGTGTCAACAACAAAACCAAACCAATTTCCAGCATTCAAATTCAGTTCATTCCTAACCAGTTCTAAGATTCAGTTTGTCATTCTAATCCATTTAAAAAAAGGGCAAACCAAGTCAAAGTTTGCAGCAGTGAGAAAAGGACAAGAGGGGATACAGTCTGAACAAGCAGACAAAGGATGCAGAGCATAGCAAAGGTAACAGAGACCAAGGTTTCACCAAATTGGAATTCCTTTTGAACATCAAGAAAGCATTGCAAGCAATACCATAACAAGGATTCAACAACATCTTTCAAGAAAATCAAACCCTAATTTCTGAGCCTATAAATAGACCTCACTATTCACTCAAAGGAACCCACGAAAATCCTACTGAAGCGCTGCTGAAATCTAACCCTAACCTACACTAAAGCTTCCATTTCCATAACTCTTTCAGAGCTCACATCAGAGCTCTGATTAAGAGTGAAGCTCAAACCACATTACGAATATTGAACAAGCTAAGGAAGAGGAAGATTCGAGGAGAATTCCAAGCAAGTACCTGTTACCTTACCACCGGAGCACCTCGACATGGGTAAATTTTCTTGAAACCTTTTTCGTTGCATATTTTTGTTCTGACTTCGTTGCATGTTGATTTGAGTTGCTCTGTTTGAATGCTTTCTCCGATTGTTTGTCTACTTGCTATGTGCTGCTTGATTTCCACATGAATCTGAGGTTTGCGATAGATTTAGGGCTAAAATTTGTACGCCTTTGAGTATTTTAGGGTAGGAATTTTAGAAATGAGGTTGAGCATTGATTGAAATTGATGAAGAGGGCTATATTTGTGTTTTTGTTTTTGAAGAACACAGATTTGAAAGGGTAAAAGACTCGTTGGATTGTTTAATGAAAAGAAAAAGAATACTGAGAGAGAGAGAGAGAGAGAGAGAGAGAGAGAGAGAGAGAGAACCTGGTGAATTAAAGAATAATGGAGAAGGCTTGTGGTTTTTTCTTTATAGCATTTAATGATCCTTTGATGCTTGTCTTTAACCATGGGAAAGAAGAGGGTATTTTGTTTTGCTTGTGTTTTAATATTAATAATGAATACTAATGAGAATTAAAGGGGCAATGTTAGTCCCAATCAACTCACACGGACTCCAATGGTTGATTGGCCTTATCCCCATATCTTTAATTGCATTTCCAAAGTTGCTTTTGGATACTAAGTGACCTGTGGCATGCTCTAGGGTCCTTGTTTTTTTTTTCAAATCTATCTGCAAAGGGAGGCGACTATTGCTGCATGACCATCTCCCATTCTTCAACTTCATCACAATTTTAGTTTAATTTGCTTGGATTGGACTATTAAGAGGCCTAATTCGCATAGGTTTTTCTTAAGCAGACGGGTTGATGTGCTAATACACCCTCATTAGCTCAACTTTTCCCCTTTTATTTCTTTATTCGCTTTAATTAATGAACAAGTTAATTAGGACCATTTAACTAATTGATCGTACAAGTCATGCTTACTTTCTTTTTTATTAAAATTCTTATATTAATAAATTTATAATGCCCACTTGTTTATATGATCTTAGAGGTTAGTTGACTTAATATAACCCAAATTAATTTCCAAATAGAAACATAATACTAAAAATACTAAGAATATTTTATTAATTAAGGGCGTAGTTCACTTTGGTTAATACTTAAAACTATTTTCTAATTAATTACAAAAGTATTGGGCTCTTGAGGTCTAGCACTTGTTGGGTCTTTGGATGAATGCTCTTGAGACGCACGCTTTGAGTTGTGTTCATTCCGTCTTTCATTTATTAAAAAATACTTAAAACAATTAATCTTTTGCTTAATCAAGATATAATTAACCTTTATAATTAGTAAATTAAAATACATCTTAATCATTTTAAACCACTTAAAATATTTACTCTTGATCAAAACACTTAACACTTAAAAATACAATCTTTTCCCAAATTAAAATATTTAATCTAATTAATTTTTTAACCTTTAAAAATATTTTCTTAATTAAACTCAAACCATAAAATATTTAGATTAATATTTCTAAACTATTTTCTTAATTAATTATGGAAGTAGTGGGCTTTTGGAGTCTAGCACTCCTTGGGTCCTTGAACAAACGCTCTCGAGGCGCACGCCTTGAGTTGTGTTCGTTTCGATCTTCCATTTCTAAAATACTTAATCATCTTTAAAACTCTTAATTCATTCAAACCTTAATCCGATTAAATGTGTCTAATCCAAATATTCTAATCAAATTCAAATCTTTTTCCTAATTAAATTACGAAAGTAGTGGACTCTTGAGGTCTAGCACTTCTTCGGCCTTTGAACGAACGCTCTTGAGGCGCACGCTTTGGGTTGTGTTCGTTTCGATCTTTAGTTCTTAAAAATACTCGCCCTAATTACATGGACAAAGAAGCCCATTGTCCAACAAACATAATTTCATAATTAATAGAATGAAAAAGGCGTCGTTAAGATCTAGCATCTCAGTAATGCCCCGATTAATTGGTTGCAAGGTCGACGTCTCGTTTATCAAATTATCGTCGTTCTTCCTCTATAATACTTAACAAACCAAACATTTCCCATGCAACCAAAACCCTAAAAACACATTCAAATCAAACTCTTTTCTCAATCAAATCTTTAACACACTTAATCCTTATTCAAACAACTTTTCATAAAGAACATTGTTTAGTACATTCTTCCGCGCATATGAACTCGTGCTTCAGCCTCCCCTAGCGAGCATACAAGCCAGTGTTTAGCAGTTAGAATGCGAATTAAACACTTGTTTGTTTTAAAAACACCAACAAACCGTAGTCCCACGAACTACGAATGCTCTGGCTTTCTCATTGCACGAGGGAATACGTAGGCACAAGGGCCCCAATCCTTGGCGAGCACCCTAATAAAAAAACCACCCATTTTCCCTTAGAAAACAAATCATTTTACCTTAGAAGAAAACAAACAAACCTAGCTAACTTAACTCACGAATCGAATCAAGAGGTTCCCATTGAGTACAACAGACGTAGAGGGTGCTAATACCTTCCCTCTTGCGTAATCGACTCCTGAACCTAGAATTTGGTTGCGATGACCATTTTCTAATCCTTTAAAGGTTTTATCGATATTTTCCTATTCCTTCCTTGGAATGAATAAAGTTCGGTGGCGACTCTGTTTCGAACAGTTTTTTCCGCGTCCATCGCGAGGATCGTATTTTTCGAGGTACGACAGATTGCGACTCTACTGGGGATTATCATTGCCCTATGCTAGAGAGAGTCAGGCCTAACTTGACTTGATTCGAGAGTGTTAGCCTCACTTGGTTGTTTTCTTCTTGTTTATTTTCTCCTATTGCTTATTTATTTGCTTTTATTTCTTTCTCTCTTATTATTATATGCTGTTTATCATACTTGTTTGTTGGATCTTGGGATGATATCACAAGTAAGGCTCTGTACCCGAGTCTTGGAAAAAGAAGAGAGAACACATAGTTTAGATTCTAGAAGTAATTAGTGTTAGTCCCCAAGGACTCGCTCCTTGTGTGCCTAGCATGAAAAATTCCCCTAGAGTAGACCTTTTCGTAGATCTTGTTGTAACGCAGCTAGCCTGTCGCACGACTTGATTCATGAAGGGTCCGTGACTCTGGGAACCATTCTTAGAACCACTTTTTATCTTGGTGGTCGTTAGTGTTAGTCTCCGAGGGCTCGCTCCTCATGGGCCTAGCATGAAGACAACACTCAGGATAGACCTTTTTGTATCCCCGTCACAATGTAGCTAGCTTGTTGCATGGTGTTGATGCGATTAGTGTCCGTGATCCTGGGAACCTTATCCATCAACGTATGAGCTATCCTGTGAGTGGGTTTACGAGTAAAGAATCTAGAACTATCCTTATAAAGCCTACCTGTTAGGTGGGTTGGGAAGCTACTTGTGATAACCTGGATCCAACATCATGCATTCATAATCATTCACATATACATCATGACTTACAAAAGAAAACTTTATTTTCAGGGAATTATTTGTATCTACTGTTTATCTTGCATTCAAAGTAACCATGGATTCAGGAAAAAGGAAAACTCTGCAACTGAAAGCTATCATACCAAATACTACCGTTGTGATGAACTGTTTGAAAGAAATGCCTCATCTCTTCAAGAAAACTCTAGTAGGAAGATTTGGTCAGGTTCTTGATCTGCTTACTGTCAATGTGCAAGTTCCTGCCATTACGGCTCTAGCACAATTTTATGACTCGCCGATGAGAAGCTTTCTGTTCTGAGATTTCTACTTGACTCCTGCCATTGAAGAGTTTGAAGGATTTTTGGGTTTTTCCGTGACGGGGAGGGCACCCTACACTATGATTGGTCAGACACCTGAGAAAGAAGAATTAGCTGAGGCCCTCCAAATTCCTATTTCAACGGTCAAGACTGGTTGGAAAAAGAGAGAAGATTTCTTTGGTTTCCGAAGCACTTTTCTGGAAAAAGAAGTAATAAAGTTTTTGAAGAATAAGCAATGGGATGCTCTGGTGAACGTATTGGCTCTCCTCATAAATGGGCTTGTACTCTTCCCCACTTTTGAAGAATTCATTGACTCTGTTGCCATCTGCGTGTTTTGGGTTGTTTGGAAGAAAGGACAAAGTCCGTTTCATCCACTCTTAGCTGACATCTTCTATAACCTACATATCCACCATGAAAGGAAGGGTTCAGTGCTGACATTTTGTATTCATCTCCTATATAAATGGCTCACTTCACACGTGTTCAAGCGCCATACCATCGCCCCTGATTTGGATAGTGGGGAATGGGCTCAGTTGCTAGTGTCCCTATCTGAAATGAATATCACATGGTATCCCAACAAGATGGATGTCGATGAGATCATTATGAGTTGTGGGAGCTTTGGCAATGTGCCGCTGATTGGGTCAAAAGGTTGTATAAGCTACAATCTCATACTGGCTATACGACAGTTTGAATACCCTATGTTGAGAAAGCCTGAAGACAAAGAGTTGGAAGAAATGATTCTTCATGACAGGGGTACTAAAGATCCTTCACTCCTTTGTAAGATTGTACGCTTCTGGCAGAAGATTCATACTAAGGGGTCTGAGTTAAGGAAAAGGGATGGAACACCTAGGGTGCCGTATCAGCCATGGGTTCTGGAGAGGATTAAGATGGTCAAACTTCCTTTCTCCATTGAAGCTTCTTCTAGGCCCGCTAGCCCACAACCTATGCCCATCTCTTGGGAAGAGATAGAAGTTCTTAGAGCCAAAATAGCTCAACTTAGGAAAGAGAACGAAGAGTTGCAATCGAAGCTGCAAACAGTGACAAATGAGAAAAATGACCTGAGGTATGAGCTAGAGCAGAAAAAGAATCAGCTTGGGGAAGTGGGAAAGAAAGCCAATGAAGAAGAGCACGAGAAAAAAAGGGTTAAGGTGTGTCTTAACCAAGCTGACAGCCGGATAGGTAGGCTTAAAGAGGACTTGGATAAAGCTTACCTGAAAAGTGCTGAAAATGAAAATGCTTGGCTTTTTGCCACTAGGAAGAACAAAGAACTCAGAGAAGAACTGGGAACGAGAATCCGACAACTAAGTACCGACCTACGCTTGTCAAGAGCTTCTGAAGCAAGAGAGTGTCAACTTAAGGAAGACTCTATGAGGACGGCCTGGGTCAGACCTGCTGATTGGGATAAGTTACGAAGGGAGTTGGATGGTGTCAAAAGGATTATTGAAAATCAGCAAAATCAGATGAGGGCCATTCTCGAAGACAAAGCCATATGGTCGGCAGAAAGAGAAAAAGTGTTCCATGATTATGATAGTCATGAGCGGTCTATGATTATCCTGAGAGACAGCTGAGACATGTACCGCAACAAACTCAATGGTTTGATTAAGTTTTCTAACTAGCTAGCTAGGGATCTGATTTGGAAACACAGAGATGCGTACGAAGCACTAGAAGACTCTACCCCTCAGGCCATTGTTGAGTTGGTTTGCCTTTGTAAGACAATGCTGAAGAGGTTTAAGGAAGAACTTGAGGAGCGTGAAGCACGAAGGCCTGTAGCTTAAAGAACATCATCTTATTTTCTTGTTATTTGTATTTGGCTTGTATTAGTTGAAACTTTGGTACCTCGGAATTGTGTAATGACTTAATGGATGAATGAGAATTTAGCTTTCCTCTATGTTCTTGTCTTCATGTTATTTTGAATGCTTGTTAACAACAACTTTACGAATGATTCCCTAAAAATAAAACATAAAAACATATAACATAAGCATAAAAGCATTTTGCATTCACATCCCATGTGCGTTTGAACACCATAAACTCATACACTTTACCACTTCTCCAACAGAAAACCTGACTACTCGAGACCGGTACGAGACCCGCTGTAGCTGCAAGATGACGCTGGAGCAAATTGAAGAGAATCAGAACACGATGAGGAATGACATTGACTCGCTGAAGGCCAAAATGGATCAACTGCTGGAGACCATGATGGTACTAGCTCAGAAAGAGAACAATGCCGAAACTGTGGCCGATACCAAAAAGCTCGCTAAAAAGATAGGAACTTCTGGAGTAACTAGGGGAATCCCTCCTCTCATTCACATAGATTTTTCAGAACACTCGGCTCATCATGGATCTGTGAGTGATGCGGATGAGCAGTTTGATGTCTTCTACATACCACCTCCACCTCCTCAACATGTTGGACCTGATCCATCTGTTGATAGATTGCGCACATTAGAAGAAAAATTCCAGGCCTTGGAGGTTCAGACTACTCCCCACTTGGATGCTGTGGATATGTGCTTGGTTCCCGGACTTGTGATCCCCGAAAAGTTTAAAGTGCCAGATTTTGACAAGTACAAGGGAATCAGCTGTCCCAAAACTCACCTGCGAGCATACTGTCGCAAGATGGCTGCTCATATTAAAAATGACCTACTCCTAATTCACTATTTCCAAGATAGCCTCAGTGGGGCATCGTTGGAATGTTACATGCAGCTGGAGAAGGGGCAGATCAGTACTTGGAAAGATCTTTTCGAGGCGTTCCTTAAACATTATCAGTACAACACTGATCTGGCACCAAACCGCACTCAACTGCAAGACATGGCTCAGCGCAACAATGAGTCATTTAAAGAATATGCTCAACGTTGGCGGGAGTTGGCTGCTCGTGTCCAACCACCTTTGTTGGACAAAGAGTTAATGGATATGTTTATGGGAACTTTACAGCCTCAATATTTGGACCGTATGCTGGGATCAAGCTTCCCTAACTTTGTTGAGATTGTGTCTGTAGGAGAAAGGATTGAGAGTCAGCTGAAGAAGAACAAAGCTGCCATTGCTACTACAAGTGGAGGAAAGAGGCCATTTGTAAAGAGAAAGGATGAAGAGACCAATGCTGTCATGAAAGGACGAGGGGGTAGAGCCCCAGTGAATATACCGTATCAGCAAGTGGCTGCAGTTGCGCAAGCCCCACTTCAACAACGTGCTCAACAGCCAAATTATCAGAATGTTCCTCCGCCGCAATATCAAAATACCCCACCACAGAGGCAACCAAGACCAATAAGGCATATCGATCCTGTGCCAATGCCGTATAGCCAGATTTTTTCTCAACTGTATCAGAGTGGGCATTTGAAACTTAGAGAATTGAGGCCAGCAGTCTTCCCTTATCCTCCCGGATACGATGCCAACGCGCATTGTGAGTTTCACAAGGGTGCTCTCGAGTATACTGTCGCTCCCAGGATTTCATCCAGGTACAAACGCGAGAGTGGCGTGGAAAAACAGAGTCGTCAGCCATGTAAATTTATCCCAAGAGAGGGAAAGGGAACACCGCATAAACCTTAGGAAGAGGGAAAGGAATGGTCATCGCAACCATAACCTGGATTCGGGAGTCGGTTACGCGAGGGGAAGGTGCTAGCACCCCACGCGTCCATCGTACTCGATGGGATCCACGCTTGTTGTCTATTCTAAGGGTGAGTTATCCTATCATCTATGGCTGCACTAGAACGGGGAGGGAAAACAAAGACTGACTCGGTAGGACGTCGACGTCCTAGGCCTACGTACCCCCTTCGTGCAATGGGGAATTCAGAGTCAACGTAGTTCGGACCAAGTTGTTTTTGTGCTTTTTATGAGCGACGTTAAGTTCGCGTCCGACAGTTAGGGTCGATGCCTGTTTGCGACTCAGACGGAAGTTAACGTGCCCTTTTTGAAAATAGCCTTTAGGTTGACGATCCCGAAGGACAAAAAGGTTTGAAGTTGGTTTGTATTTTTTAGGACAGAAGTGGCTTAAGTTAGTTCCTAAGTTGCATTGCACCAAAGTCTAGGGCACAGGGGCGAATACTTAACGCATCGTCCCAAGACAGGACGCTCGCTAAGCACTCTAGAAAGATGAGAGGAAGCCCCTCATTTCTCATTCCCCACGCTTAAGGCTCGTGCGCAATACACTTTATACTTGTTAAGTATTTTAAAGAAGTTCGAGATGAGAAGAGAGAAGACACAAGGGTAACTCTAAGGGGGACTATGAGCCCTAAGGTTATCATGCATGGGTGACCTATGGTTAGTGAGGTTTGACGACAACCTAAACCTAAAGGAAAGAGATGAGAGGAGGAAAAAGTAAGGGTGACCATGGATACTTATCCATACCCTTAAAGAACTTACCTTAGTCCCTGCATAAAAAGTTAGTACGAAACGGACACAAATAATATCAAGGCAAATGAAAATCAAACAATGGCAAACAATAGTGATTATAATCTAAACATGAATTCAGAAATTAAAGAAACAACCCCAAAGCAAATGGCACAAGTGCCCTTCAAACAAGGACTTAGGCATGACCAGAAATACACATATAAGCAGATCTCAAGTGAAAGCAAATCAAATAATTAGAGAAATAACCCCTAAAATTCCCAAATTAGACATCAATATTATTCAACCAGAGGTAAACCAAATATCAAAAATCCCTACAAAAATTCAAAGGGTTAGTCATTCGAACAATTGGGCAAAGCTCAGGTGAGGAGTGGGGTTCAGTGTGCAAAAGGAAAGGACCAAAATGCAATATGAAATAAATTTAAAAATGAAAGAAAAATGTTTTAATGCACTTTAAAATGTTACCTAACATATGCAAAAAGAATGGATAAAAAATGTATTATAGATGAGGAGAAAGAAATTTCACAAATTGGAGTGTGCAAGTGAAACAAATAAGAAAAGAAAATAAAACAATTAATTAAAACAGATGCCAAAAATAAAATGAAATGAGAAAATAAAATATGGAAAAATTTGATAAAACTAAAAATGAGTTTCATGATTTTTTGTATGATTTTTAGATGCATAAAAGTAATTTTAGAAATCAAAATGCAAAGCAAATAATTAAAATAAAAAAGAAAATGAAAGAAGCAAGGGGGTGTAATAAGCAGGAGAAAGGCGTTGGAAAAAAGATATGGGCTAAAACTGGGGGTGCAAGAAGCGAAGCCCAAGGGAAGGAGCCCACCAGCGAAGTCAACGAGGGAGTATGGTAAGAGGTCAAAATTCAGCAATAAATCTCAGCCAATCGTGTGATCTAACGCCTATCCACGAGTCAACGCAATAAAGAAGTAATTAAAACCAAAAGATCAGATTTCCCAGGCATACCATAACCACGTAGTCATACGCACACCTAATCACACGGTACCACCATACCCCAGCCATGTGCCTCGTACATGATTCATTAATGTGTTGTCTTAAATCCAGCCGTGTGATCAAAAAATCAAACGAAAACAATGGCCATGGTAGGGAGTCACACGGTACCACGCACGGATTGGCAAACACGCAATCATAAATTAAAAACATAAAATAGAAAGACAAGTGGCGCAAGGAGGTGTGTGGGATCTGGAAATCAACGGTCTTGCTTCGTCTTCTCCATGGATCTCCTTCGCCGGACTGAAACTCAGGCAGCCGCGGGAGCTAGGGCTCCGGCCACCCTCTCCGGTGAGCTGCGGTGCACTTTTTTCCAGAAATTGCAAATGAGTACTCTATTCTGACCAGAAAATCGCGAGGAATCCAAATATGCAACTCAAAACCACAAATAATCAACAAATAATGAAAAACGAAGGGATTAATGTTAGGGCATAAAACTTTAAATCATCATTACAAGCAAACCACACGTCCAAATTTAAAAGTAAATATATCAGGATGATCAGTGACAATCACACAACAATATAGACATAAAAAAAGGGAGTTTTAGGAGCACAAAAAAATCCACCAACCTGAGATGGTGCACCTCTAATCCTTGCTTGTGGCTGCGAATGGTGGTTGGTTTGTGTTCTAGAAATCACCAGGAGAAGGTTTGTGGAAGAACTTTGAAGAAACTCCTTGTAGATTGAGAGATCCAATGAATTCAAGAATTAGGGTTGCACTTTCTTTTTCTCCAAAATATCACGTGTATCCCCTTCAACCCTAGCATGAATTGACTTAAATACTTAGGGTTATTTCATATCTGATCATTTAGGTCTTAATCACTCCTTGGTTAATGAGTTTTGGCCCATTTTGGAATTTTGCATTATGTTAAAATACACCCCCTTCCATGCATAAATATCCAAGGGTTTCATGATGGATCACTTGCATTTGAATTGCTAATCACACCACATATTGACATTGGGCCTTGAAAACAATTGATTCATGATCTTTAAATAATTTGGCAATTTTTGAATAATGGAGGATAAATGAAAAATAAACCATAAAACCACTTGATTAAAAGGCCTATAATGATTCTTGAGGAGTGCCCTTTGATGTTGGAAAGTGACATGAAGCAATGGAATTGATTATAGGTCATTATGCCCAAAATTGTGAAAATGGAGCCATGAGAAACCCTAAAAACCACATTACCTTCTTTTGACCATAACCTGAGTTTCACAAATGGTATGGAGACCCACTAGCACTTGTTGGAAAGAAGAGAAAAAGATCTTCAACTTTCATGTTGAATAAAAATTCATTTGAAGCTTCCTTGATGGTGAAAAGTCAAGTTGAATGAAGGAGATCCATGGAGAAGACGAAGCAGGACCGTTGATTTCCAGATCCCACGCACCTCCTTGCGCCACTTGTCTTTATATTTTATGTTTTTAATTTATGATTGCGTGTTTGCCAATTCGTGCGTGGTACCGTGTGACTCCCTACCATGGCCATTGTTTTCGTTTGATTTTTTGATCACACGGCTGGATTTAAGACAACACATTAATGAATCATGTGCGAGGCACATGGCTGGGGTATGGTGGTACCGTGTGATTAGGTGTGCGTATGACTACGTGGTTATGGTATGCCTGGGAAATCTAATCTTTTGGTTTTAATTACTTCTTTATTGCGTTGACTCGTGGATAGGCGTTAGATCACACGATTGGCTGAGATTTATTGCTGAATTTTGACCTCTTACCATACTCCTTCGTTGACTTCGCTGGTGGGCTCCTTCCCTTGGGCTTCGCTTCTTGCACCCCCAGTTTCAGCCCATATCTTTTTTCCAACGCCTTTCTCCTGCTTATTACACCCCCTTGCTTCTTTCATTTTCTTTTTTATTTTAATTATTTGCTTTGCATTTTAATTCCTAAAATTACTTTTATGCATCTAAAAATCATACAAAAAATCATGAAACTCATTTTTAGTTTTATCAAATTTTTCCATATTTTATTTTCTCATTTCATTTTATTTTTGGCATCTGTTTTAATTAATTGTTTTATTTTCTTTTCTTATTTGTTTCACTTGCACACTCCAATTTGTGAAATTTCTTTCTCCTCATCTATAATACATTTTTGATCCATTCTTTTTGCATCTGTTAGGTGACATTTTAAAGTGCATTAAAACATTTTTATTTCATTTTTAAATTTATTTCATATTGCATTTTGGTCCTTTCCTTTTGCACACTGAACCCCACTCCTCACCTGAGCTTTGCCCAATTATTCGAATGACTAACCCTTTGAATTTTTGCATGGATTTTTGATATTTGGTTTACCTCTGGTTGAATAATATTGATGTCTAATTTGGGAATTTTAGGGGTTATTTCTCTAATTATTTGATTTGCTTTCACTTGAGATCTGCTTATATGTGTATTTCTGGTCATGCCTAAGTCCTTGTTTGAAGGGCACTTGTGCCATTTGCTTTGGGGTTGTTTCTTTAATTTCTAAATTCATGTTTGGATTATAATCACTATTGTTTGCCATTGTTTGATTTTCATTTGCCTTGATATTATTTGTGTCCGTTTCGTACTAACTTTTTATGCAGGGACTAAGGTAAGTTCTTTAAGGGTATGGATAAGTATCCATGGTCACCCTTACTTTTTCCTCCTCTCATCTCTTTCCTTTAGGTTTAGGTTGTCGTCAAACCTCACTAACCATAGGTCACCCATGCATGATAACCTTAGGGCTCATAGTCCCCCTTAGAGTTACCCTTGTGTCTTCTCTCTTCTCATCTCGAACTTCTTTAAAATACTTAACAAGTATAAAGTGTATTGCGCACGAGCCTTAAGCGTGGGGAATGAGAAATGAGGGGCTTCCTCTCATCTTTCTAGAGTGCTTAGCGAGCGTCCTGTCTTGGGACGATGCGTTAAGTATTCGCCCCTGTGCCCTAGACTTTGGTGCAATGCAACTTAGGAACTAACTTAAGCCACTTCTGTCCTAAAAAATACAAACCAACTTCAAACCTTTTTGTCCTTCGGGATCGTCAACCTAAAGGCTATTTTCAAAAAGGGCACGTTAACTTCCGTCTGAGTCGCAAACAGGCATCGACCCTAACTGTCGGACGCGAACTTAACGTCGCTCATAAAAAGCACAAAAACAACTTGGTCCGAACTACGTTGACTCTGAATTCCCCATTGCACGAAGGGGGTACGTAGGCCTAGGACGTCGACGTCCTACCGAGTCAGTCTTTGTTTTCCCTCCCCGTTCTAGTGCAGCCATAGATGATAGGATAACTCACCCTTAGAATAGACAACAAGCGTGGATCCCATCGAGTACGATGGACGCGTGGGGTGCTAGCACCTTCCCCTCGCGTAACCGACTCCCGAACCCAGGTTATGGTTGCGATGACCATTCCTTTCCCTCTTCCTAAGGTTTATGCGGTGTTCCCTTTCCCTCTCTTGGGATAAATTTACACGGCTGGCGACTCTGTTTTTCCACGCCACTCTCGCGTTTGTACCTGGATGAAAATCCTGGGAGCGACAGCTGGCGACTCTGCTGGGGACTCTGGTTGACCTATGTTGGTCCATCCCTAAGCGAGTCAATCCTAACGCTTGCTTGTCTTTGTTCTCTTTGGGTGTTTTGTTTTTGTTTTGCTTTATGTGTTGTATTTTTATTTTTATTTTTACCGCATTTTCTGCATTTCATTTTTTATTACTGTCATGCTGCTGTGCTGTGCTGGCCATCTTTGTTTTGCAGGTTGGGTGGGTCTGAGAGATAAGCCCAATACCAAGGCTTGAGAATACCCTAGGACTAGAGTGGAAAGTAGTGGGACCTACGTGCCCACTTGGTACGTTTGTGTGTTCACGAAATTTACAACCAGACGAGGCTATCTTGGGACGCATTCTAACGTGTGTGTCTTGCGCATGTTGGGGTGTTGATCAAGAGAGCTGTCGACTCTGGTGACCGATCATTGTGGACCTTAGTGGAAACATCCCTCTTTAGTGGTGACAGTGGCAGACCACATCCTGTGGCAAACCCATTCGCACCCGAGGGCCCGCTTTGGAACTCGCATAGGATGGCCCCTACGTTTTGAAGAGAATCAGTGGAGGCACTCCTCGATTGACGATAGTACTGTACCCGAGGGATGAATGTACTATTGTTTCTCGACCTCAGTGCCAAAGCTGAGGACCTTCCGCTTTGGAGAATCAGTTGAGGCCTCCTCGATTGATGATGATGCCAAACCAGAAATGGTGAACGTATCATCATTTCTCGACCTGAGAGCCCGGGATACTGAACATCCTAGTACCCACACGTGAGAGGGGATGGGCATTTACAGGTTTGCAGGTAACCTTGACCTTCAACATACCCGATTTTCTGATCACAGGTTTGTCAGTGTGGTACTACGGTTATTCTGGTATTCTGGGTATTTGGGCAGATCTTTGAGATGGTTCAGTTTGTTCAGTGCAGCAGTTGTCCAGTCTGTGTGGCATCCTTAATCCCATATGTGTATTTGCATCACCATTTTGCATCCCAACATGTTTATTCATTTGTAGGGTTGCATCCTAACTTTGATTATGGTTTTTGAAATTAAACTGGAATCAAGGGGTGGATCGCCCTGCGAATTTTTAAACATGTTCATTTGCATTCGCATATCCATAATCATTTTGCATAACAGGTGTTTATCTTTGGCGTTCTTACTTGGTTCTCTTCCACCGCACCAGATTGCAGATCAACAGATTCACCGGTATCCTACCAGACAGAATCAGAAAAGACCCATGGATCAGCTACAAAACGAGATAACTGAGATGCGGACTCGCATGAACCAATTCATGGATTTGATGCAAGGGGTTGCGCAAGGCCAAGAGCAGTTAAGAACTATTGCCCAACCACTAATTGCAAGGATTGATAACGAAGTTGTCCTTCAGGGAGGAGTCCATACTGGTGTTACTGGTACTAGTGTGCAGAATGTCCCTCCGGGCGGAGGTATTCCTGTTTCTGGTGTTGTGATTCCTCCGGGCGGAGGAGAAAGTATTGTGGTTCCCACTGCAGCGGGAGAAGGTAATGGCGCTGGCGCAGTTCATGGTCGTCAGTATGATGATGTTCAAGATGATACATTTTCTCTGCCAGGTGGGGATGCTGGTCCCCAGATTGACAATGATCAGAGGATCAGGTTGATTGAGGAACAACTAAGGGGTGTTGTGAATCAGGATGCTTTGGGTATGGATCTAGAGGATTTGGGGCTGGTTCCAGGCGTTGTTATCCCGCACAAGTTCCAGATCCCTACTTTTGAGAAGTATAATGGTTTGACTTGTCCGAGGACCCACGTGAGGGCATATGCAAGCAAAATGACTGCGCATGCGAAGAATGAAAAGCTGATGATGCATTGCTTCCAGGATAGCCTATCTGGGGCATCCCTGGAGTGGTACATACAACTAGAAAGGAAGGATGTGCATAGTTGGAGAGATCTGGCAGGGGCATTTATTAGACACTACCAATATAACACTGATATGGCTCCTAACCGAACGCAGCTGCAGAACTTATCACAGAAGAACAATGAGAGTTTCAAAGAGTGTGCCCAGAGGTGGCGTGAACTGGAAGCTAGGGTTCAGTCTCCCATGATGGAACGTGAAATGATAACTATGTTTATGGCCACCTTGCAGGGTCATTACTATGAAAAGCTGGTACCGTGTATGACTGGAAAGTTTGCTGATTTGATCTTGGTAGGAGAGATGGTAGAAAGCGGAATTAAGGCGGGGAAAATATCAGGCGGTGATGGGTCCTCATCTGGAGGAAGTAAGAAACCTTATGCTGGGTCCTCCAAGGGAAAGGAAGGAGAAACTAGTGTTGTGTATGTTCCCCCTGCTGTTCAACGGTCTGTTCAAAATCAGCGACCTTATGCTCCTCAGCAACAGAGACAACAAAGATCACGAAGGCCTGCGAGAAGTTTCGATCCACTCCCTATTCCTCACAGTGATGTTCTTGCCCGTCTACTTGAAAGTTCTCTGGTTGAACTAAGGGATGTGTTGCACCACAAATTTTACCCTCAGATTCGTTTGATCATTATCATTTTTTTATCGACCATTCTTGCATTAATTGTTTCATTGATCATTAATCATACTTTTTTTGTCATTTTATCATTTCATTTTAATTTTATCTTATTTTAAGATTTATTCAGATTTGTTTGAGTTTTTTTTATTTAGTTTAATTTTATTTTCATTTTTATTTTTAATTATAGTTTTTCTTAGTTTAATTCATTTAACTTAAAAATCTAAGACAAAATCCATTCTACAAGTTCTCAAGCCCATTCAACTTTTCGTACTACCATAAGCCCATGTCCAAAAATAAAAAGAAACCCATGTTGAATTTGTTAAAAAAAGAGCAAATGATACATCTCTTTTTTTAGTACCACGCCTCCTTTCTGCTATATCACAAACTTGGAAAACCTGTACCAATTCACAGCTTTGACCATACAGCTAACAAAAAAAAACGCATCAACTCGTACCACTACTACACTACACTCCACGCAAACCTCCTTACCACGCCTTGCCAAACTGGTGTAAACCTGCCATCGAAAGGGACAGCAGCTCCAAATTCTGCCATGAGAATGGACTTAATAGGACTGATTCAAAGATTAAAAAAAAGAACAAAAGGAACCAGCTTGACACCATAAAAAAAGGACATAACCTTTCATTCTGAGAAAAAGAGGAGGACGTTCAATCTTAAAACCACCAAGCCTTCTTCGACCTCTTCAACACAAAAAACCGTGCCTTCAATACTCATTTTCGTTCTTCTATCAATACCCATTTGCCTCCAAAGCTTCTCCTTCAGCCTGCTTCAATCCTTATCAAAAACCACCCACGTCATCATCATCAATCTTTCATTTTCGTTCAACATCCATATCCCTTCACTTCAAGCTCGTGGATACTCGACGACGACAATAACCACAAAGCTTGTTCAAGACTCCCTTCGCTCAACAAACCGCCCTTCATTCAATCTTCGACCCAATCTCCTCCGTTTCACCAAATCCCAACCTTTCAAAACTTCATAATCTGATTTCAAATCCAACAAAAACCATAATCAACCAAACACCACTAATCATGCACACAGAAAAGAGAAGAAGGAGAAGGTTTCAAATCATGAAGAAGAAGCGATACGAAGAGAGAATGATTGAATCAAGATAAGACAAAGTGAGACGAACCTGAATCCAAACGAATCTGAGGTTTCCTTCTTGCGCGATGATGAAGTAGAGACTTCTGAGCATTCTATTTCCTTTGTGATCCCATTTTCGTTTGGGTTGTGTTTGATTTTCTGAATCGTGTTTGTAAGGGTTCTTTAAGCGGATCAGTTTTTGTTGTTGTTACTGATGAGTAGCTTTATAACCATGGCCGCGTTTACCTCTTTCTTTCCTTTTGGTGATTCGTGCCCCGTTTTTCATTTTCAAAATGATGGTGATGTTGACTTGTTTAAGGGATAAGGATGGTTGTGGTTTTTTTTAATCTTAACGTACCGCCTTGATGAATCATGGCCTTTGTTTTTCTCTTTTTGGATGTTGGGTTATCATAAAGCCTGCGTTGAAACTTTCTGGCTACCCTCTTTTGCATCAAACCGTATTATTTTCGGTTATAGGGATGATGGGCTTCAAGCCCATATGATTCCCCTTTTTCATAAGTTTAGACCCTTTGTATTCAGGCTACACCCGTTTCCATTATGTTTTTTTTTTAATTTCATTTCTTAAATCTCCTATTTGATTTTCTTTTCAGTTTTATTTTTAACTTTAAACAACCTTTTTTTTTTTAATATGGACTTCTTTTGATTTCATTGGTTTTTAATCTATTTTCATTTCTATTTCTTATTTCTTTTTCGATTTTCATTTTGGGCCTATGACATAAAAAAATTCTTGATTTTATTGACTTATTTCAAGTCATTAAATATCTTGATTTTATATGAGGCCTATTTTCTACTTTTTTGGTCAATGAGAGTTTAATTAAGATTTATCGATTTTATCGATTTAAAATCTTAATTTAGACTAGACTAACTTTATGTTTCATTTCAATCTCATTTTATTTTATTTTATTGATCAATGAAAATCTAATAAAAATGTATTCGATTTATCGATTTAAATCCTTATTTAGATGAGACCGAGTTTATTTTCATTTCGAGCCCGTTTCTTTATTTGGGCCGATGATATTACAGAAATCACGACTTAGTCGATTTATCAAATTACTAAAAGTCGTGATATGTATGAGGCCACCTTCATTATTTTATCGGTCGATGAAAGTCGAATATCATAGATTATCGGTTTCTCGATTAAATCATAATTAAGACGAGACCAACTTTATTTCTACTTCATTCTGTATTTTCTTATATCTTCATTTTCATTTTTGACCGATGAGGTCCTTCTATTCACGAACGTTGTTAGCGAAGCGACCAACCTTCATTATTTCAAATCTGTAGTGAGTGATCATCGAGATCTCTTTCTATACTTTGAGATCGTGATAGGTTACCTTCGACTAATCAACGAGAGTTTGTGATTAAGACGAGGTCTTTACCTTTTCTTTTCATGTGGCACGATTTCATTAGAGAATGATCTTCTATATCATTTTTCTATCGTGTCTTAACACAAAGATCAAATTGTGCATCCTCCTATAGTGTGGTCTTCCTCATAGACCGTGCTACGATGGTTTAGCACTACATTGGACCCGATACATCGATCCAATAAATTAATCACTGATCACTAAATTTACTTGCAGTCAATATATATCTTGATTTATTCTTTATGTCGATATTATTACTGTTCATATTATTCTTGTTCATATTAATGTTCATATTTATATCTTGTTTATATTGTTCACTTCATTTGTTCATTTAAAATACACTAATAAATATCGAAACCCTAAAAAAACTTAATTGACCGGACTGTGGTTATATTATGTTTTGGACTGGGACTTAGATTTAGGATTTTTACCCTATGCTCTTGGAGTTGGTATTCTGGTCTTCGGGTCTTGCTTGGCTTGCCAGTGGCCCATCAGTGGGAAGTGTTTATGCACTATTCTGGTTAGATCTTTCTATCTCTTGCTCATTTATGCATTTTGTCTGCTTGTATATATGTTTGCCTGACATTGTTTTAGTATTCTAGCATGTTAAGCATGATATTATGTGGTTACCATCATTCTTTGATTTATTGTCATTTGATTTTGATGTTTGATTATACCATGTTCATATCACTTTGTTCATACTATCTTGATTATACTTTGTTTATATTCACACTGTATATATCATATTCATGCTTGACACTTGACCCTCCTTCCAAAGGAAAGTTCCTACTTTGACTCCTAAGTCACAAACCTTTCCCGTTTCATCCTTGGCCTTATAAGAGCCGTTCCCCTCGTAGTTTAGTAATAGGATGGAGTTATCGTGAACTCCATGTGATTCTCACTATCATTCACTATCATGAGAACTCACTCTACCTTTTACTCAGACTTACAGAGTTATCATGAACTCTGTGTGATTCTCACTATCATGAGAATTCACTTCCCCCTTTTTATAACGTAGACTTAGAGAGTTATCGTGGACTCTATGTGAGCTTATGCTCATTCCCTCTGGAACGTTGGCCATAGTCAACGTTTCCTTTTCTTTCACCCTTAGTTAGGTGAACTACAGTTGCTCTGATTCTTTAGTCAGATACGTAGGCACAAGATGCGACGTCTTGGCGAGCAAACTTAGTGTATATACCTAGGTCTTTACCTTACCTTAGCATAGATATCTTAGCAAGCAAACATAACATAACACAAACTTAGCAAGAGGTTCCTGTAGAGTACTACAGACATTTAGGGTTCTAATACCTTCCCTAGGCGTAACCAACCCCCGAACCTTAGATCTCCCCCATTTAGGTTTTTCTAACGATCTTGAACCTTTCCTTTGGATAAATCAAAGTCGGTTGTAAAAGAAATATGATGCAAGTTAATTAATAGCTTGTTATCCGATTTTCACCGCAACAGAAATGGCGACTTCACTGGGGACAAGACTTATTTTTTAGGGTTAAGCCTACCTTGTTTTTTGCTTGTGTTATTTATGTTTTGCTTGTTTACTTGTATACATCTGTGATATCTATATATCTGTATATAGTTGTATATATCTCTGTCTGTACTGGATTTTCTGTGTGCAGGGTACTACTATTGAGTGGTGAGATAAGTCCTAACCCGGACTTGAGCGTACACTTATGATAGGACGATGGTATATTCAAGGAGGCTTTGAGGGAGTCGATTCCTGAAAAAGTTGAATTGAGAACACCATCACTCAGTTGAGGCCCTCTCGAGAGTCTAGTTATGTTGAACGATCCTATTCGTGAAAACGTGCTACTCTCGACCTAGGAGCCCATGATATTGAGAACCGTAGTTACCAAACCCCACTTGGCCTTTTAGGATGTAGTGCGGTGACCATGACGGAGTCTATTTCTGAATTGGTTATCACGCGATACTACACTTAGACGAGATCCCCTTGAGAATTTTATTGATTACCAAGTCATCTGGGAAATCCTTAAAATCCTAAAGATGGGTTGTCGACTCTGGGAACTTTTTAGAACCCTGTTCTGCAGATGAAAACCCATAGTACATACCTTCTGGGATGGGTAGACCATGGCTCCATGCTCGTGATCTTCAAACTTAGGTCCTCTCTTGTTTGTGTGTGCATATCTGTGAATACCAGTGTACACATGTTTGTGCTTGTGTGCTTTTTGTATGTACATATATCTATGTTTTGTGTGCCCGTGTTTGTGCATTGCATACATCTTGCATCCATTGATGGCTTCAAGGAACTCAGACGTTCTTTTCTTTGCAAATATCCTTAGCGATCACGGATTTTAAAACAAAACTCTTCAGTTTCCAAAATGCTTGCAGCTCGCCTTTGAGTTCCTTGAAACCATTTGGCTTGCATTAGCATTGCATTCTCATTGCATGTCATTTGCATTGCATTTGCATTTCTCAGCCTTGAGTCTTGTCCGTCCTTTGTCTGTAACCCAGGCGGCTTTCTGAAGCCATCATTGGACTTGAAGTAGCTTTTTAAGTTGTCTTTTTCAGACTCGTTCGTTGTGATTACCATACTGGGGCACAGAGGCATTCAGCTGAAGACTTAGGGTACTCAGAAGCCAGGTTCAGACTTTGCTTGACTCTGATATGTTCTCATTCACACCTCAAGGCGTCCAAATCAGCAAACCTTCGCCTAATCAGGCAGGTTCATCAGACTTTGAGGTGGAAGAATTTTCTGAGAGTATGTGTGAAGATGATTCTCAAGCGGATCTCGACAATCAACTCTGAAGATGACTATCTCAGCTTGGCAGATTAAGAAGGAAATTTGAATTCCCTAAAGCTGACAATCATTTGGCTGTTTAGCATTTTTGTTGTATTTTCTTTGCATGTTTGAATTATATTTGCTTATAAGCATTGTTGTACTTTCAAATTGGCAAGATTAATGAAATGTTTGTGCATCTTTTGATTAAGTCCATTCGTTTCACTTATTTACTTTTGTGTTCATAAAGACCAAAAACAAAAAACAGACAAATTTTTTTTTCCATATCAATCCATTTGTTCAAGCAAAGATTGGGGAGGATGACGAAAATATTAACCATAATTGTTGTGGTATGCTTTCGACTAAACCTTGTCGAGGATGTAAGGCATTGTTTCAATCCCTAAACACTGGAGAAATAAGGAAGATAATCCCTCGTTAACCCTTCGAGCCTAGAAGTAGGAGTTTTCTTTCTTTACATAAAAAACCCTTAAATCTCAACCTTGGGGCAGGGTAGTTCTCAGTTTAACTTGGTTACGCATTCGAACACAAGCGCTCCATGCAAGACACCAGTCAGCTCTCTCAAATCAAATGAGTTAGCGTTCGTACAAGTTATTCCTCCAAACAGCAAATAAGGAAGGATCGCTGAAAAATCCTTAATCAAAGGACGAGCCGAGTCCCTTTCAAGGCAAAAGCCAAGAAAGATGGGAAGCTCAGAACTTTGCCTTATACAAAAGAACTTGTACAACAGCCAAAAAGGAGTTTCAAAGCAACAATTAATAAAAAAGGAGGTCCTAACTGTAAACAAAGAGAGGTATCGTGACCTTAATCAAATCAAAAGAAGAGGTATCATGACCTCAACCACAACGACAAGGAGAAGTCTCAAAGTCTCAAAGAATTAACCAAATTCTGCAAGGGAGTACTGACTATCCAAGGTGTCTAAATCATCATCAATGATCATCAGCTCGTTCCTAGTCTGTAGGAACCCGAATGTATAACTTAAGTTAACTGAGCTTAGGATTGGAGTTCATCACGAAGATGGGGTGGGTACCAAACAAAATTTGAGCCTTTATCTTTGTTTCATAAAACCGTGAACCAAGCCACGTTACAACCCTTAAAAGACCTAATTGAGGTAAGGTTGTTTTGAAAGCATACTACAACAAGGTTGATTAACCTGACTCCTAATGATCTTTGCTAGTTGTGTGTGTTGATCACTTCATCTGTCATTCTATAAATGACCATATCCACTTTGGTTTTGATTTAATCACTCCACTGTGTGTGTTTCATCAATAAAACGTTGTTTTCAAAAGCTTGCATGAATTTTGCATTAAAATTGCCAATTTTAAATGAACAATACTTGTTTGTAAAATGATTCAACATCAACGGAATCCCGACAAATGCAGTCAGTTAGGGAATTTGATTTGATAAATGACGCTCAGTCAAGGGGCAACTAAGCGGAAGGTTCTGCCAATCCACCATCCCAAGAGCTAAGAATCAGCGGCAGAACTCTTCAAAGTTCAGAATATTAAGGCAGGTCATTTCATGACAAGTTTAGACTCCGATGACCCATCAACAGGGGCAAGTTTGTTTCCCAGTTGTTTCTACCACAGTTTAAAGGACTTTGTATTGCGAATACAGTTGAACTAGGGCAGTTATGTCAAGACTCATGGATCTTTTCAAGAGTTTGAAGATATTGAAGCATTTGGTATGCCAATTCTTCTGTAAAATCCTTTTGATGACTTATCCTCACAAGGCCAGTTAATCAGAAGCAGTCAAGTCAAGATTCTGCAAACCTCTAAAAACAACCAGTCTGGGACATCTTCTTCACAGATTAACCAAGCTGACAGGGGCAAGTTTATTACCCAGTTGTCAACAACCAGACTGGATAATTAATTCAAGGACTTTACTGTGCAGACGCTGCTAATCTTGGGCTCTGTACACTCCGTGATGAGTATAAACTATCAGACAGCCTCCTCTTAGGCTTTGTATAAGGGTTCTCCCATGTGGAGTCAGTCAGTCAACGGATAGCCTCCTCTTAGGCTTTGTATAATGATTTCCCCAAGTGGAATCCAGCCTCCTCTTAGGCTTTGTATAATGATTTTCCCTAGCGGAACCCAATCAATCTCTCAGCTTCAATCTTGGGTTTCGATCAAGACACATAACTAGTTCACGGGCTCTGTCGTGCAAAGCAGTCAATCAGGGGCAGTTATGTCGAGATTCGGTAAATCTCTCCAAGAGTTTGAAGATATTGAGACACCTTGTATGCCAATTCTTTTATAAAATCCTCTTGATGTATTCTTCTGACAGACCATGTACCCTAGGGCAGATGAGTTATGCAGAACTACTCAGCTTTTGTGGCGTCTCTGCTAGCTCCCCAGAAAGTTGTCTCTTCAGCTAATCTTGGCAATCCTCAATGGATCTCTTCTCTCTAATGAAGAAATTAAACTCATGATGGTATTCCTTGTGAAGTCATGATGCTATACCAAGTGGAGTACTCTTTCCCCAGAGAAGGACATAACCTTGAAGTAAAGCTACTTCACCCCCAGTGATGGTCCAACCTATTGAGTTTGGCTGGGTATCCCCGTCGAGATGTTTATTTCATCTCCAGTTTCGCTTCTTGTCTGTTTTGTCAGCATAATCTTAAGCATGGCATAAGCACTCATATGCATGGCATATTATCATTTTTGCTACATGTTTCTGGTGTTTACCTGTGTTGCTCACTTTGGCGTTTATCTCCCTAAGTGAATGGGTTTGTCTTTTCTCTCCAATAGAGTTGTCAGCCCTAGGCATAAATTGCCCATTCCTTCTGAATTCCCCACAGAGTTTTATCCTCATGGATGATGGTTGCTTCAGTTATCTTTTTCCACAGTCGGATAAGATAAATCCCCAGTTGAGTTCATTCCTCAATTGGAGTCTTGTTTGACCGTTTCTTTCTAGCTTGCTCCTAGACTGAACCTTGGTCCCTGGCAGGTGTGGTTTCTGAGCCCATCTTGAACGTGCATTTATTTTGCATTGTGTCTCACAGGAAGAATCTTTTACAGATCCCCATTGAAGACATGTTTATTTCCTCTAGCAGTGTTGTAATATCAATATCTCTTTGGAATTTATACCCCAACAACAAGTAACAATCTCTTGGAGAAGCTTGTTCTTTCATGGCAATAGGTGGCAGTCTCTTATGAGAAACTTATCTATCTCTGGTTTTATTCAACCTCTTTGCAACCGTAATGGGTATTCCCCAGGAAGTCTAATCTTCATTGATGCAACCCCAGTACCAATCTAGCTGGTACTTAATCACCTCATTTGGATACCTAAAGTCCAGTCATCACTGGCATCTTTTCTTTTTCAGGTCTCATAAGAACCTAAAGTCCAGTCATCACTGGCATCTTTTCTTTTTCAGGTCTCATAAGAACCTAAAGTCCAGTCATCACTGGCACCTTTTCTTTTTCAGGTCTCATAAGAACCTAAAGTCCAGTCATCACTGGCGCCTTTTCTTTTTCAGGTCTCATAAGAACCTAAAGTCCAGTCATCACTGGCACCTTTTCTTTTTCAGGTCTCATTTGAACCTAAAGTCCAATCATCATTGGCACCGTTCTTGTTCGAATCGAGTCAAACCTGAACCGAGTCTTTGTTTGAATCGAGTCAAACACTGACCATCTTTAGTCTTTTGTTTAAAACCGTTCTTGTTTGAATCAAGTCAAACCTGAACTGAGTCTTTGTTTGAATCGAGTCGAACATTAAGTCTCTTGTTTTAAACTGTTCCTGTTTGAATCGAGTCAAGTTTGAACCTAAAGTCCAATTATCATTGGCACCGTCTTTGGTTTGAATCGAGTCACCTTAGACTTTTATTTCAGTTTGTTCTTGTTTGAATCGTGTCAAACCTGAACCGAGTCCTTGTTTGAATCGTGTCGGACATCGTCTCTTATTTTTAAGATCTTGTTCTCGTTTGAATCGTGTTAAACCTGAACTGAGTCCTTGTTCGAATCGTGTCGGACATTGTCTCTTATTTTAAGATCTTGTTCTTGTTTGAATCGTGTCAAACCTGAACCGAGTCCTTGTTCGAATCGTGTCGGACATTGTCTCTTGATCTTGTTCTTGTTTGAATCGTGTCAAACTTGAACCGAGTCCTTGTTCGAATCGTGTCGGACATTGTCTCTTGTTTTAAGATCTTGTTCTTGTTTGAATTGTGTCAAACTTGAACCGAGTCCTTGTTCGAATCGTGTCGGACATTGTCTCTTGTTTTAAGATCTTGTTCTTATTTGAATCGTGTCAAACCTGAACCGAGTCTTTGTTTGAATCGTGTCGAACATTGTCTCTTGTCTTAAGAAACTGTTCCTGCGTGAATCGTGTCAAGCTTGAACCCAAAAGTCCAATTATTGTTGGCACCGTCTTTGGTTTGAATCGAGTCACCTTAGACTTTTATTTCAGTTTGTTCCTGCTTGAATCGTGTCAAGCTTGAACCTAAAGTCCATACATCGCTGGCATTCTCCATAAACGGAATCATATTTGTCATCTCAACCAGTTCTGGTACATTTTGATTCATTAACCTTATCCTCAGCAAGGTCCAATCACCTTTCATCATCTGACGCAGAGTTTACCTCCGTCTTTTCTGGCTTTTCTTGAAGATCCCGTTTGAACTCTTCAGTATAGGAAATCCCCAGAAAATCTTTGTAGGATGTCTATCCTATTATTTCAAACTGATCCCCTGTGGTGATCATGTCTTCTTTCTGGTTTCATGCCCAGTAAGAATGTGTCTTTTCCCCAGTGTCGTCCGGTTACTTTTGAACCGCGTCGTCTATCTCCCTGGATCTTTCCCCAGTGGAGAACACCTCTTTGGTGTCCTATCTCCAGTAAAAACTTGTAGGGTTTTCCCCTAAGGTTTTTTTTCTATCCCCGGTGTTTCCGTAGTGTCTCCCCAGGAATTCTCTTTTGTCTGTTAGCCTGTATCCCCAGTGAGTTTCCCTCATGGATACTAACCTTCATTCTTCCCCGGTGTTATCCACCTATGTGTGTTTTCTTTCGTTGTTGATTGCATTTTTGCACCATCATGGCATCATACCATCATACTAGAAGTTCATGGTACGTCTGCATCCTAGACTAGTTTGGTTCATATCATTGCATATCAGCGTATCTAAGGGCAAAATTTTCGGTTATCTATATTTAAATATCTTTCACCATCTTTCCATATCCCTTGCCACCGGGTGACGATATTTAAATAGGGGCAACTGTTGCACCCCAAATTTTACCCTCAGATTCGTTTGATCATTATCATTTTTTTATCGACCATTCTTGCATTAATTGTTTCATTGATCATTAATCATACTTTTTTTGTCATTTCATCATTTCATTTTAATTTTATCTTATTTTAAGATTTATTCAGATTTGTTTGAGTTTTTTTTATTTAGTTTAATTTTATTTTCATTTTTATTTTTAATTATAGTTTTTCTTAGTTTAATTCATTTAACTTAAAAATCTAAGACAAAATCCATTCTACAAGTTCTCAAGCCCATTCAACTTTTCGTACTACCATAAGCCCATGTCCAAAAATAAAAAGAAACCCATGTTGAATTTGTTAGAAAAAGAGCAAATGATACATCTCTTTTTTGAGTACCACGCCTCCTTTCTGCTATATCACAAACTTGGAAAACCTGTACCAATTCACAGCTTTGACCATACAGCTAACAAAAAAAAAACGCATCAACTCGTACCACTACTACACTACACTCCACGCAAACCTCCTTACCACGCCTTGCCAAACTGGTGTAAACCTGCCATCGAAAGGGACAGCAGCTCCAAATCCTGCCATGAGAATGGACTTAATAGGACTGATTCAAAGATAAAAAAAAAAGAATTAAAAAAAAGAACCAGCTTGACACCATAAAAAAAGGACATAACCTTTCATTCTGAGAAAAAGAGGAGGACGTTCAATCTTAAAACCACCAAGCCTTCTTCGACCTCTTCAACACAAAAAACCGTGCCTTCAATACTCATTTTCGTTCTTCTATCAATACCCATTCGCCTCCAATGCTTCTCCTTCAGCCTGCTTCAATCCTTATCAAAAACCACCCACGTCATCATCATCAATCTTTCATTTTCGTTCAACATCCATATCCCTTCACTTCAAGCTCGCGGATACTCGACGACGACAATAACCACAAAGCTTGTTCAAGACTCCCTTCGCTCAACAAACCGCCCTTCATTCAATCTTCGACCCAATCTCCTCCGTTTCACCAAATCCCAACCTTCCAAAACTTCATAATCTGATTTCAAATCCAACAAAAACCATAATCAACCAAACACCACTAATCACGCACGCAGAAAAGAGAAGAAGGAGAAGGTTTCAAATCATGAAGAAGAAGCGATACGAAGAGAGAATGATTGAATCAAGATAAGACAAAGTGAGACGAAGCTGAATCCAAACGAATCTGAGGTTTCCTTCTTGCGCGATGATGAAGTAGAGACTTCTGAGCATTCTATTTCCTTTGTGATCCCATTTTCGTTTGGGTTGTGTTTGATTTTCTGAATCGTGTTTGTAAGGGTTCTTTAAGCGGGTCAGTTTTTGTTGTTGTTACTGATGAGTAGCTTTATAACCATGGTTGCGTTTACCTCTTTCTTTCCTTTTGGTGATTCGTGCCCTGTTTTTCATTTTCAAAATGATGGTGATGTTGACTTGTTTAAGGGATAAGGATGGTTGTGGGTTTTTTTAATCTTAACGTACCGCCTTGATGAATCATGGCCTTTGTTTTTCTCTTTTTGGATGTTGGGTTATCATAAAGCCTGCGTTGAAACTTTCTGGCTACCCTCTTTTGCATCAAACCGTATTATTTTCGGTTATAGGGATGATGGGCTTCAAGCCCATATGATTCCCCTTTTTCATAAGTTTAGACCCTTTGTATTCAGGCTACACCCGTTTCCATTATGTTTTTTTTTAATTTCATTTCTTAAATTTCCTATTTGATTTTCTTTTCAGTTTTATTTTTAACTTTAAACAACCTTTTTTTTTTAATATGGACTTCTTTTGATTTCATTGGTTTTTAATCTATTTTCATTTCTATTTCTTATTTCTTTTTCGATTTTCATTTTGGGCCTATGACATAAAAGAATTCTTGATTTTATTGACTTATTTCAAGTCATTAAATATCTTGATTTTATATGAGGCCTATTTTCTACTTTTTTGGTCAATGAGAGTTTAATTAAGATTTATCGATTTTATCGATTTAAAATCTTAATTTAGACTAGACCAACTTTATGTTTCATTTCAATCTCATTTTATTTTATTTTATTGGTCAATGAAAATCTAATAAACATGTATTCGATTTATCGATTTAAATCCTTATTTAGATGAGACCGAGTTTATTTTCATTTCGAGCCCGTTTCTTTATTTGGGCTGATGATATTGCAGAAATCACGACTTAGTCGATTTATCAAATTACTAAAAGTCGTGATATGTATGAGGCCACCTTCATTATTTTATCGGTCGATGAAAGTCGAATATCATAGATTATCGGTTTCTCGATTAAATCATGATTAAGATGAGACCGACTTTATTTTTACTTCATTCTGTATTTTCTTATATCTTCATTTTCATTTTTGACCGATGAGGTCCTTCTATTCACGAACGTTGTTAGCGAAGCGACCAACCTTCATTATTTCAAATCTGTAGTGAGTGATCATCGAGATCTCTTTCTATACTTTGAGATCGTGATAGGTTACCTTCGACTAATCAACGAGGTCTTTACCTTTTCTTTTCGTGTGGCACGATTTCATTAGAGAATGATCTTCTATATCATTTCTCTATCGTGTCTTAACACAAAGATCAAATTGTGCATCCTCCTATAGTGTGGTCTTCCTCATAGACCGTGCTACGATGGTTTAGCACTACATTGGACCCGATACATCGATCCAATAAATTAATCACTGATCACTAAATTTACTTGCAGTCAATATATATCTTGATTTATTCTTTATGTCGATATTATTACTGTTCATATTATTCTTGTTCATATTAATGTTCATATTTATATCTTGTTTATATTGTTCACTTCATTTGTTCATTTAAAATACACTAATAAATATCGAAACCCTAAAAAAACTTAATTGACCGGACTGTGGTTACTATTATGTTTTGGACTGGGACTTAGATTTAGGATTTTTACCCTATGCTCTTGGAGTTGGTATTCTGGTCTTCGGATCTTGCTTGGCTTGCCAGTGGCCCATCAGTGGGAAGTGTTTATGCACTATTCTGGTTAGATCTTTCTATCTCTTGCTCATTTATGCATTTTTTCTGCTTGTATATATGTTTGCCTGACATTGTTTTAGTATTCTAGCATGTTAAGCATGATATTATGTGGTTACCATCATTCTTTGATTTATTGTCATTTGATTTTGATGTTTGATTATACCATGTTCATATCACTTTGTTCACACTATCTTGATTATACTTTGTTTATATTCACACTGTATTTATTCATACTTTGTTTATACTTTGTTCATACTATGCTTGACCCTCCTTCCAAAGGAAAGTTCCTACTTTGACTCCTAAGTCACAAACCTTTCCCGTTTCATCCTTGGCCTCATAAGAGTCGTTCCCCTCGTAGTTTAGTAATAGGATGGAGTTATCGTGAACTCCATGTGATTCTCACTATCATGAGAACTCACTCTACCTTTTACTCAGACTTACAGAGTTATCATGAACTCTGTGTGATTCTCACTATCATGAGAATTCACTTCCCCCTTTTTATAACGTAGACTTAGAGAGTTATCGTGGACTCTATGTGAGCTTATGCTCATTCCCTCTGGAACGTTGGCCATAGTCAACCTTTCCTTTTCTTTCACCCTTAGTTAGGTGAACTACAGTTGCTCTGATTCTTTAGTCAGATACGTAGGCCCAAGATGCGACGTCTTGGCGAGCAAACTTAGTGTATATACCTAGGTCTTTACCTTACCTTAGCATAGATATCTTAGCAAGCAAACATAACATAACACAAACTTAGCAAGAGGTTCCTGTAGAGTACTACAGACGTTTAGGGTGCTAATACCTTCCCTAGGCGTAACCAACCCCCGAACCTTAGATCTCCCCCATTTAGGTTTTTCTAACGATCTTGAACCTTTCCTTTGGATAAATCAAAGTCGGTTGTAAAAGAAATATGATGCAAGTTAATTAATAGCTTGTTATCTGATTTTCACCGCAACAGGATGCCAAGCCTGTTCCTGACCCTATTCCTCCTGATTATGATCTGGATGCCAGATGTGAATATCACTCAGACACACTGGGTCATTCAATTGAAAACTGCAACGTGTTCAAGCACAAGGTGCAAGACCTGGTAGACTCAAAGATCATTGCATTCACTGAAGATGATATGTACATTAATTGAAGCCTCCCTTCTCAAGTGAGCACTCAGTCTGGCAGAATCAAGCTTCCTCAGCAATGGCAATCTTCAGCTTCTTTACTGCATTTTCATTTGTAGTTTTTTTCATTTCTTGTTAAAGCATCGTATGTATGCAAGACTTGTTTGTTTTTTTTATGATGATATTAATGCAATGAGTATGTTTTCCTTGAAGTAATCCATTCGTGTTCACTCTTAAATGTTTATATGCACTGCAAAACCAATTTTCTTATTTAGAACTCTTGAGGGAGGATGACGAAATAAGAACGGAGGTTTCTAATGGTACGCTTTTGGATAGAACCCTGTTGAGGATGTACAGGCATTGTTTCAAACCCCTAAACACTGGAGATATAAGGGAGATAGACCCTCGTTAACCCCTTTGAGCCTTGGAGTAGGAGCTTCTTTCGTACGAAAAAAAGACCCTCATACTTAACCCAGGGGCAGGGTAGGCGTCAGTTAGTTTGACCAAGCGTTCAAATTTCAAGGAGAGTGTGCATCCGAGGAACCATTACCTTCTATCCCACTGTCAAGAGGTCAAGAGATGTGAAACCACGATGGTTATCCATCAACAACTAAGGAGTGAGGCAGTCACAACCCTTTCAAGCGAGTAAGACAACCAGTGTCACACGCTCTGTTCAAAAGAAAAAAGCGAAGCCCGCTAAGTCGAAACTTGTAAACAAGCGACTTAGGCAAAAGTTAGGGCATCCCGCTGGACTTAAAAATCAAAAAACTCAGAAGAGCCAGTCCAGGCAAAAATTAGGGATCAAAAAAAAAAAAAACAAAAGAAAGAAAAAGCGAAAAGCACTACAAGAGAAAACCCTCGATAAGAACAAATTCGTGTGATTACAAGACACAAAAGGGATGACTGCCACTCCAAAGCCTCCTTAGGTGTCAAACCATTAGTTGCAAGGGCTCCTTGAAGATCATAAACCTTTGGAGAGATGAACGTTTGTGTCAGATTAACTGAACATAGGACTGGAGAATATTACGAAGAGTGGGTGGGCACCGATAAATTTTGAGCCATAAATCCTTTTTTTCTGAAACCGTGAACTAAACCACGTTACAACCCTTAAAAGTCCTAATTGAAACAGGGTTTATTCCGAAAACGTACTTCAACAGGATAGCGTTCCTGACTCCTACGAGTTGTGCTAATAAGATTTGTTGGTATTGCATGTGCGCATTGTTTTGCCATTCAAAAATCAAGGTCGCATCCCAGCAAGTGATTCATTCACAAGGCTTGGCGACGCATTTTCAATGAAAACTTCAAGGTTAACATATTTGTTGCATTAGAATTATCATTCTCATAAATAACTTGTTCTGCTTACATACATGTGCTTAAGCATCAATGCAGCCTACATAGTGAACGTCAGTCAAGAAGCTTGATCTTGCCAAGTTGGGATGCTTGAAAATTCTGAAGGACAATCATATCAAAGGGCACACTGCCAAGAGACTCAGTGTAGAGTGGGCTCTCCCCAGTAAGTCGTGTTAAGATGTAGCCAATCTGGGGCAGTCACGTCGAGAAATATCTCCGAAATTCAGTTATTCTGGGGCATTCATTCCAAGATCAGGGGCAAAGTCACTTCAAAGCTCATATTGAGGCAGATCATCCCTAGAGTATGAGAAGTTGTCCTCTCCAGAAGACGGTTAATCAGAAGCACCTCTTCAAGGTTCAAAACACAGAGACAGAGTATTTCAAGTCGCTACGAATCCTCTCGAGGCAAATTCCTTCATAAGTCATACAGTTTGGGGCAGTTACGTCGAGATCCAAGAAATCTCTTCAAGAGTTTGAAGACCCTGGGGCAGTGTGAACGCCCGGTCTTCTATAAAATCCTCTTGAGATGATTTCTTCCATCAAACCCTGTGGGCTGGGGCAAGTCAAGAATCAAAGGAACCGTTGTTCACTCTTGATAATCAGTATGCAGCGATCAGCAGAAACTTGAAGTACTAAGTCTCTCCCCCAACAAAGAGCCAGAAGGTATCCTGCCAGCGAGGTGTTGGAATTGATATTTTTCCCCAAGCAGAGGGTCGTCCTCAAATCGAAAAGGGTTCTTTATGAAGATTCCTTATCCCCAGCAGTGCAGGTGGATTCCTCCTTCTCAGTAGGGTAAGACGATGGAATATGTTCAAGCAGGTTGGAGATAGTGAGAAGTCAGAGTATTCTCTTCCTCAAAAGTCAGATTTGGTATTTCCCCGCAAGTCAAAGTCCAATGGTTATTGGCAGTTTCAGCAGTTCAAAGTCCAATCTTTATTGGCATCTCCCTAGCAGAGATTACAATTCAGCTTCCAGTTCCCCGACAGAGTTTGCATCGCCAGTAGTTATTGGTGGTACAGTTGGTTATCTCTCTACGGGAGATCAGATATTGGTGATCCCTTCCTCAGTGAGGTCTGCTTGTTCTATTCTGCGCATTCCATGGTGGAGTGTCCTCTCATTCTTGCATGTAGTAATCATTATTGCATTGCATCCACAAAATGCGTAGCATTTCCATCTCGTATGGAGCATTACGCCATAGAAAAAATTCAAACATGCATCGAAGCATAAGCCAGATTTGGTACCTTGTGCGAAAGCCCAGATCAACCCTCAATCAAAACAGTGATTCCAATCCTTCAAGGAGAGCTCCAACCTCAGAGTTGACGCCCCCTTTTTTACAAACCTCAGAGTCGACGCCCTTCCCCAACTTTAAAGTTGTCGTATACCTTTTCTCGACCTCAGAGTTGATGAATATCCTTTTCTTCCCCAACTTCAAAGTTGTCGTATACCTTTTTCGACCTCAGAGTTGATGGATATCCTTTCTTCCCCAACTTCAAAGTTGTCGTATACCTTTTCTCGACCTCAGAGTTGATGGATATCCTTTCTTCCCCAACTTCAAAGTTGTCGTATACCTTTTCTCGACCTCAGAGTTGATGGATATCCTTTCTTCCCCAACTTCAAAGTTGTCATATACCTTTTCTCGACCTCAGAGTTGATGAATATCCTTTTCTTCCCCAACTTCAAAGTTGTCGTATACCTTTTCTCGACCTCAGAGTTGATGGATATCCTTTCTTCCCCAACTTCAAAGTTGTCGTATACCTTTTCTCGACCTCAGAGTTGATGAGTATCCTTTTCTTCGCCACCTTCAAAGTTGTCGTATACCTTTCCTCGACCTCCGAGTTGATGAAATACCTATTTTTCCCCAACCTCAGAGTTGTCGTATATCTTCTCTCCCACCTCAGAGTTGAAGCCTTTCTTTACCAACCTCAGAGTTGTCATATATTGTGGCATGTCTCCAACCTCAGAGTTGACGTGTATCCTTTTTCTGACCAACCTCAGAGTTGATGTCTACCTTGTCCTCAACCTCAGTGTTATTGATCACTTCAAATCTTCTCAATCTCGGAGCGAATGCCATTTTTCCTCAACCTCAGAGTTGATGGTCTACCTTCTTATCCCCAACGTAGTTAACACTCGTTTGTGTTTATTTCAGGATATTCCAATACATCGTCTGTTGTGATGGTACAACATTTATGGATGATTCCCTAATGGAGTCGTCCCCTTTTGGGGATGGCAAATTTCTGGGTTCTTTGGTATTCAATCTCCGTGCATCCCGATTGTCTGAAAGCCGTCGCTATCATACCCTCAGGACCAAATTTAGAAACTTTGCACCAACTCCTGATTCCTGATAAGTATGTATGAAACTTGACCCCTGGAGACCATATGAGAATGTGAGGCCTTGAAAACCTTGAGGAGATCCTCAAAATCCCACAGTTGACTTTTCTCCTTTGACTGTTGACTTTTTCCCCAAATTCTCCTGATTCTCAATCTTCTGATCAATTAAGTCTCTCCTGAACCAAACTGATGGACAACCTCCCATCCCTAGGTACTTAGGGACCTAAGGAAGACCATAGAACCAAGTCTTGCCCAAAAAATCAGAAATAAACTGACTTTATAGCAAACCCTAGTTTTGGTACCCTCAATCTAGGAGGAAATAACACAGTCTCCAAATCCAAATTCCTCTGAATATGATGTGTATCCTCTCCAACAAAGATAAGATATGCCATTTAGTGATGATAAAAACTCAAGGAGCTTGCCCATTGGAGCAATAACCCAAGAATTTCAAAACCCTAATTCATGTGCTGGTTAGGAGAGAGTGATTCCACTTGAGATCCCTTACCACCTGTGAACTCTTGATGATGTGATAGACCATATAAGACTTTCTTGAACTGCCTCAAGCACCTTGACCCCATGCTAATGATATGCATACATGATAATGCAAAAAAAATGAAATGAAACATAAGCCAGTTAGTAATAAAGTAAGGAGGGCAAATTTTGGGGTGCAATACATACCATAGAAAACTGTTATGAATTTTAGAACAGAGTTCAAGATTGGGTTGAGTCCAAAGATCTTACTTTCACTCAGCGAGGCGCTAATGTTAAAAATAATCCCATGCCCCCGCACGGAGGACCGTCTGTTAATGCTGTGGAAGAAAGCAACGGACAAAGATTGATTACAAGGGTTGAAGATATTCGTACTCCTATGGCAGTTATAGGAGAAAAATTGAAGAAATGTGGGATGATCCCTCAAGATGAGATTGAGGATTTGACTGAGGAGGTGGTTAAGAAACATTTGCAGAAGTTCTTAGATCAGGGTATAATTCAAGTAGAGCACCGTAATAGAAGGGAACAAAGTGTGGCTGCTATTAACATTCAGTATGATGCACCTGAAGGTCGTCGACAAAGACCAGTTCGTCCTGCTCTTGTAATCATTGAATATGATGGAGCTAATGTTTTCCAACAAAGACCAGTTCGTCCTGCACCTGTGGTTATTCAGTTTGATGAGGCGGATGTTAGTAAACTAAGGCAAGTGCGCCATGCTCCGATAATTATTGAGTATCCTGTTAGTGTTCCTGAGCCTGAGGTTTATAAACAAGGGCCAGAAAAGGTAGTCGTTGAATATGGCGGTGCCAAGTGTGACGCTGTGGTAGGACCAAGCGGAATGACTCGTAGCGGTCGAATCTTTGCAGCAAAGTAAGTAGATATGCCAAACAATGATAAAGGTAAGGCGATTGCTATACCAGCTGAAACTCCAAGTGCTAAATTACAAGAAGGGTTGCCATCTCCAACAGGAGCATTCACACAGAAAGAGGCTGAAGAGTTTTTGAAGATTATAAAGAAAAGCGACTACAAGGTAGTCGATCAGTTGAATCAAACCCCTGCCAAGATATCTATGCTCTCCTTACTGCTCAGTTCTGAGGCGCATAGATCTTCTCTTTTGAAAGTATTGAGTGTCGCACATATTACCAAAGATATCACTGTATCTCAATTTGATGATGTGATAGCCAGCATCACTACTGGCAATTTTCTTGGGTTTAATGATGATGATCTGACTGCTGAAAAGAAGAACCATAACAAGGCTCTTCACATTTCCATTAGATGTGAAGATACTTTGTTGTCCAGGGTCTTGGTGGATACTGGATCCTCTTTAAATGTGCTCCCAAAGACTACTCTAGAAAATATGCCTATAAGTGGAGTAAGCATGATGCCAAGTACTCTCATAGTGAAGGCGTTTGATGGGTCTAGGCGTGCGGTTATGGGTGAGGTGGACTTGCCAATTAAGATTGGACCTACTATCTTTATCATTACTTTTCAAGTAATGGACATTTATCCTGGTTATAGTTGCTTGCTAGGAAGGCCCTGGATTCACTCAGCAGGGGCAGTTACGACCACTCTTCATCAGAAGCTGAAGCTTATTACCAATGACAAAATGGTTATGATAGGCGGTGAAGAGGATATTCTGGTAAGTCATCTGACATCGTTCCGCTACATTGATGTTGAAGGTGAAATGGTTGAGACACCTTTTCAGTCCTTTGAGGTGGTGAGTACGCTGGCTGTGCAACGAGTACCAAAGCTCCAAGAGTTAAGATCATCAATGACCTCATATGAGGAAGCTAAAGCTGTGGTCGAAGAAGGAAATGCCCAAGGCTGGGGTAAGGTGGTTGAGGTCACTGAAAAGCTTGATAATTTTGGGCTAGGTTATCGGTCATCCCGCAATTCAGCATTTGTTCCATACAACGGAAATCAGATCCTTCATGTTGAGAAGATTTTTACAAGTGTTGGGCATATCTTTGGTTCTCCAGTAGCAATGATCATTGAAGACCATGATGGTGATAAGCAAGCTTATGCAAGCTGGATCCGACAAGCAAAGCCTGGTGAACAACTCCAGAATTGGAAGACCGTTGAAGTCCCTTAGTTCTTCACACACCAAACGTAATTTTACTATTTATCAAAAACCTTACGCTCTGCCCAAGGCGTAGTGGAGCATTGTATGGGCCACCTGATGTTTTCAAACATTGATTATTATTAATAAATTTCAGTTTGCATTCAATTTTCGCTCACTTTCTTTCATTTTTTACTTTACAATAAATGGCAATATTTTTCATGCACACACTTTCTTAAATAAACTACATAAATCATAAACATGCAGAAACACCACCGAGGTCCTTGACATAGACGCTGCTACGGGCCTATATGACTTTGATTGCCCAATCTACCAAGCTGAAGAGGAAGGAGTGAAAGATTGTGAACTCCCCGATGAGTTGGCAAGGTTGCTCAATCAAGAGGAGAAAGTTATCCTGCCGCACCAAGAAGACATTGAAGTCATCAACCTGGGTACTGAGGAAGACAGAAGAGAGGTAAAGATAGGTGCATCTCTTCAAATTGAAGTCAAGACCAAGTTGATAGAGCTCCTCTGTGAGTACGCTGACGTATTCGCCTGGTCGTATCAAGACATACCTGGGTTGGATACTGATATGGTTGTACACAAGTTACCACTCAAGGAGGAATGCCATGCTGTCAAACAGAGGTTAAGAAGGACCCATCCGGATATGGCTCTCAAAATTCGTGAAGAAGTCCGAAAGCAGCTTGATGTTGGATTCCTGGCAGTAGCAAAGTACCCACAATGGGTTGCCAACATTGTGCCGGTACCGAAAAAAGATGGAAAGGTTCATATGTGTGTGGATTACAGAGATTTGAACAGAGCTAGTCCTAAGGATGACTTCCCATTACGTCACATCGATGTATTGGTTGACAACACAGCTCAATTCTCTGTATTCTCTTTTATGGATGGATTTTCTGGATATAATCAAATTAAGATGGATCTAGAGGATATGGAGAAGACCACATTTATCACACCATGGGGCACCTTCTGCTATAAGGTGATGCCATTCGGATTTAAATATGCTGGGGCAACGTATCAACGTGCAATGGTAATGCTCTTTCATGACATGATCCATAAAGAGATTGAAGTGTACGTCGACGATATGATTGCCAAGTCTCAAACCGAAGAAGAGCACTTGATCAATCTGCAAAAGCTGTTTGTTCGATTGAGGAAGTTTAGACTGAGACTCAACCCCAACAAGTGCACATTTGGGGTACGATCTGGAAAATTGTTGGGCTTCATTGTAAGTCAGAAAGGAATCGAAGTGGATCCTGATAAGGTGAGGGCAATTCAGAATATGCCTGCGCCTAGGACAGAGAAAGAGGTTCGTGGCTTTCTGGGAAGATTAAACTACATTGCCAGATTTATTTTGCATCTTACTGCCACCTGCAAACCTATTTTCAAGCTGCTAAGAAAGAATCAGTCAATTGCGTGGGATGATGATTGCCAAGGGGCATTTGATAAAATCAAAGAGTATCTGCAAGAACCACCGATCCTGATACCGCCTGTTCCTGAAAGGCCACTTATTATGTACCTGACTGTACTTGACGAATCTATGGGCTGTGTGCTGGGGCAACAAGATGAGACGGGAAAGAAAGAACATGTCATCTATTACCTCAGCAAGAAGTTCAATGACTGCGAGACAAGGTATTCCTTACTAGAGAATATTTGCTGCACATTAGCCTGGGCTGCCAGACGTCTCAGGCAGTATATGTTGACCCACACTACTTATCTGATTTCCAAAATGGATCCCATTAAATACATCTTTGAGAAACCTGCTCTCACTGGCAGAATAGCCCGATGGCATATGCTTTTTTCTGAGTACGACATTCAATATGTCACTCAAAAAGCCATCAAGGGTAGTATACTGGCGGACCATCTTGCCCATCAACCGATGGATGATTATCAGCCTTTTAAGTTCGATTTTCCAGATGAAGACATTATGGTACTAAAAGAGTATGAAGATCCAAATCCAGATGAAGGGCCCGAACCAGGGGAGCGATGGACTCTCATGTTCGACGGTGCCTCAAATGTTCATGGAAGTGGAATTCGGGCAGTGATTACATCACCCAAGAATTTCCACCTACCGTTCACAGCTAAGCTCTGCTTTCCATGCACCAATAATATGGCTGAGTATGAAGCTTGTATACTTGGATTGGAAGAAGCCATCAATTTAAGAATCAAGACTCTTGATGTGTTTGGAGATTCTACTTTAGTAATACATCAAATTTGAGGTGACTAGGATGCCAGACATGTTAATTTAGTTCCATATCGAGATTATGTGGCAAAGTTACTTCCCAGATTTGATGATATCACCTTTACCCATGTGCCTAGAGAGGAAAATCAAATGGCAGACGCTCTGGCAACTTTGGCTTCTATGTATAAACTGATATGGCCCAACCATCGACCGCATATTGATCTACAACGATTTGAAGAGCCCGCTCACTATTTGGCTGCTGGTGAAAAGTCAGATGAAAAGCCATGGTTCTATGACATTAAACATTATCTGGAAAAACAAGAGTATCCAGAGGGTGCTTTGGCTGTTGATAAGAGAACTTTACGCAGATTGGCATCAAATTTCTTCCTCAACAGGAATGTGTTATACAAGCGTAATCACGATACTGTCTTACTCAAATGTGTGGAAAAGCATGAGGCTGAGTAGATTCTGAAAGACATTCATGAAGGTTGTTTTGGTACCCATGCAAATGGGCATACTATGGAAAAGAAGATATTGAGAGCAGGCTATTATTGGCTCACCATGGAGGCTGATTGCTACCATCATGCTCGAACTTGTCATAAATGCCAGATCTACTATGATAAGATTCATGTACCTCCCACTCCCTTGAATGTCTTGACTTCACCATGGCCATTTTCCATGTGGGGATTAGATATGATTGGGATGATCGAGCCAAAAGCCTCAAATGGACACCGTTTCATCTTGGTTGCCATAGACTACTTTACCAAATGGGTTGAGGTTGCATCGTATACGAATGTTACCAAGCAGGTGGTCGCCCGCTTCTTGAAACACAACATCATATGCAGATATGGAGTGCCTAACCGTATCATCACTGACAACGGGTCTAATCTCAACAATAAAATGATGGATGAGTTGTGTGCTAGTTTCAAGATCGAGCACCATAATTCAACACCATACAGACCCAAGATGAATGGAGCCATTGAGGCAGCCAACAAAAACATCAAAAAGATCATTCAGAAAATGGTGGCCACTTATAAGGATTGGCATGAGATACTACCTTTTGCGCTGCATGACTACCGTACCTCAGTGCGAACTTCAACAGGGGCAACTCCTTACTCATTGGTTTATGGCATGGAAGCGGTCCTTCTAATAGAAGTCGAAATCCCCTCATTGAGAGTATTGATGGAAGCTTAGCTTAATGAAGCAGAATGGGTGAAGACGAGGTTTGATGAACTCAACCTTCTTGAAGAAAAACTCTTGGCAGCAATATGCCATGGCCAGCTCTATCAAAGACGCATGAAAAAAGCTTTTGACAAGAAAGTGCATCCTCGGACATTCCAGGAAGGTGACTTGGTGCTCAAGAGGATCATGACTATGTATAATGAATCCAGGGGCATGTGGACGCCAAACTACGAAGGCCCATATGTTGTAAGAGAGGCATTCTCTGGTGGTGCCTTGAAACTCGCAACTATGGACGGTGATGAATTACCATACCCGGTGAATGCAGAGTACGTTAAGAGATACTACGCCTAAAAAGTGGAATAATAAAGCTGCTAAGTCGAAAACCTGAAAAGGCGACTTAGGAAAAAATGGAAATCCCGGTGGACCTAAAAAAAAACAAAATCAGTCCAGGAAAAAATTAGGGATAAGATAAAAGATATAGGCCCGCTGAATTGAAAACCCGAAAGGGCGGTTCAGGAAAAAAAGGGCGTCCCGGTGGATTGAAAACCCGAAAGGGCAATCCAGGCAAAAGTTAGGGACAGATTCCAAGGCAAAGTATCTGGTATGCACGTCCACTTGATCCTGATGTACCACTGAAGAGAGGAATCAACCCAGCCGTCTTCCTACGAAGCAAGGTGTTGAAGTTATCAAAGTCATAGGGACCATAGCAGTATTGAAACTCAATGGAACCTCATTAATTTGTATTGCTATTATGTTTTTCTTGCACCGCAGTTACCTCATTAAGGAATTATATCCTTGTACATACTTACCCATCCCAGGGGAAAATCAATACAAAGAGAGATTTCTCACCAAATTGTGCTCACTTTTTACTTTATCTGATTGTTTGTAAACTGATTTTGTTTTTGATAAACTGTGTTTTGATACTTTGGTTAATAAAGACAATATTTGAAAACAATAAAACTTGTTTTGGCTTTGGGAGAACTAAAAGGGAAATAGATAGTCTCCAGAGAAATTTCGCCACATGAAAGTATCAAATTAGTTGTCAGCCGGCTTGGCTCTTCACCATAAGCAGTATAACTTTTCAGAGATTTGCTCAACGTAATCCCTAGCAGTGAATCTTTCAAAGCCCAACAGGAGCAGTCATGATCCCTAGTCATCTTTAGCTTGTTCAAAAGGGGTCGAGTAGTCAAACACTCTCACCATCCCCATAAAACCCAAAGTCCAATCCTTTATTGGCAACTACTCAAAAGTCCACACTCGTTGGCACCTCCAAACTTACCATTTAAAGTCCAGTCTTCATTGGCAACCATTAAAAGTCCACCGTCATTGGCATCCTCATAACACCAAAATAACCAAAATCCAATTTCATTTGCCAATTACCAAATCCAATCCCTGGTGATACCCTCGACAAGGAAACTTATCCCCAGCGCGCCCGATCATTTGCATCATCATACGCATGGCATAACATCATATTCAATCATATCCAACACTAACATATTAATCTTGTGCATTCATACGCGCATTAGATTCCCTAGCAGTTGCATCTTAATATGTGTTTCAGTGCATCATGTAATGCATGGCATATCCATCCCCGACAACATAGCATAACAGGATCCAGGATCAGTTCACAAGCATCCCGGCCAGTCCTCCTTCAATGTCGGCAATATTCTTCTGAAAAGAGTTAATACCCCGCATGTGCACAAGGAATTCTATTCCTCAGCAAGTCATTCTTCAACCATGCAATTGATAATGACAACCCTCAACAGTTGTTGTCAATGCTCCCTAAGAAGAGGTTACCCTAGAAAGTTTCTTATGAGCTTTCCCCTGCAGAGCCAGCACATTTCCTCCAACAGGAATCTTGCTCAACTATTCCTAAACAAATTTTTAGAGATACTTCTTTGGTATCATCGAGGAACCTTAATAGATAAGGGACTACTTCGACGACCCAGAGAATCTTCTGCCTCCAGAGATACTGCTTTGGTATCATCGAGGAACCTTAATGTATAAGGGACTGCTTCGACGACCCAGTGAATCTTCTGCCTCCAAAGATACTGCTTTGGTATCATCGAGGAACCTTAATGTATAAGGGACTGCTTCGACTACCAAGAGAATCTTCTGCCTTCAGAGATACTGCTTTGGTATCATCGAGGAACCTTAATGGATAAGGGACTGCTTCGACGACCCAGAGAATCTTCTGCCTTCAGAGATACTGCTTTGGTATCATCGAGGAACCTTAATGGATAAGGGACTGCTTCGATGACCCAGAGAATCTTCTGCCTCCAGAGATACTGCTTTGGTATCATCGAGGAACCTTAATGGATAAGGGACTGCTTCGACGACCCAAAGAATCTTCTGCCTTCAGAGATACTGCTTTGGTATCATCGAGGAACCTTAATAGATAAGGGACTGCTTCGACGACCCAGAGAATCTTCTGCCTCCAGAGATACTGCTTTGGTATCATCGAGGAACCTTAATGTATAAGGGACTGCTTCGACGACCCAGAGAATCGTCTGCCTTTCAGAGATACTGGTTTGGTATCATCGAGGAACCTTAATGGATAAGGGACTGCTTCGACGACCCAGAGAATCTTCTGCCTCCAGAGATACTGCTTTGGTATCATCGAGGAACCTTAATGTATAAGGGACTGCTTCGACGACCCATAGAATCTTCTGCCTTTCAGAGATACTGCTTTGGTATCATCGTGGAAACTTAATGGATAAGGGACTGCTTTGACGACCCAGAGAATTGTCTGCCTTCAGAGATACTGCTTTGGTATCATCGAGGAACCTTAATGTATAAGGGACTGCTTCGACGACCCAGAGAATCGTATGTCTTTCAGAGATACTGCTTTGATATCATCGGAGAACCTTAATGGATAAGGGACTGCTTCGACGACCCAGAGAATCGTCTGCCTTCAGAGATAATGCTTTGGTATCACGAAGAACCTTATATAAGGGACTGCTTCTTTAACGCCCAAATATTTAATTATTTATTTAATAATGAACACCCCATTTTCTACCCGATAATTCTATTAAAATCAGAGTTATAAAATTTTCAACATAAAACAGGATATCACATTTTCAACTTTAAAATCAACCACATAATAGTTAACCATGAAAGATACATAACAATTCAAGGGAACATAAACCAACAAATAGTCTCCAAAAACATTCAACTTATCAAATGCAACGCAGCGGATTCATAATCATCGTAATAGCATCTTTATCCAACACAAAACAACTTTAAATTAAACAACTAAGTATTTTTCGGCAATTTCACTAAAAATTCAGCATGTAAACAATTAAACAAATGACATGCGTCATTCCCCCGAGTGCTACGTATCAGAGCGACAACCACCGACTCGAACTAAGGTAACCGGCTACTCCTCTTGATTACCTGCACGTTGCCAACATAGGGACAACATTCAAACAGAAGGGGTGAGATATCGAATTTTATAAACGAAGTATGATAAACAATACATAGATAGGAATCATACAAATATCACCGCTTTACATCAACAACCAACAAAATCAACAACAACTTGAAAAATGCAACTTTAATGCGACTCGACTATGTTATGCATGTGGTACCATCGGAGTAAAACTCTCAACTTAAAATTGCCAGTTTATCGAGGCATCAAGGCATAAGCCTTCAACTTTCAACTTTCAACTTGTGCCAATCCAGGCCAATGTGGTGTGAGCATCGGCTCCGACATGAAAATGCAAGTATGCTATATGGCAAGCACGAATCAACAACATAAACAACGCAACAACATCAACCGCATAAGCAACTTAAACAACATAAATAACTTATTCAACTTTGGCTATCAAGCCTACAACTTAAAATTCGTCCGTATATAGGAACAAAACAATACAATCAGTTGTACCTGCAAATCAACTTTTCCGACATAATTTCAACAAGACAAGCCAACTAAAATCACTTAATAAATTACCCGACTTACCCCGACAATTTTCGTTAAATTCCGGGCAACTAAATTTTCCGCCTAAATCGGCTAAACCGACTAAAACTGTACTATTTTCACTCCTGCGATTAGTACGACTTATGGAAAAATTCTGTTTTCTGTTACTACTGCCATTAAAATAAATTTCAAGCTTCTGTCATGGATTTTAATCAGTTCAGTTCCTGTAAAAAATTCTCTCTGTTGTTAATAAAAACCTGTTATTCATACTTATCTGTTATGCTGGCATACTGATAACATTATATCCTGTGCAGTTCAGATACATCACACTATCAGTCCTATTTCATTAATTCAATTCAATTTATTAAGTAGAAACATGGCATTGATTTTGTGTTACTTGATTATAAAAATTGATGGAATGGTATCATGAAGTATATATTTTTTCATGGGTTAATTGTGATTTACCCCCCTGACATATGAGCGAATTTTGATTTACCCCCCTACATGCCTTTAGGCAACGGTTCTTTTGAAAAAATCGTTGCCAAAACCTGCCTATGGCAACGGTGGGGGGTAAACCAAAACACTCTCATATGTCAGGGGGGTAAATCACAATTAACCCTTTTTTCATTTATATGAAACAACATTTTAAACATGAATTAATCAAAGTACTTCCTCTTTCTTTCCATGGGTGGCTGACGCCACCCTTATTCCAAAACACTTAATGGCTTGCGCCATACTGGTAGTGTGGCTGGCGCCACCAACATGTGGCCCACGCCATGTGCTTTTTCTTTTACTTTGGGTGGCCTGCGCCACCCCTATGTGTGTGGTGGGTGGCCTGCACCACCCCTAAAATGCAGTTTCGTCCCAATTCATTTTTTTCCCAGGATTACTTAAATCGACAGCAACACATAGATTATTCAGCAATGAAATTTTCCACACAACCAATTAAATCAGTATTTCACAGAATCAGCATAATTCACCATCAACACAACATCAATATCAACCAAATCATCAACAACCACATAAAACTACCCGATCCCAATTCCTAAGTATCAATCATCATAACCCGATTATAAAAGTTGAACCCCACCCTTACCTTGGATTGAAGGCAGCTCGACAATGAATCGGATTCCGGGAGTTTTGGCACCGGTAGCAGTTTCTCTCGTTCTCAACTTCTCACGATCTTCCTCTTCTTCTCTAACTGATACAACCTAACTTCTTCTTTTCCTATTATTTGTTTTTATCATATAATATTATTATTCTACTAATATTACTAATGGGCCTAACAACATACACCCCTCTATTACTAATTCCGACACGAATCCAAGCCCACGAAACCAACACACTCCAACAATGATAATGTTACTACTAATATTATTCCACGACTTTCCGACTTAATGTCAATTTTGTGTTGTGATAAATTAAGTCGGAATATTAAGTCGGAAAGTCGTGGAATAATATTAGTAGTAACATTATCATTGTTGGAGTGTGTTGGTTTCGTGGGCTTGGATTCGTGTCGGAATTAGTAATAGAGGGGTGTATGTTGTTAGGCCCATTAGTAATATTAGTAGAATAATAATATTATATGATAAAAACAAATAATAGGAAAAGAAGAAGTTAGGTTGTATCAGTTAGAGAAGAAGAGGAAGATCGTGAGAAGTTGAGAACGAGAGAAACTGCTACCGGTGCCAAAATTCCCGGAATCCGATCGATTGTCGAGCTGCCTTCAATCCAAGGTAAGGGTGGGGTTCGACTTTTATAATCGGGTTATGATGATTGATACTTAGGAATTGGGATCGGGTAGTTTTGTGTGGTTGTTGATGATTTGGTTGATATTGATGTTGTGTTGATGGTGAATTATACTGATTATGTGAAATACTGATTTAATTGGTTGTGTGGAAAATTTCATTGCTGAATAATCTATGTGTTGTTGTAGATTTAAGTAATCCTGAAAAAAAAAATGAATTGGGACGAAACTGCATTTTAGGGGTGGCGCAGGCCACCCACCACACACATAGGGGTGGCGCAGGCCACCCAAAGTAAAAGAGAAAGCACATGGCGTGGGCCACATGTTGGTGGCGCCAGCCACACTACCAGTATGGCGCAAGCCATTAAGTATTTTGGAATAAGGGTGGCGTCAGCCACCCATGGAAAGAAAGAGGAAGTACTTTGATTAATTCATGTTTAAAATGCTGTTTCATATAAATGAAAAAATATATACTTCATGATACCATTCCATCAATTTTTATAATCAAGTAACACAAAATAAATGCCATGTTTCTACTTAATAAATTGAATTGAATTAATGAAATAGGACTGATAGTGTGATGTATCTGAACTGCACAGGATATAATGTTATCAGTATGCCAGCATAACAGATAAGTATGAATAACAGGTTTTTATTAAAAACAGAGAGAATTTTTTACAAGAACTGAACTGATTAAAATCCATGACAGAAGCTTGAAATTTATTTTAATGGCAGTAGTAACAGAAAACAGAATTTTTCCATAAGTCGTACTAATCGCAGGAGTGAAAATAGTACAGTTTTAGTCGGTTTAGCCGATTTAGGCGGAAAATTTAGTTGCCCGGAATTTAACGAAAATTGTCGGGGTAAGTCGAGTAATTTATTAAGTGATTTTCGTTGGCTTGTCTTGTTGAAATTATGTCGGAAAAGTTGATTTGCAGGTACAGCTGATTGTATTGTTTTGTTCCTATATACAGACGAATTTTAAGTTGTAGGCTTGATAGCCAACGTTGAATAAGTTGTTTATGTTGCTTATGCGGTTGATGTTGTTGCGTTGTTTATGTTGTTGAGTCGTGCTTGCCATATAGCATACTTGCATTTTCATGTCGGAGCCGATGCTCACACCACGTTGGCCTGGATTGGCACAAGTTGAAAGTTGAAAGTTGAAGGCTTATGCCTTGATGCCTCGATAAACTGGCAATTTTAAGTTGGGAGTTTTACTCCGATGGTACCACATGCATAACATAGTCGAGTCGCATTAAAGTTGCATTTTTCAAGTTGTTGTTGATTTTGTTGGTTGTTGATGTAAAGCGGTGATATTTGTATGATTCCTATCTATGTATTGTTTATCATACTTCGTTTATAAAATTCGATATCTCACCCCTTCTGTTTGAATGTTGTCCCTATGTTGGCAACGTGCAGGTAATCAAGAGGAGTAGCCGGTTACCTTAGTTCGAGTCGGTGGTTGTCGCTCTGATACGTAGCACTCGGGGGAATGACGCATGTCATTTGTTTAATTGTTTACATGCTGAATTTTTAGTGAAATTGCCGAAAAATACTTTGTTGTTTAATTTAAAGTTGTTTTATGTTGGATAAAGATGCTATTACGATGATTATGAATCTGTTGCGTTGCATTTGATAAGTTGAATGTTTTTGGAGACTATTTGTTGGTTTATGTTCCCTTGAATTGTTATGTATCTTTCATGGTTAACTATTATGTGGTTGATTTTAAAGTTGAAAATGTGATATCCCGTTTTATGTTGAAAATTTTATAACTCTGATTTTAATAGAATTATCGGGTAGAAAATAGGGTGTTACATTAGTGGTATCAGAGCAGGTCGGTCCGTCCGGCCAAGTGTCGAGTCGTAGTTGTTTAACAATCGAGTATTGTTATTTGGTTTTAACTTTTGTTTGTGTTGTAGTGATAAGTTGAGATGGCTGGAAGGAACGATGCTGCAATGGTGATAACACGAAAATATATCATGTTTTTACTTTGATTTATGTTATTTTCTTATTCTGTTTTCGTCTAATATCCGATTTTCTCGAGAATATTTAAGTATTTTTGCAGGTAACTCCAATTCCAAGTCAAAAGTATGCAAAGTGTGGAAAAGAAGCAAAACATGCAAGAAAAGAGCAGAAAAGAGAAGAAAAATAGCAGAATCCAAACTTTGTTGGTGTGACGATCGTCACAGGTCCACCACGACCGTGGCAGCTACAAAATTCATCACGACCGTCACAATGCCTCACGATCGTCATACGTTCAATTTAACACGTTGGGCAGAAACGTGATTACGAAGTTTCAGAGAGTCATTTTTTTCTACACGATCACATTTCCTCCGAAGAATACTAGGTCCAAAAGTCACGTAACTGTCAAGAGGAGTGCCTACATTCTCTCCAACCTCTACCTCAACTCAGTCTATAAATACGAGAGTTTTCGAAGAACAAAGGGGGGACCTATTTTCTGCATTCTGAAGTACCGTTTTGCTGCCAAATTATTTCCAGATTTGTTTTGTCTGGTTTACATTTACCTTTCCTTGTCACCCATTACCGAACAAAAGTAATAGTTTCTCGCATTGAGGAACTATTACACTTTAGATTTAGATTGTTTCATTGCCTTCATCATTTACAATTTTTATTTTATCCAAGCAAGAACCTACCAGTTTGTGGAGGGATTGCTACTACTGCATTTATCAGGTTTCCATTATTCAATTTATAGTATCGTTTATTTTCTTTCAATTATGTCTATGATTAATTGTTTTTCCGCTTTTACGTTTAAGTTCGTAATTATGTCAAGCTAAACCAATCTTATCGGTATGTAATGAAGTAACCAAATGGATTAAATAACTCTAAGCAAAAATCAATAATTAACTCTTCTTCTGGCTTCGATTTCTTAATTTTAAACCCAACTTTTATTACCAGAGTAAAAAGGTAACAAAGGTTAAGGTCAAGACCACGGGAGTATAAGGCTTTACCCGGATAGCTGAAATCGAGCATTAGTTTTAAAAACAGCGGAAGCGCTTTAAAGTTAATTAGGTCTTATTAGTTTTCAAAAAGTATTTTTAACCTCATATGGGCTAGCGAGAGCAGACATATTGACTTAAGAGTATAGTCCGAAGCAATAACCACGGGAGTGTGAGTTGAGGGCTTTTAAACTGGTTTCTCCTACAGATGCATAGGGTGATAAATCTTTATACGCTTAGGTTTAATTAATTCCACGTAGGTTTACTGAATTATATACCGATATCTTATTCATAACTAGTATTCCCGAATTTTAATTTCTCTTTAATTTCCCGTTTGAACTTAAAAACCAATTCTGATTAGCCTTAGATAAACATAGTAACGATAGATAACGGTGCGTTCGATTTCTAGTCTCTGTGGGATAGATAATCTTTTAAAACTACGCGATACGACTGTATACTTGCAGTTAGATTTATTTAGGCACACTAAATAGAGCGATCAAGTTTTTGGAGCCGTTGCCGGGGACTAATTAAGTCGACATCGTAATTCCTTTGTTATGTCGTATAGACTAAGGCAAAAACCAAAATTCCCTTTCTGTCGATTGTATGCCAAGTACTCGCTCTTCTGGCGAAGACCTCATACGACCGACAGACGAACTTGAACGTCTTCTTACCGTAAAAAGACGTATCCAAGAATACTGCTTAGCTCAAGATATCCCTTTTCCTTTATCAGAACCTGAATCTCAGTCAGATCCTGAACTTGAATCTGAATTAGATTCCGAATTAGAAACAGACATGGTTGACTTACCACAAAATCGACCTCTTAAGTATTATGCTGCCGCATCTCAACAAGAACCTCACAACGGCATTTTCGCTCCAGCTATCAACCGAAACGATTTCGAGTTGAAACCCTTGCTGTTATCTGCTGTGCAACAAAATCAATTCTCTGGAAACCCAACAGAAGATCCAAACGAACATCTGACCAAGTTTGTGCAGTACGCAGACACAGTGAAAGCAAATGGTGTAACTGCAGACGCCATAAGACTACGCCTTTTTCCTTTCTCATTAAGAGATAGAGCTTGGGCTTGGTTGCAATCCTTGCCATCCAACTCTATTGCTTCTTGGGAAGATTTAAATAAGGTCTTTTTGGCACGATATTTTCCACCAAGCAAAACAGCTATGCTGAGAGCCCAAATCAACAGCTTCAGACAAAAAGACAACGAGTCTTTATATGATGCTTGGGAAAGATACAAAGATATGAGGAGGATATGCCCGCATCATGGTCTTGAGGATTGGTTAATTATCCACATGTTTTACAATGGTCTCTTGTATAATACAAGATTGACAATAGATGCCGCCGCTGGTGGTACACTCATGGATAAACCCTATGATGAAGCCCAGCAACTCATCGAGAGCATGGCTCAGAATCACTACCAATGGGGAGGTGAAAGAACTCAAGTGGAGAAATCCCAGCCAAAAGGAGGAATGTACAAAGTTTCTAGCCTAGATCATGTCCGTGCTAAGGTAGATGCAATAGCACAAAAGATAGACAATTTGACCATAACACCCACAGCCACCGTGGCTGCTGTAGCGCCAAACTGCGAATTATGTGGAACAGCTGGACACGCTGCCCCTGAATGCCAAGTTTTAGCAGGAGCCTCTACAGATCAAGTGAATTATGCTCAAGCAAACCCTTATGCAAATACCTACAATCCTGGTTGGAAGAATCACCCAAACTTCTCTTACAAAAACAACAATGCAATGTATGCACCTGGTCAAGCACCTGCTGCACCGCCAGGTTATCAAAAGGCTGCAACAGCTACTCCAAATGTTCCTAGGAAGTCTAACCTTGAACTGATGATAGAAAACTTCATAGCTACCCAGACTCAGACAAATAAAGAGTTCCTGAATCAAAACGTACACACTAGTGAACAGATTAAGCAGTTAGCAAACAAAGTAGACGCTTTGGCCACTCACAACAAAATGCTTGAAACACAAATTTCCCAAGTGGCCCAACAACAAGCACCTACTGCTGCTCCTGCTGGAACATTTCCTAGACAGCCACAACCTAATCCAAAAGGGCATGCAAATGCTGTTATACTGAGAAGTGGAAAAGAATTAGATGAACCCATTGATCAAAGACTTCAAAATTCAGCCATGTACCAAAAATCTGCTAACGACCCAACAACTGAGAAGGAGAATGAACCCAAGGAAAAGGAAGATAATGACAAAGAGGTTGTCCACAAAGAAAAACCTTATGTGCCTCCACCACCTTATAAACCACCTATTCCGTATCCTCAAAGATTGACAAATTCCAAAACTGTGGGGCAATTTAAGAAATTTGTTGAACTTCTGAAACAATTAAACATCACGATACCTTTTACAGAAGCTATCACTCAGATGCCCTCATATGCTAAGTTCCTAAAAGAAATCTTATCCAATAAGAAAAAGATTGAGGAAAACGAAACAGTTACACTTACTGCTGAGTGTAGCACAATAATTCAAAACAATATGCTTCCTAAGCTGAAAGACCCAGGTAGTTTCTCCATACCTTGTGTAATTGGGAAGTTCGTCATAGACAAAGCTCTATGCGACTTAGGAGCCAGTATTAGTGTTATGCCCTTATCCATACCCAAGAAGCTTGATATGGGAGAATTAAGACCAACTAAGATGTATGTTCAACTAGCTGACCACTCTATTAAATACCCAGTTGGTATACTAGAAAATGTTCCAGTTCGTATAGGACAATTCTATATCCCTACCGATTTCATAATCATGGATATTACAGAAGACTCTACTACTCCCATCATATTAGAAAGACCATTCTTAGCTACTGCTAGAGCAATTATAGATGTAAAGAGAGGCAGGCTAACTTTTGAAGTTGGTGAAGAGAAGGTTGAATTTATTTTGACACAATTCTTACAAGCTCCAGCTATAGACGACACATGCTATCTACTAGATGTCATAGATGAGTGCGTAAGAGAAATAGAGATGGAACCGACCACATATTCAGATATTCTAAAAATTCCAATACCTCCGATTTTCGAAGATGATAACTGGCGTGAACCTTATCAAGACGATAGCCTAGGCGAATGCTTAGCACTTACACCAGATCATCTACCTTGCTCAAAGAAGCCAGCCCTAGAACTGAAAACATTACCCAAAAATTTAAGGTAAGAATTTCTAGACGAAGATCTCGAACGACCTGTAATAGTCAATGCAGACTTAGGACAGACCGAAACCAAGAAACTATTAGATGTCTTAAGGAAATACCCAACTGTGTTAGGCTATAACATCGCTGACCTTAAAGGAATAAGTCCTTCTATTTGTATGCATCGCATTATGCTGGAGGAAGACTGTAAATCCTCTAGGGAACATCAGAGAAGGATTAACCCGATCTTGAGTATTGTAGTCAAAGACAAAGTGAAAAAGCTTTTAGAAGCAGGAATTATATACCCGATATCAGACAGTAAATGGGTCAGCCCAGTACATGTCGTTCCAAAGAAAGGAGGTGTTACAGTTGTTAAGAACGAAAAAGGTGAATCTATAACAAAAAGGATTGTAACTGGAAGTAGAATGTGCATCGATTATAGAAAGTTGAATAAAGCCACTCGTAAAGACCAATTCCCATTGCCTTTTATTGACCAAATGTTGGAATGATTGGCTAAACACTCATACTTCTGCTACTTAGACGATTATTCAGGATTCTTTCAAATTCCTATTCATCCTGATGACCAAGAAAAGACGACCTTCACATGTCCCTATGGAACATTCGCCTATCGACGAATGCCGTTTGGACTATGTAACGCACCTGCCACATTCCAAAGATGCATGATGTCAATCTTTGATGATTTTATAGATGACATTATGGAAGTGTTTATGGATGACTTTTCTGTTTGTGGGCAGAGCTTTGAAGGATGTCTATCGAACCTAGAAATGGTACTGGAAAGATGCGTAAAAGTCAATCTCGTATTAAACTGGGAGAAATGCCATTTTATGGTAAATCAAGGAATCGTACTTGGACACGTTGTGTCCGATAGAGGAATTGAAGTTGATAAAGCTAAGATAGAAATTATAAAAAATATTCATCCTCCGAAAACCGTACGAGAAATACGAAGTTTCTTAGGACACGCCGGTTTCTACCGACGATTCATAAAGGATTTCTCAAAAATTACTAAACCTCTTACCGGTCTATTAATGAAAGACGCTGAATTTATCTTTGATGAGAAATGTCTGAAAGCATTTGAACAGCTGAAAATAGCTCTTATTACCGCACCTATCATGCAACCACCAGATTGGAGATTACCTTTCGAAATCATGTGTGATGCAAGTGATTATGCTGTAGGTGCAGTTTTAGGACAGATGAGGGATAGAAAACTTCATGCCATTTACTATGCAAGTAGAACCTTAGATTCTGCTCAAATGAACTACGCTACCACAGAAAAAGAACTTTTAGCCGTGGTTTTCGCCCTTGACAAATTCCGTTCCTACCTAGTGGGAGCTAAGATCATCATTTATACAGACCACGTAGCTATTAGATATTTACTTAACAAAAAGGATGCAAAACCTAGACTGCTAAGGTGGATCCTACTTTTACAAGAATTTGATTTGGAGATCAAAGATAAGAAAGGAACTGAAAACGTAGTAGCATACCACTTATCCCGATTAGAGGGCATTAAACCAGAGCCAATACCCATTAATGAGGATTTCCCATATGAACGACTCATAGCCCAACTAGAAAGTGATATGTCTACTCTACAGTTGAATGGCCCAAAAATGGAAGAAGTCGTGGAAGAAATTAACATACACACAACCCTGCCATGGTATGCTGACATAGTCAACTACTTAGCAGCTGGAGTACTTCCACCAGACTTATCCTATCAACAAAAGAAAAAATTCTTTCATGATCTAAAACATTATTATTGGGATGAACCTTTGCTGTTTAAGAGAGGAGCCGACGGTATCTTCCGTCGTTGCGTCCCAGAAGAAGAAATAGAAAACATCATCTTTCAATGTCATTCTGCTCCTTATGGAGGACATGCTAGTACCTCAAAGACATGTGCTAAGATCTTGCAATCCGGCCTATTCTGGCCCAACCTTTGGAAGGATGTCCACATTGCAATACTAAACTGCGATCGGTGCCAATGCACTGGTAACATATCAAAACGCGATGAGATGCCTCAAAAAGGTATATTAGAAGTAGAAGTCTTTGATGTATGGGGGATTGATTTTATGGGACCTTTCCCATCATCCTTTGGAAATAAATATATACTCGTAGCTGTCGATTATGTTTCAAAATGAATTGAGGCAATAGCTTCTCCTACAAATGACGCACGAGTAGTCATAAAGCTTTTCAAAAACACAATCTTTCCCAGATTTGGTGTGCCGAGACTTGTCATAAGTGACGGTGGCTCTCATTTCATATCAAAAGTATTTGACAAATTACTATCAAAGTATGGGGTAAGACACCGCGTAGCAACACCATATCATCCACAAACAAGTGGACAGGTTGAGGTCTCGAATCGAGAAATAAAACAAATTCTAGAAAAGACCGTAGCCACCTCTAGGAAAGATTGGTCATCAAAACTCAACGAAGCTTTATGGGCATATAGGACGGCCTACAAAACACCTTTCGGAACTACACCTTTCAAGCTGGTCTATGGTAAATATTGCCATCTACCAGTGGAATTAGAACATAAAGCCTGTTGGGCTATTAAAAAATTGAACTTAAGGTATGATTCTGCAGGTGAAAAACGTAGCCTAGATCTGCATGAACTAGAAGAGTTAAGATTAGACGCTTACGAAAATGCTAAAATATATAAAGAACGAACTAAAAAATGGCACGATAAGCACTTGTCTAGAAAAGAATTTAGTGTGGGAGACGTTGTACTCCTATTTAACTCAAGATTAAAACTCTTTCCTGGGAAATTAAGGTCTAAATGGTCCGGTCCTTTTAAGATTACAAAAATTCTACAAAGTGGAGCGATATAAATAAAGGGGAGGAATAGTAATCCATTTTTAGTTAATGGACAACGTCTAAAACACTATCACAGCATTGAAAATAGAGATTATTTGAACTGCCTAAGACTTTTAGAGTTGCCCACCGAACCCCCTAACTAAGCATCTAATTGAATTCGTCAGGCTTTCGACGTTAAAAACAGCGCTTAATGGGAGGCAACCCATGATTTTTGTTTTTCTTGCTTTTTATTTGTCATTTCTTTACGTTTCCTATGTTTTATTTTTATTTTGCAAATTTTTAGTTTCATTTTAAATTTAATTTGAAAATGTTGTGCTGATCTTAAAATTGAAAAAACTACAGGATTATAAAGTCTCTCTACTCTTTCTGTTCTCCTCTTCTACTTACATTTTTTGCAAAAAGTACTAATTAATGGAAAACGAGGATAACTTGTTAGTAGAATTCAGAGATGGAGCACAGTGGCATCGCTATGAGTCTTTGTCTCTTAGACCATTTGCCTTGATAAAATTTGCCCACAGACCCACCATGACCGCCTTAGGTGTAGGTGAGAGCGTAGACTTTCTGTTTAGCCAATTAGGTTGGGAGGGTTTTGCCAACAAGAAATATAAATGCTACCGTAGATTGACTTTAGAATTCCTGAGCTCTTTAAGCTATAACCCTTACTGTGGAAAAGGTTTAACCAGGGGAAGAATTACCTTTAGACTATTTGGATACAGCTGCCAGTTCACCATAAAGGAACTGTCAGATCTTTTAGGATTTCCTGAAGGACCTAATGCTTTCTCTGTGGTTCAAGAGGACTTAATGTTGGTTGGAGAGCTGAGTGATTTTTGGGGTAGAATTTTAGGGAAACCTGATTTTGACATGGACCCTATGCTTTCGACAGAAATACATAACCCCACTTTCCGTTAGTTCCATATGATCCTGGCCTATACTTTATTTGGTAAACCTGAGAATGATAACACTATTTCGAGGGATGAGCTTTTCATTATGTTTTGTGCTTCTCAGTCTAGAGAGGTCAATGGACTCACTTTTATGTTGAACAACTTTTGCAAACTCATTAATAATGATAACAGTCCAATTCTGATAGGTAGCCTAGTTACAAAAATAGCTGATGCTATGGGATTCAGAACCCGACTTTCTAAGATTAACCCCTTTGGAGAATATAGACCCATGAATATCACTTTTTGTTTCAATAGGGCTATGATTAGGAACCAAGGTCTGAACCATTTTCATCTTTTGATTAACAATGTTGTCGTACCACACTTTACACTTCCAAATCATGAACCCACAAGTGTGCACAATCAACATAATTGGCTATATGACCTTGATGAACCCGTGCCTGAACCGGAAGAAACCTTTCCTGAACCTGAGATTGACCCAAAAACACCCCCTCATTATCATGACCTTGATTACATGGAATTCCAAGAAGACATTGACATTCCTAAAGTTGATGCCACTAACTATGCTGCTAATCTGAATTCTATTCTAAAGACTATGGGTGAGTATCATAAAGAAATCACTTCAGTAAAGGATGAGCTAAAAACAATGCGACAAAACATTGTTGGACTCATGGATTTGACCGTTGAACAATTTGATCATTTAAATAAAGTCATCACATCTTTGAAGAAACGCCTTGACTAGATTTATGAAGCACCTCTTTTTCAAGTTTTAATGCATTTACTTCAGAAACATTTTACTTTATTTCAGTTTTTCAATTTTTATGTCAGGAATAAATTGATTTACATTCAGTATTGATACAATGCTAGCATTTTCTAGCACCTCTTTGGTTTTAATGGATGATTTAATTTGCTGCTAAATATTGATCTTTATGGTTTTAATTTTATTCCTGTCATGCTTTTTATTCTGTTTTTAATTCATGTTGTCATGTTATTTATCTCTCAATATACATTATAATGTTGTTTCTCTGTGCTAACCATTGCCTGTTATGAAAACTGTATGTATGGAATGCTTGCTGACAGAAACTTTTTATTTATTTCCCAGAATTTGTGACCGTCACGATCGTGACAAGCCCCGTGACGACCGTCACGCGGGTTTGGAACAGGTTATGCGTTAAAATAGAACTGCTTCCTTCGTCTCCCTCTTCTTTCCCTCATTCAAAACACGGTTGACCCACTTTCTTTTCTAATTCCATAACCGTCCCACCATTACCATTTGACCCAAATTCAACATTTTCCTTTACCATTCGTCTTCCCCCATTCACTATATATTCATACCGTGTGCCATTTCTTTCCACAAACCCTCATTCTCCATAACCCATTTTCTTTCCTAATTTCTCTGTAACCCACCAATGGCACGACAAATTCCTGACCTATCAACATTGAACTTCAGAGATGGAGAAGCAGGAGAGCGTCAAAGGGCTAGGCACATCAATTACTACCAACGTTCCGTACAACCAACTCGCTACGTAGACGTTGCATGTCTAGAGGAACTCGGAATGCTTGAGGGAGTTAAATTGATGCTACAAAATGCTGGCCTATGGCAGCTCTGCACTCAGAGCCGGCCTACTTACGAAGCCCTAACGCTCGAATTTCTCAGTTCGTTCACATACGTAACACCTTCCGGCGAAACAAACCAACTCACCGGCGTAGTCACGTTCCGCATGTTCGGTACTGAGTATAAAATCGGCCAAGAGCAACTTGCCGGAATGCTTGGTTTCCACCAAGGTGAGAATGTGCACCGCCGGGTACCACAGGAAACCTTCTTTCAAGCAGCATTTCAATTATAGAATCAGTTGACAGGAACAACAGTCGATAGCTGGGATAGCCTTAACGCAACATATATCCACAACCCAGCCATCAGATATGTTCACCGCACATTAGGAAGCACTATTTTTGCACGGGATAACAACCACAAGGTAAACTCTAAGGAGCTTTTCTTCCTCCATTGTATGTTTCACCCAGAGCCGATCAACGCCGCACCATTTTTGTTAGCACACATCCAGGCTAACTGCTAGAGGTTCCAAACCCTTCTATTTTGGAGGGATTGTCACTTCTATTGCTCTAAGTCTGGACTTGGGGGACACACTTAACATATTACCCTCCATGCCTCCTGTGTTGCTCGACATAGACTACTGCCGCAGCTCACACCTCATCAAGTTATGACGAGATGGAAAATACCATCCTATGGTCCGTGCCAAAACCGTAAGAAGTATCATTATGCCTTGCAGGAGCCGCATTGACCCTCAGAATATGGCCAATTGGCTCTTTGATCTGAATGCTCCTGAGCAAAATGCGCCTGCACATGATGATCAAGACCATAGACCTGTCGATGAGATGGAGCAAGATATGGATAACGCCCCAGAAAACCAACCACCGCCTGCCAATGATGCTCCTTTGACCTCCAGACGTCGTCGCCGCCCCGACCAAGACCCCGTTACTAATGAAGAAATCTTGAGGGCTATATGGTAACAAAACCAGCAACAAAATGAAATGATGACTCTCATGCGTCAAATCCAGCAAGGGCAAGTTGACCAAGGTCAGAGGCTTGACGGTGTCATCGATGAGATGGGTGCATTGACACTGCGAGTACAGGACTTACACGATTACATCCATCACGTGGGCATTCCAGATCATGTGGCACGGAATGGACGCGGGCGCCCTAAAGGCAGAGGACGTGGAGCTCCCTGATTTTATTTTGTTTTTCTTTTTAGTTTTTCTTGTTAGTCCCCTTTATATCGCAACATTGAGGACAATGTCCGATATAGTGTGGGAGAGTCAGTTTATTTCCGTTTTATTTCCCTTTCTTGTACTTTCTTTGTCCTTATCAAAGTTAATATATGAGTATTTTCGTTCAGTATTCCGATTTCCCCATTTTATTCTGCCATAACGAAAATTTTTTTTACGATTAATGCACATCGTGACATGCCAAGCTTTAAATTATGCTAGGAAGTTGGGAAAGTGCTAACAAGATCGATACCGTCTTGACACCTTAGACCTCTTGCGTATGCGATATCAGTTTTGATACTTATTATACGATACCTTGAGTTCAGTCCTAAAGTAACCCCCTAGTAGTTTATATCAGCAGTCAGCACCGTCTAAATCACAAACCACGTGGGGAGCCGATGAATATAAGTGTTTGATGCCCAATCATGAAAAGAAAAACATCTTTCTTATCTATATGCCGAGAAAAATAGAATATGCAACAACTCTCACAGTTGTGAAAATTTACAAGAAAAGAAAGAAAATCCGTTGTCGATTGGTTCAGAGGTACCTGATTCTGGACTTGGTAGGGAGAACTATGGTTCGATCCTCCGCAATCTACGAACGGGATATATAAAGGGTTACCACACTTGTGTATCAGGCCCCGTGAGAAAAAGGGATCAAAGTCACTAACAGGTTACTCCACTACGTGCGTGAATAAGGCAAAGGGCTTAATGTGATTGCGTTGGAATGAAGCCGGGTGAAATAGACACGAAACCTTTCGGTTGAACTATAATAGAATGATTAGAACTGGATTGTACAAAAGAGAGGTCTATGACAAGCTTGTTGCTTTGTGTCATTATTGTATCCTTAGTGTTTTACACTAGTACCTGTCTTACTAACAAGAAACTCTTTTTCAAATCCATTGGTATACCAGGTATGTGCATTTGATGAAGTTTGTCCGATTCTAACAGATTGATTGCTTGAGGACAAGCAAAGATTCAAGTCTGGGAGAGTTTGATAACACGAAAATATATCATGTTTTTACTTTGATTTATGTTATTTTCTTATTCCGTTTTCGTCTAATATCCGATTTTCTCGAGAATATTTAAGTGTTTTTGTAGGTAATTCCAATTCCAAGTCAAAAGCATGCAAAGTGTGGAAAAGAAGCAAAACATTCAAGAAAAGAGCAGAAAAGAGAAGAAAAATAGCAGAATCCAAACTTTGCTGGTGTGACGATCGTCACAGGTCCACCACGACCGTGGCAGCTACAAAATTCATCACGACCGTCACAATGCCTCACGATCGTCATACGTTCAATTTAACAAGTTGGGCAGAAACATGATTACGAAGTTTTAGAGAGTCAGTTTTTTCTACACGATCACATTTCCTCCGAAGAATACTAGGTCCAAAAGTCACGTAACTGTCAAGAGGAGTGCCTACATTCTCTCCAACCTCTACCTCAACTCAGTCTATAAATACGAGAGTTTTCGAAGAACAAAGGGGGGGACCTATTTTCTGCATTTTGAAGTACCGTTTTGCTGCCAAATTATTTCCAAATTTGTTTTGTCTTGTTTACATTTACCTTTCCTTGTCACCCATTACCGAGCAAAAGTAATAGTTTCTCGCATTGAGGAACTATTACACTTTAGATTTAGATTGTTTCATTGCCTTCATCATTTGCTATTTTTATTTTATCCAAGCAAGAGCCTACCAATCTGTGGAGGGATTGCTACTACTGCATTTATCAGGTTTCCATTATTCAATTTATAGTATCATTTATTTTCTTTCAATTATGTCTATGATTAATTGTTTTTCCGCTTTTACGTTTAAGTTCGTAATTATGTCAAGCTAAACCGATCTTATCGGTATGTAATGAAGTAACCAAATGGATTAAATAACTCTAAGCAAAAATCAATAATTAACTCTTCTTCTGGCTTCGATTTCTTAATTTTAAACCCAACTTTTATTACGAGAGTAAAAAGGTAACAAAGGTTAAGGTCAAGACCACGGGAGTGTGAGGCTTTACCCGGATAGCTGAAATTGAGCATTAGTTTTAAAAACAGCGGAAGCGCTTTAAAGCTAATTAGGTCTTATTAGTTTTCAAAAAGTATTTTTAACCTCATATGGGCTAGCGAGAGCAGACATATTGACTTAAGAGTATAGTCCGAAGCAATAACCACGGGAGTGTGAGTTGAGGGCTTTTAAACTGGTTTCTCCAACAGATGCATAGGGTGATAAATCTTTATACGCTTAGGTTTAATTAATTCCACGTAGGTTTACTGAATTATATACCGATATCTTATTCATAACTAGTATTCCCGAATTTTAATTTCTCTTTAATTTCCCGTTTGAACTTAAAAACCAATTCTGATTAGCCTTAGATAAACATAGTAACGATAGATAATGGTGCGTTCGATTTCTAGTCTCTGTGGGATCGATAATCTTTTAAAACTACGCGATACGACTGTATACTTGCAGTTAGATTTATTTAGGCACACTAAATAGAGCGATCAAATGGCTGCTGCAATGCAAGCAATGGCTCAGGCTGTGCAGAATTTACCAAACGCTGGCGAGAATGATGGATCTCGTAGTCTGGCGACTTTTCAGAGGGAGAATCCGCCTACCTTCAAGGGAAAGTATGACCCTGATGGAGCGTTGGATTGGTTTAAAAAGATTGAGAGGATCTTCCGTGTGATGGACTGCACTCCAGCGCAAAAGGTTCGTTATGGGACTCATATGCTAACACTCGAAGCTGATGACTGGTGGTTAGAGACTCGTCAGAGGTTGGAGACTACAGGTGAGTTTATCACTTAGGAGCTATTCCGAAGGGAGTTTCTGAGGAAGTATTATCCAGAGGATGTTCGTGGTAAGAAGCAGATTGAGTTTCTTGAGCTGAAGCAAGGAACTATGTCGGTTACCGATTATGCTGCAAAGTTTGTTGAGTTGGATAAGTTTTATCCGTACTATACCGGGGATGATGTTGAGTTCTCTAAATGCATCAAGTTTGAGAGCAGGTTGCGCTCTGAGATCAAGAAAGTTGTTGGGTATCAGAAGATTCGTGTCTTCTCTGATTTGGTTGACAGTTGCAGAATATATGAAGAGGACAACAATGCTCACTACAAGATTGTTAGTGATAGAAGAGGCAAGCAACAACAGAACCGTGGCAAGCCTTATGATGCTCCAGCTGGAAAGGGCAAACAGAGAGTGACTGAGGGCAAGATGACTAGTGGGGGGGATGCTCCTGCTGGCATAACTTGTTTCAAATGTGGAAAACCTAGTCATAAGAGTAATGTGTGTACTGCTGAAGTAAAGAGGTGTTTCCGATGTGGTAAGACTGCACATGCAATATCTGATTGCAAGCACAAGGAGATGATCTGTTTTAATTATGGTGAAGAGGGGCATATTGGTAATCAGTATCAGAAGCCAAAGAAAGCTCAGACCGGAAAAGTGTTCGCGTTAGCAGGAACTCAGACAGCTAACGAGGACAGACTTATCAGAGGTACATGCTTCATTAATAGTACTCCTTTAATTACTATTATTGATACTGGTACTACACATTGTTTTGTTTCTGCTGATTGTGTTCAAAGATTGGGTCTTAAGTTATCTACTATGAATGGAGAATTAATCATCGAGATTCCAGCTAAGGGATCGGTGACTACTTCTCTTGTGTGTTTAAGGTGTCCTTTATCGATCTTCGATAAAGACTTTTATGTTGATTTGGTATGTCTGCCGCTGACCGGAATGGATGTAATTCTAGGTATGAACTGGTTAGAGTATAACTACGTTCATATAAATTGTTATCGCAAATCGGTGAGGTTTTCTTCTCTGGAAGAGGAAGGAGTTGGATTGTTGTCTTTCAGAGAGTTACAACAATTGATGAAAGAAGAAACTCAGATGTTTTCGTTGATGGCAACGTTGTCTATTGAGAGCAAAGCTAAGATTGAGGAGTTGCAAGTGGTGAGTGAATTTCCTGAAGTTTTCCCTGATGAAATTCCTGATGTACCGCTAGAGAGGGAGGTTGAATTTGCAATTGATCTTGTACCTGGTACCAGACCTGCTTCGATGGCACCGTACAGAATGTCGGCATCCGAGTTGTCAGAATTAAAGAAGCAGTTGGAGGAATTACTTGAGAAGAAGTTTATAAGACCAAGTGTATCGCAGTGGGGAGCTCCAGTGTTGTTAGTAAAGAAGAAAGATGGAAGTATGAGACTTTGTGTTGATTATAGACAGCTGAATAAAGTAACAATTAAGAACAAGTATCCACTTCCGAGAATAGATGATTTGATGGACCAGTTGGTGGGTGGTCGCGTATTTAGCAAGATTGATTTGAGATCGGGTTATCATCAGATTAAAGTGAAGGATGAGGATATTTAGAAGACGGCGTTCAGAACACTGTATGGACATTACGAGTATTCAGTGATGCCTTTCGGTGTTACTAATGCGTCGGGAGTATTCATGGAATACATGAACCGCATTTTTCATACTTATCTGGATCGTTTTGTGGTTATATTCATTGATGATATTCTGATTTATTCTAAGTCAGAAGAAGAGCATAAGGAACATTTGAGAACAGTATTGGAGGTTTTGAAAGACAAGAAGTTGTATGCGAAGCTGTCCAAGTGCGAGTTTTGGTTGAAGGAAGTCAGTTTTCTTGGTCATGTGATTTCAGGTAGTGGTATTGCCCTGGATCCTTCTAAGGTAGATGCTGTGTTGCAATGGGAAAGTCCGAGGTCGGCTACTGAGATTAGAAGCTTTTTGGGACTAGCTGGTTATTATAGAAGGTTTATTGAAGGGTTTTCTAAGTTGGCACTTCCGTTAACTAGATTGACTTGTAAAAGTAAAGCTTTCGTGTGGGATGTTCAGTGCGAAGAAAGTTTTACCGAACTGAAGAAGAGGTTAACGTCAGCTCCGGTGTTGACATTACCGAATCCAGGAGAACCGTTTGTGGCTTATTGTGATGCTTCGTTGATGAGTTTAGGAGGTGTGCTTATGCAGAACAATAAGGTAATTGCTTATGCGTCGCGACAGTTGAGGACTCTTGAAAAGAACTATCCTACGCATGATCTGGAACTTGCTGCAGTGGTTTTTGTGCTGAAGATTTGGAGGCATTATCTTTATGGTTCTAGATTCAAAGTTTATAGTGACCATAAAAGCCTAAAGTACTTGTTTGATCAGAAGGAGCTGAATATGAGACAGCGAAGGTGGTTAGAATTGCTGAAAGATTATGATTTCGGTTTGAATTACCATCCAGGCAAAGCTAATGTTGTGGCCGATGCTTTAAGCCGAAAGACCTTGCATATGTCAGCAATGATGATTAAGGAATTGGAATTAATTGAGCAGTTTCGAGATATGAGTTTGGTTTACGAAGTGACACCGCAGAGTGTTATGCTGGGTATGTTGAAGATTAACAATGATTTTCTGGACAATATTCGAGAGGCTCAGAAGCTGGATGTGAAACTAGTAGACATCATGAATAGTTGTGGACAATCGGATGAGAGTGACTTTAAGATGGATGCACGAGGTGTGTTGAGACTGCATGATCGAATTTGCATTCCTGATGATGCAGATATGAAAAAGAAGATTCTTGAAGAGGGTCATAGAAGTAATCTGAGTATTCATCCGGGAGCTACTAAAATGTACCAAGACTTGAAGAAGATATTTTGGTGGTCCAGAATGAAAGAAGATGTGACACGATTTGTATATGCGTGTTTGACTTGTCAGAAGTCGAAAATCGAACACCAGAAGCCTGCGGGGTTGATGCAACCGTTAGAAGTTCCAGAATGGAAATGGGATAGCATTTCTATGGACTTTGTGACAGGGTTACCTATTACTTCAAGAAGACATGATTCAATTTGGGTGATTGTTGATAGGCTTACGAAGTCGGCTCATTTTATACCTATTAACATCACATATCCGATTCCGAAGTTGGCAGAGATTTATATCCGAGTAATTGTGAAGTTACACGACGTCCCTTTGTGTATCGTGTCAGATAGAGATTCGAGGTTTACGTCGGAGTTTTGGAAGAGTCTACAAGAGGCGTTGGGTTCTAAGCCGAGGTTGAGTTCGGCATGTCATCCTCAGACGGATGGTCAAACTGAGAGGACTATTCAATCATTGGAGGATTTGTTGAGAGCTTGTGTTATTGAGCAGGGAGGTTCGTGGGATACTTATCTTCCATTGATCGAGTTCACTTATAATAATAGTCACCATTCTAGTATCGGAATGGCACCTTTTGAAGCGATGTATGGTCGGAGGTGTAGAACTCCGTTGTGTTGGTATAAATCTGGTGAAAGTGTAGTACTTGGACCGGAGTTAGTTCGAGAAACTACCGAGAAAGTGAAGTTGATTCGAGAGAAAATGAAAGCTTCTCAAAGTAGACAGAAAAGTTACCATGACAAGCGGAAGAATGATTTGGAATTTCAAGCGGGCGATCATGTGTTTTTGAGAGTCACGCCTGTGACTGGTGTTGGGAGAGCTTTGAGGTCTAAGAAGCTCACTCCTCGTTTTATTGATTCGTATCAGATTTTAGACAGAGTTGGGAAAGTTGCTTATCGAGTGGCGTTACCGCCAAATCTTTCGAATCTGCATGATGTGTTTCATGTGTCGCAACTTCGGAAGTACATTTCAGATCCGTCTCATGTGGTTAGTATGGATGATGTGCAAGTACGGGATAATCTCACGGTGGAGACGAAGCCTCTGCGAATCGCGGATTGTGAAATGAAGACTTTGCGAGGGAAAGAGATCGCGTTGGTGAAAGTTGTCTGGTTGGGAGCTACTGGAGAAAGCATGACGTGGGAAGTGGAGAGCAAGATGCGAAACTCCTATCCCGAGCTGTTTCAATCAGGTAAATTTTCGAGGATGAATATATTCTAAATGGGGGAGAGTTGTAACGCCCAAATATTTAATTATTTATTTAATTGAATATTTAATTATTTGTTTGTGATTATTCGGTCGATTTTGTGTTGTGATAAATTAAGTCGGAATATTAAGTCGGAAAGTCGTGGAATAATATTAGTAGTAACATTATCATTGTTGAAGTGTGTTGGTTTCGTGGGCTTGGATTCGTGTCGGAATTAGTAATAGAGGGGTGTATGTTGTTAGACCCATTAGTAATATTAGTAGAATAATAATATTATATGATAAAAACAAATAATAGGAAAAGAAGAAGTTAGGTTGTATCAGTTAGAGAAGAAGAGGAAGATCGTGAGAAGTTGAGAACGAGAGAAACTGCTACCGGTGCCAAAACTCCCGGAATCCGATTGATTGTCGAGTTGCCTTCAATCCAAGGTAAGGGTGGGGTTCGAATTTTATAATCGGGTTATGATGATTGATACTTAGGAATTGGGATCGGGTAGTTTTGTGTGGTTGTTGATGATTTGGTTGATATTGATGTTGTGTTGATGGTGAATTGTACTGATTCTGTGAAATACTGATTTAATTGGTTGTGTGGAAAATTTCATTGCTGAATAATCTATGTGTTGATGTCGATTTAAGTAATCCTGGAAAAAAATGAATTGGGACGAAACTGCATTTTAGGGGTGGCGCAGGCCACCCACCACACACATAGGGGTGGCGTAGGCCACCCAAAGTAAAAGAGAAAGCACATGGCGCGGGCCACATGTTGGTGGCGCCAACCACACTACCAATATGGCGCAAGCCATTAAGTGTTTTGGAATAAGGGTGGCGTCAGCCACCCATGGAAAGAAAGAGGAAGTACTTTGATTAATTCATGTTTAAAATGTTGTTTCATATAAATGAAAAAATATATACTTCATGATACCATTCCATCAATTTTTATAATCAAGTAACACAAAATCAATGCCATGTTTCTACTTAATAAATTGAATTGAATTAATGAAATAGGACTGATAGTGTGATGTATCTGAACTGCACAGGATATAATGTTATCAGTATGCCAGCATAACAGATAAGTATGAATAACAAGTTTTTATTAAAAACAAAGAGAATTTTTTACAGGAACTGAACTGATTAAAATCCATGACAGAAGCTTGAAATTTATTTTAATGGCAGTAGTAACAGAAAACATAATTTTTCCATAAGTCGTACTAATCGCAGGAGTGAAAATAGTACAGTTTTAGTCGGTTTAGCCGATTTAGGCGGAAAATTTAGTTGCCCGGAATTTAACAAAAATTGTCGGGGTAAGTCGGGTAATTTATTAAGTGATTTTAGTTGGCTTGTCTTGTTGAAATTATGTCGGAAAAGTTGATTTGCAGGTACAGCTGATTGTATTGTTTTGTTCCTATATACGGACGAATTTTAAGTTGTAGGCTTGATAACCAACGTTGAATATGTTGTTTTGTGTTGGATAAAGATGCTATTACGATGACTATGAATCCACTGCGTTGCATTTGATAAGTTGAATGTTTTTGGAGACTATTTGTTGGTTTATGTTCCCTTGAATTGTTATGTATCTTTCATGGTTAACTATTATGTGGTTGATTTTAAAGTTGAAAATGTGATATCCCGTTTTATGTTGAAAATTTTATAACTCTGATTTTAATATAATTATCGGGTAGAAAATGGGGTGTTACAGCTTCGACCACCCAAAGAACCTCAAGTTATTCTGTTAATTTTGTACCCCGCTACCTCATTCTGCCAGTTCTTAGTCCATAAGTACATGTTCCTTTTGATAGACAAATTTTGGGGTCTTCTTATATCTAATTGACTTCTGCCCTAAAAATGAATGCCATGCAGTAGTTCATTCTCTCGGGTTCAAGACAATTAGATATGGGCATCTGTCATACCCCAAATTTGTCCTACCCTCTCATTTTTCTTATACCAAGCATTTGTGTTGCTTCATGACCTTTCTCAAAGTAATCATTTGGCCTTTGACCATGATTCTCTAAAATTTAGGTTATGAAGGTCTAGTTTGTGCTCATTGTAATAACAGGCTTTTACAAGTGTGTTGGATTCAAGTGGAAATGTTGTACCCCAAATTTTACCCTCAGATTCTGATCATTTCGTATCATCATGAGTCGGTCTCTATTTTCGCCTTTTTGTATTAATATCTCATTGATCATACATTCTAGTCGACTTTATCATTCCATGCCATTTAGGTAATTTATCTTAAGATTTCTTTAAATTTGGATTTAGTTTTATTTCAATTTATTTAGGATTTATTCAGTTTAATTTCAATTTCTTTTTATTTTAATATAGTTTATTTTAATATAGTTTATTTTAATGTAGCTTATTTTCAAACTTTAGTCTAATTGTTAATTTTAGTCTAGCTTTTTTTTAGTTTAGTTCAAATTAGTTTTAATTTCGTTTTTGGTTTAGTCTAAGTTTAGTTTAATTAGTTTAAGTTTATTAATTTAGTTCAATTTTATCTTCATCTTAATTTTTAATAGTTTTATTTTTGATTTCTTAAGTTTAATTCAAATTAGATTAACTTAATTAGTCTTCAAGTTTTGCAAGAGATACAAAGAGGTTACAATTATAAAGCCCAAAATTCACAAAAAATAATCAGAGTCCATTAGAAAAAAAAATCAAGAAAAAAGCCTTCATCAATATACTCCAAAACACTGTTGCTGCATAAACCGTACATTTTTTCTGCATTACTTGCTAAACCTTTGACCAAATTCTACACCAAAATGCACCTGCTCAATGCCCTGCATTTTTCTGCTACAGCAGCAACATACCAAGGCAATACCACCTGCTGCTAGGTTTCACAAAAATAACCTTCTGCAACAAAAGGATCCCGTACGAGCTATGACCACAACAAGCTTTCACACCAATTTTGCATAAACAAAACCTGCCAAAATTCCTCAGAAAAACCAGTTTCACCAAAGCATGAAAACTAAGCAATATGACACCCTGCACATTAACAAAGGCTCAGCAACATTACAATTTTTGAAATTCAAAAGAAGAGGGATTTTGAATCAATAAAAGGAGAACAGAGAATCCAAAAAGGGGAAGGAAGAAATGAACACAGAAAAATCTCTTGTATCAATCACCCTCATCAACCTGCGAACTTTCAAACTCATCAACCTTCAGCAACAATTTCTCTTGCTCTCCACAACGACACAACCCTTAGTCTCTCATCTTTCCTCATCTTCACTCGCACAACACCCTTCACCTCCACCAGCCACCACATACTCACTAACCAGAACCGAAAAAATAAGAGAGATCCTTTGTTCTGCACGAACCAAACTCACATCCCAACAATTCCAAAATCACCACACAAAGAACTTACGGCAAAAACAATTTTCAACGCGTCCTCAAGCATTCGCGCAGCAGCAACTCGTAGCCGCTAGTTTTTGCATTTCGGTAACCAATTCCGTTTTCTTTTCCTCTTCATATTTGAGTCTCTATGCATTCTAGTTGATTCAGATTTGTTGACCTCCTTGCGTTATGTGTTGTATTTCAATTTCGATTGTTGTGTTGGGGTTTTGGGGTTGAGGGGTCAACTTCGTTCCAACCGTTGCGTTAGAGTGAAGACGACAAGAGTGGAAGGAAGCTGAGACGAGAAGCCAAGAGAGTGGGTGTGTCAGCAGAGATGTGTCGCGCGAAGAAAAAGTGGACGAGGGATTGAGAGAAGAGGAGAGTGAGATTGAAAGAGAACAGGGGAAGTGTTGGAAATGAAAGAGAGAAACTGAAGGATCCACCTCATTGACTTACTTCACGACCATGTAGGTTTTAGGTTTTCTTGTAGTGAGTCAGCTGAACCGGGTCGGATCAACCCAACCCGTAAGAAGTCATTCACCCAGATCCTATATCTGGGCCGCTGCTCCTTTGATCTTTGGCCCATGGACACATTTTCTTGTTAGCATTAATTTGATTAATTTAATTAGGTTTATTTAATTAGCTAGTTTTTAATTAGACTTTTAGGACTTAAGTAGTTTTTAATTTATTAGAAACTAGCCTAATCTAGTCACTTAGTCGTAATTTAGAAATTAGGTTATTTGGTTAGCTATTTTTAATTAAAACTCAAAAAATTAGCTGTTAATTGGATTTTATTTCATTTTAGTTCTAATTTGAGTTTTTTTATTAGATTAATTTTAATTAGATTTTTATTAATTAGTCGTAGAATTTAATTAATTGGTTAATATTTTTTATCTAGATTATTTTAAAATTAATTTATTCTTAGTCTTTAGATAGAATTAGAAATTAGATTATAGGATTCTTGGCTTATCCATTAGTTTTAAATTAGATTTTAGTTTAATTAATTAATTAGTCTAGAATTTAGCTTGATTATTATTATTTTTTTAATTATAATTTAGTTATTTATTTTAATTAACTATTTAGTTGGTAATTAAATTTCAGTTTTATTAGATTTTAATTTTCAACTTTATCTTGACATTTTCTATATTTTCATTTTTGTTTATTCCCGGTATTCGGTTTCTCATTTGGCTCTCATTGTGCTTGCCGTACATAGATTGATATTCATTTTTTTTTCATGATACTCGAGGTTTCCACCCCGTTTCTCTATTTACCATTCCAAAGGAAGTGATCCTACCCAATTGACTGCCATGTCATAGCCTGTCCATCATTCCCTTATCACATCGCCGCCGCGCGATCGAGACTTGCATTCCCTTTTAACCTAGCCTTAGATTTGGAGTAGCCGCACTCCATGTAGGTGTCTTGCTGTCAGACCCTACTTTCCCTTTGAACCTTGACCACAGTCAAGAGTTCTTCATCCCCATTGAGGGGAACTACGATCGCTCTGATTTCTCAAGTTTATCTTAAGAATACGTAGGCATAGGATTACGAGATCCTAGCGAGCTACCTTTTTATTTTTCTACCTTTTTATTTTTCTACCTTTTTCTTTTTCCACTTTTTACCTTTACATCCGATGCCTTCTTGGATTCTACCTTTGTTTACCTTTACATCCGATGCCTTCTCGGATTCCATTTTTTTTTTACCTTTACATCCGATGCCTTCTCGGATTCCACCCTTTTTTACCTTTGCATCCGATGCCTTCTCGGATTCCACCTTTTCTTTTCTCACCCTTTTACCCCATATTGAGGGAAACTACGAATGCTCTGATTCCATTCCCGTCAGGATACATAGGCACGAGATGCGATGTCTTGGCGAGCATACTTAGTGTATATACCCCTAGGTCTTTCTTTACCTTAGCACATTTCCCCTTAGCAAGCAAACATAACATAATACAAATACTAACAAGAGGTTCCTATAGAGTACTACAGATACATAGGGTGCTAATACCTTTCCTTAGTATAACCAACCCCCGAATCTTAGATTCTCTTATTAGGGTTTTCGTTCTTTACCCTTTCCTTCGGATAAATCAAAGCTTGGTGGTGAATTTCAAAGTTTTGTGATTCAAGGTAATTAATAGCTTGATATCCGATTCTCACCGCAACAGGAATGGCGACTTCACTGGGGACTATTCCCCTAAGATGGTTAAGCTAATCTTGTTTGTATTTGTGTTATTTACATGTTTGCTTGCTTGTACATTTGTATATTTATATCTGTATATACCTGTTGTGCTTGGGCTTTTTCTATGTGCAGGGTTGTTACTTTGAGTGGTGAGATAAGTCCTATACCCGGACTTGAGCGCACTTGTTATAGGATGATGGTATATTCAAGGAGGCTTTGAGGGAGTCGATTCCTGAAAAAGTTGACTTGAGACACCATCACTCAGTTGAGGCCCTCTTGAGAGTCTAGTCATGTTGAACGACTCTATTCGTGAAAACGTGCTACTCTCGACCTAGGTGCCCTTGATATTGAGAACCATAGTTACCAAACCCCATTTGGCCTTTTAGGATGTAGTGCGGTGACCATGATGGAGTCTATTTCTGAAATGGTTGTCACGCGATACTACACTCAGACGAGATTCTCTTGAGAATTTTATTGATTACCAAGTCATCTGGGAAGTCGATAAAATCCGAAAGATGGATTGTCGACTCTGGGAACTTCTTAGAACCCTATTTTACAGATACAAGAACCCTAGTACACACCCTTGGATTGGTTCTTTACCCGGACTCCGTGCTGTGATCTCGAACCCTTGATCCTGTTGCATGTGTTTTTGCATCCTATTTGCATTGCATTGCATTTCATTTGCATCTTTGCATGTTTCATTGCATATGTCTGTTTGTCTAGTGGCTCATTTCCAGTGGTCTCTATCTTCCAGTGTCACCTATGAGTCGTCAAGCTGATTCCTCGACACCGATACCAGACTAGAGCTAACTACAGACGAAGGATGTCAGAGCAAGAGGTACACAACGCTGAGGTCCGAATGGAAATCGACAACCTTAAGTCAAGTGTGACCAAACTCACTGAGATGCTTCAAGTCTTGATTGCTAAGGGAAAGCCACCCCAAAGGACTGTCATCCAGGAAGTTTCAAGCGCTGATCCTCCACCTGTTCAGATGCCGCCTTCAACTTGGCCAGAGTTTGGTTTGCCACACAACTATTCTCCACCTCTTGCATCTACTACTATAATTGGTCAGACTGCTTGACCAGTGTTTCAAGCTCCTATTTTTGCCGAGCCTCAACCTATAGTTCAGACTACTCGAGCTCCCTCTGAGAATCCCCTTTATGAGTACAATGCTGCCAGTGCTCAAGGTGAAGACTGTGAATACTTTGTTGAACCTGAAGTTGTCCGAGAGCAGTTTCAGAGCATAGAGAAGAGACTCCAAGCCGTTGAGGGTACTGATTTCTTTAATGTGGATGCAGACAACATGTGTTTAGTATCTGACCTTGTTATGCCTGCTAAGTTCATAACTCCAGAATTTTTGAAGTATAAAGGCCACTCTTTCCCAAGAGCTCATTTGGTCATATATCTTCACAAGATGACTGCTCATGCCAAAAATCAAAAACTGCTTATCCACTGTTTTCAAGACAGCTTGAGTGGAGCATCACTCAAATGGTATATGGGTCTCTGTAGCACCCCAAAATTTGCCCTCCTTACTTTACTACTAACTGGCTTATGTTTCATTGCATTTTTTCATTATCATTGGTTCTTAGCATGGGGTCAAGGTGTCTAATGCAGTTCTTCAGAGGGTCAAGCAAGAGTCCTGGTATTGTCCAAGAAGGCCCAGGTGGATCATCCTCTCCTAACCAGTGCATAGATTAGGGTTTTGAGATTCTTGGGTGTATTGCTTCAATAGGCAAGCTCTTTGGTTTTTATCATCATCAAATGACATATCTTATCTTTGTTGGAGAGGATACACATCATATTCAGAGGAATTTGGAGACTGTGTTATTTCCTCCTAGACTGAGGGTACCACAACTAGGGTTTGCTATAAAGTCAGTTTATTTCTGATTTTTTGGGCAAGAATTGATTCCATGGTACTCCTTGGGTCCCTAAATACCTAGGGATGGGAGGTTGTTCATCAGTTTGGTTCAGGAGAAGTTCAATTGGCCAATGGATTAAAAATCAGTTGAATTGGGTAAAAGTCAACAGTGAGAGGAGAAGTCAACTGTGGAATTTTGAGGTTCTCTCCAAGGTTTTCAAAGTCTCACATCCTCATATGGTCTTCAAGGGTCAAGTTTCATACATATTTGTCAGGAATCAGGAGTTGGTGCAAAGTTTCTAAATTTGGAAAGTGACCTATAATGAAAAGTTTACTTTTTTGGCAAGTTCCTGCACTGCATTAAACTTGACTTTTCATCATCAAGAAAGCTTCAAATAAATTTTTCTCCAACATGAAAGTTAAAGATCTTTTTCTCCTCTTTCCAACAAGTACTAGTGGGTCTCCATATCATTTGTGAAACTCCAGTTATGATCAAAAGAAGGTAAAATGGTTTTTAGGGTTTCTCATGATCCCATTTTCACAACTTTGGGCATAATGACCTATAATCAGTTCCATTGCTTCATGCCACATTCCAATATTAAAAGACATTCCTGGAGGATTATTTTGGGCCCAAGAATGAAGAAATTCCATGGTGTGTTCTTCACTTATTCTCAATTGTTCAAAAATGCCAAATTATTCAAAAGTCATGAATCAAAAAAAGTTTCAAGGCCCAATTTAAATGTGGTGTGATTAGCAACTCAAATGCAAGTGATCCATCATGAAATTTTCAAATATCCATGCATGGAGGAGGTGTGCTTAACATAATGTGTTTTTCCAATATAATTCAAAAACTCATTAAACAAGTAACTACCAAAGTCCAATTCATATTCAGTAGAAAACCCTAGTCTATATAAGCTCAATCATGCACTGGTTAGAGGGAGTTACACGTGTTATTTTGGAGAAAAAGAAAGTGAACCCTAATTCTTGAATTCCTTGGATCTCTCAATTTACAAGGAGTTTCTTCAAAATTCTTCCACAAAGCTTCTCTTGGTAATCTATAGAGTGCAAATCAACCACCATTCGCAGCCAAAAGCAAGTGTACGTGTGGAGCCATCTCAGGTTGGTAGGTTTTTTTACCATCATAAAAATCTCCTTTTTTATATGCCTATTGACGTGTGATGATTGGTGATTACCCTGATCTATTTATTTTTAATTTTGGACGCGTGGTTTGCTTGTAATATGGATTTAAAGTTTTGTGCCCTAATGGTTTTTCATTCGTTTTTTATTATACACTAACAATTTGGGGTTTTTGATGCCATATTTGGATTCCTGACGAAATTCTGGGTCGGATAGTGTACCCCATTGCATTTTCTGGGCAGTTTGGTGGTTGCAGGTGGTGGCCGGAGGTAGGGTTCTGGCGGCTGGCGGTGGCGGCCGGTGAACCAGTCCGGCGGGGTGAGTGAAGGAGGAAGATGAAGCACAGCCGTCCGATCCTTCCATCCAACGGCCCATGGCGTGCCACATATTTATTTCTTTTATTTTTTTTCTGAATTATAATTAGTGATCTTGTGTTTATAACCCCACGGTAACTATCATGTTACTCCAATTATTTTATTTCTTTCCATTTACTTTTATTTGCATTGACTTAATCTGACGCGTCCATTGCATCAAACGATCCACAGCACGCCAACACATTAAAAGGGCATGTGCTAGGCACATGGCACGCACACGGTAAGCTCCCCAGATTTTTATTTTTTTTCTGAATAATTGGGTGGGCTGGGCTGCTATTCGCACCCCCCACCCTGTCCAAACCTTTATTTCCAACGCCTATTCCTTACTTCCCACACCCCATTTGCATTTCACTTCATTTTTATTTTATTTTAATTATTACATTTCATATTTAATTTTTAAAAATACATTAGTGCATTTAAAAATCATCATAAAATTCATGCATACTTTTCATTATTTTATAAAAATTTTGAAAATTTTATTTTTTATTTTTATTTTATTTTTATCATCCAAATTAATTATTTTATTAATTTCCTTTTTGTATTGCACATCTCATGCATACATAAATTTCTTTATTTTAATTCTCCTCATCTATAAAATATTTTTGATCCGTTCTTTTTGAATTTGTTCACTAACATCCTAAATTGCATAAAAATATTTTTCTTTCATTTTTAAATTTATTTCATATTGCATTTAGGTCCTTCCCTTTGGCCCATTGAACCCTACTCCTCACTTGAACTTTGCCCAATTGTTTGAATGACTAACACTTTGAATTTTTGCAGGAACTTTTGGTATTTTGTTTGTCTCTGGTTGAATAATATTGATGTTTAATTTGGGAATTTTAGGAGTTATTTTTCTAATTATTTGATTGGCTTTCACTTGAGATCTTCTTGTATGCCTATTTCTGACTACATCTGATTATCTGTTTGAAAGGCACTTGTGCCATTTGCTTTGGGGTTATTCCTTTGATTTCTGAATTCATGTTTGGATTATTATCATTGTTGTTTGCCATTGTTTGATTTTCATTCACCTCATTTGTCTTACTTATGTATATTTTGTACTAATCTTTTATGCAGGGACTAAGGTAAGTTCTTTAAGGGTGTGGATAAGCATCCATATTCACCTTTACTATTCTCTCCTTCTTTCATCTCTTTCCTTTAGGATTTAGGTTGTCGTCAAACCTCACTAACCGTAGGTCACCCATGCATGATAACTTTAGGACTCATAGTCCTCCTTTAGAGTTACCCTTGTGCCTTCTCTCTTCTCATCTCAAAATTTCTTTAAAACACTTAATAAGAATAAGGTGTATTGCGCACGAGCCTTAAGTATGGGGAATGAGAAATGAGGGGCTTCCTCTCATCTTTCTAGAGTGCTTAGCGAGCGTCCTGTCTTGGGACGATGCGTTAAGTATTCGCCTCTGTGCCCTAGACTTTGGTGCAATGCAACTTAGGAACTAACTTAAGCCACTTCTGTCCTAAAAAACACAAACCAACTTCAAACCTTTTTGTCCTTCGGGACCTTCAACTTAAAGGCTATTTTCAAAAAGGGCACGTTATTTTCCGTCTGAGACGCAAACAGGCATCGACCCTAACTGTCGGACGCGAACTTAACGCCGCTCATAAAAAACACAAAAAGAACTTGGTCCGAACTACGTTGACTCTGAATTCCCCATTGTACAAAGGGGGTACGTAGGCCTAGGACGTCGACGTCCTACCGAGTCGATCTTTGTCTTTCCCTCTCCGTTTTAGTACAGCCCTAGATGATAGTATAACTTACCCTTAGAATAGACGACAAGCGTGGATCCCATCGAGTACGATGGACGCGTGGGGTGCTAGCACCTTCCCCTCGCGTAACCGACTCCCGAACCCAGACTATGGTTGCGATGACCATTCCTTTCCCCCTTCCTAAGGTTTATGCGGTGTTCCCTTTCCCTCTCTTGGGATAAATTTACAAGGCTGGCGACTCTGTGTTTCCGCGCCACTCTCGCGTTTGTAGCTGGATGAAAATCCTGGGAGCGACAACTGGCGACTCTGCTGGGGACTCCGGTTGACCTATGCTGGTCCATCCCTAAGCGAGTCAGTCCTAGCGCTTGCTTGTCTTTGTTCTCTTTGGGTGTTTTATGTTTGGTTTGTTTTATTTCTTGTATTTTATTTTTACAGCTTTTCTGCATTGCGTTCCATTTTTATTACTGTCATACTGCTGTGTTGTGCTGGCTGTTCTTGTTTTGCAGGTTGGGTGGGTCTGAGAGATAAGCTCAATACCCAGGCTTGAGTATACCCTAGGACTAGAGTGGAAAGTAGTGGGACCTACGTGCCCGCTTGGTACATTTGTGTGTTCACGAAATTCACAACCAGACGAGGCTATCTTGGGATGCATTCTAACGTGTGTGTCTTGCGCATGTTGGGGTGTTGATCTAGAGAGCTGTCGACTCTGGTGACCGATCATTGAGGACCTTAGTGGAAACATCCCTCTTTAGTGGTGATAGTGGCAGACCACATCCTGTGGCAAACCTATTCGCACCCGAGGGCCCGCTTTGGAACTCGCATAGGATGGCCCCTACGTTTTAAAGAGAATCAGTGGAGGCACTCCTCGATTGACGATAGTACTGTACCCCGAGGGATGAATGTACTATTGTTTCTCGACCTCAGTGCCAAAGCTGAGGACCTTCCACTTTGGAGAATCAGTTGAGGCCTCCTCGATTGATGATGATGCCAAACCAGAAATGGTGAACGTATCATCATTTCTCGACCTGAGAGCCCGGGATACTGAACATCCTAGTACCCACACGTGAGAGGGGGTGGGCGTTTGCAGGTTTGCAGGTAACCGAAACCTTCAACCTACCCTGGTTTTCTGGATTTCTCATCAATGTCTGATTATTTGGGTTCTTGGTTATCTCAGTGGTTCAGAATTCTGGTTTTCTGGGTTGTGGTTCTCGTTCGGTTAACAGCACAACACATCCAGCAGCATCCTTGACCCCATGTGTGCATTTGTATCATCATTTTGCATCCTAACATGTTTGTTCATTTGCAGGGTTGCATCCTAACTTTGATTCCGGTTTCTGAATACTATTAAGAATGAGTACCGAGAAGAAGAAGGATATCACAGCGTACAAGTTCCCATCATTTATTCTGGATCCTGTTCACAAGATTGTTTCTACGGCAGAACCTAGGGAATTGGCACTTGTGGGCTTTGATGACATAACGTAGTTCTTGTCCTCTCTGGATCACCACCAGGCTTGTTGGTTGGGATCCATGATTATTGTGTTCAGGCTTGTTACCTTGGATTATGATTGTTGACATTTGGTTTTCCTCTGGTTCTCTTAATATGTGAGCAGAAGTTCCGTTCTATCTTGCTGTTAAACTGGAATCAAGGGGTGGATCGCCCTGCGAATATTCCAGCATGTTCATTTGCATTTGCATCTTGCATCATTTTTGCATATCTGTCTCCGGCCTGATCAGAGAGCTCATCAATCCTTTGTCTGAACCGCAGTTGATCTCTAGACGTTCGCATCGGACTTGAATCAGCTTTTGGGGAGATCATCATGGATTCAGGGGAACAAAATCAGTTTATAACTAGGGCCAATGTTGAATGGATGAAGAGTCAGTTGGATCAACTTGTGGAAGTTATGACAGCCATGAATATGGGAGAGGCCAATGTTCAGGGGACTTCAGTTACTAGGAATAACATTCCACCTCCAGTGAACAATGTTACTCAAGCTCAGCCTGTGCAAGTCCCTGTTGGGAATCATATTATACACGAGTGTACCATCGGCCGAGATGGACATTCTTCTTCTCTTGATGCCACAGACTATCAGCGCTTTGCCTTCTCTGTGCCAAATTTCCAAGGGGTAATCCCAAAGGCGAAGCCCGAGGACCCACGGGCTGTTCAGTTTGATGAAAGATGTTGTGTGTTGGAAGAGAAGCTGGATGCCCTAGTGAAGCGTGATACTCTTGATCTGAATGCTACGAGCATGTGTTTGGTGCCCGACCTTGTGTTACCTCCGAAATTTGAGATGCCAAATTTTGAGAAATACAAAGGGGATAGCTGTCCGAAGCTACATTTGGTGATGTTTAGCCGAAGAATGACCTCACATGTCTATAATGACGAGCTTATGATTCACTGTTTCCAGGACAGTCTGAGTGGGGCATTATTGAATTGGTATATGCAGTTGGAAAGTGGTAGCATCCAATCATGGTCAGATCTAGCCAATGCCTTTGTAAAGCAGTACAGTTATAATCTTGACATGGCTCCAAGCCGCCTGCAGTTGCAAGGTCTATCTAAAGCGAATAACGAATCATTCAGAGAGTATGCTCAGAGATGGAGAGAGTTAGCTACTCGCGTTCAACCACCACTTTTGGAAAGAGAATTGGTTAATATGTTCAAGGATACTTTGCAAGGACCGTACTTCGATAAGTTGATTACTGTATTAAAATTCTCTGACTTGGTGATACTTGGAGAACACATTAAGTTCGATATCAAGAGGGGAAAAATCCAAAGCGCCTCGAACTTCCCGGCTAGTGAAAGTGGATCAATTGTCAGTTCTGAAGAAGAATGGGTGGAAGAAGGTAATTCCGTCCAAGAATATCCCCCACCTCATCCTCAGTATTCAGGTGTTTCAACGGTGCAGAGTCAACAATCTTCTGGGTTTTCATATCAGGGATCCCCTAAGAATCAACGGTCATACCGCCGTCAGCCGCGTCAGCACGCCCGACAAAGACCTAGGAAGCCAGAGAGGCATTTCACGCAGTTGCCAATGTCGTTTAGTCAGATGTTGCCAGATTTAATCAGAGGTGGACTTATCGTGCCGAAGGAACTGAAGCCAGTGCCTTTTCCGTATCCACCAGGTTTTGATGTCAACGTCCATTGCGATTACCATGCTAGGGCACATGGGCATTCAACTGAAGACACTAAGGTGCTTAGGAGCAAGATTCTGACTATGCTTGACTCCAACATGTTTTCATTCCTGCCTCAGGGTATTCAGATCAACAATTCTCCTTCATCCAGTCATGTGGGTTTATCAGTTCAGGTTATGGAAGAAGACACTGAGAGCAGCGGTGCAAGTTTTTATTAGACTGACTTCGATGAGCAATTCTGAAGATGACTAGTTCAGCAGCAAGTCAAGCTTGGAAAGCCCAGTTCCCCGGAGCTGACAATCTTTTAGATCATGTCATTTCTTTGCATTTGTAGTTTCTTTTCTGTTAAAGGGCAAACTCATTTGTAAAACTCGTCTGTTTTCAGTTGGTAACGATAATGAAATGAATATGCATGTTTTGATTAAATCCATTTGTGTTCACTCATATTTTCTTTATTGATACCTAACCCTTGTTTAAGCAGGATCTGAGGGAGGATGATGAAATTCAAAGACGCAGAACTTCTGATGATATGCTTTTGGGACAAAACCTTGCTGATGATGTACATGCATTGTTTCAAATCCCTAAACACCGGAGATATAAGGAAGATAATCCCTTGTCAACCCCTTTGAGCCTAGAAGTAGGAGTTTCTTTCTGAAAATGAAAAACCCTCAATCTTAACCTGGGACAGGGTAAGTGTCAATTAATTTGACCGAGCGTTCAATTCGAGGATCAAGTCTATGGTTATCCCTCACCAACCGAAGAGTGAGGCAGTCACATCCCTTTCAAACAAGTCAGACAAGCCAGTGTCACCCGATTTGTTCAAAAAAAAAAGAGACAAAGAGTCGAAAGAAAAATAAAGCCCGCTAAGTCGAAACTTGAAGACAAGTGACTTAGGCAAAAGTTAGGGCATCCCGCTGGACTTCGAAATCGAAAAATTCAATAGAGTTAGTCCGGGCAAAATCAGGGAAAAGCGGAAAGCGAAAAAGAAAAATCATCAAATAAAGAACAAGTCGTGTGTTTACAGACACCAAAGGCAAAAGGGGTGGTTGTCACTCCGAAGACCGTGTGGGTTCTTCCTATCTTCATACTATTCATTAACCTTGTTGAAAGGTGAGCGCTTATGTCGAGTTAGCTGAACGTAGGACTAGAGAACATCAAGGAGAATGAGGGGTTAAAACAAAACTTTGAGCCTTATATCCTTTCTTTCTCAAACCGTGAACCAAGCCACGTTACAACCTTTAAAAGACCTAATTGAAGCAAGGTTGTTTCGAAAGCATACTTCGGTAAAGATCACGTCGAACCTGACTCCTAAAAGGATCTTCTTACCATTTATGTTGGTATCAGCGACACTTTGATTAGTGATTCATTCACTATATCTCACAACTTTTTCCAATGAACAGACTTGGATTTCAAAACTGTCATATGCATTGCATTAAAATTGTCACGTTCAAAACAAATTGTTTTATTTGCGAGTAAGTGCTTGATCAGGGAAGTTTTTGCAATGAAAAGATTGATCAATATAAGTGCAGAGTGCCTAAGTACTCCGTTGAGTAGGGGCAAGCCATCAAATGGTCATATCAAATGGGCAATTCATTCCAAGATTCAACCAATCTGGGGCAATCAGGTCGAGATTCGACAAATCTCTCGAAGGTCAGTCAGTCTGAGGTACTCCTTCACAGATCAGCCAGTCGAGGGAAAAATTACTTCAAGGCTGGGGCAGGTCACCCCAAAAGCAAAAAGGGTTTTTCTCAGGAGAACGGTTAATCAAGATCATGAGGCAAGATATATAAGATCTTCATGAGACCTCTCGAAGACAGGTTCCTTTATGGGCTATGCTGTGTCAGGGCATCTTTTGGTCATATCACATCTACAGGGTTCATGTTGATGGTCAACACGTGACGTCCCCAGTAGAGTTTCTCTCCCCAACAGAGTAAGGGTAGAAAGTAAGTCTCCAGCAGAGGAGTAAGCTTGATGTTGTCCCCTAGCAGAGTGGATATCATCAACCGTCGTTCCCCGAGCAGAGTTGTTGGTGATGGCTGGTATTCCCCAGCAGGTTAAGGGTGTTTCCCCGACTACAGGCTAAGTTCAATGATATTCTCCAGCAAGTTCGTTGTTATTGACTTCATTCTCCAAGCAGGTGATAGTCATCTCAATGGTTTGATCAACAGTGGTTGACATCCCTACCAGATTCAAAGTCCAATGGTTATTGACACCTCTTCCGCAACAGATCTTTGGGGTCCATTTTCAAGGTTTATTCGTAATCTCCAACGGAGTGGGAGTTCTCTTCGGGTTTCATCTTCAGCAGTGGTTATATCAAGAAGGCCGGTCAGTGTGATTTCCTCGGCAGAGTTCGTAACCTTGGAGACAGTTCAGTTCGCCATCCCCAGCGGATTTGGCCTCTTCTCTTCAGCATTTATTTTGCTGGAGGGGTCCTTTTGCATATAATAAGCATATTTGCATTGCATCCTCAAACGCGTAGCATTTCCATTTCGCATGGAGCATTACGCCATAGAAAGAAATTCAAACATATGCATGCGAAGCATAAGCCGGATTTGGTACCTTGCGCGAAAGCCCGAATCAACTTCCAATCAAGACGGTGACATATCCCCAGCAGACATTACAATTAACCCCTCTTCTTACCTTTCTTTTGGGTCGTAGGTCATACGTCGATCTTACCCTCAACCAGTCTTTGTCCATCAACCCCTTGATGACGACATTTTGGTCAGATTTTCTTTCCATCAAACCCTATTGACGACGTGTTCCCTTTTCAGTTTTCTTTCTGTCAAACCCCTTTGACGATGCGTTTCCTCGGCCAGGTTTTCTTTCTGTTATCCCCATACCAATGTGTTACCCTCGGTCATCTTTCTGTCATCCCCATGACAATGTGCTTTCTTCGGTCGAGTCTCCTTTCTGTCATCTCCATAACAATGTGTTTCCTTCGTGCAGATTTCCTTTCTGTCATCCCCATGACAATGTGCTTTCTACGGTGGAATTTTCTTTCTGTCATCCCTATGACAATGTGTTATCTTTGTTCAGATTTTCTTTCTGTCATCCCCATGACAATGTGCTTTCTTCGGTCGAGCCTCCTTTCTGTCATCTCCATGACAATGTGTCTCATTCGTTCAGAACTTTCTTTCTGTCATCCCTATGACAATGTGTTATCTTCGTTCAGATTTTCTTTCTGTCATCCCTATGAAAATGTGTCTCATTCGTTCAGGTATTCTTTCTGTCATCCCTATGACAATGTGTTATCTTCGTTCAGATTTTCTTTCCGTCAATTCTTTGACGATGTGGCCCTTCGGTCGGGTGTTCGGGCTGTCTTTCCGTCAATTCTTTGATGATGTGGTCCGTTAGGTATCTTTTCTTCCCGTCAACCCTTTGACGAGGTGTTTCATGGGTTTCATGTTTTCTTTCCGTCAATTCTTTGACGATGTGGTTCTGGGGTTCACTTTTCTTTCTTGGGTATGTTGTCTTTCCGTCAAATATTTTTTACGAGGTGTGGCTGGGCTCCAATCATATTTTCTCCCCACAGTTTGCAAATTTTGTGGTTCTTTTTGTATTCAATCACCTTCTACCGTGAATGTCTGAAAGCCGTTGCTATCATCCTTTCAGGTCCAAGAAGATTGAATAGGGGCAGCTGTAGCACCCAAAAATTTGCCCTCCTTACTTTACTACTAACTGGCTTATGTTTCATTGCATTTTTGCATTATCATTGGTTCTTAGCATGGGGTCAAGGTGTCTAAGGCAGTTCTTCAGAGGGTCAAGCAAGAGTCCTGGTATTGTCCAAGAGGGCCCAGGTGGATCATCCTCTCCTAACCAGTGCATAGATTAGAGTTTTGAGATTCTTGGGTTTATTGCTTCAATAGGCAAGCTCTTTGGGTTTTTATCATCATCAAATGACATATCTTATCTTTGTTGGAGAGGATACACATCATATTCAGAGGAATTTGGAGACTGTGCTATTTCCTCCTAGACTGAGGGTACCACAACTAGGGTTTGCTATAAAGTCAGTTTATTTCTGATTTTTTGGGCAAGACTTGATTCCATGGTACTCCTTGGGTCCCTAAATACCTAGGGATGGGAGGTTGTCCATCAGTTTGGTTCAGGAGAAGTTCAATTGGCCAATGGATTGAAAATCAGTTGAATTGGGTAAAAGTCAACAGTGAGAGGAGAAGTCAACTGTGGAATTTTGAGGTTCTCTCCAAGGTTTTCAAAGTATCACATCCTCATATGGTCTTCAAGGGTCAAGTTTCATACATATTTGTCAGGAATCAGGAGTTGGTGCAAAGTTTCTAAATTTGGAAAGTGACCTATAATGAAAAGTTTCCTTTTTTGGCAAGTTCCTGCACTACATTCAACTTGACTTTTCATCATCAAGAAAGCTTCAAATGAATTTTTCTCCAACATGAAAGTTGAAGATCTTTTTCTCCTCTTTCCAGCAAGTACTAGTGGGTCTCCATATCATTTGTGAAACTCCAGTTATGATCAAAATAAGGCAAAGTGGTTTTTAGGGTTTCTCATGATCCCATTTTCACAACTTTGGGCATAATGACCTATAATCAGTTCCATTGCTTCATGCCACATTCCAATATTAAAATACATTCCTGGAGAATTATTTTGGGCCCAAGAATGAAGAAATTCCATGGTGTGTTCTTCACTTATTCTCCATTGTTCAAAAATGCCAAATTATTCAAAAGTCATGAATCAAAAAAAGTTTCAAGCCCAATTTAAATGTGGTGTGATTAGCAACTCAAATGCAAGTGATCCATCATGAAACTTTCAAATATCCATGCATGGAGGAGGTATGCTTAACATAATGTGTTTTTCCAAAATAATTCAAAAACTCATTAAACAAGTAATTACCTAAGCCCAATTCATATTCAGTAGAAAACCCTAGTCTATATAAGCTCAATCATGCACTGGTTAGAGGGAGTTACACGTGATATTTTGGAGAAAAAGAAAGTGAACCCTAATTCTTGAATTCCTTGGATCTCTCAATTTACAAGGAGTTTCTTCAAAATTCTTCCACAAAGCTTCTCTTGGTAATCTATAGAGTGCAAATCAACCACCATTCGCAGCCAAAAGCAAGTGTACGTGTGGAGCCATCTCAGGTTGGTAGGTTTTTTGACCATCATAAAAATCTCCCTTTTTATATGCCTATTGACGTGTGATGATTGGTGATTACCCTGATCTATTTATTTTTAATTTTGGACGTATGGTTTGCTTGTAATATGGATTTAAAGTTTTGTGCCCTAATGGTTTTTCATTCGTTTTTTATTATACACTAACAATTTGGGGTTTTTGATGCCATATTTGGATTCCTGACGAAATTCTGGGTCGGATAGTGTACCCCATTGCATTTTCTGGACAGTTTGGTGGTTGCAGGTGGTGGCCGGAGGTAGGGTTCTGGCGGCTGGCGGTGGCGGCCGGTGAACCAGTCCGGCGGGGTGAGTGAAGGAGGAAGATGAAGCACAGCCGTCCGATCCTTCCATCCAACGGCCCATGGCGTGCCACATATTTATTTCTTTTATTTTTTTTCTGAATTATAATTAGTGATCCTGTGTTTATAACCCCACGGTAACTATCATGTTCCTCCAATTATTTTATTTCTTTCCATTTACTTTTATTTGCATTGACTTAATCTGACGCGTCCATTGCATCAAACGATCCACAGCACGCCAACACATTAAAAGGGCATGTGCTAGGCACATGGCACGCACACGGTAAGCTCCCCAGATTTTTATTTTTTTCTGAATAATTGGGTGGGCTGGGCTGCTATTCGCACCCCCACCCTGGCCCAACCTTCATTTCCAACGCCTATTCCTTACTTCCCACACCCCATTTGCATTTCACTTCATTTTTATTTTATTTTAATTATTACATTTCATATTTAATTTTTAAAAATACATAAGTGCATTTAAAAATCATCATAAAATTCATGCATACTTTTCATTATTTTATAAAAATTTTACAAATTTTATTTTTTATTTTTATCATCCAAATTAATTATTTTATTAATTTCCTTTTTGCATTGCACATCTCATGCATACATAAATTTCTTTATTTTAATTCTCCTCATCTATAAAATATTTTTGATCCATTCTTTTTGAATTTGTTCACTAACATCCTAAATTGCATAAAAATATTTTTCTTTCATTTTTAAATTTATTTCATATTGCATTTAGGTCCTTCCCTTTGGCCCATTGAACCCTAATCCTCACTTGAACTTTGCCCAATTGTTTGAATGACTAACACTTTGAATTTTTGCAGGAACTTTTGGTATTTTGTTTGTCTCTGGTTGAATAAAATTGATGTTTAATTTGGGAATTTTAGGAGTTATTTTTCTAATTATTTGATTGGCTTTCACTTGAGATCTTCTTGTATGCCTATTTCTGACTACATTTGATTATCTGTTTGAAAGGCACTTGTGCCATTTGCTTTGGGGTTGTTCCTTTGATTTCTGAATTCATGTTTGGATTATTATCATTGTTGTTTGCCATTGTTTGATTTTCATTCACCTCATTTCTCTTACTTATGTCTATTCTGTACTAATCTTTTATGCAGGGACTAAGGTAAGTTCTTTAAGGGTGTGGATAAGCATCCATATTCACCTTTACTATTCTCTCCTTCTTTCATCTCTTTCCTTTAGGATTTAGATTGTCGTCAAACCTCACTAACCGTAGGTCACCCATGCATGATAACTTTAGGACTCATAGTCCCCCTTTAGAGTTACCCTTGTGTCTTCTCTCTTCTCATCTCAAAATTTCTTTAAAACACTTAATAAGAATAAGGTGTATTGCGCACGAGCCTTAAGTATGGGGAATGAGAAATGAGGGGCTTCCTCTCATCTTTCTAGAGTGTTTAGCGAGCGTCCTGTCTTGGGACGATGCGTTAAGTATTCGCCTCTGTGCCCTAGACTTTGGTGCAATGCAACTTAGGAACTAACTTAAGCCACTTCTGTCCTAAAAAACACAAACCAACTTCAAACCTTTTTGTCCTTCGGGACCTTCAACTTAAAGGCTATTTTCAAAAAGGGCACGTTATTTTCTGTCTGAGACGCAAACAGGCATCGACCCTAACTGCCGGACGCGAACTTAACGTCGCTCATAAAAAACACAAAAAGAACTTGGTCCGAACTACGTTGACTCTGAATTCCCCATTACACAAAGGGGGTACGTAGGCCTAGGACGTCGACGTCCTACCTAGTCGATCTTTGTCTTTCCCTCTCCGTTTTAGTACAACCCTAGATGATAGTATAACTTACCCTTAGAATAGACGACAAGCATGGATCCCATCGAGTACGATGGACGCGTGGGGTGCTAGCACCTTCCCCTCGCGTAACCGACTCCCGAACCCAGGCTATGGTTGCAATGACCATTACTTTCCCCTTCCTAAGGTTTATGCGGTGTTCCCTTTCCCTCTCTTGGGATAAATTTACACGGCTGTCGACTCTGTTTTTCCGCGCCACTCTCGCGTTTGTACCTGGATGAAAATCCTGGGAGCGACAGTCTCGAGCAAAACTCTATCCACTGCTTCCAAGATCTCACAAATGCCTTCATGAAGCAGTATAAGTATAACCTCGACATGGCTCCTGATCGCCGTCAACTGCAAAACATGACTCAACATGAGAAGGAATCTTTTAAGGAGTATGCTCAGCGTTGGAGGGAGTTGGCTTCCCAGGTTGAACCTCCCTTGGCCGAAAAGGAATTAACTGGAATGTTCATGGATACCTTGTCCCCATTCTATTGGGAGAAGATGATTGGAAGCGTTTCCTCCAACTTCACTGATTTGGTTACTATCGGCCAAAGACTCGAGGAAGGACTTAAGAATGGAAAAGTATCCAAGGTTGCTGAATCTTCTAATGCTGCGAAGAAATCCTATGGGAACTTCCAGAAAAAGAGGGACGATCATACTAACACTGTCATGGTTGAAACAAGAAGGCCTTGTCCCCAAACTCAGTATGTTATTCACCCTGTTGTTACTGATGTTACTCCTGTGGTTGCTGCTCCACGACCAAATCAAGCTCCTCAACGTCCAACGGTTGGACAAAATCAGTACCGTAATAGGAATCAATTTGATCCTATTCCAATGAAGTACACTGAACTGTATCCTGGCCTGGTTAAGCAAGGTTTGATCACCACAAGGCCTATGACACCTCCTCCAAATCCTCTTCCAGCCGGCTATAGGGCTGATCTTCATTGTGAATACCATCAAGGTGGTGCGGGCCATAACTTGGAAGGTTGCTTTGCATTGAAGGCTGGAGTACAAGAGCTGATGAGGAACAAAATCCTCTCCTTTAAAGACAATCCCAATGTCCAAAGTAATCCTCTGCCCGGGCACGCCAAGTGAAGCTTTAGTCGACTTCAACAATTATCCTCCTAAAAGCCAGTGTTTCAGACAGGACAACTCATCCTTGTATTGATTAGTCACTAGGCCTTTGTTTCTTGTTGTTTGCATTTTCTTTATTTTGTAATGGTTGTTTGCTTTCAACTATGTTTGTACTTTCGCAATTAATGAAATGAGCATTTTCAACTTTTTGATTCAATTCATTTGTGTTTGCTATTTACTTCTTAATGCTTTCCCTTTCAAAAAAAAAATTCTCTCGTCCACTTTCTTTTGATTGTGCAAAGATTGGAGGGAGGATGATGAAAACATCATACCCAAATTGCTGTTAGAATGCTTTCAAATCAAAACTTTGCTGACGATGTAAGGCATTGTTTCAATCCCTAAACACTGGAGAAATAAGGAAGTTAATTTCTCGTCAACCCCTTTGGGCCTTGAAGTAGGAGTTTCTTTTCTTTACAAATGAAAAACCCGCAATCTTAACCTTGGGCAGGGTAGTTCTCAGTTAACTTGATTGTGCATTCAAATACAAGAGTTTCGTGCAAGACGCCTTTCAACAAAAGTTCACAAACTTTCCTTCGCACACAGCAAGCAAGTGTCCAAGATGTCTTTCAAGTCAAACGCCAATTATGGTTCGCTGTAATCATTAAGCCAGACGTTCACAACCTTTCAACTCCTCCAAATTAAATGAATAAATGTAGTACAAGTTGTTCCCAAAGTGATAAATGAAAAAGGGTCATCAAAAAATACTTACTCAAAGAATGAGCCAAGTCCCTTTCGAGGCAAAAGCTAAGAAATGTGTGAAGCTCATGACCTTACCTTATACAAAGAGAAGAAAGAACAAGCTTGTATGACAACCAAAAGTTGTAAGGAAGCAGTGATCGGCATCTAAAGTCCATTGAATTTTGAACCATCATCATTAATATCATCAGTGCAATTCCTAACCTATGGGAATTTGAGTGCATAGTTTGAGTTAACTGAGCATAGGACTGAAGTTCATCACGTAGATTGGGTGGGTCACAAATAAACTTTGAGCCTTTATCCTTTGTTTCTTAAACCGTGAACCAGGCCACGTTATAACTCTCAAAAGACCTAATTGTAGCTAGGTTATTTTGAAAGCATACTACAGCAAGGTTGCGTAAACTGACTCCCAAAGATCTTTGCAGATCATTTGTTTTGGCATCATGCCTTGTGCTTTAACTTTTCACTTTAATGTCTTGAACCACCGTGTTTTGACCAGTATCCCATACACTTTTCACCTCTTTCAAAATGATTTTGATTTCAAAAGTTGCATGAACTTTGCATTTACCATGTTTGTACAAATACTTTTGTTTGCAAACTAGCTTTCTTCTTAAGGAATTTTCAAACATTTGAGAAACTTGGTCGGTGATCCAATAAGGGGCAAGTTCCTTCCATATCCTGTTGAGAATCAGTTCAAGATTTGTGGTTTAATGGCGACTTCTCAGAATTGGTTTATACAGAAGATTTTCCAAGACTCATACTGGAGCAAGCTTTCCCAATGTACAGTAAAACAATCATTTTCAAGACCCGGACTGGGGCAAGCTTTTCAAGTGTGCCGTGAAACAGTCATTTCAGAATCAATAAAGTTGAAGCAATTATCAGTTCATCTACAACAGTCAGCTAATCTGGGGCAGTTTATTTGAAGAATCCCCATGCAAATTTCAAACAGCTCTTCATCCTTCCTACAAGGACCATCATTTGATACAGTTTACCAGTGTGGTAGAGGTGTGTTCAGCAGTAGCATCCCTAGTCCTTAAGCAGAATGGCAGTGATCTCCGTGTAGAGGAATCAGTCTTCCGGTCTTGTCTTCCCAGAGAGTCGAGCCATGTCGTCAGCATCTGCATTCGCATTTGATCATATATCATCTGTATAATTCATATACATATGCATAGCATGAGTGTTTCATCCTCATTTGCATTTCTCCCGAGGTCGTGTCATTATCCGCGTCTTACCTTGTGGTCAAAGTTTAACTTACTTGGCGCCTACCAAAACGTTACCTATCCTTTCATTCCAGTGCTATTCCTGGATCTTTATATGCTCCAGTGCCATTCCTGGATATCTTGTTCCTCTTGTTTCTCCCAGTGCTATTCCTGGAAGTTTTGCCTCTATTCTGTAATCCCCATCAAATTTTCTTGGGTATCTTGCAGTATCATTCCTTAAAGTCTTATCTGTTCATTCAGTGCCATTCCTGGATGAGCTTTCTCCTTTGCATTCAGTGCCATTCCTGGATGAGCTTTCTCCTTTGCCTTCAGTGTCATTCCTGGATGTCTTTCTCACTATCATTTAATGCCATCCTTGAATATAGTGATTTGCCTTTACTTTCAGTGTCGTTCCTGAAAGTTCTTTCCTTGTATCCAATGCTTTCTTGGGTACTTCTTTGTTCAATGCTTTCTTGAACGTTGTTCTTTCCTTGTATCCAATGCTTTCTTGGGTACTTCTTTGTTCAATGCTTTCTTGAACGTTGTTCTTTCCTTGTATCCAATGCTTTCTTGGGTATTTCTTTGTTCAATGCTTTCTTGAACGTTGTTCTTTCCTTGTATCCAATGCTTTCTTGGGTATTTGTTTGTTCAATTCTTTCTTGAACGTTGTTCTTTCCTTGTATCCAATGCTTTCTTGGGTATTTGTTTGTTCAATGCTTTCTTGAACGTTGTTCTTTCCTTGTATCCAATGTTTTCTTGGGTATTTCTTTGTTCAATGCTTTCTTGGACGTTGTTCTTTCTTTGTATCCAATGCTTTCTTGAATTTCTATTTCGTTCACTTTCATCTGATGCCTTCTCAGATATTGTGAGTTATACCTTTCATCTAAAGCCATTATTGGATTACTGGCTCCTTTATGTCCAATGCCTTCTTGGATTACCCTCTTTTTACCTCATTCTCATCTGATGCCTTCTCAGATATTATGAGTTTACCTTTCATTCAAAGTCATTATTGGATGTTAGGTTTCTTTTACATCTGATGTCTTCTTGGATGTGCCTCTCTCTTTCTGATGTTCTTCCAGATTGAGTTTTTGTTTTTTGATTCCCCAGTGGAGACCGTCTTTCCGGTTCTATTTTCATTGAGGATCTTGTGTTATCTTTTCTTTCTAAAGTGTCAACGGTCACGCCTGAACCAATTCCTCCATCACTTTAGAGTTTCCCTAGTGAAGTCGTCATTCCTGTTGCGGTGAGAATCGAATATCAAGCTATTAATTAACTTGAATCACAAAACTTTAAAATTCACCACCGAGCTTTGATTTATCCGAAAGAAAGGGTAAAGAACGAAAACCCTAATAAGAGAATCTAAGATTCGGGGGTTGGTTATACTAAGGGAAGGTATTAGCACCCTAAGTATCTGTAGTACACTACAGGAGCCTCTTGTTAGTATTTGTATTATGTTATGTTTTCTTGCTAAGGGGAAATGTGCTAAGGTAAAGAAAGACCTGGGGGTATATACACTAAGTATGCTCGCCAAGACATCGCATCTCGTGCCTACGTATCCTGACGGGAATGGAATCAGAGCATTCGTAGTTCCCCTCAATACGGGGTAAAAGGGTGAGAAAAGAAAAAGGTGGAATCCGAGAAGGCATCGGATGCAAAGGTAAAAAAGGGTGGAACCCGAGAAGGCATCGGATGTAAAGGTAAAAAAAAATGGAATCCGAGAAGGCATTGGATGTAAAGGTAAACGAAGGTAGAATCCGAGAAGGCATCGGATGTAAAGGTAAAAAGTGGAAAAAGAAAAAGGTAGAAAAATAAAAAGGTAGCTCGCTAGGATCTCGCAATCCTATGCCTACGTATTCTCAAGATAAACTTGAAAAATCAGAGCGATCGTAGTTCCCCTCAATAAGGGGTAAAAGGGTGAGAAAAGAAAAGGTGGAATCCGAGAAGGCATCGGATGCAAAGGTAAAAAAGGGTGGAATCCGATGCCTTCTCGGATTCCATTTTTTTACCTTTACATCCGATGCCTTCTCGGATTCCAGCATATGTCTATGTCCCGTTGGATCACTTATCTACGTCTAGGGATTAAAGCGTACGTCTATGTCCCGTTGGATCACTTATCTACTTCCAGCTTAGTTTTGTTCGAACGGCGCAGATCAATCCAGTCATCTTTCTTCCGACAGCAAGGGATGAGATGCTTGAAGATATAGTGGCAATAGCAGAGTTGAAACTCAATGGGATCATTTCCACATAGCTGTTTTTTTCTTTGTTTATCACTTTGTACCTTTTCAATACGACAATTTACTCTTACTAGAATTTATGTCTCCTTGTACAAAAAATGCCTGTTTATAGGCCAATTTCAAAATCAATACAAGTCTACTTTCAAATTCAAAATTGTTTTTACTTGCCCTGTTTTGTTTGCGTAAACGTCCAATGGGTACTTTGAATGAACATATGCACTTGAATATGATTGAAGTTTACCAAAAATATACGTGAAAACAGGAATAACATTTACTAAGGACTCTAGGAGTTGGGATAATGTTCAAGATGTCCACGAACCCCCATAGAGCCAGTTTCATGGAAATATCCCCACAGAGCAATCTCCATAGAACTATCTCTATAGAGCTATCTTCACAAGCTCATCCCCAACAGAGATATATTCCCCGACAGAATTAGTATGCCCTCAGACAGAAATTAGGGCATCTTCCAGCGGTTCACTTCCATATATTTGATGGACAGCTTGGCATGATCATCTTTGTAACACCCCAAATCTACCCGGTAATTATAATAAAAAAAAATCAGAGTATTTAAAAAATTTTCAACACAACATGGGATGTCACATTTCAACTTAAAACAACAAACAACTTATATTTCATTTAAAAGTGATACATAGTATTCGGCATTCACAACTTATAAATCAGCTAACGACTTTATTCAACTAGATCAAAACTTCGTTCAATTTATAATTATTCAACAATTAGTAATAACAACAACTTAGAAACAACAACATAAACATTCCCCCCGAGTGCTACGTATCAGAGCAAGACCAACTCGAACTAATAGCAACTAAAGGACTTCATAAAATTACTTCACTTCCACAACTATTCTTCAGTACCTGCTTAATTACCCATAATAGGTAACATCATTACAGAAGGGGTGGGATATCGAAAAATATAATCAAAGGCATGATAATTAATATATTAGATTAGAATCACACCAATTTCACCGCTTCATACAACAATCATACAACAACTATTAGTAAACAACTTAAGAGCAACCACAACTTATAACAAACAACAACTTATACCAACAACATGTATCAAGCGACAACTTACAGCAATAACAATTTATAACAACAATAACTCACAATAATAACAACTTATATCAACAACACCAACAATCAACAACAACGTAATAATATTAACAACTTCAACATGCAACTCAAATGCGACTCAACTATGCACATGCATGTGGTACCATTTGGAGTAAACTCCCAACTTAAACATATGCCAGGTTATCGAGGCATTTTCAACTTAATCGGATGCCATCAAGGCCAACTTAAACAGGTGCCATCAAGGCCAACTTAAACAATGCAATGTATGCCATGCAACCTCAACTTCAACGATAAATTCACGACAACGAAAACAACAACTTAAACATGCATCAATTGCATCAACTTAATTCAACATTGGTCATTCGACCTACAACTTAAACAACAACTCAACTCAAACCATATTGGTCATAAGACCTGCAACTTAAATAATTCGCCCGTAAATCGAGACAATACAACTTATCCAACTGTACCTGCAAATCAACTTAATCGACATAATTACCACAAAACAAACCAACCAAGAATACCTACTAATTTATATTAGTTATCCCGCCAATTTTCATTAAATTCCGGACAACTAATTTTCCGCTTAATTTGGCTAATCGGGACTGTTGTATAAATATTGTACTGCTACTTATAATTAAAGACTATATTATTTTTCTGCTATAATTGGACCAGATACAGACCTCAAAACCATTTTTCTTGGAAAGAACATCTCGTTAGCTTTCCAACGCTTCGAACGGGGGTCAAAACCGACTTACGGATCAAAAGATATGAATTTTTGAAGTTTTTCCAAAACATAATTTTCTTCATAAAAACTGCTACGGGTTTCACTCAATTTTCCTCAAAATCTCATCTAAACATCACTATAATACAAATTAAATACATAGCAACCCATATCTATCATGTATCAACAATTAGGAACCTCAAAACATGATTTCCAACACAAAAGTTTTGGATCCAAATCTCAAAATCTCAACATATCAAATGTTGTAATTTTCCATCAAATTCACCCAAACATGTGAAATCATACAAATAATCAAAATAATCTACTGGGAGCAAGACTATTTTTAATAGAAAGAATATTTCGTTAGCTTTCCAACGCTTCGAACGGGGGTCAAAACCGACTTACGGATCAAAAGATATGAATTTTTGAAGTTTTTCCAAAACAGAATTTTCTTCATAAAAACTGCTACGGGTTTGAGCAATTTCGCCCGAAAATCCGACCGATTCAATTATTTTCTTCGAAACAAACACATACTCATTCATACCAAACATATAGTAGTGATTTGGAACCATCAAACGCGAATTCTACGACTTTCGATTTCAATCCGAATCTTAAATGAGTCTCTAAACTATTACTAAAAATCAATTTCTAAACACACAAGATTCATTCAGTGCAATTTCAACACATACGATAGAATTTATATAACCCCAATCCTACGTATCAACTATCATACTCCCGGTTATAAAATTCGAATCCCACCCTTACCTGGATTGAAGGCGGCTCGAATTTCCGATCGAATTTCTGGGACTAACGGCTACCGGCAGCATCCATCCTATCCTCTTTTCTTCAACCTCCTTCCAATGCTACGTAACCTAACCTCCTTTTCTCTTATTACTTGTAACTGCTATTCTTTTATTTCTTTTAACCAAATAATAATAATATTAATATTATTATTCCTTAATGGGCCTATTTCTTACCCTCTCAATTGCTTCATACAACCACACAACAATCCACCCAATTAATTAAATAAGATAATCCAATAAAAAAATAATATTATTCTTAATATTATTTCCTCCGATTTAACCGACTAAAATTCGACTTTAACTTAATAATCCAAATACGCCTCTTAAAATAATACCGATAACACCCAATTACTCGATTAATTCTCAAACTTCGTCTAAATCCAATAATAAAATCCTTCGATAATTTGATTAACTAATTAATTAAATTCAGACGTTACAACTCTCCCCCACTTAGAATATTTTCGTCCTCAAAAATTTATCCGACACGACTATTCCAACAACTTAATTCTTCCGAGTAATCAAATCTCGTCCTCGCAAGGCAACTCCACATATAACACAAACAACAGTTCTTAACCTCAACGGCGACAACAACACGAATACTACCCAAGTGATGCAATTGACAACTAACATCGCAACACAAGAAGTAACCAACTTAAGAATTTATCGGTTTAAGAACCAGAACACAACAACATAAGAATACCAACTTAAACACAACATCAACGTAACCAAATATCAACATCGGTACAATTCACGTCTGAACAACCGCAATACACTACGTGTTCGCTGCGCACTCTTATTACTTTCAAGGTACTAACTCTACTCAGTTGACCTCCAACTTCTAATCATCAAAATCGACATAATACCAAGGCTTTCGACTTAACTCTTCGGGATCTCCCCGTTAACACCACACATAAACTACAATTTTACTATTTTTTATCAACATAGTTCCCAAAATCACCTTAGGCGCATAACAACATTACAACAACATTTGACACCTGAGTCCACTTAAATTCAACAAGATAAATCATCTTTACCAACCAAAACTCCACTTTTACAAATCAACTTATAATTTAACTTCTTGTTCTACCTGTAACTCAACTCTCACATTATCCAGTCTCAACTGAAATTTTTTCCATACTACTCATCAATCAAACACAGCTTCGTGCCGTCATCCTTAAATTCAACTAATATTCTAACATATGAACTTGTATCAGCAAAAACAAACAACCTTCAAGCACTTGGCTTGACTTCGACCAATTCAACGTACATACTATACTAGTTGGCACGACACATCTATCCATCAATTATGACTCCGTCTACTATCAAAAATTTATTAAGGGTGATCAGTTCCTCAATTTGTCAATAGGCAGCCGACAACCATAACGGTGAAATAAATCATCAGTACCCAACACAATAGCGTACTTCAACTTGTGCCCAAAGTACGTAAGCATAATGCTCCGCCAACTTTTTAAGGCTTACCAATGCCACTCTTAGTTTCTTTAGTTTCAACTTCGTCAACGGTACAAAAATGTTCAAAATCCATTACGCATCCTCTTATGCACGTTCATAGTACAACACGACTTTAAATATTTTTCCAATACCGAAATCGCTACAACATTGAGAATGATCCAATTCAGTTTGCTCCAATTACAACTTTTAACCAAGGTGAAAATTCTTAGCAACACAAATCAACATTCACATTTCTCTCAACATTACCTTTACTAAACATCATCGTCTTAATCATCCTCATTCAACATAAATTGCATCTCCAAGCATTCTCCGATACAGTCACATCTTACAAATTCCAACATTTTATTCTTAATAATATTCCACATTTGTTTTCATCCTTCCAACTTTTTCAACAAATGTCGCTCAACTTCAACCATATATATCTCCTTCAATATAGATCTCTCAATCACAAAATCATATTCCAAAATGAAGAGAACTTTGTGTAGATTTCAGAACTTCAAGAATCGCGTAAATCCGACTTACGAGTAAAAAGTTATCAGCCACACAACGGGACTGGTTCAGAATTTCCGTATGCAGAATTTTCCAAAAATCAGCATCAGACCCAAGCAATAAAATGCACCTTTCTCCCTCTTCACAAACCTCCTGAAGGCAAACCTAGTATGCAAACTGTAGGGAATTTCGTAAGCTTTCCAAAAAGTCCAGAACCGCTTCCATCCGAATCACGAGTCAAAAGTTATACCTCGTTTACTGACAGCTGCTCCAAAATCACAAAAACCAGAATTTGAGGTTGATGAACATAAGTTCCATTTCCCTCTCTTGCTTCCAAGATCTACCAACATCCTCCTTTTCGTCCAACTACGAAAATCACTCAACTTTAATCCAACTATACTCAAGATATACAACTTACCGAATTAATCCACCAACTTATCATTTCCTTTGGGATAATTCCTTAATCTCAATCAATTCACCCTCCATAATATACACACACCTCGAACTCGACCGATACGAATTCATGAGTCCATACTCTCGCCGGTTCGCAACAACATCGCTTCGACAACATTTGCACTCTAACAATCAACATCACCTTGAACCAACTTCTACATACTAACAACACGTCCGGAAGACAAGCCTCTCCCCCACTTGTTTCAAACCAACACCTGCAGACAACAACTAGAAACTAGCAAACAAGTACCAACAGTGTTTCACACACATGTCGAGTACTAAGGGACAAACATCATTAGACAACATTGGCCGGACAGACCGACCTGCTCTGATACCACTATGTAACACCCCAAATCTACCCGGTAATTATAATAAAAAAAATATCAGAGTATTTAAAAAATTTTCAACACAACATGGGATGTCACATTTCAACTTAAAACAACAAACAACTTATATTTCATTTAAAAGTGATACATAGTATTCGGCATTCACAACTTATAAATCAGCTAACGACTTTATTCAACTAGATCAAAACTTCGTTCAATTTATAATTATTCAACAATTAGTAATAACAACAACTTAGAAACAACAACATAAACATTCCCCCCGGGTGCTACATATCAGAGCAAGACTAACTCGAACTAACAGCAACTAAAGGACTTCATAAAATTACTTCACTTCCACAGCTATTCTTCAGTACCTGCTCAATTACCCATAATAGGTAACATCATTACAGAAGGGGTGAGATATCGAAAAATATAATCAAAGGCATGATAATTAATATATTAGATTAGAATCACACCAATTTCACCGCTTCATACAACAGTCATACAACAACTATTAGTAAACAACTTAAGAGCAACCACAACTTATAACAAACAACAACTTATACCAACAACCTGTATCAAGCGACAACTTACAGCAATAACAATTTATAACAACAATAACTCACAATAATAACAACTTATATCAACAACACCAACAATCAACAACAATGTGATAATATTAACAACTTCAACATGCAACTCAAATGCGACTCAACTATGCACATGCATGTGGTACCATTTGGAGTAAACTCCCAACTTAAACATATGCCAGGTTATCGAGGCATTTTCAACTTAATTGGATGCCATCAAGGCCAACTTAAACAGGTGCCATCAAGGCCAACTTAAACAATGCAATGTATGCCATGCAACCTCAACTTCAACGATAAATTCACGACAACGAAAACAACAACTTAAACATGCATCAATTGCATCAACTTAATCCAACATTGGTCATTCGACCTACAACTTAAACAACAACTCAACTCAAACCATATTGGTCATAAGACCTGCAACTTAAATAATTCGCCCGTAAATCGGGACAATACAACTTATCCAACTGTACCTGCAAATCAACTTAATCGACATAATTACCACAAAACAAACCAACCAAGAATACCTACTTATTTATATTAGTTATCCCGCCAATTTTCATTAAATTCCGGACAACTAATTTTCCGCTTAATTTGGCTAATCGGGATTGTTGTATAAATATTGTACTGCTACTTATAATTAAAGACTATATTATTTTTCTGCTATAATTGGACCAGATACAGACCTCAAAACCATTTTTCCTGGAAAGAACATCTCGTTAGCTTTCCAACGCTTCGAACGGGGGTCAAAACCGACTTACGGATCAAAAGATATGAATTTTTGAAGTTTTTCCAAAACATAATTTTCTTCATAAAAACTGCTACGGGTTTCACTCAATTTTCCTCAAAATCTCATCTAAACATCACTATAATACAAATTAAATACATAGCAACCCATATCTATCATGTATCAACAATTAGGAACCTCAAAACATGATTTCCAACACAAAAGTTTTGGATCCAAATCTCAAAATCTCAACATATCAAATATTGAAAAGAATACCTGCGTCCCCACCATGTCATGGGATCAACACTCAGGGTATTCAGAACCTATCCAGCACGACGATGAATTTGCAAAGCTTGCAGGACTAGAATTCATCAACTATCCTTTTCCCGAGGTCATCGTCATCGGAAGGGATGACTCCTCCAGTTCCACAGAAGTGTGGGATACCTTAGGACAACCAAGTGGAAAGTTCGACTACTTGGTCAAATACACCGCTCCTGAAAGCTCTCGTATCAGGCTCGAAGACATCCAGCCAACTGGATGGGGAGATTTACCTGAGAGCACAAAAACTATGAAAGATACAACAGAAGAATCCTCCTACGACAACTCTGCCTGGGAGACAGATTCCAATGATCCTGCTCCACCAGAAATCAGCGTTATTTCTGAAGACAAATCAAGGAAGGTACCCGACTTTGTAATTCACCGAGGAGTTTACTGCCAATGGGTTGCTGTCGATGTTCCGAAGATCGTTCCTAAGTCGAAGTAATTGTCGTCTTTATCTTAACCTTTCACCCTGCCCGGGTGAAACGGATGTTTTGATAGGGCTCACTTTCTATAAATTTCTCTCTTCGCTTCGCCCAAAGCGACTGAGTTTTGTTTTATAGGGATGTAGTTTCAAGAATCGACAAGATCATAAATAAAATAACGTCGTTCTGTAATTTTCGCATTTATTGTTGTTTTCTCTTTTTGCTTTTTCAGAAAATGGTAATCCTAAAAAACAACTCAATAATAAAAACAAGCAGTTTTCCAAAGAAAATACACTGCACACACTCTTGCATTCTCTCTATCTCTTCTAAAAACAATCATCACGTCATGCAGATTGCTTGTTTTAAACCCCGTTGAAACATACGACCCAGTGCCTTCTCCCAACTTTGAATTCCCGTATTTGGGGCTGAAGAAGAAGTTGACGACGAAATTCCAGAAGAGATCTCCCGGTTACTCAGACAAGAGGAAAGGTCCATTGAACCTCACAAAGAGCCGTTGGAAACGGTCAACTTAGGTTCAGAAGAAGAGAGAAAAGAAGTCAAGATTGGGGCGCTGCTTAGTTCAACTGTCAAACAAGATTTGATAAAGCTTCTCAAAGAATTCCCCGATGTATTCTCTTGGTCCTATCAGGACATGCCAGGGTTGGATACCCGCATCGTGGAACATTATCTACCGTTACGATCAGAATGTCTGCCAGTAAAACAAAGGTTGAGAAGAACTCACCCAGACATGGCCATCAAAATCAAAGAGGAAGTACAGAAATAGATTGACGCGGGTTTCCTCGCCACGTCAGAATATCCTCAATGGATAGCCAACATCGTGCCAGTTCCGAAAAAGGACGGAAATGTCAGAATGTGTGTGAACTACAGAGATCTAAACAAGGCTAGTCCAAAGGACAACTTTCCTTTACCGCACATTGACATGCTGGTTAACAGTACAACAAAGTTCAAAGTCTTCTCCTTCATGGATGGATTCTCGGGCTATAACCAAATCAAAATGGCGCCGAAAGACATGGAGAAAACTTCGTTCATTACCCCATGGGGCACCTTTTGTTACAAGGTAATGTCGTTTGGTTTAAAGAAAGCCAGGGTAACCTATCAACGGGCCATAACTACTCTGTTTCATGACATGATACATAAAGAAATCGAGGTATATGTCGATGATATGATTGCAAAATCTAAAACAGAAGAGGAGCATGTGACCCACCTGTAAAAACTATTCGAGCGGTTGAGAAAGTACAAACTCCGCTTGAATTCCAACAAGTGCACCTTCGGTGTCTTTTCAGGGAAACTCTTAGGGTTCATCGTCAGCCAGAAAGGAATTGAGGTTGATCCTGAAAAAGTCAAGGCCATTCAAGAAATGCCTTCTCCGAAAACTGAAAAACAAGTCAGGGGATTCCTGGGAAGTTTTAACTACATTTCCAGATTTATATTCCTCATGACCGCGACATGCGCGCCGATTTTCAATTTACTTAAAAAAGAACCAGGACTGTGTTTAGGTAGAGGACTGCCAAACCGCCTTCGACAGTATTAAGGAATACCTATTGAACCCACCGATTATGTCACCTCCAGTGGAAGGAAGACCACTGATCATCTATTTAACAGTCTTGGAAGACTCAATGGGATGCGTACTTGGCCAACAAGACGAAACCAAAAGGAAAGAGTCTGCCATCTACTATTTGAGCAAGAAATTCACTGAGTGTGAAACTCGGTACACTATGCTTGAGAAAACTTGTTGCGCTTTGGCTTGGGCAGCCAAACGTCTTTGCCAGTATATGATTCATCACACTACTTGGTTAACCTCATAAATGGATCCAATCAAGTATGTCTTTGAAAAGCCTGCTCTCACGGGAAGAATTTCCCGTTGGCAGATGTTGTTATCAGAATATGACATTGAGTACCACGCTCAAAAAACCGTCAAAGGAAGTATTTTAGCCAATCATTTGGCTCATCAACCGATTGACGATCAGGAATCAGTTGGATTTGACTTCCCAGACGAAGATGTCATGTATTTGAAAATGATAGATTGCGATGAACCGCTACCCAGTGAAGGGCCAGAACCAGGTTCCCAATGGGGACTAATCTTTGACGGAGCTGTCAATCAGTATGGAAACGGAATTGGGGAAATCATATAACACCTCAGGGTACCCATATTCCTTTCACTGCCAGACTGACATTCAAGTGTACAAACAACGAGGCCGAATACGAAGCTTGTATTATGGGTCCGAAGAAGCGATCGACTTAAGGATAAAAAGCTTGGATGTATATGGCGACTCAGCCCTGGTTATGAATCAAATCAAAGGAGATTGGAGTACATACCAATCAGGATTGATTCCTTACAAAGATTATGCGAGAAGGTTTTCACCATTCTTCAGCAGAATCGAGTTTCATCATATCCCCCGTGAAGAGAATCACATGGCTGATGCATTAGCTACTCTCTCTTCCATGATTAGTGTAGGTAAATTGAATGACATACCTAAGATCGACATAATGCGCTTAGAACGGCCCGCTTATATCTTCACAATTGAAGCAGTCATAGACGATAAACCTTGGTATCACGATATCAAATGCTTCCTTCAGAAACAAAAGTACCCACCTGGGGCATCCATAAAGGACAGAAAGACCCTCAAAAGGTTAGCAGGCAACTTCTTCCTGAGCGGTGATACACTCTATAAAAGAAACTTTGACATGGTTTTGCTCCGATGTGTAGACAGACTAGAAGCAGACATGCTGATAAAAGAAATTCACGAAGGATCCTTTGGCACTCATGCCAACGGACACACAATGGCGAGAAAAATTCTGAGAGCAGGGTACTACTGGTTGACCATGGAATCCGACTGCTACAAGTACATGAGGAGGTGTCACAAGTGTCAGATATACTCAGACAAAATCCATGTACCGCCAACGCATCTCAAAGCTCTTTCTTCCCCATGGCCTTTTTCCATATGTGGAATCGACATAATTGGCATGATCGAACCCAAAGCTTCAAACGGACATCAATTCATCCTGGTAGCCATTGATTACTTCACCAAGTGGGTCGAAGCAGCATCGTACGCCAATGTAACCCGACAAGTGGTGATCCGATTTATAAAAAATAATCTCATCTGCCGTTATAATGTTCCAAGCCAGATCATTACAGATAATGGATCTAACTTGAATAATAAGATGATGAAGGAGTTGTGCGCAGAGTTCAAGATCGAACACCATAACTCATCTCCCTACCGACCCAAGATGAACGGTGTGGTGGAAGCGACTAACAAGAACATCAAGAAGATCATTCAAAAGATGGTTGTAACCTACAAAGACTGGCACGAGATGATACCCTTTGCTCTTCACGGTTATCGAACATTTGTCCGCACTTCAACAGGGGCTACCCCTTTTTCTCTAGTATATGGCATGGAGGCAGTGCTTCCCATAGAAGTAGAGATCCCATAAATCTGGATATTGATGGAAGCTAAGTTAACAGAAGCTGAATGGTGTCAAAGTCGACACGACGAACTAAATCTGATCGAAGAAAAGAGAATAACGGCACTATGCCACGGTCAGTTGTATCAGCAAAGAATAAAGAAGGCGTTCGACAAAAAGGTTCGACCTCGCGTCTTCATGAAAGGAGACCTTGTGCTCAAGAAGATACAATCATTTCTCACTGATTCTCGGGGCAAATGGACTCCGAATTATGACGGCCCCTATGTGGTCAAGAAAGCTTTCTCAGGCGGCGCCTTGAGACTCGCAACCATGGACGAAGAAGAATTTTCCTACCCCACAAATGTTGACGTAGTCAAGAAATACTTCGCCTAAACAAAATAAAAGAAGAAAAAAAAATGTCTCGGTGGATTGAAAACCCGAAAGGGCGGTCCAGGAAAAAATTAGAGACATAATCAAAAATCATCCCGATGGATTGGAAATCTCAAAGTACAATCCAGGCAAAAGTTAGGGATTCATGGCAAGTAACTACGCCATTCATCAGAAAAGTCCAGTCAAGATCATCTTCGACGGAAGCTTAGGATATCTAGAATTCAAAGTTGGTAGAAGGATAGCGGTCGTTATGTTTCAATATAGCCCTCTTCCCTTAGATTACCATTTTCTAACTTTGTAAATACTCAATGGAATCACGCGTTTGGCTGATTTCCATCCTATCAATAAAATTTGAGCCGTAGTGCTTTTGTTTGTAAATCTTATTTGTTTTTTCTTTACAGAATGACATTTTTAACATGATCAACGATTCTTGAAATAAAACAAAAATGAATTTACTTGTCAAATTTTTCTGCTTTTAAAATAAAGATGGCAATTCTTTTGACTTTTGAACATCGAAAGGAAATTGATCGCTTCTCCTGAAGAAATCGAGCTTCAAAGTGCAGAATCAAAGTACTCCTTCTAAACCAGTGCACCTGAACGAAGGATCAACTATGTCAGATATGATTTTCTCCATCTGACATCCCCGACAGAGTTCTTACCTCCTAAGCCCGACCAACGGTGTTCCCCGCAGGGACTATTTCTCCTAAGCAAGGCAGAATTGATATCTTGAACCAAGCGGTACTTCTTCGTCCCCAGCAGTGGTCGAGTATCCAGTCGTGTTCATTCACTAGTCTGTATGTCGTGTCAGTTTTGTCAGCATATACATACATACATCATGCATTATTAATTTACATTCATATTCATATTGCATCACTATCACTCTAGTCGGTCTTATTCCCTAGTGATAAGAGTCCTCTTGTTAATCAAGTTGTCAGTTCTTTCTTCGTTAGAAGGCGAATCAGCTAAACAATCTCCCTCCTCTAGTTTATTTCTAGATTGGAGTTGGCCCTTGACCACTTTGATAACTTGAACCTTTGAAAAACCAGAAAACCTTCGACAAACGTCATTCTTCATCATGAAAGATGATATCTTCGCTTTCCCGGGTTAAGGAAAATCCCCAGAGAAAGCCTCGCAACCAAAGGCTCTCAGCAACACATTGATTTTCTCTCCAATAGAGTCAATGTTAATGAAGTCATCAGCACCTCAAAATTAGGATACATTGTATGGCATTCCCCGAGAAGATCTCGAATAAAAGTATGATGTAATATCCCCAAGCAGGAAGCAGTCTCTCAAGAGACTCGTTTTCCCCAGTAGAATCAACAAATGGTGTCTCCAACAGAGAAGTTTGTACACCTCTACAACTCAGACGAATGGGTTCCCCAGCAAGGCTGACATCAAAACTTTTTCCATCAAATGGCATCTCCCCAGGAAAATTCGGCGAGAAGTTTGAGGAAAACCGCTACAGTAGCGTCCCTTGTCAAGAAAGTTTATTGACAAAAGAAACTGAGACCAGATCCTTGGTAGGAAACCAGGATCGAGGGGAAGCTTATATCAGAAACTAAGACCAGTTCCTTGGTAGGAAACCAGGATCGAGGGGAAGTTTATATCAGAAACTAAGACCAGTTCCTTGGTAGGAAACCAGGATCGAGGGGAAGTTTATATCAGAAACTTAGACCAGTTCCTTGGTAGGAAACCAGGATCGAGGGGAAGTTTACCTTTTCTAAGCATCATTGCTTAGCGAAAGAAGATGGATGGGAAAACTACCATTCATAACCACCATCAAAATTTTGGGTATTTCGATATTTAATCATCTTGCACCCCGAATGCCCGAATACCTTCGCCATTCATACCTTCGGGTCCAAGAAGATTAAATAGAGGCATCTGTCATACCCCAAATTTTGACCACTAATATTTCCCATCATTGTGTAAATCATCACCACAATATGGATGAACCATTATGCCTCATCAGTCTCCCCAAAGATGGGTGAGCATTCACTATAAACAATAATTAGGGTTTCAAGCCCTCTCTGAGCTTTAAACAAAGGATCAATCAAGGAATGACATGATATTCAGCTTGTGTAACCTCTCAAACATCCACAAAGGATCAAGAGGACTCCCACATCAAGTATTAAGCACAAGGCTGCAACCTTCCAAGTGGATTAAGCCTCAAGATCGCCAGTGTCACCAAATTAGGGTTTTGGTCGACCAAGGCCTCCAGATGGAAATCTTCCTCTGGGCATGAGCTAATGCTTCAAAACACAACTTAAGATACTCCATGGGACCTTGTGGACCCAATCATCAAGTCAATTTAACCTCAGGGGAAGCATTCATCAAAAATCAGGAATTAGGGTTTCTTGACCTAATTCACCCCTAAGTTGACTTTTGGGACAAAACATGAGCCAAGACCTCAATACATGGTTTAAGGCTCTCCAATACACTACATTGATCCATTTGTAACAATGGATTGATCCAAGAAGCTTGACTCACAAGTTTCATTTTCATCTGAACCACAGTTAGGGTTTTTGAAGAAAAAGTCAACTGTACATTTGACTTTTGACCAAGACATGCTCCCAAACCTTGGTACATGATTCAATACACCGTATAACACCTATCAAATCAATACATCAAGTTTGATTTAGGTCAAGGACTTGATGTCATAGAGGATCGCACAATTTGGAGTTCATCTGATAAAAAGTCAACTGTGCCCAAAAGTCAAAGTTTGACTTTTTGATTTTTTGATCAATTATGGTTCCCTAACCCTAAAATGATGTTAATGTATGATTTGAATCATCATTCATCAAGAAAAATCAAGAAAAGTGGGATAACTTGTAAAAGGGGTAACCATAAAAAACTTAGAAATTTTCTAAGTTATGGAACAAAGTGGCTAGGGTACCAACTTCCAAGGATCATAACTTGTGATCCAAGCAACCATTTGGGCTGATCCAAAGATGGATTTGTAACTCTCATGGCATACTTTAAATGTGTCAACTACACCTCATTCCAATTCCTCATGGATTTTTAGTTATGGAGTGATCAAAATGGCTGAAAACATGAAATGTCACTTTTTCCAACACTTAGTGAAATTTTCACTAAGTCAGAATCTGCCTTGCTTTTTTTCCAAAAGTAGGGGGATTTTTCACTTAGATCCAAAAAGTATCAAAACAAACTATGATCACACATGTGTTGTATCATATGAGAGCTTTCCAAAATGGTCAAGAACTCCCTCAAATCCCATTTGAGCTAAGAGTTATGACAGTGGCAATATGCCTTGCTGCAACTGTCATAACAAGACAGATTTGTGCATTTTGCTCGATTTGATCAAATTGTGCAAATGGAAAACAAGTTTATCCATCTGAACACCTCAGGGGGAGACCAAGGAGGGACAAACACTGATCCATAAGCCTCCCAAGTCTTTGGAACTAAAAGTAGCATGTCAAACCTAAAAATGCCTAAAGAGGGGACAAGACTCCAATTTTGTTTTGGGGCATTCAATGGATGCACCAAGGTGGCATGAACCGAGCCATTTCTAACTGAATGAGTCAAGGATAAGCTCTGAACCAAAGACACATAGGCCTGTTCTCTAACCTCTAGTCAATGGCTAGAGGAAACTTAAGATTCCAAAATGCTACAATTGGCCAAACCTCTGCTGCAGTTGCCATTCCCTATTCCTTGCAAAACAAACTTGCTCTACTATAAATAGAGCTCATTTGTGCTCAGTTTAAGTACACCAAAGCCCTCAAACTGATGCTTTCCTCAAAATCTCCTTCTCACTTCCAAAATTTCCTTCTAAAGTAAGTCACAATCGGGTTTTGAGTTTGAGAGCAATTCCAACCAAACCAATCACACACACACCTCATAAACATCATATAGAAGTGATCCAAACACTTAAACAACATCTGGAACACTGATTTCTCAAAATCACCATCCAACTGCTCGAGCTTTTAGTAGACTTGCAGTTGGGGTACCATCTTCAGTTCCAGCTTATTTCAAACCATTCCAAGTACTCAGGCACATCACTTGGCACCTAGGGAAGCTATCCACATCATTGGAACCTAGCTGTAACACCTCCAACACAAAACACGATCACCAGCTGCAAGAGGTAAGCCTCAACTTGGGCATCTCATGATTCATGCATATTTCCTCGTACAATAATTTTGCCATATGTTCATAATCATGCATAGAATGTTTCCCCTTAATTAATTGCTTTGTTTGAATCGTGTATCAAAATTCTCAGCCTTCATGCAAATTTTAGGGTTCTTGAGGCTTTGTCTTGATTTCTTATTCCATGCTTAAAATAAATGAAATTAAATACCATAGACATGATCGTGAGGTGAAAACGAGTAGATTGATATGTGGATTACATGATTTCATCAAGTATCCAGTGAGATTGGTGAGAAAATGCAAATCTGCAGAAACAGAGGGGTGGCGCGTGTTCTTGGTTGTTCTTGGCGCCATTTTTGAATATTTGAATATTTGAATTTTGTGATTTTATTTAATTGATTCAAAAATTAATTTCTCTCTGAACTTTAATGATTTTGAGTTGATTCTTTTTTTAATAATTCACAAAAATGTTAAAATATTTTATTTTGCCAAAAATTCCCAAAAATGTTATTTATTTCATATATTTAATATTTTTGCAAAGAATTAATGTTTTATTTGTTTTTAACATTTGAAATATTTTTTCCTTCTTGATTTCCCAAATTTAATTGGTTTCCAATCATTTTGTGAATATAAACATGATTTTTGAAGCATTGATCCAAGATCACCACTCATTTTTCACATGTTTTCAATCCTTTTTATTAATTTTTTTAACAAAATTAATTCCTTTTTAAACAAAATTAGGGTTTTGATTAATTCAACCCTCCTCAATCATTAAAAAACTCATGGGCCTCTAATAGAGTGTAAGACCCAATCCTTGTTGTACATAAACCTTTTTGGGCCTCAATCATTGTATAAGTCCCACTGTGTTTTCAAAATCTAGGCGCGATCGTCGCTTTTCAAAACATTTCCATCTGGGCCTACCCTTGTGTTATAAGTCCCATTTCTTTTCTTTTTCAAACACTCATGGGCCTCTTGGTAGAGTGTAAGTCCCATCCTTTTGTAAATAAAAAACCTTATTTGGGCCTCAGTGTATTGTATAAGTCTCGATACCGTCAAAAGATTCGGCGCAATTGTCGCCCCTTTTTTTTACAAAAACCTTGGGCCTCTCCTTGAGTTGTAAGCCCCATCCCTTCTACAAAAAATAACACTTTGGGCCTCTAATAGAGTGTAAGACCCAACCCCTTTTTGAAACCAAAATACTTTGGGCCTCAGTCATTGTATAAGACCCAACACATTTTTTCAAAAACCTCGGCGCGATCGCCAGTTGAAAATAAAAACTTGTGCCTCTCCTTGAGCTTTAAGCCCCAACAATCTTTTCAAAGCACTTTCTCCTTTGATTTTGAATACCATATTGTTATCAAAACTTTCTTTGTTGAATAATTAACAAAACAACATGGAAGCTCTACAACGGGTAAGTGTTTATCCGCTTTCATTTATCGCTTTCATATGTATATAACTGTATTGTGGGGCTGTTTCACTGTAAGTCTTCTTTCACATCCTTTTATATACTTGTAAAATATCAACTGTGTAATACTAGTATAGTTATTTAGAGTTTTCCCCGGCAACTACGTCTAGAACTAGGTAAAGCCCTGTTGGTCACTCTTAAAAACAAACAAAACTAGATCCCACGTAGGATTCCAGATACAGTCTTCCCTTCTCTTGGGGTTAATCAATATGGAACAAAGAGAAAGGCAGTATTCTCGGTGAACCTTTTCTCAGACTGTCACCCTTAGAAATTGTCAAAGAAACTCTACTCCCCGGAGTTGATCTATTCTCCATGAATACCATCTCTTGAGTTTCTTCCAAATTCTCAAACTTTCCTGGAATGATATCTTCTCTCTAAATTGCATTTCTTGAACTTCTCTTGGTTTGGGGACCCACAGTCTTCCTAAAAGCATCCCCGCCTCCTCTTGGGTGTTGTACAAGGACCCTTCAGCTTCTTAGAAGTTCTCATGCCTTCTCTTGGGATTAATACAAGGACCCTAACGACCTCTTAAAGGTATAAGACAGAACTTAGTCATCCTTTGCTAGAGCAGTCTTTCTAGTGTCAAACCTCAAGCCACTTTAGGGTTGATTCTCATCCATTAAGGCCCTTACTCTCCTTTGGGCACCCTACAAAAGATAAAACTCTTCAACACCAGTAGACTTGGACAGTCTAAATCCCTTGAGTCTCAAAGACATTCTCAAATTCCTTTCGAACATAGGAAAAAACACCGAGCACTCTGGATAAATCTCCAGCAGAAGCTCGACCTCTCTCATGAGGGCTCTCCCACTTGGACATGTCTCGGGATCTCAATAATCCCCGGCAGAAGTTAGCCTCCTCTTAGGCTTTGTATAATGATCCTTTCCTCAGGAAAGTTAGCCTCCTCTTGGGCTTTGTACAATGATTCTCCCCAACGGAGCTAACCATTTCAGACTCTCTTGTTGAGTATGAAGGACTCTCTTGTTGAGTCAAACCCTTTTAGCCTCTATCTCCGGCTTCATACGAGACATCAAAACACTCTCTTGTTGAGTATAAAAGAATCTCTTGTTGAGTTAATCTCCTTTTAGCCTCCATCTCGAGCTTTATACGAGACACTAAATCACTCTCTTGTTGAGTATAAAAGACTCTCTTGTTGAGTCAAACTTTTTTAGCCTCCGTCTTAGGCTTCGTATAAGACATATAAAAGTACTCTCTTGTTGAGTCAAACCTTTTCAGCCTCCGTCTTGGGCTTCGTACAAGACACATATAAAAGCACTCTCTTGTTGAGTCAGTCACTCGTTAGTACTCTCTTGTTGAGTCAACCCTTTTAGCCTCTATCTCGGGCTTCGTACGAGACAAACAATAAACACCATCTTGTTGGGTCAATAGCCTCCTCTTAGGCTTTGTATAGAGAAACCCCCGGTTGAGTCAATCAACCTTTTAGCATGAAACTTGTGCTTTAATCAAGGCATACAGTTCCTCTTTAGAGATGACAAGTTCTCTCTCAGTCAAACCTTTTAGCTTCAATCTTGGGCTTTGAATAAGACACAAAAAAAACCTTTTAGCTTCAATCTTGGGCTTTGAACAAGACACAAATACTCCGTTTAGCCTCTGTCTTAGGCTTTGAACAAGAAACCAAAACATCTTTTCCTCCCATAGAATAGGAGGAACTAAGATCGCTCTGATTTCCCTGTTTAGTTAAACAGGGATACGTAGGCATAAGATTGCAAAATCTTAGCGAGCATACTAATCAAAAAACTCAAAATCCAGTACCTCCGTCAATCAACCCAAAAGCATCAAATCTAAAAACATTACCAAAAACCTTACAAATAGTCCAGACACTGTGTTCTTAGGCAAAATAACCAAAGACAGGCCCCCCTTTTTATAGCATCTGTAAACCAACAGTTTTGACTGTTTAACCTCAGTATGCAAGCAGGGTTAATTGGAGACATCTATTTCCCTTCCTTAATCAGCTTCACAAGATAAAAAATGAATCGAACTGTAGTACCAAAGCGATAGTGATTCGAAACCACAAAAACCGCGCTACAGCGGGTAGTCAATATCTCTTGGGACAATGGGTCGTGGGGGTCATCATCGCTACTGGAACTGGTCGGGGAAGGGGATCGGACAACTTGCTCGTAACGGCGACTTCTTCGAGGTGAAGGTGTGCGCGCCCGACCCTTTGGTCGGACCAGGGGTGAACGTTGATCTCGCTGGGTTCTCTTGTGGTCAGAAAAAGATTGGTTTCGCAGGGAAATGTGATCGTGCTTTCGAATAGTACGGGGCTCTAGCTCTTGGCTCCCCCTACGGTCGGTTTCCCGTCGGGGTCGTGGACTCTTTGATCGTCGTTGATTCTTCCTCGGCGGGGGGGGGGGGGGGGGGGGGGATCTCGGACGGGCATATTCTTCCAATGCTCCAATCCTCTCGTTTTGTTGGAGGATCAAGAGGTTAGTCTTGTTGATCGCTTTGAGGAGGGCCACCACGGCCGGGACGGTGTTGGGTGGAGCTGGAACGGGCTGGAGGGCTAGTACAGGCTGGTCGTTAACACGGTCAGCAGGAATAGGGGAGGGAGACGCGGTAGCCCCTTCCCTCAGGTGATGGGCGTCTCCTCCGAGGAAGGATGAGGAACCGTCAGCATCGGTTTTGTTGACGGGGTGGACAGAAAGATGGTGTGCACCTTTGACGTGATCTTGAGAGGCCATGATCGTAATCTTGGACGAGGAATGTGTTTTTGTCTTAGAAACTGAGGTGGATGTTAAGACGGGGAAAACAAGATTCCCACATACGGCGCCACTGATCGTGAAGGCTGATCAGATCCTGTGATGGGCCACCAAGAACGTCTGTGATGCTGGGTGTGAGAAGAGGAGGGGGTGTACCTGCAAGGCACTCCAACGGTCAAGTAAGAAAAAGTCAGAGAAAAGGACAAGTACAAAGTGTGTTCTTAGGATGAAAATTGGATATCTGACCCTCTCAAGTGAGAGGGTTTATATAATGCCCCCAGCACATGGCCAACGGTCCCTATTTTTGGGGCAAAATAACTGTTTCCCGAAGAATGGGTAACTGCCAAAAACTAGCCGTTATGTCGGGCAGGGTGCCCAAAACTAGGCGTTATGTCGGGCAAAGGTGTAGTTCCGGGCACATGCCTATGACTGTCCCTGGATAATGAAGTCGTGCGTGACAGGCAAGAATACCGGGGAGGAGTAAATGATCCTGGGGATCCATCCGTCCATATATGCCCGATTGTGGGGCAGAAAGGTAAATTCTCCCCTTATTGACTGGACTTAGGCAATTGGCCCGTTCTGGGAGCAGAAGTGGATTGGGCCATGCCTAGCCATTGGTCCAGTCCAGAACAAGATTCATTAGATAATTGATGTATCTAATTTATATATAATCCAAATACAACATTTATTCAATAAACTTTAAAAGTAAAATTTTCTTATAAAAGATAATGAATGGAGTATTAGATAACTAGGTCCTGAATGTTATCATAACTATTATGACCTATTTCCAATACATTTGTAGGCTTAAAGATCAAAGGGCACTTGGAGATGAAAATATCAAGATTTCCAAATGCAATGAAATCATTAAGCGGGCGAGGAAGGAGTTAAGTTGAAGAGTTGAAGGAAAACAAGACATTAATTCGTTGGGCAAAGTCAAAGTGATATAAAGGTGAGACAAGTGATAGAGTTAGAGGTGTTCTAAGATAAAATTTGTTATGCAAATACCATATTTGTTAAGCAATTTATGGCAACATTAGTGATTTCAAATATAAGTCAACATTACCTTCTTCTAAAGTAACAACAATTTTCTAAGTGAAACCCTCATTTTCTTAGGGAATATTCACTTTCTCTAACCTATAAAAACAAACTCATAATCATATTTGAAGGAACTTATATTTTATAAAGAAAGAAAAACATAAAGAAATGCTTATGGAAGCAAATGAATTCATGTTTGAACAATTTAAGGCTCGGATCTTCATGACTTTGATGTAATTTCACCTTTTACTCATTTCTTTGTATATTCTACCATGAGTGTGCATAGCTAATTTCCTTTTGTATCGTATTATGTGTATTTAACTATGATTCTGATGTTACTTTTGATCCAACATAATCTTTGTTTCATTTTATCGATGAGATATATACGTTTTTAATGTTTTACAAAGTTAAATTTCAAAATTAAACTTTGTTTCATAAAATGCTTGACAAAGATTTTTTACTTAAAGAATCTAGAATAATTTCATTTGTGGATATTATTAGACGAAGGCAACAATCTAGAACGGGGGTTGAATAGATCGCCAAATAAAAATTTCTTATTCAAAAATTTGCTTTGAAAAATATTTTCTATGGCAAGCGGAAAGAAAATATGGATCGACACTCATTTATCCGAACTGTTATTGATAGAATCAGATATGTATATAAACCATAGTGAAAGTATGCTAAAGATGAGAAAATGAACCAATAGGTGTTATACAATGTGTTTGAATATATATCATACAATGATAAACAGTTTCCAATGAAATGTAAAAATAAACTTGACTCGGGAAATTTATCAAACACTTAATGTGAAATCAATTTATCAAACACTTTGAGTGCAATACACCAAGCTTAATTCTCTTTGTGTGGAAGGTATGACAAATCAAATGCAATTGTTTAGATTACAATGGTTTTACAAACACAGTTTAAGATACTTCAACATAACCAAAATTTTCAGCAAATCAAATTACTCACTAAGTGTTATCAAATTGTAAGAGAGAGAGAGAGAGAGAGAGAGAGAGAGAGAGAGAACATCAAGATTTGTTTAGATAGTTCCGCATTTGTCCTCACTATGGGTACGTCTGCCCTCAATTCAAAATAGAATTGAGATATGAAATTAATCTTTGAAAGAGTATTTTACAAGAGAAGTAGTAGCAATTCAAACCCCCAAACCCTATGTTTGATATTGATCCTAACTTCTTCTCTTCCATTGATCTTAACTAGATCAAGTCACACAAGACTTCCAATTGATCATCCGGTTACCGCTACTCCTTTGACTGAACCTCCGTTCTTTGAAGCTTTCACTCGACTGAATCCAAATTGCAAAATCTTGACCCCAAGTCTTTCAATTGATCCTCCGGTTACGGCTACTCCTTTGAAAGAATCCCCGTTCTTTAAAGCTTTCACTCGGTTGAATTCAAGTTGCAAAGACTTGTGCAAAAACCACCCAAATCAACCCTTGATATTGGAGGAAAACCCCTAAAGGTTTTATCAATGAAACCCCTAAAGAAAAACTCAACCTAATTTGATTTACAACAACCTAAATCGGACCTTATCAGTCTATTCTCGATGACACTAAAAAAATGATTATGTGTAGTTGTTGAATGTATGTAAAGAAATGTTTAAGATAATGAGAAAATTCTAACTGTGTTATTGGTTTCAATTTTAGAAATGATGCATGAATACATATTTATATGTATATTTGTGCGTAAAAAAAAAACAAATAAAACAGATTAGTTTTTAGCCAAAAATACAAGTTTAGAACAGATTGAGTCAATACATGTATTGGCTCCAAACAGGATGTATTGACTCCAAATTCGTATGAGTCAATACATAAAGCTTGGAGTCGATACATAGCCCCAATGATTCAATACATTAAGGGCATACAAATCTACTTTAAAAATTGCTTCAGTAGGAGTCGACTCAATTGAAACTTGTATTGACTTATAGATGCTTTGTATCGATACATAAGAGGCAGTGACATTATTTTGGAAAACCCTTTTAGTTTGAGTCGACTCCAATACATGATGAGTCGACTCAATCGTAACATGTATCGACTCATAATGCCTTTGTGTCGATACATACAAGGCAGGGATGAGCATAAACATATTGCTTAAAAATATTTCAGAATGAGTCGACTAATTTGCAGCTTGTATCGACTCAAACAAGGCACGATTGTGTTTTTAACCATTCTGCATTATGTATTGACTCATAGGTAAGATGTATTGACTCATAAACTTGTTTTTCATGAAAAATCATATCTTTGGCTTGTAATGGCCCATTTAAGGTATGGAAGTTGGAAGTTGTTGTATATACTTTGTATAGTTTTGGAAGTTGTTGTATAGAATGGTTATTAGAATGGTTATTTTATTTTGGAAGTAGAATGGTTATTAGAATGGTTATTTGGTGTATGAATAGTTGTTATTAGAATGGTTAATTAATTTGGAAGTTGCCGACCATAAGTTGAATATTAGAATGGTTAATTGATAAAGTCTTGTGTATAATTATGAAATATAAGGCCTATATATGGTGATTGAAGTATATAGTTATGTAGTATTGTGAATTGAAGTATATAAGTGTAACGCCCCAGTTTTGTCAGTTTTATTTAATCGAGTCGTTTTGATTATTTTATTATTATATTATTTTATTTTCGACTTTTATCTGAAAATATGTTATTTTTCGTCGTGATTATATTTTGTCGCGTTTTGGGAACGTTTGCGAGATATTTGAGTGTGGGGGTATTTTGGTCTTTTCATTTATTTTTCCTAAGTTAGTATGAATAGAAATAGAAAGAGAGAAAAATAGTAAGAAGAGAAGAAAAGAGGAGAAGAGAAAGAGAAGAGGAAAAAGGAGAAAAAGAGAGAAATATTGGAAATCAAGAAAATTGATCAACCGACTTTTCTAAACACGATTTAATCGGGTAAGGGTGCGAAACTCGATTATCTTATCATTGTGTATGATTATGTATGTGTGTGTGCATGTTGTCTTGCCTTTTTCCATAGTTTTTCGGTTATAGGTCGAAAACGCGTAAACGAGTAGAAATCGATGTTTTCACGGACGAAAATCGATATAAATTGTGTTGTATGATCTCACTATGTTTAGGAACCATTGCTAATAATTGTTTTGCTGCTGGAAGTGATTTGGGTGGGGAAAATGGATTTTTGGGTTTTGAAAACGAAGTAGAATTTTGCTGCACCTGGTGTAAAGCGCCGGGCGGTTCTCTGATTTCGTCGGGCGGTTCGGGATTTCGCCAGGCGGTTTTTGAGAGGCGCAGCCTTTACACGATTCTGACTCTGTTGAGTCATTTGGGGAGAATTGGTGACGCCTCTACTTCGCCGGGCGAAGTAGTGGCGAAAGGCAAGCGCCGATCGGTTTTTGGGTTGCGCCGGGCGGTTTTTAGGGTTTTTCACATTTTTATTTTCTTTTTAATTCCATAACTTTTGATCTGATTATCCATTTTGTGCGTTCTTTATATCGTTGGAAAGTTTATGAAATGTTCTTTCTTGTAAAAATGATTTTTGAGATTGTTGGCCGATTAATTTATATCAGGAATTTAAAATAGTGACGTTTGGTCGACTTTTGCCGTTTTAATTGTGTGAACTTGATGTGTATCATGCAATGTGCTGTTGATGTGGATATTGTATGACTTGTGTGCTGTTGTGCGATGAAAATGCATGAAATACATGTTGTGATGATGATTTGTGGCCTAAAGGCAAGTAAATGCCATGTGTTGTATTGGATGATATATGCATGATTATGGTTGCATATATGTGTGCATTAGAATGTCATGAGTCATTGTATGCCAAGCATCATGATATGCATTCTTGTGATGTTGTGTGCCCGTGTGGGGTGTGAGCGACGAATTGATTCCAGAGGGAATCCGCTATAATGTCGTGTGCCCGTGTGGGGTGTGAGCGATGATTATAGACGATCGTGTGCCCGTGTGGGGTGTGAGCGATCGGGTCGTGTGCCCGTGTGGGGTGTGAGCGATCCATAAACGTCGTGTTCCCGTGTGGGGTGTGAGCGACGGGGAACATCGTATGCCCGACGGGGAGTTACATTAAGTAACGAGCGATGATTCCAATAGTTCCTAAGTGAACTAGTGATGAGATTGATGGATGGATGGTACCGCATATGCATTGCATAGAGTCGTTGTGTCGGTCTCTGTGCATTTGCATAAATCATGAATATGATTGACTATGTGTGAGAATTGTGAATGAATTGATATATGTTGGTGATAATTGTATTGTGTATGATTGATATGCATTGGTGATGGATAAATGAGATATGTATGGTGTTGTGTGGCATTTGGATTCTGTTGTACGTTGTGGTGAGAATATTTATGTGTGTAATTTTGTGTTATTATATAATTATATGCAATTATATTATGATTGTGTTTCTCACCCTTCTGCTGTTTTAATGCTCTATGAGGCATTGCAGATTAGATTGCTGGAGGTCTTTTTGTGAAGCTTATGTCTTCATTCTTTTGTCGGTCGGCTCTGATATGTGGCACCGAGTAGTTAGGGAGACCGTTGGTGATTTGTGTGTATATGTATATGTTTCTTTTGGGATTGTACCTGTATGATTGTATTTGACAGACAAACTTTTCATAATGTATATATATGAGATTCAATACAGATTTTCTACTTTTATTCTGTATCTGAATTGTGGGTAGTAGGAATTGAGTTCCTCTGTTTGTATCACTACCTGAATGTTGCATATCTTTATGAGCAGGTTTATATTTATTTGTTTCAATTGATGTGACCCCTCGGTCTATGCCGTGAATGTTTTAAATATACTCTGATGAAAATTTGATTAATTGTTATCGCTTTAATTTCCTGGGGGTGTAGAAGGGGGTGTTACATTTAAGTGGCATCAGAGCCAGTCCGTGTCAGTTTGTGTCAGTCCTTGTTGGTCGTTGTGTTTGGGTGAGCTGTTTGTTTGACCATAGTTGTTGTTATTAGAAATGAACAGAATATGGCTGGTAGGAATGATGCTGCTTTGGCTGCTGCTATGCAAGCTATGGCTCGGGCTGTGCAGGGTGCACCTAATGCTGGTGAGAATGATGAGTTCAGGAAGAATAGACCGCCTGTCTTCAAGGGGAGACATGATCCTGATGGTGCACAGATTTGGCTTAAAGAGATAGAAAGGATCTTCCGAGTGATGGATTGTGCTGAGGACAGTAAGGTGAGACTGGGAACTCACATGTTACAGGAAGAAGCTGATGATTGGTGGGTTAGTGCGCGTCCTGTGTTAGAAGCTGAAGATGAAGAGGTAACTTGGGAATTGTTTAGCAGGGAGTTTCTGAGGAAGTATTTTCCTGAAGACGTAAGAGGGAAGAAGGAAATTGAGTTTTTGGAATTGAAACAAGGTAATATGCCTGTTATTGATTATACTGCTAAGTTTGCGGAGCTTGTGCAGTTTTATCCTCATTATGCTGAAGCGACTGCGGATTTTTCTAAGTGTGTGAAGTTTGAGAGCGGATTGCGTCCTGAGATTAAATAGGCAATCGGTTATCAGCGGATTAGGAGGTTTTCTGATTTGGTAGAATGTTGTAGGATTTATGAAGAGGATAGTAAGGCTCGTTCTACTCACTATAAGAGTGTGAGCGAGAGGAAAGGGAAGCAACAGTTTCGTGGTGGTCCTTATGTGACACCAGCTGATAAAGGTAAACAAAGGGGGAATTATGAGAGAAGGCCAAGTGGAGGAGGTATTTCTAATTCTTTGAAATGTTACAAATGTGGTGAAGTGGGGCATCGTCAGTTCGAATGTAGGAAGGATTTGAGGAAGTGTTCTAATTGTGGCGGTTTAGGACATATTGCAGCTGATTGTGCCAGGAAGAATGTGGTGAAATGTTACAATTGTGGGGAACCTGGTCATATTAGTACAAAGTGTCTGAAACCAAAGCAAGCTCCAGCGAGTGGGAAAGTATTTGCCTTAGCAGGGACTCAGACTTCCAGTGCGGACCGTCTGATCAGAGGTACTTGTTTTATTAATAGTACGCCTTTAGTTGCTATTATTGATACTGGAGCGACTCATTCATTTATTTCGTCTGAGTGCGCGAAGCGTTTGAATCTTGTGTTGTCTTTGATGGATGGAGCGATGGTTATTGATACTCCAGCAATGGGGTCAGTAACTACTTCTTTGGTTTGTTTGAGTTGTCCTTTGACCATTTATGGTAAAGACTTTGAGATGGATTTGGTGTGGTTGTCGTTGGAGGGTTTAGATGTGGTTTTGGGAATGAATTGGTTGCAATTCAATAGGGTTCATATTGATTGTTATCATAAGCTAGTAAGGTTTCCTTCTCTTGAGGAAGACGAAGACTCGAGTTTCTTATCTACCAAAGAGTTGAAGAAACTTTTGGCGGATGAAGCTCAGTTGTTTGGGTTGTTTGCATCGTTGACTGTGGATAGTTAAGTTTCACTTGATGTGTTTCCTGTTGTGTGTGATTTTCCAGAAGTGTTTCCTGAGGATATTTCAGATGTGCCGCCAGAGAGATAGGTGGAGTTTTCTATAGATCTAGTTCCTTGTACTAGACCTGTATCGATGGCACCATATCGAATGTCGGCATCTGAGTTGGTTGAGTTAAAGAAGCAATTGAACGAATTGTTGGAGAAGAGGTTTGTAAGACCTAGTGTGTCACCTTGGGGTGCTCCAATTTTGTTGGTGAAAAAGAAAGATGGAAGTATGCGATTGTGTATTGATTATCGCCAGTTGAATAAGGTGACGATTAAGAATAAGTATCCTCTTCCGAGAATTGATGATCTGATGGATCAATTGGTTGGTGCTTGTGTGTTTAGTAAGATTGATTTGAGATCCGGGTATCATCAGATTAGGGTGAAAGAGGAAGATATTCAGAAGACGGCTTTTAGGACACGTTACGGTCATTATGAATATTCTGTGATGTCGTTCGGGGTTTCTAATGCGCCAGGTGTGTTTATGGAATACATGAATCGTATTTTCCACGAGCATTTAGATCGTTTTGTTGTTGTGTTCATTGATGATATCTTGATTTATTCTAAGTCTCGGGAGGAGCATGCGGAGCATTTGCGCATTGTGTTACAGGTTTTGAAGGAAAGTAAACTTTTTGCCAAATTGTCCAAGTGTGAGTTCTGGTTGTCGGAGGTGAGTTTTCTTGGGCATGTGATTTCAGGTAATGGTATTTCTGTGGATCCATCTAAAGTAGACGCAGTTCTACAATGGGAGGCTCCTAGATCTGTTACAGAAATTAGAAGCTTTTTGGGTTTAGCCGGATATTATCGAAGGTTCATTGAAGGTTTTTCTAAGTTAGCACTTCCTTTGACCCAGTTGACTTGCAAAGGTCAAGCGTTCGTTTGGGATATTCGGTGTGAGGAAAGTTTTAATGAGCTGAAGAGAAGATTGACTACAGCTCCGATTTTGATTTTGCCAAATCCTACTGAACCGTTTGTGGTTTATTGTGATGCGTCTTTGATTCGTCTAGGTGGTGTTCTGATGCAAGAAGGTAAGGTTGTGGCTTATGCTTCGAGGTAATTGAGAGTGCATGAGAAAAATTATCCTACTCATGATCTTGAATTAGCAGCTGTGGTTTTTGTGTTGAAGATTTGGAGGCATTATCTCTACGGTGCAAGTTTCGAAGTCTTTAGTGATCATAAAAGTTTGAAACACTTGTTTGATCAGAAAGAGTTGAATATGAGGCAACGAAGATGGTTGGAATTTTTGAAGGACTACGACTTTGGCTTGAATTACCATCCTGGTAAAGCTAACGTGGTAGCCGATGCGTTGAGCCGGAAATCGTTGCATATGTCAGTGTTGACGGTTAAAGAGTGGGAACTTTTGGAATCGTTTAGAGATTTGAGTTTGGTATGTGAAGTGACGTCGGATAGCGTAAGGCTTGGAATGTTAAAGGTTACTAATGATTTTCTGATGACTGTTAGTGAGAAGCAGAAGCTAGATGTGAAATTTGTGGATTTGATGTTGGTGAGAGAAAAAGATGTGAATAGTGATTTTAAAGTGGATGTTAATGGTGTTTTGAGGTTCCGCGGTAGAATTTGTATTCCTGATGATGCGGAGTTGAAAAGGATGATTTTGGAGGAAGGACACCGGAGTAGTTTGAGTATACATCCGGGAGCGAATAAGATGTATCAGGATTTGAATAAGATGTATCAGGATTTGAAGAAGATTTTCTGGTGGTCGGGTTTGAAAAGAGATGTGGCTCAGTTTGTGTATTCATGTTTGACTTGTCAGAAATCAAAGGTAGAACATCTGAGGCCTAGTGGTTTATTGCAGCCGTTGGATATTTCTGAGTGGAAATGGGACAGCATTTCTATGGATTTTGTGACAGGGTTGCCAAATACTCAGCGAGGGAATAATGCTATTTGGGTGGTGGTGGACAGACTAACTAAATCGGCGCATTTCATTCCGATTGACATCAGTTTTTCTTTGGAGAGGCTAGCTGAGATTTATATCAGTGTGATTGTGAAATTGCATGGTGTTCCGTTGAGCATTGTTTCTGATTGAGATCCAAGGTTTACCTCGAGATTTTGGGAAAGTTTACAAAAGGCTTTGGGATCTAAATTGAGGTTGAGTTCTACTTATCATCCTCAAACGGATGGTCAGACCGAGAGAACGATTCAGTCGTTGGAGGACTTGTTGAGAGCTTGTGTTCTTGAACAAAGTGGTGCGTGGGATAGTTATCTTGCGTTGATTGAATTCACGTACAATAACAGTTTCCATTCGAGTATTAGAATGGCATCGTTTGAAGCGTTATATGGACGAAGATGTCGAACACCGTTGTGTTGGTATGAATCTGGTGAGAGGACGGTGGTTGGACCGGAGTTGGTACAACAGACTACAGATAAGGTGAAACTTATTCGTGAGAAAATGAAGGCTTCTCAGAGTAGGCAAAAGAGTTATCATGATCGAAGGAGGAAAGATCTTGAGTTTCAAGAGGGCGATCATGTATTTTTGAGAGTTACGCCGGTGATGGGTGTTGGTCGTGCATTGAAATCGAAGAAGCTTACTTCTCGGTTTATTGGTCCTTACCAGATATCCGCGAGAGTGAGTGTTGTGGCTTACAGGGTGGCGTTTCCGCCGAGTCTGTCGAATTTTCATGATGTGTTCCATGTTTCACAGCTTCGGAAGTATGTTTCGGATCCGTCGCATGTGATTCCGATGGACGAGGTCGAGGTAAGGGAGAACCTTACGGTTGAGGCATTACCGGTTAGGATTTTGGATCGCGAGTTAAAGAAGTTAAGGGGCAAAGATATTGCACTTGTGAAAGTAGCGTGGGGAGGCGCTGCTGAGGGCAATTTGACTTGGGAGTTGGAAAGTCGGATGCGGGAGTCGTATCCAGAGTTGTTCGTCTCAGGTATATTTTCGAGGACGAAAACTTCTAAGTGAGGGAGAGTTGTAACGCCCCAGTTTTGTCAATTTTTATTTAATCGAGTCGTTTTGATTATTTTATTTTATTTCCGAATTTTATCTGAAAATATGTTATTTTTCGTCGTGATTATATTTTGTCGCGTTTTGGGAACGTTTGCGAGATATTTGAGTGTGGGGGTATTTTGGTCTTTTCATTTATTTTTCCTAAGTTAGTATGAATAGAAATAGAAAGAGAGAAAAATAGTAAGAAGAGAAGAAAAAAGGAGAAGAGAAAGAGAAGAGGAAAAAGGAGAAAAAGAGAGAAATATTGGAAATCAAGAAAATCGATCAACCGACTTTTCTAAACACGACTTAATCGGGTAAGGGTGCGAAACTCGATTATCTTATCATTGTGTATGATTATGTATGTGTGTGTGCATGTTGTCTTGCCTTTTTCCATAGTTTTTCGGTTATAGGTCGAAAACGCGTAAACGAGTAGAAATCGATGTTTTCACGGACAAAAATTGATATAAATTATGTTGTATGATCTCACTATGTTTAGGAACCATTGCTAATAATTGTTTTGCTGCTGGAAGTGATTTGGGTGGGGAAAATGGATTTTTGGGTTTTGAAAACGAAGTAGAATTTTTCTGCACCTGGTGTAAAGCGTCGGGCGGTTCTCTGATTTCGCCGAGCGGTTCGGGATTTCGCCGGGCGGTTTTTGAGAGGCGCAGCCTTTACACGATTCTGACTCTATTGAGTCATTTGGGGAGAATTGGTGACGCCTCTGCTTCGTCGGGCGAAGTAGCGGCGAAGGGCAAGCGCCGGACGGTTTTTGGGTTGCGCCGGGCGGTTTTTAGGGTTATTCACATTTTTATTTTCTTTTTAATTCCATAACTTTTGATCTGATTATCCGTTTTGTGCGTTCTTTATATCGTTGGAAAGCTTATGAAATGTTCTTTCTTGTAAAAATGATTTTTGAGATTGTTGGCCGATTAATTTATATCGGGAATTTAAAATAGTGACGTTTGGTCGACTTTTGCCGTTTTAATTGTGTGAACTTGATGTGTATCATGCAATGTGTTGTTGATGTGGATATTGTATGACTTGTGTGCTGTTGTGCGATGAAAATGCATGAAATACATGTTGTGATGATGATTTATGGCCTAAGGGCAAGTAAATGCCATGTGTTGTATTGGATGATATATGCATGATTATGGTTGCATATATGTGTGCATTAGAATGTCATGAGTCATTGTATGCCAAGCATCATGATATGCATTCTTGTGATGTCGTGTGCCTGTGTGGGGTGTGAGCGACAAATCGATTCCAGAGGGAATCCGCTATAATGTCGTGTGCCCGTGTGGGGTGTGAGCGATGATTATAGACGATCGTGTGCCCGTGTGGAGTGTGAGCAATCGGATCGTGTGCCGGTGTGGGGTGTGAGCGATCCATAAACGTCGTGTTCCTGTGTGGGGTGTGAGCGACGGGGAACATCGTATGCCCGACGGGGAGTTACATTAAGTAACGAGCGATGATTCCAATAGTTCCTGAGTGAACTAGTGATGAGATTGATGGATGGATGGTACCGCATATGCATTGCATAGAGTCGTTGTGTCGGTCTCTGTGCATTTGCATAAATCATGAATATGATTGACTATGTGTGAGAATTGTGAATGAATTGATATATGTTGGTGATAATTGTATTGTGTATGATTGATATGCATTGGTGATGGATAAATGAGATATGTATGGTGTTGTGTGGCATTTGGATTCTGTTGTACGTTGTGGTGAGAATATTTATGTGTGTAATTTTGTGTTATTATATAATTATATGCAATTATATTATGATTGTGTTTCTCACCCTTCTGCTGTTTTAATGCTCTATGAGGCATTGCAGATTAGATTGCTGGAGGTCTTTTTGTGAAGCTTATGTCTTTATTCTTTTGTCGGTCGGCTCTGATATGTGGCACCGGGTAGTTAGAGAGACCGTTGGTGATTTGTGTGTATATGTATATGTTTCTTTTGGGATTGTACCTGTATGATTGTATTTGACAGACAAACTTTTCATGATGTATATATATGAGATTCAGTACAGATTTTCCGCTTTTATTCTGTATCTGAATTGTGGGTAGTAAGAATTGAGTTCCTCTGTTTGTATCACTACCTGACTGTTGCATATCTTTATGAGCAGGTTTATGTTTATTTGTTTCAATTGATGTGACCCCTCGGTCTATGTCGTGAATGTTTTAAATATACTCTGATAAAAATTTGATTAATTGTTATCGCTTTAATTGCCTGGGGGTGTAGAAGGGTGTGTTACAATAAGGCCTATCTTGAATAAAGTCTTGTGAATTGAAGTATATAATTATGATAAGTTTTGATAAAAAAATTATGTTATACAGGTTTGTTAATATACAGGTCTATTATAAGATTTTTTTTAAAAAAGATTTCTTAAAAAAAGGAATTTTAGCAGTGCTTTTGACAAAAAACGCATCCAAAACAAATAAATTTTAAAACAATTTACGTGTACAAAAGACAGCGGTTTTACTGAAATAGCGCTGCCAAAAGTGGAACTAAAGAAAGCGCTTTTCCAAAAAAAGTGTTGTGTAAAGTATTAAGCAGAGCCACATTAGAAAACGCTTTAAAAAGCGCTGCCTAAGGGGGGGAAAACCAGCGCTTTTTCCAAAAAAAGCGCTGTCTAAAGTTGGAAAATAAGACACATTAGGCAGCGCTTTAAAAAGCGCTGCCTAAAGGGGAACAAAAGACAGCGCATTTAATGGAAAAGTGCTGCCTAAAGGGGACCTAAGGCAGCGCTTTTCAAAGGAAAAAAGCGCTGCCTTTACCTACAGCAGCGCCACCTTTGGCAGCGCTTTTAAGCGCTGCTAAAGACAAAAAAAAGCACTGCTAAATGTCTTCTTTGGCGTAGTGATTATGATGATGCACATCTAGATATAAACGATAAGGTCCAATATACATAAAGAACTAAGTGACCTAGTTTTAACATAATTCAAAACATATCTAAGAGAATAGTGCACTCACATACTCCACCTATTTTATGATGGAAAAACTTACTAAGCACTTGGTATCTTTGTCATAGCTCCCTATGAATATGTGCATCATAAAACTTATACTTTTCCCCCTTTGACAACATCAAAATGAGAAAAAGACGAAAAAAATGTGAGAAGTATCATGAAAATTACACAACAACATATAACACACTCAGAGGCATTGCAAAGATTAAACGAATCAATTATAATATGCACTCACAAAGAATTACATCAAATTGAAAACAATGCTTAAACATAAATACACAACCAAATAACCAAAAGAGATAATATCCATTACACATTTGTCATAAAGGTTGTAACAAAAAAAACAATAAGCATAAAGTCGTGAGAGCTTAAATGCATGAAAAAAACTAGGTCCATAATGTCGTAACCCAAAATTTGACCTCCCTTTTTTCATTTTGCATAAGCATGTGCATTAGCGTCGTCGACATAAGCATTCGCACTTTTCTCTGTGTGTTTCTTGTTGCAGGATCTGCAGGTTTTCCAAAGCCCGATTAATCGCATTCTCTCAAGATTATTTCATCACCAAAACAAGCTCAAAATAAAGGTTACCATGTTTATTTATCAAGACAAGAGTTGGAAAATCAATAACAGGACTTCAACATTATTTCCAAGCAAATTTGGGGAAAATGAGCTGCAGTAATCGGTTACAGCATAACTGATAACCAGTTACACAGTGTAAATTTCACCAAAAACCACATTTTTCAAGCATGTAACCGATTAGTAGATATGCTGTAACCGGTTACCACGTACAAAGTTACAGATTCTGCTGCATTTTTGGGACAGCAGCTATGCACTCTCTTTGGTCTTTGTTTCTACATTATTCTAGTAGCATGTGGAACATTCTAGACAATTCAAGACCATTCAAGACATTTCCCTTTCATTTATTCAATGCATCACTTTAAATTAAGAGCACCATGTTACCTAATTTATAAGCATGTCAACCTTTGGATGTGGAAGCTCACATTGGGATTATTACCGAGTTGATCCTAACTAACCGAGTTAACTACCTTGACTCGGTGAGTCAAGTGTAACTAACTCCAACCCTAACTCCAAACCTCCCAAAGCTAAGTCCAAAGCTAGCTCCAAACCTCTCACACTCCATACCTAAACTCTATTTAAACAAAGCTTCACCATTTTGCAAACTCTCCACAATCATTCACACAAATTCACACTTTCTTCACTCTCAATTCTCTCATTCTCCTCTGCATTTTTTGCAACTTCTACACATTCTTCTTTATCTTCTTCCCCAAACCACACAAAAGCTCTTAATTCTTGAAGAATAATCACTTTTCACATTGAAAGTGATTATTTCTTGAGCTTAACCTTCATTATCTTTCCATTCTATTAAATTTTGTGGAGCTTCAGTAGCTTTTGGATTCATTTCAAGTGATCACTTCAAGATTCTTCGGTGATAATTCTCATTTTTGAGTTTTCGTCGAAGTTTGCTCGGTTTCGATACAATTTGAAGTGCAATTGAGGAACCTCTGGTTTTCTTTGATTATCTTCATCATTTTACTATTATACTTGAATTTCTGGAGTTCTATAAGCTTTTAAATTCATCTCAAGTGTTTGCTTCAAGCTTCTTCGGTGATAATTCGCATTTCGGAGTTTTCGTCGAAGTTTGCTCGGTTTCGCTACGGTTCAAAGTGTAAGAACAAAATTCTCTGGTTTTCTTGGCTTTTTCTCTCTACACTTCATTCCCAACAATTACCAAGCCAAACCTCTGGCTTGTAGGTTGGTAGATCTTACTTTACTCGTTGTTTCGATCATTTCCGTGCATTTACGTCGTAATTTCGATCGTTTTCGGTTTAATTTATCATGCAATTGTTTGATCTTTAACCTCCATGATTAATGCTTGTAATTTGTGTTTAATTGCCCTTACATGATGTAATTTTAGTGCACAAATTCATGTCCTAGCATGTGGTGGTTGGCATAAGTAATTAAATGTGGAAAACCACTTTTGAAAAGCTGTTTTTTCAGTTATTTTTGCCTCTGTTACAGTGGTAACCGGTTAGCAGATATGCTGTAACCGGTTACACAGTGCAATTTTCACTAAAAACACACATTTTCAAGCATGTAACCGGTTAGCACATATGCTGTAACCGATTACCACTGAACAGAATGGCCAATTTTGAGTTTTTTCAAGCTTGTTTGGTATCCTCTCTTCTTTTAACTTCCATGGATTAACATGCTTAATATTTATGGATGTTTTAAGTGCTGTTAACCTCTGTTTAGAGCATATTTACATTAATTCAATGATTGATTTATCAATTCTTGCAATTATGTGTGTTCTTGATATTTGTTTGAACATGCTAATTCTTGCACAATCCTTGATCACTTGATACATGATTTGTGATACATGCTAATATTTGTTTGGCATTGTTTTGCATTTCCAATTCTTGATCACATTAAGTTTGTTCTTTATTGAGCAAATTTAATCATGTATAATCAGTAATTTACACCTTTTGCTTTAATGATTTTCCATTCTCTTTGGAAAGTTGTTAGCATAACATTCCCTTTTGATTAGTTAATCGAAACCATGTTTCGATTAGTTGATCCTCCCTTTCCCTCTCTCTAGGCTTCCTTTAGAGCTTTTTCTCTCTTTTCCCCCCGCGGAGTTGAAGATTCATACGACGGACGATACACGACTTTGGAGCGCTGTAAAAACTAAAGTTGTTACGTTGTTCACTTCACAACACGCATGAGCATTGTACAACATTGGAGCTGTTGCGCTGTCCGTTTCAATTTCCGCGCTACACCTTTGAGTGCTAGAGAAGGAATGTGGATGGATTCTTTCTATCCTCATTCTGGCTATTTCCTTGGTAATGACGTCTTGTCCTCTCTTCAAGAATAGTCACCTTTATCCTCAAGTGGTAGCGTCTTTTCTCCTCCTTAGTCGAGTTGATCCTTGATCATTCCCACTCTTACCTCTTGCAACTTTTCTCTTGATCAATCACCAATTTCTTTGGTTATAGATCATTGCTTAGATTTAACTCCTGTCTCTTACCTCATTACTCTGTTCTTGCGCTCAATCATTGTCTGTAGATTCCCCTGCAGAGTTTCTATTCTTTTCTTCGGTTAAACACAGTCTTTCTGTTAAACAACCGATACTTCCCCAGGAGTTCACAACCTTTTCTTTGGTTCCTACTGCCTGTCAGTTAAAACACTAATGTTTGCAATCTTTCTCAGTTAACCACAGTCCATCTGTTAATACTGAATTCCTATTGGGTTAATCACATTCTCTTGGTTAATCACCACTTCTCCAGTTAATCACAGTCTGTATGTTAATACTGAGCACCTTTTGGGTTAATCACCTTCTCTTGGTTAATCACCCATTTCTCCAGTTAATCACAGTCCGTCTGTTAACACTGAACCTCTTGGGTTAATCACCTTCTCTTGGTTAATCACCCGTCTCTTCAGTTAACCACAGTCCATCTGTTAAAATACTGAACCCTTTTTCGAGTTAATCACCTTCTCTTGGTTAATCACTCGCTTTTCTCTTCGGTTAATACCAGTCCGTCTGTAAACACTGAATCCCCTGCAGTTGGAAACCTCCTCTTGGTTCGAATACTTGCACCCTTGGGTTAGTAACCTTTCTTTGGTTCAAATACCCTTTCTTCGGTTGAGTACTGTTTGTTCAGTCAGTTTACCGAACCCCTTTGGGTCACGACCTTTGATCGGTCCTACACCCGTGCTTCTGGTTAATCACAGTTTCCTCTGTTAAAACCAATGCTTCTCTATTCCCACAGAGTTACAGTCCTTTCTTTCCTCGGTTAACCACTATTCATCAGTTAATATACCGAGGCCCCTTCAAAGTCAAACAACTTCTCTCGGTTCAGCACTCTCTCTCTTGGTTTATCACAGTCTGTCTGTTGACATCAGCTTCTTTTCCCCGCCAGGGTTCTACTCTCTTTCTTCGGTTAACCACTGCTAGCCAGTTAATATACCGAGTCTCCTTTTCCTCTTGGTTTTGACACCATCCCTTTATTTGGATCCCCAGCGGAGTCCTTCCTATTCCCTTTGCTCTTACTTTCTTGGTTTCGACACCGATCCTCTTTGTTATCCCCAGTAGAGTTTCTTTCACTCTTGCTCTTGGTTTAGACACCATTTCTCTCTTACTCTCTTATTCTCTTGGTTTGGACGCCATTTCTCTCTTACTCTCTTTTTCTCTTGGTTTCGACACCATTCTCGCACTCTATTCTCAATACAGTTGTTATTCCTTGTCTTTCACTCTTTTCTTGGTTTCGACACCATTTCTTTGGAATCCCCTGTGGAATTTCCTTTTTTCTCTTTTCTTGGTTTTGACACCATTTCTTTGGAATCCTCAGTGGAATTTCCTTCTTTCTTTTGCTCTTGGTTTTGACACCACTTTCCTTTCATTTTCCTTTTCCGTCTTAGTTCCCCGAACTACGGAAGCTCTGATTCTGCATTCTTTTGAATGTATGATACGTAGGCATGAGATCACAATGATCTCGGCGAGCACACTTCCACCTTTCTTCCGTCTTCCTCCTTTTTCTTCCTTTTTCTTCGTCCCCTGGTTCCATGAACTACGACGATCTGATTTCCTTATTGCACTATGAGGGTACGTAGGCACTAGGACCTTGTTCCTCCGTGAGCACTTTCTTTCTTTCTTTTCTTTTCCCGTTTTCTTCTCTCTCCTTTTTCTTTTAGCTAGAAGCCTTTAGATAGATAACCCATCCAAGCCTAGAAGCAAGCGAAATGGTTCCCGTCGAGTACGACAGATGCGTTTGGTGCTAATACCTTCCTTTCGCATAACCGACCCCCCGTTCCCGTTTCTCTTCCCCTTTAGTTTTATCGATATTTTCCCTGTCCTTTGGGACTAAATAAAGTTCAGTGGCGACTCTGTTGTATCTTTGAGTGTGCGATTCACTCAGGTAAAAACCAGCCATCTCCAGCTGGCGACTCTGCTGGGGACAGATTGACCTCTTGCCGGTCCATCCCTTGAGGGGTCTCGCCTAGTTTTGTTTGCTTTCTTGCTTGTTTGGGTGTTTATCTTCTGCGCTTTACTTAGTTTTATCTTTACGCTTTATTCGCTTTATGTTTATTTATTGCATTTCTTTACTTCTTTAGATATTCATATGCTGTATATCTGCTATTTTCTCTGCTGTTGCCGGTTGGGGTTGTTACTTGAGAGATAAGCCCATTACACAAGCTTGAGTATACACCTAGGATTAGAGTGGAAAGTAGTGGGACCTATGTGCCGTCTTGGTGCGTTTGATGTTCACGAAATTCACACCCAGACGAGGTTTTCTTAGGAGATGTTCTGATTTGCGCGTCTTGTGCATTTCGGGGTGTTAACCTAGAAAGCTGTCGACTCTGGTGACCATTCCCGAGGACTCAGTTGCGGCACTCCTCCCAAGGAGCGATAATGGCAGACCAGAAATGGCAAACCCATTACGCTTCTTGATCCGAGGACCTAAAGCTGGGAACTTGCCATAGGATGACCTTTTTTTTGGGGGGAATCAGTGGACGACCTCTTTGTTTGGTGATAGTATTGTACCCCGAGGGATGAATGTACTATTGCTTCTCAAATTGAGAATCTGAAACTGAGAATCCCGCTTTCTATATCATACCTATGAGGGGGATGGGTTTTTGCAGGTAAACAAGCCACTTCATACCTTTGTTCTCTCACGTATGTCAGATCTTCGCACCGACTCAGAGTTACATATGCAGATTATCCAGAAGATGTTGCATCCCTGACTTATATTATTGCATAATGTTATTGCATCGTCATGTATGCCAAACTTTTGAACTTGAGTTATTGCATCATCCTATGTATGTTTAACTGTGCCATCATTTAACTTTTGCATCATTGATCTTTGCATATCTCATTTGCATTCCACCTGCATAAGCATCATATGCATACATACTTTTGCATTGCATACCTTCAAACCAGAGAAAGCTCACTTTCTTCCCTTCATCAGCCCAAAGACAACGATTTTTCGACGCCGAAAGCCAAGGGATCATGGAGCAGGTTAGGTATGAGGGCACGATGCACAAGGAAGGCAAGGCTGATATGGTTTTGGAATTACTTCTGGACAGTATGACAATGAACCCCTCTGATCAGGTTATGACTGATGAGAAAGCCCAGAATGGACCAAAGGTGGATAAGGTCATGAATGTGGATGCAAGCAATCTGCCGGTTCACCCCTTGCCTAATCAGAAAACCACTAAAGGCAATCAGAAACAAAAGCGTAAGCAAATCAGCAAAGGGAACAACAATCAAGGGAGGAGATGTCCTTGTCATGATCTAATTCCCGTGACTTACACACATCTACTGCCTATTCTGATTTAAGCTGGGGCAATTATTCCTAAAGAAATCAAGCCGGCCAAGTTTCCTTATCGTCCTAAGCATGATCTTATTGTCACCTGTGGATACCATGTTGGATATGTGGGACATTCTACAGAAGCCTGTGTTGTCTTTAAGGACAAAGTCCAAGAGCTCCTCGATCAGAAGTTGCTTTGCTTTACAAAGAAGCCTTGCCAGAAGTCTGCACCTGTAATTGCTGAAACATCTGCCGAAGCTGAGAATAGAGGTCCTCCTATTCATGTGCAGATTCCTCCAGTTGTTCAACCTGTTGTGCAATACCCCTACCAAGGTTTTCAGTCTGCTAATTCGGGAATGCCTTTTGCCTATCTTGGGACACCCTTTGCTGTTGCACCTCCGGTTGCTTATCCTGGGCCACCTTACACTCCGTATGGGATCCATTTTGGTCAGACTGTTAATCAGATGGGTAATCCTAGTTTGATGCACCCTGCTCAAGTGTTCCCGCAATACGCTACTCAGCATATTCTTCCTCAAGCACCCCTGGCTCCTACGCCGTACTATTCATTCTCGCATGTTGCCGCAACCCAACATCAACAGCCTCCTCAGACTCATAATCAGCGAGCCCAAGGCTGAGAGCGCCAGAACCCTCGCAAGCCTCGGAATAATCTAGAACGAAGGAATGCTCCTCTAGATTCAATTCCAGTGACATACACTCAACTTCTCCCATATCTGGTTCAGAACTCGTTGGTGGTTCCCAAAACTCTGAAGCCCCCTCCAAAACCATTCCCACCTGGGTATGATCCCAAGGTGCGGTGCGGGTATCATGCTGGGTCGGCTGGACATGCGACTGAGGAGTGTAACGCTTTCAAAGCTAAAGTCCAACAGTTGATTGACAAGAAGCACTTAACCATTCAAGGTGAGAATCTGTGGGTGAACGGAAATCCCCTGTCCGTGTAAGAGCCAAGATCGCAAAAGAATCCCTTGAGTAAGCCTGAGAGCACTTCCTCAACATCGGCAATCATCATGTCATTCCATCTTTTCCATTTGTAATCTTTTTGTTTGTTAAGCATTGTTCACTTGTAAAACTTATTTGTTTTCAGATGATAATAATAATGAAATGAATATGCATGTTTTGAATAAATTCATTCGTGTTCACTCATACTTTTTGTCAGTATAACACATTTGATCAAGCAAAATCAAAAAGAGAATGATGAAATCAAAAAGACATGAGATCACTGTCTGTACGCTTTTGAATAAAACCCTGCTGAGGATGTAAGGCATTTGTTCAAATCCCCAAACATAGGAGCTATAAGGAAGATAATCCCTAGTCAACCCCTTTGGGCCTTGAAGTAGGAGTTTCTTTCTGTGCACAAAAAACCCTCAATTTTAACCAGGGGCAGGGTAGTCTTCAACTAGTTTAACCGCGCGTTCAAATTTCAAAAGAGGAGTACCCCATCTGTGGATCAACCACATCTTATCCCTCGCAAGAGGTCAGAAAAATCACAAATCCATAATGGTTGTCTCTCATCGACCAAAGGAATGAGGCAGTCACAACTCACCTTCACAAATCAAACACATGTCACATGATTTTGTTCAAGAGAGAAAAATCAAAATCACATAAAAATCACAAAAGCAATTGAAAAAAAAAACAAACAAAAAGCCCGCTAAGTCAAAAACTCAAAAACAAATGACTTAGGCAAAAATTAGGGCATCTCGGTAGACTGCAAAGTCAAAATAATCAGTCTACGCAAAAATTAGGGAAAACAAAGAGAACAAAACAGAGAATCAAGAGAGAAATCCTCAATAAGAAGAAGTTCGTGTGATCACATGTGACAAAAACAAAAGGTGAGTGATTGCCGCTCCGAAACCCTTGTCGGTTCCTCTACCATCAATTCTACTATTCAAAACTTTTTTTGGAAAGGTGAACGCTTGTGTCAAATTAACTGAACGTAGGACAGGAGAACATCAAGGAGAATGGGTGGGGTAAAATAATTTTTGAGCCTTATATCCTTTCTTTCTTAAATCGCGAACCAGGCCACGTGACAACCCTGAAAAGACCTAATTGAAGCAGGGTTTATTTCGAAAGCATACGACAGTAAGATCATGTCAAAGCTGACTCCCAAAGATTTGCTTATCATTTGTGTCGATACTGACATGGCATTCTAAATGGTGATCCATTCACTATATGTCATAATCTTAGTGAACATACTTGGATTTCAAAACTGACATATGCATGGCATTAGCATTATCATTTTCAAAACAAACACTTTTTACTTGCAAACAAGCACTTGACATCAAGAGAGTTTCCACAATGGAAAGTGTGATCACCTCAAGGGGAAAAATTCCTGGAAAACTCCATTGGGCCTGGGCACTCCGAGATTCAGTCAATCTGAGTCAATCATGATGAGATTCCACAAATCTCTCTATGTTCATTTGGTCAAGGGTATTCCTCCAAAGATCGATCAGCCAGGGGCAAAATCACTTCAGAGCTCACATTGGGGCAGGCCACCTCAAGAGCACAAGAAGTTAACCTCTCCAAGAGATACCTAATCAAGGGCATACTGTTCCAATACACTAGGGCAAGTCGAATCAGAATCATCCTATGACACAAATTGTTCCCTACCTTGTAATTGGGGCAATCCACTAACAGATTGGGGCAGAGGCAGGTTACTAAGGTACAAGTTTTCTCCCCGTTTTGAGGCAAGAGCAATGCTGCATAAACAACTGCTGATCCTGAAGTAGGTGTCGGGGAATCACGTCTTTAAGGCTTACCCCCTAACCTCAACTCCTCCGTCTCTCACAATAAAACACTTAAACGATTGTATAGATCCTTCTCATGCTTTAATCACGTCGCTTCACTCATGCTTATTTATTCATCTAGCATAACATGAAGTCTTAACTTAAGCCCGATCATACTTTACATCTCTTCAGAATCTAATCACTAACATTCTGCATATAGTAATCATCATCGCATAGCATTGTATCCTCAAACGCATAGCATAATCATCAACATGGAGCATTACACCATGCAAGTTCAAACATGCATCCCAATCAAAATCCAGTCGTCGTCTGGCAAACCTTTCCAGAACCTTTTCAATTCCTTGGTCCGTCCAAAACCATTTCGGGTCCGTCCAACATCTATAAACTTCCAGCACTGCATCCTAGCTTGCATCCTTACATTGCATGATATCAAACATCATGATCACATAGCATATACATGCTTCCCCTTGCCTGACTTATCTCCCAGCAGATTTTCAGCCAAACTTTACACCTATCAATTATGCATTTGTACCTTTTCTTTTTGTCACCGTCGGCCAAATTTTCGGGCTACTCTTTTATTTAATCCCCTTTTACCTCGAATCATCGAAAAGCTGGCGCAATTCGTACATTCAGGTCCAAGAGGATTAAATAGGGGCAGCTGTCGTAACCCAAAATTTGACCTCCCTTTTTCATTTTGCATAAGCATGTGCATTAGCATCGTCGACATAAGTATTCGCACTTTTCTCTGTGTGTTTCTTGTTGCAGGATCTGCAGGTTTTCCAAAGCCCGATTAATCGCATTCTCTCAAGATTATTTCCTTACCAAAACAAGCTCAAAATAAAGGTTTCCATGTTTATTTATCAAGACAAGAGTTGGAAAATCAATAACGGGACTTCAACATCATTTCCAAGCAAATCTGGGGAAAATGAGCTGCAGTAACCGGTTACAGCATAACTGATAACCGATTACACAGTGTAAATTTCACCAAAAACCACATTTTTCAAGCATGTAACCTGTTAGCAGATATGTTATAACCGATTACCACGTACAAAGTTGCAGATTTTGCTGCATTTTTGGGACAGCAGTTATGCACTCTCTTTGGTCTTTGTTTCTACATTATTCTAGTAGCATGTGGAACATTCTAGACAATTCAAGACCATTCAAGACATTTCCCTTTCATTTATTCAATGCATCACTTTAAATTAAGAGCACCATGTTACCTAATTTATAAGCATGTCAACCTTTGGATGTGGAAGCTCACATTGGGATTGTTACCGAGTTGATCCTAACTAACTGAGTTAACTACCTTGACTCGGTGAGTCAAGTGTAACTAACTCCAACCCTAACTCCAAACCTCCCAAAGCTAAGTCCAAAGCTAGCTCCAAACCTCTCACACTCCATACCTAAACTCTATTTAAACAAAGCTTCACCATTTTGCAAACTCTCCACAATCATTCACACAAATTCACACTTTCTTCACTCTCAATTCTCTCATTCTCCTCTGCATTTTTTTGCAACTTCTACACATTCTTCTTTATCTTCTTCCCCAAACCACACAAAAGCTCTTAATTCTTGAAGAATAATCACTTTTCACATTGAAAGTGATTATTTCTTGAGCTTAACCTTCATTATCTTTCCATTCTACTGAATTTTGTGGAGCTTCAGTAGCTTTTGGATTCATTTCAAGTGATCACTTCAAGATTCTTCGGTGATAATTTTCATTTTGGAGTTTTCGTCGAAGTTTGCTCGGTTTCGATACAATTCGAAGGGCAATTGAGGAATCTCTGGTTTTCTTTGATTATCTTCATCATTTTACTATTATACTTGAATTTCTGGAGTTCTATAAGCTTTTGAATTCATCTCAAGTGTTTGCTTCAAACTTCTTCGGTGATAATTCGCATTTCGGAGTTTTCGTCGAAGTTTGCTCGGTTTCGCTACGGTTCGAAGTGTAAGAACAAAATTATCTGGTTTTCTTGGATTTTTCTCTCTACACTTCACTCACAACAATTACCAAGCCAAACCTCTGGCTTGTAGGTTGGTAGATCTTACTTTACTCGTTGTTTCGATCATTTCCGCGCATATACGTCGTAATTTTGATCGTTTTCGGTTTAATTTATCATGCAATTGTTTGATCTTTAACCTCCATGATTAATGCTTGTAATTTATGTTTAATTGCCCTTACATGATGTAATTTTAGTGCCCAAATTCATGTCCTAGCATGTGGTGGTTGGCATAAGTGATTAAATGTGGAAAACCACTTTTGAAAAGCTATTTTTTCAGTTATTTTTGCCTCTGTTACAGTGGTAACCGGTTAGCAGATATGCTGTAACCAGTTACACAGTGCAATTTTCACTAAAAACACGCGTTTTCAAGCATGTAACCGGTTAGCACATATGCTGTAACCGGTTACCACTGAACAGAATGGCCAATTTTGAGTTTTTTCAAGCTTGTTTGGTATCCTCTCTTCTTTTAACTTCCATGGATTAACATGCTGGATATTTATGGATGTTTTAAGTGTTGTTAACCTCTGTTTAGAGCATATTTACATTAATTCAATGATTGATTTATCAATTCTTGCAATTATGTGTGTTCTTGATATTTGTTTGAACATGCTAATTCTTGCACAATCCTTGATCACTTGATACATGATTTGTGATACATGCTAATATTTGTTTGGCATTGTTTTGCATTTCCAATTCTTGATCACATTAAGTTTGTTCTTTATTGAATAAATTTAATCATGTATAATCAGTAATTTACACCTCTTGCTTTAATGATTTTCCATTCTCTTTGGAAAGTTGTTAGCATAACATTCCCTTTTGATTAGTTAATCGAAACCATGTTTCGATTAGTTGATCCTCCCTTTCCCTCTCTCTAGGCTTCCTTTAGAGCTTTTTCTCTCTTTTTCCCCCGCGGAGTTGAAGATTCATACGACGGCCGATACACGACTTTGGAGCGCTGTACAAACTAAAGTTGTTACGCTGTTCACTTCACAACACGCAGGAGCACTGTACAACATTGGAGCTGTTGCGCTGTCCGTTTCAATTTCCGCGCTACACCTTTGAGTGCAAGAGAAGGAATGTGGATGGATTCTTTCTATCCTCATTCTGGCTATTTCCTTGGTAAGGACGTCTTGTCCTCTCTTCAAGAATAGTCACCTTTATCCTCAAGTGGTAACGTCTTTTCTCCTCCTCAGTCGAGTTGATCCTTGATCATTCCCACTCTTACCTCTTGCAACTTTTCTCTTGATCGATCACCAGTTTCTTTGGTTATAGATCATTGCTTGGATTTAACTCCTGTCTCTTACCTCATTATTCTGTTCTTGCGGTCAATCATTGTCTGTAGATTCCCCTGCAGAGTTTCTATTCTTTTCTTCGGTTAAACACAGTCTTTCTGTTAAACAACCGACATTTCCCCAGGAGTTTGCAACCTTTGCTTTGGTTCCTACTGCCTGTCAGTTAAAACACCAATCTTTGCAATCTTTCTCAGTTAACCACAGTCCGTCTGTTAATACTGAATTCCTCTTGGGTTAATCACCTTCTCTTGGTTAATCACCCACTTCTCCAGTTAATCACAGTCCGTCTGTTAATACTGAGCACCTTTTGGGTTAATCACCTTCTCTTGGTTAATCACCCATTTCTCCAGTTAATCACAGTCCATCTGCTAACACTGAACCTCTTGGGTTAATCACCTTCTCTTTGTTAATCACCTGTCTCTTCAGTTAACCACAGTCCTTCTGTTAAAATACTGAACCCTTTTTCGAGTTAATCACCTTCTCTTGGTTAATCACTCGCTTTTCTCTTCGGTTAATACCAGTCCGTCTGTAAACACCGAATCCCCTGCAGTTGGCAACCTCCTCTTGGTTCGAATACTTGAACCCTTGGGTTAGTAACCTTTCTTTGGTTCAAATACCCTTTCTTCGGTTGAGTACTGTTTGTTCAGTCAGTTTACCGAACCCCTTTGGGTCACGACCTTTGATCGGTCCTACACCCGTGCTTCTGGTTAATCACAGTTTCCTCTGTTAAAACCAATGCTTCTCTATTCCCACAGAGTTGCAGTCCTTTCTTTCCTCGGTTAACCACTATTCATCAGTTAATATACCGAGGCCCCTTCAGAGTCAAACACCTTCTCTCGGTTCAGCACTCTCTCTTTCTCTTGGTTTATCACAGTCCGTCTGTTGACACCAGCTTCTTTTCCCCGCCAGGGTCCTACTCTCTTTCTTCGGTTAACCACTGCCAGCCAGTTAATATACCGAGTCTCCTTTTCCTCTTGGTTTTGACACCATCCCTTTATTTGGATCCCCAGCGGAGTCCTTCCTATTCCCTTTGCTCTTACTTTCTTGGTTTCGACACCGATCCTCTTTGTTATCCCCTGTAGAGTTTCTTTCACTCTTGCTCTTGGTTTAGACATCATTTCTCTCTTACTCTCTTATTCTCTTGGTTTGGACACCATTTCTCTCTTACTCTCTTTTTTTCTTAGTTCCGACACCATTCTCGCACTCTATTCTCAATACAGTTTCTATTCCTTGTCTTTCACTCTTTTCTTGGTTTCGACACCATTTCTTTGGAATCCCCTGTGGAATTTCCTTTTTTCTCTTTTCTTGGTTTTGACACCATTTCTTTGGAATCCTCAGTGGAATTTCCTTCTTTCTTTTGCTCTTGGTTTTGACCCCACTTTCCTTTCATTTTCCTTTTGCGTCTTAGTTCCCCGAACTACGGAAGCTCTGATTCTGCATTCTTTTGAATGTATGATACGTAGGCATGAGATCGCAATGATCTCGGCGAGCACATTTCCACCTTTCTTCCGTCTTCCTCCTTTTTCTTCCTTTTTCTTCGTCCCCTAGTTCCATGAACTACGACGATCTGATTTCCTCATTGCACTATGAGGATACGTAGGCACGAGGACCTTGTTTCTCCGCGAGCACTTCCTTTCTTTCTTTCTTTCTTTTCTTTTCCCCTTTTCTTCTCTCTCCTCTTTCTTTTAGCTAGAAGCCTTTAGATAGATAACCCATCCAAGCCTAGAAGCAAGCGAAATGGTTCCCGTTGAGTACGACGGATGCGTTAGGTGCTAATACCTTCCTTTCGCAAAACCGACCCCCCGTTCCCGTTTCTCTTCCCCTTTGGTTTTATCGATATTTTCCCTGTCCTTTGGGACTAAATAAAGTTCGGTGGCGACTCTGTTGTATCTTTGAGTGTGCGATTCACTCAGGTAGAAACCAGCCATCTTCACATAATGATGCGTAACTAATGACTACGACCTCGACGCCCCCTATGATGCTGAGGACCACCCCTAGGTTCAAGTCGGTATCCTCGAAACCAAGCCCCATTTTGGTCACCATACTAATAGTCCAGAAAATCACACATCTCTATGTATAATTGTTGATAGTGATTGTCATGTTGAGCACGACTCATGGTGTGGATGCTAGCTTGAGTTTCAGCATGGTTAACAACCATGTTTTGACGAAACTCATTAAATTTCTCTGTAGCATAAGATGCAAAACTATTAAAATTGTTTACCTGGGATGTTAGATGATCATGAGCCACTCTAAAACACTCCTCTTGAGCGGCCTCAAACTCGTCACGCCTACGGGAATCCTCTTAATGGCACTCCCGTTGCTCAACACGTATGTTCTCAAGCATGGTAAAAATAGATGATTCTTCACCATATGAGCCAACACTTGAGGGGTTACCGTAAGTAGTGCCATGTTAAGTCCACGAGTTTTGTTGCTACTGACCTGAACCTTGTGAGTCTTCATATTCATCTGCAACACCTTGCCATTCAGGTGGGTCTTCATTATCATGGTTAGGATCAACCATATCTTCATCAATAGTGTGAGCTTGCTCTTCCACTGGTTGGTCATCAACAAAAACTGTACCCAATTTAGTAGGATCGTCAAAATTGTAGATGATCTTACCGGCTCCCTTCATTTTGTAGTAATAAACCCAAAGATTTCCATCCCAATGGTATCCCATGTATTTCATTGTTGTCATGTTGAACTCTTGCACACTCTCAAACTACAAACATTCATGACACGAAATAATTTGGCCAATTAATCTGAAGTTTATTGTGAAGAAGATACATGAGATGTACTTCATCTGTGTCAAGTCGAGAATGACCACCCTTCCTTGGACGTAAAATATGCGTGACAATCCAATGAAGAGGGCGAGGGATTTTCTTCAAATTGCTCGTTGACACGATATCTATGTTATCTTCTTGCCTTGGTGATTTGAGACACACGTTCAGATATCTTTTCAATTCGAAAGATGGATGAAAAGAATGATCAGAGAGTTTTGATCCATGAAACAGCACAATAATTCCAAACAGTTCCTTCCATTCAATAGACGTAAAATGATACAAAGTGTTTCCCATCAGAAAACGAAAAAGAGTTGCATTCCCTTTATTGTAGCCCAACACAGAAGACTCATACTAAGTCTTCATTATAATCAGTGGATACGTTTAGAAAATTGTTAATCTCTTGGTATTCCATCATATCAATAATATCTGGGATGTGTAACTTAGCAGCAACGGCAGGATCATACACATGTTGCTTCACTATAATTCGATTTCGGAAGGATTTGTCAAATTCTTCAACACAAGAGGAATGGAAAAGTGATAGGGCACTGGCTGGTGTTGAGGATGATGTGCCTATGATATTTTTACCTTTCTTTATTTTGGGAGGCATGACTTTTGGATATAGAGGTGTGCACACAATGTAACGCCCTTTTCTACCCCATAATTATCGCAACGGAATAAACATAAAATCATAGTAAAATCAGAATCACCTCAAAAGGTGCACATTTCTCAATCAAATCAAATCAACAAAATTGCTCCATAAACAACGGTTTTTTCCTCAAAATAACTCAAAATGCCTTCAAAGGGCAGCAGAACCACCATAACCACAAAAATCCCACAAAGGGTTTATTAAAATAAACCATAGTCATCAAATAATCAATAAAATAACAGCCAAATAAAACTCAACTTGGTTCGACTCAACGACCCAACCTGATGTTACACTATCAGAGCAAGACCCTCTACATCAACCAAAATGCAAATAACTTCAAAAGTCCTCAAAAGCATCCACAGCTAATCCTGATCACCTACACGTTACCCACGTGGAGGCAACATTCAAACAGGCAGGGTGAGTAATCACAATTCGTTATAACCAATATAAAATAAGATATGCATAAAAATGGCGTCATCATCATATACAATATCGTCAGAGTCATCACAAGGCAAACATCAAAACATATCATCATAAATCACAACAAATTCCACATAAATGCAATGCACAACAGGACTCATGCATGTGGTACCAATCGTCACAATCGATGGACACTTAGGCCATCACCCTCTAAAGATCCCTGTCAAATAGGATCGGTTCCACACAAGAACCGGAGCACGTCATAACCCACTTCACATCCACACAATGGGATGGAAGCCACAAATAGACCGAAGTCTAACATCATCATCACTGGACCGAAGTCCTAACATCATCACCAGAATATGCTATGAATGCATGATACCCAACGTCAATAATCATCATCATCAAAATATCATTATGTGCATCATCATTCATCAATACCTCATGTTAATCATGTCATCATATATTCATCAAAACATCGCAAATCATCATCACTATATCATCAATAACATCATGGTAAATCATCAGAAAACCACAACATCAAAACATCAAGATAACACAGAATCATAACAAAATCTCGCAAACACCAGACACTCACTGCTGAGTTCGCTGTGCGAACCTGCTCGCTGGGACCTTCGCTTTGCGAAGCTGGTAGCAAAGCCCCAATCCCATACAAAATCAGAGAGTTCCCCAGTCTGCCTCTCCTCTCTCCTCTATTCGCTGTGCGAAGCCCTTCGCTGGGACATTCGCTGTGCAAGCCAACAAAATCACATCTCAGAATTCATCCTAGTATCCTCACATAATTTATCGCGCATTCGCTGCGCTGCTCGCCTTGCGAGCCTGGGCGACCATTTGCCTTGTGAGTGTTTTGTTCACTTTGCGAACTAGCGATTGCAGGAAATCACTGTTACACATCAGTAGCATAACAGACCCAAAATACCTTACGAATTCAACCTCAGTTCCCCCAAAACATCCCCAAAAAATTCCCCAGGCATCATGGCAGATCAAAAACATAAAACCTATGACATTTGGGTCGATTAATTCCACTATCCTAACTCAAATTACCTAAACCTTCACCAACTCTCAAGGTTCCCATAAACCCCATAAATCCCTTTCTCATACAAGATCCCACATATCATCAAAAAGGTTTTGCCTCGAAGGGTTATTTTCACCCGAATCAATTCAACCCTTAATAATCCATCATCGATCCTCAGAAATACCTCTAAATCATCAATAACTCATAAACCCTCCAAAAACCCCAAAAACCTCAAAATCCACTTTAAACACATCACTTCCTATATTGAAAAAAATGAAAGGCAATACTCCTCATACCTTAGATTGTCGATTCAGAGCTTCCTCTATCTATTCTTCGGAAACCTTTTCGAATCCTCACCTTTTCCTTCTTTCCTCAGAGCTCTGCACCTTTCTCCTTATTTTCACGTTCCAACCAAAAAATGAATCCTACTCCTTTCCAATTCCTTTTTGTTAAACCCTTGGGCTTCCAAAATGGGCTTTCCCCATAATACCATCACTAATCCTCCTCAAAATTCAATCTTACCCATAATTCCTCTAATATTATAGTAAATAATAATAATACTAATATATTCATATTATATACTATTATTTAATTAAAATAACCAAAACTCCACGAAAATCCCAACGTCAACACAAACCACCAAAATTCACCGAAAATTCATAGATATTATATTTAAATAATTAAATAAATATTCTAATAAATTTGGGGTGTTACAACTCTCCCCCACTTAAAGAATTTTTGCCCTCGAAAATTACCTCAAAGAAATAGAGTCGGATACGACTCCCTCATCTGATCTTCGCGTTCCCAAGTCCAACTTTCGCCAGCTGGTCCGCCCCACAACACCTTCACCAAAGTTATGCCTTTACCCCGCAGTTGCTTCATCTCTCGACCGTCAATCCGCATCGGCAAAGCTTCCACTGTCAGGTTATCCCTCACTTGTACATCATCCATATGAATCACATGTGACAGATCCAGAATGTACTTCCTCAACTAAGACACATGGAACACGTCATGCAAATTCCCAAGTGACGGCGGTAAAGCAATTCGATAGGCTACCTCTCCTATCCTCTGCGAGATTTGGTATGGACCAACAAAACGTGGAGTGAGCTTCCTAGACTTCAAGGCTCGACCCACACCAGTTACTGGCGTCACCCTCAAAAACACGTGATCTCCCTCTTGTAATTCAAGTGTCTTCCTCCTCTTATCATGGTAGCTCTTCTGACGACTCTGCGACACTCTCAACCTTTCTTGGATCATCTTAAACTTCTTGGTCGTCTCCTACACAATCTCAGGTCCGAGTACAACACTCTCGCCTGACTCATACCAACACAAAGGAGTCCTACACCTCCTCCCATATAAAGCTTCATAGGGCACCATTCCAATACTAGCATGAAAACTGTTATTGTACGTGAACTCGATCAACGACAAATGGATATCCCAAGATCCTCCATGATCCAACACACAAGCTCTCAGCAAATCCTCTAAAGATTGGATAGCCTTTTCTATCTGATCGTCCGTCTGCGGATGATAGGTAGAACTCATCCTCAACTTAGTACCCAACGCATCTTGCAAACTCTCCCAGAACGTCGATGTAAATCTCGGATCTCTGTCTTACACAATACTCGAAGGTATCCCATGCAACTTCACAATCTCCTCAATGTACATCTCGGCCAACTTCTGCATAGAATGATTAATCTTCATCGGCAAGAAATGGGCCGATTTAGTTCATTTATCCACAATCACCCAAATGGAATCATTTCCCTTAGCAGTCTTCGGAAATCCCACCACAAAATCCATGGAAATACTATCCCACTTCCATTCTGGAATTCTCAACGGTTGCATCATACCTAAAGGCTTATGATGCTCAATCTTCGACTTCTGACAAGTCAAACATGCATAAACGAACTCCGCAATATCCTTCTTCATACTTGTCCACCAAAACAACTTTTTTCAAATCCTGGTACATCTTCATAGCACCGGGATGAATACTCAATCTACTTCCGTGTCCTTCTTCAAGTATGCTCTTCTTAACATCTGGGACATCTGGAACACACACCCTGTCTCTGAACACCATCACACCATTCTCATCAATTCGGAATTCTCCTCCGTTACCTTGGTTGATCAAAGTCAACTGGTCCACTAACTTCAAGTCAGATTGTTGTCCCACTCTGATCTATTCCAAAATGCCACTAGTCAACTTCAACATTCCCAACTTCACACTGTCAGGAGTCTCTTCACATACCAAACTCAAATCTCTGAATTACTCAATTAATTCCAATTCTTTCACCATAAGCATCGACATATGCAATGACTTCCTGCTCAATGCATCAGCCACTACATTTGCTTTGCCCGGATGATAACCCAAATCAAAATCGAAATCCTTCAACAGCTCTAACCACCTTCTCTGCCTCATATTCAATTCTTTCTGATCAAATAAGTACTTCAGACTTTTATGATCACTGAACACTTCAAACTTAGAGCCAAACAGATAATGTCTCTAAATTTTCAACACAAACACCACGGCAGCCAATTCTAAGTCATGTGTAGGATAATTCCTCTCATGAACTCGCAATTGTCTCGAAGCATAGGCAACAACTTGTCCATTCTGCATCAATACTCCACCAAGACCCATCTTTGACGCATCAGAATACACCACAAAAGATTCGCTCGGATTAGGTAAAATCAACACTGGAGCGATCATCAACTTCTTCTTCAATTCCATAAAACTTTCTTCGCAAGATACATTCCACACAAACGATTGACCCTTTCGAGTCAACTGAGTCAAAGGTAATGCCAACTTAGAAAAGACCTCGATAAACTTGCGGTAATAACCCGCCAATCCCAGAAAACTTCGTATCTCAGTAGCAGACTTCGGAGTCTCCCACTGTAATACACCATCAATCTTGGAAGGATATACAGCAATTCCACCACTCGAAATCACATGGCCAAGGAAACTCACTTCCTTAAACCAGAACTCACACTTCGACAGCTTTGCATACAACTTCTTCTCTTTCAACACTTGCAACACGGTTCTCAAATGCTCAACATGCTCTTCTTCAGACTTAGAATATATTAGGATATCATCAATGAAAACCATCATAAGCTTATCCAAATACTCATGAAAAATCCGATTCATATACTCCATTAACACACCAGGTGCATTGGATACACCAAACGGCATCACAGTGTATTCATAGTGACCATACCTCGTCCTGAAAGTTGTCTTTGGAATGTCATCAGGATTAACACGAATATGATGATAACCAGACCTCAAATCAGTCTTGCTAAACACACAAGCACCTACTAACTGATCCATCAAGTCATCGATTCTCGAAAGTGGATATTTATTCTTGATAGTCACTTTATTCAACTGCCGATAATCAACACACAACCTCATACTTCCGTCATTCTTCTTCACTAACAACACAGGAGCACCCCACGGAGAAACACTTGGTCGAACAAACCTCTTCTCAAGCAATTCTTCCAACTGTTTCTTTAATTCACTCAACTCAGAAGCTGACATCCGATAAGGAGCCATCGACACTGGACTCATACCTGGTATTTAGTCTACCTCAAACTCTACTTCCCGTTCTGGAGGCAAATCACTGATGTCATCTGGAAACACCTCTGGAAACTCACAAATAACAGGTAGGTCGACACTTGCAGCTTCACGATCAATCTGCAACAATGCAAACATTGCAAACACCAAGGCTTCATCTTTCATAAGCTCGTCTACTTGCCTAGCAGACAGGAACATCAACTCTCCACTATCACCAAACTCAGGAAACTCCACAGTCTTAGTATAACAATTGATATGAACATGGTTGAACTCCAACCAATTCATTCTCAGGATTACATCAATTTGGTGCAAGGGTAAACACACCAAATCCATCAGAAAACTCTTCCCAAAAATCGCCAAAGGACATCTCAAACACACAAAAGTAGTTGTAACAAAACCATTAGCAGGAGTCTCTATTAGCATACTACCATTCATATTAGACAACTTCAAACCCAATCTATTAGCACATTCAAGCGAGATAAAAGAATGAGTAGCACCAGTATCAATCATAGCAACCAACTCAATATCATTAATAAAACAAGTACCTCGAATCAGGTTGTCCTTCTCTGACACTTCTGCATCACTCAAAGCAAACACTCTGCCACTGGTCTGAGCAGCAGTGGTCGTCTTCTTAGATTTCTGACACTTGGTACTGATGTGACCCTTATCACCATAATTGAAATAGGTTGGACCATCATCCTTGCAATCAGTAGCTCTATGACCCTTCTTGCCACACCTGTAGCACCTCAACACACTATTAGTACAAACATCAGCACGGTGACCTTGCTCGCCACATCTATAACACTTCCCAGAAGCGGGAGCTGCTCCCCCACTTGTCTTTTTCCCCTCTGAAGCCTTCTTCTTCCCTTTGTCAGCTGAAGTTGTATAAGGTTTACCTCTATACTACCCTTTCTTCTCACTCAACTGCTTGTAGTGAGCAGATCGAGCTCGACTATCCTCATCATAAATTCTGTTCTTGTCCACCAACTCAGCATACCTGCGAATCTGTTGATACTCAATACCCTGCTTAATCTCTGGTATCAGTCCATTCTCGAACTTGAGGCATTTGGACATCTCAGCATCAACACGGTTGTAGTGAGGACAGAACTTCACCAGCTTCTCGAACATCGCAGCATACTCTGCAACAGTCATGTCTCCTTGCTTCAGCTCAAGGAATTCCACCTCTCTCTTACCACGAGCATCCTCTGGATAATACTTTCCCATAAATTCCTGCTTGAACATAGCCCAGGTTATCATAGTGCCAACATCTTCCTGTCTCTGACGGGTGTTATCCCACCAATCCTCAGCCTCTTCTGACAACATATGAGTTCCAAACTGAACTTGTTGTGCGTCAGTATATCCCATCCCTCGGAAGATCTTCTCGATCGCCTTCAGCCACTTGTGTGCACTCTCTGGATCGTGAGTACCCTCAAACTCTGGCGGATTGTTACTCTTGAACTCCCCTAAAGCACAAAACTCATCTGGGACTCCACCATTCGGATTGAGTTGCGCCACCACATTAGCAACTGATTCCAAAGCATCAGCAATAGCACGATCATTTCTTCCAGCCATCCTGCACACCACCAACAAGGTTAGAAGAATTAAAACATCAACAGTGTACACACACTTGTCGACCGACAGGGGACTGACATCACATAAAAACCTGGCCGGACGGACCGACCTGCTCTGATACCATTAATGTAACACCCTTTTCTACCCCATAATTATCGCAGCGGAATAAACATAAAATCATAGTAAAATCAGAATCACCTCAAAGGGTGCACATTTCTCAATAAAATCAAATCAACAAAATTGCTCCGTAAACAACGGGTATTTCCTCAAAATAACTCAAAATGCCTTCAAAGGGCAGCAGAACCACCATAACCACAAAAATCCCACAAAGGATTTATTAAAATAAACCATAGTCATCAAATAATCAATAAAATAACAGCCAAATAAAACTCAACATGGTTCGACTCAACGACCCAACCCGATGTTACACTATCAGAGCAAGACCCTCTACATCGACCAAAATGCAAATAACTTCAAAAGTCCTCAAAAGCATCCACAATTAATCCTGATCACCTGCACGTTACCCACGTAGAGGCAACATTCAAACAGGCAGGGTGAGTAATCATAATTCATTATAATCAATATAAAATAAGATATGCATAAAAATGGCGTCATCATCATATACAACATCGTCAGAGTCATCACAAGGCAAACATAAAAACATATCATCATAAATCACAACAAATGCCATATAAATGCAATGCACAACAGGACTCATGCATGTGGTACCAATCATCACAATCGATGGACACTTAGGCCATCACCCTCCAAAGATCCCCCGTCAAATAGGATCGGTTCCACACAAGAACCGGAGCACGTCATAATCCACTTCACATCCACACAATGGGATAGAAGCCACAAATAGACTGAAGTCTAACATCATCATCACTGGACTGAAGTCCTAACATCATCACCAGAATATGCTATGAATGCATGATACATAACGTCAATAATCATCATCATCAAAATATCATTATGTGCATCATCATTCATCAATTCCTCATGTTAATCATGCCATCATATATTCATCAAAACATCACAAATCATCATCACTATATCATCAATAACATCATGGTAAATCATCAGAAAACCATAGCATCAAAACATCAAGACAGCACAGAATCATAACAAAATCTCGCGAACACTAGAAGCTCGCTGCTGAGTTCACTGTGCGAACCTACTCGCTGGGACCTTCGCTTTGCGAAGCTGGCAGCGATGCCCTAATCCCATACAAAATCAGAGAGTTCCCCAGTCTGCCTCTCCTCGCTCCTTTATTCGCTGTGTGAAGCCCTTCGCTATGACATTCGATGTGCGAGCCCACAAAATCACATCTCAGAATTCATCCCAGTATCCTCACACAATTTATCGCGCATTCGCTATGCTACTCGCCTTGCGAGCCTGGGTGAACATTCGCCTTGCGAGTGTTTTGTTCGTTTTGCGAACTAGCGATTGCAGGAAATCGCTGTTACACATCAGTAACATAACATACCCAAAATACCTTACGAATTCAACCTCAATTCACCCAAAACATCCCCAAAACATTCCCCAGGCATCATGGCAGATCAAAAACGTAAAACCTACGACATTTGGGTCGATTAATTCCACTATCCTAACTCAAATTACCTAACCTTCACCAACTCTCAAGGTTCCCATAAATCCCTTTCTCATAGAAGATCCCACATATCATCAAAAAGGTTTTGCCTCGAAGGCTTATTTTCACCCGAATCAATTCAACCCTTAATAATCCATCATCGATCCTCAGAAATACCTCTAAATCATCAATAACTCATAAACCCTCCAAAAACCCCAAAAACCTCAAAATCCACTTTAAACACATCACTTCCTATATTGAAAACAATGAAAGGCAATACTCCTCATACCTTAGATTATCGATTCGGAGCTTCCTCTATCGATTCTTAGGAAACCTTCTCGAATCCTCGCCTTTTCCTTCTTTCCTCAGAGCTCTGCACCTTTCTCCTTATTTTCACGTTCCAACCAAAAAATGAATCCTATTCCTTTCCAATTCCTTTTTGTTAAACCCTTGGGCTTCCAAAATGGGCTTTCCCCATAATACCCTCACTAATCCTCCTCAAATGTCCATCTTACCCTTAATTCCTCTAATATTATAGTAAATAATAATAATACTACTATATTCATATTATATACTATTATTTAATTAAAATAACCAAAACTCCACGAAAATGCCAACGTCAACACAAACCACCAAAATTCACCGAAAATTCATAAATATTATATTTAAATAATTAAATAAATATTCTAATAAATTTGGGGTGTTACACACAAGGTGTTTAACAAAATGTGTGAATGAAAGTGGGAGATTTTTTAGTGATTTTGGAATTCCGACTAATCAAACCGGTGATAAATTGATGAAAACAACACACAAAAGAGGGAAATGGATGAAAATTGGGTGATATTTAGAGAGACGGGGAAGATTTTGGAAATAAGAATTTTATACAAAGGAAAAATGAATGGATTGAGATATAAATGGGGTTTGGAAAGATATGTTGATTGGGATGAAGGATATTGAAGGTTAAATGTGATGAGGATGAAAGGTTTGTATAGATTAATGGAGAAGATGGAAGATGGAGACAATGGTTTAAAGGATGAGTGAGATGTTTGGGTGTTTGGATTACAATGTATTGACCCCTAAAGCCTGAAAACCTAAAAATTTGAGGAATTTTTTCGAAGGAGTCGACCCATAACATCTTGGAGTCGATTCCAACTTGACATATACCTTTGGGCGTTTTAGGAATTTTTGAGGGAGTCAACCCATAGGTTGTGGGAGTTTACTCATACTGTACCAAAACTGAAAAAATATTTCAAAATTTTGCGAATGACTCAACCCATAGACTGACGGAGTCGACTCCTACTGAACCAAAATTGATAACTACAAACATTTATGAAAATATGTTAACCATACAAGTTTGGAGTTGTAATCCGATGTCGCACACGGGTCAAAAACGAGTTTAAAAGTGTAGTTTAAGGTAGTGACACTTGAATGTCGTATCACAAGGACTCTTGTCTTGATTTTTACCAACCGATTGAAATAAGAGGGGTTTTGATTCGATTGAGAATAACTGATTATGAAAAGTGATTATAAAATAAGCTGATTTACTGTTCCGATTTTCTAACTTATCATTGGTTAATATAATTTTCAGCTCCCTAAGTAGATTTGACCCTATTCGATTACAATACCCACTGACAAGCGCAATTAGTATTATGTGATGTATGTTCCTATTATCCGAATTAAGCAAACGGATTTAAGCACTCGCGAATTAAGCAAACTTGATTTAATCAAACACAATAACGAAAAAGCTACGCTAATGTGATTATAGTTAATGATCATGCAACAATCAAATTTAATCAACTTTATCCTATAAGAAGCAATCGAATTAAGCAAACGAAAGCAATCGAATTAAGCAAACGGATTTATAAGAAGAATTAAAGAGAAATCAAAATTAAACTGAAATTTATAAACCCGAAATATATCGGCAGAAACCAAATACAGTAGATCAACCGTGCGAACTTTAGTTCTCCATGAAAGTTGTATCCTAACCTCTAAATTTCGTGAATGCTGAATAATAAAAACAGTGATCCCTAGTAGCGCGGATGCTACTAGGTATAAATAAACAAGGAATTAGGTTTCCACCCCAACCAGGTCGGAAAAATATTAAAATCGGCCCAAAACTAGTTTTTCTCTAAAGTCTGAAACTTCAACGAATTATTTGACCATCCTTCACTCTGAATCGGCTTTTAACTTCAAAATAAAACTTGTAGCTCTTTCTCTTAGCTTTCCAAAGCCTATTATAATGCGTCAATCCGATTCTCGTAGTCCAAGTTATGGTATGTACAGTGACAAGGTATCAAATAACTGTTTAAGCTAAAAATAAAGTACGGAAATAAAATAAAGTCAGAAATAAACTTCAATATAAAAACACACTAAAATAGTAAAACTAATAAAATAAACTATATAAATGCCTAAGTACAATAGTATAAGAATGTGCATCAAAATGCACTGATCAAAATCCCTCACACTTAAACTTTTGCACTCCGAGCAAAATTATAATTTCAAAATTCAAAATAGAAAAACAAGAACAAAAAAACATGCAATTCCAAAGGCTCCCGAGAAACAAAGTTCAAGAAAAATTCTAATTCTAATGCTTCAAGAAATATGATGTTAGTAAAAAAACGTATTGTGACAGTCAAAGCTGATAAGAGAACAATTTACCAAAGAGTACATCATAAGCAGTAAGATCCTCACAAGATAAAATTCACTCAACTCTCAAGTGTTTAGGTTACTATTTACACTTAAAGCACATCATAAAAATTAGTACTACCATAAGTTTGAAAAGACTCTAACATCCGTAATTGTAATACATGCACACAAAGATCAAAAGGACTTTTATTCGGTTGTAACTTGGCTAGGGTACGGGTGAGATAAATCCTAAGGGGAACTAGACTATGATTCAAATGGAGAAAAGGGACATGAAAGAACTTGCGGGAGTTAAACTACATTCATCCACTTTCAAACAACTTTTCCGTTTTTTCTTCTTCTCTTTTATCTTTTTATTCTATTTTTTTTCTCTTTTTCAGAAGGAATATGTAATGACATCCTTATTTTCTTTTTCTTTTTTTTTCTTTTTTTTTTCTTTTCTGCCAAACCTTGAAACATAACAGCTATATCAATGCTAATTCAACCTCACACAACTCCAACAAGCTCTTTCAACCCTTTAAATAAGGTGATAATTTTTTTTTTCACTTTATGGCTTGTAATGAGTTTAAACAAAGAATAAGATAAATAGGCTCAAGGGTTTTTCAAACAAGGGATGATATTATTCAGGGGTTGGCTTTTTGGCTAAGTGGCTAAAAATAAAATTAAAACAAATTTCCTCTATTATCTCATTGTGCGCAAGTAAACAAGCAGTTTCAAAAAGAGTAAATACAAGTTCTAGAGACTAACAGACACGAGTGAAACACACAAGAAAGAAAAAGATGGATTTTTGAATGTTATCAATTATTAGGCTCAAAATCTCACAAGGTAAATGATCAACCACAAAATGATGTATAATTTAGAGTTTAGTCTTACATATCATAATAAGACTGCACTAAAAGAATCAATCACATCACACCACAAGTCTTTAATCAAGAGAACAGAGAAAATACTCACAATTGCAACTCAAAAACCACAGAAAAAACATGCATCTTTTATTTTATTTTTTTATGTAAGAAAAAAAAACAAAGAAACTGAATGAAATAAAACAAAGTAAATGGTTCCCTCCCTCACACTTAAGGCACGCATTGTCCTCAATGAAATAAAAGAAATATAAAATAAGAGCGAGGAAAGATATGAAAGAACACACTCGAGGAGTCAAGGCGGATAAATGATCGCATAAACATCCTTTCCCAAAGAGAGCTCTCTATAATCTCTTCTTCCAAAGCAGGGCTCTCATAGAGTAGCTTTGGGCAGTGTCCATTGTTCTTGAAATTTTTAGTAGTGTCTTTGTCTTTTATTCCAGGATCAAAGAAGGACCTTCGATGAGTAAAAGTGTCAAATAGGCACATGAACATGATCTCATTTTTCACAACATCAAGAATCAAAGGATTAAGGGGCTGCCTCACTACTTTTGTTTTATCTTCAAGTGAGACCCTATGCATACTCATGGATGGGATAAAATCACGAGTGTTAACCAAGGTCCATTCAATTCCCTTCTTATGTTCCTGCAATAATTTCTTTTCCTGCTCAAATTCAAGCTTTGATGAAAAACTTAAATATTAAAGAAGTGATTCTGAACGTGGTTGTTCAATGGAATGTTTGGTTGTGGAAGACGGGATGTCGAGAGCTTCAGCTGTATAAACAGCTTCATCTAAAACTCCATCTGTAGAAAAAATGTCAACCTGCAAGGCAGCCTTAATCTCAGCACATACAAAACAAATATTAGTGTAAGTGCAATCATTACATGAGTAAATATAATGCAACTCTATTAGAAAAACATAATGCTCCTCCAAGGGATGTTTCATAGCATCAAAAATGTTAAATTTCGCGACAGTGTCACCATATTCCATGGACATGGTTTCATCGTCAATATCAATTTTTGTCTTTGTTGTTTTCATGAATGGTTTGCCCAAAATGATTTGTGATTTGCTTGAATTTGTTTCCTCTCCCATGTTCAAAATGTAAAAGTTTTGCAGGAAATATCAAGTCTTTAACTTGAATAAGTACATCTTCCACTACTCCAACAAGGCGAGCATTGCTCCTGTTTGCCAGTTGAATAGTAAGACATATATGCTGCAAAGGACCAAGATCAAAATTGTTAAAAATAGAAGTAGGTATAACATTAATAGAAGCTCCTAAATATAACATGCCATTTTTGAATTTACTATCCCCAATGATACACGGAATAGCAAAATTTCCTGGATCCTTGCATTTTTGTGGCATGACCTGATTGAGGGGTGAAAAGGTAACCTTTTTCAGGTGAAATTTTAGGCTGAATAAGGAATGAAACATTTCATCCCAAATTGACTCTCTCATTTCCCTTTAACCTCCTCTTGTGTGTGCACAAATCTTCCAGAAGTTTTGCATATTTTGGAACCTGCTTAATAACATCAAGAAGCAGAATGTTTACCACCACTTTTCTGAATACATCCAAAATCTCTTTCTCTTTATCTTCCTCATCCATCTTATTATTTTTTCACTACTCTTTATGGGAAAAGAATTGGTGGCACATATTCTTTTTCAACCTCTACAACAGAAGGTTCAAGTGTTACCTCAAGAATTTTTTTATTTTTTCTAGGGCTTCTTCTGCAACTTTTTCGGATCTCACGGAAATTGCACTCACATTATGATTAGGGACATTAGGATTCACTACTGTTTGGGAAGGAAGTTTGTTTGATCCTTGAGCTTGCTGCATAGAATTCATCGAGGTGCCAAGCTGTCCAATCTGTGTCTGCAAAGTCTCAATACCAGAATCTGTTTGTTACTGAAACTGGAGATTATTTACAGCCATTTTCTAGACAAGTCCATCTATATAAGTTTCGGAAGGTGCAGAGGTGGTTACTTGTGGAGGGTTCTGTGGTCGTGGAAGTGGTAGCATCAACTGTTGTTGGCTAGCTTGTTGTGTGGACGGATTACCATACTGAAAGTTTGGATGGTTTCTCTAGTTGGGATGGTATATATTAGTGGATAAGTAAGGAGTGTTGTTGTACCTGTACTGGTTTTTGCTTTGAGGGTTATAGATGTTTGTTACATATGCTTGAGGCAAATCAGAATTTACACCCTCTTGCAAGGTAGGACAAGTATTTGTTAGGTGTTCAGGAGAGGTAGAAATGCCATATAATCTTCCCGATTTAGTTTTTCCTACTGCTAATTTTCTCACCGATGAAGTAAGCTCATCAATTATGTTTTCTAAAGCCTTGTTGGAAGAAGAAGCTTGAATTTCATGCACTCTTTTTGTTTGAACCATAGAGTTATTTCTGGTTATGAATTGTTGTGAGTTGAGTAACATGTTTTCGATTAGGGTCTTAGCTGCAACTAGTGTCTTATCAACAAGGGCTCCTCCACTAGCAATATCCAAGATATTTTTGTCCATAGGTAACAATCCTTCATAAAAGTACTAAATTAGAAATTGTTCAGAAATCTGGTGTTGAGGACAACTTGACACTAACTGCTTGAATCTCCCCTAATATTTGGCCAATGATTCCTTGTCAACCTGTCTAATACCACTAATATCTTTTCTGATTTAAGCAACTCTTGAGGCAGGGAAAAATATTTCTATGAACACTCTTTTTAGATCATTCCAGCTTGTGAGAGAATTCAGCTTAAGATAATACAACCAATCTTTTACAACTCCTTGAAGTGAGAACGGGAATGCTCTGAGTTTGATATGATCCTCTGTGATTCCTTCAAGTCTCAAAGGTGTGGAGCACACAACCTAAAATTCCTTCAGATGCTTATGTGGATCCTCACCTGCAAGACCACTAAACCTTGGCAACAAGTGTATTAAACCATATTTCAATTCAAAAGGTACAATAACATCAGGATATTCAATACATAAAGCATTATAATTCACATCAAGTGCAGTCACTTCTCTCAGAGTTCTTTGATCAGTGATGATAAACTCAAAATAAGAATCGCCCAAAGAATGAGAAAACACAAAATCAATATTAAAATCAAAATCAAACAAGCAATGCAGCAACAACTAAGAAAATACCGACAATGTCCCTAAACAGCAAAATAGATGGTGAAACAAAAAAAATGATTAAAATAAAATTTAAAAAAAACAAAAATACGAAATTTATTCTAATTAAGCAAAATTAGAATTTTGGGAATTTTTTCGGTTTTTATGAAACTATGAAAACAGTAAAAAAATTCATAAAAAAAAAAAAAAGAAAAATGACGAATTTCATATTTTTTGGGTGGCGTCCACTATTTAGTATCTAAATAGAGGCTTTTGATCCCTGATTTTTTTCTAATGAATTGGCAAGGAATCGGACTAATCTGAGATGATTTTCCTAAAAACTGATTTTTTAACGCTAAAATGCGAAAAGGCAAGAACGCGAGAATGCTAGGGCAAGAACGTTGAAACACAAACACCTATTACTCTTATAATATTGGTTAAAATCTACAAGAGTCCCCAACAACGGCGCCAATTTGATCCCCTGTCGTACTTGGGTCAAATACGAGTTTAAAAGTGTAATTTAGGGTAGCGACACTCGAGTGTCGTATTCCAAGGACTCTTGTCTTGATTTTTACTAACCGATTAAAATAAGGGAGGTTTTTATTCGATTGAGAATAAGTGATTATAAAAAGTGATTATGAAATAAGTTGATCTACTATTTCAGTTTCCTAACTTATCATTAGTTAATATAGTTTTCAGCTCCCTAAGCGGATTTGACCCAATTCGATTACAATACCCACTGACAAGCGCAATTAGTATTATGTGATGTATGTTCCCATTATCCGAATTAATCAAACGGATTTAAGCTTTCGCAAATTAAGCAAATTCGATTTAATCAAACACGATAACAAAAAGCTACGCTAACGTGATTATAGTTAAGGATCATGCAACAATCAAATTTAATCAACTCTATCCTATAAGCAGCAATCGAATTAAGTAAACGAAAGCAATCGAATTAAGCAAACGAGTTTATAAGAAGAATTAAAAAGAAATTAAAATTAAACTGAAATTTATAAAACCTCAAAGAATTGGCGGAAACCAATTATAGCATATCAATAGTGCAAACTTTAGTTGTCCATGAAAATCGTATTCTAGCCTCTAATTTTCGTGAATGCAGAATAATAAAAATGGTGATCCCCAGTAGCACGACTTCTACCAGGTATAAATAAACAAGGAATTAGGTTCTCATCCCAACCGGGTCAGAAATATAAAAACGGCCCAAAACTAGTTTTTCTCTAAAGTCTGAAACTTCAATGAATTATTTAACCATCTTCACTCTGAATCAGATTTTGACTTCAACATGAAACTTGTAGCTTTTTCTCTTATCTTTCCAAAGCTTATTAGAATGCATCAATCTGATTCTCGTAGCCCATGTTATGGTATGTACAGTGCAAGGTATCAAATAACTATTTAAGCTGAAAATAAAGTACGAAAATAAAATAAGGTCAGAAATAAACTTAAAAATAAAAACACACTAAAATTGTAAAACTAATAAAATAAACTATATAAATGTCTAATTACAATAATAGAATAATGTGCATCAAAATGCACTGATCAAGTTGACACAAATTGTCCAGAAGTGAAATATTAGAAAAACCTTAACAAAACAAGACCTTATGTTGACTTATGAAGTTTTTAGTCGAAACATGCATTGTGGACATAGACAAGTTCATGCAAAAATGTTAATTTTCATGCAATAGAAATAAATAACATGCTCAAGCAAAAATGCATCAAAATGTAATTAACTTTTAAGATGAAATGCATATGAGACAATATCATGAAGCCATTATACACCTATAGGTTGAAAAACACAGCTTTTCAATGAAGTTTTTGAAAGTGGGAACACATGAGGTTGATCATATAACATATTTATCACACATTTTAGAGCACAACAAGTAATAACATAAGACATGACATACAAGTAGTACATGTAGTTTAAAATAGACTTACGCACAAAGAAAGAAGTGAAACAATATTACCTCACAGATGAAAGACGAAGAAAGTAATCACCTACACTTCTTTTTCTTATATAGCACATGATGAAATCCCATTGTTATCAATTTGATTTCGTCCAATTCGTTTTCACAAAAACACTTGGTACCTATATATTGACGATCCCGCGAATGTAGGACAAAGTCTCACACAATGATTTTAACTTAAATAACATGTCCTTAGGCTAATGCTCATCAAATAGGATAACTTAGTGATTTAATATAAGAATTGAAACACAATTTAAGGGATAATTGAAAAATAATTATCTAAAAGCATATAGTCACGCTTTTGGTCAAGTTTCCAAGATATTGTATATGACTTGTCTTCTCTTGACCTGATGGTCATATTTTCTCCCCCTCAAGTTCTACCATTTGCGGGTGATTAATCCATCTTGGGTGATTATGATTATGTCTTTTAAAGATTCATCTGCATCATGAAAAAGAAAAAAACAATTTCCTGATTTCTCGGATACAATACATCGCATGTGATGTATTCAACCTTAATAATAGTAAGTATTCTCAAGCAATTATAATATCAAAGATAGTACTGAAAGGGGGATTTACCTACACTGCCTATTTCACGATTTAGCACTTATATTTGTTAACTTTGTAGGTCACAACATCCTTCTTCTTTGCCACAAAGTCAATAAATAAGGAGATGTTACCTATTATATGCCTTGGGCTTCCCTTGTTAAGATCACATACTTTCTTCAAGGACTCGATACATTTTCCCTATAAGGAATCAATAATGTTAGGTACCCAATTTTCATTGGGTCCTTGAGGGTAACTAGAAACATTATTGCATTTAGGCAACCATTGAAATACATCTTTATGAACCAAATATCTCCTAAATTTGCATTTAGAAATTGTATGACCTTTCTTACAACCATAGTGACAAGTCAAGTGATGATGTGAGTGACTTTCTCTATTAGACTCCCTTACAACATAATTGTACTTCTTGTACGACACATTTAAAGATCTTTTGAATTTTGTAGGATTAATAGCGAAGGTGACCTTTGGTTCTAATGCCTTGTCTAATTTGGCTTTTGAGTATTAACCTCTTTTTTCCAAATGTGACAAGTTTCACAACCAAACCAAGAAGATTTCTCTTCCTCATCATTAACTTTTGAAGCATCTAACATGGATTTCTTAAGAGCTTCCATTTGTTTTTCAATTTCTAAAACTTTGGCTTCTAAGTGTGAAAATTTTATTTTATTTGAAGCCAACCTTTTAAAAGCATCAACCCCTTCACCATATAGATTTTCAAAAGCAATTTGAATTCAGAATAAAACATTTCATTAATAGGTTCATATTTAGATTGACTTACATTCTTCTTCTTGTGCTTGGAATGACTTACATTCTTCTTCTTTTTCTTGGTCATGAAGTAAAGATTTGTCATTTCATCACTTTCACTTTAGCTATCTGCCTTGGAGGATTCACTATCACTATCCTATGTAATGTATGCTCTTCTAGACTTTCTATACTTCTTTTGTTGACCCTTTCCTTTATCATTCATAAGAGATGGACAATCTGACTTGTAATGACCGGCTCTTCCACAATTATAGCATGAAACTTTAGATTTTTCCTTCTTATTCTCATCTTCCATTTGGGTATTTGAGTTACTTCTGTAGTTGATGAGATTCTTGGCGGAATGCTTTATTCCATTTTTCTTAATGTACTTATAGTACCTTCTAACAAAACGCCTCATTTCTTCATAATCCTACTTCTCGCTATCACTAGTTCCACTTTCATCATGCTCTTTTGTTGAGGACTTGGAGCTAGAAGCCACAAGAGAAATTGACTTCTTTTCTACCTCCTTTTCCTTGTTCTTTTCTTTCTTAACCTTCTTCTTATGCTTCTCTAAACTAATGAGTTCTTGTTCATATTCTTCAAGCTTACCAAACAAAGTAGTTGTGTCCAATGTCAATAGGTTGTAAGCTTCCTTGATGGCGGTGACCTTAGGTTGCTATTCCCTATTAAGACTTCCCAAAATTTTGTTAGTAGCAATATCATTGGAAACCAGATTACCAATTGCATTCAAACGGTTTGCAAGATAAGTGAACCTCTTTTGCATATCAACAATGGTTTCACCATGCTTCATATGAAAGAGTTCAAACTCTTGATTCAAAGTATTAATTCAGCTTATTTGACTTTATTTGTACCCTCATGGGCAACTTGTAATGAATTCCACATAGCTTTAGCGGTTTCGCAATGAGAAACACAGTAATATTCATCAACTCCTAGCGAAGATTAGAATATTCTTTGCTTTCTAATCACTAGACCACTTTTTCTCATCTTCCGCATCCCATTGTGCTTTCGGTTTAGGTACAACAACACCATCCGCATTAGTTATAGTAATTTCAAATGGACCATTTTGGATCGTGCTCCATACTTTTCTATCAATATAATTGATATGGATACACATACAATCCTTCCAATAACCATAGTTCTCGCTATTGAAAACGGGTGCTTTATTATGCACCTTTTTTGGTTCGGAAGCCATAATCTGATAAACAATTTTGAAGCACAAGATAAACTAGTGCTCGTGAAACTACTTATTAAATGAGGGCAACGATCTAGAAGAGGGAGTTCAATAGATCTCCAAATAAAAATTTCTTATTCAAAATTTTGCTTTGAAAATTTTTTCTATGGAAAGCGGAAGCAAATTCGGATGGACACTCGTTTGAGTGCAACTTTCCATTAGGTGTATTTTGAATGATGTCAAAATTAGGATACTTTAGCATTAATGTATATTGTACGATATCCTCTGATTCTATATGTGCATCTTAGCATTAGGAAGCTTTAAAATGTTTTGGAAAAGTTTCATACTTCAAAAATGCGTTAAAAACAAAATTTTATGGAAAGCATTTAGTATGTGTCGACACATAGAACCTTCGGGTCAGCATATAGCAGGAAAAATTTTCTATGTGTCGACACATAAAACCTTTAGGCCGACACACATGCGGCACTATTAAAGCTTGTAGGTTGTGTCCATGTGCTGAATCACTTAGATCGACTCAAGACCTTCACTGGTTGACCTAAGACCTTTATAGGTTTATACAAGACCTTCATAGGTCAACTCATAGATTTCATAAGTTAACTCATACAAGGCATTTTTCCAAAATTCCCAATTTTCTTCATTCTTTTGCATTCCTTTTGCTTCCAAACTTGCATACATATAAATACTTGATACATGCTTCATTTCTAATAAGGTTCTAGAGTAAACCTATACCAAATCGAGATTTCAAAGCATTCTAATCATCTTCAACATCTCTTTTATGCATACACATAATCAAACTACACATAATCATTTTTGTTTGGGTGACTGTCATACCCCAAATTTGTCCTACTTGTACATTACTTTCATTTGTATATCTGTCCACTAACTATTATTCAGAAAATCCAGAAATATGTCGATCTTGCTTATTGTCCAAGTTCAGAGTTGTGCAAGATTGAATTCAAAGTTTATCAAGCCAAGTGTTGATTGAAGTTTGGTGGTTGTGGCCTAATTTATTTGGTCAAACAAAATTTTGTCTCAAAATCGAGGCCAGGGTGTACATAATTCAGGCGGTGTGTGTGTGTGTGAAGCCAATTCAGGTCAGTTGGTGTCGGGATTAAGTTGTCAAGCTATGTCAAGTTATCAGTGGTTGGTAATCATTAGGATTCAGCTCGCTTCTTGGTTAGGGTTTTGGGCAGTAAATTGAGGCTCGTATTTCAAATCATGGTCTCTAATCTCAAGACATGTCCATTCGGTCCATAATGTTGTCCAAGAGGTTCAAAACAAGGTTTGTGGTTCATCATGATTCAATAGGACTATAAATTCAAGATTATTTCTTTTCTGTTCAAGACTATAATGCTCAAGAGTGACTCATTGTTGGATTAAATGTGGAAACAAGGTTAAATTCATTTATCTCAAATTGGTCTTTTCAGTGAAGGAGTTCAAGTATGGTGTGAACGGTTTTAAGTGGGCGATTGAATCAAAATCAAGGTGCAAACAACATTGTGATTTTAAGGCCCAAGTGAAACTACACATACCAAATGACAATTACAATTATTCAAAGAAAAACATTCATTATACAAAATTCATACAAAGAATTCTACACAAATAAAAGCCCAAGGACTCTTTACAGTTACAACCCAAAATGCAAAAAAAAGGAAACTTGAATTGGAAAGAACAAGCTCGTGGACCCTTGCATTCCAATCTATCAAACCATCCACTTGATATGTCAACCAAGCCATTTCACAACAAAATCATACATTCAGCAAAAACAACATCACGCACCAACAAGAAGCTCACAAAGCCACGACGAATTTACGCATCACGTCCTACAGCCATGTAAGAAATTCTCAAGAAAGCCATATGCCAAAATGTTTCACCAAGCCTTCTGTTAGTTCTTTATTGTGTAGGGTTGGCATTAATTTTGTAAAACAAATAATAACAGCAATATGTTAGGTAGGATATTTTATCTTGCTAAAGAAGAACAGGTTTAGCAAGAAGTCCTATTGTGCAATAGAACATGTTGAGTTGAAGTGGTTTCAACATCTGGAACAACATGTCATATTAAGATGTCCCATGAAGGTCCATTCGACATCGCGCCAGAACCAAAGTGAATTAAAGATTCTGTTATGTCTTAACAGATGCAGAATATTCAGGGAATAATATGCAAATTCTATGTGGCGCTGAATTAAAAGGTATAAAGATTCAAATTGAGAAGAATACTTGAAAATGTACACTTTCTAAATATGGAGATATTTTAGGAAGTTAAAGATTGAAGTCCTATTATGTAGCAGAAGTTTCTGCTGATTTGTAGCAGCTTATTTGCTGTGTTTGTGAAGGCCCAAATCCAGTTGAAATAGGTTATATATATAGATGCAGTGTAACCTAGAATTGTAACAAAACCAAAGATGTAAAAGTCTTGTTATTAGAGTTGGTTCCTGTACCACTCGACATGTGAGTTGGACAGTTTGTTAATGTGATCCTCGAAGCTGTTAAGTAAGAGGATTATTGTTCTTGGAGGAAGCTTTTAAGTAACTCTAAGTTGTGTCTTGGAAGTGTGTCTTCCTTGTTGAATTGTTGTATAGGTAAAGAGTCGTTGATGCAGTGGCGGAGTGTTGACTGCTAGACATCATTGCGATGATTAGGAGTGAGAAGAGTTTCTCATAGCTAGAGATGATCTAGGTAGAAGGGTCATTGGGTAGTAATTAAGTGAAAAGCTGTAAACGGAGAGTTTAGCTTTGAATTGATACTACTGATAGTGGACTTCATCCCTGGCTTGGTAGCCCCCAGAGTAGGTGTGTTAAACCGAACTGGGTTAACAATTCTGTGTGTTTTGCTTTTATCTTTTCAGTACCAAACTTATTGTTATATACCTTGCCATGTGTGTTTATGTCAGACCAGATGTCGAATGGCATGTTTTAAGACATATGAATTCTGCACATGTACCAGAATTTCAATTGGTATCAAAGCAGGTCATTCTGTTCTGTATCTGGATGAGATTCGAGGGAAGATACTTTCTGGTTCATGGTCAAGGTAGAACCTCTCTACTGAAAAGTTGTTTGAACTTGGAGAAGTTCATGTAGTTGTGAGAATGGTCCCTAGAAGTGGAGGATGGACTGTTCCTGACTAGCAGTGGCATGTGCTGAAGGCTTGGAGTTTTGGTTGAATAATTGATGTATGGTGGTTTTGTTAGGTTTGATTTTTTTTCAACCCTGTGGTATTGTGGTGTCACCTGGATTATGATGCTAGGGCTGATATGTGACACCTGAAGGTTTGAGGAGTTTGTGTTTTGATCCGCTGCGTATCTATCTGAAAACTCCTGAGGTTGTAAATGAGAAGGTTGTTCTTCTCTATGGTGATGGGATATGTGCAAGACTGCTTCAACTTACTTTGTCAATGATACTTGAAGATTATTGTTCAAGTCCACTCATAAAGGCATTGATAAGTGAAGGTGTAAAGAAGAGATCTGAAGTAAGTGAGAAGTAATTTACTTTTGCTTCTATTCCTAAAAGGGCTAATCTCGAGTCTTTGATTTCTTGTTGTGTTCCTTGGAATGATGTCCTATCTGGTGTTAGAACATCACGTCAGAATTGTGCAGAATCCTGTGGTCTAAAGGAATGCCATAGCAGATGCTCTGGGTGTTAAACTAATGTAGTTTGATCACATGGGTTCAGAACCTACTCCTGATCTGGAAGAGGAGGTATCTGGGTGGTATGTCTAAGAAGTTCTGGCCCTGGAACTTATCTTGGATGTGTGAGTTGGTCAAGGTGTAATCAACATGTTATTTACTCCCGAGGTCAGTTTATTTCTGGTCCTTGATTCAAGAAGTATCATCTCTAGCAGACTTCTTGGACATGAAGGTCAAAGATCAAAGAGTCATGATTTTTCTTTGTTTTTGGAAGCATTACCTGAATGATCGTGTGAAGCTAGACTAGTATTGACTGTGTGTGATTAAGGTTTGGTTTGACCCAATCACAGTCTGTGCGACTATTAAAGGGGAGAATGATAGGGAATGATTGCCTTTGGAGAGTTGGATGGGAGAACACTGCTCTTGTGTTCTTGTGATCTTCTGTGATATGATGGTTGTTGCTGGTTCAGGGGGAAGCTTGGAGATTCTGTTTTGGAATGTGGTGTTTTTCTTAGTACAGCTGAACTCTGTTCATGATGTCAAGGCTGATGTCTTAACATCTGTTGACAGAACATTCTGTTCAGAATGTTTTTGGTTTTTTTTCACAAGCCTCTACCTGATGTGAGGGTCAAGCTGTAGGTGAATGTGTTCAGCAGGTGTGCTGAACAGAGAGTGCGCTCTTGAAGACATGAAGATGAGTCTCATGTTCTCCATTCATTTAAGGTGTTCTTCGTGCAAAGGAGTACCGGTGGTCTTAGATAGAGAAAAGTTGATCAGATTGGGATCATGTGAGTATTGGTACAAGGGATGATTGTGTTCAATTTGTGAGTTGAACAAAGAGTGAGCTCTTGAAGACATGAAGATGCGTCTTATGTTTTCCATTCTTCAAGGTACGAAGAAGCACATGTTATTCTTGATAGGGGGGAGTGTCAAAATTTTATGCAGCTGGACGTGTGATGGGAGATTGTTGTTGGCACTTATTGTGGTTGATATATGTCTAAAGAGATGTTCTGACTTCTATTTTCTGCTGCTGCATTTTCCTTTTACATGATGTGTTTTGGCCAGAAGCAATTTAGGTAGTTGCATTAAGTGTATTGGGATGTGTTTTGTGCAGTTGTGATCTTTATTGCATATGTTTAGTTTAAATGGAACAGAATTGAAACAGAACTTTATTGCACTGTTAAAAGCATACAAGATTAGTAAAAGCAACAAACAAAGGGTCTAAAGGTTATCCCAACCCCCCTGAATCAAGAAAAGTTCTCCAATCTTCATCCCATTCATCATCAGAAGCTTGAAGTTGCACTTGAGGTTTCTTGATAGCTTTCATCCTTGTCTCTGATGTCTTTCTTGTTCTTGTTGCTCCTGAAGTTGCCCCAGCTGTGGACAGTGTTTTTTCCTTCAACTTCTGTGGATCTGGTTTCTTGACTTCCTGCTTGTGTCTCTTTCCTGCATCCTTGTTAGACTGACTCATGGTTCTATCTGTGATGTGCTGTTAGAAGCAAGGGGGCTTGGTTTTTATACTGCATAAAGAGTCCTTGTTTGTATCGCCTGACCAGTCAAAGTGATCTTTGGTTTGGGAACTTGTTTTCTTGGGAACCTGTTTTTGTTAACCTTGTCACATTGGATGTCAGAACTTCGTGTTTGGTGCCTTGGTAGGTTAAGAGGTTGTCCAATTGTGGCTAAAAGGATGGAGAGTGAGCCTAGGTTTTGTCGAGTTGTCTAATGTGATTCTTTTGAGTTTGTTTTCAGTAAAGCTGCTGGTGCTGGTTGTGATCAGGTGGTTGTGATTACCTGAATAAAATACAGAAAGTGTGTTCTTTTGTCTTATGCTGATGTCCTACATATTGTTACAACATCATTGTTTGCTGTGTATCCTGGATGGAGGTCTGGAACCGGGCTTGTGGAGTTGGAAGAAGCAGCATTATCGTTTGAACTGGCAGTTCTGACATAATGTGGATTAGAATGGGCAGATTCTGATCTTGATGAAGGTTGTTGTCAGTGGTGTGATCTGATCAAAATGGTTGAAGATAAGGAGGTTCCTTCTAATACAAGTAAAAGGTGGTGGCAGTCCTTATCTTGTGTTGCAAGTAATCTAAAGACAGTTGTTATGGAATATGTGAGAAATTCCAAATCAAGTGGGCTTTTATATTGGACTTGGCAGACCATGTATCTGAAATAAACATGGTGAGATCTTGCTCAACAAATACAAGAAGTGGCAGTTCTTAAGTGTTGAGAATGTGGCAATATTGTTGTGCTATCATAAGGAGCATTGGTTGTTCATGTCAGGGGGAGTTAAGGCTGCTGTCTTTGGTCTATTACTGCAAGTGTGCAGACTTTTGTGTAGCTTGCGCAGAGTGATGTCAAACAACATGATGGGACATGTACTACTAAGTGTGGTTGGGTGTTCCTAAGGCCGGTGTGATATCCTAGCTGTGTGAAGCTAGTGCTTATGCAGGAGGAGTCTGAAAAGTAGAATTGTTGTATCTGGGAGAATTCATTTTTCTCTGCTGTTCTGAAGGAATCTAGTAGGGATTGTGAGTTGTGCTGATCAATAAAAGTCGTCTCAGAATCCAACAGAAATGAAAATATGGTTGTGTTTTATTTTCTGAGCAAGCAGACATTGTTTGGTAAGATGTCAGAACATGGTACAGGACATGTTTCTCTTGAGCCAAACAAGGAATTATTCTGGTCGGTAGTGTAAGGATAAGGTGAAACACGTGTCTTTGCCTATGCATGAAACGTTATTGGCTCAATTTATGGTAAGAATCAGTTGAGAAATAATAAAGGCAGTCAAGACTGTTTTGGAAGGTAGACATTGAATTTGGATGGAGTTTTTGGTACCTAAAATAGTGTTTCTTTGACCAAGAACCTTGACATATTCAAAGCTCGTTAACTCCAAAGTAACTGGTCAGCTATTTATAGGGGTTGTTCTCTTCTTCTTCAGCCAGTGAGTGTTCTTGTTTCATAAGTCTTATGGCGTTTGTTCGTATTTGGGTGAGCATCACTTGGGTCTGGTTCTGTGAGGGCTTTCTTTGCCAATTTTTGGCTAAAAAGGGGGAGAAAGGGTGTGCGAAATAGTTTGCGCAGATGCCATGTCTGGAGTCTGCAGTTCCAAATGTGTGCAGAAATGTCGAAGAGGGTGTCCTTTCCTTGAGTTGGTGTTGAGTCTTTGTGACTTGTGTCCTGAGTTATGAACACAGTTGTGACTTGTGATCTGAGTTACCTGGGTTGGTAGATTGGTACTTCTTAAGTTTCATCTTATGCCTCAGGTCGACTAGGGGCGTCTGATCAATTAAGGTGTGCAGAAATCTCTTATGCCACCATTGGTCCTTTATGTCAAGACAGCCGTTTCTTTTCTGGAGGAGTCTTCTACAATTGTTCTGGGCCTGTCCTGGAAGGAAAAAGAAATGTGTTGTATTAAGGGGGAGTGTTTGATATCTTCTTCCTCATGTGCACCAGATATTTTCTTCCTCATGTGCACCAAATGACTTCAGGACTTTCTACATCTTAGGTCCTAATGTGCTGCCTGAAGTTGTTGTGCTGTGGTGCTCGGAGGTGTTGTTATGGAGCTCATAGAATATGCTGGAAAGAGTTGTCAAACATGATGTCCTAACATCATTCAGATTTCCCAAGAAGATGATTCTCCATGGTTGCTGTACACAGTAGCTACTGATGGTTACTGTTAGGTTCAGTAGTTGCTGATGACTACTGACAGTAGTGTAAGGTTGTAATTGCTACTGTAATCTGAGTTGTAATGTTTATACATTTGTTTTAGCCAAAATTTTCCAAAGGGGGAGAATGTTAGTTCTTTATTGTGTAGGGTTGGCATTAATTTTGTAAAACAAATAATAACAGCAATATGTTAGGTAGGATATTTTATCTTGCTAAAGAAGAACAGGTTTAGCAAGAAGTCCTATTGTGCAATAGAACATGTTGAGTTGAAGTGGTTTCAACATCTGGAACAACATGTCGTATTAAGATGTCCCATGAAGGTCCATTCGACATCGCGCCAGAACCAAAGTGAATTAAAGATTCTGTTATGTCTTAACATGTCGTATTAAGATGTCCCATGAAGGTCCATTCATCATGATTTAATAGGACTATAAATTCAAGATTATTTCTTTTCTGTTCAAGACTATAATGCTCAAGAGTGACTCATTGTTGGATTAAATGTGGAAACAAGGTTAAATTCATTTATCTCAAATTGGTCTTTTCAGTGAAGGAGTTCAAGTATGGTGTGAACGGTTTTAAGTGGGCGATTGAATCAAAATCAAGGTGCAAACAACATTGTGATTTTAAGGCCCAAGTGAAACTACACATACCAAATGACAATTACAATTATTCAAAGAAAAAAATTCATTATACAAAATTCATACAAAGAATTCTACACAAATAAAAGCCCAATGACTCTTTACAGTTACAACCCAAAATGCAAAAAAAAAAGGAAACTTGAATTGGAAAGAACAAGCTCGTGGACCCTTGCATTCCAATCTATCAAACCATCCACTTGATATGTCAACTAAGCCATTTCACAACAAAATCATACATTCAGCAAAAACAACATCACACACCAACAAGAAGCTCACAAAGCCACGACGAATTTACGCATCACGTCCTACAGCCATGTAAGAAATTCTCAAGAAAGCCATATGCCAAAATGTTTCACCAAGCCTTCTGTTAGTTATTTATTGTGTAGGGTTGGCATTAGTTTTGTAAAACAAATAATAACAGCAATATGTTAGGTAGGATATTTTATCTTGCTAAAGAAGAACAGGTTTAGTAAGAAGTCCTATTGTGCAATAGAACATGTTGAGTTGAAGTGGTTTCAACATCTGGAACAACATGTCATATTAAGATGTCCCATGAAGGTCCATTCGACATCGCGCCAGAACCAAAGTGAATTAAAGATTCTGTTATGTCTTAACAGATGCAGAATATTCAGGGAATAATATGCAAATTCTATGTGGCGCTGAATTAAAAGGTCTAAAGATTCAAATTGAGAAGAATACTGGAAAATGTACACTTTCTAAATATGGAGATATTTTAGGAAGTTAAAGGTTGAAGTCCTATTATGTAGCAGAAGTTTCTGCTGATTTGTAGCAGCTTATTTGCTGTGTTTGTGAAGGCCCAAATCCAGTTGAAATAGGTTATATATATAGATGCAGTGTAACCTAGAATTGTAACAAAACCAAAGATGTAAAAGTCTTGTTATTAGGGTTGGTTCCTGTACCACTCGACATGTGAGTTGGACAGTTTGTTAGTGTGATCCTCGAAGCTGTTAAATAAGAGGAGTATTGTTCTTGGAGGAAGCTTTTAAGTAACTCTAAGTTGTGTCTTGGAAGTGTGTCTTCCTTGTTGAATTGTTGTATAGGTAAAGAGTCATTGATGCAGTGGCAGAGTGTTGACTGCTAGACATCATTGTGATGATTGGGAGTGAGAAGAATTTCACATAGCTAGAGAGGATCTAGGTAGAAGGGTCATTGGGTAGTGATTAAGTGAAAAGCTGTAAACGGAGAGTTTAGCTTTGAATTGATACTGCTGATAGTAGACTTCATCCCTGGCTTGGTTGCCCCCAGAGTAGGTGTGTTAAACCGAACTGGGTTAACAATTCTGTGTGTTTTGCTTTTATCTTTTCAGTACCAAGCTTATTGTTATATACCTTGCCATGTGTGTTTATGTCAGACCAGATGTCGAATGGCATGTTTTAAGACAACTGAATTATGCACATGTACCAGAATTTCACCTTCCACAATGCATAGCCATTACACAATTGACACAAGCCAAACGAGCACGTGAGCTGAAAAATATCTTCCCAAATACAATTCATAAGGTTTCCACATGAGCAAAAACGCAGGTGATATGCACATAACGCAAAACAAGTCACGCGCGACCTAAACGGGAATAGAATTCTTCAACAAAACAAGTCACGAGCTATACGACCCCACCTGCAAAACGGAAACACCTGATTCCTACGCACATGATTTACAATGTAGCAACAACCTGATTCACCATGCATCCTCCACCTCATGAACCGTAAGACAAAATCGTTCCACAAATTCCTTCAACAACAAATATTCCAAACCATAGCAAGTGACCCCACTCTGCATCACACCAAAACGCACAACAGCATCAAAAATACCCTACATTTGTTCTATAAATACAACCATTTTCACCTCATTTCTGGAAGCTCTCTTGAGCCATCAAACCTCTACCAATTTTCCTCCCCATCCCTCCTTCAAATCTTCATTTTTTCACAAACCTACAAATCAATACAAACCTTCGTCCATTCTTCATACTGAAACCCTTTCCTTTTCTCCAACCTACAATTCTTCATCCTCAACCAAAAACCACAACAACAAACTAAATCACCACCACTCAAATACACATTTCAACACAGAACAGAACAAGAGAGAAGACGAAGAAGAACTAAGATTCCTAGCAAAAAATAAAACCAACGAAATACACAAACCTGAACCTGGGAATCAAACGGAAAAATTTTGAGACGGAGATCCGTGCAAGAAGGTTGGAATGGAATGATATTGCTTTTAACCTTGTTCCTTTTTCTTAGAGAGCGTCGTTTTGTTGTTGACCTAAGTATTTTAATTTGTGGGGTTTATCGTGTTATGTTCTCCTCATACGTTTTCCCTTTTTTTCCTTTAAGAAGAAAAACTGAACCTTGTTGTTGTTTTCAAACCGAGCTGCTGTTGTTGTTGATGATGGATCTGTTTGTAGGTTTTCTTCTTTTTAATTTTGTGAAGTATGCTAGGGCTTTGAAGCTCATTTGGTTTTTTTTCATGTTTCATACCGCTTTCATTTTTTTCTGCACCGTTTTTGTCTTAAAAACATGGATGATGGGCTTTGTCTCAGCCCATATGATTCCATTCTTGTTTTGTTTTTTATTTGTTTTCTCTTTTGTTTTTTTAACTCATTATTTCTAACAAGTTTTGTCCTTTAATTGATTTTAGTTTTCTTCTTGATATTTTCATTTCGATTTTATATTCCATTTTCATTTTGATTTTATTTTTGATTTTTATCTCTATTTCTTTATAGTTGGTCGATGAACATCTAAATAGTCGTGGATTATCGATTCATCGATGAAAATCCATGATTAAGATTATAAGATTTTCTTTTCTTACTTCTATTTTATTTCATATTAACTTCCTTCATTTTCGATTCCATTCTTGCTCCATGAAGTCTTTTCATTCATAAATGATGGTTGATTGAGGTTGTTTAACCTTCATGGTTTCAAATCTGTAGAAAATGATCATTGAGATCATTTTCTATACTTTGGGATCGTGATAGGTTACCTTCGATTAATCGAAGCAAGTTTATGATTAAGATGAGATCATCCGCTTTTCTTTTCGTGTGGCACGATTTCCTTAGAGAATGACTTATAATATCATTTCTCTATTGTGTTTTAGCATAAATATCGTTGATTGCGTGACCTCATAAAGCATGATCTTCATCATAGACCGTGCTAAGATGGTTTAGCGCTATAGTCGACCGGATTCGAAAGCATATCATCTGATTAACGATAATTAACGATTAATCACTAACCACTAACTTTAATTTCTGCTCAATATACTCTTGTTTTATTTACATTCATATTATCATATTATTCATCTGTTCATATTATCATCTTGTCATATTCATACCTTGTTCATATTAATCAAAAACACGCTAAAAATATCAAAACCCTAAAAGATTCAATTGGTGGACTGTTGGTTACTTTCCCGAGCATGGAATTTGGGCTTTGTACAGAAACCCTAGCAAAGGAGATTTTTGTCTGAACTCTTGTTTATGGCTTAGTTTAGGACACCTCGCACACACACAGCTTCCTCTTGGGCTACCTGACAATGACCCCCTTTATTTCTCATAATCCCGTGTAACTTACATGTACCCCGCTCCCATTTTGATGTACACACTTTACTCGCTCTTTGATTGTGGTTTGTTTACTAGGTGCACCCCTAGGGACTAGCATAGACTAAACCATTTTCAAACTGATTCTCGATTCGTGGTCGAGCAATTTTTAAAACACCCTTGTAAACCGATTGCTCTTTAGCATTCGCCATCAACCTAATGCACACACTTGAACCTTTCATCATGATTTCGTTACTAGGAGTACCCCAAGGGACTCAAATCGATTCTCACTTTTTCGCAAACCCTTGATTCGTCGTCGAGTCATTTTCAAAACAAACTTTTAGGCCGAGTACCTTTTGCCTCGCAATCAAACTCTTTTCAATCTCTTCGCATACAGTCAAACCCTTGATCCAACATCAAGTGGATTTTCTCAATCAAACTTCAAAATACATAATAACTATCGAAACTCTTTTCAAGGTGAAAGGGAGGGGGACCAAGTCTTTGATCTTTTTCCTCAATTGTTTGGGTGCGAGTTCTCTTACTCGTGTGTGAGCAATTGACACCTCTAAAATACATCTAACCCGACAACATTCAAACCATTTTTGCAAGCACTCATCGTCTGTCAAAACATCTAAATCCATATTCAAACACAATTTATTTTCAAGGTGAAATGGAGGGGGGTGAAGTCTTCTATCTTTTTCCTCAATTGTTTGGGTGCGAGTTCTCTTACTCGTGTGTGGACAATTATCACCTCTAACCAATCAAACCCTCAGTCGTAGTTCCACGAACTACGAACGCTCTGATTCTTCATTCTCGTCCGAATGTAAGATACGTAGGCACAAGATTACGATGATCATGGCGAGCTCACTTCCATCTTTTTCCGTCATTCCGCGTCTACCTTACCTCTATCTTCTATTTTCCCCCTCCTTTCCCATAGTCGAACTACGAGCACTATGATTCCTCATTCTCGTCCGAATGAGTATACGTAGGCACAAGGGCCCCAATCCTTGGCGAGCACCCTGTCTTAAAGCCACCCATTTTCCCCTTAGCATCGAACCTTTTATCGTATCTTTTTCCCATCTCTCGTTTAGAAGAAAACAAATAAGCTTAGCTAACGTTCATCACAATTCGAACTAAGAGGTTCCTGTTGAGTACAACGGACGTGAGGAGGTGCTAATACCTTCCCTTCACGTAATCGACTCTCGAACCCAGAATGTGGTTGCAATGACCGTGTTCTTATCTCTCTTAAAAGTTTTCTCGATATTTTCCTTTCCCTCTTTTGGGATAAATAAAGTTCGGTGGCGACTCTGTAGAACCGCATTTCTTCCGCGCCTTTTGCGCGAAGGTCGTATTTTCGATTGTGATTTTTCGAGGTGCGATAGCTGGCGATTCTATTGGGGATAATATTGCTCTATGCAAGAGAGATTTAAGCCTATCTTAGTTCGATTTGTGAGCTCGTTAGCTTCACTTATTTATTTTCTTCTCGTTTATTCGTTTATGTGCTTTCCTATTCTTATCTTTGTAACTATTGCTTATTGTGACATCGTTGGGCTTTTCTGCTTTTGGGTACTCTATGAGATGGCTCTATACCCGAGTCTGGGTGAAACCCCAGGATTAGGATGATGGTTTTGTAGTGGAGTCCCACAAGGAGTCTTTCTCGTTGGGAGGATACGAAAACCCCGCTTAGAGTTGATCCCCTTGGAAATGTTATTGTCGTGGTGAGCCTTTGCTATGACAATAATGTTTTTAGGCCTGAATTGATAACTTTAAGGAGCTTTTAACCATTATCCACGGTGTTTGGTAGTGTTAACTCCTTTTGGGTTAATACAAACGCCCCAATCAGATGAGATCCCTTGAACGTATTACTTCCTGACAATAATATTTTCAAACTCGATCTATGACTCTGAGATACCTTTTAGAAACCTTGGAGTCGATGGTTGTGTAGTAGAGACTCACGAGGAGCCTTCCTCGTGGGACGACACGAAAAACTCGCCTAGAAGAGATCATTTTGAGGATGTTATTGTCATATGAGCTTTTGTCGTGGCAATGACATCTTTGAGAAGATCCATGTCTCTAGGCACCTACCCGTCTTAGAACCTACCTGTGGGGATCTTTTGATCAGAGACTTTGGTTGTTGACCCGTTACCTCCGGCCAACCTTAGAATTGATCGATCCTGCGATCCTGGATCTTACATCTCGCATTGCATCCATACATGTCATTGCATTGCATCAGTTATGCATCTTACATTTCATTCCAACATCAGAAACTCATTTCGCCTTTCTTCATCTCCAGCAAATCAAGTCGATTCCTCGACACTGATACGTAACTCGAGCCAATAGCAGACGAATGATGAATCGTATTTAACAAGACCATACCGCTATATGTATAGGTCGGACCATCAGTAAGCGTTAATGAATAAGTTACCGAAGACAAGCAGAATAGTCTCCAACTCTGAACAAGCTAATTCAAGCACCAATCAAGTCAAGACAGGAAGATCAGTTCCTCGAAGAAGGCATTCGTCATGTCATCCCGTCATTTGCATTCTTGTATTTTGTCTTTGTTTGTTTGAGTACTATTTGCTTTAAACATTGTCGTTTGTATTTGGTTTTATTAATGTAGTGATTATGCATGTTCTGAATTAGTTATGTCGTATTCACTCATTTTTTCCATTTACTGCAAAGCACAGACACATATTTCTACACTTCACTCTCTATCAAACTGTTGTTTTAGCAAAGATTGAAGGAAGGATGATGAAAATGAAATATCCATAATTGCAAACTGTATGCTTTCGGATAAAATCCTGCCAATGATGTACATGCATTGTTTCAATCCCCTTGAAACACTAGAGAGACAAGGAGTTAATCCCTAGTTAACCACTTCGAGCCAAGAAGTAGCAGTTTCCTTTGGATATACAAACCCTTACGCTCAACCTAGGGCAGGGTAGTGTTCAGTTAACCTAATTACACACTCAAATCACAAAGCAAAATCCAAAAGACACAACGGTTATTCTTCAAAGACCCGTGACTTGGCAGTCACAATCCTCCAACAAAAAAAAAAATCAAAAGCCTGCTAAGTCGAACACCTCAAAAGGAGACTTAGGCAAAAATTAAGGCAATCCCGATGTACTCGAAAGCGAAATCAGACCATGCAAAAGATAGGGATCAAAAAAGCAAAAACAAAAGAGGTCCTCAAATCCTCAACAAAAACAAAATCATATCCAGTGACCACCATATCAAAATCCAAAGAGTCACTGATATCCATCAAAAACAAAATAAGGTGACTGCCATTTCGAGCATATCTTGAATCATCACGCTTACACCGTCAACCCTTTTGGAAGACAAACGTGTGTAGAATTAACTGAACATAGGACTAGAGATCACCATGAAGAAGGGGTGGGTATAAACCAAGTTTTGAGCCTAATATTCTTTGTTTCATGAATCGAGAACCAGACCACGTTACAACCCTCGAAAGACCTAATTGAGGTGAGGTTTATTCTGAAAGCATACTATTGCAAGGTTACGTAAACTGACTCCCCACATATTTGTTAATCTTCAACATTGGTGTCATTCTCCCTTGCTATTCTTTCACACACTAGCAAAATCAGCACAACGTCTGGACTAATGGTCCATTCGTCTCACATTATCACGACACTCCAATAAACGACTCTTTTTCAAAACTTACATGAGCATTGCATTAAGATTACCATTTGCGAATGAGCAATTTTAACTACAAATCAGTGTTTGACATCAAAGACACTCCAACAAGGGGAAATCATAGAGGAACTTGAACTTTCAGAGATGCCGACCCAAATTAAGACTCCCTCAAAAGTCACAAGCTGGGGCAAATCCTTCAACAGCTCAATCAGGGGCAAGTCATTTCAGAATCTCATCAAAGTTCAGCTTCCAAAGATCCGACCATTGCAAGAACTGGTTAATTAAGGGCAGACTATTACCATCTTCAGACTAGGGCAAGACCAGTGCAGAGGGCAAACCCTCTCTATACTTTCAAGATTGATCAAGCAGATCTTGCTAGACACTAGCAACCATCAAGTTCAGAACAAAAGTACAGTCCTCATGAGCTGATCATGTCGCTACGCTCATTCTCAGGTCATCCTGACCGTCAAGCACAAAGTTGTGGTTCTCTCAGAAGCGAATACACGACTTATCATCAAGTAATCAAACTTGGAGCATCGAGAGCATATTCTTCTGCTTCAATCATGACGTCCTCAACGAAATAAGTGTCGAGGAAATAAAACCCTCCCACCATCCAAAGTCCAATCTGCATTGGCAACTACTCTAAAATTCCACCATAATGGCACCTTCACAAAATATATCCAATCACCCGTCTGCAATCATACGTACCATATACATCGCATTCGACATCATAAACATCATGTGCATCATATGCATACAAAAACCAAATCACATTTCCCCAGCACTTGCATCTCTGCGCGCCAGCATTTGCATTGCATTTCCATCTGATATGGAATACCATTACAAATTCAAGCATTCATACATGCACAAGTCAAGATCCAGGATCAATCTCGAGATTCCAGGTGATCTTCAGCCTAGCCAGGGGCATTTTCTCAAATCCGTGGGCGTTCCTCACAAAGTTGCTTCAACCTTTTGTTGATCAATCTCAAGATTCCAAGGTGATCTTCAGCCCAGGCAGGGGCATCTTCTCCAAGTTTGTGGGCATTCCTCGCGAAGTTATTTAAACCTTTTGTTGATCTCAAGATTCCAAGATGGTTTTCAGCCCACCCAGGGGCATCTTTTTCAAATCCGTGGGCGTTCCTCATGAAATTGTGTCAACCTTTTGTTTATGAAGTTGTGATCTCCAAGCAAATCGGTGAGCGTTCCCCATTGAGTTGTTCTCCTCAACCTTTTGTTGATGAAGTTGTCATCCCTAGCCTAATCAGTGGAATTTCTCTGAGTCAGTAGGCGTTCCTCATTGAATTATTTCTCTTCAACCTTTTGTTGATGAAGTTGTTATCCTTAGACCAGTCAGTGACTTTTGGCTTCAACCTTTTGTTGATGTCTCTAGACAAATCTTACTCATACATCCAACAAACTTGAACTTTTGTCAACAACCTTTCCTATCATCTTTTTGGTGGTAGCCAAATCCTGTCAATCCAACCTGACCTTCATCCTTTCGGTGTTGGTAATTCTCAAAATCTGAAGTTTCCTATCATCCTTTTGGTGGTAGCCATTCATGTTGTTTCAATCTAACCTTCATCCTTTTGGTGTTGGTAACTCTCAAAATGGGGAAGTTTCTATCATCCTTTTGGTGGTAGTAATTTGTGTTGTCTGATCTTATTGTCATCCTTTTGGTGTCAGTGATCCGTGAATCTTTGGTCTTTGTTTTCATCCTTTTAGTGAATGACAACCTCTGACATTGCACATGTTATTATCCTTTTGGTAATAGCGAGTCTTGTTGACCTCATTTTCATACTTTTGGTGAAGGGTCATTGTGTGTTCTCTATCATCCTTTTGGTGATAGACCCGTCATCTTTTTGATGTCGGAGTTGTGTTCACTATCATCCTTTTGGTGATAGGTCTGTCATCTTTTTGGTGTCAGATATCTTTGTGTTTTCTATCATCCTTTCGATGTCAGAGTCGTGTGTGTCCACTATCATCCGTTTGGTGATAGGTCTGTCATTCTTTTGGTGTCAGATATCTCTGTGTGTGTGTTCTCTATCATCTTTTTGGTGATAGATCTGTCATCCTTTTGGTGTCTGAGTTATGTGTGTTCTCTATCATCCTTTTGGTGGTAGATCCATCATCCTTTTGGTGTCGGAGCCGTGTGAGTACTTACTATTATCCTTTTGGTAATAGCGAGTTTTGACCTTATTTTCATCCTTTTGGTGAAGGGTTATTCGGTGTTCACTATCATCCTTTTGGTGATAGATCTGTCATCCTTTTGGTGTCACATATCTCTGTGTTTTCTATCATCCTTTTGGCGATAGATCCATCATCCTTTTGGTGTCAGAGTCGTGTGTGTCCACTATCATCCTTTTGGTGATATGTATGTCATCCTTTTGGTGTCAGATATCTCTCTGTGTATGTTCTCTATCATCCTTCTGGTGATATGTCTGTTATACTTTTGGTGTCGGAGTTGTGTTTACTATCATCCTTTTGGTGATAGGTTTGTCATCCTTTTGGTGTCAGAAATCCGTGTATGCTTATTATTATCCTATTGGTAATAGTGAGTTTTGACCTCATTTTCATCCTTTTGGTGAAGTGTCATCGAGTCTGTGTCCTCTATCATCCTTTTGATGGTAGATTCGTCGTCCTTTTAGTGTCGGAGTCGTGTGAGTACTTACTATTATCCTTTTGGTAATATCAAGTTTTGACCTCACTTTCATCCTTTTGGTGAAGGGTCATTCGGTGTTCACTATCATCCTTTTGGTGATAGGTCTGTCATCCTTTTGGTGTCAGATATCTCTGTGTTTTCTATCATTCTTTTGGTGATAAATCCGTCATTATTTTGGTGTCGGAATCATGTGTGTCCACTATCATCCTTTTAGTGATAGGTCTGTCATCCTTTTGGTGTCAGATATCTGTGTGTGTGTGTTTTCTATCATCCTTTTGGTGATAGGTCTGTCATCCTTTTGCTGTCGGAGTTGTGTGTGTTCTTTATCATCCTTTTGGTGATAGACCTTTCATCCTTCTAGTGTTGGGAATCTGTGTGCACTTACCATTATCCTTTTGGTAATAGCGAGTTGTGACCTCATCTTCATCGTTTTTGTGAAGGGACCTCGTGTGTGTGCTTACTGTTATCCTTTTGGTAATAGTGTGTTTACTATTATCCTTTTGGTGATAGGTTTGTCATCCTTTTGGTGTCAGAACTTTTGTTATCATCCTTTTGGTGATATCGACCTTTGTAAGTTACTCAGTGTCCACTCGAGGGTTGACATTGATCTGTTATTCCACCTCCTAAACATATTCTTTCTTTTCGGGCAAATTTGGAGTCTTCTTCATATCTAATCGACTTCTACCTCGAAAGGATGAACGTCGTGGCAGTTCATCTTACTAGGTTTAAGTCAATTAGATAGGGGCATCTGTCGTACCCCAAATTTGTCCTACTTGTACATTACCTTTATTTTTATATCCGTCCACTAACTATTATTCAAAAAATCTAAAAATATGTCGATCTTGCTTATTATCTAAGTTCAGAGTTGATTGAAGTTTGGTGGTTGTGACCTAATTTGTTTGGTCAAACAAAACTTTGTCTCAAGATCGAGGCCAGGGTGTACACAATTCAAGTGGTGCGTGTGTGAAGCCAATTAAGGTCAATTAGTGTCGAGATCAAGTTGTCAAGCTATGTCAAGTTATCAATGGTTGGTAATCATTAGGATACATCTTGCTTCTCGGTTAGGATTTTGGGCAGTGAATTGAGGCTCGTATTTCAAATCATGGTCTCTAATCTCAAGACATGTCCATTCGGTCCATAATGTTGTCCAAGAGGTTCAAAACGGGGTTTGTGGTTCATCATGATTCAAGAGGACTATAAATTCAAGATTATTTATTTTCTGTTCAAGACTATAATGCTCAAGAGTGACTCATTTTTGGGTTAAATGTGGAAACAAGGTTTAATTCATTCATCTCAAATTGGTCTTTTCAGTGAAGGAGTTCAAGTATGGTGTGAACGGTTTTAAGTGGGTGATTGAATCAAAATCAAGGTGCAAACAACATTGTGCTTTTAAGTCCCAAGTGAAACTACACATACCAAATGGCAATTACAATTATTCAAAGAAAAAAATTCATTATACAAAATTCATACAAATAATTCTACACAAATAAAAGCCCATGGACTCTTTACAGTTACAACCCAAAATGCAACAAAAAAAGGAAACTTGAATTGGAAAGAACAAGCTCATGGACCCTTGTCTTCCAATCTGTCAAACCATCCACTTGATATACCAACCAAGCCATTTCACAACAAAATCATACCTGCAGTAAAAACAACATCACACACCAACAAGAAGCTCACAAATCCAGACGAATTTACGCATCAAGCCTTACAGCCATGTAAGAAATTCTTTAGAAAGTCATATGCCATAACGTTTCACCAAGCCTTCCACAATGCACAGCCATTACACAATCGACATAAGCCAAACGAGCACGTGAGCTGAAAAATATATTCCCAAATATAATTCATAAGGCTACCACATGAGCAAAAACTATGGTGATATGCACATAACGCAAAACAAGTCACGCGCGACCTAAACGGCAACAGAACTCTTCAACAAAATAAATCATGAGCTACACGACCCCATCTGCAAAACGGACACACCTGATTCCTACGCACATGATTTACAACGTAGCAACAACCTGATTCACCACGCATCCTCCACCTCATGAACCGTACCACAAAATCGATCCGCAAATTCCTTCAGCAACGAATTTCCCAAACCATAACAAGTGACCCCACTATGCATTACATCAAAATGCACAGCAGCATCACAAATGCCCTACATTTTTCTATAAATACAACCATCTTCACCTCATTTTTGGAAGCTCTCTTGAGCCACCAAACCTCTGCCAATTTTCCTCCCCATCCCTCCTTCAAATCTTCGTTTCTTCATAAACCTTCAAATCAATACAAACCTTCGTCCATTCTTCGTACAGAAACCTTTTCCTTTTCTCCAACCTATAATTCTTCATCCTCAACCAAAAACCACAACAACAAACTAAATCACCACCACTCAAATACACCTTTCAACACAGAACAGAACAAGAGAGAAGATGAAGAAGAACTAAGATTCCTAGCAAAAAAATAAAACCAACAAAATACATAAACCTGAACCTGGGAATCAAATGAAAACATTTTAAGACGGAGATCGGTGCAAGAAGGTTGGAATGGAATTATATTGCTTTTAACCTTGTTCCTTTTTCTTAGAGAGTGTCGTTTTGTTGTTGACCTGAGTATTTTAATTTGTGGTGTTGATCGTGCTATGTTCTCCTCATTCGTTTTCCCTTGTTTTGCTTTTAAGAAGAAAAACGGAACCTTGTTGTTGTTTTCAAACCGAGCTGTTGTTGCTGCTGATGATGGATCCGTTTGTAGGTTTTCTTCTTTTTAATTTTGTGAAGTATGCTTGGGATTTGAAGCTCATTTGGTTTTTTTTCATGTTTCATACCCCTTTCATTTTTTTTCTGCACCGTTTTTGTCTTAAAAACATGGATGATGGGCTTTGTCTCAGCCCATATGATCCCATTCTTGTTTTGTTTTTTATTTGTTTTCTCTTTTGTTTTTTTTAACTCATTATTTCTAACAAGTTTTGTCCTTTAATTGATTTTAGTTTTATTCTTGATATTTTCATGTCGATTTTATATTCCATTTTCATTTCGATTTTATTTTTGATTTTTTTCTCTATTTCTTTATAGTTGGTCGATGAACATCTAAATAGTCGTGGATTATCGATTCATCGATGAAAATCCATGATTAAGATTATAACATTTTCTTTTCTTACTTCTATTTCATTTCATATTAACTTCCTTCATTTTCAATTCCATTCTTGCTCCATGAAGTCTTTTCATTCATAAATGATGGTTGATTGAGGTTGTTTAACCTTCATGGTTTCAAATCTGTAGAAAATGATCATTGAGATCATTTTCTATACTTTGAGATCGTGATAGGTTACCCTCGATTAATCGACGCAAGTTTATGATTAATACGAGATCATCCGCTTTTCTTTTCGTGTGGCACGATTTCCTTAGAGAATGACTCACAATATCATTTCTCTATTGTGTTTTATCACAAATATCGTTGATTGCGTGACCTCCTATAGCATGATCTTCATTATAGATCGTGTTACAATGCTTTAGCGCTATATAGTCAACCCGATTCAAAAGTAATTCATCCGATTAACGATAATTAACGATTAATCACTAACCACTAACTTTAATTTCCGCTCAATATACTCTTGTTTTATTTATTTTCATATTATCATATTATTCATCTGTTCATATTATCATCTTGTCATATTCATACCTTGTTCATATTACTCGAAAATACACTAAAAATATTGATACCCTAAAAGATTCAATTGGTGGACTGTTGGTTACTTTCCCGAGCATGGAATTTGGACTTTGTACAGAAACCCTAGCAAAGGAGATTTTTGTCTGAACTCTTGTTTGTGGCTTAGTTTAGGACACCTCCCACACACACAACTTCCTCTTGGGCTACCTGACAATGACCCCCTTTATTTCTCACAATCTCGTGTAACTTACATGTACCCCGCTCCCATTTTGATATACGCACTTTACTCGCTCTTTGATTGTGGTTTGTTTACTAGGAGCACTCCTAGGGACTAGCATAGACTAAACCATTTTCAAATTGATTCTCGATTCGTCGTCGAGCCATTTTCAAAACACTCTTGTAAGTCGATTGCTCTTTAGCATTCGCCATCAACCTAATGCACACACTTGCACCTTTCATAGTGATTTCGTTACTAGGAGCAACCCAATGGACTAGGATCGATTCTCACTTTTTCGCAAACCCTCGATTCATCGTCGAGCCATTTTCAAAACAAACTTTTAAGCCGAGTGCCTTTTTCCTCGCAATCAAACTCTTTTCAATCTCTTCGCATACAGTTAAACTCTTGATCCAACATCAAGTGGATTTTCTCAATCAAACTTCAAAATACATAACAACTATCGAAACTCTTTTCAAGGTGAAAGGGAGGGGGGCCGAGTCTTTGATCTTTTTCCTCAATTGTTTTGGTGCGAGTTCTCTTACTCGTGTGTGAGCAATTTACACCTCTAAAAGACATCTAACCCGCCAACATTCAAACCATTTTTGCAATCCCTCATCATCCGTCAAAACATCTAAATCCATATTCAAACAGAATTTATTTTCAAGGTGAAATGGAGGGGAATTGAGTCTTCTATCTTTTTCCTCAATTGTTTGGGTGCGAGTTCTCTTACTCGTGTGTGGACAATTATCACCTCTAACCAATTAAACCCTCAGTCGTAATTCAACGAACTACGAACGCTCTGATTCTTCATTCTCGTCTGAAATTAAGATACGTAGGCACAAGATTGCGATGATCTTGGCGAGCTGACTTCCATCTTTTTCCGTCATTCCGCGTCTACCTTCCCTCCATCTTTCGTTTTCCCACTCCTTTCCCGTAGTCAAACTACGAGCGCTCTGATTCCTCATTCTTGTCCGAATAAGCATACGTAGGCAAAATGGCCCTAATCCTTGGCGAGTGCCCTATCTTAAAACCACCCACTTTCCCCTCAGCACCGAACCTTTTATCGTATCTTTTTCGCATCTCTCGTTTAGAAGAAAACAAATAAACTTAGCTAACGTTCATCACAATTCGAACTAAGAGGTTCCCGTTGAGTACAACGGATGCGAGGGGGTGCTAATACCTTCCCTTCATGTAACTGACTCCCGAACCCAGAATGTGGTTGCAATGATCGTGTTCTTATCTCTCTTAAAGGTTTTCTTGGTATTTTCCTTTCCCTCTTTTAGGATAAATAAAGTTTGGTGGCGACTCTGTCAAACCGCATTTCTTCTGCGCCTTTTGCGCGAGGGTCGTATTTTCGATTGTGATTTTTCGAGGTGCGATAGTGACCATCTAGATTAGAGTTTATAACGTCCAATTAGGTTATTGTACCATTGATATTAGGTTGAGAACTTTGAGGATTTCAAATAAGAAAACCGAGCTGGGGTTTTCCTTCAAGACCATTGAGGATTTCAAGGTTTTGGACAAGATTATGCAATTTGGATCCGATCAAGTCAAATCCTTGGGACAAGGGGTGCCTTGCAAGGGATTAGCCTGAGACGGTGGATCGTGTTAATAAATCTTGGGTTTTAACAAGTGTGCACTTATGACTAATTCGACCGAGTGAAAACCTTGAGACAAGGAGTGTCTTACAAGGTAGTAACAAGAACTGGTGAATTGAAGCGGTATTGTTGGTTACTTGATAAATCTTTGATCAAGAGTTTTAGAGGTGGTGGAATCAACAACAAACCTATGGTTTGTAGGGTTAGAGTTCTTTATCTCTTATATACACACATTTTCAAAGTAATATATATTATAATATCTCAATTCGAATTCAAATTGAGGACAAACGTACCCATAGTATGGCAGATTGTCCTCGCTATAGGTACGTCTGCCCTCAATTCAAAATAGAATTGAGATATGCAATTAACCTTTGCAAGAGTATCTTACAAAATAAGTAGTAGAAATTCAAACCCCTATCCTATGTTTGATAATGATCTTAGCTTCTTTTCTTCCCTTGATCTTAGCTAGATCAAGTCACACAAGACTTCCAATTGATCCTCTGGTTACCACTACTCCTTTGATTAAACCTCCGTTCTTTAAAACTTTCACTCAGCTGAATCCAAATTACAAAATCTTGACCCAGGTCTTTCAATTGATTCTTCGGTTACCACTACTCCTTTGACAAAACCCTCGTTCTTCTAAGCTTTCACTCGGCTGAATCTAAGTTGCAAAAACTTAGGCAAAAACCCCAAAATTAACCCTTGATCTTTGAGGAAAACCATAAAGGTTTTATCAATGAAACCCCTAAAGAGAAACTCAACCCAATTTTATGTACAACAACCTAAATTGGACATTATCAATCTATTCTCGATGAGTGATGACACTCAACAAAAATGATTATGTGTAGTTGTTGAATGCATGCAAAGAAAGGTTGAAGATGATGAGAAACTTATAAGTATGTTCTCGATTTCAATTTTGGAAATGATGCACGAATGCATATTTATATGTATGTGTGTGTGTAAAAAAACAAACAAAATAAATTATTTTTAGCCAAAACTACAAGTTTATAAAAGATTGAGTCAATACATGTATTGGCTCCAAACATGATGTATTGACTCCAAATTCGTATGAGTCAATACATAAGGCTTGGATTCGATACATAGCCCCAATGAGTCAATACATTAAGGGCAGAAAAATATGCTTTAAAAATTGCTTCAGTAGGAGTCGACTTCAATTCAGGATGAGTCGACTCAATCGAAACATGTATTAACTCATAGATGCTTTGTATCGATACATAAGAAGCAGTGACATTATTTTGAAAAACCCTTTAAGTTGGAGTCAATTACAATACAGTATGAGTCGACTCAATCACAACATGTATCGACTCATGATGCCTTTGTATCAATAAATACAAGGCAGGGATGAGCAAAATCATATTGCGTAAAAATCTTTCAGAATGAGTCGACTCATTAGCAGCTTGTATCGACTCAAACAAGACAGGGTTATGTTTTTAACCATTATGCATTATGTATTGACTCATAAACTTATTTTTCATGATAAATAATTTTTTTCCTTGTAATGGCCTATTTAATATGATTTTACATGTCCTATTATGATGATGCACATCTAGACATAGACGGTAAGGTCCAATATACACAAAGAACTAAGTGACCTAATTCTGACATCATTCAAAACATATCTAAGAAAACAGCGCACTCACAAATATCACTTACTAGACATAGGTCTAAATTTACTATCACAAACAACTATCGAAACTTAATACTATTGTATGCATTAACTGAGTGATACATCACATGTTAATAAATGTGATAGATCTCTCGCCATTGGTGGACACATAAACAGATGATGAGCAACGTCCGAAGATATAATTGAAAAATTTAAAGTAAATAATTGATAGAGAAAATATATTAGAGAAATGATTGATGAAATCTAACTCGAACATGACTTTTTAATTTTTGAAGTTGCATTTTATTTACTAAATTTATTTACGTTATAAATAATTTTTAAAAATCAACTTAAAATAGTGAAAAATAGTTGAACGGTTAAATTATTTGTAAATCTCAATGGATACAATAATTAATATACTTTAGGAAAATTCTTAGGTACCTTATTGTTTTGCATGGGTATTGATACCCAACTGAGATGGACGAATTAAAAATTGCCATTTGTCTTATTTAATTGGTATTTTATTTAACGATTTTTTTTATAAAAATTAAATAGGAAATTTATATAATTGCAGAGATATCCTCCCGTTCTTTTTTTCTCACATAATCAACCAATGTTGAATTGAAGAAACATCTTATTACACAACCCACTTTTTCTTCTCTCTTCAAACTCCCAATTTTATCTTGCCTTAGATTCTATCTAAACGCGCGTTTAACCTAAGCTAAACCTCATTTCACTCCTCAAATTCCATTTCCATGATCCTCCATGCCGAGCACCACGTACCATAATCGACCCCGTCCCTAAATTCCGTCAAGCCGGTTTCTTCGCTGCCGACTTTGAAGGGGGTGATGGTGGTGTTCCGGCGAGTGGGTTGACTACTGTTTCTGTTGTTAATGATTCTCTTGGGATTGGGATTCCTAGTGAGAGATTCTTATTTTTTTGTTGATTTTTATTTTGATGGTAGTCTATGGTTTGATTTGTTTGAATTTGAACTGGTTTGGGCTATGAAGCATATACACCGAAAACACAACATCGACACTAGTAATAATTTATAAAAACAATAAATTAAACTTAATCACAAGGGTCGATAGCGGTTTCAGAGTGTCCTTACAGACCTTTTATTCCAAGGGTGATGGTGCTACATTTGGATTATCAGTTGTTGAGAATACTAATTGAGGTGTGTTTGGATAAACAATTTAACTAGGGACTTCTTGCTTAAGCGTTTACCACAATAAGTGCTTTTGTCAATAGACAAATTCAAATAAATCAATTTAACCAGTCCCAAATTTGATTTTCAGCAAGTATAGGGTGAAATTAAGAAGTGGAAAAATGCAGTCTATGATGTTTGATTCAGCTTTTTGTGAAATATGAACTAGAAAGTGAAAGTAAAGATTAATCATCAATTTTTGGTTTGATCTAGAATTCTAGATAATGCATAGAATCAGGTTTTTGAAAATGTAAATTATTTTGTTTCAGAAAGGGTTTTGTTTGAACATAAGTTCAAAGTTGTATATGTATTAGCGTGCAGTGTTCGTCTCTATGCTTTTCTTTTGTTCTTAAATATATATGTATTAGTTTAACGTATTTTGTATTGTTGAGTGCTGATTAGTTAATTTTATATGTAGTTGAAACTTGAAAGTAAACTAGTATTTCCATTACAGAAGTTTAGATATATGTGTGTTTGTCTTTTGCATAAAGAGAAGGGTTTTTATTTTTTAATATATAAAATTTAAACACATCTTTTGCCACACGTTATAATCTCCACTTGCTTTGAGTGTGTGTGCGCGCGCGCGTGTGTGTCTTGATTTTATCACCATTTGCAAGTTTCATTGTATGATGATAAAGAATTAAAATCAAATCGACATGTTATCAATGATTCAATGTACATGAGGATGTCTCTTAAAGAGTAAAATTGAACTCTGTTGTCTGCAGTCTGTTTTTATTTTTTTATTGGCTTGCATTTGTCACATTTTTCTTCTTCACCATTAGAAAAATAAAAGGCAAACAAAGGAGGAGGATCAGCTGGGAAATGAAAGACCAATCTACTAATTCAAAACAGGAGAAACCAAAACTCACAAAAGCTGAAAGACGTGCACTTCAAGAAGCTCAACGAGCTGCAAAGGCTGCTGCAAAAGGTGTGTATTAGTGTTCCCTTATTTGGTTTGGAAATGGTAGTGTGTCTGTCTGTGATTCTGCATCTGAGCTCTCTGACTTAAAGGGCTTCTACTGTGGGTATACTGTCCATGATTATATGCTGATCTTAATAGTTTCTTGCTATTGATACCCAGTTCTTTGTCAGAACCACTTTTAAGTGTTCACAGACTCAAATATTGTGTTTTTTATGATGCTTACAAACATATAGTTTGGTATTTATGAACTGTTTCATAGTTAACATTTCTGCACAACTCATTATGATGATGCTAATAATTTAAAATTTAATAAAAACATATTACCGAATAAAAACATGACAGATTTTCCACACTCTAGTCCAAATACTAAACCACAATTTCACAAAGAAATTTTCCACAATTACTTGAACAAAAGTAACAGCTAGTTCAAGGATACTTCTCGAAAGTTGTGAATGTGAAACTGGCTGCAAAAACAAATATAAATACACAAAATTGTACATCATCAACACTATACTCTGCACAAGTAGTAACATAATATTTTCAAGTACATGTACAAAATCAATGTTGTTAAATAAGAAACTAACTGATACAAGATGTTGCCATGATAAAAAAATGAAGAAATCAAGGAACCTTTTTACTTTTTCTTTTGAGGAGTGTTGTTGGTTCTAACTTCAACTTTAGAAACGGAAATGGTGTCATTGTGAATCTACATTCGGCTTTCTTTGATCTCTTTTCAGTAGCATGTTTACCTAAAATAGATGAAGTCGTAGCAGATGTTGATAGTGCTAAACATGATTGATGCCACTTCTTAGATTTTGTGTTCTAGTTGTTTGCTTAATAAGTAAAAATAGGATTGTTTATGTTCTTTTTGTTTGTTTGTTTGTTTACTTGTCTCATTTTTTTCATTCTTTCAAATGTTGGTTTAAGGATATTGATAATCATGATAGTGATGATGGTGATGATGAAGACGAGGATGATGATAATGATGATGTGGAGGAGGATGAATATGATGGTAATGCCAAAGGCTATATTGCAAAATGTAAGTTATTGATCCAGCTCTGATAATTACATGCACCGCTTTAGTTTATTCAACAAAATCATGTTTTCAACAACTGCGATGTCGTATACTTCATCACCTTCAATCTCTTTAGTGTTGATGCATTTTGGCACTTTGATGCTGAGGTGTAGTAGATTGCGAATGATTAGGCGTTACCTCTGATGGTCTGATTGTATAATTTGAAATATGATTCACTAGTTTTGCATGGTATAGTTACATGTTAACCGCCCTAAGTTTAATGTCATAGTAAAAGCCAGGAAGACTTCATATCAGTATTTATGCAGTAAGTCATATTGGTTTGTCTCTTTTGTATTGTGACGGTGACAATAGAGTAAAGCGAACAAACATTATTGCTGGTAGAACTAGTATCGATAATGGAACTAATAGTTATTTAAATTGGGATTATACTAAAGATTATGTTGAAAGCTTAGTTCCAATTTTTTTGAAAGTTAGTTTCGCTTCTATCGTTTACTTGTTTGAATTTATGTTGATTTGTGTGTTTTTTTTCTCATAATAATCGATTGTGTGAATTGTGGCTTAGGTTAATTTTATGTTCCACAAGTGGCTTATATTAAGAAAATCAATATGGTTAGTATATAACATATGAGCATGCTGGAATATAGTTTCATGTTTTAAGATAGGAAAGCATAATTTTTTATGCATTATTTCTTATTTGTTGTTATGCTTCTCCCCATATAGGCAGAGTCTAGGAATTGAGCACTCACTTTAAACTTTATAACCATAGAATTATTCAACATAGTATGCGCATTGGAAACTTATGAGTTTTGATAAATAAAATGTGTTTTGATTGTTACTTGTCATTATTCTTGGTTCTTCTTTGATGCATCTTTGATTCTTCTAGTTTTTACATAGGTCGGTCAAACTAGGCCATGAGATACCAGATTATTTGCTAAACTTTTTCCCTCTATCATTTCTTAGTTTGATGAGACTTTTATATCAATTTTCTATTTAAGTCCTTCCCAGAGTTATAATCATAGAAACATGTGAAAAACAACAACAACACCGTTGAATACTTTTGCTTAATAATGGTCAACTAAGAGATAAAAGAACACGATGAGTAAGGAAGAGGAAAGTAAAAACCTAACCACAATACAATCAACTTTAAATGAGAACAGGTTTGTAGCATCATATAGATAAACACCACTGTTTCACTATTTTTTTAATTTATAATTTGTATCACAAGTGGAATCCAAGTCTTAATTTGAATCACATATAGTTTCTAATTTTAAAAACTACAAAGTAAAAGCACCACTTGACTAATGGACAAAAGCTAACATCTATCAAGACTAATTATAACAGAAACAATAGTCATCCCACCACCTGTTTACTGTGAATTTTGGTAAACAACCTTTGGTCTATCAATCTTAAACGAAAATTGATTAACTTGCAGGATCGACCACACAAATCCTAGGACATGTGCTAAATCTAAGAGACAGGTGTAAATGACAAATGAAAACTAAAGAGAATGTAAACTGAACTCCACGTTCGACAATGCTGAAATAAAATCTAACTGAACTCCACGTTCGACTACTTGCAACAAGGTAAAGTAAAGGCTTGAAATTTAAAGGGATGTAAATAAAGGATGCGGAAATTAAGACGTCGAAAGAAAATGACAATAAGTAAAAAGCTTTGAAAGCAAAATGCGACGAACTCCACGTTCTTGAAAAGTAAAGGCTGGAATGATAAAAGTGCCGTCGAAGGTAAAGTGCAGGAAAGTAAAGGACTTTGAAAATAAATGCAATGGATTAAAGGTGAACTCCGCGTTCTTGAAAATAAAAGACTTTGAAAAGTAAATGCTTGAAGATTAAATGCTTGAATGTAACAGTGCAGTCGAAGGTAAATGCAGAAAGTTTAAATGATTCTGAAAGTAACTTTGGCATGGAAGATAAAGTTCAAGAAATTGTAAAGGCATGGAAAGTAAATGGCTGAATCTTAAACATGATGAAGATAAATTGCATTGATGAAATAAAGTGGTGTTACATCACCTACATTCTCACGAACTCGTTTCTCTATACGCGGGTACTTTGAGTTTCTTTGAGTAACTTGTACAAAAATATGAACACCTATTACATAGAACTAACTCCTATTTATAGTGCTAGGAAATAACTACTAAGTGGTGGTTACTGCTTCGAACGTGTGGATTTTGGCGCCTTCTCCTTGGTCTCAACTGATCCCACGTTCACAACTGCTCTTATTTAAATTTCAAACATTGGAAATTCCCTCCAGCCTTAGCATAACAACTTCAGCGCGCTTTTCCATATTCCCATGGTCGAACCTTTCCCAACACTTAGCCATTTTTGAGGTTTCCAAAACCTATATTCGAATCAGGCTTCACCAAGCTGGGTCGAAGCCTTTTTTACATTAAAAACAATTTTTTAACTTAACTTAAAATAGTTTTGATTCTTTCTAGCGTCGAAAATGAGGGTTAACAAATTGCCCCCAAGGAATGTCCTTTCGCCAGAATTGGTAGGAAGGTCATTTCTTGATATAATAGCCATTTCGACGCCTATTTGCATGACCTTAACTGAATATTCCACTAATTACTTAATGGCTGAATTGTTCAGTTTCTTTAACCCACGCTTATGACGTCATACCATCATGATAAATCCTTAAACGTCTTTTCAGCCGTATTCATCATGACCCTTTTCTTGAAAACAGACGTTTGCAGTCTGACCATAACTGCTACTTTTCATCACGTCTTCAAGAGAAGGACACGCGTCCCACTAACTCCTCAGCTTCAACGGTAGATCCAAGTCTCTTGGGATTTTCAAATGTCTATATATACCCATTTCCGCCACTTTGTGAACTTTCCACTCTTTTCATATTCCCAAGCAACCTCTTCTTCTCTTCAGTTTCTCTCACGCAAACCCAGCAAAAAACACCATCTTTTCATCTTCTTCAGCAATGGCGTCTTCCCAAACTAATCCTCAAACAAAGAAAACTCAAAGAGGCAAGGCCACTCCATTTAAGCAAACCATTCCTCTGTTTGCTAATATCCCAGGCCCCCAACTAGTAGATAACCGTCATTGCATGCCGGAACCCACCTCTGAAGAATCAAGAGCCATATACAAGTCTCAGGTAATGATTCCTATAGTTGTTTCTGATAAATCCTATGTGTTACCTGGTCCTTTAGCTGAGGTTGACGTTTCTAACTAGAGGCTAAGTGAGTTTCTTCCTTCGTACCAGAAAACAAGGCCGTTTGGGCAAAAGAGTTTTCCCAAAATCAACGCTGCTGTTGGAACTTCTCCTGAAGAAACCCCCTTGCCCAAAATCAATGTTGGCTATCTCACTGATGGCACCAGGCTGGTGAGAGCTGTCAACCCCTTGAAGGAATTCGACCAATGGATGGCGAAGGTGGAGAAGGTCAAAGCTGACCATTGGAAGGATATAAGGATTTATGACCTTCTTATGCTGTCGAAGACCAGCATACCATATTGTCTGAACATGTTGGCAGCATCCTTATATTTTTGGGACAGCACCCATTATACCTTCCATCTGCCATGTGGAATGGTTACTCCAACCTTATTCGACGTAGCTGCCATCACAGGGCTTCGCCCAGATGGCCTTACTTATAACCCTGATGTTGATGCTGACGACACCATCAATATTTCAGGCTCCAAACTTACATACACTCTCTTCATCAAACACCACTTTAAACCAGAAGATGACAACGTGTCTGATGAAGAACACATTGCTTTTCTCACAGTCTGGCTGTCGAGATATGTTTTTTGTACCAAGT